>JAKCOX010000081.1:0-2780000 GCA_022605575.1 Laterallus jamaicensis coturniculus
AAACCGGGGGTGTGGGGGGGGCCGGGTTGCACGGCAAGAAAACGGCCCGGAGACAAAAAGCCCGCCCCCCCTCCTCCCCCCCCCCCTACAGGGGGAAGAGGAGGGGAATCGACTGGCGGGGGGGGGGGGAAAGAAACAACGGCAAGACGGGATCCCCCCCCCTCCCTTCTCACCCCAAAACACCCCCACACCTGCTCCGGGGGGGGGGGACCCCCTCTTGTTCTCCTCCTGGCCTTTTTTATTAGCGTGTTTGGGGGGAGGGGGGGGGGGGGGGCTTTCCTTTGCGGGATGGGGGGGGGGGGGGAAGAGAAGATGATACTTCGGGAGGGGGGGTACCAAGAAAATTTAATAATCATCACAAATTTTTTCTAAAACCCCAAAAAACCACCCACTACCCCTGTAGCCCCCCCCCATCCCTCTCTCCCCCCCTCGCCTGCCCGCCCCCCCCCCTATTTAAAATCTCCCCTTTCTGACTGCAGCCGAACAATGGGATCTCTGTCTGGCCCCATTACACCACGTGGATCCGCCTGCTGCCGCTCGTTGGGGTTGGGTTTTTTTTTTTTCTCTCTTTTTTTTTAATTTAAAACCTTTCTAAGCCCCCCCCCATCCCTTTTCCCCTCCTCCTCTTCTTCTTCCTCCTCCTTTCCCCCCCCTCCCTCCAATCCCCCCCCCCCCCCCCCCCCTCCCTCCATCCCCCCCTCCCTCCCTTTCTCCCCCCCCCCATCATCCTCCCCCAATTGCAAACCTGGTTTTAGGGCGCAGAAAGCAACAACTCGGGGGGCCCCTGTGCAATATTTTTGGTGGTGTTTCCTGTTGCAGCGAGGGGAAGGGAAGAATAGAAAAAAAAAAAGAAAAGAAAAAAAAAAATATACCTTTTTTTGGGGTTTTTTTTTTTTTTTTCTATTTTTTTGGGTTGGTTTTGGTTTGTTGGGTTTTTTTGGGTTTTTTTTTCCCTTCTTCCCTCTTTTCCTCCTTTAGTGCCCACCCACCAGAGGCACTTAAAAATGTAAATATGAGCCGGCAGAACTGATGCTCGGGGGGTATAAACCAGAAAACACATGGATGGGCTGGGAAGGGAAGGGAAGGGGAGGGAAGGGAAGGGGGGGGGGGGGAAAGGGGAAGGGGGGGGGGGAAAGGGGGGAGGGGGGAAATTAGAGAAATAAAAAGGAAAAATTAAAAAAAAAAATTAATTAACTATATTAAAAAAAAAAAGAAAAAGAAAAAAAAAAAGGAAAATAAAAAGCTCCTGTTTCAGAGAGGAAGAGGCTGTGGAGTCCAGCTCGGTACACACAGCTCCATCTTTAGGACAGGAAGACTCCAGGAGAGCGAAGGGCAGCAGGAAGGGAAGGATGGATTTTCCCTCTCCTTGAGGGTTTTGGGGGTTGGGGTGGGGTGTTGTTTTTTTTTTTGGGGGGGGGGGGTAGGGGGTGTTGGGGAAGAGAAATGGGTGCCTTAGTGGTAAAGGGTGGGGAATGTTGAGGGGTGGGGTGGGGGTTTTGGGTTGTTTGGGGTGGGGGAGGTTGGGTGGGTTTTTTGGGGGGTTGGGGTTTTTTTGTAAGGAGAAAATACAGTTGGGCACCTCAGCATGAAGGGGGGAGTGGTTTTTCCCCCAAAAACACCCCGAAATCAGCACATAGAACCTTTACTGCCCCTTTTTTTCCCCCCACCATGAAATAAAAGGTGATATTCCCATCATTGCCGAGAGGTTTTGTGGAGGGAAGGTGTCCTCCATCCCCTCAGTGCAGAGGGAGGTTTTTGGGGGGGGGGGCAAAGATGCGTTCCCCTTCTTGCCAAGTGAGTCTTATCATGGGACAAATACACACCCCGTCCCCCAAAATAGAGATTTTTAAACCAGGGGTGGGTTTGGGGTGGGGTGTTTTTTGCAGGGGGGAAGATGCGCTCGCTAATTGTGGATCTTCGTTAACGGGGAGAAGGTTTGTTAATGGGGAGGTTTGTTGACGGGGAGGAGGTTTGTTAGTGGGGAGAAGGTTCGTTAACAGGGAGGAGGTTCATTAATGGGGAGGAGGTTCGTAAATGGGGAGAAGGTTTGTTAGTGGGGAGAAGGTTTGTTAATGGGGAGAGGGTTCGTTAATAGGGAGAAGGTTTGTTAACGGGGAGGAGGTTCATTCATGGGGAGAAGGTTTGTTAACAGGGAGAAGGTTCATTAATGGGGAGAAGGTTCGTTAACGGGGAGGAGGTTCATTCATGGGGAGAAGGTTCATTCATGGGGAGAAGGTTTGTTAACAAGCAGAAGGTTCGTTAACGGGGAGGAGGTTCCCTGTACCATGAGGAGAAACGTCGCTGGGGGAGAAGGTGGGGGCGTCTGCCCCAGCCCCTAAGCAGCTGCATTTGCCCATCGCTGGGCTGTTCCCCTGCGGCACACTGGGATGCGGTGCCTTTGCACGGTGGGGTACCAGCACGACGTGGGATACGGTTGTGGCATGGGATACGATCGCGATGTGGGATGAGATCGCGGCGTGGGATGCGATCATGCCATAGGATATGATTGTGACGTGGGATGTCATCATGGCGTGGGATACGATCGTGGTGTGGGATGCAGTCGCGACATGGGATGCGATCGCAGGGCGGGATATGATCATGGCGTGGGATGTGATCACAGCGTGGGATGTGATCATGATGTGGGATACAATTGCGATGTGGAATATGATCGCGATGTGGGATACGATTGTGATTTGGGATACAATCACAGTGTGATACAGAATCGTGGCGTGGGACATGATTACGATGTGGCA
This sequence comes from Laterallus jamaicensis coturniculus, assembly GCA_022605575.1. Taxonomy (NCBI): domain Eukaryota; kingdom Metazoa; phylum Chordata; class Aves; order Gruiformes; family Rallidae; genus Laterallus; species Laterallus jamaicensis. The sequence goes on from JAKCOX010000081.1 coordinate 2,754, forward strand.
TACGATCGCGATATGGCATACGATCGCGATATGGCATACAATCGCGATATGAGATACAATTGTGATACAGGATATGATCGCGATATGGGATACTATCGCGATATGGGATGCATTTGCACTGAGAGATACATTTGCAACACAGGATGCAATTGCACCACGAGATATGATCCCAATACATGATACAATTGCAATATGCCATATCCATTTGCGGTGTGTTATTTAATCACAATACAGGATGCAGTTGCAATACGTGACGCAATCACAACACCTGATATAATTGCAACACGTAATATAATTAATTCCAGTACATGACATAATTGCAATGCCTGATATCATTCCAATACCTGATGCAATTCATTCCAATACATGATATAATGCCAATACGGGATATAATTCCAATATATGATATAATCGCAATATGTGATATAATTCCAATACATGATATAATTGCAATAAGTGACATAATTAATTGCAATATGTGATATCATTCCAATACATGATATAATTGCAATAGGTGATATAATTCCAATACATGATATAATTGCAATAAGTGATATAATTAATTGCAATATGTGATATCATTCCAATACATGATATAATTGCAATAGGTGATATAATTCCAATACATGATATAATTGCAATAGGTGATTTAATTGCAATAAGTGATATAATTAATTGCAATACATGATATAATTGCAATATGTGATTTAATTGCAATAGGTGATATAATTCCAATACATGATATAATTGCAATATGTGATTTAATTGCAATAAGTGATATAATTAATTGCAATAAGTGATATAATTAATTGCAATAGGTGATATCATTCCAATACATGATATAATTGCAATAGGTGATTTAATTGCAATAAGTGATATAATTAATTGCAATAGGTGATATAATTAATTGCAATAGGTGATATAATTGCTATATGTAATATGATTCCAATACATATCACGCCAATATGTGATATGATTCCAATACATGATGTAATTAATTGCAATACATGATATAATTGCCATATGTGATGTGATTCCAATAGGTGATATAATTCCAATACGTGATATATATAGTGAATTCCAAACTGTGATTTAATTGCAATACATGATATCATTCCAATCCCATTGGGATCCATCAGCTATATTGCAATTTCTGTTCCATTTGAGCTTGGGGGACCTGCACCAGTGGGATACTGGTGGGCCCCATTTGCAAAACCACCCCATAACCCCCAAACCCGGGGTGATATTTAAGGAGAATACCCCCCACTGTGCTTTTTTAGGGGGGTGGGGGAGAGCCCCCCCCCTAGAATATGTTACTTACTGAATCATCTGCGAAGCATCTTGGCGTGTCGGCGACCTCTCATCCCACCGACGATGCTCCAGCAGGATTTTAGGGATCAAAGCTCAGGTGCAAGGAAAGGAGAGAAGCACCCAGTGACCTCAACCCCTCAGCACCCTAAAAATAACAGACCAAACCCAGCACAAAGCTGGGGTTATAAAAGGGAGAAGGAATCATTTGGGGGTGACGATTCCCCTTGGGTGCTGCTGGGATGCGTTTCAGCCCCCCAGCCAGATTCCCCTCCCCTTTACCCACTTGTCCTTATCAACAGCTGCCTTTTGCCTTAAAATTTGGGGTGCTTTGGGGGGGTGTTTGGGAGAATTCTGCAGGGGTTTTGCCCTAATTCTGGTAAAAAAAAATGGAAAATCAAAGCAGCACTTCCTGGAGCAGGGAGGGATTGGGTTTATTTAGGGGTTTTCCAGGGTACCAGTAGCAACGTGATGGAATTAAAACGCTGCTGGCACTGAAACCTGGCTGGTTGTCCTTAAAAATGGGGACAACCCTCTTCCCCCCTCCCCCAAAACGGCAGCTGGGTTGTACTGGGTGGATGTGAAGCTTCAGAAGTGACTTGGACAGGTTGCATCAGGCCGTGGGTTAAACTGGTTTTTCCTGGGATAAGGGGAAAAAAACTGGTCTTGCCTGTTCATTCCCAAGGGTGGCTGGGATGGGGAGCGATTCACCTTGGGTGACCTGGGCTCTGCTGTGCCTTCCCCATCCCTGGAGCGGGCTGTGGGGGTTCCAACACTTCCCCCTGCTCCAGCCGATGGTATTTGGGGTATCCCAAGGGATGGGGATGTGTGGGATGCACCCACAGGGATTGGAAAAGGGGGTTTGCAGCAAAACCCTCTGGAAAAAAAAATCACCCCATCCCAGGGAGAGGGTGGTTTTGGGTGCAGCGTGGGAATGGGTGCAGTGGGATTTGCATGCTCTGCCTGCGGGGAGGGAGCAAAGCTCCTGCTGGTGCATCCAAGAAAGTCCTCTTTTCCCCATCCCTTTGCATCTGGAGTGGTTGAGGGAGGAGGTTTATCCTCTGAGTGAAGCAGTCGTTGGATTTTCCTCAGGATTTGGTGCTGGGAGAGGGGAATTTTCAGGTCTGGGTTGGCCCTGACCTGCAGGATGTTGCTGGCAGATGGAATCTCAAGAGGGTTTTGCTGGGAATTTCATGGCCAGGAGATGTGGAGGAAGCAAAGGATGAGCTAAAGAAGAGAAAGGAATGCATTCCTTGCTTAGCTCAGCTGCTTGCTGAGGGGTTTTTGGGTGGGAGACCAAGTGAGTGAAGGCAGCCCAGCTCCTCACTTCCATCCTCCTGCCGAGCACCAAGAGGTTTAGCATCCCCCTCTTGGTTGTTTTAGGCAGGCATCGGCTTTTGGTGCCTCCCTGCAAAGTCTTTCCAAATAAAACCCCCAACCAACCAACCCCAAAAACCTCTGGAGAGGTTGGGAGATGCCCCAGAGGTGTCCCAAAGGCTTCCCTCCCCAGGAGGATACCAGCAGAGGGCATCCCCGGCCAGGCTCCAGCACCCCAGTGACCTACATACATCTCTAAATACATAGAGATTCATTGGGGGGGGGGGGTTATATTTAAATAAACATCTTCCCCCCCCCCCCATCACTCCACTCTGGTGCTCTCACACAGGTATTGGAAGGCCAGAGGTGTAAAGCTCCACGAAAACCCTTCCACACCCACAGAAACAGGTTTATTGAGTTCCTGCCACATTATATATGGTAAAGTTTTATGGGGAGGGCATAAACCTGCCCTGGGAGGGATCTTTAATATTTCACAGAGGCGGGTTTTGCTCAGGGAGGGAGGGAGGGGGGGAGTTGTATTTCCAACCAGGACCTGATGGTTCTTGCAGGGGGTGGTGCAGGATGAGCCCAGCTGAGCTCCATCGGCAGAGATGGGGGCTGGTTATTTAAGGGCTGGGCAGGGAGACAAGCTGTTTGCTTGCTCCAGTGGCCTAGGAGGGGGCAGAGGGGGTCCTTTCCTGGAGGGGTGAAGGTCATCTCCATCCCTAAATTCCCTGATACAACAAAAAAAGATCCCTCTGACAGGCAGGGTTCGATCACCGTGACCACGGGTGGGTGACCCCCATCCTGCCTTGAGCACCCCCCCCCCATCTTTTGTGGGGCACTAAAACCACCTTGCTGGAGCTGATAGGCATTTTGGGGGGAGGGTAAAGGAGGTGGGAGGTGTGTGAAGTTATTTCCAAGCAAAAAAAGCCAGGAAAGCATCCTTAATCCTTCCTGGTGTTTGCCAAAATGCAGCCTTGAGGAGGGGGTGGGGTGGGGTGGGGTGGGCTTGGGGGGCCTTTTGGCTGGTTGCTGCAGCTGGGAACCCCCTTGTGATGTTTTAATTTGTTAATTCTTTTTTTTTGTTTGTTTTGTTTTGTTTTTCTCTTTAATTCATTTATTTCTGGGGGTTGTTGCAGCTCCCAGCACCCCAGGGTAACCCAGCCCTGCTGACGCCGGCACCCAGCCCTGGCTGAGTCAGTGCCGCCGGCACGCCGGGCACCGCGCCGGTGCCAACACGCCGGTGCCAACCAGCACATCTCTCCTGGCTCCTGTGTTCCCCTGAGCACGGGGTGAGTTTATTTTGGGGGGGTGGGGCTGGGGGCACACTATGGGTGCCAGCGCTGCTGATGCTCAGGGGTTGCGTCCATGCACCCTTGTGAAGGGGTTCCCAAATGGCTGGGGGGTGCATTGGGTGCCCTGGTGAAGGAAGGGGGGGGGGTTATGGGTGTGAGCAACTCGGGGTGTGCCCAAATTCAACCCCTTTGCCAAGACAAGTGTGTGGCTAGTGCTGACTTGCTGGCAGGATTAGTCCCAGTGCATCCCTGCAGATGGAGGGAGCAGGCTGTGGGTCCAGAGCCCCTCTCTTAGGGGTGCACCCGTAAGGATGGGTGCTCTCAGCTCCCCCCTCTCTCTTTGCAGTGCTGGTTTTGGGGTGCAACAACCCCTCATGCCTTGGGAAGGGGCTTCATGCCCTGTTTGCCGGGGTGGGGAGCATGGAGGGGTGTGTGTGTGGGGGGAGGGGGTGAATTGATTCCCAAAACATGATCTGAAAGATGGGGAAAAGCAACTTCAGTTTCTCTGATCGCCACCTGGATGGTTTGGCTGCTCCCCAACCCCCCAAAAACAGGCTGCAGAGGGTCTCCTCCCCCCAAAGCCCCCTCTGCCACAACACCTGGGGCTGGTCCCATTCTTGCTGAGAGGGTTTAGGGGGCGGTGATGCTGCTTCCCAAAAGAAAAGGTGTGGGATGTATATATTTTATATAGGTATATATATTTGCTTCCTGGCTGCCCGCGAGTCACCCGAAGGGCACTGGGACGACTTTGTAATTAATTTATTTAATTATTTTTTCTTTCTGCTGGGCTTGTTCAGCTGGTTTCCAGCCGGAATAAACCCGCCAGTCACCTGGGTTTGTTTGCAAGGGGTGTTTTCCAGCAGGGCTGGGTGGCTGAGGTGTGTCAGCAGGGAACGCTTGTGACACTGCAGCAAAACTCCTTTCCAGCCAGGAAAACCCAGCCCCAAAACACGGGGGGAATAGGTAAGGTGGGATGCAGCTCCTCCCAAGGATGCTTGGACCACCATGCATGGGATGGTCATCGCAGTGATTTAACTTGTCTTTGGTTATTTGCCTTATGGGGGGGCCTTTTGGAGGGGGGGAAAAGGCCTGGGTGGAATACCTCTGAAGGGGGGGACATGGAGCTGTGTTTTGGGAGTGTTGGCTGTAAAATATCCCAGAGAAAAATCCTCTTTTCCTAGAAAAATTTGAACGCTCCTGGGATGCTTGTGTATGGGTGAGAGGAGGCTTAACAGGTTGTGCTGGCATATGAGGGGTTAAAAGGCAAGGAGGGGGTTAAATCCTGCTGGGGGGGGGTGTGTGTGGTGGTGGTGGTGGGTTATATATTAGGTTGGGGAGCATGAGGAGTGTAAATCAGAGTTGATTGGGAAGAAGAAGAGGAGGAGGAGGGGGGAGATGCTGCCCAAAATCCCGGCATCCCTCGGTGCAGCCGCTGGACCGCGGCTCCCATCCGGCCGCCAGCCCTCGGCCGCAGGGATCTGGGGCTGTTGGGGTGGGTGTGTGTGTTCTAGGGGGGGGTTGTCACCCACCCTGGGCACCCCATTACAGCTGGCAGTGGGATTTAATCCCTATCTGGGTGGTTTAGGGAGGGAGGGGGTTTCTTTTTGCCATCCTCCCTCCCCCCCCACCCCCATTCCCAACGTCGCTGCCCCGCCGGGGGCCTGCTCGGCCGATGCGGACACAAAGCCGGAGGAGACGCGGCCTTCCCAGGTCAGCAAACCCATCTTTCCCCCCCTCCTTCCCACCCATAAATCCATCATAAATCCATCTCTAGATACAACCTACATCCATAGGGTGTCTCCTCCCTTCCCAGGCCGCCCCTCGCTGCCGCCAGCCATGAGGAAGGGGGGGTTGTTATTCCAGGGTATTTTATGGCTTTTAAAGACACTGGTGGGAATAAGAAGCTGAAAATGGGGAGGGGGGAGGTGGGGATGGGCACACTGAGCTTATCCCACACCCTTTCCTGGGCTTTTTCACCCCATTTTTCTTCCTAAATCTGTGGTGGCTGCAAATCCCTCCTGGGCTTTCCTGCACCTGCGGGGAAGCTGGGATTTCGGGATGGGGGAGCAGGGGGGTGTGGGACCTTCCCCCCCGGGGTAATTTTCACAGCAGATAATGGTGATTTTCCCCCCTTTTAATGATTATTTTTTTGGAGGGGACGTTGCATGTGTTGGGGGGGGTGGGGTGTGAGGCCAACACTGCACCCCAGAAGGGTTGTGATGTTCAACCCCCTCCCTCCTCACCCCCTGTTTGAGCCAGGTTGGTTGTAATGTATTGGGTGTGTTGAGGGAGTTTTTCCCTCCCCAAAAAACCCACCCCCACTCCAGTAAATAATAAAACCAAGTGAATTAAAGCATCTGGGGTGGGGAACCCCAGCTTTTTAGGGGGTGCTTGAGTAGCTGCTGGCGAATCAATGAGGGGAATTAGGAATATCAGGGATGCAAATCCATCGCTCTCACCTCCTGATGCTGGTGGTTTGGGGTGGGGGGTGTTTAATGGTCAGCCAAAATGAGGTGTGCAGGAGGAAAAGTCACTGGCAGAGAGGGGGAGAGGGTTTAATTGGGGGGCTTGTGATGAAAAACCTCCTAAATGGTTGGGAATTTCAAGCTGGAAGCAGCAATAGGTACCAAAAAACCCCCTAAACCCAACTTTTCTGCCCCCCTCCCATGTGATTCCTGGTTGAACTTCTTCCCCCTCTGGTCCCTTTCCGGGGTAGGTTCACAGTAGGATTGATTTGTAAAGCTTTGAGAGGTCAAAATCAGGATAAAGCAGCAGCCTGAGGAGGTTTTGGGGGATAAATGAGGAGTTTTTGGAGATAAATGAGGAGTTTCCATCACTTTCTGTGAGTCTCTGTGAGAAATCTTGGTGCAAAGCTGGTTGGCTTTGCATTAAAGTGGGATAATTCTGATTTTTAACTGATTTTTTTCTCTCCTCCCCCTGCTTTTTGCCCTGTTTTTGTGCTTATCATGGGATGAGCTGGATGAGGGGTGGATTTTTTTTATTTCCCCAGCTCATCAAATAAATCAAAGGGGGGGAAAAATCCACAGCAGTTTTCCAGCTCTTGGGATTTTTAGCTGGAATATCTGTGGGATATTTACCCTGAAGAGTTATTTTGAGGTGAAAGAAGGGAAACACCATGTTCAGGAAGAGCTTTTTTGGTGAGAGTTTGTAGAGAAATCAGGAAATTGCCTTGAATTTGAGTTTTCATGGAGGTTTTTTTCTGGGAAACCCCATTTTTAATTAGTTTTTTTTTAATTTAAATTATTTAAAAATAAAAAAAAAATCCCTATTTTGAGGTGTTTGGGGTTTTTTTTAAGGGGGAACCTCTATCTTTTTGGTCTCACTTTATCCCATCCCTCCTCAAGACACCCCTTTCTGCCTCATTGAAATACCCAATTTTGGGGGAATTTTGAAGATGTGGGAGAACTATTTCTTCATGGGGATAATTTTTCATCACTGGGCCCCCTCAATCCTGCACTGACACCTTGAAACCCACCAAGAATTCCTTGGAAAATAAAGAATGCAGGCCTTCAATATGCTGTACCAACCCTGTTTGGGCTGGGGAGGAGGGGGAAAACAACCCCTCACCTCATCTTGCAGCAAATATTTGCTGGTTTTTGGGTTGGTTTTGGGTCGGTTTTAATTCTTATTTTAAAGGATTGAGATTTGGAGGGGTGGAAAAACATCCTTGCTTTGCTCTGGGGACTGTGCCATGCTCACCAGCATCCTCTGTGCTGGAAATTGGACTTAATTCTATTTATTAAGTTATAATTAATAAATTATTTAGATTTTATCTATAAGATATAATTAGTAGATCATATAGTAGATCATATAGTAGATCATATAGTAGATCATATAGTAGATCATATAGTAGATCATATAGTAGATCATATAGTAGATCATATAGTAGATCATATAGTAGATCATATAGTAGATCATATAGTAGATCATATAGTAGATCATATAGTAGATCATATAGTAGATCATATAGTAGATCATATAGTAGATCATATAGTAGATCATATAGTAGATCATATAGTAGATCATATAGTAGATCATATAGTAGATCATATAGTAGATCATATAGTAGATCATATAGTAGATCATATAGTAGATCATATAGTAGATCATATAGTAGATCATATAGTAGATCATATAGTAGATCATATAGTAGATCATATAGTAGATCATATAGTAGATCATATATATATACTATATAATATAATCTATATCATGCATATATAATATTATATATTAAAATATATCATGCAGAATTATATATTATCTTTATATCTATATATAATTTAGATACTATATTTATTCTATTTATCATTTAATTAATTCTATTCCTTTTTTTGCCAAGGTGATGGGGAGAAAATCACCCTGAGTGGGGATGTGGAACTGTTGGCTGGAGGGATTGATAATGAGTCGGAGGAAACTCTTGAGACACAAAAGCCCTTTCTTATTTCCCCTCCCCTCCCTCCCCTTTCCATCCTTTATAAATAGCTCTGGGGTTATTTATGAGGAGGGATTAATGTGGCTGGGATGCAGGGAGGAGGCAGCAGGGTGGGGGGGGAGTGAAAGGAGGGGGATTCCCAGTGTAAATCTTAGCTGCATCCCTGCTGTGATATTAGAGATATTCTTATTTTTTGCCCCAAAAAAACCCCTTCTATAATTATTAAAAAATAAAAAAGAGAGTTGGTGGGATGGGTTGGAGGATGCTTTAACTGGGGACTGGTCCCTACCCCACCCCCTTGAGGCTGGCATCCCTCCCTGCCAGCTGGGACCTGTCGCTCCGGTTGCTGCAGCTAAAAATAACCAAACTAAAGCCCAAGAGCTGCCAGCTTGGGAGGTGGAGAAGGGTCGGGCTGGGCTTAGCAGCTGGTCCTGCTTTTCTGCCTTTATTTAGACCTGCCTCTGTTTATTTTCCCTCCCCACCCTGGGTTGGGAGGGAGATGGGGCCGAACCGGGATGCAGGGTGAGGACCCAGCACCTCTCATGGGTTGAAACCCCAGTGTTCCCAGTTCAGCATCACACCCCAACATCCTTTGGGGATTACAGGGCACCTTGGACTTTTTTTCTACACCCCCCTTTTTTTTGGCTAGCCCAGTCTGGGCAGCTCATCCCCATCAGCTTTTCCACCCCCTCCTGCATCCCATGTTGCTACTGGGATGCTCCTACCTCCAGGAGCAGTTTTGCTATGGAAAATTACCCAAAATAACTCCTTTTTTTCCCTTTCCCCCCCTTATTTTACCTTTTTCACCCTTTTTTTCCCCTTTTACCCCTTTCTTTTAAAAGCTAGACCTAATTAAAGGCTGGGGGTGGTGGTGGTGGGTGTGTGTGTGTGTTTTGGAGGGTTGGGAGATCTCTGTGTGCTCATGGCCAGAAAAATAACCAGCCCTGGGACAAATCAGGCTGGTGGGAGCTTATGTCAACTGTCAAAATGGGAAGAGTGACCTTCTCCTGGGATCAAATTGGGATTCAGCCACAGGGCCTGGCTCACGCATCGTCTCTGGATGCAGAAGCCACTGGGAGACTGGAGGGGTGAAGCAAAACCAGTAAGCAAACTGGGTTTCTTTTTTTCTGGATCAAACCATTGGAGGTTCTGCTGGGTTTATTTTCCCTGGGGGTTATTTTCCTCTTTGCTGGTTGGTTGGGGGTTTTTTGGGGGGGGCTTATTCCCCCTCCACCTCCCCCACCCCATCATCTTGAGTTGCTGGAGCTGGTTTGTCATGGATTTATGGCTCTGTTGGCATCGCATCCATAGGGATAAAAGCTTCTGGAAGCAGGGAGAGGAGGGAAGCTCCTGCTCCTGTGCTGATGAGGAGTGGATTAGGTGATACAGGAGAGCAGCCTTGGCTGTGCCAGGGCAAGAGTTCAAGGAGGGAGGGGTGTGGGGGGGAGTGTTCCCAGTTCCTCCTCCTGAATAAATTCCTGCTAAGGTGTTCATGGAGGCACTGGGAGCCTGGCAGAAGCAGTTGGGAGGGGAGTTTGCAGTGGTAAAGAAGGCTGAGGGGAGGAGGGGGGTTTGTAGTTGTTTGGGGAAGGGGTTAAGGGTGGGAAAGGGCTGGCTGGGTTTTGGCTGGATGCTTTTGGGGGGGGGTTGTTGCAATGGGATGGGGTCACTGAGCACACTGCAGCTGGGTGGGTTGGTGCTGTGAGTGGGAGGGGGTCATAGCTCGTTTTTTGGGGAGGGGGAAATGCAGTGGGGAGAGGTGGGTGCAGACCGGGCTCCCCCCTCCCATCCCCCAGACCCACGTGTAGGGTGTGTGCAGCCCCTGGGGAGGGGGTGTGGGGGGGGGCAGTGGCACCCATGCTGCCCTGCAGCTTGGGGCAGGGGGTCTTTTGGGGTATGAACAGCCCGAATTAGAGGAGTTTGGCCCCGTTCTGCTCTTCGCAGCCTCTCAGGTGTCGTTCCTCCCCCCTGCATCGGGGCGAAGGGGGGGGGGGGTTCCCCCCGTTCTGTCCTTCCTCTTCCTCTCGGTGACCCCTCGGGGCCGGGTGGCTCCGGTTACCGGAGCGGATGAGCCATCGATCCTGAGGAGGATGCTTGGCGCTTCCACCCACCCAGACCTCCCAGCTCGATGCAGGGGGTGGGTTTGCAGGGCCAGCTGGGACCTGGGGGCAGCTCCTCTGCCTCCTCACAAGGTGTTGCAGCAGCCACAGCTGGAGCCATCCCGCTCTGGGGTCCCCCCGTGTGGTCTCCTGTCCCAGGGATGGATTTGGGGGGCTGATTTCCTTTCTCAACCCATTTCTCCTCCTTTCCTGCAGGAAAGCCTCAGGGAAGGGCCCAGGTAGAGCATCTGGACCCCCTGCACCATGGCTTCATCTGAGTTGCCCTCCCACCCTGCAGTAGGTACTGTCAACCCCCTGGGGCTGGTTTTTGGGGGGATGGGAGACACCCAGCCTTGGGTGGAAAGGGAGAGGGTGTGTGCAGCCTCCTTGGGGGCATCCTCTGCACCCCCAGAATCTTTTGGGGTGGGGAAAGCATGAAGGGCTGTTGTGTCTTGTAGTTTTTTGGGGGTGATGCTCTCTCCTGTCCCCAGCATCCCTCCCCCATGTCAACCCCCTGGGGCTGGTTTTTGGGGGGATGGGAGGGGGGCACCCAGCCTTGGATGGAAAGGGAGAGGGTGGTGCAGCCACTTTGGGGGCATCCTCTGCACCCCCAGAGCCTTTTGGGGTAGGGAAAACATGAAGGGCTGTTGCATCCTGTAGTTTTTTGGGGGGGTGATGCTCCCTCCTGTCCCCAGCATCCCTCCCCCATCCCCGCATCCCTTTCTGCCTGGGGGTACAGCAACCCCATGGGGGGACACACACCCCAGGTGACACCATTTCTGCTCACCATCTTGCCCCAGAGACCCCCAGCCCCCTGCCCCACGGGGTGGAAGACCTTGGTGAAGCCTTTGACTTTGAGGACAGTGAGGAAGAGGAGGAGGAGGAGGAAGACTCGGCGGCTGAGCCCAGCAGTGAAGTGGTTCTCCAGGCACCTCCTCGCAGGCGGCGTGCTGCCAGCTCCAGCCTCGGTGAGGGGGGCAGGTGGGGAGGGGTCCCTGGTGTCCCCACTGGGTCCCCTTTGGGTGGCAGCACTGCCAGCCTGGGTGCCAACACCATCTCTCTTTGCTTTTCCTCTCTGCAGATGGGCTGGTGCCAGAGACCCAGGAAGGGTATGTGGGGTGTTGGGGAGATTTTTGGGGGCATTTTAGGTGCCTCAGAGGGGAAAACCAAACCTTTGGGGTTTGTGTGTTGTCATCCTCCTCCCCCCCCCCCCCCCCTATGTTTGGCATGTTGCAGCAGTCTGGTGTTGTGCCTCAGTTTCCCCAAAGTCTCCCTATTGCTTGCTAAAGGGCCTGCAAGCAAGAGAGCCCTGGGGTTTTGGGGTGCACCCTGCAACCCTGGGGATCTGGGAGGGAAGGGGGGAATGCTTTGGGTACCATCTGGGGTCCTGTGGTTAACTGGCTGGTGGGGGCCGTTGTCCTGCAGGCTGAGGAAGCTCCTGAGGTGGGTGTTTGAAGGGGGCTGGTGTTTGCCCCAGCTGCAGGTTTGGGGGGGGAAGGGCTGTGAATTTGGCTGTGAGGTGGGTTCGTTGTCATCCCCCCACCCCCAGCAGAGCACTCACAGGGTGCAGCAAGAGGGGCAGGACCCCCACTGGGGATGGGGACCCTCTCCCCATGCTCCCTGATGCTGGGGCATTGTCCTGCCACGTGCAACCTGGGGCTAAAATAAGTGGGTTTGGGGTGTTGTGGGTGGTCCCCTGGAAACCTGGGTCCCCCTAAATCCGTGAGCCAGTGGATGGGGGATGGAGGGGATGGGGGGCATGATGCAAGCTTTATTCTGTGCTGGTAATGGGAATGGGGCGTGGGGTGGGGTGTACAGGGCCTGGGTGTACCCCATCCTGGGGTTTTCCACCCCTAGGGTGCTTCCTGACCCCCTTCCTTGCAGGCTGCCAGTGGGGATGAGCAATGGGGAGGCTGGTGGGGACCCCCCCAGTGGTACCCAGACCTGGAAGAGGAAAAGCGCTCGCAGAGGTGGGTTAAAACAGTGTGATACCCCCCCACCCCCCTTCCCACACCTCCCCTGCCAAGGCTCCAGAAGGATTTCCCCACCCTTGGGTGCTGACCTGAGCTCCTGGGGTGGGGGTTTGTCCCCCCCAAAGGTGAGCGCTTCGAGTTCCCAGCGGTGGAGGATGATGTGATCTACGACGACGTCCCCTGTGAAAGCCTGGATGCTGAGCAGGATGGTAGGAACACCCCCTCCCCTTATTCCCCAGGGACCCATGTGCCTGTTTGCCAGCCAGGTAAACTGAGGCACGCTCCAGGAAGGAGCAGCACACCCTAGAAGGATACAGATGGGGGGATAACCCTGGGTTAGGGGGGAAAACAACCCACTGGGATTTGGGAGGGATGAGGGCAGGTGTGTTCCCAGAGGATGTGGGGCATCTCCTTGAGGGGTCCCTAGGGGGAGGAATTTGCCTTCCTGAAGGGAAAAGCAGCCAGTTTCCCATTGCCAGGCCCGGGCACAGAGCGCAGCCTGATCTATGAGGAGGTGCAGCGTGGTGAGGGGCCACGGGCTGGGGATGATTTGGGCTGGAGCTCCAGCGAGTTCGAGAGCTACAGTGAGGATTCAGGGGAGGAAACCAAGCCAGAGGCTGAGCCAGCCAAGCAGCGAGCATCCTTCCAGCCCAAGGTAACACTTCAATTTCATTTTCTTTCCTTAAAAATTATTATTTCCATTTCTTTTTCCCTGGGTTTGCTTGTACAAAGGCACCAGAGCATCGAGCCTGCCTGCTCTTGGCAGCTGGTGAAGCAGAAGATGCTGTGGCTCCTGGGGTTACCCAGTGCAAAACCAGCACCGAAACTTCAACAGTTTCATTTCTTTCTACTTTTATTTTCTTACTCCCCCTGTTTTTTTTTTACTTCCCCTTCCCTTTCCTTTGCATTTTGGCATCGCTGGAGCATGGCCACTGCTTCTCCCTCCACCCCCAAGCTTGCTCCCTTCCCTGCTTGAGCAAAGCTGGATTTTTGGGAAGATGCTGCCTGTACTGTGCTGCTTTGGGATGATTTCTCCTCCTCTCTTTGTTTTTTTTTTTGGCTGCTTACCTGGGATCTCTCCTCTGCCTTCTCTCGCCTCCCTCTGCCTTCTCCTGCCTGGTTTGCTTTGGGCTCAGCTTTCTCCAGACCTGAATAGACTAAAGGAGAGATACGCCAGGACTAAGAGGGACATCCTGGCTTTAAGAGTTGGGGGGAGAGACATGCAGGAGCTGAAGCAGAAGTACGATTGGAAGGTACTGTCCCACCTCCATCCCTTGTTCCCTTATCCCCCAGATTTCCCCAGGGAGGGGTGGGGAACCCTTCCAGACTTTATCCAGCCTGAATTCATCCTGGTTTTATCCCCTAGATGAGGGAAAAGAGAGTAATCATGATTTAAGCATCACAAAGCTGCCTCTCGTGTCCATCTGTCTTGCAGCTCCCTGTCCTCCAGCTGCCCAAACCATTTGCTTTTGGGTGTTTGTGTTCTTTTAAGGGGACGTTTGGATGAAGCAAAGTCACCCCTGGGATAGATGGATCTGAGAAGGTGGTTTTTTTTGCCCTGGTACAGGGTGGAAATCAGGTGGGGAAGGAGATTGAGGTGTAGAAACCCTTAGAGCAAAGCCTTTTGCAGCTCCACACCCCCCTCCCCCCTCCCCAATCCCCTCCCCAAACCATCCAGATTGGCCTTGCTATGGCTGGTTTGGGTTGGGAAGGTGACACCCATGGCAGCTTGGGGTTAAAAACGCTGTGATTTGAGGTATGAAAGGCCAACACCCCCCCACACACACCCCACCATGACACCCACACATGCATCCTTCTCACACATAACACCCCTCACTGTGATGGGGGGGGGGGGGATGGATGCGCTTGTGCCTCCCTTCCCCTCCTTCCCTCTCTGCTTCTGCTGCATGCTCCCGCTTTGCTCATGCCTGCTTGCCCCTGCAGAGGGAAGAGATGCTGGAGCATCCTTCTCCCTCAGCCATGTGCCCTCTTCTTTCCTCCCTGGTGACACACGTGGGGGGAAAAATGGGAATGATGCTTGGAAGGGGATGGTAGAGCTGCATCCGGACCAGAAACAGGGTCCTGGTGCTGCCTCGAGCATCCTGGTCCCTCTCCCCACACTGTCCAGATGACCCAGCTGATGAAAGCAGCCAAAAGTGGCACCAAGGATGGTTTGGAGAAGACCAAGATTGCAGTGATGAGGAAGGTGACCTTCCTGCACCGGAAAGAAGCCCCAGGTAAGCAGGGAAACCAGGCTGCTGGGGGGGGGGTGTGTCAAAAAAGGGCCTTTTTTGGGGGTATTTTGGGGGGTATTTTGAAAACAAACCCCACTCTGAATCCCTGTGGCACTCAGCTTTTCCTTTTGCTGATTCATTTTCTGCATTTTAAGCTCTTACTTGACTTCCTCCCCATCATCTCTGCATCCTTGCTCTCAGCACCCACACCCTTATGGGGACCTGCACCCCAGCACCCGTGGGTGCCCTTCCCTTGGACACAGGGCAGGATCTGTCCCCAAGATGATAATTTCTTTAAGAGGGGGGTGAGGATGCTTTCCTAACCGCCCCCCCCCCCCCCATCACGTAGGGGATGGGGAACAGAGGAGGAGGAGGGCAGCAGAGGTGGAAAAGCAGCCTCTTGCCCGCAGGAGCTCGAGGGTCTCCCTGGAGCATCACAGGGGAGGTAGGATCCCTGTGTGTGGCCTTGGGCTTGACTGAGGCTGCCTGGGGGATCCAGGGTGTGTGTCCCAGCCTGGCTGCATGTCCCTCTCACCCTCAACGTGGCTAAGCCTTGCTGGGGTGGTTTTTTTGAAGGGAGCTTTAAATGCTTTTGGGTTCTCCCCCATGCCTAGCGTGGGATGCTGGATAGCATCCCATCATCTCATCCCCCGAGGTGCTGGAGAGCATCCCGCACCCCAGGGCACGGAGATGGGGAGAAGGAGCTCGCAGGGGGCTGTCAGCCAAGGGGCAGCGATCCTCCCTGCCATAATTAGGGAAGGAAAAAGGTCACCCGGCTGCCAGCGCCCTCCCCTCCGGCTCGGCCGGTCCTCCCCGTTACCGGCTATTTATAGGCGCGGGGATGGGCCCGGGGCGGCCGTAGCGGGGCCCTGCGGCCATGTGGAAGAGGCGCCCATCCCTGCATTGCAATGCTGCCTTGGCTCGCTCACCCTCCTCTTCCTCTGCTGCTTCAGCCTCGGGTAAGGGATTGCTGTGCTGGGGCAGCAGCCTTCCCCTCCTGCCTTCCTCTCTCACTCCCTGCGCTGCTTTTAGCTCCTTCTCCTCCCCGTTTCCCCCCCCTCCAGCTCACTCACCCCTACCCTTGGAGCAGCAATGGGGTGGCTTCCTTCCCTCAACCTCAACCAGGGTGGATTTTTTTTTGGGGGGGGGGGGGGGAAGGACCAAGGACCCTTTTTATTGTGCCCTCCCCGTGGGGAGCTGGCTGTGTTGCCCCTGCTCACAGCCTGACTCATGCTGGTGTCCGGTGACAGTGGCTGGACAGACACCCGATGGGGCCCGTTTCCGCTCGCAGCTCCAAACCCAAATGCAGCCCCCACCCCCAGCATCCCAGCCCAGCAGGTCAAAAGGATCAGACCCCCCAAAAATTCTAAAATTGGGGTGGTTTGGGGGGGTTTTTTTGGGTTTTGGTTGTTTTTTTTTCCCTGCAGGGGACTCAGAGGAGGAGGACACAGGTTTCCTGGAGGTCACTGTCTCTGACATGAAGCACCCGCCGCCAGAGCTGGGCCCTATGCCTGAGGGGCTGAGCCCACAGCAGGTTGGTGTGGGGTGGGGTTTTCTTTTTTTGGGGAGGGGAGGGATGGGGATGACATGACACGCACAGGGCTTCCCCTTGGTCTTGTGATTGAGCAAGGGAGGGGGGAAAAAGGCGAGTCAGCAGAAAGCCACCCATGCCACCACCACATCAGCACTTCTGCAGCACGCTGTGCCTGCCTCACCCCCACCCTCAAACACCCCCCCAAAAAGTCCTGTTTGCTTGGGGAGTGGGGGAGGGATGGGGACAGGGATGGATGAGGGACCGTGGCTGAGCCCCAGCATCATTACAGGTGGTACGGCGGCACATCCTGGGCTCCATCGTGCAGAGCGAGCGGAGCTACGTGGACTCCCTGAAGCGCATCTTGCAGGTGGGGGAACCCTTGTTCCCTTAGCCCTTTTTAGGGGTGGGGGGGTGGGGAGGGGAGCACAGGGGTGTGGGGCTGCTGTTACATTGGTGTATCCTGCAGGATTACAGGAACCCACTGATGGAGATGGAACCCAAGGTGCTGAGCGCCAGGAAGTGCCAGGTGGTGTTCTACCGCCTGAAGGAGATCCTGCAGTGCCACTCCATGTTCCAGATCGCCCTCGCCTCCCGCGTGGCCGAGTGGGACTCAGCAGAGAAGATTGGGGACCTCTTCGTGGCCTCAGTAAGGGGGGGGGAACTCAGCAGACCACTGCCAAACCTTCCCCCTGGACCCCTCTCTGGATAGCAGGGGGTGGGTTGGAGGATTTCAGTGATGCAACCCCAACTTGGGGTAAATAACCAGCATCGTCTCCAAAAATCCTTGAGCACCCCTATGTTTTGCCTCGCCAACCCACCTTTTTGGGGGAGCTCCATGCCATTGCTGCTCTCCTCCTGCCTTCTCCCCAGTTCTCCAAGTCGATGGTGCTGGATGTCTACAGTGATTACGTCAACAACTTCACCACTGCCATGTCCCTCATCAAGAAGGCTTGCCTCACCAAACCTGCCTTCCTCGACTTCCTCAAGGTCAGCAGTACCTAGATGCAAGCACGTGGGGCTGATGGTCACCATTATAGGTGAAAACTCTTCTTTTTTGGGATCATTGGTCTTTCTTTTTTTCCCCTTCCCTGCAGAAGAGGCAGATGGCCAGTGCTGACCGGGTCACGCTCTACGGGCTGATGGTGAAGCCCATCCAGAGGTTCCCCCAGTTCATCCTGCTCTTGCAGGTATGGGTAAAAGGGGTACCAACACCCACCTTGTTTTGCACCCTATTTTTTGCAGCCTGGGTGCTGTGGGGAGAGGGTTTAGCAAGGAACACATTTTGGGGCTGTCAACTTGGTAGCAGCATCAGTGGGCTTTCCCACGGATCATCCTCCAAGCTCTGATTTGGAGGGGCTGCAAGTGCTTCTTCCACTTGTAGCATTCCCCATTGGGATTGATTTATTTTCTGGGGTGGCTTTTGCCTTCCTCCATCCTCTTCCCCACCCCAGGACATGCTGAAAAACACCCCCAAGGGCCACGCAGACCGCTTGTCCCTCCAGTTGGCCCTCACTGAACTGGAGACGCTGGCGGAGAAGCTCAACGAACAGAAGCGTCTGGCTGACCAAGTCGCTGAGATCCAGCAGCTCAGCAAGAGCATCAGCGACCGCAGCAGCCTCAACAAGGTGGGGTCCTTCAGCCTCACCTCCTCATCCTCAGAGTGGGTGGGGTGTGTGGAGCTGGCAATGGTGCTTTGCAGCTCTCCTGCCTTCCTCTTTGCATCAGGGGGTGGTTTTGGGAAGCCAGGATTCCTGTTTTCTCTGAAAGGATGTTGAGTAAAAGTCAATCTGGAGGCTGCTGTGGGGAAACTCCTCTCTTGGGACCAGGGGGGGTGAGCTGCTTTGTCTCATCTGCCTGGTTTTGCAACCGTTGGTGGAAAAAAACCAAACCCATAAATGAAGCTATTGTGACACATCCTGGGCTGGGACCAGCTGTGGAGGCAAAACCCACAGTGGGGCACCCACCAGCTCGGTCCTGGGATCATGATTTAGGGTCAGGATGTGAAGAGAGACCCAAAAGGGGCTGTGAAAGGGCCATGCTGGGCTCTCTGGGCTCTCTTGGTGGTTGTCCATCCAGGGTACGAAGGGGGTTTTGCATCCTGCACCCGTAGTGCATCCTTGCACCGGCTGCCTCTGCAGAGCGCTCGGGGCTGTCAGTGCTCCCAGCTGGAGGAAAATCCTTGCAAATAAGGGAGAAGCAACCTCAGTTTTGGGGGGCAGGAGGTTTGTGGGACCCCCCCAACCCCAGGCTAAGCATCCTTGCTCCATTCCTTCCCCAGCTGCTGAGCTCAGGGCAGCGGCAGCTCCTGCTCTGCGAGACGCTGACGGAGACGGTGTACGGAGACCGGGGGCAGCTCATCAAGTCCAAGGAGAGGAAGGTTTTCCTCCTGAATGACATGCTGGTCTGTGCCAACATCAACTTCAAGTACGTGTCCCCAAACTTCCTTCCCTTTGCAAAGCATCAGGGCAGCGACCTTCTCCCTTCCCCACCTCAATTTTGGGCTGGGTGGGGGTTTTTCTAGCTCTACCCCAAAGGCTTTTAAAACCACCCTGCTTTGTTTTGGAGGAGGAACCCACCCAGTCTGGGGTTGCTTTGTCTCCCTGCTTTGGCAAAGCCTCCATCCCCTGGTGCTATGGGATCCTTGTGGTGGTGGTGGTGGTTGGGGGGCCTGGGCATCTTCAGGGCTTGATGGAGGATGCCTGAGGGATAATCCTGTATGTATGAGCTAGAAATGAGAACACATGAAAGCCTAATGTGAAGGATGCTGCAGAGGTGGGGAGGGATGGGCACACAACCCCTCCTTGAGCTTCCCATAACACCTCTGTTAATTGTTCTTCCCCCTCTTCCAGGCCGGTGACCCCAGGGTAGGTGCAGAGTGTGGTCTGCTGTGGTTGTGTGCCCCATGTTTTGGGGGTGCAGGCATGCTGTGGTGCACGATGTGGGGTTGGAAACAGGGGCTGGGTGTGCACAATGTGCTTCA
This sequence comes from Laterallus jamaicensis coturniculus, assembly GCA_022605575.1. Lineage (NCBI taxonomy): Eukaryota > Metazoa > Chordata > Aves > Gruiformes > Rallidae > Laterallus > Laterallus jamaicensis. The sequence goes on from JAKCOX010000081.1 coordinate 21,953, forward strand.
CCAGGGCTGGCAGGGGAAACCACGGCGCCTGCTTGACTGACTGACTGACAGACGTGTTGTCCTTGCATCCTCCCTTGGCAGAGGCCAGCTGGAAATTAGCAGCCTGGTGCCCTTGGGTCCCAAATACGTGGTGAAGTGGAGCACGGCCCTCCCACAGGTACAGGTGGTGGAGGTGGGGCAGGAGAGTGGCACCTATGACAAGGACAACGTCATCATCCACAACGCCGGGGCCAAGAAGCACGCACCAGCTGGGCAGACCTCACACAGTGAGCACCCACCCCCTTTCACCCCGAGCTGAGGTGGTTTTTGGTGAGGGTGGGGATGGAGCATCCTCCCTGGACCTCATTTCTCTGTTTCTCCACCCAAGATAAAGTCTACCTGGGGCCACCACGGCTCTTCCAGGAGCTGCAGGACTTGCAGAAGGACCTGGCAGTGGTGGAGCAGATCACCCTTCTCATCAGCACCTTGCATGGCACCTACCAGGTACCTGTGTACCAATGTGTGGCCAGACTGATGGTTTGGGAAGCACCAAGCTTGGGTCCTTGGTTCCTCAAGGACCACTGGACATCTCATCCTCTGTGCCCTAGCAGATAAAGTTTGGGGATGGCTCAAGCTTGTTGTGGAGGCACTGCTGTGATCTACAACTTCTCTCCCCAGAACCTGAACATGACAGTGGCCCAGGACTGGTGCCTGGCGCTGCAGAGGATGATGAAGGTGAAGGAGGAGGAGATCCACTCTGCCAACAAGTGCCGCCTCCGCCTCCTCCTGCCCGGGAAGCCGGATAAGTGAGTTTGCAGGTCATGGGTGGGCTCTTCCCACCTCAGGGAGGAGGAAAAGGAGGCTGAAGATCAACCTGGTGCTGCTTTCCCCACGCAGGTCTGGGCGCCCCATCAGTGTCATGGTGGTTTTCATCACTCCAAACCCCCTGAGTAAGATCTCCTGGGTGAACCGCCTGCACTTGGCCAAGATTGGACTGCGTGAGTAGCCCCATGGCACGCTGCTTACCATCACCCTTGCTTTGGAAAGCCACATATGGGAGCTTGAGGGGGGATTTGCATCACTTAGAGCACCCTGGCATGAAAACAGGGTGGGAGGCATGCAGAAGGAGGGGGTGGAGAACACTTCAGGGGGGTTGCACACAGGAAACGATGGGAATTGGTAATTCTGGCCCAAGATGCTTTGGTGTTGCTGGTTTTGGGTGGCATATCTGGGATGGCATTGTGTGGTGATGGGTTTTTGTTGGCTCTCATGCTGCTGGTGTTGGGACTGTGACCCGTTTTCCATTAAACAGAATGAATAAACCCAGGAGGAGCTTGTTCCTCTGCCACTTCCCTACCATCCCCATTCCTATGTAACTCCACCAGCCACTGCAGCAAAATAAAATTAGGGGGGGGGGGAAAAAAAACCTTTAATGGAAGAAAGGGGGGGAAAAAATCATTTGAAATCCTATTTGAGTGCTCAGATCTCCCCAGGCTGGAAGGATTCTTGATTCTCTTGGTTTTAACAGTTTATGTGGCTCTCATGTTGTTGGGGTTGTTTTTTGCTTTAAATCTGGGCTGCCTGAGGGATAATCCTGTATCCATGAGCTAGAAATGAAAGCACATTAAAGCCTAATGTGAAGAAACACATTAGGATGGGGTGTGTGTATACATATATAAGGGGAAAAACCTTTATATATATCAAATAACTGGGGGTTGGGGCTGTTTTTGCTGCTGCTGGAGGTGGTTGCTTGGCCATGGGGTGTGATAGCCAAGGGCTGAGATGTAGCCCACGTCTGCAGATGATGGTGGTTTGGGGTTGGAGATGAGAGCTGCATCCCAAATTACAAATTTGGGGGTACCATTGAGCAGGGAGAGATGGTGTGGGGGATGTGTCAGCCATCCTCTATCTCCTCTGCTCGTTGCAGGGGAGGAGAACCAGCCGGGCTGGCTCTGTCCTGATGAAGACAAGAAGAGCAAAGCTCCATTCTGGTGCCCCATCCTCTCCTGCCACATGCCAGCCTTCTCCAAGGCCCTTGATCTTCAGGTAAGAGCAATGGCCAACCTTTTCTCCAGCCCCTCTGGACCTCCTTTCCCCTTATGACCATCTTTTTGGGGGAATAAAGACAGAAATCCCACAGTGGATGGGCTGGAGGGGGGGTGACCAGGGGGTGACCAGGAGTGTGATCCACAGAAGAACTGGAAATAAAAGCTGGGCTTTGGATGAATCCTGTTTTTTTTGGGGGGGGAGGCATGCAGTGATACTGTGCACATGTTAGGGTAATCTGGGGATGTTATGACCCCCCTGTACCTTGGTCTTTCCTGCAGCTGGGCGCTGCAGTGCACAACCCTGTCCAGTCCTCACTGCTGGGCTTCTCCGCCGTCAGCACCTCGCTGCCGCAGGGCTACCTCTGGGTGAGCAAAACAACCCCAAAACGGGGCTAACCCCCCTGGTTTTGGGTCATGCTGCCTGCAAACCCCCTTTCCAGTAGCCATCCCTTGTGCTAACACCCATTTTTTCTGGTCCCCACAGGTTGGGGGGGGGGCAGGAAGGCTCAGGGGGGCAGGTGGAGATCTTCTCCCTCAACCGCGCCGTGCCGCGGACGGTGAAGTCCTTCCCGGTGGCTTCTCCAGTGCTGTGCATGGAGTACATCCCTGAGGTGGGTGAGGGGGATCCACTGAGCAGCCAGAAGTCCCAACCAACCACCGAACAGCCCCCTGCATCCTCTCATCCCACTGTGTGCTTGGGATTACGGGATGGCAGGTGAGCCCCTCCATCTCCCACATCCATCCTTTGGTTGTCACTACCAAAGCACCAAACCTCAAGGACCAGCATGATCTCTTGCTTCTTCCCCCCCTCCCCCTCCCTGGTTCCTTCCCCAGCATCGTGGTCTATGGTAGCGTGGACACAGGGACACAATGCTTATTGACCTGCAAAAGCCCTGGCATGCAACCTGTCCTCTGCTTGAAGCACAGCCCAGAGTACCTGTTTGCAGGGCTGCAGGATGGGACAGTGGCTGCCTACCCCAGGAGCAATGGTGAGTGCACCCCAAAGCATGCTTTCAGGGGGAGTTTTTGGTGGGACACCCTAAAAATAACCCCACAAAGACTAGGAGGTTCCTTCCCAGTGGCTGGTAAAACGGTGATAAATCTCAGCTTCTCACTCCCTGTCTCATTCTCTTCCCCCTGCAGCCCGGGGGAGGGGGGGTGAGGGATGGTGTGGGACAAATATGCTGGTTTACATCACCAGGATGAATGCCAAAGAGGCTGGATTTGGGGGAAAAAGAGGGGCAAACAGTCCTGGGGAGGGGTTGATACCCACAGCCACGAGTTTGCTTGGAGGATGGTTGTGCTGGGGGGGCTATGAGGAGGGTCCTGCGCTGCCATTCATGATGACTCGGTGCTTTTGGCTTTTTAAAAAAAACCCAAAATCATCTTTTTGGATGCTATAAACCGAGCTGACCCCCTCCCACCCCCATCTTCTCCTTTATTCCCTTGATTTTGGGGTTATTTTCCCCCTTTCCAGCTCAGCCCAAGGCTGAGGCTTGCTGAGAACCTTCCTCCCTACGGGACTCCTTGCCTGGGCTGTTAAATACCTTTGCTTCATCGCTAGAGGGTAGGAAAGAGCCTCAAATAATACCCTACGTTGGCCTAGTTTTGGACAAAACCCACTTATTTGCTCTGAGAACCTGCAGCGAGCAGCACCCGGGCCAGCCCCGAGCTGAGAAAGAAGCTTCAATCCCATTTTTAGGGTGCTGAGCATCCTCTTCCCCACCTTGTAGCAGCCAATTAATGAGGTGGCTTTCATTTAATTCCAATCACAGAGATGCACATCGAAGGTAACTAGCTGCTGGTGGGGTTTTTAATCTTATCCTCCATCACTTTTGGAAGGGAAAAGCTTTCCCAAAATAGCTCAGGGGGTGTTTTTTACAGGGGGAAAAAAATAGGATTTGCTAAAAGATGGCTCAGTTTGAAACTCCTGCTGCTGGGAGCAGAGGTCTGAGAGTCCAAAAGGGCCCTTTTATCCCTTAGATCTTGGGGGTTTATTTAAAAATAAAATACTACTACTAAAAAAAAAAAAAGCCTTGGAAATAAGGAAAGGGGAGCAATTATCTATTGAAACTGCTTGGCTGCTGCTGGTGGGGAATTCATCTGAATCCAAATTGGATGCTGTTCACAGAGACACTCCAGATCTGCTCCAGATGAACCAGCTCTGGAGTGTTGCTTCAAGAGCAAAGAAATTTAAAAAAAAAAGAGGGAAAAAGGGATTTTTTTGGGGTTTTTTTCCCACCTGCCTGGGTGTTGCAGGTGGATGGTGGTCTGCTGTTAAAAAGTTGTTTTCATGGGGGGGGAATGCTCACCACCCCCCCCAGCTTCAGCTCTCCCATGGTTGTGGCATTAAGATGCTCAGACATCTGAGGTGATGAGTGGATGTGGAGCAGGGGGGTGCAGCTCACCCCAGCAGCGTTTTTGGGCTGGTTTCAGCTCCATCAAATGATGACATTTTTTCCCTTTTTATGGAGCATCCTCTTGTCCTCTCCTGCTGCAGGGGGGCTGTGGGAGCCAGCAGAGCAGCCCACCCGCCTGGCAGTGGGGACCGGCCCCGTGCGAGCCCTCTTGACCTTGGATGAGACCCTCTGGGCCAGCTGTGCCAACCAGGTCACTGTCCTCGATGCCACCAGCCTCCACACACAGGTAGGGACCATCCCTGGGACCCCCATGCTCCATCCACACAGGGATTCAGAGGTGTCTTTGGGTGTATGGGGGGGGTCACATTGATTTGAGCCCCAAAGGGTGTGTGTGTGGGGGGGTGCATCGTGCCCACATGATCATCATCATAGACTGGGCTGGGTTGGAAGGGACCCCAAGGGTCACAGAGCTCCAACCCCCCTGCCACAGGCAGGGACACCAACCTCAGGCCTGGAGCTACACAAGGTTGCCCAGGGCCCCATCCAACCTGGCCTTGAACACCCCCAGGGATGGGGCACCCACCCCCTCTCTAGGCAGCCTGTTCCAGCCCCTCACCACTCTCTCTGCAAAGAACTTCCCCCTAATATCCAATCTAACCCTTCCCTCCTCCAGCTTCACTCCATCCCCCTTGTCCTGCCAGTCTCTGCCCTTGAACAAGCTGATTCCCCTCCTGTTCCTCTGCTCCCTTCAGGCACTGGCAGGCTGCAGTGAGGTCCCCCCACAGCCTTCTCTTCTCCAGGCTGAGCCAGCCCAGCTCCCTCAGCCTCTCTTTGTAGGGCAGCTGCTCCAGCCCTCTGAGCATCTCCGTGGCTCCTCTGACCCCTCTCCAACAGCCCCACATCTTTCTTGTGTTGGGCCCCAGCTCTGGACACAGGATCCAGCTGGGACCTCCCAGGGCAGAGCAGAGAGGGACAAACTCAACCTTTTATTGCTGCTTTATGCTGCTTTTCATCCCTTTTGGGGCCCTGGGTCAGAGGTGGAGGATGCTGCAACATCTCCCACAGCTCCATGAACAGGGAATGCTGAATAGTTGGGTGTTTTTCTTTTTAAAAAAAACCCCAAACCCCCCTCCACAGAACCCTTTCTCCCACCCTTAATTTTCACATTTAGTGCCCAAACTTAGTTTGCATGTATTAGCTGTTGTAAATCCAGCCCAACGGCAGTGCTGGGGATGAATAATGCATTGGGGATGGGAGTCGTTTGCAGCCTCCAGTTTTATTTATGACAGGAGCTGGGTGGGGATGTTCTCACAAGGAAAGTGATGGGGGAGGAAAACTCTTGAGGGGTGAGGGGGAAATACTGGGGGGGATGGGGTGAAGAGGGTTTGATGGTGAGCTGTGTTAAAGATCTTGGGTCTGCCTGGCTGGGATGGGTGACTTTGGGAATAAATTTGAGGGTTGGACTCTGTCTGGAGGTTCCTTTCCAATCCTTACAGTGGTTCTGTGGGGAAAACAAGGGGGGAGGTCATCTAAAAGTCTCTATTTGTCCCTGTTTCATTAAGGGGTTTTTTTTGGGGGGGATGCTCTATGCTGGTCATCTCAGGAAGGTGATCAATGCCTGCTCCTCTCTTTCTTTCTTTTTAACTTGTGTCTTTTAAATTTTTCTTCAAAACTTGATTTATATTTAAAATAAGGTTCCAAAAGCCCTGGGAGAGATGAAGCAAAGTTTCAGGGGAGAGATGAAGCAAAGTTTCAGGTTTCTCTCACAGTGATTTAATTCTTCAGTGCTCAGATGAGATTTTATCTTGGGGAATCTGCATCAGGGGTGATTTTTTTGGGATGGAAAATGGTGGGTTTTTTCCTGCAGTTTCCATCCTTTGTCTGATAGGGAAATGCTGTGATGGGAACTGTGGGAAGCAGAGGGACCAGCCCATGATCCCCAAATGACTCTTGCAGGGGGCTGAGCCTTTGATTACTGATTTTCTTTTTTTGGGGGGGGTAGGAGGGAAGCAGGAAGTTCTTATTCCATCTTCAGATGGGTTTTGTAGAGGCATCTAGTTTAGCTAATGAGTCTTTTAATGAAGAAAGAAACCCAACAAGCCAGCTCTGGAGGGGTGGGAAAGGCTGTGTTACCCCCCTAAAAAACCAAAAAGACCCCAAGAAGAGTTCAATGATGGTTGGTTTTGGTGTCTTCTACCCAAGCTGGGGCTCACAAGGAGGAGCAGGACCTCAAGGTGTGACTCCCAGTCCCCTTCTCGTGCTCCTGTCGAGAGCCTGAGCTGGCAGGAGTTTTAGGGAGCAACCCCTTGATATCCTTTTTGAACTCCCCTCTTGGCAGCAAACCTTTGAGGCCCACCCCTGACGCAGAAGCCAGCGTCACACACATGATCAAAGCAGGCAGTGGGGTCTGGATGGCCTTTTCCTCAGGCTCCCTCCATCCGCCTCTTCCACACCGAGACGCTGGGAAGCACCTGCAAGAGATCAACATCGCCACCAAGACCACCTTTGTCCTGCCAGGTGAGAGCTCCCCTTTCATTCCCCTGGCTCTTCATTGCAGTGAATGGGCAAGCTGGGCTCTCACCCTGTCGCTGTCTCGCTTTGGTGGCTGCACTGACTGGCAGAGGAACCGCAGGAGGAGTTTATCTGGTTGGTGGTGTCGAGGTTGGAGCTTGGATCTCTGGGGTCTCATAGAACCCCAGGATGGGTTGGGTTGGGAGAGACCTTCAGAGGCCATCTAGTCCCACCCCCTGCTGTGAGCAGGGACACCTTGAACTGGGGCAGGGTGCTCAGAGCCCCCATCTCCAGGGATGGGGCCTCCACCACCTCTCTGGGCAACCTGTGCCAGGGTCTCACCACCCTCAGAGGGAAGCACTTCTTCCTCAGGTCCCATCTAACCCTGCCCTGCTCTAGTTTTAACACCATCACCCCTCATCCCGTGGCTCTGAGCCCTTACAAACAGCCCTGCCCAGCTTCCTGTGGGTCCCTGCAGGGACTGGAAGGGGCTTGGGGGTCTCCCCCCAGCCTTCTCTTCTCCAGGCTGAACCAGCCCAACCCTCTCAGCCCGGCTTTGTAGCAGAGCTGCTCCAGCCCTTTGATCATCTCCATGGCCCTCCTCTGGACCCTCTCCAACAGTTCCACATCTTTCTTGCATCCTCCCACTCCCCATCCTTGCCCCTCTGTGCACATCCACCACGCACCCCCCACCCTCACCCCATTTTCCCCAGATCACCCCCCCAGCACCACCTCCCAGCTGTGTCCCCCCACTGGGCCCAGCTGCCCCCAGCTCTCACCATTGTCCTCTCCCCCTTGTTCCAGCTTCTGAGCGATGTAATTGCATAATTAGTCACCAGCAGAACACTCATGTAGGATGCTCCATCTCTCTCCTTTCCCAGGCCGTCTTCCAGTATTTATCACTTCCTCCTCTGCCCGGGCGAGCGAGCGTTGGGTATGAATGTGCTTTTGAACCTGTGCTCCTCATCCCTTTTAACTCGACAGGCCATTAATAAAGTCCTCCTGAGAAACCCAACTTGCATCTCCACAGATATATTGCTTCACCGAGCCTGACGCCACGCAGCGCTCAGTCCTGCTGAGAAAATAGTCATTTGCCATTAGAAGTGTCTCCTCTCTTCCTCCTTCCTCCTTCCTCCCTTCCTCCTTCCCCTTCCTCCTTCCTCCTTCCTCCTTCCTCCTTCCTCCCTCCTCCTCCTCCATCCTCCCTTCCTCCTCCTCCTTCCTCCTTCCTCCTTCCTCCTTCTCCTTCCTCCTTCCTCCTTCCTCCTTCCTCCTTCCTCCTTCCACCTTCCTCCTTCCTCCTTCCTCCTTCCTCTTCCTCCTTCCTCCTTCCTCCTTCCTCCTTCCTCCTTCCTCCTCCTTCCTCCTTCCTCCTTCCTCCTTCCTCCATCCTCCTTCCTCCTTCCTCCTTCCTCCTTCTCCTTCCTCCTTCCTCCTTCCTCCTTCCTCCTTCCTCCTTCCTCCTTCCTCCTTCCTCCTTCCTCCTTCCTCCTTCCTCCTTCTCCTTCCTCCTTCCTCCTTCCTCCTTCCTCCTTCCTCCTTCCTCCTTCCTCCTTCCTCCTTCCTCCCTTCCTCCTTCCTCCTTCCTCCTTCCTCCTTCCTCCTTCCTCCTTCCTCCTTCCTCCTTCCTCCTTCCTCCTTCCTCCTTCCTCCTTCCTCTCTCCTTCCTCCTTCCTCCTTCCTCCTTCCTCCTTCCTCCTTCCTCCTTCCTCCTTCCTCCTTCCTCCTTCCTCCTTCCTCCTTCCTCCTTCCTCCTTCCTCCTTCCTCCTTCCTCCTTCCTCCTTCCTCCTTCCTCCTTCCTCCTTCCTCCTTCCTCCTTCCTCCTTCCTCCTTCCTCCTTCCTCCTTCCTCCTTCCTCCTTCCTCCTTCCTCCTTCCTCCTTCCTCCTTCCTCCTTCCTCCTTCCTCCTTCCTCCTTCCTCCTTCCTCCTTCCTCCTTCCTCCTTCCTCCTTCCTCCTTCCTCCTTCCTCCTTCCTCCTTCCTCCTTCCTCCTTCCTCCTTCCTCCTTCCTCCTTCCTCCTTCCTCCTTCCTCCTTCCTCCTTCCTCCTTCCTCCTTCCTCCTTCCTCCTTCCTCCTTCCTCCTTCCTCCTTCCTCCTTCCTCCTTCCTCCTTCCTCCTTCCTCCTTCCTCCTTCCTCCTTCCTCCTTCCTCCTTCCTCCTTCCTCCTTCCTCCTTCCTCCTCACAGAGACCTTCCTGCAAAGGTGTTGCTTGGATTTGAGGGGGCTTCTGGCATGTCCTCCTCATGAAAACTCTGCTGCTGATGGGCGAGCTGGGAAGATGCTGCTGCAAAATCATCTCTTTCCTCTTAATTCCCTCCTCCCTCCTTCTCTTGCAGGTCAAAAACACGTGCGAGTCACCAGCCTCCTCATCTGCCAGGGTTCGCTCTGGGTGGGCACTGATCAGGGCATCATCGTCCTGCTGCCTGTGCCCCGCTTAGAGGGTATCCCCAAAATCACCGGTGAGCACCCAAAAACACCCTCTTAAACCCTCCCTGTGTGCATGTGACTACATTTGGGCTTGTTTTTAGCCAAATCCTTCATTTGGGGTGTGTTTTTTCCCATCAGGAAAAGGCATGGTGTCCCTCAACGGCCACAGCGGCCCCGTGGAGTTTTTGGCGGTGGCATTGAGCACTTTGGCCCCGGATGTGCTGAAGGGTGACCAGGAAGAGGAAGAAGAGGGTGAGGAAGAGAAACCCCCAGAGCTGGATGGCCCCCCACCTCGAGAAATGAGGAAAAAAGGGATTTTATTACAATATCGCCTCCGATCCACATCCCACCTCCCCGGGCAGCTGCTGTCGGTGAGGGAAGCGCCGGCCGGCGGCGCGCCGGCACACACCGAGGAGGACGGTTCTATCTATGAGATGGCTGATGACCCTGATGTCTGGGTACGGAGCAGACCCTGTGCCCGTGACGCCCCACGCAAGGAGATCTCTTCTGTAGCCATCATTTCAGGGGGCAGGGGTTACCGTAACTTCAACGCCGACTCGCCGCGCCGGGGCGGCGATGCTGACAGCACCTTGCTCATCTGGCAGGTCCCATTGATGCTATAGCATCCCTAGGACAAACCCCTTCCACCCACCTGGCACCTACCTCAATAAGCCACCCAAAAGCTGCCGGGGAGTGGTCCTGCCCTGGGTGCATCACTCTCTTATTTTTTAAAGGTGGAAAAAAACCTGTTAAAATAGGCTTTTTTTCCCCCAAAAAAAAGTTACCCTTTGTGCATGGGGAGAGGGGAGTTTTTATCAGTGGGAGCAGCGACCTCCCTGCGGGCTTTGGAGGTGCTGGCTCTTTAGCTGAAGGAATCTGTGTGTCTGTGTGTGAATACCTATATATATATAAATATATATAAATATGCTGTATATTATTACCTGTATAAAGAAGGAATCTGTATATATTGAGGCACTTGGAGATGCAGGAATAGTGGGGGTAGGGGAGCGCTCAGCGGGTGCTGGCTGCGCTGAAATTGGGGGGGGGGTTTGGTGAACTAGCCTTTTCTTTCTTTTTTGACTGTGAATTGAGGATATTTGGTACAAAAAATCCCCCCTGTTGTTGGGAGCTGAGTAAGCATGGTTTCTGGAGGGAAGGAAATCTTGGGAGCGTGGAAATAAATCCTATAGGAATCGGTGTGTTTCCTTGTGGTGTTTGGTAAATGGGTTTGGCTGGGAATGTTTTCTATCTTGTGCCTTGGTGGTGGGTTAATATACTCCCCTTTGGAGCTGCATCGCTCAAAAAAATCCATAGGAAGCCCTAAATTTCTCATTTTTCATCCCAGAACTGGTGCAGGATGGAGGTAAAACAGGCAGGAGGATGGACAAACCCATCAGCTGCATCTCTGGTACCTAAAAGCTCTCTCCATCCTTGTTGGAGAAACTAGGGGCTGGAGAGGTGGAAACTTGTCTGAGGACTAAATCAATTTATAATGTGATTCTCTAACTGGCTTCAATTTGATTTTCATTTGTAGCATTACAATTATCAGATTGATATTCCTTGACCACTCAACCTTGAAATGGGATGGCGTGGCTCCCGCTGCCGCGGATTACCCGCCTCGTGCCCGTTGCAGAGTGGTTTTTCTAATTACCCAGCAAATGTGCTTTGCTGAGGTTTCCTTTCTTTCTTTGCCCTTAAACCCTTTTTCTGATGACGTTTTCTCCCTGTGATGTGAAGGTCTCCAAGTCTCTGGACCAGCCATGCTGAGGGGCCTCGTGAGCATCCCGCTGAGCATCGGTGATGTCGATGGGAAGGGTATCAAGGACCTGGTGGCTTTTCCAACCCATTTTTGTCCTTTTTTTTCCTTCAGTTTTGCTGCCTTTTCAGGCTGGCATGTGGGAAAGCAGCTGGTTCTCCAGGGGGATCTCTCTGTGGCATGTGAGGGAGTTGCTGTGCTGGGAGATCGCTGTGTGTAATGCCACCTATGGAGTCTACACTGGATTTGGCCATGGGATGTTGTAAGAACCAATTTGTGGGACTCCAGACACCATCCCTACAGGCTCACAGCCACCTGAGCTACGATTTCCTTTCAAATACCCCAAAATGAGGATGCTGCATCGTGCCACACTGCTGCTTTTGGAGCCTGGAGGAGATCCTGCTGCAGAGGTCTTACCCCCATACGTGGTCTGATGACACTGGGAAGTTGCTCCACCACCTTGGCTGAGGGTCAGGGGATGTCATGGCTGTGCCTTCCACCTTGAAGCATGGGCTCTAGGTGGCCAAGATGTCATGGATGTGCAATGGTCCAGATCCCTGAGGTGAGTTGTGGGTCCTTAGGATCAGATCTTGATGTAGGAAAAGCTGCAGAGAGCTTGGATGGGTTCCTTGGCTTCCCTGGAGAGCTGCTGTGAGGAGGATGTATCCCCAGGGCATGCCATGGTGATAAGTCTCAAAGGTGCCCTGGTGGCATCTCTCAGGGTTGCTGTGGTGACACATCCCAGAGAGATGCCCAGAGAGGATAGGGATGTGGAGATGTGAGGTTCCAGCTTGGGGAGACAAGTTTAACTGGAGGAAAAAACCCCAAAAATTAGGAATTCCCCTTTTTTGGTTATTTTTCCCCTAGAAGGAGCACTCTGCTGGGTAGGAAGAAATCACATTTTTTCTCTCCTCTCCCTCCATCTCATAAAAACTGGCCAAGGAAGTTGCAGCATCCCTAATTCCTGCCTTCCTCCTGCTCCTTTGGGGGTCACAGCCCCAGCCCTCATGGTGCTGTTCCCCCCCCTTGCCTCCCCACTGGTGCCTTCTCTGCTGTAACTCAAATGGCAATGATTAGCTGAATAAAATTTCCATCTGTTGAGGACTTTGTGGGAGTTATTACCAGCAATAAAACCCACACGAGGCAAATGATGGATCTGAGGGGGTAAGTGCCTCTGTTATGAGCAAAAGTGACTTTTAAATAAGGTTATGGGCTTCTCTCTAAGCCTGAAAAGCACCATTTTTTAGACCACCTGGAAGGGGCATCCTTTAAATCTTGGGGGAAATCCCACTGGGAATTGTTTTCCTAAGTTAGTCAGGCTGGGTAACTGAGGAATTCGTTGCTGGAGGGGGTGTTTGGGTGCTGGGGTTCTGCTGTACCTCCAGGATGCAGCACCTGTAGTGATGGATCTCTCTGCCCCTGCCCACGAGCATCACTTCAGCTCATCCCCTAAATCCTTTCTTCCCTTCAGAAACAACTCAAGGAGCTGGTGTCCTTCATCCATCCCTCTCACTTTATCTGATGTGATTGAAACTGCTGGGGTTGGACGTGAAAATCCTCACAACACCCCCCTCAGCCCCCCCCTTTTCCCCTTAATTGCAGCAGAGGGTTAACGGCTGCGGCTCTTCACATACTCCCTGCGGGGGAAACGGCTGCCTGCTTAAAAAAGATGGGATGCAGGGCTGCTTTTCCATCCTCTTCCTGCTTTAAACACCACAGTAGCAAAGCACAGTGCCCCAGCAGCACTCCAGGATGCTCCCCTAGAGCTTTGTTTGGAGGGAAGAAGGAAGGATTGCACCCAGCAGGATGGGTGCCAAGGTGCACAGCCTCCTGTTGCAGGTGGAGGCTGAACCCAGCTGTACTGCAGGGGAATGTGCTGCCCTGCAGAGTTAAAAAGAAAGGGGGGTGGATGGGATGGGGGGGAGATGAGATTTCAAAATGCAGCTGCATCTCAAGCTTGTTTCCCCTCACACGTGCAGGTGGCTGCTGGGAATGTCAAGCTGGGCCCAGGTTGGGTGGGTTTGGGTTTGTAAAAGCTATTGGGGGGTTTGCACATATGTGTGTGCACAGACACACTTGTGCAGACACACACAAAGCTCCAGCAAAAAAGAAATCATGGGGGGGAGTAGGGGAAATGATGGAGAGGGGTGGTGGGGTGGAGGCATCTCCCCCAGCTCTCTCAGGGCAGTATTTGTGGCCTCTTAATTCCTCCAGATTTTTTTCCCCCTCCACAGTTTGGAACAGGTTATCCCCAAACTGAACAGCAGGTACTGATCCCAGTGCTGGCAAATGCTCCCCACACAGCCCCAGCCTGGCACATGAGAGGTTTTCCCTACCCAGAGCATCTCCAACGTGGGCATGGTGTGCCTGGGTTTGGCAGCAGACCTGCAGCTTGCCTGGGGATTTAAGCATCCCCTGGTGGGCTGCATCCCTGTCTGCTGCCAGGATTTGGGTGGCAGCTCACCTGGGGATGTTTAATTCCCCCCTGGAAGCTGTTTATTCCCTGGGCTTTCCCAACAGGAGGGACCAATGTTGAGTGCTACACCTTGATTTTCTCACCTTTGTCACTGCTGAAGGGCAAAGCTGCTGCAGCATCACCCATGCAGGGTGGCTGGGGGGGATTCAGCGCTGCAAAGGGGTCAGTGAAAGGGTGTAGGGTTTGGGGCTCACCCCCTGATCCTGCCTAGGAGGGATTTTGGCAGTGTGGGGGCTTGTAAAAGCCAGGCTGCAGCTCGGGGTTAACCCAGTTTGGCTTTGGCTGCCAGCCCAGTGTCCGACTTAGCTGGGATGGTGTTCAGGCCCTGTTCCACGTGCTCTAATTGCCTCAAAACTGGCTTTATCCTCCCCCACGAGCTGGGCTTTGCTTCCCTAAAGGAGCTGGGTCCTGCCCAAAACACCCCCTTCTCTTCTGCTGTGCTGCATTTTACTGGGGGCTGGAAAAACCAGCTGGGGTTCAAGCTGGGCTGGGATTCTGTGGTTTTAACCCAGAGGGTTGGGAAAGAAGGTAAAAAAAGGGATAATAAACACCAGGAAAACTTGGAAAGCATCCACCTACCTTCCTTGATAATGGCAGGACAAGGGGGATGGAGTGAAGCTGGAGGAGGGAAGGGTGAGAGGAGAGATTTTAGGGGGAAGTTCTTTGCAGAGAGAGTGGTGAGGGGCTGGAACAGGCTGCCCAGAGAGGGGGTGGGTGCCCCATCCCTGGGGGTGTTCCAGGCCAGGTTGGATGGGGCCCTGGGCAACCTTGTGTAGCTCCAGGCCTGAGGTTGGTGTCCCTGCCTGTGGCAGGGGGGTTGGAGCTCTGTGACCCTTGGGGTCCCTTCCAACCCAGACCAGTTTGGGATGATGGTCATGTGGGCACGATGCACACCCCCCCACACACATCCTTTGGGGTTCAAATCGATGTGACCCTACACACACACCCCCCCAAAGACACCTCTGAGTCCTGTGTGGATGCAGCATGGGGGTCCCAGGGATGGTCCTTGGGGTCCCTCCCAACCCAAGCCATTCTATGATTCCTCACCATCTCCCTCCTGGCTGTCAGCCCTGCCAGCATCCCCAGTGAGAAACTGGTGTGAAGGTTCCAGTGCCACCCCAATGGCTCTGGATTATTAAGGCTTTTTTTATTAAGGCTTTTTCTGCCTTAATTTACCTCCCTGTGGGTGAGGGGGAGTTTCCCTGCTCAGAGACCCCTTGTTCTCCCCTGGCAGAACCAGCCAGAGGAGCTTCAGGGGCTGAGGAGCATCAGCAGGGGCTGGTTTTGAGGAGAGCCAGGTGGGAAGGGGGCTGAAGCCAGCTCTTGCACATCGAAATCCCCTTTGGTGGAGGGGTGACCCAGAGCTTTACTCAACACTTCCCCAGCCCTCCCTGGCTTTGGTGCCTGCTGTCGGGGTTAAGGCAAGGGCCAAGCACAGCCTGTGTGGGGTGAGTGTGTTCTCCAGGCGCCTGGAGCCCCCGAAAGAAGCCGCAGGCATCGCCGGGAGCAAACGCAGATGTATTTCAGATGCAAAACATCCCTCGTGGTCCCTTTGTCTCCGGCTTATAAAGCAAGCAGGGGAGCTAGCGACCTGCCAGGCTGCGGCGTTTGGGTATCAAAGCCCAGCTACACGGCTCCAGCACAGAGAGCAGCTGTCTCCATCCTGGGAGCGATGATAAAATAACCCAAAAACCTCCAGAAATTCATGTTCATTCGCAAGCTTTCCTCCGGGCTCTGTCCCTGGGGAGCCCGGGAGTAAGAGACATCAAATACAGCAGCAGAGAGGAGCAGAGGAAATAATGCTCTTGCAAAGCTCAGAGCTGAGTTTGGGCTCAGGCTTAGTGAAGCTGCTGTACAGATCCACTGCAAGAGCAGCAGAGGTGAGGGCAGGGGACACGAAATCCTCATTTCCCCCCCCCCCCCTCCCCTCCTTTTTCCAGCTTGGTGCTGTGCAGCAGAGCATCCTCCACTGCTGGCAAAATAAATACTACCTGCTAATTGCTTCTGCAAGGCAACACTTTGTATCTGAACCTTAATGAGGTGGCGAAGGCTGGAGCAGCAGGACAGACCCAACCTTTGCTCCCTGTTAACTCCCACCACAAATAAAGGCATCAAAGGAGCACCCTCAGCATGACCTGAGCTGGTGGCCCCCATTTTATCACTTGCCATCAATTTTTAGAGGCACCTGACCGCCAGCATTAACCCCTCCCCAGCACTTGTGACTCTTACAAGTGATTTTAATTTAATTAAGTGCAGAAGGAAGTTCCCACCCTGGGGGCTGGTGGTTTGCTCCTCTGGTTCTCCTGTCCCAGGTAATTTGGAGTTTACAGCCCCACAAGGGGCTCCAAGGGAGGGATGGAGATGGGGTGTGGTGGGGTTCCCATCACTTGTGGTCCCTCCAGCAGCTGCTTCTCAAAGCCAGGGGTAGCCAAGCTCTGCTGCTCTTGCTCTGCTCTTGGCCGAGCGTTTGAGCTTGGAAAGCATCACCTTGAGTTGGGAGGAAGGGAAGCAAAACCACTTGAGAAATGTCAAAACATGGGCTGCTCAAAAGTAATTTGCTAAACTAACAATTTGGGCTGTGAGAAGAGCTGTGATTGCCCTCTTCAGAGATCTTGGATGGGTTTGTTTTTCCCTCCTGGCTCTGCGCCCTCCAAGCAGGATTGCAGTTCCTGACTCCTCTTCCTCCAAAGCTGTGGGGTGTAGGGGAAGGGACCCTAATTGATTCCTAATTGATTAACATGCTGCAGCCTCTGTGACCTTCTCAGATGCTTGTTGGGGTGTTTCTCTCTACTTTAGCCTTGGATCTTGCCCTTGACTGGCTGGGGGATGCCTCTTGCAGCATCATTGGGATTGAGCAGCTATTAATTACCTTAGAGGCACACAGAGAAGCGACTGCAGCCCCAGTAGGGGATGATCCAGCCCCAGGGCTTGAAATTATCCTAAAAAAAGAGGGGCTTTTTTCTGCTCCCATGCTAACTTGAAGCCCCCCAGCTTGCTCAGCTAGGGGCTGAGTGTTTATAGCCACCTGTATTTCTTCCAAGGGCAAGTGGTACCTTTCCTATAGCCACTACATAACACAGAACATCTATAGGTGCCCTGCCAGGCTCTGAATTTAGGCTGGCAGGTTAATTTTAGGGCAACCCTTCTTCCTGGCTTGACCAGGTCTATCAGGGACTGGCTGCTGAGGATGCTGTTTAATAACTGGGCGTCTTTTTTGAGCGGCCAGCTTTGCTAATATCAGGTGCCATTAAATGGCACTTAAAGGCTTTTAACATTTCACCCTGGCACAGCTCAGCTGCTTGTTTGCCCGTTCATGCTGACAAACACGACTAGTCTGCATCCAGCCAATTTCATGGTCTGATTCCTGCTCACAAGCACAATACAATAGTGTCCCTGGCTAAAAATAATGCGCCGGTCGCTGTATTAAAGGCTGATTCATGATGGCTCTATGGAGCTGTTCCTGTGGTACCTTCTGTGCAAGGAGGGGGCTTGGAGGATGGTGTGAGAGCAACTCGTGTGGTCTCATCACAGAATCACAGGGGTTGGAAGGGAGCTCCAGAGCCCATGGGGTCCAACCCCCCTGCCAAAGCAGGGTCCCTAGGACAGGGCACACAGGTCGGTGTCCAGATGGGGCTGGAATCTCTCCAGAGAAGGAGACTCCACACCCCCTGGGCAGCCTGTCCCAGGGCTCCCTCACCCTCACTGGGAAGATGTTCTTCCACATGTTGGTGTGGAACTTCCTGTGCTCCAACTTGAGGCCATGGCCCCTTGTCCTGTCCCCACAGGCACTGAGAAGAGGCTGCCCATTTCCCCCTGTGTCCCACACTTGAGATATTTATAAATATTTATAAGATCCCCTCTCAGGCTTCTTTTCTCCAGGCTGAACAGCCCCAGCTCACTCAGCCTTTCCTCACAGGGGACATGCTCCAGTCCTCTAATCACCTTCATGTCCCTCTGCTGGACTCTCTCCAGGAGATCCCTGGCTTTTTTATGCCAGGGAGCCCAGCACTGGACACAACACTCCAGATCATTTGGGGTTTGTAGGGTTGGGTTGTTTATTTTAGGAGCCATACAGGGATGCTGTGTAGACCCCAAGGGTTGTCCCACTCCTGGCTTCTATTTTGGAGGATGCATTTGCCATGCAAACAGCTTTCCTCTGCCATCCACCGTGCTGGTGGGGAAGGGGAAGATGGACCTGAGATGCTTCACATCTTGATTCAACGGGAACTGGAGCTGCTGGGAAGAGTTTCCCCCTTCCCAGGGTAGGATATTAGGCAGCTGCCTTAATCAGGCATCATTGTTTGCAAGAGCTGGACCTCCGCATGCGTTGCTATTCCTGGTGATAGGGTTCTGCCAGCAAAGGTTGCCAAGAGAAGTTGGGTGAGCTGGGAAGTAGCTGATGCCTTTGGGAGCTTTGCTACAGGCAGAGGTTTGGGAAATGGGCAAGGAGGCAACAGGAGGGATGAAGCCAACCCTTGCCTCCAGCAAGGCTTGGGGTGAGCTCTGCTCTTGCTGGGAGCGAGGATGTGACGCTGGGTCCTGCCAGTCTCCTCCAAAGAGGTGGAAAGATGTTTGGTGAGGTGTGGCAGGGCTGGCTACATCCTACACAGGACCAGCTCCTGCCCTTCAACCCCCTGTGGGTCATTGTATTCATGAAGGGTCACCACTGGGACCAGTAGTGCTGGAGAACTGGGCTGGAGAGCCTCATGGTAACTCTTCGTTTGCTGAGCTCGCAACCCCAAAACACCAGATTCAGGTGCTTAAATCCACCTGAGCCAAGGACCCACAGCTTCCCTGGGTGAGCTCCATGTACCCCTGAGGAGGAGGAAAAATATAACTCCAGAATGTATCAGCCTAATTACATTTTCCTAATGCAGTTGACCTCAGCTGCTCAGCAGAGTGCTTATCCGAGCTGCCATCTCGTTACTGGGCTCTTAATCAGAGTCAATTGGTTGCTGTTCCTCCTTGGGCTGGACCTGGCTGTCCCCTGGGAACGTGGTCACAGCGGTGGTGGCTTCACTTGCACGTTGTGGTGCCCATGTGAAGAGCTTTGGGGGGCTTGTGAGGAAACGGAGATGGTCCTGAGCAG
Source organism: Laterallus jamaicensis coturniculus (assembly GCA_022605575.1). Lineage (NCBI taxonomy): Eukaryota > Metazoa > Chordata > Aves > Gruiformes > Rallidae > Laterallus > Laterallus jamaicensis. The sequence goes on from JAKCOX010000081.1 coordinate 40,601, forward strand.
GGGAGGTGGGATGGGGACCACGGTGCCTTACAATGGAAAGGGAGGGGTTGTAAGTCCCTTGCGTATGGATTTTCGGGAATGGGGGTATCTAAGTCTCTTGGGTATGGATTTAGGGGTATGGGGGTGTATAAATCCCTTGGGTATGGATTTGGGGGTATAGGGGGATGTAAGTCCCTTCGGTATAGATTTGGGGGTGTGTAAGTCCCTTGGGCATGGATTTGGGGGTATTTAAGTCTCTTGGGTATGGACATGGGGGCGTGGGGGTACGTTAAGTCTCTTGGGTATGGATTTCGGGGCATGGGGGTATGTAAGTCCCTTGGGCATGGATTTGGGGGTTATGTAAGTCCCTTTGGTATGGATTTGGGGAGGTGTTAAGTCCTTTGGGTATGGTTTTGGGGGTATGGGGGTACGTAAGTCCCTTGGGCATGGATTTGGAGGTACGGGGGTTGTAAGTCCCTTGCGTATGGATTTGGGGGCATGGGGGGATGTAAATCCCTTGGGTATGGATTTGGGGGTCCTGTGTTGCTCGCTGTGGTCTCATCCCCAGCTCAGGGCTGTAAACCATCCTAATAGGATTGCAGGCTGGGAGCAGCGAGGGGGAAAGCGCTCTCGCAGGAGCCACTCGCAGCAACAAGGCTTAAACCCTCTTTGTGTCAGAGCTTTTTTTGAAGTCCTTGTCAGAAATGACAATTTTCAGGTTGTTAGCCAAAACCCCACACTCCCCCCCCCCACACTCCCCCTCCCACCCCTCCCTGCTCTGACAAACCCCAATCTGTCAAGTGGACACGTCCTTTTCCAGCCGCCTTGACAAAGCCGTTTGGATCCGCTGCCGGCGCCGAATCCCAGATGCCTTCACTGGAGCAAGATGCTGCTGGTCACCCCTGGGTTGTGTCTCGTTTTGGGAATTTTAGGGGGGGTGGAAAGATGGTTTAAAAAGCTTGGGGTGGGGACACGTAGAGACACACACCAAAAAAAACACACCCTTTCAATCCCCTGAAGAGGATGGAGGGCTGGGAGTGAGGGTGTGCTGCAATCAGGATGCAGCAGGGGTTTGATGCCTCTGTGGCAGGGATTTGAAGCCCTGGGAAGGTCAAATCCTGCTGGAGGCAGGAAAAAACCCTTCTTTGAAAGCAGCCAGGTCTGTTGCCCTTTGCTAACAGTGATGCTCTGCCCACGTTTGGGGTTGAAGCGTGTCTGGGTTGCCCCTTTGATGTTTCCTTCTGCTTCCTGTTAACCCATGTTCAGGCCAGAGGTTAATGGGAACTTGAACCCAGAGCTGAGCATTGTGGCTTTGCCTCCTTCCAGCCCTCTGCCATTAAAGCTGGAGGAGCAAACGAAGATGCTAATACAGTAGGAAAAATCCCCTAACCTCAACAAGGCTGGTGTTAATTCCCCAGCATGGGGATGGGGGAGGTTGGGTTGGGTTCGGGGCTGCATCTCCCCCTTCTCTGCAGCCAGGGGAAGGGGGAAAAAGTAAAAAGTGGGGGGGGGTTGGTAGCTTTTTTAGGTTTTTTTAATCTGCTGACTTGTTTTCGGGGGTTTAAGACTGCAAAGATCCTGCCTGGCTCTGTTTCAGGTTGCCTGACAGGCTATAATCTCCTCTTCTCCAAACAATCGACAATCTCCGAAGCGGCACAAAATAGCCATCTGCAACTTTCAAGGGTGTCAGGAGGGAGAATTTTCCCCTTCTCCCCCTCTAAAAGGTTGTTTTCTGGGGTGGTGGTACTGTGTTGTGCACCAAAGCCCCAGGGAGGTGGACTCATCCACTGCCTTGTGGCTGTTTAACTGGTTTATAATGGTCTTGGAGGGTATCAGCGGGTGGATGCTGGCTCTGAGCCCTGCTCTGGGTTGTGGAATCCAACCTGATACCCTTTGGCTTGCTGTGAAAGCCTCTCCTCCCCCAAATCCCTCTCCTGAAGGATGCTTTGGATGTAGTCCCGGAGTGGCTCTGTGGGGCAGGATGTGGCCCTTTGGGGTAGAGGAGGAGCACAGATGCTCCCATCCCATGCCTGTCTGCTTGCTCAGGCTTTGCAGGGGATGCCACACCACGGTGTCAGGGCTGAGCAGCTGTTTTGGCCTTTTGGGGCTATTTTTGCCTCCCTTCTTAAGCAAAAGGGCCGTGGAATAAGACATTATTGAGTTTGCTTCCTCCAGGCTGGTTTCCTCTCGTCTTTATTTCCCTGCTGCTCTGATCTCCCCTGAAACCAGCTTTAAGGCTGGTTGCTGTCCGAGCTTAAACTCTCACAAAGGCTGATCCCCCCTGTACTCCAGCTTTTGACAAGCCTTTCAAGTCACGCACCAGCTCCGCATCTCTCCCTTTCCTAGATAATGAGATTAATTACAGCCAGATTTATGTTCTCTGCTCTGTTTTTTGGAGGAGCTGGTTATGTGTGTTGACGGCTTTGAGTTCCTCCTCCTTTTCTCCCCGGCTTCAGGCTCCTTAATAGCTTGGCTTGGAGCTAATTACTGACCAGGGGAGTGGAAGATGATGATGTAAACCTGCAAGGCTGGGGGAGTTTGAGGAGGAGGGGTGGGTATTTTTGCAAACCAGAGCAAAAATAACTCTTGCCATGCTGGCAGAGAATGTTGGAGTGATGACCATGCTGCTGGGCAAAGCCAACTGATAACAATACTGATCAATGGCCAACCCATAATGATGCTGATCTATGGCCAACCCACAGTGATGCTGCCCCAAAACCATCCCTCGTGTTGCAGTGGACCCTCAGGGATACTAAACAGCTGGTCAGAGGGGACAATGTTGTCCCCATCACATCCTTAACCTTCAGGATGTCCAGGCCCCACCTTCACCCCCATCCTCGTGCGCCCTTGTGCTCTAATTACGCTTGTCATGTTCTCATTAAGGCTGGAGCCCAGGCTGTTTCTCAGCACCAGCATCCCAGCCGTGTGCAGCTGGGGAGGAGGTTAGCCAGTCCATTCATAATTACAGGGCCAGAGCCCGCGTGAACATCAAACCATTAGTCTAATTTGACTATCTAACAAGGAGCTGTGATGTTTTATGCATGGCGCCTAATTTTACCCTCGCAATCTCCTGCTATATTTAACATCATTAATCATTTATTCCCATGGGGCTGGAACCCTGATTAGTGTCAGATGTATTATGGGAGGAAAGGGATTTAAAATAAAACCCCCTTGCCTTGCTCCTAGGGGAGATGAAGCCGGTTGGCTGGTGTTGAGCTGCCAGTCCTTGGCTCAGTTGAGCCTGGGAATATGGCTGGAAGAGATGGGTCCTTTGCTGGGTTCTTTGATGATGTTTTTTTAGGGCAAGAAAGGGGGAAACACAGGTGATGTGTGGCCACTTCCCTCACTCCACTCCTTACCTCAGTCTTATTAGCTGTGTTTACATGGCAGGGATGCCAAGCGATTAATTTTTAATGGCTTGGTTTATTGCTGGTTTGAACGGTTTATTGAGTAATTCCCACATTTAAGTGATTAATTCCCTGGGGTTGGGAGCAACTGGTTAGTTTTACATTAATCAGGCCGTCTGGATGCCAAAGGAGAGGCGATCGATCAATCCCCACTGCCAGCGACAGGGATGTTGAAATACCTCAAGGTGCAAGGAGGTTAAGAGAAAGGAGTAATTAAGACTCCAAGTCGCCTTTGCAAAGCTGGTCCCTGGCCAGCAGCCACTTGCTCCCACCTTCCTCCTGCTCTCCAAGCAAAACAAACCCCCTGGTAATTAATTTGGAGACCCCAACGCCCCGATCTGAATATGGATGTGTAGGGTTGGGAGCAAGGCAGGGGTGGTTTACACCTGCACGGGAGGGCTCACTGCTCTCAAAGCCCCCAACACCCAAGCTGAGACTGATGCAAAACCTCATCAAGGTCGAGCAGTTTGAGTAAATGATGCTAAATATGGTGAGATTTCTTCTTCTGGTGCTAATTGCTGCTTGCCAGTGATGCTGTTACAGTTTAGGGGCAACTGGCTTCTGCAGGTCCCGCTGCTGTCCTCTCGAGGCCACGGCCTGTGAGGGCTCTGCCCACATCATCCTTAAATTAACAGTTTGCCTCATGGCATGGTGGATTGCTTTGAGAGATGCTGAAGACCACCCAGTCCTTCCAATCTGAGGTTTTCCCCCCTGTGCATGCAGAGATGGGAGGCTTGGGCTGGGCTTGGGAGCCTCCCCCAAGCTTGCAGGGCCCCTGAGCTCCTGCTTTTCACTCTCTTTGGGAGGTTTATCATAGAACCATAGAATGGCCTGGGTTGGAAGGGACCCCAAGGGTCACAGAGCTCCAACCCCCTTGCCACAGGCGGGGACACCAACCTCAGGCCTGGAGCTACACAGTGGATGAGAAACTGAACATGAGCAGCAGTGGCTCTGGCAGCTCCCAAGGCCAATGGGATCCTGGGCTCCATCAGCAGAGGGGTGGCAGCAGGGACAGGGAGGGGATTGTCCCTCTCTGCTCTGCCCTGGGAGGCCCCAGCTGGATCCTGTGTCCAGAGCTGGGGCCCAACCCAAGAGAGATGTGGGGCTGTTGGAGAGGGGTCAGAGGAGCCACGGAGATGCTCAGAGGGCTGGAGCAGCTGCCCTACAAAGAGAGGCTGAGGGAGCTGGGCTGGGTCAGCCTGGAGAAGAGAAGGCTGTGGGGGGACCTCATTGCAGCCTGCCAGTCCCTGAAGGGAGCAGAGACACAGGAGGGGAATCAGCTTGTTAAAGGGCAGAGACTGGCAGGACAAGGGGGATGGAGTGAAGCTGGAGGAGGGAAGGGTTAGATTGGATATTAGGGGCAAGTTCTTTGCAGAGAGAGTGGTGAGGGGCTGGAACAGGCTGCCCAGAGAGGGGGTGGGTGCCCCGTCCCTGGGGGTCTCCAAGGCCTGGTTGGCTGGGGCCCTGGGCAACCTTGTGTATCTCCAGGCCTGAGGTTGGTGTCCCTGCCTGTGGCAGGGGGTTGGAGCTCTGCGACCCTTGGGGTCCCTCCAAACCCAGACCAGTCTGGGATTCTATGATTCTATGATACACAAGGTTGCCCTGGTATCCCCTTTTCCTTAGCTCCAGCCCCCCGTGACTTTCCACAGAGGCATCTCTCCCCACTGCACACACTCTGGGGGTGGTTGTGGTGGTGGGGGGGTGTTCTTTCCCCTCCCCCCCCCCCCCAAGCTGTGCAAAACCCACCTGTGAAGGAGGTAGGAGAGCAGCAACCAGGTGCTCTGTAGCACATCTCCCATCACTCCGGGGCTGGCAAGCAAAACAAACGACACAGGTTTATTTATTTTATTTATTTATTTTCCCTTTTTTTTTTAACACCTCCACACGGAAAAGGAGCCGTTTGCTGCCAGCCAGGCAGATGTAAGCTGCTAATGACGGCTGCCGAAGGCACGGGGAGGCAGGGAGAGGGGGGGGGGAGCTGCTGTCTCCTGCCTCATCAAAGCAGGCGGAGGTATTTTTAGCAGAGGCTTTGCGCTGGCGCTGCGACTGAAGCATCATCGCTAGAGCAAGGGATGTGCGTGTTACCCCCCCTCCTCCTTCCACACACCCTCCTCACTCACCCCCCCAAAGCTCTTTTGGCAAGGGATGATCAGAAATGAAACCTTTAATGGGGAAATAAACCCCAGAATGTGTGGCCAGGCATCCAAATTTGGATGTTTCCAATGTCCTCGTGCCAAATTTGCTGTCTCTGTCCCAGTTTTGATGTTGCAGCTCTGGTGTTTAGGTTTTTGGGGAGCAGCTTGATAGGGTTGGAGGTCTGTGTGGCTGGGATAAGGGGGTTCATGCACAAGGAGGAAATGGGGGAGATGGTGCAACAGGGTCCTGCACCCCATTGGGTGCTGCTTTGGTACCTGTTATGTATTACCCATTAAACTACCCCAAAATGGGAGTCTTGTGGCTGGTGGGTCTGAGCATCTGAGCACTGGGCTGGGACCTGCAATCACAGAGCTTCTCTCAGGCAGGCTGAGAAAGGAAAGGAAGGAGGATGGGGGGGGGGTGGGGTGGAATTGGCCAAACAAGGGATGGGATCGCCTCTTCCCACTACGCAGATGCTGCAATTAGAGGCCAGATCCTTTGCTGAAGATGATGCCACTCCAAGAAAGCAAACAGTTCCACAGGGGGTCCTTTCCCTGGTTTAAAAGGCTGCTGGCAGCGTGTAATTCCTGGATGGAAACTGTGTATTTAAGTACTTAAGATGGTTATGAGAACAGCAGAGGATGTGGAAACGAGTGTTTTCCACCCTGCCAAGTTCAATGGAGCATCGTGTTGGGCAACCTTGTGTAGCTCCAGGCCTGAGGTTGGTGTCCCTGCCTGTGGCAGGGGGTTGGAGCTCTGTGACCCTTGGGGTCCCTTCCAACCCAGACCAGTCTGTGATTCTATAATCATTGGGATGCAGTGGGTGAAGAGGGATGGGCCCCAGGCAGATCATTTCAGGAATGCAAAAATCCAAGGAGGAAGGGAAAAAAGGAACCTTCAGCTGCATCAACACCCAACCCTATTTTGGGATTTGGGGTTTGGGGTGCAGCAGACACAGCCCTACCTCACTTCTCACCTCCCTCCATCTTCTTGGGTCGCTGACTCAGGCTCTGGAGAGTAGAAACAATTTCCCAACACTTTAAATTAAGTGCTTCCTATATGAGAGTTTAATTACCACATTATAGGACAGTTACTGGGCATTAGGATTTTTTTTTTCCTAAAAAAATAATTATTAATATCGTATTAAACAATGAATTATCACGAACAATTAAAATTAATTACATTTCTCCAAGTTAATTCAATTATTCCCATAATAGGGAGATGAGTGTGCTCCACCATAAAAATTAGTGTCCCTCATGGGAGAATTGAATAACGTGATGCTGGCAGGAGTTGGGGGGGAGTGGGGGGGGAGGGTCAGTGCTCCCAAATTCTGTGTTGCCCTTAGTTTCCCTTATTTCCCTGTTTCATCTCCACATCCTCCCAAAATTTTGCTCTGCAGGCTTGGGTATGGTGATTTTATCCAGCTATTTCACAGAATCACAGAGCTGTAGGGGTTGGAAGGGACTTGGAGAGCTCATGGGGTCCAACCCCCTGCCAAAGCAGCTCCCCAGCTCATACTGCACAGGTCGGTGTCCAGATGGGGCTGGAATCTCTCCAGAGAAGGAGACTCCACACCCCCTGGGCAGCCTGTCCCAGGGCTCTGGCACCCTCACTGGGGAAAAGTTCCTCCCCATGTTGCTGTGGAACTTCCTGGGCTCCAATTTGCAGCCATCGCCCCTTGTCCTGTCCCCACAGACACTGAAAAGGGGCTGGCCAATTCCCCCTGCACCCCATACTTAAGGTATTGATAACCATTGATCAGGTCCCCCCTGAGTCTTCTTCTCTCCAGGCTGAACAGCCCCAGCTCTCTCAGCCTTTCCTCACAGGATAGATGCTCCAGGCCCTTCAGCATCTCCTCAGCCTCCTCTGGACTCTCTCCAGGAGATCCCTGTCCTTTTTACCCCAGGGAGCCCAGCACTGGACACAACACTCCAGGTGGGGCCTGAGCAGGGCAGAGCAGAGGGGGAGGATCCCCTCCTGTGACCTGCTGCCCACACTCCTCCTGATGCCCCCAGGATCCCATTGTCTCTCTCAGCCCCAGGGCACACTGCTGGCTCATGGTCACCCTGTCACCCACCAGCACCCCCAGGTCCTTCTCCACAGAGCTCCTCTCCAGCAGGTCACCCCCAGCCTGTCCTGATCCATGTGGTTGTTCCTCCCCAGGTGCCAGACTCCCCACTTGCTGTTGTTGAATCTCATCTGGTGTCTCCCTGCCCAGCTCTCCAGCCTGGCCAGGGCTCTGGATGGCAGCGCAGTGTCCTGTGTGTCAGCCACCCCTCCCAGCTTTGTATCATCAGCACTTGCTGAGGGTGGGTGCTGTTCCCTCACAGAAAGGTTAAAAATTGGATTTTTTTCTATAGGAAAATGGGATTTTTACTGAAGTGGCTGGAGGTGGGTCTTGATCAAAGGCTAAGGGACATGCCCAAGGTCACCAGGGGAATGCAGCAGCAGAGCATCACTCCATAGTAGCACATTTCCAGCGCTGTGACCCCCAAACCACCCCTAATTCGGGCAGTTTTCCCCCCTTGCATGACCCCGGCTTGGCTATTCCCTCACCAAGATGGATTTAGAAAATTGCCTGTCACAGAGGGGGTATTTTCAGAGGCTCCAAATTCCCCCTTCCCAGGGAAAAGAGCTGCAGAGCTGCCATGAGCCAGGATCAGGCAGTTTGACCTTCCTTGTTCTTGCCTGTAATAACTGTTATCCTCCGTAATCGCTCCGAAATAACTCAGGGGTCATTATGCACCTTCTTGCAATTTCCCCCCATTTATCTGCTGGTGGCTTGTCCTGGCTGCTAGGGGATGGGGTGTAATGGCTTTATTTGACTTATTTATTTATTTATTTATCTGTTTATTCCCCACCCCCACCCCCCTTTCTCCCTGTCTTAGGCAGGTTAACTATTTGTGGGTTAAAAAAGAATGGGATGCTGAGGGGGACGGGGGGTTCCCCCACTCTGTTGATGAGTTGGCGGGTCCTCTGAACTGAGGGGCCTAGAAATGGACCCAATACTCCAGGTGCAGTCTCAACAGGGCAGAAAGGACGTCTCTTGGCCTACTAACCACCCCCTTCTAATATACCCAGGCCATCAGCCTTCTTGGCCATGAGGGCACAGTGCTGGTCATGGCCATCCTGCTGTCCCCCAGGTCCCCAACCTATATTGGTCCCTGGGGTTGTTCTTCCCCAGATGCCAGACCCTCCACTTGCCCTTGTTTGGTCTCATTAAACATCTCCCCTCCCAGCTCTCCAGCCTGTCTCAGCCTTACTGGATGGCAGCACAGCCCTCTGAGGTGTCAGCCACCCCTCCCAGCTTTGGGTCATCAGCAAACGTGCTGACTGTGCACTCTATTCCCTCATCCAGGTCACCACTGAATATATTGAACAGCACAGGGCCCAGCACCAACCCCTGAGGGACTCCACCAGATCCAGGCCTCCAGCCAGACTCTGTCCCGTTGATCACAACTCGCTGGCTTCTCCCCTTCAACCAGCTCTCACCCCACCTCACCACTCGACCTTCCCGACCACACTTCCTCAGTTCAGCCACGATGCTAAGCTGGGATCATAGAATCATAGAATCACAGGGGTTGGAAGGGACCTCAAGAGCTCCTGGGGTCCAACCCCCTGCCAAAGCAGCTCCCCAGCTCATATTGGACAGGTTGACATCCAGATGGGTCTTGAATATCTCCAGAGATGGATGCTGTAGTAGGATGAATCAAGCACCATTTTTGGGGTGTATTTAGTAGCCAAGGGGTTATCTCAGCCCCCAAACCACCTGGTTTTAGCTCCCCTGCCTTGCTCAGAGCTGAATCCATCCCCCTGCCCTGGCTTTATTTACTTCAAGGACTTTTCTGCTTAACGACTTGCTTTAAATTGTCCCTACATTTACCCCATCTGTAATGTTCCCATGACACTGCCAGGGATTCAAAAAAAAAAACCCCACCCCATGGATTCCCAAAAGACACATAAATGCAGAAAAACCCCACTCAAACCCAGCCAGCAAAGCACTTAAGCACCTCTGTGGCAATGCTAACGCTGCTCCTGTGATTAGCAAGGAAGAAGTGCCTACATTTTGGCCAGCTCCAGCCCCTTTGCAGCCACTGAGGTATGAAGCAAGGACTGTAGGAGCAAGTCCTCCAGTGCTGGGGGTGACAAGCCTGTCCTTGTTTGACAGCCTGACCTATTTGTTTCCAAGTGAGCATCCTTCTCCGATTCGCATCGGTGTCACTGAGGTGGTGACACGAGTCGAAGGCAGCCTGGGGAGATGCAATAAACAAAGAAATAAAGAAATCTCTCTTAATAAAGTGCCAGGGATGGCTCCAGCTCTGCTGAAACCTTGCCTTTCTTTCAGCAAAGTGCTGGGATACAGCGTGTTCTGCTTTGTGATAGTTGAGACATGAGGAGAAGAGTCCATTTGTCACAAGAGAATTCCTCCTTTTCCCTGCTCCCCCTTTATAATACTGGGATTTGGGTAATAAAACACCAAGTTTTGGCCCATTTAGAGCTGCTGTGGGCACCTCAGACACCCACACCCAGTTGTGCCATGCTGCTCCTGCCTCCCTAACCATTTAAACCTAAACTTTTTCAAATGCAGTAAGCTTTCTTGCAGGGGACAATCACAAATAGTGCTGGGGACAAGGAGCTAAGCTCAGCCTAAGTTGGATTTAGGTGCTGGATTGAACCTCAGCAGGAGCTGGAGACCCTTCTCTGAAGGGAATTTGCAAACACAAGGGATTGCTCCTGCAAGAAGCAGCTGTTTTTTGCAATTTCCCCTCAGGTTTTTGCTGTTTCACCTTAATTTTTGCAGCCAAACCTGAGTGGAGAGGCAGAAGTTGATTTGATTCAGGTGGGGTATTGCCTGGGGTTTATTAGGAGCAGGTTGGAAGGGGGAGGGTTTCTGGGCTGGAGAGGTTGTGTGGGCTCTTGCTGTTGGTTTTTTTAGTGGTTTTTCCCCCCAAAACTAGGGGAAAAAGTAGTTTTCCTGAGCCTAATCCTCTCTAGCTTGTTTTGCCTGGATGGGAGCTTGAAGCTGGAGGAGCTGAGACCCTGGAGATGCTGGAAAGCTGGGACTTGTCTCGCAGCTCTTCACCTCCTGTACCAAAGGAAGCATGGTATGTTCCTGTTGTGGTTTAATTCTGGGGTTTGGGGTTTTTTGGAGATGATTTTAGGAAGGAGATGGTTTTTCATGAAGGCTTTTGGCCCAGGTGCTCTGTGGGGCTTTTTGCAGAAGGAGACTTTGGAAAAGAGGGGGGTTTTTTTGGACCTTCTCTCATGGGCTTTCCTCTCTGGGGTGGGGGGATTAACATCAGCTGCTTGAGCTGCTCCTTAAAGCCCAGCCTAGCCTGGAGTTTTTCCAAGGATGAATGTGTTGGCTGTGGTACCTGGGGTAGGGGATGTATCCCTGAGGGCACATCTGACGTCCAGACCTGCTTTTTGGGGTCCCCTTGTGACACAAGCGTCCTGGTTTTTGGGCTCTAGTCTATTTTGCCCTTCCTATGGTCTGAGAAGCAGTTTAATTAGCAAGCCCTGTAACTAGGGCATTTATTTAGGAGGTTGGAAATGCTACTTGGTGCCTGTTCCCCAAGGGTACATCCCACCCCTTTGGCTGCCTCCTGTGCCCAGCCTCCCATGCACCAATCACACTGTGTTGCACCAGCTTCCAAAGCATGAAAAAAACCCTAAATTTGGGGGAAAACCCCCTAAATTTGGGGGAAAAAAATCAAAATCAGCCCTTTTTTACCCCATTTCTACGACCTTGAGTGTGAGTGAGGTTCAGTGGAACAAAGCTGCATGTTTTTCCCTTGCCCCATCCCAGGGCAAGGGAAGAAAACTTCCATGCAAACTCTGATTTATGAGGTTTATTTTTTAAATAAAAGCTTGAGCTGGGCTGCTGAGGAGGAAAAATCAGCATTTTCTGTAAATTGAGGTCCCTCATCCTGGGGAACAGTGGGACAGGAGCTGGTGGTGTCATTTAGAGCTGTTGCTAAAAACTTAATTTGTTTTGCTAATGGGTGTGGAGGTAACTGGGAAGGGATGTAATGGGGTGGGCTTGCTGGAGAAAAGTCAAGGGGCTTCTGTAAAAGGGGAGGAAAGAGGAATTAATGGGCTGGGTTTTGAGGGATTTGGATGCTGGCTAATGGAGGTGTGATGGCACTGTGAGCTCATTAGGGCTTGAGTGAAATCAGGCTGGTTCGTGGTGTGTTTTTGCCTAAAAATAGCTGTAAAGTTGGTGTATGGAGTGGGAAGATGCTGGTGGACGAGTTGGGAGGAACTGGGTGTACTGGGGAGCTGCCACTAACACATTTGAGAGAGGCAGCCTGGCCTGGGGAGGACGTTTTGAGATGAAATCCTGCTTTTTCTGAGAGAATAACCATTTTTGTGTGTCCTTCAATGACCTCCTGTGCCCCAGTATGTCACCACTCACCTTCTCAGGGTGATTTTCCACCTTCTGTGCCCTGAAAGGGGATGAGATGGGGATGTCTTCCCAGTGCTTGAGCTTCCCCAGCACTGGGGGCTGGCCTTGGGACCCCTGGGTGCTTGAGCTTCCCCAGCTCCAGGGGGCTGGCCTTGGGACCCCCTGGGTGCTTGAGCTTCCCCAGCTCCAGGGGGCTGGCCTTGGGACCCCTGGGTGCTTGAGCTTCCCCAGCTTCAGGGGCTGGCTTGGTCCCTCAGCACTTGAGCTTCCCTGGCCCAGGGGCTGAATTTGCCTCCTCAAGGGTGCTCCAGACCCCAAATTCAGGCTGTGCAGAGAGAAAGGGTGCAGGTTAGCAGGGATGGGTGTGATTTTTATTGCTCCAGGAATCCTTCTGCCTCTTGTGCCCCCAGCATCTCCTGACCTACTCCCCTTGCAAACCTACATTCTACACCAATTCCCTCACTCTCCTTTCCCATCCTTGCACCAATCCAGCAGGGCTGGGAGATGCTGGGAAGGGATGGCAGGATTGGTGCTGGACCTATTTCCATCCCATTTATACCCTCTGTGCTCTTTCTCTTTCCTTTTGCCTGGAACACAGTGTACTTTGCTCACTGCTGGATCAGCACAGGTGTGTGTATATATAGATACAGGTGGAGTTAAATTTATAACCAGCCTCTCTCATCTCACCCTTGACCATGACCATTTCCACTGGCACTTCCTTCCTGTACTGTGTAACCTGCAATTCTCTGCTATTACCTGGCTGCTTGGGTTGGGTTGGGGGTTTTTCCCCTCCCCCCTACCTATAGTTTAAGTGTTTTATACTGATGCCCTCAGTTCCCAGGTTGAATCACTCCAAGGTGATGACAGGAAATAAATAGGAGAATTGGGCTTTTGATGGGGGAAGAGGAAGCATTGTTTCATTAAATTAAAACCCACCAGTGTAAATACACTTTTATTATCAGTAGGGAAAGCACAGAGGAGGCAAAGGAGACTTTTAAACACCAAAATGTCTTTATCTAGAGGGCTGTGCGTGCCTGAGGCAGGGGAATGGGAATTGCAGTAGGCAAAGGCTTTGCTGGTCCTGCTGTGGCTGGGATTTGCTACAGTGGGATTTTGGGAGAAGATGGATGTTTCCACACATGCCCAGTGGGGTTTTCTTAGTGCTCTGTTAAAGGAATAAGTAATTAAAGGGTTTTCAAGGGGATGGGGGTTTTGGAGTGGTTCAGCCCAAGGGGGTGGACACTATGGCTTTGTTGTCATTTATGGCACCAAACTGAATGGTGGGTCAACATGCCAGAGGGGTGGGATGTCATCCAAAGGGACCTGGACCCGCTGGAGAGGTGGGGCTGTGCAAATCTCATGGTGTTCAGCAAGGCCAAGTGCAAGGTGCTGCCCCTGGGACAGGACAGTCCTGGCTACCAGCACAGGGGATGTGATGGGGAGCAGCCCTGTGCAGAAGGGCTTGGGGTACTGATGGGCACAGAGCTGGATAGGAGCCAGCAATGGGCATTCCCAGCCCAGAAGGCCAGTGGCAGCCTGGGCTGCATCACCAGAAGAGTGGCCAGACTGAGAGGGGGGATTGTCCCCCTCTGCTCTGCTCTGCTTTGGGGAGACCCCCCTGCAGTGCTGCATCCAGCTCTGGAGCCCTCAGCACAGGAAAGAGACAGACCTTTTGGTCCAGAGGAGGCTACAAGGATGCTCTGAGGGCTGGAGCAGCTCTGCTACACAGCCAGGCTGAGAGTTGGTCTGGTTCAGGCTGGGGGGAGACCCCCGAGCCCCTTCCAGTCCCTGCAGGGACCCACAGGAAGCTGGGCAGGGCTGTTTGTAAGGGCTCAGAGCCACAGGACGAGGGGTGATGGTGTTAAACTAGAGCAGGGCAGGGTTAGATGGGACCTGAGGAAGAAGTTCTTCCCTCTGAGGGTGGTGAGACCCTGGCACAGGTTGCCCAGAGAAGTGTTAGAGGCCCCATCCCTGGAGATGGGGCTCTGAGCACCCTGCCCCAGTTCAAGGTATCCCTGCTCACAGCAGGGGGTGGGACTAGATGGCCTCTGAACGTCCCTGCCAACCCAATGCACCTGGGGATTCACCTGGGTGGAGAAATTGAGCTCTGGGGGGGCTCAGGAGTGATGCTTTGTCCCCTATGGAATAGATCAAACCCCCTCTTGTCTCCAATGCTCAGAGCTGGGGGTGGGGGGGGTTCCTTAACCTTTAACATTCCTTTCCCAACCAAGTCCTTGACTGCAGGTTACTGGCTCAGCACAGGAGGTGCCAGCCCTGGCCAATGCCAGCTGGGATTGCTGGTGTGCCTGAGAGCTGCTTTGCCTAATCTGGTTAGAGGGAAGAGAACTAAACAGTCCCTTTGGACCCGCTGCTTCACGGGGTAAATGGTTTAGCAGCAGCTTGGTGGGAATTAGCTGGGCTCAGTGATAACAAGGAGGAATCCTGGAGTGTGGAGGGTCTCCTTGTTTATTTTCCAGCCTGGGTGTATTTTGGTTGAATTCCTGTGATTATTTTTCCTGTGAAATCATGGGGAGGGGAGAGAGAAATTCACATTTCTCTTCCCAAAGCCTGAGCTGCTTGTGAGATGATGAGATGCCAGGAGCCTTAAAACCACAGTAATCACAAGAGCTGTCAAACAGCACATTAAAGTAAGTAATTACAAGCGTGGAGGGTTCCCAATTCTGTGCAAATTTTAGCTTAACATAATTTTTCATACCAAAAAAAAAAAAAGAAAAAAGAAAAAGCAAAACAGATTGACTAGATGGTGACTGGCTCTACTCACAGCCTGCTTTACACCTGCAGCCCTGGTGCTCTGGAGAGCAATGTTTCTCATGCCCATCCTCCAAGCAGAGAGCTGAGATGTGATGGTGTGTGGTCAGAAGGAAAGCAAAGTGATGGTTTGGGGGGATTTTTATGCTGTAGGGTTGGTTTGGGGGGGTTTTCCTAGACTTTGTGGAATCATAGAATGGTCTGGGTTGGAAGGGACCCCAAGGGTCACAGAGCTCCAACCCCCTGTCACAGGCAGGGACACCAACCTCAGGCCTGGAGCTACACAAGGTTGCCCAGGGCCCCAGCCAACCTGGCCTGGAACACCCCCAGGGATGGTGCATCTACCTTCTCTCTGGGCAGCCTGTTGCAGCAGAAGCTTGGCTACAGAGCCAAATCATTCCATGACACACACAAACCCCCCCACCCACCCTCAAACACAGACTCATAAATGGTTCAGTTTCCATAAATGATTGTTTGATATTTTTCTGGGGAGACAGAAGAGCAGCTTAAGCTTTTTTGTCAGGGGTTTTTGGCTGAAGCTTTATTTCTGCAGAGCTCCTCTGTGGAGGGAGGGGAGGGTGATTGCCTGGCAGCCGTGCTGCTTTGAAGACGTTATGGAGTGATTGCAGAAGGTTTTTATGTTCTGAAATTGTCAAAATGGAGCAGCTTTGTAGTCACAAGTGATTTGCTTTGGGAAGTGAAGCTGGTGATGGGAGGAAATTGAAATCAGGAATGAGCAGCAGCAGCACACCTGGGAGCTGGCGTGGCTCTGACCGACACACATCCATCACCCACTGTGGGCCTTCAGCACAACCCTAGGTTTACCTGTTGGCTGAGGAGCAACCCTCTGCCCTCTGATCAGTGATGCTTCAGATAACAACAGGGTTTTCATGGCCCCAAAAACCAAGCCACTTCTCCATGGGTTTTGTTCTCTCTTGGTGGCAGCATTGGTGGTGAGCATCCCTGAGGTTGCTAGCTCTTGGTTTCACACCCAGCCTGGCTATTTCAACAAAAGCAAGTGGGGAGTCTGGCACCTGGGGAGGAACAACTGCTGGAATCAGGACAGGCTGGGGGTGACCTGCTGGAGAGGAGCTCTGTGGAGAAGGACCTGGGGGTGCTGGTGGGTGACAGGGTGACCATGAGCCAGCAGTGTGCCCTGGGGGCTGAGAGAGACAATGGGACCCTGGGGGGCATCAGGAGGAGTGTGGGCAGCAGGTCACAGGAGGGGATCCTCCCCCTCTGCTCTGCCCTGGTCAGGCCCCAGCTGGAGTGTTGTGTCCAGTGCTGGGCTCCCTGGTGTAAAAAGGACAGGGATCTCCTGGAGAGAGTCCAGAGAAGGGCTACGGAGATGATGAAGGGCCTGGAGCATCTCCCCTGTGAGGAAAGGCTGAGTAAGTTGGGACTCTTCAGCCTTGAGAAGAGAAGACTGAGGGAGGACCTAATTAAAGTCTATAATTATCTCACGCAGGGGGAATCAGCCAGCTCCTTTTCAGTGTCTGTGGGGACAGGACAAGGGGCAATGGCTGCAAATTGGAGCCCAGGAAGTTCCACACCAACCTGGGGAGGAACTTTTCCCCAGTGAGGGTGCCAGAGCCCTGGGACAGGCTGCCCAGGGGGTGTGGAGTCTCCTTCTCTGGAGAGATTCCAGCCCCATCTGGACACCGACCTGTGCAGTATGAGCTGGGGAGCTGCTTTGGCAGGGGGTTGGACCCCAGGAGCTCTCCAGGTCCCTTCCAACCCCTACAGCTCTGTGATTCTATGATTTGCATCCCAATCTGAGGACACTTCATGGTTACCTCCTTGTCATGAGCAGAACTTTCCTCCTCCACCAGGATTCTGCCCTCATATCTTCTGCCTTTCCTTTGTTTCCAGCAAAGAGAAGTTTGCTGGTGCTCACAGCAGAACCCACCTTTATGATGTTGTAGCCACTGAGAAAGATGCAGCTGGTTAACATAATGATCTATTGACTTGTGTTTTGCCCATAAGTCCCAGGCCAAGGAACAAAGCTTCATGCAACTGAGCTAAAGAGCATTGATTTAATGTTCAACCCTTGGAAAGGTTCCTGGGTGACCTTGCTGGTCTCCAGCCTCTCATTTGGCATCTGGGAGAGAAAGGAAGGAGACAATCATCAGTCACTTGGATTTAAACACAATAACAGGGTCAGAGGTTTCAGGAGGACCCGAGCAGCCCCCGGTGCCCACGTGGGATGTGATGCAGACCCCATCCCTGCCTGTACTGAGGTCATTAATGACACTTTATATGCACCTTTCCTTGTGTATGCTGGAGAAATGAATTGAAATGAACCTGTGAGGGTCTGGAGTCTGAGCAGTGAGAGGTGAAGCCTTGTTCAAGGCTGTTTTCCTCCTGTCTTGAGCAGGTGGGGTTTGCATGGCCATTTGTCCTCTTTGCTGAGCAGATTTATGTGGTTTGGGGGAGAGGAAAAGTATTCAGTGTTGAAATGTATTTTTGGAGAATTAATTAGCACGGGGCTTGTGTTGTCTTGTGTGCTGGGTCTTCTCTTTGTGATATCCTTGGTTTGTTGGGGTGAATTCCCTTTGTCTGCATCCCTCTCCGTGCTCATTGTTCTCCATCATAGACTGGTCTGGGTTGGAAGGGACCCCAAGGATCACAGAGCTCCAACCCCCCTGCCACAGGCAGGGACACCAACCTCAGGCCTGGAGCTACACAAGGTTGCCCAGGGCCCCATCCAACCTGGTCTTTGATAAGAGTAATATCCATGTGGGAAGGAGAAAGCTTTGCTCATCCCAGAGCATCGTGCTCAGGCATGAAGATGGCACCTCAGATCCACTGTGAATATTTTCACCAGCCAAAGCCTGATATTTATTTATTTATAATTTTTATTTATTTATAAATAATTATTTGCCCAGACATAGATACAGCCTGGGAGAAGAGCTCCTGGAGAGCAGCCCTGCTGAGAAGGGCCTGGGTATTCTGGTGGATGAGAAACTTAACATGAGCCAGCAGTAGCTCTGGCAGCTCACAAGGCCAATGGGATCCTGGGCTCCATCAGCAGAGGGGTGGCAGCAGGGACAGGGAGGGGATTGTCCCTCTCTGCTCTGCCCTGGGAGGCCCCAGCTGGATCCTGTGTCCAGAGCTGGGACCTCAGGACAAGAAAGATGTGGGGCTGTTGGAGAGGGGTCAGAGGAGCCACGAAGATGCTCAGAGGGCTGGAGCAGCTGCCCTGCAAGGAGAGGCTGAGGGAGCTGGGCTGGGTCAGCCTGGAGAAGAGAAGGCTGTGGGGGGACCTCATTGCAGCCTGCCAGTGCCTGAAGGGAGCAGAGGAACAGGAGGGGAATCAGCTTGTTCAAGGGCAGAGACTGGCAGGACAAGGGGGATGGAGTGAAGCTGGAGGAGGGAAGGGTTAGATTAGATATCAGGGGGAAGTTCTTTGCAGAGAGAGTGGTGAGGGGCTGGAACAGTCTGCCCAGAGAGGGGGTGGGTGCCCCGTGTCTGGGGGTGTTCAAGGCCAGGTTGGATGAGGCTCTGGGCAATCTTGTGTAGCTCCAGGCCTGAGGTTGGTGTCCCTGCCTGTGGCAGGGGGGCTGGAGCTCTGTGACCCTTGGGGGTCCCTTCCAACCCATCCCAGTCTATGATTCCTTCCTCCTTGGCAACCCAGCTGTTTCCCCCAATGCTTTTCACCCCACTCTGCTCCGACATTACCGCGGGACCTCATGGGATCCCCCTGGCCGCACACGCCAGCGCTGTCGCGTGGCGCTCTGCATCCTGCCCATGAATTATTCACGCCCTTTGCAGGCTGCCTTGTGCAACCCAGGCTTGTCCTGCTGTTGATTTTAAGGCGTCGTGACAGGTTGAGGACTAGATCGGTTGCGGTAATACCCAGGCGCGGGGCACGGCGAGCAGATGTCGTGTAAGTCACAGCGCGTTACCGCTGCGATGAGGCAGCGCGGTGACGCTGCAGTGATGATACCACCCCAGAGAGTAAACGGGGCGTAGTGGTAATTAAGGATGCTCCGTGCTGTGAGCATCTCTGATGTTCTGTTAAATCCCAGGGAGGACCCAATCCCTGAAGCTTTGGGATACAGGATGCCGCGAGAGGAGGATGCTCTTGGCCTGGGTTTAGGTACCTGTGGTGAAGATATTGGTACCAGCATAGGTTGTGCACCTTCTTTAAGGATCAGCAGAGAGAAAGAAGTGCCTTTAGGGTGCTGTTATCCTCTGTTAATGTCCTTTTTTATCTTTGCTTTCTTGCTCATACATCTCCTTCTCCACCCACCCCCCCCCAGTTGACTATTAAGAGCGTGAAGGTCGCATCCAAGACGTGACTATCTATAAGACATCTCTGGTGGTGAAGGTGAAGCTCACCTTGGGTCTCTCTTCTGGTTGCATGCCAGGGCAGCCAAAAAAAAGTTGATGCGTGAAAGGTCTGTTCCCCTTGCTGCTTGCAAACTGCCTGTATCCCTCTGGCATCTTTCTGAGGAGCAAGTCAACTGGAAGGAAGCAGAATCTTCTACTTGGATCCAAAGCAGAAACCAAGCTCTGTTGGTGCCAGGCTTGGAAATTCTGGCTTCTGTTGCTGCGTGGGGGTTTGTGTTTGCAGCCTTCCCTGCCAAAAATAAAAACCCAAACCCACCCCAGGATTACTAGAAACCTCATGCAGGATGGCTTGTGTTATTTCCAGCTCCCTTGTGGGAGGATGGGATCCCAGCCAACACCCTTACCAGCATCCAGAGCCCTGCTGAGCATCTCCAGGTGGGTTTAGGGGGTCTCTTGGAGCCAGGTGAACTCCGTACCTGGCAGAGAGGGGATTTGAGGAGGAGATGGTGTGTCATTTCCTTTTTGCTCCAGCTCAGCCAGCTTGCCAAAAACCCTCATTAAAATTGCATGAGCTTGGCAGTTTATAAATATGAAACTTGGACAAAGACGTGGGTTTTTTCCCCCCCAAAGTACAATCAATTCCTTCAGTCTAAGGAAGAGCATCTATATATAGCCATGGGAAGATGCTCAAGTCTTTAAAAAGTCTTCTCAGGGGAGTGGGTGCATATACCAGGAAAAGCCTTGGAGAGCTGGAAATTTGGGGCTAAACACGCCATTTTTTGGCACACTGGCTCCACAAAGGTGGCTGTGCATCCTCTAGCACCAGTGGGGATGTATCTTTGCTTTGCTGTAAGAGATTAAAGCAGCCCAGCAGCTCCCAGTTGGAGGAACTGAGGGTTTGGGGATTTAAAAGAGAAAGGGGAAAAAAAAAAAGGCTTTGTATTTCAGAGGTGTCTGTGAGAAGTAGAAGTCCATAATGGGGTTAATGACTCAGGCTCTCGTTCCCCATGAGCCGGCAATAAGCTGATAAATTGTTGAGTAGCTCAAGCTCTCTTCGCCTGAGTCCCGACTCAGGTTATTTCCTGCACGGTGAAGACCTCCAAGTAGGTCATTACTGCTTAATTACCGTCTAAACGCTCTCATTTGTCCTCCCCTTGTCAGCCGAGGCGTGAGACTGTGCCGCCAGCAATAGAGATCCCTCCTGGGCTCGCCCTCCAGCGTGCCCCATCCCCCCTGGGCTCGCCCTCCAGCGTGCCCCATCCCCCCTGGGCTCGCCCTCCAGCGTGCCCCATCCCCCCTGGGCTCGCCCTCCAGCGTGCCCCATCCCCCCTGGGCTCGCCCTCCAGCGTGCCCCATCCCCCCTGGGCTCGCCCTCCAGCGTGCCCCATCCCCCCTGGGCTCGCCCTCCAGCGTGCCCCATCCCCCCTGGGCTCGCCCTCCAGCGTGCCCCATCCCCCCTGGGCTCGCCCTCCAGCGTGCCCCATCCCCCCTGGGCTCGCCCTCCAGCGTGCCCCATCCCCCCTGGGCTCGCCCTCCAGCGTGCCCCATCCCCCCTGGGCTCGCCCTCCAGCGTGCCCCATCCCCCCTGGGCTCGCCCTCCAGCGTGCCCCATCCCCCCTGGGCTCGCCCTCCAGCGTGCCCCATCCCCCCTGGGCTCGCCCTCCAGCGTGCCCCATCCCCCCTGGGCTCGCCCTCCAGCGTGCCCCATCCCCCCTGGGCTCGCCCTCCAGCGTGCCCCATCCCTCCTGGGCTCGCCCTCCAGCGTGCCCCATCCCAACACAAAGAAAAGCAAAGCAAGGTGTCTTCCTTTTCTTTTCCCCCCACTTGGCAAACAAAATTGATTCCATCCCAACAGGTGCCCCAGCTTTTTATTTTCTATGCAAGCCAGGACCCTTGTCACATCATCTTGCTGGGGTGCAAGCACCCACCATCAGCTCTTCCAGCCAAAACTGCTGCTGGCTTAGGAGTATCTTCCCAGGTTTTGCGTTACTGGGATGGATCATCAAGCTTTGGATGGGTTTAGATGATTTTACTTCTCTTTTCCCTCTTCTTACTGATGGTTTTTTGTTGAGTTTGTGGGTTTTTTTGTACATTGCACTCACAGCCTGGCTTGTTGTCTCTGGGTGACAAGTTGATGAAAGCTGCTCCGAAAAGAGGGAGAGGAGATAGATTTGAGCAGGAAAAGGGGGGCTAAGGGGGGAAAGAGGGGGAGAGGAGGGAGGGGAGGAGGTCACAGAAGGAATAACAAGACGTTGAGATGCCACTTGGCTGCCAGAGCTCGCCTTGATTATCTGATTGCAGCTCTTTGGAGATGGAGTGTGTGCTGCCTCTCTCCTCCTCCTCACACGGTGTGATTAATTCCCTCCTCCGTTTCTGGTGGCTTTTCCTATTTTTATATATATGTTTATATATTCTTAGATATATCTATTTTTTTATATAGATATATATAAAAGCAAGAGCCATCTGGGTGCCAGCTGCATCTGTGCAATGTGGGAATGGGGAAGGACAGACGTGGGGCTGGCGTGGTCCCTTCCCCACGTCAAACCTGAGGAGTGTAACGTGGCAAAAATATCTCCAGGAGTGATGCTGATGGCAACATACCAGGCAAAACAGATCTTGTGCACAAGATAATGGTTTTTTTTCTCTTTTCTTTCCTTCTGGAGAGGGTAAAAGCTTTGCAAGCTAAGTTAATAAAGTTTTTTTAATTAATAATGCAGTTTTGAGTTGAAGCTTGGCTGTGGAAAATGGGTTTTCAGGGTGGTTTTCCATCCGTGGGGCAAAGTGTGTGGGCAGTCCTGGTTGGATCCAGGAGGCTATTTTCCCTACCCCTTCCTTGTGAATCAGTCGGTAGTCATGCCCTGTGTCTAGCCCTTGGCTTGTTTTTTTTTGTGGGAGCTCTTGGCTGCCCCAAACCTGAGCCAACAGCATCGCTGCACCCCAAAATTGACAGTAAAAAGCTCCACCAAGTCCAGCCTTGAGGTGTGATGGCTTTGCAAAGGGTGGTGTTTCTCTGCAGGGGCCAGAGGTGCTGCAGAGAAATAGGAACATCTTTCTTTTAATTATTGTTTTCTAATATTTCCCCCCTTTTTATCTCCTACCTTGTGCT
Source organism: Laterallus jamaicensis coturniculus (assembly GCA_022605575.1). Classification (NCBI taxonomy): domain Eukaryota; kingdom Metazoa; phylum Chordata; class Aves; order Gruiformes; family Rallidae; genus Laterallus; species Laterallus jamaicensis. The sequence goes on from JAKCOX010000081.1 coordinate 62,703, forward strand.
TCCCCCAAGCTGTTGCTGCAGCAGCCTCCTCCCCAAGGCAGCGGCACCTGTCTCCAGGATTATTTTTACCATCTCTTTTTGGCATCGCTCTCTCCTCCTGCACAAAACCATGTCCTATAAATAACTCCAGCCTGTGCTCGTGCTCTCTCCCCCCCTCTCCCTCGTATCACTCCATCTTCCTTTCTCCTTGCCTCGTCTGTCCCTTTGCCCGTGGAGAGGAAGAAGCTTTAAGAGTCTGGAGCAGGGATTAATCTTATCCAACACCCTGAAATCCACTGCATCTGGTGGGGGGGTTACCTTATAATTGGATTATACACAGAATAACCCACCCTACTTTCCTCCCCAAGCCCCCCCTTACTGATCAATCCACACACAGGATTGACTTAACTTTCTACCCTTCCCAATATTCCCAAATCCAGGCAGCTCCTCCTTTAACCTTTCACCCCATCCTTGTAATTACCTGTTTTTTCACCCCAGAGACCCCTAAAAGTGGGTTTTTCCTGCAGGAAAATGCTTGTAATTCCATTTTTCAGCTTCTTTTTTCCTCCCCATATGATAGAACCTGGTTTAAATATATGGGAAGTGGGGAGGATAGCTGCATGTGGGTTATGAATAAGGTCCTTGGCCTGTGGATATATATATATATTTCCAGGAATAATTATTGGGTCTGGATGAGCATGTGAAGTAAAAATTACCCTGATAAAAATGTGTTAATTTTTTGGACCCATTGGGATAAGCTGAAGTGAGCTTGAACTGGGGGAAAACACAAAGGATAAATCCATGTCTGGGTAGTGGAAACTTTGCACCCTCGTGTGATGGGGGAAAAATCAATTTGGGGAATTGCTTGGATCCCTCAGGGATTGAATGAATTGCAAATTTTGGCTTTTTATTTTGGATTTTTCCAAAGGGGAAACTTGCTGGGGATGGTGGCAGGGTAATGAAATGCTGCTCACGTGCCCTAATGAAGTGCTGAAAGACTCTGTGCTGGGCTCCTGGCAAATTAGATCTGGATTATTGGAGCAATGAGAATTGACTGATCCGAGATGTTATCAGAAGGGGTGGGAGTGCCTCACCGTGCAGTGCTGAGCGGTGGGGATTTAATTACCTGGAAGAAAATAAAAGGGAAAAATCCCACCCCCCCACCCAAAAATCTGTGCTCCAGAAGGATGAGAGGGGAGGGACTGTTGTCCATGGTGGTGATGCTGGGTGATGACTGGGGATACAGCAACTAGGATGTGTAAATGGGGCTCTCCAGCTCTTCACAGGTTGCATGTCTCTGAATTTGCTGGCAAAAGAAGTGTTTTTTATCCCCAATTCCTGAATTTGCTGGCAAAAGAGGTGGTGGTTTTTATCCCCAATTCCTGAATTTGCTGGCAAAAGAGGTGGTGGTTTTTATCCCCAATTCCTGAATTTGCTGGCAGAAGAGGTGGTGGTTTTTATCCCCAATTCCTGAATTTGTTGGCAGAAGAGGTGGTGGTTTTTATCCCCAATTCCTGAATTTGTTGGCAGAAGAGGTGGTGGTTTTTATCCCTAATTCCTGGCTGGATGACTCTGTGCTCCTTTCCAAGGGGTCCTCAGGTGTGTTTGCATCCCGGTGTGTGATCTGAAAGGGCTGTGTTTGGGAAACACAATGCTTAAGCATGTGTGTTTCTTGAGTTTTCCAGGGGAAAAAAAAAAAAAACCCAAACAATTAAACCTCAAAATGCTTCTTCATCAACTTTGCACCCAGTTCACCCCCTTTCACATATGGGTGCTCATCCATGCACCAACATGCTCGCATCAAGTGGGATTTGACTGGCATGTCCCCCTTTCTCCCTTGGGGAGGGAGGGTGAGTTGGAGCATCTTCCTCCTGCCACCCCATAATAGAGGCTCAGAGCTCATTTGAAAACCGGAGAACAAGCAGATTTAATTAAACATAACCTTCCCTTTAGCAAGAAAATAAACCGCCTTCTCCTTACAGAACAATTAGTATTTACAGCCCCCCCCATCCTTTGCTGTGCTTCCCCCCCAACCTTAACACCTCTCCTTTATTGTCCCTGGCTGGGAACAGGCACCGCTTCATTACCATAAATTAGCATAAGGAATTGTGTGGAGGGGGGAGAAGCAGGAGAGGTTGGGAGGGGGATAAAGCTGGGGGAAGAAAGGTGTCTTTAAGCAATGAACTTGCACAGGAGAAGGAAACAATGGTCCTTGGCTGGAGGAGGGAGATGGCAGGAGGAGGTGGGAAATGATGTGGTGTTTTGTTGTCTTTTTTTTTTTTTAAAGTTCACCCAGTCCCTGGTGTTTCTCAGGAGATAAAAGCTTTTCCTGGCCTGGGCAAGGAGCCAAAATCGGTGTTTATCTGAACACAAATATAAAATATGATCTGCATGCAGCCTCTAATTCCTTGAGTTGTTTTTCTTTTTGTTGTGGGGTTGGTTTTTTTTCATGGGGAGGATCCACTGTTCTCTGGATTTTCTACACCAGGGAAAGGTCAGCTCAAAGCTCCTGGGTGTTTTGGTGTGAGGAAAACCTCTCTGGTACCCTTGAGGTTGAGCTTTGAGGATGGGATGCAACAAAACCTGCAGCTTTGGAGGCTCGTTTTGCTTCCAGACTGGCTTGTGCTGGGGGTTTAAGTGAAACCCCCTTGTGTGAGCATCACCCAGGTGGAGAGGAGGATGCTGGGCACCAAGGACCACAGCAATCCCATCTCTAGGATGTGCATGTGGGTGATGTGAGATCAGTAAGTCAGATTTATCTGCATTGGGTATATATTGACTAAAAATGACTAAATGCCTAAGTTTGGACAGGTAGGGAAGGTTGAATGCCCAACTTGCTCTGTCCTGACTTTAAACTGATGTTTCATATCATGGCAAAGGTGACCTTGCTTTGCTGGAAGGTGTCACAGATGGACAGGGGACTATTGAGATCTGGGAATCTGGCTTTTTACTCTTGCTTTCTGAAGTTTGTAACTACAGCACAAGGATGTGCTGTATTCATCCCTGTAGCTTCCTTGAGCCCCTCAGTCCCTGATTCCTGAGCCTCAGGCTAGACCTGGCGCATCAGCAGCTGCTGCTCCTCTGGAAGGATGCTGTTCACGTGATGTGCCTGTGCAAAGCACTTGCAAGTGTGGAAAATAGTTGCAGTTGCTGCTTTTATGGGTCTTTCTAACCACTTTGTGGTCTGGCAATGGTGGCCTGTGCAAGGCAGAGCTGGATGCATGTGCTTTTTTGGGTAGTCTTCCTCCTGAGGAAGGTTTCTAAGGGTTAAGAGCTGGGGGAGAGGGCTTGGTGTTAGGGAGAGTATCTGTTGCCAATGGATGATGGATCTTGGTATGCCTAAAGGTTTCATGGTGACAGACCATAATGCATCTCTAAGTCCTGTATCTAAATCTTCCATAATACTTCCCAGAGGTTTCACTCCCTGTTTGGCTGCCCTGAGGAAAAGCTGCTGGTGGAAGAGCAGTTCCAGAGGGGTTTTCCATCCCCCCATGAGAAACTGGTCCCTAAACCCAACTCATTGCCTGTTTTTTTGGGCAGAGGTGGATGTGGGGCAGCTTTGGGAATGGGATTGCACCAAATGAACCATTTCCTTGTTTTCTGAGCCTCAAACCCATTGTGATGTTTCTTCACTTCAATACAACCCCCCCCCCCCCCCCCCCCCCAACTTCCTGGGTAGACAGTGCTATCTTGCAGTGTATCTGTTTACTCTTTTATCCTGAGCTGTCAATCATCTGTCCTGATTATGTAGGTGTGATTGACAGGTGCGTGGAGGTGACATCACATCTGCTCACAATATTTGGGGAGATAATGAATAGCTTGCAGTGATTTATGGTGACGCCGATCAAGGTGCATGGTCACGTTGGAAACCCCCAGGGTTGTTTCTCAGCCCCCCTGTTCCAGCAGCATCCATGAGCCCAGAATTAAACCCACAAGATTATGAGCTGTTCAAAACTTGGGGTTTATGTATTTTAGTCTATTTTTGCGACTGGTTGATGTGTAAAACAGTTGAGACACGTAACTGGATTTGAGAAGCTATTGCAGAGGAACGCCAGGGCTCAATCTCCTCTCACCAAAGAGGAAGAAATTCCCAGAAAGTCAATTTAACTGACACATCTGAATGAGTTTTTAGTTAAAATAGCATGTAAATGCTGTTTTCTGCTTTCAAATGACCTCAGTGGAAGACAACTAAGCTGACATCAGGTTTTTGCTGCCTGGTCAGGCCCTGGCCTGTAGACACAGCAATTACTAGAGTCAGCTTCCCCAAGTGCTTCCTCATCCTGTGATGGAGAGATGGGTGTCCTTTGGGACAAGGGTAGGGGTGTTTCTAGGGCGAGTTTGTGTGGTGTCCAGCAGAGAGCAACATGCAATTTGATATGGATTTTAGGTGAAGCCATTTATTAGGTGAAATCACCCAGATTCTAGACCTTTCTTACTGCAAACGTGGCAAGCTAAACAACTGCTAATTGGTCACACACACTGTTCACACTGTATTGATTGGTTAGTGACCATAATGAGTTCTGATAAACCTATCATAGAGCTAAATATCCTTAGTTTACCTTTAATGCCTAAAAGCATCCCCACACCTGCTGGTTTTGACCCTCTTGTTATGGTTGGTTCCTGACATGTTCCATTACTCCCAAATCCCTTCCCATAACTGCTTCTTGGTTTAGGGCAGCCTGTACCCCTATCAGCAAGGCCGCTGTGTTTTGAGAATGGGATTATCAGGATCCTCTCAGCATGAGGAACTTTTCCTGTCTCATGGGAACAGAAGGATATTGTCAGGGCCTAAATCTTGGGAGAGGAGGGCTAGGCTGCACGCAGGCCTGCTGCCTTCCCCAACAGGTTCCTCCTTCTCTCCTCTTTCTCTCCTCCTGAAGCATTGGAGGGCCCAGTAAAGAATGTTTTCCAGCTTTGCTTTTGGTTTTCCAGGCTGAATTTTTTCTTCTTCTCCTGGAAACCTTAATTTTGGCTGCCAAGTTGGGGGTGTATATTTAATTTTTGTTTCCTTTTCTATCCGGGCTTTAGGTTGCTTTTCCCTGAGGACACCCAGTTCTCAGCAGCAACAGCGGAGAGAAAATGAGACTTTAGACACCCACCCCAATTCTCCCAACGCTCCCTTGGGTGCACACACCACCCAGGCACAGGGAAGAGCATCCCATGGGGTGAAAAAGGAGAAAAACATCCTCTTCAGCCAAGAGACAGAAAACAGGGTGGGGTCGAAGGAGCTGAAAGCTGAGAAATACCCCTTTCTTTTGGCACACCACCATGCTCAGCACCCCTAAAACTACCCCCCTTCTTGATTTGTAGGGTTCTGGCTCATTCCTGAATTTGGCCTCTGTTTTTCTCGTGGCTCTTACCTCTTTTTTACATATATATAAAAATATATATAGGTAAAAGTCTAAATATATATAAAAATAAATAAAAATGGCTCCTATCTCTTTTTACATATATATTAAAAATATATAGGTAAAAGTCTAAGTATATATAAAATAAAAATGGCTCCTATCTCTTTTTACATATATATTAAAAATATATAGGTAAAAGTCTAAGTATATATAAAAATAAATAAAAATGGCTCCTATCTCTTTTTTACATATATATTAAAAATATATCGGTAAAAGTCTAGGTATATATAAAAATAAGTTTTTATAATGCATAAAATCTTATATATAAATAAGGTTTATATATGCATAAAATCTTATCTATAAATAAGATTCTGTATACTATATATAGTGTTTCTATTATATATTGTGTTTATAGATAATATATTTTATAGAAAATTAATTTATACACAAATATATTAAAATTATATATAAGTGTATAAAAACATATAACCCCCTAAATATATATATTAAAATAAATGTATATAGATACATATATATACACACATCTTTCCACATGTGCCTGCAATTTCCCCAATGCTCTCATTTTTTTAGTATATTTTTTTAAGAGACTTGATTTTTTTTTGCCTGATAATCCTTTGAATGTCGCCTCTCTTCCCCACACAAATCCCTGCAGCTGTTAGGACTTCAAATCCTTCATCCATCAAGAGAGGCAAGGAAAAAGGGGGGAGGGGGGGGGGAAACCAGGGGTAGTGGGGGGACTGAAAGAGCAGCCTGATGCTCACAAAAGCACCAGAGCTTGGAAAAAGGCGCCGGCGATGCGGTTGATGCTTAAACCAGGGAGAGTTTCTGGCACTCATCGTATCATTAATCTGTTTAAATTGGCTTTGATCTCTTCTGCTTTAATTAACTTATAATTATAATGTGATTATATCAGGGGTGTTTTGTGCGTGGGTGAAGCGGTTCTTGTGGCAGGGGGTGGGTTTAAGCATCTTCACCGTCCCCATGGGGATGGGATGACCCTCTCCAAGGAGCATCCAGACCAACTCCACAGGGACTTGTGTATGTCTGGAGAACTTGGCTTAAGATTCCTTTATTTTGGTGGGGGAGAGGGCATCCCTTGAGGACTCAAGCTCCAAAATACCTCCAAAAAAGGCTATTTAGCAGGAAAATGTGGTGATTTGAGCGTTGGGGTCATCCATCTCAGCACCTGGTGTTTGGCAGTGATCACTCTGGCATCTCTCCTTCTTAGGAGCAGTTGAATTTGGGATTTTTGGACAGTTTGCTGGGAAAAAACCTCACCCCACCCTGATTTCTGCAGTGCTGAAACACTCCATGAATTGGCCAAATTGTGCAAATAAGGAGGAGTTTGGGGTTGTCCCCAAGTGTTTGGAGGACACCAATGTCAGCATGGGGGTGGCTGTGGGACCCAGCTGAGCTACTCCAGCTGTGGATACTGCCCATGTGGAGCTGTCCATCAGGAGAAACGCTGTCACAGCAGCATGGTGCCCATTTCCAAGGCCATGACATCTCACCAGAAGATGCTCATGGAGCAGGTTGTGATGATGATCTCATTCACACCTGACAGGCTGGGAAATGAGCACCTGCCAGCAGGAGAAAAGCTGTATCTCACCCCCAAATTGTATTTACTGGTGGTGGACAGCACCAGAGCTGCTGTTGGGTGGCACATGTGAGACTAAAAAAATCCAGGGACAGATCTTGTCCCTGTGATTGGGCCCATTTCTGCTTCATGAGGATGCTGTGGGAAGGTCCTGCTTCTCCAAAGCATCATTTGGGTGCCTAAATAGATCCAAATCATCACTTTCAAAACCAAGGAGCTGGCTCCTTAGGATGCATTTGTATCCCCAGGCAGTTCATGTCAAATCTAGCCTTGGGGACAGACTTCCATCAAGGTGCCAGGGAGATGGTACGTCTCCTGGGAGCCATCTCAATTCAATTATACTCCATTAATAATGTTAAAAATCCCCTACACAGCAAAATGCTGCTGGTCTTGCCAGGTTCCTATTTGGAGAAGAAAGGTCTGGAGAGAGCAGAAATGCTTTGTTTAATTTTATTATTCCCAAAAAAAAAGCACACACACCCCCCCCTTAACACTTTAATTCTTTGAAGCATTTGGGTTCCAATTTGCCTTTGAAATACATAAGCCAATGGCTCAGAAAAGCCCAAGCTGACACCTTTGGAGGAGTTTTCCTCCAGAGAGATGGGGAAGGGAGGGAAATCTGTATATTTTATTTTTTATTTTATTTTTTTTTCTTTGATTTCCTTTCTTTGAGGACATCAGTGAAATCCAATTTTCACATTTGTGGGGTGTGAGTTTCTGAACTCTGTGGTTATCTGCTTGGGATAGGTGTTGTTCATCAGGGGCAAAAAAAAACACCCCTCCATCAACCCTGGGTTTCTTTGTGCTGCCTGCTGCACGCAGGAGATTACAGGTACCCCAAGGAATTTATAGCAAGACAGGTCATCCTGCAAGAAGGGAAAGTGGAAAAATCCTCCTTGGAGAGAAGATAACCAGCTCTTGAGCTTTTTTTTTAACTCCCCCCTCACTCTATACCCAGTTCTAACTTTATTTCACATGAGATAAACTCAGAATGTATTTGGAAAGGCATTTTACCTCTGCTGGAGGAGCAGCTCCCCCAAGGATGGCTTTAACCCTTTGCAGTGCTACCCAAAATTAAACCAAAGCACCCCTCTGCCCTTCCCCTTGGGACTAAAGCCTGCTTTGATTTGTGATGGAGCTGGGATTTATTGAGATTTCTGGATGGACTGGGACCTGCTGAAATCGAGCAACAAATGAAGAAAGACCCTGTTCTCCCATGGGTGTAAACTGGTGCTGCTCCTTGGCAGCCAATGGGACCAGACTGGATACACACCAGCTGCCAGGTTTGCCCACTCCAGACTACATTTCACCAATTTTTGTCAATTTTTTGCACCTTGTTCCATAAGGAGGGGAAAATGTGGGTGTTTTTGCCCAAAACTATTAGTTTTTGCACCATTTGGCCCAGGTGGATGGATGTTTGATTAAGCTGTGCTCTTCCTAAGGACATCAGGGAGCAGAAGGACTGCTGCATCCCAGTAAAAGTCAGGTTACTGGGATGGCTGAGCCCTAAAATAAGAGCCTGAATGATGCTATTTAGGACAAAGGGGCTCTGCCAGCAGCAGGAGGTACACACAACCCCCCCCAAAATCCCCTATTCCACAGCCAGGAGAGGTAAGACCTCAAACCAGCAGCAACTTTCATAAAAATGTAGTTTTAAAAGGCCAGAAAGACAAAAAAAAGAGCTGAGAGTAAATCCTGGGGAGAGCCATGATGGGCTCTCACAGCGTGGTGCCAAATTAAGCAGGAGATCAATGTTATTTCTTTTTATTGGTGTTATTATTATTTTTCCCCAAGCAGAATTTGAAAGGTTTTATGGCAAAATCGATGCGAATCTCTAGGGATAAAACAATGGTTTATAGAAATAAGGGGAGGGGCAAAGCCATCCCAAGGGCATGTTGTGCCTTTTAGGAAGGGGTTTTAGGGACCAGCTTAGGGGCTAAGCATGAGGCTTGGCCCCAAAATCATGTTCCTACCTCAGCTCATTGCTGGGGAATTGGGACAGAATCAGACAAACAAGATATTTCAGGTCTCTTTCTTCTCCATGATCAGAGTCACAGAGCTGTAGGGGTTGGAAGGGCCCTGGAGAGCTCCTGGGGTCCAACCCCCTGCCAAAGCAGCTCCCCAGCTCATACTGCACAGGTCGGTGTCCAGACGGGGCTGGAATCTCTCCAGAGAAGGAGACTCCACACCCCCTGGGCAGCCTGTCCCAGGGCTCTGGCACCCTCACTGGGGAAAAGTTCCTCCCCAGGTTGGTGTGGAACTTCCTGGGCTCCAATTTGCAGCCATTGCCCCTTGTCCTGTCCCCACAGACACTGAAAAGGGGCTGGCCAATTCCCCCTGCATCCCCTGCTTCAGATAATTATAGACTTTAATTAGGTCCCCCCTCAGTCTTCTTTTCTCAAGGCTGAAGAGTCCTAACTTACTCAGCCTTTCCTCACAGGGGAGATGCTCCAGGCCCTTCATCATCTCCGTAGCCCTTCTCTGGACTCTCTCCAGGAGATCCCTGTCCTTTTTATTCCAGAGAGCCCAGCACTGGACACAACACTCCAGGTGGGGCTTGACCAGGGCAGAGCAGAGGGGGAGGATCCCCTCCTGTGACCTGCTGCCCACACTCCTCCTGATGCCCCCAGGATCCCATTGTCTCTCTCAGCCCCAGGGCACACTGCTGGCTCATGGCCACCCTGTCACCCACCAGCACCCCCAGGTCCTTCTCCACAGAGCTCCTCTCCAGCAGGTCACCCCCAGCCTGTCCTGATTCCAGCAGTTATTCCTCCCCAGGTGCCAGACTCTCCACTTGCTGTTGTTGAACCCCATCTGGTCTCTCCCTGCCCAGCTCTCCAGCCTGGCCAGGGCTCTGAATGGCAGCGCAGTGTCCTGTGTGTCAGCCACTCCTCCCAGCTTTGCATCATCAGTGTACTTGCTGAGGGTGGGTGCTGTTCCCTCATCAAGGGATACAGTTCCTGTAGCTTTCAGCCCTGATTTTATGCTTTTTAACCCCAAAATACTATGGTGTGCTGCTTTTTCCCTACTCTTGGGATAGAGCTGTGGGATGCTGAGCTCCTTTGCCAAGGGTGCTAGGAAAGTGTTGTGTGCTCTCACTTGGAAATCCCCCAAATAACCTCAATGTTCATAAATCTGGTCATGGAATGACCATGCATTGAAGGAGGCTGTCAAGAGCTTGCAAAATGCTTATTTATAGGGAATCCCCCCTGAATCCATGTGGGAAGAGTGGTTCTGTGAGGGCTTAGCTCCTGAGATTGCATTTTTTCCCCATTTAAAAACACCCCAAAGCCCCAAAATATCCCAGTGAGGGATGGGCACGTTGGGATTCTGGGTCAGATCAAGACCAAGGATGGAGCCCTGGTGCTTGCTTGGCCAAATCTCCTGCAACTTGTTAAAAATAAAACTTCATAATGGGGTGTTTTTTGTCTGGAAGGATGTTTGCAGGCTTCAGCTCATGCCCAGTAAGATATCTCCTTCCCTGGGAGATAGCAATCGGGAGTGCAATACAATGTTCCCTGCTGAAACGTGGCAGATAAGACAGCAGGCACCAATGGAAACACTAGAAAATAGGATGGAGAGGGGGATGCTGCTGTCCCACTGCCTCCTCCCTTACCCCAGCTCCTGCTCAGCCCTCATCTCCTTCTTATTCATCATGATTAAGCCTTGAAATTGGCCAAAGACAGGGGAAAAGGTGCCAATTAGAAGCTTTATTTCAGCTATCTGTCTTCCTTTCAGGCCCTCATTTTGCCAGAGAGGGACTGGTGGCAAATGAAGAAAGACTTAAACGTCCCCAAATGACTTCCAAAATGTTTAAATAAGATTTTCATCAGTCTTTCCCCTTCCTTTTTTTTGAAACCTGGAGTTTGAGCTGGCTGGAAAGGGGATGATTTATAGCCTATGGCTCCCTAATGGGCTCAGCATCACCCTGGCAGCTATGGGAGGGGAGGAAGAGGGAGGACCGTGGGGGTGGTGGAAGCTGAGAGAGGAGGGTTTCAAACTGAAGGGGGCAAGGGGGAAAAAGAAAATCTATTTAAGGATTTATTTTTTCTTAGACATGTGTGTTTAAATTCAGGGTCTTCTTTCTGGGCAAAATAAACCTCTCAAAAATCAGGGGGGGAGAAGGGAGTGTGGAGCCATTGAAGCTGCTGCAGTGAAATGCATTGATTGACCCCATTGTTTTTTCAGTATTCAGACTTTCTGGAGAGTGTGTGTGTAGATATATATACATATAAAAAATATTCCCCCCTAAGTTGGGGCAGAAACATCAATATCTTGTGGAGAAGCTGCTCCCCTGGTTCCATTCTGGGGCAGAACTGGGCTTCCAGAAGCTGAAACCACCAGCACTTTGTGATGTGGGGACATGATTATCCCAAAATTTGGATTAGATACATTTACATCACCCAAACAGTTTCTATCCTCTATAGAGAGGAGCTCTGTGGAGAAGGACTTGGGGGTGCTGGTGGGTGACAGGGTGGCCATGAGCCAGCAGTGTGCCCTGGGGCTGAGAGAGACAATGGGATCCTGGGGGCATCAGGAGGAGTGTGGGCAGCAGGTGACAGGAGGGGATCCTCCCCCTCTGCTCTGCCCTGCTCAGGCCCCACCTGGAGTGTTGTGTCCAGTGCTGGGCTCCCTGGGATCAAAAGGACAGGGATCTCCTGGAGAGAGTCCAGAGAAGGGCTACGGAGACGATGAAGGGCCTGGAGCATCTATCCTGTGAGGAAAGGCTGAGTAAGTTGGGACTCTTCAGCCTTGAGAAAAGAAGACTGAGGGGGGACCTAATTAAAGTCTATAACTATCTGAAGGATGGGGTGCAGGGGGAATTGGCCAGCCCCTTTTCAGTGTCTGTGGGGACAGGACAAGGGGTGATGGCTGCAAATTGGAGCCCAGGAAGTTCCACAGCAACATGGGGAGGAACTTTTCCCCAGTGAGGGTGCCAGAGCCCTGGGACAGGCTGCCCAGGGGGTGTGGAGTCTCCTTCTCTGGAGAGATTCCAGCCCCATCTGGACACCGACCTGTGCAGTATGAGCTGGGGAGCTGCTTTGGCAGGGGGGTTGGACCCCAGGAGCTCTCCAGGGCCCTTCCAACCCCTACAACTCTGTGATTCTGTGATGTGTGTTGTGCCCTCTCCTTTTATTTTAGCTCCTTAAAGTCAAGGATGAATCCATTAACAGGATTTGCCAGGGCTGCTGATGTTTGAACCCTCTCCTCGCTTTAACACTTTGCCTTCAAAATGTGATTTTTTTACCCTCAATTTCCACCCAGTAGCAGCTTTTCCTGCTTTTCCATCACCAGAAATAATAGGCAAAAGCAGATATTAGAGGAAAATTGGGAAAACCCATGTGTGGTGGATGACTGCAACCACCTCTGAGCTCTTGCTGATGGGGGAACATTGGGAATTTGAGGAAAGATGGGATTTTTTTCTTTTTCCTAAAGGCTGAAAGACTTTCTTTTTTTGCCTCTGTCAGCCCCTTTTACCCCTTGTGCTGGTGGAGCAATGAAAGGAGAGCAAATCCTCCAGTGACAGTTCCTGAGCCAGGATCATCAGTAACAGGAGCAAAAGGAGCTGGGATAAAGCTTATTGGGAAATTAAAGTGGCGTAGGAGGAGACAGGAAGGGTTGGGGAAGGGAGCAAAAGGCTATTTAAGGGTCTCAACCTTAAATGAATAAATCCCAAAGAAATGCAAAGGGGGTAGGGGTGAAATGAGCCCAGTTCTGCTGTCTGAAATGAAGACAAGCACTGCAGAGTGATAGTTGAGCCCATCCCCATGGACTTGGTTCATCTCAGCGCTGATTTATGCAAAATTCAGCTTTGAAGCTTCCCTCAGCATCCTCCTCTTGTCTTGTCTTACTCTCCCTGAGGCCAAATCCATCTCTTTCTTCCCAAATCCGTGGTCTTTTCCTCCCCAAATTCACCCATGGGCTCTCCTCCAGCTTGCATACTGAAATTGGGGTGGTTCTGGGGTCAGGAGGAGGTTTTTGGGGGTTTGAAGAGCAGCTTTTTGGCTCTGGAAGGAGGATTTGGGAAGGATGGAGAGGTTCTGGGTGGTGTTTAATCAGTGTCCATCATCAGATGCAGCTCCTGAGTGGGGTAGGTGGTGCAGCCTCACCCCAGGGAGCAGAAAGGCAGCTGACCCCAAGCTTGTAGAGTTTGGGAGGGTGGAGGGGTGGTGCTGCTCCTTACCTGGTCCATGGTGTTGAAATTTGGGAGGGGGTGCTTGTTTCCTTCCCCTCCCCATGCTGGGTTGCATTGAAGCCAAGAGTTGAACCCCCCTTTCTCTTCCCCTAGGGAGCTGTAACCGCACGTGGGTGCGTGGGGTGGGTTTCTCCATCACGGGGTTCCCGTGGGATTGGTTTCTCCAGCTCCTTTTCCTTATTTATAGGCAGCTTCTGGGGGTTGGAAGATCTTGGTTGCTGTGGGGTTATGTAATGCCTTGTGTGCCAGAGTGCTTGATGAGGTGGGAACAGCTTCACCCACCAGTAACAAGGAATCGCTGCGGGAGTGGGAAGCTCCTCAGTGTGCAGTGAGCAGCAGGGATGCTGAGCATGAGCCTGGGTTTTGGGGGGTGTGGGGGGGAGGAGAGGAGGGAGATTTCTGCCAAATTAGCTCGTGTTCTGGGGTAGGGTTGGCTTTGCCTTGGTGTGGGATGATCCATGTGGATCTGTTCCCAGCAAACCAAAGGGAAGGGGTAGGATTAACGGTGCTGAGGTGGAAAAGCAGGAGGGGAGAAGTTTTTGGGGAGGGGGTGGGGGAATCTGAGCGTGGTTTGGGGGTTTGGAAAAGCATAACAGCTAATTTGCCCTGAGGTGATGACCAATCTCATGTTACTGTAAGTCTGAGACCACCAATGATAGGATCTTCTCCCTCCTTTAACTAACCTGAGCAGAATTGAGAGCGAGCATTGCAGGGCAGAGGTATTTTGCTGAGTCAGCATCTTCAGGAGCTGCAGTTTGGGCTCTCTGGATTTCCAGGCTAGGATTATTTTATGTTTTTGTGTGTGTGTGTGTGTCAAGCCCTTGGCAGTGATCGTGTTCTGCCAGCAGCAAAGGGCAGGGATGTGAACCCAGAGGCTTTATGGGACGCTGAGCCCCGATGCCTTCATCACATGGGGGTGCAGAGACCATGCTGGTGATGGGGAAGCTTTCCAAGTGTGGAGGAATTATATTAACCCACCGGGGGCTTGAATTAGTTATTCAGAGCTGAGGGATCGATGGGCCCTGATCCTAAATGGAGCATTAATGCATTAGCAGCAGCTCTGCGGGGAAGCAGCGGCGCGGCAACAGCCCTAATGCGATTTCCCAAGGCTGTGGCCAGCAGCCAGTGGGCACTGGCACTGCTGCCCATCCTGCCTGCACCCCATCCCTGCCTGCTTTTGGGTACCCAGGACTCAGATTCCCTCGAACTCCATGCTTTTGTGAGGTTTCAGGCCGTTTCTCAGCTCCCAGAACTCTCCTGCACCCCGTTGGGGTTGGGTTTTCCCCTTCCCCTTTGTGTTGTGAAGCATGTGAGAAGGTATTTACCTAAAATATTGCCCCTCCTCAGGAATCAGATCGGTGTGTCCTCACCCATGCAAAGCCCAGCTAATTGCAGAATAACAGCATGATGGATTTAATAAATAAATAAATAAAAGGGATCTGCAACCATTTTTAGCAGAGGAATTAATTTGGCAAATGTTTGACTTGGGCACTGTTATCCCTTCCTTTCCTTCTTGGTGTCAAAACCAGAGCTGGCTAAAAGGACTTTGAGTAATTTCCTGTTAATCAATCTCCTTTTTAAGAGGAGCTCAAAGGACATTCAAGGCCAAGGATGGAAACGAAGGCAAGGGGCCAAATTAATCCCTGGTGCAACATTGCAGGCTTGGGTGAAAGCAGACAGTGGGATGCTTCAAGTTGCAGAAAGCAGGGAGGAGCTGGGGCTCCCAAATTTCCCAGAGCACAGTTTGTGTGGGAATATTCCCAGGGGAAGTGGAGGAGTAGGAATGGTGAGTGATGCTCAGCTGTGATGGCTTGCTCCAGTTCCTGGAGGCAGCGGTCCAGTGGGGAAGCTGTGGTACCCGGGTTTCAGGGATGCTGGGGTGAGCAGCATCCGATCTAAGGATGGCTTTTAATTGTGGTGATGGTGTCTCTCTGGCAGGGAGGCACAGCCCAAGCTGGGAACAGGGTGTTGAAGGATGGAGATGGTGAAATGAAGCTGAAAGAGCGAGAAAGGATGATGAAGTGGGGAAATAAAAGGTCAAAGCTGGCGGCGATGGCGCTGTGGTGTGAAAGCACCGCTGCAAGGGATCCATCTGCATGGGATGCTTGGAGCCTTGCTATTGAGGGGGGGCAGGGTGGGATGGGGGCCACCCTGGCAAACTCTGCCAGGGAACAGCACCCTGACTTTCATGCTGCTGCTTGTAACCACCTGGAGCAGCTTCTGCTGCCGGCGTGGGGCGTCGAGTCGCAAAGGGAAGGTCGAAACGTGGAGGGATCCTGAGTCACAGGGAAACGGGGCGAGCTCATGGGGTACGGGGGAGAGCAGCTAAATCGGGCTCCCTGCATGAGTCACAGCACGAGGGCTTTGCTCAGCCTCCTTGGAGGAGTTGGGAGCTCTGGCAACCCAGAGGAAGCATGGGGAAAGAGAGAGGCACTGGCCATCTCCAACCAGAGATGTGCTAAAAGATGGATTTGAGATTCCAGCCTGGGCAGCTGCAGGGTGCTTCTGTTTGGGATTATTTTTTTATATATATTATTCTATTTTACCTCATTGTGAAGTTTTAACAAGCCCCAAAATGAGCCACAATTGGCTGTTTACAGGTGTATTTTGGGGATGTGGCCACAACCTTCAGCATCAGCCCAAATTACCCCTCCAAGCACTAAAATCCTGCTTCTTATATGATATCCCTGCTTGTGGCTCAGATACTCTGCCTATTATCATGATATAAAGCATCTCTGCTGGGGGGAGAGATGGGGGAACACAAAGTTTGATGTGACACTTAAGGAGGGAGCAGGATTTAAAGGGAGAAGAAGGGACTTTCTGCTGGATATTTGATTTTTCTTGGCAGTGCCATTGCTCAACCCTGCCCTCTCTCCGGGGAGGAAGGGAGCAGTTCTCCAACAACAAGGAAAACAGTCGGCTTTTGTGCCTGGCCCTTTCTTTTCCTTGGCTGCTGGAGGATTTACCAATTAAACGGTTGTTTAGGGCTCTAAAACCACTAATCAGATCTGCCAAAAGCCTTAATGAGAACTTCTCACTTCCTTTCCTCTTCAGTTTGTTGGGTGGGTTTTTTTGTGGTGTTGTTTTTGGGGTTGTTGGGGGTTGTTTTTTTTTTGGTGCGTTTAAAGGTTCATTAAAGATCCACAAAGGATGGCAACATGTTTCTCAAGCCACACTCCTCTCCCCAAAATAATTGCACCAGCAGCTCTCCCTCAGCCTTTGCCACTGCTGCTCGCTGACCTGTCCCCTGCCATACTGGTGGGAACTGGGGATGGGATGCTTTTCCCTGGGAAGCATTTTGCTCTTCCCTTCCAGATTCTCCCCACACACACCCTTTTTATTTTTTGGCCATTTTGGGCCTTATTCCTCTTTTTCTCTTTCCTTTTGTGTGTGCAAATTCTGTGGTGAGCCCTTAGGAAAACATGTTGGAGCCCATTGGGTTGGTTCCATCCTTGACCTCCAAATTCCTTCTGGATTTTTTTTTTGCTGTGCTCATTCCAGCTCCTCTCACTGTTTCCAGCCTTGGAAACTAAACCTCTCCCCAAAGAGCATGAGCCCTTCAAGGGTAGCAGATGGCTGATGAGGAAGAAAGTCGTGGGCAGAAGGATGCAAACGATCTTGGATGTCTTTGCAACATTCAGCTCGTCAAGGCCATGCTGCTGGGGAAATACATCATCCAGCTTGGCTTGTTGTGGGTTCTGCCCCTCAATCACACAGGTTTTGGGGTATTTAATGACTATTTCATGCTTTTTTGCAATATTTCTAATATTTGGGCTCCTATAGCATCATGTGCTAGTGTGAAGCTCCACCAAAAGCGTTCTGTAACATGACCCAGGTTTTTCTAGAGATGCTGCCCCAAAACAGTCACACCACACACCACATCCCTCTCCTTCACTTGGCATCTGTGGGCAGTTTTGCAGTGGTATCTTCTCTATCAGCTGGAACAAATCTGGAAATTTCAGGATGGCAGGTTTTCTCCCAGGATTGAAACTCCATGTTTTGATCAGCTGTAGTTTCTGGGTGTCACCGTGCGCCGCTTGTGCCATCCGAGCGTGGAGGTGTTCCAAAGAGCTCAAGAAAAGAACCATTTCCAGTGAGGGTTTAGCTTTCAAAACTTGGGTTGATTTGCAGGAAAACAGGGCCTGCCTCTGTCTTGCTGAAAGAAACTCTTGCTTCTAGACCTACCTCTGTATCCAAGTGCAGTGCTGGGTGGGTATTGAAGGGGAAAACCATAATAACATGCAAAAAAAAGCTGGGGAGTTTCTCCAAGCTACTTATCAGCTGGGAAACTTCGCCAGCCCTCTTCAAAACTGCAAAACTCTGCTCTCAGATGAGCATATTGCACATTTAATTCTCTCCTCACAGATCCTCCTCGGCATTGCCAGGCGGCTTAAAGATACTTTAATGTGTGCAGCAGAGGCTGGTGGTGACACATGTAATTAAGTCTTGCAGAACACCCTTCAACAGTCGAGATCAAAGCAATTTGCAAAATAAATGTGCGTCATTATCTCGACTTTACAGGGAAACTGAGGCTTAAAGAGGGGAAATCTCCCTGCAGACAAAGGCTGGAGGCAGGGAGGGGAAAACAGGATTCCCAAATCCTCTCTTCTGCTGACGAGGTGAAACTGTGGAGTGCTAAAACTGCTGGTGAACGAGTTTGGTAGGCTAGGAAGGATGGAGGCTCCAATGGGGGAATAATTTGGCTTGAAAGAAGAAAAGGATTGAGATGTGAACAGATTGTCCCCCCCCAAAAAAGTGATAGCTTGGAAGAGGGACTCTGACTTGCTGTGTGGGAAGATATTTTGAGGACATAAGTCTGTATTTTATGGTGTTGATCTAAGAAGACCTGTCCTGCATGAACAGACTCAGTCTGGCTCTGGTTTTCAGGCTGTAAGTTTCAGGCTATAAGTCTGTTTGTACCCTGTAGGATCTACCTTATCCCAAAACTCCTGCCTGCTGCCTTGGTATAAGGACACTCTCCTTATGTTGGCAACTTCTTTTTGATCTTCATGCCTTGGGAAAAGAGGTTCCCCTCAGGGATGTGGAGTGGCCAGACCTGGATCAACCATCACAGCAGCTCAGTGGAGGTCACCCACAAAGTTACAAACTCATGCAAGTACTGGGTTGACTATAGGGAAAGCTCCTTAGATCATCTAAGCACTTCCAAAACACCATGGAAGCTTAGGATACATTTGCATGCTGACTTGTTCACATCTCTCTATGATTACATTGGCCAATTAAGAGTGGACCAAGCCAGGCATGCCCCTCAGGCTCCAATTTCTTGTCTCTATGTGATGCTGACTTGCTCCAGACAATGTGTTTTATTTGCATTCCTTGCTGAGCAGAGCTGGATGTGCCACTTGCCCACCTAAGGCTCTTTGTTTCCAAAAGCCCTCCAGATAGTACCCACACACTTGCTTTGCCATAATTAAATTTTGCTTTGCAACCACCACAAAAAGAGGGGGGGAAAAAACCCTCCAAGCCTCCTGACAACCAGTGAAAAATAATTAGCAGCACATTGTGTCATTAAACACTAGACTTTAATTAAATTGCATAGAGATAACTGCATCTAACGACTGGAAGTCTGGAGCCTTGAGACAGCCAAGCACTCAGCAGAATGGAGTAAAAGACCTCATAAAATAGGCACAAGTCCTTTCCTCTGGCTGATGGAGCACCTGCATAAGTAGGGCATTGCATCTTCCACCTGAAAATAGATTATTATCCCTTGTTTGCCTCTGCTTTCCATCTCTTTGGGGCTAACAGGTGTTTGTCAGGGTTGGGTTTCATCCTGGGAGGAAAGGACACGCTTCTCATGTTGGTCTCCTCATGTTTGGCAACTTTTTTCATCTTTGCACCTTGGGACAAGAGGTTTCTCCTGGGGGTGTGGAGTGGCTGGGCCTGGATCAACCATCACAGCAGCTCAGTGGAGGTCACCCACAAAATTCCAAACTCATGCAAGTAGTGGGTTGACTATAGGGATTGACTAGATGATCCTTGGATCATCTACGCCACCATGGCCCATTGCTTGCCCATGACCTTGATGGACTTGTGCTTCTCTTGAAAGGGTTGGAAATCCCAGTCAGACCCAATATTTTAAAGGCTGTTTTTGGTCTACCCACATCTCCAAGCCATTTTCTAGCCAGGCATTGACTTTACTTCCCAACTCCAAGCCGCTCTGTTTGATGTACATAGGTTGAGTTTGCAACAGTTATGAACTTCTCCATGTTTCTGTGCATGTTTAGTGGGGGGGGGAAAGGTGGTAGGTGGATAAATACTGGGCAGGAGAAGGTGCTTCTCTATTGGGGAAGACAGCAGGCCTGCTAGCGGCCTAGCACTCTTCTCCCAAGATTTAGGCCCTGACAATATCCTTCTGTTCCCATGAGACAGGAAAAGTTCCTCATGCTGAGAGGATCCTGATAATCCCATTCTCAAAACACAGCAGCCTTTCTGATAGGGGTACAGGCTGCCCTAAACCAAGAAGCAGTTATGGGAAGGTATTTGGGAGTAATGGAACATGTCAGGAACCAACCATAACAAGAGGGTCAAAACCAGCAGGTGTGGGGATGCTTTTAGGCATTAAAGTTAAACTAAGGATGTTTAGCTATAAGATAGGTTTATCAGAACTCCTTATAATCACTAACCAATCAATATGGTGTGAACAGTGTGTGTAACCAATTAGCAGTTGTTAAGCTTGCCACGTTTGCAGTAAGAAAGATCTAGAATCTGGGTGATTTCACCTAATAAATGGCTTCACCTAAAATTCATATCGAACTACATGTTGCTCTCTGCCTGTTGCCACACTCCTGGGTTTGCACTTGCTTTTTTTTTTTTGAGCTGAAAAGTGTTAAATTCTTCTAGTGTTACCTCCTGGCCCTGAACACAATCAAAATTCCCCCTGCTGCTGGCCCACCCCGGGTGCTTTACGCTGACTTCTCCCTAACGCGGGTGCAAAGCAGAAGCAACCGCCTTCTGCATGAAAATTTAATTACTGCTTCCTCGCCTCTTGCTGCCAGGCCTATAAAAAGAGGCTTATCAAGAGTGATAAGCCCCAGCGTCCTCGGGAATCGCACCGGAACCCGTGCGCGGAGCCGAATTGCAAAGGGGCAGCTCCTTTCGTCGTGGCCTTTTTCCAGCTGCTTTCTTTTGGCAGTGTTACAGGCAAGCACTTTGATGCAAATGCTGAAAGGTTTTTGGGTTGGTGGTTTTTTTATCCCCTTTTATATAAAAATATTGAAATTCAGCTGCTCCTTGCTTGCTTTTTTTCCTTGCTCTTTCATCCTCACCTCTTCCAGCTGTGGTGAAGTGGGTTTATGTCACCATCATCAAGCTGGGGAAGGGGCTGGAGGGCAAATCCTCTGAGGAGCAGCTGGGGGTGTTCAGCCTAGAGAAGAGGAGGCTGCAGGGAGACCTTATCACCACCTACACTGCCCCGCAAGGTGGGTGCAGAGAGGTGGGCAATGGTCTCTTCATAGGAGGTGGGACAAGGGGCAATGGGCTCAAGCTGTGTCAGGGCAGGGTCAGCTCAGATGTGAGGGAAAAGCTCTTCCCTGGCAGAGTTGTGGGGATGTGGAACAGGCTGCCCAGGGAGGGGGCTGAGTCACCATCCCTGGATGTGTTTAGAAAAGAGGAGATGAGGTGCTCAGGGATATGATTTAGCACAGGATGGGAATGGTTGGACTTGATGGTCTTAAAAGTCTTTTCCAACCTTGTGATTCTGAGTATTTTTCCCCTCTACTATTTCAGTTGTGAATCCTCTTGGGAGAAGGTTTATTTTGAAGGGATCCCATTGCTGGTGTAAAGGAATGGAGAGGACCCAGGTCAGGTGTTGCTGGTGACTTTCTTGCTCGCTATCATGTAGTGACATCCCTGCAAGATGCCCTTTTGCCAGCAGATGTCTGGCCAAATCTCCAAAGAGCTCATAAACAGAGGAAGCAAAAGGAGAGAGTGAGACGCTTCCTTGCTAAAAGCAAGCTTCTTGCAAATTCCTTGAGGTGCTTTTCCTCCTCATCAAACTGCCTGTTGCAGACCAAGGTCGGGCCTCTGTAGGAAATAGCCATGTGCTGGGCAGGGTTGTGGATGTGCCCAGAATGGAGACGGGGGCCAAGCGCCACGTTTGCTGTAAAACTGCTGGAGGGAGGGCAAGGTCTCCTCTAAAAGGCTAAAAAAAACCCCTTAAAAAGCAGAATTCTCTCTAAGCTCAAGGTGAGGGGTTGTGTTCACCTGAAGCAACTGGCTCCCATCCCATTTGGGGTGGTTTTTTTTAACTGAGGGCAAGCCAGGTCGTGCTCTTCCCCCTTTGCCTCCTCATTACTTCACAGAGGGTTGTGGGGGTTGGCTTTGATTTGTTATTGCTGGGTTTGCTCAAAAACACTGTCTCTTGTTTCACCAAGGCCAGTGGAGGAGCAAAAGCTCCAAGCAGAGCCAAAATTATTATTTATTATAGCTTTGAAACAAGAAATTGTGAATAACAACTTTAATTTATTTCTCTTTCTCTTAAAAAATAATAATAATACTTATTATCTTCAGTTGGTAGAGGGATGCACAGGATCTGGCTGCTCTTCTGCATTGTTTAAGGTCAACTCTATATATTTTCACTTGCAATATTTGGCTGTGAACGCTGTGGCTTGAGCTAATGCTGAGCTGTGCATCCAACTGACTGAACCATCTCAACAGCATCAATGTTTCTGGCTCTTTTTCAAGGTCATTTTTAGGCTCCTTGCCCCATGTGATGTAAAAGGTCCCTTCTTAAAGTCTGCTGCTGGCTCCAGTGTATGGGTGTGTTTCCATCCCCACTGCCTCTGTACTTTTCTTGAGAATTTGGGGAGGTTTTGTGGGACTTGCTCCCACAGGAGCAGTCTGGCAGGAGCATGGCTGCACAGGTCGGGTCTGGAGCGCCAGCAGGGATGGGCAGGAGCTGGCTGCAGGCAGCAATGGCCCATCTGGCAGGGTTCTGTGTGCAGGCAGGTAGCTGGCAAGGGGAACACTTGGTGCTTTCAAAGAAAGGGGGAGTTTAAAGGCATTTTGCATCCCTCTTGTAGAATTTTCAAGGCTGGAAAGTCTGCTGGTTACGCTGGGTTAGTGGAAGCATTTTCCTGTGACCTTTGCCCAGATCCAGTGATGTAGGTGAACCTGAGCTGCTCTCCTACCCCTGCCCTCTCTATGGATTACAACTTTCCTTGGATTTGGGAGGTTTGGGGTGAAAAAGAGAGGAAAAATCACAAGGTGCCCAAGAGCATGGAGTGGTAGGACACCTACCTATGCTTGCCCAGCTGTTCCTGTACCAAGGTTTGCTTGGTGTGGCATTTATTTTGGCTAACCTGGGAAGGGGAAATACTGATTTATTCCTTGAGGGAAGCATTTATAAAGTCTGTCTGCCTTGGAATAGAATTGTCTCTGCAGACTGATTGTGGAGAATGGACTTATTTATCCAAGAGGAGAACCTGATAGAAAGGCTATTATGGACCTGGGAAATACAGAACAGGGTAGAGGTGAGAAATCAGGCATCACCCATCCTGGAAAAGGAATCAGGGGCTGAGAAATGCCCAGTGGGGAAAACTTGACTTGATAAAGGGAAAATTTCACATGTCTGGCCCATAATGAGAGTATATGCTGTGGGTTTAGCTGCTTCCTCTTACAGCTCACTTAAATCTAAACTGGTGGGTGCTACAGGGTGGAGTATTGGATTTGTTTTTCAATGAGAAAAGCTTCCCCGCCGCCATCAGATGCATTTCTGTATCCCTGCAAACTCCAGCTCTGGTTTATTCTGCTCTTCTCTGGGTACTTGGCAGTGGATGGATTTAATACTTAACATCCAGCCTGTTGGTGCACCTCACCTGCCCGAGGAGATGCGAGGAGCCATTTGCATATTTATTAAATACCTTTTAGTAGGATACACAAGCTGCGCCGCTGCATCGCGCTCGCGATGCTGGGAGGTGAAGCAGCGATGGGAGGAGGGGGGGGGAAACCCACTGCAGAAGAGTGTGTTGAGAAAATCTTGAAGGTAAAATAAGCAGGGATGCTCCAGGAGGCAGGATCTTGAGGTTGGTGTTTTTTTTCCCTCCATTATTTCCCCTTTTCTGCTAAACCTCGAGCAGTGGAACCATCCTGATGCTCCCAAAGGAGTCAAAGCGGGTGTAGATGGTGTGGAAAGCACTTGGGGGTCATGTTTTTAAGCTCAAAAGACCTGTGCTGTGCTTGAAGAGCCTTGCTTAACATGGTCTTAACGAAGGAGGGATGCACCAGCAGTGACAGGATGCTCTTGGAGACCAGAGCCTGATTCATCTCGCTGAATTTTTGACGCCTGCCAGGCAGATGCTTTGCATCTGAGCTTGGAGAAAAAGAGCTGAAAGTGGGTGGCTGAATCCTGCCTGGCCTGTACTCCTCAACACCAGCCAATTAAACCTGGCAATTAATGTAAACGTGGCTTATCAGCCCTGTGCTGTCCTCCTTGTCCTCCATGCTCTGAGTATCTACCGTTGAGTGAAGGCAATGAGTGATGGGGTGGGATGCTAAGGTTTTTTCCCCTAAATTTGGCAGAAATTCCTATATTCCTGTGTAGCAGCAATGAAACTCTGAGTCCTCTCAGGCTTGCCTAGAAAATAGCTTTCCTTTTATTTCTGTTTTTGCTTAGTGTGGGTAAGTGATGAGCCAGCCTGTAACGGGTCTGAAGCAGGATTGTTGGGCAGCTTGTTTAAATCTGCTTCCCCTTCTTGTGCAACTGCTCCTTGTCCTTCCTTCCGCCCAAAACCTGACATTTTGGACCAGCTCAGTCCCCATTTTGAAGCTTTTGAGGCAAAAACCATCCCTCTCCCTTATCTTCCCCCATCCCACCACTGGGAAGGTGGGCACAAAAGTTACAAGTCCCATCATGGGCTTCTCTTGCTTGAAGCTGAGGAATTGACTCACATGTTGGTCAAAATTTGGGTTAAAAATCAGGGTATTTTTTGCTCTCTTGCTTGTGGTAGTGCTTGTTAACCCAGCTGCTGGGAGAACTTGCATAATTCACCTTTTTACCAAGGCAAAGAAAGGAAATACATTGCTGCTGGGGGCAGGAGGAAGCATGCAAACAAGCAAATCCCATTTACACCTTTGGGAACGAGCCTCAAACGTGTGGAAATAAATGGGAAAACTTGGCTGAAAACTTTCCCCAGTGCCCAAATTTCACCTGTTTGTGTCAGCACGTGTTGCCCATAATCCATATTTCTCACTGGGTGATGGAGAGTGCTTCAAGTCAGCATCTAGAGCAGAAAAAACACACTCCTTTCTGAGATGGATGGATGTTCCCCGCTCCATGAAACATCTTATGTGCCCAAGGTGATACAGGCATTGTAAGAGCTCCCTTGACAATATGTAAAAAATTTATAGTTGCTTCAAACCTGCAGATTTATGGGCTGGGGAGGTAAAGCTGTGTGAAAGGAAAGTGAGTAGAGGGATGCTGGAGGCAAGAGAGGAGGAGGAGGAAGGTCCTGATGCTGCAGGTCTGTCCCAGTGGCAGGGGTGGGTAGGGATTGCAGTGATTTTGCTGGAGAAGATGCCAAGTCCTAGGTTGGGCAATCCCTTTGGGCTAGGGATGCTGCAGAGGGGAAACAAACCTCCCAAGCTGGGCATGGGAGGGGATTTTAGGAGGCCTGGGTAAGACGTGAGAGGAGCTGACAGCTGCGAGAGGCTGGGGTGATATTGCTTTAGCAGGAGTGTAAACAGCCGGGCGATGCACCCGACGGTGCCGCTGTTTGAACAGGCGCTGGCTGCTGTTTGCTCCCCTGGAGTTGGGTGATGAGAAGCATTGCAAAGCTGCTCGACCCAGTGCCAGCTGGGATTACCCCCAGACAAACCCCCCTCTGCTGTGGAAATCCCTCTGCAAATGGATCAGGGATGGATTTGCCTTGCCAAGGGCAGGGAAATGGGGAAGGGGGGGAGGTAGGAGCCAGCTAAACCCCCCCCCCCGCTCACACACACACACACACACACACACTCCGGCTGTGCCAGGGAGATGGATGAGGGCTGGAGGGGACCTGTCTCATCGTGTTTGGCTGGGGCCTGGTGAGCCCTGCCTTATCCAGCCTTGGCTTTTCCCAGGGTTTTGGGCAGCTGAGGTTGAAAGGGGATGCAGGCAGGGCTGGAAAGGCTCCTGCTGCCATCAGCACCCCTCCTTGGTTCCCCATATGGGGAGGAAACACAGTTCTAGGTATGAACCCACCTTATTCCCCAGGGCACAGCCCTCTTACTGAGTGGCTCTTCCATGCAAAAATAGCTATATTCTCCTATTAACATCCCATAAACCCCCCAACCTGTGTTGGATAAGCCCTGGATCAGCCCCCTGAGATAAAAGTGAGGTGGAGCAAGGCACCAGACACAAAAAGGACCTGACAGCCTCTTGCAAGCAAGTGATAACTATGGGCATCAGTAAATAAATACCAGAGAGGAGCTGTGCTGGAGAAGGCAGCAGGGCTGGGTTCTGCTGACCCTGGCAGCTTTGGTACCTGAAGGGAAAAAGACTCTATAAAATATTGGGGAGGGAGGAAACCAACCAAAACCAAGTAATAGGAGGTGGGGCAGCATGCTGTCAAGGAGGTCCACATGTTCCCCAGGTCACACCTTACTCAGTTTGCAAAGTGAGCAGCCCAAGCTTCCAGCTGCAAGCAAGGAGAAGATCCCCACATATATTTTACTAAAATATATTAAAATCCCAATGGTTTCTGGCCAGGTGCAGCAGTGCTGAGCCTGTGGGCAGCTGCCCTCTGCTTTTAAAAGGCAGTTGTCCCTCTGTTCACATGTCTGTCCCTCTTCTGCTTGAGGCTGGGGACACGTTGCAGGGGTGGGGTTGGGGGGTGACAGGATGCTTTGAGGGTTTCTCCCCATCACTTGAAGCAGCAGCAGCCACCTTTTTTTTTGCCTTTATACACTGAAAATTTCCCTTGTGACAGTGACCCTGACTGTTAAGATGAGGAGGCTTATTTTGGGTTGGTTTGGGGGGTTTTTTGGGGGCTGCTTGCTTGGGATCTTCCTCCCTACCATCCTCCCAAAGGATGCTGTATCCATCTGCTGGACCTGTTTTATACCCACATCCTCATGCCAATGCTTCAAGCCCCTTGACACCCCACAGAAATCAATCCCTGGTGCCCACTCAAAGGCAGCCTGCTCTCCTGGAACCCCAGGAGGATATTGAGGATACATTTGCAATTATTCCTCAGCCCCCAAATTAGAGAGAGCTCTGTTGAAACCCCAGAACAACCTCCCTCATCAGTGCAGGAGCGCTGAGGCTCCAATTTAGCTCTTCTTTCTTGCCCATTCCTTGCCACGTCTTGTTGAGAACAGGAAATATTATTTACCCCTTTTTCCTGCTCTTTTTGGGGGCTCCTCCATGCCCTGTCAAAGTCCCCATCAAGCTCAAACCAGATCCATCCCAAGGGTCACATAGCTTGGCCAAAAAACCCCATGGGAGACTGTAGGTAGCTCCGACCCAGTGCCAGCTCCATCCTTTCCCCTCTCAATTACATGGTAATGCTTGTTAAAATTACAATTTTATTTATAGCCTCTATTTTTTTTCCTTCCCCCCCCCCCTCCCAACTCCACAATTTTTTACAGCTCATCCACCATAACAAATTTGACTTCATAAAGCAAAGGCACAGGTTATTACTGCCTTATGGAAATAAACAGGAGCAGCAGATCTTTATTCCTGGGCCTGGCATTTGTCTCCCTGAATGCTTAACATGGTCTCAGTCGACACTTGGGATTTGTTCCAGTCACTAAAGACAGTGACAAGCTTGGCATTGGGGGGGGGGGGGGGGGGTAATTTGCTCCCTCTCCTTGTTCCTCGTGTGGCATCTTGCTGCTGAATCCCAGACTGGGCTGGGTTGGAAGGGACCCCAAGGGTCACAGAGCTCCAACCCCCTGCCACAGGCAGGGACACCAACCTCAGGCCTGGAGCTACACAAGGTTGCCCAGGGCCCCAGCCAACCTGGCCTTGAACACCCCCAGGGATGGGGCACCCACCCCCTCTCTGGGCAGCCTGTTCCAGCCCCTCACCACTCTCTCTGCAAAGAACTTCCCCCCAATCTCTCCTCTAACCCTTCCCTCCTCCAGCTTTACTCCATCCCCCAGTCTCTGCCCTTTAACAAGCTGCTTCCCCTCCTGTTCCTCTGCTCCCTTCAGGGACTGGCAGGCTGCAATGAGGTCCCCCCACAGCCTTCTCTTCTCCAGGCTGACCCAGCCCAGCTCCCTCAGCCTCTCTCCAGAGGGGAGCTGCTCCAACCCTCTGAGCATCTTCGTGGCCCTCCTCAAAGGGAGTTTGCCCAAAGGATGCTCTGCTAAACCCCCCCCATTATTTCTTCAACAGAGGAGTGGTCCATTGCAAAGCCCCTGTTACACATTAAGGGGATGCTCTGTTGCAACCCCTCCCTGTTGCTTGTTTGATGTAGGTTGCAAGCATCCCATAATTTATTAGCTGGGTGCTCCAGTGCAAACATCCCATTATTCACCCACCAAAGTGATGCTCCATCGCCAGGATTCAGTTTAACTTAGTCTGGGGAAGAGGAGGCTGAGGGGACACCTCAAAGGAGGGTGCAGTGTGCTGGGGGTTGCTCTCTTCTCCCCAGTAACAAGCAATAGGACAAGAATTGGCATCTAGTTGTGTCAGGGGAGGTTTAGATCAGATATTAGGGAAGATTTCTTCACCAGAAGCGTTGTCAAGCACTGGATTGGGCTGCTTGGAGAGGTGGTGGGGTCACCATCCCTGGAGATGTTCAAAAACTGTGTAGGCATGGCACTCTGGGACATGCTTTAGTAGATGTGATGGTGTGGGGTTGACCCTTGGGCTTTGAACTTTTCCACCCTTAAAGATTCTCTATGAACCCCCCATTATTTGCTCAAGGAGGAATGCTTGGGGAGGAGGCAGCAGGGATATGGGCCAGCTCTTTTTGTGAGGCTCTGAGGTGTGAGGGTGTTTTTCTTGCAGCCCAAGGATGGAGCAGAGGGTGTTGCTCTGAGTTGGGTTGAGGGCTTGAAAAAGGGCTGAAAGAAGGATGGAGCCAATGGGATGGGCACAGTGACATCTGGTCAGTGCCCCATCTGTTGGCCACCATAGGGTTGAGGTAGCCAAAAACCCAGCAGGGTTCTGGGCATCACCCCATGGTGTGGTCCCCAGGTCCCAAACGTGGTGAGCTGATGGGGGGAAAGGGGTGATGGCCTCACTCTGCTCTTATTTCTCCACTTGGTCATTGTCATAGCAACTTTCTCCTCTTCCTGCCCATCCCATGGGGGAGAGAAAAGCTGGAGCAAGTGTTCAGCATCCTGCCAGCATCAGAAAAAGATCTTCAAATTGTTGCTTCATATTTTTTAAACCCATTTTCAAGGCTGAAGGGCCCTGGTTGGGCACTAGTGGGGGGGTTGGGAACCAGGATTATTGGGGAAAAAAGAGGAAAAAGGAGCATTTTTTTATCTATCTAGCTTGCTCTGTGGTGATTAGTATGGGAAGATAGGGATGGATGTAATCCCCAGCAACCTAAGCAAAAAAAAAGAGGCAAGCCATGAGGCTGGTCCTGAGCAGGTTCTGAGGCTGTTTAACGTATCAATATGCAAACAGCATCTTTTTAGTGCAAAACCAGGGCTTGGGGGAGGCTGGAGGCTGGTATTTTCCATCCCCTCTGCAAGATGTGTGGGGATGGAGGTGGGAAAAACACTGTGGAAAGGGTGCCTGCAACTTTTAATCTTATTTATATCCACCCTGTGGATGTCATCAACCTATTTATACAGCTGCAAAGACGTCCTCTCCAACGTCTTACATGTATATATATCTGTACATGTGCACTTATATATTTATATAGCTCCTAGGAGGATTCATTTAGCAATGGGAGATGTTTCTTGGAGGTGCTTGGAGGGAATTTTAGGGTTGTGGGCTGATTGAGGTGGGTTTTTTTTTGGCATGAGCAGCCTATTAAGTGAAATATTTCCTTGGGTGATTTTCTTCCTCTTGCCAACTTGGAGATGCTGCAGGAGCAGCAGGTGCACTGGGCAAAGCACAGCCCCCAAGCACAGCAAATAACTTGGGGGCCAAATCTGTGGGAGAAGGGTTATTCTAGGGTGGAGAGAAATGTTAAGAGGGGTGGTTGGTAGGCCAAAAGAGGTCCTCCTCCCCCCTCTACTCTGCCCTGGTGAGACTAAGTGTGGAATGTTGGGTCCAGTTCTGGGGCCATCAGTTCCAGGAGGATGTAGAACTCCTGGATAGAGGGCCACCAAGGTGATGAAGGGAGTGGAACCCCTTCCTTGTGAGGAGAGGCTGAGGGAGCTGGGCCTTGTTATCCTGGAGAAGAGGAGACTGAGGGGTGACCTCATCAATGTCTATAAATGTGTGAAGGGTGAGAGGATGGAGCCAGGCTCTGCTCAGGGGTGGCAGCGACAGGACAAGGGGTGTGAGCTGGAGCAGAAGTTCCATGGGGACGTAAGGAGAAACTCTTTCCCTTTGGGGGTGATGGAGCCCTGGGACAGGCTGCCCAGAGAGGCTGAGGAGTCTCCTTCTCTGGAGACATTCAAGCCCCCTGGATGTGTTCCTGTGGGGTTTAGTCTGGCTGATCCTGCTCTGGCAGGGAGTTGGACTGGATGAGCTTTCGAGGTCCCAACCCCTGATGCTCTGGGATTCAGTGATTAAGGCTTCTGGTAAATCAAGGGTTTGGGGGGGAAACACCAGCAGCTGGGATGTTTGGTCTCAAAGGCAGCTGAAATGTTTCAATTTTGGGTTTTTTTCAAAGGTAACAGTGAAGGGAGTTCTGTAACAAAATGTTCTTTCCAGCTGAACAACCGAAACCCTCCATTTGTGGGGAGGGAGGGAAAGGCCACGCTCATCCTTTGAAAACACTCCTGGTTTTCCTCAAAGCATCCCATTCAAGCCCAAAACCCCTCCCCAACTGACTTACAGGCATGAAATAATGCAGGTTTTTGAGTTGTTTTTAAAAAATTAGGGTTTTTTCACTCCCCCAGACCTTCAATTTGAAGGAAAACCAGCAAATCCAGCTTTAATATTGACTCACAGGCTCAGGGGGAAGGATGGGGCTGAGCACGGGGGGATTTCTAGTGTGAATTTTATCCATATACAGAGGGGCAGGTTCTCCCTCTTGTGTGACCACGTTTTCAGCTATAGGATCCCACTTTGGTGCATCAGATGAATGAAATAAGAACTTTTAAATCATGTCAGCCACTGGCATGATACCTTTTCTATTATTATATTGTATATAATAGTATTGCATATATTTATAATAACATTAATTATACAACACAAGTATATAATATTAAATGAAGTATATAAGATTAAATACTATGAAATATACAATATTATATATTTTATAAATACAGTATTTCATATACTATATTGTATATGGTATACGTATAGAATATAGTATATCATATACTATATTGTATATGGTATAAGTATAGAATATAGTATATCATATACTATATTGTATATGGTATAAGTATAGAATATAGTATATCATATACTATATTGTATATGGTATACGTATAGAATATAGTATATCATATACTATATTGTATATGGTGTAAGTATAGAATATGTTAATATATCTAAAGATATTAATAGTAATGGAATAACTCTAGCCCCAGACATTAGCCCATGGAATCAGTTGATGGGTGGCAGAGCTGAAGCAAGAGGCTGAGTTGAGTAACACCTTAACTTGGAGAAATTCAGAGGTAAAAGCACACTGATGCACATTTAAGCTGCTAATTTGGGGGCCCCAGGGTTTGCTCCCACCCTTCTGCGTCGCTATTAATTATAGCTTATTGTGTATTAATTATAGCTTATTAATTACAACGTGAGTGCCATAGGGAGCCCCTCACTGACACAACGATGCTCTCTTGCTCCTCGTGGTTTTTCCACCGCTCAGCTTGTCAAGGGAGGAGAAAAGCTTTGAAAGAATCGCTTTAATTCCCTCCTCCATCGCAGGGGCTTGAGTGTTTCATGTTACCTGGCCAGAGCAGGCTCAGTCAAGAGCATTCAGTGCTCAATGATACACTAAAAATAAATGCAATGAGATTTTCTTATATATTTATTTATTTTTAAACTGGGAAAACGGTGCTTCAGCTCCAGCTGCTTTGCTAAGAAACACTTCTGGCAGGAATTCCTGGGGAAAAAAAAGAAAAAGCTGTATTTTGGTTGTTTCATTCTACAGTGGGGTTTTATTGTTGGAAAATGGATGTTGTGGGTGGGAAAAGCCAGACCTTGGGCTCCTGCAGCATAGGGAAATGTTTCGGGTTAAATGCAGCGTGATGGGTCATCCTGCGATGCTGATTTGTTGGGTTGGATTTGGAGGGGGGGTTTTTTGGCTTTTTTTTTGGACTGCTGGCATTTCTATTTCTGATGAAAAATTGTTTGTAAGGAGGAAAAATGGATTATTTGAAGTCGGGCACCTGTGACTTGATTTAATTTTGGCCCTGGGTTTTAAGCCGTCGAGGGATGTGAAAAAGGGATGAGCTGGGGTTTGGGAACACTCATAGCTGGGGTAGGTCTTTACTTGGGGTAATTAGCCAAGGAGAACGTTAATAGGTATGATGTGTGGTTAATTACCCCGTTGTGCTGTGGCTTTGAGGCAGGGAAAATGGGATGGGGAAAGGAAAGGTTGCTCTCAGTGCACCACAGAAAATACCTCCTCTCCCTCCCAATGGCTTCACAATGGGGACCACAGGATGTGGCCAAGCTCAGGCACTGGGATGACGCTGCTCTTGGGGTGAACTGATGTCTCTTTGTCAAAGAGCATCCCTCCAGTTTGGGATTCGCCCCAAATTGGGAGACGCTCGGCTCCCCACAAAGGGCAGGGGGGGAGCCACGTGCTGCTCTTTGCCTGGTTCCTCATTAATCTTGATTACAGAGCCCTGGCGCCCGAGTTAATTTTCTTGTAGATGCATATCAGTCATGTAGCTGGGAATCTCTCAAAAGCTAATGAGGAATCGCATCCTCACCATGTTACTGCTCGGCTAATTAGTACACGGGCTGCTTCTGGAAAGGTCAGGCAAGAGGAGCTGAGGAATTTCACCTTTCAGAGCCTGTTTTTGCACTGAATTGGGGTCACCAAGGACAGATGGAGGAGACTCACCCACAACACTCTGCCCTGGATTTAAGCTGCTCCCAAAGGATGTCAGGGATGAAGCTTTGGACCTACTTTTCCATGCTGCATCCATCCCTCATGTGGACGAGGAGGACAGGGCTGGAGGATGACAGTTCCACCCCAAAAATAGTGATTTCATTAGTTTTTAGGGTGTGATGCCTGGAGGAAGCAACCCAGCCTTTTGCAGTGGGACAGGGCTGTGAGCAAGCAGTGATTTACTTATTAAAAAAATGGAATAACCCCCCCAACACACACACACACACCCACACACACAGAGTCTGGATTGCTGCGTTTGACCAGGAAAAGAGCATCCCTCCCCATCAGCTCAGCTCATTCCATGCCTTTCCAGGGGACCAAAGCCCCCAGGGCTGTCAACTGAGTAGCTCTTACCAGCTGCTGTATTCACACGAAATTAAAACCCAGGCAAAACTCAACCTAGCCAGACACCTAATACAAACAGCAATATTTTTATCCAACAATTTACATCACTTACTGTCTCCTCCAATGTCCTGGGGAGCCAGCTGATGGCCTGCTCGCTTCTCTCTGGGTTTCCCTGCACTCGAATATTAAATCTGGAGGCTGCCAAAGATGCTTTGCCACAGGAAAACAAGTCCTGCTCTAAATGTTTGGGGATATTTAGTTTCTGCCTCTCTCACCAGGTCATTGTTTCTGCTCTGGGGGAAGGCTGTGCAGTCAAAAGGCAGAGCCAGAGCTGCAAGGGGCCAAAACTCACCTTGGGAAGGCATGGGATAGTTGTTATTGCTATTATTTTTAATTTTCATTTTAATTTTGCAAGGGGGAACCTCAGAGTGCAGCTAGAAAACATCTCCTCTGCATCACTTTTAACTAGATCAGCCTTGGGGGTTGGACCTGATGATGAAGGGCCTGGAGCATCTCCCCTGTGAGGAAAGGCTGAGGGAGCTGGGGCTGTTCAGCCTGGAGAGAAGAAGACTGAGGGGGAACCTAATCAATGTTTATCAATATCTTAAGTATGGGGTGCAGGGGAAATGGCCAGCCCCTTTTCTGTGTCTGTGGGGACAGGACAAGGGGCAATGGCTGCAAATTGGAGCCCAGGAAGTTCCACACCAACCTGGGGAGGAACTTTTCCCCAGTGAGGGTGCCAGAGCCCTGGGACAGGCTGCCCAGGGGGTGTGGAGTCTCCTTCTCTGGAGAGATTCCAGCCCCATCTGGACACCGACCTGTGCAGTATGAGCTGGGGAGCTGCTTTGGCAGGGGGGTTGGACTCCAGGAGCTCTCCAGGTCCCTTCCAACCCCTGTGATACTGTGATTTTCTCCTTCCAAGCCTAAAATCTTTGCCCCTCCTTAATCCCCTCACCCCCATGGGTTACTGCAGTCAAGGTGGGGGGCAAAAGTTAAACCAGGGTTATTCCAGTTTGGGCTGGGAGAGAGAGAGAGGAGACAGTGAAGGGCTGGGGATGCTCAGCTCAGCACAGCTCAGTGAGGAAAGGGAAAAACCCAGCATCTCAGCAGAGGCATCTTGGGGCAGCAGCTCTTACAGAAGCTGACAGCACCATTTGGGTCGAGCGCGGGCTGTTAACCCAGCAGAGCAGCTTTCAAGCAGCAGCGGGCTTGGCTTGGCTGAACTCAGTTTTACCTCAGGGCTGGCTAGTTAGGCTGAAGGTTTTTTAGGGTCTGCTGGGTTTGCTGGGATACAGCCCCTCCAGCACTGGTTCTTCCTACCCAGGCTGTTAAATTCCTGGGAGAATGAAGAAAAGGCAAGGTCTCTTGGGGGAGGGGGATAAGTGGGGGGGGGGGGGGGGTGGGACTGACTATCAAATCCACAATCAAATAAAGCAAGATTTGATTTCCAGGCAGCTCCATGCAAGAACGAACAGGGGCTTTTCCCAGAGGATGAGAGGCAGAGGGAGAAGGAAGAGAAAATCCAGCTTGTTCAAAGGAATTTCAGCAACTAATTGATCTTATTTCATCTTTTTCTTCCCCCCCCCCCCCCCGATTTCTTTCAGGGTGGTTATTTAAGAAACAAGTCCTAACCCACCAGTTTTCCATCAGAGTAGTGTCACCCATTGTGCCCAAGTCTTGGCACAGGGGCTGTCCTGCATCTCATCCCAGGGAAATCTTTTGCCCTGATGCTTTTTTTGTTCCCTGCTTTTTTGTTTCTGTGGTTTTTTTATTTCCTCTTAATGCAAATATAATCCCCCAAAGAGGATGCTGGATTATTTTTCTTGCATGGGGCTGGCTTGTGCTGCTGGGAATGAGGGGCTTTCACGTGGTTTTTGGGAAGTGGTAAGGTTAAGCTGGAGTGTTGGGAAGTCAGGGTCACCATGTGAGCCCAGGGACAAGAAAAACCTCAAAGGCAATGGTGAAAAAGCTGGTTTTGCAGGGAAAAGAGGTGTGTTTTTTGGGAAGTGCTGCTTCTGAGGTGGAATAGCAACAGAAAGAGGACTCTGACCTGGAGGAAAAGCTTCCTCCAGCCCCCCTAATCTTGTGTTGTGCTGTGGCTGCCTGTGAGCCGCAGGCCATCCTGCTCCCTACCTGGGCTCTTCATACAGAGCACTTGTGTCTTCCCCTCCATCCAGGAACTAATTAGATCTGGGAAGTTGGAGGAAAACAAGGTCACCTGTGAAGTGGGGCTATGGAGGGATGCGCATCCCCCGCTGGCGAGTGGTTCGGGGTGGGATGGGGGCAGTGAATGGCCCCAGGGCTGGATCCTGCTGCTGGGGGGTGCCAGGGAGAGGGGAAATGCTCAATGAAGATGGGGGGGTCAGATGGAAACTGCTGCCCCTCTGGCTACCTGCACCCCACATCCCTGCCTGCATCCCTCCCCCTCCTGCGCCTTACACCCTTGCCTGTATCCCTGCCTTGCCTGCACCCCACATCCCTGCCTGCATCCCTCCCCCTCCTGCGCCTTACATCCTTGCCTGCATCCCTGCCTTGCCTGCACCCCGCACCCCTGCCTGCATCCCGCACCCTTCCTATGCTCCCTTCCCCCAGGCCGTGCCCCCCTGCCTGGCTCGCACATCCCCTCCTGCACCCCCTCCCTCAATCGCCTTTCCCCCTCTTCCGCACAGCAAAACGCCTCGCATCCCTTCCCGCACCCCCTCCTGCACCCCGGGCCCCCCACACAGCGCCCCCGCTCCTCCCGCACCCCCTTGACCCCCCCCAATACACCGCGCTACCCCTGCAGACCAGCACCCCTTCCCGCAAGCCCCTTGCTCTGGGCTGTGCATCCCCTTCCCCACCTCCAGACACCTCTCCACCCCCTCCCCATACACCCCCTTCTCTATCCCGCGTTATCCCCCCTCCCCGCATCCCCCTCCCCGCATCCCCCCCATATACAGCGCTCTCTCTCTCTCCTGCACCCCCATACAGCGCTCCCGCCCCCTCCAGCACCTCCCGGGGGCCGGGCCGGGGGCCGGGCCGGGGCGGGCTCAGCTGCAGGGGGGGGGTCGGGCGGAGGAGGGGGATGCGGTCGGTCGCCTGTTCGCTCCGCTCCCGCTGCACTAAATCGGCTTAAGGGCGGCAGCGCGGCGGGATCAGCGGCGGGTGCGGGCTGGGAGGGGGGGGGGCGGGCAGGGAGGGGGTTGGGGGACGCGGAACCGGGCTGAACCCCCCGCCGCGATGCCCGCCTGCCCCCCGGGCAGGGGGCTGGGGCGCCGGTGAGCCCCATGGGGCTGCCCCCCCCGCGGGCATCATGCGGACTATCAACCCCCTGCCCCTCTGTTTGCTGCTCTGGGACCTCCTCGACCTGACGCTGGGTGAGTGTAAACCCCCTCCCCCCCCCCCCCCCCCCCCCAAAAACCGCCCTGGGGATAAGGGGCACCCCCCCGCTAGTGGCTGAAATAATGGGGTGCTCACCTGCACCCCGGTAAGCATGCGGCGGCTCCCCAGCACCCCCCCCCCCCATCCCTTCCCCAAGGCTCGTGGAATAATGGGAGGGGGGGTCCAGAGGGGGCAGGGTGGGGGGCAGGCACCCCGTTTGGAGCTGGTAAGGGGGTACTGGTTAGTGGAGCGCCCATTGGTGATGGGGTGCTGGTGTTGGGCTGTTAATGGGGTAGCGGTTAATTGGGGACCAGTTAATCAGTTAGCGGGGAACCTGCTTTGGGCATGGGGATTCGGGACCGGTGTTGGGGGACAGGGCGATGATGGGGTGGGGGATGCTCGTCCCTTGCCCCTGAGCCAGCATCACCGGGGGGGACACACGACCCGTGTCCCCCTGTCCTGCTGCTCCGTGCTGGGGCTCTGGCTGGGAGTCCCAGCCCTGGACTTGCTCTGTGCATACTGGGATCTGTGTCCTGTAGCTCTACAGCTTTTTTTGGGGGGGGGCACAACACCCAGCAGCACCCCAGCCCACCCAGCAGCACCCCAGCCCACCCAGCAGCACCCCAGCCCACCCAGCAGCACCCCAGCCCACCCTGCACTTTGGGGGTGTGCGGGGTGCCCCAAACCCTACAGATAGGAGGGAAGCAGCATGCAGCAGCGAGAAGCAGCCCCCCAAATCCCCCCCTATCCTGGCGGTTTGCAGCTGGTCGAGCTCCTCAGTGACCCCCTCGACTCCCTGCTTCACTCCGCAGAGGTTTTGAGAAGACACCCCCCTCCCTGACCCCTCCCCCCCCTCCACTCCATCCTGTTCCCGGGAGGTGCAAATTAACAGGGCAGGAAACTTTCCCCTCCCCACATCCTGGGAGCTGAGGGGGTAACCATGCAATCCAACCTCTTGTGTGTCTGAGGGCAATTTCCCTTCTCTCTTCCCCCCCCATGTCTGTCCCCGTCCCCCCCCCCAAAATCACCCGCTGCGGGGTCTCAGGTGGCCGCTCTTTAATGAGCACAGCAAGACCCGGCTTTGCCAAGCGCTGGGCTGTGGAGGGATGAGCACAGCTTGCTCTGTATCTCTTTTATTTAGTATTATTTTCATTTATAATGTACTTTTTTTTCTCTCTGGAAAGCCGCCGTCAGCTGCTGCAGGGCGCGGGGAGGGGGGTTTGGGGGGAGGGGGGGGAGCAGCAGCCGTGCTCTGCGGGGCTGAGCGGGGAGAGGTTGACATAAAAGAGTCGATTCTTCCTCAGCAGCTCCAAAAAATCATCCCTTAGGGACCACAAACTGCAGAGCCTGGCTTGGATTTGGCTGAACCAGGCTTGGGGTGGCACTGTGCATCCCTCCTGCATCCCTCCTGCATCCCTCTTACATCCCTCCTGCATCCCCCTGATGGGTTTTATGTCCTGGAGGGCTGCGGCTGCTGCTCCTTCCCTCCCCCCCTCCCACCCCCTTTCCCTTCCCCACTTTGCTCCATGCATCCCACCAGCATAATAAACCCTGCACAGTTTGAGGGGGGGGGGGAACTTGTGCCAAACCCTCTCCTGTCTCCCACCTGGATCTCCATCCCACCTCCACTGTGGTTTTAAGGTCATGGGTAGCTAATTTCCAAGGAACAATGCATCCCCCCCTGCCTTGGTTTTTCCCTAGCCCCAAGCTGTCTGTCACTGGTGTGTGGATCATTTTTCCTCCCTTTTCTCCTATTTTTTTTAAACCACTGGGAATTGGGCAGTTGCTCTTCTGATGATGATTTGTGAGGGGGATGTGTGTTTTGGGGTGGGGGAAGGAGAGGTGAAAGCTGGTTTGTGGTGGGTCTGGAGGAAGCTGGTGGACTCAGGAGGGTGACTGTGGGTGATAAAGTGATGTGGAAGGAGGATCCTGGGATTCAGCAGGGTCTTGTGGCCAGGTGTGATAGGCAGAGCTTGGGTTTGGACGTGAACAAGCCAGGTTTTGGCTCTTAAAGCCCCTCTGGGACTTTGCTGCTTTGCCCTGTCCTGGGGGATAGGGGGAGAAGGATCCCTCCCCTGCTGGAGGTACCTCCAACCCTCAGCAGGGAAACGCTGTCCCAGATAAAAGCCAGTTTGCACTCTGCTTTTTCAGCAGTAAGCTAAAAAATAAAAAAAAACATTGCAAAGAGCCTGGTTTTGGGGTGTCTGCCCCCATCCTGCTGCCTCCCTTTGCTCAGGGCAGCAGGAGGCTGCAGAGGCCAAGTGCTGCTCCTGAAATTTGGGGGGCAGGTGGCTTTTCCTTGGCTGGAGCTGTGGGTGTTGTGGCAGTGAGGGAGGATGTGTTTACAGAGGTCTATCCCTTGCCCATCCCAGAGCTTCACTTGCAAGGGATGGAGCAGGATCTGGCTGCATCACTTGGGAAGATGCAGCAGTGGACGGGACACACACATACACACACACAACATGTGCCCAACATGCAAACTCCCACTGCTCTTCCCTACGAGTGCCTTTGCTCCTGGTGCCTACCATCCATACACCTCTGAAACCAATTCTGGGAGAACCTCACCTGGTTTTAGTATCACCTTATATATTGCATGGTGCTGGCTCGTTGTGCACCACATCCAGGAGGAGCAACAAGGTCCCACTGCCAGCACAGAGGAGATCTTCTTAGGGGTGTGTGTGTGGGGGAGATCTATCAGAAGCACTACCCATCCTGCAAAGCATCTTGCACCTTCCTTGGGAGCCTTTTTGGGGGGTTTCCATCCATCACCTCATCATGAAAAGCCCTTTTATTTCTCCAAACTAATCGACTGGCTTCCTTGCTGCGCTGTAGGTCGGCCAGCTCCTTCCCGACGTGTTCTACATCCCTCTGGGGAGCATCACCCCTTGTAATACAGCTTTCTCCTTAGAACAAGCTCGAATCTCTCTCTCTCTCTCTTTGGACAGGGAAAAAAAGGCTGCCTGGGGTAGGGCTAAGTGGGTTAAGGAGCTGTCAGGAAGAAAAAATGAGGGCAGGCGGAGGAGGCAAGCGGCTGGACCAGGGGATAATGATGGAACTGTTAGCCCCAGGGTCTCCCCAAGGTTTTTGGAAAGCTGGGAAGCCTCATCTGCAAGCAGGCACGATGGTTTCTTGGCATCACCGAAATCAAGGGCTGGCTGATTAGCCCAGCGCTCAGCTTGTCTCCTGAAATATGTTCCCATAAAAGGTTGGTCGGGGGTTTGTTTTACAGCCCTGTAAAACCAGAGCTGTGTTTTGCAAACATGAGAGGGAGGGCTAAATATGTCGAGTTTTGATCTCTGAGATGTTTATATAGTCCTTATGTGAGTGGTTGGATTTAGCTTCTGGATTTCCTCCCCCTCTCCACTACCCCAGCGGGTCCTGTGATGGGGGAAAGAAAGAAAAGGGAAAATTCAAGTGGAACTCCTTATTTTAAAGCTGTTTGGGGGTTTTCTGGACTTTGCCCCATACAGGGTAGGTTTGCTTGGACTGAGGTTTGAGGGAACATGCCTTTATGGATATACCCATCCTGCGTCCCCCAAGCCAAAAGCAGCTTGGAAAATTCCTTTTATAGTTGTTATTTTTATCACCAAACCGAATTTCACCCCCTTTCCTGTCCCAGAGGTGTGTGTGTGTGTGTCCCCAAGGCTTTTTCTCTTAGGGTTTTTCCCAGCTTGCATGCACCCCCTTTCCTTGCAAGCCTGGAAAAGCTTCTTTTACTCCTTTCTGTAGGAAAATACCAGTGCTTGGCTTTTTACTGGGGTGATGGGAGCCACCTGCTCGCTCCTCTGCTGAGCTTATTTAAAGGGAAGAGGTGTTGGGTGGGAGTTCATGTGCTGGGAGGGGGGAAATGGGGAAAGGAGGAGCATCCTCTGTGCCACCTGGGAGTAAAACCTGCTCTAATTCACCTGCCAATGCACAGTGCTGACCTGGAAAGCCATCCCACGCTCCCTCCATCCTCTCCTATTCCTCCCTTTTTCCCCCCAAAGAATCTTGCATTCAGCACAGGGTCACCAATTTTAGACCTTCTCTTCTATTTCTATGAATCCCATGTTTCCATGAAGCCTGTGCTTTGCTCTCTGGGTAAATCCAGGCCACACAGGCGG
The DNA here is from genome assembly GCA_022605575.1 of Laterallus jamaicensis coturniculus. Lineage (NCBI taxonomy): Eukaryota > Metazoa > Chordata > Aves > Gruiformes > Rallidae > Laterallus > Laterallus jamaicensis. The sequence continues at coordinate 102,797 of JAKCOX010000081.1, forward strand.
CTGAAGCCCCTTCTGAAAATCCTCCTAACCATGCTAATTGCCCTTCCCCAATTAGCCCAATTTTCCTTTACCCACCAGCTGTGTTTTGTAGTGGTTTAGAGCTGCCAGTTTGAATCCAGAGCTCTTAAAAATGCTTTAACACAGGCAAGGATCTTCCCCTTGCCTCGTACCTTTCCAAGCTAATGAGCATCTTTGCAGTGCAGAGATACTGGGCTTCATTTCTCCTTGGAAACACTCATGAATTAAACCTTAGCTGGTCCCTGACCATTCCTAAAGCCCCTCCATGTGTTAGAGCTCAGTTTTGGGGGTATTTATCCCCCACATTCCCTTGCTGCAACAAGTAATCCCTTGGTATTACCACCCACAAATGAAGACTCCTGGGGATGCTGTGGGGTTTGGGTTGGGGATGTTGCTCCTCTCTGCCCTGAAATGAGGACAGGTTGTGGGTTTGGTTTTAAGAGCCTGAAGCTCATGTGGAGATCAACATAGGAGATCAGAGTAGGGGAGAGGGACCTGGGGGACAGCAGGATGACCATGAGCAGCAATGTGCCCTTGTGGCTAGGAAGGCTGATGGCATCCTGGGGTGTGTTAGAAGGAGGGTGGTTGGTAGGTCAAGAGAGGTCCTGCTCCCCCTCCACTCTGCCCTGGTGAGACTAAGTTTGGAATGTTTGGTCCAGTTCTGGACCCTTCAGCTCAAGAAAGACAGGGAGTTACTTGCAAGAGCCCAGCACAGGGACACCAAGGTGGTGGAGTGGAACCCCTTCCTTGTGAGGAGAGGCTGAGGGAGCTGGGCTTCATTAGCCTGGAGGAGACTGAGGAGTGACCTCATCAATGTCTATAAATGTGTGAAGGGTGAGAGGATGGAGCCAGGCTCTGCTCAGGGGTGGCAGCGACAGGACAAGGGCTGTGAGCTGGAGCAGAAGTTCCATGGGGACGTAAGGAGAAACTCTTTCCCTTTGGGGGTGATGGAGCCCTGGGACAGGCTGCCCAGAGAGTTTGGGGAGTCTCCTCTGGAGACATTCAACTCCCCCTGGCTGTGTTCCTGTGGGATTTAGTCTGGCTGATCCTGTTCTGGCAGGGAGTTGGACTGGATGAGCTTTGGAGGTCCCTTCCAACCCCTGATGCTCTGGGATGCTGTGGTATTGCACATGCCAAATGCAAGGTGCTCCGTGCTGTACCCTGTGTGTTCAACACAAGGTGCTAAATGCAGTCTGCTACATACTGTATGCTAAATGCTCTATACATCACAACCCTGCTATATGCCCAGTGGCCCCTCTGGAGCCCCCAAGCACTTGCAGGCAAGGTCTACCCTGGTTCTGCCCCCAGGCTTGGGCATGATGGCAGTGCAGCTCCGCTCCTGCAGCCATGGGTCTCTCTGGAGCATGGTGCTGAGCTCAGGAGCTTTCCCTTCCCATGGAGACAGCTCAGGGCCCTTCCTTCTTGCCTTTTTTCTTTTTTCCTGGTTGTCATTGCAGAAATAGTCTTCTTTTTTTGTCAGAAAACCCTTGCCTGGGAAGGCTTGACCAGCTCTTGCCTTGCTCTTTTCACCAAACGCTCTAAGATGTGCTGGGTGAAAAGCTCTCTGCAGTGTGGGGATAAGAGCAGGTTTTATTTAATCCAGATGCTCTAATGGCTTGGGAATGAAGCTGAAGTGGGGGCAATGATCCTGCTAAGGCTCCTGCATGGGGGAAAAAGCCTTCTAGGGAGGTGGAGATGGAGCTAAAACCTCACCCTGGCTAGGGTGGAGGTGGCCAGGGCCTGCTTAGGACCAGGTAGAGGGAGGGTGAAGCATCACCCCCTTGGGACCTGCAGGTTGATGAGATTTCCTCGGTGCTTTGTGGATTATTTCCCCCTATCCTCTAAGAGGAAAAAAAACCCTTAATTGCAGTGACGACGAACCGGTCTCTTTGCTCAGGCACCGACGAAGAGGGAAACCAAAGGAAGGAGCCCCCAGATGCCCCCGGGTTCTGGAGGCAGGAGGTGCAGCCCTCTCGCCTTGCAAACTCAGAGGAGCCGGGAGGATGCAGCTGATGTGGCTGGTTTTGTTCCCTTGCCAAGCTCTGCTCTCTTTGCCCTTTTGTTTGCTTTCTGCCGAGGCACTTGGAGTACTGATGGGCTTGTTTTTAACTAATGACTGGCGCTCACATTATCCCTCCACCGCATTAGCTCCTGCCCACTTTTCCTGTCTCCTTCCCCAAATAAGCCGTCAATCACCACCTTGTTTACAAGGCTTTTGGGGCTGGATTCACCCCGAGTGCCAAGGGCAGGGGGGCTTATAGCAAAGGGCAGGGGCGAAGAACCCACTTCTCTCTTTCCCTCTGTGGAATTCTGATGTAAAATCCAGTTTTTGGGGTCTGCAGAACTGTTTGGGTGGGGGAGGGTGCGTGGCCTGCTTGTTTTCATTCCCAGCTGGCAGAGAAATTGGGTTAATTCCCCTCCTAATTCAGGTCAGAGCCCTCCTGAAATGCTCATCTGGTGGGGTGACCTCGAGTTCTTTTGGGGTGGCTGCATCCTTGCCATCTCACAGGGGTTCACATCCCTTTGCAGCAGGAGCAGGGCTGGAGCTGGTCCTTTGGAATGCAATTAGCACTTGTACGAGCTAAAAGCAGAAAGATCATTAACAGGGTGCTGACAGCCCCAAGTTGGAGCTTGGAAGGAGGGGTGGTTTTTTCCCCCCAGCTCTGTGCTCAATCCACAGCAAAGACCCTCTTGCTGGGACACCTTCAAGTTGGTTTGGGGAGCATCAGGGCGAACCACCTTTCCCAGCAGAGGGACAAGGGGCTGTGGAGGTGGAAATGTGGCATTGCCAAGCCCTTCCCAGCCTCCAGACCCCACATGCTGTCTCTGCTGGTGATGGGATCACATCTCCATCTGTAAAATCCTATTTTGGCTTGAAGATCCAGTGTCTTGGAGGCACCACAAAGCAGAGCAGGGGAGATGGGGATTTAGTTCATGTCCTGCCCAAACCTCTGTATAATTTGCAGTTTATATAATGCATTCAACAAGATACTTGGGAGAGGAGGGTGAAGGGGATTAGCAGCAGTTATTCTGACCCAGCTCCACCTCCCTGTACCTGTTGATAAATCCTGGTGCTGTGTCCTATCTGGCTAGGACAGGGAAAAGAGGAGCTGGAGAACCCTCTCTTGGGATGTGCCTGCTTGGGAGCAGAGAAACAGCAGGGGAATCAGCTTGTTAAAGGGCAGAGACTGGCAGGACAAGGGGGATGGAGTGAAGCTGTATTGAATTAGATATTAGGGAGAAGTTTTCTACAGAGTGGTGAGGGGCTGGAACAGGCTGCCCAGAGAGGGGGTGGGTGCCCCATCCCTGGGAGTGTTCAAGGCCAGGTTGGGTGGGGCCCTGGGCAACCTTGTGTATCACAGAATCATAGAATGGCCTGGGTTGGAAGGGACCCCAAGGGTCGCAGAGCTCCAACCCCCCTGCCACAGGCAGGGACACCAACCTCAGGCCTGGAGCTACACAAGGTTGCCCAGGGCCCCATCCAACCTGGCCTTGAACACCCCCAGGGACGGGGCACCCACCCCCTCTCTGGGCAGCCTGTTCCAGCCCCTCACCACTCTCTCTGCAAAGAACTTCCCCCCAATATCCAATCTAACCCTTCCCTCCTCCAGCTTCACTCCATCCCCCTTGTCCTGCCAGTCTCTGCCCTTGAACAAGCTGATTCCCCTCCTGTTCCTCTGCTCCCTTCAGGGACTGGCAGGCTGCAATGAGGTCCGCCCACAGCCTTCTCTTCCCCAGGCTGAACCAGCCCAGCTCCCTCAGCCTCTCTTTGTAGGGCAGCTGCTCCAGCCCTCTGAGCATCTCCGTGGCTCCTCTGACCCCTCTCCAACAGCCCCACATCTTTCTTGAATTGGGCCCCAGCTCTGGACACAGGATCCAGCTGGGGCCTCAGGAGGGCAGAGCAGAGAGGGACAATCCCCTCCCTGTCCCTGCTGCCACCCCTCTGCTGATGGAGCCCAGGATCCCATTGGCCTTGGGAGCTGCCAGAGCCACTGCTGCTCATGTTCAGTTCCTCATCCACCGTGACACCCAGGTCCTTCTCACAGGGCTGCTCTCAAGAAGCTCCAGGCCTGAGGTTGGTGGCCCTGCCTGTGGCAGGGGGGTTGGAGCTTTGTGATCCTTGGGGTCCCTCCCAACCCAATCTAGGATTCTATGATCATCCATGGGGGAAGAACCTCTGGTGTTCCATCTCCATTTGGTCCATCTTCAACTTTGACCACAAGATGTTTTCCACATGCTTTGACCAGAGTGGTTCTTTCTAAGCCCTCTTTGTGTCTTGTTGTGTTGTTACAGCTTTTTCTTCTTAACTATTTTCCCTTGCTTCTCTAAGGAAGGTCCTTGCAAGCTGTTGATGTGTGCAAACTGGCTGGAGATAGCTGGGTTTCCTCCTGACAGAGGAGTGAATTTACGCCGCCGTAATTATAGCAGCAGCGTGGGAGCAGAGAGATGCTCCAGGAAGCTCAGGAGAGCCCAGTTCCCAAATTAAACCCTTCTGCTCCTAGAAATGTCTCTTTAATCTTCTTTTTTTGGAGCAGAAAAAACCTATCTGGGTGACTGCATGGTGGGAAATGATTTTTTTTTTGGAGGGGGAGTGGGGGCAGGATTTTGGGCACTTGGAAGTTTAGGGATGCTGGTGCCTGTGGGGTTTGTTGGCATGTGGACCACCCTCCTCTCTGTCTCTGGATCTGCTTAGAGAATAAAAAGCTCCCCCGCTGTGGGGAAAACAACCCGGCTCTCTAAAATTGAAAGGGCTTATTTAAACAATGTTATCTCTCTGGTGAAGGGGGAGAGAGAGAGAGAGCATATTGAATGGTTATATTTAGTGCCGAGTGGAGGACAAAGCAGATGCAGAGAGATTTTTAACGCGAGAATGTTAATCACTTACGCCACACCGCCCCCGAGAGTGTGGAGATTTGATGTGTGTGTATATATATATATAGAGAGAGAGAGAGGGAGTTTTTTATATATAGAGAGGGAGTTTTTTATACATACACGTGCTCAGGCACCGGTGTACTCGCTGAGGATGAGGATGGTAGTGTGGAACATCCCTCCTGCATTTACATCCTGACCTGTTTTCAGCTCCACAAACCCTCAGTGGGGTGAAACGATGCTGGTCCAGGTACTGGGCACCCCCCTTCCCCTTAAACATGCAGCAGAAGGGATGTTTTGGCTCAGCAAGGATGCGTTTAGACTCTCTTGGAGCATGCAGCTCCCCCATCTTTTCACCCTCTCCCCCCCCCCCCCCCCCCCCAAAATTGAGATGGAGATGGGTAGAAGAGCACTTGGAGCTGTGCAAATGGGCTGTTTAACAACCCCAGCAGTGCTCTCCACCCTGGTGAGCTGTGAGGAAAGCCTCCAGCATTACCCAGCCTGGATTACCCACCCTCGTGGGAGCACTGAATTAAAGGAAATATTTTATGATCCTACGCTTCGTTATGTTTTATTAAAAGCAGAGCATCGGCCTCCCCTGCCACATTCATCAGATCAGAGGCTCTGTTGGTTTTGTTGGGTGGTTTTTTCTCTTCCTTTTAAACTCTCCCTCCCAAGCTCTTGCTGCTGTTGCTTGCAAAGCATCTGATGGCTTGGGTTGGCCGTAGGGCTGGTCCAGGGTGTCTCCTGGCAGAGGAGGGAAATATGTAATGGGGTGAAAAATGTGGCTGTTTGTGTTATTTATGGATGCTCTGTATCCAAAGTGGCTCGAGGGTATGGGGTTGTGCTGGGGAAATAGCTGGTGGGTGCAGGGAATAGGGGTGGATGAGGGGCAGGGGAGTCGTGGGGAGATGTTCTGGGCTCCATCAGCAGAGGGGTGGCAGCAGGGACAGGGAGGGGATTGTCCCTCTCTGCTCTGTCCTCGTGAGGCCCCAGCTGGATCCTGTGTCCAGAGCTGGGGCCCAACACAAGGAAGATGTGGGGCTGTTGGAGAGGGGTCAGAGGAGCCACGGAGAAGCTCAGAGGGCTGGAGCAGCTGCCCTACAAAGAGAGGCTGAGGGAGCTGGGCTGGGTCAGCCTGGGGAAGAGAAGGCTGTGGGGGGACCTCATTGCAGCCTGCCAGTCCCTGAAGGGAGCAGAGACACAGGAGGGGAATCAGCTTGTTCAAGGGCAGAGACTGGCAGGACAAGGGGATGGAGTGAAGCTGGAGGAGGGAAGGGGGAGAGGAGAGATTGGGGGGAAGTTCTTTGCAGAGAGAGTGGTGAGGGGCTGGAAGGGGCTGCCCAGAGAGGGGGTGGGTGCCCCGTCCCTGGGGGTGTTCAAGGCCAGGTTGGATGGGGCCCTGGGCAACCTTGTGTATCTCCAGGCCTGAGGTTGGTGTCCCTGCCTGTGGCAGGGGGGTTGGAGCTCTGTGACCCTTGGGGTCCCTTCCAACCCAGCCCAGTCTGGGATTCTAGGATTCTCTGTCATTCCATGGAGGTGTTGGAGCTGTGAGTGGAGATGAGCACACTCCCTCAGAAAAGATGTTTAGAAAAGCCTGCTCCCCATTTGTTGCTTTACTCCAGCTCAGGACGATCAAGCCCAGACTGGGAACACCCCCTGGGCCATCACCATTTTGGGGGAAACCCCTCCTGGGGATATGCCAATATCCCCAGCAACAGGCAGGGCTGGGAGTTTGCTATATCAACCTTGGAGATGGGCAGCTACCAGCCAGGCAAATATTGATAGCCACATGTATCTGGAGGCAGCTGGGAGACAGGGAAGTATTAATTAGCAGTTATTTCTCACCGGTGTGGAGCTGGATGGGGATTAAGGTCCCAGCCATGTGCATCCTCCCTGTAAGAGGGGGGCAGTGATGGTAAATCAGCGTTATGAATCGGGGCTGTAAGAGGGAGATATGTTTTAATCTCATTAGCAGCACGGCATTACGGGGAGAGCAAAGGGATTATTAATCACACAGCCTAGAGCAGGGGGAAGAGGGGAGCTGCAAGGTAGCAATCCTGCTCTGCACAGCAAGAGGGGGTAGCAGAGGTGGTGGGGGAAAGGCAGGGGATGGAGGGTGAGGCTGGGGGAGGTTACCAAGGGGAAGGGCTGGGAGCTCACCCCAAGGAAGGAGGGGGAGGTTGGGATGTGGCTGCCATTCGCCTTGGCCAAATCTGTGTTTGGGAATGAGTGAAGGGGTGTCTCTGGGCCAGTGCCAAAGCCTGGAGCTGGAAATCCCGATAGGTTGTGTCTCCTGTAATGTATGATATGCAGGTAGCAGTCCCATCAGGCCAGCCCTCCATCCCTCCATTCCACCATCCATCCCTCCATTCCTTCAACGCACTGTCCAGTCCTTCATCTCTCCATCCAACCATGCCTTTGTTGCTCCCTGTTTCCCTCCATCCCTTCCTTCATCCTTCCGTCTCTTCCTTCATCCTTCCATCCCTCCCTCTGTCTGTCCTCCCCTCCATCCCTCCCTCTGTCTGTCCTCCCCTCCATCCCTCCCTCTGTCTGTCCTCCCCTCCATCCCTCCCTCTGTCTGTCCTCCCCTCCAACCCTCCCTCTGTCTGTCCTCCCCTCCAACCCTCCCTCTGTCTGTCCTCCCCTCCATCCCTCCCTCTGTCTGTCCTCCCCTCCAACCCTCCCTCTGTCTGTCCTCCCCTCCATCCCTCCCTCTGTCTGTCCTCCCCTCCATCCCTCCCTCTGTCTGTCCTCCCCTCCATCCCTCCCTCTGTCTGTCCTCCCCTCCAACCCTCCCTCTGTCTGTCCTCCCCTCCAACCCTCCCTCTGTCTGTCCTCCCCTCCATCCCTCCCTCTGTCTGTCCTCCCCTCCAGCCCTCCCTCTGTCTGTCCTCCCCTCCAGCCCTCCCTCTGTCTGTCCTCCCCTCCAGCCCTCCCTCTGTCTGTCCTCCCCTCCAGCCCTCTCCCTTTCCCCCTCCAGCCCTCCCCCCACATACTACCAGTAGAAGACACCTACTGCTTCAGGAACGCTGCCCCATGTGAGCTCACAGAGGGTTTTGCAGTGGTGCAGGGTGGCTTTGGCAGCACGCAGCCCAGTGAATGACAGTGCCCATCTGGCTGCCCCAGGCTCCCTGGAGGTCATTTTTGGGGATAAAAAGCAACAATTGCAAAAATAAGTGGGTTTTGTAGCACTTGGCAAGTCTGCCTGGCGCTGGGCTTTATTTTCCCCTTTCCTCTGCTGAAGGTTGTGCCTTTAGAGGTGGTGGTCAGGAGGAAAATGGGGGGGAAATTTTAATATAATAATCATCATCATCCTCCTCCTCATCCCTTTCCAGGGATGATGGTGCAGGGATCGATGGTGTGGGCAGTGATCGGTCACGGCAGACACCTGGGGAGGGAGGGGGGGGATCAATGGCTGCCTCATTTGGCACCAATCAGAACTAGGGGATAATTGGATTTCCTGCAAATAGAGACAGGAATAAGTGAATTCATCAGCTGGGTCACGCTCAGCTCCTTCTCCTGGGCCACCTTGGCATGGCAAAATCCTGCTGGGACTCAGCTTGGTGATGAAACCCACCAGCAGCATCTAAACCTCCAGCTTCAGACTTGGGGTTTGGTGAAGTGGGTTGGTACTCCCACCTCAAGCCTTGGGTGCACCCTGCTAAACCTGGGAGAAGAGAAGGTTTAGGGAGGGTTGTGGGGGGTTCAGATGGGAAAATTCAAGACTTAATACCCCCTCACTCTTCCACTGGGATGGGGTTTTAGCTGGATCTCGGGATAGGTTTGTGAAGGGTCTTGCTTTCCCCCTCACACGTGGGGAAACTGAGGCACGGAGTGGGAGTCACTCCAAAAGGCAGCTCCCTATTGCTTCCAGCTCTGCTAATTAGCCCTGGCTGGGATTAAGCTCCAGCCTAGATTAACGCCACGAGCCTTGGCTTCAGATAATTAGCTTCTGGCATCGTAATCTTCACCCCACTGCAGGGTGAGGCAGCAACAAAACCATCAGCTGCTGCCAGCAGGTCAGAGAATCAGATGGGTTGGAAGAGACCTATAAGATCAGTGAGTCCAACCACAGCCTAACCCTGCCTAGCCCACCTCTAGCTTATGTCCTTAAGAACTCCATCTACACATCTTTTAAACCCCTCCAGGTGACCCCACTACCTCCCCGGGCAGCCTGTTCTGATGCCTGACAGCCCTTTCAGTACAGGAATTCTTCCTGATATGGAAGGTCCCTGCCCAGTTCACCCAAGAAGTGGAGGCCTGGAGCTTGGTGGCCTTGCCTGTGGTAGGGGGGTTGGAGCTCTGTGATCCTTGGGGTCCCTTCCAACCCATGCCATTCTCTGACAGGCATTCCTCCCCTTCCCAAAAAAAAATACCCAACCCCAAACCCAACGACCCATCTCAGGTCACGGGTACCAATTTTAGCAGCTCTAAACCACAGCTGGGTGCTTCAGCGCTGCGTTGAAGCATTATATTTTAATGGCAGTATCAGTAGGGTGAAGATGCAGTTGTAAAATCCACTCCTTCCCCCCCTCCCTCACCCTCCCCAGCATCGTTAGGAGGTGGAGGCATGCCTCATCGTAAGCCACTGGCTTTACAGCGATGCGCTGAGCAGCGTGGGGAGGGGAAGGGAAGGGAAGGGGGGGAGGGAATTATAAATAAAACTTTACTGCACTGGAGTAAATGCTGCTAAACATACTTCACGACTGCAGGAGATAAATATTCAATCTATAATTTATGTACGTGGCTTCCCAGCCCGTGCGGGGGGGGGGGGGGGGTGTCTGGTAGCAGCTAATAAAATACAGTATATCAAGAAGAGTTATCAATGCAGCAAGAGCATCCCTGCTGATAGTCTGCGTGGGGGGGTGAGACCCATCTTCTTCATGCTGACTGCTCTTTTCTGGGCGTTGATTTATGGGGGGGGGGTTGGGGTTGATTTATGAGGGGGATTGGGGTTGGGTGGGTGTTTCCCAAGTGGGTGTTGGGCTTGTTGGGGTTTCTGGTGGTTGTTCTTGCGTGTAAAGAAATGCTGATCTAGGGGTAACATCTTCATCCTTACGGGTGTTGTGAAATATTACCCAAAGAGAGGATATTTCCCATCCATCCCAGTAAGGTACCCTAAAAATCCTACTGCTCTCAGTTGTCCAGTGCCAGTTACTTCCCCCCCAAGCCTCCTTTTTCTTGCATTCACCCCCAAACCCATGCTTCACCATCTAGAGCATCTCTTGTGTCGTGCTCAGTTGGTTTGGCTTCATGGTGGCTCATGTCTCTTGGGGTGGGCAGAATGCATCCCTTTGCTTCACAGTAGTAGGGTTTACATCACCAGTGTTGTGTCTCTGAGGTTCTCTCCAGGAAATCACCTGGATTTTATATTGAGGGATCCACTGAGCACCTGAACAACGCATCCACCATCATCTTGGGTGCTTGTAGCAGGGCACAAGCTTGCTCCAGCCAACCACTCCATCCGTTTTGTCTCCAAACTTCCCTCTTTTTATTGAAACAACCAATTTCCTGAAGATTTCAGGCAAACACCTTGACAGGGATGTAGTACAAGCACTAACTCAGTCCTGTGAGTAAAAGGAGCTGAGCTAGAAATGGGCTTTCTCATCTTGTGCTCCGATGAACTGGAACAGCCTCACCAATGAGGCTCCGCTTAGGAGAGGCGCAATGAAGATGTTAGAGTGGGTTTTGTTTCAGTCTGTGCCCCAGCCATGCTGCTGACAGGGATGGCTCTACCTGCTGTGGATTTGTTTCTCCGGAGACACGCACCAAAGGTGACAATGGGCTTGTAGAAAGCTGGTGCCTACATCTATTTTATGAGCCAGCGTTCGGTGATGGATAGAGCTGCCGCTTGAGGGCTTGATAGAGGAGTTGCAGGGGAGGGAAAGGGGGAAATGCTGGAAGGAGGGGATGGAGAAAGGGCCAGAGGTGGGTGTTTGAGAGAGAAGGAGATGCCACAGCATCCCCAGGCTCCTGCGACCCAAATCACCCCATGCCCAAAGTGGCCCAAACTCTCCCTGTCTGCCTTCGAGGTCGTTTCCCTTGCCAAGGTTGTGCTGATGTGCATGGAAACCCCACTGAGCCAAAGCATTTGTAACATGTTTTTAGCCCAGCGTGATCCATTTTGAGCCTCGCTCCTCATTTCTCTGCAGCCTGCAGTGTTGCTGCACCATACCAGGCCTTAGCTATAGGCGCTGGCGTATGAGATCCAATCTCTGCCCTTAAGAACGTAAAAATGACTGTACTGTTCATAATAAGCACAAAACTGGGCTAAAGAAAGGTCTGAAAAAAGAGAATTTTTTTTCCTTAAGATTTATTGACATAGCTCTTTGGGAAGCCCTTATGTGATCGCGTGGTGTTGAAGATGCTCTCAGTGATGCTAAGTTGGCTGCACACAAGTGATGTTGGGTACCATGGCATGACAAAATTTAGGCATGATTTCTTTTTGGCTTTGCCTAAGATTATTTTTTTTTTCCTCCCTGGATAAATACAGGATTTAAGGGGGGGGGGGAGGGGGAAGGAAAGCTGTGGGTGGTGTTCAGAAGTCCCATCCAAATTGGATTTCGTCACCTGCGTTGCCATTTTTGGAAGTTAGGTTTAGTTTATACAGCCCCAAACTAAAGGGCTGTATAAACTAAGCTTAAAAAAGGTGGGGGCAGAAAAAGCTTTGGATTGGGGGACCTGGTACTAAATTTTGACCCATAAAGCTTTAAAAACCCCATCGTTGTGTAGAGCTGTGACAGATTCTGATCATTAAACCCGCGCTGCCGCCGAGCCCTTAGGCTCTGGCTGTCCCCAGCAGCCCCCATGAAGTGGTTTTTCCTCAGTTAATCTTGATTTAAAAGGGGGCGAAAGGCCAAACCAGCCCATGCTCAATCAATGGATCGATTGGAATTATTGATTTACATTACAAAGAGCTAACAAGGCACCAGACCCATCCGTAGCATCCGTCAAGTGGATGTGCCTACTGCATCCTCTTTAGCCAGGGATAGAAATAGAGCAAAGCTCTGTGTGTGTATATATATATATATACACACATTGTGTGTGTGTGTGTGTATATATACGTATGTGTACGTATACATATTCTCTCTCAAACATGTGTGTACATGAATGTGTGTATGTGTGTGTGTATATACATACGTGTGTACGTGTGTGTGTATATACATATGTGTGTACGTGTGTGTATATACATACGTGTGTACGTGCGTGTATATACATATGTGTGTACGTGTGTACATACATACGTGTGTACATACATACGTGTGTATATACATACGTGTGTACGTGTGTATATACATACGTGTGTATGTGTGTACGTATATATGCGTGTATATACATACGTGTGTACGTGTGTGTATATACATATGTGTGTACGTGTGTGTATACATACGTGTGTACGTGTGTGTATACATACGTGTGTACGTGTGTGTATACATACGTGTGTGTATATACGTGTGTACGTATATATGCGTGTATATACATACGTGTGTACGTCTGTGTATATACATACGTGTGTACGTGTGTGTATACATACGTGTGTACGTGTTTATATACATACATGTGTACGTGTGTGTGTATACATACATGTGTATGTGTGTGTCTACATATGTGTGTCTACATATGTGTGTATACATACATACGTGTGTGCGTGTGTGTATATACATATGTGTGTACATGTGTGTATATACATACGTGTGTACATATACATATGTATACACGTATGTATACGCACGTGTATGTATACGCACGTGTATGTATACGCACGTGTGTATGCATATACATGTGTATATACATGTGTATATATGTGTGTGTATACGCATGTGTCTGTATGCATATACATGTGTATGTATATAAGTATGTGTATAAGTGTGTATATACGTATATGTATAAGTGTGTATGTGTGTGTATATACCTCTGTGTGTGTGTGTATACGTATTCTGTACATCTTCTTCCTGGCTCTGTGCTACTTGAGGGTTTAGGGATTGCTTTGGTCCATCAACACCCCCCCCAATCCCCTTCCCCTTCCCCATAATGAATAATTAGAGGTACAGCTGCAAAGTGTTTCCTCCCACTTATGCAAATGAAGGAGGTAAAAGGCATCTAATTAAATGTTTGTACTTTAACACACCGCGGTGTGAAGGAAGATGAATTTTAATTACCGGCTCTTAATTGTTTGGTCGGCCTGTTAATATCCTATTTACACAGTATTAATACGATTTGCTCTCTGCCAGCAGGGCTCTTCCTTACAGTGGGTGATGCTGGGTTCCACAGGGTTTGTTTCATGTTTTGTGGTAGCCAGCATGATGACACCGAGCTGAGTGGTGTGGGTGCCACCCTAGAAGGAAAGGAGCCATCCAGAGGGATCTGGACAGGTTGGAAAAATGGACCTGGGGGAACCTGATGAGGTTCAACACTGCCAAGGGTCAGGGGTGGCACTGGGGCTGGAAGAATCCCAGACACAGATACAGACTGGGAGAAGAGCTGCTGGGGAGCAGCCCTGTGAGAAGGACCTGGGGGTCAGAGTGGATGAGAAACTGAACATGAGCAGCAGTGGCTCTGGCAGCTCACAAGGCCAATGGGATCCTGGGCTCCATCAGCAGAGGGGTGGCAGCAGGGACAGGGAGGGGATTGTCCCTCTCTGCTCTGCCCTGTGAGGGCCCAGCTGGATCCTGTGTCCAGAGCTGGGGCCCAACACAAGGAAGATGTGGGGCTGTTGGAGAGGGGTCAGAGGAGCCACGGAGATGCTCAGAGGGCTGGAGCAGCTGCCCTACAAAGAGAGGCTGAGGGAGCTGGGCTGGGTCAGCCTGGAGAAGAGAAGGCTGTGGGGGGACCTCATTGCAGCCTGCCAGTCCCTGAAGGGAGCAGAGACACAGGAGGGGAATCAGCTTGTTCAAGGGCAGAGACTGGCAGGACAAGGGGGATGGAGTGAAGCTGGAGGAGGGAAGGGTTAGAGGAGATATTAGGGGGAGTTTTTTTACAGAGAGAGTGGTGAGGGTCTGGAACAGGCTGTCCAGAGAGGGGATGGGTGCCCCGTGTCTGGGGGTGTTCAAGGCCAGGTTGGATGGGGCCCTGGGCAACCTTGTGTAGCTCCAGGCCTGAGGTTGGTGTCCCTGCCTGTGGCAGGGGGGTTGGAGCTCTGTGATCCTTGGGGTCCCTTCCATCCCATGCCATTCTATGATTCTATGATTTTTGGGGTGGAAAGAGGCTGGGTTTGGGGCTGCTCAGCTTTGCTGGCACTCAGCTTTTGGGTTTTTTTTGAGGGAAGGTTGGGGATTCAAGGAAAACTCAAGGAGTTCTTGGCTTTAGGAACACAAAACGGGCTCCCTCCCAACCTAGTTTTAACTTTCCTCTCAGTCTGTTCACATTCTGACTCCTCTTACTGCTGCTAAACCTGTGTCAAACCGCTTATTAAACCCAAATTTAAAAATTCAGTGCAGCATCTTTCCAGGAGGGGGGGAAAAAACCTCAAGATTCAGCAAAATTTGGCCCCTCTGGATTGGGACAGATGCGAATCCTTCACCGGTTCGTGCCCCTTGCATCCCTCCCGGGTTAGCAAGGAGAGGCAGCAGCACATTATAATTGTAAATTGTCTTGGAATATCATAAATAAAGCATTGCTGGAGCGGGGGGGAGGGAGAGAGAAAGTATTTGCTCTGCTCCCAGGAACGGGAGCGTTTAATCTTTAATGAACAAGATGTTGCAAAGTGCTGCAAGTCAAAGTGAGTTTGCTTAATGCTCCTCAGCCTGGGTGACATCCCTGTCCCCAGGGCTCCCCCACACACAGCCCTGAACCCTTGCACGCTGGTCATCTCTTGTGCTGGCCATCAGCTTCCTCTGGTTGAGGATGAGGGGAGTGGGATCACCCCCAGCTTTTTTTTTGGTGGGGGGGTGGGTGGGTTGCAGCCCTTTAGCATCCCAGCTGGCTCCTTTGCAAGGGGCAAAGTGCTTCCTGGAGCAGCAAATAGCTGGGGAATGATTCAAACCAGCCCTGCAGCAATTATAGAGGGGGGGGTCCTGGTCTCTTTTTGTCTTCCTCCCCCCCCCCCCCCCTTGTGTTTGCACCCCAAAATACCACCTTGGCTTGAAAAAGTGAGTGCCGGAAGGTGGTGGAGGAATTGGTGTGAATTATGTATGAGCCCTGCTAATCACAGGCTGATTAAAATGATGATGTGTTAATATTATCTCTCCCCATCACCTCTGCTGAGGGGGACATGGCAGCACCTGAAGGGTAGGGGGACACACACACAGGCAGTAGGGGCAGAAGGGGCAGCTGCGTCCCCACGTGTCCTCTCCTCTGGCTCCATCCAGGCATTGGTTTGAGGGTAACTTCAAGTGCTGGGAAGGGAGAAATCAGGGAACAGGAGTGGCTGAATTAATGAATTATTTAATTAAGATATAGGTTAAAGATACACAGGAGATGATGTGGAAGGGTTGCTTTGTGGAGCAGGGAGA
This sequence comes from Laterallus jamaicensis coturniculus, assembly GCA_022605575.1. Classification (NCBI taxonomy): domain Eukaryota; kingdom Metazoa; phylum Chordata; class Aves; order Gruiformes; family Rallidae; genus Laterallus; species Laterallus jamaicensis. The sequence continues at coordinate 118,138 of JAKCOX010000081.1, forward strand.
TGCTGAAAGGCTCCATCACACCGAGATTTTCACTGAATCCCAGAGCCATAGGGGTTGGAAGGGATCTTGAGAGATCATCAGGTCCAACTTCCCCTGTCAAAGCAGGTTTTCAAGCACCCAAGGGTGCTGTGGTGTGTTGCCTTTGGGTGGCTACCAGCCGCCCACCCATCTGCTCTCCCGCAGAGAGACATCACCCTGTTTGGGAGGGGGATTCAGCCACATGTGCTGCACCCCAAGAGATTTCCCTGGGTGAGGGGGAGGGTTGGCTGCTCTCATGTGTAAACCCCCTACCCATGAGATGCTCAAATGGAGTGGAAATGGGGGGGAGGGGGGGTGTTTCCTCCCAGCACCTGGGTGGAATCATCCAGCCTCATCCTCCGTGCTCAGGGCTGGGTGAAACCTGCCCTGCTCCCTCACAGCTATTTTGTAATTGAAAGCGCTGAGCATGTTACAATGTGCTCCTTTTATTAATGTGTCACTCCTGATTTAAAAGGACATTTCACTTATCTCTCCCTTCCCCACCCCCACACCTCCCCCCCCCCTTTAGACTGGATATCACGAGAATTCCCACTGCTCACCAGCAAAAAATACCCTTTTCTCCCCAGGGATAGGATCTAATCAGAGGGCTGGATTTCCATAGGTCAGAATCTAATCAGAGGGTGGCCCAGCACAGCTTTCCCTATGAAATATGTCTTATTTTAAAAGAGCAAAGGGGAAGGAGAGGAGCTTCAGGCTTCGGGATGCTGATAACGCAGAGGATGATGGAGATGTTGGGCTGGGCTCCTCCTATAAAGGTGCAAATCTGGTGCTTCAGCCCTCTTCTAAAAGTCCTTAAGATTCAGCCATGTCCTGTCACTGCTGGTTTCTTCTCTCCCAAACCCAAAATGAGACCAGCCTGGGTGGGGATTTTGGGAACTGGTGGCGCTTTGCTGTCCTCCACTGTCAGAAAGCAAAGGGAAGGGAGGGGGGATGTCAAGGGATGCCATTCACACGTCAGCCCCAGCAAAACAGCAGGTTTTGGATGGCTCCATCTGGATCCCTGCTTTATTTTTCAGTGCCTGGCTTTCTTTTCTTCCCTGCTTTCCCCCCCTCCATGTTTTGGGAGCTGGCTCCTCCAGGGGCTGTGCATCTGTTTCTCTCTGTTCTCCCCCTTGCTCGCGCTCTTTCCCTCCTCCTTTTCCTCATCTTTGGGGGTGATTTTGGATTTAGACAGCTGATGCTCTTTGAGGGGGTGGATTTTCACCTTCCTCCTGCATCCAGGCATGGCAGGGGCTCCAGCATCAGCCCCTTGCAGGGGCTCCAGCATCAGCCCCTTGCAGGGGCTCCAGCATCAGCCCCTTGCAGGGTCCCTCTTCCCTCCACATACTAACACAGTGAATCACAGTGCTCCAGAGCTTTGGTTTGCCATGCAGGACCTGCTCAGGAGAAGGGCAGGAGCATCCTGTGGTTACACTCCATGATTTTTAAGGACCAGACGTCTCTGGACAGCACAGTTACAAGTGTAGAGGTGGGAATTGGTGGCTTTGCAGCCCTGTTGCCATCTCAAAATAGTTTTGCAGTATGTGGAGGGAGCAGAACAACCAAAAAAAGCCTGTTTGGGCTTTTTCTGAGCGGGCTGGGGATGTTTTTGCTCAGGTAAATGCTTGTGCCAATGTGTTTGCTGCACGTGGGTGGAAGGGGGTGGCCAGGGCCACCCCAAGCTTCAGGAAATGGTCTATAACCAGCACCAAAACAGCTGGCTGGACAGGGATGGGGATGCTCCAGCTGTGCACAGGGTCTGGAATGCAATGCCATGGGAAGAGGGATGGAAATCCACCCAGGAGGTGCTGTGCTTTCAGGCTGGGAACTCCTGCACCTCAGTAATTCGCGTGTGCAAAGGGAAATGCAACCTCAGTCTTTGTCAGCCCTTGGTTCTGCTTTATTTAATCACCCCTTTGATCCATGCTGGGGGGCAGGAGGGAGATGTAATCTCACCCAGAAGCTCCCAGCGCTGGTGGATGAGCAGGCAGAGCTTTTCCTGCTCCATCTCCAGCACAAGATCCATCCCCAGCCCCGATCCATCCCTGATTTCCTTCAGGCAGATGCCAGCGCGCTACAAAGCCTTTGCTCATCCCCTCCTCCCCCCTCCTCCCCCTCCTTAGTGCCTGTTGCTCGTCTCTGTTTTGGAAATGTCAAAAAGCAAAGCACAGGGAACCGGGGCACCCGCTGCGAGACCTCGCCTGACCTTCCTCACATCCCTCCTCCTCCTCCTCCCTCTCCCATCGCCAGCCGCTCTGTAACTGCAAAGCCCTGAATTCCAGGGGACCTTGTGCTGCGTTGGCAGCCTCAAGGGATTAATCCCAGCTTTAGCCTGCTAAAATAAACCCTGTCCAGGCATGGAGGGAGGCTGGAAAGATGCCGTCCGCCGCTGCTGGCAGGGATTTGGGTCGCCGTCAGCGAAGGAGAGGCGTCAGGCTGGGGTGGCAGAGGTGTGATATGAAAATCCAGCTTGCTGTGTGCTATTTCAGGGCTGAAACAGGCCCAGCATCCTCACTCAGCATCCTCACCTCATGCTGAGTGAGGACCCCATCCATCCTCACTCAGCGATGCTCTCCCACCCTGCCCGCCGCACAACGCCTCCCAGCCCTGGCCACCACCACAAAGAAACCCACTTTCCCCCCCTGCATTTCCTTGCAGACAGCCTATTGTGGCAGCAAACCCCCTTTGAACCCTCCCCACCCCCCCAAAAAAAGCAGCATAAAGGGGGTTTCTTGAGTTGCAGAGCTCAATATGCCAGGCCACGCTGGCTGGCTGCTGCAGCAGGCACGTGTGTGTGCAGCGTGCTCCTGCCGCAGGTCGGGGCTGAGATTTATTGCCAAAACACCAGCAAAGTTGTTTGATGAGTGATGGGAGCCTCCAATCCTTGGCTGCAGGGCATATTAAAAATCCCTTTCCATCCAGGGGATCTTCCACAAAGGAATCTTCAGTCCTGGAGCCCCGTTTCCAAACCTGAGGTCACTTTCTGGGTGTTTTGGGGGGTGGTTTTTTATAGGATTGCTTTTCCACCTGGTGCAAGGAGGGAATGGAAAAAACACCAAAAACTTGGGGTTTTGCAGGGGGTTAAGGGCTGGTTTTGGGGTGGCCTGGTTGGAGACACTGCCAGGTGGGTGAAATTGGGGTAATGATGTTAAGGAAAGGCTCGGCTCTGTCGGGCTGTTGATCTGGCATCTTTCAGCAGCTGGAAGAAATAGAGGAGAGTAGAATTGGAATATAATCACCTGCTCTCCTGATCCTGGCTCCTCTGCACTCCCACAATAGTTTTGCAGCAAATTGAAGGGAAATAGGGAGGGAATGGCCAGACCCTGCTCTGATTTCTCCCTCCACTGAGAGGACAAATCCTGTGCCTGGCTGCGGGAGGGACAGGGAAGCAGCAGGCTGTCGGCCAAGGCTGGGCTGTAAAGCTGCTGGTGGGGCTTTGCACACCCTCTGATGAATCAGTTGGACCCATTCCCATGAGGGATGAGTGATTTAGAGGGGTTTAAAGCAAGCCTGGGTGGAGGAACGTGGCCTGTGATGGGGAAGGAAGCGACACGAGGCAGGTGATGGTGGAGACAGAGGTGATGTCTCAGTAGGGAGGATGGGCTTGAGCTGGCAGGTGGGGAAGGTTGCTGGTGGGAGCAGGGTTTGGGAGGGGGGAAATCAAGGCAAGGCTTAAAACCTGGGCACCCAGGGTTAGTTGGGGTGGTTCTGTGAAGGGTGGGGAGGGAAGCAGTGAAACAGTCAGCTCCTGGATTCTGGTGCTGTAAGCTGGTCAGTAAAGTCAGGAGGCTTTTCCACAACTGGTGCTTTTTCAGCACGTTGAGAGCTGCCAAAATTCATCCCTGGAAAGGGGCAAGATGCCACGGTGATGGGCTCACCCACCTGTTATCCCTGCGTGGGGGTGGAGCTGGCATTCCCTCCCCATGGCAGAGCTGTTGATACCTTCAATCCATTAGACAACAGTACTTGAACTTTGCCCACATCCTTTGCCCCCAGCAGCTCATCTCTCTTTTTCTCCGTGTCCTTTTATCTTGCCCAGCCTACCTGACGGTCAGCATCGAGCCGCTACCCCCCGTGGTGGTGGGAGACGCTGTCACCCTGAAATGCAACTTCAAGACAGATGGGAAGATGAGGGAAATCGTCTGGTACAGGGTAAGTGGTGCTGGTGCTTCTTTCCTTGCCCTTGGGGACTGGGGACACGAAGCCACCTGGCTGCTTTGCTCCTGTCCAAGAGAAGGTCAAGGCTGGATGGCGGCGAGCAAGGCTCTTGCTGATGGGGATATTGATCTGGTGAAGCAGGCAGGCAGCCTGGCCTTTGGAAACCTGGGGAGGGGGGAGTGATGTGAAAATGGCTTTGGAATCATCCTGAGGGCTGTGGGGCTGGCTTTCTCCAGCTGTTTGGTTCGTTTTCCTGGGTGGATTTAGGGTCAGCAGGCTACGGTGCTGGTGCTGCGGGGTTTGGACTCGGGGTTGGAGGCAGTTGGGGTTTATGTGGGGGGTGTGGAATGATGCAAAGAGGAGGGTTGGTTTTGTGCTGTGTGGGAAATTAGGCAAAACTAAAGGGGGGTTTGGGTTTGGGGTGTAGCGCTGGGCTCTCCATGGGAGAGCTCAGCACTGAGCCTCCCCCAAAAACCTTCCCTATCCCTGTCCCCAAAACAGTCATGGGTGTGGGATGCTGATATGGAGCAAAGCAGGACTTAGAACACCTGGTTTTATTGGGGAAGGGGTGGATTTGGAGGCTGTAGCTCCTCCCCACCCCCAGCATCACTTCTATCTGCACCAAGCCTGGATCCAGGCTCAGGTGTGACGGTCCAGCCCTGTATTGTTGCTTTCCTCCATGGGATTTCAGGATAAGCTGCCAAACATGAACAAAACCTTTTCCAGTGGTTTAATCAGAGAAAACTTAGAAGTTTTCCAGGGTGGAGGAAAAGAACCCCTCAGCTCTTTGCTTGCATGTTTACTCACAGAAGAGACCAAAAACCAGCTAACTGGGCTGGTGGTGTTGGATGAAGTGGCCACCCCCTTGCTCTGAGGTGTTTTTTCCTTGGTTTTGCCCTCTTTATTTCTGTTCCCTGGACAAGGAGCATCTCTGCCTTAAAGCTCTTCTCCACATCCAGGCAGGTTTAGGAATAGGAAGAGCTGCTCTCTGTACTGATGGATATCCAGTTGCTGAAGCACAGCGTGCACCACACAGGAGTTTTTCCTTTGAGCCCCAGCTGTTTGCTATAAACATGTGTATTTAGGTGTGTAGGGGATGAAAGCAGAGAAATATCAAAATATCAACCAAAACCTGTCCCAAACACACCTTATAACTGGCTGAATCTCCCCCTGTTTTAGGGGCAGAGGCTTTTTGCACCGTGCTCCTGGTGCCAGCACTGCTGTCTCCCCTGGGTTTTTCCTTCCCTTTTCCACTGGGTAATATTGGATTAACCCATTTTCTCCTGAGCTGGGGCTGGATTTGCATAATCCCCCTCCCCACCTCCACACACACACAGAAGGATGCTGGAGCCCTTGGTGAGAGGATGACATGCTGGGGCAGGCAAGCAAATTGCACTCTGAGAATCCACAGAGAGAGAGGGGGGGAAAAAAAGACCCCAGCTTTGATTCTTATAGTCACAAAGCCCCCTTTCTTCCCCCTTTTTTGCCCCCTTTCTTCCCCCTTTTTTGCCCCCTTTCTTCCCCCTTTTTTGCCCCCTTTCTTCCCCCTTTTTTGCCCCCTTTCTTCCCCCTTTTTTGCCCCCTTTCTTCCCCCTTTTTTGCCCCCTTTCTTCCCCCTTTTTTGCCCCCTTTCTTCCCCCTTTTTTGCCCCCTTTCTTCCCCCTTTTTTGCCCCCTTTCTTCCCCCTTTTTTGCCCCCTTTCTTCCCCCTTTTTTGCCCCCTTTCTTCCCCCTTTTTTGCCCCCTTTCTTCCCCCTTTTTTGCCCCCTTTCTTCCCCCTTTTTTGCCCCCTTTCTTCCCCCTTTTTTGCCCCCTTTCTTCCCCCTTTTTTGCCCCCTTTCTTCCCCCTTTTTTGCCCCCTTTCTTCCCCCTTTTTTGCCCCCTTTCCCAGGGAGCTTCCCACACTCAGCAAGTTGGGTTTTAATTAGAGCATCTCAAGCTTTCCTAAATTCTCTCCCCATTTTAGGGTCTTTTCCCCCCTTTTCCTCCCATCTTCTCTCTCTCTCGCTCCTGGACTTCTGTGGCTGCCCAAAAGCCCAGTCACAGGTCCCCTGTGCAGGAGGTGATGGATGGTCTCAGGCCAGCTGGAGTAGAGATGCTGGGGCTGGGGAGTTCTATTTATACCATTTGTAAATCATCCTGACAGCATCTTTGTGCCTGGCACTGGAGCAGCAGAGCGGGGTGGTGTGGGGACTCACTGGGGCTCCCTTGGTGTATTTTGCAGGGAGGGGAGCGAGCTTGTTGAGTTGAAGGATGCAGAGCTGCTCTGGGGGTGCCTCTTGGGTTGCAGGGGGGGAAGGCAAAAGAGGGGGAGCGTGGCAGCAATTTCAATGGCAGCAGTTTGGTGTAGAGCATAGGGCTGGGTGCACAGCCCATGGGGTGGGTGCATAACCCATGGGCTGTAGCCATGACCCATGGGGTGCATGCATGACTCTTTGGGAGAGCACATAGCCCAGCAGGGTGCAGGGTGGGTGCATAACCTGTTGGGAGTGTGCATAACCCATGGAACAGGTGCATAACCCATTGGGGTGGGTGCATAACCCATGGGACCAATGCATAACCTGTGGAATGGGTATATAACCCATGGGACAGGTGCATAATTGGGGACTGGAGCTAGATGATCTTCAAAGGCTCCTTCTAACCCAAGCCATTTGGGTGATAACCCTTGGGGTGGGTACAAAACGCATGGGATGGGTGCATAACCCTTAGGGTGCATGGATAACCCACGGGGTGGGTGCATAACCCTTGGGGTGTGTGGATAACCCATGGGGTGGGTACATTACCTGTTGGAGTAGGTGCACACTGAAGCTGAAGGCTGTGAGGAGTTAAGGGTCTCCTTACCAGGGGCAAGGCAGTAAAACATCACCCAGAAGCACGGCACTGCAAACCAGCAGCCCCCAGTCTCCAGCGATTCCCCTGGGGTGCCCATGGCTGAGGGATGGCAAGCTGGGGTCGCAGCAAGGGGCAATGGTCAGGCACCCCCTCAGCATGAGCCTCTGCTCTGAGCCCCTTGAAACACAGAAGATTCAATGAGCAAAAGGGCTTTTTTCACTGTATAAACAAGACCAGGCATCATCCACAGAGGTGTTAATTAATATCCAACCCCCTCCATGGCAAACTCACCTCCAGAAGGGGGTGTTTTGCCTGAGAACGTGTTTCAAACATGTGTCTGAACCCCTGGCACGTCAGGCAAGTGCCCAAAAAACCCTTGGAGGAGATGAGGGTGGTGGCATCCTTGCAAACGAGCTTGTAATGAGCCTGGGAAGACACGGAGCTGTCAAGCTGTTAGCTGGCTCCCATCGCAGGCATCTCGGGGTGGGGGGTGTCGTGCTGGAGACCTGATTAGTATGGTCACTGCCACGCTGCAGCAGGGGATGGGGAGGGAGAAAATGACTTTTTTTGCAGCAGTGCAGAGCTCTTAAAAAAAATAATAATAAAATATACTAGAGAAGGAGGAGAGGGAGGTAAAATCCCTCTGAGCCTGGGATCTGGCTCTGTACAGCCAGCTGGCAGCGGTGGGGGAAGCTGGCAGCCGGCAGCTGCCGGTCTGTACACACAGCCAGGGGCTGGGATGTGCTGGTGGTAATTGCAGAAAGGTGTTTTGCAGGGGTTTGGTGGCAGGCAAGGGCTGGGCTTCGCTCCTCAGCAGGCAGCAGCATGCCCACGCTCCCTTGTCCCTCTGCCCCGGCGGAGGCTGGGGGCTCGGCCTGGGGGGGGGGAGAGCAGCAAGCGCTGGGGATGGAGGGGAGCCCTCGGGTCTGGTGGGAGTTGCTCTGCCTCCATTAATTAGAGTTTGGTGCTCAGTTTAATTAGCAAGCAGGAGAATAACTGAGAGCCAGGGATAGCAGTGCTGTCTGCAGCGCCCGTGCGTGGGCATTGCTCTCCATAGCATCCCACAGTGCATGGGCATTGATTGTGACACCCGTGGGTGCTTGGGCATTGCTTATTGTAGCACCTGTGGGGCATGGGTATTGACTTTGACACCCATGGGTGCTTGGGCATTGCTCTCCAAAGCACCCACAGTGCATGGGCATTGTAAGTGACACCCAGGGGTGCTTGGGCATTGTAAGTGGCATCCATGGTGTCTGGGCATTGCTCTCCAAAGCACCCACGGTGCACAGGCATTGCTTATTGTAGCACCCATGGGGCATGGGCGTTGATTGTGATGCTGATGGGTGCTTGCGCATTGCTCTCTGAAGCACCCATGGTGCTTGGGCATTGCTTATTGTAGCACACATGGTGCTTGAGCATTCACTGTGACACCCATAGGTGCTTGAGCATTGCTCTCTGAAGCACCCACAGTGCACAGGCATTGATTGTGACACCCATGGGTGCCTGGGTATTGCTCTCTGAAGCACCCACAGTGCACAGGCATTGACTGTGACACCCATGGGTGCTTGGGCATTGCACTCCATAGCACCAACAGTGCACGGGCGTTGACTGTGACACCCATGGGTGCCTGGGTATTGCTCTCCGTAGCACCCATGGTGCACAGGCATTGCTTATTGTAGCACCCATGTATAAGTGTTTCCCTCCATAGCACCCATTTACGTGCCCTTTGCAGACGAGGGGCCATATGCCATCACCCCACACCTTCCCCCCTCATCCCATCTACAAGCCACTCCCCATCCTGCTGGAAGCCACTCTCATTTTTCACCTGGGTGGCACAGTCCATGGGGATGGCCAAGCGTTTCACTCCACCCCAGTGCTCACAGGGCTGCTCCCTGCCCAGCAAGGGTCCCGGGGCTCCAAACCCTACAGCCATGGTGAGCAGGGCCTGATGCATTACAGATGTTGGCGGCACTGCTCAGAGCTGCCTGATCGATGGTGACAAAGCGCGGTCCCCGCAGGGGCTCCCTCTGCCACTGCCCATTAGGAGCAATGAGACGTTACAGCTCCGGCCGGCAGCTCCCGTGGTGGCTCCGAGCGGGAAACGTTGCTGGTGACAGTGATAAAGTCACTGCTCGCAGCAGAGTCGGCTCCAGGAGAGGGGGAGGATGGGGTGGAGGAGCCAAGCGAAGCTCACCCGATGCGCTGAGACCTTCCTGCACCATATGATACCGCTGGGAAAAGCCAGAGCCTGGGCAAACTCCGGGCTGTGGGTTTGGGGGGTGCTCAGGAGAAGCAGGGCTAGGTGACAGAGCCCTGGGACAGGCTGCCCAGGGGGTGTGGAGTCTCCTTCTCTGGAGAGATTCAAGACTCGTCTGGACACTGACCTGTGCAGTATGAGCTGGGGAGCTGCTTTGGCAGGGGGTTGGACCCCAGGAGCTCTTGAGGTCCCTTCCAACCCCTACAGCTCTGTAATTCTGTGGTCATAGAATCATAGAATGGCATGGGTTGGAAGGGACCCCAAGGGTCACAGAGCTCCAACCCCCTGCCACAGGCAGGGACACCAACCTCAGGCCTGGAGCTACACAAGGTTGCCCAGGGCCCCATCCAACCTGGCCTTGAACACCCCCAGGGACGGGGCACCCACCCCCTCTCTGGGCAGCCTGTTCCAGCCCCTCACCACTCTCTCTGTAAAAATCTTCCCCCCAATATCCAATCTAACCCTTCCCTCCTCCAGCTTCACTCCATCCCCCTTGTCCTACCATTGTCTGTCCTTTCACAAGCTGATTCCCCTCCTGTTCCTCTGCTCCCTTCAGGGACTGGCAGGCTGCAATGAGTTCCCCCCACAGCCTTCTCTTCTCCAGACTGGATGGATGCTCCTTTTGATCCTCTCTCTCCTGGGAAAGCATCTCCCAGAAACTCACAACTCCCTCCAATTTTTCCAGCCAGCCCGTTGCACGGCGGGTCCCTGCCTCCCCTTTATAAAGCTGCTCCCCTTTAGGGAAAGGAAAAAAAGAGAAAAAAAATCTGTGGAGTTTTATGGCTGCAGGAGGAATTCTCTCAAATGGGCTCAGAGCTGCTGATGGAGTGATCTTGGGCTGGTGACTGCGAGAGGTCTGACTCGTGCCATCCATCTGCACGCCAGCTGGGTCGTCGCCGCGCCTCGGAGATGATCATTTAAATGTCAGGATGGGGAACTCTCTTAATTCCTCATGCTCCGGCAGGGAGAGAAGGTCAGGAGCATCAGCACAGTTTATTTGAGCTCTCTATTACTGCTGGGCCCAGGGCATTGCTCTGGGGAGGTGGTGGGGAGCCCCTGGGAGGCACCTCTCAACATTGCACCAACCCCCTTGTGACAGCGGTTGGATCCTGCATGTGGTTGAGATGCTGGAGAAGGGGGGGGGTACTGGAATGGATGGAGGTGGGTTGTGGTGCTCATTCTGGGATCAAAGCATCTGGGTTTGGGCAAATAAATCAGTAAGTCTGTACTTTTGGAAGACAAATTTGCCACTGGCAGTGTTTTGGGGTGGTTTGGGGGAAGGTTGGCACTGTGTGGGAGGGAGGAGGAATATCAGCCACTTGAGCTAAGTGCAGGTGCTTGAGTGAGCTGGAGAGGGAGGCAGGGAAAGAGCTTAAAAAGAGGGGGTATTCCAGTATGATGCATTTCTCCCAGCAGCCTCACATGGCCTTAGGTGCAGGCTGGGGATGCTGCCAGCACTGAGCACACTGAGCAGTGTGGTCACCCCGTGCAGCCCCTGTTAGGGTATTTTCCCTCTTGCCACAGCAAGTTCTTGGTGAGTTTGCTTGGAGAAAGGGTGTCAATCCAGCCCGAGGATGCAGGTGGTTGAAGGAACCTGATGCCCCAAGGGTGCTATGGGGCATTACAACCCATTTTGTCCTCCAAAATCCCTGCCCCCTTCCCCCCCCCCCCCCCCCATCCCTTTGGTCCCTCATTCATCACTCCCAGATAGCTTATCTAACCCACTGAGCATCCCGACAAGAAGTTCCCACAATATTAATGGTGCCAGCGTATTTTGGGGACAGCAAACTGCTGGGTCACTGGAGAGGTGAGAGCGATGGAGGGGGGAGGAGAAAGGCAGGAGGGGGCCGCCTCTGCGGCAGCAGGAAGGAGCAGGAGGTTAATGTCTCCCTGCACAGTGGCAATTGCTGGGTTTTTGTCAGGAATAAGGTTTTTACTGGGGTTTATAAATAATGCAGCAGGCAGCCTCAGGCTGCCTGAGCTCAGCTCTGGTGCCTTAAATGTGCCTTTTTCTCTCCCCGTGCCCCTTTACCTCCTGCTCCTCACATAATTTGGGGCAATTGCCATCAGATGCTGCCAAATTATCATCCTTTCTCTTTTTATTTTCCCTCCCCAGCAAGAATCATTGGGCTTGGCTGCTCCTGCAACCCCAGGAGTTCACCGCCAAGTTTATATGTAGCTCCTCTCTCCCAAAAGTTGACCCCAGGGTGCAGATAAAAGGCTGAAAGTAGGTCTAATCCCTGGAGAGAGGCTATTTTTCCATGTGCTTTTTCAGAGGAGCCTATTAGCTGCCTGTAATCTCTCAGGGATGGAGTGGGACTGCAGCATCTCCCTTCCCTGTGCCGCCTTGGGGGGATGCAAAGGGTCCTGAGCAGTGAGTGGCAGCACAGGGGGTGCTTTGAGGGGTAGTTTTCCAATTCCCATCCTCAGATTGAATCTGGTGCTTTCCAGCTTTGCCCGCATTCATCCAGATGTGCTGGGGACTGCAACCCACCTGGTCCACAGGTATCATCACCACCACTCCCCATCCCCTTCTCCTGAGCATCCCTCCTCGCAGCAGCTGTTGCATCCCCAAAATAATCCCTGGAAAAGCCCTGGAGCTGATCCATGATGATACACCAGGAGCAAAACGACATTTTTCTCCCCAAAACCACCCTGGGGCATAAATAAAAGTTGGGAAAAATCAAATGTGTCCTTGAAAACTTCCCCTGGTTCCCAAGGCTGGAGATTTATGGCTCTGATAATTCTTCTTGCAGTTCCTTATCCCACGTCCGTGCCAGTGTGTGTATTTTCTTTGCAATAAAAGCCTCAGCTTCAGCATATAAATTTGAGGAGATAGTTTTAGTGACAGCTTTTTTCTTTCTTTCTTTCTTTTTTTCCCCCCTTTTTCTGATTTAAAAATAAAAGGGAGAAAAGAGGAAAAATTTAGAGTCGAAAGTTGAGTTATACCCAAGCAGGGAAAGAAGTGTTGGGTAGGGAGAGCAGGGTCTCCCTGGTTTTGGGGGGTTTAATCCCCAAAAATCCTCTTCTCCCATGCCTGGCCTTTTAAAAACAGACTATTCTCACCCTCTGATGTACTGATCTGAGCTGTTTTAGCCCCAAAATGCCCATCTTCCATCTGCTTTGCTTTCCTCTGCCTTTCCCTCCTTTATTTTGCACTGAGCCTTGCTCATTGCAAGAGAAACCTGAAGGCACTGAGGGAACAATGGGGAAGAAATGAGGCCTCCCTGGTCCTAAAAAGAGCCTTTTTCCACTTAAAAATCACGACTCCAGGAAGCAACTGGAGTAGGTAGGAGTTGGCAACACCGTAACCAGACAGAAAGGCGTGGGCTTTGCAACTCAACAGGCTCGTGGTAAGGAGGTGATATTGATTGAATCTTAATTACAGTAGGAACAGGGGGAAAAATATGAACCAAAAGAAATAAGTCTGAATAAGCAGAATATGCACAAGGAAAATATATTTAAAATTAAAATTCAGGGGCTGAACAAGCAGAATATGAAGAAGAACAAAAGGTGTTTAAAATGAAAACTTGCCCAAAGTGACCGTGAGGCATCTTAGATACTCTTGTTTTTTGGTAGGTCACTGATGGTGGCACCATCAAGCAGAAGATCTTCACCTTCGATGCCATGTTCTCCACCAACTTCTCACACATGGAGAACTATAGGAAGAGGGAAGATCTGGTCTACCAGTCCACCGTGCGGTGAGTCAGCCTGATACTGCCTCCTTTTCCATGCCAGCTGCTCTTTAATGCCTGTTTATAGGGATTTCTTTTCCCCATGTTGGGGCAGATTGAGGGGTGTTATGGTGATATTCAGTGGGTCCCCTGTGCCTGTGGGTGGGGGTTCAGTGCTCCACAAGGAAATTGCCGTCCCTTAACGCGCCCTCAGCTCACGCCTGAGGTCTGTCCCTCTGCTTGTCCCTAGGGAAAAGGTGGCACCAGTGGGGAGTTCCAGGGGTGAAAATGGGCAGAGAAAAAGATGACTTGGGAGGAAAAAATACATATATATGTGGATATAAATATATATATATGGATATAAATATATATAAAGATGTGGGGCTGTTGGAGAGGGGTCAGAGGGGCCACGGAGATGCTCAGAGGGCTGGAGCAGCTCCCCTCTGGAGAGAGGCTGAGGGAGCTGGGCTGGGTCAGCCTGGAGAAGAGAAGGCTGTGGGGGGACCTCATTGCAGCCTGCCAGTCCCTGAAGGGAGCAGAGGAACAGGAGGGGAATCAGCTTGTTCAAGGGCAGAGACTGGCAGGACAAGGGGGATGGATTGAAGCTGGAGGAGGGAAGGGTTAGATTGGATCTTAGGGGGAAGTTCTTTGCAGAGAGAGTGGTGAGGGGCTGGAACAGGCTGCCCAGAGAGGGGGTGGGTGCCCCGTGTCTGGGGGTGTTCCAGGCCAGGTTGGATGGGGCCCTGGGCAACCTTGTGTAGCTCCAGGCCTGAGGTTGGTGTCCCTGCCTGTGGCAGGGGGGTTGGAGCTCTGTGACCCTTGGGTTCCCTTCCAACCCAGCCCAGTCTATGATTCTCTGATATATATTAAATAGGCAGCATGGAGCTTGTCTTTGCCTCTCTAACAAGTGCGAAATCACTTGCAGGAGTGTCAGTTTTATTACTAATTACACACTTGCTTTATTGCCAGTGTTCTAAAAACAAAACTAGAGCCTGGAATAAAAAAATGTCAGGGGGAGACTTAATTCAAGGCCCAAAGGCTGGGGTGAAGTATTTATTTTGTGCTATTTTATAATTTTTTTGAACCTTTGTTTCCTTTTTAAATTAGAATTTGCTAATCAGGTTTCAAAGCTTTGGGTTTTTTTTTCCTTTCTCCCCCAGCATGGGGTAATAAAAATTCTGTGTATGGTGAGGAAAAGACAGGAGTGATGTGCTGGTTTACACCTGCAAATGTCCATGTCCAGGTTGGAAAGGGCTCAGCATGGCTCATCCCACCAGCTGGGCATGTTACAAGCATGAAATTCTTTGGAATTTGATTTTTTTGGGGGGGGTTTAGTGGATTTTTCTGCTATGCTCAGAGCTATGTTCTGTTACATGGAGAAAAGAAACAGGTAATGGGTGGAGAGAAGGTGGTTGGGGCTGCTCAGGAGCTGCTCAGAGGTTTGCTCGGGATGTTCAGGGGTTGTTCAGGAGGATGCACAGGGTTTGCTCAGGGGAAGTGGAAGGAAATGCTTGGGATGCTGTGGGGTTGCTCGGGAGATGCTGTGGGGTTGCTCGGGAGATGCTGTGGGGTTGCTCGGGAGATGCTGTGGGGTTGCTCGGGAGATGCTGTGGGGTTTCTTGGGAGGATGCACAGGGTTTACTTGGGGAAGCTCAGAGGTACTCTGGAGATGCTCAGGGTGAGGCTCAGAGGATGCTCAGGAGGGTCAGGATATGGTTGGGATGCTCAGAGGTTGCTTGGTTTATTCAGGAGGCTGCACAGGGTTTGCTCAGGGGAAGTCTAAGGAAAGACTCAGGATGCTCAGGAGATGCTATAGGGTTGCTCAGGGGGATGCTCAGATGATGCTCAGGAAGGTCAGGAGATGCTCAGGGGTACTTAGTATGTACTCAGGGGTTGCTGAAGCAACGATCGGAGGATGCTCAGGTGAGGAAATGCTCAGGAGGATGCTCAGACAGTGCTCAGGGGCTGTTCCCTCTCCCTGAGAGGTTTCCCCATGTACTACAGGCTCTGCTCAGCCACTTGCTTCGTTGCTGTACAAATTTCTGACACGACTAATTATTGTTTGGAGGCTGTTCTGGCGGCTCCACGAGCAGATTACACGCTGCCTAACTCAACAACCTTGCTTCCCTGCCATAAACCCTGGGCTTTTACTCAGCGCTGGATTTAGCCCTTGGTCTCCTCAAGCAAGCAGCACCAGGAAAACCAAGGAATTGCTATTAAACCAGGAGAAACCATTCCCTGTGCACAGAGCAAGACTTCCCTGTGCACATAGCAAGACATCCCAAGCACGAGCATCCCTTGAGCAAAGGATGAAGCTGTCTCACCATCCCAGTGAGGCAAAAGTAGCTGCTCTTTTTTTTTTTTGGGGGGGGGGGGGGCTCAAAACCCTCCCTTTTTTCTCCCTTTCACCATGTATTGTAGAACTAATAGAATTTGTGAGCAGAAAATTTCACTGCCCTAGGACCAAGCACTTAAAAGCACTGGGAGTCGTCAGCACAGCGCCGCCAAATCGTCCGTAGAGCTGCTGCTGCTCCTGGTTAAAAGCCTTTTCACACAGTTGCCTTCTTTTTTTTTTAAACCAGGGGAAAAACACCAACATGCCTGGGGAGAAAGGAGATTTCTCAGAGGGGATTGAAAAAAGAGCTTGTTATTCTCTAGTGTTGCCTCGATCGTAGAATCCCAGACTGGTCTGGGTTGGGAGGGACCCCAAGGGTCACAGAGCTCCAACCCCCCTGCCACAGGCAGGGACACCAACCTCAGGCCTGGAGCTACACAAGGTTGCCCAGGGCCCCAGCCAACCTGGCCTTGAACACCCCCAGACACAGGGCACCCACCCCCTCTCTGGGCAGCCTGTTCCAGCCCCTCACCACTCTCTCTGTAAAAATCTTCCCTCTAATATCCAATCTAACCCTTCCCTCCTTCAGCTTTAATCCATCCCCCTTGTCCTGCCAGTCTCTGCCCTTGAACAAGCTGATTCCCCTCCTGTGTCTCTGCTCCCTCCAGGGACTGGCAGGCTGCAATGAGGTCCCCCCACAGCCTTGGCTGCTTTATTTTTTTATTGAGGACTCCTGCCTTTTTTCCTTGGTGAAGAAGAGGAGCAGTAATTGGGATGGGTTTGGTGATAGGTCAGTGGCTTCCCAGCCGTTTCCACTCAGGTGTTGTTTTTTTTTCCTTCCTCTCCCTTTCATTTCATTCTATATTTCCAGCTCTTTTTTTTAATCTTTCCCCCTCTCTTTCATTGATTTTTTTTTCCACTCCTCTGACTGGCACGGTCACGTCGGTGCCGTCCCACGGAGCGTTATCCCAAGCGGCGTGGCTCTTATCTGCTCAGCACAGAGGGCTGCCAGGGCTGCCTCTTTTCATACCGCCTTTGAACGCCGCCTGCTCAGATGTGAAGAGCAAAGCTGGGAGATATCCAGCCCTGGATGATGATGATGATTTTTTTTTTTCCCCCCCATCCCCCCTCTCCCCTCCTCTGATTAAAAACCCACCCTCGTCAAAGAAGGCACTGCTTTATGAATATCTATATGATTTTTTTTTCCCTCCCCTTCTTTATTTCCAGCATGCTTAGAGGACGTAAAGGACATGGCAGGTGGCGGTTTTGCTTTGCAGAGCTCTTTCTCTGGTCCCTACCCATCACAGGAGCTTCAAAATGACCCAGTTAAGACCAGTTTTACACCCAAATCTGTACGCAAACAGCTTGTCCCTCATGGGGAAGGGGCTACTGTTGGGATGGAGAGGGTCTCCCCCCAGCTTGGTGGGGACTGAGACCACCAGCGCTGCTCCGTGGTGTTCGCTAATGAAGGGTGTGGGTGATTTCCTGCGTGGGTAATTAGAGGCTGGAACAGATGGTGGAGGCTCAGTTGAAAGCGTCAGGGCTGTTAAAAGGAGCTGCCAAGTGACTGTTGGCTTCAGTGGGGTCTTGTTTGCATTGGCGGGGGGCTCGTGTGGTGAGGAGGAAGCACAGGAAGGCAGCCAGGGGCTTTCAGAAATCATCTGGCAAAACAGCACTGTGTTTTCTACCCGGGATGTGGCAGCCCTGTGTTGGTCTGGAAAAGTTGGGAGGGTTTAAACTAGGGGGTGGCTTTGCCAAGTGCTTGGTGGGGGGAATTGCCCCTGTCTGCGTTGCCATGGTGGGATGCTGCTGGCACATGAGGTGGGACGGTGCTGCTGGTGAGATGGAACGATGCTGCTGGTGAGGTTGGATGCTGCTGCTGGTGAAGTGGAACCGTGCTGCTGATGATGTGGGATGATGCTGCTGGTGAGGTGGGGTGCTGCTAGCCCATGAGGTGGCATGATGCTCCTGCTGGTAAGGTGGGACAGTATTGCTGACCCATCAAGGGGTACAATGCTGCTGGTGAGGTGGGATGATGCTGCCCACGAGCAAGGCATCTGCCACGAGTGTTTCCACCTCCAGCAGCACCGATCCGTTTGCACATCTCCTCTTCTGCTGCTTTGCATATATATATATATATATAAAGAATCCAAATAATGTATCAGTTGGAGCGTGCTCTGGCTCTGCTCAGAGTTTGGGCTTTTGATGCTTTCTATCCACCACACTTTGCTACAGCTGTTGTGTTGCCCAAGTGGCCTGTACCATCACCGAGCCCCTAACAGCAGCGTTTCACAGGCGTTTAATGTCCACGCTCAGTGGGTTTGTGCTCTCGGCGGTGCCTTTACCTCCCTTACACTTCTCCTTTCAATAATGCAATTACTTACCCTCCTGAGGAGCTGTCAGTGCCGGTAAACTCCAGCTGCTAAACCGCATTACACAGCTCCCTCCTGCAGCCTTTGCAGTTATTAATAGTTTATTGATCCCCCATCGCCGGCGAGAGGCGACGCCGACCGACGCCTTGATATCCGGCTGCTGGCTGCTGCATCCCCCTGGGACAGTGGGGTCAGGATGGAGAGGGGAGCAAGTGGTGAGCCCTGTGTCTCCTCCCCAGCCTCCCTGAGGTTCGCATTTCAGACAATGGTCCCTATGAGTGTCACGTGGGGATTTACGACCGAGCCACGAGGGAGAAGGTGGTCCTGGCCTCTGGGAACATATTCCTCAATGTGATGGGTGAGTCCAGCCCCTGGCTGGGTGGGATGGGAAATGGCTATGGGTGGGGTGAGGGGGTCTCTAAGTGTGGGGACAGCAGGAATTGGACTCATTTTCCCCGCCCCCTGGAGATGAGGATGGGGATGGAGGTGGGTGGGTGTCCAGGATGCTGTGCTAACCCCCTGGCTCTGCTCCCTGGCAGCTCCTCCGACATCCATCTCCGTCCTCGCTGCTGACACGCCGGCGCCCTTCAGCCGCTACCAGGCACAGAACTTCACCCTGGTGTGTGTGGTCTCTGGTGGCAAGCCCGCCCCACTGGTGAGTCCCACAGGGCAGGGGGGGTGGAGGGTGTTATCCTTCATATCTATATAAAGAAAATATTAAAATAGATCACTATAAAATATATCACCTCTATGTGATGCTCTTGGAGGCAAAATAAGGCAAATAGATGCCTGCTACCCCAAATCTTGCCCTGCAGCATCTTTCTGTGGGAAGGAGCTCCACCCAAAGCGATCCAAGGGGGTGGGATGCTGGGGGTGCCCAGGGTGATGGATGTCCTGTCCCCTCACTGTCCCTTCTGTCCCCTTGCAGGTGTACTTCAAGCGGGATGGGGAGCCCATTGAGGCCACCCCGCTGCCCGAGCCGCCGGCCGGCGCTGGGAGCTGGGCACCCCGTAACCTCCTTCACCGCGACCTGGATGACACCAAGGTGCCAAAATCACTGGCAGCTGAAGGGGAGGTGGGAGGCGGGAGACCCCCAGCCACGGCAGACCCCCCACGGGGGCTGGCAGCCGAGCGGGGTCCCGTCACCGAAACCATCCCCGAAACGGTGGTGAGCCGGGAGTTCCCTCGCTGGGTGCACGTGGCAGAGCCCATCTACTATTTCCGCCACACGCACGCGCCCGTCAGCGACGGGACGGTGGAGGCACGGGCCACCCTCACCTGGACCCTCAACCCCCAAATCGACAACGAGGCGCTCTTCAGCTGCGAGGTGAAGCACCCAGCCCTCTCCATGCCCATGCAGTCCGAGGTGACGCTTGGTAAGCGCAGCCTCCCTGGGTAGGGGTGGGGGTGGGGGGTGTTTCTGGGCTTTTCTGGCTTTTTATTTGCACTGTCAGCAACTTTTTTCCCCTCTTTATTACCCTGTTTCTCATATTTTTTGCAGCTGGTATGTGGGGTGCAGAGGTCGTCTGTCAGGCAGCAGAAGGGCTTTGGTGTGTGTTCTAGGAGAGGCAGAGCATCGGAGGTGGGGGGTGGTGTGGGGCAGGGAGCTGGAGGGCAAAGGCAGTTTTGCTGGGGGGGAGCCAGGGCTGAGCATTAGCAATAGGGTTGGTTACAGAGGGGGGACGCCCAAAGGTTGGGTGCCCTAGGGTGTGCAGGGTGCAGAGCCTCTTGTGTATAGGAAAGGGGCTGTGGGAATGCTGTCCCCAAATCCTCATTGCCTCAGGGTGCCCCATAAAGATGCCCAAGTCCTGGCCTTCTTGTTAGCATATAGGCTCCTTCCATGCTAAGACCAGGTAGTTCCTGGGGCTGTCCCATCCCACCCACAGCCCAGGAGGGACATTCACACAACCCAACCCATCCAGGACCAAAGAGCAGACCTGGTGTGGTGTCATCCCACCATGACTGGCTGCATCGCCACTGCTCTCCCTGGTGCAGTGGGCAAGGGCACTCTGAGTCTGGCATGGGAAAAGGGGCCCCATCCTCTCTACAGGGCTGTGCTTGGAATTGTGTGCCAGCAAGGACTTGTGGCTGCCTCCCATACCCAGGTGGCCTCAGGGAGTATGCTTTTCTGAGGTGCTTTCTCCATGGCTTCAAACCAGCCTGACCCCTCTAGACCCCTGTTTCTGAGCAGAGAGAGGTTTGATTAGGGAATACATCCTTCACCATGGATGCATCCCATTACATCCATCCATCAATCTCAGAGTCTCCTCATCCATCTGCCTGAAGGGTCCTTGCCTTCCTGTCCATCAATCATTTCGACATCCAACAGCTTGTCCATTGATCACCTGCCATCAGGCCCACCTCCCCCAGCTGGCACAGGCCATGCCACCGCCCCCCACCCCACAATCATTCATCAAACCATTATTAACCCTGCCCAAGGGCACCCACCAGCACCTGGAAGCCCTCAATTGACCCATGTCCCTTGTCATCTTCCCTTGCAGTTGCTCCCAAGGGCCCGAAGATCACGATGACCCCAACGAGAGCCCGTGTCGGAGACACCGTGCGGATCTTGGTGCAGGGCTTCCAGGTTAGCATCCCCATCCATCCCCATCACCCTGGATGGGGACAGGCAGACAGCCTTGCACCCATACCACCACTTTTTGGGGTTGGGTTGGTGGCCTTGGGTTGCATCATGGTCCTTATATTGGTGTAACCCCATCCTTGCTCCAGACACACGATGGGGTTTGGTCACCACCTTACCCACATCTCACCACCACCCCCCCCATCTCCCCACAGAACGAAGTCTTCCCTGAGCCCCTCTTCACCTGGACAAGGGTGGGGAGCCGGCTCCTCGATGGCAGCGCTGAGCATGATGGCAAGGAGCTGGTGCTGGAGCGGGTGCCAGCTGAGCTCAACGGCTCCATGTACCGCTGCACAGCCCAGAACCCCCTGGGCTCCACCGACACACACACCCGGCTCATCGTTTTTGGTATGGTGGCACCATGAGGGGGGAGGGGGTCACCCCTCTCTCCACAAATCCTCATTCATCTTCCCCTCCCCCACCCCCAGCCCCAGTAAAACTTATCTCTCTGCTGCTTCTTTCCCATTAGAAAACCCAAATATTCCCAGAGGAACAGAAGACTCCAATGGTGAGTGGTGGTGGCACTGGTATTTCAACCTGAAATACTCCCCCCAAAGGGAGGGAAGGACCATGCAGAGAGCATCTCCCCTTGACCTCAGCAGCAGGGATGCCCTTGCACCAAAAAGGGACCCTGTGATGCTCCCTGCAGCACCCCTGACTCTCTCCCCACCCCCCTCCTGCATAAGCCCCATAGCAAACTGAGGAAGGGGATCCCCCTTCAAGATGAGGTGGTGACCCCAAGCTGCTCAGAGCCCAGCACACCTCCCTCAACACCCCCTCCCTTCTCTCCTCCTGCCTAGGTTCGCTTACCAGCCACCGCGGCTTCAGACTGGTTTTGGCACTCACCCTAACAGTGATCCTGGAGCTAACGTGAAGCTTCACCTGCCTCCTCCTCCTCCTCCTCCGTACGGCTCCACCCAGCATTTACACCTCTGTCAAGCAGTTCTCTTGCTCTCTCTCTCCTCTCATTATTTTTTTTCTATACTATTTACAGTTTTCGGTCTCTTTCTGTGTCTTGGCTTCCTCAGACAATTTAATTAAAAGGAAAATGAAAAATCTCCCCCAGTAGAAAGCTGTGCTTAATGGTTTTTGCCTTATACTGGGGTACCCAGCACCATTGTGGGGTACCCAGAGGCTTTGCAAGGTTTTGGATGAGGTTTGGGGGGTGGAAGGACCAGATTTTTCCTGGAAAAAAAAAATTAAAAAATGCATTTACCCCATTCCCAATGCACTGAGATGCTCCAGGTCTCAGCTACCCAGGGTCCAGACCACACATGTCCCAAGCACGAGGGATATTGGGGACCAGCCCCGCTCAGCCCACACGCACATGGAAAACAGCACCAGGAGCCCCAAAAGCTGCGCATCACCAGCCTTATCCAGACCTTGGTTGGGGGCAAATTGTCTTTGCTGGAGGATGGGTGCTGTGCACAACGCTTGTCCCAGGCTGGACAGCCAATCTCTAGTGACAGGCGGCTCCAGACACCAAATGTCAGCGCTCACACATGAGCAGGCAGCACACGTCCCGTGGGGCAGCACCCGCACCGAGCCACCAGCTGAGTTTAAAGAGCTGCACTGGGTTTGGGCCATGCCACCTTCTGCAGCCCTCTTGGCTACTTGTTGCCATGGAAACAGATAACAGGTGCAGCTTGGCCATTCCTATGGTACCCCATGCTGCTGGGCACATCATTAATCCTGCTGCAGGATGGCTGTTTGTAAAACAAACCAGGTGGTTTTACCCCAATCCTGCCCAGTGCTGGGGAAGGAGAGGGGTAGGTGTGTGCCAGGAGTTGCCTAGCAGCTTGCCCTCCCCATGGTGCTCAGAGAGCATCCGGCCCCAGGCCAGCATCCCTGGGGAGCATCCAGCCCCAGGCCAGCATCCCTGGAGAGAGGAGCGAGGAGGACAGGGCTCTCCCGTGCCTTTTCCTCTGGGAACTCTTAATCCTCGAAGATTAGCCTGCAGCTTCATCTTTCCAAAGCCCCATACGACTGCTAAGCATTATTATTACTATTATGATTAATTATTATTAAGCAGATTCAGTCCCTACCATGCTCCAGTTGCCAACCTCACCGCAGGCGCTTTCCCAGCCTCCGAGGAGCTGAGCAGGCACGCAGCAGGCTCAGGACTTCCTTTCCATAGGCAAAAGCCCAGGGGGTTGTAATTTGGGCTGGAAGCAACACGGGGACAGGCTGAGGCTGGCTGGGATGCAGGAGGACCAGTGGCTTTGCTTTCATCCTGAAACAACAGCATACAAACATGGGGATCCCTTCGGAGCTGCTGCCCAAATCCCTGCTCCCTTCCTGACTGGTTTCACTGCACCTCCCTGGGCAAGAGGGAACCACCTTCTGTATTTTCTTTCTTTTATTTTCTTTCTTTCTCTTTTTTTTTTCCTCTTTTTTTTTTCTGTCTTTCTTTTTTTCCCTCTTTCTTTCTTTCTCTTTCCTTCTTTCTTCTTCCCTCTCTCTCCTTCTTCCTTCTCCCTCTTATCTTCCCTCCCTCTCTCCTTCTTCCTTCTCCCTCTTCTTCCCTCTCTCCTCCTTTCTTCTCTCTCTTTCTCCCTCTCTCCTTCTTTCTTCTCTCTCTTATCTTCTCTCCCTCTCTCTCTCTCTTTTTAGGGGAATCTTTATACTTTTAGGGAAATCTGCATGACTTGAGTTATACCCTGCGGCAGGGATGCTTCTTACCCTCCTCACTGCGCTGGAGATGCTCCAAGGGCCCCATCCCAACATGATTAAACAACCATTAGGCCTTCCCAGCTTTGAAAAAAATATATATATATAAAAAAGAGGATTTACAGACGCCCAAAGCTCCATTTAAATGCAAATGTGGCAGGTTTTAGCCCGGAACCATGGAAATGAGGAGCATTACGGAGGCATCGTCCAGCTCTGCTTGGTGCCACCTCAGGAGTGATGGGACCTCCCCATCCTGCAGCACCTCAGGAGTGATGGGACCTCCCCATCCTGCAGCTGGGAGAGGAGCAGTGGGCTGAGTGGTCCTGCATTCCTCTGCGTGCATTCAGGATGCCTTGCTCTTACACCCTGGGGAACCGGAAGGGAACAGGCTGTAGGCTGGGACAGTCTCAGCATGGCCAGAGCATTGGGTGAGGGGACACAGCACCCTCTCTTCATTTTTTGGGTAGAGATGCTGCCTGCTTTCCCCAAAGTACCCCCAGAGGGGGTGTGGGGACACACACACAAAGAGATGCCACCCCACCAAAGCAGCAATCCAAAGCAAACCTCCCACACCACGCTGGACCCTGCCTTCACCTCCTGCCTCTCTCCTCCTCCTCCACCACCTACCAGCCCTGCCTCCCCACCCCCTTTCCACCTTCCTCCAGGTAATTACAAACGACATCAATTAAATCCCTACATCCCCCCCTTCTCCAAGCACCACACACACCCCGTTGTTTGAGGACCTGGCAGTGAATAATGCAGGATGCTGGAGGGGGAAAGAGCTGCTCAGGTTGTTTCATTATTGATGAGAGATGACAGATCAGCGGCTGACAACCTGCCTAAGAGAGATGATTAGCTTGTAAAAAATTAATCGCCGCTTCTTAGGGCTGAGGAGGGTTGAAACCCCCCCCAGGGAGGGGTGTTAGCCACGGTCCCTAATTCCAGGGGACTTTGAAAAGGTTTTAGCAAAACTTAGAGGAGGCAATTACATTCAGTTAGAGTCACAAGTGGCAGGATGGCACCGCTGCTTGGAGATGCCACAGCCACATCCCCTCTCTCCTACACTGCTGTTCCCCCCCTCCTTTCCTTAAAGTATACATAAATATACATTGAGATGTATAGGGACCTGCTTTTTTGCTCCAGGGATCTTCCTGACTTCATCCCTCAGTGCTTGAGCTCAGTGGTCAGGCTCTTGTACCCCCTCCTACCAGTTGTGAAGGCATCAGCACCTGGAGCACGCTGGCAGCTAAAAATGCCTCCATCCCCCCCTGTGCTCAGTGGTTCACTATCCCAAGGAGCTGCTGAGGATAAGGATAACCATGCTTATCCTGGCAATAATGCCAGTTTGGGGGGTGGCAGCCCAGCCCTGCAGCTCTCAAGGATGTGGCACATCCAAACCCCTTTGGGGTATGGGGGTGGGAGAGCACACACCCAGGGACGCTCTGGCTCAGTGGGGTTGGGAATGACATTGGGCTTCACTTGGTGCTTCCCCTGCCTCCCCACCTCACTACCAGGCACAGCTATTGCCATGGCCAGGTTCAGGAGCAGGTTGCCAGGTGCCTGTATAATCTCTACTTCCCAGCTCCTGACCACAAGGATCCTTGCAGCTCTGCCTGCAGATTAAAAACCACAGCACAGAGAGGTGAAGGAAGCTGGGGTCACAGCCACATGTGGCTAGCCAGACCCTTTGCCAATTAGCCAAGCCCCAAAACAGGTGCCCAGACTCAGCACACACCCCTGATCCCCAGCTCCAGCCCTGGCTTCAGGCCCCTCTGAAGGGGACACCCCTTCCCTGAGGTTTTTTGGCTAGACAAAGCACCCCCAGTGATAGATTTTGGGTCCCCAGAAGGTGGAGGGGAGCAGCTGGCTGGGTTCTGGTGCTGCTTTGGCCCCTGGTGTGAGCTCAAGACATGCCCAAGGGATGTGTCCCACCAGCACTTATCCTGCTCCAAAGTCCAGTGCTTCATCTAAACATCCTCATTCCCCCGACCTCCTGGCTGCTCCTTCTCCCCCCAGGCTGCTCCCATGTGAGGTGATGACTTCCCAAAGGTACCCCTAAAAGCTGCTGGTGGACTCACATACAGCAGGGTGTGTGTGTGTGTATATATATATATATATATATATATAAATAAATACAATTAGCAAATGGCCCTCCACCTAACGAGCATCCTTGCAAGTTTAGTGCCACCCTCTTCAGCACCACAATGCTCCCCTGCAATGCCATTGGGTGACATTCAGCACCCCAGCACTTCCAGGTGATGGGGCAACATGCCCCAAGGAGGTTCAGATTCTCCTCCCCCATGGCAAAAGGTGCTGCTTGAGCTCACTCAGTGGCTGGATGTGGTTTGGGAGGCTGCAGACACCCAGCATGAGCACCCATCACCCGTTAGACCTCCTCCCACCTCACATACCCATGACCTATGCAGGTAGGCCCACATCACCCCCACCTCACACAAGGGCTTTAGCATCACCTGCACTCATTTCTCCAACAAATCCCACCGGATCAGGACCAAGCCAGTGAGAAGTGAGTCCCTGCATACAAAGAGGAGCAGCCACCCCCCCTCCCCACCCACATTTGGGCTGTTTCTTTGCTGCCTCATAGATCCTCACTTCTTTATGCATCTCTCAGCATGCAAGACATTCCCCTCAGGGAAAAGGAAATTAATTTGATCCCTTTGAATTCAGCTCACTTGGTGGTGGTTGCAGAGGGATGCCATTCTCCAGGCCCCCTCCTCTCCACTCCCCCCCACTGTGGTCCAGGCATGGGAACCCAGCTGCCTTGGGAATGACAGGGACAACAATTCCCCTAACTCTTTGAAATTCAGATCAGAACCAGACACCACCAACACCTTTCCAGGGGGAGACAGCAAGCAAGCATTACACAATCTGCCATCCTCCGTGCCTCAGTTTCCCCACAGTGACTCCAGTCCCAGCAGACTTCCCACACACAGCAGCACACCCCTTCAAAACGATGACCCACATCTCCCCCATCTCTTCCCCACCACAAATTTCTTCCTGGTCCCACTGATTTCCTTTCCTTCGTTCATCCCTCTCCCCATGCACACAGACACAGGTCTCCAAAGGCGGTGGCCACCAGCCACAGTTTCCCTCCTGCCTTTATTTCCTCTTCAGTGATGGATTTTTTCCCTCCCCCTCCCAAAGCCCCCAGCTCCTAATTCCCCCACCACTTCCAATCTGGCTTCAAAGAGACTCCCCAGGAGCTTTCCTGCTGTTTCCCATCACCCTTCCTTAGCTAGCGTGCCACAGACGAAGGCTACAGCATTAGTCACCCACCTCTGCCGCAGAGCAGCTGCTCAGCATCCACCCAAAGGTCTCCCTGGTATCAGGCTGGTTCCCCCTCCCTTCCCCAATCCTGCACCCCAGGACAAGGAATCTTGCCTGGATGAAGAAAAAGAAGTTATTTTCCCATTCCAATCCTTTTTAAATAGTAAAAGGGAAGAGCCAGCCCACCAGACTGGGCAGAGGAGATACTTTTCCTCCCTGTGGTGCTTCCCTTTGCTCTGAGCCTCTCTGTTTACCAGGCTAATAAAACCTGGTGCCACCAGCTCCAGGCTGCACCTTTCCCTCAGAGCCCAGCCCATCCCACACATGCAAATCTTGTCCAGGAACCTCCTGCCAACTTCACCAGCACAAAGTCACCTTGCCCCAAAGCTTCAGCTCCACGCTCCGGGCTCGCTCCAGCAATCATTAATCTGCTCCTCTGCATTCCCAGCATGGAATAATGCCCCAGCAGATAACCCTGGCCTGGCAGTCCGACATGCAGCTGGCTGGCAAGCTGGTCCTCTCCGCCGCTGCCTTGCTCCTCCTGACTCTGGCATACAGGTTTTATAAGTCCCGCTCGCTTGCTGGGGCCAAAATCCCACCGTCTGACCCGGGAGGAGAAGAGAGGGACAGCGCTGCCTGGGATGGGGACGGCCCAGCGGGTCTGCGGCGGAGGAGGGTGTTTGGTGAGGAGGTGAGGAGGGCTGGTGGGGAGGGACAAGGAAGCGGCGGAGGGAGCGCCCCTGGGGTGCCAGGGCACACGGCTTCCCCGGGGGAGGGAGGTCTGCCAAGGGGTGAGGAGGATGGAGAGGAGATGGATTCTGATCTGGGGTTGTCTCCTGGGAGAGGTGGGATGGGAGCGAGGGGAAGCGAGATGGGAAGTAAGACGGGAAGTGCAACAGGAATCAAGGCGGGAAGTGAATCGGGATGTGAGTTGGGAAGCAAGCCAGGAATGAAGGCAGGAAGTGAACTGGGATGTGAGTTGGGAAGTGAGCTGAGAAACAAGCCAGGAAGTGAATCGGGATGTGAGTTGGGAAGCAAGCCAGGAATCAAGCCGGGAAGTGAGCTAGGAAGCAAGTGGGGAAGTAAGCTGGGAAGCAAGCCAGGAACTGAGCTGGGATGCGAGTTGGGAAGTCACCTGGCAAGCAAGCCAGCAAGTAAGAAGGGAAGTAATCTGTCAAGCCAGATGGGAAGTGAGCTAGGAAGTGACCTGGGAAGTAATCTGGCAAGCAAGCCGGGAAGTGACCTGGGAAGTAATCTGGCAAGCAAGCCGGGAAGTGACCTGGGAAGTGATCTGGCAAGCAAGCCGGGAACTGACCTGGGAAGTGATCTGGCAAGCAAGCCGGGAACTGACCTGGGAAGTGATCTGGCAAGCAAGCCGGGAAGTAAGCCAGGAAGTGAGCTGGGAAGTGATCTGTCAAGCCAGCCAGGAACTGAGCTAGGAAGTAATCTGACAGACAAGCCAGGAAATAAGCTGGGAAGTGATCTGGCAAGCCAGCCAGGATGTGAGCCAAGCTCTTTTGACCCTGGGGATGTGGCCAAACCGCTGAGTAGCTGCAGGGAGGAAGGCAAGCTTGCCCCAAACACTGGGCTTTCCTGCGGGATCGCTAACGCCCAGATGGCAAGTGATGGATGTACCCAAAGCATGGAGCAGAGTTTGGCTGCCACAGATGTGAACCAGGAGACCAAGGAGTGCAGGGGCACCACCCAGACCCTCAGCGTCACCTCGGACCTGGGGCTGACGATGATGACAAGCAACATGGGCTCAGATGCCTCCTATTCTTTCTGCTCGATTGCGAAGATCCAGGTGAAGGAAAACTACATCAGTGAGCAGCGGGTGAAGGACGGGGCTGGGCAGCCACTCCCCAGCCTCAAAGGCAAAGTCTATGACTACTATGTCCAATCTATCTCCCAGTCAGTGTCGAAGAAGAGGTCTTCCTACATTCCTCTGAGAACACCACAGCAGCACAGCTTGGAGGGGGTCAATGAAGAGCCACAGGGCTTTGCAACCCAGGAGCTGGACCCAGCTTTGGCAATGTGGGATTCCACCACCTCTCCCACAGTCCCACCACCTACAGGGAGCTTGGATGCCTCCCCTGAGCCACCATCTCCTGCCTGCAAGGACAGCATCCTCCAGGCTGCTGACAGCCCCCACCTCCAGCTGCCCACGGAGGGTTTTGGGGTCATGGAACCAGCTGTCACTCCTCCAGCAAGGCCTCAGCCAGGGCCGGTGGGCAGTGATAACTTCTTCCACACACCACCACCCACCCACCTGGACCTGGGGAACTGCTATGAGGCCCTCTGCACAGCCAAAGCACAGAAGCTTGTCCACCTCCAGAAGGCTGCTTACAAGGTGATGAGCGACAACTACCTGCAGGTCCTGAGGACACCTTCCATCTATGGCCGCCTCAATGCTGGTGAGAGGGAACTCATCTTGTGGCAGAGGATGAAGGGGAAGAGGTGTATGGTCGTAGCTGATGTCAACGTGAAGGAGCCAGACCTCCACGCCAGCCGCCTCTGTTACTATGACGATGGAGGGGACCGTTGGCATCCCCTCTGTCCCATGCCACCAGAGGTGGTTTCCCGGGGCTGTGCCATGTGCAGCATGTTCAACTACCTCTTTGTGGTTGCCGGCTGCGAGGGCACAGGCCAGGCACAGAGACGCTCCAACCGTGTCTTCTGCTATGACCCCCTGACTGACATCTGGAGGGAGATCTGTCCCCTGAACCAAGCCCGGCCCCACTGCAAGCTGGTGGCCTTGGACGGCCACCTCTACGCCATCGGTGGCGAATGCCTCCACACAGTGGAACGCTACGACCCCCGGCAGGACCGCTGGGCCTTCACAGCGCCCCTGCCCCACGACACCTTCGCCGTGGCCCACACGGCCACGGTGTGTGACGGAGAGATCTACGTGACGGGGGGCACCTTGCGCTACGTGCTGCTGCGCTACACCCCCCGCTCAGACAGCTGGAGGGTCAGCCCAGCTGGTGGTGGCAAGGACAGGACCACGGAGATGGTGAGCGCCAATGGCTTCATCTACCGCTTCGACTACCACCGCAGCGCAGGCATCGGTGCCTACCGCTGCAGCTCCAAGGCCAAGCTATGGTACGAGTGTGCCACCTACCCCACAGCCAACCCAGCCAGCTTCCAGTGTGCTGTGGTGGGCAGCCTGATCCACTGTGTTGGCCGGCACTTCCACGTACGCTTCTTGGCTGACCACATCTCACCACGCTTCGGGACCAAGGAGCTGCAGCCCTTCCCAGCGCCCCACGGCAGCCTCCTCCCAGCTGCCCTGGTGCTGCCAGAGGGAAGGCCAACACAAACACAGGTTTGAGGATTCCACCCTGGGCTCTGACACAACAGCGATGATGGCTCAGATGTGACACCATAGTGAAAGCTGCTATCAGAAGCCACCAGCACACATCATAGGATCACAGACTGGTCTGGGTTGGAAGGGACCCCAAGGGTCACAGAGCTCCAACCCCCTGCCACAGGCAGGGACACCAACCTCAGGCCTGGAGCTACACAAGGTTGCCCAGGACTCCATCCAACCTGGCCTTGAACAGCCCCAGACACGGGGCACCCACCCCCTCTCTGGGCAGCCTGTTCCAGCCCCTCACCACTCTCACATCAAACCACCTAGCACAGGACCAACGCTACCAGGGCAATGTGACCTAAACCTACCATCAAGCAGGCATCACATCAGTCCCCATAAGTACAGAAGGAGATAAATCCATCCTTGAAGACATAAGGAAGAGCAAAGCAGGAGTTGGGTGGACTTGTTTGCTTAGAGGTGTTTAAACATAGGTGTGCTTTCTTGGATGCAAATAAAGCACAGCTCACTGCAGGCTCCCAGCTGGGCACAGCCCTATCTGTAGCTGCTTTACATACTGGGTATTTAATATCGACATGGACACGCAACACACGGGGGGATTTTTGGGTGGAGGAACACAGCAGGGAGGAAGAACACAGCAGGGAGGTGTCATCCCTAAGGACCTATCACCCAAAGGTCATCCCCATCAGCATGGATCAGGCTTGTCCTCAAATACCACTCCAGAGCCCGAGGATGGGGACCAGAGGGTCCACTGCTCCTACTAGTGCCTTGCTATCTGCTACCTTCTCCTCAGCACAGAATTAGATGTATATATACCTATTTATATGCACACAATGTAAATAGGCTCTATAGATTCATGGACAAATGGTCTTAAATGAAATTAAAGTGAATGTTTGGTAAAATTAACCACAGGCTACTGTTGTACTGTTGTGCATCATTTCAAGCTGCCTCCGAGCCTAATGGGAGCAGAGAGGCTGATGCATGTTTTACATCAATAACTACTGCACAAACAATGGCTCTGAGGAGGCACCCAGAAGCAGACCTGGGTGAGAGCAGGCAGTCTTTCATCCCCTTCTCCCTGGGTTTCACTGACCTCACTTTGCCATCTCTGTGTCCTGCCAAAAGCCTACTTTGGGTAATTGCATTTTCTTCCCCTCAAACAGCTTCTCATCCATCATCTGTCATCCCCAGACAGACAAAACCCTCAGAGGCAGCATGAAGCCATGGATGGGCCTGAAGAGCTTGGAGATAAGAGATGGTGCTGGAGCAGCCCACAGTACCACCACTTACACCTTGCTGCTCGTGGTGGTTCCTAAAACATTAGGTTAATGTTCTCTCAAGGTGATCCCAGAAGTATTTATTACTTCTCTTGGTCGCTGCCCAGAGCCCTCATGTTTCTGCCTTCAAGGGCTTCCTATGAAGGTCAGTGGTGTCCACCCATGTTAGCAGGCCTTGGGAAACTGCATTAATTAACTCTGCCTCTGTGGTCTGCTCATTAGCTGTAGCATGTTGCTTCTGCTGACAGGAAGTGGGTGCTACCTCCCCTCCTTGTATCCATCACTCGGATTGAATCCCATAGCCAGCGCTCAGAGCAGCAAGCCCAACAAGACAGGCTCACTGCAACCCAGCTCTGCTCCTCCCCCAGCAGAACCACAGATACCAGTTGCTTCACAGGAACAGCCCCTCTACAACCTGCAAAAGCTTCTTGTTCCCATTAGCATTCCTGCCCCAGCCCTCAGCCTTTTCAGCATCCCTGCCAGGGCAGGATGGGTGCTGAGGGGCAGCGGGTGCACTGGCTGGGTGACAGCTGGAGCTCTTCCAAGTGGCAGCTTTTTTTTCCTGGCCCTAGAAGAACTTCCCTGGGATCCTGCCCTTCTCATGTCACCTCTTTGCTTCCGCATAGCATTCCACCTTCCCTTTAACTCCTTGCTGCCAGGCTACAGCCTGAACACCCAGCGGCTTGTTCCTCATTCCCCAGCGTGATGGTCGGAATAACAACCACCCAGGGTGGGCAGCTCTCCCTCCCTGCTCCTGCACTCTCTGATATTAACATGATTCACCCTGGGGAGGCATTTTGGAGATTAAACTGCTGTGGAGCACAACCAGCTCTGGAGCAGAAAGCACGTGGCTGGCTGTGAAACCATGTCTGGCTGCAGCTGAGGGAGCACGAAGGGGAAAGGACAAATGCAAACCCATACTCTGACTTGGGTGGGTTTGGGTTTGCTCTCAAATACCAGCACATGGGAGGAGCCTTTGGAGAACTGGCAGGTTGTGGTGCCACCAGCCAGGTCCTACCACCACTGCCAGATCCTGGTCTTTGCTTTCCATCAGTGCCAGACACCCGCTGCTGTGCTTCTGCTGACCCATGGGGTTGAAGCTTTTTGGGGAGCTGTAAGACCATGGAGCAGCTTCAGCACAGCTTGGGGCATCAGGATGTTGTTCCTTTTTAGTGATGGGGTCAGCAAAGCTGCTGCAATTTGCAGGGGAAAAGAGCTGGGAAGCAGGCAGTGCATCCCAAGGAAACGCTGCAGGGTACACCTTGGAAACCACCCCGAGCAAGCTCAAGTTAAGATAGATACTAAGAGGATGCAATAAACCCACCCAGGATGGTGGGTTATTTGGAGGGTCCTGCTCATGGGACCCTCTTCCCTTGCTGCAAGACCCATGACTGAAAACTGGGACCCTCACTGGGTTGGAGACCACCAGGACTGAGTGCTGGAGGAGAACACACATCCACCACCATGCTCATGAGGGCTGGAAAACCCAACTTCCACCATCTACTAGCAATTCCTCCATCCTTATAACTCCCTCAAGGCTGCCACCAAGGATGCTCTCCAACAGAGAGCTCCATCACCCACCAACACCAGGACCCATCACTGCCTCCTGAGCACCCCCCTGCCTGGGTTACCCCTCAAAAGAAGAGCACAACCACTAAACCATGAGCAACATAGCAGCCAGACATAACCTTTGCACTAAATTCAGTGTTTTCCTCTAATCAGGAAGACCCATTACCTACCCCCACCACGTTTATTTAGCCAATTACATAGTTTAATGTACATTGATTCAGATTCTTAATTTTTACATTTCTGATTATGATTAAAAAAAAGAAAAACCCAGAGTGTGATGCATTTCTTATTCACCCAGTGCTCTTTTTTCCTCCCCCATCCCTTCCTGATGTGCCAGGCTGCATGGCAATGGAAATTGGAAGTCAATTAAAGAAGTGCCAAACCAGCATTTTAAAAATCTTCTTTTTTTTACTAGTTAAACACAGCTACCTTCAACATGTTGGCTACAGCAGGGTGGAAGGGATTAAAAAAAAAACCCCAAAAAAGCAAAAAAAAAAGAAGTGAGCTCACCCAGACATGTTTTGCATTTGAAACCAGGGAGATACATGAAAGAAATATTAAGCGTAGCGAACTGACAAATTAAGGATCTTGTTCCTGACAAGCAGGAGCAAACTCCTGGCTGTGGTTGAGGAGCCAGGTGGGAATTTAAAAGCCAAAGGGAAAGGGAAGGGAAAGAGCCTTCACAGCATCTTGGTGTTGGGAAGGGAGGTGGCACCTCTCAGCCCCTGGCTGGGGTTTCTTTGAGACCCTCTGGGGAGTTGCCTACAGCAATATCTACGTTGCTATGGGTTGTGGTGGTGTCAGGAGAGCCCCCCACGAGGCGCTCAGAGAGGGGGGGGAAGGGGAGAGAGCCCCCCACGAGGTGCTCAGAGAGGGGGGGAAGGCGAGAGCCCCCCACGAGGCGCTCAGAGAGAGGGGTGAAGGGGAGAGAGCCCCCACGAGGCGCTCAGAGAGGGGGGCCTCCATAAGAATCCAAGAGGAGATGCCCTGTCCTCTTCCACACATTTCTTCACCCTTCCTGCACCTAATCCAAGCTGACCACCCCTCACATGGCCACCAGCTCTTGGCAGAGCAGATCCCCAGGGGAGCACCAACCTCATCCTTTCTCCATTCTGGTTTCCAACCAAGGAACAAGCCAGTTGGGGAGCTTCCCCCAAGCTGCAGAACCTCATTTACAAGCAGGCCACTCACCAACCAAAGCTCAGCATCACCCCAGCACGTGGAAGACCCAGCCCCTGCTCTCCTGGAGCCAAAGGGACATTTCTTGGCAAGACAGCACTGTGGGAACACCAGCCAGCTCCTTGTGAGCACGGAGAGGTCAGTGCTAATGAAAGATGCTATCGCAGAGCCAGCGCCTGGCCAGGCCAGTGTAATTAGCAGGGTTTGCAGAAGACAAACCTTGGCTAGGAACAGGGAAGGGGGGGAGAGTAGGGGGGTTGGGGTGGGAGCACATCCCCTTGTGAGCATTTTGGGGGGGGAAAAAAAAAAAAGACAAAACACACAGCCATTTGGAGGCTTTCCAAGCTAGAATAACAGCCTCACCAATGACTGTTTAATTCAGACCCGTGCGGGCTGAAGAAGCGTGGTGATAAAGTATGCAGCCACTCTGGCATAAGTTCTCCCTCCCCTGCACAAGCCTTTGCTTAAAACCCTTGATGGGTTTTGATTCACAAGCTCCAGCAAGGAGGGAACATTTGCCAGGCACTATTTCAATCCCCCTGGGAAGGTTTTTTTCCAGGGGTTATAGCCACGCTGTAGTTTAGGATGTGTCAGCGCCGGCATCATAAACACAGATCAGAAAGGCTATAAAAGGGAAGGGGAGGGGGGAAAAAAAAGGAAACCAACCCCAAACCACACTCCTGGCTGGAGTTTAACATCCTGTGAGCTCGGGCCAAAGGCAAATTATTTCTCTGTTACTGAAACAAAATCAATAAAGCTCATTTTTATTTACAGAAGAGCCAAAGAGGGGCAGAAGGGAAAACTCCTCCAGCTGCAGAAGGGGGATAGGGGGGGGGTTTATGGGTTTCAGCTGGTTTTAAACCAGAAACACAAGGTAGTGGGCAGTGATTTCAAGGCAAAAAGCAGCTTTTGGGCTTCTCTCAGCTGCCTTTCATGGACCTCATTGAAAAGCTCCTCAGGGCTCTTAGAGGTCCCAACCCTAGGGTGAAAGCCCTCATCCTAAGGGAGCCTGGGGAGATGCTGTCCCTAAAGAAGCTACCATCTATCTAGATAAAAACATCTATCTAGATAAAAACTGCTTTATTACTATCAGAGAGTTTGTTTCATCCCTCTCCTACCATCAGAGGGTTTGTTTCATCCCTCTCCTACAACACACCCTGGGCACTGAGAGGGGGTGAGTATGTGGTCTAGGGACTCCACACTGGGTCACTGCCCCAAAACCACCTCAATTCCCATCAGGGCAAATAACCTGTCAGTTGGTTGCTGTTTTCCAGGCAGCAGCTCCTGAATCCAACCCAAGAGAACAAGACACCCCACCAAGCCCCATCGATCCTGGAGCCAACTCCAAGGAGACAGCTGGCACCACAGCAGTACAGGGGGCTTGATTCTTCCCCAACCAAGGGTTTGCCCAACAAAATGCCCCATGCCAAGGTGCCCTTAGGTCCTTCAAGTTCACAATCTCAGGGTCCTGCAGCTGCCACAAGTGCATTAATTCCATCACCTCCAGCTCCCAAAAGCATTTTGCATCCTCAATGTCAACCCTTTCACACCACAACCCCCCACCCCATACCCACTGTTAAAGCCCTCAGCTCCAGGCACAGGGGGGATTCTCCACCCTCCTCCCTTATCTGCAGGCAGGAGGGTAGGATGCCAGCCTCAGCATCAGCCAGAGATGCAGCTGAGCTCGAAGGCGCTCAGACTGGCCACGGCTGATAAAGGGCTTAGAGATGGTGCCAAGAGCCAGTGAGGCTCTGGGAAGGGTCCCAGGAGAGGGGGAACCTGGCTCCATCCCAGCCATCCCACGGCAAACCTGAGTCTGCAGCAGATCATCCAGGTCCCTAAGTTTCCCTTCCTAACAGCAGGCACTTAGGGAACTCTTCTCCTCTTCCTCTCCTGACAGGGAGGAAGATGATGCTGGAAGATGCATCAGGAGCATCACTTTTATTGCAATACCTCTTGATACCTGGCAGCTGCTAAGAAAGCAACTGAGAAGCCAGGAAAAAAAAGAGAAAATCAATATAATTATGGCTCAGTAGAGATGCCCTCCACGTCAGGAAAGTGGGATGCCATGGGGAGTAACATCCCAGGGCACCTCAAGAGCCAAAATCCACGGGAGGAGGAAGCAGGAAGGTTTCAGCTCGGCCCTGTTTTGGCAGTGAGGGGGTTAATTTGGATTTTCAGTGCCCATGGTCGATATACAGGGCAGTAATTACTCTGCATTTCTCTGCTGGCTATGGATCTGTAGAAAAATCAACACAATAGCAGCTCCCTGAATCTCAGTGACACGCAAAGTCGATCTGTCACTTCACCCATGGCTGAGGCTCCCCAACTCTGCTCCTGGGTTTGTGCGTTGGGCTTGTGGTGGTGTTTAAACCTTCAGTAAAAAGGTTTACATGGGTTCCATGCCCCTGCCAACCCCTCAGTTTCCATAGGAGACATCCCAGTTTATGCCTCCCTCTCTGAGAGCAGGGTGAGATCCCAACAAAGCAGCTTTTTTACAGCACATGGTAGAGGGACAGTAAAAACATTCATGGGGAGAATTAAAACACTCAGGCTGGAAACAGGTTGCTACTTGGTGTAGTGACAATAAAACCTCTTTCCTCTTTATTTTCCCCTCCCCAAAAAAAGAAGAAACTTTACCAAAATGTCATTTCCATCATGAAGCAGCACTGTTTCCTCTCCTAAAGGGCACTGCTGCAAACAGTCCCAAAGAATCCAAGTCCTGACCAAGGACCCTGCACCAGGCCAGATAAAAAACCCAAAGGATTTTCCTCCTTTCCCAGTTCCCAGCCAAACCATCACAAACTGCAAGCAGTGTCTGAGGTTACAGGGAAGCCCTCCTCATTTCCCACCAGCTGAACCTGCAATCAGTACATCACGTTTCATTTGAGGTTGAAACTTTCTGCAAACTCCAGTATGTGCTATTGACCCAGGGCAGCAGAGCCTCTGGCTCAGCCTTTTGTAGAATCACAGATTTGGCTGGGCTGGGAGGGACCCCCAAGGATCACAGAGCTCCAACCCCCCTGCCACAGGCAGGGACACCAACCTCAGGCCTGGAGCTACACAAAGTTGCCCAGGGTCCCATCCAACCTCACCTGAACACCCCCAGGGTGTTTGTTCACCTCCACATCCCCCTCCTCCCACCCCAGCACTGTTTCACAGGGATGGGAGATGCCAGCAGCCCCAGCAGGGATCACATCCCATGCTCACCCTTCGCTCCCTTCCAGTCTGGCACCTACTCATTAAAGATAATTAAACAGACACAGGCAAGAAACACAGAGAGAGAGTGTGTCCTGGACACCTGGAACTCCAAACCAGCAATGCCAGCTCCATCTAAAAACCAAGTTCCCACAATTAACAGCTAAGGAAGGTTATAATCCTAGGTTATAATCCCTCACCCAGATTGGGAAGGGACCTTTACACGCTCTGCCTTGGCAAAACAATGCCCTATGGATACAGCCCCCAGGGAGCATCCTGCCTGTTGCTCCCAATTTTGGTACCTGGAGGCAAGAAGATGCAGCTTTCCCAGCACAGCAGCATCTCTCCAGTACCCATCCACTCGCCCCCCTCCATTTCCACTGCTACCCTCCTCCTCCTCCATGCAGGATGCCATGCCAGCACCAGCCAGGAGCTCACCCCCAGCACCAGGGGCAGCAGGATAACAGACCTCCCACCCCAGCTTGAACCCCTTCAATCTACACCCCCAGAGCCCTCCCCCACCCCATGGCTCCAGCAGAGGCCAGGATACAGCCCCAGCAGCACCAGATGTGCCATGAGGAGGTCTCCTGGGTTGCTACGCAGCTGCTCTCCTCCTTTTCTCTTTGCAACCCAATAAACAGCCACGAAGCAGCAACAGCCCTTTGCTCAGAGAAAAGCATCTGCACCAAGCCAAGCAGCTGAATATTTTTATTTCTGCATGATGGGCCTATTTGGAGAGCTTTTTATTTGTAATTAAAACGCAGCCATTACAAGGATTTTGTTTCCAGCTAATTGTTTTTCCTTCTTTCCCACACCCTCCCTCCCCCCCCCCCCCCCCTTTCCTCATTTGGGATGATAGATGAGGGCAGAAATAGCAGGTCAGGATGGCTGGGAGAAGCACCCATAATAAAACCAGCCCTTAATAAAGAAGAATCATGTCTCAATAATGCATGGCTGTACTTCCTGGCTTCTTATTTTTCCTTCCCTTCTTTCCCCAGCCTATAACCAGGAGCTCGTTAGGGCAGGGGCTCATTAGCAGGGGCCTGTCTGCCTTGATGTTTCCATCAGCAAGGCGAGGGCACTGGGCTGGTTAAGCCAGTCTGTCATCACCAGGCACTGTAAATACCTTAATCCACATCAGGCAAGAAATGAAGCTCTCCAGAGCGTGGGCTTTAAAGATAATAAACAGGAGGAAGGTGGAAACAGCCTCCCAACAGCTCCCCACAAGCTGAGATGTTTGCAGCCACCCTGAATCCTTCAAGCCACCAACCCTCTTGGTGGGGCAGGGGAAGGTTGCTGCTTTCCCAACTTTTTATCCCCAGAGCATCCAGCTTCGCAAAGGGGTCAATGAGCTAAGAAGAGAGAGATGCATTGCAGCACTGGGCTGTTTCCAAGGGTTATTTGGGGGGGTAAAGGGCAATTCCCCTCTGGGATAGCCAGCAGCCTCTTCCATAAAGAGGAATTTTGGGTGAGCACACGTGCAGGGAGCTGAGATACAGGATGGTTGGGGTGAGACAAGTGGAAGGCAGACAGCAACAGGCACTGTTTGGTTCCAGCATCAGCAGGAAGTCACTGCACCCAGGCACAGTGAATGAGACCTGGAAACCTCATGTCATCCCTTGAGGGGCCCACAGGCTGCCCCTAACCACCCCCCTGCTTGGGCTGGGGGGCTGCCAGGACTTCCAAAAACTGAGAACCAGGCAGCTCCCAGCATAAAGTTATTGCTGGGCCAAGGGAAGTTAGTTTTGGCCAGGGGCAGAGCTGCAGGAGAAGGGCCCCAGCAGTACAACCATCACCATCCCTGTCTGAATGCATCAGACACCCCTGCCCCTCAACCAGCAGTGTGACACACTCAGAGCCACCTCAGCACTCCAGTCACTTCTGCTTTACAGCCCTTTGCTCCTTTTGCTTCCTCTGCACCAGCCCTTCTGCTTTCTTTTTCCTTGCTCTGCTGCAGGGAAGGGGCAGAGATGCCTCCTGGGGAAGCATCAGCAGAACCAAAACCCAAAGAGCAGAAGAAAAAGCTGAGCTGGCTCCAGCTTAGCCTGAAAAAGAGAGTTTTGCAGGGGAGAGATGCAGCTCTGCATCCCCACTGCAGATGGAAAAGGCCTCAGTGGATGCTCAGGGGGTGCTGGGGTACCCAGTCACTGTTGCATCCCCCTCTCATCCATCCCCAAGCACCCAAAGCAGCAGGACCCAGCCTTAGAGGATGATTATCCTTCTTTGCAAAGGAGCTGCTGGAATCACAGAGGGGGAATGTAGGGGCAAGATATTTCTGCAGGTGTTACATCAGGGTGTGAGGAAGATGGACATTCCATCTCCATCCTGACAGGCAAACACACACCTCTGAGCTCTACCAAGTGCTCAAAGAGCTCTGTGGGGACATTGCACATGGGCAAAACTGCCTCCCACACTGTCTTCCACCACTGAGACGATGGCCATGCCTCCATCTGAAGGGCCAAGCCTGGGGGTGTTTATTCATTGCCTATCCCAAGCTATGGCCTTCACTTCAACAGGAGAACTCCTTCTGTGCTGCCTACAGCCCTTGTGTGTGACCCCAGAGCAAAGCTGGATGCTACCACCTTTCCCAGCAGAGGGACAAGGGGCTGTGGAGGTGGAAATGTGGCATTGCCAAGCCCTTCCCAGCCTCCAGACCCCACATGCTATCTCTGCTGATGATGGGATCACAACTCCATCTGTAAAATCCTATTTCGGCTTGAAGATCCAGTGTCTTGGAGGCACCACAAAGCAGAGCAGGGGAGATGGGGATTTAGTTCATGTCCTGCCCAAACCTCTGTATAATTTGCAGTTTATATAATGCATTCAACAAGATACTTGGGAGAGGAGGGTGAAGGGGATTAGCAGCAGTTATTCTGACCCAGCTCCACCTCCCTGTACCTGTAGATAAATCCTGGTGCTGTGTCCTATCTGGCTAGGACAGGGAAAAGAGGAGCTGGAGAACCCTCTCTTGGGATGTGCCTGCTTGGGAGCAGAGAAACAGGAGGGGAATCAGCTTGTTAAAGGGCAGAGACTGGCAGGACAAGGGGGATGGAGTGAAGCTGAATTGAATTAGATATTAGGGAGAAGTTTTCTACAGAAAGTGGTGAGGGGCTGGAACAGGCTGCCCAGAGAGGGGGTGGGTGCCCCGTGTCTGGGGGTGTTCAAGGCCAGGCTGGATGGGGCCCTGGGCAACCTTGTGTATCACAGAATCAGAATGGCCTGGGTTGGAAGGGACCTCAAGGATCACAGAGCTCCAACCCCCTGCCACAGGCAGGGACACCAACCTCAGGCCTGGAGCTACACAAGGTTGCCCAGGGCCCCATTCAACCTGGCCTTGAACACCCCCAGACACGGGGCACCCACCCCCTCTCTGGGCAGCCTGTTCCAGCCCCTCACCACTCTCTCTGCGCAGAACTTCCCCCTAATCTCTCCTCTCACCCTTCCCTCCTCCAGCTTCACTCCATCCCCCTTGTCCTGCCATTGTCTATCCTTCTAAAGAGTTGAATCCCCTCCTGCTTACAAGCGCCTTTCAGGAGCTTATAAGGATGCATGCTCCAAAGCAGCCCCCAGACCTTGTGCCCCCCAGCCCCTCATGAGGGGGCTCCTAAAAATCAGCTGCTTGGGTAAACACCCAGCAGGGCCAGGAGGGGGGTGTGGAGCAGCTGGACATACCTGATCTGCACCTTCCCAGGACACTGTCCGTTTGTCTGCACACATCCCCATCATCTGCCACAGCCTCCTGCTTTCAGTACGCTTCACTAATTACTAATTAGCAACTGGTTTGTGTCACTTCCCTGCCCTCACCAGCCAGCACTGGTGTGAAAGCCTGGCACAGCCTAAGCCATCTGTTCAGCCCCTGAGCTCAGCACCACCACGTCCCACTTCTGCAGGGGAGGACAAAGAAAGAGCCCCCTTTGTGCTCAGCCCCTCCAGCCTGTGGAAGGACAGGCAGACTGCAGATGGACAGACTGCAGACAGACAGGTGACATCTCCTCCCCCAGCCTTCTCCTGATGCTTTGGGGATGGAGATTTGCATCCCAAAGCCTTGATGGAACTTGGCAGAGGGAAGCACAGGGCTGAGGCAAGGAGCACCACACGAGGAAGATTCATCTAGGCAGCTAAGGACTCCCCAGTAATTAGTAATGAACAGTGCTGGTGTCACAGCCCCGGAGCTAGAAGGTGGTGGCATTTTGAAACCCTTACACTGGGTAGTTTGGTGGGAGCATCACCCAGTGGCCAAGCACCCCAATCACCCATCTAACCCACACCACTGCTGGTAATTAATTAGCAGCTTTGCCCATCGTTAAGTTACTGCATTCCAGGGCCAAAGGGATGCAGGAGCTCCCCCGGGAAAGCTGACAGTGCTTAACCATCCCCCAGGTACCGGGGCGGCCCCCGAGGGTGCTGCCCCTTGCGTGGCACCGCTGGGGTTGGTCCAAGCGATGCCCTGAGCGATGCCGAGGAGCAGCCAGTGCTCTGCGGTCCCCTCTGCCCTGGTCCCTTCCTGGGCATCCTCTGCCTGTTGCCCGCCCAATCCTTGGGCTGTGCTGACCCCTCCTGGGCTGCAGCCTGCACAGGCAGCCACCTCTCCTTAGAAAAGGAGTCCCAGCCTGATCCCCAAAGCGCTTCCCCTCTGTCCAGAGAGCATCCAGGGGCTGCCTTAGGCAGAGGCATCCGTACGCTGCTCAGCCTCGACGCTCCCAGCCTGCTGGATGCAGCCCAGGGATGGCTGGAGAGCCCTTCGCCCACCAAAAGACATCATGAAGACCACAGGGCAGGTAAGATGTGCATCAAGTTCCCTCTTCCCAAAGCAATAATGAAAAGAGGAGGAGAACAGCATCCCCTGATAACAGCCCTGGGCCACATCCTGCAGAAACCAAGTGCTGGATGAGCACCAGGTCAGGGGGCACAGTGTCCCCCCACAGCATGAAGCAGACAGATGCTGTGAGGGTGTAGAAGTTAACAGGCACACACACACAGTCTCCATCTCTGAAGACCCCCTGCTGCTGCCTCCCTCATCTCAGTCATTACTCTCTGGTGAGATAATGAACTCCCGAGCGCAGTGAGATGAGCAGACACTCCAACCAGAGCTCTGACAGCCACTGCTGAAGAAATCATTAAAAGCAAGCACTGGACTTCAGAGATCAGTGGCAGGAGAAGTCTCTCAATCCATACCTGCAGCCTTTCGGCACTCACCAGTGAACTCCCTGCCTCCAGAGGTAATTTAGCATCTGCTGGATGCCCACAGCTAAGCAGCCACATGGACTCCCCCAGTGAATGAGTGCTGGTCAAAGGCCTCCTGCACATGGCACAGGGGAATCCAAACCCCCAGGTCAGTCACCATGGGTATCACAACCCACTCACAGCCCTGGAGCCCCCAAAGCATTGCTTGCTTCCTTCTTTCCCACCCTGCTGCCCCACAAGTTCCCCAACACCCTCTCCCATGGGCAACACAAAGGATGGCAAAGCACTTCAGCAACCCAGGTGTCAGTCACCTCCATATAAAGCAACCCATTTCCTTCCCCACACCCCCCCAGTTCAAGGCCAGGGTCTCAGAGGTGACTCCCAGTTGCCATTTATGAACAGTCAGTCAAAGCTGCTTTGAGCCAACACCCATGTTCCCATTGCTTTGGGTGGGGGGGGGAATAAAAGGACAAGGACCAAGAGGTGGTGAGAGACACAGGGCTGTAAAAGGGACAGCCACCCATCTGCTCATGGGGGAGTAAAGTGGTGCAGTAGTGGGAATTTATGGCCAATAAAAAAGGGACAGAGTGCTGATTGGGGATGGCTGCTGGAGTTTATAAACACAGAACCCAGCACCACCCCCTGCCACCCATCAGCATTCACCCTCCTGGAAATGAACGTGCCTGGAAGAGATGCCTAGAAGATTCCACTGCTCACACAGGGCCTGGAAAGGATGAGTGAAGTTGGAGCATCCTGTATTTCCCCAGGGACACAGGAGAGGTGTCAGGGAAGACAGCAGGTCCGCATGCGGCCTAGCCCTCCTCTTCCAAGATTTAGGCCCTGACAATATTCTTCTGTTCCCATGAGGCAGGAAAAGTTCCTCATGCTGAGAGGATCCTGATAATCCCATTCTCAAAACACAGCAGCCTTGCTGATAGGGGTACAGGCTGCCCTAAACCAAGAAGCAGTTATGGGAAGGTTTTTGGGTGTAACAGAACATGTCAGGAACCAACCATAACAAGAGGGTCAAAACAGCAGGTGTGGGGATGCTTTTAGGCATTAAAGGTAAACTAAGGCTGTTTAGCTCTAAGATAGGTTTATCAGAACTCCTTATAATCATTAACCAATCAATACAGTGTGTGTAACCAATTAGGAGTTGTTTAGCTTGCCATGTTTGCAGTAAGAAAGGTCTAGAATCTGGGTGATTTCACCCAATAAAATGGCTTCACCTCAAATTCATATCTAATTGCATGTTGCTCTCTGCCAGTCGCCATAGAGAGGGACCCAGCTTGGGATGAACCCCTGGAGCAGACTGCAGAGCACCTCCTGGCAAGGGGCTTTGGGGAAAAAGAAGCCACAAGTATCTCTTGTAGGGGAAGGAGATACCTGCTGTGGTTCACTTCATGCTTCAGAACTTGCCTCCAGAGCAACACAGCTCATGGATAAGAAGCTACAGAGTTCAAGGTATCTTTTAACCAAACCCCACGTGCTTTTGCACTGCTCAGCCCTGGGTGGAAGCACTCTGGCATGGAGCTTTTGGAGCCAGCAGACCTTGAACAACCTGAGCTGATGCTCAACTCCTGCCTCAAAGGACCTTAACAAACTGGATAAGCTGGCTCAGCTTGAAGGTCTCCTGCACAGGACCCTAAACACAGAGCTGGGGACACTTGACCTACTCCAAGGAGTTTAGCAGAGCCAGATTCATTAGCAGTGTGGCATTTGTGATTTAAGCAGCAGATCTTCCTTGGGACAGCAGCAACAGTGACAGGAGAAAAGGAGAAACAACCAGGCAGCCAAGAAAAAAAACCCATAACAACCCATGAAAAGAAGTTTTGAGGTTTGCTGAGACCCCAAGCAAGTCCCAGGCTATCCCTCCATCTCAGCATCTTCCCTCTAAGAGGTGGGGGTGGAGGGTTTTTTGTTTGTTTTGGGGTTTTTTTTTTAAATCATCAGCAACTATGACAAAGTGCAGCATCAGATGAAGGTTTCTCCTGGCCCAAGGAAGTATTTTATTGAGCAGGAAAACCAAGATTCCTGCCCCTGCCCTCCCATGCACATGTTAAAGATGCTAAAAATGCAACAGCCTTAAGATAAACGTTGCAGCAATGTGCTGGATCCACTCAGAGATGGTGTTGGAGGGGAAAGAGACAGCCAGACTTCAAAACTCGGCTCAGGATCTCCCCAAAAATTCACCATTCCGAGCATCCTCACACTCCAGGCCAGCTGCCAGCTGCTGGCAGGCTGTTCTTGCCATCTAGTGGTTCCTCACTTGAGTGCAAAGACTAAAAACTAAAGGGTGAGGGGGATTTTCCACCTCCCCCTCCACAGTTTCCCTCTTTAAGCAGCATGAGATTCCTATTTGTTGTGCTCTCCCATCCATATTTCCTTACTCCACTTGCACCTCACATCCTGCAGAAGATTTCTCCTTGCTGCAGAGTCAGGGGGGGGTGGTTTATTACAGCCACAGCAAAGGATCACAAGTTTCTGGAGTGGAGGAAAAACAACCTGAAGGTAGGAATAGGAAAGGGCACCCTCGAGGTAGAGGTTGGGCCATAAAACTTTACCACCACACAGTAATTTGTGTGCCCCATCACAAACCCTCAGACCCCCCCAAAGCCCCATATTACCTCTTCAATGGAGAGGGATGCCCACCCCTTACTGCCCAGATGGGAAGGGCAGGGTACAGCTGTGGAACAAGCCCTATCATTTCAGTGGGCTTTGGCCAATTTATCATCTGACCCTTGGCTCCAAGCAGGGGCAGAGTGATTTAGAGGAGCACGAGACCCCCCTGCACAAGGCATTATGTGATTTCATCCCTCCCAAGAGCCCTGTTGAGCCCAGAAGTTGTCAGAAAGAGCTCTTCCCAGCATACTAATAAGCCTTTTCACAGGCAGTAGCTTGCTTCAGCCTGCCATC
Organism: Laterallus jamaicensis coturniculus; assembly: GCA_022605575.1. Taxonomy (NCBI): domain Eukaryota; kingdom Metazoa; phylum Chordata; class Aves; order Gruiformes; family Rallidae; genus Laterallus; species Laterallus jamaicensis. The sequence goes on from JAKCOX010000081.1 coordinate 163,033, forward strand.
ATGTAGCTTGCATTGGAAATCACTATTTGACAAGGCTCAGTGCTTACTCAGTGGCATATTCCTCCTATCAACCCACTCAAAACCATGTTTAGGAACAAGATAATGCTTGCTGCTGCTAAGCAAGCATGCAGGAACGCTCCTCCTCCTCAGTGTCATGCACCTCACTGCTAATTTCTCTATGTATTTTCATTTTTAAGCAACCAGGAAACAATTAACCCCTTCTACTCCTCTTCCCAAGCTGTCATGGGAAGGGAAAACCAAACCAGATGTGACTGGTGCAGATGTTCTCTAGAAAGAAAAGAAGCCCTGGATTAAATACAAGGAATGGGAAGCTTGGAGAAAAACCCAGCTCAGCAAACAGATAGTAATTGAGAAATAAAGGGCATCTCTGTGCAACAGGGAAGGACAGATGGGATAGTTAAGGGGGGACCTCCACACAACATATTGGGGAAGGCAAGAAGGGGAAATCCTCCAGCCAATGTTGCCTGGGAGTTTCCAAAGGTCATCTCTCCCCATGTCCTTTCTCTTTCTCCTTGCCAGCATGAGGAATTAGCCCAAATGTCAAGTTATTGGTCCTCCTGAAAGCAACAGGCACACTGGCTCTTCTTTCCTGGCTTGATGGGAAACTCCAGTGGAAGTTAAGGCTCGAGGCACCCTCTGGCAGAGCAAACACATGACATTTCATGGCATTTATCTGTGTCTGTAGCCCCTGGTGCAGAGGAGGCCACTGGGGAAGAGAAGTAGAAGACTCCCCAGGGCAGCCAGGAGAATCATAATATCACAGGGGTTGGAAGGGACCTGGAGAGCTCCTGAGGTCCAACCCCCCTGCCAAAGCAGCTCCCCAGCTCATACTGCACAGGTCGGTGTCCAGATGGGGCTGGAATCTCTCCAGAGAAGGAGACTCCACGCCCCCTGGGCAGCCTGTCCCAGGGCTCTGGCACCCTCACTGGGGAAAAGTTCCTCCCCAGGTTGGTGTGAAACTTCCTGGGCTCCAACTTGCAGCCATTGCCCCTTGTCCTGTCCCCACAGACACTGAAAAGGGGCTGGCCAATTCCCCCTGCATCCCCTGCTTCAGATAATTATAGACTTTAATTAGGTCTCCCCTCAGTCTTCTCTTCTCCAGGCTGAACAGCCCCAGCTCTCTCAGTCTTTCCTTACAGGGGAGATGCTCCAGGCCCCTAATCATCTTTGTAGCCCTTCTCTGGACTCTCTCCAGGAGATCCCTGTCCTTTTTATCCCAGGGAGCCCAGCACTGGACACAACACTCCAGGTGGGGCCTGAGCAGGGCAGAGCAGAGGGGGAGGATCCCCTCCTGTGACCTGCTGCCCACACTCCTCCTGATGCCCCCAGGATCCCATTGTCTCTCTCAGCCCCAGGGCACACTGCTGGCTCATGGCCACCCTGTCACCCACCAGCACCCCCAGGTCCTTCTCCACAGAGCTCCTCTCCAGCAGGTCATCCCCCAAAAGAGACCTCTGATAAGCTGCTGCAGCCAAGCTCACTCCTTAGGCAAGGCCCTGGAGAGATGTTGACCCCAGCTAGGGTGCACTGTGGGAAAGAGCATCTTGGTCACCTCATCTAATTAAAAAAGTCCTCTCCAGTGTCCCACCTACCCCTTGGCTACCAGGCTCCCAACTGCCAGATGATTGCTCTCTACAACTGCCTGAAAGGAGGTTGTGGAGAGGCAGGGGCTGACCAGTTCTCTCTATCAACTGGTGACAGGGCAAGAGGGAGTGGCCTCAAGTTACACCAAGGGAGGTTTAGATGGGATATTAGGAAAAAACTTCTTCCCAGCCAGGCTTGCTAGGCACTGGAATGGGCTGCCCAGGGAGGTGGGTAGAGTCTCCATCCCTGGGAGGATATAAAAGATGGTTAAATGTGGTGCTGAGGGACATGGGTTAGTCATGGATGGCAGGTTAGGGTGATGGTTGGACTTCATGATCTAAAGGTTCCCTTCCAATCAAGGCAATTCCATGAGCAACTCCAGTGACAGATCTAGACACCCAGACCTCTCAAACCCCTCCACAGTAGATCTTAAGCCAATGTTGATCTTTACTACCAACCCAAATCTTTTAAGAGACCAACTTTTCATAGGATTATGGAGACTTGACATCCATAAGGTCTTGGGGGCAGCAGCTTCTGCTGCAGCATCCACTGCAAGTGCCCACCAGTGGTGGGACAGATCTGGAGAGCCACTGTTGGATATGGTCTGGCACTGCTTGTGCTCATGATGTATTGCAGGAGGATCCAAAACATCTATTTATAGGCTTCTAACCCTGGCATCTGAGATAGCTCTGAGAGCTTCCCATCCTCCCCCAGGGAGGATGTGTGTCTCCTGGTGTGCCTTTAATGTGATATTGTTTGAAGACATGAAAAAGCCCGTTAGGAGCTGGGGAAGTGATGCTAACAGCATTATATTTAACTAAGCTGCAGATTCCAAAGGTTACAGAGTTTTATGTGTGTGGAAGCCAGCAGCTGCCTCACCATTCCTGCCTGCAAGGAGCAGCTTGCTTGGAGCACATCTTAACCAGCTAGCTCTTCTCAAGTGATCCATCAGGTATCTACTTCTAATTTCTTCCCTGTCTTCCTCCAAGCATGGAGGTACCTGATGCTTACCCAAGAGCTAGAGCAGCAGAGCACTCATTCAAATAAAACTAAAACCCCTTAAATCCTGATTTATTTTTCTAATTTCCCCACCTTTTCCCTGCAAAGCAATGTGGCTCTGCTCATAGCTGAAGGAAAGGATCTCCTGCATAAGGATGACTACAGCCTGAGCACCATCAAATCTTGTGGGGAGCAGCTGAGGGAGCTGGGGGGGTTCAGCCTGGAGAAGAGGAGGCTGAGGGGAGACCTTATGACCACCTACACTGCCCTGCCAGGAGGGTGCAGAGAGGTGGGCGAGGGTCTCTTCAGCCAGGGAACAGGAGATGGGACAAGGGGCAATGGGCTCAAGCTGTGCCAGGGCAGGGGCAGCTCAGATGGGAGGGAAAAGTTCTTCCCTGAGAGTTGTGGGGCTGTGGCACAGGCTGCCCAGGGAGGGGGCTGAGTTCCCACCCCTGGGGGTGTTTAACAGAGGGGAGATGAGGTGCTCAGGGATCTGGTTTAGCACAGGACAGGAATGGTTGGACTCAATCTTAAAGGTCTTTTCCAACCTAGTGATGCTGTGATTCTGTGATCAGGAAGGTTTTCCCTGAGCTGGATGAAGCTTCCAGCCCAGGAGCAGAGCTGGCAAGCTTCTCTGCTTGACATTTATCCCAAACCACCCAAGTGAAAGCCAGATTCAAGCAAGGGTGGGAGCACATGGCTGACCTCAGAAATGTAAAGGCCAGGGAGTTGTTGGACTAGCACTTCTCATGAGGCAAGGCATGCCTCAGTGCCACCAGAGCAAAGCCCAGAGAATCTGGCACCCTCAGCCCATGGCAAAAATCTGCCTGGCTCCAGTTCCCATTTTCAAGCTGGCTGCTTTGCCAACCAGTCTGCAAGCACAGCTCTAATTTACAGCCCCAGAGACTCAGTGCCTTATCTTCCCTGCAACCACCCATCTCCACCAGCTGTGCATCCAGCAGTGCACCCGAGATAAAGAGCCTCCTGCAGGTACCCAGGAGGTGGGGGCATCTCACACTCCCCATCTCAGCCAGAGGTATGAAGACATCTTTTCCTTCTTTTTTTCCCCCCCTTTTTAAGGGGGAAATTGGGTTTTCCCCCCCTGCCCAGATATGAACCTTATGCAATGTGCAGCAGTGATCTGGCCCTGGGGAAGAAGCCAGAAATGGAGGGGGGAAAGAATGCATGATGTGCCCAGAAGTAGAGAGAAATACGTTTTTCTGCTGATTTGGACCCAGTGTGGACATTACTGATGGGTGCTGGGCTGCAGAGGGGAATACACAGCTGCCCAGCACAGGAGAGAAACACAGATTCCAGCACCCACTGGGGGAATCTGGACACTGAAGTAAGGTCAGCTGGAGCCACACACCCCCACATGCTTCGAGGATATTTGGATTTCAGGGTTTAACCTGACTGCCCATGCCCAGGGTTTCCCCTTCCCTAAACCCCCCCAGGCAGAGGGGCTTCACCCACCTCCCTCTGCCCCACGTGCATCCCTCTGCATGCATCAAAGAGCCACCTCACCTAGCAAAGGCTCCCTGCTTTGGGGTTGGGTTTCCCCTTCCACCATGCTATTTATCTACTGACCACAAGGTTTTCTCATCTCTCTGGCCCATTTAAGGTTCTCCCCACCCAGCTAGCCCCTCTGCTGCCCCAAATCCATCTCATGCCAGCCCAAAGGACTCCCTGCACACAAGGGCTCCCTGTGAGGAGGCAGCTTTGATGGGCTCCAGGACACTGTTCCCTCCTGTGTCCCCAGCACCCACCGTGACCGAGGCGTGACAATAAGGAGCCTGTGCAGGGCTGGGTCACATGTGTGGCTGCAGGGAGAGGAGAGCAAGAGCAAACTCGTTTATAAATAGCTTCAGATGGCTAATTATTCCTCTTCCTCAGCCCGATGTATATGCAAGCTCCATTTATGGAAGCCAGACACACACACAAGGGGAAAAAGCTGGGTCAGGGCAACTTTTTATAGCCTAGAGTAACAAGGGGGACAACCTTTCCCTACAGAGCCATTTCTCCACCTCACATGGCCTCCCCTCGTGACACACACCATCTATCCCCCTCCACCCACCCCCATTCATCACCAAGTCTGTCCCACAGGAGCAGCATCAACCCCAGACTTTCTCCAGGACCCCCCTTGCTGCTGAAATGCTCCCCAAAGCGACAAGTATTGACATGAAGGGTGGGTTTGGGGGCAGCACCCAATATAAAACACCCCAACACAGACTTGTACCAGCCTCATATTCATGCCCAGGGAGCAATGAAGTGTCTGAGCACGAATCAGTGGTGTCACTTCACCACAGCAGGTTGTAGACAGGTTTCCTGCCCCAATCCTGGAGATACTTTGCTAAGCCCACCAGTGCTGCTGACTTAGGGCTAAGGTACTTCTGAGTCATGGTGTAAAGAAATTAGAGCCAGGCAATGCCTCAAGTTATTCTTATTTACAGAAATATCAGGTTGGAAAAGACCTTTGAGATCATTGAGTCCAACCAACTAAACCATAACCCTGGGCACCTCAGTTACCCATCTGTTAAATACACCCAGGGATGGTGACTCAACCCCCTTCCTGGGCAACATATAACAACTCCTAACAACCAACCACCTAACCACCACCCCCAATCACCTCCCTGTACATATACAACTCCTAAAACACAAATAAATCAGCTTATTTCCACAGCAGGACCACAGAGTGGATAAGATGTAGCTAGAGCTTCTGCTCTTTGTGCCATTAATGTTCATGGGTGTGGAAGAACAAATAGTGACATGCAATCACAGTGACTCTTGAGTTTCTGCTGTGGAGTCCAACAGCTCAACTGGCAACACCACACTGGTAATGCCTACCCATGAGGGACAGCGTCTTGGTGGTGGCCATGTGCTTGCCAAGCACCCCTGGCCATAACTTGGAGCTGATCACAGCTACACCAGAGACCAAAATGGGGACCATTTCAGTTGGTGGAGGTTTGCTGCCCTGAGCTGGAAGCTGCGCAGCACAAGCCTGTGGAGACCTGAGGGCTCAAGAGCTGGTTGTTCAACAGACAGCGTGCTAATTAGATGCAAACTTCTTGGAGGCTCTCGTGGTCCAGACAGAGACCAGAGGGAGGAGATAAGCCACAAATGGGACCTTTGGAAATCAGCTGGTCCCAGCTCCTTTAGCTGCCCTAGCCCAGGCTCCAGCTGGTTTCCTACCAAAGATATTTTGAGCTGGTGCTTGATGTTCTCACTGCAGCTCAAGCCTCTGGTTCCATCAGCTTGGTTCCCCAAATTGAGACTCAGAGTACCCTGGGGCAGGACATAAGCCTTCCCTCTCATGTCAGTGGAGTCTTCTCCACACAGCATGTATGAGAGTGATGACAACAACTTGGACTGGAGCCTGGTTGACTGGTGATTAATTGTACAAGAGCTTCTTAAAAAAAAAACCCCATAAAGTCAAGCAGCCCTGTCCTGACAACTTCTTGCTGTGGGTTTGGTTTTCCCAACCTAAGAGCCCCCTGTGCCATCTTCCTTCACCCCCCAAAAAATAGGAGCCCAGAAGCCTCTGCCTGCCTCCAGCTGCCTCCATCCCCAACAATGCGCTCCTCAGAGCACAAATTGGTGTTCCTCAGAGCCAGCCTGCCAGGGGGTCAGAGAGCACCAACACCTTGTCACCCAACCCCTGAGCATGAGGGACACACAAGGAGACCCAGCCACACACTGCAGGACTGGAGGTGGAGGCTGCTCCTCTCACAAGGTGCCTCCAGCCCCCCAGCAGCCCTTAGCACCGCTCACTTTCAGTGCACATGGTCCCCCTTCAGCTCTGTCCCCCCCCTTCACCCCTCCTGACTAGACTGGGCCATCACAAGGGATATTAATCCCCAGAAGCCCACTGCCCCACCACAACACCCCTGCTTGGAGAAATGTGGCGACTGGCAGAGAGCAACATGCAATTAGATATGAATTTGAGGTGAAGCCATTTTATTGGGTGAAATCACCCAGATTCTAGACCTTTCTTACTGCAAACATGGCAAGCTAAACAACTGCTAATTGGTTACACACACTGTATTGATTGGTTAGTGATTATAAGGAGTTCTGATAAACATATCTTCTAGCTAAACATCCTTAGTTTACCTTTAATGCCTAAAAGCATCCCCACACCTGCTGGTTTTGACCCTCTTGTTATGGTTGGCTCTCAACATGTTCCATTACTCCCAGAAACCTTCCCATAACTGCTTCTTGGGTTTGGGCAGCCTGTACCCCTGTCAGCAAGGCTGCTGTGTTTTGAGAAAGGGATTATCAGGATCCTCTCAGCATGAGGAACTTTTCCTGTCTCATGGGAACAGAAGAATATTGTCAGGGTCTAAATCTTGGGAGAAGAGAGCTAGGCCGCACGCAGACCTGCTGTCTTCCCCAACAGAGACACCCATTCTCAAGCATCAGTGTTGCCCCTTGCCTCTGAGTGACCCTTAGGGCACTAAATCATGGTAAATAAAGCCCCAAACAGCAGCCCAGCATGCAGAGTCCCTCAGCTGCTGTGGAGCTGCTCCAAGCCTTCTGCATCAAACAAGCAGAGAGTGTGACAGCACTTCTGTTTCCCCTCATGTCTACACCTTATTTCCCACCCTGGGCCCTTCCCAGCCCCACATCCATTCACAGTGATCCCTGTGCCTTGACACTAACATGACAGAGCAGGTGAGACATCTGTCTTCCACCATCCCCTGCTCCCCTACCTCCCTCCTGACAGAATCTTGGCATGGGAAGCCTACCAAAAAAACCCCTCTGTTGGAGAAAAACAGCTCTGCCCAGGAACAGGAGCTCTGAGCAGGAATGAAGGGCATTTCTCAGAGCAGCTGACAACCCCCTCCACCCCCCCCAGCCCATTTTTCCAGGGCTGGAAGTGCTGAGCAGAAGACAGGACTGAGTGGAGAGATGCAGGTGGTGAGCAGGGGGAGGAGAAGTGAGCTGGGAATTGGTGGGATTTCACTTGTCATTATTCACTCCTGTGTTATGACTATCAAGTGGGGCCATCAGCTGGCTTCACCCATCTCCCACACCCACCCAGACAGTGATGAATGGCACAGGAGCTCTCACCAGCATCACTATTTCACGCCCCTAACTGGATCCACATGAACCTCATAGCAACACACCCTCAGAGACCCCCATGCTATGCTTCACTACCTCCCCACCATTCCACCAGCAAGGAGGGGAGGCGATGATGATGAGCACAGCTCCCTGGACACATCCATCCTGCACCCAGTACCACCCTGCTCTGTCACCTGCGACACATCCCTTTGCCTCCCAGCACCTCCAGTCCCCCTCCACCAAGACTTATAGACCACCAGCCCTTCCAAAGACACATCCCAGAGCTTTGTTTGCCTTGTCTAAGCCCTCACTCACCAACAGCAACAAACATGGCTCAGTTGGGTGAAGAATGCCAGCGCTGACTCATATGATTGAAGCCCTGTGTGCATCTCATTACCAGTAAACATCCTGGGCTGGCTATAAATACACTTCCAGTCATTCGGAAAGACAAAGCACTCCACCAGCTCTCCTGTGGGATCGGAGAGATTTGAGATCTTCCCTCTGCCCCACAACAAACACTTTCCCCCTCCTCCCCATCCTGCAGAGAGGCTTCAAGCAGGAGGCCACTAGCAGCAGCAGTGACACAAGGAGGAGGACAGCTCCCAACCCAGCTGATAAAGTCCTTGCAGATGTTTTCCCTCCCACACAACAGCACAGGCAGCTCACAAAGCACCCACCCTGCATGGAAGCCCAGCTCCAGAGGTGGCCAGCTTCCCAGTGCCTGCCTGGTGCTTTGATGATGCTGAGCACTGCAGCAGATCAGAGCCCACTGGGGCTTTGTGCACTGCAGTGATTTGGAGCCACCTGGGATGAAGACACAGGACTCTCCAGGTCTCCTCCAAAGCTGGCAGCACCTTGATGCATGCTCTTTCATGGAGCTACCCGAGGCAACAGGTCCTGCATCTCCAGCAACATCAACCCCACCAACCCATCAACTCCAGGAGAGCCTGGAACAAGGAACCCACAGCTCCTCTGACCACAACAGACTTTCTGGAGAGATCTGCTGAGCCTCAGCTCTCACCCATAGACACTATAACTATCAGATCTTAAGCTCTTTTAAGATCTTAAGCTACTTTTGGGCTTTATCCACCTTATTTCACACTTGCAAATAAAACCACCCCAGTGCCTCAGCACAAGCATCATCTTCAATGTCTGCTGCATGTTGATACCTTCACTGCAGCACCAAAGAGCTGTGCTGTGCCAGAGGAGCAAGGCTCTCCAGCACGCTCCATCCCACCTATTCCCACTCCTATAAAATCCCCCAAAGCAAGGGGACCCCAGCATCATTCCACCTCCCAGTATCTGGACTTTAATTCAGCTGGGGGAACTCACCCACAAATCTACAAAGCTCAAACCTCACCTTGACCCAAATCTAACCCTGGAGAGACCCAAGGGCAAAGCAGGACGTGCTCACAATAGCTCAATGGCTCTGGAGACAGAGAGAACATGAGCTTGATGTTGCAGAGAGGGATGGCAGCCTGCCCAGGGCAGGGTAAGCCAATAACCAAGAAATTCAAGGAGACAGCCACGCTCTACCTGACACATTCACCTTCAGCAGCCTGGCACAGGCTCTCAGCTTCAAAACACTGCAGGGCTTCACTGCTGCTGCAACCTCCTGTAATTATTATTTATTTTGCATGAACATGGATAACTTCTCTTTTTTTCCTGGATTCCCAGTGCCTTTGAGGAAAAATCCTCACCTAAACCTGCTCTTCTTGTATGAGCAAAGCCCTGAGCATCACAGCAGCTAAATACAGCACCAGCTCCAGAAATAACCTGGTGAAGATGGGTTAAGAAGGGGGGTTGGGGCTGAGGTGAATAAAAGCTTGGGCACACATCGTGCTTTAGCCTGTTTCTGCATCTATAAAGGGCCTGAGGAAGAAACAGGTCTGGTTTTCCCCCAAATCAGGCACCAGCAGAGCAGGGTTACAGGCAGCCCCCAGTGTTTTTACCCATCTGCACCAAGAGTCATGCAGTGAAGCTGGACAAGCAGGCCCCAGAGTTCTGCCCTTGGCAGGGACTGACACCTTCTCAGCTCCCTTCTCTTCTCCATCATGTCAGACACTGGCACATGTTCAGACTCTGCTTGGAGCTCCTGCTAGAGGCCACAGATCTGCTCAGCACCCAGCGATGACAGCAGCCTTGCTATCACAGCTTCATTGCCTCAGGCACAGGGTCTGGGGAACAGCCAAGGCCACACAACCTGCTGTCCAGGTCCCCCAAGCAAGGATGCCCAAAGGACCAAGGACTCCAGTATCATTTAGCCCACCAAAACCAGGAGCTCTGTGCTCTGAGGAGAAAGGTCTGAGGTTTGAGCACTGCTAATTACACCCGAGTCCAGCATCTCCCAGCTCTACCACACAACTGGCACCAGAGAAACACCCAAATCTCATTCCCATACAAAGTACCAAGCCCTTAGCCCAAGGCACCCTAAACCCACCAAGCCCTTAGCCCAAGGCACCCTAAACCCACCAAGCCCTTAGCCCAAGGCACCCTTTCACACATAGCTAAGGTTATGAGATGATTTAGAACACATGCTGGCACCTTTCCTCCCCGTCACCAACTGCAATCAGACCCTCCAGGAGCAATGACCTTACAGAAGGCAGGGTGATCCTTGCTGCACACTGCACCCCTCAGCTCATGGGGCAGCCCTGACCACCTTCATCACCCAGTCTATCAGGCATGGCAGGAGGGGTCCAAGCCACCATGTTTCAGCCCCCAAGGGCATCATCAGTGGCAGAAATACCTGGGTGATGCACCAAGGACACCTCAAAATGCCCATCCCACAAACAGTGACCTCAGGTGTCTCCTGCAGACTTCAAGAGCTTCAGATCCAAGCACAGCAAGAGACAGGCTGAGAGAGAGGGAAGCAGCAAGGCACTGGTCCAGTCTGGGTGGTTATCTTGGAAATCCACCTTGTTCTAGTCATAACTGGTCCCTCCTAGAACCAGAACTGACTTTAGGGAGTCCTCAGGTTTGCCAACAAACCCCTGGTTGCAAGGGAAGCTCTCCTTGGACCTTGCAAAATGCCAGCAGGGGGAATAAACCCCAAGTTTAAATACAGTGAGATCAGAACAGGAATTGCAGCACCTGCTTCACAGAATCCCAGACTGGTTTGGGTTGGGAGGCACCTCAAAGATCATCTATTCCCAACCCCCTGTCATGAGCAGGGACACCCTTCCCCAAGCTTGAGGGTCTGCAGGAAGCTGCCGACCTGGATCCCAAGCCAAAAGCTTCCCCAAACCATCCTGCAGCACAGTGTAAATGCTCCCATTCCAGGCTGTAGAGGGATGAGGAAGAGTTAAAGGATCTGCTTTGGGCTGTGCTGGGTTTCCCAGTTGGAACAAGGAAAACCCAAGCTCCCACACCCCCAGCATCCCAGACAGGAGCCTTGCACCAGCCAGGGAGCCAAACACCCCCCTCCTAAACCACAGGCACTTTGGAGGGACATGATTTTTTTTAAAGCCTTTTGGAAAGAGACCCCTTTTCTCTTCCTTTCCCCAGGGTATTGGAAAAATCATTATCAACAGGGGGAAAAAGAGAGAGAAAATTCCTCCTTTCATTCTCTAGAATTAACATGAGCTCCTCTAAACACTCATTGTGCTGCCTCGATTCTTCACACACCCTGGAGTCCAAGCCTGACAAGGGGAGACACAGCAGTGGTTATGACCCAACTTTCTGGCTAATTAAAAAGCTTGTCAAAGAGCAGCCTCTCTCCCTGGAGAGCCCAGGGCAGGAAATGAGTGACTCCCCACAGCACGTGAGCCAAGCTCCTGGCTTGTCTGTGGACTGGCCACACTCTCAGCTCCTGATTCACAAGGGAAGGGTGACCACCCCACCCAGCACCCACCCAAGAGCCCCTCTGAACTCGTTTGGGCACGTGTAAGGAGGAGCATCAGGGCCAGGGGAGGTCCTGGCTGTCTGCCCCTCCCTCTTGGTCTGGGCCATGTATGATTTGGTCACATCCAACTGTGAGCAGCAGCCTTGGCCCTTTTCCAGAGGGGTCTGGACAGGCTGGAAAGATGGGCCTGGGGGAACCTAATGAGGTTCAACACTGCCAAGGGTCAGGGGTGGCACTGGGGCTGAGGAATCCCAGACACAGATACAGACTGGGAGAAGAGCTGCTGGGGAGCAGCCCTGTGAGAAGGACCTGGGTGTCCTGGGGGATGAGAAACTGAACATGAGCAGCAGTGGCTCTGGAGCTGGGAAGGGTGATGGGATCCTGGGCTCCATCAGCAGAGGGGTGGCAGCAGGGACAGGGAGGGGATTGTCCCTCTCTGCTCTGCCCTCCTGAGGCCCCAGCTGGATCCTGTGTCCAGAGCTGGGGCCCAACACAAGAAAGATGTGGGGCTGTTGGAGAGGGGTCAGAGGAGCCACGGAGATGCTCAGAGGGCTGGAGCAGCTCCCCTATGGAGAGAGGCTGAGGGAGCTGGGCTGGGTCAGCCTGGAGAAGAGAAGGCTGTGGGGGGACCTCATTGCAGCCTGCCAGTCCCTGAAGGGAGCAGAGGAACAGGAGGGGAATCAGCTTGTTCAAGGGCAGAGACTGGCAGGACAAGGGGGATGGAGTGAAGCTGGAGGAGGGAAGGGGGAGAGGAGAGGCTGGGGGGAAGTTCTGTGCAGAGAGAATGGTGAGGGGCTGGAAGGGGCTGCCAGAGAGGGGGTGGGTGCCCCATCCCTGGGGGTGTTCCAGGCCAGGTTGGCTGGGGCCCTGGGCAACCTTGTGTAGCTCCAGGCCTGAGGTTGGTGTCCCTGCCTGTGGCAGGGGGGTTGGAGCTCTGTGACCCTTGGGGTCCCTCCCAACCCAGGCCATTCTATGATTCTTTGCTTGTGTAGAATTCAAGGTATAATTTAGCAAGGGACACAAGGACCTGCTTTAAAAGGGAAGTGAGGAGGCAACGTGTGCTCAAGCACCCCCCAAAGAAAGGGATAAAGCAGAAAGACTCCAACCAGACCCCTGAAACCCTTGGGGAGGAGGAAAAAGCTTTGTCACCAGGCTATTCACACATCCTTAATGCAATGGCCACTTGCATCCCACTCCCATGGGTAGTCAGCCTAAACTTCCTTTCCCCCAGATTTGATGGGAGGGGGAGAGGAGGTGGCAGTGGAGCCTGTTGCCACCCCAAAGGACCCATTAAACACAAGGGAGATCCCCAGCCTGCAGCTGGAGGAGAGAAGCCAGAGTAAAAACTCAGTCTGGAGAAAACAAAGTCTCCAAATCACACTATTTTAGGAAAAAATAATCAAATAGAAGTCAAAAGGTTTCTCCTCCCTCTGATTAAATTATTTTAACCCAAGTTTTCCAGGCTCCAGGAATCTCCTGGAACACAAGTACAAGAAGCCACCTGGAAGGAGCTGGTTCGTGTGGGACCCCCAGATAACCCAGCTCTAAACCCAAACCCTGCTCACCAACCCTGCTCCAAAGAGCCCAGCCAAACCCACTGTCTCCAAAACACATCCCTGCTGCCCTGCATCCGCAGGGAGATACCCAGCCCAGGGCTCCACATCCCGGCGGCGGGGCCACAGCTGCTCCTGGGGCTCCCAGCTGCCCGGGGTAGGATGAGGATGGTTGGGAGGAAGGTTGGGAGAGCATCGCTCCCTGAAACTTCCCGGCCGAGGCCACGGGGTGGCAGCAGGTATCTGCTGATGGAGAGCGCCCAGCCAGGGGCCAGCGCCCTGCAGCACTGCCTGCTGCCCGGCACCAGCTCTGCTCACTCCCCCCTCCCCAAAACAAGGCGGCAGAGGTGGGAAGCAGAGGAGCAGCTTGTTCCGAGGAGCAGGTTTGACTGACATTGAGAAGATCTTCCCTCCGGAGAGAGGGTCCCCTTCTCCCCACGGCTGCAGGATGGAGGGGACACACCAGTGACCTCTGTGTGACAAGCCCTTCCTCCCCACGGGCTCCCAAACCCCCTCCCCTCCCTGCAAATGGGCACGCAGGGCCAAAGGCACCATAGCCAGGAGGGTAACCAAGCCACCAGCCTCCTCTGCAGCCTGGGTGGCCCTTTTGGGGGCCTTTTTGGGGCCATCAGGACTTGGTTTGCTGCCAATCTCCTGCTGTGCCCAGGTGTTCCCCCACCTGCTCTAGCCTTGTACCACTGAAGGGACACCCATGTATTCTTAATGCCACAGAGGAACTTGAACCCAAGTCCCATCTTTGTTGCTGGGTGAGCAGCAGGAATATGGCAGCCAACAGCTGCCCCAGGCCCTGTAAAGGTCCTTACAGGCAGGAGGCTCCAGGATGTGTTCAAACATTCCTCCATCCCTTGATGGGTGGCTGTGCCTGAGGGCACAGCTCTGGGACCATGCAGCAGCCCTGTGGAAGCTGCAGCTCCAGGTACCTGCCAGGGTTGCATCCCTCAGGTCTTGCAGGTGCTGCAGCTCTGGGAACAGGCACCCATCCCTCAGGGGGAGATATAGGGCAGGGTGAGAACATGAGGCTGGGGAAGGGGTGGGCAGTCACACAGCGAGATGCTGCAGGCCAGCTTTGAGAAGCTCAGCTGGTGGACTTGAAGGCACTGCTGGTTGGGTTGGCACAGAGGACAGAAGATTGGAGGCACCAAAAAATTTCACCCCAGGCCCCACATCACTCACCCCATCACCCCTTTTCTCAGGGCCATCAGTGGGATTGGGACCCCAGCAGAGAGAGAGGAGCTGCCAATCCTCACCCCACCCCCCAGCACAGATCCTGCCTGCTCCCACCAGTGAGCCTGCTGCTCACCACAATGCCCTGCTTGCCGCACAGCAGGGACCTTCAAACACCAAGGCAAACGTGACACTTCGGAAAGGAGAGATCCTAATAAGACACCTGAGCTTCACCACCCCACCCCTGGCAGAAACACACTGCAACTTATCACCAAATGCCAGTGTGGGGACCACATGGTGCAATGCCACTGAAGCCAGTCATGAGGGATGCCAGGCTCTGGTTCCATTCCCATTCCCACAGCATCCCCTAGAGTTTGTATTAACAATTCATCTTCTATTCTACACAACACATGGGTTATAACAACATGTTTTGGCTGAGCTGGGCAACTGCTGCTGCAGAGGCATCACAACAGCTCCCATGCCAAAACCAGCTCCATCTCAAGCCCTCTTTGATTATTTAGGGGTTTTGCTAGACATTGTTCTTTGATCCAATAGGTCTCATTTCCCATTCAGGAAACAGGAAAGCATCTTTCCAGGGAGGCATATTAAACCTGGGTGCTTTATCTAGACATACTTCCAAGCCTGATCTTGGGAGGAGGAGCAGGTGAAAGGCTGGACAAAGTCAGCTTTGGGCTGCAAGGGAGACAGGCCAAGTGATGACAACGCAACCCTACCTTCCAGATTCAAAAACTCAGGGAAAAAATGGATTTACAAAGAGCAGCTGGCTGTCCTGACCACCTTACATGACCAGCAGCACTCCTTCCTTCATGTCCCACAGCCACCAAACCCCTCCTTCCCTCCCATGGGCTCCTTCCACCGCTCAGTTAAAAATTGCTTTAAGCCCAGCTTATATCCCCAAGGATTTCAGAGGGCACCCTGGAGGCATCTGCAACTGCTGACCGTACAGGGATGGAAGAAAACACTCTGGAGAGCTGGAGTGGGGAGAAGACAGAGGTCTTGTGTCAAAGAGAGGGTCTATATGGTTTCACCAAAGCCCAGGAGCCAGTTTTACAAGGCTTAGCTTAAAGCTGCACTACAGTTTCAGTCCTGCCAGCCTTGCTTGACAGCAGGGAGGACCGCAGCAAGGTGCTGGATGCTCTCTGCATCCACACAGCCCAGCAAGGTCAGCCCAAAGACATGCTCCAAAGCAGCCAGGGGTTGGGATACAGCCTTGCATCACATCATCCTCCCCACCTCCACGAGGAGCACGTATCCAAGGCCTGATCCATCAGAGCTACCACACAAAAGCTTTAAGTCTTTGGAGTGGGGGGGGAGAAATAAAAAATACCCACCCAAACCCTGACACTTGGCCAACCTGAGGCTTTCAACTCCCCAGGAACAGAGCAAGACCGAGCCCAAGCCTGATTTCAATTCTGCAGGGATCCCAAGCCCCCTCCTCCCAGGATTTCCACCCTTTAGAAGTTAATTCCCCAGCAACTTTATTTTAGAGCAATTTTCAGTTCCCATTCCACCCGCTGCGCTGGGCGATAAGTGTGCAGCTCCTCTACTATCTAGCTCTCTCCAGCCTAGGAAGATAGCTCTGCCTCTCCCCAGAAGAGGGGAGGTGATGTTTGGAAAGTGGGCCTATGGATTATGATAAGGGAATGGGTGGTTTTATATGCTGAGCAGTACCCACCCCCCCTCCTCCTCCTCCTCCTTTACCTGGCCTTGCGCAGGCTATTTTCCATGCTGCTCTATCTCCTATCAATAGGAAACAGTCAAGTGCAGGCAGTGTGTTAGAGCAAAAAGACCCTTCTTTTGCAGATACAGCATCATCCAAGGCTAATAGAACCATGGGCTTGAAAAAATTATACAGGTAATAGCTTCAAAAAAAGAAAAAAAGACCCAAAACCCCCAAAAAAAGCATCTTAAAGACAAAGATTTCAGTTTTAAGGGACAAAAAGCAAGGGGGAGGATAGTGATTTTACTGTTCCAGGAGAAGAAATCCTTTTGGAGGCTTGTTAATTTGTTTTTCTTAATGCTGAGAAGTTAACTTGTGAACGTTAAATATCTGCTTTTAGGGAGAGGGCCCCCCAACCCTGCTTCCCATTACACCGGGCATCCTTCCAGCTGGTGTAACTGCACTGAAGTCAATGGGTTACTTTGGATTTCAGCCAAAATAATTCAGATCAAAATCTCCTCCTGTGTTTGTGTTATGGGAACCTGATCCCACATCACCACTGCCCAAGGAGCCAGGTATTACCGTGCCCGGTTTTACTTCTCCCAGCTCAGGGATGGGACATCTCTGGAGGCTTTAATGGTGCCAGAACCCAGGGGCCACTCTTCAAATACTTAAGCATATTGGAAGCAAAACAATCAAATTACCTGCTTTCAACAGTTTGTCACCTATGTCAAATATTAAAGCAAAGCAATTGATTAAGGAGAGGAATTAAGAAGAAAACCTCTCCCCTCCTTTCCAAGGAAAACGCAGGAAATTAGAACTGACTCTTGGAGCAGAAATAACCCCTCCTGCCCTGTTTACTGGGGTTTGCAGGGGATTTCTTTCCCCCTCCCCAACTTTATGGTGCATTAGCCACTGGGTTGGCTTTCATCTCAAGGCCCTGAACTGGTTTTAGCCAAAAGAAATGACGTTTAAAAAGTCAGCACCAAATTAAAGCAAGTCATGTTGTGTGTGTGTCCCCCAAGCTGCACACTGAGGGGCTCTTAGGAGCCTGAGCCCATCCCTTGCATGGCTAATGTGGAATATAATATAACCCTCCTTCTCTTGCTGCTCCCAAACACTTCTTTAGACTGAAAGCTGTTCTGCAAAGGGCCTCATGGACTTCATACCCAGCTGAAATCTCAGCACCGGACTCGACTAACTCAAGAGCATCTTCCCTGCCCTATGGGAGAGCAGTGTGGTACAGATCACAGACCATGTGCCCACATCTGGCTGCACACAAGCAAACCAGAGACAAACAGAGACAGACTTTAGATAGTTGAAGATGTCTTATCCTCCTACAGACTCTAGGGTTGCAGAACTCCCACCAACACAAGCCTCACCACCACTCTCCAACTCCACATCCACCATGGATAGAGGGGAGGGAAAAAAACCACCCCACCCAGGGAAAGCTCCCCTTAACTTCCCTTCCCTGGGGTAGCAGTTCAGATGTTGATCTCCCAGGGTTCCTATTAGATTTCAGTGACAGCCAATTGCAATTTTAATATCTGCTTAATTATTCTCCTGCCAACCCAAGCAGCAGCGATTACTGCCTGAGATTAAGCACTGCAAGGCTGAGCTGCGTGCAAATTTCTCTCTGTGTTTCTGGAGACTTATCTCCTTCAGACAAAAAAAACCCTCATGCATTTCTTAGACCAGGATTCTTATTTTTTTTCCTCCCCTCTCTCCCCCCTTTAATGTTTTGTCTCACTGTGAATTGGTGTAATCACTATTATGGGAGGATCAAACAAAAAAAAAAAAAGCTGGAAAAATATATTTTTAAAATAAAAAGAAGGAAGAGAAAACATCCCTGAGACTTCAGACTGGGAAAGCAAACAGCTTCATCTTGATTTTAAGGAGGTTTTAGAGTGGTACTTTAAGAAAACATCCTACAGAAGCAGGACATGCTGCTCCTGCCTGTGCAGGAGGAAAATAACCCCTCATCCCAAGCACTCCTAGGCAGGGATGAAGGCAGAGCTCTCCATCTCCATGTGTACCATTAATAAAACCAGAGAGAGCTGCTCTTCTCCACACAATACCCCCCCCCAAGCATTGCCTTAATCTAAACTGAGATAGGAATCCCAACCTAACATTAAAATCAGACAAAACTAAACAATATAGGGACTTTTCCCCCCTTTTTTTTCCTCCCCCCACTTCAAACATTACCTGGCCATCAAAGGTATCACCTATGAGAAATAGCTCAGCATTGCTGAGAGTCTTAAGCCTGGGGAGAGTAGCAGGGTGCAGGGGTTTGCCCAGGCAGGGGGTGGGAGCCCTTAACTTAGTAGCTAATAAAACATTTTCCTCCCTATTGTAGTAGCCTCCTCCCACCTCCTGACCTTTTTCCTCTTGGAGTAATTAGAAGCTACCTGGTGGGAATGAAAGAGGGGAATTGGAGGGTTGCTCAGTGGGATTTAACCTTTTCTTTCTCCCCCTCCCCCCCATCTCTGCCCCGTGCTTGTTGCTTCTCTCTTCCTCAGCACTGAAAGCATGCCAAATTTAAAGCAGCTCTTGGGGAGGGATGCATGGCTTCATGCAAGTCACTCCAGGGAAACTACAGCATTACAACTCCTGGGAAACTCAGGAGCAGAGCCCAGGAGGAGCCACAAAGCATCACTGCTCTACAGAGCTCTTCCACAAGGCAGTGGGAAGGGAACAGGAACGTTACCTGCTCTACTACGAGGTCCCATGGAAGATAAATAAAGGAGACTGGAGCAAGAGGAAGAATTAAACCAGTAGTTTTAGGGATGAAGTCCAGCCAGTCCCTCAGCCAGAGCAGCTTGGCTCTCTCAGTACCCCAAGGGAAGCCTGCAAACCAGCCTCCTAAGGGGTAAATCACATCACACAACAGCACACCAGGTTTGAAACCAACTGGGTTTTGGCTCACATCACTCACCCAGTGATTTAGAGCTAACAATTTAAAAAGTAAACCAAATATAAGGAATATCCTTATGAGCTCAGTCCATTCCTGCATCTACATAATGGTCAGGAGCCTCCTCTCCAACTCAGGGCTCAGGCTCCCTCCTCCAGCCTGCCTGAAGCCACCTATAAAGACCCAACCTCACTTCCTACTGCCTTACTCCCTGTAGGATTACTTACTACAGTGCATTCCTTCACTCAAGCTGCCATCCCAGCAATAACCCACCACCACCCTCAGAAGCCCCTTTAAGGGAAGGGTGATAAACAGCTGGGCCAAGCACAGAAAGCTCAGGATAACAAGATAAGAAATATTACTTTTAAGAGAGACATTAACATCTTTCAACAGCTTCAACAAAGCCTTTGCATAAAGCTGATATCAAGCTCAGAGACCAAACACACAAACAGCTTCTAAAAAACCCCAAAGCAGCAATCACATATCACTCACCTGAAGGTTGCAGAAACCAGCCCAGAAACAAAAAAGAAGCTTTCCAGAACTCTCCAAAGCTTAACTGCTTCATAAGCATCTTCTTTCTAGCAGCCTTAAAGGTTTAGAGAGGATATTAAGCACTCTCGAAGACCTTTCCTCCTCTGCTTGTGCTCCCTGTGAGCCTCAAAGCAACTAAGCCAAACCCTGAGCAGCTCCCCAAATACCTCCACCTGGACCTCACAGAGCCCAGGTGGGTCATGCCCCCTCCTCCATGATGAGCTTGGGTGATATAAGAAGCAGCAGCTGCTGCTCATTGCCCCTTCCCCACACCCAGGGACCATCCTGCCCTGGGATCCTTGGTAGGTGCTTTGCTCTATGGGCAAAATAATGTTCTAATGTTGTTTTTCCCTGTGTAGTCCTGGGGTTTGTTGGCTGTGGTTAAGCTGTCAGGGTGTGTTGTGGGGTTTTTCATTCTCGAGGCTGTAATTCAGCACTCTAAAGGGGCTTCTAACCCTTATTTTTTAATGCCATGTTCTAGTACCCACTGAGGCAGCTCTGCTCACAGGATGCTGGAGCTAAATGCCAGGCCTTAGCTGCAATGGGATTAGAAAGCAGGGCTTGTAACTCTAAATGAGGAGGGCTGAAGTCACTTGGAGTTGCAGCAGCAAGCCTGCTGCAACTGTGCAATGCTTCTGCTGCAGCCTCTGAGAGTCTCAGGCTGCTGCTGCTGGGTGGTTCCCATCAGCTGGCTGGCAGTGTGGCTGCTCCTGTGCCTGTGTGCAGCAGGGTGTAGGGATGGGCTGCTCTCAGGATGCTGCTGGCATCTAGGCATAAAAAAAGCACAGCACAGACCATCTTCCTTCACTTACTCACTTTCCCCTGTGTATTAATTCCTCTTTCCTTGAGGAAAAACCTTCCTCCATTGGGAAGGGAAGCACCTGATGTATCCCTGCTTGGCTTCTGGCTGTCACTGGGGGCAAGCTGGCAAGCTGCCCAAGCAGAGCATCTCTAAATCCTAGAATCACAGGAGTTGGAAGGGACCTTGAGAGATCATCAGGTCCAACCCCCAAATGCTGCTTCTGAGAGCAGCTCTGGGGTTGCTACAAGCTGTGTCCTCACCTGGTAAAGCTTCTCCTTAAATCTCCTCCACCAGGAGAGGAGCTGGTGGTGAACAGTGCTGTGCCTTCAAATCTGAGTCTCTTCAGGACACAGGTGAGCTGGAAACTATAAGGGAGAAGGGGAAGAAGCCTTTGCAAATGCACTTTTTTGATCTACCTTAACAACTGCTATAGAGAATTAAATGGAATTCATTTCTGTGATGAAGGAATTAATGGCAATAGGGAGAATCAGGCTCAGGTAGGAGACTTGAATCCAAAGAAGGGAATAAAGCCTTGAAATTCAAATGAAAAAATTATTATATAAGCATAAAGGGAAGCTATTTTACACCTGTAAGACTAAATGTATAAATATGAAGCAACTGCTCCCTCTGGGAAGAGAGGATTGTGCTTTTAATTCACCCAGACAAATATGCAGCTTGGCTCCATCTGATTCCTTACACTTCAGGAAAGACCAAACCCTTTGTGGCTTCTTCCCACCATGCTCCTGACTTCTTCCTGGACTTCTCACTGCTGCCATGACCTTCTGTGTGCTGGGAGCATCCTGGGGCTGGAGCAGGCAGTGAGGCAGGAGCCCTGTGCTCTGGTTTACTGGTTCTCCAAGGGTTTCTTCAGGCTCTGTGCCCTCCTTGCCTACACAAAGGGCTGTAGCTACAGTAGATTCAGCTCCCAGAAAATTCCAGGCAGCTGCAGAAGCTCTGAGAGTGGCTGGGCTGTTATGGACAGGCATCTGGGTGTAGTTTCTTTACCCCCTCAGTGAAAGGATGGAAGAGTGATGTCTTTATGGGGGTTAGAAATGTTCTGGCCCTGAGTACTGGAGTGGGACTAATCTGGGAGCAGGTGAGTTATGAGCCAGATAACAGGGGATTTGGATGGTATATCCAGTGCAGAGGCAGCTTGAGTTATTTGAGGGCAGGTGCTCTGCTCTTCTCTGCAAATCCATCTTTTGCATGCCTGCAGCTGGGTGTCTCAAAGGCACCCTAAAATTGCCAAGACACACCTCCCCTTGCTCCCAAACTCCCCTCTTAAAGCACGATGGTATTGCCCCTCCTGGGATAGCTGTGTCCTTTGCCACCTTCTCCAACAGCCTGTTCCCTCAAGATAAATAAATCTCTAAGCCTGGGAAGGCACAGAGCTCATGGATCTGGTAGGGTTGGAAGGGACCTCCAGAGGTTGAATCCAACCCCCCTGCCAAAGCAGATTCCCTGGGACAGGTCACACAAGGCTTGGAAAATCCCCTCTTGCACCTTGACTCTGCCCCAGCAGAACCTCGACATGAGAGATGCTCAACCCTGTGTGGTGTCAGGTCCTGTTCTGCTCTGTCCTTCCCTGTGTGGTGTCAGGTCCTGTTCTGCTGTTCTTAGAATCATAGAATGGTCTGGGTTGGGAGGGACCCCAAGGGTCACAGAGCTCCAACCCCCTGCCACAGGCAGGGACACCAACCTCAGGCCTGGAGCTACACAAGGTTGCCCAGGGCCCCATCCAACCTGGCCTTGAACACCCCCAGGGACGGGGCACCCACCCCCTCTCTGGGCAGCCTGTTCCAGCCCCTCACCACTCTCTCTGCAAAGAACTTCCCCCTAAGATCCAATCTAACGCTTCACTCCTCCAGCTTCACTCCATCCCCCTTGTCCTGCCAGTCTCTGCCCTTGAACAAGCTGATTCCCCTCCTGTTCCTCTGCTCCCTTCAGGCACTGGCAGGCTGCAATGAGGTCCCCCCACAGCCTTCTCTTCTCCAGGCTGACCCAGCCCAGCTCCCTCAGCCTCTCTTTGTAGGGCAGCTGCTCCAGCCCTCTGAGCATCTCCGTGGCCCTTTGTGCATGTGCAGGACAACCAAGAAGTCAGACCCAGCTAGCATGGGTTCATGATAGGTAGGTCATGCTTGACCAAGCTGATCTTCTTCCCTGTGTGGTGTCAGGCCCTGCTCTGCTGTGTCCTGCTCTGCTGTGGTGTCAGTCAGGCCCTGCCCTGCTGTGTCCTTCCCACTCCACCACACTGAACAACCCAAACGCTTGGAGAAACGTCTCCCCCCTCTCTTGGGATGGGGGGTGGAAAGCCCCATGAAATGGGAAGTGAGACCAGTAGCAGGAGCACAGGAATCCTGTTGTATGCAAGGGGCAACCCAATTAGTCTGGGCACCCTGACAACAGTAGGACTGAGCCTTTTACCAAGGAGGAGTTAATCTGCTTTAGAGAAACTAAGCAGGGACAACCAGAAGTTGGTGTGGTACTGCTGAATCTCTCTAAAGCCACTTAGAGGTTCAAAGAATGAACAAGGCCATTGCCAGCCTTATTATTTTGATTTGTTTAATGGAAATACTCTGCTCATTCCATAGATGTTATGCTTTGATAAGGTAATTGTTCAAGGGCACAGCTTACATCCTATTAATACTGCACTCTGGGCAAATTAAACCTGACCCAGTGGAGAGGCAGATCCAAGGAGGCTGGTGGTGGTGTGACGCTCTCTGCCTTTTGTTTGGCATCCCGATGGGGAGCAGAGCTGGAGGAGTTTGATTCGGAGGGGGTCTTGTCTTCCCTGGGAAAGAGAAAAGAGGGGGAGGGGGGAACCCACCCCAAATAAACACATTCATTTAAATAAAATAGAATAAATAAAATAAATAAAAATAAATAAAATAAATAAAATAAATAAAATTTAAAAAATAGAATAAATAAAAAAGAAATAGAATAAATAAAAAAGAAATAGAATAAATAAAAAAGAAATAGAATAAATAAAAAAATAGAATAAATAAAAAAAATAGAATAAATAAAAAAGATAGAATAAATAAAAAAATAGAATAAATAAAAAAGAAATAGAATAAATAGAAAGAAATAGAATAAATAGAAAGAAATAAAACAAATAAATAAAATCAATAAAAATAAATAAGATAAATAAAAATAAATAAAATAAAAAATAAATAACATAAAATAGAAAAAATAAATAAAAAATTAAAATAAATGAATAAAATAAAAAATGAAGGAAATAAAAAAATAAATAAAATTTAAAAATAAATTAAATTTTAAAAGTTTTTAAAAGAAATAAATTTAAATCAAATAAATTTTAAAAAGATAAAGTCTATTAAAATAAATGTAAATAAAGTAATAAAATAACTTTAAATAAAAGAAATCTATTTTTAAAATAAATAATTTAGAGTTTAAATAAATAAAAAGTTTTAAAATTGAATAAAATAAAGTAAATAAGAGATAAAATAAAAAATAAAGTTTAAAAACTTGTTTGAAATTAAAAGAATAAATGGAATAAATGAAATAAATGAATTCCCATTATAGACACAAACTGGCAGCTTGGCTAACCTGGTTCCATGTGGAGCTGTGGGGTTTGGGTTGGTGCAGAAGCATTAAGAAGTGCAAAGTTTTTCCTTTAGGAATGACTCTGGATGTGGAAAGTGGAGCCTCCTCACTTTAGAGCTTCCATAACCCTGTGGACTGGTTGTGTGGAACTTTTTTCCTGCTCTAGCAATGGAGTTCAGGGTATCCCTGGTATTTACAGGGTATCTCTGGGAAATAAGCAGAGCCTTGTGTCCCTAAAAGAGGAGGGAAGAGGAGAATTGGAGGCTGGAGTGATGCTTTCTGTGCAACCTGAGGGCCAAGCTCTGGAGCTGAGGAACCCAGCAAGGACTTTGTCTCCCATCCTGATGTTCTCTGCTGCTTCTCCCCACACACACACTGCAACCAAGAGCAGTTCTTTGCCATAAATATGGGCCATTTCATGCCCACAGCCTGCCTCAAGGAGCTGCCTTACCAGAGGATGCTCCATGTCTTTCAGAGATGCTGGAGAGCCCTTCTGCATCCCAGGGCCAGGGATGATGCTATGAGAGGCTTGAGTGGGATCAGGTACCAAATATCCACACCCAAATCCCATCTGCAGTGTTCAGCAGCTTCTGGGCTTTAATGCAAACAAGACAAATTAATTATTCTTTAGGTGTTGTTGAGGACTTTTGGTGATGGGTGGGCTTGGCATCTCTGATCCAGGACTGGGAGCTGCTTTTCCAGCTCTCAGCCACCTTTTTCACCCAGCAGCCTGTTTTTCCTGAGCCTGCCTTTTGCAGCAAATATTCCTCCTTTCCTTTCTGGCTTTTCTAGGGCGGGGGGAAACCCCCCTCAATCACCAAACCAACCCCTTCGGGCTGACTGTGATACTCTTCCCTCCCCGATTTTTCCAATGGTCATCTTAAAAAACCGCCGCAAGTCCCTCAGAAAATAGATATATTTTTTCTTAAATCCCCGGTTTTCAAGGTGGATTTCTCGCCCTTTAAAGAGAGATTTATTGGATAATCGCTTAAAAAAATAATGCTTATTACTCCAGGATCTCGAATGGAAAACCTTCCCACATTAGTAATCTTCTTGTAATTGCAGAAAGTAGCAACTTTTCATTAGGTAATTCAGCCCCGGGAGGTGTTTTCTCACCCCCCCCCCCCCCACCTCCCGCATCCTATTTGAGGGGGGGGGGAAGGATGAGATCAAATTCTTCAGGTTTGATTTGATCTGGATTGTCTTTAAAGCAGGTTTCTCTCGCTTTTCTAAATCCGGATTGCTCCAGAAACGGGGTGGCACGGGGGGGGGGGGGGGGGGGGGGAAGAATATTAAAATGAATAATAAATAAGAATAATTAAAATAATAATAATAATAAATAGGCATGTCATTTGAGGAGACTCATCATTAAGGATAATTAATGATTGGGGGCTGCTCGCCTCCGGCGCGGTGTCCGCACCCCGGTGATGTTCCTGGGCAGGTTTTAAACTGGGTGTAGAATTGGCTATGGAGCCCCCCTTTTCTTTCCCCTCCCCAACCTGGTGATGTTAAACTCCTCCGAGGGGAATACTCAACACCTCGGAACTGGGGAGAAAAAGGGAAAGGGGGGGGGGGAGGAGAAGAAAAAGCACCCCGACCCAAGGATGCAGGGGATGGATGATGGGATGGATTATTTTAGGAGCATCTCCCCTCTTTCCCCCCCCCTCCCCGGGTTAGGGATGCTCCTAAAAAAATAAAGCAGTAACAACCCCAACCAAACCCCCTTCCCTCCTGCTTATGAGTTGGCTTTCAGCGCTGATTTACAAGCCGCTTCTCCAAAGGGAATAGCGATATATACGGCATTTATCAACCAGAAACATACCTTAGGAAACCATGGAGATGCGCAGGGAAAAGGGGGGAAGCGGGGAGGAATTCTGCCCCTGTTCCTTTAAGCAGTTACTTGCTCCTTTTTCCCTGATTGATGCTTGTTTTAATCTATTGCTCGCTGCTCCCAGGAGAGAAAAGAAGGGGTCTCTCTTTTGTGAACGTGGGTAATGAAGCAGAGCACCAGGCAAAAAATAAAGGGGGGGGGGGGAGAGGTTTTGGGGAAGAATTAAAGGGGTTCCCCCCCCCCGCCCCCCCCCCTCCTTTCTCAGCTGGCTGCTTGGGTGCGCAGGTAACACACACACACACACACACACACACACACACACCCCGGCCCCCAGATCTGCATGTGAAATCGCCATTTCACCCCTCCACACTCCTTAATTGTTAGAAAAATGATTTGTGAAATTGCTTTCCAGCGGGAGAGTGTGTGTGTGGGGGGGGGGATGTCCCCATCCCCATCCCCGTCCCCATCCCCAGGCTGGGACAGTCCGTTATCCCACCCACCCCTTCTTAAACCACCCACCCTCCCCCCCTTAAACCACACACCACCACCCCCCGCCCCAAAACAAAACTGGGGGGCTGCTGCCCCATCCCACCGCGGTGCTTCAATAGGAATCGCTTTATTATTCCATAGAAATAATTATTCTATATATTATCCTATAGAAATCATAACCATTCATTAGTTTTTTGCTCAGCAAGTGTTGGGGGGGGGAGAAAGTGAAGGGTTGGGTTGGTTGGGGTTTTTTTTGGAGGGGTTTATGGGGGATGGAGAAAGTGAAGGGTGGGTTTGGGGTTGGTTTTTTTTGGAGGGGTTTATGGGGGATGGAGAAAGTGAAGGGTGGGTTTTGGGGGTTTTTTTGGAGGGGTTTATGGGGGATGGAGAAAGTGAAGGGTGGGTTTGGGGTTGGTTTTTTTTGGAGGGGTTTATGGGGGATGGAGAAAGTGAAGGGTGGGTTTGGGGTTGGTTTTTTTTGGAGGGGTTTATGGGGGATGGAGAAAGTGAAGGGTGGGTTTTGGGGGTTGTTTTTTTTGGAGGGGTTTATGGGGGATGGAGAAAGTGAAGGGTTGGGTTTTGGGGGTTTTTTTGGAGGGGTTTATTTGCCTAAAAGTGTCAAATCTTCCCCCAATTCCAGGAGAAAGGATGGAGAGAGGAGAAGGGGGGGGAGCTGAGGGGAGGGAAAACAACTGCTGCGTTTGATGTGAGAGATTTTTCTCCCGGCGAGGTAACCCTAGAGCGGCGGGGAAGGCAGGGACCCGCTCGGGCTCTGGAGTTTAATCTTCCCCCGGTGCTGGGAGAGCAGAAACATTTAATTTTCAACTTTATTCCCAGGCTCTTCATCCATCCATCCATCCATCCCCCCCCCCTCCCTCCCCTTTCCCCCTCCCCATCTAAGCAAATGAAAGGCAAATAATTGAATTACTGCCGTGCTGGAGGAATGCGGTTGAGAAGGGGCTGGTGAGGGGCTCCGACCTGGTCCCGCTCAGCTCTGCCCGTTATTTTTTTTTGCCTAAAACTTGAGGAATTGGTGGTTTTGGGCAAGGGGGAAGGAAAGGCTCCGTATTTTCGTTTGCTGGAGCCCCGAAGTCGGGGCTGCGCCGAGATTTGGAGACTTTTAAGGAGCAACTTGACACCTTGGGAAGAGTTTCGCTGGTGCTTTTGCCGCCTTCTTTTTGGGTGTCTCCTGGTCCCGTAGTTAGGGGTTGGGAGGGTGGTTTTGGTGGGGGAAAGGTTGAGGGGGTTGGGGGGGGGGGGTAAGGAGAGTTATTTGGGTGGATTTTCTGCGTGGAAAAGCGAGAAACGCCGAATTGGGGCTGTGCGCAGGGAGGCGGGTGCGGGTTTGGGGTGAGGGCTGGGGGTTTAGGGTGAGGGCTGGGGGTTTAGGGTGAGGGCTGCGGGTTTGGGGTGAGGGCTGCGGGTTTGGGCTGAGGGCTGGGGGTCTAGGCTGAGGGCTGGGGGTCTGGGCTGAGGGCTGGGGGTTTGGGCTGAGGGCTGGGGGTCTAGGGTGAGGGCTGGGGGTTTAGGCTGAGGGTCGGGGGTTTAGGCTGAGGGCTGAGGGTTTAGGGTGAAGGTTGCGGGTTTAGGCTGAGGGCTGCGGCTTGCGAGGAAAAGAAGAGGGTGAAGGATGAAGATGTGGCCGGACTGGGAAAGGCTCCAGCCAGGGGCTTTAATTTCAAAGCAAAAACCAGCACGGGGAGAAGCGGGGGTGTACATACACCAGTGGTGGTGATGCCCTGGACGGGGATAAGGATGAGATTTAAGGACCATATTTTGGGGTCAGGCGGTTCAGAGGTGTCGCTGGCTGCTTTATTCCTCACACCCACCCCTCCCCACACACACACACACACACCCTCCCCGGATGCTTTTAAGGGGAGGGGGAAGAGAAGTTTCCAGCGGTTTGCACGGCAAAGTCCTTTTACAGCTGCAAACAAAAGGGTTCGTGAGCCCTGGCGTCATGCCCCGCTGCGAGGAGGATTCCTGCCCCGCTCCTATTTTGGGGGGAAAACATTGGCTATTTGTTCAGCCGGTCCCGGGTCAACGAGCGAGCGAGCGGACAGTCCGCGGGAGAACCGCGGGGAGCAGCGGAGTCGCCCCCCGAGGCTGCGCTTTCCTCCCTCCCCCCCACCCCGACTCAGATGGTACCAGCTGGGCAGCTCGGAGCCTGCCTCTTAATTAAAGATGGGATGTTAATGAGGGAGTCCCTTTACCTGGGGCTGGGTAAAGGAGGCGACGGGGCAGGAGGTGGATGCTGGGAGCCGGGCCCAGGTGGAAACGGGGCAGGAGGAGCCGCTTCCCATCCACTGCTGGGAAATGGGTGGAAAAGCCGTGTCCACCCCTGTCCCCCACCCCATCCCAGGGAGGTGGCTGCAAGGTGGTGAGGGGCGGGTAGCTGGGGGGGGGGGGAGATTTTATTTATTTTAATTTTTATTTTTGTTTTAACTTTTGTCTTTATTTTTATTTTATTTTTATTCTATTTTTAATTTTATTCTATTTTTAATTTCTATTCTATTTTTAATTTCTATTCTATTTTTAATTTCTATTCTATTTTTAATTTCTATTCTATTTTTAATTTCTATTCTATTTTTAATTTCTATTCTGTTTTTAATTTCTATTCTGTTTTTAATTGTTATCATTTTTATTTTAATTTTTTTATTTTAATGTTTATTTTATTACTTTTCTTATCATTTTTATTCTTTTCATTTTAATTATTTTATTTCCATTTTTATCCATGCTGCAAACCCCCCCACACTCCTTCGCATCCCCCCCCCCCCCCCCCCATCCCGGGCCGATCTTACCCCCCCTGGGATGTTTTGGGGAAAAAAAAAAGGAGGGGGAAAAAACCCCCTCAAACCCCCCCAAACCCCTTCCTTAAACTTTCTCCTCGCTCCTTTCACCCCAAAATCTTTTCTAAGCGGGAGAGGGGGAACCCCAGCTTTCCATCCGAAAGAAGCCGAGCCCGGTGCTGAATAAGACCTTGAAATAAAAAGGCGGCGAGCCCGTGGCTTTGCCTGGGAAGCTGCTGCCTCTTATTGGTCCCCTCGGCCCCGGCGCGGTACCCCCTTCCCGGCCGCGAAGAAAAGAAAGGAGCCGGAGCCTATCACAGCTCGTTCGTCCTCCCCACGGCCCCAACTTCGGCGCTTTAACAACTTCCAAACCCTCCATCTGACATTCCCCCCCTTCTCCACTCCACACCCACCCTCGCCTCCCTCCTCCTCCTCCTCCTCCTCCTCCTCCTCCCACCCTTCCCCCGCCCCCCCCCCCCCCCCTCCATCACCAGCATCCCTCAAGCGACAGGCACCGACCGCTTAAAAAACAAGAGAGAAAAAGAGGGGAGGAAAAAAAAAAGCAACAACAAAGTAAAGGGGGGAAAACTCTGCTCTCTTCCCCCCCCACCCACCCACCACCCCCCCTCCTCCCCAGCCCTAAGCCCAGCCCAGCACCGAGGCAACTTTGGCTGCGTCTCTGCTTCTCCCGGCAGTCTGGGTTACATTCCTCCGGAGCGCCCGCTCAGGCCGGTTGTGACATAGCCCTAAAACTTTAAGAGGAATTTCTGGTGGGTGATTTCCCCCCCCCTCCCCCTCTTCCTCCTCTTTTCCCCCCCTTCGCCCCCTTATTGCTACTATTTTTTGGGTTATTCTTATTTTTTCCCCTTGGAAGCAAAGATTTCTCCCTTGTTTTTGCAGCCGCGGGCTGGAAGAGAGAAGCGCTTCGGCTCCCAGGAGAAGCATCCCCGCAGCCCCCTTCCCCAACTTCCCCTCCTTTCCCCCCCTCCCCTAACCCCTTCCCCGGCTCTTTCGGCTTTCCCGGGGCCACGGGGTTTCCCCCTCCCCCCCCCCACCCCTTGCCCCGGTTTGGACCGGACCCGCTCCGAACCTTTCCCTACCATGGCAGCTCTGCCCGGGACGGTGCCTCGGATGATGCGCCCGGCTCCGGGGCAAAACTACCCTCGCACAGGCTTCCCCTTGGAAGGTAGGTGTGGGAAAACCCCTCTTTAAACCGCTCCTTCCCCCAGCACCTCGGTAGAACCCTGGGGGGTGTGAGGGGTGGGGGTGGGGGGATCAGCTGGACTGCCCCGGGTGGGGATGCAGCTCAACTTTGTCAGCCTGGGGAAGGTGATTCCCGACTTGAGCATCCAACTTCTCCCCGATATGTGGCTCCTTCTCATCCCGCTGTAGCCGCTCTGCTCCGTCCCCGCGCAATAACCGGGCTCCGCCGCCTCTTTACCCTTTTTCCTCTTATTTAAAGCAGCTCCACGCACCCCACAGATATTTTTTATTTGTTTTTAGGGGCAGGTTTGGGTTCTTTTGGGTTGATTTTTTTAAAATTTTAAACCCTACAAATATCCCGGCGGTTTCCCTTCCCCGGGGTAGGATGGGGGAAAACCAACCGAATTGGCTGTTTCCAACTTCTATTTCTTTTCTAAGAGGGGGGAGGAAATAAGAAAAATAACCTTAAACAGGAGATATCCCCAATCTGTGAGTAGCCGAGATGTCCTTGGCGATGGGGGGGGAAAAGAGGGGGGGACACTTTGTAGCTGTCACCTCTCTAAGTGTCATCCCCACCTCGCAGCGCATCAACTTTCCCCCCCCATCATCTCCTCTTCCTTTTTTTTTTTTTAATTCTCCTTTGTGTTACGGGGTGATTATTTCCAGGCATTAAAAAAGAAAGGGGTGAGGGGGGGAAAAAAAAGGAAAGGAGGGGGAAAAAAAGAGGAGGGAGAAAAAAAAAGGGGGGGGGTGTTTAAAATTAGAGAGGGACCCGCATTTATTAAACAGGGAAAAACTCATCCTGACCGTGATCAAGTGGCGAAACTCAAACCTGTGGAAAACCACGCAGGCTGCAAAACATACAAGCTGGGGGGATTTGTTGAAGTGCTTTTCTGTAGCAAATGAAGTAAAACAGACGGCAAGGGAAAGGATCAAAGGATTACAACAATATTTGCACAACATGACTGGGAATAATGAAAAGAGAGAGCGGCCGGCGGTTTTAGTACCTCTTGAATGTAAAATTGGCCACTCGAGTGTTATCTGTCGATAATGATATATCCAGGGAGTGCTGGCCAAGTGACTCGGAATTAGTGGTGCATGATTCTTGTTAAATCGCGAGGCAATTTCTGGAATCGACTTTTCTTTGTATAAAGAGAGAGGAAAAAAAAAATCACACACACACACACCCCTACATCCCTTCGCCATCCCTATCCCTCACCCCCCTCCAGCCTCTCCGCAAATTACCCAGCTGAGTTCTTCCTCTCCCCCTCCCCTTTATTTTTTCCCCCCTTCTCTCTCTTTCTTTATTTTTTTTTCTTCTCCTTTTAATTCCCAGCCTGTGAAATCGTATTAATCCGCAAGATCTACATTGCGAGATATTAAATAAATTGGGGAAAGGGGTGTGTGTGTGTGGGGAGGGGGAAAGATGAAACGAACCGCTGGTCTCCAGCTCTGGGAAAAGGATGCGCTGGGCAAGGTGTCGGGGAAGCGGTGCGGCCGCGGGGGGATCCGCGCTCGTTGCGCATCTTCCCAAACCGCTGTGAAAAAAACCAATAGGGAAAAAAAAACAAACAAAAAAAAAACCAAAAAAAAAAAAAAAGAAAAAGAAAAAGTCTAAACCAACCCAAAAAAAAAACAAACCAACCCCTCAAATTTAAATTTTAAAAGCCCCTCGAGGGAATTTAAAGAGGATCTTTTAGTTTGGAAGCGGGTAGCCCCGCGGTTTGAAGCAGGAAGCGGAGTGCGCTGGGGGTTTTCTTTTGGAGGGGGATATAGGAACTTTTTTTTGGGGGGGGAGGGAGGGAGCTTTGCCGCGCGGCTTTAAACTTTTCCCTCTCGAAATGTCAGCAGTGATTTAAAACATAGGTGTGAAATGGCAAAAATATGTAGAGAGAGGCGGGGTGGGGGATACACAGGGACCCACCTCGGAGAGCGGGGTGATGGGCGTGCGGGGCACCGGGGATTTTTATTTTCCCTTTAGCGATGAAGAAATTTTTTTTAAAAAATATCATTTTTTTTCCCCGCGATATGGAGAAGGGGAGACAAACACCGAGGGCAGGGGATGGGCGAGAGCTTTGTCCCTTCTTTATTTAAAAAAAAAAAAAATAAATCCTTAAAATCATTCAAATACCGGGCGGGATGCTGTAGGTGCAGGGAGGGATGGGATGTATCCCGTTTTGTTGGATTTTTCCCTACTTTTAATTTGTTTGGGGTTTTTTTTTTGGATTTTTCCCTACTTTTAACTTGTTTTTTTTTCTTCTTTCCTCTCTTTGGTTGTTTGTTTTTTGTGGAAAAAACCCCCCTTTCCTTTCCCCACACTCTCCTTTCCCCACACTCTCCTTTCCCCACACTCCCCCTTTCCCCACACTCCCCCTTTCCCTTGCTCTCCCAGTTTCTACCCCGCTGGGCCAGGGCAGGGTGAACCAGCTCGGAGGGGTTTTCATCAACGGCCGCCCGTTACCCAACCACATCCGTCATAAAATCGTGGAGATGGCTCACCACGGCATCCGGCCCTGCGTGATATCCCGGCAGTTGCGGGTCTCCCACGGTTGCGTCTCCAAAATCCTCTGCAGGTACCAAGAAACGGGCTCCATCCGCCCCGGAGCCATCGGAGGCAGCAAGCCCAGGGTGAGTGCAATGCGGGGGGATGTGTTCAAACCGCCCCAGTTTCTGGTTTTAAAAAAAAAACCAACCCAAACCACCACCACCACCCCCCCCCCCTCACCCCTAAATTGATGGTTTCTTTCGGGTTGGGGGGTATAAGTTTGGATCCGCAGGGAAAAGGGAGGGAGAGAGGAGGGGGAAAGGGTTTGAATAAAGCTGCGCTTTGCAGGCTCAGATGGGGAGAAACTGGTGCCGAGTTTGAAGGCTATGAATAAATTAAAGGGAGGATTTCCACCACCACCACCCCCCTCTCCTCTATGTGCAACAAGTGGTGTGCGTTCCAGCATCTCTCCGGCCCCGGTGTGCGGGGAGGAGGCAAAGCGGGGTGTTTTGGGGCAGGAATAAATCGCTGGGTGTACATAAACCCCTCGCAAAAGCATCCCCTTCCCCAACGGGGCTCAGGAGAAACCATTCCTTGGCCCCCGGTACCTTTAGGGTG
Organism: Laterallus jamaicensis coturniculus; assembly: GCA_022605575.1. Lineage (NCBI taxonomy): Eukaryota > Metazoa > Chordata > Aves > Gruiformes > Rallidae > Laterallus > Laterallus jamaicensis. The sequence goes on from JAKCOX010000081.1 coordinate 196,175, forward strand.
GCCAACATCTGGGAGAGGATGCCCATTGCCCAGCTGTATTTTCCTCCTCCTTCCCCCCTTCCAAATCCCTATCCTCAGCCCCCAAATCTACCAGCCGTGCTGATGAGGGCTGAACCGAGCTGAACAGCTTGTTCCCTTCAATTAAAAGCGCTTTTCTCTCTCCCCACACCCCCCCCTCCCCTCTCTCTCCCCACACCCCCCCCCCTCCCCTCTCTCTCTCCCCTTCCCTCTCTCTGCACACGCGGGCACGTACCGGTGTCCCTTGATCCCAAAAGCAGGTTGCGACTCCCGACGTGGAGAAGAAAATCGAGGAATACAAACGGGAAAACCCCGGGATGTTTAGCTGGGAGATCAGAGACAGGCTCCTGAAGGATGGGCACTGCGACCGGAGCACCGTGCCTTCAGGTGAGAAGGCAGCTTGGCAAGAAGGACACCTCTCCCCCCCCCCCCCCGCCCCAACAGCACCCCAAAACCCATAGGAAGGTGGAGGGGAGTTATTATTACCCCTTAAAAAAATGTTTCCAGGGGGGATGAGCATCCCCTTGGCCTTTGCTTTTATAGGGTAGGGTAAAAAAAAATATATATATATTTAAAAACCACCTCAAGCAAAGCCACAGCAGGAGAAGGGGGGGTTGTGCCCTGGCCACGCTGTGGTCTGCTGGAAAAACAAACACAAACAAAGCAGTTTTCCCAACTTATTCCAACTCCTTTGAAAGCAGGGGGGCTCCTGGAGTGAAGGGAGTGTGCACAGAGGCGGACCCGGGGTTAACAGGGTCCCTGCTTGCCCCACCGTTGATTTGCTTGTTCAGTGGGAGCTGCAGGGCAGTGTTTCCAGCAGCCAGGGATCCACATCAACCGTGGAAAAGAGACCCCAAAATTGGGTCTTCAGGGATGGGTGAGCTGCTTAGGTCCTGCCTGAGAGTTCCTCTGTTTTTGGGGGGGCTGAGCCTTCCCTACAGTGCACATTTCCCCCCCCAAAAAAAAAAAAAAGCAGGATCCAGGACATGGGCCGAGTCTGAACCCAGGCTGAGGGTCCCATTTGGGACTGGGGTGAAAGGTGGGGACTTGGTGGGGTGGCTGTTCCCTGTTACAAAGCAGGTGATAACCCTGGGGGTGCACCAGCCGAGGTGCCCCTTGGGGTATTGTGCCCAATCAGGGGTGCCGGGTGATCTCAGTGGGACAGTGATGAGCACCTCCAACTTTGGGTGTCCGGCTTGGCACCTCGGTGCGATGCTGAGGGTGAACACAGGGGTCTTTCAGAGGGCACCGAGGGCTGGGCAGGTGTGTACCCCTGGGAAAAGGGGGTGCACAGCGTGTGTGCGAGGCTTCCTGCGTGAGTTGTGCATCCCGGGCTTGGGTGCCTTCCCAGGCAGCTTATACTTGCCTTTTTGCCTTTGACTGTCTGAGGTTTAGTGAGTTCGATTAGCCGTGTGCTACGCATCAAATTCGGGAAGAAAGAGGAAGAGGAGGACTGCGACAAGAAGGAGGAAGACGGCGAGAAGAAAGCCAAGCACAGCATAGACGGCATCCTGGGCGACAAAGGTAAAAGCGCCCGTGCGTGCCCCGGGGCTGAGCTTGGAGGCGATATTTGGGAAGAGGGGACATGTTCCTCCCTGGAACAAGACCGAGGAGGGGTGGGGATGGCTCCAGAGCATCCCTGAGTTTGTCCTTTCCGATAAGTGACTGACGGCAAAGTTAAAGGTGTGATGCAGGGCCCTGGGAGGGGCAGGTGGTACCCAGCCCTGGGGCTGAGGATGCTTTCCCAGGAGGAAGATTTGGGCTGGTTTTGATTTGAGGAGTTGGGGTATTTTCCCCCTCCCCCTTTCTTTTCCTCTGGATCAATTATTTATAAAGGGGGGGGGGGGGGAAAGAGATGGCTTGGGAGCGGTGGGGGGAGGCATCTCTGATTCCTAAATGAATTTGTTAAACAGATTTCTCTCCTGCTCTCTAAGTGGTCCCCTGAAACTCGGGCTGACAGTTGACCGATTTGGCCAATCAATATCAATTAGAGAAGCCGGGATCGGGGCTGCGCTGGGGCTGCCGCGGAGCCAGCGCTGCCGGGGTGGCGGCGGCGGGGATGGGGGGGGGGTGGGGATGAAGGAGGAGATGGGGGCTCCCGGGATGGGAGGAAACGGGGGGTCCGCACCCCTAAATAAAATCAGGAGAACCCAACCTGGCGTTTCTGCTGAAAGATGCGGGGGAGGGAGGGGATGGAGAGGGGGGAGCGGGTCCCGTTATCACCTCCCCAGGGTTGGAGCTTTCCTCTTGTGAGAGGGAAAACTCAACTTTTCCAAGCTGCCGGGCTGGAAATGTGGGGTGAGGGTGTTACAGGCACCCGAATAAAATAGGGCGCACCCGGAGCGGCCACTGTGGTGCTTTGTGACTTGATTTTTTTGCCCAGCACGATGGGGGTGAGGATTCACCCTTCCCTCCCCCCCCCCCAACAGCAAAAAAAGAGGGGGGGGGTATTACATTTTTAGGGTGCATCATCGGTGTGTAGCAATGAGGGTGTTTGCACAGACAAGGGGGGGGTTGAAGCGATGGGATGGGGCAGCTGCTGGCTCGGTTTTGGGCAGGGAATGATTTCCCCGTGTCACAGAGCTCGGTGCTTATTTCCGAGGGGGGGGGGGGGACGGACACACGGACACACGCTCTCCCCTCCCCCTCCCCCCCAATTATCCAAATCTTGGGGATGAGCGTCAGGGAATGGGAGGATGCTATTTTCCTCCAAAATTGATGGTAACACGGTGATGGGATTGAGCCGGAGGGGTTTTTTTGGGGGGAGGGGGTTGTGGTACCGTCGGTGTCGCGGGGTGGGGGGGGGGGGGGGGGGGGAAGTTATTATCCGTACGGAGGGTCCCGGGTCCGGTTGTGGGAAGGAGGAGAAACCGCTCCCAAAGTTTCTCCCTGGCTGCAAAGTTTTCCCCAATTTGGGACAATACGGGCGAGCGAGGGGAATACTTGAAGCAGGGAGGTTGGGGGGGGGAGTATGAGTTGGGGAAGGGGGGGGAATTTACGGCAGATCAAAACTTCTCCGTGTCCCCATCCAGCGTGGCCGGGAGTTGTAAATGAAGGTGCACAAAAGGGGGTTCTTTAAGGATCCGATCCCAGTTTGTTGTGGGATGGGGAGGGGTGGGGTTTTTTTTTTTTCCCCCTCCAACCTTGAAGATGAACTTCACTTACAAAGACCTTCGAGTCTATTGAAGCTTTATAAGCAAAAGATTCCTGGCCACAAAAGCAAACAGTAGAAGAAGGGGGGTGGAGGGGGGGGGGGGGGAAGGAAAAAAAAAGGGGGAGAAAAAAAAAAAGAAGGGGGTGTGGGGGGGAAGTAGGGGTGGAAAGGGGGGGAAAACCCTTCTAAGGCTGCCTTAAAAATGGAGTAAAGGGATGGGGGAGGGAGGGCTTGTCTATTCTCATTCAAAATTCTGCGAGGAGGAGAAAAAGTTTGGACAAAGGGCTAAGGAAGGGAAGAAAGGGAGATAAATTATTCAAAACTCCCTGCTGTTAGATAGTTTTGTAATATTATAGGACCGTCTGTTGGGGGGGGAAAGAAGAAAAAAAAAAAAAAAAAAGGGAGAGCCGTTGGACGTTGCAAAATGTTGCTTGTGGTTTGGAAACAGGCGATGCTCATTTGCAAAGCGGGGTTATTGTGGCCGCTTAAAAAAAAAAAGAGCTTCCCCCCCTCCTTTCCTCATCACTTTGGGGTGTTTTTAAATTTTTTTTTGTTTTTTGGGGGTTTTTTTTGGGGGGGAGGGTGTGTTTGTGAAATAGATTGTTGGCGTTTTCAGCAGAGCTTCATCCCTCGAGGGGGGAGAAAAAAAATGAATAAATATATATATTTTTATATATATATAATTTTTTAAAGCGCGGATTTATTTCTCCCCCTTTATCCGCGTGTTTTCCTCTCCGCCATCCCTCCCCAACAAAAATAGATGAGCGGAGGAGGTTTTTATGCCTCCATACCGTGCAGAAGTGCGGGTCAATAAGCAAAAGAAAACGCTCCCTTCTTCCTTCATGGGTAATATCGCGGAGAAATCAAGCCCCCTTTTCTTTATGAAACCAGCCCGCTTTGAATCGAGTGCTAATTTGGGCAAATTCCTCATTGCCGGAGCTCCGCGGTACCTCCGAGCGCGCAGCCTCCGCTCCCAGCTCCCATCCCTTGGGTTAAATCTTGGGGTTTCTATAGTTTTATTCAATTTTATTAAATGTTAGGGTTTTTTTTGGGGTTTTTTTTTTTTCCCCCGCCCGGACTCTAAATTTGCGGGGAAAACACCCCAAAAAGGGTTTGATCTGGGGGGTTTTTTTTGGCAGGGGGGCGGCGGCAGCAGCAGCGGGTTGGCCCCGGGATGCGGCGGTTCCCCTAAGACCCGAGCGCCCTTACAAAACCCATCCTCCTCCTCATGCTATAAATCAAAGATAACACTAATAACAACCTCAACGTGTATTTTCACGTCGGGAAAAGTTTTACCGGTTCTCACGAAGGTTTAAATTGATGGTTTAACGCGTAAAACGCCGCGCGCCGCCTATTTTTTTCCTCCTAATTTATTTTTTTTTTTTTTTCTTTCTTAAATTTAACTCGGAAATAACATTCCTCTACGGAGATTTCTTTATTTCTTTCTCCCCCACTTTATTACCCTCCTCACCTCCCCCCTACCAATTTTCCCGGGGAGGGTGTGTGTGTGTGTGTGTGTGAGGTTTACACCAAAATTAAATCACTGCCGCTCACTCCTGCCACTTGTTCCTTCAGTTTTACTACGCGGGTGCGTATGGAAAAAAACTCCCTGGGAGAGGTTTGTTTGTTTTTTTTTAAAATTACATTTAAATGTAATTTTTAAAGGTATTTTTGTTGTTCTTATTGGGGAATTTGGAGGGAAAGAAACTTTGTTTTGGCCTTTTTTATTTCTTTTCCCCCCCTCCCCACCCCCCCCCCCTCCTGCCAAACGCCTTTGCTCCATTTGCGGGTTCTCCTCGCGGGGAGCCGGAGGAAGACAGCCCTAAATGCTCTCTCTTTTTAAGTGTTAAAGAAAGCTTCCACCCTGCGCCTGTTTCTTTCTATCGTCTGCTTGGCATTTAATAATGTTAAGACTTATTAGAGCTGGTAATGAAAACTGTGGCTGTTGAATAGGGAGCTGTGTTGGAGAAGGGTGTAATAGCTCCAAGGCATGCTAAGAAATGTATTTATCCCCAATCAGTACTCACTCTCTGAGTTCCCAGCACAAACGTTAAGTTGAAGGGTTTTAAGGCAGATTAAATTGAGCCTTTATTTCTTTGCACTTTCATCTTTAAACGGCTCACTCCAGCTAGCCCTGGGCATATATTCATGAGGCTTCACTTTATTTTTTATATATATATATATATATATATATATAATTTATTTTTTTATCCTTGTTAAGAGCGAGTTATTATTATTTGGGGTTGTTGTTATTTATTATGGCTGGTGGGGTTTATTAGGGAGGGTCACGCGTGGGTGATGCGCTGTTCTCATGCACCCCCCCCCCCCCTTGTGGATTCGAGGTGCTCTGTGGGGATGGGAGCTGGGGAGAGAGTGAGGAGATGGGGTGTCCGTGTGGGTTGGGGAACCCCGAGTTTAAAGGGGGGTGGTGGGGAAGGTGCTCGGTGTTTAATGCGGGAGGGGAAAGGGGGGGGGGTTGGGGGGGGCGAGGCCCCATCCTGGCGGGGTATTAATTGCAACCAGACGCGGGTGAAGAAGAGCGTGTGAGTGTTGAGGGGGGGGGTTTGGTGGTGGGGTTATGGGGAAGGCGAGCTGCCTGCACGGGAGGAGAGGGAAGTTCAGCGGTGCTTTCCCCCTCCCTCCCCCGCGGCGTGTCACCCCACGGCCGGGGGCAGCCGGTCCTGCCCTCAAGCCCCTCTCCGGGATGCAGGGCAGGATGCTTGCGGAGGATGCTCAGGGCTTGGTGCGGTGCTCGCAGGGTACCGGGAACCGGGGAACCCGTCGCTTTATTAGTTCTGGGGTTGAAAACCCCGATTTTTTTTGGTAATTCCTTTTCTTCCCGGCTTCCTCACACGGCGTTTCTCCCTCCGATCGCTTTGGCTGCGGTACCCACCCCCGTGGGTGCGTGGAAACAGCGCGGAGGATGGGGAAACCCGGCGGGTTTGTTTTTCTTGGCAACGCGTACAGGTGTGAACAGCACCGGGGGGGGGGGGGGTGAAGGGGGGATATTTGGACACATGGAGGTGATAACAATTTAATTTAGGAGCTGTCCCTGCCGCCTATGGAGAGGGGTTTTTTTGGGGGGGGGGGGGGCTGAAGGGGAGGAGGAAGCTGGACGGGCTCTATGGGGTCCTGCCAAATTTAATTAGGCTCTGGGGAGGGAAGGGATGGGGGGGAAAAAAGGGGGAAACACCCCCCCACACACACACCCACCTGTAAAGGGGCTTTGTTTCCCAAGCTGGGGTGGGAAGAGGGGCTATGGAGTCAATTTATCAGCAAACAATCTGCATCGGTTTAAAACCAACAAGCGCTTTGGCTGTAAATGTATGTTTAGAAGGGAGATACGGGGGTGGGGGGCGAAGGAAGGGGGTGGGGGTGTGTGTGTGGGGGGAGAGAATAGACACTTCATCAAATCAAGGGATTACGAAAGGTTGGCAATCTAATCAAACAGAGACCAGGCGGGATTTGTGAGTGTTGCGAGTGGGATCAGCTCTAATAATGGGGGGCAGGAAAGAGATAGGGTAGTGTCAAGCAATTCATTGGCTTTAGGCTGAGTTATTCCGTGCATATTTCAGGGAGAGAGGAGAGGGGGGAAAAAGGAGGAGAGAGAGAGAGAGGAGAGGGGGAGGGGGGAGGTTGGAAAAAGGAGAGGGAGAAGAAGGGAAAAGGGGGGGGGGGGCTGGATGTGAGCACACACGGAGCTTACATGTCACAAAAAAAGCTGAGACAAATGAGGTACAACAATAAACACAGATAACAATTACAAAGGCAAACAGTGGCTTTTGGGAACAAGTAGCTGCAGAACCTGGTCTACATAAACAAAGTAGGCAAATGTTTGCAAGATAAACTCCTTCCTAAATCGAGTGTGACGGGAAGGAGAGAAGAGAGGAGGAGAGATAAGGTTGGAAGGGGGATAAACGAGTATAATCTAATACAAGGCGCTTTTAAAAAACAAACTTAAGACAAGGATGCGGGGAGAGAGGTCCAATTATACAGTGGGAAGTGAAATAATATAAGGGAGATGTTTGTGATCCAGGGTTTGTTTGTGGTTGGGTGGGTTGTGGGTTGTTGTTGTTGGTTGTGTGGTTTTTTTTCCTATAGCTACATCATCATTCCCCCCACTTCTCCCTCCTCCTTTAAGGGAGAAGAATAGGTTCAGTTATAGACCGGGGAAAATAGAAGGCAGATATCGGTGTTGGGAGCGCTGGCTGGCAGGTGGGGGTGCCCGGGGTTCAGCTCGGGAGGGAGAGGAAATACATTCTAGACGTTGGAGCCGCAGAATTTGAAGGTGGATGGTTGATTACATCGTCCTGGGAGGGTTAGGAAGTAGGTATTTGGCGATGGGGGGTAGGGTAGGGGTGTGTGTGTGTGTGTGTAGGGGGAGATGGATGCCGTGATAGAGGAGGAAGGAAGCTGGAAAGTCTATTTCTAATCCGAGGTTTCGCCCGTAATTGGGGTAGGAGAGAGGAGGCAGAGATTGAATTAAGCGGCAGGCAGGAAGGCTGTGAGGCAAATGTGTGACCCAGGTGTGTGCGGGGGGGGGGGTTTCGGAGACAAACAGGACTTACCCCTCCCCCCCCCCAAAAAAAAAACCAACCCCAACCCATCCCTCAACCCCCCAAAAATTTAAAGAAGTAGTTTAAGGCTGCGTTTGGGGGGGGGGTTTATTCTCTTTTCTAGAGACGTGTATATAGGGATCTCTCCAAATGAGAATTGTACATAAGAGGGGAGAGACGTGTCTGCAGTGTGGTTAAAGGAATTAGATATTTACCAGTTTGAAATAAGCCTGGTTATAAAAAAAAAAAAGGGGGGGGAGGAGAGAGAGAGAGACACTGAAAAGATGAGACGGGGAGAACACTTCAAACGAATTCATCATCTGGAGTGGTGAAGGGGGAGATTTAGAGACAGTATTGGGAAGTTATTTAGATATTAATAACATATTTTCCTGAGGCGTCAGGAGTGCCTCCATACGCACTTTTTTCTCGCAGCTATTTGGCTGGGTGAAATATGGGAGACCCAAATGTTGGGAAGAGATAACACAATCAGCCTAGCCCTGGTCCTGTGACTGCATCATAGCATTAAACCCGGATTAACCTCCCCTTTCTCCCCCCTTACCCCCCCCCCCTCCCAGTTCCCCGTGTGTGTGTGTGTGTGTCCCCACCCCTCCCCAAAGTCTCCCCGTCCCGTCTCCCCCCCCCAACCCTTGTGTGTGTGTGTGTATGTGTGTGTCCCCCCCCCTCCCCAGAGAAGCTTTCCAAATTTTGCAGGGGAATTTACACGGCAGGATTTTAAAGCACATATAACACTGGCCTTAAAGCTCTAAGGTACTTACTCGAGCATTAGGGTAAGGCGCTGTGGAAGGGGGGGGGGGGGATGCTCTGTGTGTGTGTGTGTGTGGAGGGGGAAGTATCTTTCTGAAAATTACGTTTGCTACAAAAGAAATAAGCAAATAAGGGGCCCTCACAAACCCTGGGCTTTGGGGATATTATATATTTAGAGAGACTGTTCTTGGAAGGGGAGAATAAAGCACCCATTTCAAGCAGCTCCCACATTCCCCTGCTCCCCACCGCTGGGTTTTGCTGCTTTTTTGGGGGGGGTGTTTTCCCTCTCTCTTCCCCTTCTTTTAATTTTAACTTCAGTCTGATTTGGGGGTCTGGTTTTAGAAGATGCTAGGAGAGGGGTGTCCCAGGTTGGGAAGCAGCAGAGAGCTCCGAGGACCAGGGATGAGGAAGGAAATGCTCCTACCCGGCCGGGCAGCGCTTCCCTCATCTCACCCCCCCTTCGCCCCTCCCAGGAGGGGTGAAGATGCAGGTGGAGCAGCCGGAGCCCTCGGGAGTTGTGGGGTTGTGTTGTGGGGTTTTTTGAGGGTTTTTTTTGGGGGGTTGAGGGTTGTTTTTTTTTGAGGGTGTTGTCTGCCCCTTCCTTCCCCATCAGCCCAGAAAAAATATGGAATTACAAATGTTAATCCCAGGGAAGCGATGGGATGCGCAGGTGCAGCTCACGGAGCCAGGAGAGGTTTTGGGAACGGGATGCGGCTCTGCCGGCGTGCCCAAAGGTGGGAGGTTAACTGCATCCCTCCCCAACCTTCCCACCTCCCGCTTCAGCCTGCAGGCACCTCCTCTTCCCCCCCCCCATCCCCAAAGCAACCCCCCTCTCCCTTCCCAGCTCATCCCGGCGCTCGGGAGGCTTCGCACTTCGCAGGGACTCGCCACAAAAGAAACTAGATGTCAGCTAATGCCTGTTTATAAAGACATTTGTCACCCGGAGTTGGGGAGAAGTGGAGAAGAGCCGGGGAGGGCAGGAACCGGAGTCGAAGAGGCTTTTTTTTTCCTCTTTCTTCTTCTTTTTCCTTTTCTTTCCCCCCCCCTTTTTTTTTTTAAAGAGAGGGTGCGAGGGATGCTGATGTTCTTTTGGGGCTCAGCCCCCTGCGCTTTAAGGGCCTTCGAGGCTGTCAGGAGAAGGAGGATTGCATCTCCTCGGAGGGGGCTGGGGAGAGGGAGAGGAGGGGGAATAAGAAGGGAAAAAAAAAAAAAAAAGAGGAAAAAAAAAAGGAAAAAAAAAAGGAAAAAAAAAAGGGAAAAAAAAAAGGGGAAAAAAAAAAGGGGAAAAAAAAAAGGGGAAAAAAAAAAGAAAAAGTAGGTGAGGAAAAGTAGAGGCAGCTTGAGGAAATTGAGAAGCTTATAGTCTTTGATCCTTGGATGCTTTTTCTTATCAGAAACATTTGTGGTGACACCGGTACAAAGGAAGTTCATCATATTACAGACTGCTCGGGCTGCTTGCAGGAATCACTGTCTATTAATTAGCGGGCGCTCTGTCTTGTGGGACACACTAGATCTGAGGCTACATATTACTTGCTTGGATGGCTCTGGGTCCTGTGATGAATTGTTGTAAAGGACCGGTGCTGTTTATAGGCTCTGCAGGGATAGCCAAGGCAGAAGGGGGGTGTGTGTGTGGGGAGGGGGTGTGTGGAGGGGTAAGGGGGAGGCGGGGAGGACCATGGGCTCATTCATGAAATATATCTATATCTATCAATCTATAGCCGGAGATGGGGAGGGGGAGAGGGGAAAAGGGGGGAGGGGGTCGCTCATTCATGAAGTCTGCAGCTGGGGAGACATCTTAGCTCATCCATTTTGTGTGCGGCCGCCGTCCCGGCTGGGCCGAGCAGCTCTGGGGGTGCTGAGGGGGTTGGGGGGGGGGGGGGTTAGGGCTTGAGAGGAGGGAAAACAGAGGGAAATTTAATTTAATTTTTTTTTTTTAAAAAAAAAAAAGGGGGGGTGGAGGAAGTCGAAAAGACAAGCTAAGTCTTCCTCAAGAGAGAGGGCAAGAGAGGAGAGGAGGTGGCGCTGGAAATGGAGGGTTTGGCTCCCCTCCGCAGCATCCCACCCGAGGGATGCTCCCCTGGCGCCTCCACCGGACAGAGTAAAGCAAAGGGGGGAAGGGGGCAGAAAGCCTCTTTTTTAGGGGGTGGGAGGGGGAGGATAAAAGCTGGGGTTCAAACAGGGGGCTGCTTGCCTTTCCGACGGCTGGTCAGCAACCCGCTGCCCTGCCCCAGGATGCGGCAGGACACGGAGGGATGCGCGGCAGGACACGGAGGGATGCGCGGCAGGACACGGAGGGATGCTCCGTAGCCCCGAGGGGGGTTTCGGGGTGGGGGGTGGATGTGCGCTCTGCAGAGACAGGGGAAGCAAAGAACTATTTTTACACCCTCTCTTCCCCTCCAATTTAACCGCCCCCTGCCCCCGGGCTGGCTCTCTGGAGGAGAGGAAAAACCCTTCTTGGTTTTCACTCTTCTCCTGGTTGTTGTTTGGGGGGGGTGTGTGTGTAGGGGGGGGGGGAGTTAGTGGGATGTTTTGTTGTTGTTGTTGCTAAAATTGGAAGGCAGCACTCTGCCTGACCCTGGGGAGCGGGGCTGAGGGCAGGGCGGCCGGCGGGGCTCCCTCCCGGGCGAGGTGCGGGCAGCTGGGGAGGGGGAAGAAGAGGGGGGGTAGGGGGGGGGGGACACCCGGCAGCCTTCAGCCTTCACTGCCTTCTTTGTCCGGAGACCCTAAAGACCGCGGATCAAAGTGACCTGGTGGCATCTTTAAAGGAGGGAGAGAAGGGAGGAGGAGGGGTGTGTGTGTGTGTGTGTGTGAGGGGTAGAAAGCCAGTTATGAAACTGAGGACCCCAACCCCGGGAGGGTGAGGGGAGTGTCCGAAAAATAACATTATTTTCCTATTTTTGGGCCAGGAATTTCCATCCCTTTTCCATTTGCGTCCAAATCCGGACTAGAGGGAAAAGTCCGGAGCGACCGCACAATCCTGACACTTTTTATTTTATTATTTATTTCCTTCCCCCTCCCCCCAAAAATTCCCATTATGGGGACGAATTAATTTGCATTTTGATTGGGAATTAAAGGAGAGGGAGGAAAGTTGACTCGACAGGATTGCTCGGCGAGGAGCTGCTTTCCAGCAACTCCCCTCCAAGGGAAGTTCAAAACACCCGGGTGCTTTTCTCCTCGCTTAAAGTTAGAAGGACCCTGAAATCCCTCATCAAACTTCCTCCCTGCTAAACAACTTCGTGAAGATTATTCTTTAATTTTCTTTATTTTGCTGGGGAAAAAAAAAAAAATCAATCCAAGCAGAGCATCCTCTTGCCCTTTAATAAAGATCCACCGGCCGCATGATGATGGGTTTTTATTTTTTTGGGGTTTTTTTCCAGTTTTAAAACGTATAAAACATCTTTAAAAGGGAGAGGGTACAAAGGACACCTCGCTGGTGAGGGATATGCAGGGGACAGTCATGTTTAAATTCCCTACGATTGTCCCCAGCACATTTGATTGCTCGGAAAAAGAAAGAAACACTGACATGAATAGGAATGGGGGGTTGAGGGGGGGGGGGATTAATAGCCCCCCAACCTTTGTATGGTGTAAATTATCCAAGGGAGGGCAGATAGACGGAGCTGATGGTGATTTTAAACACCATATATATGTGTATATATATATATAGACACACATCTAGATAGCCCCGCATGTATAATGCCAGTGGAACGCCGGCGTTTCCCAGAGGGATGCGTTATTTCTCTGCAGTAACTTAATTCTTTTAAATTCTTACCCCTCTTCTCCAGAAGATGCCTGTTTGATGCTAAATAGCAGCAAATTGAGCTATTTGAAGCTCGCTTTTTTTTTTTCCTTTCCCTCCTCCCACCCCCCCCCTTCCCCCCCCCCCCTTCCTCTTTTTTTAGACTGTGAATATTTGGTTTGTACCTTGTTGCTGTTTCTTTTTCCTGGAGTTTTTCCCCTTAATCTCCCTCCAGCCACAAACCCTCCCTTGTGCGTGAGGCTGAATATGCTCGCAGCGGGTAAGCTGCAATTTCCATTCCTGAAACTGCAGCAAAAGGAGGAGAAAAGTTTTGGGGTCGGGTTGGGGTGGTTTTTTTTGTTTTATTTATTTATTTTTTTCGGGTGGTGGTGGTGGTTAGCAAATGTTGTTTTTTTTAAACAAATAAAACAACCCAGCTTTTGCCACCCCCCTATTTTGCCACCCCTAATTTTACCACCTCTATTAACTTGGGGGGGGGGGTGGGGATGTAAAGAGGGAGAGATGCTACAGCCCCTGATTAAGACACATTGAAAGGATGGGGATTCAAAATGGTTAAATCCAAGTGATGTTTGGGGGGGAAATTATATATATAATGATTTTTTTAAAAATGAAATATCCCCGTTCTTGCCAAGCGGAATTGCTCAGAGGTTGATAGCGCAGAGATGGACAATCTTCCCTATTTCTTCCTGGCCAGAGCATCTCAGCAAACCTCTGTCAAGGAGAGAAACAGGGTGGATGCTGCGATCAGTTGCTGAGGGATAAAATAACTTCGGCGCGGTAGCAGAAAGCTGGGCGGGTTTAGAGTTCAGTTGCAAAGAGTCAAGTGTCCCCCCCGCGGAGAAAAAAAACCCACCCCGTCAGCTCATGGCGCAGGAGGGAAACCCAAATATTGCAATGAATTTTTTTTCCCCCCTGCGAGGCAGGGAAAGGGAAAAACCGGAGCTGAAACACCCCCACCCCACACACTAACACCGTCACCCACCCACCCCCCCTCAGCACCCTCGTCCCTCTCCCCCCGGCTGCTGTGACTCCGTGACTTTTCTCTCTCCGATTTTCAACTTTACCCAGGGCTGAATTTGATCTTTTTAACTCTTTTGCCAGCCCTCCCACTCCTCCTCCTCCTCCTCCTCCCGTCTCCTACCCCCCTTCCCTTTTCTGAGGGTATTTTTTCTCTCTGGTTTCTCCCCTTAACCTCCTCTCTTTGCTCTGTCAGCCTTTCACTCGCAGCGCGGCTTTACAGCTTGCTACACTTTCTAAGTGCATCAATAGCCACTTTAGAAATACAAACAACTTTTAAAGATAAAATAACCAAACCAGAATGGGACTTTCAATGGGGGAATAGTTGTTGTCCTTTACCATGGAGTGTGCAGCCGCCTCTGCCTAATCCAGCTTTCATTTTCACCGACAAATGCCAAGAATCTATATCTGTCTCCCAACCCCTCGGGAGCTTGATTACACGACAAAAGGCTGCCATTATCCGCAGGAGAAAACAGGGAGGGGACACGGGGGCTCGGGCCTCTGAGGATGAGGGCATCTCCAAACTATTGACTTAGTGGATGAAGTCAAGAGCAAACACGCTGAGATCTAAAGGGGGGGGGGGAAGGCGCTTGCGGGAGGGGTGGGGGGGGGGGATGCTCAAGGAAGGAGCGGAGGAAAAGCAGCAGCAGCAGCAAGTCCTTGAAAGTAGCGGGGAATGGGAAGAAGAGAGGGGTTTTTTTGGGCATTATTCTGACTGTGGAAAGGGTTTTTTTCTTACTCCCCACCCGAGAGCAGGTTGATCGGGGGAAACTCTCCGACCCCCCCCCCCCCCCCCGTTATCTCCCCTTATCTCCCCGCCTGTCTTCCCTCGTGGTAAGATTTATTATTTTTAAGCTCTTCGCCCTCTTCCTCTTGGGGAATTTGTGTCCTTCCTCCCGCTAAAGAGAGGGAGAAACCCAAATCCTGGTTCGTGGGGACACGGCCGAGATGGGGTTGGGGTTGGGGGGATCCTCACCCCGCCGACCTGTGCATCCTCACCCGGGCTGGGCGCAGACATCTCTCCCCAAGCTGGGGGTGTCTCCAAGATAGTCTCCTATCAAAGTTTGGGGGCAGAGGGGAATCCACCCCCGCAGCACGGAGAACGGCGGGGGGACACCCCACCCCCCCTCCCCATTTTTCTCCTACCCCAAACTGGGAATAAACTGGGTCAAGGTCTCGGCTGCGCGTTCGCCCGGGGAGACCCCTCTCCTTCCCCGGGCTCGATCCCTCAAGCAGGGCTGTGAATTAGGGGCAGCGAAGGATGGGGAAGGGGGTGATGGTAGTGTGGATGTGTGGAAAACCTGCCTGCGAAACCCCCGGGGGTCTGGCAGGGAGGAGAAGTCACCCCACGCCGCTGCTTTTCAGGTTTAACTGGCTGCGTTTTGCATGACTGCCTCATTAGCCACCGCTGAGCGGGGATTTACGGTCCAGGCTCATCCCGGCCCGTCGCGGACAAAAGTTATTTCAGCCCTATCTGTAATTTATCTGGGTCACCTAGGGAGAAATCCTCCGAGTCCTCGAAGCGGTACCAAAGGAGTCCCACCGCCCTTAATTACTCTTTAATCAACCTAACGCAGTGGTCCCTTTAAAGAGCTGCTTTTGGGGCAAGAGCTGCGTTGAAAGCATCTGCTTCCCGGCCGAGGAGCCAAAAACCTGCTCCGGCTTAAGAGATTTAAAGGTGTGGAGAGCGTGTGTGTGTGTGTGTGTGTGTGTCGGGCTGGACCCTGCGAGCATCCCTTTCGCTCTAATCAGAGAAGTATTAAACAAAGGAAGAGAGTGGGGGGAAAGGAAAAAAAAAACCAAACCCCTGGAGGATCCGATTTAAACTACAAAGGCACAAAAGGAGCCTAAATTCATCTCTTAAGCGAAATTCATCTTTGGGTGGGAGCAAGATGGGTTTTGCAGCGATCCCATCCCCGGGCTGAGGGGCTGACCTAAGGTTTTTTTCCTCCTTGCACTGAGCCCAGCAGGATAGTTTAATAGATGTTATTTTATTTCTCGCGCACGCTTCACGATATAGAGAAAAAAAGGTGGGGAACGGGCTATTCGCCTTGACCTAGGAGCGAATTGGTGTGATTTCCTTCCCCCCCTTTCCCCGAAAATTCGGCTTTGCTGCGGGAAAGGGGCTCGGCATCCCTCGGCTTTGCGGTCCGACGGACAGTTCAGTGCCTGGCAGGGACAGAGCAGCTGCGAGAGAGAGAGAGAGAACAAGTATTAGAAGAAAGAAAGAGAGAAAAGAGAGGGGGGGGGAAAAAAAATCCTCGTAATCTTGGGATGTATATAATCTACGTCTCCCTGAATCCCAAAAGGCAGCGGGCCCGTCTCTCTGATTTATTTTTACGCTAGCCTAGTTTGCATCCCAAAGCAGTAAACTGCTATTTTTAACCACTGGTTTAAAGCTTAATTAAAAGCCCCTAAACTGATTGTTTTGAAAATTGATTTAGAGGAATTGCCCCAGGGCTGAGACGCTATCTAAGCCAAGTTGCAGTCCCAGAGCTCGCAGTGGTGTCTGAATCGTTAACCCCGAAGAGGCAGGAGTCGCCGAGTATGGATGACACATGGGCCAGCGGGGGTCCCTACACCCTCTGGAAAGAAAGGTCCTTTGTTAGTCCCGGCTACTGGCTTGCTTGGGTGGATCTCCGCTGGTTTCCTGGAGTTACGAGGTTTAATTGAATTAAGGGAAGCTCTGAGATGCTTCTGACACCGGGATGGGAGAGCTCTTCCTTTCATCTGCAGATCTTGGGGGACCGCAGCCCTTTCGAGGCGGGGAGAGGGGGGGGGGAGCGTGTGTCTCCGGCTGGGTAGGGGGCTGTGGATGCTCCCCATCTCCAAGGGTAGCCGGGATGAGGAACGGATGGGGAAGGCATACAGGGGTTTTTTTTGGTGCTCAGACCCTTTTTTGCCCCGGCCAACCTTCTTTTTCCAGCCATCTGCGCCCGGCAGAGCCGCCCGAGATGCTGCCGAGCCACCGCGGCTGTAATTATCTTCAATTGCTTCCCCGGGAGAAGGGGCTTTACCTGCTTAAAGGGGGTGAAATGAAAGTTGGTTAGAAGGCTTGGGGGGGGGGGGGGGGGGGGAAGTAGAGAAGGGGGCTGGGAAGGGAAGTGGCATTTCAGCCCCGTAATTAGATGTAAACAAGAATAGAGACGGGGCTCCATGGTCAGACAACTTGATTGTTAAGGGATTAACACCTAAGTAAACCAATAAAGGCTCCGCGTTGCTGGTGAGAGGGCTGCGGGCCAGGCAGGGGCTGTGTAAGACTATCAAGGCCTAATGGGCTCCCCCCCGGCAGAGCCAGGGCAGCATATTAATAAAGTCCCGAGAAAACGATGGTTTATTCCCGGCCCGGACACGTGTGGGGTCAGCCCGGCAATTTTAGGAGCTCGGGTTTAAAGGCTCTTGGCAAAAGGTTTGAGTTGTTGGTGCTGTTTGCGCTGCCTGGGAAGCGAGAGGGGAGGGGATTTCCTCCTCTCAAGCATCATTACCCGGGCACCCATCGCCCTATTTATTAGGGCAATAAATGATTTAGAAGGGCACCCCCCCCCTCCTCTCCACCCGCGTGGGGCAGGGGGCTCGAGTCTATCAGCATCTCCACGCGTGTAAGTAGGACGATTTCTTTTTGCATAAGGAAAACCGCAGGTTCTGTCAACTCTTTAGTTTCTCCGTCCTTTCTTAATAATAGCTTTGGGGAAGGAAAAACGGGGGAAAAAAAAGAAATATAAAAAAAAGAAATCCTTTAGAGCCAGCTCCAGCAAAACCCTCCTGGGCGTAGCTCTCCAGGTTTGCTTCCAACTGGGCTTTTGTGGTGGTTTCTTTTCCTCCCAGCTCACCCCCAGTTGGTATTTCCACCCCCCCCTCCTCCTTAGCCCTGGCCAGGCTTTGGATGGAGGAGTTTAACCTTTGGAGGTTTTTTTATTTTTAAAAAAAAATAAAATTAAAAGAAAATCAGGTCTGGCCTTAAGTGATGTGGTTGGTACCTGTAAGCCTGATTTCCATGGCTTCCTGCCAGCGTGGATTTGGGATTGAGAGGTACCTGAAAGGCTCAGAGTCAAACTGAGTTCAATAACTTGGGTCTGTTTTGTTTTCCTCCATCTCCCCAGCTTCCAGTGGTCTCTTTACTCCGCTGGCAGGGCTAATATCGGAGCACTCTAGGGTGTGGGTATTTCTTCCTCCTGATTGCAAATAACCGAAAGATTAGCACCAGCAGCTGTTTGGAATTGGAACAATGGAGAGACCTAGGAAGTGGCGAAATTGAAAAAGGAGAACCCCCCCTCCTAATCACCCAGCTCAAAGTTCACCAAGTCAGACTGCATGACTTAACGTGACCTCCACCTCGGCTTCACGGGGCTGTTTGCTTATTTGGAGCTTTGGGGGGGGGGGGGGCGGGGGGGGAGGCAGAAAAGAGAGAGGGAGGGGGACAGCGGGGCGTTTAATGAAATTTCCTATAGAAACGCGAGGTTATTGCGTGGCTGGACCGGCCCCTTTGGCCGCCGGCTGCTCTCGGTCTTTGCCCTGTAGGGTGGATTTGGGGGGTTCCCTATGTCCCCCCCAACCCCCGAGGGGTGGCTGCCCTCCATCCTCATCAGGGCACCCTGCGAGGGTGTGTGTGTGATCCTTCATCCCGGGCAAACCGGGGTCCGTCCCTGCAAGGGGCGCCGGGAGCGGGATGCTCTCGCCGGGCAGTGATTCTCCCCGGTCCTCTGTATCCCGGGAAGGGGGATGGGGGGAGGGTGTCCCCCCCCGCTGTGGGGCAGGGGGCTCGGGTTCACACAGCAGCCCGGCCCTGCGCTGGCTGGTGAAGTGTGAGAGCGGCTGAGCTGTCAGGAGGGGGCTGAATGGGATCTCCTAATGGATTTGACTCGGAAATCTCGACTTGACCAGTTTTTTCCTCTTTAAAACAAACTCATTAAACTTGTCAACACTCATTAGGGCCTTAAAACGTTGAACTGGAGTCACTGGGGAGAGCGGTTGGTGGGGGGGCTGCCTCGGGAAAGAGAGATGGGGAGGGGGGCAGCCGAGCATCGCCTCCGCGCCGGGCTGCAGCCGGGCTGCCTCGGCTTTGCGGGGCGGGAGAAAGGGGCTGCCAGGCAAATAAACGCCTTAAAAGAGAAATCAAGGGAGGAGAGAGAAGGAGCCGGCACGGGGAGGGGGCTGTGCCTTAGAAATAGGGGGCATCTCCGCATCCCCCCCACCCCCCCTCGCCTCCGGGCTCGGCTACAAAGGAGGCGCCGGGGAAGGGGAGGGCTCCGCGGGCTGCCCGGAGGGGCCGGGCCGGGCGACATCGTTTTGGGGACATTCCCTGTGATTTGAGAGCGTGTGGGGGAAAAATAGATCTGCTGGGCTATGATTTCTGCAATTGCCGGAGGAAAGGGGAATGGGGGGTGGGAGAACGGAGGGGGAAAGGTTAGAGGCAGCTTTCAGCCCTAAATCCCCTGGAAATGAGCCTGGTCTCCGAAATTCCTTCCCAATCCCCCTACCCAAAATATTTTGAGAGCTGTAAAATTAGTGGGAGATCGTCTTAATTCTGTCGGCAGGACGAAAATTGCTTTCGGGGAGGGGGGAGGAAGGGGTGTGTGGGGGTGTGTGTGTGGGGTAATTAAATGTTGCGCATTTCTCCGTCTCTCTTGAATAGAGGTTTTGTTTGGGGTTGATTCAGATTTTTTGTTTGTTTTTAAGGGGTTTATTCTGATGCTTTTCAAGCCTCGGTTCGCCTTTAAGGGGGGGAAAAAACCCCCACCCCCACCCCTATTAAAAAAAACCCCCAACAAACCCACAACAAACCCACCACCACCAAAAAAAAAAACCCCACCCCAACCCTTCGAGACCTTCTGTTATTCCCCTCTCTGAGAATGAGAACATCAGCTATTCAAGCGTATTGATGAACTCCCCCAAAAAGTTTATTAAGAGAAGCGAAAACAAAAGGACTAAAGGCCGCAGGCAACTGGACAGACAGTTTATAAACTAAGGTCCCATTGTCCCCCTGAGGCAGATGCATGAATACCTCTGAATGGGTCCCTTTGGAGTGACAAGATCAAGCCAGACAACAGCATGTTAAAAGGAAGGAGCGCTGTTTCTCTTTCTCCGACCCAAAGATCTGCTCCCCCTACTCCTCCTGCATTAATGTACATCTGCAGGGGGAGGAATAAATAGCTCCTTAGGATCTGCGGCCTTCGGGGGTTTTTTTTTATTCTTCCACCCCCAGCACTGGCTTCTTTGCACCATATGCTGCAGATCAGCCTCTTTTCTCCGCAGCCTCCAGCCAGGCAGTCGCCTAAAATGATCCCCAGCAATCGCAAACTTTCTTCCCTCTCCCCTCCCCTCCCCTCCCCTTTCTTCCCCCCCTTTTTCTTCCCCCTGCCGCTGTTAAAATCGCGATTTACGGCCTGCTTGTCTAGGAGATCCCTCGTGGTCAATTAGGTTTGCACAGAGCAATTTAACTAATAGGCTTTGATGGATTTATTTTATATATATATATATATATATATATATATTCTTTTTTCCCCCCTCTTTTCCCCGGGATATCAACCTTGTGCTGTCAGGACATGGTGGTGGAGAGAAATGCCCTGAGCATCTCTCCCTCTCCCCCCCAAGAAAAAAAAAGGGCAAGGGATGGCAAATCTGGCTGTGGGTACCCAGAAACGTCCCAAACCTGCTGCTGTGGGTCCCTTTGCTATCACCAACTCCAAACTTGTGTCACAGCTGGAGTGGATGGGGTTGAGCAGGGTTTGGGTAAATTTGGGTAGCGCCCAGAAGCTTTGGTTTTGTCCCATAAAATCGAGATGAGCTGTACAAGGACCCAGTTCCTCCCCTTCAGCTCTTCCAGGCGTGTTCCACCTTCCCTAAAGTTAATCCAGAGAAGTTTTTAAGCACCTGGGATGGGGAATTAATGCGTGTGTTAATTAAAACACGATTGGTGGTGGTTTAGCTTTAGGAACTTGGGGTATTTTGTTGCTTGGATGGAGGGAAAAAATTTGGGAGAGAGTCTTTCGTTGCTTTGGCTTTCAAAAGAACTTCTGTGGGCACAGACTGTGGCAAACAGCCCAGGCAGGTTGTAAACCCAAAGGCTGGGATCTTCCAGCCCACTGAAATGCCTCAATTCTCACCTTCACATCCCAGCCCTGGGTGTTTGCAGGTCCCCTCCATCCCTGTGTCACATCAAGGGGATCTCTCTGAGGTGGGAGCATCTCTGCCTGGCTGCCCCAGCAGCCGCGAGGGTGTTTTTGGGGCTCTGATAACTCACAGGAGGGATCAGTGTAGCTGGTGTCTGGTGCTTGCAGAGCCTGTTTGCACACTCCTTGATGAGCCACTGGGTTGGAAGGTCAAAAGATGATAATAATAATAATAAAATTACCCAGCTTTGGCCAGCCTCACCTTCCCCTCTGCAGCGGAAGAGTTGCTGTTTCATGGCTGGCTAAAGCCAAACTTCCCTCAAGGGGGTTATGTGACTTCTGACCCTCCTAACCTGTACTTTGTGCTTTCCAAAGGAGATGTGCTCCTGGAGAGGTGACCTGAATGGAGACAGAGCCACGAGGGCAAAACCAATTTATGTAAACCCCCTCCCCCCCTCCTCCCCCCCAAAACCCCAACCTAAACCAGTAACAGGGAGAAGAAGAAACACAGGAAAAAACCAACCCCCAACCACCAAGCCAGAAGCATTTCCCAACCAGGGAAATAGCTGCTTAATTAGCTTTGGGAGCTGTAGGAACCCCACTTGTGGGTTTGGTCCTGCTCTTTAAATCTTTGCAAACATAAAGAGTACTTTAACATTGGATAAGCATCCCCATCTTCAGATGCAGTTTGGTGGTGCTGATGCTTTTCACAAAGGGATGATACGTACACATGCACACAGTGACAGCATCTCATCTCCATGTTCCATCCCAAGCCCTTGTTTTTGGAGGAGCATGACAATTTGATCCCATGCTAGAATTAATTAAGCCTCTGACCCTTCAAGCAAATACAGCCACGTTTGATGTTACTGATATGAGTAAAGCTGCCTCACACGGATACTGGTGGTCACTGGTTTTTGCAGGACAGGGGACCTGTTGCAGCCCATTAAGTGTGGGAATATTTTTATTATCTTCCTTTGGTGTCTCCATAAGGTACATTTCCCTGAAAGGGGGAAAGGAGAAAAAAAGAAACAGATGAGGAGCTGACGTGATGAAAGACCAACAGATTTTGGGTCATTCCTGTTCCCATAGAGGTTCCCTGAGGCATTTCAAAAGCAAAGAAAAAAAAATTTACAAAAGGGAATGGGAAAACACAAACACATAATCAAACCAAGGAGCCAGTTAACCAGGCCAATACCCGCAATCCCAAAGTCCCATTTAGCTGCTCGCAGGATTATCACTTGTTGCCGATTCAAACCCAGCAGGTGTTGTCAGCTATTTACGATCACTGTTATTTATACGGTGCCACTGGTGTGCTGGTGCTCAGGCAGCCACGTACAGACGAGAGCCAACCTCTCCCCTGAGAAGATACCAAACTAAATTAGACTTAACACAGCGGCAGACGCTAACACACAGCATATGGGCATGAGGGGAAAGAAAAAAAGAGAGGTTCGAAGCCACAAAGATTGGGCAATCTCTAGGCATGAAACCCTGCGCCCACCAGCTTGTTTCTTCCTGTTTTATTTAGAAATAGATCCGTGTTTACATGTGGGGAGCCTGGGGAACGAGGGTAGGTGAGGAGATGGGTGATGGGCAACGTGTAATTTGAGATGAATTTCAGGTGAGGCCGTTTACTGGGTGAAATCACACAGGTTATATACATTTGTTAACTGCAAACGTGGCAAGCTAAACAACTGCTAATTGGTTGCATACACTGTTTACACCACACTGATTATAATGAGTTCTGATAAACATATAGCTAACTACTGCTAGTTTACCTTTGATGCCTAAAAGCATCCACACACCTGTTGTTTGACCATCTTATTATGTCTGGTTCTTAACATGTTCCGTTACACTCAAGTGCCTTCCCATAACTGCTTCTTGGGTTAGGGCAGCCTGTACCCCTGTCATCAAGGCTGCTGTGTTTTGAGAATGTGATTATCAGGATCCTTTCAGCATGAGGAACTTTTCCTGCCTCATGGGAACAGGAGGATATTGTCAGGGCCTGTGTCTCCGGTGAAGAGAGCTAGGCCGCCGTCAGGCCTGTTGTCTTCCCAGACAGCTAGGGACCAAGGTAGGGCATCACACCTTGCTTTGAGGATGGGATGGATGAATTCTATGTGCTTTACAGCCCAGGACTGAGATTCACAGCCCTTGCATCAGGCAGTATATGGATGCACAGCCAGAAACAGCCTGTGAGTGTAGAAAAGAGCCGAGGTGGGGGATGACCAAAGTGAAGCAGCTTGCCCAGGTTCACATGGGGTATCAGCAGCAAAGCCAAGCCTACATCCTTGTGTAATAATTTACTAAGCAGAGCCCCATCCAAAGGGTTTGGTTTTTTTTTTTACCCCTCCAAACCTGGTGGGTTTATGCAGGAAAATTCCCACAGTAGCTGCAGTTTTACCCAAAGATTGAATGTGGACCTGGAGATTTGGCTTTTTCTTTAGAGGCAAATCTGCTCACAGAGCAAACAACTAGATGCTGCTTGGAAATAAAACACATTTCCAGCTTAGGCCTGCAAAGGCTTACGTTTAGTGGGCGACTTTATCCAAATGAGTCATCCCATCCCATGTCTGTGAGAGGATTCCCCATGTAAGCAAAATTGACCAATATGACATTTATAGGGATTGGGCCAGGCACCGGTAAGAAGCATTCCCCAGGCAAAGGAAGCCATGTGGGGAAAAGAAATCAGCTCTTCAAAACTTAAACCAGTCTCCTCCTGTCTTTAGGCTTGAAAGACAAGAGCCATGAGCCAAGGAACCGGTCGCCACTTAGCTGGCGGTGGTGTAAGATGCTGAGTGCCCCCCTGGAGTTGTTTGAAGAAGGCTGGACCCTGCTGTAAAGCTCTGTAAAACGGGCTCCTTCTCTCCATCCCCTCCTCCTCAGCATGTTTTAAATGATTTTTGGATTTTAATGCAGGGCCCGGAGCTCATTCCTTCATATTCATGGCATCAAACAAGAGGCTGCTGCCCCCAGCTGGGTTCCTTGAACTTAGAAGCAAAGCTCTACTCAATATTACCTTAATTAATTAACTAAAGAGACAATGGCTCTTGAGGTCTCACCTCTGTTTCCAGGGAGGGGGGCCTTTTGACAGAGCCCTGCCATAAACTAATTCCCAGTTCCAGCAAGGAGTCATAGGGGGAAGAGTTTAGTGACACTATTTACTTGTTTACCAAGACAATTTATGTCATATTTGTTTTTCCCCACCTTCTGTCTGCAGCACCGAAAACTCTGTTGGGGGTGCAGGGGGGGAGGAGGAGGAGGAGAGAGTATTATTTGCATTAACCACTGAAATCAAAGCACATTCCCATCTGAAAAATACCACTTCACAGCTTTTGGTATCTTCTTTTTTTTAAAAATTTTAATTTACAAAAAACTTTTTGAAGCTTTCCAGGTTCAATATAACAATTCTGAGCTTTGATGCTTTAAAAGTGCCATATAGAGCTACAGGCAACATCACAGTTAACCAAAAAATATATATTTCAAGGCTCCTGTGAGCGTTTGTATCTCTTCTGAATGTTGTGGGTGGGTTTTTTTTTTGGGTTGGTTTTTTTTCTTTTTTTCCATTTGCAAGCAAGCACTGAAAAGATGTTCGTTGGTTTATTCCAGTCAGTAACAGGCATTTCATATTTTGTAGCAGCAAGAAAAATGTTTGAAAAGGTCACAGTGAAATGTGACCAGCTGGAAAATCTATCTGGGAACATAAATGTCATATACTCACCAGTGCGTTGCTGGATTTTTGGGTCACCATACCCCAGAAGAAGGGCAATATGATGGGTATTTTATAGGTAGGGAAATTAAAGCACAGGGTAGATAGGACTTGATGTCCCATTGGGAGCTCAGAATTAAAGAGGGAGCTTGTGTGTCTCATGGATGGGTTCCACCCCCTTCCATCACAGCCTCCTCCATCTTCACAACCCATCCCCATGCTGAGGCTCAACCCACTTGCTGGGTCAAATTCTCAGATAACATAAAATAGGCTCACTTCATGGAGTAGATTGCTGACTGCAGATTTGAGGGGGGGCTTTTGGTATTTGGGGGGTGTGAGCCACAAACCTCTCCTGTTTTTTGGTACACTGCTAGGTGTAGTGTTATGATTATTTGGCAAACGACCCCCCTCTCTGCCTGACTGCATTGCTGGATTTTTGGGTCACCATACCCCAGAAGAAGGGCAATATGATGGGTATTTTATAGGTAAGGAAATTAAAGCACAGGCTAGATAGGACTTGATGTCCCGTTGGGAGCTCAGAATTAAAGAGGGAGCTCTTCAGCAATACAGCTAAGAAATCTCATGAGGAACGATCTAGAAATATGTTCCTCATGTGCAAGGGGATATTTCATAGGAGATTCCTTGCTTGGCTCAGAGAAGGGCTGGGTTACTTCCTTCCCCCCACCTCCATCTCCAGTCAGTTTTAGCCTGGGTTTCATTGCCCAGGACTTAGGCTGGTGCATGCAAAACACGCTCGTGTGTGTTTCAGAGCTCTGGGGCATATGAAAACGTGATCGTTCCTAACCACATCTCCCAGTTTCAGGCATGCAGTTTGGGAGGCCTGGGCTTAGTCACTGAAAATTTGGTCCTTATTGTCTCACATCCCAAATCTGCAATTACTTATGTGCATATTGAGCTTTAGAGATGTGAGTAGCCTTGCGGGATGGAACACAGAGACCGTTAAGAAGATACTTCCACTACCACCTCCTATAAAAGCCAACAGCTGGAAAAGGGATGGGTAGGTCAGTTAGCAATGAGCATTCTCCAGGGTGCAGGGTCTCCTTGTATCCTCGTTGTAGCTGTGTTGTGTTCACATGCCAGGTTTAAGGGAGAGATTCTGTCATAAACCAGTGAATTTGCCAGACCTAGTTTAGCTTGTACCAAATAAGGAACTTCATATGCTAAATCTAGATACTGATTTTTGAAAAAAACCCACCCCAAAATCTGATTTTTATTTCACCACCAGCAGCTCAGTCAGTCTGCAAACATGCAACCTGGCCCAGCTTTGTGTGTGCTCTCAGTTGTGTCTAATGGATGTGGAACTGAGCTGTGGCTCTGAAGACTTTCAAAACCTGGGTTGCTTTGCCTTTGACTGAGCTGCTCCACCTCTCCATGGCTGTTCCTCTTCTGTCTTGTCTGACCAGGGGTAGTCTCCTTCGGTGCATTCATTCAGTACCTTGTGTAACAGGGATCCAAAATCACCCAGCCATCTTATTCTTGCAATAAACCCACGTATCACTGCTGCTCCGATGTAGCTAAAAGTCTTGGGAAGCTGGAGGATGTCTAAGAAACATCCAAGTGCTGCAAGAGCTGCTCTTAGTAATTCAGGAGGAGAAAGTTAACCTACTCTGGACTAGCATTCCTTCACCATGCCTCAGAAACAGCGAAATGCTGTACCTGCCAAGGCTCCAAGGAGATTGCTCTTAATAATAATCAATCCCTGTTGCCTTTTCGGGTACTTAAGAGTCTGCCTCATGGAAAGCTGCCCTCTTTGCAGGGGGTTTCCCTTGCAGGGGGCTCCTCTTGCAGGCTTGCCAGGCTCCTTTCCGTGCTTCTTGCACTAGCTACGCATCAGCCAGCATCTTCAAACGAGCTCTTGCTACAACTCCCTTTGCATGTGCAAGGAGCACACGGATAGCAGTTGCGCAGCGGCATCGTCACCTTTGCATGTGCAAGGAGCACACGGATAGCAGTTGTGCAGCGGCATCGTCACCGTTTCATGATCAAGGTTACACGCTGGCGTGAGAAGTGCTGTACTTCTGACTGCTAATGGTGCTACCAGGGGAAAACTCAGGCTGTGGGTGATTTGTCTGGGGCTTGGCTGCCTTTGATTCCAGCGTTCCCTCCAGTTGCCTGCGTGTTCTTGCTGTTCAAGCCTCTGATCTTTGCGGGGGGCTTGGAGGGTTGGGCAGGACTGTCTACTTGAAATGGGTTAGAACAAAAAGTGACACGGTTGGCGCTGGTGTCACTTTGTCCCTCCTCTCTCTGGGAACCAGAAGCCTCGATTAGATTTGTGTGACTTTCCATTTCCTCACTTCCCAGTCAAATATACAACAGCAGAGCAAGTGATGGCAGCTCTTGCAATGGAGAGAGAAAACACCTCTGGGGCTGTTCACCAAGCTGATCCCAATCCCTGTTCCCCCAGAAAATGCAGGGGGAGCTGCAGTGAAAGTTGATGGGCATATCTCTGTCCTGTTCCTTTGACTCCTTCTCTTTGATCCCAATTAGGGGTGACCTGCTCACAAAACCAGGCGACTTAGAGCTTATTCTCCACGCTGCCAGGACTGCAGAATTCTAATCGCTCAGACCTTTGGGTTTGGGACACAAGTCTGATTTCCTCAGGGCTCACCTGAGACTGACTTACTCGGTGCACGTAGGGTTTTAGCTTGGACTTGAGCCAGGGACCTGAGGGAGAGAGCAGTCCACTGGTAGGAAGAGGGTAGAAAGGATGTCTTGTTCATTGGGGAAGCCACCTGGCTCCCTTTACCCAGGCGGCACTGCTTCTGATGTACCTTTCAGAGGGGCAAGAGGGTGAGGGGACTGGAAACACTTCAGAAATGTAAATGCCGTCCATTTGTTTATAATTTTATAACCCAACATGTAACCTGAACCTGATGGAGTCAATAAAGAATTAAACCTCTGCATGTTTCCTACCTCAAAAATACTGGACCAAGTCCAGGGCTCTTGAAGGCAAATTGTTCCAAAGAGCTGAAAGGAAAGGAAAAAAGAAACCAGCCTGACTTTTTTGTATTCCCTTTTTTTCTTTCCTTTTTCTTTTTCCTTTTCCTGAAGTTTTGAAAGAGTGCCCTTACTTGTTCTGCAACATCCATGGGTGACCAATGCATTTTCAGGAGCACAGCCAGCTAGCTGCGAAGCAAACCCCCTGATTTACAAACAATTACTTTGGTGCAGAGCAGTTTTCAGGACAGAAACTAACTCTAAGGGAACGAAATTTCTCTAGGCTGAGAAGGAGCCTCCGTTAGGACTTGGCGTTTTCCATTCTTGGAGAAGAATTTTCTACTCACAGCATATAAGTTAAACACCTTGGGATGAGTTTACTTGTTGCAGTTATGTGGTTTGGGCTATTAAATAACCTGTGAATGCAATTTGCCATTAGCATTCCTGCACAGCCAGGTTTCTTGGGCTTTATTTTGAAATGGAAGGGATAATCAGTTCACATAGGCTAAAACTGACCTAGCTGCAAATCCAGTATCTGGTTTATGCACGCCACAAATTGAAGGGTCATGTGGAAATAGAGGGGTTGATTTGGCCAATTAAATCAAATTAAAGCCAGGGATCACATAAGACTCTGATGCTGCTCTGTCCATCTCTCCTAGCTCAATAGTCTCCACTGTTTCTTTATTTTTTATATCCAAGTTATGCCAGTGGTGAGACAATATTCTTGAGGCATTGCAGAAGTGTAATTTCTCTCTCTTCTAGAGCACACTGGTTTAGGCTGGGAGGAAAACACACCATCAAAACCATGGGCTCAGGTGGTAAGGTTTTAGTGCAGAGACTGTGCTTTTGTTCAGGATTTGTACAGCTCCTGCTGCACTGGGCTAAGAACAAGTCTTGTGAACACTGTATTTCTATATTTACTTTAAAAGTAACAGAACTGCAGCCTGTGGGACTGTAAGCCTATGGGATACACTAGAAACTGAGCTACCTCCAAGGGGGGGGGGTTTATGTATGGGCTATACATGATGAAAGCATATGTATAATTAAATTGATGATAGCTAGGTAGATGTGGGAGTAGGGAATTAGCAGCTCGATTGCTCCTGCCCCATGTTCCCCATGATGCTACACAGGAGCAAAGCGATCAAGAGAGAAGCAGTTGTCAGCGACAGCTCTCAGGGCACAGAGGTGGCCCCTGGGGGAAAGTGATTTGAAATATCAGGACCTGCAGAGGAAGGAGGGAGTTGGAGTCCTGGCAGGACTCTGGAGAGCTTTGTGCATAAACCCAGTCAGCTCTGTGGCCTCTAGGAATCAGAGGAGCTGCACTGAGCCGGGGATGACACGCTGCTTTGCCATTCTCCGTGGTCCATCCCACGTGTGTCCCTCTTTGGGGCCGAATTGTGCCCCCAGTTTTAGCACCTGGGGTCTGAAAACGGTGGGCTGGCTCTGTGTGGGAAGGAAAAAAATCTGTGCCTTGCTTTTTCTGAATGGATGGACAGCAGGGACTGTCCCCTTCCCCTGTCCTCAGTGCCACTGCTCCTCTTGGCTCCTTCCAGCCCTGCTATAGCTTTCCTGCTCAGCCAGCTGAAATGCTGCCAGGTTCCCAGAGATTTATCCACTCCTATCCTACGGATCTAGAGGTAAGGAGAGTGTGAGTGCACTGCACCCCTTTTTGGGGAGCTGAAATGCTGCCAGGTTCCCACAGATTTATCCACTCCTATCCTACGGATCTAGAGGTAAGGAGAGTGTGAGTGCACCGCACCCCTTTTTGGGGAGCCAAGCATCCCTTTTCCCAGCACCAGCTGTGATCCCCAAGCTTTAAAAACAGCCTCTCAGAATGGCAAGGGTGTTGTGCTTGGGGTTTGTTGGGGTTTTGTGGGTTTTTTTTGGTGGTGCTTGGTTTTTTTTTTTTTTTGGGCTAACTTTATCAGTGCCCGAGCACGCCTTGAAGTGTCAGCTTGACATAATATGTAACAGTAATTAAGAAATAAGCCTCTTGCCCGGTTTCACAGCAATCATTTAGCTAAGTAACTACCATGGTCCAGTGCCTCAAAAATCACCATTAGCCCACGCCACTTATGGCCATAAAATTTCTTGTTTTCTGCTTTTCATCGGCCTCACCCTGGAATCTTCGTTTTGCTTTATTTATACATTTGCACTCAAACAATGGCAATAAACCCATTCCCAGAGTGTTGCAAATCAGAAATTTGTCCACATTTTTTCCACCACCTTCCTGGGTGAAGCTGCTTTTTTGCTTGGGAACGGCGGTGGCTGGAGGCAGCTGGGAGCAGGGAAGGAGGAGGGAGAGAGGGGGTGAGGGAGGGGGGGGAGAGAGAGCAGGGTGTCGCTTGGAGATTGATCGGTGCTGTTGGAAGTCGCTGGGATGGGGCAGAGAGGGGGAGCTGGAGGAATCTGGCATGAAAAGGCAGTTTGTGGTGACAGGAGTTTCTTTTGAAAGACCTGATTGAATCAGACCTGAGGCGGGAAGAAACGGCTGTTGCCTTCATTGAGTTTTCACTAACTTTTCCCCCCCCCTCCTCCTACCATCAAGGTTTTCAGTTTGGGGTTTTTTTTTTTGGCTTTGTCCTGTTTTAATGTGTCCTATACCAGCTTAAGCTGGAAGAAATAACCACAAGGTCCTGCCTGCAGAGTGGAGAAAAAAAAAGAGGGGGGGGGGGGGGGAAAAGAAGATCAAGGACATCTCACTCAGTTCCTAGCAGCCTGTGAGACTTATTTTTAACCATTCTAAAGCAGCAGGCTGTGAGTTTCAGCAGAGCCTGTGATTTTTTTAAACTGGTCTGCTATTAGCCACTTAGCCTCTCTAAATTACAATTAAAGCTATCTGTGGACAACTCAATGGACCAGATGAGGATGCTGTGAGACAAAGTGAGTTATCTCAGTTGGTACAATTTATGGAGGAAGCTGCCTTTCCCCAGGGACTGTGCTTGTTTGATGAAATAAAAGCCTATGATGCTCTGAACCCCGTTTTTCTCAATATCAAGCTTGCTCCTTTACATCTCCAGCAGGCCCAGTTCAGGTTTTACTGGGCGGCCGACTTAGAGAGTAATGACTGCTCACTCAAGCAAGCGCCAGCTGGCATTATGGAGATTTACCCCCAGTGACATCTGAATTGAGCTTTGAGTAAATGCCCTCGTATTTGGTCCACTCAACTTCAGAGGGAGTTTTGTCTGAATCAAAAGAAATAGGGACAGGGGAAAGAAGGGAAAAAAAAAAAGAAAAAAAAAAAAAGAAGAAAGATTTTAGGACTTAGCTGTTAGTGAAGCTGGACTGCCCGGATTTCCCTCTCTTGTGGCATTTGGACACTGGAGAAAAGTGCTGGGACTTAAACTGAACTATCGACTTTGGGAGGAAAAATTCCTACTGGCAAGAGCAGCCTTGTGCTGACTGACACGTGCAGATGACCTACTAAGTCTTCTTTTTCTTGCTGTTGAGGTTCTTTCTCCCTGGCTTCTTGGTTATTTGAAGTTATACTGCTAAAATCCATCTTCTCCTCAAGCCCTCGTGTGAGCATCTCTCTCTTCAGGGAGACATCCAAATCCTGCTCTTTCTGCAGAAGGACCTGTGTAATCTACCCAGATTATAGCTGCCTGTCCTTGCTCCCTGCACCCCTCCACCCCAGCCTCTCTTCTCCTGTTTCTTTCATCCCTTAGGAACCATTTCCCAAATCTCTGAGACTCAAACTGCCTTTCCCCCTCCCCTGCATTTTTATCTGTTGTGCCCTGGCTCAGGCTGCCAGCAGCTCAGGGCTGCCTGGCCGTGTCTGTGTCCATGTCCCATGCCATTTCCACCCCCCCCAGTCCCACTGCAGTGTGAGCAGCAGCCCAGAGGCCACAATTTATGCACGAGTCAAACTTGTGTGAAGATATGACATGGGTACAACCGATACGCTGTGGCTCTTTTGTTGTCACCCTCCAGCTCACACACACCGAGGGCCCTGTGTGCACAGCAGCCCTCCGCTCCCTCACAGCAAGTGGATCCCAGGGGCTCCCAGCCCCTTTCTGCCTTTAGGCTGGAGGGAAGGTAAGGCAGGGCCCTGCCTTCTTTCAGCCACAGGAAAATGGTGTTTCTTCTACCCCCTCAAACCCTTCTCCAGGCCACCACAGGCATTGAGCACCTGCCAGCAAAGCCACAAGCCCCTGAAGAAACGATGGGGCACCTCCCACTTCTAGCACCTTCCATCACTCCCAGGTGCCTCCACAGCACTGCTTGGCTGGGACACCTGCAGGGGGGTGGGTCTGCAGGGCAGGGAGCCAATGGGAACACAACCCCCTCACCTGAGGAGGGCTGGGCTGGGTACAAGAGGCAGCTGTCAGCCAGTTGTGGATTGATGAAGGTGGGTGGTAGCATGCTGGTGGTTGCTCAGGCAGTTAGTTGGGCAGGGAGGGTCAATAGCCAGTCAAGATGGGCTTAATATGGGTGGGCAGCCAGCTAGGGTAGCCCTGCTGTGGGTAATTGGTCAGGGTGGCTGTGGTGGTGTGAGTCATGGGAACAGCCTTGCTGTGGTCTGCCCACACAGAGCAGTGTGGTCCAGGGGCCAGGGCAGCCAGCCAGATGCACTGTTGTGCTACTGCAGCAGCCTGCAGGGACTGAGTGACCTGCTGCAGCTCAGGTAAGGTCTGAGCCCTTCTTGTGGTCTGTGCTGAAATTGCTGTTTGTCTCTGGGCAGAGTTTCCCTGAGGTGTCTGAGCTTGCTGGTGTGTTGGTTTTAGCCCTTTCTGGGCTTTCCTTCCCTTCATGTGATGCTGTGCTCGCATATCTGGATAGTCCTGGGCCCTACCACAGCCTGAGTGCTTGTGCTTTGCAGTAACAGCAGTGCACAGTAAACACTGCATTAGGTTGTGCTTCTGTCCTCAGAACATGTCACAAGGACTAAGTTTGCTTTTTAATGCTCTCCAAGGGCATTCCTTGTTAAGTGCTACCACTCCTGTGCTCTTCCATCCTTCTCCATCCCTTTTATTCCGTCTTTCACCATGGTGGTGGAGTGCAGGGCCGTTGCTGCTGTACTTCCCATTCTCAGCATTCAGGTAGTGCAGCACTCCTGCCTGCCTTTGAAGGCTCTCTCATTTGGGAAAAACAAGAGCCATGCAAGCTGGCTCCTGAATCCACCCCAAAATTTGGCAGGTGTACAACAAACTTACACGAGTCTTATTAGCAGCAGATCCATAGGGAGGGAGGGGCTGGAGGAGCCTCTCCAACAGAAATAATAGGGGGAGATCAGCTGAGTTGTTGTTGGGTTTGTTTCAGAGGAGGCTGAAGGGTTAGGGGGAAAAAAACACTACCTCCTTGTCTTCTTAGAGAGCATTGTAACTTTATTATCTCTGACTTGGGGACAGGAGAGAGTAATGATGGGCAGGAAGAGCCATAGGAGGCCCTTTTCACCAGGTGAAGGGGCTGCCCATGAACAAGGTTTCATCCAGATGGTTGTGCAGATCAGTGTTGTTGACTTGTAGCCACCCTTGCAGACAAGCCAGACCCTTTATTTATTTCACAACAGCTCTGCTGGCTTGTGGTGACAGCTGATCTCATCCCCAGGGACTTAGACTGCTCTCTTTCTTTTTCTTTTAATGCCTCCCTTTATTTTTTCCCCTCCTCCTGTTTTATTTTGAGGCACTAGTGTACCGATGAAAGCACCCTCCTTGCCTTCAGTCATTCCTGCTTTCACTCTTCTCCA
This sequence comes from Laterallus jamaicensis coturniculus, assembly GCA_022605575.1. NCBI lineage: Eukaryota > Metazoa > Chordata > Aves > Gruiformes > Rallidae > Laterallus > Laterallus jamaicensis. Next base: position 228,904 of record JAKCOX010000081.1, read on the forward strand.
TCTAGCCACAATTTTTAGGTGAAGAAGCAAACTCACCCATCATTTGTCAACCCACTAGGCATGTAGTCCCCTGCATCTGTTTCTGCCTATGTTCACTGCACACCTAATAAGTGACAGCTACCTTGCAGCAAGGCTTTCTAACTCCACAACATGCATTAGGATAAATCCCACTTCTCTGGTACAAGGCATCCACACAGAGCCCACTGGCTCAACGCTACAAGCAGGACACAAGATGAGTGTTATAAACACCTCTGTCAATGGCACTTAGCAGTCACAAAGCACCTCAGAGGCACACTTTCATTCACATAGCTGCAATTTATATTTATCCTCTTTGTTACTTACCCCAGTCCAGTTTCTGCCCCCCATGTTTGCTCAGATCTTTAGGTACTGCACACAGGCTATATAAACATATAAGAATAATCTGTATATTATCAGTATATGGTTTTCTAGCCTTTACCATGGTTTTCACCATCTTTACTTAGGTGTGTCCCTTTGCTAGTAAAACATCTGTATCACTCTCTTTAAATTGACCTGGCTGTTTGGACCCAGTAAGTACCAGATGAAAGCATTTGAGTGTAACTTCCACCTCCAATTAAAGCTTATGGAACAGGGCTTAGAAAGTGCTGAGACCTGTGCTAAATCAGTGTTTTTTAAACAGAAAATTGTTGAAACAATGAAGTGAGTCTCTCTGCATAGTGAGCCAAGGAGGGTGAAGTTTGGGGAGGGGACTCAGGCCCTTGTCTCATTAATCTAACAGCTTTTCTAATAAAGAATCATTAATCATAGCCTTATTGAGATAGCCTCTAACTTCTCTCAGGCTTTCAGCTTTCACAGCTGAATTTTGCTGGCAAGTTTGTGGGGTTGGTTCCCCTTTATCTCTAAATATCTTTCAATTGTTGATTTCTCTTTGGTTCTCAGGATACTTTTTCCAGCCCGGGTTTTCAGGCTTGTCCCAGATAGCAGCTGAACTTTGGGGTATTACCCCAGTTTGATCTTTACATACCAAATAGCTCTATTTAATGAAACCTGGATGGGTTTTTTTGCTGCACATCAGACATGAGTTAATTGGTGCTGGGAAGATTACCCTTCACTCAACAGAAGTAATGGTGCAGGAGCTAATTACAGAGTAGCCTATGGCTCCATCAGGGAGTATCCAGCATTGGGAGCAGTCAGGGGCAGGATACTGGATTAAATTGACCATTTATCTCTTTTGTTATAAAATCTTCTATTTGAATGCGTCAGCAGAGGGTGACATTGTGCAGGTTTGGGAAATATCTTGAGTTGCCATCAACAAAAACTTTGAAGTCTGAGTGTGTGGAAGAGTAAAGAAAGTAAACTAGGCTTTTGTGAAAATTGATAATTTATAGGGAATTCTTTTAATGTACCATTGCTGAGGACTAAGAAGATGTTTTAATTCTAAATATCTGTGCATAAAAATTCTAATTTTTATAAGTGCTGCTGCTTTTTTTAATGTTAAAAATGCATGTCTAAGTTTGTACTCTTGTGATGGTAACTTCAGTTTTTGGAAGAGAAAGCCTTCTGTCCTCTGTGAATTGTCTGAATCCAAGTGAAACTGTGCAAGAATAGAAATGACATGAATGTTAGACTGAAAAATCTGTGCTGTTCCTACAGGTTTTCTAAGCCTGGCTATGGATGGTTGTTGTGAACTGAACTAAAATAGTGGGAATGTTTTTGACCCAGCTGTCAATATGTATATGCACTGGATTTTGCTGGTGTTTGCTGGTGGACCAGGTAGTACCATGTGTTTTCATGGCTCTGGGCAGCAGCTCCAGCGACAAAGCTCCCATGGAGTCAGCATTATCTTTAATAATCAAAGAGAGGGGAAGATTGTTCCTAGGTACAAAGGGAGTACTCAATCTCTGCTGGTTTGAGATGGGTGCCTCCACCTCATACTAAGGAGGTGTGGGGCGTGTGCCACACTTGAAAAGGTTTTTCCCAGAAATATCAGCATCTTGGGCAGATTGCAGAGACACAGTGTGCAAAGCGTGCCTTGAAAAGCCCCAGTCGTGGCCCGTGCGATGAGGTTCAAGGCTGGCTTGGAACTTCTTGAGTTGTGTCTCTGTGTGTCAGCTGTCCCCCAAGCCCAATACCAAACAGGGGACAATACAGACAGATAAGATAATGGATGAGAAGGGAGTGGAAAATCTCTCCTGTATTCTGGTGGCATTTCTAATAGCGATAGGGCTGGCAGCATTGGACCGAAAAGCGTATCCATCACAAAGGGCTGGTAAGTCCTCTCCAGCTCCCACTGTGACGCTAAAGCCGGTTGCAAATATCCAGCGCTGGGGCCCCTCGCAGTGGGGAGTGGAACGGTGGCTACGTGACCCGGGGCAGCCCTGCCATTCCCAGAACGGGGCTTGGCTCCTGCTGCTGCCAATCCAAGCCCCAAGCTTGAATATCCCGGTGGGGTTTCTCCCCCACCACACACCCAAGGCTTAAAGTGAATATCCAGGGAGCACCATCCGGCTCTTTGGCCTGTGTTTCGCTGAGCCTTCCAGCGTAGAGGTGTTGCTTACTCTTCTGATTGCCCTGCTGCATAGTGAATTTTATATTGTGGAGAAAGTTGATTTGATCTTGGCTTGTCTGTTCTGCTGTTCAGGAATCAGACTGGTCTGGGTTGGGAGGGACCCCAAGGATCACAGAGCTCCAACGCCCCTGCCCCAGGCAGGGCCACCAACCTCCAGGCCTGGAGCTACAATATTCCTTCAAACAAACACTCACTCTTGTTTTCAAAGGGCACCTCTGATTCCAAACCTTTGCCTACCTGTTGGATTTGCTAGATAGCACCTGAGTCCTTTGCTTGCTGCTAGTTGAGGGGTCCACCTTACTACTGCTGCAAACAGCTCTTGGGGTTGCCCAGCTAAATCCTGTGACCCAAGAGCTGGGATTTTTGAAGCATGAAATGGGAATCTTTAGGCATGGAGGAAAGTCTTGAAATAAGAAGGGCAGGCTAATCAATTAGTTGAATAATGTGTTGGAGCTGCAGGTGATGCTCAGCAGAGTGATGCCTTGCAGGAAAGGTATGCTTGCACCTAACCAGGAGTTTGATACAGGAGTTATGCATCATACCTGCAAAGAATCATTTTTGGGGGGCTTTATAATCTAGAAAGGATCGGGCAGTGGACCCAGCAGCTTCTAGGGCATCAGGAAATCTAAATTTCATTTCCAGTATCGATTCAGATGTGTAAAAATGAATTCCCACCATCTAGTTCCCCTCATCTTGCCCTCCTGTCATCCTTTCTCCATGGTTGGTACTGTACAACCCCCCTGCCCAACCCTAGTTATGGGCTGTAGGAACTACAGCAATACAAATGGCACTTAATACTGTTTCACACTCTGAAACAGAGAGAATCTGGACAATTCAGACAACTGCATTTTTGGAGTGTTTCAGATTTCAAGGGGAGGTAATTTCTTAATTTAGCTAAGCCAACTTACCCCATCCCAAGAGGAACAGTCTCCATGCTTGCACCCTGAATGTCCTCAGCGTGCAGAATGAAATTATTTACCAGCTGAAGAAGTATGAATATCAAAAGGTTCATTAAACATTCCAGCTAATTTTCTCTGGTCTGTAAAATTTGGTTGGGAAGAAGGGGTGGATGAAAGGGGTGGTTAGGCTTTTGCATGGTCAGTGCTCAGCTTTCAAAACTCTACATGGTGTGGAACTAACTTCCATATTGCTGGGCCCCTTGAAGGGTGAACAATTCTCATGTGGGCTCATCAGGAGCTGGAAAAATATTTTTCCTGTGACACTGTGCACTTGCTCTGTCTGCTCAAGCTGAGGGTGAGAAGTTTCTGCTTCAAACACTTCCCTGCTGGATTTTTCAATAGGTTTTTTTTGTTTTCTGGCTTTTTCTTTTTAGTAGGAGTTGTTGGTCCCTATTTCATTTGTGGTTTTACTCACAATCTGATTTTGTTAATTCCCAGTGCCAGTCTTATGTGGAGCTTGTGGGGTATTTTTCCATGTGTTCACCACCTTGCTGGCTTGACTGTCAGAAATTAGCTCATGCCATGGGATGCTGCATGTGTCTGTGCAGGTCCCAGAGCCAGGCACACAAATCCTCTCTCTTTTACATTGCGGTGGTCACAGGGGAACCCACATCTCAATGTTAGAGACATCACATCCTAAACAACACACTGCCAACTCTTGGCTCTCTTGTTTTCTGTGACTGGCAAAGGGCACGTGGTAAAAACTGATTTAAACCAAGACCAGAGGCCTCTGCAAAGACCCCAGAGTCATTTGCCACATGTGGGAGGGGAATGATAATAATAACAAAAGATAAATAGAAGAGCTTTTTCAATGCCTTCTCATAGCTTTGAAATGAAGCCACTTCTTAATGGGGAAAAAAACCTAAGAATAATTTGGAAACAAAGAAAGATCTTTTCATTTCAGGTGAGCTGAAATGTTTCTACTACCTTAAATGAAAACCTTTTCTTTCTTTAGCTTAAAAAATCCAATAGCCCTATCAAACAAAATATTGGAAGCTATCCTGAACCACTCTCAACTCCCTGCATTTGGGGGATTTTGACTGGAAAACTCAGAGTTGCACAGTTCTAAACCAAAATAGATCTAGTGGCAGAAATCCCTGTTCCTGACTGTGACTGACAGGCTTCAACATTATTCAGCATGTGTCCAGCCTCTCTGACTGCTAAGAGCAGAGCTCTGCTGTGCACATCCTTCTGGTTTAATGGTGGGAAATGTTTTTTTTTCTTGCTCCTCTTCTTGAATTCCTAAGCAAGAAGTAGTTGTGAAAGGTTTCAGCTTCTGCTGTGCATCTGTCAGGGCACAGTTGCCTCATAGGATCACAATCCAAGAGGAAAAGAGATCATCACAAGCTCCTGAAAGATCCCTTGTTGCATGTTAAAATACCTAAAGAATGAAGTCATGTATCCTGAGAAATACTGGGCAGAAAGACCCCACAGAATATTCTGCATATATAGGGATCTGCCTCCTGGAAAAACTCCTTTATATGGCTGGAGACTTTGAAATTTCTGTCTTGATTGTGGCCTTGTGGGACAGTTGTGCCCTGCCTTTAGCTGAGGATGTGCTCAGCACAGCTCTGCTCTGGGCACTGGCCTTCTCCCACCCCACTAGAGGAACTGGAGTCTGAGGCTCCGAGTATTTCATTTGGGCACTGTGTGTTCTAATCTTCACTGCAGAAATAAAACTTCAGGCTGTGATCTGAATGGAAATGGGGGCTGTGGATATTATGTAGTCTTTGAAGAGCTTAACTTGGCTCTGAGCTTAGCGCAGTTCAGCTCCTGTGGAGTGAGATGCCTCTTTTATTTCAGATGGGTATGTTCACTCTGGAACCTAGTGATGGACATCGTCAGCAAAGGAAAATGTTCTGTAGCCAGTGGTAACAACATGAAAAAGCAACAGTATTTCTGTCTCAATGCTGTGCCTGCTCTTCTGGGAAATAATCTTGTGCCAGAAGTGGCAAAAGAATAGCTACTGGGCTTCGGGGTCCCACCAGCAGAACAGGTGCTTCTCTTGCCTGGCTTATCACTCTGGGCTGGAAGTTTCACTGGCAGCACAGCTGAGGCTCTGCTGTTGATGGATACCTTTGAGCACCATCACATAACAAGCAGCAATGTGGGAAGAGGTGGTTCATTTGCTCTCTTGTGCATATGCTACACCTGCCCTGAAGCTGATGCCTGCCAAGCAGGAGGCAGGATGCAATATGGAGCAGGTGAGCACAGGTCCTGGGTTTGGCTGCTGGGCTCCTGCCAAGTTTGGTTCTCAAGGAGAATCCCCGTCCTGGGGCCTGGAGTGGAAGCTGTCGCATAGGCCTGGTTGCCTCTTGTCCTGGGGCCTGCAGTGGAAGCTGTCATAGAAGCCTCTTGTCCTTGCTGGTAGTCAAGAATAAAAGCAAAAAAGACACAGAACAGTAACTGAGACAGCAGGTAGCAGATCTGTAATGGTGTCTCTCTTTGGCTGCCTTGCCCTTAGCTTGCGCTAGTGCAGTCCTCTCGCTCATCGGCCTCGTCTCGCTCTGAGCCACCTCCTCTCCCCCCCACCCCCCTTCTCCAGCCCGAGCCTGTGTCCTGGCCGCTGGAGGTTTTAATATTCAGGCCGTACCTTCCACATGAGCTGTGCTGAAGAGTTGACGTGTCGGAGTTTATTGATATCACATCGGGCCGCGCGGGGCTGTCAGCTGCACATTCAGCCCTTAGCGACCCCCTAAGGTGCTGGCTCTGGCAGCTCTAAAGGAATCTGCACAAAAAAACTGCCTTTTTGTTTTGTCCAAGGTGAGACAATGCGCCCAGGGCCCTGCACCAGATGACAGGGCTGATAAAGGAGCGAGCGGCGCAGGGATATCTTTCTTTCTTTTCACTCCTTCATTCAATCCTTCTTTCTGTCACTTGCATTCTCTCCTCCCTACACTTTTCTTTCTTCTCTTTCTTCTCTGGGCTCGGCTAGCAGAGAGCAGCAGAGACAAGCAGAGGGGTTCAATTGCAGGCGAATGTCACAGTCCAGCTTCTCACCACATTTTCAGCGGCAGTTGCTGTTGGCCAGCTTGATGTGGGACACGCTCTGCTTGCAGGTCCTGTTCTCCCAGAGCTCTTTACACTCATGGTACTTTGGTGTTTACTCCATGGGCTGAAGTGAATGTAAAGCTGTGAGTGTTTGCTAGGAGGAAAAGTAGGCAGGGAAAGAGTTAATATGGTGAGAAAGGCAGGAGAAGAGTTAATATGGTGAGAAAGGCAGAGGAGCTGGTAGAAGTTGAGTGGAGAGAGCAGGAAAGCAACTAGAAGTAGCAGTGAAGCAAGAGAGGATGTGTGTATGCATACATGTGTATAATAGCATATGTATATATGTAAATACAAAAGCATAAGGACACAGGAAAGGGAAGGAAGCAGAAGAGGGGCCAAAGGATTAGACATTCTCCAAGGACAGCTGCCTTAATGACTTCTGCTGCATCCCTCTGTTTTCACAGACAGGGTAGAAGGATGAAGTAAAAGGAAACCAAGTGGTTGCTCGTGCCCGCTCTCACACACACCTCTTGGCTTCAGGCAGTCGGCCTGACATTCAGATAAATGAAGCAGGGCTTGCAAACAGCAGGAGGAATGTGTTTCTCATGTGTGGTTAAGTGGTCTCTGGTGCCTCATTCTCACGGGCTGGTTTTTCAGGATTGGGAAAGGTTTATGAGGTTAAATTTGTTTATCTTTCCTGAAAGAGTCTTATATTGAAAGGTCTTTAACTTGATGTATCCAGCCAGGGAGGCCCAGGGCTGGAACAGCAGAGGAACTACAGGACAAGATTAAGGGCTGTTGGCAGAGCTATATAGGCATTTAGGATGAAAATGAAAGAGGGTGTTGCAGTTTGGGATGCAGGAGCAATGATAGAGCTGTGCAGGGACCCCAGGGTAAGAACAGCAAGGCAGCTATCAGCCAAGATTGAGATGTGCTGGCAGAACATGTGGGCCCCAGAACTGGAACAGAAGGGGTGGCAGTACTTCAAGTACATGAGCAGAGCCGTGCTGGGACATAGCCAGGGGGAGCAGAGGTTGTGACAGACAAGAAACTGTGAAACTTGGATTTGTGTGCCTCACTAGGATGCTGGACATATGAGATGGCATGTCTATGCATGTGTGACATGCTGATGAACACACTGCACCCAGCAGGTTCCAGCCCAGAGCTGCAGGAAGGTAGTTCTTGCTTACCTATCACCCTGTGGTGCTGCTTGCTCAGTCAGCTTGGAGAAAGTTACTAAGTAAAAAGTACTGGGATAGGTTAAGGATGTGGGATTGGGGCTGGGACAGAGGATCACATGTTTCTCAAGATGAGAATTTAGGAGTAAGGACAAAACTGCCCAGAGATGCCCATCATCTGTCTGGGGTCAGTTCTGAGTCTCTCCTGTGGATCAGAGAATCGTAGGGGTTGGAAGGGACCTCAAGGGATCATCAGGTCCAGCCCCCAAAGTGGATCCAAGTGCTATTTTCACAAAGGTGTTTGAATAGTACAGTGTCTTCTATTACTGTATCTGTACCTCCAGACACCCTCAGAGGGTGGTTGTAACACACATGGGGGGTGGTTAGGTGTTGTACTGTGCTCACAATGAGGCAGCAAGCTGGTGTAACACTCCTGGAGGTTCAGCGACTTATTATAGTGGCTGTGGTGTGATGTATGCTTGCTGGTGAGGCAAAGCAGGCATGGCTGGAGCGCAGAAGGTGGGATTACAGCAAGCTGGGCATCACCAGGGTTTCCTTGCATGTCTTTGGCCTCTAGCTGGAGCATCAACCTGGCCAAGGCATGGATGGACATAGTGGGTGAGAGTCAGGGACTTGAGCTGAGCACTGGGGAGAAAGGCTGCATGCAGACTTGGGGCCAGGCTGTATTGCTGGCCCAGGCAAGTGCGAAGTAACTCTGCCAGGAGTGGTGCTGAAACAAAACACACAGCACCAAGCTGGACATGTACATTTAATTGTACCCTTTGGACAGACAGTCACCTGCTGACTTTTCAACCCTAGGTACCATACACCCATTAGTCCTTCCTGCCTGGATAAAGGGCCTGGCTTTGTGTGCTGCAGGCCAGGCAATCTGTTTTGGGCTTGCCTGCTTGTTGTGAGTTGTGAGTCAAGGCAGTTACCAAAGAATCAGATCTCCATCCTTAGAGGCAGCAGGCTTCCAGCATCCTGGGTACCTATGCCCCCTTCTCCTGTGCAACTTAGACCCTTGATTTGGACACGTTTGCACTGCTCTATCAACCTCCCCATGCCTATGAACAATTATTTGAAGGGAACTGGAGAGATGAAGATGAAAAGGGAAGAAAGCAGCAAAAAAAAAGGGAGAAAGCTCCAGAGAAAGTGAGCAGACCTTTTCTTCTCCCTGCCTCTTTATTCCCCCTGTATCCCAGCTGGTCTCCCTTTGCTTCCCAGTTTTGGGAGCACTATTGATGCCTCTCTAACTACATCGTTTCAATTCAAGTAGAGGAGCCAGCAAGCCCCTGCGGTCCCTCTGGTGCAGCCCTCCACTGGATCCTGCGCCTGCCGCAAGCACGCGGCTATGAATATTGAAGTGAAAAAGGGGCCTTTTATGGACTTCACAGATGTGCTTGGGAGTTGGGGCAGGCCTCATTACCTCGGGGTTCTTTAAAAGGCCAAACAAAAGCCAGAAGAAAGAGTGTTAGGGGTGGAGGGGAGGGGGGGGGGGGGCAGGGAGGCGAGAACTAGAAAAAAGTTGAAAGAAAAGAAAGGACGACTGGAGTTGATGGATATTCCATCTGTTTATATTCAGGCCAGTGCTGGGAATTAACAAAGGCTGTTGGAGACGTAGGCTCCTTTTTGCCCTCCCCTCCCTCCCTCCCTATCTTCCTCCAAATGTTCTGGATGATTTGGTTTTGTTCACTGCTCGTAAGGAACAGAATATGTTGTGTTGTTTGTGACCATGTGTCTTTGCATGGGGGCACTGCAGCTGGTACCTACACTTCCAGACCCTGCTTTGCAGTAGGATTTGCTGGGGCCCTGATGTCTCTTACTACTTTCACATGCAGAGTAGATGGAGCCTTCAGGGCCAGATCCCTCCACTGAGATAAATGAGTACAGCTTCTTGACTTTCACCAGAGCTGTGCTGGTATATGTAAGCAAAGGACTTTGCTTGGTCTATATGTGTGGCATGGATTATGGAAAAGCATCTGGTTAGGGGTGCAATTCCTTCTTCTCTGTGGGCTTGGAAAACCCCTCATCTAGTTTAGCTTCCAGGCAAAGGTACGTTCCCAAGCTGGATGGAGTTACCTGGAACAGCTACAGCTGATACAGGGAGGGATGCAGAGAGCTCTTGGCTGTCTTCACTCAGTGCAAGTCATAGAATCATAGAATGGCATGGGTTGGAAGGGACCCTGGGCAACCTTGTGTAGCTCCAGGCCTGAGGTTGGTGGCCCTGCCTCTGGCAGGGGGGTTGGAGCTCTGTGATCCTTGGGGTCCCTTCCAACCCATGCCATTCTATGATTCTGCTGGCTGGCTGTGTCCCATCACCCACGTGTGGGGAGGTGCACACACCTGGATGCTTCTTGCTTATGCTCCCATTTAATCCATTAAACCTCCAGCTTGCTTTTCTTCCTCCTTCCTCCACCTTCTCCTCCCACATAGGATCTCACTCCTTCAGCAGAGATCTTGCCATGATAAGGGAATTATCCAGTTGTGAAACACCTCTCTCTGACACCCCCTCCTTCCTATCCTCCCCTTCTCCCCCCACACAGACAGACACTGTCTCTGCCTTCCTGTTTGAGAGCATCAGCTCCACTGTGAGTATTATTTCCAAGTTGTCCAGCCCATAATGGACATTACCTCAGTCTGTGGTTACAGCTGGCCGGTTCAGTGCTTGAAGAAAAAAAAACAGAAGAGAGAAATACCCAAAGCTTTATCTCCTAAGGCCCCCACACTAATGCTTTGCTGAACACCACGGTCCCCAGCTGAGCTGTAAATGACTTTTTCATTTTCCTAGGCCTGCTACCCAGTCTGTTTGGTATTCAAGGGCACCCCACCAACAGGCACTATCATTCTGCTTGGGCTGAATTACTTGATTAAAACGCATATCAACTATTATGTGACTGGTTTTCTGCCCTTGCTCCACACCACAGCCCTCTAAACTATGTGAAACTGGAATACAGCTGCACAGGCGTGAGGAAATGCTGGAGAATGGGAGTTTACAGGTTGGGAAGGGGAGGGAGAGGGAAACCCAAGCTTTATTGTATGTGCTGTATTATTGGGGGGTTTTGTGTGTCTGGGAATGTGCTTGGACAGGGGATTTGGGGAGGGGGAGAAGAGGGATGAATTTGAAACACCTCTGTCCTCCTTTGCAGTCCTACCTGCTGTTGAATAGGTTAGGAGGTGAGTGGGGGTTATTCTGCACACACATACACACCTCTCTCATTTTGAACTCAGGACTTCATCATTTTCCAAGAAGAAAGAGCAAAGGATGTGCTGGTTTTCATGTTGGGAAGAAAAATCAAGGCAATACAACTCTGTGCTGGTGATGCTGCCACTGTCTCTCCCTTCTCCCAGGCTTTTCAGAGGCTTGTTTGCATTTTGATGGGTTTGGTTTGCTTTCTGCCAGAGGGAAAGACAGATGCTAAGAAGTCAGGGGGAGTTTCAGCTCTTGCTTCTGAAGCTGTTGACTGCAGGGTCCAGCACAGGGAACATGCTCTGTGAATAAAGGGTTGCATCTTGGTGATCCTAGTTCATCCCACCTGGGGATGCTTCCAGCCTTTTGGGGGGAGCAGAAAGTGTGAAGGGTGCAGTCCCACCCTTCCTGCTCCACAGATGTGCTATAGCTGAGGTCAAGGATCTCAGCTATAATAGATCATACTGTTTTAGGCTCTTGTGACAAGGTACCTGCATTCAGGAGATATTTTCACCTGTGAGATAGGTACCTCTTTGTTGTCTTGTGGCAATGTGGCTTTGTTTATTTAGGCAATGTCAGGCAGCAAAAGCATCATGAGACAGACAGCTGAAGCTTGCCTTTTTCAAGGTCATTGAAAGATTCTTTATTGTCCTCCAGGAGAAAATAAAGCTATTTTATATACCTGAACTTTAGGTACACATGGAACTGGAAAGATGTGTGTATGTCATTTCATGCAGGGGTAGCTGTTGGGGCCATCAAGCATGACAGGTTTGGTGGATGGAGAGCATTGTCAGGAAGGGGATGACCAGATGTGGGTCTGTAATATGGATCTGACTTTGATAGTCAGATTTTCTTACCTTTTTCATGCCATTAAATCCAAATTCTCCTGAGGCTGCTTTAGCTTCCCAGCCAGTCACCTCCAGTCCTGGTTTCATGGAGCATCACTGTTGCTCCAGCAGTGTGTGGGTGAGTTTGCTAGAGCCACTTGCAGCACAGAAGGTGCAGTTATAGCTCAGCCATTCACAAAATCATTCCCTTCCCCCTCTTCATCTCTCCCTTCCAACACACATTTAATTTTTAGGATGGTGCAGCTGGAAGCAAGAGAGAGAGAGAGGAAATGAGATGAGAAATACTGAAGGAGAGGCTGTGCAGCTCCCCTTTCCCCTCTAACAAAATCCCACCCCCACTTTAATGAATGCGTTTTCATGTCTGGTCCTGTCTGCCAATCCTTCCAGACGGCACCAAGGTGCTTCAAGACAAGGCAGCAGGTCCTTGTAGAGCATCAAGGGCTCAGTCTGAGCCTGGAGGGTCTTGTTGTGGCCGATTCCACCTAATCCTGTTGATTAATTTAACTTCAGGGCTAAGAGGTGCCCAGAAGCAGTGAATGGAGGGGGAGGAAGGGAAATAGAGGAGGGCAGGGAATGGGGAGAGGGAGGACACATCCAGTCCATAATTACAGAGCGTTTTTCTTATTCCTTTCCTTGAGTTCCACTCTACTTCTATTCCTTTCAACCCCCCTCCATAGAACAGTGCCCAGCTCTTGCTAATTGTACCCCAACCTGCATCAGCAGCATTATTCAGGAATGTGAATTTGTGGGCCATAATTTACACATTTTCTCATGCTAGAATGGGTCCCAGGACAAGCCCAGACTTCTATTTGTCACTTTTCCTCTGCCATCCTGCACAGAGACCTGTGCACGTGCCCTGGCTGCACACATCTCTGTGGGGAGAAAGGACCCTTCGGTTGGTTTGGCTTTCCCCAGCTGATCTGGGCTCCCTGGGATATATAGACAGGGATCTCCTGGAGAGAGTCTAGAGAAGAGCTACAAAGATGATGAAGGGCCTGGAGCATCTCCCCTGTGAGGAAAGGCTGGGTGAGCTGGGACTGCTCAGCCTGGAGAGAGGAAGACTAAGGGGAGACCTTATTAATGTCTATAAATATCTGAAGGATGGGGTGCAGGGGGACATGGCCAGCCCCTTTTCAGTGTCTGTGGGGACAGGACAAGGGGCAATGGCTGCAAATTGGAGCACAGGAAGCTCCACACCAACATGGGGAAGAACTTTTCCCCAGTGAGGGTGAGGGAGCCCTGGGACAGGCTGCCCAGGGGGTGTGGAGTCTCCTTCTCTAGAGAGATTCCAGCCCCATCTGGACACCGACCTGTGCAGTATGAGCTGGGGAGCTGCTTTGGCAGGGGGGTTGGACCCCAGGAGCTCTCCAGGGCCCTTCCAACCCCTGGGATTCCGTGATCCTCCCTGAAGATGTGGGACATGACATTGCCCCACACAACCCTGCAGCACAGCCCCTTCACATGGTCATCCCTTCCACCTTGCACAGCCGTGTGGTATCTCTGCCCCTACAAGGTGCCTGTGCACTTGAGTAGTCCCAGCTGAGCAGAGGGAGGAGCTGCTGAATTTTCCCAATGGCCAACTTGCTCCCATTCCCATACTGAAGCCTTTGTCTCTTCAGGAGCATTGCCAAGCAAAGAGATTTGAGCAGTTAGGCTTTTTCCTTTGAGCTACTGAGCCGTTCTGCTAAGCAACAAAGGTGGAATCACTGTAAAAAAACCTAAATATAGTGGGAACAGTGTGCATATGCTGTGATACACATACTTTCCTTTGAGTTTTTCCTCTCCTCTGACTTGTCAGTGGGATTTTCCACTCTGTGCACCTCTCTCTTCTGTTCTTTCCTGTCAATCTTTAGCTGGCATGATATCCTAGGGGTGCTGTGTACCAGACAGCTAGCTGTTTCCCATCCTTCATCACAACTACTGATGGGTAAGCCACACAAGGAGCTGCTGCTAGATATTTCTCCACCTTCCTATTTACAGGGTGTTCGTTGCTGTCTGTGCTGAGTAAGTGTAACGTGCTACCAGCACATGCTAATGACTGTTTCTACTGCAACAGCCCCCTTGTGCTGGGGGCTGCACACTGGGGTCCCCCTCATGCTGCTGGGCATCCATCTTCCACAGATGGATGTGAGGCAAAAAAATAAGGGAAAAGATCAAATTTGGGATGAATCCCCCCTGGATTTGCCTAGCAGGTGAGCCACTCCCTGAGTTACTCCTGCAGCTTTGTAAAACTTCTTATTCCACAGAAGCTTGGCAGAGATTGTGGCAGTGGTTTGTCCAGTGGGTTTCAGCTGCTTAGGGATGGAAAAGACCTGTTAGATCCTTGAGTTGCATCTTAGGCAGGTAAGGGATCCCCTGATAATAGGAGCTGTATTGGATAATAGGCTCATACTGCAGCCTGTCTCAGCTGAAAGCCTTTCTGTATTATTTAATGAATCTGTGTGTGACAGCAGCAGCTGCAGTGTGCTAAGACCAGCTGGTTCCAGACATACCCTGGGATTTTGCTTGCTCTCTTGGCTTCATCTTTGTAGTGGGGTTCTTGGAGCCTTGGACTTGGCACGAAGAGCTGTGGCTTCTTTTCCCAGCTTTGCTCCTGACTCACAGGGTGACCGTAGGTGGGTGACTCCTGCCATCCCTGCCACGCTTGTAAAATGGAGCTAATGCTGGTTGGGAGCTGTTTGGAGACTTGCAGATAGAAAATGTTCCATCAGTTCATGTGGCAAGGTTTGGTGCTCTACCCTTTTAACCCTTTAGGCAGTGTGATGGTCAGGACAGTCACCAGTGCTGCTGGGAATGGCACAGGCTGTTACTCATGTCAATCAGTCATCATCCCACAAAACTTTGAGGCAGAATCAGGGATCTTTAATGAGGAGCATCAAGCTATTAAAGCAAGTTTGGCTGTTTTCCTCTATGGGCTTTTGCAGCAAAAAAATAGTGAGCAAAGTTAAGTGTAGGAGATGAAATATGTTATAGATCCTCTTGTAGGCTTTTTTCCTTGCTTGGGGAGATCCTGGATCTCATGGCTTTTGTATCCTGTGTAAGCACTTGGACCAGAGAAGCAGATGAGCTGTAGGTAGATGGTATGGCACTGGTATCAAGTAGGCAGAAGAGTTAGGTGTTGGAAAAAAGTGATGTGAAACATGCTGCAAATGGCAGTTCCTGTGCTGAAGAGCTCACAGGCTGGAAGATGCTCAAAGTATGCACACTGGCTACAGAGAAATGCATCTTTGCTAGAAGGAAAATGCTCAGCTGCAGAGTTAAATGGCATTTAACTCAGTATATTTTTCCTCCTCCTTCCTCACACTGGCATGCCCACATCCTGGACTGAAAAACACCTCAATGCTTGTATCAAATGTTTCTAGAAAAGACACTAATTAATGAAACCAATAATAGCCAGTGACTTAAGTGATTAACTCAAAGAAATTTACTGGATGCTCTAGCTTTCCAGATGTGCTTTTGCACAGCATGGTACTCCCAAATCCAGATGTGCTTCTACCTGCTCTGAATCATCTGGGACCCAGATGTGGAGGGCTGTTGTTTTTAAGTACAGATGTTCTTTTTGCACCACTTGAGACTCTAGACCTTCCCTGACAATGAACATAACATGAAAAATCTAGTTTAATAACAGACTGCTGCTATGCATGGTGAAACTGTCTTTAAGAAGTGGGACAGATGCTGCTTCTCTGATGTAAAAAAGTGAATTACCGATTTCAGTGAGAAATAAAAGGTTCTTGATTTTAAAAGATGAATGTGTATAAAGACCTTATGTATTGGTAAGTCCCAACTAGAACAAGGGGAAAACCTCTTAAGGTGATGTGTTTGGCCCAAAACAAGGATCCCACTCATCTGCAGCAGAGTTTCTCTGACTCCAGTGCGACTAGTTAGCTGGGTCCCAACACCACGTCCTCCCTGTGAAGCCCCAAGACATAAAAGCATTTTTGTATTCAGCAAGCTGAATGCAAAGGCATTTTGTGGTGAGCTCAGGATAAACAAGGGAGCTCCGGTGGGATAGTGGCCTCCTACTCCTCAAACTGCTGCTGTTCTCCAGCAGCTGTTGGGGCAAGTCACAGCTGCTGTTCCCAGCTCTGAAAAGCAAAAGGCAGATTTTTGGATGATGATAGTATAGGAGGTGAATAAAAAGAGAGGACTGAAAAACCACTGTTAGTAACTTTAGGTGAACTTTCTCATCAAGAGCAACTAGATCATCAAGAAGTCTTGCTTCTAATCCTAAATTAGCAAAGGTTTAGCCAAAAAACCCCCCCCATGTTTCTCTGTGAGCACAGTGTTTGAGCAGATTCTGTGTCTTAGTTGTTTTGGAAGGTAGCAGTCAAACCTGGGAGGGAAAGGAAAAGGAAGAGAAAAAGAATGAGCTGTTAAGGAGTTTCCCATTTTCATGAGAGAGAAGGAAAAGGTGACAGAGGCTGAAAGGCTTCATATATCATATTCCTCTTTCTCTGCTGCCGTGAACCAGTGGCACATTTTTCAATGTCCCAAAAGCAGACAAAGTTTTGGCCTGGCTGAGATCCTCTATACATCAACATCTGCACCACAGGGAACCTGCACAGTGCAGATTTTTGAAACCCAAGCTTTGCTCCATGAGGGGAGTCACACACCAGTTCTTGGTGGGTCCCCTTAAAAATCCCCTGGGTCTGACTGTAGACTTGGTGAATATCAATATAGTGCTTTCTGCTCTATCTTCAGACAAAAAATCAACCTGTTAAAACTGGGTTTACTTATTCCAGCTTTACTTACTTGGGTTTGGTAAAGGCTTCAGGAGGCAGCAGATGTGGTCCAGGGCTCAAGGCAGGGAGAAAGGGAAGGCAGAGGTCTAGGGCAGGTGAAGGTTGAGGAAGTAAGTGGCCAGTTATGACTTTCATGGCATATTAATTCCGTAGGAGTCCAGTCTCATGAAAAACTCCTGCTAAAATTTGGGAAAATAAAAGGAACCAAATCCTGTGGGCAGCCAGATCTGCAGGTGATGTGGAGTTGGCAAGGTTGAAAATCAGGTTGAACGGTTGAAATTAGGCTGTGTGGGTCAAAGCATTGGTGGTTCAGTTTTTTAGGTGCTCATTCAGCTGCCACATCATCTCAGTGTAAAACGTGCAACTTTGATGCACAGTCACGTCTAATAAAAAATGGTGATTTCTTGAGTTAAGTCACCAACTGGAAGTATTTTCACTGAAACAATCTGAATAGTGGACTCCAAACCATCCCTTTCCTGTGAAGAGTTCTGATGTTCATAGGCTGTCTTCTTACAGCCTGGGGAAAAAGAATGTCAGAAAACTGCAGGAACAGCACAAAAGTGCTGTGTATTGTACATGGCCAGAGGATATTGTACATGGCCAGGAGATTAGGGCTACGAAGATGATTAGGGGCCTGGAGCATCTCCCCTATGAAGATAGGCTGAGTAAGTTGGGACTCTTCAGCCTTGAGAAAGAGAAGGCTAAGGGGGGACCTAATTAAAGTCTATAATTATCTGAAGCAGGGGATGCAGGGGGAATCAGCCAGCCCCTTTTCAGAGTCTGTGGGGACAGGACAAGGGGCAATGGCTGCAAATTGGAGCACAGGAAGTTCCACACCAACGTGGGGAGGAACTTTTCCCCAGTGAGGGTGCCAGAGCCCTGGGACAGGCTGCCCAGGGGGTGTGGAGTCTCCATCTCTGGAGATATTCAAGACCCGTCTGGATGCCTATCTGAGTGATATGTCCTAGGGAGCTGCTTTGGCAGGGGGGTTGGACCTGATGATCTCTCGAGGTCCCTTCCAACACCTACAATTCTGTGATTCCATGATTTGCTTTGATGGACACAATCCCAGGAGAACCAAAACTGCTTTGCTGGGCTGCTTAATTATTCCAAGAGCCTTTTGCCCCATGGCTGTTAACCGCACCAACCTCATCTCCCACCTCTCTCCCACCCCAGGAAACAGGCTGGATGAAGGCTCGGATGTTGAATCTGAACCAGACCTGCCTTTGAAGCGCAAGCAACGCCGCAGCCGGACCACTTTCACAGCTGAGCAGCTGGAGGAGCTGGAGAAGGCCTTTGAGAGAACCCACTACCCAGACATCTACACACGAGAGGAGCTCGCTCAGAGAACCAAGCTCACCGAGGCCCGAGTTCAGGTAAGGCCTAGAGCGGCCAGGCAGCCTGGTGGCACAGCTCCTTGTTTACCTTGGGGGAAGGAGGTGGTGGTGCTGGGGGTGAGGGTGTTGGAAGGCAGTAATGTGGATGTGCCTCTTCTTTGGTGTCATGTTCAGAAGGATCTGAAGCTTCAATCCAGTTCTGCAGATTCCCACGTTCCCATGGATTTGCAGATATGCCATTTGGGTTTTGCAGAGATACCAGCTGTAGGGTTTTCCATCCAGGTTGGGACAAGGAGCCAAGCTTTCCTGAACTTGGCAAGGCATTCAGCTCACTGTTTTTTCTGGTGGAGGAAATTCCTCCATTTGCCTAGGAGGGAAGCTGTGTGTGTGTGTGTGCATGTTTGTATTTGGTATTTTAGGGAGAAATCACACCATTTGCCAACCTTGCCCAGGGGAGCAGATCATATTTTGCAAAGTTTGCAAGTTCTGTGTGTGAATTTTCATAAGACTTTTTTTTTTTTGATCTCCAGAGAGCACAAAAAGGGTGGGGGGGGGGAGGGAAGAAGAGGGGAGGAGCAGGAAGGGAGGGTTTGGAGCTGGGGGATTCTGACATCTACACGATTAATAGCCCTTGTGGGAACTCCACACAGAGACCCTTATGTCTTCCAGATAAAGGCTGGGTCAGCAGTGTGTGCAAACACGCAGAGGGATAAGGAGTGTGAACAGATCGGGGGGTATAATAGAGTCCTTTGGGGAAAGGGAAGGAAAAGGGGAGGGATTGGGGGTTGTGCTGGGTTAAAGAAGTGAAATGGAGACCCCAGCAGTCCGTCCTCCGTGCGGCCAGTGCGATTAGGTTTCAGGCTGAGCACGGGGGTCTCTGCACACAGCCCAGGGTTGAATTGTGAGCACTGAGAGGGGAGGGAAGGAGCACTTGGGGCTTGTGACAAGGAAACAGTCAATTAACTAGTTCTCCCAAAACAAAATAGGCTTTTTTGTCATCATTGTTCTGTGGTTCTCAGGATAATGAGCTTGATGTATACACACAGCAGCCAAAACCACCAAAAGCTTTTACTGCTTTGCACCAGCTGTCTGGGAATGGACATTTCCTCCCCCCCAAACCTGGGATGTTCCCTGGTTAAGGACTTTTCCCATTAGTCCTCTTGCCCAAAGAAGTGTTTAGCCCCTTGCAGCACTGCAGAAGATGCCCTCTTGCCTCCACCCAGCTTTCCCTGGAGATTTTCTTGAATCCATCATCCCTCAAGATTTGGCTCTGGAAGCCACAAAAAAGAAAATCTAGCAAACTTTAAACCCATTTAGTACTGATCTTAGCCAAAAGACTGTGCCAGAGTGTTCAAGAGTAATAGTGTTCATTTGCCAGCCATGTAAGTTCACAGATGGAGCCTGGGAAAGCAGCTAATTTAGGTGATGAAGCCACCATAAGCTGGAAAGTGTCAATTCCCCCATTTTTGTTTTGCATATTCTGTTTCTAATTGGGCTTGCTTGTTGTAGATGGACATAAGATGTTAAGGAGGGAGTAAATAGAGATGCTTCTCTGGCAAACAGATTGGGGGGGGGAAGGAGTTTCAAGGGAGAATGGAGTTTAGGTAACACCTTTTTATGGGGTGAGAAGAGCCTGTGTTGCACAAGCAACATGATGTGGGCATGCTGGGGAGGATGGGATGGGAAAAGCCCTGAAATGCCAGGGAATGCAAAAACCAGAGGCAGGTTCTCTTTACCAAGCTGCTCTGACCTCACTGTGACAAGGCTTGGGAGAAAGGAGGGAGGTGAAAACAGAAAGGGAAAGCTAAATAAATAAATAAAGAGAACCTTTCCCTCGTCTCAAGCTGTGATCTCCCAATTCCCCTACTTGCTCCCAGGCAGCTTGCATGGAGGTTCCTGCCAGAGCTCTAGTAGCAGCTGTTCTCTGAGGCACATTCCTGATGGCTTTCTCATTCCGACATCCTGGCAGAGTCAGCTTCTTCCCACCACTTTTAAGCCTGCCGCCCCTTGTAAAATTTTCTGGCTATCAGAGCAGATCCTTTACTGGCTCTCGGGACCTACAAACATCAGTCAATCAAGTTCCTGTGTGGGGGGGAAAAAAAGCCACACACATCTGCACATGTACCCATCCAGCAGGGAATCTTCTACCACCTTGTAGTCTTATTCCTGTCTCAACAGAGTTTTTAAGGCCAAGAGAGGTGCTTTGGATTAAAAATGGCTGTAATAAAGCTGAGGTCAGGGTGTTCAGGGCCATGCCAACATCTACCCATTGATCTTGTCCCCAGAAACTTACCATGTTAATATGTGAAATGAGAGGCAGGCATATGAAAAGTACTTTGTGACTTATAGCCAGGGCAGGGTCAGATTAGATGTTAAAAATATTTTTTACTGAAAGAATTGTCAGGGCCTGGCACAGGCTGCCCAGGGAGGGGCTGAGTCACCTTCCCTGGATGTGTTTAAAAACAGGGTGGCTGAGGTGCTCAGGGATATGGGTTAGCATAGGATGGGAACAGTTGGACTTGATGATCTTAAAGGTCTTTTCCAACCTTGTGATTCTGTGCTAGTCACAAAAGAGACTCAAGAGCTGCAGCCTTCACTGCTCCTCAGTGTCTGGTCATTGCTTCATCCATCTTCTGCATCTCGGTGCTGCTTGTCTGTGGTGCAGCTGGATCACCCCCAAGTCTCTGAATCACAGCTCAGGTGTTGCTATGGGGCTCTCTTACTGCATCTCATATCCACAGCATCCCTGCACAAGGGTCCTGTTTTGCTGAGTGCTTTACAAGCATCAGAAATACATGGGCCTGTCCACCTCTGCTTCTTTCTCCTCACCTCTCTTTGCTTTCCCATGTGAAAGGTGAATTTACTTGAGTCTCATTCGTTCTCTCCGATACCTTCAGGTACCATAATCTCTTCCACATGAAAAGCTGATAGCTCTGTTAAAGTTTATTGGCAGGCCTCAGAGTCTGGCTGGTCCTGCAGCTGTCCAGCTAAGTGGAAGTTTGACACGTTGACAGCTAATAAAATTCACAAGCTGGACAACAAGAGGGGGTGGTGGTGGGGAGCAGTTCCAAGCTCCGGTTTCTCATCTGCTAGGAAGATCACTGGAGGGTGAGCAATGTTTTTGTAAGGTGACTGCAGTGTCTGTATGGCTGAGATGCATTCAGACTTCAACACGCCCCAAAATATGAGCCACTGAAAGGTTAATCCCACTTTGAGCATAGGAAAGGGCAAGACTGCCATGGGTTTCTGGAAGGATCAGGATTACAGTGCCAAACCCATGCCCAGAGAGGCCCCCAGTGGAAATTCCCACTGCCTTGTTGTTGTGCAAGGCAATGTCTTGACTCATGAGTCCAGTCCTGAAGGAATCCTTGCCCATCTGCAGACTCCCATTTCCACCCTTCCACAAAACAAGCTGTTGAATGCCAAGTGTTCATGGCTTTCAAAATTAAGCGTAAGAGCTAAACAATTCACTTTAGCTAATTTAATGGAAGCTTTGATTTTGATCTTGGATGTATTTTAGGTTTTTACACCAGGTTTTGCAATTATCTAACTAATGATGCCAAAGGGTTTTTATGGGGACCCCCCCCCCCCCCGAAATGGGATTCTGTGATAGTTCTTAAACTTTTCTCTCTGGCATTTCTAGAGGATATTTTTCAGAACAACCCTTCTCTCCTAAACTGTTTTACTGTGTTAGCACAGTGTTTCTCAATAGGGAAATAGTTTTGTCAGGAAATTCTTGCCTCTGTGCGGAAATGACTTCTCAAAGCAATGCTCATGTCCAAAGAGACACCAGGTACACCAGTCCTGGGTCTGGGGAGTTGAAATGAATCCTTCTCCTTAAGGGATCTTATTTGTGGATATGTTTGCCCAAATGTGTTGTGTTTTAAAGGCTGGTTACCAACAAACCCAAGTGCTTATTTTTGTTTTTTACTTGAACAACACCAGCAGAAAGCAATGTAAGATAAAACAGAGCAGTGTGCATGCCCAAATTGTCCTGGGGTGAGCACCACAGTCCCAAGTCACTTAGAAATTTGAGCACTGAAACTGCTTTATCACAAATAGAGCTCAGTGCATCTGTCCCCATGCAAGCAGATCATGCCTGTTTTTCCTGGTGCTATGAAGAGTCAGGGATGGCAGGCTACAAGAGATTACCTCAAAAAGCTTTCTTAGAAATCCACCAATACTGTTCCCCAAAAAGGGATGGCAGCTTTTGCTTCTCAGCATCACCTGTGAGTGATTCTGACTGTCCTACCACAGGCAGCTGGGTACAAGCATGCATACTGCTGGTGAGTACCATTAATCCCAGTTCCTATGGTTTGGGCAGTGGGTACTTTCTGGAAATAAGAAGCACAAAGGGGTAGATGCCTTGTGATGCTGATGTCTGTTATTAATCCCCAGGAAATTCCATGCACTGAGAAACCATTATTTCAATAACAAAATTAAACTAGACAGCAGGAGTCGCAACCCAGTGCTTTATTGATCATTTTTATGATGGATACCATTGTGATTTCTGCCTGGGAGAAAATGGATGTTTCATTTAATAAAGAGGCTCAGAGCAATTCTGTCTCTGAGATCTTGGTGCATTTCTAGGCTACTCACATAATATGTATTATATGACACAGTTTCAAACTGGAGTAAACAAACAGCCATATTCTAGATCACGCTGCAGTGGCTCAGACATGCCAAATGGAGCACCAGAAAAGAAATTCCATTCAATTTTGCTGGAAATTTTTTCACAAGAAGCTGAAACCCACCATTTACCAGCAGCACCCTGCAGTCTAGTTTCTAGAAAACACATGAATTTCTCAGGAAACCTCTCAAGTATTCATAGAATCATAGACTGGCCTGGGTTGGAAGGGACCCCAAGGATCACAGAGCTCCAACCCCCCTGCCACAGGCAGGGACACCAACCTCAGGCCTGGAGCTACACAAGGTTGCCCAGGGCCCCATCCTGTGGTGGGCTCGTGGGGACCCCAGTGCTCTTTCACCAGCTGTTGCTGTGCTCAAAGGTCTCTCCTATTCCTTGAGCGGTGCTTTTTGAAGGTGAAGGTATTATACAGAGGGAGGGCATGGCAGTGAGCAGGCCTCCCCCAGCTCCCAGCATTAACCGGAATCACGCAAAGCCGCTGGAGCCTAATGCTGTTTGCCTGGTGTTTTGCTTCCCAAAACCCTTTGAGATGTGTCCAAACTGGCTCTTCTGAGGCAAATCCCCCTCCCCCCCCACTCCCTTGAAGGTCAGCTGAGAATGTTTCCTTTCTTCCTGAGGGCCTGACTAGTTTACATGTCTTGTGCAGAGGGCTGCGATGAGGTTATGACACAACAGCTGCCCTGTGTTTGTTGGCAGCAGGCGGGGTGCTGAGTGCCTGTGCAGAGGAGCCGGGCAGTTGGGGTTCTCGTTGGCAGAGCCTGGCTTGGCACACACGAGTTTTCCACGGCACTGGGCCAGCCACGCTCTCACACACCGGAGAGGCCAGAGAGGCGACCCACGGTGAGAACCAGCCCCCTGGCACCGTGGCAGCCAGCCCATGAGAACCGCGCTGCCGCTGCGTGTGCCCAGGCACGTCCAGAGACCGGCGGGGCGATGCCAAGCGGCATCCAGCTCCCGGGAGAGGTCGAGGAGAGGGGAGCGGGCTGTGAGGGGAGCGGGCTGTGAGGGGAGCGGGCTGTTCAGCCAGCTTTCAAGAAGCAACTCTGCAAGGTAAAGCCAGCCAGGGCTTGAATGCAGCTGAGATGGTGAGGAGGGTCCAGATGCTTCCCCCTCACGTCTCGTGGAGCTCTTGCTGCGGAAGGATGTTGCTACTGAGGGAGGTTGGTTACAGTCTTGTGATGTTCCTCTCTCTTTTAGAGGCTGAGGGAGCTGGGCTGGTTCAGCCTGGAGAAGAGAAGGCTGTGGGGGGACCTCATTGCAGCCTGCCAGTCCCTGAAGGGAGCAGAGAAACAGGAGGGTAATCAACTTTATGAAAGGGTAGATAATGGCAGGACAAGGGGGATGGAGTGAAGCTAAAGGAAGGAAGGGTTAGATTGGATATTAGGGGGAAGATTTTTCCAGAGAGAGTAGTGAGGGGCTGGAACAGGCTGCCCAGAGAGGGGGTGCCCCGTCCCTGGGGGTGTCCAAGGCCAGGTTGGATGGGGCCCTGGGCAACCTTGTGTAGCTCCAGGCCTGAGGTTGGTGGCCCTGCCTGTGGCAGGGGGATTGGAGCTCTGTGATCCTTGGGGTCCCTTTCAACCCATGCCATTCTATGATTCTTTGTAGTGAATCGGTGCTTGATGTCTCACAGCATCGCTGCTGCCCTTTCACATCCCTTCAGCCTGAATTAGAAACAGAAATGCAATTGGAGTAAAGAAAAGAGGAACCCATTGCATACTTGCCCCAGCTATTACCTCCCAAAAAAAGCCCTCAGTCTATTTACTAGTCACATAAAAAAATAAACAAGCTGTAAAGTCAATTTCCAGGTACCCAAACTGCAGCAGCAAGTAGCTTTCCACCTGAACGTTGTGGAAGCCAGAGATGATCTTTTAAAATTGCAAGCACATCCTGTATCAGTATCTAAAGGTTTGCTTAGAAAAGCATCAGCACTTTTTTTTCTATTTGTAGTAGAATTACAGTAACCAGCCCCCTTGGAGATAGAAATGTCCCACTGGCAGGGGACAGTCCCAGCTATGTAAGCCTAAGGGCATCTTGCTGGAGAGACTCAGCGCTATTTCGTTAAGTATATTACACTTTCCTGGAGATGAAAATGATAAGCCTAATCCTGTAGTCCTCCTGGCAAAGCATTGGTTGAAATCAACTGGAATAAATACAAACTTCAGGACTTGCAGCATAATTTGTCAGGACCAGCTTGTTTGGTATGTGTGGGGCAGGGAATCTATATGAAACAGATGGAGAAATTTATGACAGCAAGCCCTTCTTTGAGCTCACCTCCTCCAGAGAGCAATCCATTCTCTTCAGTAAAATGTGATTTAAAAAAATTTTTTTTTAACCTACAACTGAGGATTTCTGTGTTGAGGTGCAAAACTTGGAACTATAACTTTTTGTTGTTTGTCCTATTCTACATTTTTGGGGTCTGTTTTGGACCAAACTGCCAGGCTCCTGGTTGCAAGCTGCAAAAGGGGTGCCCTAAACAATGAGGTAATGACTTGATTTTCTTACAAAAGAAAGAGGGCCCAGAGGCCAAAGCAATGAACAGGATCCCAGTCCCTTGGATGAAGTGGTTGTGTGTAACACTGTGCACTCAGCTGGTCTAAATGGAAGTCAGTGAAGTTGCACTGATTTATAGCAGCAGACTGTCTGTCCCATTGTATTAAAAACAAATAGGGCCTCCCAGAGGTTTTATGAGAAGAACCTTTATCACAAAATTTCCAGTCCACACCAGGGTGTGGACCAGCATTTCTCATCCTCTTTGCTCATGTGCCCAAAGCTGAATCTCTGATTCTAGCAGAGCCACCACCCAGTGTGTGCTGGTGAGAAAACTTGTGTTGCTTCCAGCATGAGTGGCTCTTCTCTGTCCTCTATCTCCCCAGCTAAGGAGGCTTTCTCTTTACTGGGACACCAGTTAAAGAGATTCTGTTTGGTGAACAATGGAAAATGTTTCTAGTGATCAGGAGAAGGGTTTGCCAGGTTCTTTTAATCTTTGAGCCACTTTGCATCGTGTTTAAGCAATTTTTAAAAGCTCATAGCTTTTTCTTTTCCAAAGTAAATCCTGCTAGTGGCAATCCCAGTGCTGCTGGTTTGCTCTCAAAGCCCAGCCTACCTCTAGCCAAACAAGAGCAGCAGGAAATCAACTCCCCAACATCTCATTCACCTCTGTGAGGTGTGAACATCAAAGCCTGTTCCAAAATGTTTAAATGCAACTCTAACACCATTAAAACCTGGCTGTTTAAGACACTAGTGGAGAGAGAGCACTTCATAAAACATGCTACCCTGCAGCTGCTTCCTGACAGCAGTGAACTCATCCTAATGTCTTTCAGCTTCCACAAGTCCTGTTCATCTTCAGGCACAGGCTTTATAAAAAGGTGAACAGATGAGTAAACCAGGTGTTTTATTTTAAATTTTACTTTAACAGATTTTTTTTTTCCTGACAACTGCAATAAGCACTGAGATGCATAGTTGTAAATACAGAGCTGGAAAACACAACGTTTAACCTGGGATTAGGATGTCTCAGTGTGAACGTGGACAATTCTATCCCACTTCTCTTGCCTCCTGCTCCCCTGTTTGGAGTATGAAACCCATTAGCAGTTATGAAGCATTCATGCTGTGATGACCATTTGAAGTTGGAGATGGCCTTTGGGTTGAGGAAGTGTTTGTGACATGATTAATTCTTAGACAATCACTCAAAGATTAGAATCATAGACTGGCATGGGTTGGAAGGGACCCCAAGGGTCACAGAGCTCCAACCCCCCTGCAACAGGCAGGGACACCAACCTCAGGCCTGGAGCTACACAAGGTTGCCCAGGGCCCCATCCAACCTGGCCTTGAACACCCCCAGACACGGGGCACCCACCCCCTCTCTGGGCAGCCTGTTCCAGCCCCTCACCACTCTGGAAAGAACTTCCCCCTAATATTTCCTCTAACCCTTCCCTCCTTCAGCTTCACTCCATCCCCCTTGTCCTGCCAGTCTCTGCCCTTTAACAAGCTGATTCCCCTCCTGTTCCTCTGCTCCCTTCAGGGACTGGCAGGCTGCAATGAGGTCCCCCCACAGCCTTCTCTTCTCCAGGCTGACCCAGCCCAGCTCCCTCAGCCTCTCTTTGTAGGGCAGCTGCTCCAGCCCTCTGAGCATCTTCATGGCTCCTCTGACCCCTCTCCAACAGCCCCACATCTTTCTTGTGTTGGGGCCCAGCTCTGGACACAGGATCCAGCTGGGATCTCACAAGGGCAGAGCCATTCTATGATTCTTAGAGGATCCCAGCTCACTGTGGTATCTCAGCCCTTCCCACTCTGGGAGAGCTGGCTCTCTGCACCATTCAAAAGAAGCCATTGGGATGGAGCAACAACTACCCCAGTCTCTCATTGCTAGAGTTCCCCTCTAAAAGCCTTCAGCATCAGAGGAATCCCAGGAAATGTTTATGACTAGTATGAACAAGGCACTGGAGGGATTTGCCCTGGGTCAAAGGAGAACCTGATCTGTCAGTCATGTCTATGAGGGACCTCATCCACTTTGGTGGAATTTTTCTGCTGTGCTTGGGCCATAAATGGCCATATGATTCTGCTCCACCTGGTTTCTGCGCCTCTTGGGCCTGGGAAAGCAGACACACATTGCATCTCCTCTATTCCACTGGAGAGCAAAGGTAAAACTTTGCTTTTCCAGCCCTGTTTCCATTTATGAGCTCGTTTATCCCATCTATCTTTCTCCAACATCAAGTCCTGATTAGGCTGAGCAGGAGCACAACAGGCTTTCCTTCCCACAGGAGACTCTCTTTGACCTTCCTTTCCTCTCCTTGTCTGACAAATTGTGGGAGCTGACCCATATCTCAGCAGCTGAGGGGATAATTCAGTCCAGCCCCATCCTGGCAGGCAGCTGTCTCTGCAGCCCTTCTCTGCTGGGTGAGAACAAGTGGCTGGGACATCCTGGGCCAGCCGTTGGCAGGGTTGGTGCAGGCATTCAGGTTAAATAAGAACCAGTGCTAACCTTTGCCCCAAACCCAATCTGGCTGGGAGGATGGGCCATCAGCTGGTTCTGTAAGGCAGACAGGGATGAATTGGAGGGGTTCCCTAGGCTCGTTGTGGTCCCTCTCCCATCTGGAGAGGGAGGGAACGGATTGAGTGATGAACATCTCATGTTCAGGGCCCTTGTAGCAACATACCTGCTTACTGAGCAAGGTGCATGTGGCACAGTGAGGGATTTAGCTGGCCCTGGGCTAGAATATGAAGAACCTGCTGGAACATCTATCCTGTGAGGAAAGGCTGAGAGAGCTGGGGCTGTTCAGCCTGCAGAAAAGAAGACTGAGGGGGGACCTGATCAATGTTTATCAATATCTTAAGGATGGGGTGCAGGGGGAATTGGCCAGCCCCTTTTCAGTGTCTGTGGGGACAGGACAAGGGGCAATGGCTGCAAATTGGAGCACAGGGAGTTCCACACCAACGTGGGGAGGAACTTTTCCCCAGTGAGGGTGCCAGAGCCCTGGGACAGGCTGCCCAGGGGGTGTGGAGTCTCCTTCTCTGGAGAGATTCCAGCCCCATCTGGACACTGACCTGTGCAGTATGAGCTGGGGAGCTGCTTTGGCAGGGGGGTTGGACTCCAGGAGCTCTCCAGGTCCCTTCCAACCCCTACAGCCCTGTGACTCTGTGATTCTGTGGTATCTTCTTTCAAGTTATTTGCCACGAGTTTGTTCCTGTAGCTGCCTGCTTCCCCTCTGCAGAGCTGAGCAGTTTCTGTAACATGTCTCCTGTCTACTTAATATGTTCTTTGGAAGATGATTCATAGGGACAACAGCCCCCAATGTCTTTAGCAGGTACAAACTGATGTCTTCAGTGGCCTAACTTACCCTTCCCCACCCTTGGAAAGCAGCATGTGTGCACAGAGCAGGATTTCTTTGCTGTGCAGTGACAAATGGTCGTGAAGAACTTGTATTTTTAAGGAAAAAGCAGGTTTCTGACATTTGTTTTCTCTGCTGTTGGGCTCTTCAGAGTCTTTTCCCCAAGTGCTGGCTATGCTTGTCCCAGTATAAAACTCCAGTCACGCAAGGACCAAAGCTCCAGCAGCTTCTAGAACGTCTCCATAGGCACACCAGCAGCTTCAAAACTTCCTTCCTCTTCCTCATTTTCTTCCCACCAGCCTGGCTTTAGCAGCTGGAGCCTTCACCTCAGGCTTAACATGGTGTAACAGGATCCTCTGGCAGGGTGAATCTTTAGTGGCTGATAAAACCTTAACTGTTGTGAAATGAAAGCAGGTCCCCTTTGAAGTGCGCCTCGCATTACAGGGAGATGCTCCAGCCTCTCTATTTTAACTACCAATAAAATGATTTCTAAGCATAAAGGCCTGAGCCACCTTTAAGGAGGGGGAAGGGAAAGAATTGCTAACGTCCTTAGCTGCAATGTGTCTTCTCTTTTTCTGTGGGTGATAAATAAGGGGCAGAATCAACCTGTTTGGGCCATGAAATGTCCCTTCCTCTGCACGGGAAGATAAATCCCATCAGCTTCTTTGTGGAAGGTTTCAGTGGATTTGGGGCTGGATTCTCCAGCCAGGCTCTGTTAGGAAGCACTATGCTTAAGCATGTAGTAGTGAATCTCATTTGGTGGGTGTGTATTTACTATTAATATCATTTATTAGTTGGTTTGCTGTGATGCTCCAGCCAAGACAGAGATCTTGCTGTGCTGGGTATGGTGCCAACTGGCTGTTAAAGACAGGCTTTATCTCAGGTGGCTGATTGTTTAGGGGGAAGGTTTTCCACATAGAGAGTGGTGAGGGGCTGGAAGGGGCTGCCCAGAGAGGGGGTGGGTGCCCCGTGCCTGGGGGTGTTCAAGGCCAGGTTGGATGGGGCCCTGGGCAACCTTGTGTAGCTCCAGGCCTGAGGTTGGTGTCCCTGCTTGTGGCAGGGGGTTGGAGCTCTGTGATCCTTGGGGTCCCTTCCAACCCAGACCAGTCTATGATTCTATGATAGTTGAAATAAAGTAATATATAATATATAAGTAATATATAA
This sequence comes from Laterallus jamaicensis coturniculus, assembly GCA_022605575.1. Classification (NCBI taxonomy): domain Eukaryota; kingdom Metazoa; phylum Chordata; class Aves; order Gruiformes; family Rallidae; genus Laterallus; species Laterallus jamaicensis. Next base: position 258,331 of record JAKCOX010000081.1, read on the forward strand.
TATATAAAGAAATAAATAATTGTAAGAAAGCGTGGGGTTTAGCATCAATTTAGAGGTAGTGATCCCATGCCTGTGTTGTGTAAGGACCAAGCTTTGCTTAATGCAGCAATATTTCCACTGCCTTCAACTTAGAAAAGCAATAGGTTTCCTGAAGTCACAGAAGCAGCTCATCATGTAATTAAGAATTTACTTTCTCTGGTGATACCTCGCTGTCATGAAAATGAGCTTTCCTTTCTTCCCAAGCCTGTGTGCAGTGTAAACCCAAGTGTGCAAGACACCTCAAGAACAGTCCCTGCACAGGCCTTTTTGGTTAATTCCACCTGGTTATAAAAGGATCCAGAGTACACTTATAAATCCTTTAAACATAAATACATACACACCCTCACCTAGATGTGGAGAGGCAAGATGGGAGGAGCTGTGCACTCCTGTGCATCTTCATTCTGAACAACGAAGGCAAACGTGTGTGTTGGTGCATGGAAGGCAATAAGCTCAGGTGTGTGTGAGACAACACAGCTCTCCTCCAAGTTGTGTTGTGATCATGTGTTGACTGAGCCAAGTGTCAAACCATCCCTGGGGAGTCGAGTGCTGGTGGGGATGTTGGAGAAATACGTCCTGTACTAGAGCATCTCACTCCACATGCTGCTTCTGAACTTCTAATCCTGAGTGGATTTGCCAGCATCTGGCTCTTGGTTATAAAAAAGGCACTTTCCCACCCTCTGCAGTGTCAGGGACGTGTCAGAAATCACTGGAGTGGCTTTTACTTCCTTGGAGTTCAGTTTCTCTTTCCCTCTCCCTTCCTGGATCCATAGCTGCTTGCTTGTGTTCTCCCTTTAGCTATCTGAATTTTATATGCTGTTCTCAGCACTGAGATCTCATTCCTTTTGGAGTGGAAGCTCTTCCAGCACAGGACTGAGCCTTTTTCTCTGAAGAGGGAAGGTTTATTTATTCCTTCTGTTCAGCTAACAGAAATAACTTGGGCAGTTTTTCCATTCTTAACTCTGAAAGTGGAAGCAAGTTTCGTCTGTTAATTATTATTATAATGATATGAGAGGAAGAGCAAACTTCTGTTTGCTAATGAGCATGAACTGCACATCCATGCACACATGAGCAAAGGACAGGACCAGCCTCTTTGTGTGACCAGGGCAAACAGAAGGTTATTTATTCATCTGTGATGCTCACTGCTCCTAGAAACAGTGCTATGGATTGCACTGTTTCAAGAGAGATGTAAAGTGCCCCAGACCTTAATGTTCATTCATTTTTCTCTCCTTAACTCTGTCCTAGATTTTGCTAGAGACTTCTGGTGCCAGAAATGGACACAGAGATTCTGACCTGCATGGACTTTGTTGGTCAATGCAGATGGGATGGAAGCTGACCTATTTCTGTCATGCTTTTGGAAGGTGCTGGGAGGTTCTGCTGCTCCAGCCAGGAGTGCAGGAGGAACAGAGCTGTATAAAGACCTGCCCTTAGTGCCAAGGACCTGACATCAGCACTGTATACATTTCAGGGGGTTTCATTTAGACCAGCTCTTCCAAAGAAAAGGGGTCTTTTCTTGTTTTCACTGTACATGGATGTAAATAACAGTGTGGAGTGAAGGGCTGCCTGGGACTAGGTCCTTCCCAGCCATTATCAGCTATGGCTCTGCTAAATTTGGGGCAGAGGGGTTTTGTTTTGGTTCACAAGATGTGGGCACAGTTTGGACTGCAGTGCCTCAAACCCTTGTAACCCCAGCTTCTGATCTGATGTTGAGCAGCTTGGAAGCCTGATGGAGGGGTTTTTTTTCCCCCTGGAATGCTTTACACTCTTGATTTTTGCTCCATTTTTTTCTTGTTGCTGTGAAATTTAATCGTGTTTTCTAGCCCTTTAGGCCTCACAAAGTCCAGCAGCTGCATTCTCATCTGGCTTGAAAGCTTATCCACATACTTCTGAACCCAAACAGGGATCGGGCCTGAGAGCCTCTCTGATTAAATGAAGCAAACCAAGCCCAAGAGACTGCTTGAGAAGCCCTTTCCACTATGCAGAAGGGAGATTGCCCATGATAAAACACATCAGGGCAGATAAAGGCATTTAGAAAAATCTCCCCTGGAGTCTTACAGGTAAACCAGCCCTGTAGGACACACCAGCCCAGCTTTGCACGTGCATTAATACTGGGTTTATTTTAATGCACAGAGATTTAAATCAGCTGCAGTACAATTCTAGTGCACTCTGCAGTGCCTCTTGCAAGGAGAGCATGTCTTAGCATACAGACAAGAGTGATTTGCTGCAGTAGAGAGAAGCTAAGAAAACCCTGTATTCCCTCCGGTCTGGTTCTATCTGTTTAGCTTGTCTAACATAGAAACCATGATGCTAATCTGTCTATTTATCCCTCCTAACAGTGCAGCAGTGTTGCTATTATGGTGCTTAATCCTTCAGCATAATTCACATAGTTGTCAGATAACAAGGCCGAGTGGCCAGGTGGTAGCAGTGCATCTATTTGGTGTGGACTCTCTTGGAATACACAAGTTATAGAATCATAGAAGGGCATGGATTGGAAAGGACCCCAAGGATCACAGAGCTCCAACCCCCCTGCCACAGGCAGGGACACCAAGCTCAGGCCTGGAGCTACACAAGGTTGCCCAGGGCCCCATCCAACCTGGCCTTGGACACCTCTATGGATGGGGCACCCACCCCCTCTCTGGGCAGCCTGTTCCAGCCCCTCACCACACTCTCTGCAAAGAACTTCCCCCTAGTCTCTCCTCTCACCCTTCCCTCCTCCAGCTTCACTCCATCCCCCTTGTCCTGCCAGTCTCTGCCCTTGAACAAGCTGATTCCCCTCCTGTTCCTCTGCTCCCTTCAGGCACTGGCAGGCTGCAATGAGGTCCCCCCACAGCCTTCTCTTCTCCAGGCTGACCCAGCCCAGCTCCCTCAGCCTCTCTTTGTAGGGCAGCTGCTCCAGCCCTCTGAGCATCTCCATGGCTCCTCTGAACCTCCTCTTCATTTCTCCCTGCTGCTGACAGCATCCCCCCGTGCTCTTGGTGGTGTCTGTAACAGTTTTAAACGCATGTGGCTGCACCCAGGAGACAGGCTGGTAGAGGTAATGTGGTTTGGGGGGACATGAATACTCACCAAGTCTGTGTCAGGCACTGACATGAACCTGATTTTGGCCAGTGCTGTACTTCAGGATGTGCTTCTGCCAGTGACCCAGGTGAAATGAGGCAGCAGCTCCACTCACATGGGGTCTTTCCTCTCTCCTCTCCCCATCAGGTGTGGTTCAGCAACCGGAGAGCGAGGTGGCGCAAACAGGCAGGAGCAAACCAACTTGCAGCCTTCAATCACCTGCTGCCAGGGGGCTTCCCACCCACAGGAATGCCGACTCTGCCCCCCTACCAGCTGCCAGATTCCACCTACCCAACGACCACCATTTCCCAAGGTGAGTACCCCTTCCCCTGCACCACTCTTCCTGCTCTGTGTGTTGTCCCTTCTCTCTCTGACTCATGACACCCCACTGAGGCTCTTGTGCTTTCCCTTTAGTTGGGTAGGCCAGGTTTTTCCTCAAGTCAATGGAAACTCCACAGTTTTCTCCTCTTCCTCATGGTCCTTTCTGCTGTGTCAGTGTGTGCTGGGACTGTAGCTGTTCTGCTCAGCTTTGAAATGGAGAGCACATCAGTGCAAAGTGAGCATCATGTAGGCAATCCCTTGTTCTGGATAAACTCTATACTGGGGTTCAGTGGAAGCACTGTTGCCAATTCCAGTTGGCTTTGACCTTGGCCTTTAGGAAGGAATTATGGCTTGGTTCTGGGGGGGAAATTAAGAGCTAATTGAGATATTTCATCCCAGGTTTGCACTTTTTGTACTGTATGTAAACTGTTGCATGGTTGTGCAACAACGCTTGTGTACGCATGGAACACAGGTGATGGCTGAGATCAGGACAGCCAAACCATTGATCTCCACTTTGCCCTGTAGCACCCCATGCCTGTTTAACCTCTAAACACTCTCCCCACAGATGGGGGAAGCACTGTCCACAGACCCCAGCCCCTGCCACCATCAACCATGCACCAGGGAGGGCTTGCTGCAGCCGCCGCCGCTGACACCGGCTCTGCCTACGGGGCCCGACACAGCTTCTCCAGCTACTCAGACAGCTTCATGAATGCTGCTGCTCCTGCCAACCACATGAATCCTGTTAGCAATGGCCTCTCTCCACAGGTATGTGACCTGCTTCCATTCTCTTGCTTTGGCTGACAGTGTTTGGCTGGTCCAGATCCTCTGAGAGCAGGGCAAGCTTCAGGCTATCCCAGTGTGTTACAGTTAACAAGGGACTTATTGTTGTTGTCATGAATTCTTGGAGGCAGCCTAGTTAAAGCCATTAGTTAATTTGTTTATCAGCAGTATCTCTATCCTGAGCTCAGCACTGTACTGCCAGAGCATTTGTATCCTGTTAGTTCCTGCATTCAGATGAGAACATTAGAGTTGGAAACATCAGGACCTGGAGCATCGCTGTTCATCTCAGCCCTCCAAAAACATCTCAGTGCAGGTGTGGGCCCTTCAGTCGTGGATGTCAGCCTAGTGACAGCATGCTTGACTTCTCTAGTTACCTTTTGCAGGCTCTCTTTAGAAGTAGTCCATGATTTGTGGGTTACTGATCCAGAGATTAGCTGAAGCCAGCTTGTCCAAGCCTGGCTGGAACATGGGAAGCCCTTGCTTTAGGAAAGTGCTGTGGATCTGAGCTTCCTCAAAACACAGGAATGGACATCTGGGATTTTGTGTGGAGAAATGAATTGTCATGTAAACAATTCTGCTAATGCTTTCCACAAGGTCAGTGTGAGAGGTATAGGTAAGCTTTAAAGGAGGAAAGATGTATTTCACATGTGTCTATGTGTAAGAATGGAGCATGTTTATTTGAAGTTTACCAGGTAACAGCCACAGCCTCCCCATGTAATACACCCTTGATTTCAAAATCCCTGCCTGAGCTCAGAACAGAGCAGCACCTGTGATCTGATTCAGGGATCCATGCTCCAAGCCTCAGCCCAGCTGCCTTCCCAAGGGCCCAGGTTTGATCAGATTGCTGCCAGTTGTGTGCTGCATGTGACAGAGGAGCAACCTCAGCAGTGTATCGAGCTTAAAGCCATCATCAGCTGCTCTAGAGAGAGCAGAGCTTGTGCTACGTGTGTGTTACAGGAGTGGACTTGTGTTCCCAGCTGGTACCCTCCCCTGAAGTCAGTGGAGGTGCCACCAGAGAATTAAACCCTCTGTCACTGTCCTGGGACAAGAATTCAAATTTTCTGTCACCTCTTTAGATAAAACCTTTAACCTTTTGGGTTTCCTTGGTGTCATCTGTTTTCCAACTGCACATTTGCTTTAAGTGGCACAAGGCATGTATGGTACACTGAAAATCATAGAATCATAGACTGGCCTGGGTTGGAAGGGACCCCGAGGGTCACAGAGCTCCAACCCCCCTGCCACAGGCAGGGACACCAACCTCAGGCCTGGAGCTACACAAGGTTGCCCAGGGCCCCATCCAACCTGGCCTTGAACACCCCCAGACACGGGGCACCCACCCCCTCTCTGGGCAGCCCCTTCCAGCCCCTCACCACTCTCTCTGCAAAGAACTTCCCCCTAATATCTCATCTAACCCTTCCCTCCTCCAGCTTCACTCCATCCCCCTTGTCCTGCCATTATCTGCCCTTCTAAAAAGTTGAATCCCCTCCTGCAAATTAACAGCAAGAACTTGTATCTGTGTGGTGCTGCCATCCCGGGGGGGGGGGGGGGGGGGCTGTGAGGGGGGAGCAAGGATGGTTTATTTTTGCTCTCAGTCACTTGTGAAATACAGGGAACACGGAAAGTGCACTGTAGGAGTCCTTTCAGACTGGCCAGTAACACTATTTAAGACAGGAAGTGCAAAATAATTTGAAACTCTGGGGAGAAATTCGGGAGGCATCTGAAATGAAAAGGCTACAACTGTTTAGAGAGGAGCCCAGTAAATGGGGACATGGGTGAGGTATAGAGATTTTAAGGTCCAATAGCTTCTGATCTCTGGAGTGTGAAAACAAATGTTTGAGTGTCAATTGAAAGAGGGACATTTTGCAGCTACTCTGAAATGGTCTAAACCCCTCACTTCAAGCTTGGAATGGTGATAAGATAGAAAATGTAAAAGTATGACTGGCAGGAGGCTGGATATTGCCTCAAACAGTGTCATTTTTTGGGGGGGGGGGGGAATAGGGAGACATCTTTCTGACAAGGGATTTCTAATAGCACTGGGCTTGGGAGATGAGGCTGGAGGATGGGATTCAAAGGCAGGCTGTAGGTTAGATGGTCCAGGGCACATGATTAATTCAGATTATCACAAGTGCAATTTAGCACCACGGGATAAGTTAAGGGTGAGATCCACGTGCTGAACTGCACGAGCACTAGACATAGGCAAGTCCATCCTGCAATTTCCATTTCTGTAGCTTCCTCATCTCCTTACTAGTCCTGCTCACTAAATCAGAAGCTCATTGAAATGACCAGACCAATGCTTTTTCTATGCTTATCCCTATCCCAAATTACCCTGCCCCCAGGCTCAGGCTAGGGGAAGATAGAGTCCTGAGCCAATAAGCCCTTTGTATGGGAAAGAGAGGATACATTATCTGGCAGTCCTGAAGAAAAGAGAGCTTTGCACCCCCAAGAAGGGGAGATTCCCATTTTCCTAATGCTTTTAATCATGTGAGGGCCAAGCTATCAGCATACAAATTCTTCTATTTCTTTTGTGCCTTGAAAGGCTAACCCAGGTTATTTTATGACTGCTTTATATTTACTTATCTTACTGCCTTCCTGCCTTTTGAAGCCCTCTGCTGTTCCTAGTGGAAGGATGCAAGAAATACTCCTGATGGCATGAGAACACATAGAGGTGTCCTCTTTTGTGTAGGGGGGGGGTGGGTGAGAGTTTTGTGAGGTCTCAATATGGGATCCTCTGTGTAACTTGGGGGTAATTCACCTCTTCCATGGCATTACAGGTAAAACACATTGCACCTCAACTCCTTCATCCTCCTCTGTGGTATCTGGTTGCTGTCTGCAGGGAGAAATACCAACTGTAGGGAAGGTGGGAGCTCAGGAGATAGATAGAAAAAATAAAATAGGGAACTGAAAGTGATGGCAGTTTGTCTGAGCTGCAAACAGACAGTTCTCTGGTTTCATCCCTTAGCAGCAGCAGCAGGAGGAACATTTCCTTGCAGTTCAGACAGGGAGGTGGGGGCCAGCCTGGCCCAGAGCTCCCAGCATGTGCTGCTGCTCAGCACGCTATCCAGTTACCCCAGGATTGGGTGTCCCAGCCAGACTCCACCAGACAGGCTGGGTGCTGGCAGCTGAAATTCTAGAGGAAAAGCATGGCATTCCCATTCTCCCCACAGAGAAAAGGGGATTACACTTGGGCTCTGCAGGCTCGCTCCCCCCACACACAATGCATTTCAGTCCTCCCCCTCCTGCTGCAAGTTACCCAGGCTTCATGTGGGAAATGGGCACAGTCCTTCCTTGCTTTCCAGCCTGTGGCACACAAAGCTTTGTGCTTATCCAGCTCAGGGGCTGGGTCCCCAAAGCATTTCCCATGCCATATCCCCCATTCTGCCTCTATTCCAGACCTGAGACCAGTGAGAGGACAGCTGGGAAAATTTAGTCTGCAGCTATTTCATCCCATGCCGATGGTTTTTTGTGATGCTTCATACAAGAACACCAACTTGGTTGTGCCAAGGGTGGCCCCACATGATGAAACCACTACCCAGCCTGGTCCCTCAGGTCACACCTCTTCCTAGACTTTAGGGAGAAACCTCAAGGTAACCTGAGCAGTGATTTGTGATGGTTTCATGTTGGGACAGCCTTTGTAGGAGAGAGGGTTTGCTCCAAGTGTTGCCCCTTTGAGAAAGTGAACTTTCCCAGCTGGCCAGCTGCAGCCAGATGAGTCACCTTGCATCTGTCAGGATGCTCTCAGACCCCACAGCAGCCACGGATAATCAGAAAGCAGCTCAGAACCAGGGAGCAAGACCAGCAGTGAGGTCCCTGTCGCTCCCCAAAGGTCCTGTGGGTTCTCAGCAGCTGTCACACATTCAGCTGGGCTGACTCAGTGGCCCACAACTGCTTCCAGGCTGGCATTAATGCCCAAGCATAGCAAGGATGTAGAGACCCAAAACAATATGCAGAGTGAGTAACCAGTTAGCAGTCCCACAGAGTGTGGTTTCTGGCCCTGGAGCTTCTGCCTCCTCATTTCTCACAAGAGTGGGCTGTAAACCAAGTATGTGCATGGGTGGGTGAGATTTCATAAGCACATTGTGAAGATTGCCAGCTCATTTTCACCCCACAGAGGAATCATTTCCCTTTCATTTGAGACTACCTATCAACCTCACCCAGAACAAAGTCAGGGAGCAAGACATCCTTAGTAAGGTCTGGCTGATGGTGAGAACAAACTGCTCTGTCTGTTTTGAAGTTCAGACCTGTGTGAGCCAAGTATTGCCCCTGATTCTGGCTGACAAATAGCTCAATCCAGTGGTAAACTCAGCATTAAGCCCAGTTACCTCCTGAGCAGCACCTGATAGTCCTTCAAGAAATGTGTCTGCTGTGGCAGGGGCTGAGGTGGGAGGAAATTAAGTGAATTAAGTGGTGTGTTACAAGTCAAGGCAAAGAGCAAAGTGAGACACACATTTCACTGCACATCTGCCATTTGTGATGATGGGAAATTCCCTAGATGCTTTCCAGGCAGGAAAGAAGTAGGCTGATGTTGTATTCAGGGCCACTTTCATCCCTAGTGCACCTTTTCTGCCCTTTCAAATGTTTTTATGGGTTTTTTTAGGATGATTTTGTCCACTGCTTCACCTCCTAAAATTTCTGCTGTCCTTTTAATCCAGGCCTGTATCTTACATGTGTCTGACCATCCACTGTGGCCTATTGTGGGCTTGCAAGGGGCTATTCAAAAGGCAAAGAACATTAGTTTGTTGCAGATGGCCCCTGCCTAGCTGGAGAACATACTGGGGTATTGTTTAGAGTCAGGTGTTTCCCATATTTTCATGTTATTTCTGAAACCTTTGAATCTTTTACCAAATTGATGGGATCACCCAGAAATTAGGAGAGTTCCAGACATATGAAGACCCAAGAGAAACGTGTTCACCATCTCATCTTTGTTGCTTGAATTTTCTGAGGGCTTTTGGTAGCTTTTTTTTGCTCTGTAGGCAAATCAAACCCCAGTGTAATGGGAATACCTGAGGGTTGGAGTCAGATTTTACAATTCCTGGTTTATCCTGGTTTCTTGGTAGCATTCCTGGAGGGACACCTGAGGCCAGAGGTCAGGCTCTGCTCACAAATTTACACTCTAAACTCAGGGACCTTCTTAGTTTATACAATCATAGCACACTCTTGTTTTTCCTGACATCACCCCAGGGCTCCAGTCTCTTCCACTATCACACAGGGGCTGGAAGGGACCTCAAGAGACCATCGGATCCAACCCCCATTGGGTAACACTTTCCCTAGCCTCACTGGGGTGGGATTAGAGAACATCTGAATCCCTGTCAGGAGCACATTGATCCTGGCAGAAGCATGAGAAGAGCCAGCTGAGCCCTTTTTTTTTAATTTTTAAACATTTTTTGGCTTTATTTTTAATTTGGAAACCTGGCAGTTGGGAAGGACACAACGTTAGGTGGTGAGAGGGGAGCAGGCATCGTGGTGTCTGGCTCCAGCAAGCCAGTGCTTCTTCCTTCAGTGACATGGATCCCTTCTCTCTGCTTCCTTTTATTATTTTTTTTTCCTCCTTTTTTTTCCTTCCTTTTTTTTTTTTTTTTGTTGGAGACACTGTGCCTATAATAAGCATTCAAAATGAGTCTTGCTGGGCCAGGAGAAGGGGAGGGAAAGAAAGAGGGGGGAGGAGAGGGTGAGATTTGGAGAAGGGGGGGAGGGGGGGGGAAAGGGAGGAGGGGGTTTAAATAGCAAAGAATTAGAAGAAGAAAAAAAAAAATCTGATGCAAATCACTAGTAGAGAGAAAATTATGTGCAATTACCCAAGCGATACTGGGCAGCCGTGCCCACCCCAACCAACAAGATCTCATTAACAAGCAGAAAATAAGATTGAAATGGTGTGTAAAAGAGCTGAAAAATGAATTTGAATGCTGCATTTGTCCACAATTACCCCCTCGTTCACACATATTTTATTGCAATTTTTTTATTATTCTTAATCTTTCCATCCCTCAAAGCAGATTGGGAACATCCTGGCATTACAGTTGCTGAGGGAGGAAGCATTAAGGATTCCCCGTTTCCCTGAAAGGAGACCCTTCTCTAGCTTGAATTTTAAAGGGTTGGGTTTGGAAGGATAAGGATTCATTTCTCCAGCTTATCTTAGTGGAGGAACATGTTCTTCTAATATTCTTTAACCTCTGAGGCTCTTGGGTGCCACCCCACACGAGGGGGTTTCTTTAACCTTCCCTCCTGGGTTCTCCTACCTCCCTTTCCCATCTCTCCTTCTCAATACCCTCCTTTTCCACTCCATATTTTTCCCCACATGGTCTCTACCTTCTTCCTCCCCACGCTGCCTCCTCTGCATTCCTCCAGCAGCCCCATCTCTCTGGAGGGCCATGATTCCCTCACCCCAAGTGCCTGCCCTTCAGAAAGGGCCTGCCATCCCTTTCCCCAGCCGCAATTATTCCTCACCCCCTGTTTCTCCCTCCCCATGACCTTGTAGCAGATTGCACGCAGGATTTTTGGAGAATGAGGTGAACACATGCTAAAATCCATGTCCTTTTTTGCCAGGGGGTTAGATGGTGGGGGTATAGGGGGACATGAGAGCTCCAGGTTTCTCCCTGGGAGAGAAACTGGCTCTGCTGAGACTGCGTTGGCGTTTCCCTTGCTCAGTGTCAAATGCAGCCCCATCTCTGTCAACTTTTAACCTACTTATCCCAGGAAAGCTGGTAGTTTTTCCACTAAAACATCTTACTCTTTTTTTTTTTTTCTCCTTAAATTTAAGGAAACAAAGCCCATCTGCTCTTGTCAGTTAGATGCCTCTGCTCCCAGCAATGGGAAGAGGGGAGAACGGAGCATTTTTCTCATGTGAAAATGGATATGTATTTATTTGCCTGATTCCTCATGACTCAGTTGCTGTGAGAGAAGGAGCAGGCTGGGAAGGGGGGAAATCTGTATTTGAGGGGCTAAAATGCTGTCTGGCAACCTTGAGGTTCCATAAGTTTCTTTGATTTGGATGCTCATCAAAAACTGATTAGAAACAAATAAAGCAGCATCTTATTACCTTAACTCTAATCTTCCACGTAGCCCTGATTGCCTTTATTCCTATGTGATGTTCTCTGTTCTCTGTCTGTGTTACTGAGATATTAAAATATTAGGAAGACTGGAGGATTTCAGAGCCAACAGTTGGGTCCTTAGTCTTGAATTCAACAGGGGCTTTGTCATTCCCTTCCCTGGTGCCAGGATCAGCCCCTGTGGCTCTGATTTGTAAACTCAAGCATCAGAAGTTGACACACTGGGAAGAAGGGGCAATGTGGAGTAAATAGGAGGAGAAATATGGGGGGGGGGGAGAACTGAGGAGACTCACAAGCAGGAAGAAGAAATGCAGGGTGGTGTTGAAAGAGTCTGATAAGCCCCCAGACATCTGAGCAGAGACCATGTATTTAAGACCCCCAGGGCTAAGACATGGATATTGGTACCCAAAACCCTTTAAATATCCCTTCCCACCCAGATCCTGCCACCCACTCATGGGGTGGTGGGAGCAAAGCTGAATCCAGGTGGGTGGAACAGGCATCCCAGGGGCTGTAATTCCTGCTGAAATCCAGACAGGGTTGGTGGAACAGTCTGCAACACCCTCTCCTCTGCGTCCTGTCTCCTCCACACCAGGGAGGGTAAGAGGGACTTGGCTGGAAAACACAGACTTGGAGAATTCAAATGCAGGATTTGCCCTGCTTTATGATTAATAAGGGAACTCGAGACAAGGCAGGCAGGGCAGATAGAGAAAATGAGAGATTAGCAATTAATACAGCATCCAGCCTGGTGACAGGCATTTCTCAGCGACCTCTGGCACGAGCGTTTCACCGTGCGGCTCAAAGAGCTCCAATAGCCCAGGGACTGGTGAGCTGGTGCTGAGCTGGGAGAGGAACCAGGGGACCATGCTGGGGAAAGGCAGCCCAGGAATGAGGGACACAGGACAGAGGGGAAGCTTAAAAGGGAGGAATGCAATAAAAGGCATAATTAGGATTGAGAGGCAGAAGCATGCATGCGTGCTCTTGCACGCCTGCGTGCACCTTGTGTGTGTGCACACCAGTGTGTGTGCCTGTGTGTTGTGTGTGCCTGTTAAAATCCAGCAACAGTGGAACAGCTGTGCTCCAGCTGTGTCCTGGCTGTGAAAAGCCATCTCTGATAGGAAAAATCTACAGCAGCATACTTTGCAGAGGATCAGGCTTTAACCCCAACCTGCCCCCCTCTTTTTTGCCACAAAAAGGGGCTGTGGAAAGTTTATGAACTTCAGTAGGTGTGACCAAACAGTTGGAGATACCTTGCTGGGAGAGGAGGTGGGACAGTGTGAGGGGTCCATCACCATCCTTGTGAGCCTCAAGCCTGACCCAGCTCAGGAAACACTGTGCTGAAGATGGACAGAGGACTGTGTGTTCCTCACATTGTTCCACGTTAGGGGGATGTGCCGTGACCTCCAGCTTTCCCAGAGCTGGTGAATGTATTTGGAAAAGGATCATTATTCAGTATGGTTTATTTTTCATTTGCTTCACCATCTCCATGTGCTAATGACGCAGGGAGTTTGCGTTCACTCCCACCCCAAAGCCAGCCAGCTGCTGGGATCAATGACAGATGGGTTACAGCATCTTGGAGCCAAGGTTGCAAGCAGGATGCTTGGGGCTGAGAGGACAGGGAAGATTTTGGGGGCTCTATCTGTTTCTGGAGCATCCTGGAGGGCTGCTCAGATGAGCTGTTAGATCCTGAAGCATCAGGATGGGCTTATGGGGGGAAACATACCCTAAAGGGATGCTGTGCTGGTCTTTTGTGTGAGATGGAAGGGAGTTTGAGTATTGCATCAGCTTGCAGAGCGTTCATCTTGCCTGCGCTGTCGGTGTGCTGAGGGGAGAGCAGTAAGTGGCTGTGCAGTATGTGCTTTAGCAGTCTGGGGTTACAGGGCTGTGCAGGGGCTTCGTAGCATATGGGGAGTGTGGGAACTGCAGAGAAGAGATGTAGCTGTGTGTGCAGCAGATCAATAACGAGGGGCTGTTAGGCCGTGGGGTGCATGCCATGAGGGGTTCCACCTCAAGCAGTGGTGGGTGTGAGGCAAGATGCCTTGGGTGCAGCAAGGCCTCCTGCTTGCTGCAGGATGCTGCTTCTCTGCTCCATCAGACAGGCGTGCACGGGATCAATTTACAGCGGGGGCTGGAGATCAGAAATCCTGGCAGGGTCTGGGGGGTGTGAGTAGTAAACTGATCAAAGGTGCAGAGGGTCTTAGCAGTAAGCTGGAGTCAGCCCTTAAGCCTATCCAGTTTGGAGATGAGGGGGATCTTATTTCAGGGAATAAGTACCTGAAAGGGAATCTTGAGCCACGTAGGGAAAAGGGTGGGGAGGGAAAGGTTATCTCGCCAAGCAGATAGAGGAAAAATCACAAGAACTGGTTGGATTGAAGGGAAAGAGGCAAGGCTGACACTGAGAGGTTCTTTAGGGGGAGGAATTCACCCCCCAAGCCAGCGCAGAGCTCGAACAGGGATGTCCGAGCAGCCCTTGCGGGTGGGAGCTCTGAGCACGTCTCTTCCTTCAGTGCAAAGCTGGGTCTGGGACCCATGACTGCATGGGGCCAAGCCTGAGCTGAGACAACCCCCGTGGGGAGCTCATGTGTCAGTTGGGGGCAAATATCTGCACCCCACACCTCTCTCCAGCTGCCCTTTGAGGCGAGATGCCCCCGACAGGGAACGGGGAAGAGAGAAAGCGAAGACGGCTCTTGTCTGTCTTTCCCCTGAGATCCAGAGCAGCGGAGAGCCCCTCACAGCCTCCTCTCTCTCTCAATCTCTCTCTCTCCCAGCTTTTCTTCTCCCTCTCCCTTCCCTTCTTCCTCCCTCTCCTCTCTCCTTCCATTTGATGTGGAGGAGAGCTGTCTGCCACTCGCGCGTCTGTACCGAGAAGGGATCAGAAGTTTCAGCGAGCGCTCGGCGCCTCTCCTTTGATCCATGTCCTGAGGCCTGCTTGACAGCGAAAAAAAGCATGGAGACAAAACGACTCAGTCAAAGTGATTCCTGACAACTGTCTCCATGAGATAAGGAAGCTCTCTGTGTCTTGGGTTTTTTTTTTTTTCTCTCTTTTTTTAATACCGCCTCTCCGTTTCCATAAGAAGCAGAGTCACTTTAAACCAGAAGAGCCAGCCAACAGCCAAGCTGCACAGAGAACAGCCGCGCAGAGAGCGCCTTGCCTGAGCTTTATCATCTTTCCAGTCTCTCTTTCCACTCCTTCCCCCTCCCCATATTTTTTATTTATTTGGTGTTTTTCTTTTAGAACCCCCCCACCTTCTTCCCAATTTTTCTTCCCCTCTCTCCTCCGTGCTGCCTTACCCCCGATGCTCCATCTAATGATGCAGTTGTGGAGAAAGCCCCAGTGCGTTTGCAGGTGGCTGGGATGTAATTCACCTCAATCCCCAAGCACAGGGAAATGCCTTCCTTCCCTGCAAGGGGCTGGAGGGGAGAGAGAAAGCCCTGTACATTATCTGACAATAACCAATCCTTTTAGGGATCGGCAGCAGGCCTCATTAATAGCAAAGCATTATGCACTGCTGGCCACTTAAGTGGTCCTTAGAGCTGTTCCCCTGCTGCTGAGCCTCAGATTTTTTATTATTGTTTTATTTTTCTTGCCTAGTTCATGTCACTTACGCAGGGATGTGTCCTCCCCCCTTTCCCTTCTTGCCTCTGGCTTGCTTGCAGGAATGAGTTTGCAAGGGCTTAGAGACACTAATCCTCACTGGAGGATGCAGGACTTGGCATGTGTGTTGGCACAGGGAGGAGCAGGATACACGCCTTGGAAAGGGACTGCTTGCAGCTGGGCTGTCATGGGGGTCCCCAAACACAGGGGCTCCCTCCAGGACAAATTCAATGCTAAAGGGACAGGGAGATGACCTCATAGACTGTGATGCTGAGGGCAAGCTGGCTTGGACATGCAAGACAGGACCACTTCAGGTGAGGAGCTGGGAGAACTCAGATGTGGCACAGCTCACCATGCTCCTGTGCTTCCCCATACTTTGTAAAGCTGGAGAGGACCTAGGGTTCACCTGATGTGACAAAGCTTAGCTTGGGGACGGGCCTAGAAAGGGGGGGACATGGCTTAGTGACCCCTGGCAGGATGAGGGGCTAGCCCTGTGCTCTGGCTGGCTCAGGTGATGGGGAGCAGAGTTTGTCCCAGCGATGCGCAGCCTCTTTGCCAGGGAGTTCCTCTTCCCCCCCACCCCTGCTCACAGTAATTAGACTATTGTTGTAACATCTCCTCCCAAGTCAAACTCCCATTAGCATGCAGGATGGGGGGTGGAGGGAAGCGAAGGGGGGACACATGGAGGGGGAGAGATTCCCTTCCCCCCCAGAACTGCGCTGTGCTGCGCTGATAAACAGTAAATATCGGGGAACAGGATTTCCACATTATCTGAGCACGGCAGAAAATCAAAATTTCAGTCTAAATCCGAGGAGACGAAGCTCATAAGCTCCTCCAGCTGATACAGCCCAGCCAGCAAGGCTCAGGAGGCACAAAATAACATGTTTTCATTTAAAAAAGGAGGGGAAAAAAATAAATAAAAAGAAGAAAGAAAAGAGAGAAAGAAGAATGAATGGGGGGGGGGAAGGGAAAGCAAGCAATATTTGGGGGTTGGCTAGAAGAAGAGGTGGTGCAAAGCAGAGCGTTGTCTGATGTTGTAACCCCTTTCTGATGAGGAAATAAATACCCCTGTGTGTTGGGGAGGGGGGCTGGATGCTGCCCATCCAATGAACTTTCCAATCGGCAGCTCTGGCTCAGCAGAGTGGTGCTTGGGGATCGACCTGTAGGACACGAACAGCTGCTGGAGGATGATGGCAAACCTTTAATTAGCGATTAGAGTGCGCGCTGAGCACAAATCCAGCCCCGAATTAGGAGCCACATGGGGTCTCCCCGACCCTAAAAGCCAACGCCAGATTCAGCAGCTCTGCTGGGACTGTGGGTCCGCCAGCTCGAAGGGAGCGCTGGGCCATGCGTGCTGCTAATGGCACCTCTGCGCCCTGCTCTGGCCCAGCAGGCAGGGCAGGAGCCACCCTGAGTGAGCACCAACTCCTGCCACGGGACATAGATGCTGCAGTAAGGAGGGGGAGATGCTGAGGGAGCCTGGGAGCTGCTTTCTGAGGGGGTACAGGGCTCCCTAAAAATGAGCAGGGGTGAGAGCAGGTGAGTGATGCAGGAGAGCCAGGCTAGAGGCGGTCACTGGTCCTGCAGTGAAAAGGGATGTGGTTCTGCCTGCTTCTAAAGGAATCTGCTCCCTCAGTTTGTGGTGCAGTTTCATGGCACTTTCTGCTCTCCTAGGAAGCAAGGTGGTTTCAGCACCAGATAGGGCTGGTATTTCTGGGGCATTCAGTTTAGCTACTTGCTTTATCCCAGGCATATTTGCATCCTTGGCTGGATCCATGCTCTGTTCCCTGCTCCTGCCTACGTGTGACACTCCATAAAGGCATTGCTCGCTGAAGAAACTGTAGCTCCAGGTTTGTAGCCCAAGGGAATGCTGTTTCTGTACAACACCAGAGCCTCTGAGCTCTCCTGGGGACTCTTAGTCACTGCTGCTTGGGGCAACAGAGAAGAGAAATCAGGGACCAGTTGCAGAACAGTGGTTTCTGTAGCAGCTGCTTCTCTCTTCCTGCCTCCTCACTAGGCTCCAGGCTCGCTATAGCTCACAAAGCAAATGAATTCCCCACTCTGATGAGCTCTCAGTCTCTGTCCAGCTCCCATTAATGTCCACCCCCTTTCCCTACCTCATCTCTATGCCCATCTATTAAGTGGCATATTTGACACAAAGAATCCTAGTGTGTATGTTCCAGCTCCAGCAGGTTTCTAGTATAAACTCTGTCCACACCATGTAGATGGAGGGGCTGTAGGTGGAACTGAGCCCCCAGTATTTGGCTTTCTTGCAGGCAAGGCTTAAGGCTTTCAGTAAATTCAATGCTTAAATCACTTCTGCTGCTAAGGAAAGGAGGGAGGTTTACTTCAGATGAGGAAGAAGCAGGTGTAACAGATGCTTGTTGAAAACATTGGTGTCTTTTGGACTGGGAAACTGTCTTGCACTTGTTAAGTATGGGAACTTCATGGGATGCTGGTGTAAGACATCCCAACCCCTTTGCACTGCTGACTCAGATCTTGTTCTCCCTTCAGTACTGGGGCAGGTGGAGAGGGCTGGTTTTCTAGAAGTTTTCATCCTTTCCCTTCCCACAGGTGTTTACACAGACACCCCAGAAACCCTAAAACTGGAAATCTAGAACTCAGAACTAATAGCATCTTTCTGGTCACATCATCTGCATCCGAGGTCAAGGCTATGAGAGTGGCTGAGCCATTTTACATCAGCTTAGAATCTGCTCAAGCACTTTAAAGACCAAGCACCCTACATCTCGCTACAAATTAAGATCTTAATCCTGTACCTTAAGATTGGTATTTCAAAATCCCTTGGCATGCATGCAGGGCTTTCTTCTGCTGTTTAGCAGAGCCAGCATTGCCTTAGGTTTCACTGAATGGTCATCAGCACAGAGTTTTGGCCTCCATTAACTACAGGAAAGGCTGATTTAACACTGAAACACGTACTGGACTTCTAATCAGCACGTACAGATGTATTAAATACACCTTGCCCAACACAAACCCTGCTCAGGGGATATACAGGAAGAAATAGGGATATTTAAATACCTCCAGTGTCTTTACTATCCAGCCTCTTTACCTACCGCTCTGAGTCTCAGGCAGCTCTCTCTTTTGGCTTGCTGGCCAACCTGCTGTCTGCTCTGTTTTTCCCCATTGCATCCCCATCACTACACCAGCTCTCTGGCTACACTCCCCCAGCCACACCAGGAGATTGCCAGTCTCCCCACTAACTACCACCTTTTCCTCCTTCCCCCACCACTCCTAACCCAGCTCCTCTGTCTCTCCTTGCCTTCTCCCTTTGCTTTATTTCACCTGGGGTCTCAGAGCTGCAGTCCCTGCAAGAGGGTTTCTCAAACCCCTCAAGAGCTGGGGGCTTGTCTGGAGGGCCAGAGGTCAAGCACAAGCAAGTGTTTCCATTTAGTTCCAGATACCAGCCTGACAGGTGGGTGCCTCTTGATTAATTCCCAGCTCCCCTAAATGCTCCAGTCATCATGTGCTGTGGTCCTGCTCAAGCCTAGGCACAGTTTGGAGGGGGGAAAGAAGAGAATATTGGAATGCATTAGGTTCTCTCTCCATTCAGGCCCTTGCAATGGGACAGTGGCCTGGAACAGTTGCAGACCTTCACCTCCAGCACTCAGCGTGCTGACAAGACTTTGAAGGAAAGATGTGTGCCTACAAAGTGCAGCCAGAAGCCTCAGTTCTTCCAGCTTGGCTTCTGTGCTGCAGCTCTGAACTAATTGCATCCTCTTGCTAATCTACAGTGATGCAAATGTCCAGCTGAGGTTGATATGCTCCAGGAAAATAAGGATTTGGGATCAAGGGAGCATCCTCATCATCTGAGCTGGCTCAGAGGTGGGCTCTGAAGAGGTTTCTGAGCTCTGTGTGGTGCAAAGCCTGGTTGCTGCTAAGTGCATCAGTCAGCTTGTGTTGGTTCCTGACCAGTAACAGCTATGGTAGCATGATTTCAGCAGTCTTGAAGGTAGCATAGTCACAGTGTGGTGATTCTCCCTTCCAGACCATCCTCATTTAAAGGTCACAGAGAACTTCACCCAAATTCCTTCCTCTTAACTAACACAGTTCTCTTAGGGTCTCAGTCATCTCACATGCTCTGTGTGATGAGTGCAGAGAGGCAGGGATCTTCAGAGAATGGGTCAGAAAGGCTGAATCACTCTTGTTGATGGACTGTGGAGATATTTATTTTGTTTATACTGGGACAAGTCTTTTGCTAGAGTCCAAGCTTGAGGACTCCTCTTTCCCTCTTGCTCTCATTCCCTCTCTCACACCCATGGGTTTATAACTCTCTCCAGAAATGCAGGAAATCTCACCAGAACATCTCTTCACTCATCCACACTGGAGAAATTCCCAAGGTTGGGAGCTGAGGGGATTTCAGAGTAGGTAAATCCCATTTAGCCAGTTAAAATGCTCTGCAAGGTCCTGCTGAAGGTTTCAGTGGAAGAGCTGAAGAGAGAGAAGGTGGTTTGTGGCAGCAGAGGACTGGAAGTCACAACACTTGTGCCCAGCTTGGTTGCCTAACCCTGTGAGACTACTTTTGGTCTCCTCATCCATGTATCAGAGTGAGTTGTGGTGGATCTGCCATGCAGGAATGCAGAGAGGCTGAAATCAAAGGGCTACAAAACACACTCAAGGGCAGGAGGGGACAAATCCAGCCTCCTGTAGGTGTTATAACCTCCTGAACAGCAGAGCATCCAGTGGTGCTGTGCTCCTAGAGAACCAGCAAATGCCTGAGCACTAGGGTGGAGGTTTTTTCTAATAATTTAAAAAAAAAAACCCAACTTATTAAAATTTTGCCTGCCTGCATCTCTTGCTTATTCAAATACTGCCAATTTCCTTGGATCTCATATCAGCTCCCAGCATCTCCCAGCCTCAGTACTTGGGTTATATGGGAAGAGAGAGAGAGGGGGGGGGGGGGGAAAAAAAAACTGCAAGCAAAATAAAAGCCACTATCTGACAGAATCTCTCCTGGGGATCTCAGTTATTAAAAAAAAAAAAAAAGGAAAAAAAAGAATCATTTTTCTCCTAGCTGGTGTTTGTTAAATGTGCAGGAGCCATAGGCAAATTTTTGCTAATTTTGTGCATGCTTTTATCATACTGGTGATTCACTGGCAGCTTTATCCTCTGATAAGTGGATTAGTTGTTGAGCTAAACAAAAAGGTGTTTGACAACCAGGAAGCTCTAAAGAACATATTTGTTTTCCAAATAATGGAGCTGTGTTTATTGCTTGGTGCAGTGTGGGGTGTTGTTGTGAATTTCATTACCCGAAAGGAAAGACCTCAAAGCTTTTTTTTCTCCCCTTACACAAGGCAGTAGTTCAGTAGGAGTCTCTCCCTCCTATCAGTTGCAGGTTTTCTGTATAAATATATATATTCCTTTTATTTGCTTCTGTCTAGGAGACTGGCCAGGGAGTGATGCTGATTAGGGAGTGGCTCATGAGCTGTGCTGGCAGGAGAGCGTGGCATCTTTTGGTGGCAGGGCCAGGCAGGTTGTGGTTGGATTTATCTTAAGGGTCTCTTCCAACCAAGGTGGTTCTATGTGCCTGCTTCATTTGGGACTAAGCATCACAGGTCTGCTCAATGGTTAGCACAGCCCTGTGGGTCACAGTTAGACCTTGACTTGTAGGGCTGGGAGCTAAGCTGAGGGCACAGAGGGGTAAGTTGTCTGAGTGGAAGAGAATAGGGCTAAAGTAATGAGCTTAACTTTATTTGAGGCTCTCATTGTAATATCTCAGCATCTCATTGTCTTGCATTGCCTTCCTCCTCACAGTACCACGGGGAGGATTGTTACATCCAAAGGAGACACCAGGTTGAAATGTAAGGCAGGAGCCTGGGGCTTTGTCAGGGCCCATTGCTAGCCCCAAAGAGCTCCTCTGTGGAATTGCTTCCATGGAGTAATTCCATATTTGCATGCAGTTGATGTTTCTTTGCAGTCCTCTGGAGTTGTTGCTTCCCCCCTCTTCACTCAGATGCCCAAAGCCCTTTGGCCTGGTAGCCAAGTGCTTGGGGAAGGTGGGAATTTTTCCTTTGGAGCTGCCCAGAGCTCAGTGACAACCTCAGTGGCTGGGGCTAAGCTCTGCCTAGTGCAGCTCCCATAGCAGACCCCTCATGAGGATCAAGAACGAGGGGCTCCCAAGGCCTTTTGCTCTTTCCAGTTCAGGGGATTTCCTTCAGAAGGGTGGTTTGTCTGTCTGGTAATCCTCAGCAGAAGCACTTACCCCATCTCCTCTTCAATCCACATGGCTCCGTGTTCATTGCTTCTTGTGGCAAGGAGTCCCACAGGTTGACTCTGCACACAGTGAAACGTCACCTGGTTTGCTTTGGATTTCACCCCTGCTGCATTCATTGCAGGGCTCCTTCTGGGGGTCACAGTGCATACCTGCTTGATATTTACCCTCTCTGTGTCATCTGTGATTTCTTAGGCTGCCATTAAATCCCCTGAGCCTAGGGAACCATGAAAGGTGCTGACTGATTCCAGTTCACCAGCAAAGCTGATGATGCAGTAGCTTTTCCCCCCACCTCTTGCTTGGGCTGTGGCAGTTTTGCAGTGAGGGCCATGGAAGGGATGCTGTGGGTTTGTACCAGTGCATTTTGTGCTTGGGCAAGGGTTGGAGACACCAACTCAGGCTTCTAAATCTCTGTGGGTGCATCTCCTGTGGCAGCAAAGCACCTTTTTGCATCCTGATGCCAAGCTGCGTGTTCTCCACTGTCCTTTTCAAAT
Source organism: Laterallus jamaicensis coturniculus (assembly GCA_022605575.1). Classification (NCBI taxonomy): domain Eukaryota; kingdom Metazoa; phylum Chordata; class Aves; order Gruiformes; family Rallidae; genus Laterallus; species Laterallus jamaicensis. Next base: position 279,877 of record JAKCOX010000081.1, read on the forward strand.
ATGACAACCTTGGTGATAAGAAGGACATAATCCCAGTGCTTGGAAGAGACAGCTCCATCCCTCCTGACGTTTTCAGGAGCCCACAGAGATGGAAGGATAGCGAGCCACGCCATTCCCATCCCCTCAGCTTGCCTCCTGTGATGGCCAGACGTGAATCCAGTAAAGCTTCTTTTCCCCTGGCAAGGGGCTAAAAGCAGCGTCCCTTTCCCTGACAGCCGACAGCAGCCCCTGCCTGGGGGGGTGATGTGGAGAGGGGGTGAACGCTGTGCCATGAGAAAGGGGGGAGGGCTGTGCACAGATCTGCAGTCACTAGCAATTGCTCTCTCAGCTCCAGCACAGACGAAACTGGGGGAGGGAGGGAAGAAAGGGGGGCAAACGGCAGTGGAAGAGCGAAAGGTCCCCAGCTGGCTGTTAGTGGCATCTGCACTCAGAGTACAGACTCCAGCTGAGAGCTATTTCACTATTTATTTACATGTAATTATTGCTATGAGGTGCAGATATTAACACTGTCAAGAGCAATTTGCCCTGACATTTTTCACTTGCTCTGTTCCCTGACGTTTTGGGTTTGGTGGGATTTTTTTTTCCCCTCTCTCTCTCTCTCTCTCCCCATCACTCTGCTCCAGTTTTGGCAGAGCAAGGACCAACCTTTTTAATCCAGCTCTCTCCTCAACTCATTAAACTTTGAAATTTAATTTTGTCCAGAGAGGAGCTGGGGCTCAGGGAGCATCTCCCACCCCCCCCCTTTCTCCCCACGCTCTCACACCCACCACCCATCTACAGCAGTTCAAGCATTTCCACTCTAAACAAACCACATTTACCGCTGGCCGCCTTTCCAATTGCAATGCAATCTCCAGCATTAACCTTTGCTTGCCATGCTGCATTTAAAACACGCTGAAAGGTGCCCAGCCACTTAGTAAAGGGGGAGTTGGAAAGTGCACCTAGAGAAAGCAAAGGCAGGACAAGTATTTTTTCAAACCAGTGCCTAGACTGGGAGAGAAGTCTCCGTCCACTTCAGAAGGTGGGTTAGGACCACTGACTCTTTCCTACTTCTTTAAGCCCCATTTTTTTCCCCTTCTCTTCACTTGGCTCCTGCCTAAACCCTCATTGCAGCCTGCCAGTCCCTGAAGGGAGCTTATAAGCAGGAGGGGATTCAACTTTTTAGAAGGGTAGACAATGGCAGGACAAGGGGGATGGATTAAAACTAAAGGAGGGAAGGGTTAGAGGAGAGATTAGGGGGAAGTTTTTTCCAGAGAGAGTGGTGAGGGGCTGGAACAGGCTGCCCAGAGAGGGGGTGGGTGCCCCGTCCCTGGGGGTGTTCAAGGCCAGGTTGGATGGGGCCCTGGGCAACCTTGTGTAGCTCCAGGCCTGAGGTTGGTGTCCCTGCCTGTGGCAGGGGGTTGGAGCTCTGTGATCCTTGGGGTCCCTTCCAACCCAGACCAGTCTAATTCTATGATTTCAATAGCTGGTGACACTTCAAATTAAGACTTCCGGCCTGTGCTCAAGCCCTGATTTAATGAGACAGTTGTTGTATGTCATCTAATAAATACCAATTGTGCATTAGAACTTACTTGCCAAGCAGGAGCGGTGACGTGACAGGCACAACTCACCCCAGCCTGCTTTTATTCCTCAGCCAATATGGTGCTTGTAATCATTTAGCAGTTGTTTAATACACAATGGAGCATATTCCTCCCTGGCAGAGCTCTGCCACCCAGGGACTCACTCCTCATGTCTTATAAACCAGAAGGAAAAAGCTAGGTGCCCGTCAGAGTCTGAAGGGCTGCACCAGGCGGTGTGTGGGGAGAGAGTATCTTGTCTTTATCATAGAATCCCAGACTGGGCTGGGTTGGAAGGGACCCCAAGGGTCACAGAGCTCCAACCCCCCTGCCACAGGCAGGGTCACCAACCTCAGGCCTGGAGCTACACAAGGTTGCCCAGGGTCCCATCCAACCTGGCCTGGAACACCCCCAGGGATGGGGCACCCACCACCACCTTTATAGATGGAGTAAATGCTGGGTACATCCTCAGTGCCAGTGCATGGTGAATTTTTGGAAGGGATTAATTAATAATTCCCATTCCTCCATTCTACCTGAAGCAATTTAGGCTGGTCTTTAATTCTTAGAGTTGGACCTGAGTTGGGCTCCTTACTCTTTTGCCTTTGCAGGGGAGTAGATGCAGGGATTTAATCTGGTGCTTTCCCCCTCTTTCTTTTTCTTCTGGCTTTGCTTTCTTGGCTTGGGAGTAGGAAGAGCCCCATCCATTCCTGAGAGGATGTGGCCAGTCCCCAGATCTGAAATATCTGGGCTTTTGGATTTTCTTCCTTGTTTTGTGCAGTCTCATGTGGTGGGGTGTGCTCCTTGACTGCAGCATTACAGCACAGAGAGATTGCAATAGGAATGGCCTCAGTTACAAATCACCAGGGCATGTCCTGCATCTGCAACATGCTCATCCTGCAGTGGGAAGGATAACTGAGATCACTACAGATGAGGGGACAGGTTACTGGGATGCTTTGGGAAGAGCAGAATCCTTTCATTTCATTCAACACACTCTGGAGATTTCCTTTGTCTCCCTTTATAAACAAAGGCACCAAACTATTGCAACTGGCTATTTTATTCTCAATATATTTCTGTTACAAATTGCACCATCTTCCTGCATTGTTGATCTCTCCATCCACAGTTTGCATTTCCACTTGCATCCCTCACTCATTTCCTTTTCACTTTCACTCTTGCCATTTGAAAGGCTTTCTTTTCTATAAAAGCAAATGTTATTTATCTTTTCCATTACATTTATTCATCACCCCTCAGCCCTCTGTGAGCCATTTACAGGGGGACCTGTAGCATAATGCAGAAGCTTAGTAGTATTTTCATTACTGCAGGCTGCACGTTTAAATGTGATCAGAGCCCAGCATGGAAGCTCGATATTTTCTATTCTTAATTCTTTCTCCAGTGCCTCTCTACCCATCACTGATTTGGTTTTGTGTGTGTGTGGCAGTGAAACAGAGCTGATGAAACTGTCCCCACCTTTGTAAAACTGTTGTCTCTTCCAGGGAAAGGTCTATGGATGCACTAAACAATTAGCATCATCCAGCACTAATGATGTGGAGTTCTCATTTCTGTGATTAACTTATTACAAGAGGAGAGGTATTGCTGGCTGGAATGAGGATAACCACCTTGGCTTTGGGATGGTCAAATTCCTGCTGCCCCACAGCCTGAGTTCTAGCCTTTATTTGGCTCGTTTTCCTACTTGTAAGGTGAGAGGTGGCAGCCTTGCTCTGCCTGGTGGTGATGATAAATACTTTAGAGCAGGTCACAGGACTCTTGGCAGAGCTAAGGCACGTGTTTTTCATGTAGGTGTGACTGTGGATAGCACGAGCTGTCCTGTTGCTATCTTGGGGAGGGCATCTGAAGGGGTGGGATGTTCTCACTGGCGTTTAGGAGGCTCAGAGACTTGGCTCCCTCATATGGAAAGCTCCAGACTCCTGAGCTTTTTTGTGTGGACAGGAGGTTTTCCTCTCTGCATAATGACCAGGGGAGAGTTAATCAGAAGGGGGCTTTGTTAGCAGTGACCCAAATGCACCCACAAAGCTCAGGCACCAGCTGGTACATACATTAACTCCAGTTTTGCTTAACCTTGCTTAAGACAGTCTCAGAGTGGGACGGGGGTGGGAGAAGACAGGACATGCAGATTTTCTGAGGATCTCTTAGGTGCTAACGCTGACAGGCAGGCCTGAGCCCAGGGCAAGGCTTAGGGCAAGTAAAACCCAGGCAGTGGTCTTGTTTTTGGGCTTCAGTGTTTCTGCTCTGCCCAAGGCCCCAGCTCAGCACCCTCTCATGTGCAACACCCCTTCCCCAGCATCCCAGACTTTCTGCCAAGGTCCCGATTCCAGCTCTAAGCCAGAGGGTGCAAACCAAACAGGGCAGAGCCATGCCCAGGGCTGCTGCTCCATGTGCTAAGCTCTTCCCCCTGCAGCCATGACCTGGGGTACCGGGGTGCAGGGGGAGCTCAGCAGATAACCACTGATGTCATCAACGCTGGCGGGAGTTAACGTATTGTGAGATATGGCAGCTTGTTTGCACGGGTGTTAAACCAGCTTCTCCTGTCCCCTTCTTGTCACTGCCCAGTCCCTGCCACAGCCAATCTGTGTCCTAATCTCCATCAATTAACAAGAAACACTTTGGCCCCCTCGCTCCCTCCCCCCTCTACCCACCGGTACAGACACCCACCCTGAAGCCTGGGATAAAGAGGAAAGAGTCCCCCCCAGCCTCGACCCTCTCCCCCTTTACTTTCCACTAACTCAGCGCAACCAATTAGGCATCTGACACCCGTACTGGCTGACAAATTGTTTCTGTCATCTGCTTTCTGTCTTTCATTAAACGAGAGGCGGAGGGGGGAGTGGGGCAGGGGGGGTGGGGGTGGGAGATGTGATCTCCCATGCTTAGCGAGGCCAGATACATTAATTACAAAACGGCCATTTGCAGCATGAAAATGCATTAATTAAATTTATGCAATCATTATCTTTAAATAGTCATATCTTTAAAATAATCAGCCCTTCCTGAGTCTTCCCTCTCCTCCGCTAAGTATCTCTAATCCCTTTTCCACCATTTATCTCTGGATCAGCAGTGCCTTGTATGCTTTTAAACTTCTGCAGGCAGGAGATGCCTTAAAAAACTCTGCTGGGGGAACACAAGGGTGTGATACCTTCACTCTTCCCCTCCACCCTGCAGTGAGGACAGGCGAGGGACACAGCGAATTCTGGCCTTTTTTTGGAGGCATTTTGATCGAGATATTTTCATAAAAGAGGGTTTGCAGCTCAGCCAGGAGTGGTGGGGTTAATGCAGAAAGTTCTTCGCTTGCCTCTGTCCAGGAGAGCAAGCTGTGTGCTGGTTTACCTACCCACTTAGGAAACGTAGTGCTGTTTCCATTTGGAAGAGGTTTGATTTTAATGAGGTAACGACCCTTTCCTTCAGTGCAAACACAGCTCTTGCCAACAGACAGCTACCTTTCATCAGTATAGCTTCTTCTTCTCAAAAATCCCTTAGTTCAAGGGAGCAAATTACGTTCCTAAGAAAAGCATGGTTTTAAAAACAGGCATTTTGCTACCCTGATGCTTGAGATTGCTCCTCAGTGGCTTCATATTATAATGCTCAAGTAATATTTTATCTTGGAGTGTCAACAGATGTAGCCAAAAATCAAATTGTGCTTGGCAAATAAGAAGGAAATGCAGTTAATGATGTGTCAGCCCAGGAGCTTCTGCTTTTCTATGTTATTGTTCAAACCCTGCACCTGTTTGCAATGGCTACTGAAATAATCACTGCAAACACAAACTTCCCAGGGTTTGTGCTGCTCCTCAGAGACCCCAGGTGCAGGAGTGCCCAAATACCCAGGGAAGAATTAATCTTATTCCCTGCTTAAGTAAGCACCTATAACACCACAGGAAAACTCCAGTCGAAATAGCTTTTAAAAGAGCTGGAGGACTCAAAAGAGGGATACATATCTAAACTCAAATCCTTTAGGGCTTTCTTATCGCTTCTGGTTAAAGATTTTGTTCTGCTCTTTGTGTGTCTGCATCGTTTCTAATAAATCCTACATGGTTTTTTCTCCCCTATCTGTAATGCCTAGTGGGCCAACGGCCAATTAGACGGGAGCCGACGCAGTGGTATTTGGAGCCAAACCTCATGTTGTGTTCAGCTAGAGTCACGAGTTCAGGATTAGGACCAGGTAGAATTTGGAGGAGGATTTGATGGTGACTGAATCCTGCCAGATTTCTCCCATCTGAAGGGCAGAAATGACCTCTGGGGTTTCAGAAACAGAAGCAGACAGCAGCTTGTCCTGCACAGGGAGGTCTCCTCGATGACCCGGTGTCCCCAGCCTCCTCTTCAAGAAGTGAATTAGGAAACTATATAAGCTGTAAAGGTGATTACAAATAATGACTACAAAGGGCTCCTTTTTCCCTGGGCCACCTCTGAGAATGGACATTTCTGGAGAGGAAGGAAAAGCTTTATTACAGAGCAAAACAGGGAAAGCGGTTGTTGAGCTAGAACAGCTTAGCTCTAAGGGTAAGCCTCTAGTAAAGCCAGTGTTTTCAGCAAGGATCCCCACTTTCTTCTCTTTTCTCCTATTTCCTTAATGCCTCCACACCCCTGGATGCCATGCTTTGGTGGCTGCAGGTCCATTGTCCCTGAGTTCAGATTCTGTGGGAGTTTTGGGGTTCATGTATGGCAAAAGCAAGCAGCTTTGAAGATACCACAGTGCTCCCTAGCCGCAGAGAGGAGTCCAAAGGAAGAGCACATGGCACCATGTAGGGCTGCAAAAGGCAGTTTCTTGGATTCAGGAGCTGTCATTTTCCTACAGGTGAGGGAAAAAAAGGCCCTGGCTTTAAAAAACCAACCCTGTGATAGCCTCAGAAGATCCAAACTGAGCTGAGGCACACCCAGACAGGACCAGGGTCTGGGTTATTCATGCATTAGGGTGAGCTGAAGAGAGAAACCCTTCCCTTAAAAAACGCACTGAGCGGGGAGCTGAGAGTGCAAGAGAAGCAGCAGCAGAGGAGCTGGCAATAGGGAATGCTTCTGATTTTCCCTTCCTCCCATTCTTTTGCCAGCCCAAGTTATTAAGTGTTTGGTGCAAGCCAGGCTACTGCTGCACTTGCTGAACTTATCAGGGTTATTTCATCTCCCCATGACCTCCCCATATTTACCATGGGAACCCTGGAGGCATTGGCTTTGCTTAACTGGTGTATCTTACACTGCAGTTAAGCTGGACCTTAACTGATTACAGCCCTTGATTGATCAGAGAGAGAGGGAGGGGAAAGAGAAAGAGGAGTCCTAGAGCAGATACGCAGGACTATCAGTGCACCGAGCAGCTTCGCCTGGGGCTGGGATATGCTACTCGGGGGGATTCTTTGTAGTGCAGCTCCTTTCACATTTATAGAGGCTCCCCTCCAGTCTCCAAAAAAAGAGAGACAGAGAAAAGCAGGCGAGGGGAGGGCTGGGGAAGGGGGGGCATGGAGCAGACTCAAAGGATCTCAGGAAATCTTGTTTGGAAGCAGTAAGTCAGCACCCGCACTCCATTACCAGTGTCCGCAGGGGGTTGTGATAGTGAGCGAGCACACATCAGCTTAGAAATGAAACAAACCCACCCCAAAATGAGGGGGAGGAATGGAAAGGAAGAGGAGACCTTTCTGGGAATTTTGGTGTGTCTTTGTTAGGTTCTGATGGTGTGAGGCTGCTGAATTGAGGACCGACAGAAGTTCGTTCATAAAGCAGTTGTGATTTGCTAGGGTTTAGCTGTGCTGCGTGATCTCTCCACCCTGTCGTTATTCACATCAGGCAGATGCACAGCTATAGATTTAGGGCTGATTTAGCAGGAAACCTTGGTGTGTGTTTGTTTGTCTCTTGGTGTTCTGGATCTCTCACCAAGCCCTCTTCATTCCCCGCCTGCCATCAGCATGTCAGAGCTTACCCAAGAACGGGCGAGTAGGTGCAGAGTAAGGAACCCAACTGGCCACCAGTCCAGCCTATTTCCAAAGCCAAACCCACCCTGAGTCCTTCTGCCTGGTTGGAAGTGTCCAGAATTGCAGCTTTCTATGGTTGTACCATTCTGCTTTCTCCTCCCAGATGATTCCCAAAATGCCATAAGCAGGATTCATCTTTCTGCAACTGGCACCCTCTGGGAAGTGGCCCAGAGATGCTCCTCCAAATCCCTCAGCAAAGGAAACTTCCTTTGCAGTGTCTTAACTTGGCCTTCAGAGAGAGATGTATTCCTGGGGAAAACAGCATCAGGATAGCTTTTGCTTGTGGTGGCTTTTGTTCCTGCAGCCTGCGGCCTGTAAATGAAGAGGACAGGGTGGCTGGGTTTGCTGACCAGCACACATGGGAAGCATTGGCCTTCTTCTGGTTATTCTAGATAAAATGTCTTAGCAATTCCAATTCAATCAGGAGAGACACTTAATGCTCAGGTAACACAGGGTGAATAATGGTGTGGATGGTTAGTAAATTCCAAACCACCCCTTTTCAGAGGGGAGGTACTCAGCAGTGCATGAAAACCAGCCCACAGTGACAGTCTCAATGTGGCAGGGCACCACTTAGCCTTTTGGCTGAGTCCCTCCTGTTTCTGGAAGGGGTGAGTTAATGTCTCTTGATTTTTCCTGTTAGTGAAATTGATGCCTGTAGAACTGGGACCTTCCCTCTACCTTAAACAGCCCCCACTAGCTCAACATGCCCTTTTGTTTCCTCTCTGGTTATCCAGACAACTACAAGCTTTGTCATCTCCTTTTATCTAAGCGATAGCAGAGTTTGGTGCCCTCACACCAGGGATGGTGGCACATGTTTCTAGCCCAAGCAGGTTTTAATGTAATCCCCATTCATGGTGATGCCTCCCCTCACTCCCCTCCAAATTATGGATGTATAACCCTGTGGTGCTTCTCATTTCCTTGGGGTATTTCCGTTGCAAAAGAGCCCGCTCCTCCTTCCCATACCATGGAGACTCGAGCAATTTCTCTTATCCTCATAGCTAAGACCTTCCCATTCTTTTGTATAGCTTAGAAACTTTTCTTTAGACCTTCTCCATAATTTGTACATCTCTACAGAAGCAGGGTGCCCAAAACAAGATGCAGTGCTCCAGGTGGAACCTCACCATAGCCTTGAACAATCAGGTAATAACCTCCCATCGCCTTTTTTTTCTAATCCTCCCCTTGTGCAGCCTGCATTGGTCTGCTTTGCTGCAGCTCACCATTGCATCCCCAGCTCCATTTCATCCCCAGCATCTCCCCAAGCCCTCTCCATCATGAGTGTGTGGCAGTTTTTCCATCCATGAAGTGAAGAGGGTCATTTTAGGACATAAACGCTCATCTCCATTTCACCCGCTGTGTCCTAGACCACTCCCCCCACGGTGCTGAAACATCCTTCAGATGTTTTAAGTCACTGAAAGGCATTGATGATATTTCTGGGTTTATTGTTCACTGCCAGACTGTACCAGTGTTCAAGCATGGGCCCACAGGAACCGTTTCTGACCACGTTGAAGGGATTTGCTGTGATCTGTCCAATGCACACCAGAAGGCATTCATAGAATCCCAGACTGGGCTGGGTTGGAAGGGACCCCAAGGGTCACAGAGCTCCAACCCCCTGCCACAGGCAGGGACACCAACCTCAGGCCTGGAGCTACACAAGGTTGCCCAGGGCCCCATCCAACCTGGCCTTGAACACCCCCAGGGACGGGGCACCCACCCCCTCTCTGGGCAGCCTGTTCCAGCCCCTCACCACTCTCTCTGGAAAAAACTTCCCCCTAATATCTAATTTAAACCTTCCTTCCTTTAGTTTTAATCCATCCCCCTTGTCCTGCCATTGTCTACCCTTTCAAGAAGTCAATTCTCCTCCTGTTTGTATGCTCCCTTCAGGTAGATTCAGGCACATTACGTTCTGTTCCCAGCTCTGCTTCTGACACACTTCCTGCAGCCTCAGGAAGGGCATTATTTCACTGGCCTCTTTTTTGTTGAAAATAAGACAGTGCTGCTGTACAACAGCATCCCTGGAGTCCTGTAGCAGGAAGGACTTGTGAGATTGTGTTAGCTCACCTTCCCAACAGTGTTCCCTTTAGCACTAGTAGCATCCTGATGGATGGATTATTAATACCTGGCTAGATGAGGTAAAGATGGAGCAGTGGAGCATCAGGTTTCTTAAACTTTAACCCACAAGCAAATAGAAGCAGAGAGTTAAGTCACCTGCTTGTTTATGCCAGTGTGAATCAGGACTGTGCTTGAAGTGTCACTTCACCTAACATGAAGTTTGCTCCCCAGGCTCCAAACTGTAGTTGGAAGTGACATTAGCCAGAAGGGACTGCAGTTCCTGGGATCAGACATTTTCCAGGTGCAAGCAGTGGGAAGCACTGTCTGGATCCTTGGCCTGATTGCAAAATCAAATTTCCTGGCTGTACTTACTGGATTGGTATGTTTGGTATATTGGGACACAACTCAGCTGGGTCTAGTGATTTAGAAAGTATTCAAAATTAATTGCTTGGTTTTGTGAGTGCAGTGTTAGTGATTGCTACATAAGTCATTTTAGTCCTACCTAGGGGCATATTTGCATATATTTATCCTCCTTTCAAGTGAAGATCTTTGGGGAAACTGTATTTATCTCCTCCCAACTCTTTCTTCAGCTTTCAGTAGTCCTACAGTCACCTCTTCATTTTGTTTCCATTTAATGTATGTATAGAATAATCGACTCTTCCCACCAAGTGAAAATGAATCCTCAGAGATCAAAAAGCATTAATATGAGGAAGGGTTGCCTTCTGCAAGAGAGAAGGGAAAGATTAGCTGAACAGGCTGCAAAATAAAGATGGAAAAGATTAAGCTGGGTCCCCACCAAGTAGCTAAGAACAGTCTTGGAGGACAGAGCATGACCTACCCAGAGCAGAAGCTGAATCAGCCACAAAAGGCAGAGAGACCAAACCCTCCTGGAGGAACTCAGAATGAACCTTTAGCTTGATCCATGTTGTTAGTAAGACCATAAGGCCCAGCATGTTTCCCAGCATGGCCATCAGGCCCTTGTCAGACTTGGTGTTCACTGGAGGGGGTGTAAATGTTAACACCACAGAAGCTGAAACAAAGAGAGATTTCAGCCTACAAACTCTTCACAACCAAGAATTTCCCAGTGCTTTTTGCCTGATGTCATATCAAATCTTCCAACTGATCACATTTTCAGCCTTTCCAAAGAGAGAGGATTTCTACCCACTCCTAGGAAAGCAGTACCACAGCCTCAGGAATATTACCCACTGCCAGGAGACCCTTCCTTTCTACCTGCTCTCCAGTTTGCATTCCTTTGGAACCACCCAGCAGCTTCTGTGGAGTTAACACCCTTCAGCTAGTTGCAGATCATTCCGTCTTGCCTTTATTCAGAGCTCAGCCAGGCTCAGCAGTTTCTAAATGCAGCATTTTTTCCAAGGCAGCCTCTGATTTTGGATGCTTTGAGCTGTGTCAAATCGGGTGTCCAGAAATGGAGACACCACAGTATCAGGGGTCACTCTGGAAAATGCTGTCCGCAGGCTCCTGCCTCCCCATGGTTTGGTTTGCTTGGGTTTGATCTCCTTACAACCCCTCTGTGTCCTCCTGATCGTGGGGCGATGTAGCATCACGGAGAGTAGATGTAAAGCCTGCTGTGGCCAGGGCCTGATGTCTCTGTTGGCTGGGTATCGTAGCAAGCCTAAAGCAAACTGATAGCACAGAACAGGAGATAGAGGAACTCTGAGGATATATAGCCTGTCTGGCATGGCCTGGGCTTGCCCTGGTGTTTCCCATAGAGATCTGGACACAGAGACCAACGAGGTGCAGCAGGCAGCTCTGCTGGGGCAAGGTTCTGTCATGAAACTTCTCTGCTCCCATCCCTCTCCCCTCCCTGATGCGCTCACATCCTTCTCTATCTAAGCAGCATCTCTCCCCATAACTTGTCTTCCCTTTGAGCCCCTCCTGCCCCCCAACACACCCAATGGTTCCCCCCCCAACCCCCAAACCTAAAATCTGAAGGCCTGATTGAACAGATTGAAGGCCCTAATTGCACTTCCCTTTCCAAAGCCGCATTCGTTTATCATAAAGGGTGCACATTTCCCCTGCTACAGTTTCCACGGCCAGAGGCCCTGAGGGCCAGCTCAGAAATGGAGGGAATTAATTACATTTTTTTAACTCCCCTTCTTTTAAAGTATGGGAGAGAGTGATGAAACATCCCGGGGGGGTAACAGGGGGGAGCTGAAGAGATGAGGGTGGGGAGGGAGGCAGTAGCAGGAGGTGAGGGGAAGGAGGAGGGGGGGGACTGGCTCTTTCATCCAGGAGGGTCTTTGTGCATTAACCTTGGTCTCCCCAACACATCCAGACCCCTACTTGCTCTCCCCCATGACAAATGACCTCTGGAAAGGGTAGGAACAAGACCGAAGGCTTCTCACACCGTGGCTGTTATTGACTTACCCTGAAGTGCAAGCCCACGCCACGCCTGTGACTGATTTGGGACAGCAGCAAAGGGAAAGGAGATGGGGAAAGGGAAAGAGCCAACTGATGAGAGGGAGGGGAAAGGGAAGGCTGTCAATCACTCTGATGGACAGGTAGCAGATTTCCCTCCAGATAAAACCTTACAGATGTGAAGTGGGTATTGATTTTTAGTTAGTGATGATAATGCACCAAGAAGTAATAAATTATAAGAAAGCAAGGTCAAAAAGAAAAGGCAAAAGGACTTTGCATTCTTGAGGAGGGGATTTCTCCAGATGCCCCAGACTTTCCTAAGTTCAAAAGTTGCCTGGAAAATTAGTTTATCCAGCTGAAACAAGAAGTCAATAACATGAGCCTGCTGAGGTTGGAGGGCTCGTGTAGGGTTATCAGTGCTGGGTGGCTGCGTAGCAAAGAGGGAAGAGAAGTCTCTGTTTCACTCTTGTTATTCCTAACACCTTCGTGTCCTGGGATGTGGAAGATCAGATGCTGTCCTCTGATAAAGCTGTACAATGAGAGTCTCAGGGCAGCACAGCCCCAGATTTCTCTCAGTGTGTCTGAGATACGTCCCACAATTAGCGTTGCTGAAGAGGGAACGGAGACCTTTGGGGCTCCTGGCTCCATTGAGCCCCACAACCTGGGTTCAACCCCACAGCCTGGGTTCATCTGCAGCACTCAGCCACCCTGCTTCCTTGGGAGCCTCTGGCAGGGATGTGGAACTCGTAGCCACCTTCCAACATCTCTCCTCTCCAGCCTCTGCAGTGTTACCTATCCATTCACTACCCTGTCATCACTGTGATGAAAGATTGGCATCCTTAGGTTTCACTATGGATTTCCAGAGGGACATTCAGCCTGTCTTTTTCAGAAAGGGGTCTTAGGATGGGATGAATTGTCCTTCAGAAGCATTCTTCTCTCTGTAGAGGGATTCTAGAGGATTAGAAGGGACTGGAAACTTAACTTCCCATGGCTAAGGTTAGTGGAGTTGAGTCCTAGCTTAAGTGACTCGCACAAGCCCTTGTGAGTCAGTAGCAGAGCTGGGATTAGAAATCAGTCCTGATTCTGATTGATTAAAGCCAATTACTGTCTTTAGTAGGATTTGCACAAGTGTCTTCTCCAGTCTCAGCTCCTCTGAATTTGAAGAGTGTGAATCTGGGTTTCATTTACCAACGTTGCTTTACATCCCCTTTTCTTTTTAAAAGGGCCTTAGCGGAAGTGTTAATACGACTTCTGCTTGCTTTAAGAGCCTTTTATTTTTTCTGACTAATATAAAGCAGCTGACTCTTTTGGGGAGATGGCCAGGAGGGAGAGCACTAGAAAACCCTCTGGTCTGTGAGTGGTTCCAGTTGCCCTTCATTTTAGAGCACACGATTTCTTTTCTGCATCTGCAGGGGTTGGCGGCACAGGCGGCACATCCGCAGGCAGGCAGCACTGCCAGACCTGGACAGCTCAGGGAGGGAGAAGGGAAAAGGCCTGGCTTTGAGCTGCCTGAGCTGGAGCTTTCCAAAAACAACTCATAATTCATATGTCTGTGTTTTCACGCATGCAAGAAAGATGTTTATAGTTTTAAACATCTAATTCTGCTTGCAAATGAAATCCAATAATGTCTCGTGGCTGCTGTGTATGCAACTGTCCTAGGTACCTGTCAGGGCAAAAGGGTGCAGGGTGTTAACACCTACAGCTCAGGCGATGCTGAAGCTGTGAGACCTGTCTGCAGCCGGCAGGATGGAGGGAGCAGAGAAGAAGGATTCGTAGCTGAGGCAGATCAAAGTTCGTGACCCGGCTTTAGTGGAAGGTTACAAATAACTTTGCAGCTGGAAAACCTACCTTCAGGCTGCACTCCCATGATTTCCCCCCTGCATAAGCCTTGGGGCAGAGAGGTTTACGTTACATCCACACAGAAAAGCATGACTGTCCTAGCCTCAAATTAAGCCACTATGTCTTGCATATTTAAATGCAATTTCCTTTCTTCATCCCCCTTGTCTCTTAGTCTTTGGGCAGGGAGTTCCACAGGCACGTTTTGCACAGCATTATGGCTAAACAACTTCATCTACATACCTCGAAGCTTAATCACTGTGATTAAGAAGCTGTGCCCAGAGGGTCTGGAGAGCTAGAGGTAATTTAGGCTCTGTCTGCAGCACTGTCTGCCCTGTGGTGTAGAGACAGCTAAGCTAGGTTTAACTTTTGGGGACGGTTAGCAAACTCAAAGCTCAATGCGAGCTGAAAACCCTGAAGGAGGAGAGGGTGAGTGAGCCCTGTCCAAACTCCATGCTGCTGCCACTGTGCTGCTTTTACTTGGCTCGTTCAAAGCTCGTTCCTGTGTCTCTGTACCACGCTGCAGAGCAACCCAGTGGTTGGAGTTAGATTGATTTTCCAGGCTTTTTAGCTACCCCCCTCCTCAGTACCTCCCGACAGCCTCCCCCTCTGCGGGGGTCCAGCCAACCCTGCTCCCAAATTCCCCTCCCAGACAAATGCCTGGGAAGGATCTCAAGCCGGCTGAGTCGGGAGGTGGCATCACATCAAGAGAAAGCATCTTTGCAGGATTCCCAAGTCCTTCCGGGGGGTGGGGGGAGGAGAAGCTTTAGAAAGCAAAGGCCAGTGCATGGCTGGTCATTCAGCCTAAGCCCCCGCTCTGGCAGGAAGGTGAGGGAGGAGGGAATGGGGAAGGTGTCGGAGTGAGCAGGAAGGGGAGACGCCGCTCTATACAACCCCTCTTGTGTCCTTCCAGAGAATGTATACCCCGCACAATAGCTCACCAGGCCGCTGGTGGGGGATAAAGGGCTCATTTTACCACTTGCCAGGCTCCAAATATTTCCAATTTGCCACTTTAATTGATGTCAATAAGGTTATGCTAAATTCGGAGATTTTCAACCGCTCGGCATCTGAGCGCTGGCCTGGCCCCCTGAGGTGACTGGCTGTCCCCTCGCCCCCCGCCCTGCCCCAGCACCGCACGCCTGAGGCGGCAGAGATCAACCGAGAGGCATCAGGAGTTCCCTTCCTTCCCTCGCCACGGCCCTGCTTCTCCCAACTCTTTACACTCTTAACTTGGCAGCCCTGGGGGTAATTTTTGCTGATTGCAGGAGGCAATTGCATTAAAGCGCTAGCAGGATCAGGGGCCTTGTTGAAGGCCTGTAGGCCGTGGTTTACCCCAGACTCACCCGCAGGAACAAATCTGGCATTTTTGCTGCAAAAGAAAGAAAGGAAAAGAAAAAAAACCACCCCAAAGATCATAAGTTCATCTGTTTCAGGTCTCAAAGCAGGAAGATCGCTTGTGTGCAAATTTAATTACCTTTTCAAACCAAGCACTACACTGAAATGAGCCCAACCAGGACCTGTCGTCCTTTAACGTTTTGAGGGTAAAGAGAACTTTGACATTTCAGTCCCTAAAGCTGAATCTGCATCAAAGGCAGAAAGAGTTGGCATCTGGTTTGGTTGGGGAGCGTTATGAACCAAGCCCCACTCCGACTTCTAAAGAAAAGGGCTGTCTTCAGCATCCCTTTTTGAAAATACCCATTTTTGGTCCCTGTCTCCTGTGATGGCTGTGTGTAGGAAGGGAGAAGCTGCTAGGTCAGGCAGTGTGTGTCGAGCAGGTTGTTCCCAGGCTTATTCTTTTCTCTGGTGTTCATTCTGAACAGCACAGCTAACACTGACAGGTTAGCAAAAACAGAGCAAAAATTGAGTGTGCTGTGAAAGAACTTCTCAATTATCCTTCCTGAAGGTCTTTCAAATAAAGCGTTAAGAGACAGAGGAGCTGACAGTGGGCTCTGTCTGTGGTTACAAGGTGGAAGCAGGTCTTCATTTTCCAGCCTGGCCAAACCTGTATTGATAGCGTATATCATACTGATAGGACACCACTGTATGTAGACTGGCAGCTGCACATGTCCCTTTTCTCCTCCAGACACTGATGGGTTGACTCCTGTGTTTCTCCAGGTGATGAGCATCCTGAGCAACCCCAGTGGGGTTCCTCCGCAACCCCAGGCTGACTTCTCCATCTCTCCCCTGCACGGCGGCTTGGACACCACCAACTCCATCTCTGCCAGCTGCAGCCAGCGGAGTGACTCCATCAAGTCTGTGGACAGCCTCCCGACTTCCCAGTCCTACTGTCCTCCCACCTACAGCACCACCAGTTACAGCGTGGACCCAGTGGCTGGATACCAGTATGGACAGTATGGACAAAGTAAGTGCACTGATTGCATTCCCCCTGCACAAGGAACTGGAGATGAGAGGGAGGGGAGGTAAGAAGTTATGGATATTATATTGGAAGGGGTTCCCATGGAAATCTGTCCATCTAAAGAGAAAAAGGGAATCTACTCACCAGACCCAGATGGAGATGGCTTCACACAGCCTCCCCACCACCCGTGCAGCCCAATTCAGAAGTCTCAATTGAAATTTTTTTAGGCAAAACCTTTCTGCTTGTAAAGGACAACTTCCAGAGCTCCATCCTGCCCCCTCTCCATTTCTTGCTTCTCCAAAAGTCCCATGACATATTCACCCTGCTCAGCCAAAGGAAACCTGGGATTTTAATGCCATCCTTTAGTGATGCAAAACTCTGTGTCACTCCCTTCCCCTGCCCTTGGTCAGGTATGGGCTGGGACCACGCTCAGGGATTTTGCTACTAAAAACGTTAAGCCGATGCCTGTTTGTTGGGCTGTGGTTCTGCGAAAGCAGAACTGTAATCCTCAACCCAAACCTCAGCCCCCAAAGGCAGGGAGACCCAAGGAGGATCTGTTTCTCCTCCAGAAAGGTTGGGTCACAAAAACACCAGCAAGCCTGGCAGAGGGCTCACCTGCCGGTGTTAAACTAATAATAAGTGTGGTGTTGTGAGAGAGTGATCCGTGGAGGGTTAAAGGTGCATCCTCTTCCTCCGGGAGCGCTCCTGCTTGCCCACAGCTTGTCCTCAGTGACCTTTCCTTCCATTTGGCTGTGGCTTTTTATTCCCCTCTCCGTCACAGCCCTTTAATGTCTTTAACTTCTCCAGCTAAATGAGAACCGGCTGTGGCGGCAGACGGGATCAATAGCAGCCTCCCCCCACCCCTCCTCTTTTTGTTTTTCGGGAGTTTGATCTGTGACCCCTTGACCTTCCCCTCGCTTCTGGATGTGAGGCTGGACACACGTGCTATTGATAAAAATCTTAAACAAATTCCAATACCATGTATTTCCAATAAAGATTCCCTTGGGCAAGACGTTAGTCACACCCATGTGTGTAAAAAATAAAATAAGGAGGAAGAACTCCGTTTTCTGAGGGAGAGAGAAACCAGCAGAGGAGAAGGAGAGAGAAAGAAGGGTTTGTCTTGCTTTGCTGCAGGAATTTCTACTTGGGCCTCTTCTTATGCTGATGAGAAACTGCTCGCACGGCCCAGTTTATGGTGGTTTATTCCCCCCCCACCCCCCTTTCCTGATTTCTGTCCCACGGTTCCCTCTTTCCTGCTGGGCACCCATTCAGCTCTCAGGGCTCAGTTCAGAACACCAGTATCTCCCTGGTAATGGTCACAGGGGGCTGGGCTGCCAACAGGTCTGTCCCCAGCAGCAAGACTTGCGTGGTCAACAGAGTTAATCCAGACACATCCCATGCCTACAGCCACGCAGGTAGCTAGTCAGGAAGGAGTTCTTCCATCCTGTGGCAAGGAAAGGAGGTGAGAAACCATCATGCATCATCCACGGTGCTGCTGCTTCCCAGTGCTGGGAGCTGGAGTCACACCCAGCATGACAGCAGGTCTTCCAGCCTGGCAGATGCCAACTGGAGCTGTTCTGTGGTGGGATCCCTGTTAAGCAGCAAATTCTGCAAGTGTGCACATACACATATAGATATTTGTATTTACAGCTCTCTACAGGCAAAATACCAGTCTGCTTTGCTATCAACCTTTTATTAATGAGCCCCATTTATAATAATCTCTGTGCGAGGAACCAGTTTTCATTGGTAATTAGTCCTGTTAGAGCAATCAGTTACATGAAGTTGACCTTGATATAACAACATTTTTTCTTGTCTATCCTGGTGCATGTTGGATTTAGCAGGTATTTCCAATTCCTCCTGATTTCTAATTCTTTACTGCTTCTTTTCAATGCTGCTTAAACACCAAGCGGTGTGAGGTGACCCTCACAACATCATTTCCTGATGTTCAGTTTAAATCATACATTTCTTCCTTCTATGATGGGGAAAAATATAAATAATCAAAATACTTTTTAGTGAGCACTGATATAATGAAGATGTGGGGGTTATTACAGCAGGAGTGTAACAAGGGACATAACTAGGGCTTGTAAACAAGAGCTGTGCAGCTTTGATAGGCTTTGCACCTGGCCTGCAGGGAATCTCTCTCTCCCCACTTCTCTCCCTGTTCTCTTAGAAACACAAACCCAGACATACTTTCTCTGTCACATAAGCCAATAAACACTCAAGTACTTTGGGTAGGTTTCTGGTTTTACTTGGGCTTTCACTGTATTAAAGCAACAAACATCTTTGACTTCTGGTGTGGGACACCCTGGTGCCTTTTAACTCTTCCCACTGGCACAAAAAGCAATAGTGGGAGTTTATCCTGGCTTGGTAGAAGGGTGGGATTGCCATCAGATTTCTCTATTACTGGGTCCTGCCTAGGGCAGGATGTCCAGATCCGGCTGTTCACCTCCCTCCTTTGCCAAGCATCCATCTGAATTTACCCAGAGCAAATAGCCCCCCACCCTGTGTGTCCAAGCAGTGACTCTCCTCTTTCCCTACCCCCTCTTAAAGCCATTATTTAATGTGGCTACCTGAAATATCAGGGGACTGAGCTGATAAGGTCTGGGTGAGGGTCATAGCTTGGAGTCTAATCCTATGCACACCCCCCTTGAAGCCAGAGGCACCAAAACACACCGTTACAGAGCTCAGACTCGAGCTTCTCCAGGATCCCAGTCCCCGAGGAGCACCAGCCAGCGTGCTCAGCTCCACTCAGACTCTGCTGCCTGCAGAAGCCCTGCTCCCCAGCAGGCCTGGCTTCAGCCCCCAGTAACTCACCCTGAGACGAACCTGCTCGCTGCCAGCCTGTGCTGTCCCAGCCGGTGAGGAGCAGAGATGCCAGATTAAAGTGGTCCTTGCAGCTCCCAAAGGCCGGAGCTGTGTTAATGATGCCGGGGATGGAACGCAGAAGCGTGAAGGGAATTCTAATAGATATGACAAGTCTAATAAGAGTTTGTGCCTGGAAGGGACCTCCTCTGGGGCAGGCATCTGACAAGACGTTGATGGCTGAAATTTGTTTACTCATTGGCACCGATTGTACATCTCCTGCCAGCTCCTTATTAATCTAATTTGAGACATTAAAGCTAGGGAAAGGGAGAGACTTTGACTGAAGCTCAGCTAATGAGCAATGTCACCATCCTGCCCCGGTCCTCTTCCCCCTCAGACCATGGGGCAGTCGGGTGAGCTGGGATGTAGGTTCAGGCATTGCCTCTGGAGTCGTGGCTGAGTTTCTCACCCAGATGGAGATGAGCAAAACGGTTTCCCTCAGGATGGGTGGATGAAGGCAGGCAGCAGAGCTCGAAGAGATGAGTCAGCACGCAGCAGATGAGTCAGATTCAAGCGCTGTCCAGATTCCTTGAGCTTCCACTGCAATCTCTGGTATTAGTTACACCAGCACCACCTGAGTGCAGGAGTTGGCTTTGCCACTGTGAGGTGATACAGGGAGGTGAGGTTGGAAGGTTTATCCCATCGGCTCTCCCCTCAGGCTCCTCTTCAGGCAGCTGACTTGGTAACATCGTTTTCCATAGCAGATGTAGAATTTCAGCTTTTTTCAGTAGGTCTGCGGAGAGATGCAGGGAACCACAGCAGCTCATGCAGAGCACACAGCAGATCCCAGCTGTGCTTAACCCCAGCAGCACCTGTCCCATTGGGTGATTCTGGCAGGACCATCGTTGGTTTGTGCTCTCTTTGCTCCAGGAGTGCAGCAGGACCCTTGTGATGGTGACAACCACTGCCCTGGACCTCTCTGTCCATGGGGGGGAGAGGGTGGGGGGAGGGAAGTGTTGGTTACACACCCTTTCATGCCTCCTTTCTGCTACATGCTAACGTGGTGCTGTTTTCTCCTCCCCCCGTCTCTTCCCCCTCCTCTTCAGCCGCCGTCGATTACTTGGCCAAGAACGTGAGTCTGTCTACACAGCGCAGGATGAAGCTGGGAGAACATTCAGCCGTTCTGGGCCTCCTACCAGTAGAGACAGGCCAAGCTTACTGAAGAGTCCGACTGTGCCAACAACAACCCGCTCCAGCAACTTGGTACCACTGGAGAAAACACCACCAGCCTTCCAGAGATCTACCTGCACCCAGACCCTGCTCCTTCCCAATTCCCTTCCATCTTGCACCAACTTGAGCTGTGAAGGAGACGGGAAAGACAGGGAGGGCTCTCCAAGTATCCAGCTCCTCCCAGAGCTCTCAGAGGCAAGCCTGGCCTCTGCCACCTGACTCATCTGTTGGCCAGAGACAATGGGTCGGGTACATTTATTAACCCTGAGTTCACACCCTCCCTCTAACCTACCTGTCCATGGCATTTTGCCCACACTTAAGGACTTTCCATTGATCTAGGTAGTTGGCATAGTCGAAGCCAAATTGATCTTTTTTTTCTTTGTAAAAAAAAAAAAGAAAAGAGAGAGAAATGTTTCATTTTGTTTCCTTTTCTTTCCATTGCTGTAAATTTGGTGAATGTTGTATAGGAAGGAATAACCAAGCTGATCATTAAGGGTGATATAATTCGGGACCACAGAAGACCTATGGACCAAATATAAAGAACTTGTTTAAAAAAAAAGAGAACAAAACACAAACAAAACCAGAAAAAAAAAAAAGCATATATTAAAGTGACAGCAAATTTTCCCCACCCCACTCTACCCTTCTGTTCTCACTGATGGCTTCCCAAAGCAGGGCCAAAGCAGGCCACATTGCTGCTAAGCAGGGGCAGGATGTTAAGTCTGTCCAGCCTGGGACCTTTGGAAAGTGTAAATGTAAATTGCTGCATGAGGACTGGTGATTATGGGCACAGGCATGAGCAACATTTACTTTTCCTCTTAGGGACCAATTTAGACCTGATTATCAGTGAAAAGACGTGGGCACCAGCAGCAGGAGATGTGATAGAGGACATTGGCCTTGTGTGCACAGAGGAAGGGCATCGGATACACCCGATGGCGCCGGAGCTTTTGCCCATCCAGTGGAGAAGGGTGAGGACTGTCAGTGGCCCTTCTTTCACTTGAGAGAGGAACTGGCCATGAGAGCAAAGAGGGAAGAGTCAGAGGTGTTCGTTAGCTGCCTGCTCGGAGGGGTCAGGATGCAAAGCCAGGTTCTTTTGCAGGTAAAGGGCCACTGGAGAGAAAGTGGTGCTTGTTCTGAAGGCGCTTTTTCCCGCAGCTGCCTCTCACCGAGGATGGATGTGGCTGTGGAGGCAAAGGGGAGATGACCTGAAGAGTCTTTCAAACAGCAACTGGGAAGGAAAGGTGCTCCCAGCTGCATCATTGCTCCTACTTGTACTGCAGGAGATGTACCTTGCCAAGGGCATTCTTTATCCTCTAGCTGCCAGGAGAAACACTTACCCCTGCCCATTCCTGAGCTCTTCCCCCATCTCTCTCACGTCATGTACTATTCTGCCTCACCCAGCCTCTCAGCCCCTTCCCTCTGCTTTTCATTTTGGTGATGGAGCCTCTCTCTCTAAGCCAGATCTTGTTCTCTGGATCTATCACCCCACTTTTCCATAGCAGCCAACCCTCTCACTCCTGATTCTGCTCATCACTCTGCTCAGATAGAAGCAGCCAGTGATAAGAAGTTACAGCTAAGGCATGACCCAGAAGAATTTTTAAATAGTTCCCCCTTTGCATGTAGTGATGATCCTTGATGCTGTGGCTTCTTCCATTCTTCCCCACAATTCTGATCTTGGTTTTGCAGCTGAAACAACATTTTTCTGGGGAACTATCCCCTGCCTTGCCCCAGCATCATTTCTCCCAATCCACCAAGCTGCTTTCTCTTCAGCCGCATGGACAGGTACCTGTTCTGATCCAAGCAGAGTTTAGCTTGCTGTGTCCCTCAGCATCCTACCACAGCCACATACAACTTCCATCAGCTTTGCTCTACAGCTCTGCCAGAGCCTGCTCTACATTCCTAAAAGCGTATCAATACACTAGTGTGGCTACTCTGCCTCTCGCATGCTCCCACACGTCCTGTGTGGGGTGACATCTGCATCCAGAGGCTGCAGAGCTCCAATTCAACCTCTGTGTGTCTGGCTGTATCGCAGAGAAAGCTTCCCTCTAGTTGTGAAAGACTCTCCTTGCACCATGAGGCTTTTGAAACGCTTGAAGTTTGCATTCTTCCCATCTTTTCTCAGGGCAACATACAGCACCTACAGCTGGGTGAGTAGGTGAGGCCAAAGGTACCTTGAGGTGACTGAAAAGCCAAAATACTGCGGGCTGTGTTACTGGGAGCACTCTCCCTGCTTCGCTCCAGCCTGAGCAACAAAAGATGCTGGTTTGTGTTTATGTTCTAGAGCTGATCAGAGGAAGAAACCCCTTTTGAACTCCAGGCCTGGTGTAAATGTCATTCCCAACAACAGCAACCTTCAGCCACACCTGAACTGGGAGATGAAGGCTGAGAGCAAAGGTGCCTCTGCGCTAGACACCAGCATAGGGATTAACGCCTGAAGCACCTCTCTGAATTTGTCCTGTGCCTCAGCATCATTCTGGGCCGACTGCTGAAACAACAGAGCAAGGGATTTTCTTGTGTGCCACTTTTAATTGTCTTTAAGAGGCCAAACACCGACAGTCACCCAGTCTGGGAGCACCTCAAACCTCCATCCTCCTTTGCCGCTGAAAGACGGAGTTTGTAGATGGTGACTGTTGGCCTCGTATCTTCCCCTGACATTTCATAGAGTCACAAGGTTGGAAAAGACCTTTAAGATCATCAAGTCCTACTATTCCCACCCTATGCTAAACCATATCCCTTTTTTACTACCCCTTTTTTAAACACCTCCAGGGAAGGTGACTCATTTGTGATCCCTTCTTCATTATGCCGAATTTTCTCACCAAATCCATTCCTAGCTGCCTGCTGAACTAGAAGGAAAGCTTCCCTTTACCACAAGACTCACTTATCCACTGCTCCCTCTCTCAAAGACCACCCCCCTCCCCCTCAGCTCTCTTCCCCCCACCATTCTCCTGTGCACGCATCCACCTTTCCCAAGCCTCCCTCAACAACAGCGGACAGTCGGTCCTCCCCATGAAGCCTGTTGTCGAGGAGAACTCCAGCTCAGACTGCAGGACCCTGAAAGGAAGGAAATCTAGTCAAAGGATGGAGCTCTGTAGAAACCTATTTGCCAGTTACCTTCACCAGAACGTCCATGATCACCCGGGCACCGCTGTAAATAGAGTTCTTAGAGGAATATGAAGCACGCCCCGTGCTAGCGCCAATAGCTATTCTCTGACCTTTCCCTCGTGGTCGCACTTTGTACATTAGTTGGAAACTTGGTCATGTGCTGTATGTTTATAGAAAGTTGACTCTTTTTTTTTTTTCTTTTTTTTTTTTTTTCTACTAAAACCACAGTGAGTGCCGTGCTAGTTTAAAAAAAAAAAAATTAAAAAAAAGAAAAAAAAACCCACAACAAAAACCACCAAAAAAAAAAACCATAAAGAGAGGGGGAGGGAGGGGATGAACTGTAGAAATTTGCCTATGGTGTGTTTTCAAAATACATTCCAGAATTTTTAGGGTGGGATGGGTTTGATTTGGGGATTTGGTTTTTTTTTAATTATTTGTTTTGTTTTGTTTCTTTGTTTTGTTTTAATGTATGTTCATGTATGAAAGTCAAAGTCTTTTTTTTTTTTGTTTTGGGTTTGGTTTTGGTTTGGTTTATGGATTGCCAACCTGGGTTCTGCTGAAAAAAAAAAAGACAAAGTCAGGGGGTGGGGTGGGATGGGGAGCGTGGGGTGGGGGATGGGACAGAGTGGAGGGAGGTACCTTGAAGGTGAAACTAAACTGAGCGTGGAAGAGTAGCGACTGGCTGCAGAGGAGCGATGGACAGTGGGACCCTGAAGAACATGTGGTTGTGGTTGCTCATAGCAGCCCAAAACAGGGACTGAGCAGAAACTCAACCACTGTGCTCTGAGGGTGCCTGGGAAATCCAAAAATCCTCCTGCACCTCCTCCAAATGGACCACCAAGCGACTGGACACGCTCCGGAGATGTTCCCTCAGCTCGCTGTTTCTTCCACGAGATGAGAACTGACACCCTTGAGGGACAGCAAAAAAACCACCAAGAATGGGTTTCCTTCCCCTCCCTGCACCCCTGCCTTCTCCTCTCAGCACCACCCTGAGCCTGCAACACGGACATTCCCTCACTGTGTGTCCACCAGCTCAGCAGACTGGCTCCCGCCGCTCAGAGACTTTGTGTATTTAAATGCTTCTAACCCCTCACCCCCCTAACACCTCCCATGTACCCCCCTGCCTGGGGAATATCTACATAGCACTATAGGACATTCCTTATCCCTAGTATACCGCGGATATGTCGCTTCTGTGTTTGCCTCATAGCCATTCTTGCTCCATGTGTGTGCCTGCCGGTGTGAGTGGGTGTGTGTGGGTGGGTGGGTGGGCGTCGTGTGCCTGCGTGGCGTGCGTGTGTATATATATAATCGCACCATAATTTATTCAGCTATATGGAGTAGTATAGTAGGAAGAGAAACTGGTATTTGCTTTAACTACCTGCTGCCTGTAGGTGTCTCTCTGTAACTCAGGCATAACTGTTATACATTAAAAAAAAAAAAAAAAAAAGAGAAAAAAAAGGATAAAAAAAAAGGATTAAAAGAGAAGTTTTGGGGTGACTTGTGTGATTAACTCTGCTCCCCAGAGTGCTGGGTGTGCTGGGAAAAGCTCACAGAGGGTTTGGGGTGACTTGTGTGATTAACTCTGCTCCCCAGCGTGAGGGAAGAAGCTCACAGAGGGTTTGGGGTGACTTGTGTGATTAACTCTGCTCCCCAGAGTGCTGGGTGTGCTGGGAAAAGTTCACAGAGGGCTTGGGGTGACTTGTGTGATTAACTCCATTCCCCAGTGTGATGGGTGTGAGGGGAAAGGCTCACAGAGGGTTTGGGGTGACTTGTGTGATTAACTCCACTCCCCAATGCGATGGGTGTGAGGGGAAAGGCTCACAGAGGGTTTGGGGTGACTTGTGTGATTAACTCCACTCCCCAATGCGATGGGTGTGAGGGGAAAGGCTCACAGAGGGTTTGGGGTGACTTGTGTGATTAACTCCACTTCCCAGCTTGCTGGGCATTAGGGGAAAAGCTCACAGAGGGTTTGGGGTGACTTGTGTGATTAACTCTGCTCCCCCAGCATGATGGGTGTGAGGGGAAAAGCTCACAGCCCCATGCAAACCCTCACACATGTGTATGGGCCACAAATGGCTTTGTCAGAAAGCAAACCCACTCATGGAAACAGGGGAAAAGCTGTGTGAATAAACACAACGTTTAATTTCACTGTGGGTCGTCACAAGGGAAGAACAACTACCTGGCCTGTTCTAAATACAACCAGCTCTTTATGCATTCATTTCCAGCAGGCTGTAAGGCACGGGCTGAGGAAGGGAAGGCAGGCAGCCTGTGTGCCCAGGCTGGGCTGGGCTCTGTGTTAACTCCCAGCTCCACAGGCACCTGGCTTTCGTTAGAGGCCAAAGCGCAGCATCGACAGGCGGAAAAATCTCTCCAAGCTCTGTGGAGGGATGGAGGGCTGCGGGCTTCAGCCATGGGTGAGGAAGCTGTTTGCCCTGAAACAAAGCGCTGGCCTCAAGAGCCGTTCCCCTCTGAAGACGTTTTGGCTCTCTGTGAAATAAGCTGATCCTCATCCAAGCCGTGCAGGGCGAATATCCGCACGCAGAAACCAGCCTAGTTAGTGGCTGGGGTTGGGGGTTAGTTTTCCCAGTTGCCTCTCAGCAGAGGGATCGGCTGAGCAGCTTCCCAAACCCTGATGAGGTCACTGCTGGATAACCCGTGGTGGCTGTGCCAGGAGATGCTGCCCCTGTGTTTGTCTTTCAGGCAGTGAGCTGCTGGCCAGAGCTCTCCTACCCATGCTATGCTCCTTGCCTTGCATGCACACAGCTGGCAGCAGCTGGATTCCTTGGGAACACGGCTTTGGAGAGATACTGAGCCAGTGCCTGGAGCCCTGGGGTTAGGGGGAGACCTTCCCCAAAACCCCTTCTCTGCTCCTACAAAGACAAAGCTGGGTCTGACTCTGCTCCACTCCTGGTCCCATCACCTGGGTAATTCACATTTTGGAGGGGGACACACATAAGCCAAGGGCTGGCCACCCTGCCAAAGGCTTACAGCAGGGGAGTGGGCTGGGGGGGGGAGCTGTGGGGTGCCTGGCCCCGGGCTGGTGCAGCTCTGGGCGGGCAGGGGCTGCACGGGCTGAAGCTTTGGTGGGCTCTGAGTGCCTTGGTGGGGACCCCTGGGAAATATTCCAGGTCTGCAAATGGGGAAAGGGCTGGAAACGATCACCCTCACATGATGCCAAGGGTGCTGTGCTGTCAGAAACCCCTTTTTTGGTGATAATTAGGAAAAGAGAGGCTCTCCTTTGTGCAAGAACTGAAGCAGCTCAGGCTTGACTTGCCAGACCAGGAGTTAGCCCCAGCTTCCTAGCTTCATCCTAGGGGAATTCTATTTGCCATCTAAAATTTCTCCCCACCCCACAATCCCCTTTCCCTCCTCAGATCTGCACTCAGGAGCATCCCTTGAATTTTCACCCTGCAGCCAAGCCATCCGCTGCCTCCCCACGTTGGGGCTCACAGGGGAAGGGACCATCCTTTTTTCTGGGAGCCCTAAAACAAGACAGCATTATTTCTGGCCACGTCCCTGCTTTTAAACCTCTGCTGCCGTGCTGCTGCTGAGAAGCACCAGCTTTCTGCTTCCTCCCCAGCCCTCCCAGCCATGACTTTCGCTCCGGCGATGCTCTCCTTCGGGCTCCATTGCCGCCAGCGTTTCAACACTGCCCTCAACCGTTCCCAGAGCTCCTCGTCCTCTCTCCTCACCACCCCTAAACCTTATCTGAGAGGCGCAGGATACATCCCAGGCCTTGCCAGAGTGGATCCGTTGCCCTCTGGAAGCCATCAAGGACGCCAGCTGTCCCACAAGGGAGCTGCTCAGGCCGATACAGCTCCTGCTAGGAGTATCACCGGTCAATTATAGCTCTAAGCTGTCGTCAGCTTTAATCTGCTGATAAGCTGGTGATAAATCAAACACCAGTCGATCCCATCCCAGCTGCTGACTTACACAGAGGCACCGCACGCAGCGGGATGGGGATGGGATGCTGACCCTGCCCTGGCCCGGCTCCTTGGACTTGATCTGAGGTGCTGCCTTGACCCAAGGTGCATGAGAGGGGCTGGGGACTCACTCCCTGAGCCCTTCCTGCTCTGCTTTCCATGTCAGGGGGGGTATTTATTATCATTATTATCATCATCATCATCATCGTCGTCGTCATCATCGTCGTGCACGGGCTCTCCCCAACAAACCCCTCCACAGCCCCCTGAGACCTGAGCCATCACCCACGGGCTTAGCACAGCCCCATGGCCCATAGGCTTAGCACAGCCTTCCCCCCAAGCCCCCTCCCCAGCATTTCCCCCTGCAGCAGGAGGAAGCACAGGGCAGCGTGACTCCAAGCAAACAGCCACACACACCCTCATATAGACACAGCTACACCCCCCCCACCCCCATATAGACCTCTCCAGGCTACATGTTTTGGAAGGGCAGGAGCTCTTGGCAGACTAATTAGCACTTTTCTTATTAATGACTCAAAAAATAAAACAAACCTGAGTGTGTTTCCATTATTTCCCTGGACAGTCCCACAGCTGTTTTATTTTTTCCCCAGGAAAATGAAAGGAATTACTGGAAATGCTGAGGTTGTTTCCACTTTTCTGTTTCTTTTGCATTTTAAAAGGTGCACAAGGGGAAAAAAAAAAAAAAAAGCAACAAGCTGGAAGGGAAGCAAAGCATTTTTACCTTCCTAACCTGAGATTTCCCCCCTTTTTAGCTAAAACTAAAGGAACTGAAAATTTTCTTCCCTTCTCTTTATTAAAAGCTGAATAATTGAAATAATTTGGAAAAGGTCCTTCTTATAAAAAGGGAAAGCTGTTTAAACCAGCTTTAATTCCCCCTCCTCCATCCTTTTCAGCATGGCTCTAGCATCGTGGGTTAGAAAGCTGCACCAGGCAGATGAAGGCTGAGATGTGACTTACACAGCATCACATTGTCTGGGTACAGTTTGTGTCTCGACTGGCCAGTCCTCAAACCTCAACTGCCATAGAAAGCAGAGGAAGGGGAGGCAGAAAGCCTGTCCCTGCACAGTATGAACCCTTGGAGAGGTCTTTTGGGGTGTTCTTTTCCATATTTATGCTGAAAAAATGTTCTGAAAGTATGATCCAGGGGCTGCAGAGGTGTGCAGGTGATGCCAGTCCCACCTGGGAGACGTGTCCAGCCCTTTGCCCTCCATCTCCCCCTCCAAACACCAGCCCCATCTCCTTAAAGCCACACACAGAGACCTTTTGAACCTGAAGTTTTGGGCAGTGCAGCACACTCATCCTGGGTCTGAGTGATGGCAGGAACTCCCTGGAAAATACCAGCCTTTCCCTTGTGGCTCAAATGCTGCTGTGAGTCCCCAGTGCAGTGAATCCAGATGCCTGGTGTACAGCAGACTGGTGAGACACAGGGGACACACAGAGCTTATTTTTGGGGGGAGGTCAGTTCCATCTTCTCACCTTCTCCATCATTTCCCACGAGCATCATCACTTTCCCTCTTGCCTTGCAACGTCCCCTTGGACACAGGGTCCACCCTGTATTTGACCTATATGTGTTTTAGCTCTTAAATCTCTCTGCTAATGAATTAGCTTGTGAAAGGCACGCCTGCAGGAGCACTGAGGCACCCACCCATGCATGTAAAGCATGCCTGAGCAACTGCAGCCCTGCAAGAACCATCCTGCCAGCAGCATTTTGGTACCTCCCTTTCCAAGCCTTAATCCTCAGGGGGATGTTTGCCTGGCTCAGAGGTCAGACCCATCTCATGACCCATGTTTGGACCCCTTCCCCCTCCCCTGAGTGGCTGCAGCTCCTGTCAGACAGTGGCTGGCCCAGCAGCTCGGGCTCAGCAGCTTTTAGCTCCGCTGCATTTCATGAGCAATTTCTCCTCAGAATAGGTGTAGAGAAGT
The DNA here is from genome assembly GCA_022605575.1 of Laterallus jamaicensis coturniculus. Classification (NCBI taxonomy): domain Eukaryota; kingdom Metazoa; phylum Chordata; class Aves; order Gruiformes; family Rallidae; genus Laterallus; species Laterallus jamaicensis. Next base: position 308,999 of record JAKCOX010000081.1, read on the forward strand.
TTATTATAATGGGCTGTGGACCTGCATAAAATCAGGGTATTCTGAGCAGGGAGAGGTGTATGAAAGGGAATTAAATGACTGAAAAAGGATTTCCTTGGGAGGCTGGTTTCTTTCTTTTTTAAGGATTAATATAATTAATATCCTGTCCCAGGCAGGCCACAGCCTCACCTGCCACAAACCAGCCCAGAATTTTAACTGCTTTTGCCCATTTGCACTAGCCAGAGGCTCATCCTGCATTCCTGTAACATCCCTCTGAGTTCATCCCCTAATGCTGAGCATCCTTGCAGCAGCGCTGCTGCTGTTTCTACCCCGAGCTGACTCTTCTTTTGGGGGAGTTTTCCCAGTTTAGCTGGGTGCTGGGCTGTCTGAAGCTGGGCAGGGAGGTGAAGGAGGCTGAGGTGCAGGCACATCCATCAGGAAAGGTGGGAGAGGTGTGGGGAGAAGGCTTGAAGGAGGCTGTGTGGGTGTGGCAGAGCCCAGCTGAGGGTACCCAGAGGGGTGGCTGCGATTCCCACTATCCAAATTCCCTCTTGGGAAACAGCAAGGGAGCTCAGGTATGCAGTGAGCATGGCCAAAGAGAGATCTCTCACTGTCCTCTCACTGGTGCTTTGGAGCATCTTGGACACTGCAGTTAACTTCTCAGACTCCATTTCACTCTGGCCATCCCTAAATCACACTGAGGATCAAACCAGACACCAGGTTTCACTGCTGGGTGGGGGTATCATAGAATCAGAGGGGTTGGGAGGGACCTCAAGAGAGCATCAGGTCCAACCACCCCATAGAACACAACAGAAAGCATCAGGACTTGCTCAAAACTGAGGGCTGGGAGCAAAGTGACCTCCCACCCTCCCTTCCTCCCCAATCTCCCAAACCCCAAAGTGACTTAACCCTCTTACCTGTGTCTCTCAGCCTCTGCCATCCTTCAGGGCTGAGTTCTACTCACACCAAACCTCACCCCCTCACCTTCCTCCTCTCCTTCCTCCTCTCCCATCCTTTATTCCCCAGCAATATTCAACCTGGAGCTGGCTGGCTGAGAAAAAAACCCACACAAGCAGGAACGCTGGCTGCTCTCTGCACATCCCTCACCCTGTTCTACACAGAATTGGCTTTTGTATATACCCTGCCTAATTATTATTAATAGGAGAGATGGGTTTATTTCAATTGGGGAGGGGGGAAAAAAACCCACTAAGGGGGAAAGGGAGGGAGGGTGAGAATGGGAGGGAAGAAGGGGGGGAAAATAAACCAACAAAAAGGGAGAGAAGAACCCCAGAAGAAACTGTTCACATTTCCCAAGACATCACCAAAGCTTTTATGAATATAACTGGATTTGTAACAAGCATTGCAGCTGCATATAAGGCATTCAGACATGGAGACAATTTTACTAGATAATAGACTATCACGCAGGATACAATTTAAATTAAAAAATGCAATTTTCACCTTGAAATGAACAAATGATTACAATTTCTATACAAATTAAGGCATTCAGGCTCTCTTTCAGTAGTGGCATCAGTCCATGAAATATGACATAATTACCATGAAATACATTTTCAAATATTTTGATTTTTGTCCCCTGCTTTTAAAAAACACAGCCCCAGCTTCTCTGTGTGTGTGTGTGTGAGAGAGGGTGTGTGTGTGTGCAGGGAAAGGAGGGGGGGGGGGGGGGGAGGGCAAAGAAGAGCAGCTCGCATTATCCCACCTTCTGGGGGAAAAACACATTAAAAAGAAAAGAAAAACTACCCAAAGATTAAGCTTTCCTTCCCCCCTCCCTTCTTCCCTCCTCCCTCTCCCTCCTTCTCACTCCCCCCTCCTCTTGACTTGAGAGATAAAATTGAAGAAAAAAAATCAGACAGAAAGAAAAGGAATGGGAGTGAAAGGCTCTAAAGCCTCCAGATTTATCTAAATTACTACGCTTATCTGCAAAAATCACATCTGCTGGTTATCTACCAGCTCTGCAGATCTCCTGGCCTCCCCCCCCACCTCCCCCTTTCTCCCTTTTCTCCCTTAAAATGGTGTTTTTTTCATTCCTCTCTTTTATTTTTTAATTATTTTTCCATTCTATTCTCTTTTTATAGCTGGAGAAACAAGGAGAATCAGAGAGATTGTGACCCCTGTGTTTGCCCACAGAGGGGGAGGGAGGAGGGAAGGAATAACAACGGGGGGAGGTTGCAGGAGTAGGTGGGCTTTGATGGGGAGAAGAGTGGTCTGGATGCCTGGCTGGTTGCAGGGAGTCTTTGCAAAGCTGTGGTGCCCAGTTCTCAGCTGGTTTCCTTCCTCCAGTGGTACCCACCTGGAGTACTTCTCGTGCTGAGGTGATGCCATGATGTCTTTTTTTCCCCTTCAGCCAAGAAAATCCCTTGGGATTTTCCCAGAATGGGAGTTGGGCACCCAGATCTGAAACTTAAGGATGATGATTTGGGGTAAAATTTGATAGAAAAGGTAGATGGCTCTCTAGAGGTATCACCAACCCACCCTGATTTAGAGCGATGCAGCTGCTGGGGGCTTGTAGCATCCCACCCAGACACCCACTGATGGGGCTGGTGTCAGACTGGGACTGGTCTCAAGCTCTGTCCCTTTGTCCTCCTGCCTGACCTGCATTTGTATTTAGCATATATGCAAATTCAAGGGCATCAGTGGGTTGGGATAACTGGGCCTGAAAAGGAGTGATGCTGAGGGGTGCTGTGGCAGAGCTGCACCTGATCTGGTTTGAATTCCTCTATAAGTGGGTCAGAGGAATATTTAATATTTCAAATTGTTACTGTGAATGCTCCAAATGCCTTCAGCTGGTGGGTGTGGGGTCCATCTGTGCCTGGTCTCTACAAACAAGGTCTGTTAGCAACCCCTTTGCAGAGCTGGGCAGGTGAAAGGCATTCCCAGTAAGCCCAAAGCCTTGGCACCTCCACTCCCTAGCCTCGGGGGGGTAGCAAAAAGCCAACCCCAGGCTGGAAAAATCACTGTCAGGTTCACAGTGCTTCTCAAAGGTGCCTTGAAATGAGCTGGAGCAGCCTTTGCTGGGGTGTGCAATTGATGGAGATGGGTTTTCCTGCTCATTTATTGTGGCTATTGGGATAAGGAGGTGGGAGGAGGGGGCTGGGAGGGTCCTGGCTTGATTTGTCTGTGGCCTCAATTGGAAACTTGAGGGTATAAAACCCTTCGCATGGGGATTGGGTGTGGGCATGTGGGATATTGGTTTCTGTGGGTAGCATAACAGTGTGTTGGGAAGGGGGAAAACATCCCTCCATCTCTCCATCCCTCCATCCCTCTTGTTGGAGTTCCACCAGATGTCTGAATGTCCAGCATCACCCCAGCATCTTATTTCTCTGCTAGGAGCCTACCCACACTGCAGACAGTGCCTGGCTGCAGAACTAGCTTTGAAGGGATGCTCTGGCTGGCATCTGGGCACAGCAGGATGAAGTCACTGAGGCTCTTAGTGGGTGAGATGTTGTGCAGGCCTGGCCTTGGCTGGGTCTGCTGGATGCTCCAGGAGGTTTGGGCTCCATTTGCTCCCCAGCCACACTCACAGAATCACAGGGGTTGGGAGGGATCTCAAGAGCTCCTGGGGTCCAACCCCCCTGCCAAAGCAGCTCCCCAGCTCATACTGCACAGATAAGACATCCAGACAGGTCTTGAATCTCTCCAGGGAAGGAGACTCCACACCCCCTGGGCAGCCTATAACACTCACCAGGTGTTTTGGCTCAGCTGGAGAACCCTTTCTTCCCCCCCCAGCCATCTCTTGCTGGCTCTGCTTGGCAGCTCCTGCAGCAGGGCTTGGCACTGGGGCCCTGAAGGATGGGTGCAGACAGCCAAAAGCACGAGGCTTTTGTTACTATTATTATTATTATTCAACTTGCAAGGCAATTAGTAGTAATTAAGAGAGATAAAACTTCAGCAGAGGGAGCAGTGATTGCACTGGGGGAGCTGGCAGCAGTTCCTCCCCTGCAGAACAAGGCTGCTCAGGCATTCCTGGCTGGAAGTTTCTAACTCCAGGGAAGACCCAGCTACCTGCACTCACAGCTCCATCCTCCCAGGGTGAGACAGGGGTGTGGATTTAAAATCCAGCAGCACCAGGCGCATGGGTCTGTGGGAAGATGAACCCACAGTTGCCCCAGAGAGGGAGAACTTTTGGCCCAGCTCAAGCGCATCCCGAGTTGAAACAAAGGATGCTTGTCTCTAGGGAGACTGAGCAAGAACAGAGCAAGCTCCAGAGCATTCCCCAAACAAACCCTCACCTCCAAACCCGAGACTTTTTTCCCCTTAGTTTTGCTTTTTTTAATAAACCTCCCTGTGCCTTTAAGGCTGGCCCCAGCTGGGCTCACCACCCTGCTGAAGAGGATGCGAAATTAAGTTATGTGAGGCTCCTGCAGCTGAACCAGATGCGACTGAAACCGGCCTCTTTAGGTATTCATGAGCTGTGTGGAAGAGAAATAAAAGGATTCATTACCAGGCAAACTGTTACTAATGACATGTACCTGGTGCTGAGCACCTCTGGAAATCTAATGCGACACACTGGAGGAGAAAATGTATAGGCCTCTCGGAGGCCAGGGCTGAATGGGAAACGTCCCCTCCCTGCCCCTTCCTCATTCTGCATTCACTAAAAGCAACATTTACAATTCTTCTGCCATTATGTCCTACCAGGGCCTCTGTGCCTTCTGCCACGACCTCCAGATTAGCTGGAAATTGGAAACTCGCTGGCGGAGCGGAGGTGGGGAGGGGTGGGGAGGGGTGGGGAGGGGGCTGCCTCGGCCTCCTGCTTGGCCACGGGGAGGGAGGAAAGAGAGAGAAAGGGGGGAAGGGAAGGGAAGGGAAGGGAAGGGAAGGGAAGGGAAGGGAAGGGAAGGGAAGGGAAGGGAAGGGAAGGGAAGGGAAGGGAAGGGAAGGGAAGGGAAGGGAAGGGAAGGGAAGGGAAGGGAAGGGAAGGGAAGGGAAGGGAAGGGAAGGGAAGGGAAGGGAAGGGAAGAATGGGAAGGGAGGGGGGAATGGGAAGGGAGGAAGGAAAGGGAAGGAAGGAGAGGGAAGGAAGGAGAGGCAAGGAAGGGGAGGAAAGGAAAGGGAAGGAAGGCAAGGGAAGGGAAGGAAAAGGAAGGAAAGGGAAGGGAAGGAAAAGGAAGGAAAGGGAAGGAAGAGAGGGAAGGAAGGAAAGGGAAGGAAGGAAGGAGCAAGCTTAGCTCTTGGGCCAGCAGGAGAAGCTGGAGGTGCTGGGAGTGAGAAGAGATGGGAGACAGAGGGACAAACATGAGTGGACACAGCTCAGCATGGTTCCATGGCCCTTGGTGGGTGTTGTCTCTCTGCACAGGCTCTTCTGATGTTACAGGAGGTGTTAGGGAAGGAACTATGGTGCCTTGAGTTACCCCTGAAACCCCATTCCTGGGTGAAGAAGCCAGCTTATGGGATGCCTGGTCAGTGTTGGCTGGGCTCTGTGTTTGCCAGAGCTCTGCCCTGCTTCAGCACTGCACCACCCCTTCTGCAGCCACAGACCCCCTCATCCCTTCTGACCACCTCTGCCATACTCCCAGCGTGGAGACTGACCTACCTCAGCTCCCAAACTGGAAGGAGGAGGGGCTTGGTGGGGCCTGTCCTTGCATCCCTAGGCACGGATGCATCTCCAGGCCATTCCTGGATGACCCCAGAGCTGGTCACATAGTTTTCATCCTGAGGAGGGGGGGTGGCAGGGAGAAGCAGCCCTGGAGCCAGTGCTGGGGTGTGTAGAGGGGTGTCTGGTGCTGGCAGGAGAGCAAAACCACCCATGTTTTGCAAGGTTTCAGCTACTGATTTTTCAGTCAACATCTCAGTCAAGTGCAGTCTGTGGGCACCAGCTTTCACCCCTCTAAAATGACAGTCAGCCTGGGGCTGGCAGAGTGGTGCTGGTTTGGAGTCTGCCTGTGAGCACCGTGTGCAGGGGCTGTGCAGCTGTGGGATCCTGTGATCCCATGATCCTGTGCTGGTGATGTTTGGCTCTCCAGCCTCTGCATCTCTCAACAGGAGAGGGATGCTTTCTTTGTTGGCTTGTTTAGGAAGACATTTAGTAAGGGGATCACCTTTCTCTTTTCCCCCTTCACCCTTCCCTTCTCCACATCTCTGGCTCCCCATGCCTCCCTCCTCCCTTTTCTCCTTTCTAAATCTCTAGCCCTGCCTTCCTCCCTCCCTGCCTCTCCCTCACCAGCCCCCATCACTTGTCAAGTTGCTTCTTATCCACTTCATTAGCCCCTGTTTCCCTTGTTTACCGAGGGGCTCTGCATTAGTTGGAGAGCTTTCTAATTTAATCAAGGTTAGAGACGCAGTCCCAGGTCTTGTTTGCCCAGCATGCTGGCCCTGCTCCCTGATTAATTCACAGGGCGTCAGATGTGCTGTTCTGCTTTGTTTGTCATTCCTCCCACCGTGTCCCTGCTCCATCCTCCCTACACCAGGTGCACAGGGCTGGGAAAACACACTGCTTGGGATGGAGAGGCCAAGCTGCACCCAGTACCCAGGGATGGAGAGGCCAAGCTGCACCCAGTACCCAGGGATGGAGAGACCAAGCTGCACCCAGTACCTTGGGATGGAGAGGCCAAGCTGCACCCAGTACCTTGGGATGGAGAGGCCAAGCTGCACCCAGTACCCAGGGATGGAGAGACCAAGCTGCACCCAGTACCTTGGGGTGGGAGACCAAGCTGCACCCAGTACTCAGGGATGGAGAGGCCAAGCTGCACCCAGTACTCAGGGATGGAGAGGCCAAGCTGCACCCAGTACCCAGGGAGGGAGAGACCAAGCTAGACCCAGTACCCAGGGATGGGGCTGTGTGATGCAGTTAGTGGTGTCACCCTGAGATTAACTCAGTGTAAACCAGGAAGGAGATGAGACACACCCCCCCCCCCCCCCCCAAGGTCTCACAGTTAGGAGTAGACTTGCCTGAAGTTCAGGGTGGATTCATGGGAGCTCAGCCCTCCCTCAGGTCCCTCTGTGGTGGGGAGGTCAATCCAAACCTGAGTGTGAGCAACCAAGACTCAGCTGGAGAAAGTCACATCCCTGCTGAGCTGGTGCTGGCCACAGTCCTGCCTTGGGTGGGAGGTTGGGCTGGAAACCCCTTCCAGCCAAAAGCTGCCAGAGAAATAGAAGCATTTCTCTCTGATACTCTTTGCAAGTCATGAATGAAACCCTCTGCTTGTCCCCAAACAGGCAAATTCCCTTTTCTAATCCAACCTCTCCCCCTTGTCTGCAGGGAGAAGTGCTGGCTGTGAGAGGAGGGTCATCTCCATCACCAAGGGAAAACCTCCTGCTCCCTGTGCAAAGGCTTCTCCTCTGACCAAAGGCAGGGGATGGGCTTCAGGTCGTCGTTGGCTGCTTCCACCTCTGCTGCTGTGGTGTAAGTGCAATTAAAAGCAATGAAGGGGAATATAAACCTTCTCCAAAGCACCTCTCCCACGCTGAGCTCAGCCTGCTAGCCTTCACAGCAGCCCCTTTCACCCCTCCCTAGCAGGTAAGCCAGGGAGGGGAAGGGGGATAAACTGGGTCAGCCTGGGTTTTGTGTGTTGAACACACCAAAATGATGAACAGGTCCCTCTTTTCTGGGTCAGTTTGATGGCATCCAGCCCCCCCCTCCCCAGTCTTGTCCCCTTTCTGCCCACCCCCAGCATCAGATGGACAGAAGGACAGCGAAGGGAGAAGTTAATAAATAAATGGCTTGTGTCAGGGGTGGAAGAAGGGAGCTGGCAAGAGCATCGCTGCTCTGAGCCCTGTAGCATTTCACAGCTGTTAAAAGCTGCCTCCTCCTATTGCTGTGATTAGGCAGAACGGCAGCCTCACAGGTTGGGTACCACACTGCCACCCACCCCAGGCAGCCCTGCCAGGAGATGGGAGAGAGGGGCACCCAGCCCAGCCAGGGGGTTGGCAGCACTGGCATCCTCCCTTTGGGGGAGAAGCTCCAGGATCTCATTTCCCCTAAATCCTTGGCAGTGGGAAGGGGAGGGAGCAGAAACCAGCTTCTCTGCAGGATCTGGGAGCCTTTTTTTGGGGGGAGGGGGGGGAAATCTTTCTGTTTTGAGTGATGGTTGGCAAATGGAGATGGGATCTGGTGTGAGGCTCTCTGAGGAGCTCAGGCTTTGCCTTGAAGTTTAGATATCCCAGTCTGGAAATCTTCCTGCCCATTTCCATCCCCACCACTGAATTTTACTAATGAGGGAGGAAGAGTACTTAATTTTAAGCAAGGGCTGTGTAGGTTGGGGTGAGAAAAGGGGAGGGGAAAGGAAGGGGAGAAGGATGGAGGAGGAAAGGGGGGAGCATGAGCACTTGGCCACTCGAATTTCAGGCCTCTCAGGGAGAAGTGGAGCCCTGAACTATTTTCCCAGGCTGTGAGAAGGCATCACAGCTGGCTTCCCCCTCAGAAAAAAACCCCTGGGCCAGGAGGGGAGAGTCTGAAGTGATGCCAAAGTCTTAGTGTTCTGTAATGCAAACGGGAGGTGGAGAGGTTATGGGCAGGCTCTCCCTGGCTGGAGCAGAAAGATGAGCCTTTCCCCTCATGCAGCTGCTCACCACATTGCCCAGCTCTGGGGGGAGAAAAAGCCCAATGTCAAGAGCCCCTGACAAGTTATCAGCTGTGGTTAAAAGGAGCTGACAAGTGGGGGAGGCAGCCTGGCCAAGCTGACCGTAAATGCAGGTGTTCCAGAGGAATTATCACCTTCCCCACAGCCTGGGCAGTAGTAAATCAGCCCAGCTACCATATCGTTTGGGGGCCAAGGATGCTCAGAGCTGGAAGGGGGTTTAGCTCCAGGAATGGGCTTAGGGAGCTGAGCCCAAGATCATGTTGTTTGACATGGATCATGTCAGGAGCCGGGGACTTGGTGGGCACCTCTGTCCTCTGACAAGTCAAAGCACCCCAGCGCTGAAACAAAGCCTGGTGCTTCCCATTTTAGTAACCAAAGCATAAGGAAAAGACCATGATTTCAACTCCTCCTTCCTTCTTTTCTCCTTCCATATTCTGTGGGTCTCTGCCCCTCAACAGGCAACAAGGAATCCTGCTCCAAGAGCCCTTTACCTGCTTGAAACAGGAAGGGCAGGGCAGCACCCAAAAGCTGTGGGACAGGGCAGGGAGCAGCACCTTGCCCACAGCTGACAGTATTTCATTACTGGTGTGGACAAACCCCCTCCATTCTTGGCTCCCCTGGGTCACGAGTCGGTTGGTGTCAGGGTTTTAGCTGATTCCCTCCCCCATGGCTTCACCCCCCAGCTCCCCAACCCACAAACTTGTGCCTCCTCAAGTCCCTGGCACGTTTGGGCCTGAGACTGCACAGCCCTGGAGTCAGGTCCTGGGAAATCAGCCTGATTCCATCAGCCAGCTCCTGTTCCTGCGAGCGGGGCAAGAGCTCCCAGCTCGTTCCAGAGATTCTTGTTTCCTCCTTCCAGAGATTCATCCATTTATAATCCAGCCTTTGCCAGTGAGAGCTCGTGGTGAAGGCAGTGGGTGCCTGGGCTTGGCACACGCAGGGGCTGTGAATCTCAGTGCCTTTGGCATCTTGAGAAGGGCAGGTGGGGCTGTGCCAAGGGACCTTGGTACCCCTGAGCATCACGACTCGGGGATCCTCATGCCAAAGCAGGGATGGGTCTGTGCAGAGGAGGGTTTCAGCACCCCCTTCATCCCAGTCACCCCATCACAAGTTTGGTTTAGCTCATCACTGCCCTCCCCATGCATGGATGCATGCTCTGGGCTCTGCTTTTGGTTGCTGGAGCTGCTCTGTGCTCGTGAACCGTGGGGCAGAGGAGCTGGGACATCCCTCTGGGACATCCCTCTGGGACATCCCTCTGTCTCTGGGGTGCAGAGACCCTTCTCCGTGCAGAGTGGGTGCCCAGCATCGCAGCGTGTGGCTGCCCCAGAAGGTTCCCAGGGGCTTGTCTCCACCCCAGCCGCATCCTCCCCTTGGGTGTGCACGCATTCCCTGTGGGAGCTGTCGTTTCTCCAGCCCTTACGCCTGCTTCAGGCTTGGGCAATCTAATTTCCAATCAGCAATCCATCAGCCTGGCAGGGCTGGGCTGTAAAAACATCCCCGCGGCCTCCCGAACCCCCCTCATCCCAATAGCAGGGCTCCTCTTCCCCCTGCGGGGAGGATGCTGGCCCGTCGGGAGAGCTGCTTTGTTCCCGGGCAGGCGTAACCGGAGCCACCGGGGCAATTCCCGGAGAACAGCATCACGCAGTGGGACGGGGGCCACGAACAAGCTCCCCAAGGAGAGGGGAAACAAAGGGGAATCGGGACACCGGGATAACCCTTCCTGAAGCCAGAGCTGGGCTGCCTGGCCAGAGCAGGGCTTTGGTTTGAGCTCAGTGGCCGCAGCGATGCTGAGAGGGAGTTCACAGCTCCAGGGTAGAGACTGGGGAAGGAAGGACTTGTGCCCTTAGCTACCTGGGCTGCCAGTCAGCAGACGCCTTGGGAAGGTCTTGTGCCCTGCAGCCAGGGCCAGGGGAAGGTGCCAACCTGCTTGTGGCTTGTGCCAGCCTCTGGGTTTATAGCCTGTGGGGGAAAGGTGTAGCTGTGGGCTGTGAATGGGCAGGAAGGAGCAGCTCTGTGCATCCCTGCTTCTCCGAGCTCCCCGGGGGGGGGGGGGTTGCAGCCTCAGGGAGCAGCTGGGGGGATCCTCTGGCTGAGGCTAGAGGAGGGATGTGCTCACAGGACTCCATGGCCTCATCGCAAGGGGTTAAAGATGCATCAGGCTTCACCTCCTCCTCCTGCAGGCAGGGCAGAGGCTGCCCGGCTGAGCTTGAGTTTCACAAGCAGCTCTGGCTATAAAACACGATCGTGTCTCCGGTGCTGATGGATGGTGCCAGTGAAAACATCAGGGGATCAGGTTCGCAAGGGAGCAGCCTCCTGACATCCTACCCCCTCTCACCAGCCCAGCAGCAAGCTGGGACCAGTCACAGTCATCCCACTGGTTACCCAGCCAGGGATGGAGGAGGAAAGGGGAGCAGAGGGGAAGGAGCATCTCTGTGGGTTGATCAGGGCAAGGTTTGGGGATGCCCAGCCCAGAGGAAAGCCTCTCCTCCAACATATGCTGCAGTGAATTAATTTGGGGTGTCAGCCAGCCCCCTGTGGAAAGCTGCCTTCCCACTTAACCCCAGGACTATCCCAGTGGTCTTCCCAGTACCTCTATGGGGGGAGGCTGCACATGGAGGATGCTGAAGGTAACCAGCTGCTGAGGTGCTGGTGTACAGACCCAGGCTGCTCTGGGGAGCAGAGGAATCAGCTGCTTGGTGGAGCAGGGGGTGCTAGCACAGCTCCCCAGGGGCCAGCAGCCTCTTTAGGTGTACCCAGGCCGCCCTGGGGCTCTCTCTGCTGGGTGATATTGATGAATAACCCCCTAAGCAGCAGCACCCACCACATGATGAGCAGCAAGCAGAGAGGTGAGAGGAGCAGGTGCATCCCCAGCTCTCCTGCTCACACCCTGCCCTCCTGCCACCTAGTTTTGCTCCCTGCTTGGAGGCACCAGCAGCAGAGACTTGGGGGTGAGTAAACACAGCTCACAGCTAGGAAGGGGGGGGGGGGATGGGGGCTATTCCATGGCACTGGGTGTCCAGGGCCTTTCCTTTGTCCTTGTTCACAGCTCACAGGGCTCAGGTGCTCACGCTGCCTTGGTCCCACAGTGGGGTTTGGGTGCAGGATCGACCCCCCACCACCACCCTTTGCACCCTTGCAGAAGCGTTTCTCCCCGGGGGCCAAACGCTACCTGGGGGCGCTGTGCAGGCTCAGAGCTCCTAGTCTGTTAGCAGAGGGTTAAGGGGACCGTGGGCGTCCCCTGCCCCCTCCCCTTGCCCTGCAAACACTTGGAGAAGGACCCCTTGGCTGAGGCAAGCGCCTTCATAGCCGGTGGGTGATGTCAGGGCGGGGGGGGGGCAGGCACAGCTGTCTGCAGCCATCCTGCTGCCACCCCCGGATTAGGGCCAGGCGTGCAGGGGGGAGGGAAGGGGGGGGGGGCACATTCTTGGGGGACGGGCGTCACTGCGGCGCTCCCCTCCCTGCCCCTGCATCTCCCCTGTGGATTGGTGGAGGGGGGGGGTTATTTAAAGCTGTGTACCCCCTTCTTCTCCCCCCTAACTTATTCCAAGAAGGGCCCTGAGGAGGTTGTTGGGGTGCAGAGGAGCAGGGGATAGAAGCTGGGGGGACACACAGGGGAGAAATGAGCCGGTGCCAGCCCAGCCCCAGCTTTCAGCCCCTCTCCCAACCCCACCCCCACCCCCCCCCCCCCGCACCCACCACTGCTCCTCCCCAGAGGGCCTGAAGCCCCATCACTGCTTTGCTGTCTGAGGGGCGGGGGAGTCGCTTATTTCAACATCTCAGCACCTCCAGCTGCTCAATGGGATGGCAACACCTCTGTGCTGCCAGGTCCTGTGCAGGAAGGGATGCTCTGCCAGGGGGAAGGGGTTTAGGACACCACTGTGACTACAGAGCCAGGTATAAATCACCCTCACTGCACACAGCCTGGGGGCAGACACCTGGTGTGGGCACCCAGATGGGGCACCTAAGGAAAAGGCTGCACCCTCCAGAAGCTCCTGGAAATTCTGACCCAGTAAATCTCCCCAAGAGCCCCAAATCAAATGAATCCTGTTGTCTACAAACCCCCAGTCCCTGCTGTCTGCTTTTAGGCAGGGACCAGGCTGGGAGCCCCTTGGCCTGCTGATGGTTGACCCCCCCTCACCAGGCATGATCACAGAGGAGATACAATGATGGAGGAGAGACAGACCATTCCCACAGCCATCCCAGTAGGCACCAGTTCCTCCACCGAGGTGGCAGAGCTTTCCCAGCTGAGACCCTCACTGCTCACCCCTTCCCTTTCCAACCCCAGGGCTATCCCCACCCATCTCCAACCCTTGCTCCTGCCACCCCTCATTTTTTTGGGGTGCAGGGGAGAGGGTGTCACGTATTTTCACAGGGCTGGGGAAGGGAAAAAAAAAAAGCTGAGCAGGGAGCTGCTGGGGTTGGGGGGTGGGAGTGGGGGTGGGGGGGGTTGCTCTTCCCTTGATTGAATGTTTGGGCTGGCACGGGTAGCTGCTGCGGGGAGAATCGATTGGCCCCGCTCCTTTTGCCCGCCTGGCACTGTGAAGCAGGCCCCGAAATGTCAGGTTTGTGATCTCAAATCAGCCATCACAACGTGGGGCTGGGGGGGGGGAGAAAAAACACTACCCCCCCCCAAAGGTTGGGGTGTGGGGAGAGAAAGCTTAAATGAAAAGAAGGCCAAGAGCGGGGCCAGCTCTGTGATGGTAATTGGGGGGTGGAGGGGGAGAGGATGGGGAAGGGGGGGGGATCTGGAGGAAGAAGCTGCTGTTTGTGAGTGATTTTCTGGGTGCTGTGTACACACTGATGCCTTATCGCTGAGGGATGGAAAATAGCAGCTGAGATGGTACTGCAGATACATTTTAAGCACCCAGTGCAGGGCTGGGGAGAAGGGGAGGTAGGAGGGGTGGGGGGTGGGGGGCGTGGGGAGGGGGGATGCGCTGTGAAGGGCTGTGGAGAGGGTGGCTTGTTGGTGTTGAGGGACTGGAGTAAGGTTTAGGGGGTACCCTCCCCCACACCCCCCCAGGAGAAGGACTTTGGGTGTATGTGGCCTCGGGGTGCAAAGAAATGGGTTTCATAGAATCATAGAAGGGCATGGGTTGGAAGGGACCCCAAGGATCACAGAGCTCCAACCCCCTGCCACAGGCAGGGACACCAACCTCAGGCCTGGAGCTACACAAGGTTGCCCAGGGCCCCATCCAACCTGGCCTTGAACACCCCCAGACACGGGGCACCCACCCCCTCTCTGGGCAGCCTGTTCCAGCCCCTCACCACTTTTGCAAGGGGAAGAAAAAACCCTTCCCTCCCTGCGACGATGAGGATGGTATTTGTGCTTTGCTAGGGCCTGGAGGCACATGAGGAGGAGGAGGAGGAGGATGCTGAGACACTGGGATACCCCTTGGTCACAGGATGGTGCCCACACCAGAGGGCAAAGTGATGGCAGTGGATTGGGGAGGGGGGGAGAAGCGCACACACCCTCCCTCCGGCCCAGTCAGTCTGGTGCTGGAGGTGGAAGGCTGCCCCTCATCCTGCCCCCAGCCTCTCCCCATCCCTGGGGGACTGATTTCCCCACGCTGAGGGGAGGTGGAGGCAGAGGAGGCTGCAGCTGGCAGGGGACAGAGCCGCTTGGCAGATGCAGAAGTTTTGCTCTTAATCCCAAACCACCCTGGGCCAACTTCACTGCGGTTCCTGCTGCTGCCAGAAACCCCCAGTTATTCCTCTTTCCAGCCAACCTTGAGGCTGTCAAACAACAGCCAGTAATTTATCTCCTGGGGGGGCTTCCCTGGAGAGCTGGAGGAGGAGGAGGGAGAGAGACGCCGAGCCGGGCTCTGCTGGCGGCCGCGCCGGCCGCCTTCACCTGTTCCTCTTCTCAAGCAGCCTGGCTCCAGAGTAAGTCAGGCTCCCAGACAAGCCCTCCCTGGGGTAAACTGAGAAACACTGGGCTAGGGATGCTGCCTAACCCCCCCCTCCCTCCACCCCCCTCTCTGATCGGTGCACCCCAAGGCTGAGCTGTGCCTCTGAGGGGCAGGAAGAGGCACCCGAAGCTGGGAGGAAGGGACCCAGGTGTCCTCAGATGCCCCAGGAAGGGGGGTGCTCTCCTCTGGAGGGATGTATCCCATGATTTTTATGTTTTTAATTGCTCAGTGAGTGGTGTGGTCATGCAAAGGAGATGGGGGTCTGGGGGCTTTCTGCCTCCCTATCCCTTTATTTGCTTCCCAGGCTTTGCCTCTGGCCCCGAGGAGGGGGAGTCCCATCTTGCAGCTCCCAGTGGCAGCCCCAGGGATGTGATTCCCTCTTTATTTATCTTAGCTGGAAGCTGACATCCTGCTGTATTCTCATGACTCCAGGACCTGGGGCTTTAGCAAAAATGCTAACTATTAGAAGCCTCTGTGTAATCTTTTTCCAGTGGTTTTGGAGGGGATGGGGGGGGGGGAATGGGGGGGGGGGGGCAGGCACTCACTATGGCCCTTCACACCACAGTTTGTTTGTTGAACCCACTCAAACCCTCTCCCCCTTCTTGCTTCTCTGCTCCCTGTCTCCCATCTGTGCTGTGGGAAAGTCCAGCTCCAGCTGAAACCTGTGGCTCTCTCCTTTCTCCCCACCAGTTCAAACCCACCCTCCTACCCTCCCCCCCCCACCCAACCCAATCCCTGATGGGGGGCCACAGTCTCCCAGTCCCAAACTCCCGTAGATGAGCGATCCCAGTCTGGCAGCCCAGTGGGAGCTGTGGGCATGATGGTTTTCTCCTTGCCTGCAGAGAATGGGATAAAGACCACCATCTGCTGCTAAGTCCTTGTACTGCAAACATCTCCTCCTGGACCCCTGAGGATTTCTCTGCGCTCCCAAGGCCACAAAGCACGGAAGGGGGGGTGGGGGTGGGGGCACGGCTGATGGGTGCAAAGCCACAGGCAGGAATAGCCAGGAGGGAGAAATAAGATAAGGCAGAAAGAAGGAAAAAGTCCCCCCACCCCCCCCCACCCCCAGGCCAAGGGGGGCTCTGTGCCCCAGGAACACTCAGGATGCTCAGGATTTTGGGTGCTGCCCTGCACAGGGTGGGGGTTTCCCTCTCCCTGGACACCCCCTGGCACTGTGCCTCTTTCTTGTCATCGTCTTTATTTGGCAAGGGGTGTTAGAGTAGGAAGACACTGGCTGTGCCAAGAAGTCAGTCCCCAGAGGAGGAGTGGGTGACACTGGGCTGCTGCTGCCACAGGCCCTTACAACCCTGGGTGGGGGAGGGGTGCTGATTCAGTGGTTGCTGTACTTCCCCTTGCCCAAAATCCAGCAGCATCCCTGCATGGTGCTACCAAACAGCCGTGGCTGTTGCTGTGCCAGTCTCCCCATGGCAGAGCACACTGCCCATCCTCTGCCTCTCCCATTTTACTGCCTCAGTTTCCCCACTTTGCTTTAAAGCTGAGACTCCCCCCTCTCACCATTCATCCCCCCTGCTCCCAGCTCCTGGGCTGCTCCGGGTGGTTCCCATTAGCACCCCTGTGCAGCCCAGGGTGGCGGGGGAAGGTGTCTGGGCTCCATCCAAGAAGCCTCATACTCTCTCTGGCCTCTCCTAACGCTGTACCTAACAAGGCCAGCGGAGGGTTTGATCCCCCAATTAGCCTCAGCCAGGGCTGCTAAAGGGAAGCAGATGGAGCCCTGTGTTAGCAGGGAGTGGGGGGGAAATCTACCACTTCCTAAAAAGAGCCTGGCTCAGCTTCCCTCCTGGCTCCTGGATGGGACAGCTGAGCGCTGTGGGATGCTGTAGGGTCTGCAAAGAGCTCCATGTGCAAGTGGGAGTAGGGTTGAATCCCTACTGGAGCAGCTCCAAACCTGTTGCCTCTCCATACTGGGTGCCATGGGGTTATTCAGACACCAGGCACTGTGGCTCATGTCCTCACAGCCACCCTCTCCAGCATGGTGTGCCTGCAGCCGAGCTCTCATCCTACACCAAAACCATCTGGGCATGTCAGAGGCATTCCTCTTGCTCAGGTAGAAAGCATGGGGTAGGGCTCCCACTGCACCCCTCTCTGCTTTAAAACAGGCAGTCCTTACCTTCCAGGGGTAAAGGTGGCCTTGGGGACAAAGAAGGGAAGGATGCTGCTTTCTACACCTGACTGGGACAAGACCAGCCTCTTAATGCTCATCTCCCACTTTAATTCCAGCACTCCTTGCCCCAGCAAGAGGCAACCACACTGGACATGGTTAGAAATGGGAAGGGAAGCAGGGTCTGCCTCTGCCACCCACACCTCCAGCCAGCCCGTCATTAATTAGCCCAGCATCCTCACGCCTCTAAGAACACCACAGGCCCTTGTTTCTTCTCTAACTTTACAATTTAATAATAGAATTCTCTTTTAAAAATAAAAGCTGACCTGGTCAGCTCAAAAGATCAGTAGATTGAAGTGCTTTCTCCAGGTTGCAGCTGCAGAGCCACAGTGTGCGTTGAGGATCAGCAGGCCCAGCACGGGGCAGGGGGGAGGCATCACTGCATGTAGGCGTAGCGCCAGTCTGTCAGAGGGACATGTGTCTCCTTGACAGCCTGGGGCGATGTCCAGCGCAGGATGTAGTGGGGGCCACCAGGTTTGTCGTTGGTGCCTGGTTTGGAAGGAAATAAAAGCATCAGTGAGCATGAGAGAATGAAGGACTTGCACCGAGAGGGGATGCGGCTCAGCACACGGCTGTGAAGTGCCACATGCAGGCAGGAGTTGGTGGCTGACACACAGGGACACTGTGCTGCCATTCAGCCAGGCATGGCCAGGCTGGAGAGCTGGGCAGGGAGAAACCAGGTGAGGGTCAACAAAAGCAAGTGGAGAGTCTGGCATCTGGGAAGGAATAACTGCTGGAAACGGGACAGGCTGGGGGTGACCTGCTGGAGAAGAGCTCTGTGGAGAAGGACCTGGGGGTGCTGGTGGGTGACAGGGTGGCCATGAGCCAGCAGTGTGCCCTGGGGCTGAGAGAGACAATGGGACCCTGGGGGCATCAGGAGGAGTGTGGGCTGCAGGTCACAGGAGGGGATCCTCCCCCTCTGCTCTGCCCTGGGCAGGCCCCACCTGGAGTGTTGTGCCCAGTGCTGGGCTCCCTGGGATCAAAAGGACAGGGATCTCCTGGAGAGAGTCCAGAGAAGGGCTACGGAGATGATGAAGGGCCTGGAGCATCTATCCTGTGAGGAAAGGCTGAGGGAGCTGGGGCTGTTCAGCCTGGAGAGAAGACTGAGGGGGGACCTGATCAATGTTTATCAGTATCTTAAGTATGGGGTGCAGGGGGAATTGGCCAGCCCCTTTTCAGTGTCTGTGGGGACAGGACAAGGGGCAATGGCTGCAAGTTGGAGCACAGGGAGTTCCACAGCAACATGGGGAGGAACTTTTCCCCAGTGAGGGTGCCAGAGCCCTGGGACAGGCTGCCCAGGGGGTGTGGAGTCTCCTTCTCTGGAGAGATTCCAGACCCATCTGGACACCGACCTGTGCAGTATGAGCTGGGGAGCTGCTTTGGCAGGGGGGTTGGACCCCAGGAGCTCTTGGGGTCCCTTCCAACCCCTGTGATTCTGTGATTCTATGGCCTCACCTGAGCTGCGGGAGCCCCCGAAGGGCTGCTGAGCCACCACGGCGCCCGTCGACTTGTCGTTGATGTAGAAGTTGCCGGCCGCGTTGCGCAGGAGGCTCCTGGCTTCATCGATGACTCTCCTGAGGAGGGACAGAAACAGCTGCCACCACGACACAACGGCAAAAACTCCTGTGTGTGGGGGGGGACCTCTACCCTTCTACAGGGATTAGAATTGTGCAAACCCCCCACATTTCCAGGCTGAAACTGCATTTCAGCCGAATCAGCCTGACTCTGTTTTCCTTTCGTTTCTTTCCCACGTGTTGCTGCTGTAAAATGAAGGTGATTATGGTGAGGTTCTGCATTGAGAGGGGGGTGGGGTGCTGGTACAGGGAAGGGGTCACAGCCCTGAGCTGGGCTGAGGGCAAGAAGCACTTGGATGATGTGCTCAGTGCCCTGCTCTGACTTGGCTGGGCCTGTGTGGAGCCAGGAGTGGGACTCACTGGTTCTTACAGGTCCCTTCCAGCTCAGGATGCTCTGTGACTCTGTGATAACCTGAGCCTGGTCCCCCTTAGAGGTTACGCAGCAGGAGGAGGGCTGGGGACACATCCTGCACAGCCCAAACATCAGCCCCCTTCTGGATGGTTTCTCACCCCCCCCAAAAAAGCACTTTTGGGGTTGAGAAACCACCTCAGACACATCCCCTTTGCTAAGAGCAGCGAAAGACAGGGGGGTCTGGAGAGAAGCCAGCCAGCTGCTCCATCCCCGAGGGGGAAGAGCGGGTGTCCGGGGATGCTGGGGGGTTCGGTACTCACTTCTCCCGGGCGAAGAGTGCCCCCGTGAGGCCATAGGGCGTGGAGGTGTCGATCAGCTCCAGCACCTCCTTGTACCGCTTCTCCGGGTACACGTACACCGTGAGGACCGGCCCAAAAATCTCCTGTACAGCAAAAAAAAAACCACCCCAAAACCCCATCACAACACGCTAAAAAGCCCCCCAAAAAAGCTCTCAGCCTCCCAAACTTCAGCATCCTGCTGAGTTCAAACAGGGATGCAGAGGAGCATCCCTGCGCTGACGGACCGTACGGCGCCGGTCAAGTCATCTCCACGCGCCTTGGTTGATGTTTTGGGATGGGACTGGCAGCCCCTTTCGCCCCCCGCCCCTCCCCCTCACCTCTTTCATGATGGGATCCTGGGGGTCTTTGCTCTCCACGATGCAGGGCTCGATGAAGTACCCCACGCTGTCGTCGCAGCCGCCTCCTGCCAGGATGCTGAGGTTGGGTGACTTCTTGGCGTGATCGATCCATTTCTTTATCCGTGCAAAGGACTGGGGAAAGGAATAATGATTAGAACTGAAAAAGGAGAAGAATGTGGGCTGGGGGGGGGGTCTGAAAGGAATTCTGGGCAATCCCTGACTGGGCTAGGCTGCTTTCAGCACTCTTCCAGCTCAGGGAGGAGGAGTGGGAGCTGGAAATGCAGCCCTGGGCACTCCAAACCTGAGGGTTTCTCAGCAAGGTAACAGGCTTTTCGAGAGGGGAAGGGAGCCAGGTGTGCAGTGTGCTGGGAGGGAGCAGAGCAGGGCTGCTGGTCAGTGCTGGTCACTGATGCTCACCCTCTGCTCTAAGTAGTGAAACCCATTTCAACCCACTGAAGCTGGAAGAGGGCAGGGAGAGGTAAGATGTTGGTAAGAAACTCTTCACTCTGAGGGTGGTGAGGCCCTGGCACAGGGTGCCCAGGGAAGAAAGTGGTGGCTGTCCTCTCTCTGGAGCTGTTCAAGGCCAGGTTGGATGGGGCTCTGGGGACTCTGGGCTAGTGAGAGGTGTCCCTACCCATGGCAGGGGGTTGGAACTCGATGATCTCCGAGGTCCCTTCCAGCCCAAACCAGTCTGGGATTCAGTCACCTTCTCACCCCAGCAGAAACAGGAGGGGTGAGCTCACCTTGTCATCAATCACCGCAGAGAAGAACGTCCCAAAGTCCTGGGCAGGCTGTGGGAAGCCAGAAAGGAGGGAATGTCAGTACATACTCTGCCCCAGAGCTGGCTCTGGAAGTAGGAGGGCCTGAAACTGCCCAAATAATGCCCCCCCCTCCTGCCCCAAGCACACCTCTGTGCGAGGGCTCAAGCTACCCCTTTTCCATTAGCCTGCAGCACCCAGCACTTCCAGCCCCCTTCCCGCAGACACTGGCTACAAGTTAATTTCTAATCACTAAAAAAAGATGAAGGGGGGGGGGGGGGGGGCGAGGAGGAGGTTTGGGGGTGGGTGGGAGGGAAACGATGGACACAGAGGGGCGGTGGTGGGGAGAACCAGTGGATGAAAAGCTGGGTTCAATAGGAATTAGTAGCCAGTTACCGCAGTGTCTAATCCCATCAACCACCCGCTGAGCCGCAAAGCCCTTCAGCAGCCCGGCAGCTCCGCTCACGTCTCCCACTTTGATCTTCCCGTGCTCCTCCAGCAGCTTCTCTTTGATCTGGGGCCACAGCGAGTCCGGGGCGTAGAGGCGGGAGCAAGCGGAGCATTTCTGGCCGCCGTACTCGAAGGCCGAGCGCAAGGTGCCGTTCACCACGCTGCCCACCTCGGCAGAGCTGTGCACCAGGTGGAAGTTCTTCCCGCCGCACTCTGGGGACAGGAGGAGGGAGGAGAAGGGGTGAGTGAGGAGATGATGGGGCTGCGCGGCCTCTGGAAAGCACAAGGTAGGGCCAAGGGCTCTGCCTTGGTCCGTGGTGCCTCAGGGAGAAGGGGTGGTGCTGTGAGCCCAGGGAGCGCAGCTGTTAGAGAACTGGTGGGGAAAAGGGGATGGACCTCGGGGTCCCCAAATGTAGAGTGGGGGCTCTGTGACCTCAAGAGCATCACCACCTCCCACCTGAACGCCAGCTCCCACCCTGCTCCTCCCAATTCCCAGCACCCCCAGGTATACGAGCGTTACACTTCAGCCAGACAGGGTGTGACAGGGTGTCCCTGGGGGTGTTCCAGGCCAGGTTGGATGGGGCCCTGGGCAACCTTGTGTAGCTCCAGGCCTGAGGTTGGTGTCCCTGCCTGTGGCAGGGGGGTTGGAGCTCTGTGACCCTTGGGGTCCCTCCCAACCCAGGCCATTCTATGATTCTATAGGACACAATTTAGGGTGGTGTTTGCTCTCTGCACCCAAGGAGAGGCACCCTGGCCATTATCCTCCCCAAAAAGGCTCAAGGGGCAGCCGTTACCTCCAGCCAGGCGTGGGAAATTGCGGTAGCGATCCAGGTTTTCCGATACCTGCTTCCAGAGCCGCTTGAAAGTGCTGGAAGATAGGAGAGGAGCTGGTTAGTGTGCCTGGGAAAGGAACATGTGGGCGGTGTGCCTTGTTGAAGGGACAAGGGAAGGGATGCCCGGCAGTGAGGATAGGAGAGCTGAGAACAAGACCTCAACACAACAACCCCCCCCCACCCCCCTCGCTGCTTTTAAAAGTAAGGGAAGACCTCAGGAGTGAGCATCCAGCAGAAGTTTCTGTTCTTCCCCCTCCCCTTCCCTTCGGTGCTCACTGTGACAAACCCCTCGGCTGCAAAACAATAAAAATGCTAATACCTTCCCAGCAGGAAGCCGGGCTGCTAATACTAATTTATGAGCTTCCCAGCTCTGAAGCACAACACCCATCAGACCATGTCCTCCATCAGACCATGTCCCTCCAAGCGGAGCGGGGGTTCCCAGGTTTACCAGCTCGTTCCGGGCTGCTGGGTCCCTCAGCATCACTAACACACCCTGACACCCCACTTTGCAAATCCAGGTGCAGCTGGCATCGCTCTGCCAGCACGGGGAGGTTCGTTACGCCCAATCACAGCATCCCTGGGAGCTGGGGCAGCATTGCACACACACGTGTGTCTATCCCCTGTGCCCTGAGTTGCCCATCAGAAGCACCCTGCTATTAAATGCCACAGGAAAACCTGGCCACGACCCTTTTTTTTAATTAAGACCCTATGTAATTACACAGCATAAGGGTGGCCAGCTGCCTGCTGCCCAGCTCGATGCTGCCCTATGCAGCACCCAGCATCGCCCTGGTCCCTCTCCCCACCCTGCCCCAAACATACGGCACGCTGCCCGTGAAGTTGAGCCCACAGAAGTGCTCAGAGCTGGTGATGGTGTCTCCAAACACTGGCCCATCCGCTGGCACGAACTGCACCACGTTGGGAGGGAGCCCAGCTTCCAGGAGGATCCTGTAGACAGCGTAGCTGGAGAGCAGGGCGGTGTCGCTGGGCTTCCACAGCACCACGTTTCCCTGGGGTAGGTGGGGACACACACAGAGTCAGCACACGAGGAGGCTCCAGCCCCAGCACGGCCACACAATGCTTGAACACTTGAACACTCCAGCAGAATTCTGTCCCAGGGACAAGGGCACCTTTGGGTGATTCCAAAGCCAGCACAGGCTCACCCCATCCCAGCACGGTCCATCCACCCTGGGATGAGTTCATCCCCAAACACCCCAAAGCCAAGGACTTTCCTCAAACCCTGGGGCAGGAGGAAAGGATTTCTAATTTTTTTTAATTACTATTTTTTCCATCTCCCACCCTGGAAAAACTTCCCAGCTCAGCTTTGCTTCACCCTCTTCCTTCCTTCCCTACAAAAGTGACCAGTTGCAGTGCTTGGCTCCAAAAGGGGCTTTAAAATCCAACACCCCCAAACCAAAAGCCTTATCACAGCCTCTTGTGCCTCTGACACCAGCCACTGTTGCTGGAGGGGCTGTCTTGGAAAGGTGAGACTAATTAATAAAGACCTTGGGACAATTTTGTGGGGTTTTTCCCAGCGTAATGATAAATTAATTAGTCCCAGTGTAAATTCATCAGGTTATTACAGTGTCTCCCCAAAACCCACCCTGCAAGGGCAGGCTGCTCCGTGTGCTCAAAAGGCACCTTGGGGTGACAGGCACAGAAACATTGGGATGTTTTGGACTGTGTTTCATGCCTGCTGGGATCTCCCATCTCCCAGTTGGGAGCCAAACTCTGAGGCCACATCCTGCTCTCTCCCACCTTCACCATAACGGTACCCAGACCCAAAAACCATCACCCCCCAAGGGGAACTGGAGCGATCAGAAGCTGGTTACACTTCTGTGTCGCAGGAGGACCCCAGAGGGGCCAAACTGCAGCATTGGAGAGACCAAGTCCCCCTCCCAGTCGTTCTTAGGCCCTCCCTCCTCTCCATCCCCCTGCCATCCCTTTACCCCACCACAACACTCACCATCAGCGCCGGAGCTCCAGCCAGGTTGCCACCGATCGCCGTGAAGTTGAAGGGAGAGACCGCTGCCACGAACCCCTGCGGGGTGGGACAGGAACGGGACCGCTGGGACCGCGGCTGCGCTGCTCACCGTGGTGTGATGCCACAGCTCAGGGTGAAAAAGGGAGCTCAGGGTGGCGGGGGGGGGACAGGACAGCCCCTCACCTCCAGCCCCCGGTAAACCATGCTGTTGGTGCTGATGTCCACGCTGATGGGCTGGCTGCGCTCCAGCTCCAGGGCGTACATGGCGTTGAATCGGAAGAAGTCTATCAGCTCTGCAGCAGCATCGATTTCTGCCTGGATGACTGTTTTACCCTGCCAGGAATGATCTTATCAAATAAAAGCCCCGAGGGGAGGGCATGGGGTGGGGGACACGGGACATGACACCGCAGCAGCCGTGAGCCGCAGCGACGGGTGCGTCCGGGTGCGGTCTGCGGGTCAGGTCTCTCATGCAGAGCTCCAGCTCGCTCTGAAGGAGCAAGGCCCCATCCTGCCACGTCCCCTTGCACCCAGCTGAGGGTAAACGCAGTCCATGCTGATGCTGGGGGACATCCCCACCCCCCCATATCCCCCCACAGCCCTTTAGTGCGTGTCTAGGAGAGCCAGGGCTGCCGGGGCGTTTGACAACGGTAAGCCCTGCTTGCTGCAGCCCTCAGCAGCAGCCTGCTCTTACAGACCTCGGCTCCCAGCATCCTTCTTCCTCAGCAAGGATGAGTCTGCATCCCCTCACAGCACAGCTACAGGCACTGCCAACGTTACAACCAGCCCCAGTGCCAAAAAATACCTTGTCTGCTCCTCCTGCCCTGCTTCCCTGACTCCCAGCTCCTCAGATTCCCTCCAGTTCACCCCAGGTACCTGCTGGGCCCATCCCACATCCCCCTCACCTGCCCAATCATGGTTTTGGCCAGCACTTCTGCTCGCCTTGGGCCACTCAGCATGTCAGCGGCCTTCAGGAAGATCTGTGCCCGGTCCTGGACAGGTTTCAGGTCCCATTCCTTCCTCGCTGACAGGGCAGCATTAATGGCTTTGTTAATGAGCTCCTGCAGAATTGAAAAGGCGAAAGGCAGCAAGAAGGAACCAGCCTTGCAGGGGAAGGTGAGTGCCCATCCATCCCCAGCCACAAACCACAGCAGCCATTTGCCCATCAGAACCTCAAGTTTGCAGCTTCTGGTACCGATTTGTCCCAGGAATTGGGGACTCGGAGACCCAGTGCTGGCCCCCAGAGCCTCCCTGCTCACAACCTGAGCAGGCATTAGCATTTCATCCAGCAACCTCAAAGCCCATCACGCCACGGGCCTTGTGAGCCCACTATTGAGACAAGGCTCACTAAGCCCAGGCAAAGCACCGCTGCTCCCCCCTGCCAAGTAAAACAGAAAGGAAGAAGGAGGGCAAGGAGATGCACTCACCTTGTCAGCATAGCAGTACTTGGCCACTTTATGTGCATGATTAAATGGCTGAAAAGAGAGGAAAAAGCCTTTGTAGTTATCAGATCTCTCTTGCCAGGACACCCCCCTGCTCTGCTCTCACTTTGTGAAGATGTTTTCCCCCAGACTCACCGACAGCTGGTACCGCACCGTCGGCGTCCACACCTCTTCTCCCCCAATCACACAGGGGATGGCCTCTGTCTTGCCCTTCAGGTCAGCGAGCGCCTAAGTGAGAGGAGGAGAACACTGTGGTGGGAGCCACCCCCCTCTGTCCATCCTCCCCTTACAGGAGACTCAATTCCCCTGGGTACAGGAGACTCAGTCCCCTGCGTATGGGATACCTGGTCCCCTGGGTACGGGATGCTCGTGGGCTGGAGGGATGGGATTGGATTCCAACCCCGTCCCCAGAGGGAAGGAGTGGGTGTGAGGCTGGATGGCGCATCCCCCCCTGAGGAAAGAGCCTGGGGCTGTCGTGCAGCACCAGAACAATCTGGACCTTTAAAGACCCCCCCAAACAGGCCGATCCCCTGCGGCGGTACCTTCTGCAGCGCGGCTCGCTCGGGGCTCCCTGGCTTAAACTCGAGGATGGGCTCGTTGGTCACCTTGATGGCCGAGCGGTGCTGCCATCTCCGCCTGGGCCAGGAGCAAAGAGGATGCTGAGATCCCCTCCGGTTTCCTCCATCCCCTCCATGCCCCATGCTCCCAGTAGCACCCAGGGGTCAGGTCCCACCCCCCAACACGTGTTTTTCACTGCACACCACGCTCCTGCCCTGGCAGGGCTCCGTGCTGTCACGCCTGGGCTCCATCCCACCCAAAGGCGATGATGTCAGAGCTGGGAACCGAGCCTGGCTGCAGCTCTCATCCAACTTTCACTTTTCTATGAAAAAGATACTGGAAAAGGGATTTCTAAGGGAAGACGTGGGGGGCAAACTCCAAATCGAGTCCCAACACCCCAGTGCAGCACCAGCTCCTGGCAAAGTCCAGGGGCAAAAGCCAGGCTGGCACATTCTGCCCGCTCCAGTGAGCAGTTGGACCTTGGCAGCTCCTGGCTGGGCATTTCGTAACCCCACCGGAGCGTTACATCGCCCTCATCAGCCACAGTGCCCGCCCGAAGCGGGGGGCAGGAGGGGGATGAAGGAGCCGGGGCCGGGCAGGGGGACAGCGCAAGGGGGGCCGGTGCAAAGGGGGGTACGGTGCAAGAGAGGGGGTCGGGCCAGCACAAAGTCAACGCAGGGCAAAGGGCCCCCGGAGCCGTCCCAGCTGCAGCCCCTTGCCCGCGGGGCCGCCCCCCGCAGCGCCCGGCCACGCGTGGAAGGGCTGCAGGGAACGGGGCTCGGGGCGGGGGGGGCTGAGGAAGGGGGTTTGCTCGTGTCCGGCTGCTCGTCCTCCCCTTCCCAAGGAGCGAGGAAGGTGATGGAGGGAGGGAGGGGGACAGGGACCCCCCCAGGACTCACCCGCTGCCCCGCAGCTCCCGCAGCACCCGCCACATCCCGGCCCCGCGGTGCTCCCTGGCCGCGCCCAACCCACCGCGGGGGAGGGGGGGAGGGAGAGCGGAGCGGGACGGGGGGGGGGGGGGAAGGCAAACCCATGAGATTAAAGAAGCAAGCAAGGGAAGGAAGCGGGTCTCTCCTGGAGCTGTCCCACACGCATCTCCCCTCCCTGTGCGTGTTCCCCTCCGTGGGGCGGGAAGGGGGGTGCGGGTGTGGGACTCGGGTGTATGTGTGTGTCCCCCCCCCGGAGTGGTTTCGGCCGGTCGAGGGGCGGTGGCGGGCGGGAAGGGGCGGGGCTGAGCTAAAAATAATGGTGATAAAGGCGGAATTAAAAGAAACCCACCCGAAACTACCCCCCACCACACACACCCCCCTCAAGGCGGAGCGGGCGGCGGGGCCGGGCCGGGCCGGGGGGCTGGCGGCGAGGGGGGGAGCGGAGTTCATAGACTCATAGACTGATCAGGGTTGGAAGGGACCCCAAGGGTCACAGAGCTCCAACCCCCTGCCACAGGCAGGGACACCAACCTCAGGCCTGGAGCTACACAAGGTTGCCCAGGGCCCCATCCAACCTGGCCTGGAACACCCCCAGACACGGGGCACCCACCCCCTCTCTGGGCAGCCTGTTCCAGCCCCTCACCACTCTCTCTGCAAAGAACTTCCCCCTAATATCCAATCTAACCCTTCCCTCCTTCAGCTTCACTCCATCCCCCTTGTCCTGCCAGTCTCTGCCCTTGAACAAGCTGATTCCCCTCCTGTTTCTCTGCTCCCTTCAGGGACTGGCAGGCTGCAATGAGGTCCCCCCACAGCCTTCTCTTCTCCAGGCTGAATAAGCCCAGCTCCCTCAGCCTCTCCTTGTAAGGCAGGTGCTCCAGCCCTCTAATCATCCTTGTGGCCTCGGAGTTGCTGGGGGAGAGGGATAATTTGGGCTGAAAATCCCCAATAAAGGGGATTTGAACCCAAACAGGGCAGCAGGAGGACGGGGGCGCGGGGTTAGTGCCAGAAAGGAGAGCAGCACGGGAAGGGGGGAAGCAGAACCCCGCAGTTTTAGGGGCTGGGGGGTGCTGGGGGTCCCCTTGGCCCCATGTCCATCCCCCCCATCCCAACACAGCCCAGCTGTTCTCTTGGGATGCTTTCCCAGCCAAGAATGAACCCGCAGACAGGAACCAGGAGGTCGGTATTTATTTTATAAGTGTTTTTTTTTCTTTTTCCTTGCGACCAGAGAACCACCAGAACCCGTTTTCATCACCAACCCCGCCCCCCTGTTCACAGAGACCCCCGTGGGGTACACGCCACGAAGGATGAACCGCTGCAGAGCAGGGGCACGGCCGAGGACAGACAGACAGACGCAGGACAGGAGAGCAGAGCAGGAAGAGGTGGTGGTGGGGGGGCGGTTGGTTTTGGCACTAAAAAAAGGAAAACAGAGATAACAAGGTGGAACTCAGAGGAGCACGAAGGCTGCTGGCTCTCGCTGCCGGTGTTTCTCAGTGCCCCTCTTGAAGTGGATTAAGTTTCCGAAGCCTTTGATGGTCCAAAATCCACTCAAGTCAGTTAGTCTGTCCTCCAAGAGCCAGGACAGACTTCCAGCCGCAGAGAGAAAATCAATTTACATCTATCTGGACTCCAGATCAAGCCTGGGAGCTGGTTCATCCTTTGTCCTTTCCTCACCAGAGAACAAATAGCATCACCACTTAAGTCTTTTCTTTTTTTTTTCTTTAAAAGAAGCTAATATACAGAATATAAAGCACAATATTTACAACAGTACAGTAAACAGGTTCATTTCCACGCTGCTCAGTAGTCTGTTTTCTTGTGTATAAAAGAAATTCTTACATGACCTAAGAGGAACTGACAAGAAGTGACACAGCACAGGGAAAGTCATCAATACCCTCCACTTAAACACATTAAATAATAAATAATTGGGTTTGGCAGGACCTGCTACACACTTTAGCCACAGGTAAGGTGTTTAAAGGTGAGTTGCGAGTGTCTTGGTGGAACCACGTTACAGAAGTGTGTCTAATAACCAAGCTTTTCACCATCCTCAATGCTCTCTAATTAAAACCATAAAAAAGATGAAGGTTTTAGATGAGATCTGCACAGGGGTGGTCAGTCTGGGCAGCCCCTGGGCACTGGGTGTGTGGCATGGTGGTACTGGGGTGCTCTGCCATGGAGATTCACAGGTTTGGGGTCACCCCAGGGCTCGTTTCAAGCATTAACACCCTTGTTTTCTCCAAAGACAGAGCCAACCAGACCCTGTGAGCATCACCTTCGCTAACACAAGCACTTTGCTGTCCAAGTGCCTCAAATTAGGGGGGAATCGTGATTTCTAGAAGCATCAGACACCCACATCTTAAACACCGTTCGTTGCTTCTTCAGAAGAGAAGCTCTGAAAGGCTCCCACGAGCACAGGAGGGCCTGAAGACACTCAACTACACACAAAAGCAGACAAAAACAGAGTCAAGTGTTTCCTCTCTGCTCTGCCAGAGACCCTGTGATCAAGCCTTTGGTGCTCCCCTCTCCAGAAGAGGTTGGCAAGGGACCAGAGGAAGGATTTGGCTGGGAGCGTTTCCTGTTCACCTCTCAATCCAGCACTGATAACACCAGGACACGGTGTGTTGCCTTCACTGGCTGTCTCTGTTCCCATTTAAAACTCAAACCCACACAAGTTACGCTCTCCTAAAAGCTTAAAACCCAGCACCTGGGTGTGCTGAAGGCAAACCCAAACGTGTGTCACCCTACAGCCAAAGTCCTGGACCAGTCCAAAAGGATAAAACCCAACCAAAGTCCTGAAGCAAGATGTGGGAAATCCTCATCAGGGTATTCTCACAGCACAGAAGCACAAGCATCTCTGAATTTTGCTGAAAGAAACCCTCATGCTTTAGCTCTCAAACCTGAAACACAATCAGAGACTTCCCACTCCTGCGATTCTCTTCCTGGCCTGCTCCAACACAAACAATTCCTCTGTGGTTTTCCAGAGCCAGAGGGAAATAGCTGCTTTACAGCGACCGCAGCGCTGTGGCAAGGCTGTGAGCACCCACCCATCACCATGGCTTTTCCTCAGCCAGCCTTGGACCGATGAACCCACTTGTGTATTTATTGGAGGGAATGGCTATGGAAAAAAAAGGAGTAATTAATAAATATTGCATTAGAAGCAACTTTAGATGGATAATCAGGCACAGTTTGGATCTGTCTTTCTGGTTCATCAAATTAATTCCAATTTATACAAGTTAATTCCCATTTATACAAGCTAATTCCAATTTATACTGGTTTAAATGAACACAATTCATCTTCCAATTGGGTAGAACACAAACACTTGCCCCGGGGCAGGTTTTAAAACTACTGTGGGGTTATTTAGGGGAGCAAACGAGGTTCTTACCCACTGTGGCACAATGCCTGGCAGTCAGGGGAAGCAAAAAAAAACCCCAAAAGGGAAACAGCAATAATCCAGAGGTCGCAGAAAAGCTGTTATCCTGTTTTCCTCTGCCCCTCTCTCGCTCCAAGGTGGCGGTGGGGAAGTGCTCTGCAGCCAGACCTGTTAGATTGTTCCTGTGTTGTCACTCAAAACCTATTTGAGAATCTGGAGTCCCATCAGAGCAGAAAAGAACTCTACAAGGGAATAATCACATTTGCTAACAGAATTCTGTTTGCACTTTAAAAACCTCTAATAAAAATAGAATATATACTGTGTTTTTATAAATAATTACACATTTAGCTTAGATGAGTTTCATTACATTTCCCCCCCCACAGACACTTCATTTTTTTTTTTTTAAAAGACTTTTGTTTTTTTCATTGTGTCAACTAACACCATAATTACTAAATCTTGGGAAAAAAAAACCCAAACCCAAACACGTTTGTACCACATTATTCTTTGGATATTTTTCAACATGCACAAAAGCAACTGCTGTTTGTTCACTGAAAACAGGTTGGTTTTTGTGTACAAACCCATTTTAGGAATTTGATTTATCATTACACTGCTAACAAGCAAAAAAATTTGCTTCCTTGAAACCCCCTTTTAAAAAAACAAGGAAGGATGAGGAGGGTTTTCTGATTGTAAGTCTAAAAAAGTGTCAATATGACACCGCATTGAGAATAGAAAATGAAACTAAAGTATTTACAGCTTTACAAAGGAAAAAGAAAGAGGTCATCAAAATCAGTTCCAGCATTTTCACAATTATTTTCCTGGCAAGCTTGTCATCTGGTTTCCACAGAGTGGTTATACCAAAGAGAACAGGACTGCTGTCAGCTAAAGCAGCAGCTTGAAACAAAACCAAAGACCTCCTGGGGAAAGTAGCAAGGACCAACCTTCCCATGTCCTGAGAGGCTGATCTGCCCTGTCCTATGCAGCCTAAATGAAAATAAACCCTTCTCCCATGTATGAAAACACCTTTTCTTCTTTAAAAACAGATTATATATGGTTATAAGAAATAGACACCAACAACCACGGTCATTTACCGTCACACACGTCACCATCGTGCACATTGTTTTCTATACCCTCTACTACAGACCCACACCCCTTACACTTACCAACACCAGCCAGCCCATTGCAGATGCTCCTGATGATTCCATCTGTGGGATCAACAGCAAGTCACAGCTAGCTTGTTTGCTTGTTTCCACATCCACATTTCTGCACCCTCACCCAGTTCTCACTGTTTTAATTCTTTCCTACCCTCAACAAGCCAGTTATAGCTTAAAAAAAGCCCACCCCACTCAGCCTTTTTCCTATTAGGATGCTGAGTTTTAAAGGAAACGGTAAAATCCAACCCAAAACAGCAGCTAAGCTGGATGGCTGTTAAAATTGCTCAGTTTCTCCAGTATACCAAAGAGCATTCCATAACTGAGGAGAGCTGAACTGGAGCCTCCGATGAGGCCGATTGACTGTGCAAGGAGATGGCTTAACAACGCCTCCACCAACGTCACTAAAGCATTGCAGACATTCAGCTTTGGCAGATGGTCTCTCAGCCTCCTGAGAAACTATGTTATTAGCAGCTGAAGTTCATACAGGCTTGAAAACCTTAAGAGTACTTTATTCAAAACATGCAGTCCCAGCCCCCTCAAAAAAAAAATAGCCCATCTCTTACCCCCACCCCCCCACCTCACAGCCCTAATGACATTTACCACTTTGGCCACCTAAGGAATAATAGGAGTGAGCACTTTGGAATCAAATCTCTTTTCCAGAGAGAAGTTATCTACATTTACATGATGACAGAGGCTTTGAAAAAGCCTCCTGACCCACACCACCAGAACCAAGGAGTTGCTAGCTACTCTATGAATAACTGCACTGAGTATTGCAATCAGTAAGGAAACCACAAGAATATCCTTGGGTCTGTTTTCCTGGACAGAAGCTATCGATGGTGGATCGTGGCCTCAGTGGTGAGGATCCAGGTGGATCATCCCTGTACTCCTCCTCAATCTGCAAACCACAAGGAGCCCATTTGGTTCATCGTGTCCAAGCAGGAGACGGCTCTGAACAGCGATGAAAACTCCAGGCACCAGCACAGGGAACTCAAGTTGAGAAGACAGGACTGTACCCACAGCTACAGCGTGAGCAGACACCCTCTGAGGTCCTGCTCCCCTCCAAAGCCATGCAAGACCAAGAGGCATTTCTGCATCTGCTGAGGTGCTTGTGCTCTTTTGGAAGAAAGCAACACCCACCTACAGTGGCTGTATGCTTACAGCACAGCCCCGGTGCCTTGAGATCAATACATGAGAGGGGCTTGGAAACAACACTCAGGAAGCTAAAAAGATTGGCCAGCTTAGCTTTATGTAACACTGAGAGGGTGCTTAAATCACCTATTTCCCTGTGCAGTCCTAGCACTGCTCCTACACAGCAGTTTCTAAGCTTCCTGGCAGGCAAACAAAATACATTTGGTATTTACTCCAAGTCTTGCAACTGCTAGTTACCTACACCGTGACCTTTAGGCAGTATTAACTACAGTTTCAATCTTGGTCTAAAAAGCAAAGAAAGAAATTATTGGCTAAGGTTTATACCCTGTTTTTACCTGGCTGAGGTGCTACAATTCCCATTAATAACCATGAATAGCTTGATGATGCCAGAGTTCCCTCAAATGCCACCAAGCGATCCCAACTTTTGATGCTCCTTTCTCCTGTGTAAGGATACAGAAAGACTGACAAAGCCCAGGTCTCCCCCCTTTTCTCACAGAGAAAGTACATGGCAGTTTGGGATTCATTTTCCTATGCCCTATAAAAGATTAGGGTATTTTCCAACGTTCTGAAGAGCAGTGGTCTGGAATTCCCCCTGATGTCACATCCCAAACCTCCCTCTCTACCACCACACCATCAGTTTATCCTGATGTTTCAACCATTCCCACTGCAAACATCATGGAAGCAGCATAAAATGGAGTTATCTCCCTGTCAGCAAAGTAAAACCTGCAAACACTGTGGTTTAAAAACAATAAAATCCTGAAAAAGAGAAAACACACACAAACCAACAGGGAAACCAAAGGGCTGATTTCCCCCCCCTTGATCCAACCACAGGAAACAAAGGCATTGCAACACAATGTTCCTCCTCAAAAGAAGCTCTACAGATAACTAACATGTGCAAATGTGGTTTTTAGCTTTCCTTTCCCCAAGAGATAACTGTAGCCCAGCAGGGACCAAACATTCCATATAAATAAGGCGAGCTTTTTTTTTTTTCTTTTGGTTTTTTTGCATAGTAGTTTATCAGTGATAGTCCCACCCCCCTGAACCCCCCTTCATCCACCTGCTTTGCCACCGAGCTGAGACCTGCTGCTTCAGATTCTGGAGCTGAGCAGAAAGCTTGTACAAATCTCAAAGGCTCCTTCACCCAAAAAGATGGAATGAAGGAATTCCTTTTAATGTTGTGTAACCACTTAATCCTAAATGCTGCCCCTGAACCCGCTGTGATTTTTAAGAGTTCAAATTTTGTGCCAGACATTGGTAATCATACCATAATTGTCTCTGGTTTGCTTCTCATTTTGCCAGCTTTCCTTTTGCCAATCAGTGCAGCAGTTGAATAAAACCATGAGCTTATTGAAATACCCAGAGCCTTTGCAGCACCATTCTCTGCTGCTGCCAGATTTGTTATTTTTTTTTTAAATACTATTTTTTTTCTTTTTTATAAAAACACCTGCTATTAATATTCCACTGGAGCTCAAAGTGGCTCAGCTTGGGGCAAAGGCACAATTAAAACACCATGTTTTCTTACAGGACTCTGCATTTATGATGTGATTTGTGTAACAATAGAAATTTACAGCACCAATCCTTGGGTGGGGTGGGGATGCGTGTAGGAATGAGTCCTTAGAAACCCTGTGTGAGGGCTTACAAGTCTTTTTATTTTCTCCCCCCATCAGGTATCTTGGGTTTTTTAATCTTTTCTTGTCTCTTCCCTTTCACTGGAATGCTCCAACTACGTATCAGCTGACCATGGGCTCCACGTCCGTCTCTCTGTCCAACTCATCCTGAATTTCATCTGTGTTTCCTGAGTCACTGCTGGCTACAGAGCTGGGAGATGGAGAATTTCTGCAGAGGAATTGAGGAAGGTTTAGACAAAAAGGTAAAAAAAAAAGGAACCTTTAAAGAAAATGATCACTTTCACTTCCCAAAACAATTTAAAATACCCTTTAACAACACTAAACTTTGGGTTCACAGTAACCATCAGTGGTAAACTCACCCCATCTCTGCCATCTCCTGTACAGATATGAAGGCTGCCCCCAGGCTTCTGGATGGGGATATGGAAACTAAATCCAGTGAACATCTTTCAGAGACTCTCATCACCCACAATGCATAGAGTCTTGGAAACTCAGTTTATCTACTTGTTCTTTTAAGCCAGGATGCATACAGCAGGTAAGCAAGAGAGAAGAAAAACCTCTCATACTATAGTTGTTTAACACATGAGAAGATTAAACCTCAAGTTCCTCATACAAGTCCACAGTCAAGCTTAATTTGGGCTTTTGTTTAAGGTCAATGACATTAATCTTAAGCCTCTGTCCATGTTTGAGATCCCTGGTTTCTATCAAGAGGTGTTGAATCCTTAAAAGCTGTTACTGTGTGTAGGAACCTACCCACTGTTACAGGCTTCCTTTTCAGTCTGATACTTGACCCTGAACAAAACAGGATTATCTAAAGGACAAAGCTTCAGGACAAAAAACGATACCACTGCCTTTAAAACAACCTGGCAGGAAACAAGAGCAAAATAAATTCTTGAAGCACCTCAGGCAGAATGGTAATATCTTATTACCTGTCAGCTGAGCCTTTGATAAGCCTGCGACAGGTTTCCATTTGTACATCCAGCCCCCTTTTCATACTACACATTTCCATATATTCATGAAGGTGGCGATTCATGTCACTCTTGGCTGTGGCCAATTCCAGCTGTAAGAAAGAAGAGAAAAGGATCAGCCTGAGGGGAGTTGCTAGCACCCTCTCCCAGCTTCGCTCAATTTTACATACTGGTGGGGATGCTAAAGCTGCTCAGAGGCAAGCCAAAACACCCCAACAATGCATGTGTTGTTCACTGCCAGTCACCAGCTGATGAAATGTATTTTAGATCAGAGCTCAACGCTGGTTTTAGAGTCCTTGAGTTTTGTTTTGGTTTTTGGGGTTTTTTTTCTGCTGCTTGGCATCTTCTTCATCAACATGCAGTAATTAATCACAGAATGGTTATGGTTGGAAAAACCCTTCAAGATCATCAAGTCCAACCATCTGTCCAGCCCTACTAGGTCCAACACTAGACCATGTCACCAAACCCAACATCTCTTTTTTTAAACCCCTCTGGGGATGGTGACTCAACCACCTCCCTGGGCAGCCTGTGCCAATATCTGACCACTCTTTCAGTAAAGAAATTGTTCCTAATATCCAACCTAACCTTCCTTTGACTCAACTTCAGGCTCATATTGGCACGAACAAGCTCCTTACCTCTATCTGCCCTATTGTTTCTTGGTATTCCTTGTCTCTCGTTTTAAAGAAAGACTCTGTTTCATGGATCAAGTTTCCCAGGTTTTCTTCCTGCAGGGAAAAGGAGGGCACATAGAATTAGCAAGGATCTAACAAGGAATTCAGTAGCAGACTGAAGATTTCCTCATTAACCTCTCAGAGATGCAGGTTCTCTTCCACACAAAGGTTTTTTTAATACATTTTTGCAGACAAGCACTATTCTGCTCCTTAAAGCTGGTGTCATCAGGAAACACACAGCACTATGACTGTGACTTTGTACACACAGACACCTGACACATGCCAAAGAACCATCCCACAGATTTTCCTGAGCCCTTCAGCCTGATCACACTTACACAGACTGTAATTCCTCTCCAGCCATGACACAGTTTTTCCTCTGAGCACACCACTACTCACAGCTTGGTACTGGAATCCTCATTTTCCCATTACATACAACTGCTCACCAGTCCACTCCCTCTCCCTGACCTCACACATATGCTCTGCATGCCATTGTTTCCTACCAAAATTCCTTACTTTGCTGCTAGATGAAGCCAGCTCACTCCAAGCACACTCCCAATGAAAATATTGCATGCAAGAACACGTGGTGTCCCAAAGGAAACATCCCACCAGACAACAGCTCCTGCATCATCGCTGCTTTGGATTGACAGCACAGCCCAGGCTACAAAACATACTGCACTACTTCATGCCATTTTCCAGTTTAACAATGCCATCCTTCTCTCCTTCATATTACTATTACCTCCTTTTTTCCATTAAAAAATAAAATTAGCATCAATTCAATGCAGCTGCATTGATGAGCATTAATTATGTTTCCATCCTTCAGCCACATTTGTAGCAGCTTTACTGGGCTCATACCCAGTAACCACGTCAGGCTATCCAGCCTGGAGTTACAAGAATCATTTCCCTGATCCTTTTATATGCAGAAGCTCTTTAAGGAGGAGGGGTCACCAAAGAAGGTGGCTAGGGCACAGCGTAAGAACTTGAAAGGAATAAAGCCAGTGGAAGGCAGATTCAGGCATGTAAAGCACTATGTTAAAGACCAGGCACAGACAGAGCAGTCTTTATTCTGAATCTCCATCTACAAGACAAATCTACCCTTTCCTTGTATAATTTTCATTTAGAAGGATTTAAGCTTCTTAAAACCTTTAGAGTTTTCGCACGGAAGGTCTGAGTTGGGCAATCTTCCTCTGATAGCTGTGCTTATACATGCACACATGGGTATATGCAAATAAAGCTGTCACTAATTCCAGCACATGGCTGCACATTATCACTCTGCCACTCTTCCCTGCTCAAAAGAAGACGTGTAGCTAAGTACACTGCTTCCTGCAGTCCCAGCACTTCTGAGTAATCTCCCCAGTTTCAGAGGACGCCAGATGATGCACAAATGGGAAGATGTAAAATTCAACACACCCCAGTAGTCAACACAAGACAATGTGCAGGAGACTGCAGCCTCAGCATCTTTGACAGTGATGATGGAAGGTGGCAGGATTATTTTACTTACCTACTGCTGTCATGCTACTCAGTAAGGAAATAATAGCATCACATTTAAGACTACCTGCACAAAGCCAGACCTTGCCATCTCAAGTCTCTCTTCAGGCTTGTTTAGAAAGGCTCAGGAGTCACTGAGTGAGGCAGCGCGCAGCCATCAGCTTCCTTTGTGTGGGATCTTAAGGATTATAAGGAAGCTGTTTATTATCCACCTATGCCACAAGATTCCCATTGACTGGAAAGAAGGAAGCACAAGACTCGGGGTTCAAAGATCCCCAGGGGCTCACACCCTGCGTCCTGCAACCACAGCCTCTTGGTTTGTGATGGGCTGGATGTACTTTAACACTGGGTTTATTTTTCTGACAAAGCTTGAGTGATAATCTACAGAGAAAGTGAGATGCTAGGTAGAAGATGCAAGGCTTTAAATAAAGGACTGTTTCAGTTGACAGACTGCATGATGCTCCTCTAAGAGCTAGGCCCACCGGATCTTCTGATGCTCACTTGGAGCTTTTAAGGAGCAGCTCAGCTTGAAGGAGCAGAAGAAATGAAATCTGGCAAATAAACTGATTGCACAGACTGAAAAACAACCAGTGAGAGCACTAAGAGGATTAAAAAAATAAAAATATAAAAAAATCAAAGCGAGTTTGTGTGGCAAACTAGATCACCAGTCAAACATCCAAGGGCTCAAGTGGCTCAAGGAGCAGCTGAGGGACACAGTTTGAGGAAAAAAATAACTGAAATAAACCCACCTCTCCTTGGAGGTCAATTGAAGGATTGCAGTTTGTGAAGTCTTCCCAAAGCAGCAACGTTTCCTCATTCTCCTCCCATGTTAAACTATCACAGTCGTCATCGAAATCGAACGTCTCGCGACTGTTAACAGAAAGAGCATTAGTGAGAACTACTCCAGCCCCAGTCCCTCACTCCAATTCATCCTCTAGAAAAAAGAGGCTATGAGAACTGAATGAAGCAGACAATGCAGCAGCTGAAAATCCTCCCAGTTTTTACAAGCAGGCTTTCCCACTGTCCAAGTGCCTGGCTCCTGGGCTGTCTGCCACCTCACCGCAGAATACAAAGATCCTTGTTAGCCTTGCTGGTTCAAGCACACAGTCCTAGCTCTGTCCTCCAGATGGTGCTGCACATTCGTTTCCCCCCCGTTTCCAAAACCACAAACATCTTTTCAACTAATTCTTTTTTACATGGGAAAACCCAGCCCAAAGACAGTTTGAGGAATTTTTACAAGAAACAGCCACTAAAAGACTCCCTGCTGATTTCACATTGACGTTCAGCCAATATATTCCCTGCAGAGGTTAAACCCACTATTTTCCAGAGTAAGAGCTATGAAAAAACACCCCAATGACCAAGCCTGAACCCCAAAATGATGTCCAGGCAAACATAAATACTTACTGCTGACTTGAACACCACAGACACTACTACAGGCACTTAAGCCCAAGGACAAACAGTGGCAGAGCAGCCTTTCACACTGTTATTTGGCCAGGCCCCTTTAGGACAGTCAGTTATGCAATAAAGGAAAGTTTCAGAAGGCACTGAGTCTCCCTTTCGGTTTGAACAGCAGCAGAGCGAAACACTAGTAGCTGCTTCTTGTCCTTGTTAAGGAGGCCTGACAAAGATCTGAGATGGCTCCCAGAAGCAGCCTGTTAGTTTCAGACTGAGGCATTTTTGTTATTTTAGCTCACTTCCTTTTAGACAGATAACATCTCAGCCTGGAAACAGCATCCAGCACTGTCTTTAGGAGGCTGAAGAGCTTGGCCAAAGAGATAGGCTATGTGTTTAGCCTCACCATGACTTCAAAAAATAATTGAAATAATGAACTTGGGACATACGTGATCATGCCTTTTGCAATTTAATTTCTTCAAATCAAATTCTTTTTGCAAGAGCTATCCTCAGCAGAGAGCACAACAGCTCCCAGTCCTGCCTGCTGGTCTAGATCATCCCCAGTTTGAATGTTTCAGGATCCCCACAGCATTTCGTGCCACATGTAACAGGACCAAGAGATGAGAATTGCAGCAGCAGCACCAATAAAAACTGGGTATCACAGGTGCAAACCTGAGAACTAAATGCATCACCAACCTGGCAGCTAAACATTAGCCTCTCACTCTCCTAAAAAAATCCATGTGCTACCTGCTGTCACACTGAATCCTAGCAGGGGAGAAGTCAAAAATCTGCATATATTACACTGAGTATTAATAAGGGCCTAAAGACACCTACAACAGGAGTCTTACACAAGAAACTCAGGCAGAAAGAAATGAAAACAGAACTTTTGGCAGCAGCTGACAACAGAAGGGGAGATAGTGCTTCTTGGACAATTTCTCACGTCCTCCTACACATTAAATACTGCCCAATCGCTGTGTGGGAAAGCACTGGGAATTCCTCCCCCTGCAGTCATTGCAGGAGTTGGCAGAGGACAGATGTATTCACACACTAGGATAGTCAGACCTATGGTGCTTGCTGGGGCTTTTCTCTGCCAAAACAAAATGGCAGAGTCCCTCAAAACTCTCACCAGGCTGTGGCCATCTTCACTGGCTTCAGAATAGGAGGATGAGAACAGCAGGGCACATTGCCATCCACGTTCTCAAACTGCTTTGGGTACCACCAAGGCGCAGAGAGTCTTCTCAGCTGCTAGAAGCTTCCTAAGTCTCTGATTTGGGTAAGGCTTTAGGCAAAAGAAATTTAAATTCTTCCAGTTTGGGAGAATAGACTTTGCAGCACGTCCTACATCACTGACATTCCTGGAATCTATAAACTGTTGTCCACAGCTAGAATTGATCTTCCAAACAGATCCACCACTGCCATTTGTCCATAGCAAAAACCATGCAAAACTACCAGCGAAGTTTGTACCCATTTCAAACTGAGCTTCAAGGGACAGTGACAAATTCTATCCAACCCCAGCAGCAATGAGGTTCTTTCCAAAACTTTAGAAATCTAATATTTAGCCACACCTACAGAATTGATTTGAGTTTTGTACTTTGATGCTTTGCTCACTGTGTGTTTCTCCTTTTGCTACTGTTATAACACCACGTGTAATAAACCAACATGTTTCTATTGTTTATAATCTCTGTAGTTCCTCCTACTTAGGAACAAAAATGAGTTTGTTTTCCTTGAACTTCCAGAAAACTTGCAAGGATGCATCACGCTGGCAGCTCAGGTATTCTGGGCCTAAGCCTGCATTTTAGAGCAAGCATTCCCTACGTTGTCCATGATACTCACAGCTGATTAAACATACGCTTCATTTCATCTGTGATGTTCAAAGAGCAGCTGACCTCATCGTCAGAGAACCTGCCATTGTCTCCATCCTGTTCAGAGAGGTCATCATCAGATGCAAGCTTGCGTTCTTTCTTCTTGGAAGCCACCTTAATTGGAGAGAAGAGCAGTAACTAGAAGGCCCAACTGGGAGGAGGGGAGGAGGCAAAATAGAGGAGAGGAGTTAGGTTGGAGTGAATGTAAGTGTTCATCAGTTCCCAAGCAATTCAGGGATCGCTCGTATTCAAGGCAGGAATTGCATCTGTTAATGAGTGGTGAACACAGAGCACAAGGAAGCAGTTCAGAACAGCGAAGAGCAAAGCAAGCTGCAGGCTGCCAGCGCTCCACAGATGTTCATCTGCTCACTGACACCAGTCTACGGCTCTACCAGAGAACATGCAGAGGTTAGAATGATACAGGGTCAAAGCATAAGCTGGCAGGAGTGCCCAGGCAGCAGGCTTGAGGGCAATGACAGAACTCTCCCTCTTCTGCCACCACCACAGGCTGTTGCTCCCAGCATTGAACCACCACGAAAGAGTAGATGGGAAGCCTTTCCAGATAGCCTTTCTTTATTTCAGGGTCATCCCACCCCATCAGCAGAGACAGACTGCTAGTCCTGAGGTTGACAGAAGAAGGGTTAACTGGACCATGAAAAAGCCTAGACAACACAGAAATGAAGTTCACAGCTGTGCAGAGAGCTCAGGGGATCCCCCTGCCAAGGGCACAGAGGATCCCTTCTTCACCTGAGGACTGTGAACATAAAAGATGGTGCCACAGAGTCACAAACACACAGTCCACTCCCAACCTACTGCTGTTTTTCCTCTACTTGGTGTATAAGCCATCCCTCATTGGCATTGTTCCTGTGATGATCATTTTAACCACTGCATGCCTGACCAGAAGCGTGTTTTGCAGTTACCTTTGAGCAGGAAAACAGGGCAACTCTACTCAAAGAAAGAATGAACTGCTAGCACAATGCAATGGCTCAACATGGTGGAGAAGGAATTGTCTCCAATAAGGAGATTTGAGCCTTTTGGGATACACAAGAGAAAAACCCAAGTACCAAACATTTAGGCAACTTCACTGTAGCCAGAAAGCACCACCAGTAGAGACCACAAGGATCACTGACAGTGTTTTTGTACAACATTTAGCTAACTACATGGCATCACTATACAGAAAAGCATCAGGTTCACTGAAAGACTGAGCACGACACGTTTAGAGCTGAGTAGAAGGAAGCTGGGTTAATCATCACAGCGACACTGCAGTTGTGTGGGACACCAACTGCAGCACAGGGTTGCTCTGTGCAGAGCTGTACCTTGCTTGCTTTTGGAGCCAGTTCAATAACTTTCCAACTAGCACCAAGGAGCCACAACAGCTCAAGGAAAGCAATGGGAGTTTCTAGACTCAAAGCAGTCATAGCTCCCCACCACAGAAGGGTTATTTCTGGCCATGGAGCTGGAGCCAGAAATAAGAACATTCAGATGACAGTTCTGCAAGCTGAAAACCTCTCGCTTGCGGAGGGAACACAAACGTGAGGAAGCCATTCATACAAACCTACACCCTGTAGAGCCTTTTTCCCCCTCCACTCATTGCAGGCTAGCATCAGGCTAACAGCATTATCTTAAAGGTCATCCTGAGATTTCTTTTAAACTCTCTAAATTACATGCTGGCAGGACTACAGCAGCTTCTGGGGAAGAGAGCTACACTTCAAGACCAAGAAAGAAGAAAACAGGTCTACAGAGAGAAATGTTCAAGAAAAGGCAAATGACCCTGGACCACACTCCTCAACACTTCTCCCTCTCAGCCCCTCACTTCTCGTCCTGCCCTATGGAAAATTCATGGCCTAATCACCTGGAATATCTTGGAAACGTCTTCAGAGTTGCGCTGCTGCGCTACATCACACAGCTTGGCTGTGATATCGATTCGCCGACAGATGTCCATGTCCACCTTCATGGCCTTTTCTTGAATCTTTGTGTCCAGGTCTGTCATGGGCTGCAGGAAGGACAGCAGTGATTATCTTCTATTATTATACAGTTCAGGAAAGAAGAGATACCCCACAGTATCTCTCTAACCCCAGGGCATACCATTCTTAAACAATATTACACCTTGCTCTCTGGGAAAGGCAGCACACCCACAATCTAAGTAGACTAGACAGCTAACAATTAACATTCATAGCTGATCGTAATAAATTTTCAATTTGGGGCAATTTGCCACCAAAAAAAACCCTACACCCACCCCAAATCAATCGCTAGACGTGGCAGCAGTGAACTTTTATGGGTCAATAAAGCTTAAAAAAAAAAAAATAAAAGAGAAAACCCCTGTAGAGCATGTGCAGAACAGAATGAAATCTAAAACCTGGTGAGTATGCAACACCTCCCCCCTCTTTCAGAGAAGAACTGTGCCTGCAAGGAGAAGTTGCTTTTAAAGCAGAATCCAGGCTACTCAGCAACTTCATACATACCATGGAAACATAAAAATCAAGACTGGCTCTAGAGATATCCACAAAAGCTTTTAACACAGAAAATATTCCTTGTTGGCATTAATCTGGCATCTGGCTTAGGAAAAACTCTACATGAAAAAAAAGATGTTGTCTTGCTTCATTCTGGGCAGGGATTATAAACATAATTAGTAGGAGAGACTCCCACTCAGACAGTACAGCTGGCTCCTTATGAAACACCACTCCACAGAAAGCATATTTTCCAGCCTAGACGAGACTTACTGTGTCAGAAAGTACCCCTTGAAGTGCTAGGCAACGCTTCCACTTTGACCAGAAAAGCAGAAAACCTCTTTGCAGAGTATTACCCTTCAATACCAAATCCCCTTTCCAAGAAGGAAGCTTTGTTTCTAGTTTGGGGGTTGGGGATTTTTTGCCTTTTGGTTTTTTTAAAATCATTAGATAGAGCTCTTCTCCAGCCCCTGTCAACCACTTTTGGTTCAAGTTAGAGATTTTTATTTTCCAAACACATTGAGGAAGAGAAATCTCTGAACACTGAGACACTCTAAACACAATCTTATCAACTGAATAGGTGATTCTTATCTGCAGGAAAGCGAGAGCCACACGCCAACATTTTACATTGCTCTGCTCTAAATATTTACCCAGTGGAATTCAAACCAAGCATTCTCACTGCTTTCCTCAGGCTCTCCTCTCCCTTCAGGCTTGCAAAGCCCAAAGCACACTTTCCTTTAAGCTGAGGAGGATGTTTGCATTCACCACCACCCTTTTTATACACACCATGTTTCCTCCTCAGCCATAAAGCCGTCGCGGTGACGCAGCCCTAACAGGTTTCTCCCACTCATGCTGCTGCTACCCAAGCGTGCCTGTTCTCGATGAAACACCCAAAAAAAGAGAGATAGCTAATTGCTGAATTTCACATGAACAGATCCAGTGACCCTGAGAGAATGGATCTGACACTAGGGAGCGGGTTCTGCAAGTTTAGATCAAGACAAAAGGAAGCGGCACTACACAGAATTACAGAACAAGTAAGCATAAACAGGACAATATTCAGGACACAACTGGCATCAGCACTACTCCAGCCTTAGGAGACAGGCACCTTAGCGTTCACCTGGCTGCTGTCTTTCCGTCTACATGAGTACATGCTCTCAACATATCCAAATGTAAAAGAAAAAATTATCCAGTCTAAAAATTCCCCCAGCTTTGAAGGAAAGTCAGTATCAAATGAGACATGTGGAAGGTTCCTGAGAAAACAAGGTTTTCTTTGTTTGGTTGGTTGGTTTTTTAAATTTAAGTCAAAGCAGCACTGGCAATAAAGCCAGATACCTGAACCAGCAACACTGGGCTCTTCTCTCCAGAGCTTTTATAACTAGAGCTGGGCAGCACGTACAGCGCTTTCCCTTTTGAGCATTACTTTGAGTAGCTCAGACCCCTTGTTAGCAGCACATGGTGCTGAACGGTGACATATCCTTTCCCCTAACCTGTGAGTTCTCCAATGTTATTTTGTGTGAGTGTGTGTGCCCACTGCTGCAGATCCCAAGGCCGGCACTGCCAGCTGTGGAGACTGGGGAAAGGAGGGAAGAGTCCTGGTTATGGGCTAAGCAGCAAGTTAATGCATCTCTACACAGACCAGACAGGAAGCAGGGGGGAAGGGTGATCTGTCTGATGCATTAGATCATAAAGGCAGCCATAATGCTAACTACAAAGCAGCACTCACTAAGACCATAACCTTTTCATGAATGAAGCCGTTTGCATGACGCACACATTTCACAAAGGCAGTGGGAGCTTGCGCTCTGCTGGCCGGTGTACTTACATCACTCATCAGACCCTTAAAGACCACAAGTTCTGCTTTCAGTCTCTCAATCTTTTCATTTAACTCCTCCTGGAGAGCTTCTGCTTCCTGTGCCTCCTGTAAGAGAAAGCGCCAAAGAACTAAGAGGTAATAGGACAACACAGGCTTCCGCACTTAACCCCAGCGGGGCTGATAAGGCATGTCATCACCCTGGCATTTCACTCTGTCAGAAACCTCAGCACCTTCCTGATTCAGTTTCCAAACATTAACCCTCTCTCCTCCAGCATACTGCAATGCAGTCAGCTGCTGTAGCTAGAGGAAAGTTTAATTAAACAAATTCAAGTCATTACTAGCATAATAGAAGGTGCAGAGAACCCCCACACCTTCCAGTACCAACTCTCCAAAGCTTACCTCTCGCAAGGTTTCTACCATAGATTCCAGACTCAATCTTCTTGTCAGTTCCTCTTCCCATCTGAAAGACAAGATGTGCAGGCAAAGTGTTAATTATGGAGAAAAGTAGTAATTTCTTCCCTCCCCCCCCTCAAAAATCACAAGTCTTCTGATAGCTGTAGGACGATGACAGTTACTTGAAATGTAAAGCAGATGGTCCCCCTCACTTGTACACCCTCAAACCAGTAACATTAAGTCTGTAAGAAAATAGAGAGCTAAATCTGCTGGCAGCAGTACTCTTCCTGCTCTCCTGTGCACCATTTGGTAGCATATAAGGTGGGAATTTTCAGTGTAAAAAAGGTTGAAGGTAAATTATCCAAACGAGCAGCATTTATCTGTTTGGGCCAACCAATTTATGCTT
The DNA here is from genome assembly GCA_022605575.1 of Laterallus jamaicensis coturniculus. Lineage (NCBI taxonomy): Eukaryota > Metazoa > Chordata > Aves > Gruiformes > Rallidae > Laterallus > Laterallus jamaicensis. Next base: position 353,894 of record JAKCOX010000081.1, read on the forward strand.
TTGTGTGCCATCTACATCAAAATCCTCCAGAATCAGCCTGTTTCAGTCATTTCCCAGCACTACAGTTGCAAGCTGACTACTCAGACAAGCATCCTTGAACACAGGGTGTATACACTCACTGCCACTGCAGTACCAGAGGGGTAGAAAAGGAATTATGGTTACAAACTGTATAATTAAACCTCAAGGCACAAGCCTGTGTTTGAATTCATTACGGATTAAGTGTAAAAACATCCAGCAGTTCCTCTTTTTAAGCACTGAAACACTTTAAAGGGCAAAAACCCAGTTGACTCAATAGTAAAGGTTCTTGAGGAGGTGATGATATACCTCTGAACATGGTTTGAGTTTGGGGGAGGGAGAAAGCAAAACACATGCCACTCTCTGAATAGGCAGTAGAGCCACACGAGACTTGCCCAGCCTACTGTGACAACAGGAGTTACATCCCTGGAAGAGCAGCTTTGGATAGCACATGATTAAAACCAATCCTGCAGATGTAATCTGAGTACCAGCGCGCTAATTTCTAGACAAAGTGCTGAAGTGCCCCAAAATCTATTTGATCAAAGCAGTCTTGGAAATGCCTGGTGAAATCTGCCAAAACACATTGTTTCATCCTGTTTTCAAAGCCACAAGGAAATCCGGCGATGGCTACATTGCAGGATGGCTACACTGCAGGATATTCCCAGTGAGGCAGCCAATTTGATGGATACATAATCACCGTGCTGCTCAATGCATCCCTGCATTCCAAGAGAGAATTTAATCCCGTCTGAAGCAGGAGCCAGGGCTGTTTCAGCAGGCAGAGCGCAGGCAGACGCAGCAGGGTGGTTGTTTGCTGTTTTCAGGCACTGTAGGCACCTCCATGGGTTATATCTGTCCATGGCAGTGTTGTGGTTTTATGTGGCTGGGTTCTGGTGGTGGAGAAGGGGCTGCAGGGGTGGCTTCTGCAAGAGGCAGCTAGAAGCTTTCTGTAGGCCTGAAGAGTAAACACCAGCCAGCCAGAGTAAACAAGACCAGAGTTGTTAACCAAGGCCAAGCCTATCAGCGATGGTCACAGCACCTTTGGGAATAACATTTAAGAGGGGAAAAAAACCCCAAGCAGCTGCTTTTTGCCCCCAGAGAAGGGAGTGAGAAGATGTGAGAAAGGCCAGGGAAGAAGGGTGGGAGGAGGTGCCCCAGGCACCCAAGAGAAAGATTCCCCTGCAGCACATGGAGAAGCCCATGGTGGAGCAGGTGTCCCCCTGCAGCCCATGGAAGGGGATGGGGAGCAGAGACCCCACCTGCAGCTAGTGATGCTGACTGTGGAATGATCTCTCCCTGTCCTTATCTCAGCTCCTGAGCCTCTCAATATCTATTTTGTCCCCTGTCCAGTTGAACAGGGGAGTGATAGACCGGCTTTGGGCGTGTCTGGTCCCCAGCCAGGGCCAAACCACCACAGCTAGCAGCAGCTCCAATGAGCACAGTGCTGATGACACGCTGGCTCCATCCTCTCTTTCCTGCTCTCCTGGTGCAGGAACATCCAACACAACAGCCTGCAAGATCTCCATGGCACAGCCAAAGCAAGATTTACAAGGGAAGACTTGCTGTGCATCTTTTTACCAGCAACGATTTACTGCCAAGCAGAGCAAAAATATTTAGGCTGAAATTTGCATTTGTCATCAAATGTTTTAGTTCTCATTTCCATATCCTGTTTGGTTTCTGACTACTAATTACACGTGCGCTGCTATAAAAATAGGAACCCCGCTTTCCAGATCGTAATATGAAAAGTCAAGAAGGTGAAATTCATTAAAGCAGTCAATTAAATTCCCAATCTGTAAGATGGTCTCCTTCTGTTACAGGAGGAGCGTTGCATGGCTGTAATCATTCCTCCTGGTCCTTCTGCCAGCAGGCTGTCATTTATGGATGGGAGGCGAGCAGACGTTGCAAAAACCGATCTGCTGCTTCTCAAGGTTTTAACTACAGAAACGAGGAATACTGGCTACACCCAGGTTATCCTGCTGCATTATTTGCATCTCCACAGTGTGTCCTGAAAGAAAAAAAAGGGGATGTATTTTTTGAAAACCTAGCTGTGTGTTTTTACTGACTATGCCAAGAGCTAACAAAAAGGATTAGCTCTCCTTCCCCAGCAGTTCAGCCGTTCTGGGTGGCTGCCAGAGTTATGCACCTCAGACTAACCTTCCTCATCCTGCAGAAATTCCAGTGCTTCCATTTCTTTCCTCTGTGCCAGTGAAAGTGCATTCTGCAGAACAGTGATTTTACAGCCCTAAATTCCCTGCCATCAAACTCAAGATGGGGTCTTCATGAGATGGAAAAGGATGCCTTCTTTTATGAACATCCCCCCTGCCCAGAGTTTCTGTGTTCCTCTTCATTACAGAGCAATGAAGTAAGCAGGTAATGTTTAACCAAGGCGGTCATGCCTAATGGAAGAAAGTTTACACCAGATCGATAACAAGTCCTGCTAACCATTAATATCACACTCTTAACCTCAGGGAGCATTTCTCCCACCCGCTACCAAGCTGATTAACCTCATTTAACAGCTACGAACACCAGTCTTCCTTTCTCCCCACACTTAAACCTTAGATGATTTGTAGTGATTCAGTGATTCAGGCATCAAGAGAAGAAAGGAAGGAGACAGATGTGAAGGTAGAGGATGCCAGTGGAACAGAGGATTAATTCTTCATTTCAGCTTCCAGGGAAGTGAGACAACAGAAAGATGTCTCATTCGTATGGTCATCCTGTGCTTGCTGTAGCACAGAGGACTTTAAAAGGGACCTTGGCAGCTCTACCACTACCCACACAGCAGCAAGGACTCAGCATGCCACTGAAAAGATGCTAACTATGGTTCCCACATCTTTATTATTCAACACACTCTAAATTACTCTCCCTATAAGTTCTACTAATCAATATTTTTCCTCTTCAGTTACCATCAGAAAGCAGGAGACTCAGTCTTTCCCAGGTCTCCATCCCAGCAGGCTGCAGATGCCTTCTGCTTCACGCTTGTACATGCAGCCTACAACATCAATGACAGGGACTAAAGCCTGATGCTCCCTTTGTCTCAAGGAACAGCAGCACACCCCCAATTCATCACCTCCCAGCATAATGCAGAGTGGACAGGTAGCTCCTCAGCTGGATAACCACAGGAGAAGCAGCAGCAGGAATGAGGAGGACTACAATGTCTGAAAGGGAAATGGCTGTACATACTGTAAGCTAACAAACCAGCAGCCTTCACATATTTGCTGCAGGATATTAACTACCCAGCCACTCTGGCTGGTCTCAAATACATTTAATTCTTGGCTCAGTCCCATCTATTGCTATGATTTCCAGCTGTATCCAAAAATCTCTTTTCTGAGCCAGAAAAGCAAACATTGCAATCAACATTTATCAAACTTCTGGGTTTCTTATTATATTTTCAGTTATTTATTAAAAAGAAAATAACCAATATGAATTTCAAACCTAATCAAGCTTTTTTTTTTCCCCCCTTCCTTCTCACCTTCCAAAGATGTTTTACTTCCAACCACCACCTACCCACCCCCCAAATAAAGGGCTAATCCGAATTTTAGGAGCTGTGGATCTATTTCCCCTTTTACCAGATGTGACACATCACATTCCAGCAGCATTCAGTCACTGCAGCTTCAGGCCCCAAACCGCTTCTGCAGTCGTGTCTTACATAGCTTAGAGGAGAACAAAGGATGCTGGCTTTCTTTAACGGGAAGAGCTACATTACAAGGATATTAGACAAACAAAACATGTGAACAGTCAGCTAGGATTAACATTGCTTAAAGCGGTGTTCTTGTAAAGCTGAGTCACACTGAAAACTTCTGCCTTTCCTTTGAAATTGGGAGAGTAGTTCAGGGATACTAACATCTTCTCCTACACCAAAGCAAGCTGATGGAGACATCTCAACATATGGATAACATCCCTTAAAAGCTTCTCCAGTCGATGGTGACAGCACAAGCTTCACACCACTTGCCTGCTCCCAGAATAACCACATTCAGGAACATCTTCCTTTCTTCATCAAGTTTGGGAATAGAGACCAGTGAATTCCCCACTGGAGCAGATTCACAGTCCTCTTTAGAACAAAAACACAGAGAAGTTTGCCTTTACAAAACCTTTTCAGTAATTTTCTTTTAAAACCTCTGGATTTTTAGAGGTGAGCATGGTATTATTTAGACAAAGAACACATAAAAATCCACCAGATGGAAACCTACTGTTCTAAATATGGTTTTGCTCGAGGCAGAAAGGCACAAGTAGACCAGTTGATAGTTAATGATGCCTGATGGTATCAACTGCACTATTTCTTGCATTAAAAATAGCCCTGCCTCAAGGAAGCAAATATTCCTCCAGTAACATTTAATGACCATACATTATTTCCATAAGAAAAAAACCCTTTAGGAAGACAAGACCCTTCTCCCTGGTAGTTTTATACCAAGTCATGCGGAGAAAAAACCCACACCCAACAAACAGAACAACAGAAAACATTTACAGCAGCCTAAGTTGTTCTGGGGCCACTCTCTTGGGTACCAACTCTGAAGCTTTTCACCGTTTCATGACTTCTGGAGTGACTTCCCACCAGTTTATGGGGAGAAAAGTGGTAGTAAAAGGGAAACCTAATAGCTCTTGAGCGTTTAAGTCCACAACAGGAAACTGAAGTGTTAGTTTGAACAATGACTACGCAATGCTCAAATATTAACAGCTCACGATTCCCAAAAACATACTGAACGGATGAACTGTCAGTGCTGCTTCAGGAAATAGTGTGATGGTTTTCTGGTGCACGCCAAGACACCACTATTCCATTTTAGGCAGAAGACACACCCAGCCTTGCTCATCCCTTGGATACGAAGCACCCAAGATGCCTCCTCTGATGTACCACACCTGCAAAAAGACTGCAAAAACCACCCATGCTACAGCAGGATCATGTAATTACAGCTGTGGTGCTGCCCGGGAGGCTCTGTACTCCGCCGTCACAGGTTAGAGACACATCCTTGTGCTCCCATCCCTTGGCAGAAGCAGTGCTTGTTCTTTTGTGTGTTGGGATCTTTTCAAAGCCCATGTGTTGTTTACAGGGACTGCAAATGGCAAGGTGTACTGCACCGCTCACCAGTGCTGGCATGAGATTTAACACTTAACATGCACAAGCCTAACCGACTGAATCACTTGGCATTACTCACGGTCATTACACGCCACCTCTCACTCTGGGTCTGTAGTAACATGCCCGCTAATCCCCTCTCCAACACCTAGATAATAACTATCAACATTACAGTTTATAACTCTGGTTATTACACACTGATTTCATTCCAATTGACTTAACGGCCCATCAGATGTACAACCTTGTGTTCCCACACAAAGGGATCTGGAGCCTGATCACGTCATATGCTGAGACAGCCGTTTGGGCAGGGCGTGCTGCGAGAGAGAAACCCGCTGGGGTAGGCTGGGGTAAGAAAGCATCATGTTCAAGACCTTTGGGAACAGATGTAGAGAAGCCTTCATGATACTAAAGTCTCTGCCATTTTGCAGTGGTGTTTCTTAACTGAGAGACCAACCTACCCACATCCCCCATCTCCCTAAACCATTCCTGAGACAAGAAGGCGGATTGGGATTGCAAATACAAATAGCCACCCACATCTTTTCATTAGCTTAGAAGAGTTGGACCATGCAAGATGAATTTCATTTTTATAAAACCTCTATGAAGCCTTGTTTTGCTAAGAAAAAAAAAAGCAGTGCACTATTGTCTCTTCTTTCAGAGCCCTTGCTCAAGAGATCATTTTCCTATCCAGTCTTAGTTTCGCACTAAATTAGATATGAGGTTGCATTAAGCAATTAAGCTTATTCACAAATGCTACCGCTTAAGTCAGCGTTTTTAAGATGCTGTAATATAGGGATTCTCCCAGATTTTCCCAAGCACAGACCATTATGATCCCAGATGCCCTGACTTCTTATTGAAGCAAATTAAATGTTACTTGATGGACTCCATGTAAAACGTATTAATTTAATGTGAACTCCTGATTCCATTAAAGCCTGGCTTTAACACAACAGCAGCGCCGCTCTTAAATGAAGTCATCTGTTGCTTACAACAAGCAAGAAACATCCCCTCCAGAGAATCCCTTTGCTACAAGTCAGCATCAGGTTTCCCAAACATCAGTGATGGGTCTGTACCCTTGAACTTGTAGATGCTACAGATCTACAGATGATACAGGTGAATTCACCGCGCAGCAGAACTTGCACCCTCTGCATTGTTAATAGTTGGGGGCTCATTATAAAGGTAAGGTTTAATATTAAAGCCTTGCTCTAAACCTGTGCAGCATGCAGGCCTTTGAACAGCAGTGGTTGCTTGTGAAGAGGATTACTAAAAGGACTTACTATACAGAAAAAACACTGCAGAATTACCCCTCCCGATTACAGACACATGAGAAGATGCTCCAGCCTGTACTGGAACCACAATAAAAATCATCTGTGAGTTCATCTGTGTTTTGTTCCCGACCACACGAGGTGTTTAAATAAAAGCATAATGTCACAAGAGTTCAACAACATCAAGTAAAGAGCAAGAGCCATGCCTGCATTCCTCCCAAGTGAAATTATGGTGCTTTTAATCCAGCAGGAGAATCCACATTTAATTGTGTAATATTCACAGCAACATTAAACACGTTTTAAGCTACACGGCTACGAGTCATACGCTCCTGAGTGAATTATTCTTGCCAACAACACTGCACTAAATAAAGGCCAGTGTGAGTCTGAGGTGTGTTTGGATACTTGGAGAAGCCTTGGATCTCTGCTTTCGTACCCAGCCCCAAACACAGAAGTCCATTAACAAAGACACAAAATATTTATTCAAAATAGGCCTAACGCAGCAGGTGAGGCTCATGTTGGGTGTTTTACCAATATTTTATACAACAACTTGACAGAGAAAGCACCTGAAGATCTCCTGTCCCTGCAAAAGTGCCAGTCATGAACATCATTTACCTTCCATCTCAAAGATCACCAAGAATTAAAAAAATCCCTTTGAAGTCTTCCATGTACCTGTGCATCCAAGGCTATTAATGCTGGCAGCCTGTCTCCACATCACACAGCCAGCAAATCCACTTGAAATACTGTTGCCCTAAAAGAAATAATGATTTCTTTTCCCCCAACTGTAAGTAGATTGAGAAATAAACCAGATGAAGCCACCCAGCTCACTGCTGCCCGGCTTTCACTTTAAGCCATGCCACATCCAGAGAACCATCTTCCCCAATGGTCCAAACACTCTTTGCTGAAGAGCTTTGATTCAGCTTGCTCTCAGAGCTCTGAGCTGAACAAGTGCCACACAAAGATATCTTTTCACTTCCCTTCTGTTTATAACCTAACCAGCATCCTGGTTTCTAAACCATTCTGCAGGAGAGCCCGGAAATTCTGCAAGTAGGTAAGCAGCTTTCATTGCAGAGATGTTCTGTACAGCATCCTTTCCTCATGTCCTGCTTGCTCTTTGCTTCTCTAAACCCACTTTAAGGAGCAAATCCACAGAAGGCCCCTGTCTATTCAATCTTTGTGTACAAAGTATCCATACCCTAGAATTGGAGGATAAATAAAATCAGTGTCCTCCACACCTTAAGCCATCGTGTTGATGACAGGAACACATCCATCTCCTGTGGCTGGCAGAGACTGATTTCTGATTGCTCATAAACTGTTCAGGCTGATAAGATACCATCGGATGGCGAGCTCTCAGAGCAAGGCTTATGAAGTAATTCATGATATGACAACTAATACACAAGGTAAACGAAACACTGCTTTCTCTTGTGTTTGCCAGCACGTCAAGACAGATTTACACATCAGTGCCCAGCAACCACAAGTAGTAATAGATCAAACTGCATTTACTCCTCAGCAGCAGTGGGCAAGGACAGGCTGCACCAAAGTGTTGCAGGCAGAATTAACACTACTTGTATTCCCTTCCACACTGTTGTGAAGATTTTGACAGGCGTGAAAAATTCATTTACAGCTCCTGAACAAATATATATGTCTCTTAAGCGTGAACACATAATTCTGCAGTGTGGGTCTGGTGCAAGTTTTTGATGGCTGAAATGCAGTTTTTCCATTGGGTATAGCAGACCCCAGGGAAAAGGAGAGGGATTTGGTTGGTAATGTGAGAAAGCAAGGACTGCCTGCCTCCCATTTTCCAGCAAGCTTAGCGGTGACTGAAGCTAACCCACAACTCTTGCTAACAAAAGAGCCTTGTGGAAAAAACCAGCTCAGGCAAATACAGCCTACAAGTTTGGCCTGTGGGCTTGCTTTGGGGCGGGGGGGTTAAAATTTACTCTGTGTGATAAAGGGAAAGCAGCCAGGAGAGCAAAGGCAGGCAAAACAATCTACAATTCGAAAAATAGATGCAGCTCAAGATTAGGAAGTGACTTGAGAAGTGGGGAGGGGGAAAGTGTGCGACAGGAAGAACAGCTCGGAAGTCTAGCTCTAGGAAGTTCCCACTGCAAAAGGGAAATACCATGGTGAACTTCAAACTCCCATCAGCTTTACTGAGACAGCCTTGCAGCTATCAAACACACCACAGGCATGAGAGCCGTAAAAAAGTTCAGTTAGTGGTGATATCAAACTTAGGGTTGGGGCTGTTCAGCCTGGGGAGATCTTATAGAGGCCTTCCAGTACCTTAAGGGGCTACAGGAAAGCTGGGAGGGACTGTTCAGAGGGGCCTGGAGTGATAGGAGGAAGGGGAATGGTTTTAAATTGGAAGGGGGTAGATTTAGATTGGATATCAGGAAGAAATTCATCACTATGAGGGTGGTGAGGCCCTGGCACAGGCCCACATCCTCAGGTTGGACGGGGTCTCGAGCAGCCTGGCCTGGTGAGAGGTGTCCCTACCCATGGCAAGGAATTGGGACTTGATGATCTTCAAGGTCCCTTCCAGCCCAAACCAGTCTGTGATTCCACACTTCTAGCCAGCTGCTTTGTCACCAAGACAGGCAGCAACCATTCCCCACTCCAACAAGACATGGAATTTCTACAGCCACGTCTCTGCCTCAAGATACCTACATTTTATTCTGACAGGAAACGTCAGGCAGACATTTCACTTGACAAGTCAGCTCTGATTCCAGGAATAGAAGACAGCCCACACACAGCATGGTAAATATGACTAGGTCAAACTACAAAACATCTGATAAGATTTATGCCCTGGCACCCATTTGAGACAGATCAATATAGCATGGTGCTTTTGGCAAGATAAGCATCAGAGCGCTGCACTTCGGGCTTCTTTTTAGCTCAAGTGTGCAAAACTAAGTAATCCTTGTAAATATTTCATTGTAGCCTGGTAACTACCACTCAGTCTTCCTGGGACAATGCTCAAATCCCAGTTCTCTTCCTCTTGTATAGGTTAAATCCAAGGTATTTCCCCCACTTTGACTGTATATCCGCTTATTTTTGTTTCCCTTTTTTCCTCTCTGTACATATTTCTATTAACAATAAAAAGGAAATTTAAGATGATGACACATCCTGATTTCAGTGTACTGGAGGCCAGACAGCATCGTATTTCCAAGGCCATTTCCCATGCTGCTATTCTTACTGAACTCTGACTGGGCTCCGGGTGCTGAAGAACAGTCCCTGAGCCAGCCAACCCACCAGCTTCCAAAATTACAGAGCAAAGAGGAAAAGGAGAACTTGCCCGACTAACACAATGGGGAAGCAATCCCATTTCTGTAGAGATCAGACTGAGGAGCTCAGCAGCTGGCATACTACGCTCTCCCTTTTAGCTCGCTGCAGAGTCCACACTCATGTCAGCTCTGTCTGATCAAACCATTTACTGGTAACCAGCAGCACCGTGCTCATTTTTAGGTATTAATATGGCAAACCCTTATCTCCTTTGCCATGGAAGTACACAGAAGAGCTCTGCATACTTTGGCTTGCAGAAGACAACTGCAAGCGCAGCTTATGAACCAGCCAAGGCAAAGAACATTACATCCCTGTAAAACTGTTGTTGCAACTGCAGATAAAGTAATTACTCTGAGTCATTTTGAAACAGGTAATCTGAAAAGCATGGGATTACATTGCTGGATGGCGCTGCTAGCTATGAGTTAATTATCAAATACTGAATTCCCATGTAAGGAAATCACCAGCAAACAGAAGTACAACAAACCTCATGCATTTGAGACAGCCAATCACCTATATACATTTATTTTACAGCTCTGCCTATCAACATGCTGTGGTTTTATGGTATTTAGTATGTGAAACATTCAGGTGTTTTGTCCTAACACTTTGGCACACAGCATACGTCTGAAATTGCTGTGAAATTCATTCAAGTAAACTCACTACTCCTAATGACCCTTCTCTTACAAGAAAAGATTACCAAAATACAGTGACAGATGCTGTGAAACTTCAGCAAGGGACAAAGAACAGAACACAGACTATAAGCCTGGAAAGTCCTGACTTTAAAATTAAAATCAAAGTCTTTTTTTTGTTGTTTACTTCCTGCAGCAGTCAAAATACTGCCCAGTATTCTCTACTCCCCCTGAGAAGCTGCCTTATGTTTATCTACCCACCTCAGGAATGGCAAGGGGACTTAAATTTCATTAAGTGGGTCCGACACAGATACGTACAAGCATCTCTGAGCAAATGAGAAGCAGAAGTTGGACATCTTGAAGTAGGTTGGTTTTTTTTGCTAACCCTACAGTAGCAGGGCAGGAAGCAGCAGCTTTGAAATCATATTGCAATTATGGCACAGGCATTGTCTCAAATTCTTTCCATCAACATAAAGCAGCAGCCTGGTACAAGTGCTAATGTGAGAAAACTTGTAGAATTGAAGCCTCCTGTACTGAAAAGGTCAAAACAAGCTTGCAGGGACCCTGTGCAGAGCCTGGCCCATAGAACACAGCCTGCTATTATCCCAGTAAAGCCATGTGATTCCTTTGGACAGCTCATTTCTAACATCCACATCATTACTGAAATAAATACAGGCTACAGAGGAACAGAACGGAGCGAGAAAAATCTCTTCTGCAAATTGGAAGTTGGGTTGTTTATAAGGGAGTTACCAACAATACTGCAGTGCTCGGCTTCAGCAACGAAACTGCACAATGAAAAGGGATTATTATAACTGACTCATGGAATAATCACAGAAAAATCCATCCATTGTTTAGGGAAACTTAAAAATTGCTTAATGCTCTTAATTTAATCAAATGTATTTAAAGAGCACAAGATAGGCACCAGCATGCCCGTCCCAGAATCTGAAGCTTCACTGGCTTAAAAGCAAGAAAAGAAAGGAAATCCATCTTATTCCAGGTCTTCCATGCAGTGTTAATAGTTTGCTAAGATGCAAGCCTACTAATATGAGTGCTTTATGAAACAGCCCCATTATGCCACTGTAAGCTGCATGCTGGGTAGCATCAAGGAAATAGCTGCAATAAATAAAAGCTTTCCTCCCACCAAACACAACTTTCAACTCCTATCCCCCTTGCTACCAATTTAACCAGTCATCAGACCTCAATATAGGATGGTTTCTAAAGCAGGGGAGGTCCCCATCCCGTTTCTCTTCTCCCTAGCACGCTCACTTCAAACTCTCAGTCCTTTACCTCCACTTCAGCACACTGAGCTTTAGAAGAGAAATATAAAGTGCCCATTATTAATAAATTGAACACATGGCCAGCACACATGGCCACATCAGACTGACATGGCTGGTTTCTGAAGCCCAGCACCCCATGATCTGAGCTGATTTCCAAGCATCTCCCTTTAGTCTTTAGCAGCACAAGAAGAATTCACATTTTCCCACAGACAGCTGTATTCCCCCTTCCTTCACCTCTTTGATTTTTATTTTTAACCCCTAATACTCAGTTCTCTTTTCCATTTTTTTATCCCCAGAACACAGGAGACTCTTCAAGAGGCGATAAAAACTAAAATGTTAGTATAGAGGAGGGCTTTGGAGTGGGAGGAAAAAGAAAAAGCACACAATAAAACCAGATTTGAAATCTACTTACAGTCAAGAACTCTTACTGTAACTAAGGAGTGTAATTCTACAGAGTCCTAGCCTTGCAGGATCTTAAAAAAGGATGTCAGAGAAGCCAGCTCTCACATACACCATCACCATTTTAAAAATACTGTTGTATTTTTATGGTGCTCAGGACATTTCACTTGTAATTTCTCACCTCCTCCTGCTGCTAAGGTCTCTCAGCAAAAAGCAGCCACCTTGCCAAAAGTCTGGCAGCTGAGGAGACAAGTAGTTACAGAAGAGATTTAAAGCCATAATAAGATCTAACACTAAGCTGTCGGAAAGTACAGGCAAACTTCTGTGGCATGAGTTTCCTTTCTATTTTCTATAAACACCTAATGAAAGCTTTCATGAATGTCCTCTTGGAGGCTGCCAAGTTAAAACAGTGCATTATCTCAGCTGATGCACATGACTACATGGAAGATTCTTACATCACAGCTCTCAGAAGTAATCTAGCAAGCTTTTAACTACAGGAAATTTTTCCCCTTGTAAGGGTGAGGATTGTTTCTTTTCAGAACCACCTTATGACTTCATGGCAACCTGCTAGGAAGAGGAAAACCCAAAAGTTTTGAGCACTGTCACTGCATGATGGGTCTTTTGCTATCTGTACCAAGCAAGGGTTTTCTGGAGCTGGAACATTTACAGTCATATTGAGTCTGGGGGCTTCAAGTTGAGTTCCAGCAAAAGGATGCTCAGCTAGATCTCTCATGAAGAGGGCTTGCACAGGAAGCCAACAAAAAACTTTGAGGAGCAAGCTAAGGATGCCTGCCTCATTTCCATAGTTGGGAAAAAACCCTCAACTCCCAGTTAAACCGATAGCATTCCTAAAGGATTGGTTACAGGAATACGTCGGAGTAAGTAGCACGTGTTGCATTTGGGTCACAGTGCTGGTGACCTTAAAAGAAATACATCACTGTACAAAACAATCAGCCAGAGCACAGCAAATTACCAACACATAAACCCACCTCCTTTGAATAGATGTTCCTACCTTCTCCCATTTCAGCATTCAGACAAACCACCCATTTCAGGGAAAAACTGCTCCGCTTCCGAAAAGCAATCCTGAACTTTGCAATTAAACATACAATCAACTAAGCTTAGACTGTAACCTGAACTAAGTCCAAAACACTGGTTTTATAACATCCTCTCTCATGAAAGGTCTTTATTTGACGTACTGTTTTCATGAATAAATGCCTTCTATATGTAACGATTCCCTTCGCTGTAACCACCCTGCCTTTATCACCCCAAACTAATTCCAAAAGGCCAAGTGATAGCAGAGCAGGATTACTCTCCTGCAGAAAGGAACCAGAGACCCTGCTGGAATGTATTAACATTTTCATTCATTTCTGCACTTCTCCAGCCTGAAATGCTAAGAGGAAGTGGAGCTGCAGCTCCAGTCCTCACCGCTCCCCTCACCCTGTCTTTAGGTTTATCTCCACCTGCTCTCCCCTCCTTCCTCCACATCCATTAAGAGCCAGCCTCGAAACTGAGAGCTAGAAGTGATCATAATCGCTGCCCTAACACTAAATGCTTTTTACTGAAGCTATTAAAGATCAAGGACACTGTTTATTAAAATGAGAGATGCTTATCTGCTTTCAGGAGTCAGGAAGGCAGGTGGGAGAGTGGGATACACACCTAGATGGTAGCAAAGTCCTCAAAGAGTGCTCCTCCACATCCATAACCTTATCTACGTTCTACAAGTTTTATTACCTCTGTGAAAGCAAAGAAATACATTTAAGTGTAGTTTTTACGTGCAGTACCCAGATTCTAAGAACAGAAGTATGAACAAAGGGTAAGAAGTAAATTGCTCTTCAAAGGCTCCTGTGACACTTGAGGAAATACACAGTGCTCACACGGTCCTTCAAGATGTACAAGAACGCTCAACCCCGTTTAAGCTGCTTTAATCACCTCTAGTACAATGGGCAGATTAATATAGTTTAGTATTTCTAGTTAATTATGGTGACTAGCCTTTACAGAAGTCCCATTAAACCACCACTTAGATGGAAGCGAATTAATAAAGATGACAGCTAGGAGGATATAAAATTCACCATTAGGCGTTTTTAAGTGTCTGCATTGTAAGAGCAGCCGTAAATTCACACAAACGTAATAGCTGTTTTTGCTATCTCTGTTGCATAAATTCCTAAGAACATAATTGTTTAGTACTTGAATTCACAGACAAGCAGGGGAAAAAAAATAAACATTGATGAGCAGAGGAATACCCCTGAAGACACGAATCCCAGACTTCCCTCACCCAGCCTCAGAACTGGAATGAGCTATTTGCCTTCTGCTGCAGAGAAAATTGCAGCTGAGTTTTCATAACTGAACCCTAAATTTAAGGCTGCCTGAAATGCTGCAAATTATTAGCAAGAGGTATAAACTACTGACAGTGGCAGCCCTGTGCTATTTACGGATGGCAGCAGAAGAGTTCCAGTATAAACCTGGTTTTCCTGCAAAGAAGATCAGCAAAAAGGAACAGAGTAACTGGGACAGTGACCTCGTTCCCCACCTTTCATCTGCCCTAGAGTTACAGGAGAATTAGGTCCTGTCGTGGTCCCAAGCCCCACCAAAATCAACACTCACCACGGGGAATAAATCCCTGCCCACAGGTCTAGAGCTGTACCTCATTGTGAATTTTAGTAGGAGAAAGATCAAACAGTAATTAACGCTTCACTGAACGCTGGAGAAATAAACTGTACCTGTGGAAACAGGATGACACCTCTTCAGGGCTGCAACAACACAACACTAGATCAGTGGATCGATGCCTAGCATGCAGCACAGAACAACACAGCCCACCTTGACAGGATGATACTAAGGCTCCCATTATTTTACCTTGGGGATCATATCATACAATCTCCTGAGCTGGAAGGGACCTGTAAGAACCATCAAGCCAAACTCCTGGCTCCACACCGGACCAGCAAAGTCAGAGCATGGGACTGAGGGCATTGACCAGATGTTTCTTGCCCTCAGCCCAGCTCGGGGCTGTGACCACTGCCCTGGGGAACCTGCTCCAGCACCCGACCCCCCTCTCAGCACAGAATCTCTTCCTAACACCCAGCCTAAACCTCCCCTGGGGCAACTTCAGGCTGTTACCTCTGGTTCCATCCCTGGTCCGCAAAGAGAGGAGAGAGATGGGCGCTGCCCCTTTGCTCCCCCTCATCAGGAAGCCACAGACCCCATGAGGTCTCCCCTCAGCCTCCTCTTCTCCAGGCTGAACAACCCCAGGGCCTTCAGCCTCTGCTCAGCAGCCTTCCCCTCCAGACCCCTTACCCTCATATATATACCTAAGAAACCATAAGACAGTGAATTCCTTCCAGCCATTGCAACCTAACAGCCAAGAGCCTGAGTGCATTGCATGTAAATGGATTGAAGGATCCAATGCCCAAAAGGAAGAGAGAAACTCTGAAGGAAAATGGGTTTATTTGCAGATTCATCACAAGCTACCACCAGCAGCTTGCTGTCCTTCAGGGATAGTTATCACAAAATGAGCTTACTTACGTCCCATAGCCTTTCTTGAAAGGATAAAACTCAGAACAGCATCTCTGCAAGTGGGACTTCATTCCCGGGGTCACTTTGTCCCTTTTAACAAGAAAAGCTGGTCTCCCACTGACAACCAGCAGTTCAACGCTCTGGCTAAGAATACAGATTAGTGGAAAAACATTTTCCAGGGCATTAAGGAGTTCTTAAGTGTTTTGCACTCCCTTTTTCTCCCTTTCTTTAAAGGAAAAAAAAGAAAAAAAAAAGGAAAGAAAAATGAAGAGGGATTTCAAAACGGCACGAATGCCAGAAACAGTCAAAGGTGAAGCAATTCTGGTAGAGTCATTTAGGAAAAAAACTCAACAGAAGAATTAGGAGCAGAATCCAAACTGCCCACTGCTTTACCATATGGCCAGTGCCTTACTGAAAAAATAAGGGGGGGAAATAAAGATTTTATTTCGGTTTTTTTGGACCTGCAAGGGGAGGGATTTTATTGGAGCTGTTTTAGAGATGATAACTCTTTGAACCCACAGAAATATTCCATTAGGATCAATGCACCCATGCTGTTCTACAGAACTATTTACATATTTACTACCACACCAAGATCTAACACTTCTGTTAACTAATTAACTAGTCAGGACTTGACTGCCATGAACAAACAGGCATGGGCTGGCTACACTTAAATTCTGTTCTTTGATACAGAAAAAACTTATTTTAACTTAAAAAAAAATACATAGCTCTATTTTCTCCCCTCAGAGACAGGCAGACAAATTTTACCTGTAAAAATCCAGAGAGGGAAACATTTTCCATTGAAACCATGGCTTTGGAATAAACACTGAGCCAGGATCCCTTTGCTCTCTAATTCCAGCATGAGTCACTGCATGGACTAAGCACTGCATTTAAGGGTAAAGAGGGATCCAATCCAGCTATACATCTCTTAATGAGCCACTGTAAAATTAGTGAGCTTACTTGCCCACACAAAGAGGACAGAGTTAATTCTTCTCTCCTGGCATTCCTGGTTTTAGTACAGGGTCTCTGAACTGTCGTGCCTTCCAACCGATTTATATCTCTGTTTACACACACAAACCCTCCTACACATCAAAGCAAACTAACCTGGGTTTCTAGTGCAGTGGCACACCTTTGTACTGATAGCCACAAAGCACAGACCCGTATCTGAAGTTCACAAAGGTTTTGTGCTCTCTATTTAGCTTCCTGAGAGCATGTTAGATTGGGAAAGCCAAATGTTTGGCACCAATAGAGTTATGGTTACACAGAATTACAGCTCAGGCTCTAACACCAAGTTTTGCTTTCAACTGTTTTTCAGGGCAAATTCAGAATAAATCCACTGAAATCAGCATCAGGTGGAAGATTAAAGTTGGAGGCCCATTACAAACAATGCAAGCCATCTAAAGGCCTGCTCTACAGCAATGTGCATCAGTGGTTTCCAGGCAGAAAAGGCCAAAAAAGGGAGAATTGAACATTTCCCCATTGAGAACAAGCTCCAAAACACAGCAGTGGGTTTAGTTTTGAAGCCATGACACAGAAAGCAGACGTGACGAGGTTCAGCCCCAAAAATCTACTTGGAAGGGGATTCAAATTAACAAATTGAGTCCAGTAACCATCAAGTCACATGCAGATGAGGGAGCGTGGAAATGCTTCAACAAAAGGCTGAAGAAACACATCATTCTGTGATTCACTTTCACACAGTAACAATGCAAGAGAGTCCAGGCTCTGTGTCATTAACGAGCAGGACGCATCATTAATGGGCACAGAGCACCATTCTCTCCATGCTCTTGTTATTGAAGTAGATCCAGAAGCAGAGCTGATGTCATTGTTGTACACGGATCAACACCACTCACAGCAAATAACAACAGAAGAGAAAGATTCCCACACATTTTAAGGTGGTTTGTTTTGTGTTGTGTTTTTTTTTAAATAAATGCTAATAATTTCATTTTCCAAAGGCTTTTAAAACTAAGCACCTTGTTAATCCATGGGGAAAGTAGATGTGTCTGCAGCAGCACTAGAGAGTCACCAAGCCATTCTGGGTTTTCACCAACACCTACCTCCACCTGTGTCATTCAGGTAACACACTAGCAGGCACTCATACAGCACCTCAGCTTTCTTCAAGCCTACTTTGAAGCAGAAAGATCTAATTTACCAAGCTACCACCATACTAAGCTGAGGTTATTTTCTACACATCACAAAGCAGAGGTGTGGTCCTTCAAGTGCAAGGTGGGAGGTTACACATGCACAGTTGATGTGATGGGGAACAGCCCTGTGGAGAAGGGCTTGGGGTACACAAAGCTGGACAGGAGCCAGTGATGGGCACTCCCAGCCCAGAAGGCCAATGGCAGCCTGGGCTGCATCACCAGAAGAGTGGCCAGATTGAGAGAGGAGACTGTCCCACTCTGCTCTGCTTTGGGGAGACCCCCCTGCAGTGCTGCATCCAGCTCTGGAGCCCTCAGCACAGGAAGGACACGGACCTCTTGGTCCAGAGGAGGCCACAAGGATGCTCTGAGGGCTGGAGCAGCTCTGCTACACAGCCAGGCTGAGAGTTGGGCTGGTTCAGCCTGGAGAAGAGAAGGCTGGGGGGAGACCCCCGAGCCCCTTCCAGTCCCTGCAGGGACCCACAAGAAGCTGAGCAGGGCTGTTTGTAAGGCCTCAGAGCCACAGGACGAGGGGTGATGGTGTTAAACTAGAGCAGGGCAGGGTTAGATGGGACCTGAGGACGAAGTTCTTCCCTCTGAGGGTGGTGAGACCCTGGCACAGGTTGTCCAGAGAAGCGATGGAGGCCCCATCCCTGGAGATGGGGCTCTGAGCACCCTGCCCCAGTTCAAGGTGTCCCTGCTCATGGCAGAGGGTGCGACCAGATGGCCTCTGAAAGTCCCTTCCTACAGATACATACTGTGAGGTTTTTAACTATTTTTAAAGACCAAACTGGAAGAAGTCTCTTTCCTTCCTGGACAATCAAAAAGGTTGGTCTTAAACGTTAAGATGAAGACCTAAAGGGTAAAGAAGAACCCCCTGTGAATACTTCGAGCAAGCTGAAAAGGAAATAAATAAATTTAGTCACAGAAAACACAGGAAGCCAACACCAGACCTAGTATCACCACAAACCCTTGACCACAGAAAAGCTGCTGTTGAGCCCTACAAGGGTTCAGTGCTTTCTTTAGCTCTAAACCCAGCCCCCAAACGGCATCACTGCAACGAACACCTATGATTACTGATGACAAAGAGCTAGAAAGAACTTGTTTCAGTGTTTGTTTTCACCTCAGCCCTAAAATCTCAAGGGTCTCCAGAGATTATTTGAGTTTAAGATGAGAGGTGTTTGAGGGGGGTTTGCTCCCAGCCCTCCTCAAGGCTTCAGCTGTGCTTTGAAAGGCCAGTTCTTCGCTTACACAGAGTCTGAAGCGTCCCACCATGAGTCACAGGGGGAATCAAAAGGTAAAACCAAACTACACACACAAAGTCCCGTGGTTCTCTGGCAACAGGGGAAGCTGCTCTTTGAAGAGCACAGCACAGGCTCAGGCCCGAGTTTCTCTGAAGCTCTAACCACAACTTGAGGTGGTGATTTTTTTTTCTCTCTCTACCACATCCAATCTAGTTCATCTGCAAATCCATTATTTTAATTAGAATTCAGAGTTAACAGCTAAAGTTCAGGATAAATAACCAAGACAGCTCTTTCAAACCAGTCATAACGTATCTCTGCCTTCCCTGGCTGCTCCCATCACAAGCCAGTTTAAGACACACACAGAGATTTATCTACTTCAATATTTAATGAAGTAGAGCCCCAGTCTCACTGTGGAGCAGCACTGTTAGAAAGCAGGATCAAAGGGAAACATCCTCCTTTCTTCCCAAACCTTCTCCCACATTACTACAGCCCAGAAGTCCAAGGTTTTTAGTTAGAGAATGGCAAAAAAAATTTTAAATTGGAGTTTTGGTAGAGCGCTCTGGATACAAGGTAAATGCATGTCTTTGCAGTGGCATTCTAGAAGCAAAGATTGCCCATTGAAAGAAAAAAGTCTGATGTCCTTAACCAAACCGTTGTTGTTGGTGCTCAGCTCACAGTACAACTTCCCAGGCCACAATTAGAAGGGATGTATATTTTTGTGACCCAGCCAAGTTCTCCCACGTTAAACAGATTTATCAGTTGTTCACAGGGAAGGAAAAAACAGAGAGGAAAAAACAAAATAAATAAATCTTTGCAGGACTCAGCGTGAGGTTTCACCAGAGGGAATATTTAACGTGAAACTTTACATTTTATGAGGGGTATCCAAAAATAATCTCTAATACCAGGCTGCGTGACTGCTTTGGAAGCAGTCAGGAACACTAAATTTCAGTCAAAAGCCACATGGAAACATAACTACCCCTTTAAAACATAAAAAGCAAAGCAGGAATCCCCAAATTAAGTATATATAAAGAGAGAGAGAGCTAGAGCTTGACACAGAGACTGCATTTTTACCAGCTCTGTAACCAATTGAAACACAGGCAGAGGTCTAGCACGCTGGTTACATTCCTCTATGGGGCTAAAAAAATTATTTGTTTTTTATTGGGTCTATGTGTAACATTTGCATCTTGTTACCACTGATATTTTAGCTTTAAAAGTTTTCAGACATTCCTCCAGGGCTTATCTTAAGTACATTTTTATTAAGTTCCCTTCTTTAAAAAGACCAGGTTCCAGGGAGTTTTGACGCTCGCTGCCTTTGACAATGATAATCTTTGTCCTTTCCAGCTGCAGTAAATTTAAGATAATCTCTTTTTCGAGTGGACTTTATTAATCTTCCAAATGAAATACCATCCTGAGGTAAAACAATTATTTCCAGTTCAACCCTTAGTAACAGTTAAGTCTCTGCTGGAAAAAAAGAAGACCAACATCTGGCAGATTCAATATCTGCACCAATTAAGAACAATTTTGAAACCATAATATACAAATCTATTCAAGTGTTCAGGCTAAAGCTCTCCACAGACACATCAGCAGCCTTCTTGCATGGGGGGGGGGGGAAAAAAACCCAACCAGGGAATGACTGCAGAAGGTTTTCAGCGAGTCAGCAGCCTCGCTGGCCACACGCAGCAGCATTCTGACTGTCGTAGCACACAGCGAAGCGCTTACATCTTCAAGGGAGATCTCTGTGCAAGGCTGGAAGGTGAAGACAGATCGCTCAAAGGAGCTGCTGCTTGCTTGGTCTGCATGCCATCCTCAGCATCATTGCCTGACATAGTCCATCTGTGTGGGTTCTGACACCCTGCCCTTGCCAGAAGGCAGACCCTCAGCGCTGCAGACCCCACTGGCAATGTAAACTCACTAATGGGAGGGTAAAACCACATTTGTTTTCCCCCTTTCCCCAAGTAGATTTAAGTATCTTATCAACAAAAATTCAGAGCATGATCCATCCTTTGAGATGCTGAGGCCATGTTCAGCTCAGCTGCCTGAGGACACAAAGCAGGTACCAGGGATGGGCAGTTTGGTAAGGATGGGCAGTTTGGTAAGGATGGGCTATGGGGACTTCAACCCCCAACTGCTCATCAGAAAACAGATTTTTCTTCTAAATAACCTCAAGGGATCACAGGAACCCAACATGCCTGAAATCAAACATGTTTATCCCTCTCTATGAAGCTGG
Organism: Laterallus jamaicensis coturniculus; assembly: GCA_022605575.1. Classification (NCBI taxonomy): domain Eukaryota; kingdom Metazoa; phylum Chordata; class Aves; order Gruiformes; family Rallidae; genus Laterallus; species Laterallus jamaicensis. The sequence continues at coordinate 374,921 of JAKCOX010000081.1, forward strand.
GTACCCAGGGATGGTGGGACAGGCAGATCTGAGATTCAAACATGGTCACATAAAAATCCACAGTGGCTTAATCTCCCCTCAAAGGAGGTGAAGCAACACAGTTGATTCCTTTATTTCTCTGTCTAGAAAAAAACCACCCCAACAACCCTTTACCTCCATTTGCAGTTAACTGTCCCTGAAAGTATTTTTGACTGAGCTGGTTTGCACACCAAGTGAACAGTTTTATCTTGCTAGAAGGGTAGTAACAGATACAAAGAGTTGTGAAGGATTTGGAATCAGATCCAGGGCCAAAAGCTCTTCTAATGTTCACACTTTGAGGAAAAAAGAAAAGTTTAATTTTCCCATAAATCTCCTCTAGTGAAGTCATAATCCACGGTGTAAAATCACAATCAATACTAAAAAAGGTATTGTAAAACCAACAAATTAAATAGAAAAGATTCAAATGTATATATAATTTGTGTAATATAGCATTGGTTTGGGGGGGGGGGGGTGTTTTGGTCTGAAATACCTGCTGGACTCCCAAGGGGGAACATTTTCTACTTTTTAGCTCAAGTCTAAGTAACAGCCTGGGTAAAACATGATCAAGGTGCTGTCCTGACCATGCACTCTTGATATTTTCTAACCTCAGAAATCCAGTTTCCTGAGTTAGGATGTCCAAGGAAAAAAATATTGGGGGGAACAGAATGAAGGAGTTGAACATCTTTTCCTACAACAAAGCCACTGGTAATCCCCAAAACTGCACAGACAGAATTTCATTGGAAAGAGCATCTTAGTGAAAGATCATCTATTCTTTTGAAGAGCAGCAGTAAAAGCTACCTTTAAGAGAAACAAAAGGGAGTATTTCACCTCTGAACTCCAGCACTGCATTATTTCAGTTCACAAGTATGACATCAAGGAGTTTGTGTTTTCAGCCACAGACACATCACGTGTGAGCTGTGTATTCCCTGACTTGGCAATTAATCACCTGCCTGGTGTTTTCCTGGAAGCTGAGTATTTCAAACAAGACATATTTGCTAGCTAGACCCTTCTTAATCCACTGGTTCATCCTGGAAAAGAAAAAAAACCAACTTCAATAGTTTCAGGAGATGTAAGGCATCCTTATCTGCTTCTCCTGTACCGAGCTGGTGGCTTAGCACTCAGGTCACAAGGCCTGATGGCTTCAGCAAGGCTGCTGTGTTCTGCTGCCTCTCCAGCCAAGCAAAATGGTTATTTTCTTGGTATGAAACAACAACAGTATAAAAAAAAAACCCCACAAAACCCACCTTTCTGGTACTTCTTGCAAACAGGGTGTCTCCAACACAAAGATACCTGCGCTCTGGAGCGGCATCACTTCAAAGGACCACCTGCTTGCTGCAAGGAGGGGCTGCCTGAGGGGTCTTTATAAACACATGAGCATCTCTGCCAGATCCCAAACCTGCGGTAGAAACTTGTGCACACACCTCACTTCCCACAGGCCCTAACAACAGTGTCAGGAGCTGGGTACAAGGCTGATTTTGCACTTGGAGCTCCCTTCCCCTAAATAAAATTCCCTCATCAAAGCGTTCACAACAAAATAAGGTAAACCCCAAGTGTGTATTTCTCTAGGTACAAACATGCCCCCAACAAAGAATCCCTTCCCTGCAAAAACAAACAAGAAAACATTGGTACCAACCCTCATGGGTTTGCTGACAAACACTGCAACACCCCATTAGCTCATGATAATGAAATCCCATTGACTCATCTACCCTGCCTGCAAGAGTGAAATCTAAACCAGCACAGTATTACCCTGTAAACATGCAAAAGAGTGCTCGAGGCCACCCCAGGAGAGCTTAACGGGTGACGTCCACCTGAGCAGTGAAGGTCACAGAAGAGCAGAATAATCATTTCAGTTACACAAGTGACAAACGTACCATGAGAGACAGGCTGCAGATGGAAACAGCACTAGTGTGGTACGTGTTGATATGCATTAATCAAATCTGATTTTGAAGCATCAGGAGAGAAACCTGTTTCAAGAGCAGGCAAGGCAACGGGAGTAAGACTGGTGATTGCCTACAAAGAGGCCCCTCTGCTCTGCTGAATTTATTTGGTTTATGCAATCCCTGTGAGTGTGCAAGCAGTCACACCTGAGTATAGATGCTGCGGTGAAAATTTGCTGTAAACAAGTGAGTTGAAAGCAGAACAGAAAGAACCACTACCCATCAAGTAGAAAGACTGAGCTCAAGCACCCCCAGAGTCTCCTCTGCCCTAGGGAAAAAATAAATAAGCCACATATCCATTAAAAAGAAGAAGTATCCCCAATTTTTGGTGACACAACCCACACCCAACACATATCTTCCTTAACCAAGCCACCACCAAGAGCAACTTCCTCCATAGCACCACTAACCCCCATCTCCTTGGTACCAACCCTAAAAACAAAAACAACCCAGTGCCACAATGACAGCTACTATCAGACTGGGAAAAAAAAAAAAAAGAAAATAAGAAAGAGGTCAACTCCTTTTTCCATCCAGCTTCAGGAGGTTCTCCAGCCACAAAGTACAGAGCAATCAAGGCACACAAGCTTTAAGACACACTGAAAAGCAGCTGGTACTTCAGTTAACAAACAAGCCAGAAATTACAAGCTGAGCAGCATCTGCCTGTCTGTAAAACCCCTCTAAACAGAGTGAGTTCCCAAGCAGAGGTCTGTTATCAAAGCTGGTTGCTAGAGGTATGCAAAGAGCACACTGCAGTCCTGTTACCCCAGCCAGGAGAAATTCAGCTAGCAGGCCACAGAGCCCAGAAACACCGGCTGCCTCCACAAATAAAACCTGTAAGAACGGATGAAATCTGTTCCACAGGAGAAGAAAAAAAATAAATAAATACAAGGCTAAGAGAGGAAGAAACGCATTTTAAGCCCAAAGATGATCAAACTCCAACAGGGAGAGCCCACACCAGCCCCAAAGGACAGGCAGCTCATCAGACAATGCAGGAATCTCCCTGCAGAATCCCAACTACCTTTTTTTTTTTTCCCCCTCCCTCTTCCTCCGGCCTCCATCTCTGCCACAGCTAGGTTGAACACAGCGAGCCGAAGGGAAAGCCATCCATCACCGTGGGGGAAGAACACCACCGTTTAAAACCCCAGGGCTTCCCAACAGACTTCAGAGAAACCTCCAGATTACCAGGGTTTACACCAAGGCTGTCGTTCCGGCTTTTGTTTTGACTAATTCGGAGGAACATCTTGGAGTGCAAAACCTTCCCCTGCGGTATTTGCAACCCAAATATTGCAGCACTGAGCTAATTTCAGCGAGCTGGCACACAAAATCGACTACCAGAGTGATTAGGTCCAGAAAATGAAGGCAAGCTAAATTTAGGCATAACTATCCGATGCAACATTAGTAACATGTCGTTTCCCTTCTCCAGAAAGGAATTTAAGTTATTTTCCCCCCCTCCCTCATAAGCTGACGAGGCTGCTTTTCAGATCAAGGCTCTCCATCCTCCCTGGGAAGGGCCCTACAGCTTTCCTAACGCCAAGCCGAGGTGCAGCACCCCGAGGCAGAGCCTTCCCCAAACCCACGGGAGCATCCCGACAGCATCCTCCCCAGGAGAGAGCCTTTGTCCCCACATCCCCAGGGCTCTCCCCCCTCAGCTCCCCACATGCCTCCTCCACTCCAAGGCGGGACTCGCCCGTTTCCCCGCACTGCAGGAGCTGCCGGCCCGCATCCCTCCCCCCCCCCCCCCCCCCCCCCCCATCCTTCCCCGCAGGCCCACAGCCTTCCCCAGGCCGCCCCCAAAGCCGCTCACTTTCTCTTGTACTCATCCCGCTCCCGCTTGACTTTGGCCAGCACGTTGTAGAGGGCGCGGATCTCCGGGGTGATGGTGTCGATTTGGACCCCGACGCCGTCCGGATGGATCCAGGAGACACCGGGCCCTTGTACCGTCTCCAACCCTCCGCCTCCGGTACGCCGCACCTGGGTGTAACTCCAGATGGTACCGGGCAAACGGCTGTAGTGAGGAGGGGAGGCGAGGGGACCGGCGGCCAGGCCGTGGCCGGGGCCCGACGGCGGCGGCAGCAGCGGGGCGGTACCGGAGTCGGTCTGCACGGCCTGGTCTCGGGAGAAGGTCTTGTAGCGCAGGCGGCGGTCGCGCTCGCTCTGCTGGGCCGCCAGCTGCTTCTCCAGCAGCCGGTTGCGCCGCTCCAGCTCGTGGACCTTGGCCAGGAAGCAGCGGAACCGCACGTTCAGCCCCTTCAGCAGGTGGATGTTGGAGCCCAGGTCGTTACGGAGCGCCGCCGTTACCGGCGGGCCGCCCCCCCCACCCGCCGCCGCAGCCGCCGCAGCCGCCGCAGCCGCTATCGCCGCTGCCGCCGGGCTGCCGGGGCCGCCGCTGCCGGGCCCCAGCGGGCAAGAAGCGGCCGCCGCGCCGGGGGCGAAAGCGCGGGCCATCTCTCCGAAGAGAAGCGAGTTCATCGCCCGGCGGGGCCGCCTCGGCCCCGGGTGAGGTGAGGTGAGGCGCGGAGCGGGCCGGTTTAACGGTCGCTGAGGCAGGGAGCGCGCAGGCCGCGGGACGGGCGCTGAGGAGAGAAGGAGGAGAGAAGAAGGTGAGACCGGTACCGGCACCGCTGCCGTCTCCTCCTCCCGCTCCTGCGGCCGGCGATACCCGGTCACTGAGCGGCCGCCGGCACAGGGCGGAGCGGACCCGGCTCCACCTCACCGCGCCCCCGGCGCCAGAGGCTGCGGGCCGCGCTGCCGCCGGGCCGCTCCCCCAGCCAGGCCCCGCCTTTCCCGGGCCCTTGCCCGCCCAACAGCCGCGCCGCTTCCCGCAGAGCCCCGCCCGGGCCCCGCCGCTTCCCGCAGGCGCCGCCCCGCGGTGCCGCATGCGGGTGGAGGGTCCCTCCACGTGTGGTTTTGGAGGGGGCCCGGGGACACACACACCCCCCTCCAGGCCCCCCCGCGCCCCTCAGCCTGTCCCCAGGGCGGCCACACCGCGGGCGGCCCCTGCTCCCCTCAGTGAAGGGCTCCCTGCGGCCTTGCTGCCGGCTCTTGGGGAAACCTCTTGATGGGCAAGATTTAATTAACACGGGGTGAATCTTGTTATCCAAACGCAGGGCCCCCGCCTCAGACGGCGTTGATATTCCAACGATTAAATTATTAAATAAGCGTTTCCCCCAACTGCCGCCCCCGGGCCCGCTGGAAGGTTATTGTCTAATTGAGTTACAGGAGCGGATGGGAACCGTGCTCAGGGCAGGCAGGAAACTCCCAGCAACGCTGGTGTAAAGCTGTAGGGACGCTCAAATAGTCTTGGAATTAGGAAGGACGCTGCTTGATGGGCAATATTTACGTTCAAAGTAGACGGGCACCAGCAGCCCCTTGCCAAAACTCCACCAGCACCTGTGAGCTGTGCTCAGTGCGGCAAATGGAGGCTCTTCAAAGGGCTCTGTTAATGTGTCCGGGGCCTGTGTTCTCCTGGCACCTCCTGGGTGAAAAATAAAGGTACTGGGTGGAGGTGCTTTCCTAAAAGGGTGACTCAAAGGAACACCTCAGAGGATTATCTCTTGCCAAGCGCTTTAGCCTGGGTTTACATAGAGTGTGACCTGCGCTCACGGCTGAGGTTACGAGAGAACACCTCTTGTACGTGGTTGTGAGGGATGGCTGGAACTGCTGATGTTGGGTATGGTTGGTGCATCCAACTGAGCTGCCTTTAAAGGAAAAAAAAAAAAGCAGCAAAGCATTGCAGGTCGCTGGGAGACCTTTCCACAGTGTGTGACCGCCCTGCAGATTGTAGAATAGAACCATAGAATGGTTGGGGTTGGAAGGGACCCCAAGGGTCACAGAGCTCCAACCCCCCTGCCACAGGCAGGGACACCAACCTCCAGGCCTGGAGCTACACAAGGTTGCCCAGGGCCCCATCCAACCTGGCCTTGAACACCCCCAGGGACGGGGCACCCACCCCCTCTCTGGGCAGCCTGTTCTAGCCCCTCACCACTCTCTCTGGAAAAAACTTCCCCCTAATATCTAATTTAACCCTTCCCTCCTTCAGCTTCACTGCATCCCCCTTGTCCTGCCAGTCTCTGCCCTTTAACAGGCTGATTCCCCTCCTGTTCCTCTACTCCCTTCAGGGACTGGCAGGCTGCAATGAGGTCCCCCCACAGCCTTCTCTGGGCTGAACAAGCCCAGCTCCTTCAGCCTCTCTTCACAGGGGAGGTACTCCAGCCCTCTGATCATCTCTGTGGCTCTAGATTCACAGCAAGACCTGCAAAGAGCAAGAATAGGCTAAAACTGCCAAGAAGGAGGTGATGATTAGGGGCAGGAGCCAGCAGAGAGCTGGTTTCTCCCAGATCTGGGTGACTTTTTAGGCACACAGTGTCCATGCAGCAGGCAGTGATGTTGGAAAGAGCTGTGTGACTTCAGAACCTGGCGAAATCATGCAGTTACTAGCTGGGAAAACACTGTTGGACACCAAGAGATGTATTCAGTTAGTTATTTTCCCTTAAGGAAGCAGGGAAATGTCAGAGGGACTGATAAACCACCCGGTTAATTAATGCTTTGGCGATGCATATCGTGGTTGCACGATATCCCCGGGTTGCCCACAGTCACCACCAGCATCCTGCTCCGCCCCTGGGCATTTCATCCCAGCCCCTGAAAGTGAATCAGCTGGAATTAATCGCAACAATTAATTAAGCTTAAGCTCAGAGAAATGGGAATTTCTCTTCCATGAAGCCTTGTACAGCCACAGAGTTGACCTGCTGCCGCCGTGCCGAGCAGCCACGGTCCGGCGTGTGGGATACCCTGCGGTGGCTGGGGACATTCCTGGAGGGATTCCTCTGATTCCAGCCATGGAAAAGCTCTCTGCTGCCTGCTGATTGCAGATATAAATAATGAAGCACTGATGAGCCCTTTCCTATTTGGACAGGGAGGAAAAGGGATGGGAAATGGTGCTATTTCTGAACACAGAAACTATCCGGCAATTAAATGACAGTGACCACCCCAGCGATGCTAATAATAACAAGCACTGGGTTTATTTTGGCTCTCAGTTGCTCAATGGGGCCTGAGGACACTCAGCTTTGAGTTTTCCCCCATTTTTACCTTCCCTTTGTCACCATCCTTCGCTCACAAACCTCGTTGGCTGTTTCAGGGCTGCTCTCTGCATCTGCTTAGGGTTTTTTTTGATTTGGTGATAGACATTGGAGCTTTCTTAGCCTGACACATGTGGAAACATGTTCCCTTGGGTCTGCCTTCCTTCAGAAGGACCACATTTGGCTAAACCCAACCAAACTAGGCGACCTCACCAGCAAACACTTGGAGCACTGAGCTCCAGCGAGCAAAGGATGCTTCCCCTGTGCTGAGTGACCGTTCGTGCACTGGAACAAATTCCCCTCTAAAACCAAGAAGCAAAAACTCCCTTGGCTTATCATCCATAAAACTCCCCATCCCTCAAAAATGCCCTCTCACCTGGGATGGGGGGAAGATCATCCCTCTGGAGAGCTCTTACATAGTTTGGAAACAAAAGCTGCTACAGCCATTTCAACCCAAAAAAGGCGAGTGAAGGATGCAGCAACAGATAAAGATGCTGAGGGCGGCGGTGAAGCATCCGCTAACTCAGAGCAGTTGAGACATGCCATAGTATTTCCTTGGAGACTGTGGCAATATTCCTTACTCCCTTAGTAACCAAATATTTGCATCTGTATTGAGTATGGTGGCAAATATGCATCGATAAGCTCATACAGGCCTCTGCAGGTGTGTTTTAGGACACAGCCATTGCTTTGGCAGCTCGTCGAGGATAATTGCGGGGTGCTGCATTGTTAATTTGGGCATGCCCCAGCGCACAGTTTCCATCCCATCATGGCTAAGCTTTTCATTCCCCAGGTAGACCCTGGTCTGATTAATTTAAAAGCCAAACAACTCTGAAAGAACTTCTGTCTTTTGGGAAAAGATACAATTTCTTTGTTGCTGTGCCCCACGCTTTGTAACCTGCACTGGCCTCAGTGCTGGGTTGAGCAGCTTTCAAAGCTCAAAGCACAAATGATGGTCATTTATTTATCCAAATCTCCCTTCCCAAAGCTGTTAGCTGAGGAATTTCATTCCTTGGACTGGGGGGAGGTTTAGCTTTACACAGGATGCAGACATCTGCCTGGTGGAGCTGCTGATGGGGAGTACTGGGGCTGCGTTTCCTCCCAGTATCCCACTCCCTGGGCAGGTGTTTCTTGCCTCCTCTCCTTCTCCATCAGCACAGGACAATGGGATCTGCCCCACAGAGGGGATCCCATGTGCCACCGTGCCCTGGACCACTCAGCCCATCTGCCTTCCATCCCAAACCCAGAGGGATGCTGGTGGCAGCTGCGAGAAAACTTGGTGTCAGCGAAGTGAGTCAATGAGCTGAAGCTGTCAGAGCAGCTCCCCCCTCAGATTTCCCAATGTCCTGGGGTGTTGCTGAGGGAGGGGTCCTTGGGTGGGACTCCCTGACAGACAGACGCCCAGTTTTTGATGATTCCCAGCTCTGGCAAATACCTTTCCACTGCAGCAGGCGATGTGGTCACCGAGCTCAGTGTACCAAAGCTGCTTACAGCAGTGAAACCTGGGCTGAGGGAAGAGAAATGGGAATGACCTGGCACATGGGAGATGCACCTTTGCTGTCTGATCTCATCACCTGGGAATTAGGGGTTTTGTCATCAAATATTAGGAATAATTAAAGGATAGTGCTAGGTTTAGAATGCGCTCATATTTGTTCATTAAATAAGATTAAAAAACAGGCTGGGAGAAGCTGTGGGGATTAAACAGCTCCTGGGGTGTCCCAACATGCAGATGTTCACCTGCCTGGGCGATGTGGCAAGCACCAACACCACAGCCAACTGGAGACACCAACACAACACAGCATTCCCAGCATCAGTCAGGGGCTGAGAAGGAGATTTTGCTCCTTCCCAGGGCGCTGGCTGCAGCTCCCATTGCTACCCAAAGCATCCCAAGCTCTTCCCCATCCCAACCTGCCCATCTCAGGGTGAGGACACTCGCTCACCCCAGGGTCAGCAAGGTTCTGTTGCCTCAGCACTTGGGAAAGAGCAGGCACTAAGCAGGATTATTATTAACCGCAGTAATTATCGGGGTTATCATCATTATGGTAAACAATCTCTGTATCTAAACGATTCAAAGCTGACAGCCCATTAATCAGTGGGTATTCCCTCCTGCCCTCTGCCTCCTCCCTAAATTAAAGCATCACCTTCACTCCTCTCTCACCTCCTCCAGCCCCATGGTGGAGAAGGATGCAAAACATGCTGGACATGACCTTGCTGGCAAGACCAGCCAAGAGTGAACACCACCTCCTTGCCACCTCTGTGGGTTTTGTAGAGCAGCCCAGCCTCTCTGCATCTATCAAACCTGAATTTATGCCCCAAAAAGCTCATTTTTGGCAATTTTGGCTTAATAAATGCCCTTCTCCATACAATACCCCTTCCCCAGCAGAGAAAGGCTGGAGGGATGGTGTTAGCCCGCTTCTCCAGGAGCGTAAAACCAGTGCAAAAAATAATCAATATATTCCCCCTGTGGAGCTGGTCGGGGCTAATCACAGCATCCCTGGAAGCAGACCTGGGCTGTCTACATCAAACCATTTCTCCTGGGGCTCCAGGGCCCCCTGGACATTTACAGGTTACCAAGGACTCACTGGAGGGTTGCACCAGCCTGGGCTGGAGCTTGCCTCCAGCTCGGGCTTGGTTGGTTGTGATTCACCTAAAAGTGCTTTAGGTGAGTCAGGCAGAAGAGTGTCAGGGCAGCCACACGTTTCCAGAAAGAAGCTCCTGGATGTTTCCTGGAGGAGGAAATCCATTGTGAGGTGCCCGATGCTCCTTGGGGGGTGCAGGAAGGGGCCAGGTGTGCTCTGGAAACGTGCCTGTGGTAACAGCGAGGCAAAGGGGAGAATCCTTGTGGATCGGGGAGTTTCTAACTCCTGCTTCCCCACGGGCCTTGCAGCACCAGAGCCTGCATGCAGGGAAGAGCGCTGGGCACAGAGTTATCCTGCTCTAAGAAAAGCTGAATAAGCAGGATGAAAATAAATCCAGTCTTTCAAGAGGCAGCAGGCAGATCTCTTCACTCAGCTCAGCAGCCTGAAAGCTGCGTTCCTCACCCTGTCTCTGGGAATGCTGTGTTTGGGGGGAAAGGCAGGGGGGGTGTGTGATGCCCAGAGACAACTAACCTGCCTCAGGTCCCAGCGTTAAAACACAAGGGCTTCTCCCTCAACATGCAAGTTGCACCATTTTATTTTTAACTAAACAGCAGACTTGATCTCACCAAAAGAATCCACAAATGGGGGGTTAGCTGGGATATATTTTTTTTTTGGTTGAAATAAAAAACAAACATCAGATCCCATTGCAGCAAACACTCAACCCAAAGTTTTCTGCCAGTGTAAGCACAAACCCAGCTGTAGGAGCTGTTTCCATGTGGTTGGAGGCATCTGGTATCTCAGTGCTTTGCTGTTGCCTCCTTGAGCAACATCTCAGCATCGCCTTGGCGATGTTTTCATACAAAAAGGTTCTTTGCTGATTAATGATGGGGTTGCTTTTGGTCCTGGGGGTGCTCACACATAGGAACGCTCCCCAGTAATCTTCAGACAAAGGGAAAAGAGGTTTCTGGCTCCAGATTTCTGCATTTGAGACCACGATCCTGAGACATGCCCATGTGATTGCCTGGGCTCCACCACGGTCTTGCCAAACACACGTGGGCCACGTGTCCTTCCCCTGCCTGAAAAACAAGCCCAGGGAGATAAATCATTTGTCCTGCATAGGAAAAAGTCCAGGGAATCTTTTATGGCATCGAAATGTTGCAGCTCACTGTGTGTTTATGCTCAGCAGCTCTAATCCCAACGCTTGTTTGAAAATTCTTCCAGGCGACTGCAGGATGAGGGATGAATCCAGGCTGACAGGGCCCCTCCACCTGCTGCCAGCGTCGCAGCCCTGGGCAGGGCTGGGTCCTTCGCTCTCCCTGGGAGGTGTAACTCAAAGATTAATTAATAAACGATCCCTGGAGTTCGAGCCATGCAAACAGCCATGGTGGGATCATCTCGGGGATGCTGTTGCCCACTAAGTCAGGTTCAGAGCAATCCCAGGGCTCCCATGAACCACAAAGGATTTCCCCCCCCCCCCCAAAAAAACATCTTTTGCAAATGAACTGGGTGTTTTTAGAGAGTTGACTCCCTTGTCCAGCAGGTGGTTTGGTTCATCAGTTTCAGTCCTTCCACCTGTTCTGAGGCACTTTCCCTCAGTTTTGCTCCTCTTGCTTCTAATTTAGGCAGCAGCTTCCCCTACAAAGTCTTTGCAGACTCCCCCAACCCCAGCCAGGGGGATTTTGCAGCATCGCCTTCGTGCAGTACTGCAAATGCTTCAGCCTCTGCGTCTGGCTCATCTCAGCTGGAACTTTCCAAAACACTCTTCTTTTGCTCTTGCCCTTCTCTGGCTCTTCTGGGGTTGTTACTGCCATTAGTCTCTCCTGAGGGATCCTGCTCTGCAGAAGCATGATAGTGCCGTTTCCATCTTCCTTCCAAGCCCGGCTTCCCCATCAATCACAGCCCCACACACTCTGGCACTCGTTACTCTGCTGTTACTTTATAAAACACAGCTCGGGGCCTTTGCAAAACCCTCCAGAAGAGCTCCAGGGGTTACCAGTAAGGACATTCCACATCATCCTGTGCAGATCCTACTTCCTCACAGGAGGGACATCGGTGAATGAACAGCAATGGCTTTCTGCTTCTGGTAAGGACCAGCTGATCCAGCTTCACAGGGAGGAAAGAGTTCTTCAGCTGGTGTGAACTCTCCCAGGTCCCACAGTAACAGAGGCTGTTTTCACAAAAGACCTGTGCCGGCATAAACGGAGCTACACCAGGATCTGTGTCAGCAACACCGGGACTTCCCCTCTTCCAGGGGGCTGCGGATGAGAAGTCTTCTCAGGAGGTAGTGAGGCAGCCCGGTGTCCCTCCCCTTTCCAAATCCTGTCAGTCGCTCTCAGCCAGAGCTTGAGCAGTCAGTGGAACGGAAATCAAAGCATGGCATGGTTTGAGTCTTGGAGCTTGGCTCTCTGTGTTGTGAGCAGCTCTAGGACCACGGTCCCAAAAACCTGGTTTCTTGGTGCTGGCTCACCGCTCCTTTCAGGGGTCACAGCTCTGACCTGCCCACACTACTCTGTGCTGGTACTGGTGAACAATGCCCAGGCATCCAGCTATAGTCTATTCCAGCTGCTCATCCAGAGAGGAGACCATTATGTTTGCCTTTGCTTTGAAAATGAGAGGTGATTTTCTCTTCTACATGGTTAAAAGGCAGGCGAAGTGGAGAAACACCATACAACCGAACCACCTGTGCACCTCAGCACGTCCTGCAGCTTCATAGGGGATTAACCCCAGAGACAAGGCAGCCCACTGAACCAGGCTCACAGCCTTCACGGGACACCAACCCAAACTCCTCAGGGTCACCTGTAATTCTCCTCCCCAGAACCAGATCCAACAGCTGGGAGTGACATAAGCCCCCACTGCGCCTTCACCTGCTCGCTAAGTGCCAAATCATACCGCGTGCTCGGCGCTGACAAAAGGCATCAAACAGGTCAACTAGTTATTCAGCCTGGAAAATTACAGTTATTTATGGGATGGGACTGTGTTAGGGCTGCAGAAATTCAAGTTCAAACAGAGACGAGGAAGACAGGGAAAGCTTTATTAGAGTCCAGCTTAACCACCTGTCAGCTGGGTTACAGAACAGCAGAACCGGTGGGAACGGTGAGTTACCAGCATGCACAACTTGGTGGGGGGGGGAGAGGCAAGGCTGTATCCAAAGCAGGTACAGGGCCTCGGGCCCGGGCATGCACACCAGAGCACACACTACCCCGGGGCAAGCGGCCGGCTTGAGGAGTGGCTGGTGTCTGTTTTTCCCATGCATTTTGCTGAAGCAGAGAGGTTTTACCAGAGAGGGAAAAGAAATGAACCCGATGTGAGCAGCATCCCCCTGTGAGGCGCCGTCGCCGTGGTACTACGCGGGGTGAGGCGATAACATGCACGCGCTCGCTTTGAATACAGCCTTGGTGAGAGGAAAGACACTGTGATACGCAACATGCCATGGAGAGGGGTAACACGACGCACGTGGGGAGACAACAGCCGCCCTCACCCGGGTGAAGGAGCGGAAGGAAACGCTGTCCTTGCAGCCCACGAGTCCCTGAGGCTCGTGTTGCACAAGGGGAAACCTGCTCTGTGTGTACAGTCACCAGAGACGGTGCCAGTCTGCTCCCTCACTCACACGAGCCTTTCGTTTCCTTGTTTCCTTGTCCAGATCGTGGGTCAGAAAGAGCAGCAGCTCTGAGCCCCAAGAGAAGGAGCTCTGAAAGAAAACATGAGAAAGAACTTGGCATTTTAGGCTCCTGCACGGTCGAAGTACTAGTCGAACCCATCTTACCCATTTGTTCGATTTATTTAACTTCAAAGAGGTGCACACTAAAGCATTAAGATTTACTGGTTTAGAGTCCTCTCTGTACAAGTTCTTTCAACCAGGTCAAATACAGAAGGCTTTACAGATAGAAGCACTGAAATACAAGATAAAACAAATCTAAATTCCAAATCACTCCAAGGAGAAAAACTGTAGAAAATAAAAAACAACCAACCAACCAACCAAAATAAAACCAAAAAAAAAAACCCTGCAGCACTCCTCAGGGAAGGGACAGACTGCACCGGGAGAACACAGAGGGGTGGAAGGCAAGCTAGCAGAGTCTCTGCCTGATGCTTCGCGGTGCTGGCGGCTCAGGGGATGGAGTTCAAAAGATCCTTGAGGAAGCTGTCGGGATCGCTGATTTCTGATAACAGCCCTTCAAACAAAACAAGATACAGAATAATTAGATCCACAGAGTGGTTTCTCCTGCCCACGTCAGGGATCTGTGCTGTGGTACGTACGAGTTACTAACAACAGCTGCAGCGTTATTTTAAGTATGGACAGGAGGGAGATAAACCCTTGTCGGAGGCACGTGCAGAAGGGACCGAAGCGCCTACGTTAAATCCATACGGCTCTTGTGCTCCTGTGGGGACCCTGCCAGCTGGCTGCCTGGAAGCTCCCTACATTGGACACTGAGAGGCTGGCTACTAACTCCAGACAACTCCGAGTAGCATCTCCGCACATTGATTTTTCAGCACTCCTGAGGACCCCAAAATCCCTAAGGCAGGAACTCTCACTGCACTGAACCGCTGCCTTTAGTGTACGGCCGCATGTTTCCCAAACCCCACAAACCCAAACCCGATGTACAAACGTTTAACAGAGCAAGGAGAGGACGTGGGGTCAGGTGAGAGAATTTTCCTGCCTGGGGATGCTCAAGTGTGACTCTCAACTGTTTGTGAAATAGCTCAGGCAATGCCAGGGTGCTGAGGTCTCCTCCTCCCGTCGCTTGGTACAAACAAGCCGCTGCAGCAGGCTGAGGAACGCTGCGGGCTGAAGCGAGTGGCGGTCACGCTGCGTCAGGCAGCCTATAAAAGGGAAAGCTCCCACTTACCAGCCACATCCAGAAACTCAGAAAACGTTTCGACTGGCATGAACTCCTCCTGGAAGGTTTTCAGGGCCTTGTCCGCAGCTTCGTGTATTGGCATGTCGTTGTGTCGTATGAACTCGGCAAGAGAGTAGGACCAGCCTCCCTCTGTGTTACTGGTAGGCACCTTCTATGAGAGGGGAAAATGGGACCACATCAGCAAAGCAACGATTTCCATGAGGAATTGCAAACCCTGGCCCCCATGTCTGATAAACCTTTCCTGCAGAATACAGATGCAGTCACAGGCATTTGCTCACCCCAATTATTTAACGCTCTGTGGAAGCTGCAAGCTTCCCTGTGGTGGTTGCCCCTACCTCCTTCCTTATCCAAATGTTTTCCCAGCATCCCTGCTTTAGTGAACCATGAGCAGGAGAAAACCCCACCCAAATACACAATAAGGGGTGCTGCAAACTGGTGAAGTCTCTTTGATTGTTCCACTACCGAATTCTGAGGGGCATGAGGAGCACAGGCAGCCTCATGCATCCTGCTGCTCACACAAGGTGAAGTTTGATGTTTATGAGGATCTCAGAAACAGAAGCTTTGAGCTGTTTCACATGCATGTAGTTGCTCGGGTTAGAAAGCTGATATAAATGAACTTCCAGCGTTTCTTCTTACCTTGAACATGTTGTAAATGAGATCTACTAGGGCCCAGAAGAGAAGGCCGGAGCGGTACGTTGCGTATTCCTTCACTGTCTTATCTGCCAGTCTGGAAGGTAATGAGATCAGTCCATGAGTTAATCACTTTACTGCGCTGCAGTAACCGATGTGATGAACAGCCCAAACCAGCTAAAAAGCCCATCGATAACCCACATGAAGCTCAGCTCTGTGGAAGCTTTACTGCCTGCTCTGGGATGTGAAACAAACCCCAGGCATCCCAATTCCTGTGCTAGGAAGTCACTCTGCCCGCTGTGCCTAGTGTAACCGAAGAAGGTCAGCCAACAAGACCTTATTTCATGGGAAGAAAACCAGCCCAGAGGGAGGTGAGCTGCTGAGATTATGCAGGATGCCAACAGCAAAGTCGGAAAAAGCAACAGGCAGCCCCTGTTTGTATGCTCACTGCTTGGGGAACAGCAGGATCCTGAAACTAAGTCTTGGTTTCAGATGCAGTACAATGAGGGAGAACATGGTTTTGCTTCTACCTCACAAAAGTGCTTCTGAAAGAAGTATTTTGTCCCTGATGAAAAAGGAATTTCCGTTCAATATCTCCTTGGTTATTCTATTGCCTTGAAAGGGCATCATTTGGAAACTGAGCATCTGGCTCGAGAAATGCTGTAAGAGGTGCAGAGCTGTCCTGGCACAACAGCTCCCAAAGTTTACAGGATTAATCACCAACAGGTCCTGGCAAGGTGGAACCTCTTGCCAACAACTCTAATGGGTTTGGAATTCTCTTGCATGTGTTTCTCAGGTACATCTGCCTCCATCACATGCTGCTTCCTGCTCATCACTTAAAAGCTTTGGGAAAGAAAGGAATAACAAGCCCTGTTTGATGCATCTAGAACTAGTTCAGCTGCTGATGCGAGTCAGCAAGACACAGGGGCATCATCTGACCACGGGCCCAACCACACTCTGCCACAGGATGGGTTTTTAGAGGGGGAAATGAAGGCTTTGCTGCTCCTGTCCTAAGAAGTTCCACTTGCATACCAGCTCTTCAAACAGACAGCTTGGTAGGCAGCAGTCTGCTTGGGCAGCTAGGCTTAATTATTTAAAGGCAAACCAATTAGTAAAGGTGACTAAATTTCCACGGGAAGAGCAGCGACGTCGAGCGAGGCTAATTCTAGACTCCCAAATACTGCAAGCCAGGGTTTCTTTTTATGTGAATGGTTTTCATCTAATTGGAGTCTGCTCCTTTAATTGAAAACTAAAAGGCCCTTGTGGGTTAAGTCTGGTAGGTACCTTCTGGAGCAGCTACTTGGTATAATAGCTGCTGCATTTTCATTAATGTAAGCTGGTTTGGGCTCATCAGCCATGCGTGGATCACCAGCAGAAGGGTAACACATTAACACTCTGGGAGCCTGGCTGCTCTCCTGTTTGTTTTAGAAAGGTCACAATAGCAAAGGGGAAAAATCAAAAGGGTATTTTCCTCCCAACCTCCAGACAAAAGTGATACTGAAAAGCCTCTGTAGGACTTTTCTGGCCAGACTTCTTGGTTCAGTAATTAGAAGCAGGTAATCAGTCACTGATCCACTTCCTTGGGATTTGTAAGCTGTATTTACAAAAAACCCTCACCCAGAACTCCTGTATGTCCTGGCACTTTCATCTCTGGGTTTAAATACAAAATGTTTCTAAAGCCCAGAAGGTGCTGGGCGTCCCTTGCTTCCGGCTTGCAGCCAAGCTGCCATAGCTGTAGCTCCTGGCAGGGACAGAAGACATTTTTGGCTAGATTCTCCTCAAATCTACCTTATGAGAGCAGCTGGATAAAACACCTAACCACAGGAGAGGACACAGGCACTATTTGTTGCCTTAAGTATGAGGGAATAGAGAGTCCTGCCTGCACCTTTGTTGGTAAGATTTATAAAGCTCTTTTTAGGGCCATGAGTGGATCCTCAGCTGCTTTTTGATGCTCTGTTGGTTCCTACAGCATCTCCCCTCTACCTCCTTGGGAGAAGGCAGCAGCGAGCCCTTGTGTCTCTCTAAACTTCCCCACACCCCTGGGGTAATGCAGAGCTGCCAGAGACCACCCGGGTCCTGCATCTACTGCAGAACACTCATTGTAATCTTCTGTATGCAGATGGTACTGTGATGGTGCAGACTCCCTGGGTTCCTCTTTGCCTTGGCCTACAAATTCAAGGCCCTGGCACTTATCTGCAGAGCGTTTCATTGTCCGCTGCCTTCTGCCTCATTTTCCACAAGAATTAGTAAGCACAGACCTTGGAAATAAGAACTGCTGTATTTCTACTTCGGAGAGGTATTATCAGCGGAAGGCTTTGTGCTCTCTGTCTGCAGGGATTAAAGCAAGCCCTTCAATAAACCTTGACATCATTCCTGAGAACTATTTCTGAGTGTTTTCCCCTGAAATTCCAGGCATTGGATGGTTTAGCTGGAAAGTTCTTGCGATGTATGTCCCTTTCAATATGCTTTATTACAGAAACCCTTAGAGATAAGTTGGGAATGAAACAGAACAATTTACTGAGGGTTTTAAAAACCACCAAAACCAGCAAGACCCATGCAGGGGCTCTGCTTTACTGGGGCCTTTCATGGGCCACATGAAAAGCTGAGGGAACAGATCTCACTGATAATCTCTCCTGTAACAGTCAAACCCCCTTTCCCAGAACTCAGGCAGGGTGGGGAAAGAGGAGACGCCAACACAGCGCATGCTGGGCTGGAATGGCAGAAGCCAGCAGAGGAATCAATACAGGAGTCCCTTTAAGGGCTCCTTCACTTCTGATGCCTCTAATAGCATTGATGCATGCTGTGTTGTGTGGTACTGCGAGGTAATGACTTTATCAAACACATAATTAATGTCATCAGAACAAGAATGCCCTTTAATGCGACTAAGAATAATAATGAATTTATTCCTAATTATGACAGCTATTTAAAATCATCTTTTCAGAAACTGCAATTCCCCTTCCTTCACTGGAAGCAAGTGCTTTTGTCAGGCAGGCGCAGCCGCTTATTCTTGTGCTTCCACTGCTTGACAGCTGCTATTGATTTTTTTTCTTTCCTTTTCTAAAAGCAATGGCATTTGATTTCTATTTCTATTTTTCTATTTAAGGAGGCTGGTGCGCCGATCAAAAGAGCTTCTTTAGCAAGGCAAGCAGAGAGCACACGCTAGCAGCTCAGGAACAGCACGCAGCAGAGGTTACTCCTGTTTTACTCAAGATGTGTGTGTGTGTGTGGAATTACCATCCTTCCATTTTCCCACTACACTATATAGTACATATAGGTACATACTATAGCTCTCCTAGGAACAGCATTGTTTGCAATGGACTTACTGCAAAATCCCCACAGAACCGAATGCTCCAGCTTGTACCTCTGCAACACCACATACAGAGCTACTCAGCAGGGCTATTACTACAGGCTATCCTAAAACACACACACAGCTTTACCTCCTTCCCACCCGCAGCAGCGGGGTGGTGACTAACCTGCTGGCTCCCCCTGGGGACACCACTCGCGCGTGGGAGGTGACGAGGAGCCTCTTGAGGATCTCCACTCTCATGGCTTTCCACTTCTCAGGGGGAGAGATGTGCAGCGCCAGCACGGTGTAATAATGGGGGCCGTCCACCTCGTAGGCACTCTCCACCCACTTCTCTTTGGGTTGCTCCATGAAGCTCTGGAGGTTCTTCTCCTCCCTTGACGTTGCTCGAGTTCTGAAACACAAGAAAAGCTTCAGCAGCTGTGCTGGCTCTTAGGTGTTCATCTGAAACACCTCCAGAGGTTTTATGGAGGAAACATGAGGAAAAGGCAGTGCTGGCTTTGCCCTGTCAGGTTTTCCCCCAAATTCATCCCCTCGTTGAGTATTTTCTCCCAGGGAAGCATACAAGCCCAGCAAACTCGCCCTCCCTTAGAGCTGTGTATGGCACGAGAGGTTTGCAAGGCAGCTGGCATTGCCCCAGTAGAGGACAATACTACAGTAGCTGGTTTTTTCCCTTTTTTTAGAGAAAAAAAATAGCCAGGCCATGTGTTCAGGTCGAACCATCTCCCATCTGACACTACACACATCCCTGTAGCTCCCACAGCCAGAGCTTAGAATCAGTTGCTGTTCTTCACCTACCACAAAAACAAGCATTGAGAAGATACAGGCCAATTTCAAACCACAAGAGAGAATGAACTTACTGGAAGCTTCTCCATATAATTTTGTCCCTTTTCCCTAGCTCCAGCCTCTTCAGGAGCCCAGACACCCAGAGCTGGCTGTGCACACGCTGTGTTACAGCAGACCTTGTGAAGATGTATCACACTTTACCACAATCTACCTCTCTGCCTCATTGGGAAGAAGCTGCTGACCAGGTAGCTCCCTTGGTGGTTACATTAGAGGTACTCTCCCTATCAGGAAGGGGTAAAGCAGCATCCCAGGAGATAAAGCTGTGTCTGGGTGTCAGCATTATGTGCCCTTTTCATTTGCTGTGTGATGCAGCCAGCAGCCAGCTAGTAGCTCTTTATTTTCTCCAGTTAATACCCAACATATCTTTAGGGGAAAAAGAAAAGAACATAAACTACATAATGCATTTTGGTACTACAACAGCCAGGCAGCGGGTTCTGGCCTCTCTGGTGCCAGTAAGCAGATGAAAAGAATAGTTTCATTTATTTCTCTCCCAAGGGACTCAGAAAACAATAGCACAGAGATCTGGAGAGAGATATTAAAAACAACAGACAAACTGCACTAGAGCCAAACCGCTGATTAGTTCCAGGCAAGAAAGTGAGAGAGATTTCACTGCATTTGGAGTGACCTTGGTTGAAGAGGCTTATTCTAAATAACATCCCCTTCTGGTATCAAAGGACCCCAAGGAAAGGTGTAAGGGTGCTTTGTTTCCACCTGGGGAACTGTGCTATCAAAACCAGCTCATGCACTCAAAAGCATTTTGGTGTCTATAGATTTGTACACTTGGACAGTGTCAAGCCAAAGCATGCCTGATACTTCTGCTTTGCATAAACAAGATACTACTGAAATGCCTCAGCAGAGTTGTTGCTGTGCTGCTGTTTTGCTGGTAAAACAAAATAAAATTTGAAATCTGTAAGGAAGGACCTGAAGTGTAACAGGAGAATTCTGGAACCAAAACAGATTCTGTTATTTTCATGTCAGATAAAATGATACCAGGGTTAAGTTTTCAACTAACATGTTACTTCATCGTGGTGTCTCTTCTGGCTGTTCAGAGAAAATTAAGCTGGGAGTGTTTCTTTAATCTAATAACGCTGGTGCTCACCCCAGAGGTAATAATTACATCTAGAATGGAAAGAGAAGCTAATTCCCAATTGCTTTTACTCAATAGGTTCCCTGTTATCCTGCATGTTCAGGCGGCAACGCTTTACACAGAACAATGTGGGACTGGAACAGCCTGCAGAAAACGTGCAATTTGGTTCCTTCTGAAACACTGGTGTGATTTTCCACTGTTCCTGCCACACACACGTTCAAAGCCCAGACTGCAGCAGCCCCCACAGACCTAACAGAGGCTGAGAGCAGAAGGCAGAGCTTGCTGCTCAGAGAAAGGTACTGACGTGTTGAGGACGTAGAGCACCGTGTGGATTATGTATGGGATGAGGTGGATGTTGCTCTCCCTTCCTCCTCCTCCGGTATCTACGCTGAATGATTGCTCCATCGCGAAGCGGAGGAACAGGAGTTTGATGTCATGGACGTTGAGCTGGTAGGTGGGTTCCCGCTGCCCTGTGCACTCCTGGAGGTATGTGTTGTGTCTGAAAGACAGCAGTAAGCCTTGCTTTAAAGAATGAACAGGGTATAAAAACACAAACTCTGCAACCTTCAATCAAGCTCCCTGAAGGGAGGCTTCTCCGCTCACATTGGCAAACCCAATTCCCTCTCCATACACATACACACTTCATCAATACTGTTTTCCCTATTACTAACTAGTCTAATATTAAACTAAATAGTATTAGACTAATAACTAAATTACTGAATAGTCCCTAATACTGGACTATTTACTATGTCCAGGGCTTTGGGATACAGCTCCCTGGCTGAAACGCATTAAAGATGTTATCATTCCTGACTTCTATCAAAACACTCAGGACAGGATGAACCTTCTTCATCTGCTCTAGATAAGCTGAGGAGCGCAGAGACACCCACACTTCTGTAGGAAACGTACTCTTGAGGGTAGGATCTGAATTGGCTCAGGGTTACTAAGATTTTGCTGCCATCCTCCTTGATTCCATGGCTCTGTGGTAATGTACCAGCTCACCCACCCAAACACAGAACAGCTCGAGAAGGAACTTCTCCTACTCACCGTGCTAAGCAAGTAGCGAAAGCAGACTCTGGCACATGAGGTCCCCAGACTGGCAGGAGCCCATTACACTTGGTGTTGGCATTCTGTAGGGCTGCACTCTCCCATTCTTCACGCCCGCGAGCAAGTCTGTGTGGAGAAAGCAAGCCACACCCGTGCTGCAGGTTAGGAGTGTGCAAGCTTTTGTCTAAGAAACCATAAAAACATTGACAATTCCACAGCTTCTTTAGATTACAGACCTCACTCCTGACCTCAATTTGGCACGTTAAAGCAGACCACAGCAGAGGAGCCACTGGCTCAGGGGCTGCAAAGCAGCCAGCTCAGAAGCAAACCCATCCTGATTGACAAGGCCACACTCACAAACCACCTTGGAAAGTAAGGTCAACGCTGTGATCAGAACATACCTTACAGCTGCAAGGTGACAATCGTAGTGGACAATGTTGAAGTGAGAGACTGTGCTGTATCCCTGTTGTTTTCGGGGCTTGTTCTCAAACTCCTCTAGCGCGATGCGTTTGGTGAAGGTATAAATACCCAGGACCTTCGTAGGCTGCAACGACACAGAGTCGTGTCAGAGATTGTTCACTGCTGTCACAGTTCATGCTTTGTGCTACTCTGACACTGCAGGGAATTTCACCCTCCTCAGTCCCTACCCCAAACTTACACCGAGCAAACCTTTTTCCAGCTTTCACTGGAAAGACACTTCCACTTCTCACCCACCTCTGGAATTCCTGAGGCTTCCTGATCTCCCAGAGCCAAGGCACCAAACCCTGTGCAACTGGAGACCACCAAGTCCCTATGGCTGGTGAGAGAACTTTCAGACCTCTCTCACTCTACCTGAAACTTGTATCCTTCCCGGCAGATGCAGCAAGTCAGACCTGGTTCTTCTATAAGCTCCTCCATCTGTTTCAGCAGCGCCGTCTTAGTCACTACCTGACCCTTCTCATTTGTCTGAAAGAGAGAACAGCTCAAACAGTTCAAGAGGCAATGACAACCGCTGCCATCCCCCAACACCGCAATAGGAACACCCGACCCACCTCCCAGCCCGCTGTTAGCAACTGTGTTTACTGTCCCAGCAGCACCAGGCAAACTGTGGGCTTGAGATCTGCAGGATCTGTCAGTAAATCAGTGTACACAATCCCTTGTGCAGGAGTTTTAGCAAGGCAGAAAGGAAAGGTCGTTAGATCACTGAACAGACATTACCGTCATGCCCAGCGTGCCCAAGGCCTTCTGCCTCATCGCCATGGCCATACGCTTCTTCTCCGCACGCGTCTCCTTCCGGGCAGCATCAATCTTCTTATTGACCTCTGGATGCTCCCTGAGCGCCTCCAGCAGATTCTCTGCTAACGTCCCAATCCCTTCATCGCTAGAAACCTGCTCCAGTTTGTGCAGGTTGGTAATGGAGTCCGTACCTATCAGCACCTAACGGGGATTGAGACACAGCACTTCCTTCAGGAAAAGGGTGCACATGACAGGGACTGTTCCCTCCACCCCCACCCATGACAGCTCAGCAGAAACACCAATCTGCAACAGTTCTTGACAAGTCTCTTTCTTCTTTGATGCCAGACCCTAAAATTGCATTTATGACTCGGGTAACTGACCCTTATGCTGGCTACATCAAGGTGGGTTGTGGAAAGAAACAGTCAGGTGCTGAGGAGCCTACCGACACCTATAGTTCATCATCCTAAATCACCTTTTCTTCCCATTGGTGTGTAAATCTCACAGAAAAATAATTAGTCCAAAGCTCTGCCCTCCAGCTTTCTCCAGACCAACAGACATTACCTGAAGCTGGTGCACCTCTCCAAGCCCACCAAGAACAGCATAAAAATTAACTACTACAGAAATAACTGTTCATCTAGAGAAGCAAAAAGCAGTGTAACAAGCCAGCCATGTCCTACTTGGATTTTGGAACAGCCTCCTTACCTGTGTAGCAGGGTGCTGCGTGGCAAGTCCTCGGAGCAGGCGCAGGATAAAAGGAAGTGCAGGTCGAGATAAGAATTTCTTCCATATGTCTGCATCCAAACTGCACAGAAGAGAAGAGGGAGCAGCTGAAGGGCAGTCACCCGTTCCGAAAGGCACCTGGCAGTCAGCCAGCTGCACAGCTTGCAGAGCGCAGGCTGCTGGTGATACAAGCACCCTCCCCCCCTCCCCCCAACATGTGTCCCTCCTCAATTAATTAACGAAGTGACTTTCACGCTCCCACATCCACACTGAGCATGCCAACAGCCACAGCATCGACTCTTGGCCTTGGGATCTATGTTCCTGAGCTGGCCATCGATAGCGATTTTACATGATGGTGCAATAGGTGAGGGTAAGAAATCCAAGATTGGGTAAAATATCCAAGAAATCAGCTCAGATGGCACCAAAGGGGAAGATTCCAGGCATTACAGCCCATCCCTATGGTAGCACTGTCTCACCACACCCTCCACACCATAAGTTTAAATGCAGCCTTGTTAACAGCTTTCTTGGAAGATTGTTGTGATGGTGAAATGAGGAGGACATCAGGATTAGTGACCCTTACTTCTTTGCACTGGGAATGTGCTTTTTCATGTAGTCAAGGGCATTCTGCGTAATTCCCTTCTGAAGGATGAGATCTTTCAGCTGATGGCCATTGCTGTTGTTCTTTATCCCCGCTGCTATTTTACAGAAGCAATCTAGGAAAACTTTATCATCTCCACTGTGCTCCTCATCATACCTGAATAAAGAGAAGAAACAGTAACTTGGAGGCGTTCCAAAAACCTCTGCCTGTAATTCTCGTTATGTTACTGCTGAATGCACACCTCTGCTCCAGCTCAGAGACTCAGAGAAGCTCCACAGACCTTTATCACCTTAGAATACACTCTAAAGCCCTGTTTGTTGAGCTACACATTCACATGTCTTTTAAAAATGGATTAGAAGCAAAATAGGATGTTAAGCTTATGCCCCAGGAATATCTGCAGCTCTGCATGACACTGAAGTAAGCACCAGTGAGAAAAAAAAAAAGGGTACAGACTTGTCAGTGCACCTGATTTCATGTGCTTTTAGCTGAAATATGATGACTTACTTATCAAAGTTACAGTAGGGCTTGAACCGATCAACCAGGATCTGCATTTTCTCCATCTCCCCGAAGGACAGGTAGGGGATGATGCGCAAGAGGCCTTGCAGGACGCTGAGATTGGAGCGGACAAAAGTGCTGTTAATCTGATCAAGCAACATCACCAGCTGATCTTTGTCACCTGTTAGGAGGAGGTTACCCTGTGAAGGAAGGAGAGCATGATTTTCAGGACTCAATGTACAACCTTCAAGAAAACCCTCACCCTATTAGCTATTAGCTGAAGGATGAAATGTCTAGACGCTGATAAAGAAGCCTGATGAAGAATGAAACCCCACCTTGTTCCCAAGTGTCTTGTTGAATGTCTGTAACCACTCCTCTAGCTGTCAACTGACTTCTTCCACTCACTAATAAATAATTTTTTAGTTAAAAAGGTCTAATAGATCTAGCCCAAAGGATGACAGACTCCTTTACACCAACAGTTTCAAAAAATGACCATGAAACTCTTCTTATTCTCAGCTGTTTTTATCTTCAATGAGCTAGAAGATCAATCATGTTTTCAACATGTGGGAAAACACTCCAGAAAACAAGGCAGAGCTGTGTCTTTTCTTGTCTCTCACTGGCCTGTGGCCCAAAGCAGCAAAGACAGGATCCAAGCAGTGCCTAATAACCCCCACCCCAACTGTGTAAGAATCATTCTACAGAAGCCTTGCAATGCTTTTGGTTCAGGACACTCCTCTTGCCCTACCTCCAAGGCCTGCTAAGACACGCCAGCAAGCATAACAAGGGTTAGACTCCTATTTTGGACAGCTCTAAGGCTCCTGAAGCTCAGCATCGCTGTAGTAAGACAGCTTTGAATCCTGGTCACCATTGCAATCCCTGCACTGAGCCCCAGGCACTCACCTTATCCTCACTCAGAGGTTCTGCGTTGGATTCATCCAGTATGATCTCCATTATACTAAGCACTTGTTCTGCCACGGCCGCTCCTCCGCTGTCCTTACTTTCCTGCTCAGCCACCAGTGCCTGGAGAAGATGACAGCAGTTACTGGAACACCAGCAGTAACTGGTTTAACTAACCCACACCCTTTCACTAGCCCACAGGTAACTTGCAGCGCCAGTCCAGGAGTATTTCAGATCTCTGACAGTTGTCCTAAGGCAGCATGACTGTCAGAGGCACCTTAATTGCACTGGAGCCCATGGAAAACACATTATGGAAGTCCAGGTTGTCCTTACCAAGTTGAGAGTCCCCAGCATGACATTCAAAGTGTTCATCTCCGGCTTGACCAACTGCTGACGATTTATTTTCACCTTCACACAGTAACTGAAGAGTTTTAACAGCACCTACAAAATACAGAGGATGCATTAGCTGTGGCACTGTGAAAGCCAGTAAGAGGATTTTGCTGAAACTAAAAATCACCCAATAATACAGCTGATTTCCAGACTTCTGGGGTAAAGCACAAGCCAGATTTGTACACCAATATAAACTTCAGACAGCTTTGGTTTTCAAGTAAGGCCAAGGCAAGAAACAATCACTCCAGAAAGGCAGGATTTAGTCTTACAACTCCTCAGCTTCTACACACTCAAAGTCTTTGTGAAGAATTGCTAACCAAGAGGAATGGGAGAAAGGAATTTATCAGGTTTTCATTAATTAGTGAATTGAAACCTCTGCTCCAACACTCAGGTTTGTGGTGTTTTCCATCATGTAACTCCTGACCCCAAAGAGCAGAAGCTGGGACTCACGGTTAAAAGGTGCCGGCCTTGTTTGAAGTCCTTGATTCCAGTCAGTCTGTTGAGCATGCACTCCAAGCCCCCACACTGGGCCATGACACCTGCCATCTTATAAACTTCTTCCTCATCCTCCTCTTCATCTATGGGACAGACACAGATCATGAAGAGAGAAAGCAGCCACGATAAGGCAAGCTCCTGCAGCCCACTTGACAAAACAGTGAAGCAAAACCAGGGAGTACAGCAGGGCACCCTGACCAGCACCTGAAGTCACTGCAACTGTACTGAACTGGAAAAGAATAAGGAGTAGGAAGAAGAGCCAGGCAGAACGGTCCCTGTGCCATGCAAGTGTTCACATTTCAAGTACAAACTTCAAGGGTTGTTAAAATCCCCCTCCACTCTAGGTGAAGCAGGTAAATGCAGCAAAAGCAACATCAATCAACTTTAAGCTCAGTGCTGTAAGGATAATAGTGTCATTGCTTGGCAGCGAACCTCAGGTTTCAAACCTAATCCCAGCTTTCTGGAGACAAGTGCATTACCAGTAGTGGAGTCGAGAGACTCGATGAATTCCTCGGTTGCATCTCCCAGTAACCCTCGCATGCGGTAAATGATCCTCATCGGCTCCCCCTGCAAGAGAGGAGAGCATTACACTACCTATACCTCCCTGGGCACTTGTTGAGCCCAGTGCTCATTACAGAATGTGACAGGCACTCCAACCATGGTTCTCCTGCACTGTTTGGACTGTGGATGGTAACATAGAGAAACCTTTCACTCCCCTGTACTCCTCTGACTGAGATGAATTAAAAACAACAGTAAAACCACCACCTGTAACAACACTGGTAACTCATCTGTTGGCTGAGCCTTTTCCTAGCACTGCCAATCAGATGGACAGGTCGGTAATAAACGGTCTTTTCCTCAATGTATCTTCTCCGACAGTTTACCTTACCACCACTGAAAGGTCTAGCCAAGCAAAGTGCCTTCACCTACAGAGAAATACTCGCTGTCCACAGCAAGCTCTCCCTCCAAGGGTACTGCACAGCATACCTGGGAAACACAGGGCACAGCCCAGCAAATGAGGCAGGACAGGCTAATTGGATGAGTGCTTTCAGACAGATAAAATCTGCAGTGTTGGAAAATGGAAGAGGAGGAGTAAAAGGCAATTTAATGAACTTTCCATAAGCTGGTATATTACTAAAATGATACAGTCAAAACCACTAAAGCACAAGCTGTGCTTTTACTCTGGAAGAGAGCTAGTTTTCCAGATGCATTTCCAGCTGGAATTACTGACAGTGTATCACTAAACTTTCCATTTTAATCCATAGGTCTGAATAAAAAGCCGAAAAGAAAAAAATCCCAGATTTGGGAGCAGGAGACCTTGTGAGAGAAAACCTGTCAGGGAGCTCACTAAGCCTAATGTGGAATAAGCAGCGCTTAATGTCACAGCAAATACATAAGCACAGGGAAAGCCCCGGGGGGAAGATCTGCTCAAAGGCCACGCTAGAGACCAGCAATTAACACCACAGGGGCCCTGGTAAAATGGCAGATGAACAAAAAAAAGCCAGTGAGAGACAAGGGAAACAAAAAGAGGCCCAAGGTTGCGTTCTTGTGCGCCTGTCTATTTCCTAGGGAACGTGAGCTGCAGCTCCAGAGGCGCTTTGCAGAGGTGCACACAAAGGAAGACAGATGAAAGCTGTTCACTGACAGCAACGCTGAACACACTGCCTTTCGCCATCAGTATGGCATTCTGGGAGAGCAGCACGTCAGCTACAGCTCAGCATCTCATGGGAACCCTGCTCTGAGCGGCGGGCAGGCAGGCTGGGCCAGCACGTGTCATCATTTCCCTCAGTAGCCTCATTAGAGTTCAAGTTAGAACTCAGAGATTAAGACCAGCACCTCACCTCCCTACCCAAGTTGGTACCTTGCTAAGTCATTATTCATCACTTGGCTTTGGGCTTGAACTCGCAGTACACAGGAGCTTTTTTACTGCATAAAGCTTGATGAGAACCGTTCCCCGTATCAGGGTTCACTGAAAGCGTGTGTAAGTGTGTCTGGTGTTCAAATTCTTCCCCATGAGCACACCACACAAATGGTTTCAGGGAAAGGTCACTGCAACCCAAGAGTAAACGAGGAATGAACAAGAAACTTTGGGCAAATCGTTCTTTTATGATCTCCAGCGCTACTGGCAGTGCTCCTGGGGCAAGATTCAGTCTGATGGATTCCTTCTCAGTGGGAGTTTATTTCAGTGGCTATGAGAAAAGGGAAGAGCTTGCTCTGGACCACATCCACCTCCAGAACAGGCTTACTGTGACACAGTGGATTGGTCCCTTCAGATTGTTGGGTCAGTTTCTTCATTGGAAAAACAGGCAACACACACTACTAAGAGCAAACTGGGAGGAAGAAATCTGTCGAGTTCTTGAGTTCCTTGTGTGAAAAGCATGAGCAGAAGCACAAAGTAATACAGAGAAACGTTGGGTGTCCTCTCTGCACAAATAACTTGGGTTCATCTCTGAAGCACAGATTGATGGAGCAATCTGGTGTTCCTGTCTGTACACAGGCATTCAACTCTCACGTGCAGATGGAGTGTGAAATGCACTCTGAAGTGCAGCTATTTCCCCAAAGTAATGTAAGAAGATTTGTTACTCAGGAAGACAGTTCCCTTCACATACCTGATAAACTACACAATGCACTCACCTGGGTCAGCATTACGTGCTTTTAGATCATTTATCTTGCAGAACTGAGTAATGGTCTACTCTAAGGGAGCACAAAAAGGTGCTGACCCATTATACCCTGGAAATTATATGCCAGAAAATAAATCCTGACTCATGTGATTTCTACTTTTCTCCCCTATTTATTTATTATATATTTTTTGTTAATCTCAAGGACAGGAGCTTTGTGCTGTTGACATGAAGATAACACATACCTCATTAGTAGGACACCACACCTTCTTGTAGACCTCAGCCACAGGCAGATCCAAACTGATGATCTTATTGTTCACCAAAAGCTGGAAGGGAGAAGGGAAAAAAAAAAAAGTGAAAATGAGCTTACACTGCAGCACCATTCCAGCAATCATCAGCTGCTTGGAAAGGGTGATCCCATGTATCCGTATAAGAAATCCACACTTGTGCATTCTCACCTCCATTCCACTGTCATCCTCTAGCAGAGCCACCAGGTCACAGTCCTGACAGATTTTGTTCTTGATGTCCCTCATGAGTGGCCCAATGCCAGGCTCGTTACTGCTGTAGGGATTTCCTGGCATTCTGCCCTGTAAGAAGTCTTCCTGCTGGGGATCTTTCTCCAGAGTTACAAAGAACTCAGTCACTTCATTCTCTTCCTAAAGACCAGCAGCAGAGACAGGGTAAATAAGTTTTCCCCTAACCACACTCTACTTCCTGCCTTTCTATGTGAGCAAATGGCAGGACGACCCTCACCCTCCAGTCCTTTTGCCTCCAGTGCACCCTGCCCTGCACTGCCACACACGTAGTGTTCAGAGGATGCCTATTGTCACCCAGTAAGCAAATTCCTCAGCATGAAACAATACTACAGGCTCTGCTTTTCTGCACAGAGCATATCAGAGCAGGGAACCCCTTTACTAAGACCCCAAAACAGAATCCCATGTTACTGACAGTTCTACACTGACTAATATTAAATTGGTATTGTTCTTTTGCCAAAATGCCAGCAACTACTTGTTTAACAAGTCTGACTTTCTAAGTGACCCTACAGCTATCTGTATACTTACAGGATAGATAATACTGCATAGTCTCTCAAAGATGAAGACTGGAGTCCTGTAGTCATCGAGGCTGTAACGCTTTGCAGTCTCTATACACACTGCCATAAATGCTTTGGTTTCAGATTCTGTGCCTGCCAAGAAAGGGAAGTATTAAAAAAAACCCACACAGGACTCAGCTTTATGGGTTCTGTTCTAACTTGGCATAGCCACTAACTCCTTCTGCACTAAGCACTGTATGTGGGTGCCTTCCTCTTCTGCATATCCGCTACGCAGAAGATGAAAGGTTATGTTTACTAGGAAAACCCTTTGCATGGCTGGGCTGTAGTAAAACAATCCCATAAAAAGGTGGTTTAAATTCCTGGAAAATAAGACACAACTGCAAGAATACTATTTACTACTTCTGTGCCAAAAGGAAATACTGGAAGGCCGAAGGCATAAAAAGCCCTTTTGTTACTTAGAAAAGCCCTTTGTGCTGCTGTAAATATCTGCTTTTTCACCAGACTGGATTTATGGGACCAAGGCAGTTTTACCTGTTGTCATGTCTTCTAGCATCTCCAGCAGCATGTCCTGGGTTTCATCGATCAGCTTTGTCCTCTGTACCACTAACTTCCTCAAACACAGGTAACCGTTCAGGACTGTACCCACCAGACGGCTTTTGAAGTGCCGTTTGATGGACTCCACCTCCACGAAGGAAGAGAGAAGACCTATACAGCAAGGAGATACTCAGCAGGGGGGAGAGAGAGTTTGAGTTGCACCCAATACAAAATTCCACATTTTGGGACACTGTTCTGTCACAAGAAGTTCTCTCAAAAGCAGGTGACTGCTCCTCTTCTATTACTTAGCTCTGATGTGACAGCAAGTGTGGTATGGGGCTTAGCAGCTACACCCCCAAACTGGTCACTCCTATAGTAACACAAAGAATCAGCAAACACTTGGGATCTTTCCCATAACATATTTATCAACACATTACTGCTTGCAAGAGGCCAGGCTTTATGAGTCAGTCCACTGATTTCTGAAGAACATGGAAGAGGACAGGAGAAAGAATGACCTAGCTAATGATGTTCTTCCATTTCCAACAAGTTTTTGAAAAAAGCATACTCTAGGAGATTCAGAAAAGCAAAGCAAAGCTCTCATAGAATAAGTAGGTAGGAAGCAATAGGTAGGAATGAATCAACAGTGTTCACAATGGTCCAGGCAATTATACTGTACAGTAAGCGTAATTAAGAAGCAGGGAAGAAAAGTTGATATAATGAAGTTTGCTCATGATACATTACCATAGTTTGTATACTAAGAACTAAAACTGAGCACAGAAAAAGGAAAAAAAATCTGTTTAGGGATCAAGCCCTGAACTGATAGCAAAAATCCAGTGCTGGCCATTGTAGAACACTGAATTGCAGCGCTCTCAAAGTCCTGCTGTTCCAGAACAACCAGTGCCCCATCACTAATCCTGCTACAGGACTTGTGTGGATGACACCAAATACCTGTGAGACTCTTCAAGGCATATCCCTGCTGCAAATCAGTGCTGAGCGTTGCTTCCTCCAAGGCAAGTAAACGAGCTATTTCCTGAAA
This sequence comes from Laterallus jamaicensis coturniculus, assembly GCA_022605575.1. Classification (NCBI taxonomy): domain Eukaryota; kingdom Metazoa; phylum Chordata; class Aves; order Gruiformes; family Rallidae; genus Laterallus; species Laterallus jamaicensis. Next base: position 406,337 of record JAKCOX010000081.1, read on the forward strand.
AGAATTAATGAGTGCATTAGGACACAAACTGCAGCATCAGTGAGGACTAGCTGGTGAGTGTCTAACACACTGACCTGTGTGTGAGCATGGGGTGTGAAGGAACAGAGCAAAGAAAGCAAGCCAGCTACAAGAAACCAGGAATGCAGCACAGGGGAGGGAAGGGGGAGAGAAGATGCTGCCCCAGATATCTTCATTTCCTCCCTACATCTACCTCATGGCTATTACCACTGCTTTTCTCTATTGACCCTCCTGGACAGGCTCAAGGCCACCATTAATGTGGAGAGGGTCATCTGCCTCTGTGGAGCACACCAGGGATCACCATGGCACACTTCTCAGACCTAGCACCGACTCAGATGTGCTGCTTCTCCAACAGGCTGCAATTCACACTCAAGGAATGGTAGCACACCTAATCCTGCCTTGTCAGAGGAGCCCAGTCTGGCAGTGAAGACAGCTTCCAACCCGGACCCAGTGCCAAGACAGTAGCAATATTTATACCCCTTCACATAGCTGCCCCCAGAGCAGTTCCTGAACGTGCTCCAGACAGTTTGTGCTGAGGAATCTACAGCTGGGGCTGAAACCACTGCAGCTCTTTCTGTCCAGAGACACACAAGTGTGAACTTCACAAACCTGGCAAGGGCACTGACCAAAGAGATCTAGGTTTGCAAGCAAGACAGCCAAACCACTTCCTCCAGACAAGTCCCTACCTTAGTGATGAGGCTGCCAATATAGGGCAGAACACCCCGGGCTGCCAGGTAGACCTTCCAGTGTGCTGGCTTGATGAGCTTCTGATACAGGGCCAGGTACTCAGCAGCACACTCCCCAGCAATGCTCAGCTCATCCAGGTAGCTAGGAGGAGAAACACAAGTTGACAACCACTTTGCAGTAACAAGTGGTATTCAAAAACTTAAGGACACCTTGGGAAGGAAGAAAAGGTAGGGAAAGGGGAAAGGAAAAAGGGGAAAAGGAAAGAAGACAGAGTGAGCCTGCAGAAATCTATCCTCCCTGTTGTCCTCCCAGCTAACAGTGTAACTGATATTCATTACTCAATAGCTAAAGTGGTATTTTGTCTCAAAAAGAGTTCTCCAACCACCCTACTAGCATCAACTGGGGTAAGTTATGTCACAGGAGCTAGAAGAGAGTTCACCCTCTATCTTTTACTGCACAAGAGACAGGGGAAATGTTGTCCTCAGAGCTTGACACCAGCAAAAGCACAGAACTGCAATACCTCACTGCCAGACAGCAAAGAAAGAAAAGGTCTTCCTAAAACTACAGCTGGGAATCAGAGGTATCCAAGGGAGAGGTGTGAGAAAAGTTAGAAGAAGGGAGGGACTGTCATGGGAATTACAGTAAAATAATAATGGAGCTGTCAAGTGTGGCAATATGGCAATACCTTGTCAGGAGATCAAGGACCTGCTGCTTGCGGCTGGGGATGGTGGCCAGAGCTTCCACGATCGTACACGCAGCCTGCCTTGCAGCTTGAGTGGCGGGAGTAAAGAGCACCTAAGGCAAGAGCATTAGAAGATGGTGTCATCTGATGTGCAGGGACACACAAGTGATGTCTCAGAAAAAGGCACAGCACACAGTAGGACAGCTTGGTGACCTGGTGGCAGCACCCTCATATCCTTCTCAACACTTGCCCTGTGAGAACTCTGACCCTTTGCTCACCACTGAAATGTTTAAACAATGTATGTCAGAAGAAAAACTTCTGCCCAGGACCCATGAAAATTCAGTAGTCAAAACACAGCTAAGTGGACAGACAGGAGCACTGTGGTGATTAAAGATTGCCTGCAAAGCCCATAAAATGCAACAAGTCGCCAATAATTTCCAAGTCAAGGCCATCCAGTGTGTCCCACTGGAGATTTCACCCACGTTTACCTGCCGCAGCCAATTGTTGTGTCCCAGCTTGAGATCCAGAGGGCAAGTTCTCTTCCCACGGCGACTCATGAACTGTTTCCATTTCCAGACATATTTTTCTGACAAGTAGAGCTGGTGAAGCTCAGCTTTGCTGGGAGATTTCCCATTGGCATCTACACCTGCAATATTGAACACAGCTCAAAAGAACTGTCAGCAGCTATTAACTGCAAACTGCCCCCCCACCCCCTCCCAAAAAAACCCCCTCCAGCTGAGAAGCTGAGCAGCTTTTCATTTCTTTCTGTTGCCATTTTTACTTCTGTGTGGAACTAAGTTCACTCCCAAGCCAGGTGCAATTCCCACAGCCTCTCAGGGAATTCAATCAGCTTTTCAGTTGCCTAATATAATTCTAAATAAGCAACAAGTTACATTTTTTACATTCCCCTGATTATCTCCAGGCACAGTACATTTTCTGCTCCAGGTTCGAGCAACACAGCTTAGAAAAGTCAGTGCTACAATGCCTAAGGACTACAAAGCCAAGTGTGAAGCTGCTCTGATGGCACAGGGCAGAAGCCAAAACCACTCTATGGATGCATGTTCCTTACCAAACCTGGAGGGACACCCATGTTCCCTCACAAAACTACACCAAGATAAAAGCACAGGACTACCTCTGGCAGGGAGGCACTTTTTCCAAGCTTCGTACGATGCTTTGGGGTCCCTCTTGAGCCACAGCTGAGCTTGTGCATGGATTTCGTTGCTGTAAGGCTTCACAGTGGTGAGAGCATCAGCAGGCACATCCTAATAAACAAAGAAGCTCTTTGACTCCTCAGAAAGCCACAGTCTGTTCCCTTAAGAGCATCTCCTGTGAGCAAAGGGCTGGTTGCGACTGCTCAGTGAGCAGGCAAAGGCAGCTCTTGGACAGCAGCAGTGCAGACAGTTTCTGTTAATGGTGAACTAAGAGAGATACCTCCATCCAGTTACTACTGCAATACCAGTAAACCCATCTCTGACACCCACCTGTGGTTATCTGATAGCTAGATCAAAGCAGAAACATATCTTCCTTGCAAATGATATCCTTAAGGACAATCAACGAGCAAACAATTAATATGGTTTTTATCAGAATTGTATCTCTCTGCTTAAAAATTGGAGTCAAAGGTCCTTGATTCTACCATGTTTAGGTTCTTGGTTCTATCAAGCTGATGAAAGCACCAAAAGCCTGCCCAAAATAACCAAGCTGTAGCCTTGAAGTATCTATTTTCCCCATGCTCCAAACATGAGGGGAAAAACTACAGCCCTGTTTGAATAGTAGTGGTGAAAGCCATCAAAAAACAGTACAAAATGGAAAGCAGTTACCTGTAAATTGCAGTCTGCAAAGACAAAGGACACAGGACTCGCACTTCCCTAGTAGCAGTGACCAGGAAAAGCAAGTCCTGGCTTCCTCACTTGTTATTCATCACTAAGATCAGTGGGCCAGACTTTAATCAGCAGATTGTCAGGTGCTTTGCTCAGCAGCTGCCTAAAGCAGTACCTTGTTTTTCTTGCTGGTTGGAGCAGGAGGCTTGATCAGCTTTTGCAGAATGCGCAGGCACATGAGGGTGATGTTTTCAACAACCACCGGAGTCTTAATGTTCACAGCCATCAGAAACAGGCTGAGAGCTGAAAAACAGAGAGAAATTTCAGTGCAAGATGTGCAGACAGGACACCTCCCCTGCTCTATACAGCGTGTTACTGGGGTTCAGACCTAGGTAAGACCTCAGGTCCTCAAGCAAAACTATCACATTCACATGCAACCATGGATGGGAAACAATTGTTTTCCATTACAGCAAGGAGTCTTGCTGTCCTTCCCTTTACACCTCCATCCTTGCACTGCTCAGCGCTCCCGTTTCAACAAATGCACTACCCCAAGACAAAGCTATGAGGTGCTAACTCCATTTTGAACCCTAACCACAAGCTCTCAGAGCCAGCATCAGTTCCTTTCCTTTAAAATCTCACTGTAGTGCACAGAACTGTACACAGCATTTTAAACCAGAGCTTTCCCATCAGTCGTCTGAACTCACCACAGCGTAGTCGGAGCTCCCAGCAGCTGTCCTCCTTCGAGATGGAATCTGTTAGCAGCAGCATTTCATACTGGAGGCTGCTGGCCTGGAACACAACATTCAAAAGATTTAAGAAGTCTTGGTGACACAGCAATCCTTTTTGCCTTCTGATATTTAAAAAATACAGGCTCAAAACACATCGACCTAAGTAGATATAATCCCACCCTGTTTGAGGACCACTGGCAACCCAAGAGAGCTGCAAGCAACAGCCAAGACAGGCAGAACTGCCTGAGGAAGCTCAGGGATACACCTAATCACATAATTCTGTGCTTTGCTTTCCTTTAATGTTTATCTTAATTCCTACCAAGACACCAACAGCCTCTGTATTACAGATGGACCGTGGTAAGAGAGAAGATGCAATGATCAGAATATACCAGCAGTTGCAGAGGAGCAGAAAAAAGTAACAGGAAAACATTGGAGTCTCTCACCAAGTCTGGATTTGCCCAGTGTCCCTTCAGAGCTGCAGAAACCTTCCCAATGATTAAGTCATTCATTTGTTGCGTGGCCTCTGGATTGTCCCTAATTCCAGAAGGAAAAAGAGAATGTCATTACGCTGTGCTCATACTAAATGCCAAAAGCTCCTGGGAATTCAGCTTAGCTGATAACAAATGTACAAGCGGTTAGCCTACAGTTTGCTGACATATTTCCCTTCTAATGCTGCTCCTTTCTGAACGTGCATGTACAAGCATGTGGCTTTCCAGAGTTCACTGCCAGTCAGAGGGCTGCAAATCCTGAATCAGATCTAACCTGGTCAGAAGGCACATGAGCTGACGGACCTCCTCCCGCATGGTGGCTGCGCCCCGGCGCAAGTTGTAGTCGAATAGCTCTCTGATGAGACCTTGGGACACCAGGATATGCCTGATGGCAGAGTTGGTGGCCAAAGCCCGGAGCAATGTTATGCAGTGTTCGGTGACAGCTGAGGCACAGCCGTAGCATTTAGTCGATGACGTGTGGCCACAGCCTAAAACGGACAAGGCACGATACTGGCTGGCTGTAAACGTGGGTTGGACAGTGGTTCGTGAAGACTTTGTTGCTGCCTCTCTCTGTTGGAGATCATATTCCAGCAGTTCCTTTCGAGAGGCAAACACTTTCTGGAAACAGAAAGGGAGACATGAAAATTCTGGGACTGTGAGGCAGCACAGAACTGCTAATCCTACTCACAGGTGATTTTCACCATGTATTTTGTGGAGAAATGTTTTTTAACCATGTATCTCAAAGCCTGAAATCCTTCATGCCAGAGGCAGACTTGGGAAATCCATTGGAAATATCTGCCTAATTCCCAGTTCCCTGCCCCACTTAAAGGCTTGTCTGTGTTATGTGCAGTGTAATGGAAACATTAACGCTGAAAATGCACAAATCTATAGTACTAATGGCAAACATTACTCTTAGAAGTTATTGCTTTGTTATTTCCCTGAAAAGAAGCAGCTGATCACCTATTGTTTGTTATTGTTAAATGCAGAACAGCAATGTCTTCTATCTGTGATACCTGCTGTGTCTGGTGACAGGCCAAAACACACAAGCCAGATTCAAATCGAAGCACATCATACCTGGATGATTTTGGAAAGTTCGTCAAAAGAGTTCTTGCAGTCACCACAGTACTCCTGGGCTAACTGGAGTATGTATCTGTTCACACTCGCTGAGGTAGAGCTTATCCCTCCACTACTACCAGATTCATCCTGGAACAGAGGGGAAAATAAAAAGGAATCAAATATGGAGGCTACACACATAAGTAACTGCCAAACAGCATCGGGGGAAGGACCTTCAGTTGTTTTTGGCAGTATAGAGGCCAGTGTCTCACCAGCCTGGAGATTTGGGCAAGTTCCACCCACTCCTTGTTACCTGTGGCTTTTCTGGAGCCGCCTCATTCACCTTGCACAGAAGGTTTTCCAGCTGTGGCCGGTGTCCCATTAGCTGGTGATACACTCTGTCAGCCTTGTCCAGAAGAGCGTTGATATTTGTTACTGCCTAAGAATAAAAAAAGGGAAAACTCTTATTCTATGTTCAGACACAATTTTTAGTTCTACAGAACACTGATGTCCAAGTCTCCTCTCTCTTTTGCCTTTCCCTGGCAAAAAAGAATAAAATAGGTGGTGATCCTGCACCCTGCTTCTGTCAGGAGAACCACGCTGACATCACTTTTGGACAGGCCATGGAGCACAATGGGTTCTTTATTCATTATTTGGCTTCTCAGAGGGGCTGGTAACGCTGATGGTACAACCCAAACTCACCCCTTGTTCAGCAAGGCAAAGCAATGCAGAGCTAGGAAGCTGGGCTGGAAGTAAACCACTGAATTATGTCTTTTGAAAAACGACTTGCTTGGTGGAGCAAGACAGTAAATAAGGAATGCATTGGCCAGTGAGAAGCCTTGAAGGAGTACTGCTTTTCATGTTACTCCCTAGACTGACAGGCCTCTGATGTCCCTACACTGTCGATCTGGCCAAGAGATACAGTGCTTCATTAATGAATCTGCTAGTAGCCTCACCTTCTTTCGATCCTCTTCGTTCTCTATGGGGTCCACAGCACAGCATGGCTTGGCATACAACATGAAGTCAAAGCGAGCGTATTTACAGAACCCACAGGCATTGCAAAGGAAAGGATCTTTCTCATCATAATTAATGGATCTGAAAGGCAAGCCAGAAAGATCAAAGAATGCAGCTGAGCTGATTCGAGGTAATGGAGGCAGCAACGTAAGCGTGAGTGGACACAGTAGGTAAAAGAGAAGGCTGGCCCTTAAAAGGTCTAACCTACCAAAGCATCCTGGGGAAGCCACTAGTGAAATACAGGAGAATCAAACCCCATGGATCAGGCAACAACAACAACAAATCCCTACAGAAGCAGAGCCATATTCTGGCTGGGAAAAGCAGAAACAGATGTGAATTTGTTCTTAACAATTCCACTTTAACTACAGTAATTCCCAGCAGAATGTCAGCCTAGAGCACCGTGCCCTTTGCAAGAACACTGATAAAAAGAAACCATTTTGTTCTGTAAGGTCTAGGCTTTCAATAGCTTTCTCTCCTCCCAGTTGCAGTAAGACTATCTACAGCACACTTATTATCCTGACTCAGCCCAGAGTAGCATGACACGAACCAATTTCTAGCTCCCTTAATTCAGGAAGGGATAAGGAAACCTTTCATTATACCAGTAATCAGGTGATCTATGGAAAGGCTCTGCTAAACACCTGGAATCCCGGGAAGATTAGAGAGGAATATGGGACAACAACAAGAGAAGAAGAAATATCAGATAAGAAGACAAAACTCACAAAAGAGAAGGATTTATAACACTGTAGTGAAAGCTTGAATAGCACACAGTAAATTACGCCCTGAGCCCTGCTCTGAATGAGCAAAGGACAACAAAAGCTGTGACTAGACAAGCGAGCTCTGTCTGTCCTGCACGCTAAGTCATGGATCCTGTGGGGAAACCCCCCTGCAACTGTCTAATTGAACTCCAGCCTCATGCCCTTGAACAGGCAGGCCAAAAATAACCTCCTCCTGGGAATTTTCTTTTTTTAAAACTTCTGAGGGCACGATGTGAAACTTCTGTGTTCTTTCAGCATTGTCGAATCAGGTTTCCTTTGTTAGCCTGTATTAACATTAAATCCCTGTAAGCCTGTTTTATACTTCTCGACTAATTTGATTGTGTGGTTGTATTAACCAGAATCGTGTCTTTCAATAGCAGGGAATTTTGTTGAACATCCAACTTGGGCAAAAGCACAAGTAAACCCCTGGCTCTGGCTCCGTGGGGAGGCAGGAGGATGACGTACCTGCACTTGTGGCACTGGTACACGTTTTCACCACAGTTCCCACACACCCCTGGGTTGGCTGGGACGGAGGCGCTGCACCGGGGGCACTGCAGGGTCTCTGTGGAAGCCTGATAATTCTCATAGAAATCTGCAAATTCAATCATCAGGTTTGAAGCCACGATGGGCAGCGGCAAATCGATCTTCACCTCCGTCTGGCCTGGGGTCAGCTGGACTTTTTTAGCTTTGTGCCAACGAGCCGGCCTGGGAAAAGGGGAAGGAAAAAAAGCAGGATGGTTTTTCAGTGGGGAAGTACCCTCCCTGCCCCTGTACAAAGAGAAAGCCAAACGCAACCGTCTCGGCTCCAAATCTACTTTAAATGGGATGAATGGAGAGCAGTTCTAGGATTCGTTTCCTTAGCTTCTGTATTGACATGATATGTAGCCAGAAATACATTTTAAGCCTTTATCCTCTTCATAGAGAGAGACTGTTTAGGATTAAAGAGCTGTTGATGCCTCATGGAAAAACTTTAATTCTACAGACATTTTCTAGGGATTTTCACCTCCATTTTTTTATTAGTAAGGACATTTGCATGAAAACAGGATATTTATTTCTAAAGATTTCATCTGCTCCCACTGCTTATTCTCAACCTGAAGTCAGAATCCTCTCTTTGTGACATCATAATCCTCTCCACGGCAGCCACTTGTGATGTCACAGAGGATTAAGACTTCAAATAAGCAATAAGCGGCAGGCACAGATTAATCCCTAAGCCAAAGAGATCTGATGCTGGTGAGAACATCTCAAGAAGTAAGAGGGGAAAGCATATAAGCAGAACTGGCTCCAGACTGAGCGCTGTATTGAAAAGGAGCCATTTTTCATGGGTATGGCAGCAGCCGAGAGTCAGGCCATCCAACTTCCAATTTTAATTATACTGTGTGGCTTCAAACAAGTCATGGTAATGCTTTCTGCATTTCTGGACCTGCTGCAAGGTCCAAATCCCTTTCCAAGTCAATCTCTCCAGGAGGTGCTCTTGCTATTAATACCGGTTTCCAAACAATGAAGTTAGGTGCTTAAAACCCAACCTGTATGAAGTTTGCAGATACAAATTTTCGAGGCATATTTAGGTGAAATTGGGATTTTTTTCTTCAACAGTTTATTGTAGGAAATTCAGAATCCCACCCAACGTGGGAATGTTAGCTAAAACAAGAAGCCAGGGACCTCACCAGAAATTGGAATGTCCAATTCAGTAAACTCACACCCAGAAAACATGAACCAACGTACTTGTTTTTCAGCTCCACTATGGCTTGTACCGTCCTGTTGTTGTAATAGAGGTTGATGGTTCGGACCATTTTGGTTCGTTTGAGGTCTCCAATCTTCACTGTCACTTTGCTGATGGTGTGGCTGCCAATTAGCTTCACCACTTGCTGGGTGGTGGTATACCGTGTGTCCACTTTAATGGAGGAAAGCTTAATGTACTGAGAAAACAAAACCAAGGACACAATGCCTGAGTGACAACGTCGCAAAACACTAAGCAACACAGCAAACCACGCTGCTGTAACAGCTGGGATCCCTGTAGAAGGGAAGGGTTTAAGACCAGGAGTTACTTACACAGAAAGGAACCTCTGGATTGTTGCAGACAAGACAAGGATCGCTCTCCAAGTAGTAGCCATCAAATTCCACCAGCCCAGATAGCGTGCTGGAATGAAGGAAAGAACACTGACATACGTAATCTGGCATGCCTCATGGTGTTTTAAACACAAGCTGTTCGATCAGAACAGTCTTAGTTTGCTTGTAGTCCCCAGTCCCAGGTTTATTTATAGAATGTTAAGCACTCTGAAAATTATCGTTTGTCACTAGGCAGCATTTCAGCCTAATTACTGACTGCCACGGTACGCCTAAGAACATCCCAGTTCTGCAGGGCTGGAGCCTCTGATCGCTCCCAGTATTTCATAACATTTACCAAAAATGAAAGCAAAATAGCAAAAGCCAAAGTACTGCTGGTGGCACAAGGAATGCCATGTTTTTTGGAAGGCAGAAAGGAATTCTGATGTTCTCTCAAACCAGCTGCAGCAAGCACGCCATCTCAGTAGGGGTCCTTCCTCCCCCACCAGAATATAGGAAGAATTCTGTGTTCCCCTGGGGATCACAGCTTCTCTGCTGAAAAGCTCTTTAGTGAAAAGGATCAAAGGCAGAAGTAACTCACTTGTATATGTTGGAGTTGGGGTGGTTGGTAAGGATGTGGTTTTGAGTCCGGAGGATCTCCACAGCCTTTTGGGAATATTCCTTCAGCTGAAACACAATTAGGAAAACACTGTCTTCTCAACTGTTTTTTTTTTCCTCACTGCTACAAAGACATAAAAATTTCCCATCTTGTGGCATTCCAGGTCCCCCAGAAGACACACAGACACCATGCCTACAGGAATTTGTTATTTGTTCTGAAGGCCACTGGTTCTCTAAGAAATTCTCTAAGAAATCCTATCACTTCCTCTGCTCAGAGTCATGGTTGCACAAGATTTCTAGGAGGTGAAATATCACCAAAAAAAAATCTATAAATTAGAGCTAGCAGATTTCCTTATGAAAGCTTCCTGAGGGCAAGTTTTTCTTCTAAATAAAACAAACCCCACAGCCCAACCAAAACACCCAAAGCAAACCAAAATCTCCACACTCCCCAACCTTTTAAGAACGCCACATTTTTAACATTCCAATTTTGAGAACCATAAAAAAAATGTCACCAGAAGCTCTTTTGACAGGAAATCTGTCCCAGCTTTAAATGAGCACTAACGTAACTCAGAAGAAGCAGCAGGACCTGGGATGCTCTACCTCCTATTCACTGTACCTTTTTCTCAGTCTGCTGTGTCTTCAGAGAGAAGTATCCAAGGAGATCTACAAACTGAGCAGCCTTTCTTCCATAGGCTGGAAGTTCTGGCCAGATTGACCACATGAGATCCAACAGCAATTCCTGCTGAGACTTGTTTGAGTTCCTGTTGAATGGATTACAAATCAATTAGGCTTGTGAAGATACATACAGAACCTGGCACACTATCTTATTCAAGAGGAAGAGACATGCTATGGTTCATCACACTTGAAAACCATTATCTTGCTATACATGAGGTCAGAGAGTTAAATCTCTTCCTGCTACTAGCAGTTTTCCTGCACTCTCTGAAATTAAACCTGCTGTCTTGTAATGAATTAATAGTTCCAAAGGAGTCCAGCACCTTGAAGCGTGCCTTTCCCTCCCTAACTCCCAACTTTTTAACTGGAGTAGCTTACATCTGCCTCAGAAATTCCCTTGCCCACAAACACCTACTCCCAGGAGCCAGATTCTGCAGGCAGAAATAAAAGACTTCTTGTAGATAATAAGTTGATCAGGAATGACTAAGTCAGAACATCTACTTCCAGCCCTATCGACTGCAAAATAGTGCAAGCAATTCAAAAGGATGCAATCATCTGCAAGCTTCAGCATCCCTCAGGACAGAGGCTCAAGCATGTAACTCCTACACAAAGTCAGAGCTCTCCATAGCTGTGCTGAGCCAGGGTGCAGCCTCCCTTCCAGCTTACCTGTAGATATGGAGCGCGAGGCAGTGGGCCTGCCATCGCACCGAGGACGAGTTGGACTCCAGCAAGAAGCACCTCAGGAACTGAATGAGGGTCTCCTTATCAGCAAACTTGTTCAGCTGGTTCACCAGAGCAGTACACAGCTGATCTTCCTGACTGCCTGAATTCTCACCTAGGGAAACCAGGTGGCAGAAGACAGACAGATTTCAGAAAGCAGCTGACAGACATCAGAAAGCAGATGGATGGAGTACCTCATGGGCAGGCTAGCTTCCTATCTTGTAGATCATGGAGTGAGGATAATGGGGACAAATGATTGTGTTTCAGGCAACAAAACAAGTTTAATGTTCCTTTCTCTTTCCAAAAATACAACCTAGTGCTACTGACTAACAGAAGAAAACCACTGGAATGCCTGTCAGCCAGGATGTGAGAAATGTGGCTACACATCCTGGTAAAATGAGAAAGATCAACTGTGGGGCAGTGAAAAGACTCACAGAGAACTGTCTGACAGAGAAAGCCAAAATGGTTCCTTGAAGAAAAGCCAAGAGAGAATTTATGCCTGTGACTTTTATAGGAAAGCTTAATTACTTTCCCAGGCCTTTGGATATCCATTAAGCAGCAGCCCTGGCTCCAACATAGCTTACGAGTCAGGCAGAGGCAACAAGTCTGAATGCAGTCATTGCAGAGCACAGCTACCTGGGTGTGCATCTCCAGTTCTTGGTTTAATCCCCAGGAGCACTTCAACCTCCTAAATCCCAGGACAGGCAGGTTAGGTGGAAGCTACATCACTAGGATAGGCAACTTAACATCCACTCTAGTTAATAAATACTCAGCACTTAATTTTAATTTAAAGCATACTGCTTCACCTCTGCCCCTCTCCAATCTCCATATGGTAAAACGTCTCCTTCCCAATTGCTGCTTGTTGCCTCCAAGTGCCCTGTCACAATCCATGATGCTTTCACAACACTGGTATTTATCACAATGAGAAGCAAACAGTTCTCTCTGTTTAGAGTAAGAAAGGCTGAGAAGAGCACACTTCAACCCTAAAGCCACCACAGAACAGGGCACTGCTTCAGCTCACCCTCTCGTTCCTTTTCCTTTTCTTCTTTCTTGCTCTTTTTGGTGGAGGATTTGCTCTGTGTTGCTGGCTGCCCAGAGCCTGATGCTGCAGGAGCAGAGCTGGAAGAGCTCGACGATCCGGCGGATGAAGGCACAGATAGAACTTTACTGCCACACAGAGCACAAGACAGAAGTTGCAGGAGAACTGGTGACACTCCTTCATCTACCAGGAAGCTGACTTGAAGGAGGAAATAGAGAACCGCTGCAGAGAAAAGGAAAAAAAAATCATTGAACCCCAAATGAAAAAAAGCAGCAAGCAAAGACACTCCATCCCACAACAAAACCCCTTTGAACACAACAAGGACCATCCCACAGACTCCCAGAACTTCCCTGTCCCTACATTACAGAGGCATTAACATTTGGGTACCCCCAAGGCGTAGTGTTTCATCCCAAATTACACACTGGAACCACAGCAATGCAAATGAGAGAAGACACATCTCCTACTCCTGTTCCTTTAAGTCATCTGTGACACCGTACTACGCTGTCAGCTCAGGAGCAGACGCAGTTACACTGTGATAATTAGTACTGGAAACAGTTCAGTCCTACTCAGACCTCTCAGCTGTGTCCCCTTCTCTGCTGGGCTTCCCCATCTGAGAAGTCTCGATTGAAACAACAACTCGTGACACATCCCATCTGCCCCCTCAAATGCTCCCAGAGAAACAACTCACAGTCGTCTTTAATGCAGAATTTCTGCCAGTTTACTGTTCGCTGTGTGGCGATCTCTGCACAAGCCTTCAAGTGTTCCATCTGAAAGGCACAACAGGAGAGGATCAAACACCACGTCAGTCTTTCTACTGCTGACCCCTCACACAAATGCAATGTACGCTTGTGCCTAGTACAGCAGCTTTTCCTTACCAAGCTGATCAGTGTATCGTACTGCAGGGCAGAGCCTGAACTCGCCGTGACCACGCTGGCACGAAGGAAAATGCCTTGCTCTTCTAGGAGCTTTTTGATTCCACGAACATGAGAGTCCAGGGTGTGAAGGTCTCTGAGCTGGCGGTATTTATCCTTCGATCCACAGATGAAGAGCAGAAGCTTGCGGACTTGGCGGCGCACGAACGGAGTCTGCTGGATCATCAGGTACTAGACAAAGAAAAGGCTACAACATCAGCACTGGGAACTCACCAGCAGGCAACGTGAGCCAACAAAAATACGATGTGTTTTCTTACAAAAGCTAAAGATACAGGAGATGCATTCACCAATCTGTCAGGCTTTAAGGTCAAGTCACTTGTAAAAGCAAGTCACAGGCAGAAGAAATTATGAAATCACTTCTGGAAACCATTCTTTATCATCTATGACCTCAAACACAAAGCTAGTCAAGCCAAATTAAGAAAACCTTCCCCAAACTGATGCAAATGTCAGGCAACTTGTTACTTCAAGCAGGAGGCTATACAACCAAAGGAACTGGAAAGATATACTCCAAATATCTTACTGATTTCTCTGTGCTAAGTACCAAGAGCTGAGCACAACAGTATCTTGTACCATCTCAAGAGAAAGTTTACTACCTGAGTCTTCTGGTAGCAAACACTGAGGTACAAAGAGCAATAGCAATCTTATTTTTTACATATACCCTTCCTACAAATTCCTATTCAGAAGGAATAAAAACACAGCTGGGAGTTCACCTTCTTTCAAGAGGGAGGAAAAAAAAGAAGAACCAGAGATGGGTCTAAGATCCATCGCACACCAGCTCATTTCTCCCATGAAAGGTAACATTTCTGTTAAAACCAGCACATAAATCACATTCTCACTTACCTCAGACAAAAAGTAAAACCAGGAGTGATCAAAGATGGGAGGTGGGATGCGGGAGTTTGTGTCTGCAATCTTCTTGATCTGATAGGGCAAGCGCAGTACCATCTCTGTCAGAAGCTGAGTGTAGGCCTCAAAAACATCTGCAGCGTGGCCCTGAAAGCAAGAGCAATCCATCAGGCTCTGGCATCTCTGATTTTCTAAAATGCAAAGCTTCCCTGCACCTTTGCAGCCAGAAGAATGGCTCCCACGTGATAAATAAATATAAACCAACAAACTGCCTCGAGGACTTTATCAAGACGGTAACTATCAGGGTGACGTAAGCTGGTCTGGAAGAATAGGGCATTTTTATATACTTGCTTTCAACTTAGGAGATACTCTTACATTTAACTAGGCTTTTTTCTCCTGACTCCAGCAGAACCTTAGCATGAAAACACCATGGTAGTTGAACAAGTCTATGATTTATTATGGAAATCAACACATCAACTCCTAGGCTTCCCTAGGCTCCAGCAAGTAGTGGGGGTTCAGAAATTCTGCCTGCCAAGCAAAAGGAGTCCCACAGTGGAGTAGCTTTCCTCCAGGAAGATTACCAACACCTCAACCAGGATAGCAGCTCCACAGAACTGCCTGGTTTAGGAGTTCATCAATATATCCAGTGAGCTGGGCTTCTCCGAGAGAACTTGGGGCAATCCTAGTTGTAACTATGCACACTAAGGGAACGGATTTTAATTGCACTGCTAATTGAAAATCAGTTCTGAAAGATGCTTTTACTTGCTTCTGTGTGGCCTCCTCTTAATGCACGTCATGCAAAGCTAACAGTGTAGGGTAGGACTCACCTTCACATACTGGCGGAGGAAAAAAGGGCTCATGTCAGGTGGAGAAGAAGTGGTGTGAGGTTTTAGGAGCTGGCTGGTGGCTACAGGCTCCTCATCATTCTGCTGGCTTTTCCAGTACTCCAACAAAGACTTCAGCACATGCAGACAGTAGTCAACAGCACCAGAGCTCAACAAGGCAGCAGCAGTGGCACTAGAGATGAGGGAGGAAGACTGAAACAAAGAAGAGAGGGATTACTAAAGCACCTGAGAACCAGGGTGCTGGAGGGGCAGGGGGAGCTGTGAGAATCAGCAGCTGCTGACTGAGAGGAGAGCAGGTTTTTATGAAACTTTACAGGCAGCTTTTAAGTTTGGGGTTTGTTTGAGGTTGAGGTTTTTGGGTTTTTGTGTTTATGAAAAGCAACTCAAATATTTACAGAGACTCTTTTGAACAAGCGCTTAGTAAAGGAAAACAAATAAAATCTCCTCTTAAGTCTAATCTCCCCTCGACACATGTGCCAGAGGCCACTCTGCTATGGATTAGACACTAGGGCTTTTTTTTCTCCCCTTCTTCTCCCCTCCCTCCCCCTTTTTTTTTTAAGTTGGGATTTCTATTTGTTTATCTGGGATTTGGCCAGCTGGGGGTGAATCCTGGTAGAGAAAGAGTCCCTGTTGCAGATGCCACTCAGAGGCTCTGCTCCACCCAGGTATTGCTCCACCTGCATTCTGCAAGACGATGAGCTTTGATTTCTGTGGGAAGCTCAAGTGAATAACAAAGGCTGGAGAAAAAGCTACTGTAAATAAAACTATTAAAGCAGCCCTGTAAATCCAAACAAACCCCACAGCTCATAAGCTCATTAAAATTTGATGCAGTTCAGACTAAATTTTTTAACCTCTATGCTTTTTTATTAATCTCCTTCCCACCACACATACTGCTTTTTATGCCTTATTACTGTACCTTTTAGCAACAAATATCTAAGGAATCCTCTTAGCGACTTTTACGTTGACACAGCAGCATATTGCTTTCCAATAATCACATTACAAATCCTCTGTTAACCCCTTCAGCACCAGTAAGATGCAAGGGGGAAAAAAAACCTGCTAGACCATTTTAAATAACATCATTAATGTGCTGCCCTTAGCTCAGTGAGAAACCGTGTGTACTGAATATGAGAATCCAGCTGTTGGTTTCCTCCATTCTGAGCTTCAGCAAAGATCTTTTTTCAGGAGAATCAAATAATATTAGAGATTCCTTATATTTTTTTCCAAATCACTTTTAACTGGTTTTCAGTTTTAAGCCAGTTATTTCAACTGGCAGGTTTCAGACAACCTTTGATGAGCAAGAGCCCCCCCCCCCCCCCCCATCATCCCCCTGACAAAGCAACCTGAAGAACATACCTCACAAATGGAAGACTTGGATCCTGACTTAGTTCTGGACATGAACACACTAAGCAGCCTCATCACCACCAAGTGCACTTCATTCACAGGAGAACGTTCGTTTTTCTTAGACACATCCTGCAAGGACAGAGCTTGCTTATTTACAGAGCTGAGCCCATCTAAGCATCTAAATCTCAGAGCTCTGGTCCTCGTGGAAGCATCTCTGATTTAAGCTTGAGCAGCAGTACTTTAAAAGCAGCACTAATTCCTCAATATAAGGGTAGACAGTGGCCTGAGCACTGAAGACCAGTACTACACAAGTGAAAAGCTGTATGTGTCATTTATCCCTTATTGCTCAGGTCTGTTTTAAGTTTAACTCAAGCGAAACAGGTTTCCATGCTCACTTGTGGATACCAGAATCAGGAAACAGTGAGAGTTACACTCATGTGATTTTCTACCTTGGGTGAAGTGAGCGGAGAGAAATAATCTGCCTGAACAAATCCACACAGCAACATGTGACACCTATGCACCTAATTTCTCCACAGAAAGAGAACTAGTCCTTGTCTAGAAGGAGCAAATCAAAAGCATGTGCATACTACAGCTTACTTTTTTGTCCATGCACAGTTCTGCAATCAGCTGGGACAGGAGGTTATCTAAAGCTCCCTTATCTTTCTCATCATCTCCATCTAGGTCTGTTGTGAGCATCAAAATAACCTGGGGATAGAAGTCAGAGAATTAATAAAGGGCAGGTTTTGTGTTTTCAAGATAAACACAGATTTTATCCTGATTAATCTATGTTCTTTCCCAAATTCTGCCTGTGCCATCACACTCTAATACATTCAGTATAAAGCCAAAAGCCCCTTACAAACACATTGGTGTTCAAGGATTTTAGCCCTTAGGCTCACCAGCCAGCTGAAACACTACGCTGAGAAAGGGTACAAGTTGTGCAAAAACCTATGGGTAAGGAGCACTGTGCAAGAGGTCAAATGCTTTAGAGATGGACTCACACACTGTGACTGGGCAGGAAAGAGAAAGGGAAAAGCAGATACAAATAAAAACCCAGCAGCAGCAGTGATTGGCTGTTTGATTAAGGCTTAACTCCTGCCCTACTCACTCACCTGCATATAAGGAATGGCCCGGACTCCTCCAACATTCCTCAGCTGAGGTAAGTTCTGCAGCAGCCTCTCCAGCAACATCAGTCGGACCATGTGCAGCCTGGGAAGTCAGGAGCCAGGAATCAGATAGGAAGGACCCCAGACACATCACAAGAAAAATTAGACCCAGCAGGATGACCAAGAGAGCACTGCAATTTACCCCAGCAGTTCAGAGAATGAGGAAATCCTGTGGTCATCACATCTGCACAGACAGGAGTGGACTCCCTCAAACCTTACAGTCAAGTGATGTCAAAGATGCAGAGCAACTCTGACAAGGGATGTAGGTATTCCCTTCAGAACTGCACACCACTTAGTATGGCCACCTGCAGCATTCTGCTGTCTAGAAACAGATACTACAAGCCAGTTCCAAACCGCACTGTAAAAAATAACTGAGCATCTGTTCCCACAGAATAAAAAGCTGCCAATCTTTCCCAAAGTGCTTAGCACTCCTGCACATACTTTCTTCCTAATGCTACATTTCACAAGCTCCCAAGCTGTAGATGGTCATGATTCCTGCTGACTGAACTCAAGCAGGATTTTGTTCATCCTTTGCACAGCAGCTGTGGGACAGACTCAGGTCTGTGTAACAGGTTGCACGGTGAGCACACTGCGCAGTGGCAGTCTGCTCTAGTCTACATTTCTGACTTCCAATTTTTACTATCCAACAGTCACAAATCACAGCCCATGGAATTCAGCACCTACAGTCCTCTCCTCTATAAAGGATGACACTGCAGCCCAGACGAGCTATTACTGAGCAGGAAAACAAAGCCTCTTGCCTGTTGCTGGTGTGGACATCTCCCTCTGCCTCCCCTTCCCCTTCTGAACCATCTCCCTCTTGCTGGCCTGTGGTAGTGCTGATAGCGCCCGTGCTTGAGCTGACGCTGCCTGGTCCCGCAGGGTGGCCCTCAGCTGTCGTGTCCCCATAGGCACTACTGCGACCAGACACTGGGAAAGAAAAGAAGGGAAACACTATGTCAGTACAATCAAACACACCTCTTGCCTGCTTCACAGCAACTGATGTGGCTGAACTATGCTTTGGAATGATGGTTCTAAGGAGATGGGGTCTTTGGTTATCAGTGGACATACTGATTTTTTATAGAAGTCTCTGATTATTTTACCTGGGTATCAGTCCTGAGCAAAAAAAGAGAAATTCATTCTATCCCACCCAAAGGTATACATCAGCATAGTGAATTCTTTCAGTGTTGCTCTAGGCTACTGCATTCTCCTATTACTGGTCAGCAAACACTACTGCAGATTCCACCCTTCTGAAGAACTACAAGTCAGCAAATACTCGGTCTGTACGGCAC
Source organism: Laterallus jamaicensis coturniculus (assembly GCA_022605575.1). Classification (NCBI taxonomy): domain Eukaryota; kingdom Metazoa; phylum Chordata; class Aves; order Gruiformes; family Rallidae; genus Laterallus; species Laterallus jamaicensis. Next base: position 425,084 of record JAKCOX010000081.1, read on the forward strand.
TTGGGCATCATCTACTTTCAAGTGAGATTTCTTCTTGGCCAGGGATTTACCCAACCCCTCTCTGGTGAATTATGAGAAACCACATGTAGAGGCACTGGTGCAGCAAGAGATACTTACCACTGTGCTCACCAGCTACAGAGTCCACAGCGCTGCCACCGCTCTCTGAGCCCACGCTCCCACCGTGGTCTGCAGGCGAAGTCCGAAGGGTCGAGCCGTCCGTTGCAGCAGTGCTGCCCTCATCGTCAGACGCTGGAGCTAAGAGAATAAAGAGAGCTGTTACAAGTAAAAACACTGCCTTGAGAGAACTTCAAAAGACACACATGCTATGAAAGAAAAGCCCCCCAATATTTGTCTTTGGGTTTTGTGTCAATTAAGTACAAATTAAAAGGGAATTTAGATGTGTTCATCAATGAATTTAAGCCTGCGAAAAGCAGTGGAGGGGAGACACCCTGAGAAGGAAACCTTCTCATCAAATAGAAAATCATGCAAGTTACTTAAAGAGCAATGATTGTTCATAACTACAAAGGAAATATACTACATGGTTTGTCTGCTATATTTTAAGGAGAGGAAATAACTCCCTCAAAAGCCCACAAGAAGTTCATCAAAGCTGGAAAAGGCCACAAATACGCACTCAAAAGTACATGAAGCCCATAACAGTAACTGGTTTTTCAAAACCAGATTTACAGATTTTAAATGATATTTAGGTCAAAATCAAAAAAGCTTGATTCCTTGCAGTGAACAGTTACCTGATGCTGTTGTGTCTGAGAGTGTTCCGGCATCGAGAGAAGAAGAGCTGGGTGCTTGGCCAGACAGTCCTAAGCTCTGAAGTCCAAGTGCACTACTGCTGCTCCCTGCAAGAAGAAAACACACCGTAAGTATCCTTCTATGAGAGTGTGATGTTACTTCTGGCCTTCTCCATACTGTTCGTGGTTCTGTTACCTTTGCTCGTATTCTAATTACCTCTCTGACTGCCAGTAACACCTACATCTTACCTTGCTGATCTTGCTGCAGGCTCAGGGCAATGGCCAATTCCACCATTGTTTCATCGTCTGCATCTGGAGGAATATCCAGCATGGGAGGGAATCCCTCTGCTCCAGCCAGCAAAGCCTCCAGGGGAGAAGGATTCCCATTATTCACATTTTCAGAAGTCTCCAGAACCATAGATTCAGACTACGGAGAGGAAACACGGCAAGAGCTTTCACCAAACCAGCTAACGGGGTACTACATACTGATGCACTCTAATTTAACTAAACTCAAGCACCTAATGCACTGAAAAGGCTCCAAAGAGCAGCTCTCTGGGCTTACCACCATCTCAAAGTCCCCGTGATCAACTTCGCTTTGCTCCTGGCTCTCTTGTCGGATATGCTCGCCGTTTGCTATCCCAGAACTCTGCAGCTTGTCTTCTGCATCGTCATCATCATCGTCATCCTTATCTCCTGAAATGCAAGCAAATAATTCACATCACTACAAACAAGGTAATTAATGCTAGAAAAAACCTTAAGCTATCCCCTGTTTACCCCCAGTCACGAATGGATTCCATGACAACTACAATTCACATCGACGCTAAGAAAGTATCTCTTGGATGGAGGTCTGATCTCTGCACACATCTTTATGACTTGAAAACATGCACAAAAATACTAGGGCAGTTTGGATGATTATTAACCCCTAGATAAAATAATCACCTCTCACTGAAAGGGGAATATCTCAGAGATCTCTCCTCTCTGAATCCCTGAACATCAAGAGGTGAATGTTTATTAAAAAAAAGGAGAGAGGGGCTAGGGGGCAAGAAAGCAAAAGAAAGGAGGAGGACTGGTTTTAATCTCTTTTAGTCCCATTTTAAGACTATTTTCTTTTCTGACAAACAAAGTAGGTCATGCTCATTTAAAGGCAAAGATGAATGGATCTGGCATACCCATAGGAGTGTTGCTCCGAGGGGAGGACGGCAAGGTGACGTGTCTCCGCTTGTTCCTTGGTCTCAGCACTCTGATCAAAGCTTGTTTGCAAGAAAAGCTGACTGCAGGATCCTAGAGCATTAATAGTTAATCATTAAACTTCTTAAGCTTTAAGTGCTGATGCACAGTATTTGGAAAGATAGCTAAAAATACACTTCTGACCCTCTGGTGGTCCTGATTCACGTCAGGCGTGTCACTGCCTAACTTCTACACTCCCTGTTTCCCCCAGCAGCCACAAACCAATACTTATGGTTCCACATGCAGCACACAACAAACATTACCAGAACACAAGGAGACAGACATGCCTCCATTAACTCCTGGCTGTATGGTTTCAACCACAGGCCTCTATTTTGTAACTTTAAGACCTCTAAGATCATTGAGTCGAACCTTAAACCTCCACTGCCAAGTCACACTAACCCATGTCTTGAAGAGCCACATCTACACGTCTTTTAAATACCTTCACCGCTTCCTGGGCAGCCTGTTCTAGTGCCCTAGAACCCTTTTGGTGAAGGAATTTTTCCCAATATCCAATCTAAACCTTCCCAGTGCAGTGTTACAGGCTGAAGCACCGCAGAGCATGATTACATACCGGGCAAAGTAACATCTGCATGTAGATCTTGGATGCTGTATGGATACAATCGAGTTCGCAGGTGCAGTATCCATGGATAATATCCACCAAAGCATTGACTGTGGCTTCAACGTGGGTGAGACCTAACGAGCAATAAAAGCAGGGCTGTAATTGATAGCACATTTCAGCACACATAGTGAGACACTGCAGGAAGTATTTTTCATTTGTGGACTTCAAGGCAACAACGTTAGCATCACAAGTTGGTTGAAATTTCCCTCTAAAATGAGCTTACACACCAAGCTGGTCTGTCTGATGGAATTCTGTGCACACTATATGCCAAGCACCACTGAATATCCTCTAACAGCATCCATGAAGTTAAACGTAAATCAATCATCAGTCCCTTTTTATTAGCACAATGCACATATTTCCCAACAAAAGTATTACAGCAGGATTTGCAGATATACCCCAGAAAGCACTCATAGCACCATTAGCATTTCAAGCCTAGTTTGGAACAAGTAATTTTCTCTTGTTTACAAGTTTAAAATAGAGTCCTTCACAATAGAATAGCAAACAAAGAGCTGGCTCACCTGGCAGGCAAGCAGGGGCAAGGAAGGCATTTTTGGGCTTTGATGCATGTAGCTTCCAGAAGTGGTTAACCAGCTGGGTAATAAAGGTGCAGCCATCTCCTTCAGTGTGTTTCTGGGCCTCTTGCCCTTCTTCATTCTCTGTACAGATTAAAAACCAGCTGTCAGACATGGGAAGCATTAAGAAGCATGGTAACACCAAGTTTAATTGAAATGGCTTTTGTTAGAGGCTCTGGTGTCCTCGTTACAAGGGCTATCGCACACCTAACAGATGTGTTACATATAGTCCCTGTCACACCAAACCAGGCACCCCAGAGGCACCTTTAATTGTCACCCCTGAAAGCTGAAGAACATTACATATTTATCTACCTGCTTCCAACTGCTTTGATTCTGTATAGTGGACCAGGTTGTTGGGTCTCATAATAGCAATGGATCGAGCAGTGATGACCAGCCTCTGAAATACTTCAGGATCAAGGTCCTTTCCTTCTTTGGTTGAGGAACTCAAATACTGAATGGCTTTACTTAGCAACGCTTGGTCCTGTAAAGCAGAAGATAACATAGGCAAAGAAAAACAACAGACAGCAGCACAACAAACTACAACTGCAGGACAGATCTGGGGGAAATCCGCACTTGCACCTTTAATTCTTGGCCAATATCATCTAGGAAGAGCAACTAATATTAAAAAGTCACCCTGTAACAAAAAAAATCTGGCTTGAGAATGGATTTTCACATTTGCTTCCCTTTGGGCTTCAGTGTGGATGGAAAGACCAGTGTGTAAACATCATGATTCCAGTGGTTAGCCAGGCATCTGTGCACTGACTGCAGTTACGTTAGCATGTACTCTAACCACTACTTACTTTAGTATTTCCCTACCACCTTATTCCAGGTATCTGTGGAAACAGAAACCAGAGCAAGAGACAATGTACACAAACAGTGTGTTTCGAGATCCTCGTTTCTCTGGATTAACTCAGATAATTTCCCATCAATATCTTCAAAAAGCACTTTAAGTAGTGAAGTTCTGGTGAAACACAAAAGCCAGCAATGCAGGCAGTGGGAGCTGCTACAGGAAAATTAGCCAGCAGGTTTATGGTGCACAGAAGAAGGGCTTTCTAGGGGCGAGCTGCACTGCCAGGTTAGAGGGGATGTTGGAACCCTTGCACCCTGTTACCTTGTGGTTATGGTAAGCTGAGCGGCTGGTGTGCAAGCTTGCCAGGAGGCTCTTGGTTTGCTGCTGGACGCTGGAAGGGGCTGGCATGGACAGCAACATAGTAGCCAGTTCCTGAGCTGCCACTTTATTCTTCTCCTGCTCCCAAGGACAGAGAAAAAAACATTCTTCAGCATATTTACCATGAAGGTGACAAGTGAGTCCGATTTCTCAGTGTACCTGCAGTTGCCTCCCCTCCCTGCACTGTGCATGAAAGCTTCTGCCTTCCTTCAACACTGTTTTGATAGCCTCCTTAATTTGTTATCTGACATTTAAGGAAATCTCACATGTCTACATAAGAAAAGTCCTTTCCAGATTTATGGGCTTCTACCCTGCTGTCTTTGTAAACGAGGTCACTCTACAGCACAAAAATCCCACCAGCGATAAATGCAAATACCAATTGTCATTCTAAACTAGTTTCAAATGCTTTTGGCTAAGTCAACTTTCAGATCAGCCCTCTAAGCAAAACGGATGCGGCTCTCTCCAGTATCAGGCCCTCAGGGCTGCAGGAGGTGCTGCTGATCTTGCCCCTCCTCCCCATCTCTGCAAGCTCAAGAATGTATTCAGAAAGTTACTTGCCTTCTCGTTGACTGGTCCTACAGCAAAGCAGCTTTCCAGCGCTTCTAAAGAACTCACTACTAGCCTGGAGGGAGAAAGGAAAGCAGGCTTGAGTACAGCAACCCTTCTCTCTCCTTAGCACTTTGCTTTATGCGGGCTAGAGTCATGAGTAGCTCAGAGACAGCTAACGAATGCCAAGTACAAAATCAAAGCATGATAAAACCTGCCACAGGCACCATGCATATCATTTCATTGTGTTACAGACCAGAGTTAAACCTGGCTCACGCTCACAGACAAACTTAGGACTGCTTTAATAATCCACAGCTGAAAGACAGGGGCTTTTCTCTACCAAAGAGGATAAAACATTTCCTTACGCAGCCTGCAGCAGGGATAACTTGGATTGTCTTGACAGTACCAATTCACCATGGCCCACAGACGTACATATGACTGCAGATCAAGGGTTGGTATGACACATGGGAAAAAGCGTAACCGACTTTTCTAAGGGAGCAAGATTCTACTCGCTTGCTATTTTCACACAGGTTGCTCCTTCCAATTTGGAGTTTCAGCTAAAACACTCCAGAGGAAAATTAACTTGGGAGCACTGGGTACGACCCAAGAGAGAGATGCCAAAGTCCAAACTTTTGACAGGGGTTAAGGCAGGCTAGTAAAATACTTGCCCCAAGGGAAAAACCTTTAGTTACAACTGGTGGTAAAGTGCTGAATCTCCCTTGCAGCACCACTTCATGCCTTTTGGGACAGCTACTGAAATGCCATCTGACACACCAGAAGGAGCAGTGCAAGAATACAGGACAAAGGAGGGGAAAGCTAGCATTAAGGGGAGGAATAACAGAGTAGGATTGGATACAAGGTAGAAGAAGCAATCATCTGGTCTGGTGGTGATACATAACATTACACTCCCTTACCCGCAGCCACCCTCCATAGAGCTGGTAGGGGAATATAAATGGGATAATAGGACGCAAGGAGGGAACGAAGCGCAGAGGATTCTGTCAAACAAGCAACAGTTATGCTGTATACAGCGAGAATCTGCAGACCACCTCATCTTTACATTTCACTAAACCATCTGCCATGCAATGACCAGAATGTAAAGAAGCAAATGTCACTGGGAAAACAAACAAACAAAACAAAAAAAAGAACCCCAGTCAACAAAAGCCACATCATGTGTTCTGTCTCTCTGACACACACTCATTCGTGCAGAGAAAAGGATGGCATACTAACCGGTCCAGGGTGGTTAGGGACTCAGTTTCAGAACTTTGGGGGAGCAAAGAAAAAGGAAAAAAAAAAATAAAAAAAATGTGTAAAGCTCACAGAAAAACTCCCTAGAACACATTCTAAGCAAAAGGCAAATTAAATGGGGAAATCAGGAAGCTGGGAGAGCGCTGTGTGCAGTAAATCTAAGCGTGGTTCTTCCTATCTGGGCAGCAGACACTTGTCTAATAGCAAAACAAATAAAGGAGACCCAGGCTAGCTAGTGCAGAGAAGCCAAGCACTTTGCCTAAACCACTGCTGAAGGTTAAATCTGAAGTAAGAGACACCAAACTTCTGATAGGAAAGCTTCTTGTCACCTGCCATTAGCTGTTCCTACTCAAGAGGCACTTTATAAGGTAACTTCGCTGCGGTCTGTAACACGTAAGTAAAAATAAAAAGATCAATTCTTTTGATTCTGAGTTTTTTTAATATAATCCCACCGCTCTGGAAAACCAGAAAGTATGTCTGTGCCAAGAGGGACATCTTGTGGAGATGTCAAAGCAGAGGAGGGAAGGAAAGAGAAAATAAACAGAGGATAAAAATCCCATGAACTGATACACAAACTAGTGAAGGATGGCCAAACAGGTCCTTCAGCACTGGCACTTTCAGCCTTAACTCAAGCATTTCAGTAAGGCCAAATTAACCACCTCTTACAGTCAAGCAGCGTATCCCTAAAACCACTCCTTTTCCACCAGGGCCAGCTCCTCTCTGATCTGCTTCCTTACTATCCTTGCTAGCTCGCCAGGCTTTCTGCAACCCTTATGGCACAGACTGTATGAGCTCAGAGAAAGAACTCGAAGTGGATACATTAAAAAAAAGAATTCTCCTTATTCTGTTAAACATAGGCCTAGCTCACCCTCGTGCTTTGACTCTCAGCAGGGATATGGTGTGGGAGGAACCTAACATTTTCTCTACCACAGTAGTTACACCTTGCAGCTTGTATATCTCAGTTAAGTTGGTGGGAATGACTTAACCACTTAGGCCAGAAAGGCCTGACCCTTGAGAGGGCTAGAGAATGAGAAAAGGCCAGCTTGAAATGAGAAAATGGACCACAAAGGCAGAAATCTCTTTTAGCTCTTCAAGACTGCTGTAACGAATGAACTTAGCGAAATGAAGCATGCACACAGATCTGTCCATCTACTCCACCAGGTGAATCAAGATCGAGCACAAAGCCCTCCTTAGAAGATAACCACTGACTTTCCAGTTGTTGCTTTGTATGAGAACAACTCCCTTAAGTTCTCCTGGTTAAGAAAGGCACACAAGTGTGCCTAGGGCCCCTCTAGAGCAACTACCCATTTTCAAGGAGAATAGCAGATAGGCAGCAGGGATGTACCTCTCCAGGACAGTCCCACTGGCAGCAGCAGGGGTGGCTGACTCCGTGTCCCCAGTGCCGTTCCCTTGATTCAGGTTTGGGGGACAAACATTGCTCACTGAAGCAGAGGGGAAATCTTCAGGGGGCTCATCAGGCCATCCAAACTGTTCTTTGGTTTTGCCATAAATTTTTATGGAATCCATCATCGTGACTCCAGCAGGATCCACTGAAGCTCCAACTGCAGTGAGGAGAGAAATGTCTTAAGAACGAAGTAAAGAGTTTATTCTGAATACAAACAAGCATAGCCTCCTAAGGCCAGGATACCAATCATACCACATCATTAATAAACACCCCCTCGGACTGCTTCATCTTCTCAAGGCCACTTTGCTTTTCTGTCACCTCAACACCAAATTATTGAGCTGAGCTGAGACACTGCACGCTCATCCACTGCAGCATGAAATTATTTTCAGGATTTGTTCAGGATTTGCCCCTCAAACTGTTTCTATAGCCAGGTCAAACAGATTGTGGAAATCCTCGCTTCCAGGAGGTGGAGCACAGGGGCTTCAACCCACCCAACCAACAGACAATTAAAGCAAACAATTAACAGAGACTTACTGAAGATGGTTAGCTTTTTGTCAGCCTGCAAGGCTTCCTCACGAGTGAAAGGGAAGTCAAACCACCGAGCCCTGGTCATGTTCAGCTGCATGGTGCGGCCAAAGATCTCCAAGTATGAGGGCGCTCGCTCGATGGCTTGTGTGCCAATCTGGATCCGCATGCCTGTCATCACCATCGTGCTGTTATTGTTTGTCACTTCGATGGTGAAACCCCCAGGCTGTGGAAGAGAAATCACAGCTCAGAAAGGTGAGGCCAGAAATTCACTGCTAAGCTAAGAATCTGATGTCTGTACAGAAATGCCTCCAGTTTACCTAACAGCAGCATGGGATTTGTATTTGTACAAGGTCACTTGAACAACACAGGCTTCCAAGAAAAGGTGTGCTATCAATCCAGACAATAACGTCCCCCAGAAGCCCAAGAGCATCCCCAAATTGCCCCATTTACCTTTGTGTTGGCCACATACATGCCCGTGGAATTGAGCCGGTGCTTTATCTGCTGAGCATTGTAAACCTGCAGCAGGTCATTGCCTCCAAACTCCACATCTGTGAGCTGCTGGTTGTGTTCAAAGAAGTCAATGGGGAAGTTGACTTGGCTGGATGTGCGAGTTGCTGAAAGGGGAGAGAGGTATTTTTGGCCAAACACATTCTCAAGAAGCAAAGCTATGGTAAAATGCTGTGGAGTGAGCTTGCCTCCTGTGGGAGTGCTCACGTGAGAGAGAGTGTGATGCATCTTTATATACATCTACAGAAACATTTACCCAGACACAGCCAGTCCTTAGCCCTGAGCTTGACAGCAGTTGTCAGATGCGAACACCTGAAGTATCTATATGATACAGATCAATCTTCCATAGAATCTCAGAATGGTTATGGTTGGATAAGACCTTTGAGATCATCAAGTCCAACCATCTATCCAGCCCTACTAGGTCCAACACTAGACCATGTCACCAAGCACATCTACTCTTCTTTTAAACACCTCCAGGGATGGAGACTCGACCACCTCCCTGGGCAGCCTGTGCCAATATCTGACAACCCTTTCAAGAAAGAAACTGTCCCTAATATCCAACCAATACTCCTCAAAAGATATGTCTTCCAAACCCTCTGCCAGCCTTGTAGCCCTTCTCTGGACACACTCAAGTATCTCAATGTCCTTTGTGCAGTGAGGGGCCCAAAATGGAACACAGCACTCTAGGTGTGGCCTCACGAGTGCTGAGTACAGGGAAAGGATCATTTCAGTACTCCTGCTGGCTATACTGTTCTAATGCAGGCCAGGATGCCAATGGCCTTCTTGGCCACCTGGGCACACTGCTGACTCACACTCAGCCAGATGTTGATCAACACACCTAGGTGTCACTCCAGACAGCTCTCAAGCCACTCCTCTCCAAGCCTGTTGCTTTGCATGGGGTGGTTGTACTTTGTATCTGTGTTTGCCACCGCTACCTTGCACAAGGTACCTATGAGAAATCCCTTACTAATAGCAGCTGCCTTCCGCTTGCGAACCGGCTTCATGATGCTGATGACGCTGCTAGGTTGGAGAGAGGGCTGGAGCCAGTAGGAGGTATTCTCTACATTGGCCATGTAGATCCTTAGGCTGCCGTCTTCACACAGCAGGATCATAGTGGTCCTCTGCTGTTCATTGCAGGCCGTGTGACGGATGGCCACCATGTCCTGAATCTGCAAAGAAAGGTGACACGAATCAAGGAAAGGACCTGCAACTGCTGCCTGAAAGAACAAACTCTTTGCATTAGAAAAGCTGCAAAAATTAGATCTTGTTGAAGGAACAAGAAAACATATTTGAAGGGTCAAAAAATAGAGGGAACTGTGACTTACCTTTGCTTTGGCTGGTAAGGTTTTAATCTCCTGGATGAGAAAGGTGTCTGGCTTCACCATCACCACCAGTGGGATGCCTGTGGTTTGCTGAACACAACACACCAAGCCAGGATGGTTCATCACCTCAGACCACTGACACAGTGCTGGTGAAGTCTTACTCCCACCATTTGAACTGCAAGAGATGAAGGGCAGAATGACATTGATTTAAGAAGCAACAACAGGTAAAGACACAGAAAACTCGTCACCATTCAGATCAGTTAAAGCTTCATCCTCAGCAGGAATTCAAAACTCTGCATTAATGAAGAGCCAGGAACAACAGGTTATAGGTGAGAAATCTGAGACAGTCACTTCAGTAGGCAGAAGGCACGAATATCCCACTTCACAGTTACCCCAAAAAACTCTAGGAGACACTTACTTAGTACCATTTTATGCCCCAAACCGAGGCAGTGATTGTAAAATGACTTTCAGCTATCTTTTATTCTGAACAGATGCACAGTTCCATGTTTCAACACACCCAGGGGCACTAAGCAAAGGCCAATGCAGTGGAATCTGTGTGTCTCTGCTCACTAGAAAAAAAACAGAGCTGCAAAACTTCTAAGCCAAACTGGTCTGGGATTAGGGAGCTCCTGGAACCTGACCCTTCCATAGCTTATTCACAACAGGGGCTTTGTGTCAGGCTAGTGAAGAGTCTGTGGCCTAACTGCCCAGCTTTGGCTGTCAGAACAGATGACAGAACAGCTTTTTTTCTTGCCACATTCATGGCATAAGAGATTGGTTTCCCTCAAGAGAGTCTGAAAATAAGCTTTAATATGCACAATACACAAGGTCCACTGCAGTACTGGTGCCGAAAGGAAACAAAGGCTTCCTGCTCTGCAGCCTCTTCGAGGGTGGGTAATCCCATCAGTTCCAGCTGCTGCACCAGCAGGAGCACCGAGCGGTGCAGCAAGGCCGCTGCGAAGCCACCCTTCCCTGTGAAACCCTAGTGGGAAGGAAAAACCAATGCACGCATGGCCTGCTGCTTCAACAGCCAGCTGTAGTTTCAAATAATTCTGCAAACTAGGCCAGAAGCACCAGGAAAACTAGCAAGAATTCATCAGTCAAGAAAGCAATCTTCACCAGAAGCTTTGGTCACAGAGCTGGGATGTTAAGAAGAACTAGTAGGATATACTAAAGAAAAATTAAAATGCAGTGGAGCCTTCCACACAAGCCTCACCTCTTGATGTTAATAGGGAACAGCCGCTGCACTTCCAGGTTGGCCCGGCTGATGGTGGCTGCAAAGGATTTGCCTTGGCAGTAACTGAAGAACAACATCTGCAGCACGTGGGAGTAATACACTGACACTCCTCCTCCTGCTACTTGGCCATTACTGTCCTGTAGGACCAGAGAGAAACAACAGCATTTAAGATAAACACACTTCCTCCAAAAGGCTCTGTCAAAGCTTTTGAATTTCTCATGAGGAAATTATTCCAAAGCCTTTCCCCTGCTTCCTCCCTCCCCAGCAGTGAGAGAACGCAGCCCTAAACGACAATTTTCTAAGCTCAACTCCTTGGTGAACTCATCCATCAGATACTTCAAAGGCTTTTGAAGGGGATACTGAGATTGATCCCCGTAGGCCATAGGTAGCGCCCTTGGCTACTGCATCTCTGCGCTTGAATGCCGTATGACAATCTCACAAGGAGCTCTCCCCATGTTCCCAGCTCATAAAAGTGCTTTCCTGAGGGCTGCCTTCTCATCTATTCCCCTGCTTCGGAACAGGCTGGGGTAAAAACACTGACTGAAATGTGGGCAGATTTTAGAAGTCACCCCCAAGACTACAGAGCTGCTCTTGACCAGAAACAAAGGCTCGCTCCACCTCTGCAAACCTCAGTGGCAGTCATCAACTCTATCCATTCTGGCTCCTGCACCTTTCGAGTGCCTTGCTCTGAAAACAGTACTGCTCTGAAGCCATCACCCTGCTGAGATATCCTGCTGGGCATGACTTCAGAGCCAGCCATGGAAAACATGCTCCATTTTCTAGATGAAAGGATCAAGGGGTTTAATTTTCACCCCCACCCCCTTTCACTGCAAGGATATTTCTCTCTTTAGAGGAATGGCAAGCTCATTGATCTAGATCAGGGGGCTTAAAGGGAAAAAAAAAAAGAAGGAAAAAAGGAAAAAAAGAAACTTCTGCCTCCAAATGTAAGGCACAAACAAAAGGGAGAAAGCCACTGCAGCCCTTGCTACAGGAAAGGGAAGTCACCAGTACCTTTAGGTCCTCGTGATTGACTTCAAGCACATTGGTGACGTAGAAGGGTCCGTGTTGGGCACTGCTCGTCTCTTCCATGAGCTGTGTATAGATGTACCCAGCAGAGGACATGATCACTATGATGTTCTTCCCCTCCTCGTTGAAGAGGAAAGTGACATCCCTGATTTTGGAACTCGGTAGGAGGAAATAGAAAGTCGGACTCAAGGCGTCTACAGAGAGATCGTAAATCTGTGGGAAGAATCAAGGAAATCATTAACTACTACGATACAAAGCAGTGCAAATGGACAAGAGCTGAGACAAGAGAATGCCTATTAGATGTTAACAGTTCATTTTTTTGCTCTTTGGGTTCATTGCTTTTGCTTTTTCTTATGACAACAGCAGCCAAACACCACCAATTCATATTTCCCAATGACTTCTAACTAAGAACACTACTCTTCCACATGCAACTCCAGAGAGATGCAGACTCTAACGCCTGAAAGCAGACATATCATCAATAGCTTATGCCCAAACATACCTTCACAAAGTCTGCAGTCACAATAGCAAGCTCTGTCTGCGATCCTGGCAGCCACACAGCTTTAATGATGAAATTTCCAGTGGCTAATTGGGGATGAAGCAACAAATGATCTGAGACTGATCCAGAGCTGCTGAACGTCAACACGTGGCAGTCCTGGAGTAATGAAAATATTTGGGCAAGTATTAGAACAAAATATTTATAAACATTTCAAACCAAGAACAGAGTGAAAAGCCAGCATTCCTCTTAGCACCAATTATGCCTCATAGAGTAAGAATCTAAAGTTCCTGCACTTAAGGTGAATGAAATGAAAGTTTACAAAGAAAAAAATAAGCAAACCAACCCAAACCACCCAGAGCCCAGCTGTTTCTTGGCTAAATAACACACATGGATTCTGCACTGTGAAAGCTAAAGGTAAATTTGGTAAAATACAAAAAGAGGAGTCCTTGCTAAAGACCACTAGCTGTTAGAGACTAGTCCTAACACACTGAGCTTCACATGGCTAGACCTTGACTCCAGTCTTAAAGTCAAATTTGCCTAAATAGAGAAGTCATGTATCCAATGGGACAGTGTTTCACAAGCTGAAATTAGTGTCAGAGGAAGGAAACAGCTTGTCCTGAGCCAATGTTCCAAACTGCCTAGAAAAGGGGTTGGCAGACACTTACTTTCAGTCCACACACGGCCAAGTAATCCTCCTTGCAGGGATTTCCAGTGAGGCTCAGCACTGTAAATGGAACGGGCGCAGACGCAAGGCGAGTAAGGGTCAGTTTTCTTTTGCTGGAGTCTGCTTGTTTCAGCAATGCTGAGAGCTGAAGGACTGTAATCTGCAGAACAAAAGGCACTTACTTACCCAACTTCACAACTGAGGGGAAAAAGGTGTTTTGATTTCAGCTCTGTGACTACATCCCTACACTCTTCAGGGTTCCTGCTGCAAGACCTCTTCCCATTTTCCTTTCCAATCCAACATCCTCCACAGAGTTAAGAGAACTCACCTTGCCCTTTTCATGACTCACAGCCAGGTGCTGCCGACGTCCATGTGGGGAGGACAGCACACACATCGCCACCCGCCTCAGCACATGGGCGCTGATCAGCTGCCGGATTGTCTGGCCCTGGTCACCGCTGTAGTTCATGCGGACGTTCTCAAAAGCACCTTCTTGAGAGCCAAGAGTTGGGACCTGAGTGGTTAAACAAAAGTAGATCACTGAAATGTATCTTTTGAAAAGCAACCTCACTTCATGAGCGATTAGCCATAATCTAAACACTCCCAAAAGCCCCCTCAGCATCATACCATCAACTGATCCGTCATTTCGACTGACTTGTCCAAGGTATGCAGCTCATTGAGAGCTTGCTGTGCACGACTGCTGCTCCCCATGGCTGAAGCTTGCTGGAAGTTTATCTGAATGGCATCCATCAGGAAATTCAGCATCTCCAGCACCAAAGGTGCAAAGGAGAAGTTGGCCTACAAGAAATGGATATGGGAAGTGAGGCACACAATGCTCTTACAGAGTATCTTCACAAGGGCTTCATGTCAACTGGCCTTTAAAGCCAGATGCTACTTTTATGAGCCTTCTTATCATAAAGAGCAGCATAAAAACCAAGCAACTTGGCTCCCAGCCAACATGGTCTGCCTAAGATCCTCATCATAAACCATCTCCCTTTTAACAACCAGCTGATAATGATACCTGGGACTGCAATTCCTCTCGACAGCCCTCAACATTTCGACACAGGCTGCTCTTCTTGGGTTTTTCTTCATCGGAGCCTTTCCCCTCACTGATGGTGACCTTGGCTTTCTCTGCAGGAGAGGTGCTTGCATGTCGAATGACACTCTCGGGCACTCTGGGCTCACTCTGGAAGGCAGATTCTTTCATGGTAGAGCTCATACCACTGCTGGGAGTTCTCTTCACTAAAGCCTGCAATGACACAGCAATGCTCGAAGTTCAAACCAGACTCAATTTTACCACTGACAATACAAATTCTAATAGCAGCAAGATTAACGTAATCTTAATGAAACAGAGTGGAATTCTCTTCCACTGACAGAGTTTTCGACTGGGTCTATTCTAAAGTAATAACACAACAGTATCCCACATGCCTTGATCCACCCAAGTATTAGAAAAACTTAAAGAGAAAGCAGCTGAAGCTAAATTGTAAATTCTGTAAATGTAGGTGGAATCCCAGTAGTCACTGGGACAGAGATTTGTCTTTGCACTTATTTGGTGCAAAAAAAGAAATCGACAGTCTGGTTGTATATTAAGAAGGTTCATTATAAAGCCATGTCCTTCAAGTCTTTGGATTCTCATGTACTCATATCACAACACAACTTCTAGCTGAACAGAAACCTCTGCTAAAGACTTGAACAACTCCAGAAATCAGAACTTCTATCTTAACATGAAGACACTTTACCAGGCAACTGCCATCTTCCTTGGCTCCACAATCACAGAAGAACGATCCATATTTGGCGTAAGAAATCTCATGATCCTTGTGGCAAACTTTAGCACAAACTGTGCAAACACCAACCCCATCAACCATCTTGCAAGTGTGACAGTGGTACCTGCCCAAAAGAAGTCACATGAGCTATAAAACACACTGCCTCAGGAAGGCTCCACGGACTGCAGCCTGCAGAGTGTTTCCTTCTCCACAGCCCAAAATCCTGAATGCAAGTTTGGGATTCTTACCAGTGTTGATTCATGAATTCTTTCTGTGTGATGGTGAAGGTACAGAGTTTATTACAAAGAGAATCTTCATCCTGCCAAGAAGAGAGTTGTTTTAGAAAGGTGTTTGAACTGTGGCTACAGTAAAGGCATGTGGTACAGAATACATTCCTCGGACACTAAAGGTGCATTTTTAAGAAGTTTTAGCACCACCTAGCTAAAAGGCTGCAGCTGGTATCAAACCCCGTGGAGAAAGGAGATGGTGTCATTTTATAGCAGTACAAAAGAGTGAATAAAGAAAACAGTTTTAAAAAATACATATACTGAGACAAGAGATTTTAAAGAATGCATTAGTAACAGCTTTTTTCCTCCACACAATAGCACTTAAAAGCCTAATATAGATTGATTGTTGACGTAAAAGTTAGTAATCGATGAACAAACCAATAGGAACAAAGCCATACTGCTCCTTTTCTTCCATCTTGTCCTCTAAAAGAAACCCACTTTTAACTTTTGCTGACACCACAAAGCCAACAGATCCACACAGGAATGACAGATATTCTCTTCCAGAGCTGAGAGCTAAGGTTCTTCACAAACAGCAACAACAAAATCTTAATTTATAACTGGAGTAATTCTGACTTGGAAGCTGCAAATGACATCTTCGTCTCTGTGACTACTGCCTACCGAATCTTCAGCTTGAGAGTCCTCCTCCTCCACTGCCAACTCTTCCACCCAGTCCGAATCCACCTCAATCGCCCGTTCCTCTCCGTCAACAGAGAGGTGACTGGGCCCTTGGCCGCTGGTCTGGCTCAGTGCGTTAGTGACATCAGCCAGGTAAGAGACAATATGGCACGTACACTCCAGGATAGTCACGTGCTGTGAAGTAGAGAGGAATGACAATGAGAAGCAAGCCTTAAATCCCATAATAGCTGCTACAATGCAAGAAAACAGAACAATCCCCCTGCCCAAACGGCTTTGAAACTCCCACTATGAAACCCAACAGGACAGTTGGCACTGCTCCCGCCTCGAGTTTATGCAACTTAAGCAATTGTCAATCTTACCTTCCCCTGCATGACATTGGCATTCATTTTTTCTACTACATTCTTCTGTGACAGGTATTTCTTGCTGTAACACAGGAGAAGACAGTTACAGTCCTTGGGAATTATAAACACCGTTCTCACCAACAGCTTCAGGGATTCAGTTTGCTTCAGATTAACAACAGGAAATGCATAAATGCAGTAACTCCACCACTGAGAGTGGAAAAGATGGGAAAACCCACGTTTGTTCCAAACTCATAGGGGAAAAAGTAATTTAAAAACCAAAACCAACTCTGTCTAAGCAATGGAAGGGACCAAACAGCAGCAAACAGTTTGTTCTTACCATCGGCCTAGCCAGTCAACAGCAGCACTGTGAAGCTGGAGGTGTCCTGCACCTTGTCCTGCACTAGCCAAAGTTGCCATCACAACCATCAGTTCAGGAAAGCCTGTGCCATCACCGTTGGCCAGCATTTCTGTTGCCATTGGTATCAGAGTACTCAGTAGAACAGTGCACACGCCTTCTCCAACTTGGCTGGTCAAAAAGAAGAACATTTCAGACATGGTACATCACCCACCAAAATAGAGCAAAGCCCTAGGGACACAGCAATGCCTTGAGGGCAAAGAGCCATGTCCCATCACTTCATTTGAAAGCTGACAAGACGCCATCAGCAACTCACAGGTAATCTACACATCCAGAGAACAGAAAAACCCAGCAGCTCATCAAAGAAATGACAAAGGCTGTACTGTACCTGTTTTCCCGAACAATGTAAGTCGTCAACAGTTGGAGCAGTTGCCTGTTCTCTTGCACAACATCCAGCTGATCCGAATCTTTGGGTGGGGACATGGTCATCCTGGTTAACCAGGCCTGGAGACGTACAGGCTCCACACAAGCCAGCTGAGCCAAAGAGCCACAGAGTCGGAGCAGGCTGGGGTTGGGACTCTTTTCAGCTAGGAGAAAATTCTGAGTGAGTGACAGATGGTACAATGTTTGAAGACAGCTTTCCACTGGAAGTGTGAAGCTGTCACTCTACTTCCTCTTACAGCTTTTCTTTCATGCATCTTCATATCACAGACTAATACAAGACCAGTACAAGGTGGATAAAGGCAGGACAGAACAAGCACTTACTGAGCTGGAAGAGCTTGGTGAAGAATTTCAGCACCCTGTTACAGAACTTCGCTGAGAGGTTTTCATTGGCTGTTGCCATCATGATCTGGACCAGTTCTCCACTATTTGGAGGGGGAAATCAAGTCAGCTTGGTAAAGGATGACACATTCCTTTATTTCACTTGCACTTAGCTACAGCTGCCCCACGCTGAAGAGCAGGGATGGGCTGTATTACTGTCACTCAGCAGCCCAGCCACCAAAGTTGCTTTCAGACAAACAGCCAGCTCCTAGCTTGGACTAAAACTTGTAAATCCCACAAACTCCCAAGTAAAATATCGATATTGTCCATGTATCAAGTCACAAAGGACCTCTACTGGTTCCCAAACCACACTTCAGGATTTTCCTCCTTATTTTTCCCTTCCATGTTAACAAAGCACAGCCAGCAGACTGCTTCAGTTCTGAACTGTTCAGTAAGTAAGAGAGCAAAGTCAGACAATGGTCAGCTTTCTAACAGAAGAAAACATTCCTCCAGTTCACCCTCCTATCTCTTCCAAACACTGTGCTACGCTGTTCCCACCATAATTTGCCTTCATAATTCTAGTGTCAGTTCCACACCCCACCTCCACCCTACTATTAATGTATTGCCCCAAGAAAGCATGGAGAGGACTGGGCATTTTGCAGTTTGGCCCATTAACTGCCTTACAGACCAGCATCTCTCAAAAACCTCCTTATAAAGCCTTTACCAAACAAGCATCTTGCAAGATTCCCCACTGATGATCTACAAGGACTCGCCAAATATTATATTTGGAGTGACAAAGACCCAAGTCCTCTTCCCCACACAAAATCTTTTCAACCAGTTCTGTATTTTCCTGCACGATGGCACTGTCGTCACCTGGGTACTGACAGCACCAAGCTAAGAGAAGAGAAATAAAGTTCAGGAGCTGGCACTTTCAGGATGGCTTCACCTTTCTGAGAAGAATTCCTCCATGGCTTTTCGGGCCTGGCTGCTCTCCAGCTGTTTCTCCAGATGCTGCAAACATTCCTCCAAGATGGACTCGTCCAGGCCACTGAGGACCAAAAGCAGCATATTAAGCAATTTCAATAATTTCAACGATTCTGAGAGCCAAGAGTGATCAGTTTTGCTGATATGATTCTAATAAACTTTCCACTAGCTGAAAGCAACTCTCTTTTAAAGACAAGACAGAAACAACTGATGAATAAACATACATAAACAGCAGCACACCAGCAACTGTCCAGAAAAAAAAGTGGCACATGATGCTGTAGGCAAGTTACAGTCAGAAACCTGGAATAATCTAGACCTTTCAGCCTCCTCACATCACAAATTCCTCTGAGTGGCTGTTCTTTTCACATTCTAAGTCTCTTTTAGTGTTACTCCTCCCCATTCTCTCTTGTGCTCACCCCCACTCCACAATGCTCCCTGCAAGTACAATCCAATTACATTTACATTCTCTACCAGAAGGAGCAGATCTCTCTCTGAATACCTTCCATCCAGAGAGGATCAGTGTTGAAAAGATGCAACATCATCATGCCTAATGGTTTTATGTTTCAGATGGGTAGAATCAACATCTGCACATCAAGCTTATTCTCTCTACACACAGAGAGGGAGTAAGGGCTGGGAAGCACAAATCTGGCTAGTTTGCTATGATAAAGCAGGGATTAGCCAGCCTTATAAACAGCAAGAACGGAGACAAAGGAGCATAAAGCAAGTTAAGTTGGCATCTTCAGCTTTGATTTAGTGATTGTATTTACATAATTTTCTATTTGCTTAGATAAAAAAAACCCAAACCTATCTGAATATATACATGCTCCATACAGAGTTACAAGAGGTGCTTAAAATCCACAGTGCCTCAACAGCAGCACTGCAAACTCTGATAACATGAATAGAATCTCTCATATTTTTAGTCTACAAGTATAGAAGTCTTCAACAAATAAAAATAAGCTGATTTTTTGCCTTTTTGTTGTACTGTTCAAGAACCAACAGCAATGTTTAAACATCCTGCAGTAATTCTTTGGATACAGCTTTGCTGAAGGAGAACTCCAAGCTGCACAGTCCGTTACCTGTTTGGATCGGAGTGATGGGCCAGGATGTTATAGCATCCTGTGATCAGTTTTTCATAAACACGTGCCAGGAATTCATCTGATTCTGCAGGGCCCAAGATCCTTTCTAGGGAGTTGCTGCTTATTTCTGCCACACTCTCTGTGCTGGTCTCCAAAAGGAGGGGCAACAAGGAATGAATCACCTGCGGTGGGTTCAAATCATCTGACCAGCTTGAAAGGAAAAGCAAACAAACTGATTAATTGTCTGCAGGATGCATCAGAAAACGTCCTTATAAGACATGCAAGTAAGGCACAAGTCTGGATGGAAGTCAGTAAGGAAGCCCTCTCTAGACAGCTGGGATATATGCACTGACCCACTTTTTCCCTCCTTTCCTCATTTGGAAGGTTCTAGGGGTTACTTTTGCGTATATATGCCATTACAACATTTTCCTAGGCAGTCACACTATCCCATAATATGGCTTCTGAGCTTGTCTGCCGTGCCAACAACTATTTGTTTGTTTCAGTGTATCTTAGAGCGAAGCCCTGGAAAAAATAGTCTTTCATTTCACTTTTCCCTTATGGTTTGAAAACATCACACAAGTGAATGTTATCAAAAGGCTAATTAATTAGATCCATATTGCCCCCCTTGCTTCAAGTCCCTATTTAACAAGGACTAAAGGTTTTGCTCAGGATGTCTGACTTTTGGAGATACCAGATCAAGACAGAAAGGCTGTTTTCATTCATTTGGAACTGTATGCTGAAAACAACTACATTAAAGGTTTAGTTTAATGGAGTTAATACAGCTTAACTTCTCCAGTTAATACTGGAGAAATACAGCTCCAGTTCACTAAGCATGACCAGTCTGATGAAGACAGACATTCGGAAGAGCAGACAGGTTTATACTGCAAGGATGTGATATAAAACCCAGTACTTACACAATGAGATCCCCAGTGAGTCTGACCAGGGAGAGAAGGGTGTGCTTCAGGGAAGCTGCCAGAGGTAGGCTTTGGCTGCAGAGAGTACCGAGGTGGGCGGCCTGAACCGCACTGATGTAGCTTTCTGCGGGGATCGTGTCGTTGGCAAAGGCATTGCGCTGAGGATTGAGACACACACAGAGGAATCAGAACTGTTTATCAACAGGAAGACACACTGCCCACCTCTCCCAGCAATTTATGGCACTAAGATCACCCTGTATCAATCCACAAGGCTGGACTCACCCATGAGCCAATGTTTGGAAACTCATTGGTATGAATGTTGTTCCATGATTCACATAAACTCTGCACAGCTGATGGCAAGTTCTGAACAAGTGTTGGACCTGCAATTAATACAGAATCTTAAGTCACTGGGTAACTTCACAGCTCCTAATGAAAACCAGAATGATTCTACACCACCATTTAAAACCAGACCACTTCCCTTGTGGAAAGCTTCAGCCACAGAGAGAAGGAAACATGAACTATCTGGTACCCTCACCTAGAGTATTAGACTTGCAACGGCTGGATCCGATGGCCAGCACAGCAGCATAACCTCGTAGCTTCTCTTCAGAGGGTTTGTTCTCAGTGGAGCCCTCTTCAGAGAGGCTCCGTAGCAAGTAAGATCTGCATTCAGGATGGAAAGGATTCATTTCAGGAAACAGCTCTGCATTTCAGAACTAAGTGCATCAATTTAGTGACAGATAAGAAAGCAAACCTCTGAAGTTCTGCCCAGTAATTTGTGTTACACAATGAAAGGAATTCTGGGCTTTTCTCTCCTCTGAGGCAGTCACCAGGAAAAGCAGCCACTCAAAAGAAAATGGTGATTTGCTTTCCTCTACATAGGTTCTAATGAGAGAAGACTTCAGGCTCTTCATGCAAGAATTAAACCCCCTCACTTGGTCTGACAGTCTCAATAGGACCTCAGTGAAATAACCTCAAGTAGCTCTACCCCCGAGTGGTAAGAGGAGGTATTGTCTTTGGAGGAAAAGCTAGTTTTGCAAAGAAAGCAAGAAAATCTCGAAAGATCAGACAAGGAGGCTACTTAGGAAGAACTTCACAAACACAGTTTGAGAAGCTACTTTTCTTTGTCTTATAAAACACTGGCTATAGGTTAATTACACCTTATGGTAAGGTCTATCTACAATGGATGTAAGTTATTGTTCCTTTTTCTTTAAAAGCACCCACCTCTAAGAAAACAACAAATAAAAATGCAAAGAAAATCCTATGCATAGAAAAACCCCTGTATTCCTGCTAGCGATCCCAAGGGATGTACCTGGTAAACGTAGCATAAGTGTCAATAAGCTGCAGTGTGGCAGGCAGGAGGTTCTTGGTTATCTCTGAAGACTTGTGTGGGTCAGTTTCTGCAGCTAGCTTGGAAAAGTGCTCATCTAGAGAAACCTGAATCTTGGAAATTGCAGCATCGAGGGTGTAAATAGACTGTAAACTGGGAACTTCGTGCAGTTGGAGAATGGTTGTGCAATCAACACCACAGAAAGAAGATATCTTAAAACACAAAGGGATGGAACAGTAAGTGCAGATCATTCCACTAAGCCCGAAGCTCCATCTGCACAACTGCAGCCACCCCACCTTACCTGTCGTGCAAAGTATTCCTCTGCTATTTCCACATCATACTTCACTGAGCTGCACTTGCTGGAGGCCAGCTCGATGAGGGACGCAGCATGGTCAGCTTTCATGCCCTGCTTGGTAAGGTGATCCTACAGATGCCAAAACCAGACCTGTCAGACCTCAGAAGTCCTCTATAATTCACTGCTCTGACAACCGCCCCACTAGAATGCTTTAGAAACCTCCCATTTGTCACCACTGTGCCCACATAACAAACCCCACGTGCAATGAGCATGGAAGAACAAGAGATTGACATTCTTACCAGCAACATTACAAAACACCCCTAAAAGATGAGGCTTTACCTTTATCCACGTGACGTAAGACGGGATTCGCAGGCGGGAAGACCAGCGCAATGTGTGTAATATATCACACTCGCTCATCTCTGGTGTGTTCATGGCCAGCTGATTCATGTAGGCTTTGGAAGGAGGTAAAATCCCCAGTATCCGCCACAGAATGAGGAAGTAGTACTGAAGTGCACAGGCTTCCTAAACAAAATTACAGTTGGACAAATTAATAAATGCTGTTTCAGTCATTACCGCCATTGGAAACACCTAATCAGAGACTCTGTGCTCCTGTAGATGTGCCACACTGGATGAACACACAGAGGATTGAGTTTGTCATATTATACAAGAAATTTTGCAACAAAGAGGAGAAGAGAAAAAGGAAAGATTACACCAAATTCTTCCCCTTCACTGTATTGTAGCCAGACTTCTTGCAATTACTGAGGACATAAAGCAAGTTCATGTTAAGAATGAAAAACTCCTGAGATGTACCACTGACACAAACCATTAGCTAAGGGATTTTAAAATTCCCCATTCCTCTAACTGCAGTGCAGAAAACTTTGGTTAAATACTTTGCTCAAAAACACTAAGTTTAGAAACTCGTTATTCCCCACCACAGACAACATTACAGCCTTACCAGTGCAGTGACGTTTTTGTTCTCTTTCCTCCTGAGTGTATCAAACTGTGATCCAGCTGCAAGTAGTGAAGTCAGGGCTGTGTAAAGCTCATCGTACTTCATCGTCCTAGAGAAAAGGACCTCACAAACCTGCAAGAGATGCCAAGTCAGGACGGTTGCTTTGCCAATTGCACAGCTCTGCATTTAGAGACAGCAAGTATTCCAAATACCCACAGACCAGAACTATGTAAAATAAAACCTGAGGAAGTTAGTTCTGTCTGTATTTCTCTCCCCAGAGTACCACAGAACAGGCTACAAGGCAGGATGCATGAAGCAAGCCCACAACCTTAAATACAACATTTAGTGAGGAAACAAAACCCAAGAAGAACATTGAACAAAATGATGAGAAAGCAACTCCAATGCCATGAGTCTTGGATGTTTCAGCAGCACTGGAAAGCGTGGTAGTGACTGCACTGTCACAGCACACAGACTGGAATCCCAAGCATTACTACACATAGCCCAAGACTCCTTCATGGATTCTGCATACTGACCCCCCTTGACATGTAACTGGGCACAGAAAAGAATCCTGTATTATCTTATTTGGCCACCAGTCTTATCTCTGCTTGCTGAAATATTTCTGCTCTCACTACTTTGAGTCCTTCCTTGTCTATCTTCCCTGACACTTGTCAAATCAACATGGCCGTCAAGGCTTACAGAAAGGTCCTGAACAAAGCAATCCCCATACCGTGCTATCTAGGCGGTTCAAGTCATCTTCAGACGCTTCTAGAGACAGGATGCAGTAGAATCTAGGCTGTGGAGCTGCATCTAGAACACAAGGACAGAAACCAACGTTCACAGTGACAGTTTTAATTAGGCAGTACTGTGCTATCCTCTCCTCTCCATCCCCAGAACCTTTCATATATTAAGACTAAGGATCAGATTCTACTAAGCTAGATCCATGACATGCTACATGTGCTTTCTACCTTCAGTTTAACCTGCTGCTAATGTTTTCCTGCTCATGCAGTCCTAGTATAATGAATACATGCTTATTTTGAACAATCATTTTGTGTTTAATAAAGTTTTTCTTGCATTACAAGGACACCAGGCACAGGAAGGGCTCTTATTTATTTGCAAAAGCCAATCTTGAAAGAACAAAAATCCTTCTATTTTCTTTCTTACCTGATGAGCAGTGTTTGGTCCAGTTTTCTTCCACTTCTTTAAACCCATGATAGAGTGGGACAGACGTTCGTCTGCTGCTGTCCTGGGATCCACTCACCCAGCCAATGGGTGGTGTCAGCAAATTATACTGCACCTTTAAATTTAAAAAAATCCCAAATTTAAATTTAAAAAAATCCCAAATTTAAATTTTAAAAAATCCCAAATATAAACCACCCACAGCACCATCACCAACAGAAAAAGAACCATAAAATACAAACAACCCCGCTGCTAAAAATCATTCCCAGTTTTTGAGGGCAGCCTCTGACCCTATCTGATGATTCTTCTTCTGGAGTGAGTAGCTTAAATTAATGGTCAAACCTCCAACAACTGAAAAAGCCACACACAAACAGGAGCATCCTGTTAATATGAATGGTGCCAAAAACCTCAACAGCGAGCAGCTAACGAAAGGACACAGTATACAAGGTGTTTGTGAAATGGTGCCCAATTTTTTTAAGATTTTGAAAGATAAGGCAGGGCATTCATCCTGTCCTGACCAGGGTTTATTGGGAGTGTAGTTACAGCAGGAATTTACACTCTAAACTGAACCTGCTGCAAGGAATCAGCAGCTGTAAACATGTATTACAACAAAGACTGGTAACAGCATCCAAGCTGATTTACTCACAAAGGCTGTGAAGACACCAGAACACACCAAAACTGTCACAGATTTCTGCTTAAATATCCAGAACATGCTGTCAAAATCTCACCTGTTCAAATAGGTACATAGGGGCCTTGGAATACTGATGGAGCAGGTAGTCAAACACCAAGAGGAGGCGTGCCACGATAAGCGGCACTGAACATTGCTGGGTATCCATGTTCACTGTGAGCTCAACGATCGTCGGGATGCAGAGCATCATGATAGATCTGCGGCCCCTCTCAGAGAAATTGTGAAAAATAAGCAGCAGCAGCTGGAGGTGTTCAACATTCAGATCTTCTGTGTCACTGGGAAGAGTCCCCTGCAAGGCATTTTGCTTCAGTGTGCCCACAAACCTGACAATAAGAGAGGATGTTTATGAAGCTGACTTTTCTCCTTGCTCAGATCCCTCTTTAGAAGAGGTTACAGAAATATTTTCATAATGTTATTTTTCTGCTTATTCTCCTAATAGCAGCAATTTCACAAATTATTCACTACATTATGTATTAGAATGAGACTATGCAAACACTAACACCCACGTACATTCAGTGAGTGGCAAATACATTTGATGGAAAACACAAACAATCATTCAAAGGGAGAAAGAGCCCTGCAAACTCTGGCTCCCACAGGGAAGGCTGTCTTCTACAGCTTCCAGTCAGCTAGATTCTTACCAGAGACTTTCACATTCAATTACCAAGAACAGAGAGGAAAAGATCTCGGCACCAACGCAAGAGAACTTACCAGAAACCTGCTGAAATCATTCACTTTCCCTTTCTAAAACCAGCACTACTGTAAGTAGTTCAGACTCCACCCACTTAAATTTGGTTCTAGGTTTCATTTCCTACCCTCTAAGTGAAGGACTTAGGTCAGCATAGCTACTGAAGGACTTAGAGTCCTTCACTTAGAGGTACTTTGTGATATGGTTTAGTAGAGGACAGGTATGGTTGGACTCGATGATCTTAGAAGTCTTTTCCAGCCCAGTCATTCTGTGACTCCAGCAACACAGAAACCTGATCTGGTGCTTCCCCCAGCATCACATACCAGTATCGCTCAGAGAACACACACCCACACCACGCTGCTCCCAGAGAACTTTCACTTGATAGAAAATCAGAGAGATAAGAGCTGACTATCAGCTTGACATAAAACTACTTCACCTTTCCCAAACTTTAAGGCATTCTGGAACATCAGGATCTCCCTGGGCAGTGGCTTTATGCTGCCAAATCAGGAGAAGTCGCGAGAGCACCGACAAACTTTGAGGTTGGATGTAGAGAGGCCATGGACCTTCAGAGAAAGGAGCCACTCCCAGCTGCTGAAGAAGTGTGTTCTGGAACAAAACAGAGACTTGTTGAAAAGAAGCAAGTCCTGTCTAAGTCTTTAATTAAAAGCATGATCAGAACATAGAGGTGGTAATAAACATTAGGGCTCTCAGGGCTCTTGAGGGTTCCCAAAGCATTCTCTCTCCTATCTCAAATACACAGCACAGCTACTGAGGGACACTTATGCTGTCCCTTTGCCACATAAACAAAACAAACTTTCAACTTCCATGCAAATGCAGAAAGAAAAAAAAAAGGCATTAATGAGCTCTACCCATTTACAGCAAATTTCTGGAAAGTTCAACTGCTTTAAAAAAACCCCACCACAAAACCCCAAAAAACAAACACAAAACCCCCACAACAGAGTATTTTAAATACAGCAGAAACAGCCAACGAAAACTATAGGGATTGAGTTCACTGATCGGTAAGGAGATTTATAACCTCTGCTTACAGTGTTAAGCCAGGTCAGCCCATGACCCAGCAAAGAAACCTAGAGGCTACAAAGTTAGCGCATGAAAGCAAAAGGATTAATTTGATTCTCTCCTGAGAGAATTCCAAGGCCTTTTGGCATCAGTCCTGACTGCAAAGCCAATCTGCAGGAATGCCTCTTGACAAACGCATGGATAGATAGAGGCAACTCTCCAAAACAAAACATACAAACACATTTCCTTTTCAGCTTTCACCACCTTCAAAGTTCAGTGGATTAATCTGAACTCTAGACATGAAGCGTTCACTTTCATACTGGCTGACTGCACAGGTCATTTGACTCACTGGATCCAAAAATATTCCAACCTCTGTTTGCAAAGAACATACTCCAGTGCCAAAAGGACTAATCAATGCACTAGGTGCAAAGTCCGTGCAGAGACATTAACAGACATCAACATTTCATCTTATCTACACCTTTAACCACAGACTTACCTGCAAGGCAGGGGACTGAAGATCTGAGGTCACCAAGGAATGGTTGAAGTGATACAGTGCAGCAGCAAACTCCTCATCCGACGTGCCTATAAGACAAGGGACAAGCCATTTTCTACTGCTGCTGTCCTGTCCTTCGATTTTCCATGGAGATACAAAAACATACACCTCTAAATTCTACTATCCATGTTGTATCACAGAGATGTTCCCATCACTCACCCTTAAGCCCATCCTTATCCACTTCTTTGATGATGCTAGCCAGCGTGGCCATGTGCTGCTCCGAAAGGGACACGCTCAGGTAGTTGCGAATGAAGTTATTCCTGGAATTCAGCATAGAAGTCGTGATAAAGTTCAAGATGTTTGAAGCTAGGCTCAAAAACTGTAAAGAAAAGAGAAATACACTATAGAAGCAACAAAAGCAAAGGGACTGTAAGACGACAGTAAACAAAATGTAAATCACCAGCAAAATACATCAAGTCTCTTAACTCCACCCGGTAGCAGAGGCCAGGTTTAGTCACCACAGGCCAGTTCACTGCCCCCTATGTTCTGTATCAAGAGCAGCTGTAGTTCTCTGAAAAGGTTCAGAGCCTCTAACTTCTCACCCGCAGTTATTTAGTTTTGTCTTTACTCAATGGAGTTGGAGCTAAAAGCATTCTATCAGCAAGTCATTTCGCTTATAGTTCTGCCCTCCTTTTCCTTCTCCCTCTGTAACCCAAACAGATATTATCTTCAGTCTTTGCTTCCCTGGCCTAACAAATACAGGGATATTCCACCTGAGGCAAGAGTAGAGAAAACTTCTTTATTCAAAGCCAGGACAGTCATTAATGCTTCATCAGCGATGGGACTTAAAATACCTGACATTTATCATGCTGCCTGCCAATGCAGCTAGCTGCTGGCAAGTAAACAATGCTGCAGTACATCAGGTATTTCATTAAGCCTGAAGACCTTCCCATACCAGTTCCGGATCCTTTCGGCTGGCCAGGATGTTCCCGTTCTCTCCAGCAGTCTGTTTGTTAGGGCTTTTCACTCTAGGGGAGCTCTCCAAAGGCGGCGGTGGAGGGGGTGGTGGTGGGGCCACTTTCTCTTTGCTTGGAGAGATTGTCTCTTCAAACCATTGCCCAAGGATTGGTTCGCTGTCATCATCTAACAGGGGAGGCAGGAAACAAAACTAGATTGTTAAAGGCAACTCCCTTATGCAAACTACTCAGCTTTGAAAGGGCCTGAAAATGAGTTGCAGTGAGCACAGTTAGGGCGTCTGCCACCTTCATTTGTCCTTTCCAGCTCACAAGGCTAAAGCATTTTTACAGCAGTCCAGCAGGAATTTACGAGAAGAATTTATTTCCATTCTCCTCTGGAGCAAATACTGCCAAATCCCAGCCACTCTGGCTTTAGTTTACATGAAAGAGTACAGTCAGCATTACTTCTGCCAAACAGATATTACAAACTGTTTCATATTTTCATCGTTAACGTGACATTCCAAACCAAGAAGGCAAAAAACCCAGCCAGGTTTCCACTACATCTGAGAGACAGTGCAAAATCCTGACTTCTTAGAGCAAACTCTGTTACCTTGGCTGCTGTCCTCCTCAGTGCTGCTAAAATCATCTTCGTAGTAAGTATTAGAATCAGTGGAGGCACTTGCATCGCTGCTCATGGAACCCTTCCTCTGACGCTGCAAGACACAAGCCTGAGAAGAACAGCAGAAGATAACTTCTAGGATTATGAGAGATAAGAATTTGAAAACAAGAGCATCTTCCTAATGCATTTTAAGTTATTAACAGCTTTTCAAGGCTTCTCCCCCTTAAATTATATTAAAAATTACCTAGGATGGTTGAAAACAAAACATCTACACAGAGCCAGCAGGCAACACTTCAAGGAACAGCTTTAACATAAAAGCACCCGTTTTGAATACAGCCTTTTCATCTTCTCACTAAGCTCACGAATACCACTGAGCTTACAGAAAAACTGCATTAGAACAAGTCTGTCACATTTACACCTCAGAAGAGGAGAAGCCCCAGTCGAAGGCTTCTGAAGGTAGAATTCTAAATTCCTCTTAGCACAGTCACAGTTTTCAAAGTGAGGATTCTCCAGGTGAACGACACTTAGCAGGAGTGGTTCAGCTACAGCATTCTCTAGCTGTACAGCACTTCCTACCTTTCTGTAGGAAGTAGACAACAAAGTCAGCAGCAAATTAGTGAGCGGTACTGAATCTATCAGCCGCTGAATTCTCTGGATGGATGTGCTTTGGGCCATGATATCCAGCACTGCTGGGGGACCATCGCTCTCCCAGCCCTGGAAGAGAGGATTGAAAAGAGAATTTAGTCTTTTTCTTCTGTGGAGAAGGCAAAGTGTTTCCCAAGAACATACACGCTACCCACGTACCTTGTGCAATGCCTCCACTTGCAGATCTTGAAAGAGTGATGACAGCAATTTGATAGCATGATTTGCTAGCACCACTGAGAGAACACCAAACCCTTGATGCCTACAGAAACATAAAGAAGAGGAAAATAAACTAAGTATATATATTAAATTAAGTGAAGTATATGCTTTGCTAAACTGAAGATAACAATTTCTGTACTTTCTAAGAATCCAGACATAGAAATGGAGATAAATTATCAAGAGACCAGCAATATTCTGCAGTAGTGGTTCCTGGGCACAGTTAGATACTGTGATTACTCCAGCAGTGTTTACGTACCCTTTCCCAGGTCCCAGTTTGGGAGACCCAACGCCCTCTTTAGTACGAGCAATAATGTCTCTGACACGAAGAGCAGCCAATGGATCCTTCTCCTTTCCCTTATCAGCCAAGGCCGTGGGGCTGAGGTTCAAGATGAGGAAGAGGCTGTTCAGCAAACACCAAGCCCCGAGCAGCTGGAAGTTCTGATAATGCTATCATCCCAAAAGTGAATGGGCGGGACAGAAAGAAAGCACCAAAAAGACAAAATGGTATCAATCCAAATGCCAAAATGTATTAGCATAAAACCAGTGAAAAAAAAAGCTTCCCGAGATGCAAATCTCACCTCACCCCCCGCACGGCGTGAGTTGCTGATGGCTTGTCCAATCATTTCATAGATTTCAAGCTGAAAATAAAGCCAAAACCACAGTAATGTTTAAGCATCAATAAACCACCAGACACACTTTGAAAACTCCAAATACAATTTTTCCCCTCTATAATTAGCCACCCCATCAGCTCCTTTATCAGCAAGCTTAATGCCTGGAGACTACAGACATGTATCGCAACCCAAATAAATACAAATTCCATGTGCTTCACTTGCCCAGGATGAAAACAACCAACACACTCTCTCATCTACTTACACATTTCTGTACAATAGTAGCAGCATCGTTTTCATAATCTTCTTCTTTGGAACTTGTTGACCCAGTTCGTACCTGCTGAGTGCTACCCACGTGTAGGATGGCCATGCAAGTTGCCACACTCACACCTGAGTGAAAACAAGCGGAGACAACATTCTTATTCAGCCCTAATCTCAGGACTCGATGTTCCTACTTAGCACACTAAAACATGCCCAGAAACTTGATGGAGTTGGGAATACTCAATATTATAGCTGAGAGATTAAAAGATCTTTCTGAAATACCCCCAAAAGAGTCGAGTGAGAACCCAGAAAAGGGTGAGAACAATTAAAGGAGGAAATGTTTTACCGTGTAAATCAATACCATTTTTAAGGCAAACTTCATACTCGTCTGGCACATCTCTTTAAAGTCTTATCTGTATCAATTAAACACTCAGAATTCTGTTGTACCTAAACCTCTCTTGGCAAACAAGGTGGATTTGAGGATATAACCAACTAAGCTAAAGCCATAAGCATTGCAAAAATACATTATGCTCTGCACATTAAAAAAAAGAGCAGAAATCACAGGCTATTAAGATACTGAGTCACTCAATCTTTCTCCCAGATACTGACAGGAACATTTGCAGAACATATCAGGATTCAGCATCACTATTTTGATCCTAACCCAGTCACCATACTATACGTTATACTGCGTGGCTTTCAAATTCATGAGAAATAAAGGTTACTTGTGGGCTAATCCTCAAATGTGCAGCTAACAAAGCAGAACAATAGTGAGAGTGACTTCAAGCTCTAACGAACACAGAAGGAATCTATTCACCTGCATAGAGACAGCTGAGAGCAAGAACAGTCACATCTTGGAGACGTGTGGGTGTCAGGGGCTCCAGTACAGGTAGAGACAGAGTATCCAGTGCCATGGTCACATCTATTACCAGCGAATGAAATCTAGAGTAACGACACACATCAAGGTTCAGTAATGCAATGTGCACATCAGACAGCTCACAGGAGCGGCGCAACAGCTGATGCTGCATAGGTAGCACAGTTATCTGCTCCTGTGCACTGTATATAGCATCTAACAAAGAAGAGTGACAACAGACTCTTACCCATTGCGAACAGCGGTGGCATCTGCCACTGTGGCTGGCATGATAAAGAATGAGTTGGCCGACACGGCGTCCTGAAACCGGTTGATGTAGCGCAAGAAGTATGGGAGGTTCAGGCACACTCTCAGCAGTTTCTCTGAGCCACCTACCAAAAAAACCCCAGCAATGTTATTTTTACAGTTCTGTGGAAAGCTTCTTAGCAGAGCAGTTCTAACGGTCATCAATAATTGACTTAATTATTCTTTGTGGTGACAAAATATCATCATAGATGAGGCAACGGGATAAAGACTAGTTTACCACACACAAAGCAGTCAGTACTCATAGCGGGTGTCACAAAGCTCTGTGTGCATGTTCTGGGGCACACCAGGTCTAATTCACCCAGGAACCCACACCACAAGATCTTTATACCCTCCTCTTTTTTTTTTTCCCCAAAAAACAGAGCTACTGCATATAAATCACAGAATCACAGAATTGTAGGGGTTGGAAGGGACCTCGAGAGCTCCTGGGGTCCAACCCCCCTGCCAAAGCAGCTCCCCAACTCATACTGCACAGGTCGGCGTCCAGAAGGGTCTTGAATCTCTCCAGAGAAGGAGACTCCACACCCCCTGGGCAGCCTGTCCCAGGGCTCTGGCACCCTCACTGGGGAAAAGTTCATCCGCATGTTGGTGCGGAACTTCCTGTGCTCCAATTTGCAGCCACTGTCCCTTGTCCTATCTCCAACAAGCTCATCTCATCTCCCATGAAAAAAACCTACAGTAGAGCCACAACCTGCCTCAGTAGCATCAGCAGGCAACCAAGAGAGACCTAAAGAACAAACACTTTTGGTCACAAAGCTGATTCACGTTGAGAGCTCTAAGGTGCAACACCGGAGAGTCATTTGCTCTAGGGTTTTTTTCTCTGATGCTGAAAAGCTGATTCTCACCAAGTTCTTGCAGGCTGGCCACATTCTGAGCGATGAATATGCTTTTTGTCTTTGCTGCAGAGGTTTGATCTGTGGAAGCTTGATCCTCGCTCTCCGCTTCCACCTAAAAGCAAGCACATGCTAAATATATCATGGGAGCATTAAAAATAAACGGCACTGCAGTAATTCTCTACGCTGGAGCAAGAAGCAGGACTCAGAAGAGCTATGAATATCGCTGAACACTAGCTTCCATGGGGCAGTAAATCTACTAATGCCAATACAACACAAACAGTATTTTGTGGTCGCTATTCACCACAATAGAGGTAGGATTTAAACACTCAAGACAGGTTTTCTTTACACCTGTTTATTAAAAAACTACCACCCACTGCCTTCTGTCCTTCCCAGCGCCCACGTTATTAATATTAGAATTCAGACTGGTTCTATTCTAAGGCTGGCTGTTTACCTGTGTCTCTGGTGTGATAGATGGTGATGACGAGACTCTAGGGTTAAAGACTGACGTCAACTGATTGAGGAAGTTCATCTGCACTTCTTTCTGTCTTAGTTCTGGGCTCACAGGGGAGGCCAGCTCCTTCTGGTCCTCTACTGCAGGGAAAACAGCAAAACATCACTTTGTAGATCCAAACCATAGTATTTTCTATGCCTAACTCAAGTGTTGCAGTGACAAATTAAGCCACCTACCATCAGAGAGGGTTTTGACAGTCTGAGGCAGCTTGGCCGATTTCATCATCGCTGTGAAGGTAATGATTTCAGTTCGATCTAGGCGGCTGCACCCTGTGCACAGCCCCTTTATCAGTAGAATGAGATGTTTCTACAAATAAAAAAAAGGTATCAAGTACAATTTAAACTCTCTTTGTTCCAATTATTCCTCAATATTGTTTATTCGAAGCAGCTGAAGAGTACTACAACTTCAGCTAGTAATGCTACTGCAACAACTCAAACCCACTCTGATCTCATACCAATGGTCACGCTGCCTTACTAACTGCAGGTATTTCTGGTTGCTAACACTGTCCCATGTGCTTGTCAGGAAAAGCATCTGGAAAAGCACTCTACCCTAGGACACGCTAAGGCTTTAAGCCAGCCCTATCAGAAGCTACGCTACGTGAACACTTCTCAAACGCCTTTCCTCTCTGAAATAGATTGAAGCTTTCCCAGAAGACTAAAGCACAACTGAATCCATCTTAAAAAACTCCACAGTTTTGATCCAGGTCGTTACATAAACCCAAATAAGACTGTAGGAAATAGCAACAGAAGCAACCAAGGCTTCAGGTCACTTGCTTACACACTGAAATTCCGAGTAAAGAATGTAGAGGGAAGATTCAGCAGGTCTCAATCTCTACCAATGGGGTACATATATCAAGGGTATACCTGAAGTATTTTAAGAACTTCATTAATTTTGCTTTATGCAACATCAGAGCAAGTATTTTGGAATTAGAAGGCCAAGTCCATCCTTGCACTCGGGCTTGCCCACACAGTCAGAACCTCTGCTCACCTGCGAAACAGCACACGCTTCATCTGGGTTCTCAAGGCGCAGCAGGGAGAATTCAATCAGGACTTTACAAGCAGCTGCCACTGACTGCAACTGGTTTCTTGGTACTGAAAAAGGCAGACACTTGTACTCAGCACAAGTCTTTAAATAATTCACCATAATATATTCCTAATGCTTCAGTAAAACAGAACGCTACGTGACACAAACACAAATTGATCATATTTGCTGAAATTGCCAAATTCTGACAAGCCAAAAATAATACAAAATATTCAGTCAGGATGTTTTGATCATTAACACCAATGTTGGTGTGTAACTGCTAAAAGAATAATCTAAACCTCCTTGAAAATGGATTTTAACACTTCATTTGACCAAAAATTGTTTTCCCTAAATCATTAGCAGCCAAAAAGTCAACGTTGCCCAGTATTTGGTGGCCAAACACTCCTACTGAAGAGTTTTCCCTTTCTGTTCAAACTGATGTTTCCCCAGTAAAAAAGCTAAGTCTGACTCAGAAAGAGGACTTGAGAGAAACACCATAAGGACAATAGTTCTGTTTTACTTTTACTATATCCTACTCATAACACAAGAGCATGAGAAGCAAAGGATGGTGAACACTTACTTAGACTACACACAGTAGTGATGTAATGTGTAGAAAGTGCAACGAAGGAAGAGTAAAAAGGCTCATATTGTTTGTCATGGTGCAGGATTTCAGACTCACTGCAAGAGAACAGGGCATATGTCAATTAAACACAGCACAACAGCAGCACCATGCAATGCTCTAAATATGTTATATCTAATAACAGATGCATGACGAGACCATTAAAATCAATGTCCTGAGAACAGAATTGTGTCCCTTGTGTCCCATCTCCTGTGTCCTCAGGATTGAGTCCTCCAGCAGCAGAGAGATCAGGGCATCAGCATCACTTCCCTCACAGGAAGTTTAAAGAAATACTTCCAACGCTGTAAAAGTTTCTCTTTTATACCATAACGGGTCAGCCTCTTTAACAACTGCTCTCCCAGTTGGAGATCCATCAATCTTTTAAGTTTTTCTAAACTCAGCTGCCCGTAAAGTATGGACAGTTTGTTCTGCTAATGCTAGGCAGGATTTGCCAGGACTGGAGCACAGGCATTCCTTTTCTGTGGAGGCACAGAGTCAACTGGAATATATGCAATTCTGCAAAACAGAAGGATCAAAAGGGGCAATTGCATAACAACAACAAATACACAACGCAGCATCTGCATCGAGCTGGGGAAGAAAGAGTTTTGGCAAGAGAAAAATGCACCCCCTGTAAGTGGCCTCGTGGGTAGAGACCTGCAGCTTGGCATCTCATGCCAACTCAAACCAGAAGTAAAAAACTAGGAAGCAAAATATGCATTGACATGCTGAAAGTCAAGTCAAGTCCCCGAGGTTTCTCGGGGAAGCTCTCTGGCCACAGAGAACATCTACTTATGTGCAGAAATCACACGGTAAAGGCCACTGCAGTGAGGTGTCACACCACAACCCATCTGCACAGAAATGTGAAGGCAGCCACCCTGCCCACAGAAACACAGCTCTGTCTCCATTGCTAGTTCTGCCCTTGGTTTGTCCTGTGACACAACTCAGGGCTGCAGACATACCTCCATGAATTTCTTTCACCTCTTCAGATGACAGAAACTGTTATCCCATGAAGCAGATGAGCAAGAACAGATTACATGACTGAACTTCCCTACCCGCTGTACCTGTCAGGATCCTGACTGATCCCCACCTTCAGTATCACAGTTTACTTCTGGAGGAGAGGTGGGGAGCAGAGGGCACCCACTGTACCCACTGAAAGCGATGCTTTCTCCAGTCTGGCAATGACTAGCACTGCTGCAGAGTATGGCAAAATGAACCCACATATCCCCTTCACTCACTCGCACACGAGGACACCAGCTTCAGCAGGGTGGGAAGAGGTAGAGGACACACCATTCCCACTTCATGCCCAGACACCTTCCCTTTTTCTATCCTAATGGGAGATGTGGCAGAAGCAGAAGAAACTGTAAAATCTATCACTTCTGGAAAAATGCAGAGGAAGAAATACTCAGCATCTTTCTAGCACTGATTTTCTGATTCTGGTATTTACTATATTACTCTGTCTACCCAAAAAGCTGAAATAGAATCATTAAGGTTGGAAAAGACCTTCAAGATCGCCTAGTCCAACGACCCCCCTATCACCTACATTACTCACTAAACCATGTCCCTCAGTATCTCATCCAGCCTTTCCTTGAACACCCAGGGATGGTGACTCCACCACCTCCCTGGGGAATATGCTCCAACGCCCAAACACTCTTTTCTGAGAAGAAATTTCTCCTCATTTCTAACCTGAACTTCCCCTGGCACAACTTGCAGCCATTCCCTCTCATCCTGTCACTGGTTATCTGCGAGAAGAGGCTGACACCCAGCTCACAACAGCCTCCTTTCAGGTAGCTGGAGAGAGCAGTAAGGTCACCCCTGAGCCTCCTCTTCTCCCGACTGAACAGTCCCAGTTCCCTCAGCTGCTCCTCATCAAACTTGTGTTCCAACAGTAAACTGAGAGCTTTCACTTGAAATTCAGCAGCATAATGTGCCTGAGCTTCAACATCCCACTTCCCAGGCTTCAGCTCGTCCTCTCCTGCCAGGTAATGAGCCCAGAGACTGAGTGGACAAAAAAGTTTGTGCTCCATTATACTCAGGCACTAATTTCACTCCCCTGCCTCTTCATGCCCAGCTCTAAGTTAGCTGCAGTAACAGTAGGTGTACACAAGAGATTTTAAGATGACAAATGAGGACAATTTGGGAACAATAAAGTACAGGAGCAAGCGACAGCTCCTCAATTAGTGTTCTGCTGTATAGGTCAAGCTGTGCAGGACACAATGCCCAGGAGGCCTAAGAACACAAAGGTGCAGAAACCAGAACGAGATAGGGAATTTCACCTGGATTGCACAAGAGGCTTATGTTTCATTGAAACAAGTTGTGGACTTGTTATAGCAGTGGGATGCATAAGGCATCTGTTAATTAACAATCAAGTCCTGGCAAATAAACAGAAATAAAAGGTAACAGCTCAGTCTGTGATGTGCTAGACTTATTTTGCACATACAGGGAGCTTTAACGACAACTTTCAGCTTCTGGATTGTGATTTATTACTTAAATAATATTTACTTTCCAGGGAAAACCACTCCTTGCACTACACAAGAAGCACCCATGTCGCTATCAAATACAACATGTCAGCACCAAATCCCACCTCCTTTCTTAGTCCTGTCTCCAAATCTCAAGCAGGCCTGAACTAGGCTCTTCGTGTGAGGCAGCAGGGTGTAAAATATGCCTCCTCCTTCCAAAGGCACAGCAGCAGGGGCAGGAGTTCTCCCTTGACAGAAACCCCTTCCCCGAAAATCAGCATCTTTTGATTGCCACACACATACACTGCACTTTCCAAATCAGTATTTCCATAATTTATGTCAAATAAGCCAAAGCCTACCAGTTCTTGAATGTACCTGCTCTGGTGGGAATTCCAGTAACTTCCTGATGCTTAAACTTAAAAATCATCAAGAAAAGGAGTTCAATAATTTTGAAGAGAATAATGTTAATGATTGTGTTGTCATCACACCATGTTTATTTAAAGGGAAATCCAGCCACTTTGCAGACAGCATCAATTACAAGAACAATCATCTTCTAACAGTAAGTCAAATAGCTAAAATAATTTTTATTAGAAATCTAAAGATCAATTCTATGTTCAGCATAGGCGAGCACACTGCAAAAGCAAAGCAGCTGTATTTTTTCCCTCAATGATTTGCTGCATTTTATATCAAGGTATGAAATAAAAGATACCATCCCAGTAGACTCCACAGTCCTTGTGCTTGCACTAAGGGTCTGAAACACAGTCACTGTCAGGCACACAAACCTCAGGGCAACACTAAAAGGTAACAAACTTCTGCCTCAAGTAGAAAAGGGGACTGTTGTTCTCACTAATGGAAGAAACAAACCTCACCCAAAAGTCAAGTGTGTCCACTTAAGTGTTTCTGCAATACCCCTCTGCCAAAAGACTCCAGTAAGGAGCTTTAGGCACAGTGACAGCAAGAAAAAGCTATGATGAAATGGTCCCTAAAAGAAAGATTAACCTAAGAGCTGCCCAAACCATGTGTACACTGAGTACCTGCAGGTTTCCAGGTGACCCATCGCTACATGGCTAAAGGCACACATTGAGGCCCCATTTTTTTAGGTGCTCAGGTATTCTGTATTAAACAAAATACCACAAGACTTGACTTTATCATCTTCGTTGACACAGCATTTATTGACTTCTTTTTCTTTGTTTCCTGACAACTTACAGCAGTCAGGGTTATACCTTTGTAACTGAGCATAACGTCAGGGCATTCACACCCAGTGTTTTAGCGCTTAAAGCTCCGAGTTGAACAGCTCCAAGGAGTACTCTTGTGCTCCTTGATTTCCTTCAGCTGTATTCCTCCTTCATCGGAGGGAACCCGAACGGGAAGCCGATGCCACGCAGGGACCCGCACGGCTCTGTGCCGGAGCAGACAGGCCAGGTGAGACAACAGCTCTCCCCGCCAAAGCGGTACGCGCTTGGCAAAGGGCGACAGGAGCCCCGAAGCCTCACCGCGGGGCACCTGTCAAAGGTGCTTGGGCCGCGACCGAGAGGCTGCCGCCGCCAAGAGCCGGGCGTGCATCCTCATCCTCATCCCCGCTCATTAGGGCCCAAGGGCACCACCCCAACGAGCCTCCCAGTCCCCAGGAAAGCGGGAGGCGGCTGAGCATGAGTAAGCTCTCTGGACGCCGCTCGGGGCTCCCTTTTTTCCCCGGCAGCCCGAGCAGGCGCTGGCCACCGAGTCCCGGGCACTGGCCCAGCCCCGCCGCTGTCCCCTGCCCAGCGCCGCGCAGGGCCGCTCCCCGCAGCACCCCACCCGGCGCTCCCGCAGCGCTAACAGCGAGAGGCTCCCCGCGGCCGCGCACCCATCCTGAGGGAAGGACGCTGAGGGGAGGCGGAGGGGGGGGGGGCCCGGACCGCGCCCCCTGCCCCCCATGCCGGGCCGGCGAGCCCTCACCTCTCGATAACCGAGGCGAGCAGCTGCGGGAGCTCCTTCATCTCGAAGGCCGAATAGGAGGCGGAGAGCAGCGGCCGCACGGCCACCTCCCAGCCCGGCTCCGCCGCGGCCCCCGCGCCGCCGCCCGCCGCCATCTTGCCGCTCCGTTGGGCGAGGGGGGGCCGCGGCGGCGGAGGGGACGGAGGAGCAGAAGCTCCACCCCCCCCCACGCGCCGCCAGGCAGGAAGCGACGCAAGGCCCACGCGCGCGTCGCGCCTCCCGATTGGAAGGAAGAGGCCCGGCCCAAGCGCCTGCGCAGTACATGAGTCAGCATCTTTGCTGGCGGCGCACGCGCCCTGAGCGGGCCCGGCGGGCGCGCAGGCGCAGCAATGAGGCGGGTCCGCCTCAGGCAGGGCAAGGCGGGTCCGGCTCCTCGGCGTACGGCCTTTATTGAGGCGAGCCCCGGCCGGCGGCCAGGCGCGGTTCTGACATTTAACATCCACGTACAGACAATTAACGGCTGTTACCCGGGCGGGGAGAAGCTGCGGGGCTCTCCGCTCCCCACCTTCAGCCCGGGGCGCAGAGCAGAGAGGCCTCGCAGGGGGGAGGGGACGTGTGCCCTGTCCCCATTGCTGACAGGGAGATTCCTCCCGCCGGCCTGGGGTGAGAGAGGGACCCGGCCAGGCTGTTTCCCACCCACACACGTTTCTAAACCTCTCCCTGCCCCGACCCTCCTCAGGCCTCCTCTGTTACCAAGCCTAGCACTCGTATGGCAGCAGCTGGCAGCTCCCCTGTCCTCCTCTCACCACCATACTGAGTCATGGCTGAAACCAAGGAAGAGGTGAGAAGCGTGAAGACAACACAGAGCCTTGGTATGGATCTTCACCAACGTCAGGCAGGGGACGTGATGGCAGAGTTCAGGGCTTTAAGGGAGGTCAGAACAGACCAATGTCTCATTTACATCTCTCTCCCCTCTCTCCTCATTAGGAGACGCACAAGCACAGTATCATTTTGTCGCAGGAGCAGCTCTTCTTCCCAATTATCTTCCAGCAAAACCATAACACAGATCTTTGCATCCACCAGTCACGCAGAGCTGGAATTTCTAACCAGACCCAGCAGCAACGTGAGATGACAGACCTTCAAGGCAGTGCAAATGTCAAGACGTCTTCTCCAGCCTCTGCCTCGCCTTCCCCCCGCAGCCCTACCGCCAGGCACGGTTCAGCAGCTTCACCTGAGCGAGTCTCTTTGTGATCATTGTAGCAAAAACCAGCCCGAAGAGAACGCTGCTTATCAGCACGTAGTCATAATCATCTTTTAGGACATCGAACTGCTTCGATGGGTACACTCGAGTCTGGTAGATGTCCAGGCCATATGCAACAACCTAAAGAGAGGAGATGAGGAGCTGGTAACACAGCTTCCAACAGAAAACCTCAATATTTCACAAACAATCGATGAAAAGAAGAAACTTTTAAGTATCAAGCAGGCAGGTGGCAGGTTAGAGGCTACAGTATTGTGCTGCTCTACCCCTAAACTCCCTACACTGAATCCACTGCCCTGTACTCACCAGACAAGTGGACTCCAGGCCAGAGGGGGCTGTGTAAATCCCTCTCATTCGGGATATGGTTTGATTGTAGTTGATAAACCTCTCAGCGTGGATCTGCACATCAGGGGAGTATGGAATCAGGTTCTCTTCTCTGAAAGGCATTTAAAGAGAAGTCAAATATCACACAAAGGACATAGTCTGCATTCCCAAGTCTGATCATCACAAGTTGACCTAAACGAGCAAATTTAGCAGCTTTTCCCAGTGCAGATTAATTTTTGCTGCAGGATGTATTTCAAAACATGCCAGCTGGGTCAGACCACACTGCAGCACCCTCCTTTTAGGCTTCTAAAGTTTGAAAAGCAGTTTTTAGAATGACACTGGTTTGAAAAATAAGTGTCATCCTGAACACTCCAGCATTACTCACACTGCTACTTCTTAGAAGTGCAGACAAGAGGCTGGTTTTACCAACAGCAAGACCTGCTGTATTATGGACAAGTCTATTCCACCATCACAGACTGGAAACAAAGCAATCTCGCTTCATTTCATGCAAGAATTGACCCTCAATCTGTCCAAGCCAAGTTGTTCTACTTCACACTACCATATACACAAAAACTCCATCCCTCCTCCAAGCTGCTCAGGAACGCTTTCCTTACCTGCTCTGTTCCGTAGGAATCTCTGGGCGGCGAGGATCTAGCAGAGCCTTTGGAAGGGAGAGGATGGCCCCGGAGGGAAGCCCAACTGTGCATGAAAAGAAATGCAGCTTAAAAACCGGCCATTTCTGGCAGCATTTGCTAACTGCTCACAGAAATGTTCTCTTGGTGCTTATTCCTGAACTTGCTGGGCATCCAGGGCAGCCCACAGACAGGATTTTGGGCAGTAAACTGCATTTTGCTCGGTTTTCAGTGTGAACAACATTCAGAACTGAGCAGCATGTACGTACTGAGCAAGTGACGGCTGGTGATGCCGCGCTCGGTGATGGTGGCCTCCATGGCACTGATAGCAGATGGGAAGATGTAAGATTGCTGGAGGACCTGGGGTAAAATCGGGCGGTCGAGGGAGCTGAAGGCCGTGGCGTTGTATTGCTCCGTCCCCTCATACAGCTCCAGCACAGTGAACTCGTTCCGACGTGCCTTCGTGTTCCAGTACTGGTACTGAAAGGAGAGTTTTGGGAATACAGGGAAAACAGAGTCAGTAACACATAGGAAAGCAGAGAGAATGGTCAAAAAGTCTTCTCCCTGCAGATTCAGCAACTGAGTCTACCTCCCAAACAGAAAGAACAAGATACAAATAACTTCTTACCACCACCCAGTTCTCAGAATGGACCATATGGACAGGCCCCTTCGCTTTCTTCTGTATGGATGAGTGGATAATCCTGCCTGTGACTCCATCAATCAGATATATTCCAATGAAAGTGCGCTCATGGTGCGTGTCTGTGCTCTCTGTCACCACAGCAAGCAGGTTTGGGTTCAGGGACTACAGAAAAAGGGAAAAATACCCAAATCCACAAGTGAGGACGCACCCACTTAAGTGCCACAGGCACCTTGTTAATCTGCATTTCATCTGGCACATAATAAACAATCAATCTTATTAACAGAAATCACCTAAAGAAATCAAGGAGCCCTCAACAAAAGAAGTACATGAACCTGTTGGAGCATGTCACAGAAATGACCACCTCTTCTATGAAGACAGGCTGAGAGAGTTGGGGTTGTTCAGCCTGGAGAAGGGAAGGCTGTGAGGGGACCTTACAGCAGCCTTCCAATCCCTGAAAGGTGCCTATAAGGAATCTAGGGAAGAACTGTTCCCAAAGGGCATGGAGCAACAGGACGAGGGGTGATAGTTTTAAACTAAAGGGGAGATTTAGACTGGGCATTAGGAAAAAGTTCTTCCCTCTGAGCATGGTAGATCACTGCCACAGGTTGCCCAGAAAGGTGGTGGAGGCCCCATCCCTGGATACATTCGAGGTCAGGCTTGATGGGGCTCTGAGCGCCCTACTCTAGTTCAAGGTGTCCCTGCTCACTGCAGGGGGTGGGGCTAGGTGGCCTTAGAAGGTCCTTTCCCACCTAATGCATCCTGGGATTCTATCATCTCCCCATCAGCAGATGTTTGACTGATTTAACTCCTGCCTGACAAGCTTATAAAGGAAATCTCCACCAAAACCAACACCTTCTGCAGAGAGTTATGGACACTGATGTGAATATAGAAAAAAAAGACACCACAGAGCAATTAATCTCAATAATGTCCCTACAAAAGTTGCCAAGATCTTTCCATGAGAAAACACATCAACTAGTCCCTACAGCACCTTGTAGAGAACACTGCGATCTCCCATCACACGGCCCTGGGAATGCACGTGTTCATTGGAGCGCTTCCCCTTCACAGCCACGATCCTCTGTACTTCGGTGGGTATGACCACCCCCCAAATCTCCTCTGTTGAC
Organism: Laterallus jamaicensis coturniculus; assembly: GCA_022605575.1. Classification (NCBI taxonomy): domain Eukaryota; kingdom Metazoa; phylum Chordata; class Aves; order Gruiformes; family Rallidae; genus Laterallus; species Laterallus jamaicensis. Next base: position 467,947 of record JAKCOX010000081.1, read on the forward strand.
AGGTCCTGCAAGAAAAGACAAACCACAGCCTAAGTGGCTTTATCTTGCTCTCAAAAGCCACCACCTCCACCAACGGGATGCTGGGAGCTCTCTCTGGTTTTAGATTTTCTAAGTTTTAGGTGCATTTTGAGGCTGAACTGTTTCTATTCTGAGCAAAACTCAACTGAAGAGCTCTACCATGATCCAGAGGACATTCAGGAAAATGATGTCACTTAGACTGTACTGAGTCTTCCATACCTTTTTCAGCCTGAATCCAGAGAGTTTTCCCTGCTCAGCATCCACCAGATAGAAAAAGATAGAATGGGCTATTTCTTCTAACTGCCGAAGAACATTTTTAGTTGCTGGGAAAGCTGTAACCTGGAAAAGAATTGAAAAGCAGGTTAAAACCCAACTGAAACACCAAAGAAAACAAACAAACAACAAATAACCCAGCAGAGAAAGATTATTTCAAACATGTTTACCAGAATAACCTCACAGTTTTGTGCTAAGAGTGACTTAACAGCTTTTTTCTTTTAATCTTGTTCCAAAAGGGAGGGGGAATAATGCACCAGAACATGAAGAGAGCTGCTTCCAGGCACAGCAGTTACCTTGTACTCATCGTCGATCAAGAGCAGTACTTTGGCATAGTCTTGATCCATAATAGGCAGAAGTAAAGTCTGGAAAATTGGACGCTTCAAAACAGGGGGGGCCACTTGACTTCTCTTCCCAAAGATGGGGTTAAAGACATACAGAAAGCTCATTTTTGTCTCCTAAAAAACAAAATAGATGCAAAACTTCCAGAGGTGAACAAAAGAGCTGGTTTTCTACCTGTTATTTGCTAGCATCGACTATTTGTAGCCTGATTCAGCTACTCCAGCTTCAAAGCATACTTTTTGGACGTGCATATGCTGTGCCACACATTTCTCTACCAAAAACCATCCCATGATGTAACAAAGTGTTCCTGGCTTTTACTAAATCCTACCTGCCACCTGCTGAGGCAGTGCCAGCACGTAACAACGTCACCTCCTGCCTCATGTGTGGAGTACAAACCCTCCTGCAGCTAGCTAAAGGACACCACACGACCTCTCACACAACCAAAGGAACTGGATGAATATTTTTGTTTCAATAAAAGCAAAAAGGGACTCACCTTGTCCTTAATAAGCAAAGTACATTGAGGTGGGTGTGGGAAATGAGCTGTTGTTCTTTGGACCATCAGCTTAAATGAGGAGCCCGGTCTCACATTCCTGAGATACTGCTTCCATAGGATGGTGCCAGAGCTGCTCTCAATTCCAAAAAGCTGAGCAGAGAGACAATAATTCTGAAGTTTAGAACAACACATCTCATATTCAAACACTGCATTTTTCTTTGGGGTACAACAAGATAGCAGAGCTCCAAAGCTCCCATGACACTCTACCCAAAGCCTGACAAAAAACTGGGCCAGGAATTCAGATCCAAGACTCTCTGCTACAGTCTAGAAACGGATTCCCACCCTGGCTTCCTCACCTTTCCTGAAGCAGTGACCATCACCATCATTTTCTGGAGGTTGAATTCATCTCTGGCCAAATTGTCAATGTTAATTTCATTTTTAATCTGGCTCCGAGGTTTCCGGGCATCATAGAACATCTTCCAGAGATGGGCAGTCCAGGCCTGCAGCAGGATAAGCTGGGAGGACAGCCGCTTCAGAAACATCCCCAGCAAACCATCTGCAGATACACCAGCAGTGATAATAAAAGGGGGGGGAAACCACTGCATCTCACTCTATAACTGAAATTAAGGTCTCAGCCAGGAGAAGAAATGCTGCCATGCACAGACCTATGACAATTCTTTACCTCCCACCCCAGAATAGCAGAGTTACCATGACAGAAGCTGGCATTTACCAACCTTTTCCCACTTCTCCCTCCAACAGACGTTCTCATCAACTGAAAGCAAACCTTGCAGAGTATTTAATCTCTTCCTTTGTATTCCATCTCTCTTACTCATACACTCACAGCAAGTGCCCATCCAAACCTTACCCAACTGTACAGTCTGCATCTCCCTCCCGCCCTGAGAGCAAGAGAAGCCCTTGAATTTAAATAAAATACTTAATTCTGCCTGATAAGGATTTATATTTAGCAAAAGACCACACTTCAACTCTATTTCATCACTGCAGTAAGCGAGCAGAGAGGAGATGAGGTTCCACTGGAAGCATTAGAAGTATTACAAACCACGGCATGCAGTCTGGGGTTACCTTGAATGGCTGCATCCAGGACAGCAAGAAAACACAAAGCAAAAACAACAGCTATTGCAAACGAGTCTTTCAGAAGGGTCAAAGGGAAAGGTTTAGGAGACAAGGCCAAAATCCTCCCAACTGCTGGCTTTGGAATATAATGCTCTAACAGGCTCATGACATCTGCATTTGGCATTGGATCTCAAAAGTTTAAATGGAAATGGCTTTCTTTTTGCTCATTTGAATTGCCATCAGTAGAAATATCTCTCAGATCAGATGGAAACAAAGACAGCCACATTTTTTCAGGAAGAAAACCAAACACATTCACATGCCTGAAGGTAATCCTAGTTACTTTATAGTTTACCTGCTTTCTTTCCAAATTCTCCCTCCAACTCAGCCTGTGCACCTGTCAGAGGTAGATCCACCATCTCCAAGCTTACCACTTCTGCTAGTGACTCCTCTCTACTCCATACAACTTTTCCTGGAAAGAAAAACAATATTGGAAAAAATGAGAATAGACTTATAGAGGGAAAAAAAAAAAAATCATCACTTGGATAAAAGCATGTCCCAGCAGGCCCTTCAAATGCAAATCATCCTTAATGAAACGGGAAAACAGGCTGAGAGAGTTGGGGTTGTTCAGCCTGGAGAAGGCTCCAGGGAGACCTTACAGCGGCCTTCCAGTACCTGAAAGGGCTGCAAGGAAGCTGGGGAGGGACTTTTTAGAAGGGCCTGGAGTGACAGGACCAGGGGGAATGGTTTTAAGTTGGAAGGGGGTAGATTTAGACTGGATGTTAGGAAGAAATTCTTCACTATGAAGGTGGTGAGGCCCTGGCACAGGGTGCTCAGGGAGGGAAGTGGTGGCTGCCCCCTCCCAGGAGGTGTTCAAGGCCAGGTTGGATGGGGCCTTGAGCAGCCTGGGCTAGTGAAAGGAGTCCTGCCCATGGCAGGGGGTTGGGACTTGATGATCTTTAAGGTCCCTTCCAGCCCAAACCAGTCTGAGATTCTATAAAATATAATCATCTGGGACTCAAGAATTTTCTTCTTGCCCTACAGGGACGAGTGTAACGTTAAAAATGGTGCAGATTTGCTGTTACCTGGCTGCTGGAGGAACATCAACATGTGGTCTTCTGTTTGCACCAAGGCTCGATAGCCCACAGAGTCATCCTTCTTCAGGAAAACCTGGATGTAGAGCTGAAATAAAGAGCAAGGAAAAGGGTGAGGTTAACGATCACATCATCTCCTTGGAGAAAACAGGAACCCTTGGATGAAACACAAGCAGTGATAGTATGCAGTAATCCCGTGTGTTGGCAGAATGCTTTTCACCCTGTCTGAAGGGCTCTACCCATCTTGCCAATCAGAGTAGGGAGGGCATTGCAAGCCTGCTAAACCATAGGACCAAAAAGATTGCTCCCTGCTCACCTGCTGTGGTTTGGCACCACTCTGCTCCAGGTTAAAGGTAATTGTGGTATCCAACAATCTTTGTCCAGTTTCAACCAGATAGAGATTAATATTGTAGGTTTGATTGGAACAGGTTAAGGATTCCTGCAGAAAACAACCAAGTTAAACGTACGTGCTACTCCAAATTCTGTAAAAGGGTCTCATATTTGCTAAGAAATGCAGCTTGAGGATATTTTTAGAGTATATATGTGGAACTGCTACAAAACATCAGCCTCCAAAAAGATGGTACAACAGTTTTGTTCATTCGGTTCCTGCAGGCAAAGGGCTACAATAGACTGTTGAGAACTTCCACTGCTCTTGGGAGCAAGCATAACTCTGTACCTGCTTCCGGGAATCCTCCAGAGTGCTTCCAGCATGAGGGCCATCAGAACTTCCAGGTTTCTGAAATGAGGATGGGAAGAGGTAACACAGCTGCAGACCCCAACAAGATAATTCCAAACAAAAATAAGTTGGTTTTTGAGTGCCCAGTATGTCTCACTCTGAAACCAGGCAGGAAAGTGTTCTGTTCTATCTCTCACCAAGTCCGGTATCCCCAAGAACTGAGATCCTCTCCAGATCAACAAAGCCCATTCCTAGGCTATCTGCCCCTCTTACACAAGGCTGAAGCACAGGACAGTGTGCTTCTCCAACCCAGGATAAAATCAAGATCTCCTTGCATTGCCATTGCCTTCTAAAGTCTGAGAAGGCAAGTCCTTTTCCTCCAGTTACTACCCATCCCTGGGCCTGTGAAGGAAAACACTTGTGGAACCCACCCCCAGGCCACATCCATACCAGGGCTGTGCTGGTTACACAGTGCAAGTTGTACTCACCAGTTCACTCCTGCAGGTCAGCACAGCTGCTACAGTTTTCTCCCCAGTTGTTGCAAAACTCACCAGAGCTGCCTGAAAAGAAAACAAACAAACTAGCAGGAGATCATAAAACCAAACAAGAAAATACCCCAAACTAAAAAGACACCTTTGCAGCAAATTAAGCCATGCTGGAATTAAATCCAGATGATATTTCACACCAAATTTTAAATTTGTTTCACCAAATTAAAAAAAAGACAACAATTATCTCTGATAGACTGAAAATACCTGTCAAAGATGCTAACAGCTGTCCTGTCATGGGCTTTTAAATCATTGCATCTGGCTTTACTGAGCGTTTTAAGGCCTGTTTGCTTCTGAAACCCTTGCAGCTGGCATAACAAAGTACTGCAGCACCACTGACAACTTAAAGACATGGTGGCCACAAAGCATCCCTACTCTGATATCCGGAGATGCTTCAGCAGCTGGTATAACCAAAATTAAATGGTTTTTAGGTGTCACAGCCAAGAGCACAGCTGAAATGAGAAGCTCAGCAGCTTGCTCAGAACTCTTAGTGGAGGGTGTTTGTTTTGAAGCATTTTAAGGTGCAGTTCACACTCTCACTTGAGTATGTTTGGCGTGGTTACCTGCTCGAAGTCCCGAAGGTGGCTGAGCAGCCCGTGTTTGTACTGCAGCAAAGCAAAGTGGCTTGGAGACAGCTGCAGGAAGAACTGAGTCCTTGAAGCACTGATTACATTGGGCTGAGTAGCCAATATCCTGGGCTGGAAGGCATCAGCAAACTCCAGGTCAAGTGACTGTGAAAGGGAGACAGGCATATACATCCATGAGAACTTCTTCACTGAAACTACTAGCTTTGTTTTAGCAGCAGCAAGATAACCTTTATGCAGAGGTTCTCCACTTCTGGGTAAATCCAGCAGAAGCAAAGAGGTCCAGGCTCCCCCTAGAGCAAAGCTCTGGAGACATCAATCCACAAAGAACTAGCAGATTCCCCCTCCAACCTTGTCAATCATTCTGTAGTTTACCAAGAGGAGAACCCCCTACGCTGCCAGGCTCAGTCAGGCATCAAACCAATTGGGGCAATGAATTATGCACGATGCCCTTTCAGCACTCCTCACCTGCAGTGGGATCTGTTTCATCTCCTGCTCTGTCTCCAAGGAGCAAACATAGAGTGAATGTGTGTCCATGTCCATGCACACCAGCACAGCCTCCCCCACAACGCTGCATGCACCGTTTAAGCTCTTCAGCCATGGGGCTGCTACTTTGATCTGCCAAGTGAGAGATAAATGGAGAGATAAAGGTGCCAACAGAACAAAATCTTCAAAGAACCAACTTGGACACAACCAAGAATTTAAGCTAGAATTATTTTTACCCCTGACCCTGGGAGATACTATCTATTAGCCTGAGATTTCCAGGATGGTCTTTTCTAAGAGGTGCAAGTCCAATCCAGGTTTGCTTTTGGGGCATTCACCAGTGAAGTCCATTTACTGGCTTGTAGGCAATGCCACAGTGACTGGGAAGTTTATCTGTACTACAACAGTTAGTTGCACACCACAGCACATCAACTTGGAAATACATTTGTTAACATCAAGTTTGTTATTTTGGATCTGTAACTGAGCACTACCTGGTTTGTAATCTCTCCATCCTCTACATTGAATGTTAGTATGTTCAAGTGGCTCTGGGGAACGATTCCAAGCACGTGGATCACTCCAGTCCCACGGGAATACACCAGCTGGTAGTGGGTACTCTCACTGCAAGAGAAGCAGCAACTGTGAAGGATCATCTTCTCACGTGATTGTTTTCAGATGTTTTCAAAAGCATATGGCATCCTTTCCTCTCCAAGGCACAGGCTCCCTGTCAGGAGTCTGCACTTCTACTTAAAAGACATTCTTACTTTTCTGGCAAGTGTTCCACCCATTTCTGGTGCCCGTTGGAAAGGTAGTGAAGAGAGATGGCTGCCTTCTTCAGGACTGCCACGTATTTCACCACGTCCTGCAGCCCCACCAAACTAGCCACCTGGAAACTAAACACAGGGCAGAAACAGCAAGTTACAGCATTACTTTCTTCTGGAAAAAGACCCTACTCTGACTTAAGACCTTCTCCAAACACCTAACGTAAATCTTGATGTACAATTTATAGCCTGCTTTATCTATCCTTGCTGATCTCAGAGAGCATTAGGCTGCAATCCAAAGACCCCAAGCCAGACACGTCTAACGGGTTGTGTATGTAAAGAGAACATCCATCTATGAGAAAACCCCACCAAGCACTTGTCTTCCTCTTGCTGGTTTGCAAGTAAATAGCATTAGATTTAGTTGCAAGGTTCAGGCATTCTTCACCCAACTGTCATTTTGGAAACACTACACCTAACTGATCTTTCTCCATAATATGAATCCAGACACAGTGAACAACCCCTTTCCTCCTTCCCAGAGCAGCATGACAAAGGGAAAAAGGCAGTGCAAACAGGAGAGCCTACCTGCCAGTGTCCAGTGACGTCTCCCAGTTCAACCCACCAATGTTGGTCTCCCAGGAACGCAGAATACGTCCAGCGTTGGACACGGTGATGGCATCTGCCCAGGGGAGGAAGAGAAAAAGATGAACACAGAACTTCCATCTGCCACTGCTCAACAAGACAATGAGCTCTGGCAAGTGCAGCTTGTGGTCGAACGCAAACAAGGACAACCACCAGCCCCAGCAGCCCATCCGTGTGTCCTCCTTACCCTGCCCGTGGATCAGCATCGTGTCGATTGCTCCTTCAGGGGTTCCCTTGTCTACATGGCGCCACACTGAAAGCAACAGCATTAAGTGAGAACAATGCTTGTCATTCAAAAAACATTTGTTTATTATAACTAATCTCTTTATGGCAACACGCTTGGGCAGAGAACAGTCTGCCTGCCCTACACAAGGGTGGCTTTCTGACAGAACCAGTGTCAATTCACCAGCACAGCTTGACACGACAGCCCCACCGCAAGACAACCCCGCTCACTCACGGATTTCACCGCTCCTGGAGTTCAGGGCGGCCACGACATTCTTCTCGGTGGCCACGATGAGCTTCTTCGAGCCCTGCGAGGCCTCCAAGGAGGCGAACTTGAGCTTCCCCACGTACTGCTGCCTCCTAGGAGAGGAAATATCAGCGGGGGTGAGCCGGGGCAGGAGGGATGGGACGGCGGGGATAGAGACAGGGCGGCGGGAGAAGGGCGGAGAAGGAGGCTGCGGGCCGCCTCGCTGAGGGGGACGGAGAGGGAAGGCCCGACGGGCGGCTGCAGCAGGAAGCCGGCCCGCAGGAGCCGCACCCCGGCACGGTGCGAACCCCCCGGCATCCCCCCAGCGCTCACCAGTCGAACTTGCCCACTTGGTCCTCATAGACTGCGGCCACCAGCGGCAGCAGCAGCACCCACAGCCCCGCCGCCATGACAGCGGCCTGCCGCGACCCCGGCATCGAGGGGGCCTTAACACCGTTAGGCTGCCGGCGCCGACGCCTGAACGGAAACCTGGCGTCAGCACTGCCGGGGGCCTCAGGCACTGCGTGGGACAGCCCTCTGGCGTTCCCGGCAACCCGCGCGGCGTCGAAGGGGCCTCGAAGCACGGCGGCGGCACCATGCCGAAGTCCAAGCGGGACCGCAAAGGTGAGCGCCGCGCCCGGCCCGCCCCGCCGCCCCCGCCCGCACCCCCGCCCTAACGCGCTCTCTCCGCTCCCCCCAGTCTCCCTGACGCGGACGCCCAGGAAGGGGTTGGAGGCCAAGCAGGCGCTCATCACTGAGGTGAGTCCGGCCCAGCGCCGTGCCGCGGGTCCCGCTCCCCCCGCCCCGGCTAACCCGTGCCTTGCAGCTGCGGCGATGCGTGGACACCTACAAGTACATCTTCGTCTTCTCCGTTGCCAACATGAGGAACAACAAGCTGAAGGATGTCCGGAACGCCTGGAAGCACAGCAGGTGAGCTGGGGGCGGAATGGTGCCCGAAGGGTGAGCGCAGCCTGCGAGCTGATGGTCACCTTCTTGTCTTCCTCCTCCTCCTCCCACCGCCCCAGGATCTTCTTTGGGAAGAACAAAGTCATGATGGTGGCGCTGGGACGTGAGCCGAGCAGCGAGTACAAGGAGAATCTGCACAAGGTAGGGGCTGGGGGTTTTCTGCCTCCCAGAGTTTTGCCTTGTGTGTGCTGGCTGCATCATGGGATAACGTTGAGACACAGATCAGCTTCCTCAGGTCACCTTGCTGCAGGTGTTTTAGTTGAATCCATTCATGTCCTGACCCAAAAGCTGCTGTTGGCAGAGCTTTCTCAGCTGGACAGGACTAGACCCTGGCAGGTAAGTCCATGGGTGCTGCCCCAGTCCCATAGATGCCCTCTACTTTCTAGGTCAGCAAACACCTGCGAGGTGAAGTCGGTCTCCTCTTCACCAACCGCACCAAAGATGAGGTGGACGAGTAAGTACATGTCTGGCACAGCTACAGCTTCAAAAGAGCAGGCTCTTTTCCACCTGCTTGTTTCACTTGCTGATGTTCCCTTAAAGCTTGCCTTTCTCCACCATCCCCAGAATGGCAGGGAAGAAGTCACGGCACGCTGTGCCATAACTCCTGTCATTACCTGGAGATGTTCTTTCCACAGCTGAAGCTCTTGTTGCCCATCTCACAGGTGGTTCTCCAAATTCAAAGAGGTGGATTTTGCCCGAGCAGGGAACAAGGCGACGTACACAGTGAACCTGGACACGGGGCCTTTGGAGCAGTTCCCCCACTCCATGGAGCCTCAGTTGCGGCAGCTGGGGCTGCCAACGGCGTTAAAGAAAGGTAGGTGAAGCTTCATTTTACAGCTGTGCTGTTAAGGAGAGCACTGAATTGAGTAGATCTTATTTTGGAGGAAAACTGATGGAGACCTTTCTCCTTGGTCAGCTGGTATTGGAACTCACTGTGTTCTTGCACCATTCTTCCCAAGCTGATGTCAAAGAACAAGCGAAGCAGCAAGGTTTCCCCAAAATACTGTCTGTCCTCAGAGGCACCACCTGGGCCTAACCTGGCACATCCCACCCAAACCAGACTGGGACTGGGGCTGTGGGATTTGGAGCTCCTCTCACCCAGCTTGTTGAGGGGAGGGGGGGCACTACCATTGGTGCAGAAAGGCGCTGGCTAAAGGGCAGCACTTGGGAATATCTGGGCTCTACCTCCTGCATTTCAGTGGGCTCCCCCCATTTGTGACCCTACTTAGAAGTCGTTGTTCCCACAGGAGTGGTGACGTTACTGTCAGATTACCAAGTCTGCAAAGAAGGGGAGGTTCTCACCCCGGAACAAGCCCGTGTCCTGGTGAGTAGCACCATTAGCAGCGTCTGCATAAGCCCCTCTTTCCCCCCCTCCTTGATACAAAGTCATCACCAGATCCTGGAGCAGGAGTGATGGTTTTCTGTCCTTCCCTAGAAACTCTTTGGCTATGAGATGGCAGAGTTTAAAGTCACCATCAAATTTCTGTGGAATTCTGAGACCGGAGACTTTCAGAAACTTGTGGAAGATGCAGTGGAGAAGGAGGAAGAAGAGGATGATGAGGATGATAACGATGACAGCAATGAGGACTAGCAGCAGCGTGGACTCTAGATATCTCTATTTTGGAGACAAAAAGAGGACGGTGTTCCCCTTCCCTATTTGCACCCAAAGGACATCTGGATAAAAGATGACCTAATTAAGCTTTTTTTATATATAAATCTGTATATAAACTTCAGAGGGTTGTCACTGCTGCCTGTTATTGTTTGTGTACCCCCAGATCTGAGGAAACCCACCTTGAACACAAAGAGTGGGTAAATGTAACATCCCTTAGATGTAGCACGTCTCACACTGGGGAAGATGGTGCAGGGTTGTTCCTCTCTTCTGATAAAAGCTTCAGAGGCAGTAATATTCTATCACAAAATCCTGTTCTATGACTCTCTTCTGTATAATACAGAACCATATCCTCTGGTTCTGTTAAGCTCAGAGGCACCGAGTGCTGACAAGGAGATGCCAGCCAGGTTAGAGGTACAGTTAAGACCGTGTCTGCGTTAGAAAAAGGGGTTTATTCTTGTACATAATTAATTAAGGTACCGTATTAAAGCAGGACTGGGGCCTTCATCCAGTTCTGTGCCTGTTTTCCCCAATTAACTGTATCTTTACACAGTAGTGTGTGCTGTATAGAGCTGAAGGTGCATGAGGGGAGAAAGTAAGGCACAGCCCAATGCAGCAAGTGCTGGCAGCGGTAGTGGATCCTACGCAGCTTCACTAATACAGGAATAAATCTCAACTCATTTACACATCAATCAAAGGGACAGGGTGGGGAAGCACCTCCACTGTGCTTCAGAAAACATGTGCTCGATGCTCCACCCCCACCACACCATTTTTCTTCTCCCTACCCGAGTCTCTAGCGGAAATAGTTGGGGCAGTCGTGCGCGCTCAGGTTCCAGGCTTTATCAAATGCCTCCACGACAGCTGGGAGCAGGGGACCCTCTTCACTGTAGTTGAGGTTCTGCTCTAGCTGCTCCAAGTTGGACATCCCAACGATCACTGCATCTCCGAGACCACCCTGGAAAGCAGTAAGAGGAGTTGCTCATCCCAAAAGAAAGCTAGTCTGCCTCCTTTAAATGTTTCCTTTCCAGTTAAGAACACCCAGTAATTCATGAAACCCAGGACAACTGACACCACAAAGTTCAGAACATTTCCAAGCCACACCAACTCCCCCAAAAGCTGCCAAATCTGACTTTACAAGGGGTACATAAATGTGGCGTAGAGATGACACAACTATTAATTTCCTAGTGCAATAAAAAGCAAGGTCTGTGTGCAAAGCCAAGACCCCAGTCATTGGCACTTAAAATCTCCCACTTCTTCCAATCCTATGGACACGCAGGGAAACAGAGCTGATGCTCTCATACAGCCTCCTAGGTAGAGTCCATACAGCAGGATTCATTTTGGAATGCCACAACACCCAGAGACTGGATCTGAGATGAAAAGGTAACTCTTTGTATGCAGGCATCTCCCTGTTTGTGTGACATAACAACCACATAGTCCTGGCTGTGCTGCACAGGCTGCAGGTTCCAGCACCAAGCCCTTACCTGTAGTTTGGAGTGATTATACAGCCAACGCAAAGCAGCAGAGGTCAGGCTCGGTGCGTTGGACCCGTAAGCATCTTTCAGAGCTCTTTCTATTAGGGCAATTCCTTCAAAATTGTGCTTCTTCCAGTACCTGTGAGAAAAGAAATGGCTCTTACTGCTCCTGGACCTCCAGTGAGCTGCGCATCTGACAGTCCTAGCAAGTATGAAAAGCTGTCAGGAAGTCTCAGACAACTCCCTGTAGTCCCTGAGGGCTTCTGCTCCCCACCAGGGCAAGCCAGGAGGAAGCTGAGCCTAAAACTCTGCCAAGCTCAGTCACAAGCTGCTGCCTCAACCACATGTGCAGATGTAATCACTGCACAAGCTTTGGTCTCCACTGATGATTAGGGGGGGGTTTATGCAGACAGTCCTGCTGAATCTCCAAACATACCTGTCCCTGTAGGCTTGAGCCCAGTCATTCCCAAAAAACCTGCCAGTGGGCTGGCTTGTGTCTTTGTCCTCATACTTGTACTTGCCGGTCAGCAGCCCTCCTGCAAAGGGTGAGCAGCATGTTTAAGGATGGGATAGCTCTTCTGCAGCCCCTATTTCACATGTTTTTTGTCTCAGTCTCACCCTGTCCCTCCCTGTACCTGCCAGTGGATTGTAGGCGTAGAACCGCAGCCCGTAGTGTCTCAGGCAAGGGAACAGCTCAGTTTCCACCTGTCGAGTGGTCGCGTTGTACATACCCTGCACAAAGATGAGGGGGACAAAGGACTTCAAATCCTAGCTCCTGACAGTGGTAGCGAGCACCTGGAACAGCCTTTTCAACCCACCCTTCCCTGATGACACTCTCATCTTCTAAAGAAGAGCGGTGCCAGGTCACATAAGGTTATTACCTGCTTAGGAACAGACTTTCCAACAACTTGAGCAACAAACACATACTCAGATTTTTCTGAGGAATGATCTCACTCAGCTTTCTGATCTCACGTGTCCTGAAAGGCCTTCCCAGCTAACTGCAGCAGCTTCCTCTTCTGTGTTTATAGCTGGTGTACTGGGGGTTGGTCTGAGATCAGGGCCTCCCCAGACCCTTCCCCACAGTGACTGACCATTCCTTATGGACACGGAGAACCACTGGTGTGCTGTTCTGATCTGAATCCTCATACTTTTGGTTCAATTCATCCCAGCCTCCAAAACAAGATTTACTGGACAATGGCAAGCCCCCACCCCTCACCTGATACACCGTTGGCATCACCCAGTTGTTGTATTTGCAGATGGTACAGATTTCTGCCACCTCCCATGCTGCGTAGTTTGATAGACCAAGTTCTTTAAACTTTCCCTGCAGAAGAACAAGAGGGTGTTCAGTTCCAGGTTTTAAAAGTGCATTTGTACCTAGGTGGTGCAAGAGGCAAAAGGTAAAAAGGACAGTAGCCAAATTTTAGCTGAGTTCATCCCCATATGCCTTTTCTAAGACCTGACAGAAGTATTTCCCCTGGTTTATGTTCAAATTAAATGGCACTACTAGATTAATGCAATTCAGGAATTCTTTACCCATTACCAGCACTAATCTTAACCTCAGTTAACATGGCTGAAAGCAAAGTTCAAATGTTCTAATGTTTCCAAGTGCTTTTGGGAACAAAGTACACCATGTGAACACACAATGGAGTGTTAGCCGTTCGGTTTTCCCTTGGTCACGTCTCGTCTCTTCCTAGTGTTGCACAAACCCAGCACTGCAGAAGAGTCCAACAAGCAGCCCTGGTTTAAAAAAGCAGTGGAAGGGAGGCTGGGGAAAATCATGAGATTCCAGGCTTGGACATCCCACTTTACTTCTTTGTGCAGCTCATTGCAGGCACACAGGGTCTCCTCCACTGGGGTCCCGTGGTCAGGGGCATGGAGGTAGAAGAGCTCCACGCTTGACCTCTTCAGCCTCTCCAGGGACGTGTCCAGCTGCGATCGCACGCTCTCAGGCTTCAGTGTCTTCCCATCCCAGGGATTGGCCTTGGTGGCAACTTCCACTGGCAGAGAGAAAGAAAGATTGAGCAGGAATGTTTCCACCTGCGGGAAGGGAATGGGGACAGGGGTCATTAACACAAGCACTGCTTGAGGCGTTTCAGGGAAGACCCTTCTCCTCGGGGACAAAGTATGCCTAGCAGGGGACACCCTTCTCCTTTGGTACCACAGGTCAGCCCTAGAGAGGGAGGCCCTTGTCCCCAAGGCCTGGGGGTCAGCATTAGCAGGAGGGGGTCCCTTCTCCTCAAGGATAGCGTTGGTCTGGCAGGAAAACCCTCCTCCTCAGAGAAAAGGCCCGGAGGAACGACTTTCTCCTCAGAGAAGGTATTAACCTGGCAGGGAAGGCCCTTCTCCTCAGGAACGGACCCGGGGGAACGCCCTTCCCCTCAGGGACGGCGAGAGTCCGTCAGGGAAGGCCCCTCTCCTCAGAGACCGCCCCCCGCCGCCCCCCTGCCCCCGGCCCGGCCGTACCGCGCTCCGTGCCGCCGGCCAACAGCGTGCCCAGGATACGCTCGGACTCTCCGCCCGCGTACATATAAGCGGTATCGAGGAGGCAGTATCCGCGCCGCAGGAAGGCGCGGAGCAGCGCGCCGCTCGCCTCGGGCCCCGCTCGCCGGCCCATCTCCATCGCGCCCAGCACTACCCCGGGCCGAGCCGCCGCCATAGCTGCTGCCGCCGCCTCCACCACCGCGCATGCGCACGCAGTCACGGACCGCGAGGAAAGCACCCACCCCGCCCGCTGAGACAAGGTCCGGGCGCGCATGCGCCGTGTGCAGAGGCGCTGTCGCTGTCCCGGCGGGAGCCCCGTCTGCCCCCTCGCCTCAGGTGAGGTGGGCTTGTGTCACGCCGGCCAGTTCCGTAAAAAACAGCGAGTTTCCGAAAAAAAGCAGCCGGTTCGTACAACTTCTGCTCGTTTCCTTCCCTCCTAAAGCGGCAGGTTCGTAACGAATCCCACCAACTTCCCGAAAAAGCGGCATCAAACCCAGCGAGTGTCGGGAAAGCAGCGGGGGGGGGGGGGGGGGGGGGAGGGGGGTAATCCCATCCTATAACCCCAAACCAGCCCGAGATGCCGAGAAAGCAGCCGGTTTCCAAAGGGAACTCACCCCAACTTCTGAAGGTAAGTCGGTGTGGGCACACTGCGTCTGTTTTGTTTCTCTCTCGTGGCCCTAAACCCCACGGGCTGTTGCCTTCCTGGCCAAGAAATGCCAAGGAGTGTCCATAAGCCATTAATGAGGGGGTTTTGCAGTGTGAGCTGGCTGTAAGCTGCAGTCAGAGGAGTTGTGAGCCTGTGCCTAATATCAGTGTTTTTATCCCTGGTGTTATTTCGCTTTATGCCCATGTAACTGCTTTTTTCCCCTAGCATTATCCCAGCAGTTTTGCTGCCAGGCATCAGTAAACATCCCTTGGCTGAGCTGTGCACCAGAGGCCATGGATGCACGGCGCTGGAGGTCTCTCCCACCTGGGAATCTTTCCGACTGTCCCAACGGCTCCCGTTGGGTGATGGATGTGTTCAACGAGTGCGCTCAGGACGGCTGGGACATCGCCAGCGTTGTCTTGGGTCTGGTTTCCATCTTCTGCTTTGCTGCTGCATCTTTTCCGTAAGGATCGTTCCCGGTACCGAGCCGAGCCCTTCCCTTGCTACAACGCTCCTCTCTAAAAATCACATTTCAAATGCAAGCTGCCTGAATTATTAAATCTACGCGGCTAAAATCAATCTGGGGTTGGAAAATTTGGGGTTAGCAGGAGGAGAGGGAGCAGGCAGTGCAGCCCCAAAGCCTTATTTGTTATTATATTGTTATTACTGTGCTTGGCAGCTGTAATAAACCACGTAAGCCAACTGCAATGCAGTCATTGCAGGTCATACGTGCGGAAGAAATGTTTTCAGGAGCCCTGGGCTTCTTGGAAGTGCTGGGACAGCTGTGGCAGAGTGGGATGTGGCGAGGGGCGTCATCAGATTATTTTGTAACCAGAGAGGAGTTTTCTGCAGCTGGTGCTTCTTCTTGCTGCTTTCTGCCCTGCCTCGAGGGACGGATCACGAGGGCTTGGACACGGCGGGTTGCTGTGAGCACCCACTGGGTCGCAGGACTTAGCACAGGGGCCGGTTTGCAGGGGAGCATGTGGCTTTGCTAGAGGAAATCTTTGCTTTTCCTCTCATTGAGTGCTTTGGGATGGTGGAAATTGAGGAATGATCCAGGTGGGAGCAAGAGGGAAAACAGGGGGTGGGTCCCAGGTAGCGCTGAACTGGCTGGGAAAAGGGTTTGTGTCTCTGTCCGACTCTATCTCTGCAGGCAGTTCTACCAAGCCTGCAAAACGGGCATCATGGACCGGGCTCTCTCCATATATTTCCTGCTGGGATGGCTGGGTGGAGATCTCCTCAACCTCATCGGTTCCTTCCTGGCAGATCAGTTGCCACTGCAGGTACTGACTGACTTGTGGGGCTCTCACACCCAAGGAGGAGGGATGGGATTGGGACAGGATGGGTGCTGCTTAATCCAGCACCAGGAACCAGAGAACCAAAAGGCCTGGGGATGCCCTTTTTCCCCCCGGGGATGCTCCTTCATTTTCCTAGGGACAGCCCCTTCTTCCGCAGGATGTGATGCTCTGCGCCGAGATGCTGGCTCATCCCACCCAATAGATGGAAGTTTTTCCCCAGGTAGGACTAACCTGTCCTTCTCCCTGCAGGTTTACACAGCTGTTTACTACGTGCTTGCAGACCTGGTGATGCTGTCCCTCTACTGCTACTACAAAGTGAAGAACCGGAGCGGAGGATGTGAGTTCCCCTTGGTACAGCTTCCAGGCTGGCTTGTCCTTGGCCGCAGAGCCAGGCAGGGAAGCAATCCTTGGGCAAGATGTGTGGGGAAGAGATGTTGAGAGTGCTGCTATTAGAGGCCACTTTTTGCTTGCTGTTCTTTATCTTTTTTTTTTTTTGATAACTGGTTGACATGTGGCTTGTCAACTGAACGGTTCTGTTAATGCTGAGAGCCTGGTTACAGAGTGTGACACTCACCTTGGTGTCAGAGCAGGGCTGGGTCTGTCAGAGATTTGTGTGTGTGCTGTTGTGAGTTAAGACAGGGAAAAGCTTCTAGATGGAGGAGGTGATTTTTAAGAGCCCTAAACCCACAGGCACCCAAGTGCTCTCAGGCTGCAGTGATAGCAGTGGTTTCCTCCCTGATAACTCACACATCGCCTGTCTCGCTGTGAGATAAAAAGCCGGCGGCTTTGTATTGCCCAAGTTACTTGGTGCTGGCTGTGCAGCTGCAGAGATAAGGGAGAGCTCAGTGCTCCCTCCCAGAGTGGGTCCTGGCACCCACTGAGGCTGCTGGACTGCGCCACATCGGGGGCTGCTGGAGGAGCCCCCCCAACGAGCCTCCGCTCCCTTCCCTGCAGTCGCTGGCCCGATCAACGCAGCCTTCGCCTTCCTTTCCCTGGGGATGGTGTCAGCTGTCTCCTTGCTGGGCAGAGGTGCTGCTGTGACGCCGGACCTGGCGACATTTAAAGGGAGGTCTCTGCTGTCTGATGGCCTGGATGAGCTAGGGTCAAAGGTGAGCCAGTTCCTAAACCAGGTGATGGAGGAGCTGGGTTGGGCTCTGACTGGAGTAGCACAGTCCTGCTTAGTGCTCAGCAGGGCGAGGAGGAGGTGGGGAAATCAAAGGATTTGGGGTTTTGGCTCCACTGTCACCTTGCAGGGAGCTGCAGCGTGGGTGGTAAGTATGTCTTGGGAAAACACAGGGGCTGCTGGTGCCCCCCCTTGCCTTGCAGCCTTTCACCAGGAGTGAGATCATTGGCTTCACCATCGGCTCCGTCTCCTCTGTGCTGTACCTCTTCTCCCGACTCCCTCAGATCTACACTAATGTAAGTGCCATGAGCAGGGCAGGATGGCAGCCAGGTGCTGGGTCGCCCCACAGGGTCCTGTGATTTTTAGATTGATGAGGGCTGGTAGTATCATCTTTCTCCTCTCTGCTCAGAGGTCCAGGGTGCCCATCTCCCATCATTTCATAAGGGACTATTTCTTCCAAAACGCACTGATATGAATGTACCTCCTCTCCCTTTAACATACTGATGTTTTGGGGCAGGGCTTTCATTCTGCCTTTATTTCCAAGCAAAAGGGGAACCAAAAGGCTCTTGGCATTGAGTCATCACCGTTATTATTCTCTCTCTTTGGGGGGGGTCTGATTAATAATGTTTTTTAGTGCAATTTTGGAGAGTCACACCCAAGCGCCTCTCTCTCTGCCCCCTATTCATCCAGTACAAGAGGAAATCCACTGCCGGGGTCTCCTACTCCCTCTTTGCCATGGTGATGCTGGGGAACTTGCTCTACGGCCTCAGTGTTCTCCTGAAGAACCCTGATCCAGGACAAGGCGAAGGTGACTACGTCCTGCACCACCTGCCCTGGCTGGTGGGCAGCCTGGGTGTCCTTTCCCTCGACGTGGTTGTATCCTTTTCCCACTGGTGAGGCTTTGCAGGGAGCAGGCAGGTTCGGGCTGGAGTGGGTGAGTTAATGCTTCTCAGTGGTTGCTTTTGTGCTGCCCTTACACACCCACCAGCCAGTGAGTAATTCATGGTGTTGCAACAGCTGAATGCTACAAACCCTTGTTCGTGTGAAGCTCATTGCCCATTTCTTTTTCACCTCTGACATGAACAGCCTTTTTTTTGGGTGGTAGGACCCAGCACACTGTGTAGATCCATCCTTGGTTATGTGAAGAGCCTTAATCTCCTCCCAGATCTCCTTCCAGTTCCTTGCTTATCGGAGAGGAAGACCCGGTACCTGTGAGGAGAGGAATGCTCTTCTGAGTGAGCAGGGTGACAGCTTGGAGAGCTGACAGAAGAACCTGCCCCAGGCTGAGGAGAAGAGGATACAGACAGGAGAGCTGGCCTTAACCCTGGGCAAACTGTCTCCTCTGTCCTGCTGGCTTTGGGAGAAGAGGATTTGAGCCAGCGGGCAACGTGTATTGCTATGACACTGAACCCGACCGGGGACAGAGGATGCTGCTGAGAGACTTTGTACCTCTTGGATACCAATGATGCTATCAGGATAAACAGGGAACTATTTGATACCTCAACAGATCGATCACTCTTCGCTACTCTGAGCTGGGACACTTCTGCCCTGGTACTGCCCAACGTGGGAGGGGGACAGAGATGACTGACCTGTCACTGTCATGGACATGAGCACCCCTTCCCACAGTGGGCCTTGGATCCACCACTGAGCTGCCCAGAAGACACGTCAGTGACTGAACCCGGCTCAAGAGGGGGAAGGGAAGTAGCAGCACAACCAAAGAGTTTCGGTCTGCACGTTCCTATTTTAATTAGCACGGCTCACACAGCTATAAAACAAGTCCTTGCCCCACGTGCCTCCTTTGGGTTTTCCTTGCTGGTTCATCTGGCAGCTCCTCTGTCTCTCTCAGGCCTTCTCGTTTTCTTCTCCTCCAACTTCCCTTTTTTCCCCTCACCCAGTGTGATCAGAAGGCACTCAGTCCCTGCAGGGGCAGGTACTCAGGGCTGCCTCTCTGCTCTGGTTGGGTTTTCAGTCCTGCCCCTTGTTTAACTTAACCCAAATTTGATGCATTTATCCCCATCTGGGGCCTGCCTGCCCTCTCCCCGCTCCTCCCCCACCCCAGCACCCCTCTCCCTTCCTCTTTTGTCTCTAGCTGTTACTGTTCATTTAGGATTCCTCAGCCAACCCCGTGATGTTTGTCCTTCCCCTGGAAGTCACCCTCCTCGCAGTGTCATCCCCTCACTGAGGAGGCTGAGCCACAGCTCCTCCTAAATTGTACATGAAATGGGAGCCAACTTCCCAATGCCCATTGAGCAGATGAATTAAGACCAAACTGTGCCAGCATTTGGAGCGTCCAGAGAAGAAAAAAGTGGGTTTTTGCAAACTCCCTGAGCCCCTTCACCAAACCCACTGGGTTTTTCACTCTAACAACCCTTCTGCTCCAGGCTTGGGGGTGATGGGAATTCCCTGGCCTGAGAATTACAAGACACCAGTTCTCCTCTGGTACTAACACAAACCACGAGCAGGTTCCTAGTGAAAAGGGTTTGGCAAGGTCCCTCTGAGCAGCAGGGCTCTGAAGGCTGCACGAGGTTCACAACCCTCCCTGGGGACAGAGTGGAGAATGCTTTGGGGTGAGTACCAGCACTGGGAACCATCCAACTCCTCTCACAACACCCAGCTTCCCCCCAGACTCTCCTTAACACCTCCAGCCACTTCCACTTGCCCCCACAGAGTGCACAAACTCCCCATGAAGTGACACTGTGGGAAGGAAAGAGAAATAACAAGGACACCAACTGCACACAGCGCTTCCTGGGATTGGTTTTTTATTGGTATTTTTTTGTTGTTTTAGCTTTTTTTTATTTTTTTTTTAAGTATGGAGGCTCAAGTATCAGATGTAGATTCAATTTAAGCTTTACAAAAAAACCAAAATCAAAACAAAACCAAAAAAACCCCTTTTTGCATTCCATAAAAATCGACAGAAAAGCGCCTTGGAACCAGGCTAGAGAAGAGCAGAACTTTCAGCAGGTCTCCCAATCATCGTCTCCTTGCAAATCTGGTTTAGTCTGTATAGTACAACAGGGAGGAACTTTCCCCCCCAACCCTCCCTTCATCCCTCCCACCAGCCACCCCCTGAGCCCAGCCCCCAAACAATACGTGGAATAGACTTTTTGGGGTTTTTTTTTTTAATTACTTTTTTTTTTTTCCAGTTCTTCCTCTTTCACACACCACAGTATTTAATAAATTTTTGTTTTACATTTTTTACACCAATGTAACAAAAGGCAGGAAGGAGGGGGGGTGGGGAGGAAAAGACAAACAATGATCCGTGGTTATGCGTATAAATGGGGAGAGGGTGGAAAGAGGTGGGGTGGGGGAAGAAAACAAAAGATAGATAATACATGGACTTCTACAGTAAAACGTGGTGCAAAGTAGGCCTCAGAGACTGAAAAAGTTTGTACAGCTTTATTAACGGGGAGACGATGGCGTTGCGTGGGTAGTACTGAATGCGAATTGTGATGTGACGTAACAGAAAAGGGCAAGAGGAGGATGAGTTTTCTAAGAAAGGAATCTAACAGAGTGCATGGCATGTCTTGTTAGCATGAAGAGTACTTTAACTTTGCTGCTTTCTCTTCAAAGCCTCCACCAGGTCGTTTTTAAGAGCTTCTTGTTTTGATTTGTCTGCAAAAGTCTGCACAGACCTGCGGGGAAGAAGGACAGAAAGGAATGTCAAGAGGTGATGGAGCTGAGAGGTGTTCAGCAGCTCTTTGGGCACAGGAGGCAGGAGGAAGGAGAAGCACCTCAACCCGGGCTTAGAGGAAACACAACTCAGCTTGCCTGGTTTAATATGGGAAGCAGAAGGCAGAGTGAACACCTGAGCAAGTAAATCAAAGCAAAATTCCCTCTAGCAGGATGGCACCAGAAGACACGCTGCCCCCAAGGCCCGCTCCGGTCGCTGGCGGGGAGATTCCCAATGGTTTGTGTTACAGACTGGAAAGCCCCTGATGTCCCGGCAGCGAGGGGTGTTAGCGCGCCGGCTCTCCAAATCCACTGTGACAGGAAGGCAGAGAAAATCCAACCCAGGGCCACGACAGGGGCCCAGCTGGGTGAGCACCAGAACCCTCCTGCAGCCTGTTCACCCAGGGTCGAGCAACCACATCAAAACCTCCCTCCAGCCTGTCCCCGGTGGGAAAAGCAGTGGGGATTCTGTTCTTGAATTTGATTTCGCAGCCTGTCCTTTCCCTAGAGTAATTAGCAAGGCAAAGCAGCCAGAGAACAGAGATACTGTCACAGCAAGGTTACTGCAGGGCTTCCCTTCTGCTCCAGGTTTGGTTACAGAAAGCAAGCAACATCTTTTTAAGGCATCATCTCATCCCACTGCCCTGTAACGTGGAGGAACCTCTACTTGCAGTGCTACAGTAAGAGATCACCAATTAGTTTTTAAATTCTCTTGATTACAATCACTGACAGGATACTACAGCCAGACTTTGCAGGAGCTGCCACCACAGAGAGGTGCTTAGGAAGTATTTGGGAGGCTTGTTCCCAACAGAAACCCCATTTGCCTGGGGGCCATCTCCTAAACAAGGCTGCTCCTCCTGTCAGTTCTTTTCCTAGCATTCTTAGATCAGTATTTCCATTCTCTTGTCTCTGGAGACTTCTGCTGCTTTAATCCAAATCCGTACGGTTTCTATTTGCGTTCACACAGGCTAGAGAAGGGGTTCTTGGCCATTACCAACAAACAGTGCCTCTTCCCCTTTGTCAGCTTAACATGTTAAAGACATCTAACACTTGTTACCAACAGGAGTGGAAGGTTCAACTTGCTCGGGGTTAGTCACTGCTGTGTGCTGGAGACATTTGGAGCTCCAGAGCAGCATGAGAGCGTACAAACAGACCCCTGGGTAGAGGCTGAGCAGGATGCCAGCCAGTGTAGGACAGAAATGTTTCAGTGGAGCTTGAGCAGGGCTGGATTTTGAGCTGCGAGGAAATTCAGGATACAGCAGGGAAACAGGAGGGTGAGCTCAGATTTACTCAGAAGCCACGGGAAGGACAAAGGTTGGTTATAAAAGCAAGACTTCCAAGATTTCACTCTTTCCTGCAGGGAGGACACCAAGATTATAGGGAGTTTCTTCACCCAAGCGGCGTACCACAGCTGTAAAAAACTGATGGTACACGAAGGACATGGCCCTGGGGCTTTGGATCCAGCAGTCCCAGCTAAGGCCACTCCGGGTACGTGACCCCGTGCTCCTCTCCTGCTCCCAAGCTAAAAGTGCAAAGCAGCAAGTCCTGCCCCATTTCTGAGCGTGCTGTTTCCAATGGGGAGAAGGGGGGAGGGGGGGGAAGTAATATTTCAAAACCAAAAGCATCACAGTGTTTAGTTGGCCCCATTAAGAAATAACCCTGGGGTGGAACACGGCTCAAACGTCGTTTTTCAGCCTGCGGGAGTTAGAGGTTAGTTCTGGTCTGGGTTATCATGCAGAGGTCTTGGCTGGGTGAGTCCTGGTTTAGTGCTGGTTGTCACACCTCACAGGCAGAGGGGTACCTGGATTGGTTTAGTTATCGGGCTGGATGTAGATCTGGCGCTGGGTCAACACTTGAGAAAGTTCCCTCTGCAACTGCTTATACTTTTGGTTGTCGGGGATAGCGTCAATAGATCTACAGAGAGCAGTTTGGAAACGAGGAAGTAAAAGGGAAAAAGAACAGTCAGAAGAACTCAGTACCACAGAGCTGGGATTCTGGAAACCGCCGGGACCGCGCTCGGCAAGGACAGGTGTAAATACAGAGGTGAGAAAGAACAGGAGAGACGGGAGAGGAGAAGCTGGGCGCTTCGCTCCGTGTTCCCAGCTCTGAGCAGATCATCTCACCGGTGCCCAAGGTGCTGTGACTCAGACTGAGCAGTGGGGAGACACACCACACATGTGCAGTTACAAAAGCTTAATGTGACACTCAGGAGGAAGAAGACACGATTATGTATTTCCCTCTGACATCAATAAATGCTTCTTGGGCAAACCCCTGCACACCACAAACGGGAACAGAGGATTTGGGTTTGGAAAAAGCCCCAGAACAGCCTCTGTGTCAGAATCTGTCGGCTCCCTCTGCCCATGCTTTTAAAAAGGCAGCCCAAATATTTAATCAGCACCATTACTCCATCTTCCTTCCCATCTCAGCCCACTGGAGAACAGCAGTACCCTTCTCTGCACCACTCCTTCATTCTGCCTTCCCACACTGCACTCAGAGGTCTGTCTGCAGCTTAAAATGCAATGATTTGGTATCACAGTTCCGTGCTGCCCTCTGCAAGTGTGAGGACTGCCAGCTTGGGACTGGGATGTACAACTCCTGACAGAACGAGCAGGGGCTGAGGTGCAAGACAGTTTCCCTACAACAGGCATGGAGGGGGGGAACTGTTCACTCCATCTGTTCCACCACACAGTATTCTGACCAGTGGTGTTGAGAGAAGGGCAGAATTTAAACCAAAGTCTAAATACCACAAACCATTAATATCCTGACTTCATTCTGGGACCAACTGACTTGTTAAGAACAGTAGAAAGAGAAGTCAGTACAGCCTGCTGGACTGTGAAGCCTACAACTCCCTAATTAAAAATGCTTCTGAAATACAAGTGTTGCTAATTGGGCTGTTTCCTTCCTGGCAGGAGAACAAGGGGTTAGAACATTGCTTCAAATTCCTGTAGTTACAAGGTCGAAGTGTTCCCTGCACTCCACACAAGTTATATTTCCAAAGCACAGTGAGGTGACCAAGTAAAGGATGTGAAAGGGGCAGGAAAGGGGAGTTCCAATTGCCACTTAGCTGGGGACAGCACCACAGGCACTGCAAGGGAAGGTGGGAGGTGAAGTCAGCTGGAGAGCCCCTTACCTCAGCCCGTTAACGATGTCCTTTGTTTTTCCAAAATAAATCTCATTCAGTGTACTTCTGATTTTGTTTTCCATGTCCTAGAAGGAGGAGAAAAAAAGAAAGTGGATCTTTAGTCCCACTAGCTGTTCTCAGGACCGGCACGGTTCTGCAGCTTCACCTTGACATGCAACACTCAGCACAGCACAGCTCGACCCGCTGCGTTCAGGCTCTCACAGGAGGCAGCGTGACCCTGCTCCCAGCAAAGAATAAAGGTTTAGCTCTCTCCCTGTCCTCCCGATTAACTCCTGGAGGGGAGGAGATGTTTCTGTACACCACAAGAGGGCAGTTTGTGTCCAGTTATCCGTTTTTTCTGCCTTCAGCGGCAGAAAAGGGAAATGCATTTCACCCCAACCTGATTGGAGTTTCCTGGCACCGAAGGGGCTATGAGCAGCAGGTCCTCGGTCAGCACAACCACAGGTCGGTAGTGTTGTGCTCCTGGGTTCCTTGGGCTGGAGTCATTAACACTGTGCAGTGATCAGTTCTGAGAAGGATCTTGTAAGCAAGCAGCGTTTTTCATTATTCTGCTTTTGCTCAAGCCCTTAACTCAGAAAAGAGATCAGAAGAGCAATACCAGCCGTCCCTCCATTGCCCTGTGCCTTGAAAAACGCACTAACATCTGTACTAGCCTGTCTTTTCCTCCTGTCTTGCCAAAGCAGCTACAAAGATAAGGAACTGAGGACCATCTTCATACAGAACAGTGTGATGAGATGGGAAACGGGTGTTGCACCAAAGCCCTTCAGAGCGCTGAACACGATCGCATCCTGTGCTAGGAAGAGTACTGAGCCATCCACCAGTGACCAGTATTCAGACAATCAGATGTAACACAATCAATAACTTGTTTGTGAAGACAAAAGCAACAAAATTTGTAGGCAAGAGAGCAGAGGGGGGCCAGGGAACCACCAGCTGCAGCTGCTTCCCAGCACTTACCTCTACCAAGCGTCCGATATTGGCTATGTGTGGAGAGGAGTCGCTCACAGTCTCATCTTTCTCCATCTGGAAAGAAAAGACACAGGTCCATTGGTGACAGGAAATGTGATGGGTGAGGCATGACACCTTTCCTTGTCAAGAGATGGGATGGAAGAAGCGGATCTCAAAATCCCAGAGTAGCCATAGCCACTCTTTCAATGTGCAGACAGACTAGTAACCTCATGAGAAATTCCTCCCTGGAGGTGTTCAAGGCAGAGTTGGATGGGGCCCTGAGCAGCCTGGCATAGTGAGAGGTGTCCCTGCCCATGGCAGGGGTTGGGACTTGATCCTTGAGGTCCTTTCCAGCCCAAACCAGTCTGGGATTCTATGAAATTCCCAGAGTGAGAAGGCTGACATGTTGGTAACAGAAATGTAATAAAACCCACAAATCAGAAATAACCTCCCTGTAGATCCCCAGCGTAGACAGGCATTACAGAACCATCACTCCCTACCAACTGAGGGGCTGCAGATGTACAGCAGCAAACATGTAACACAGCAAAAGCAGCACAATCTCATCTGATCCAAGATGTGCTGAGATGGCATGAAAACAAAACTGGGAGAAAAATGTAGTGGGAAGAAGAGTCTTCAAAGGGTTCTGCTAATCCCACTGAATTCTCTTATCCATCTGTTCATATCCTTCCCTCAGGGGAGAGTTTAAAAATCTGGGCCAGCTACAGGTTTCTTCTAATAAGCCAAGTCTCTAACAGGCTTGGGGAAGCATGTAATTTAGTTGGAACCCCGAAGGCAAAAGATAACCCAGAAGAGGGGGAGAAGAAGAACAAGGACGTTGGAATTTTTCCTTTCGATTGCAGTCAGATTGCAACGGAGCCGGTTGCAGTAGAGGGAGAAGAGAAATCCAGGCTGCAGAAAGACACACAGACACGTTACACTGAGTTTGGGGACTGTTGGTGCATGGGCTAAATGTGGGGCAGATGGTCATTTTCTTCCACGGGGGAAGAGGCAGAATCTGAAAATAGAATTGGGTTTTTTTCCCTTTTCCCCACAAAACGTGTATTATTACATCTCCATAAAAAGTGCTGCCAGAAGGAAAACATTTTTATACGCTGGAGAAGCCCAGATGTTAGGTGAGGCTGGTTTAATGGAGTTCAGAGTCAGTGAGCAGCCATGTTATACAAACAGCAGAGCTGCTGGGAGTTTTAAAGGTTCCTTCCGGGGGCCGTTACGGCACGGACCTAAACAGAAAGCCTCTGGCTGCATAAATAAAGGGGTTAATTTGCTTTGAGGGGAAATTCCACTCTGGAAGTTGATGTTAACAAGCAGCTCATCTTCCCACTGTCACTCCCCATCTGCTGTTGAGCTCAGCCAAAAGCCGAACGTTCCCAGAATGAGCCAAGTCCAATCTGCATGGCTCAGTCGCTCCTCTCCCAGTCGGGAGATGCGCTGCCTGGCTTCCTTGCCTCATTTCCCCAGCCATCTGCTGCAAGTCTGACTCAGAGGGAAACTCATTCTTCTGGGTTTATTAAGCTCTCGATGGCTGGCTGGTCACTTTGGTTGTCTCCTGCATGCAATACAGCTGCTGTTTGGGCTTTCTGGAAGCATTAGTTGGAGGAAGGGTTAATACAAAGAGAGAAATCTCATTGGAGAAACACTTCAGCTCATCACAAAAGCATCTAAAAATACCAGAAAGGTAAGAAAGAACCTCGTCCACCGTTTTGCTCTGAAGAACTGACGACAACATCCACAGCTGCTCTGGCCACGGAGCAACGGGAAAATCTCTTTAATGAAACACAAACAGAGCAACATGAGCCAAAGGCTCCCAAGCCACGGGCAGCGGGCTGGCTGAAGTCTCCAGGTGGAAAAATGTGGATGTGTTTGGATATCCGTGAGGAAAATCTGGCCCCCCTCTCCCTCTCTGAGGCCTATTTCAAACTAGACAGAAACGATGGTTGCGAGCTCTGTGGAGCTCAGAGCTTTGCAGAAATCAGCTGAGAACTTGCCTCCTCCTTTCATGGCCTTCACGTACATTTACTCTAACCACTATAACCAAAGACATTCCACAGCTTTTACCAAATTGTACATTCAAAACCATGAGCAAATTGAGGGGGGAATAATCAGCATACCAGCTCTGTATCACACCAGTCCCCACACACTCAACTCCTTCTAAACCAGCTTTACACAACCCAACCACTGTCCAATCCCTACGTTGGTGGGAAGCAGGAATTATTTCCCAGATGATTACTGTACAGTACATCTCTGCTGTCCTCTGCATCCCAGCATACTACTCAGTTAGCAATCAAAGAGACAGGAAACCAGACAACTGCTGAAGGGGGAGCTTAACAGTCGTGACAGCTACAGCTTGGAGATCCCTCTGTCAGAAAACCACTCACCAGCGCCCTGCTTCATGCTACAACATCTGGAAGTCGGAGGGATAGGTCTCTACATGAAAGCTCTGCCTGATGAGAACAGATGACTTGATGAGTCTCCTAATTGCAGAGCACAAGCCCCAGAGGATTTACCTATTATGACAAATGGCAGAATGTCTGCCGGTGTTTTATCGAGCGGTAATATATCACAGGGCACATCCCCCTGAATGCAGGGAGAGCTCCCTTTGCAACAGATCAGCCTTCATCCAGCTCTGCAGTGTTCCACGTTCACTTTGAGAGTATTTCAAGTAAGAAAATCAACCCGCATCTGTTCTGCTTTAATCTGAAGTCCCAGGCTTCACTTCCCCTACGACTTTATATCCTCCCCTTCCCACACCTCCGTATGTAAATAAACTGGAGGTCTGGAGCCAACTTCTTGTGCAGCAGACTTGCACTTCCTCACAGCGTTCAGCCTGGCTTAGGAAACACACACAGGTCCTTTGTGCACAAGGGGAACAGCACCTGTTCCATCTTGCTTTTAAAGAGGGGGCTCCAGAAATCTGTCTGACAAAGTGCAGCTCTGACTGGGTGCCAGCACACGGGAAGGCCAGCTCTGCTCTGCACAAATGGAACAGGATCGTACAGCTGCTCGTACCTTCCAGAACAGCAGGGCCAAACAAAAGCCCAAGTAGCACAGTGCCATGGCAAACAACACAGCCAATTCCAGTGACACAAAGAGGACAGGACCCTAATGTCTGTTAGAGAGAGAATCCTCTGCCCAGCATCCGGCTGGAAACCAGAGGGAGCTGGGAGTTACCTGCAGTCCTTGGCTGCCAGCACCTTTCATCTCCCTCTGTCATCAATCGAAGGCAACACATCCTCTCCTCTCAGCTGTACATCACAGACAGACAGTTGTAACATGCCAATTGTTCTTTCCCTATCTAAATCCCAGCCTCAGTCCTTGTACTGCCAGTGTTGATGTGAGCTGGGAGCCCTTCCTCCATCCTGGCCTGCAGCGCATCAGCTCCGAGCTCTCTCGAGTGGTATCCAGGCTCGTCTCCAGAACAGACCGTCTAGAAGAGCACCCTTGTTTAGGCAGCTGCAAGCCCTGAAGGTCTCTAGCAGACATCGTGTGCCTCTCAGGGAGGATGACAGCAAGGGGGAAAACAGAAACAATTCTCCTTCCACTTCCAGCAAAAAGTTCTTCTGGAGTAAACCCAGAGATGGCCACACAGGCTGTGTACTGATGGGTGACACCAGTGATCAGACCACCACCATCACCAGGCAAAAAGAGAGGGGGGCTGCTTCAGTCCTAATTACCAGCAGCAACCTAACGAAGTGTCTGACACGAGGGTGTCACTTCAGCTTTCATCCTCCCCAAGTCTGCAGTCCAAAATTATGATCTGTGGATGCGACGTGCGTAGAGCTGGCTAAGAATTTTCCCTCAACATGACAAAAGCTTAGACACACACATATAAATCAACTGTGCATATAGACAACTTGCATAAAGAAATATCGCTTCCATACCTGTGTTGTGCACGTGTGTACATACCCCCACTTCTCAGGGCAGAATCTGAAATCCTACATGAAATCCAACAAGGCCAAACCCCAAAACTCCTTTCAAGGGCATCCCGTGCCCCAGGCTTTGAATGAGCTTGTAGAGGAACCACCAGGTAAAGTAAATTAAAGCTACACAAAGGAGGTTTTCAACTTGAATCCTCTGTCTACCACCTCTCCCTCTTTCCTTATTGTCTGCTTACAAATGTGAACTGCCTGCCCAGTCACTTCCCCCTTACGAACAGGGCCGGTGACAGCTCCTATTGTAGCACACAAAAAGCTGTGCTGGGGAAACCACTGGAAAGCAGCAGCCCAAGGAACTGGAAATGTCAGTTCCCGGTGTATGATGTTGAGTACACACAGAATGGGGACATGACCTCTAAATAATATCTACCTGGAGTGTAATGTCGCACAGCATCAAGCCAGGGGTAAGAATGCTCAAACACAAGGTGTCTTGGAAAGAGAAAATGATCCTTAGACAAGCAGTGCAGCACTCAGGAATGGCCCAGGCAGGGCCCTTGCAGAGCACAGGGGCACTCAGGACACGCAGAGACATGTTTTTCCAGAAAGTCTCAACAAAGACAACAACTCCCCATGCTTGCAGCTGACACAGGGCAGGAACCAATGGCAGAGAATAGTTATTTCCAGACTCTGAGATCCAAGTTCAGCTCCCCTGTCCCCTGCCCCATTTCCATGTGGCATTCTTTCAGTTAGATGACAGATCAGAGTTGATGCCCTCAGTCCCATGCTGATTTTGCAGGCTCTGTGTAGAGCCCAGAGTTGGCCTCAATGGTCTTTATGGGTCCCTTCCCACTCAGGAAATTCCATAGTTCTATGGTCCTACCACACTGTCCATCCATTCACAGAAGAACAAACTGAATTACTTGCTTCCCTGCACCAAGTGCAACATGCAGCCGTCAGGAAGGGGAATTACTGAGCAAGTGTTTCCATGTGAAACTGCAAACGCCAAGCACTCCCTGTAGCATTTCAATGTGAGACATGCCCAGCTCGTCCTCACCCTCCCTGCCAGAGCTGGGGAATTAGGAGGCGTGACATTAGCTGTTCCTTTGCGCCTGCTCCTGGCCACTAAGTGAATCGTTCCAGTCATCACTCGAAAAAGATTCCTATTTGCAGCTACAAGGTGAAACTGGTTTCACAGTAACAGCTCTGATAGGCCTCCCTTTCACAGCCCTGAAAGGTTCTCTTTGCCATCAGCTTATAAGCCAGGATATTACAAAGCTTGTGGACACTTCAAACACTTCCACTGAAACACAAGGCCATCTGCTATTCACATTTTAGGATCAAAGGTGGTCAAGTAGCTTAAATGTTGACCCAAACCACATACAATTTACCATGGGCAAAATCATACTCAAAATTACAGTCAGGACTCCAGAGTCCCGGTATTGTCACGGTGAAAGTCTAACATACCATTCGAGAGAGAACTACAACTCACTTTTGGTGCCTGAGTTTGCTGCAGACTGTATGAAAAGCCTACCTAAAATAAAACCTGCTGTCCTTAGGTGATGTGGCAAAGTGGATTTACAGCAAGGTAAAAGCCTTGCACTAGGGAGTTTAGTCCATCTGCAGCTAAAGAAACTGCTCGGGACAAACAGCTCCTCCTCACATGCCGTTACCTCAAGGCAGCATGAAGATTTTCATTTTCCACCATGGATTCTGCCTGTTAAGACTCCTACAGCATCTGCAAACAGAAAATCTCCAGCCCAAAGCTAAATTCTGAAACTCAAGTTTCCATTGTTTGTGCAGAAGCAGTGCATCATTACCCCAGTGGCTTTTTTATGGTTACTTACATTGGAAGCAAGCCCCTGCTTTAATGCATCGCATATGAATTAAATGATCTGCTGTTAAAATGATGACAGAAGCATGAATCTCCCCACTGAAGCTTAGAGAGTGAAAGTCAAACTAAACAAGGCCTAGCAGCTCGGGCCAAGGTGTGCTGAGGACACCCATTCTCAACAGCCTCTTGTTTTCCTTGGCACAGCTCTCACGCCCCGCAAGGCAACAGCCAGAGTTGAGTCCTCGGCCTCCCCATCACCACGATGATTTAAAGGCCCAGGAAGGGCTGTGATTAAGTATCTGTCCAGGTCACCAGAACTCGGGTGTAATGACTGCAAACATTTTAAAAGAGTAAGCAAAGCTCCAAACCGTCTCCAGATGCCTTCCCACTGCCCCTCCCTTCTGCTTTTCCATCAGCTTCTTCTGTAAATCAAGGACGTGGAAAGAAAAATCCCCTAGCTCTAGGGCAAGCTTCTGCGACTGCAATGCTACAGCAATCTCAGTTCCTCTCTGCAATCACAGGTCCTCCTTTCCCTTGCCTGGCTCAAACCTGTACAAACCCACCAAGTGTTTAACAGAGTCTGCATTGTCCTTTGTATCGACAGCAGCAGCCTGCCCTGGGAAGCCTCATAAAGGAGTTTTAGCTCCTGCCAATCTCTCCAGTCACTCATGACCATACAATATGCCTCCTGTCCTCCAGAGTTTATTACTCTGCTCAAGTCACCGATTTCCACAGTCCCAATCTGGACTGGAAGTGACCTCAATTCAGCGACCTCAACCTTTGGGCAGGTGGCTGGGGCAAGAAGCATCTTCCTCCAGTGAAGTCAAGTCCAGCAGAACCTGTTGGAGATGGTGACAGCAGAGCAGCCATTGGTCTGGCACCTTCCTTGCAAAAAGCAGCTCTCAAGAGGAAGTCAGAGTAATTAACACTGGCACAAAAACCCCCTAACTGTTGAGAAGAGTTTGGGTTTTTTTAAAGAGGGTTTTTTTTTTTAAAATCAGTGTCCTGGCACCACAGGAGGTAATTACTAATACTAAAAGATAACCAATTACTAATACTAAAATATAACCACTGTCTTTAGGAACAGAAGAATCCTCTAGTCAACACAAAATGCTGGTTCCTTCACATGGCCTAGCTGGCATTTAAAAGAGAGATGTAACAAAAGAGCTCACCACATATTTTTATGATCCCAGTGCAATCTTCCAGTAAGAAAGTGGGTGAATCTTACAGATAAAAATACAGGTCTGGGTAGCACATAAGGAAGCATAAAACTTCTGGTATTCCTAAAGAAAATCTAAGACTTAAACCCAAGTCTAAACTCCTGCTGAACGCTGTGCATTTTCCTCTGAAAGCTATGCTGCCACCAGGCAAAGTTCAAGGGGCTTCCTGGTAAACACACACTTACACATTAAGTGTTTCACGGGGCTGCAGACACAGCAGGAGAACTGATGTTTATACAACACCTCTGAAAATCAACTTTGTGTTCCAGCTTGGGGCTACTGGGTGTATAAATAAGGAACAGTGTGCCTCAGGCCCTCAGTGTGCCTTGTGGTGACAGATGGACATACCTGTCTGGTAAGGCTCCCTCCGAGGTTCATGGTACCAGAACCAGTTTTATTAGTCTGCAGCCACAGCATCACTGTGGAGGTCAGCTTGTAATGAGCAGTACGACCACTGGATTTCTCCTAGAAGAGGAAGGATAACAAAAAGCATAGAGACAAGAGGTTAAAATCTCTCCAAAAACTAAACAGCAGCTGGCCCCAAAAGCCTGTGAGCAGCAGGACAGGCACATGTAACTCCACTCACACAGCACCGTCTGATCCTTAAGTGCACACATTCCCCTAAGTTTTCAAAGCACATCTAGTTAGAGCAATTTAACCTCCCATTACTCTGGGTTTATTACCTAATTAGTGATATTTATCTGTAGGCCTTTATGTTTAAAAAGAAAAAATTAAAAAATCTCAAGATCAGCATCACAGAAAGTAACATACTTCCAATTCTTCTGGGATTCTTTCTGATTACAGCCCTGACTTATCTCTATCCAAATTGCTCCAGGGAATTTTCAGAAATTAACAGGGGAAAGACATTTACAGCCCCTAACACAACACTGCATTGTTCAGTGAACACCTGTGCTCGTTAATTGTCTGGAATTAACTGGGTTTTGTTTTCACTTAGGAGTATCAGTTGCCCCAGAGGCTGTACCTGAACCTCCACCACGTGGATGGAATCCCAGCATCCCTTAATCTTCTTTGATCCATCTCCAGCTTTCTTAATGAGGATCACCCCGGCAAATCCATGATCCAGATCCCAGAGGTAGACAGAGGAGACTCCACCTTCAAAATACCTGCAGGATGCAATCCAATAGGCATGTTAAAAGCAAGCAGGATCCAAGCCAGAGTTGGGTATCAGTAATAATCTTAAACAAGAAGAATCTCTATATCCTAGCAAAGATTTTTGGATTTTTTTCTCTTAAGATGAGGCACTCATGCCAGTTCTATACCTAGAAACACAGCAGCTTCAATCATGTTATAACACAGAGACTTTAATTACCTAAAAACTGTACGTTTCTCTAAAGGAGAATAAAAGCCTAGTGAGAAACAGAGCTAGTTACAGATTTCTACAGGACTTGAGCAAACAATTCCTCTGATTCCAATTAACTAACAGCTGGTAAAAGCACAGGCTACGAAGTAGGCTGAGAGTAAGGCTTTATGTTACAGTTTGGGGGTGGGGGGTGGTGCTTTCCCCCCTTTCTCTCGCTATTGGGAAAGTCTGGAAGTTCTTTATAACAAAGTCTGGTAATTAAGAGAAAAGGGAGCGAGTAAGTAGCTCTATGCTGCTGTCTCAAACGTTTGTGTGAAGCTGATTTACTCATTTATTGCAAATAAGAGTTGAACTGAAACCAAGGTTCTCAGACATGAAGGGATGCTGGGGAGGTTCATGGATCCTCGCAGCTTCAGATGCAGCATTCCATGGAAAGTAAGCCAGACTACCTAAACCTCAGGGTTCTGGCAGCAAAAAAAATACCCTCCTGGAAAACTAGCAAGGCAATGACATCTGCAGAACCTCACCCCTTCACAGCGCTGGTGCTGGGCTCCTTGTGTGCCAGGTGGAAAACACACCTTAAAGTAACAGTAAAGAACCCATCACTGCAGGGGAGGGGGCGGGGGGAAGATGCACAAGAAGCGATTTTGGCTTCTAAAAACCCCTAAAAATGTAACCCATGGCATTTTGCCAAGTGTTGCCATTCTCCAGTCACCAAAGAGCCCTATAGAGTATCAGAGAGAAGGGAACACTCTTCGATGGTGTGCAACTTGGAGGTCTCAGTGACAGAGTCGTGCCACACGGAAGCCCCCTGCCCTGCAAAGAGCTAAGGGAAGGGAAAGGCAGAATCAGCTGAGCCAGCAGCTCAGTGATGAGACACTTTAGTGGTCAGACATTCCTGTTCTCTTCCAAGCACATTCTGAGGTACACCCATAAAACAGATAAAACACTGGAGGATTCATTGCCTGGAGGACAGCAAAAAGCTCATCATCCAAAGCCACAAGCTGCTGCTAGGCCTGACAGCTCCCTGCAGCTCAACTGGGAGAGAGTGGCAGGGATTAAAGCATGTCCCTGCCATCATGATCACATGGATCTGCAAGAGACTGCATACTTCTCTTCGGTGTGGAAGGAAAGCATCACTCACCACTGACAGGAACAACTTGCTGAGCCCTCCCACCTCCATGCACCCCTCCTTTCTAAGCACCAGCCTGGCAGCTCGCAGTGGTGCTGAAGGGTGGGTTTACTGCTCATCTGGGACTCTGTGTATTAGCTTCAAGTACTGCAGGTTGGAGAACACTAACATGAGTGTAACTTTTCTACAAGTCAGGAGCAAAGACAGCAGAAAGCTACTGCAAGTGACACAGGCGACTTGCAGCATCCTCTCTGTACTTACAGGTCAGTCCAGTGAAAAGGCCACTAGAAGAGCCCCAATTCCTTTTAATTAATCAAATCCATAACAGACACAAAGCTGACTCCAGGAGGGGTACATGACTTCATATGAATCCACTTCTTATTTTTAATGGGTGACTATAGCTACTCCTCACCAAGCTCCAGGCATTTAAGTACCCGACGTGCACAGCACTGTCCTATGACATTCATCAAGCCACCGATAACACACCGTTAAAGCAAGCAAAGCCCTTTGCTCCACAGGCATGCCAAAGCCAGACTTCAGGCAGGCAATTTAAAGCTAACAAACCAACAACCCCCCTGGTTTATATCCCCTGGGGAATTCACAAATGGGTTTTGGTTAATGCAGTTAATGGGCATTTCAGTCCTGCAGCAAACCTCAGTTCCAATCTAAGTGACCCTTCCTTCGACAAAAGGGCAGCGTGAATCAAAAGGCCAGAGAGCAGAAGGTATTGTCCATTTCCACAGCCAGCTTGCTTAAAACCAAAATAAATTCCTATCTAGAAGTGAATTGACTGAACCTGAACTGGCAGCCACTGAGAACATTACAGTGCATACAGACAGTTTCCCCATTACCCCTTTTATGAGCTTGCTACGAGCATGAAACATTAATTAAGAGAGGGACCAAAACAAGGTTTTTGGAAATTTATTCTTACCTACTGTACTTTGATCCTAATGACATGAAACAGGAAAAAAAAATAATTTTTATGTGGTTCACCTTTATGAGATTTTACATAAAGGCTTTTGTGGGTATTTTAAGAATGTGCTAAAATGTTGTCTGAAACCACATAAAACCATCTGAAGAACCTCCCGCCAGAACCAACAGCGCACACATGGAAACGCTTTAACTTGCCTTTGTATATTTAATGAATCAAATATAGCATTAATATTGTTTTAAATACCAACATGCTATTTCAATAAAGTTGCTTCGCCATAGCCAGCTCCAGTATCTTGAGACTCAAACAACAATGGCAGCGATTGAACCGTTCTGAATCCAAGGCACGCCGGGATATAGATGAGCCAAAGCCTCCTCTGTGCTTCAGCAATATAGAATCGCTTCAAAAATTCACTCCTCCTTCATGGGGAGAAAATATCTATCATGGATCACGACATGAAACTTCACCTTTCCTCACACAGCAATTAAAATGCACTGAAGGGGGATTTCTGAAGTCTAAACCCAGGGAAGTCATCTTTGGAGAGCAGCACGTTCCTTGAAACCTGTTTTCTTTGAGAAAAATAAAGTGCTACAGGTTAATTGGCTGCTACGTGATAGAAAACTGGATGACAGACAGATTGGTAGGAATTTAAATCTACATTTGTGAACTTGGATTTGCTGCAAGAAGGCTGGATTACCTCCAAGAACCCCCTGCCCCACAGATTAAAAAGCAGCACTTATTAAACCCAAAGCAGGAGGGGTAACCAGCTTGGAAAAGGTCCCTGGAAGGCATCGTCTGGTATCTTCTCTGTTAAAGAAACAGATGGGCAAACCAGAGCACAGTAGTGGCAGCAAAGCACTTGGAAAGCACTACAGAACTCCTGGATGGAGCACAAGCTTCTTTCATCTCTCATCCTGGATACCCTGGCTCGGGTATGTTAGCCTCCTGCACAACAGCAGTCCTTAAAGGCAAGCTGTCATCTTTAGAGCCTCAAGTTCTCTCCCAGACCATCCATGGCCGAGCACAAGGCAATCAGCAGATGCTTTTGAGATGGTCTGTGTAAGAGGAAAGCTCCCATTCGTAGCCAGGGTACCTCAGAAACCTCCCCAACGGATGAACCACTTTCACAGGACAGCAAGTCAAAGCAAAGCAATCTCTCCTCTCCCGCTCAGGGACACAGATCTCTCCAGGACAAACGCTGGGTTTCCCTACAGGCAGAAGCCTGTTACAAAACGATGAAAAAACCATCCTTCAGTTGTCATGTCCCTTTATTAAGAGCCAGAACACTGCCAAACGGTATACCCCAGAGGGGTAAAATCCCCTCTTCTATAAAAGTTACCCATGAAGGTGAGGAAAAGGCATAAGGACTGAGGCAATCATCATCCCTTCTTCTTACCAAGCACAGAATAGCGTTTCACTCAAAACCAATTCTAGATTTAATGTCATGATCAAACATCGACGTTTTATACCTGTTACTCATCAACCACAGGACTCCTGGAAAAAGCCACTTTATATAAAAAATGGCTCTTAAGACTGACCTACTTTACAAATGCAAGAATAAAAGAAAATATTTAAGCTAAGAGCGATCCAAAGCTTTATGAAGTGTTTGAAGTTTAAGCGGGTGGAGACACAGGATGGAAACTTGTTTAAGGAACTGGAGCTGTGTCCATGAAACAGAGAAGCTGCGGCCAGGACAAAGCTGTAACTCCAAGAGGGATTCCACAGGGGAAGATATCCCCCAGGTTCCAGCACAGACCTCCAGGAAGGAGGACAGAGTAGTCCCTTCGTTCTCCCGCTGCAGGACGGATGAGGAAAGGCACCATAACTTTCCTCAGAGGATTCTGCTTCTCGCTGGACCCTTGACTGACAAAATGAGTTTCCACCTCATGGCAATAAAAACAAGCTCTGACTTTCAATTCCACTCCAGAACCGAATCACTCATCCATAAAAAGCCTCATGTCTTTTCCAGTCAGTACCCACGCCAGGGACACTGGGTGGGTTTAAGCCACAAAGCCCTGATGCCAAAGAACCCATACCTGGAACCTCAGACTGGTTACACCAACCCTCAGGAGTCACACAGCATTTCAAACCAGCTCTTCAAAGCAGCCCAAAGGTTGCACAACTATTTCTACCAGATGCAGAAGCTCAGCACAGAAAGGGAAATGTCTCCATCTATTTAGATCAACAGATTTCCAAGAAACCTGTCACTTATAAAACCTACCCCAAAGGAAAATACTGAGCATTCAGCTACAAATGTTGTTACAAGAGTGACAATGACTGAAGTCACAATCTGAGAAGCTTGTGCCTAACAGCATCCCAAACCCATTACTTAAAAGATCTGCTGAAGGAGATGCTCCAACCATTACTAAAGCAGATGACCATAATGGCAAGTGACTTGGCACGACCATCACGTCCCTCCCCGAAGCCTGCACCTTGTCATTTCAAACCAGTGAGCAAACAGCAACAGAAATATGAAGGAAGAGGCAAATTTCAGCAACCCACCCTCCACTGAGCCCAAAACCACTGCTAAGGCGTTCATCTGAACCACCTGCCAGCTTGTAGCTCAAGCGAGGGGAAAGGAAGCCTTCAAGATGATGCCAAGAGATCAAAGTTGTCACTAAATACTTTTGTCACCTGTGTTGTCCCCCAGCTTTCTAGTAACGAGGCTCACGAGCCTGATCGGTAATGAGAAGGACAGGTTGGTACCAGGGACTAACCAGGATGTAACACTTCTCCCACTGGCATGAGTACAGATGATTTACAATCCCTCTCCCTCCTCCTCTGCTCCCAGGAGCGCGGCTGCATAACGCTTTCAGAAAGTTACCTAAATCCTTTAAATGAAAAAGGTAACGTGTTTGTGTGTTCAGTCCAGCTGTTTTTCACCACAGTTTATGAACACAGCCCAAAGTATGCTTGTGGACTCTGTACAGGTATTTTACAGAAATTCCTTCCAGCATACACAGGTGCAAAAATCCCTCGAGCAAACATACCAATGGAGTTAGGTATGTGTAACTTCAATGCCAGTTGTACTTAAAAGCACACATCTGGACCACAGTGGGATGACTCAAACAGCAAGGCAGGGTTGTGAAGTGCATGGCAGGAAAACAGTATCCAAACAATGGGATCCTGAAGGTTTAAAGTCTCCCAGAACCTCCCATTTTGTGCTTTCTAATACTGTTCATTATTTAAAAAAATAATTAAAAAGAAATCCGTATTGCTCACATCTTCCTCACCATCCAATTGCTCTTGGCAGATGGAAACTAATGACCAAATCCCTTTTGAGAAGTCACCTGGAAACAGTTCCATTAGCCACCTAATAAGCAAGACAATGGGTCACTTTGTACCAAGTCCAAAGGTGTAACCGGTTCATTAACTACCAGGAAGCAGGGACTGCTTACAAAAACTCTTTCACCCGTACCCATCAGTCGGACCAGCACGCTCCACAGACAGCCCACTGCTCCATCCACCAACAGTCTGACACGTTGTAGACGCTGCCAGCTATAATTCAAATCCGGGTAGGAGGGGGAAAGACAGCAGCAGAACTCTTCTGTGGCATGTATTAAGTTTGCCAAAGTCTGTGCAGACTACAGATCTGGCGTGACATGCTTCTTTCTTCAAATAGGTATTTATCAGCTGTGCTACAAGATGGGTATTATTTAAGTCAGTCTGTCGCTGATTTTCCATCATTAAAGCACTGGGTGTTTGTGAGAGCACGAAGCAAATTTCTGCCAGCACAGCCATGTATAATTAATCAGTTCTCAAATCCCAGATCATAATAAATTGAGATTTTAAAATTTAGTCTCACTCTCTTTTTGAAAGCACATAAGTGATTTCTTACTAGGGATTTAAAACCTTCAGAGAATGGTGTCTGAGGATAGCACTGCATCATCCATTCTGACCTCCTAATACAGGCTTTCCCTCTCCAGTGTTCAGATTTTATGTAATCACAGAGAACCGTGGGAACCCAAGGGAAAAACTCCTCCTCCGCTGCGCATCACAGATTCACAAGATAAGAATGTAGCCTGTGCAGAGCTGCTCCAAAATGAAGTACCCAAGGAAAGAAAAAAAATAATAAACCAGATGAAAAGCAAGTAATTTCATTTTGTGGCATGACAACATGCTTAACTTTTTCCTCTCTTCTTCTAAGTTTGCTCTAATCTGTGTAACATACATCAACAACTTCAATACTGACTCTGTTTTGAGCTGCCCATGGGCAAGTTACAGAAGGGACCCCAACACTGCTCTGTTTACTCTCACATCTAAACAACTTCCTTGGGAAAACACGGTGGGTTTAATTTTAAAAGCCCATGAACATTAAAGCAACAAGCATCTTGGTGGTTTAGATGTTTAAGGTCTGTCTTATGAGACTTCATCTTGTACTTATCAGCCAAACCCGGAGGCAAGAATCTCCTAGATGACATAATCCTGATGTCACACCCTATTGTGCAAAAGCCTAGCCAGCAGTGAGATGGAAAGTCAGGTTTCCTTAGCACTAGGATGCATAACAAATGCATCTGGATTCAATCTGCAGGGCCCTCGCTGCGAAAACCGCAGGAACTATCATGCCCAAGAGAAAGCCATCACAAAGGGCTAGTAACCATTAATGAGGAACAGTGAGCTAATGGCAATAAAGTCACTTCAAAGCTTTCCCTGGGTTTCTAGTTTAGGCAAACGAGGTTTACATCTAAACACAGACCGAAGGCTTATATAAAGAGCTCACAGCTGCCTAATCACTTTGTGAGCTGAAAGTTTGCACTGCAGGCTGCAGGAGTGGAAGCGCAGCGGCTGCTCCCCCATGCACACCTACAGGCATGAGCGCTGGCAGGCTCTGCTAAAACCAGAACCACTCATTACCTGTGCCACATCTGGAGCTCTCCTTTCATTTACTTGGTGGAATCAGCCCCGTTCCATGTACAAAATAAATCAAACTTGGTCAAATGGATAAATACAGCTATTGCTACAAAACTTGAGGGAGGCACAAAGGATTTTCAAAGTTGGAGAGGAATGAACTCAGAGGATCTCGTGGTCTCTTGAGCCAGATAAAGGGTGATCACACCATCTCTCAAGCCAGGTAAATAGATACACAAAGGCAGGGAAGGAGAAACAGCTGACAGACTCTAGCAGCACTCTGGAAGGGTGTAAGTCTTAGAGCAGCACTGATAGAGATTTGCTATCTTTTCTTGTCAGGACAAGATGAAGGTGGTTAGTATCTGAGGTGGTTCAAGCCAAAATAAACTAAGAAAAAAGATAAAAACAATTATAAAAGGGAAAGGTATCCAGCAGCTTCGAGGCCATTTGAACACACTTGGTAGTAGAGGCGATGGCACAGAGTTCAATGGCAAAGAGCCACAAAGTGAGACATCCCTGAAGTTCTGCAAATTGAGGCTGTGAAGTGAGATTAAACACGCTAATTAAACAGAAAGAGTCAGCCCCAAGCATTCTAAAAATTAAAGGGTAAGTTCTTCAGTCACTGGGACTTAGCTGCCATACCTGCCAGCAGCTCCGAGCTCCCTAGCACACAGCTCCTGAACCTACACATTCCCCAAGGCACACACATACAGGAAATTCCTGTAGCTTTTCCTCCTCCAGCTGAAGAGAGAAACGTGAAGGATGTTGAGTTATTGCAAAGAGTACTGCTAACACTTGGTTGGCAGGGGTGCCACCCTCAGCACTGCTAACAGCATCAAAAAATCTGAGTGACTAACTCTGCTTTGGACAGGATTCCAATCCAAAATTCAATAACAAGAGGATTA
Source organism: Laterallus jamaicensis coturniculus (assembly GCA_022605575.1). Lineage (NCBI taxonomy): Eukaryota > Metazoa > Chordata > Aves > Gruiformes > Rallidae > Laterallus > Laterallus jamaicensis. Next base: position 508,821 of record JAKCOX010000081.1, read on the forward strand.
CACGCCACAAAGACATTTTAGAGGTCAATCCTCTCCCAGACCTCCTTCTGCTCCTACCAAATTCTTTGTCCAGAGCTCTAATATAACAAATTGAAAAGGGATCAGCATGAAAACACAGATAGAAGCAGAAGTTCAAAAGGCTTCGTGGCTTATTGTGTTGAGAGAACTCAAAGCCTTAATCAATAAAAACATTTTCGGGAGTGGAATGATGTTATGAGGAGTGGCTTATCTTTTAATTACTATTTAAACCTGTTAAAAATCAAAAGTACCAATAAATCCAACTTAACCCAAGAAACAAAGAGGTAAGGGATGACTTTCTAGAAGTACATCAGCTTCCTAAACTGGTCCAAAGTTGCCAGAACTCATCTCGTTTCCAGAAACGCTCAGATCAGCAGCATCCTTCCCCAGGGAGGTCTATTTAATCACTTCAGAAACTATTTCTTCCAGACAACAAAGAGCGATTAGATTACTTAATTAAAGCACTGATTATCTCCAACCCAAAACAACAGAACCCAGAATCTAAAATAGATAGATTTACCCAGATGCCCTGGTCCTTATTATGCTTTGATTTCAATCAATGGAGCACACACCCGTCAAGCAAAGGGTAATAAATTACAACCATGTGTTGGGAGGAATTATCTTCATGATATTGGAAGTGGAGAGCCAAGGCTCTAACTGAAGGGTGTAAGATATTAGACTTCCATCTGGGAATAATAACCTACTGAAGAAAAACATAGCAGGGCATTCGCTTCAGGCAGTGTCTGAGTTAAACCTGGCAGGAGGAGATCAAAATTAAACAGTTGTTTTTGGGGAAGGCAACATGCATTTTGGTAAAACAGATAACCAAGAAATATGCTTGTTGCTTAACATAGCTATAGTGTCATTCCTCTTTAACCCAAAGAGGTCTGAATGTGCCTGCAGATATAAAAGGTGGGCAACTCTTGAGGTAGTTTGAATTAAAACAGAGGCGGGGAGCAACTCAGCCCTGGTTAGGGGGCCCTGAAGAGTCAGCAAAACCTTTCTTTGCAAGCTTTTTACAGTTTCAAACAACTCCACGTGATAGTACAAGGCTTCTCCAAACTTACTTTCACACTACAGTCACTCAGTGTGCTGGCCAATACGTTTTTGGGGACAAAACTCAAGTTTAAGACTCGTCAGCAGCAAGCAGATCTGCAGGGCTTATTTGCCATAAGCTGTTAACAAACGTGTAACAGGCTGTTTCCCTCCAAACACCCACGCTAGCAGGTGCCAACCCCTTGGGAAATGGCAACTACATGCCGATGACTCATTAAATGTAGGTGGATACTTATCACACCTGATTAAAAGAGAAATCTAAAAAGGAATGGTATGTGGGCCAAATGGGACCGATGCAAGGAAAAACTGAAACGATCTGCAATCTTGGGAGACGCCCCAGATGAACTCTGTGTGTAGAGGTAAATAAAAATCCTAGCAGAGCTCGGACCGTATGCTGAGAGCAGAGTGGGAAGAGCAAAAATGCTCACAAGTACTTATTTTTCTATAAAAAGGAAACATCTTCCCTTCCACTCCCTTCTGGAACGACCGGCTGGGGAGCGGTGAGAACCATACAGAGCACTGGCTCAGCAACAAGAGGCAGTAAGATACACCCTGGCAGAAAGAGGAGGCTGAGGGGAGACCTTATCACCTCCTACAATTATCTGAAAGGAGGGTGTAGGGAGGTGGGGGTTGGTCTCTTCACCCAAGGTCTTTGGGTGTTGGTCTCCTCCATCCAAGGTGACAGGACAGGGGGAATGGGCTGAAGCTGCTCTAGGGCAGGGTCAGATCACACATTAGGAGAAGGTTCTTCACTGAAAGGGTTATCGGGTGCAGGAACAGGCTGCCCAGGGAGGGGGCTGAGTCACTGACTCTGGGTGTATTTAAAGGACAGGCAGATGAGGTGCACAGGGATATCATTTAGTATGGGATGGGTACAGTTGGACTTGATCTCAAACATGACCCAAAAAGGCTGGAAACAAAGACACAAGCTGCTTTGAAAAACCTAGCAGAAACCCTCATTATAGAAATAAAACATCTCACAGCCCAGGAAATTCAAGCACAGTAGGGCCCAGTGCTCTCTGTGAATGACTGCTTTACCCAGGGTGATTTCTGTATTAACTGTTACCTCTCTACCATGAACCACAGTGTGGTTAAAGGCAGTTCAAAGACATTCTCTACCCTGTACAGAGCAGGACAGGCTCTTCAGGGATGGCTGAATGAGAATGGTGTGTGGGATAGCAGAGGCTTCTCTCTCAGCATCTTCTTCATCCTCCTAATCCACAATGCAAGCTGGAAGTCTAACGGTGTAACAACCACTGTGCCAAAACTCACGTTTATTTTTAAGAAAGAGATTGTAATCAAAGTATTGATTAGAACACTGTCACCTAGGAGGGTCTGTTAGAACACTGTCACCTAGGAGGGTCTGTCGCGACAGGCAGCCACAGCAGAGCAAACAGACAATGGAAGTCTGCAGGTCCACCCCAAGAACTTCTTTTTCCACACTGCCTACAAAATAAACACCCTTACTGGAAGGCAGAACTGTTATAAATCTTCTATGTAACAGAAACCTTAATTTTCACAAAAGATACAGTACCAAGGACTGCCAAGACACTACCTTTTTTCTTGTTTTTTGATTAATAGATCAATGCTTTCAAATGAGCCTGAAATCTATCGTGCTGCTGGAAAACCTCTGTTGTCACTGGCTCTGGAATTTGAAATGACACTGATAATTTTGTCCTGGAACCGATGCATCATGCACTAAGCACTCCTTTCCCAGCCCTGCAAGCTGCCAAACCAGAAGGCCAGCGACACCTTTAATTGACTTCACATGGCTCAAACCTACTTCTGGCTTTACAGTATTAGTTTCCAGCTCCAGCAGACCATGGAAATGACATCACTGCAATTGCCATCTTGCTCCCACTACAACCTTCCCCACACTTCACTGCCCCACACGGCTTCAGCAGCTGTTACACCAGTAATTGTTACGGTCGGTCCCAACCTGATATTTTGGCAGGCCCAGCAGGGAGAAAAGCTGGCACTTGTTACCCCCACCTCATCCCTACCCAAATCTCCAAGTGAATATGAAGCTTCTGCTGTCAAAAAACCAAATCCAATTGTCTTATTAAGGAAATTGCAGCATCCAACTACTAGAACAAGAGCATGTTTCTATCCAAATCTCTGTTGTAGGTCAAGTACAAACCATTCCCAATTTCAAGCATGAGGAACCCTTCAAACAGGCAGGTTCAGTTTCCCCAACTTCACAAATTCTTTCCAGAAACGCCACAATTTTTGCACCACTCAGCAAAACCTAAGTCACCCTTCTTTTTCCTAACACATTTTGGAGGTCACAACATGTATCAAAGCAGACTGTGCTGACAGATGTGCTTATCTAGTCTTGACTACACTGCGAGCCTCAATGCCTCCAGCCTTTCTGGACACCCCACACTCCCTCTAATGCTTACAGAACTTGGAATGACAAGCTGGAAGATGAAATTTGGTGCAATCTCACCTTAACTTCCATATGTTAAACCTGCTGTCATACTAGATGCAGAACAGGGTTCAGCAGAGTGACCAAGGACTGAGAGTCACCTGTATTGCACTTTCCTTCCTGCAAATACAATCTTTTTAAAGAAGTGATTGGATACAGCCATGACTTCCCAGTCATCTGATCAGTGAGGAGTTTAAAGAGATAACTGTGGGTCCATAAACCTGCTCGTTATCATCTTGGTGGATAAAAAAACCCTACTGGTCCCGGTCTGGTGCGCACGTGGGGAGCAAGTGCAAACCCCTCTCTGTTGTCTATGCCAAATTCCTTTCTTCTAGTAAGTTCAGCTCTGGATAACAACTGTTACTTGCAAGGGAAGCTGGATACCTATGAAATTTAATGCCTGAAAAATCAGTAAAACTACTTGTAACAGCAGATTTGGACAGGTTACATTTACATTGAGCCACATCTTAAAAGGCAAGTTTCTAGCTGCTTTTGTTAGCACAGGGACACCTGAGGAACTATACCCACAGAGGGGCTTTGTCTCCATTTCTGAGCAACATGAAGCAGGGAGGAGGCTTGTTCACCTTTTCCACAGTCATTAGGCATCTCTAATAAGAATGCAGCCCATTACTGGGTAAAGCAGTACATTTTTCTCTGCCATACACACTCACACTTTAGATTTAGCATCACTGTTTCCATCCCATTAGGAGACCACAAGCCACAATAACGACAGCTAAACTTGATCACATCTCAAAACCTGGGGCATCATGGCAATTCAAGGCCAGCAAGTCACCTGGACAGCTTCCCCTTGCTGCTATAAAAAAGACACTGTGTACTCTACATTTACCATACACATGCTCCATTAATTCCTTTGCTCTACACCTCTTTAACAAGACAGCCTAAAACATAAGCATCACAAGTGCATTAACAACTGCAGCATTCTGGTATACTAGTGCCTGTCATTTTACTGGAAGATGGGAAAGTTGCTGCTATATATATATAGATACTTTGAGGGAATGGAAAAAGCAGATGGTTTAAGACAGAACTTAGTCAAGAGCAAAAAGAACACAGGTCACTTCAGGACAAAGATGCCATTAATCTGTTTAAGGGGGGAGGGAGGCAGGAGAGCACCTCAGCATCTGCCTTTAGCATCAGCTGACAAATTGGATCGTGTTTTCGCATCGTGAAATCACAGCGGATACGCTTCCCAACAGCAGAGCAGCGGCTGCCTACCCTTCTTCCTCTGCTATACACTGGCACGCCGCTCGCAGAGGCGGCTAGGGACCGTGTTTTAGACTCATTGTGTGGCCTGCATGCCTGCTGAAGGAAACAAAGAAAGCAGAGGGCTCTGTACGGTAGAACTGACATACAAGTCTCTGTACTGGTCAAAGGCATTGTTGGCTTCCACCTCCAGCTTGCGCAGGCGAGCAGATGGCATGGCACCGTCTTCCAGGGGAGGATCGTATTTGTTACTCCATGGTGATCTGCCAAAGAGACAAGGCAAAAAGAGAGAGTTAGACAACAGAGGCTCTGAAAGGTTTGAGACTGGGCAGTCTGATGCTGAACTTCCAAAAAACCAAGAGGTACCAAGAGCAGTCAAAGTCTGGAAGAACCTTCCCCCCTCTGCCCTCCCCAACAGCCATTTCAGACTGACAAAATGGAGACACTGACTCCTCAAAGTTTGCAGTGTACCTGGGGAACACTCCCCAGCTTCCTCCTCCTACTATATAAATAATCATGCTTGGGTTTGAATCTGTTCCTTCTTAAATATTCAAAAACTGAGGCTATCTACAATTAAGGTACAAATTTTCTTCCACTATTTTGCTTTGAAATAAACTCTGCTTTCAGCAGAACATTAGGAAAACGTTTCTACAGTTTGAAGGATTTAACATGGTCTGTAAAGCTGCAGCTTTTACTACAGTTTCTGCAGGTGTAGAAGAGATTTTGTGCTCTTAATGAAAGATTTGGTATTAAAAGCTTAATGGAACCCTTTGCCCATCTGCTCAAGACTTTTATAATTCCCATTCTGCAAACCTGCATTCTCCTTTTCATTTCCCCTCGGAATAACCAACCTACATATATCACTGTGAGTTTAAAGCAAGGTACCTCCACCACTTTGAAAAGCAGCCCAGCCTACTAGCACCAGGTCTTAATGCAGTCCATACGTAAGGGCTTTTTCCTCAGCAGCCATTCCTTATGTATTTCTCAGAGAGGCATCTAGTTTTGACATCTGTTTCAGGCAAAACGCAAGGAACAGGCTCCGCTTCGCTCCTCCCAACCACATCTGACCCAGAAGGTGAGACACCAGGAAAAGCTAAATCATTGTGTCACATCCACCCAGCCCAATGTTTTTCAGGTGGTGGTTCTCATTTTGAACCAGCTGCTTGAAGCTCAGTTGCTTTACAAAGTTGTCAGCTACAGCAGTGCTTGGAAATCTGAAGAGATTCACACAAAAATCACCCCTGGGTGCTACCTGCTAGAGTCCCAAAACCAAGCGGCACCAAAGAAGCTGGGGAAGGCAGAGCACTCACCTTGCTACCACGAAGTCTGTACACCTGGCAATGCAGAAGGGCACTGCTACCTATCCAGCAGCACCCCTTAGGATGCACTTTTTCCTTTCTCTACTGAATTTTAAAAGGCATCCTACTGCTTTCTGTAAATTCAGGAGACTCTGCTTCTCCATCATGTGTGAGGAGAAGGGTGAGCAGATGAGCCATGCAGAAGCTATGCCTAAGAGACATTGAGCACTAACATTTATGGTTAATGCTCTCAGGCTGCAGGAATAGGATCTAAGGGAACTCCACAGTAACAGAGATTCTTCTGCTTTGAATCTGTGGCATTTTCAACCCATTGAAGCCAACAGCAACTTCACCTAAAAGCCCCACATAGCACAACCCCCCCCTTTTTTTTTTCCCCTTTTTGTGGAAGAATACTCACAACACATTTAAAAACATAAGTGGAGGCTGTTTGAAGAAAGACAGATGGACAAGCACTTAAATTTCAAAAGTCAGACCTCTAATTTCCCTAAATGAGAATGTTTTTTGTTCCAGCTAACAGGTTTCAGCATTGCTGGCACCAAATTCCCCATAAGGATTCCATTTAATAGAGTGATCAAACACACTCAGAGTGGAAATGTATGGACAAAGTCAGGGCCTTTATATAAAAAATGAAATATAATAAAAGCTCTGCCTTTGCAGCAGGAATGCCACCAGTGTTTGCTGTCCCCACCACAAACTGTTGTTACTGCAGAAGTGCTCACAGACATGCCCGTGAGACCACGTGCAGGAAAAGCAGCTCCCATGAGCAGCAGAGTGATAATATGATGAAAGGGGTAAATATCCATTTAGGAAGATCCCAGAGAGACTCCCCAAATCTACGTACTGATCTGATCCATGTTTAACATGAAGAAAGATCAAGCCTGTGTAAACATGAGGAAGGAATAAACTGTGATGGGGAAAGCAATTTAAGATATTCATTTCCAAGGTCTGCCCTATGAAACCAGTGGAGCCATCACCTGAGCAACCAAACATCCTGCAGCAGCCTTTTTTTTAAAGCTAATTTCCAGTCAAATTGTAAAGCCACTCAAAAAAACCCAAACCCAAAACAACCCTGTAAAACTTGATTCCCAGGGAGAAAATCTGACTACCTAAACTCCACCTTCCCTGCCAAAGTAGTACGAGGCTCAGTTGTCCACTCTGAATGCTTTGAAATCCTTGGATTAACGTTAAAAGAAATGCAATTAGCAACCTCTGCAGTAAGAGCAGCACTGATGTTTAGTTTGAAGTGCACAGTAATTGGGGCTGGAGCCCATTGCAGGCAGGGAATATTACTTCTTGGGGCTTCTAATCAAATGTGTTGTTCTGAAAAAAAAAAAAATCTTTGTGGAAATATCAAAAGCTTTTAAAAGCTCAGATTTTGGCCTAATTGATTGAATTAGTGAAAGAGCCACTTCCCAGTAACAAGTCCAGATTTTATGAGGTATGAATAACAGCGTCTGAACACAGGCAGGGAATGGGATTAACACATGCCCACGTTAGTACCGCTTGGTTTTCAAAGGCTTTTGCTTTGTGCTGAAGGAAAGAATTTACTTCATGAAACGGAGCTGAGACCAATCAATTCCAGAAAGAAGAATCACTTCAATCCAGAACACCCGAATCAAAAGCCATGGAGAAAGAACAGCATCCTTTAAGGCCAGCAATTAGTATATTAAGCCTATTCTATATGAATTACAGAGCTCTTTTGAAACCCCATTACTTAATAAATCCTGAAAATTTCAAAGTGATTTGAAAAACACAAGTCCTTCTACTTCCTTGTAACTAGTTTCTTCTCAGAAAGAAAGAGATTGAGCATATTTCAGATGCAAGCACAAAGCTAACCTTAAAGAAAGGGCTGCCACGTGCACTAATTAAAGATGGAGGAGTGGGAGCAAGTGTTACTAGTTATTGGAGCATGTCACAGCACTGTCTAAAGAGGGTCTTTCCATGTTTCCTATGCCTCTGGTGATAGATACTCACAACTCCACTACAGAAAACCTAAGAGAAATGCACTGGTCACCCCTCATCAAGATAACATCATTACATTTTAGGCTTCAACAAATGTCTGCAAAGCCCAGTAAAGAAAATGTGCAGAAACACGGTGGTTTCAAAGCTAAAACACATCTTGTTCTGCAGCCAGGCACCAGGGACCTGCTTTGAAATGATTGTCAGATTAGAAGCCATTCAGCCACATCATCTGAAACTGGTCTGGAGATGAAGATGGTTTTGCCCTCTCACATTAGGGAAATACTACAGACTTGCATCTTTATGTCTTATTTCAGAGAAGAGGGTTTGAAACAGTCCTGTTCATTATGGAGGAGTTTCATATCGCCACATTTCTTTTTTAAGGCTTGGAGTAAGGGGGAGAAGGAACTGAAGTACTTGTAGATCAGTCTCATTTTCAAAGCAGAACAGTTAATTCCTTGCTTTGGATACAAACTCACCTATATGAGTCTCCATCTCTGTTGTAGTCACACAATAGATAGTCTTTTCCTACCACCTTATCTCGTGCAATCTTCAACGGCTGATCAACAGAGGAGAGGAGATCTTCACAGAGGCTTGGGACCTGATGGTTTGGAGAAAAAAAAAACAAACAGGGAGGGAAAAGAGGGTAACACATTAAAAGAGATTATCATCCCTAAAACCAGATTCTGTTATAAACAGACCACATCTGCCCAAGGCCAGAAATCCTTTTTAAAAAAGTTTAAAAAAGAGCAAGCTGCACTTCAGTTACAACACAATTCTACACTCCCTCCTCCAATAATTTCTGATTTAATTACCTAACCACTAGTGTGGTCCAGTACACTTCAATATATACATTCTCCATGTTCACTTCTTGCCAAGGACGGCCAGTAAAATGATTGTCAAGGACTGATGAATAAAGGTAAATATTTATAATGGAGTGGAAACAAGGGACCTGCTAAAAGAATACACCATCCATACACCAGAGTGTATTTTTCACAAGGTCCCACTCTGGGTAGAGTTTAGAATAGTTTCCAGGCAGCTGGCCAAACATTACCACGTTGGGTAATAAAAATACGCGTGTGTCTGTGTGTGCACATATAAAACCAAATACATCTCCTACACAGGTAGCTTGTAATGGATTCCTAATCCCAGCTGTCTCCATGCACTTCATGTGGAGAGAGACTACAAGATCTGCTTTTAAGATGGCAGAGAGGCTTTGATGTAGTGACATTAGGGGGGATGCGTGCGCAAGCACATCAAGCAAATCCCACCCCGTGGTCTCATGTTCTGGAGCTGAGAGCAGTCCTGTTATTGGTATTGATACTCCAGCATTGCAGGCTTGGGCCACACTAACAGCTCCCTCCATCTCCCTCACGTGCAGAGTGCACCCCAATCCATCTGAGGGACGATCAACAAATCATTCCAGATCCCCCTAAAAGGGGCTAGAGTAAAATGGAAAAGAATACAGGCCAATCTTGAATACATTGGTGGTAACACATATACAGAAGACAAAAGAAATAAGCAATGTGGAATCTCTTCTGCATTTCATTTGACATTGTAGAGACCAGCCACCTGATTGTGAACACAGAAGACAACCCGAGGTAAAATGAGTCGTGAAGCAATGAATTCACAGCTCAGAAGAAATGAAAACAGGAGGGAGGAGTAAGGAAAATTTGGAAGTGTTTTCTTCTCTTCAGGCCGCTGATTCAGTGAACTGGTTGGTATGATTTCAGAGGATAGACGCCCAGAGGATAAAAAGCAAAGCAGGGGTGCAGCAGCTCCCAAAAGGATGAACACAAACTATTTTAATGCACTAGATGTGATGGAAGAGATCAAACTGCCTGAAAGGAAAACATTCCTAATCTCAAAGACAAGGCAGTAACATGCAGAGGATATTAAGTCAAAGGAAGCAGGGACAGCTATAAAACAATGTGTCTGCAAAAGACCAACGAACCCCAGAAAGACCAAAGCACAAACCAAGATGTGGCTAGCAAGAGGTGTGACACCCAACTCACACAATCACCCCACAGACACATAAGGCCAAGAGAAAAAACAAGAAATGGTTGATAAAGTTACTGACAGTCCTGACACACACACCCCCCTCCCCAAAACATCAGTTTGAGTTTTTTTTCCTTTGGTCTGTACACACTGTATGTGGTAACAAACAATAACTCAAGAGCCCAGATTGAAGACCAGGACAGTTAAGTACTTCTACAAAGCTAGATGCTTCTTGTTGGTGTTCATCATTTGATACTTGGAGACCAGGCTGAAGCAACCTCAAAATCATTAGGCATTCACTGAGTAAATACAGGGGGACAGGAAGCAAGCAGCTTTTAGGGAAATCTTTATTTTCTCTGAAAACAGACAACAGTAATGCTCCACGGAGCTGCTACAAACCAGCAGTGCTGTGGCACGAGTGGGGTGAAATTATGTATCTGTGTTTGGGAGCCCATCTGGTTCCACTTTGTCTCTTCCTTTGCTTCTCCATTAGCTAGTAATTTTAGGCTGACTCTTCAGGCAGAGAGCAGCTTGAGATGACTGCTTCCATTTCGGATGCGCACGCAACAAGACCCAAAGCACCTCAGCATTAAGAGCTGTGCTCTGCCTTGTTCCTAAGAGTGTCCAGCAGAATATATTCCTTTTTCTTGGCTGCTCCTTGGCCAGCCACCCATCAGCAGAGAGGTAAGAGTGGAGGAATGGACTCCTCACTCTGACACCTGTTTAGAATGAGTTATAGTGAGGAAAATACAATTTTGTGGTGAAAAATACAATAAAGTAGTGTTTTTCCTAGGCTATTTCTATGGAATTTCTTTGGGAAAAGCCCTGTGGTACACAGCTGGCACTCGCTGTACAATTCTTCCAACTCAAATATACACACAGAGCATTTCCAGAAGAAATCATAAACTCAAGAGAGTCAATTCCCCTACAGAAAAGCTCCAATAACCAATCACAATTCAAGCCCCTCACAAAAAGCCACTCAAATAATTTTTAAATTTAATTTTCTCTTAAAAATAGCACGTGCCTAGAGTGGTGTTTCCATACTGCTCAGCGAGAGAGCACAGTCTCCTACTGACTAGAAGGAACCCTTAACAATGGTTTGAAGATACTATTTAATTTCCATGCAGTAATGCTGAAGGAAACTTATCTCTGGATGATGTGGTAACACAGATATCCATGAGCACAGTCATTTTTACATGTATAGTCTCACCCCTGTAACAGGGAATGCAATATACCATATACTTACAGAACGTAATACCTCAGTACACTGTAACACTCTGTTGTAATAGCATGCTATATACCTGCTGTCTCTTTGGTACACACACTCTACAGGACTTCAGGCAATAGTTTTTTTTCCCTCCTTTCAGAATAAAACAAAGATGACCTGCTCCTTTCCCTTGGAAGTATCTGAAAATTTCAACATCATTTATAAAAAGAACAGAATTCCAGCTGATGGACCTACTCCTCATGTAATTCTAATCATTAGGAAAACACTCAAGTATGGCACAGTTACTCCAAAAAGAACCATTTTTCTAGCATTTATTACAGCAACTTTCAGCAGCTGCTGTATTCCTTTCAAAGACTGAATTTACAAGATTTATGGATACCGGTCTTCCCCTTCTCCATTACAAAGCTGCTTAACAAAGCAGTAATTTGAACAAGGTAATTTGCAGCTTTAACACTTCAGCTACTTGTTCATGGGACTCCTTGATTCCTTCTGAATTCTTACACTCTGCACAGGCCTTTCCTTAAATTCTTCCATGGCAAATCCTGTACCTTCCTACAGCAGTTGGACTATTTCTGCACACTTTCAGACTCTGGCCGAATTCAGTTTATATTTAGCATGAAAGCATCCAAATTTTCTGATCCCAGCAAAGGCAGCTCTGCTTTGAAGGGCAACTGATCGATCCACTGAGTTTTCAATCTGAGACAGTGGGATTTGTACTGTTATATTTTCTTATTGGCTTGTGCTACATTAACTGGAAAGCCAAAATGCACCCGAGTACATGTCTCCAGCTGTCATTTTATAGAGAAATTTGACTTAAATTTAGAAATGTGACAATTAACCCCCCTCCCCAGGCCAAATACTGAAATGCCAAAGCAGTGATTTGTTTCTATTCATCACACCCACTCTAAATAAGTGTCACTGAGATGGAAACATTGAAGCCATGAGGATTGTTTTATAAGCAGAGACTGGGCTACCATCTTTATTTTGACACAGGTTTTTCGCACTCTAAGCAGTGCCAGGTCAAGTGTAGAATACAATCTCAACCTTCCATCTTTAGCTACAGGTCATCATTAATTTAATTTGGTCCATAGTGTACTCTGAACCCTAATGCACCCATATTTCCACAAATAAGCAGTCAATCATCCATTAGGGTGGTTGTGTGGAGTGAGACCACCCTCCATGTGAATTAGCAAAGAAAAGAGGGAGGAATCTGGGGGGGGCCCAGCTTGGCTGTGCAGCCTGGAACAGCAGCAGCATTCAGAAGCAGGGACCATGCAACAGGGCACTGTGTTTGTGGGGCATATTTTTTTTCCAAGATGATATACAATGAAAGTGTAGTAGAGAGGAAAGAAAAACTGAAGGAGAAGTGAGTCAAGCATACTCTCCTGCGTGTTGAACAAGGATTCTGTTGTCCTGTGTAACAGTATTCTCCATCAGAGCAAGCCAGGTATGTGGACAGTGTTTTAATTAAGTCAACTGCTCTGCTATCAAGACAAATAATCGCTTGTGCCAAAGTCGAAACCATACACTTTTTGGAGTAGCTAACCTAATTCCTTCTCAACTCACTTTTTGGTAAAAGGCCTTATCAACTAATCATCTGATTCTGGGGGTTTGGTTTTTTTTTCTTTTTTTAAAAAAAATACAACTCAAGCAGCATCTAAAAACGTTCAGAGGAAAGAAGAACATTACTGCAGCTCTTCATGTCTAGCTCTCCATCCCTGCTTTGATCGTGCTGGGTGAACTGCGTCAAATTCTGCATCTTACGTGTTCAGGGCAGTAAGTATTTTGGCTTCCTGGTGTACTTCACTTGCACAGCCAAGTTCACTGCTTTCTTCTACAGCCCTGAAGTGAATCATGTTTACAACTGAAACAGCAACATTGTTAGGGTAAAGTTCTGGACTTGAAATAGTCTTTTCCCGTGTTTATTCAGAAGTCAGTGAGCACTGACCTCCACAGGAACCTTACGCACTGGAAAGCTATGCTAAATGCAGAAAAATTAAAGATGAAACACATTTTCCCTTAATGAATCAGAAGGAAGACAGAGTGAGCTTCAAAAGCTCAGCACAAGCAGCACTCAAACCCATTTGTGTTTTGAATTTGTGCCTGTAACACGCAGGTATCTGAATACACATGTGACTAGAGCAGTTTTTAATTAAAAGCCACATCCCAAAGAGGAAAGGGAGTATTTTAATTGCATGTGAACTCTTAAGTCTGGATTTCTTTTTTTTTTTTTTCCCCTCAGACAACTTACATCACTCCAGAAGTGAAGAAAACCACTGCCCGTGTCGCTTGGGGAAACCGCTCAAATGCAAAGAGGAGCCCACGCACGTCACCCAGCGCTCCTGTAAAATAACCATTCTGGCACACGACCCCCCCTTCAGCCTGGATTCCTTCCCTCCAGGCCAGTATCTAATAAAATATTATTATAATTTTTCTGAGTCATTCCACAGCCTCAGAATTTCCTGTTCCTGCCGAACACAGACACAGCCTAACGGATGTTGTGGAAACTCAAGAGGGAAGCCTGGCTCCACTCATCTCGGGCCTAAAACCACTAGTAAAGTCACTCCCACAAATCCACACATTGCTAAACCTTAATTTGATCCATCAGATGTCCAAGGGCCACACATTCATCAAGCTTTGTTTATTAAATGACACTTAAATGGACTTTTGTGTTCCAGACCAGATGTAATTAATACTGGAAACGGCTCAGCTTTATTCAAGTATTTGCACTGAATTCCAGCACTGCAAGAATGAGCAAGAAACCAAGGTTTAAACCAATCAGCTTTCCTGGAAAAAGGCAAATGTTAACAAGAATGCAGATCTGAGATCTAGTTAGCTGTGTCAGAACAGAAACATTACAATAATTACAGCATTTTTCAATTCAGCTGAAGGAACTACTTTTAAAAAAACTACTGTTCAAAACACAGGATCCTTGGCTTTCTTCCTCCGCTTTGCTGGATAAAACAGGGCTTTTGCTAGCTTCAGCATTCTGCAGCTTACTGAGAAACAAAAGCTAGCCATCTGGCAGGCACAGCTAGGCTGCCCTAGACTTTGACTAGTGACCTGCAGGTGAAGGCTTCTGTATCTCATTACCAATCACAAGTCCCATGAGCCATCACAGCATATCCATATCTTGGGAAGTCTTGACTATTTGTGTCAAGAGTCCAGCTGGTCTTAGAGATATCCAGCAACAATTAAGGGATATGCAGAGGCAGCCTCTCTCCAGCAGTGTTTCTATATCCTAGCTTTTCTTCAGAAGAGGTTAGATAGGTTTCTAATTAAGGATTCAAGCTCATCAAATGATCTCACACACACACTCCTTAAGAAAGATACTTAAACAGACGTCTTAAAGGTCTCTAACACCAGCAGTGCAGTGGCAAGAGCCTGGAGGGGAAAAGGGAGAGTTTAAGTTTAAAAAGTTCATATGGAGCCAGAAGTGAAATTCACTTTTACAGCCTGGTGCAAGTAAGTGGAGTTGCTAGCTCTACACCAAGCGCCCCATTAACAATTTACATATGTTAATTGCTATCTCCAATTACCATCAAGATCTCCAGAGGTAATCTTTTCTAGCTGGAAAAGCTTATAGCCACTAACCAAATGGAAAACTGGCTCTCAATAACCATGAAGTACTTCAGAGAGCCAGAGCCCTGTTCTTCAGCCAATACCCCATGCAAGAGAAGGCTGATCGGGTGCTGGTAGATTTGAGCCTGTGGCTTATGGCAGTATGTCCAAGAAGAACTGCAGGACACTCAGCTTTGAGACCACAAGGCTGTCAATGCACTCCTGCTTCCACTGTTTTCTTTATAAATTTTCACTGGGTCTGATTTTTTTCCTGTTAAAACCTCTTCCACCCTCACGAGATGTTCAGCTGGCCATCTGCATCCAATTATTTTATCTTTCTCCTCGATCCTGCATACTGCTTAAGCTCTTGGACTCCAAATACAAAAAGCTCCAGTCACATTCTCATGTTCTTTACGGTCTGTGCAGCCCAAGCAATGAAGTTTTCCTGGGGATAAATTCTCTAGCTTCATATATCTTCAGTTACTTGAAGGCACACAAGCAGATTGGAGCCTTGCCTGGAAGCACACTAGAAACCTGCGGCAAGGTGCTGAATACTGCTCAAACATCTCAAAATCAGTTTCTACGTTCTTAAATTCATCACTCTGGGAGTTTTTATACAGTAACACATTCTACTAAATACACTTAAGCTTTCTCCTGCGATGAGGAAGCAAGGATGATCACCAACCAGATCTTTAAACAGAGCCCTGAAAAATAACCAGTAAAGTTACTGCCTGAAACATCTATAAAGAACTCCAGCTTTAATTCTTCCAGGGATGCAGAGCTTCATTCTGGACTTCAAGAAAGCTTTCATTTTTGGGAAAAGGTTGAGTACTACTTGAATAAATAATACTTACTGGGAAAAGAGAGGAAGAAAGTTGTGGCTGTGAGCAAACCCTGTTCTCCTGGCAGAGTCCACTTGTCTGTTTTGTGATTCGGTTTTAGAAGGATGATTCTCCAACCCCACTTCATGCCAGCCACCTGATTTTTCTGAGTCAGCTGGATTTTTCATCTAATTATATTATACACATGGGCAAACATCCAAATTAGATGGAAATTTGTACTTGCAAAAGGAACCAGCTTAACTTCTGCCAAGATTGAGAGCACATCAACTGCCACACTCAAGTCAAAGCCATCAGGATAACCCTGTCACAGACCCCTTCTTTGCCCATGAGCACAATCAATCCAGCTTCTATCTTCCACCTTTCCCAGGAAGATCCTCTCCAACACATAAGGGAAGGAGTGCTGCAAAAAAAACCCAAAACAACAAACCCCAACCAAACCCAAAAATCTCCCATAAGGGTTCTGGAGGACATGCCATGCCCCCAGTCACCATGCACCTACCCTGTTAGGGGTGCTTCCTCCACCATTTCCACTGTAGCAATGCTACCCAAAAGCTGATGCCTGCTTCGAGATTCCTTTTGGTAAGAGCACAGCTCAAAGCACATGGGGACTGACATGCAGTGCTACTACTCTTAAGAGAAAGGAAGGAGAAAGACAATTCTGACCGATTGTTCTGATCTTCCCTATAAACCAGTTCTACCAGCTTCCTTACTTTGTGCCGCTCTGATTCTCATGAGCCAAAACAAGATCTCACTCTTAACTGATACAAAAACATTTCCACCCAGAAAATACCCTTAATATTCTCCTTGCAGCAGTGATAAGAACAGATGTGATTCATAACCAACTTCTACACAGAGCACAGGATATATCAACGGCAGCAAATTCCAGACAGTGTGAGGAAACAAGGATGGGAGACAGTACTTTTGCTCTTTCCTCATGACATCTCCACGTAAGAACAGTGCAATCACCTTTACTGCTTCTCTTAGGGGAACAGTGTTACAGTTCAGGCTTGGCTGGCAGGTTACCACAGTTTCCAGAGGAGTTAGATGGAAAATTATTCTAATTTAAATTAGTTGTCCTTAAAAAGGTACGTACCTACTCTGAACTCTTTTTGTAGAGATTCAGAAGTCCTCTTGTACCTTTTGACAGCCTCCAAGCAGACTATTTACAAATAATGACTAACTGAATTCCAACCAGAGCATTTTATGCCAAGGCACATTACCAGCACCACGCACAGCTTTTCTCGGGCAGGGCTTCTGGAGACCTGTGATTGACAAGGTTCCTAATGAACTCTAATTGAAGACTCAGCAGTCTGAAAAATGCAACAACAGATGTGGTAAGAGGGCAAACCACAAACTGTTTTGCTAATGAATGAAAAGTGTCTGGTCTGATGAGGGCCAGTGACCCAAAAACTCTCTTCCTCCACTCACCCTTTTACTTCACGTTCAAGTTTGGAGCCTTTCCCTTGTCAGCCCAACACTTGGGGGCAGCAATATACAGCCTGAACTTGTTCCATATACTCATATTGGCACCAAGATGATCTATGAAAAAGCAGCAGCAGAGCATGGCTTTGACAGAGCAAGAGGGACCTCAGGGAAGGAACTGAGCGTGCTTATCCTTCTCAGCAGGAACACAAGCCTAGAAGTAAACATCAGGTCCTCATTGCAGTAGCTTTGGAAACCTTTTTGCATGAAGAAGACATTTTCAAGTCATCTTCATTGCCTTTCAATGGATCTTAGGCAAGCATCAAAAGAGCAGCTACAGTCAGCACTCTGGAGACCAATTCCTACAGAAAGACTACGGTATGCTGAGCTGCAAGCAGACTTCAAGAAATAACCTACACTTCACAACAACAAAAAAAGAATTATTATATATAAATAAGTATTTGGGCCTCTGCTTCAAGTCCACACCAACATAGCAGTGCAATGAAGCGAGGAAACCAAGCACAAAGGAAGCAGAAGTCAGGGTGCCACCTTTTATAATTCTGTCTCAAGTTTAATGAGCCTGCTCCCGCTCACCACGCGTTCGGAGCCTGACCTTCTGCTTCAAGGAGGTGATTGTCTGGTACAGGAAACAGAATAAAAACGTCAGCTGTAAAGGTTTGGATGAAACTTGCCAAAAAAGGTCAAAAAACTATGTGCTTGAGTCTGGCTCGTGATGTTTTTGGAACTCTTACAGGTGGCGGTGGCAGCGTACACACTGCTCTTGTCTAGCTAGAGTGAAGTCTTGCAGAGGTCAGGCTGAGACTGAGCTGCAGAAGAGGTCTACAGATGTCTCAACAATAAAGAAATCACACTAGATTTAACAAATTATTTCATCTCCACCACAAAGAAGGGCCTGCAGTGCTAGCGTGGGAATCACACAGACCCTCCTAACAAGCACCAAACTGCTCTGTTTCACGTTACACTTGCAGTATGAAAAGAAGCCCAGCGAGCGTGTTGCTGATGGAAAGCATGTAGAGCGCTAATGAGCGCCATCCAAAAGCCATTCCAGCATTTAGAGGTAACCAGCAATTTTCTGAGTCATTAAAAAAACCCTCATACCACTGACAGAGTCAAGCTTACCATCGCTCCCCAAACAGCTCATTGTTTTGAATGGAGCTGCTCAAACCTTGATACCAGTTCAGTCTTCCAAATTCCATCAGAAAACCAACCGTGTCACACCAGATCATATCAATGATTTAGTTGGTCGGTGTCCTACCTCCAGCAACAGCCACAAAAATGATGCTTTAGGTTGCCAAGAATGAGTTTTGGGGGCACAGATGTAGCCAATTACTAAATGGTTTCAAGAAAGAGAAATAATCCCTTCCTGCAGGGAGTAATTTCTTTCCTGACCCACTGAGCTTCCTTACCTGTACCTTGGCTTATGTAACTAAATAGTTTGATAAATTGAAGTCTCAGGATAAATTTAAGCCACAAGTTTTGCACCATGGGACTCCTCCCAAGTTTGCTTATGCCAGCTTCAATACCTCTCAAGAGCAGAGCTCCTCAGCTACACTTTTACCTGTTAAGCAGCTGATCTTCCACACACAAAGATAAACAGCTTGGACACAGTTGAAGTAATTTAATTAAGAGGTACTAGCTCAAAGAGCTGCTATGTGCAGAACAATCAGCTTTTTAGGTTCTCTTGGATAAGTTTAGTCAGCATCATGCAATAAAATTCAGTCTTGCACAGAAAAGGGATGTAGTTCTCACTAGAGCGAAGAGGAAGGCTTAACTCAAAGGTCTAACTCTCAATGTCCTCTGTCTGACAAAATTTAGAAGCTTAGATCAGAAATAAGCCATATATTGAGACCAGAGAGTAGAAACAAGCTCTCCCAGCTGCACATATAGGAGGTTCTATAGAGATTAAATCTGTGTTTCTGTAATACTTTAAGTTGAGACATCTGTGCCAGGCTCTGTTTCCAGGGACAGTTGACACTAGCTAGACTATTACAGCCCAACTGTACATCCCAGGATGCACAACTTAATCCTATGCACTAGCAAAGAGCACACACATCCTTCTGATTTGGGAATTCTCAGAATGTTCTGCAATATTCTGTCTCAGTAACATCTCAAGCACATGCTACTGCACATCCTCTGTAACTACCACATAACCCTGTGTCAAGCTCCAAACAGGCACACAGCATATCAGGAGACACCACACAGGTACAGGGGCACCCACCAACCTTGTACAACTGTACCAGGTTACTTCTCCTAAACAGCAGCCTCCAAACTGGTGATGACCTCATCAAGAAAGCTGCTAATGACCCTTTACCCAAAGTGTGTGGCTGTGCATACACAGTAGTTAGGACCTGTTGGCTTGCCCAAAATAAACATGTAGATTCCTGACATTGTTTGGACAATCTTCATCCTCACCAAAACACAGGGACACAATCAAACCACCACACCTCTGAGACACTTCAGAAAATATTCTTACATACCAGATCTTTGTCACACCCAGAACTCTGAGCCATTACCTCATCAGAGCATCCCCTACTCACCAAGTCAATGAGGTCACTGAGATTCTTCTCTATCTGCTGTGGAGGCAGACGCCTCATCAAATCCAAGGCACAATCCAGCTGCTGGTCACTCTGCAGAAACAAGAACATCCCTCTGTCATGACACGTACATACAGGTAACATCATGTTCACACACAAGAACCGCGGCGCTTGTCAACTCCTCTGATACCAGAGACAGAGTTTATAGCTTAAGCAGCAGGTTTTGTCTTAATACAATAGATTTCAACAAAGTACCATTTGATTATGGATTACTGACTCGGTGTTGCTCAAGACTGCAGATTTAAGAGGGCAGCTTTAACTGGTGTCATGCCACTGTGCTGCTGATGGAAAGGATTCCAGCCCTTACCTCACCAGAAGTGTTGCCAGTGTTTGTGCAAATGTTTAATGCATTGTTTTTTCACGTCATCTCAACAATAACCTGGGTTAGGGAACTGAAAGTTCCTCTTCCCAAAGCAGCTTGAACATTTCCTCATCTGTAGCAATGCCATACAGCTTGAGATAACTAGCATCCAAGACAAATTCTGCTCCAGCACAAAGCTCTCACCCTCCTTCAGCTTTATCCAAAAAATAAGAGCCAAACTTGCACACCAAGTATGGCCCTTTATTTCCTTCTTGCTACAAAACAAAGACTGCATCTGAGAAACCAGGGACTTGAGATACCTGGAGAAATCACAGTAACATACTCCAAAGGAGTATGTCTCACATGCAATTCTGCCACCAAACCAAACAACAACAAACCCTTCAACTGCACCTCAGAGTCAGAAAACATGCAACAAGCCATACCACAAACACCTGATGAGCTGAACCACACCCTTGCCATAACTTTTAGCTCTCCTTCTCACCAACAAACACTCTCACACAAACCTAACAGTGACCAAGATCCACCCCAGTTCCTTTAGTCAGCACAGGTAGCTGAAGCACAGCCAGTTTGTTTCCACTGCTTCATCCCTTCCCTTTTTTTTTCTTTGCAATTTTTAGCTTTAAATGAGTTTAGCTTTAACTTCTCCCTCCCATGTTGAGCTCCAGAAGTTTCATTGAAGGCTTCAGCACTAAAGCAGTTGCATTATTACATTATTCAAATAGCAGTCCCCTGGTCAGGGAGAAAGAGGAAGCAAAGTTTCCTGTAATTAAGCTATAGCCCAGCAAGGAGGAAAGGAGGGGGCTCTCAGTTCAGTAGACATTCATTATGAAAGTTGTTCTTAAAAGATACTACCCACTTGGTATCAAAAAAGAAACATTTTACAGTCAGCAAGTCAGACAGCCCAGTCTGGAGAGATGATGCATTGACTTCACATCCAGTTCAGGTTACAGGACATCATCTTTGCAAAATACTCCAGCTCTGTAGAGTTCAACATCACATCCCATAGATCTGCAGTCACCTGCTGCAGGTCTGAGCCTGCAGCCTGAAGAACTGACTCCCAGAACAGAAGCAGTGACAGTCACCTGCAGTCACTGAAGGAAAATCTATAACCCCCTATCCTCTAAACACTCAGGTAACATGACAAGCAAGTCCTTTGCTGCAATGAGTCTGAAGTTATTTAACTTGGAAAGCAACCCCAAATTGATCACTGACCTATCACCACAAAAGTGATGGCCAAGATGGGGATATATGTCAACTACCTCACTACAGCTGACCCAACCTACTTGTTTCTACAACCTTAACTTCACCTGCTCTGGATTTTCATTTGCTTAGTTCTCATGTAAAATTGCATACTGAAGACAAGGTTTCTTAACAGATCTCCAGACAAAACATTTCTACAGAATCCTTGCCTTTAGACATGGAGAGGCTTAGAAAGCCCTGCTCACTGAGGTGATTAGACAGCCTGTCTCCCGGTCTGGGCTGCACTAAAAGCCAAGCTCTTTGAGGTTGCAGGACTTAATGAGCTTAGTGTTTACTTGATACCAGGCTGTTTTCGACCATTCCTGATTCATCCAGCCCAGAGCTCCTGTGGAGGAGTACGGAGTTCAGACAGAAATTCTAAATGAAGTTTTATTACAGCTCAAGCCACTGAAGGATTTAGAGATCACAGGAATCTCAGAGACTGAAAATATTAGCTTAGATGAAAGCTCCTTAATAAGTTCCCTCTAAAGATGTTTGGCTATCTAGAATCTCCACTTAAGCATCTGCTACAGCATTCCCATGATACCACCACAAGGAAAAATGTTATGAATATGTCTACAGAAGTAGTTATGTTTGTTTAGCTTCCTTTGCCTGCATCTGCTCTTCTCTTCAGCCTCCCTGCTGTACTTAGCTTATTTCCAAAAGAGAAACCCCCTCAGAACTGCCACAGGTCCCTGGTCGTTTAGGCACTCTGTGCTGAGGCTCAAAGGAAAACAAGTAGCACTGGAAAAAGAGAAAATCCAATCAGCTGTATAAATGTGCAGTTGCACAGAGGCATGCTTGTATACTTTAATCTGTTCCATACTGTAAGCAGTAGTGTTTGAAGGGTGAGTACGGGCAGATGTCCTTCCATGGAGAAAACACAAATAGAAGAAACAGTTTAGATTAGACATTGGGAAGCAATTCTTCACTCTGAGGGTGGGGAGGCCCTGGCACAGGTTGCCCAGGGAGGTTGTGGAAGCCTCAGCGATCCTGGAAGTGTTTAAGGCCAGGATGGATGGGACTTTGGGCATCCTGGTCTAGTGGAGTTGTCCCCACTCATGGCAGGGGGTTGGAAATAGATGATCCTTGAGGTCCCTTCCAACCCAAAGCAGGCTGTGATTCTGACTCTGTTCAGTGGTTTTGAGGTGTGTTTGTAGATTGTGTAACAAAACAATGTGTTTCGTTTTCAGTTCTTCACCCAAGGGTAAGCTGTGGCCACTGTTACTCATTTTAAGAGCAAAAGACTCTTCTGACCTTATGTTTGTACACAGTTACCATGAAAGAGAATGCTGAACTTCCTTTTGACTCACTGGTCACATCCCCTAAAGCTCCTTAAGTTGAAGGGGACAGAGTGGAGGAATAGCTGGCGTGAGATACCAGTCCAGGACAGGGATGCTCTGTGCTGAGAGCCACAGGCAACGGGGCCTGACCTGAGATTACACAACCCTGGAAGCAAGGAAACCACTGCACACAGCTGCTACAGCTTGTGGCACTCAAATGTGCCCTACCAGACCAAGGTAATCACCATGCCATGTTTGCATTATATTTTGCACAGAATCATCACTTGATAAAGGAAGTTCTTCCAAGCCAAAATAGATACCCAGAGCCTTTCAAACACCAGTGCTGCTGGCAGAACCAGTAACACAGCACAGGGGCTGCGCTCCTGTTCTCAGCAGCACCAGCAACCTGCTGAGTTACTACCTGCAAGTATTTGGCACTTCTTTTTAAAGGGTATCTCCACAGATGCCTTTCAGTATATACACTTATGGAAATTCAGAAGCTTTCTTCAGAAGTTCCAACAGCTCTCCTCTGCTGGTTACCTGAGACTTAACCTATACTCCAGGTTTTAAGAAGGTTTACATGAACACGCAGCTCTAACCATCTCAAAGGTTAAGCTACTCCACTTGAAGGGAGGTAAAAGATTTTGTTCAAAGCTCCCAGCCTTACCATCAGCAGGAATTTGCTTCTATTTATCACAAAGATCTGCAGATTTAATTCCCTGGTCTCCACAGCTTTGTTCCAATCACCCCTGCTCATACTACACTATTGCCAAGCATAAACAGAGACAGGCAGTTTCTTCAAAAAGAAAACCAGGCTGGTCTCACTTCTGCATTGTATTTCTATAGTAACACCACTCTGAGCTAACTCCTGAACACAGAGAAACCAGCTGAGGCAGTTCAGTGCTGCTTCTCCCTATTTTAGCCCTTCTACAAAAGAAGCCACTTGGGCTACCAAACCAAAAGTAACACCTCTACTCAGGGCAGGATCATGCTACCTACCCCCTTCTCCCATCTTTCATGCCAGCTGAGGGGGACTGGGTGACCTAAAAATTAGTTTAGTTTGGATTAAGCTAAGAAAAGCCCCACACATGTAGTAAGAACATTCATTACTTGGCCTGTGCTGCCCATGTTTGGCCCCAAAATGCCATGGTTGTGAGGACAGCTGGGTTAGAACGGGTGAAACAAAGGTCTGAGCTGCTTTTAGGCACAATTTTTGCTCAAGACTGGCATGTGTAAAGTTACCCAAATTTCAAGTACAAGTTGGCATCTCAATTTTCAGAAGAGAGAGATACAAAATAAAAACCTGAAGGGACACCAAAAATAGAACGTTTGCTCAACTCAGGCCATCTGAAGCAATCACACACCAGATGACTTTGGTTCCTGGTCAGTTTACAAGCAAAATATCTTCATAAATTAATCCAAGGCCAGAAATACACAACCAGCAAATTACGTCCCCCCACCCCTTCCTTTTATGTTTCGGACATACCCCAGATTGTAAATCATATTATTTCCTGTCAGTTCTCCCAATAGGCATGTCTGACTAATGTTTCAGCTTTGTGGTACTAAAACACTTATTTTTTTTTTAATTGAAACAGATACACAGCTTCCCCTCCTGCTTGTCATTTTAATCCTTGCCAACTTCCAGAGCTCCAAAGGCAGGAGACTCCCTGTTCAAATCACACAACAGGAGAACATTACTGCTAGGAGCTTGAGCAGAGGCTTGAATTATTGTAACCCCTGTGTAATAAAAAGTACAGTAGTATGTTAAGTTGCAGGATTCCCTTCCCAGCTGTCAGCATTCACTTTTTAGGATGTTAGATGGGAAGGGGAATAACTCTGGACGATCTATGAACCCCAGGCAAGCTCTGCACTCATGACGTTTCCATCAGCTGCACATTTTCCTTGCAATCTGTTTTCCTACATTATTTTTCCCTTGACTATTAACTCTCCTCTGGCAGGTCCTATCTGAAACTATTTGTACCATGCTCATAAATCGCAGCTTCCTGACAGCCAGGTGTGCTGGTGGGAGAAGCAGCCATAGCATATTTAAAAAACAATCAGATGTAATAAAAGCTGAAGATATACTATGCTGCAGATAGTTATAAGAGAACAGGTCAGAGAACAGGCCAAAGATCACCTGTCTACTGGTGCAGACTACATTCTCCTTCTCTTCTAGCTCTCCATCTCTACTTCTAGCTTTGTCTTCCCTGATGAGGATGCGATCCAGCTGCTGGTATCATCTCAGACACGTATGATCACACCGTGCATCAACACGTTCAGCTCCATCTGCTGTGGTCACATTTCTGCTGTGGTCAAGCCCAGACTGATTGCTGAAAGTACTTGTTCCAGGAATTAAAAGTGAGAAGGTTTTGAGATTAAAAGAAAAGCAAGAAGCAATGGATTGGAAGATTTTAGCAGAAAGACCAGTGCTCACGAGGGATCTCCTTAAAGAGTAACTTACACATCTGCTCCAAAGGACTAAAATAATCTACGGGAAGGAGAGCAAATGAGGCAGCTTAAGTTTCACTGCCCCCAGCATGCTGATGACACTGGATACTTCTCACCATTTCAGGCTGACAGCACAACTGTGGCAAGTCCTAGACAGATTCGAGGAGTGGCTGTGCTCTTCTAGGAGCAACTCCTAGAGACCTCCGTCTCGGTTCAAGCTGAACGAGCACCTCAAAGTTTGCCATCACTGTTTCACCCAATCCTTGGTTGTTGCTTTGCTGTTAGATGCTATCAAGCATCCTCTTCAATCGCAGGTTGGGTCTGACTTCACTTCATTCCTACCTCCAAATCATGTAAGCATTGTTCACGGGACATTACCCAACATCCAAGCTCAACTCTCGAAACAATTACCAAGTGAATCATAACACACTGAAGGCATTTCCAGCTGTTAGTTCCCAACTAAAGCAGAGCTGCTTGCATTATTTTATTAAAAAGCTCAGTCTCATGGAACAACTATTTGTCAAGATGTTTTACATCTATCCAGAAAAAAAACAACCACCCTGATAGTGCAGAGCTGGCCATGGCACTGTAACCCAGGCCTGGCATTTGAAGGAAAAGATTTCTGCACATCCTGGTGTAAGTTCTGCACCTAATTTGCAGTTCTTGTAGCTGTTTTCAACTACCTGCCTTTCAGTTCCTGTTAGCACATCTACAGAGGTGTCCAGCAGACAGTGGAAAAAATTAACACTTGCTTGGCCTCTCCTTCTCAGCAAGGATGTATTTCAAGATGTCAGATCCAGGCATTTACTTTCAGAACAGATTTATCACTCTAGTTTCAAGTCCAACACAAGTGTCCATCACCTGTCCCATGAGAAGAGCCACCACATACACATTGAAGAGCCAGATGGACCAGCAGCAAGACTTTCTGGGAACAGGCTATTCATCTTGACCTTTTGCCACGATCACTAATAATTTCTGCACCAGTGTTTGTCTTCGGGGTAACAGAAACAATGTTTTATTTATTAAACTTGTCATTGAACACGACAATGTAATTTATTAGCTTTCATCTGGTGCCAAGAATTCCTGTGAAGCATAAAGTTTGCAAAAAGTCATTTCCCAATAAATCACGGCATCGAGCGAATATGCAATCTATTAGTCCCATGTGAAGGAGTAAAACAGGGACAGCAGTAAAGCAGCTACACAGAAAAAGCTGCACAGATTGCAAAACTAATTTTTAATAAAAGGGATTAAAGCCACTGAAGGAGGCTGCAGAGCTGACCACCTTTCACAATTAACGTTAAGATATTTAGTTAGCTCAGTACTACACAACAGGAGGTTTTTCCCCCCATTTTAAGACTGGATCTAACACAAAACAACATTTTCTTTGTTAGATACACCTAGAGACTGGAAATCCTAGCTAAAGAAAAGGATAAAAAACTTGTCAGGGCACAACACGGCTACGAGAACTTGTCCTGATTTTGCAAACACTTGACAAGGTTGCAGTGTCTGCCTAATAGCTTCCCAATCAGAACAGATGTTGGCTTGAGCACAAGTGCATGCGTGCCCCTAAAACACAGACACCCAGACGCAGCTTTATTGATGGTGCGACCATTCAGAGCGCACAAAGTCTCTTCAGGTGCCTCTCAGTGTTTCCTTGGATCGTTCAACACCATGAGGGTTTTCTGTAGCTTCACAGATACAGCCTCAGGTGGTGTGCAGCAAGTGCCTCTTGCTGTCTAAAAAGTGTGAAGCTGCCTCCTAACCACCCTCCTCACACTGACTCACACCAAACAGAGGGTTACTGCTGAGCAGCTAGTAAAGCTTGCATGTTCAATGAAACAGGAAATCCTTCACAGGATCCTCTTCCTGACCTCCTCAGCCAGTTCACAAGTCCCTTTACCTCTGAAAGATTCTTCTGTACAGCTCAGAGTCAAGCCTGAAGACATATCCCAAATTATTAATACTCTACCATCCGTACTTTATTTTTCCTCCATAAACCCACTGTTAACTGGCCAACAGGGTTACTTCAGCCTTTGAAATACACTAGCACAGGAGGCCTGTGTTGGCTCATGAGCCCAATGACCTGATGCTCACAGTCACCCTCTGCCTTCTTGCCTTCCATTCGAATATTCCCAAGGCAGCGCCCAGGTCAGCTCTAGGGGAGCACTGCTTCGTTTTCATAGGGGTCAATTTGGTATCTTTTTTAAATTGAAACTATAATTACTGCAAATGCTCTTGAGATGCAGCACTGCCATCTGTCATCCTGAACTTCCACAAATGGATTGTTTGCAATGCTTTCTTTTTTTAATACAGTTAAAAATTGAAAGATCTCTCCAAAACACTCTTTTCTTCTACCTGCTGCTTGTTTCATCTCTGAATCTACCTGGACAGGAAAGTACCAGAAGAGGAACTGCTCGATTCAAAGAGAGACATTTTTTTCTTGTAGTAGCAGATATGTTTGGCAAATGGGTCCTGGCTTGACAGATGCTGATTCTCCTTCAGTCAACTGCTGGCTAGATACTGTCATATGAGAAGTTACTTAAAAATCAAAACCATTTGAGAAAGCACCCGTTATTATAGCACCAGGGAGGCATATACAGTATCACCACAGTGACGACAAACATAGGCATGCTTACTGACAGCCCAACTAACACAGACATTTGACATCCCCATGATGCTTCACACCAGCCTGTCTGTAGAGCCCCCGTCACCCCAGTAAGCTGCTGCCAGACCCTCCAGCCCCCCAGTTTAATACACAAACTCTGCACTTTCCACCATCCTCAAGTCTAGTAGCCAGGGTTGTAAATTCATGAGATAACTCTGGCAAGTAATCGGATGCCTGGCAAGGCAGAGAGGAGAGACAGGGGGGTTATCTAATTAGCCCTCATCCCTGCATGCTCTCCGACTGCCTAAAAGGTCAAAAAAGTAGGTTAATATGCCTTTCGCTTCTGTCTAGCAAGTCTTACCCCGCTGACTATGCTGCAAAGCTTACAGGACAGTTCCATTTCATCCAAAGGTTTCAGTGCAAAGGACTGCAGGCTTTAAACTAGGAAGCTGATAGTTTGCCTACATTTAAGTTGCTAGGTAGAGATGTGATATTCCTACAACTTATTCACGCTCCCCGGCATTCCTTCCCTTGCTCAGGTAATTCCCAGACTTGCCTATTCTTTCAGTGTTTTTACACTTTCCTTTCTGTTACTCCACAGGCCTGACCTCTCAGGTTTGAGCTACAGGCAGGCAGTATGCAATCTAACACTACATCAAGTTCTGCAGAACTTTTAATAAAGACAGTTTATGCAGGAGCACAGCACACATGTGGCAGCTTCAATCCATGTCAGAGTTCTCCTTCAATTTAACATGAAGTTAATACTTAGTCCATTTGGCCAGTTTTCACCTTACCAAGCCCTGAAATAGCTCTGCCTGTCCTAACAGCTTCATGAAAGCTGTATTTGACCATCCAGAGGGGCTCTGTCCATCCTGAGCCAAGATCACGCCTCTTCTTAGTTTTGCATCCAAAACTCTCCGTGATGACCCCTCAATTCGCACAGCAACAGGACTCAGTGGATAAACACAGCCATTAACTGCTGCAGTCAGCATAACACAGCTGCTATTTTACCTCATTTCTCCATTTCATGGCTCTCTCCTCCTTTGAATTAACTCACCAAAGGATGGGTCTCTCGTTTCTTGAGCAGGTCTCAAATTGCAAGCACAGGCTATCAGCCATGCACCAATCACCTTGGCTAGCAGGAAGCTTTTTTTAAATCCTGGTATTTACCAAAGCAAAAAATAACTGGGGAAGGCAGGTAACAGGACATGGCTTTCAAATTCAGCAGTCTGACTAATGGAGAAGAAAGTATCACCTGAAGAAACACAAACAAAATTCCCTGAGAGAATAAAGAGTATTTTATTTATGGTGGCTTTGATTGGTGGCTTAAGGCAACTGCTAAGCTTATGTCTTCAATGCAGCCTCAACCCTTTCTTCTTCCGCACAAAATCCTCTTACTTAAGTGCTGTTTTCAGTCTAGTTTTAGCTGATGCTGCTAAAATTGTTAGATCCTGGGTTCTGCTTTCACCCAGGCTGGTAACCCTCCCACTTTGCAACAAGGACGTGATTGAAATTCCATGTCAATGCACCAGGAAAGAACCCAGCTCCACTTTCTGTAATAAAAAGACACTGAGGACATCTTCATACCCAGGGAAACAGCAGCAGCAAGGGCATGCTCTGCAGCACGGCTGCAAAGCCTTTTGAGCCAGGTCTTGTGGCTTTAAACTGAGAGTCAGGACTCCTAAGTCAACCCAGCGCTGAGAAATAACACAGGCTATGCTGATGAAGTATAAACTAGTAAGGTTTAATTTGCATATAGCAGGAATAAAGTAGGTAATTTATGAGGAGGGCAGGCAGATAAGGCAAGTGTATGCAAATACATTCTGCAGTTCCTAAACCCAACTTGGAAGCAGCAGCACAAAAAGCTCAAGCTGTGTGTTTTCCTCCTAAACCTCAGGAGAGGAAGGTATGGTGAAAGAACAGTACCAGATAATACAAGAAAATTCACCTTACAGCTTGATGCCAAGGCTCAGGTCACCACTCTAGGAAACACAGCACAAGATATTATCTAATGCAGCTCGGGCAATTCTAAACAGAAGCCTATTTTGGGCAGAAGTAAGAGATAGATCCTGTTTTCGATTCCTCACTCAAAAATTCATTGTATCTAAAAACCCAGAAAGAGGACAGGATTGCCACTGCATTGGACATCACCCAGACAGCACCTATTGTGGAAAATTACAACATTTTAATTAAGGAACGAGCAAAGCAGCTTCCTCAGCATGCTGCGTGCTCTTCCCATCATAAATATCTCAGCACAACTATCAGGGAAACGTCTTTAAAACTTGCTCAACCACCATTTACCCTCATGCCCCATTAAGGAAGTTTCAAAAGCAAACATCTCATCCACCACCCAAAGAGCTCAGACTTCCCAAGACAACCCCTCTGGAATCACCTGTCCCCATCCTGCTTTAGGATGTTAAGACCATGCAAGTGAACTTTGGCCACCAGATCAGGCCCAAGTGATGGGGAATCCCACATCACTCAGCCCAAGTAAGCCACAACAGCTCGGTGTTCCCCAGATGCATTGAAACTTTCACTGAACAGCTCTTCAGCACCCGTTCACCATGGCTGGTCAGTCCTCACATGAATGTTAACAGGAACATCTCATTCATGGACAATTAAGTATTTAAGAAGGCATCACAGAAAAGATTAAGAAAAAGGACCAGCAGGTTTATACTCCAGCTTATAGTGGCCACGATTCCATTGCAGTGGCCTGGATTTTTGATCTCTCTGTTCAAGTCAGAGAAGCTTTTTAATTAACACAACCTATCAACACAACTCCTGGGCTAGAGCCCAGCTAGAGAGAGCAGGAAGCTCAGGAAAGGCTTATGCTGTTCAGATGTGCTCCTTTATGCCACACAGATTTCATCCACAAAGAAAATTCAAGTCTGAAGGCCCCTGGTTTCAAGCAAGATCCTTTTTACCCTTCTTCCTGGAAATGGCAAAGGAGGGACTTTTTAGAAGGGGGCGTAGCCATAGGATGAGGGTGAATGGTTTTAAATTGGAAGGGGGTAGATTTAGACTGGATGTTAGGAAGAAATTCTTCACTACAGAGGTGGTGAGGCTCTGTAACAGGGTGCCCAGGTAGGAGGTGGCTGCCCTCTCCTTGGAGGTGTTCACAGCCAGGTAGTGGGGCTTTGAGCAGCACGGACTAGAGAGGGTGCCCCTCCCCAGGGGATTGGAACTTGATGATCTTTAAGCTCCCTTCCAGCCCAAACCATTCTGTGACTATCACACTGGATTAAAGCAGGGTAGATAACAGGGTTTAGCACAGACCAAAACTCCAACCTCCAACCTGCTGCCTGCGCAGGCACCCTGCAGAACCCTGCAGAACCTCACGCTTCCCCTATAAAATTGCCAGGTCTTCAGCAGACACAGAAACAGTTTTATTTCAACTTGACGTAGCACTACTACACCCCAAACCAAAACACCTCCCTGTAATTTTACTTCAGAGTACAGAACCATTTGGACTTGGCCAACCATCCCTCCAAAGGACAGGTGGGGAATAACTGCTGGTACTGGTGCCCCCCACCCAAGCACCCACCTGCCCAAACCCAAACCAGACGAGCGTGCAGGACCAAGTACACAGCACTGGTGAGCGCTGTGTGATCACACACAGCCCCCAAGTTCACCAGCTACCCTGTGCACACAAAAGCCAACCAACAGAAAGCAGATCTGACAACTGCAGAAGTAGAAATCAAATAGGGTCGCAATGCCTCTTTTCCAAAGAGAGTAATTTCACTACTCAACTAATGAGGACTAAAAATAGTAACTCAGAAGTGTTGAGCTGCAGTTTCATTTTGGTTTATGCCCAGATGTCAACTAGTAAGACACCAGCATATATAGATTTACCATATGAGGAAATCCTGTTTGAAGAACTTGAACCTGCGAATCTTTTTCCTTCACCAACAAACCACAAGATCAAGAGTCTCTGCAATGGCAGCATTCCCTATCCCAGCAATATCCTCTAACTTGATTATGTTGGGAATTTGCCTTTTAAGATAACATTTAGCTAAGCTAGTATATTTGGCTAATAAAAACACAGGCTCTACAAAATTGCTTAACTCAAGTGTTTCTCAGGAGGCACAAGGTGCAAAGGACTTGGTCTCCCCTGACCAAGTGCTCAGGCTGTACAGTGAGGTTTCAAAAGTGACACCATCTGTTTGGAAGACAGACCAGCTCAGTGTTCAAGCAGCTGCAAAAACTACCTGGTGCAGTTTCACAAATCATTCTATGTTGTTTTGGTAGCAGTTGCACAAAACCAGGTTATTTATCAAGCAGCAATGAGACAATCAGCCCCCACCTTGAAAATATGAGCTACTCTTGAGCAGCACGTGAGGTTTATGCAGGGTGTCAGCGTTGCACTGTGCATCCTTGGCTGTACTTCAGTGCTTTTTAGCTGCCTCACAAGTTCTGAGTGGATGACAAGCAGCCAGTGCTGCACTACACAGCCTGGATTTATGGTTGATTGAATTATAAATTTTACTAGAACTGTCCGCCTTCTCCTGAAGAGTTGCACAGCTGAAGGAACACCTGCTATCGTGATCAGGACAACTTATGTAACCTGGGAAGGAAGAGTTTTGTTTTTACAAGGAGTACCTAGATTCCATCCACTCATAACCCTCAATTCCAGAAATCTCAGCAGATCCATTCTCCCAAGTCCTGCTTCACCCTGAACAGCGCATCCAGTTTATTTTTAGCACAAGAGACAGCATCTATCCAGGCAGTTTTCAAGCTTCAAGTGTTGCCCTGCCCTGTTTCACCAAGCACCTGACTGGAACGTGGACACGCTTCTCACTTAAGCTCACCAGGAGCAGTTCACACCTGAGGTGGGAAAGAGGAGACAAAGGTTCTGCTCTGCAGATATTGGTGACCTCATGGCACCACGAAGGGGGGTGACCTAATCTCCTGTACCATACCTGCTTCTCCTGGCTGTCATGGAACTCGCTGCTGCCTCCAGCAAAGGGGCCATTTCAGCATTGCAATGCTCCAGTTTGCTGTCCTGTTCTCATACCCACTAAAATGCAAGATCCTGGAGGTACTCTAACTGGGTTTGCACTTCAGTTGAAACCGGATGCTGCAACTGCACTACCTGCATAACTACAAAGAGAGGCTGAGGGAGCTGGGCTGGGTCAGCCTGGAGAAGAGAAGGCTGTGGGGGGACCTCATTGCAGCCTGCCAGTCCCTGAAGGGAGCATACAAACAGGAGGGGAATCAACTTTTTAAAAGGGCAGATAGAGGCAGGACAAGGGGAAATGGTTTAAAGCTAAAGGAGGGAAGGGTTAGATTGGATATTAGGGGGAAGTTTTTTTACAGAAAGAGTGGTGAGGTCCTGGAACAGGCTGCCCAGAGAAGGGGTGGATGCCCCATCCCTGGAAGTGTTCAAGGCCAGGTTGGATGGGGCCCTGGGCAACCTTGTGTAGCTCCAGGCCTGTGGCGGGGGGGGGGGGGGGGGGGGGGGGTGGAGCTTTATGATCCTTGGGGTCCCTTCCAACCCTTGCCATTCTATGATTCTATGACTAAGAGAACTGAAAGAGTTGGTAAAGTTTAAAACATCACCACAGATCATTTGCCTTCTGCAGACAAGATCAGCATGCTCCTCCTGGGCCTAAACCATGTACTCTGCCACCATAATATATGAATAAGAGTGGCAGACACAGATCTGCCCCTGAAGTCCTCTCAACACCACAGACTTGCATGGAACCTTGGAGGTTCTGATCACATTCCTCCTACGCCCTGTGGTCTCCATCACCAAACACAAAAAGAATAAATCAGAAGCTTATGCTGTCTTACAACACTCAGAAAAATTTTTAAAGGATTTGTGTTCTACCTCCTCCAAAAGGCTGATATAGTTACATTTAAATCCTGACTGGATTCTTCTTAGAACATGCCTTCACATCCCCTTCAAAGAAACCGGTATCACAATCATTGCTTTACACAAAGCCTACTGGTTTTCCTGGAATTCTTTTCCTGTGAGGATCTGTGCCATGGCAGAAGGTAAAACAGTTTGTTGGAATCCTGATCAGAAATCCTACGGTCAGGTTTCAAACACACAGACTTCAGCATCTTATTTTAAGCCACACAACTGAAATAAGATGCTCCACCCTGTCACTCAGAAGTCAGGTACAGCATCACATTTGTTCAGACAAGAACAGAGGAGCAGAACCTTTATCTTAAGCTTTGTTCACCTTTCACCAGAAACTGAAGACTTTTTTATCCCACACAACATGGGTGGCAGGATCACCAGGCTCTCCAGCTTTAAAGAAAAAACAAACATAAAGGTTCTGCCTCAAATTCTAATGGTTGGCAGTAAGGAGGATTACACTTGCTTAACCAGCCTTTACAGTACTATAAAGCCAGGGACTGGGTTGCTACTTCCTAAAGCTCGATACATTTGAACATTCCTCAGTTGTGTTGGAAAACCTGAACAGCAAATTCCCAAAGAACACAGAGTGTTTCAGTGATTCCATACAGGTGATTCCATCTGCAGGGGTTACAGTGCCTGGGACAGGCCCCACAGAAGCACCTCCCCATGCAGGCAGAGCTGGGAGCAGCCCAGGGCCCAGGCTGGTTCCCATTCCGATTGCTGGATTTGTTTGGAGCTGAGAAACCTGCCCTCTTTACACACTGTGCCAAAATGAAACTGAAAGGTTCTGTGACCCGGGCTAATCCATTCAGCAGACAGGAGATGGTTTTGCAGGGCCCAGGAAACTCGAGGCTCTCCTCCAATACACGGAAAGCTCCCATCCCCGCAGAGAGCGGCACCCACTGCTGCAACGCCGCCTGCTCTGACCGCGCTCGGTTTTCCTGCATTTTACAGATTCCACGAGGTCTCAGTACACCTTAACGAGCGAGTCCAGCCTGCGGAGGAAACGCCAGCGCACGGGGGACGGGTAACCCGAGGCTGACGAACAGCAGCAGTGGCAGACTGGGCCGCCGCTGCGCCCGTTCACAGCCACCTCAAGCGGTAACGTTCGCCGCCCAAAGCGGAAGCATTCCCTCTGTAAACACCACCCCAGGTACCAGGCCCCGAAACCTGGAAGTAACCGGACAGCAGAGCAGTCGGACGGGCCCAGCCGCCCCACCGCCCGCCCCCGGGCCCAGCGGAGCCCCGCACAGAGCCCCGCCGCCCCCAGGCCAGGCCACCCCTCCCTCTCCCCCAGCGGCACCAGCTCGGACCCTCCCTCACCACCACCCCGAGGAGAACGGGCGAGTCCCAGCCGCCCCGCTGTGAAGCGGCCGGGGGATGGGGGGGCGGAAAGCGGCACAGGGACCGCCGGGGCGCGGTACCGGGGGGGATGGGAGGGGGCAGCGCCGCCGGGAGGAAAGGGGGCGCAGGGAGAGGGAGCGAGCAGCGGCGAGGAGCCGGCCCCCTCGCCCTTACCATGGCGGCTCGGCGGGGCTGCGCTGGGCGGTAGCAACGGCGGCGCCTCCCGGTCCCGTCCGGTCTCCCTCCGAGGCAGGCCGCGGCCCTTCCACTTCCGCCGTTGCCTAGGAGTGAACATCCGGGTCAGCGCCGCGCCGCCCCGCCCCCTCGCCGCCACCCCGCCAATCAGCGAGCGGCTCGCCGGCCATCGCCAAGTATGGAGCGCGGCGCGCGACGGGGCGGGGAGGGGCAAGAGGGAGGAGCGGGAAGAACCATTCCCATCCCGGCTGGGGGAGGCGGGGCGGCGGGCGGAGGGACCCGGGGCGGGTAGAGGAACACCAAACGGCAGTGAGGACGGCGGGCGCCACCACCTTCAGAGCGGGGGTGAGGCCGAAAGGAGCGCGGCCAATCAGAGGCGGAGGGGCGGGGCCTGCGGGAGGGCGCGCCGGTGGCTCAGCGCCGTGGCGCCGGCCGGCAGTGCGGCCAGCGGCGCGTCCCTGCTGGAAACGGCTTTTAAACGCGAAAACACAGGTACGAGGCAGGCCTTTAGCACGGAAAGCATCAGCCCGAGCAGGTAACGCTTTGACAACGTCATCAAGGCTGAAAAACGGACCTCTGAGAGGTTATTATGCCTAGAGCGCCACCGCTGCCTGCAGCGCATGGGTCCAGCTGCACAGCAGCAAGGAAAAACAACCAGCCTTCCGGAAGTTAATTTGAAAAGCGAGTGTTCAGCCTTCTCTGGGAGCTCAGCCCTCGGCTCAGCGAAGCGTGTAGGTATCTGCTGAAAGCTGCGTGGATGCTCGCGTCGTTCGAGGACAGAGATCACCAGCTCGGGGAGGGGGGGATGCACAAATACCACATTTCTCCTTTTCTCAGGCTGTCCCGGGAAGAAAGCGGGTTTCCTTCCGCTCATGTCGGAGTCCTCATTTCAGTGACCTCAGGTAAACTGATCCCGAGCCCAGGCTTGCACAGACCTGTGCAGGGGAGAGCCGCCACACACCCACTCACCCCAGGAAAGCATCCGATCCATGACGTGACAACACTTTTCCTCTGCAGCTTTCTTGGCACAACTACTTGGCCCACGTTTCACCCGAGCATAGGTGCCAGGATCCCCACAACCCTCCACTGGAGCTCTCTGGCTCCCGCACTGCAGAGTTGGCCTTTGTGAGCCCGAAACCCTTTTGTTGTTCCATTTCCTTCCCAGAGTTTGCTGTAGGAACTGGAACTGCTGACCAGGGGAGTGGCACTCCTCTTTTCCCTTGGATGTAACACTGCAGTACATCCTTCCAGCGGGGGACGACGGGGCCAAGCTCTGACTTTCCACTGAGACGTTATCCCAGATGTTTGTGACTGGATTTTCCTAGCTATGGGATACCAAACAGGACCTGCTCAGAGATAATAACTGACTGCTTTCTTAACATAACAAGGGAAACCAGCCTTGGCTTTCAGCTAGCCAGCTGATTTCCAACACGATAGCTAGCACCCAGGTGTAACTTCTAACATCAGTTTGCACAACAAACCACCACAGACAGGCATAACAGCTACCCCTGCTCACACTAACTCAGAAATCACAGGTATCCTGATGTCAATCGCTTCTGACAATGTTGCTAAGTTAGCCTATGCTCCCTTTTCTATTCCTCTGTTGCCATTTTTACACCTTCAGTGCTTTCAGTGCAGGAACAAAATGAACCCAGGAAGCAAAGGACAGAAACAGGAGAACAATCTCAAAAAAACCCAGGAACTATTTTACCTCATGGAAAAACAAAAGTGCCTAAAACTGCATCAATAACCTGCTGCCAAATAAACCCTGAGATGGGAAATAATCTTGCCATGTCTGGCAGAGGCAGTTTATTCTCCTCTAGAGTCTCTGAATTCAATTCTTTACCAACACCAGTCCACCTAAACTCTTCAGACTCCCAGTTGAGGACAGAATCAGTGAACCTGAAAATACATGTTCTGGACTTCCTTATTTTTGTCACAAATCTCATCCAGTAAGTATTCAATGAGCACTCTGCTTTTAGAGTTACAAAGAGAAACTCTTTTCTAGCTGCTTCCTGAAGAAGCAAAGCAAAAGCAGAGGTCTGCAGCCCAGTATATTTTAAACAGTTTGAGCTCCAAATGAATGTTGAGGCCAAGAGGATGTTTTTCTTAGCGGAAGAAATACAAGCATCCTGGATTTTGTTTTCCTGCTAATAGGTATAACGAAGAATAAACAGCTGCATTTTGTTTTCCCATGAATATTTGCATTAAGAAGATCTGCAGATTCCTTTTGAAATGGATGTAACATCTTTTCAAATGAGGACCAGCTGCTTGCTTTGCTTGTTTATAGCAGGACTTGCTTAAGGGGATTTTTTTTTGCTGTTGTTTGTTTATTAAGCAGTAGGACCAGACTCTCCCTGGTAGGCTCCAGTTTGCAGCGTGGAGCGAATCTCTGCAGGCAGAAGGCTACATGTATGTAACTCCTGTTGTAACCATCCTGCCTTCTGGGAGGATTCATGGAGGGGCTGATTCCAAATACAGCTGATCCAGAGATGGCTGATAAATCTGAGTGCTGTGAGGTAGTGCTACCTGTGCTATAGGCCTTCCCCACTCCTGCTGGCATGGAATCACCCACCTACACAGAAAGCAGCGTGCTGAAAAGGCTCCCATCAAGCCTTACACATCTTTAAAACGAGGGTCTATAAACAAAGGAAGCAAACAATGATGTCACTTGACGGCTTAACAGCCCTACATCATCAGATTCATGTGCAATTAATAACAAGGCTTTTGATCTTGCAGTCAGCAACTATAAAATACATGTGCTTTCCCTGTACACTTGATTATACTGAAGGAAGCAAAGGGATAAATACTTATTAGCATTACAAAGTACTTTTCACATTTTGCCAGAACTTCATAAAGCATCTGTGGGCCAACACGATGTGGTTTTTATTTTATCCTCCTGCATGCATGGTGAAATGCTATTTATTTTGTTTATTCCAGTGTTTAGCAAGGACCAACAGTGACTGTGAGAACACGCTTAGAAACAAGGTCCTAGAGAAAACTTTGATGCTTTGCTAAATTTTTCTATTAAAGAAAAAGCCATCTTGAGCTTTTTCTCTTTTTTTAGGTCAGATTGCCCATTTTCTTTCATGTCAAGCTTGTGGCACTTGAAAGATATGTAAACTTTTATTAGGGGTTCTCATAAATTGAATTTACTGCTGCAAGAGTCTTCCAGCAATGGTAAAGTTTAGCTTGCTGGGTTTTATTAGTCAGAGTAAGTAAACCAGCAGCATCGCTTGATTTGAGGCTGAAAACCAAGAATTTCTTGGAAACTAATATAGGAAAAAGGTACCTACAACACTACCCAATGCCTTGGAATTCTGTATTCAAGCCACAGATAGTTCTCTCTATGGAGATCTTTGTACACACTGTCAAAATAGCACACAAACAATAAAAATACCTCCCTCCCATTCCAATTCCAGGACAACTTTGCTGAGGGCGGAATATAAAGGTTTTAAAACTTTCCCCATTCATTGCAGGAACTGATGAGTAAAGCAAAATACCATGTTTAATGAAAAACAACATATTGCCCATTTAGGGTGAGGTTTGAGGCATTCCCCCACACACACCTAAGAATGCTAAAACCAGACTTTTTTCCAGTTCATCAGCACCCAAGCAGATCTGCTCATTCGATTAATGTGAAAGACAATAAACCTAGCAGCCTAAAATGTCCATATACTGACTAAAAATGAGACAGTCAACTACCAGTGCAGCACTGTCACAGTAAAACGTCTCAGAAACTAAAGGTTACACACACGCACGAGCACATGTATCACTAGAGACAAGTTTTTTCTGGCTTTGACCATTTTCTTGCAATTCTTTTGCTTTAATAGGTAAGACCAAGTCATGTCTTGCATCCAGAGCAAAGAGCAGATTTAGCCACTCAGCCAAAGCCAACACGCATAGAGAGGGGATTTGGCAGAGAGTCATGTTAAAGAGTCACATCTCTGTTATCTGGGTCCATATCTTGGACATAGAATATCTATCTATATTTATTTTCCCCTACATATAAAGTATCACCCACTAATAACAATTGCTTTATTTCAATCCAAAAGTACCTGCCTACATTGTGAGAGCACTGTGTGTGTCTGGACATGCCCTGGAGTTGTTTGCAGCTACAGTGTCTTCACATGTCCCACAGATTTCAATCCAGTTCTAGTCCACAAAACCTTTAATACACAATGTACAAATACGAAGATGTATCTGAAATCCCACCTCACAAACCCCAGCAATGCTTGTTCAGAGGACTGGGAGGCTTTTTTTAATAAAAAATCAATTCAAAATAGTGATCTGGAGGACTGCTGGGATCTCTAGTTTTCCAGTGCATTCCACTTCATTGCATATTTTAAGATGCTGTTAATTTCTGTGTTCACAACTGCTCATTTAACTTCATATTTTAAGCACAGAAAGCTTGATAGACAGGAGCTTTCAGAAATGTCTTTACCCTGAGCAAAGAGAGTATTGAGAACATTCTTGTCAAGCTCGGTCATTAACTGTAGTAATAATGTCTGCAGCTTGTCATTAAAAAAGAATCAGGGAGAAGCTGATTAAATGCACCAGAAAGAAACAAAACTTTCCATTCCCTTACTTTTTCCTTGACACGTTGCACTTCATTTGAGGTTTGCTAATATACCAGCCAAAAGAATTGGAAGGGCCTGGATTCTTTCTTAATACAATAGTCACGGTTCACTAGTTAGAATCTGTATAGAATTAGCCAGTGACATGGACGAATGGAAAAAACATACTTCAAGAGCTGAAAAATAGCACTCTCTTGCAGGCTGAGTCGTTGGAAACCCCCTATCAGTACAGTGCCTTAGTTCTTCTCTTGTTTCCACTAGTAAACTTAAAGAATGGTGACAGAATAGCATCCAATAAAGGAGGAGAAATGGCATCGTGGTGCTTACGCCTGTAGCACAAGAGTTAGTGAAAACTCAGATCAGTCTTTCCATGCAAGACCTTTCCTCCAGAGATTTTTGGGGCAAGCTACATATTCACACAGCAAAAGCAGCTTAAAGCAGAATTAGCACAACGAGCTGTGACACATCTTGTTCCATTTTTCAAAGTTCCACTTCAGTCAGCCGTACCTGACGACTGTAACCAGCAGTACCACACTCCTGCATATAACATTACATCAGCTTTGCAAAGCTGGCATGAAAAGGCATTAGCACAGGCACAAAACGGCCTTGCTTCTTAATGTGATCACCATGAAAAGACTGCATGATATTTCACTCCCCATCACGAGCTGGCTCTCCTAATGCAAGTCTACCTCAGCCTTTAGACTATTGTTCATCCCCACAGTATCTCCCTGCCTTCCACATCAAATCAATAAGAAAAGCAAAGAGGACTTAATGGAGTCTCTGGCATTTTTCCCATTTTAGGGCAAAGTCCTGCTGAGGAGGGGTTTCTTTTTCCTCAGACTTTGGACTTAGACTTTTTTTGTTGTTGCTTGGATAACATGAAGGCTTTGAAAGAGGAAAATAAGCATCAGTATCTGCTGGTGAATGCAGCTTGGATCTGTGAGGGTAGAAGGAAAAAAAAAATCCCAAACAACAAACAGGAGTGGAGACCAAGAGCTGAAGTTTCCTGCACAGGTCTGATTCTCTCTGTACCATGAAAGAAGAGCTCTGGAAGTGCAGACAGTGAAGAGGGGGCCCACTACCACGTCTGTGTCAACCATTTCAAGCAGATAACTCCTACACTGCTGTCTTCCTCTGCACATCACAGCTACTCTTGGCAGGAAAAAAAAACAAACCAAGAAACACAAGTGTGTGTGGGAGGTGATTCATGTTATTTAAAACTACAGGAGAACTTACATGTGTATTCTTTGGAAAAGAGGAGAGTGAGAGCAGATTAGTATCCAGTGGGGAAATGACAAGAGGGATGCTACAGGATTCTTTGAAAGAACAGGCTAAGAGGCAATACACATGTCCTGGGGAAGGGTCAAGATTTAAAAGAAACTTACTTGGAAAGTTTTGTAACAAAAAAATTATTGGGGTGAGGGAGAACCATCCTCTACTGTTCCATGTATAAATTAGGGCTAGCAATTAAAAGAAACAACTGTTTTTCTGTTGAAAAAGGGCTTTGAATTCTGGCTGGTGCAGCCCCACAGAAGCTCCTCACCTCTGCATGGATTCTTCCACTAGACAACAGGGAAATAACAATTCTGAAGAATAATACTGGTACCTAGTCATCTTAAATTCCCAGTTCTGCCTCTAGCTTGTCTGATTGCCATCTGTTGAAGAACTAGTAATTTATGTAAGTGAATGCCTAACTTTTCGGCTGGGAGTTGATACACAATTTAAGT
Source organism: Laterallus jamaicensis coturniculus (assembly GCA_022605575.1). NCBI lineage: Eukaryota > Metazoa > Chordata > Aves > Gruiformes > Rallidae > Laterallus > Laterallus jamaicensis. The sequence goes on from JAKCOX010000081.1 coordinate 550,094, forward strand.
ATAGCATTATGAAAAATGGGGATACAAGGTCTGAACCTACCAAAAGTGGACTCCCATCAGAGAAAGGCGAGGATTTGTTTAAGCTTTCTGGCTTTATTTCAGCCTCCTCTAGGTTTTCATGTATTTATGTACTGGCAAGAAAGGAGAAGGGAGTGTGAGGGGAGAGGAGAGGGTAGGAACCCAGGGACAGCACATGCTGGGCTGTAAAATGCAGAAAGGGTTTTTCAAAACCGCATGTTCTAAACATCACCTTGGAGTCACACAATAATAAATACTCAATATTACACTGAGAGGGTCTAATTGCCAAGTAACTATAGCAATGGAGAGAAAAGGCTGTCTTTGGACACATTCCCTCCTGCCTTAATTTTTCCCTGGGGTGGGGAAGGGGTACAGAGAATGTGCTCTAGATCCTTAATGGATAACGTTTTCCAGAGCCCCCTCTGATCAGTCAGTGACTCTGGGGTTTAAAACAAGCAGACTGATTTCTCAGAAGGAAGCTGGGCATTCAAACAATTACACTGAGCAATTCAGTCTCCATGTTCCTGATGCAAGGCTGTCAGAAGACATTCAGACCCATTACACAGCAGCATGACCATTTATGAAGCTCCTCACAGCCCAGCAGCTTCCCTCATCCCTAAAGAAACGGCTCTTTCCAGCACCCCTAACAGCCTGAAAACGAGTAAGTGTGAAGTGAGACTATACATTGGCCTGCACTGAGTATTTGTGTTTGCCAAAAAGACCACCACGTTTCTGGGGTGGTTTTAAACACTGGTTTCTGGAATTTAATTTTTTTGAGGGGAAAAAAAAAAGTGTATAATTAATTATCTGGAGGCTTCAAGTATCTTTCCCCTCCTGATGTTTTCCAGAGTTATTTGGAAATGGGAGGGTGGAGCTGGCACATTGGGATGTACCAGTGGGTCAGTGATTTCAGAAAACACTTCTTTATCCAGTCAGGGAAAAAACCCTGCTTGATCCTGTTGGTATTTTTATAAGTAACCTGAGGTATCACTTTATTTTGGATACCAACTATGCAGCAAGGCAAACTAATTTCAGTAAATTGCAGGGGGAGGAGGAGAAAAGGAGGATTTCTTTACAGAAAGACAAGAACTACCTTCCCCAAGAAAACATCTTGAACCTGCAAGGGCTTAGTTTAACCATATGCCTGCCAAAAAAGTGTTGGGCCTTTTTTTAAGGGTTATTTGGACTTTTAAATGAAATAGAAGTAGTAGGCAATTGTAATAGTTTAGTGATGCAGGAAGGAATTAAACTAAATCAAATACAAGAAAAACTTGCATCAGTGCTCTAGATCAAAACCCACTGTACTTAAGAGAAATAAGAGACCACAAGCGATGATGACAAGAAAAGTTTTGCCAACCTCAGAGAGCTTTGACTTCTCCTTGTTGCTTTAGCCTTTAATTGAATAGTTAAATAACTTCCAGTTTTACAAAGTAGTAGATCCTCCTCCTCTCCAACTTGATAAAGAAAACTGCCAGGACTTGAAAAACTCAGAGAAAGTAATCACAGCTAAAAATTGCCTTACCAAGTGTGAATGGGGGCATTATTACTTGAAAAACACTCTATTTTTTCACAAGGCTTCTAGAGAATGACTTTCAGAAAGCCTACACAACATTTGCAGCATGAATTTCATTACAGTAAATTTGAAACTATTCACACTTACATTCATATTTCCCCACTGCTGTAGCACACTTCAGGATATGCCAAAGACCCATAAACCATTGAGAACCCTTCCCACAACTCCTTATGTAAGTATTAGCATTCTACTGTATAGAATAACTTCTTGAATATGGTATTATTACCTTCCTGACATGATTCAGCTCCTTTTTTTCCAGTAAAGATGATGTGGTGCTTAGGTTGCTCTTAAGTAAAAGAGGAGATCCTTGGGACATTAACAGGGATTGGAAACACCTTGTTTTTTCACACACCTGTATTTCATTTCAGGCCCTGAAGAGTTGTTGAGAACTGCCACCAAAGGTACAGGAGCTGTGTAGAAAGAAGCACCTCTGTGAGTCTTGGTGAGGGAAAACCTACGTGGGAATGTGTGTTCGGTAGGATATATTCAACCCTGCGGTGAAAGCTGGGCCCCTACAGCAAAGATCGGCTCTTACCAGGGCTGAGGTGAGAGCGCTGAGGGGAGCAGGCCGGGGGGGAGGCTGGGCCCAAGCTGGCCGCCTGTGAGAGATGGGGGTCCTGCCTTAGGCTGGCGGATACGAGGAATTAAAAGGACACGGCGGGTGCCCGAGACGAAGATTCGGTGCCCAGGAGGGAGACTGGGGCTGTGGTAAGCCGGGCCCTACGGGGAAAAGCGGGCTTCTGGGCCAGTCCCAAGGTCGAACCGGGCGGCCGTCGCGCCCTCCCGCCAGTAACCTCGGCAACGGCGGCCGGAGCGAGGAAAATCTCGCGAGATGTGGCGCTCAGCCGCTTAGCTGCGTCGGCGCATCTCGCGAGAGTTGCGCGGGGGAGGAGGCGAGGGCACGGCCTGAGGTGGGAGGGGACGGCTAAGATGGCGTCGGAGGGCGAGCTGGGCAGGAAGTGGGACCGGTGTCTGGCAGACTCCGCCGTCAAGCTGGGTAAGGGCGGGGAGGGCAGGGCGGAGGGGGAGGACCCGAAGAGGGGCGGTGGCGGCCTACCGGGCGCCCCGGGGCTAGGAGGGCCCGCCGTCCCCTCGGCCCTGCGGTGTGGCCGGGCTCGGTGAGGGAAAGCCCTGTGAGGCCTGGTGCTCCTGTTCGCCCCGAGCCCGGCCTAGGCCGGCAGCGGCCTCGCTGTGGGACCTGGCGGGGCGGCAGGGTGTGCTACGGCTTCTCCCTCAGCGCAGGCCAGCGCTGCCCCGGGGGGTCGAGACCGGCGCGGTGGGAGAGAGCCGTGCGACCCTGGGCCTGGCAAGGTCACCTTGGGGCAGCACGGACCCTCGCTGGGCCCGCTCGCGCGGCCTCCCCGGGGCTTTTCTCCCCGACCTGGCCCCGTCTTACCCGCGGTCCGTTACTGAAGGGTCGGTTTTGACTTCTGTTTACTCGTCCCGTTGAAGATGAGCGGTTTCCGTGGGAAATTTCCCTCTGCGCTGGGTTCCGCGGCCAGTGGGACACTCCTGCCCTAAATGAATGGGCCCCGGGTAGGCATAACCGGGTCCTTCATTGCCACGACCTCGCCCGCCGTTAGGTTTGCTGTGACGACGGCTTTCGGTTTCCGAAATCTCTTTCTGCAGAGCTGTTCCCATCACTCAGTGTACGAGGTGGGCTGTGTTTGTTGAAAGCAATACGCAGTGTGACACGCTGATAGCTTTGGCATGTGTAACTTAGTACTGTGTGTGCAGTTTGACATTGAGAAGGTTTCTATCCGGCGTCCCAACCCTGCAGGCAGTTGTGCCTTTTTTTTAAAGTATGAGAACAATTCTGTTGACTTTCTTCTGCATTTATTTGTCCTTCAAGTTAGGGCTCCACACATGCCTGCAGTGCTTCAGATCTGCAACAAACCATTCATAACATTTCACTTAGGACTGCGAGTTTTACGAGTGGTTGTAACTGTGCACACACGATTCAGTGCTCTTCGCGTGACAGGCTGGCAAATCGACTAGACAGTCTTACATAGCAAGTCTTACATAGAGTGAGAACTGAAGTATCTGACACGAAGGGTATGTGTTCCATGTTAGTGCAGAAGTCTCTTTTAGAACCATAAATAATATCTGAGAAACGTGAATGTTTATTTCTTGTCGCTGTAGTGGCCTTATGCTTGAAAGCTGATGAGGAACTCTGGGGGTTTAGTTGCCTAATACTTTTCCATTAGAAAAGATGTTTAATAATTTTAAGTAAACTGAAACTTCCATTGTTTATAACAGGCCTTTGAAACGTGTCAAGTGCTCCACAGCAATGTTTTGCCTTATGAAATTCTATTCAGGTTTGTCTGACAAACATATCCAGATATGTTTATGTTTCTGTAGCTTTGGTTGCTTTATCATAAAATATTAAGTATGCCAAATTATAAACAAGAACTTGCTCTATGCTGCAGCTGTACATGTACATGTAGGAATCCAGTGCATGGAAATTCTCTCCGGGAGGCTGAAGGAAGCGGATGCAGGGTTGATTACAATGTAGCACGTCTCTTCATCAGGCCTTTCATTTTAATTTGGTGTTTTCTTCCATTCTAAAGTGGAAGCAAAAGGAAGAAAACTTGCTTAGGCTTGCTGCACTAGTGCTCTAGACCAAGGGTTCCCAGTATTAGCCTCGTGATGGCATTGAGTAGAGGTCTCAGTTCATGTTTTTCATTAGATTTCCCAAAAGGACACATGGGCTGCAGCTCTTTAATTTTATCCTTAGTGCTAAACCCAGTGTGATGGCCTCAGACACGTGTTTCTCTTCATGTGTGATGGTGTTTTTCTGTTTTGTGTGCTTTTACGATTGATCCAGTAACTGAAGCGGCTGTGCTGGCAACCTCCCCCATGGTATTAACACCACATGACTCTGTATGAACTGTGCAAGTTGGAACTACCCAGAAGTTGCTTCATACTCCAGTATTTTGTGACTGAAGATGATGATGACCTTTAAATGTGAAGTGAGTCGGTGGCCTAGCTTTGCAAACTGTTAACTGAGTGCTGATAATGCAAACATTCTCAGGCTATCTCAGTGGACGTGATTGTTTTCTCTGCAGGGACTTAAAAAACCTGCGTGGTGTGATGATTGTTTTTGTAATATTACTGCAGTGTTTGGTGGAGTTCCCAATAAACTATCAAGGGTGGGTTTTGTACTGGGAAGAAAGAAAATAAGTAAAATTTTTTCACTGGAGAAATTTGCTGCTTGTTATGTGGGATATAGAGGTTTACCAAATCCTCACTTCTTTGCTGGACTTTTCTTCTTGGTGGCTGCAGTTTCCTTCCTGCATGCTCCTTTACAGCCTTCCTGAGCACTATCGCATGAAAGATTTTTCCAGTCAACAGCTGGGGAAAAACAAGCATCAGGATTAGCCCAGTGTTTTCCTATTCCAGACACTGTAAATAAAGGAAAACACTGAATTTCTGAAGCCTTGCACACAGGACAGTTTTTCCAGTGTCTGTGAGAGCTGTAGAGACAGATAAATCCCATGGATTAATTTGATGGCTGGAGGGACATGGGAAACAGAAGAGAGCGAGATAGGAGGTAGCAGCTATGAGGATGACTTTTTTAGCAATACTGTGTTTTTAAATAGGAGCTGGGGACCATGCAGTCTGTCCTGTCTTGTATTAGGTGGTCGGTCTGTCCACTACAGTTGCATAACCCCCTGTATTTGTAGTTGGCAGTGTTGTTTGTCCTTATGCTGCACTGTTTTAGTTGGAGATCAAGCCTCCTGGAAGAGAACTTGATCTCCTGCCACTAAAACGTCCAAAATATATATTTATCATATGTGCCATCTTTTAAAAAGCTGTGTTATATTTTTGACCTCTTGGTCACTACCTGTGTGCATCTTGTAATTTAGTGTTAAAACTCTTTCCTGTTAGTTTTCAAAACAGAATGCGTTGTCAGGCTTAGTTAAGACAGTATTTAATTTCAAAGAGTTCTATAAACTTCAGTATCCTTGCACAAAACATTGAAACATTGTTTAGTGGAGTTGATGTGCTAGCCTCCTTTTCATTAATACTGAATTTATTTGTGTTGCTAATGGTAAGGATGTAATTTTGTTCCACTTCCCTTTCTAAATCTGGCTGTAGCCGCTGTGCTTTGTGTATGTAGTGGGCTGGGTTGTGCTTTCTTGGCTGACCAGGCAGTTTCTCTGATGGGTGATCCAGATCCTGCTGGCTCCAGCTTCACACCATTCTCAAGAATTTTCACCCATGCAGACACTTAAATAATTTAACTTACTGTTCTGCCTTTCTTCCTGATCCTGATTTTTAACTTACCCATCAGAGAAGTTGCTTGTTTCCTGCGTAGGGAAGGAGAATCAGACTACAGTAGCTTGCTTTTTCTTCCCAGCTTGCTAAGCTTTATGGACTCCTGCATCCACTCCAGCCTTCACAACCATGTCTCCTTTTTATCAGTAGAGATCTGCAAAGGGGGGACAGGGAAGTAAATAGTATCATGGTCTTCCAGCTTCAACCCTGTTTAAAGGGCTTGTTTGTTTGCTTGATAATTCCTGCCTGTTTATTTGGAAAGACAACTGCTCAGGAAGGACTGTCAGAGCTGTTTCTTCTCTGTGAGGCTATAATTTTGGACAAATTATTATTATTATATGCTGTTTCCAGGGAACAGGAGAGCCATAAAATATGTAAGGGAAGAGAGAATTGTGTGCCTGTGTCTGTTTGTTTGTTTTGAATTTTTTGTAGTTTTAAGTGAGTCAACTGTAATTTACCTGATATTGAAAGGTAATCTGTTCTCTTCTTGGCTGTGTGAGTTGAACTGCTGTGCTGAAGTTGATTTTTTGCAAGGGATGAATGTTTTGATGTGTGTGTCTGTGCCTGACCAAAAATTCAGCATGGAAGCTTGTAAATAATCCAGTGTAGTAATGTTCATTTTCCTTTAATCCTCTGTTTTGACATCTGAAAATAAAACACTTCTAATTTCCATTTAATAGGAATTTTTTAAGAGGAAAGAGCGCTTTCAGTTCTCATGCAACTGTTAACATGATTTCTTCTGGCTTGCATCATCTGGTCTGCTTAAATACTGTTTCTGTTAATGGCAAGGGTGAAGTTGTATTGTTTGTGTCATTCCACAGATTGACTATTTCAGAAAGAAGCATTGTATGGATTGCAATGTCAGTATTTTTTAAATAATCCTTCACATGGTTATGAATAGGATAAAGTCAGTCTATATAATGATAAAACTTGATTATGCTTTCTGAAAACTGGATTAGACTTTCTCTAAATATACAACAATCCTGAAATTCCTGTTTTGAAGTGGGGTTTTTTTTTGCTTGGCAATGGTAATGTGGCCATCCAGTCTTAGCTACCAGGTCAAAAGATTTGTCTTCATTTGGGATTTTGGTTTTAATATTGATGAACACGAATACCATATGAGCACACAACTGCATTGCTATGTGAGCGTTGTAACTCCATGTGATTTTTCCTTTGTTGTACAGGAGAAGATCCAATTCTACTGGTTGTATCTTGCAGCTGACCAAGTAGTAGAAATATTAACTTGGTCCTTGAGAAGTGGCAGCAGTAGGTGGGAACATCTCTTTGTTCTTTGTTATATTTGATTTAGTTTTCTGGGAAAATCCTTTTGGGGCTGCCAGCACATCCTTGATGATAATAAATGGATAGGGAGACGTTTGAGAAGCATCAGGCTTCTTTCCTTATCATTTCTGCTGGTGAGATGCCTCTGTAAGGCTTCTTGCTCTAAATTCCCTCTGTTTCTTAGCTGGGCCAGCAGACGTCAGTAATGGTCAACCTAGGCTGGAGGGGTGTGAAGAAGCCTGATTGCCAACTCTCATAGTTAGGCTTGGAAAAGCCCTAAATGTGACTCTGTGTGTGTACTCCAGCTCAACTTCTTTTTAGTGATGCTGCTGTCTTCATTAGTGGAACATTTGAGTGTGGTGAGACAAGGTAGAGTTTTCTGTCAGAGGTATATTTTCGATTTTGATAACTTCTTATGTATGTGTTTCTAAAATAGAGCACAGCCCTGATTTTGACTAAAAGCTTGGTGCAGTGTTTATGAGATCCTTTGTTTTGGTGTGTATTCAAATGCAGCTTCCACTTTTCTCCCATTCCCCTTTTAAAAGAGGGAGGAAATGCGTGTACCCTCTTGTCTCACCATCTTACTCACCGGTGTGGGGCTGAAAAGTCTAGTCTGACTACAAGATTAATCTTGGGAGATGATGGGCTAAGGGCGATGCTTCCTGCTGCTGTGTGCCCATCTGCAAAAGTGCAGCTGTTTATCCAAGTTAGCCTTTGGGCAGTGGTTGAACTGCAGGAGTGCTTAAGGGTGAAAGTGGCCCCTGAAAGCATGGCGGGATTTTTGTATCATAATGGTATTTGGATATTTATTTTCTGTCATTCCAAGTATTCTGTGTTACTACAGTCAAATGCTAGAAGAAAACATAACACACTTCTCTTCCTGTTTCTTCCTTGAGTACTCAGTATATAGTTTCATTATGTTTTCTTCTAGTGTCCTTGCTCATTCTTCTGTCCGCTATGTAAACAATCCGCACAACGGGGGAGAGGAGAATGAAAGCTTCAAAGTTGGTGTTTGAAGAAAATCTGATTCCTGCCAGGAACCTTGCTAAGCGCCTGCTTAAAATTAATTCTCTGTGAAAATAAGTGATTTTGTGGTCTCAGGTTTCTCACTGGTGCTAAGTGCTGCCCTACAAGGGTCCTGGTGTATGAAGAAGGCTTTCCTCCCTGTTTTTGCAAAAGAATTATTGATGGGTCTTGTCAAAGTGGGAATGGAGTGGGGGCCAGGATGGGACACCCTAAAACAGGAGGGAGAATATAGTGTGAGTGTTGCTAGTGATTTTTGTTGCTTTCAAGATCTTTGATGTTCTTGGGTATTTCCTTACCTAAAGCAGTTTTTAGTGCTGGACTGAGGTGATGCTCATTTGAGACTTGCAGTGCATCAAACAAGTGGATGAGATCTTACTGTTGGACCTTGAAGCTGTTGCTGCAGCACTTTGCTGCCCAGTGAAAAGCTAACTGAGCTCAGTAGATTTTTCTTGATCCTAATGGAAGCTGTCTTTCTAGCTGGGAAGAAGTCTTCTCTGCTGGGACAAGTCCCTGACCTATTTTAGAGAGTCTTGTCTGTACAGAATGGTTGCTGTTTTCTTAGAACAGGAAGCCATCTTCCAGGAGCTCCTTCTTCATTTTATTTCAATCATTTAGTTCTTTTAATTGTCAAATAACAGAATCTGAAGGAGAGGAGGCTGGAGCGCTGTACTTTTGTATTTTCTTGTAGGGAATGGCAGAGAAAAATTATCTGATGACAAAAAGAAAACTATTAAGTAATTTAAAAACTTCCAGCTGCTATAGTAACGGCAACACATTTGCCAGATGTCAACAAGCATATTTTAATCCTTCTATTTTAAGTTTCAAGCTATTGAAAAATAGTATATCTAGGTGTGGCAGTTTTAATAGCTGTTTCTCCCTGTAGCTACTTGGGTAGCCTAGGAAAGAACAGTGTAGTATCACTGTTGGTGGGACTGTTGGTTGAATTTATAGAAAAAACTTTTCCCAGATGTCCTTAGAGGGCAGGGGCCCATCCTGAAGATTTGTGTTTCTCACCAAGACACTTTTATGATGTCCTGTTGGGTATACGGCACGTGCTCTTCTGTGTGTTAGATTGATTTGAGGGACTGTGACATTTTTCTTGGAAGGTGTATGAGCCAAAAAATTAGAATGAAAAAGTTTTGGAGATTGGGCTTTCTGCCTAATACCAATTCCATGTGGCTGTGCTGGTCTGCACAGCAGATGCTTACTGGGGAGTGAGAATAAGATGTCCACAGAACTGTCCTGTCCCCTGTTGACACTGACTAAATGAGTTTAAGCTGAAGTGATAGATGTTGGGTGGAAGGGACTGTTTTTCTAGTTAAACATTTTAAAATGTCAGAGGAGGTGAAAAATGCGTTGTACTCCTTCCTGTGGCCTTTTCCTCCAAAGGCTCTGTCATGCAAGAAAGAGAGGGGAAAATGTGCCCAGCGTGGCTCAAGCCCTTGGCTTTTCCATGTTCGTTTGTTTTTATTGTAAGATAAACCTTTCATGTTTTATTGTTATGAAGTTAAAGCCTGGCCTAGAGGTGCTGATCTTTAGTAGAAACAGCTGTAGACTGAGTGTCCCCTGCTCAGGTGGGAGGCTCTTTGAAGCAACATGTTGACTCTTTAAAAAGAAATTGAGCATGTGAGAACTTAAACCTGTAAAACTCATCAGCAGCTCTGCCATTGTTTATCTCTGGTGTAACTTTATATAGAATTAAAGTGAAACGCCTTGCTTGGCTTCCAGGACAAGATGGTTTAGCTCCCCCTTGGTCCTGGAGACACAGGAAATGACCACATAACCACAAATACTTTCTAGTGGAACCAAGATGACTGACAAACTATTCACAGAAATAGGTTCTTAACCAGACAGACTAAGAAATTAAATGTAGCTAAAGCTTTTGGGTTTAAGTTAAAACCAAGTAGAAAAGAGCAAATGCTGTGTGTACATTGTCTGACATGAGGGGGCAGATCCAAGCACTTATTGTTCTCTGCTTTTCAGCATAGACCATAGTCCCTTCCTCAGTAAGAAAAGGAATGATCCAGCCTACCTTTGGGATGAGGGAAGCTAAGGTACTTTACTGGCTTTGTTTCTTAAGTTGCCTTCTTGTACAGAGAAGAAAAAAGAATTAGCTGTCAGATCTCCTCCTCTCTGAAGCATTTTCAGTACTTAAAGCAAGTTTGATATACCTTCCCATCATCTTTCTAAACTGAACAGCCACTTCCTTCCTGCTGGAGTAGGCAGTGATAGCCTCTAAATTTGACACTGCCCTTTCATGAAAAAGAAGAATCCCTTCCATAGGACCAGGCTTATCACTGCTACAGAAAAAAGGTTTATTTGTGGGGTTTGCTTTTTTTTTTTTTTTTAGGAAAGCCCATTCTGTCTTAAGTCAGTTGTGCCAGACCACATCTGCTTAACAGTGATGCCAGGTATTAGTGTGGGGGAAGACCTAGGCTTGGTTTTAGGCTCAGGCTGAACTGCAGTTGGCAGAAATAATAAATTTTTCACCTTGAAGTATATCCTGTAGCTTGCTCTGTGGCCAGCAGGAAGGGAAGCAGTATTGATGGCATCTGTGCAGAGCCTGTACAAATAGGGTTGTAATGTGAGAGGGCATCTGAAGGAAGCGAATAGAATACAAGATGATGATGATTTCTGGAAATAGATGGAAAGAAACTACAATCAATAGCCGCTTCCTTAATGCAGACTTTTCTTAAGGCAAGAAATCAAGCAGCTTACTGCCAGGCTGGTAAGAAGAATCTGAGTTTGGTAACTTGGAAAATGTGGCGACATTAGAAACTGCCTGGGCTGTGCATTGAGATGATGCAGAATTTGTCATCCTGTAAATAACTTCTCATTGATTAGCTAAACTGTTTGGGTTGGCAGAGAGGATCTCTTCTTGGACAGGAAGCGTAGGACCAGTATCAGTCACTGCATGACAGTCCTTCTGAACTGGACAGTTCAAACAACGCCCAGTGCTGTCTGAACGGAAAGTAATTACCTCCAGAAAGTCCTCTTCAGACCTCCAGTACAACAGCCCAAACCACCAACAAAAAAAGGCAGCATAACTATGTCTTGTAGAAAAAGACTGGCAGAGGGAGTCGGGTCAGAGGGCCAAACAGTTGTCCGTTGGATGAATTCTTGAAGATAGTCATTATCCTTAATAGCATAAACATTCTGCGAGAGCCAGCACCAGCTGTATTATAGCAGAGGTAGAGAAGGAAGGCCCTGCTTGGGGAGGGGGAGTGGAGTTAGCATGGGGAACTGCTCATAGTAATGCATGATGTCTCTCCCAGGCTGCACAGAAATGCCGGTCAGTGACATGGGATGAGTAGTTAGCTGTTTATATGAGATGCTCCAAGTACTGTATCTCTTACTGTCTCAGAAAAAGCCTGAAGCTCTGACCAGACATCTGAGGAACGGAGACTTTCCCTTAGCTGTGCAAGTGATTAGAGTGAAAACCTGACCTTTTGCAAAGCACTCCGTTTCTAAAATATCTGGGGGAGTTATGTCAGGACCACTTGGCAGGCAGGCAAAGCTCTTCCCTGCAGTTACATGTTTTGTAAGCTAGTTGTAATGACCTGGTAAAGTAGTTACCTCTTGAAAAGTTGAGGTTAAATGAGAAATTTTTGAAAGCAACTCTCATTTCCAGCTCTCCATAAATACGTGTGGTGAAGCCCTAATGGGAGAGTAAACATGAGGGGGTTTGCTCTGATCATCTGTTTGGTCATCTCTGTTGTAATATTCAAGGGTTTTTAATCAATTAAAAGTGTGGAGTGCTTACTTCATTTACCAGGGAATGCAGCGAGTATTGTTTCAGAAATCTGTACCTCAGTAGGAGCTACCATTAGTATACTTTTTGTAAGGAAAAAGGTTTAAAGAGCAGAAGGAAACTTTAAAAAAACCAAAACCCAACCTACTCCTTTACTCCAGGAGGGTATAGGATTCTTTGGCATTGTTCTGGACTCAACCCACTTAGTAATATGTTCAACAGGAGCTTAAATAAGGATCACATGCTTTTAGGAATGTTTTTTAAAGTGTGTCTTTTGATTGATAAAGCTTGTTGTATTCAATTTCTTATATTGAAAGGGGAGAATTGAAACCTGTAACAGGATGTGTCTGTTGCAAAATGAACTTGAAACTTAGGTAATTATTTTAATGAGCACATGCATGACTGATTTCATTTTTTCCTCCTTTTTTAAAACTGGTACTTCCGTGCCTTATCTAAAATTCTTGCATTGAGTGGATATAATTAAATGTAGAATTTACCCACTGAGCTCAAAGTTTCTGATGTTATATTGAGTTGAGAGGAGTTTTGCAGACTGACTTCTTGCAAAAAATCTTAAGCTTACCTTCCAAGGAAAGCAAAAATTATTTTTAAATATCCCAGCCTATTTTTTAATGGTGCTGGATTCTTTTATTTTTTTTTCCAACTTCTGCAGTTACTTCTATATATAGCATAAGGATGTGAAAAGTCATTCATTCCTAAGGTGTTTAAATATGCTCCATAATGAATGTTGTGAATGTGAAAGATAAGCAGCCTGGAGCTTTCTTTTGCAAGGTATAGGGTAACACAAAGCATCAAAGTTTTGCTGCCCTCAGGACACACATTGAAGTAGTTAAAGTAGTGAGATAAATGAAATACAATAAGATATTCATCTGCAAATTCTAAAGCTCAAGGACACAATAAGTTTTCATTTAAGTGTTTCTCATTTGCTGACAGTGAGCCAAATAAATCTTAATTCCACGTTGTAGATGGTGACATAAATTCAGTAACTTTCCCTGGGATGAAAGCCTGGTTTGCTTCCCAAATCTGATGATGTACTTGTATACATTTTGATTCTAAACTGAATTAGCTGCTTACAATTACTTAAGAAAACAAGAATGATTTTTATTTTTTTTTCAGAATTGGTATTTGAGTGTGCTGAAATAAAACATAGTCTGATATCCTGAGTTGGAACAAAGAATTGCTTTAAATAACTATTATTCTTCATTGTCTTTGTCCTCACTCACAGTGTTTCTTCCTACAGGTGCTGGGTTCGGATTAGGAATTGTTTTCTCAGTCATCTTCTTCAAAAGTAAGTATACCACAGCAACCCAAGCTGCCTGGTTTCCTTGTTTCTGTCTGTTGTAGGTGCAGTTTCAAACTAAGAAATCTTTGAGGCATGGAAAACTTAATCAGCATGTTAGACCAATTATTTCATTATTGGTCCTGCCCTTTCCAGTTGAAATGGAGTTACCTGAACTTTTAACTGTTGTGTAACAAGGTTGTTACATGCTTCATCTCTCTAAACTCCTACTGTGCTTGGCTCAAATTTTGGAATTGCAGGAAACCCTGAGCCAAATTAACTGGAGCCATGTGTCTAGACATCAGTTTATGCCAGTCTTGCCAGGGTTTTAAAAGTGATCTGAACTCTTTTAGTTAGGCTTTAGTAACAGAGTAATTTTCAGTGGTATCTTGAATTCAGAGATTGCTCTCCATTCCAAACACGATGTCTTACTCCCTGTTACTCTTGTTCTGAAGTGGTCTGGTTTTTCAGCTGATTTTAGTACATATAGAACTTGAAAATGCCTAATAGGCATCTTCCAGTAATTTATCCTTTCTTGGTGCTTGTTTAACAGTGTCATGTGAAATGAACAGCTTTTCTGGACTTTAACTTCTCCTTTCTGCTTGCCTTCCCCCCACAGGAAAGACGTGGCCTATTGCTTTTGGGTCAGGGATGGGGTTAGGAATGGCTTATTCCAATTGTCAACACGACTTCCAGTCTCCATATCTTCTCCATGGTAAATTTGTAAAAGTAAGTATCAATACTAGTTGATATTGATGGGTAACCCTTGGGGTAAACCCAAACCAAAGACAACAAGTAAGCATTATTAAATGGTACATCTAGACACGGTTTAAATGGATGCTCCTCAGCCTTCCCCTAGAGAACACTAGTAAGAGGAAATCTGGGTTGCTGAGGTGGGAGCAAGTCTGTCTCCAGCTCTTTAGAAATTTTTAGTGTCTGGTTTGTTCAGCAGTAAACTTAGGAGACTGAACACACACAATTAGTTTAACAGATCCTGCAGGAAGGTTTGCCTGTGACCTGAGAACACATAGAATAAAAATATATGCTGGAAAAACTAAACTAAGGCAAGCTGCTGTCTTCAGACTTGGAAAGAGATTTACTAGGAAGAAACTGAAAGTCACATCAGGTGTGTCAGGTAGATCTGCATCTGAAAGCAGATCTCTGATCATCTGTGGGTTTGGAGTTTCTTTTTGGGGTGTTTTTTTTCAGCATTAACACACCAATCACTTGTATGTTTTGTGGCTCATTGGGTCCATAAGTAATAATTAACCTCAACAAATTGTACACTTTTAAATTTTCCTCTTCAATATTTAATAATTTCAGGATTATTGTTGACCATGCTGAGAGAAAAGATTTTAAAATTAGCAGGAACCATTTGTCTGTGTTCACAAACTGCCTACAGTACACTAAGTCCACAAACTCACCCCATTAATGTATTCTTTATTTCTTCACATGTAAAAGTTGGGACTGTACGTACATAATTTGTCATTTTGGCATCTGAGAGAAAAAGGTGTGTTCATGCATATTTTGGATGCACAAAGGCATATACTGAGAAAAGCATTTTACTGATACAGTGGAGAGTCAACCAGCAGGACATACAGCTATGTTAACACTTCAGAAAGTGCTTAGCTCCTGGCAGATCACTGTACCTGTTCATGGCAAGTACACAGAATGCAAAGATTGCCCTTCTATTGCTTGTCTGCCTATTGAGGGAGGCCTGAAGGTGTTTCTGGGCTTTTCCCTGATGCATCTAGAGTTGAAAGTTGAGTCCAGTCCTCCGTAGAGCTACTGGCAGATGAGCTTTCATTAGCCTTCTGCAGCTCTGAACCAGACATGTCTGTTCACAAATACTATCTTCAGCTGCCTGTAAAGAAAGGAAACAACAAGATTCCTGAGCAACCTCTTCAGCATAAAATACTTTGAATGGCAATATAGAGAAACTGTGACTTGGATGCTGCTGGTACAACACTGCCCAGAACCAAAAGTCTCTGCAAGACTCTTCTGGCCAGATCTGTGTTAGTGTTCCACGCCATGCTGAGGGCATTCCTCCAGTTTATGTCTTCTGAAACAAACTGGAGTGGCACATCTGTGGCTTCATGTGAATGGTAAATGCCCTGCTCACATGTACTGAGGGAATTATTCATCCAAGGATGCTTGTAACTAGGGATGTTGGGCAACGGAAAACTGACTTTCAGGTCAGCCTAGTAAGGGATTTTGTTTGGATTAAGGACTAATCTGTTCTCTGGAGCAAGGGTGGTCCTTCAAAGCATGAGGTAATTGAAAGGACACTTCATAGAAGAAGCGCAGCTGCCTGCATGGCACAAGACTAGACAAATAGTTTCCAGTGCACTGTCTCCACTAGCTTTCTCTGGCACAAAGAGGCTGAACATGCTCAGAAAGGGAAGACGCATATGAAGCCATCTAATGGTTAATGTCATTAATTCTCTCCAAAATGTCGTGTCATGGATAATGGCTCCAGGGTTATTACAGCAAAATTATTTCATTTCTGTTGGTTAGGAGCATGGAAAATATTGTTGCATTATCACTCATCTGTTTTTTTCCTAGAAAATACTGTTGTAACTAAACTCTGTAGGATTTCCTTTACAAAACTGAGTTTCTGTTCAAATGCTAACGTGTCAAAAAGTGAAATTCTGCAAGAAAATCAGCTTTATTGAGAGAGGGAGAGAGAGAAATGTAACATGGATTAGCTTGAACAAAATTATTTCTAGTTTTCCGAACCTGTCAAGTTCACAGGATCACAGGATAACTTAAGTTGGAAAGGACATCAAGGAGGTCATCTAGTCTGACCTCAAACCGGGGTCAGCTATGAGGTCAGACCAAGTTACTCAGGGCTTTATCCAGTCTGGATTCTTGACTCTTCAGGATCAAGTTCTTAATTCGGAGTTCTGAGTGAGGACAGAGAACCCTCATGATACCAAATAATCAGGAGATTGCAAAGCAACTTTGCAGCTGCTCTAGCTGTAACTTGGATCATCACACTGCCTGTCCTTTGAGTCAGTAAGTTGCTCATGAAACACTGACTCCAGTGCAAGGACCATTCTTTAGGCCAAGAGACTACTTAAAATGCAGAGTTCTCATTTGTGCTCATAAGATTGAGGGCTTTTAAAGTAATTTGATCAAGTGCATGTCACTGTGACTTCAACTGAATTTAAAATCAACATCTAGCAATCATTTAAAGGCTTAAAATGGTATGGCTGAGAATTCCGTGGCCTAAGGTTTCCTTGCAAAATAACCTTTTTCAGGTTATTTAACTTGTATTATTTATCACCCCAAAACAAACACAGCCCTGCACTTTGATTGCAGTATGGATTATACTGATGTGCAACAATACAAGAAGTTTGGCAACTGGAGCCTTTCCTCCTGCCCTTTGTGGCTTTGATTTCTGCCTGATTTCTATTCAGTCTCTGAACACTTAACTTGAACAGTAATGTTGAGGGTTATTTTTGAAGTACCCTTTTTATCAGAATAGAGGCTTGTATGCCCTGAAAACAGGGCCTGCTTCTGCTGTGAAAATAGCTGCCTAGCTTCTCCGTGCTCAGCTCTCTCAGCCTAGCAAAGGATGAACATGTTAGCCTACCTTCTGGAAACGTTAAAAAGCAAAAGGCTTGCTTTACATCCTGCAGCACCTCCCATGTAAGGAACCCAAATGGCTTTTTAATAATATAAGCCTTCTTGCTTTACAGGAACAGTGACTAATGACTAAGACTATCCCAGTGGGAAGGGAAGAGAAACAACGATTATTCCTCAGGAATAGTGAAGTGCCCCTGGAATAAGCCAACATTCTTCAGTAACGATCACCAGTAACTCTTTATACTCCAACAAACTGTTTCTGTACATGAAACAAGGTTCTGTTGCTTGTTTTGTATCATGTCTGGAAAGTGCAAGGAAGAGCTCTTCTGGGAAATAAATAATAGAAAAAATGGCCTTCTCTGGTGTGTTGACTTTGTGTGTGGGTGAGAGAGGGACTGGAAGGAGAGGACTTCATTTTGAGTACCTAGCAGCTGTGACCACCTGGGTAAAAGCCACTGTGAGAGCTCTTCAGAAAAGACAGCCACCGTATGTTCCTCTCCACTCTTGAAAGGCGACCCCCATCTAAGACAGAGTTCAAAGAAGCATTCCCACCTCATAAATCACCCACTAGACCCCTGCTGCTTGTCCCAGTGTTTGGAGAGAAATATAAATACTCCTAAGTCATGTTTGTACAGTTGCCCTGTAAAAGTAGAATTTGGTCTTCTCCAAAAGGGCAAATCCCAACTGGGTGACTGATGCCAAGGCAGTGCTGGCTCTTGCAGTTTGAATTATGGGGTGACCCAGGTTTGAAACTTCCTCAGCAGAGTGGGTGAATTAAGCAGATGTACATGCCATCTGCTTGTGAGGTTACCTTTTAGGTTGATTGTTTTTTCATCCCTCTTCTGTGGGAGAAGATAGAGGTTTTGGTGTCTGGGAACGGGTCATGAACACTTAAAGCTTTTTATTACCTTGGCAAGTCACCGATCCCAGTACTCCCTTCTTTTACGTTTACCTTAGTCCTTGTAATGACTTGTTGGCATGTTATCTGCTGCTCTTCTGATTTGAGAGGTTGTCTTTGCTGCTTCTTCACTCAGCCTTGATTTTCTAGCTCCTGAGATGGCTCTCAAGGACCTCTTCTCTTTCTCCGTGCTTGCTGCATGTTGTCCACGTAACACCAGATGTGTGTGCAAGTCTCCTAAGACAGAAAAGGAATGATCTAGATTGACATGGAGCTTTTCTTTATCAAAAGCCTGTTTTGCTGCGTGGTGAGCGCTGGCAGATGGAAGAGTGACAAAAAAATTCCTCTCCAGAAAGGAAAACACAATGGAAAACAAGTTGCACAATATTTGTTTTTAAACCATGCCAGAAAAGGAAGGGGATGGACCGAGGGCAGTCTCCTCAGTTCAGAGAGCTTGAGAAGCTCCATGTCTTGCAGAGCAATGGTAAGTGCTGTGGCAGCAGTCTTACACATCCCCCCCACCCTGTCCTGGGCACTTGTATGTGGATCTCATGCACTGAAGAAACATGTTGAGCTGTGCCCAGAGCCAACAGACATGGAAGAGCTCGCCTAGAGCAATGGACTTGTGAAATAAAATAGCTTTAATGCCAGAGCAGCATTAAAGACTGTCAAAGCATCCAGGACCATTGCTTGAGCATGTCCCTGTTTTTCCACCTCCCTTGCTGGACTGCATTCATCAGTCAGATCAAAACAGTTCATTGGAAACAGGATCTCTTTCTTCCTGATTTTGAATCATTTTATCTGGCCTCAATTTTTAATTTGAACTAGGTACTTTGGAGCCATAGCTCCTCTGTGGTTTGGGAAGTGTTTCATTGAGCTGTGTATGCACTGCCATGCTAGCAGTCTGGTAAACTAGTGGGCTCAGCTGGAGAGAAGAGCATCACCCTGGGTAGAAAAGGAGAAGCAAAAGGAGTTGAACACTGAATATAACAAATGTCAACATACAGAAAAAGCTGTAGCTGATGCTGTGTCACTTGGGCTGTGATGATGGGTTCTGATTTTATCTAGTGTCCCTGGTATCGAGTTGTCCTGCTGTGCTAAGCTCTGCTTTAGTTCAAATATGATTTCCCAGAGTTAATTCTCACTTAATACAATCTACTGTGACCTGTGATTGAGTGGTTCTTCTGGCCCTGGAACTCAGAGGGTACCTTGTTGATACTCTTTCACCATGTGACAGTTATTGCTAGAGCGTGAATAATCAGAACAGATGTTGAATACAAATTTTACTAGGGTGTGTGTGGAAAAATTGCACAATTTTACTCTAAAAAGCAGGATGTACATTTTATTTGTGCTCTTTAAATGAGGTAAGGACTTTGTTTTTCACAGCTGCCTTGCTGCTGCTTGTTTGTGTTGAACTATATATATATTTATATGCACATATATAACTAGCACATAATTGGCCTGTAATTGTTTTGGTTTAATTAAAGTTGTATTATTCAAAACCTATCTTTGAACCTGTCCATGTAGAGCTGTGCAAAATACCTCCTTGGGAGGACAAGTCTTCTGTTCCCCTCTGTGGGAACGGGACCATACTGTTCCCAGCTGAGGTTGGAATAGGAACAGTTTCCTGCTGCTTGATTTCTAATTACATAAATGGAAGGGGGAAAAGTGGAAATTGGAAGGACCAAAAGGCATGTTAAATTTGGTATAATATACTCATCTGGAAACTATCACATTTTTCCTTCATTCTTAAGCCTGCTGAAATCATTGCTTCGTCTAACTGTAGCGTGATTTGGATCGGTACCAAAAAGTGCAAACAAGATAGGCCTAAAAAAGCAGGTGTCTGTACCCAAAACTTAATGCAACCTTTTAGTAGCAAAGTTAACTGTACTGTTTTTAATAGGAAAATGGTGAGAATACAGCGAGTAAAGAAACCATACTGCTATCTAGGAGAAGGGGGCAGGAGGGGAAAGAAGCTGTTTGCTGAAAACAACTGGTTTTGAACATTTAACAACTCCCTAAGTGCTTGACTGGCCACAAATCTGACTCTTAACGGGTTGATTAGATGTCTGCTGAGGCTTTGAGATGAATAAACAAGTCATGGAAAAGCAGAAACTGCAGGGAAAAAAATATCAAGCTGCTTTTCTATTGTTTATCTGAGTTCATGTTTGATCAAGATACCGTCATTTCTTTGTATTTCAATCATGCCTAGGAGCCTTAGCCAAGATCAGGACCTTGCTGTACGCAGTGCTGTACACACAAATAAAACCCAGTCTCTGCCCTGGAGAATTTACAAACTAAACAGATGGGATTAAGGGAGGTAGAAAGGTTTATAATTCCCATTTTAAGGATGGGAGAAGCTGTAGCCAAGGTCAGCGATAAGTCTTAGAGGGAATGTGGCATGCAGCTGGGACTCTGAGCCCTGAGCCATTGACTTGATCAGCCATCCTTTCTGACTGGTTTTTTACTTGGCAGGTTGTGGAGTCTCAGGGGAAAGCTGCCCACTTCATAGTCTGGCACATCCAGAAGGGATGTTCTTCAACCACTTGCTATCCTCACATGGCTCCGAATTCTTAATGGCAAATCTCAGGCAAGTTAGGAATCCTCTTTTATGTTCCAGCAAATGATTGCTTATGTGTAAAACAGTGGGACCCTCAGCACTGACTGTGGTGTAAATGGGAATCTGATAAGGGGAGAATACTGGGATCTATATCCTGTATGGAATACAACACTGCTGTGTTAGGTATAACATAAGCATGATGCCACAAGGTAGTCGCTGCCTCAGTAAATCCACCTTAAACATGAACTTTGGTAACAGGTCGAGATAGAGGGAGGATACCAAGGAGCCAACATCATTCCAGTAGTGGAAATACAGCAGCGATAGCATAACTCAACTCTTCCAGAGGGTTCACATGGATGATTCTCCAAATGGGAAGGAATTGGTTTTCCAGATATTTTTATTGGGTTCCCTTTGAGCTTCTGGAGCCATGCAAATAAATCACAGAGGTGCCTGTTTGCAAATGCAAGCAGATGGGTGCCCCGGGGACTAAAGGAGACTGGTTGTTGTGGTAGTCATCTTCCAGGAGGTATAGCTCTTGGGAGACACTAATGGCAGAGGTGGGGTGCAACTAGCAGTGACCTGCTAGGAAACCCACGTTTTTCAGCAGTGCTCTGAACCAGCCAGGCCTTGCTGTCACCCTTCCTTATGCGCTGAGCTGGCTGGGGTTTGTTACTTCTCCCCCCCAACACACATCTCTCCTTTTCCTTGCCTCCCATCCCTGCCTTTTTAAATGGGACCAGTGCAAATGTTGCCAGAGCAGCTTCAATAGGCAGCTGTATGCAGTGCATACTATCTCTTTGCTGCTCTGAGAGTCCAGCCTGTAGCCCACCCACAGCGAAAAGCTTAAATGAGATTGAAACTAAATGGGAACATAGTTTATGGAAATTCAGCTGTGGATTGCTGTTTCTCATGTGACTTCTGACTGTCAGCACTTTGCTGTATAGCACTGCTGGGTGTTCAGAGCTGGATGTTCCTCATGGTAGTGGATACCCACCTCCTGTCACTTACAGAGGTGCTGAGAAAGTTGCTGATGACTAAAGAATCACTCCTTATCTCTAGACTTCACTAGTAGCTCTAGGTTAGGAGTGTACACCCCTTCCTAGAAAAGGTTGTGCACTTACCAGTTCAAATTCTGTTTATAAATCTGCTGCATGAAGGGGTGTGTTTCTTTTTAGGAGCTTCAGTGGGTATTCTTCCTCCACTTGAAGTTGTTAGTAGTGACTAACAGCTTACCCCAAAACCATTACTAGCCCCGTGAACCATGCATTCCCTGAGGATTCAGGAGTCCAGTGGTGATAGACCTCCTCAGGTTTCTCCCTTGTAAAATGGAAATAGTGATCCTCTGCTTAGTCTTGGCTTTAAGACCTACTTCACTCCCAGGTAAAATTCACCTCTGTATAATGCAGCTAGCACATATTCTGGGACCCACAGTTGATTATCCATCTACGCTGGATTGAAATGTGTTCCACAGGTCACAAAATACTTCAACTTCTGCTCTTTGAAGATTGCTGAAGAACAAGGCAACAGTGTGCTGTGGAAGGAGAGCATTTCAAACAAGGTAAAGCTGTGCTGTGGAAGGGGAGCATTTCAAACAAGGTAAAGCTGTGCTGTGGAAGGGGAGTGGTTCTATACTTTCTTACCCACACTTTCATTTCTTCCAGTCACCTGCTTGTCTGTCACCAGACTCCTGCGCCTCTGCTCCAGGACACTGTGCAGTAAGGGAGAAAGGGCTGTACTTATCAATGTAGTAAGAGGAGAAGAGCTACAGGCTGAAGGTAACTGCCCAGGCCGGGCAATCTCTCTCTTTAGCAGCTTCTCTGTAGGTTCAAAGGTTGACTATGGCCACAGGAAAAAAATTGTTTCATGTCCTGATGGCCCCATGTCTGATTTCTAAAACAGTGGTGCTCTGGGGTCTGTGGTTGCTGTGTCTCCCTCAGGAGTTGGCATAATGCTTGATGTTTGACAATGGCTGGAGGCCGATGCTTGACCCACGCAGAGGAGTGGTGAGGCACTGGGTTATAAGCAGGGAGACTGGGATAAACTAGGAGAGGATTAGGGTTTTCCAGCTCATGATGTCTTAAATGCAAGTTACTGTGCTCCACCTGGGAGTGACTGGGTGAAACGAAATGACCTGGAACACACATGTATTTAAATCAGATGGTCCAACTGTTCTTAAATTCTCTTCAACTATAAAGGCTGCCTGCAGTGCTCCTGCCCTCTGTCCCATGGCTTAATCTGGAATGAACTAAACACAGAATTTTTTAGCTCAAGGCCTCTGTTTGTTAGACACTCCCTGAAGATGTGGTTCTCAGATGTAAGACAACCTCTTTCCATGCCGATTGCTGCTCCTTTGTTCTTCCAGCTCCTCCCTTTTGGATTGTTTTCCTTGGTTTTGTTTGAGGGAATGGCTGATGTGTGCTTCCCCCCTCTCCTTTTTCTGGGCACTGGGCCTGTTTTTTGTTTAATTCTCTCTGAAGTTTACATGGTTTCGTAGATAATCTGTTGAGAGTTGGGATATTTCATATGTCAATAAATACATCTTTGAATGATGGGTGGAAGCCTGGAACGTGGGAGTGTTTGTGGGCTGGGACCGGAGGTGTGCTGGAAGGGCTGTATGGGAAAGTCACAGAGTCCTGCTGTCTGCACCATGTCACACAGAACAGAGAAAGGGAATTCATGAGGTTCTTTTGAGGCCTGAGAAATAATTCCCTTAAATCTTTGGGAGCATCCTAGTAGGTGACATGCTTGTGGGAGGCTCTAGTTTACTATCTGCTGAGTTGTGGATTTTATATCCATATTAGGTATAAATAGAGGTAGGTTGGCAGAGAGAGAAGGTCACTGTGACTCTGCTGAGGCAGGATGAGCTGGTGATTATTTAACAGAGGCTTCAAGGTGAACTCTTATCATACATTGGAGCAGCTGGTGAGAAAGTCCTTGGTACCAAAATTAAAACCAAAATGGCCAAGAATTGGTCCAGTGCTAGCACAGATGTCTCAGCACATTGAAGAAAGCAGGGATGAGCTGCAACTCCCATCCTGTTTCATTCAGTTCCTCATCAGCTGTAATAGCATCTCAAAAATCACAGTCCCTCTTCAGGGCAGGAGGAGAGGGAGGCAAGGAAAGCAGATTTCTCAGGGTCCCACATTTCTGTGATTTTTATGAACCACACCCTCTAAAATATGAACATGTAATCACCTTACGGATTATATTTGCATCTGTCTTCTGCAAGGAGGGGGGAGTGGGAGCAGAGGAGTTTAATCTGTCAGGGAATAACACATCCATTCTTTCTTCTGTTACCCTGAGTTAAAAAACGCTGATGCCACTTCAGAAACAGTCGCTTTGAGACTTCTGATTTTGGGTGCTTCTCATTTAAAGCCAGAAAGTTTGTGCAGGAGCCTCTTCTATGCAACAGCAGTGCAATATTGCTCCGGGCTGAGTCACCCCGCTTCAGGCGGGTCCTGGTTTCCTTTCGTAATGTGCAAAATGTTCCCTGCACACATGTGTGTGCTCTAAGCTTGTATCACTGGGTTGACAGTTTTTAGGTGTTTCAGTGCCAGAACTGTCTCTAAATCCATACAAGCACCTATTGTGACAAGGCCCTGAGCTTGGCTGGGGACTTCAGGCAGCGCTGCAAGAAAAATCATTAATATAATAAGAGGTTCTGAGCGATTGCAGCAGGGGGAAGTTGTGCAGCAGAAAATAAGATGGTTATCAGAGGGGATTTAGCTGGTTGTAATGGAGTCAGAGGAAAGCGGTATATTTGAAGTAGAAAAAAAGCTGTTTGAACTCGTAGGGAAGAGGGCACCTGCAAAGGAAAGCCAGCAGCTTCTCCCCAGCCCTCCCTGATAGAAACTGCCCCTGCAGACATGAACTGAATAGGAGAAGGATTTTGCATGACCTGAGTTGCTGGGGAAGGGAGGGAGGAAGGGAGGGAGGGACAAAGGGGCCTGGAGTGCCTGGGAGTGGGGAGCGATTGGGCAAGGTGAAAAATAAAGCGATTAAACACACTTGGACTTGCTCAGAGATGGGAGTGGTACATTTTTTTTTTTACTGCTGCCCCAGGGCCTCAAAATGCATTGGCATGACACTACAGAGAAACCACTAATCCCAGTCACCAAGGGGAGGGAACGGGACTTTCTCCTTCTCTCCCACTCCCCGAGCATTTGGACCCCTGTGGAAGGGAAGGCTGATGGGATTAGAGGAAACAGCTGGCTCGAGTCTTACCCTGCGGGAGCTCGCATTCTCGGACTCAGGAAGAGAGGAGCGCCCCGCTGCTGAGTCGCATTCCAGGTCATTTGCTGAGCCCAGATGTTTTCTAATGAGCTCTATGATAAATCCTTTGCCTTTACTACCGAGCGCAGTCCCTGCCAGCCAGGTCTGTCCCTAAATCTCACTTTCTACACATGGCCAGGCAAGTTGGGCTTTGCAGTTCGTGCCAGCTAGCCAAATTATCACTAGGGCTCGTGCCTTTCCGCTTTGCCTACACAAAGGGATCCAGCACAGAGCTCAAATCAGTTATCCTAAAGCCTGCTGGGGGTTACTGGTTCAAATTCCTTCCGTGACTGAACCTTCTCCTCTAACCTCTCCTTACCCCTCTGTATTACGAAGCTGAGGGTGGATTGAGCTGGTGGTCTGAACAAGCAGGGAAGTGCTGTTGCCCCCATGTACTCTGGGTGAATCTTAAAACCCAGGAATGGTAGTCATAAGGAGCAAGAGCATCTTTGCTCTTAGGTGTAGGATCTGCACCGATGTGGGAGTCACATGCCAGCAGTGATGGGCAAAGGCATTCCTCGCAGCCTGCCTGCCACCACTGTCCCTGACACTGCTGTCCCCTCCCTTTATCTCCTTGAGATGTTGATGGGAAATCAGCCCACAGCTTTTTTAGTAGTAAAGCTTTTCCCTCCATCTCCTGGCGTGAGTTCTGCTCCCTTCACCACAGCCATGTGTGCCCTTATGCCCAGCAGTGTGAAGCTGTTACCTTGGAGATTTCTTAGGCCTTATTTAGGGACCAAGAAGTGGGAGTTCAGGAGGTGGCAGTTGGGTCAGAGAAGGGAGCTGATAAAGAGCTGTCTTTATTCTCAGAGTTGCAATCCTGTAGCCTTTCACAAACAAGACGCAGAGAGGTGAAGTGAAGGAGATGGGGCAGGGCAGCCCATGGCATCAGGCTCCCAAGTCCCTCGCAGGTCATACCAGGGAGTTTAGCTTTTGAGAGTGTTTCTTTTGACCCTGTGTGGTGTGTCTTGGGGTTGGTGAATGAAACACCAGTCGCTGGGTGAGAGATGGAGCATGGGTCTTGCTGTGGGGATGTTGGAGGGCAAGTCCCCCCTCGTTGCTCCCTGCAGCCCTTCACAGATACACTCCTGCTCGCTTTCCTTTCCCAGCTGCCGCATGTGTTTTCTAGCATCCAGCTATGGGCAGGGAGCCTTGGAATCTACGTTAAGACACAAATAAAAGGAATAGTTTTATTTTTAACTTACAAATACACCCTTCTAATTCTCACGCCCACAGTTCCTAGTCCTGTCCCAACAAGCGGGGAGCCCCTGGCACTGTGGGTGTTTGTCAGCAGGCCCAAAACAGCAACAGCGGGTGAGGGAGGGAAGCTCCTGGAGACCAGAGAGCAGGTTTCTGCTGTGCCTGAGTGCATGAAAGCCTTGGTGATCCTGCAGCAGGGGAGGGGGCTGAGGGGGAAGAGCCATGGGTGGGTGTATGGACATTTTGGGCAAGGCTTCCCGCACCTGTGTTTTCAAGAGGCTAGTGAAATGGGCTGTCCTTAGGAGGTGAGTTGTGTCTTATTAACCCATGGTTTGCACCGCTTGGCATGGTTTGGCACAGGTGTTTTAGGGGCAGGCAGCAAGCTCCCCAGAGCCTCAAACGAGGGGGTGATGTGGAGCTAGAGCCTGAAAGCACTGCTGAAGCCGGTGACCCCAGCCAGGGGCAAGGGGCCTGGCCAGTGAGGATGGCTCATTTCCTGCCAGCAGTTGCCTCCCTGTTCTCCCTCCCTCTGCTCCCAGCTGCGGAGCGGCTGCTTCTAGCCCATGTCTGAGCCAGTGTGTGTCCAAATGACATCTGCAGACATCAGGTCTTCACTCCTTGTTCTGGCTGTGATATTGCATTGACAGAGAGGAAGGGGAAAAGTTTTGGCCCAGGGCTTTGACAGCCTCTCAGCAGCTTCTTTCATCCTCCGGCCAGCCTGCCCTGTCACACAGCACCTCTGCCTGTTCCTTCTGACACCACAAAACCTGAACTCTGCTCCTTGTGCCTGCCCACCTCCAGATTTACAGATTGGTGTGTTTTCCTTTTCTGCTGCTTGGCTGTTTATGGACCTGGAACATGACTGAATAGTGGGAAGCAGTGAATGAACTGCATGCTGGCTCGCATCGCTGCGTGCAGCCTGGCGCTCCACTCCCAGTTCACACCCCAATGCTGAGGATCCCACAAAGCACATCACAATACTGACCTATGGGCCTGATATACCTGGCTGAATTTGACCTCAATGCCCATAACCTGCTGCTTCTCATTGCACCTGCATCCTATTTTTTGTCTTTTACCCACAGACCTGAGAGCTCGCTGCCAAGCCTCTCATGTTTCCACTCACTCACTATTTTATTCAAACTTTAACAGCAGGAGCTTACCACTGGCCATGCAGGCCACGAGGAGCAGGGAGAGATCAGCTATAAGCCCAAGTTCAGCAGTGGGTGGAAACACTAGGAGATCACAGTTTGGCTCCTGATGGGGTATGCGGTCGTGGTGAAAGGCTGCTCCTTTGTCTGTTGTTGGCCCGGCACAGTTTAGGGCAGGGTAGGTTGTATCTGAGAGGATAAGAAAGTGATGATGGAAGCAGGTTTTTGCCATCCTATTTACAAAATCCTATTGTCCTGGAGCTGGAAGCAACCAAGCAGTGGGAAACCATTCCTTGGCTGGCAGCCTCCAGCCTCCTCCAGCTAACACCCAGCCCCAAAGCTTGCTTTCCTCGCTTCTCCCCAGGACCACTGCCAGGGCACCACCAACACTTCTCTCAGCCTTGTTGCTTTCTTACCATCCCCTCTTCCTCCTCCTCTGATCTTTATGCAAATCTTCACCCAAACAGGAGCCAGCAGAGCCCATCTGAGCCTTGCAGGTATCTTTGGGTTTGGGTGGTGCTGTGCCAGTGTTTAATGTGGAGGCCTCTATTACATTAATTGTGTGCAGGAACAGAGCCTTTCCGGTCTCTGTCAATTATCCTGACTGAAGGGGAGCGATGAATGGGGTTTCACTGGGATTGTGTTAGGCTGTTAGGCTTTTAATGGGAAAGGGAGAGAGAAAGAGAAGAGAAGGAGGAAGGGAAAAGAGAAGAATAGGAAAAACATCCTCTCTGGTGTGGGAGAGCTTTCCCAAACCCTTCATGGCAGACGGGACTCTACCCTCAGCACTCCCTACCAAGTGTTATGCTTAAAGGAGAGCTGTGGGTGCTCGGAGAGCCAAAGCCAGACTGTGTCACTGCAGGAGCAAGGCCGGGAAGTCACCTTCGGCCTCGGCTTTGCTGTTACCCGCGGGCTCACCCCGGTCACGTTCAGCACTCGTCTGGGACCCGCCGGTGTGAGCTCCGTGCCGGGCCGGGGGTGTTTGGGACTCTGCCTCCGCCCCCAATCCCTCCCCCGCAGGCTCCGCGGGGCTCTCCACGCTCCGCCGCTTCTCTCCGGCCGTACACGGACGGCGGGGGCTGCTCGGGGCTCTCCGCACCGCCCCATAAACCGGCGGAGCCCCGGCGGGGCGGGCAGGCGCTGCAGCCGGCGCTCCCCTCCCTCCTCCGTCCCTCCTTCCCTCCCTCCTTTCCCCTCCTCTCGCTTCCCCCCCCCCCTCTCCCCTCATCCCCTCCCGTCCCGATTGTGCAATCGCGAGCGGCAGGGCCGGCGGCACCGCCCGGAGCCCGGCACCGGGGGGAGGGAGGCGGCAGGCTCCCCCCCCGCCCCGCGCCTCCGGGGGCCGCGGCGCCGAGGATGCGGCAGCCGCCGGGCACCGCGGGGCTGTAACCGCCCGCCCGCGGCCCCGGACCCCATGGGATGTACCCGCCGTCGCCTGGGTGGTGAGTACCCCTTGGCTTTGTGTGCGTACCCCCCACTTTTCCCCTACCCCAGCGCTAAAACGGAGCGGACCTGCTGCTCTTTTTAGTCCGCCGCTGATCAGCACCAGATTTTCCGCCTCTTTTGCCTTTCTATTCCCCCCCTCCCGCTCCTACCCGCCTGCCCCCCCCCCGTCCCCCCGTCCCCCCCCCCGGTGATTGATGGCCGTAAGGATGAGAATATTGCCACGGGCAGAAATCAGTTGCAGATGAGGCAGACTTCGGGAGATCTGCTGAGCAATCCTTAAAGTATTTCCACTAACGCTTTAGCTCAAATAATATGAAAGAATAGGATCTGGGGAGCAGCGCCGGGTCGGTTGCACATCTGTGGTACAGAGTCCTTCCCATCTATTCCGGGTTTCGAACGAAACTGTGGAGGGAAGGACAGGAAGGCTCAGTATATCGATTAACCTCAAGGCCAGAGGACGAGGAGTAGTAGGGTAGTAGTTAGGGTATCTAAAGGCAGGAAATTTTCCAGCGGGCAGCGCAGTAAACTTTTGTTACTTGAAAAACTTTGTACTGGGGGTGAATTTACATCCTTGTACCCTGCACGTATTTTTTGTGTGCACTGGAACATTACAAAGGCTCATAGCCGAGACATCTCTACCTGCTCCTTGAGCTGGAACTTAGTATTTCAGTTTGTCCAAGCATTTGTGCCGATCCTAATTTGTTCTGTACAGTGATCTCTGCGTTTTACTCACAGTGGGGATTTCTCTTTCTCTCCGGGAGACATTCTGGGGACTGAACATGCTTCAGCTCATTTTCAGGCTGCGTTAAAGCTGATCCAGACGATCCCTTATGCCTTAACTTGCCTACTAACATTTTCCTTACGAGGGCACTGTCCCTTTAGAAACTTACCCTCTCAACTTTTAGGCATAGGATTAACCCCATCAAATTCAAAACTCAGCCTCTGTGAAGGGTTTGTGGGGTCAGGGCACCACAGCTTCACCATGCGGGTTTGGCTTTGGGGTTGTTTTTAAATCTGCTCCCAACTGAAAGGACTGGGAAAGATCCTAATGATACGGTGAGGCCCAAATTTCCCTTTGTATTTTTAGCCTAAGAACTTAACATCCCCTTTGCCATGTCCAACCAGCCCAAAATCAGCTGTACACAAGAGGCACTTTGGCTGTTTGAAGGCAGCCTTCCCATCTCGCAAAAGGCAGCCCGCCTCAAATTTGCAAACCGCGGGATGGGAAATGGAATTTGCCTTTAGTATAAAAATCCCAAGTGTTTGCAAACAGCTCAGAGAAGAATCCGGGCTCTTGGCTTGACCTCTCTCTGCTGAATTCCAGCTTGGGGAGTTTGCGGTCTTGTAAAGAGGGTGAATGAGCAAAGACTTTCCCGAGTGCCCGGTCGTCTTTCCGGAGCAAGGAAAAAACAGTCAAGCTGGAGGGAGTTTTGGGTGCCCAGGAAGGGCAGGATTGGGCCCCAAGCCACACTGCTTTTAGAGTAGCCTTGAAGACCTGCTCGTATTGGAGTAACTTTGCTTGTGGCGTGTTGTTGGCATTGCTGAGGTGGTGTTAAACTGGTATGGTCACAGGAAACCTGCCCGAGAAGCCGAGTAAACTCCTGGATGGTTACTCCTGCCCTAGCCCTGTGCTGTTCCCATTAAAGCATGAGCAATACTTCTGCCGGCTCTTGTGTCCAAGCTGCAGTGACTGCAGGGCAGGCAGAGCTGGGAAATTGCTCTGTCCTAGAGCCTTGCTCCTGCTCTTTTTTTTCCTCTTTTTTTTTTTTTTTTTTTAAGTCTGCTGGAAAATAAAAAACTCCTCTGCTGTCGTCACCCAGGCTTGGAGATCTGCTGCGATAAAGCCAGGATCAGAGTGCTGGCGGGACGGGTACAGCTCAGGGCAGATAAACTTCTCAACTGCTCAAATCAGACTCTTAAAAACCTGAGCTGCTGATAAACTTGTCCTTTTGGGGAGGCCTGGAGTGGGAATGAGGGACAGCCTGTGCTCTGCACATCCCGTTAGTGCTGGCAGGAGCTGTGCAGCATTTCCCAGACCTTTGTTTCTCGCAGGCGGCTGTTTAGGGAGGGAGCTACACGGGGCTGGGGGTCCAGGGCTTTCCTAGCAGCCATGGTGGGAATGGAGCAGCCCCACACTCCTTCGTACCAGCTGTGGAGCTGGGCTGGACCAGGATTGCAGTCCTTTGGAGCTGAGCTTTAGCTGTGGCATCAGGATTGGGCCGTGCTTGCAGAAGTGGCTTGAGCCTCCTCTTGCTCTGAAATAGAGCTTGGACGACTTGTCCAGAGAGGAAAAAAAATCCAGCATTCACCTCACAGTGTGATTTTGTTGGGGTTACCAGGCCTGATCCTGCAGTTTTAGGAGACGCTGTCTGAATGTCAAGCATGGGGTCAGTCCCCAGCACGTCTGGTAGCAATTGAAAATACCAACCAGGCTGTGAGCTGTTAGGTTACCCCCAAAAGCCTCTGGCCCTGCAGTGCCATGTGTGTTTATGCTTCAGCACTGGAGATACCGTGATCAGTGCCGAGGGTAAAGAGCACGGACGCTGGGTTTTATGCCATCAAAACTGCGAAGGCTGGTGTGGCATAAAGCAGGGGTGAAAACAGGGCAAAGCAGTGCTCAAGTCAGCTGGATCTCTGCTGTTGGGGCTTCGAGGGTTGTAAAGGGAGAGGGAAACTGCAGGAAGGATCCTGACCCGTGGCTGAAAGATCCACAACTCAGCCACAAACTCCTTTCTCCTTCCCGCTGGGAACCTGATCCCGCCAGCACAGCCCCGCTCAGTAGGACAGGGCTTGGTTTTATTAAGCAGGTTTGGTAATGAATGACCGAGCAAGCCGACAGCCAGCGTGATTGGCATCCGAGACAACTCCCATCCCTGGCTGTGTGATGGCCTTACACAGTGTGTGCTGAATTAAAAAAAATAATAATCCTGGTGGCCACTATGTACTAGAACTGGTTTTATCTGGTTCCAGTTATGCTTGTTTTGAGTAAGACGAGCGGTGCCAGATTCTGATCTCATTTGCACCAGTGGAGTCATTTGGAGGAGCCGGTCCCAGTTTACCTCACTCTTAAGTGAAAGCAGAACTGGGCCTGCTGGGAGAAGCTCCCCAGGGAAATCGCTTGGTGCCTGCATGCAAATCAAACACGGGGAAAAGTGAGCGACTCTTGGGACCCTTCCCAGAGGCGGTGCAGATTTCACCGCCGGCCCGTGAAAGCTGTTTTCACCGAAAAAGGAGGGGAGAGGCTGTAGCTTCAGTTCCAAGGAGAAGCGGTGTGTGTCTGCGCTCCGGAGCAAGCCGGCTCCTCTGGGGAGATGCTGTCGGGTGAGTGCTAGCGGTCAGGCTCTCGGTTAGTGATGCTGTGGAGGAGGAAGGGACGGACCCCCTTTTCACGCTGGGTGGGAAACTGGTGCTGGCAGGGGTCAGAGTCGGCTTCAGGGTGAGCAGCCCAGATGGGAGGGCAGCAGTGGCTGTGACAGGGCTCTGGGTCCCCCCAAAGCTCCAGCCCATGCCCCCAGCCCCGGCCAGGCTGGCAGTACTGCCCACCCTGGGTGGCTCTGCCTGCAGCGAGCGTGTGGGACGGCTCTGCGGGAAACACTGGCTCCGGGGGACGTGCAGGAGGGAGTCGAGCCATGCTCAGGTCCAGACATGCGAGCGAGGCCTCTGGCTGCAATGCTGCTAACAGCTGTGGTGGGAAGCGCCTCTTTGCCATATTATCTGCAGTGCGTTCGCATACGACCTACCGCTGGGGACTGGTGTAGCCAAAGCATGGTGCAGAGCCGTCCTTCCTTGGCAGGGTCTCAGACAGAGCCCCTAATGCTCTCCCTTTCCCCAGTTTGCTGAGGCACCCCGGTCCTGCTGCTCCCCAAAACTGCTGGGGGCTCATACAGGGGTTGTTTTCTGGGTCCCCAATGCAGCTTATCCTTGCTCTTGCTGCTCTTGGGGCCTGCGGGGCCCCATATTTCAAGCAGGTGCTTGAACAAGAGAGGGAAGAGAGGGTGGTATGGCACCAGGATATATTCCTGCACTTTAGGCTGATGCATTTTCCTGGCCGTGATTGTTCTTACTGCTGAAGAAATTGAAATAAATTACCAGAAACTGTTTATATTACTCTTGCCTCCTCCACAGGCCAGTACTGTGTCCTTTTTCC
The DNA here is from genome assembly GCA_022605575.1 of Laterallus jamaicensis coturniculus. Taxonomy (NCBI): domain Eukaryota; kingdom Metazoa; phylum Chordata; class Aves; order Gruiformes; family Rallidae; genus Laterallus; species Laterallus jamaicensis. The sequence continues at coordinate 582,583 of JAKCOX010000081.1, forward strand.
AGCAGAGCTCCTTTAGGACCCTGTCCTAAGCCTGTCCACAGGTAGATTTCCAATGACTTTTGTAGGTAAAGGAGCTTGGATTTTTTCCCCAGACACATAAACTGAGTTTCTCGAGTGCTCAGTGCACGGTCAAGAAGCCAGATTTAAACTCCCAACGTACCAAAGTCTTTTGAAATCCTGGCCAAAGCAGAGAGGGAAGAGAGCTTTAAAAATGCTGTGCTGCTTTTCTCTGTTCCTGCTGTAGTTCTGTGAATCGCCCGACCATGCTCGACTGGAAATTAATACGGTATGGAAAGGGAAGCTCTACCATCTCCTGCTTTTGAAAGGAGCAAAGACAGCCAGATCCACAGCGAGAAGGGACATGGCTTTTGCTCCATTATCTAAAAGTTTGTTAGGAATGGCTTTTTTGCATGTTAAATAGCAAAATTCCTAGGGTAGCTCCCTTTTTTTTTGGTAATTTCTTCCCAGATTTGGCAGCTCAGCAAAGCATGACTGAAACTTTCAGCTCAGAAGAGACTTTAGTGTTGGGTTAAGCACTCCTCTGTCCTGCTGTCCTGAAGAATTACCTCGAGATGTTTCCAGTGCGTAGCTCTCTTCCCTCTCCCCTGTTGATCAGATTCATTTGGGCTCCTGCAGGCAGAGTCCTTTAAAGGATGCTGCACTGTGTATTTTTTGCAGCCAAACTGGAAAATATAAAGCTAACAAATGCATGTTTCACAGAAAAAAAAGGGGGTGAGTACCGAATAAGGGAACGTGCTGAATAAAATCGGTTCCTTTAATTATTTTTTCTCAGTCCATAGTGAACTTTCAGGTTTTCCCAGTTCAGATATGAACTCTTCCTACAGATTGAAATACCCATAGTATTTCTTGGAGTTGGACTCGATGATCCTTATGGGTCCCTTCCAACTCAGGATATTGTAGGAAAGCGAGTCGTGGTGGAGATGAGGTTCCTAAGAGGCCATTCCCTGCAGTGCTCCTGTGTAGCCCAACCCTGTGCCGTGGCTGTTTCTGGGGCAGATGTGTGTTTCTTTCCAGCTGTCACCAAATCAGATGCTCGCTGTGGCTTTGTTTCCTTCTCGATGCCTCAGTTGCCTTCCAGCCTTCACAGCCACCTGCAGCAGAGACGGCTCCTGGCCACCTCCTCACATGGGAGCAATTGCACCCAAGTCCTCCAGCAGCGACACCCCCCTCACCCCGCAGCACAGTGTCCTTGTGTGACCCCCTGGCACAGCCCCATCCCACCTGCCCTGCGGTGCAGTGTTTCCCCCCAGCACCTTCCCAGTGAGGAAGGAGGAACGCGTGCTGCAGCATCGTGTGGGGTAAGGGCTGCTGGCAGCCATCCCTTCCCTCCTGCCCCGGGCAGCCTCTTCCCTCGAAGGAAGCCTGGCACTCCAGAGACCTCCCTGTGCTCTCCCACACTCTCTGCAGCTGTCAGCTCTCTCACTGTACTGCGCTTCCCATCTCTGCTCTTACGAGTAGGGAAACTGAGGCACGGAGCATTGCACTCAGCAGTGTGTCTCTGGGGCCTCGTCTTCTCCTGGCAGCGTTGTCCAGTGGCTTTTCTCAGTGAAATGGTGCCAATAACTAGATGGAGACAAAGGCAGGGCCCAGTGCTGCTGTGATTCACATTGAACACCAGATTGGGGTTGCTCTTGGCAGCTTAACATGGTATGGCTGGGTGGGAAGCCAGCTCTGTCAGGCCGGACAGCCATGCCACGTGTCCAGGGAGGCAGGAAAGGAAGGTGGAGGTCCCAGCTCTGATCCAGACCAAGAGCTGAAACCTTCACTTTGTCCATCTCTGCTGAAATCCATCTTGTGCAAGGACTCAAGTCGCTGATTAGGGCTGAAGTAAGGCTGTTCCCTGGGTTTGTACTGGCTTTTCCTTAGCTACAGCGTGGGGCTGACACTGTTCCTGTGCTGTATCCGCAAGCCTTGAGCCTTGGCTGAGCAATGTTTATAAAGCTTAGGGGGTTCTTCTCTCTCAGAACCTGGGATGCTGTGTGTGTGGCCATGAGCACAATGTACCTGTCTGTGTTTTTATGTATTTGGCAAAATTGCAAGATTCTGGATAAGAAAAATACCTATAAATATGTTAAACTACTCATGAAAAGTTCCCCATGTCCACCTGCAGGCTCGCCTTCTATTATGGTGTAAACTTCCCACTGGAAAAAGAGGGTAAAACTGATTAGATCTTTTTTATTTTCCTCCAGAAGTGTTTGGTTTCCAAATGGCCAGGAACAGCTGTGGGCTGGATGGTGGGAACGTGGCCTCCGAGGTAATTCCCGTGATTGTCCTCCAGCCGATGGAAGGATGTAGATTTTCCCAGCTGCTTCCAGGCGTTGGCGGGGACTGTCCTGTTTGCGGGACTCCAGAGAGTCCCTGGGAGTGCTGGGATGGGAGGAAGGTGACACAAAACATCTGAGCTACCATGAGATCCAGGCTCATGGGCGGCTCAGCTGTGGGTTACAACTCCTGCCTGGCTCTCCGGGCTTCGCAGGGAGGCTGAGCTGGTACAGCAGGGACCTGTCAGCCTTGGACATGGTGCCCCTCAGCTCCGTGGGCATGGGGAGAGGCTGGAAAAGGGCTCCAGGGCCGCTCACCACAAGCCTGCAGCTGTGCCTGCGCTGAGAAGTTGTTTGTCTCTGGAGCCAGGGATGTGCCAGGCTCCAGGGCTGAGTCATTTGATTTCTCCGATGTGGCCGAGGAAGCTGCCGTGCGGCTCCCCGCAGGGGCAGAGGGGGGGACCCTCACGGCCCGATGGGGCTGCCGGAACTGAGCTGAACTTTATGCTTGAAAAGCTTTGACTAACAGGGGGAAAAACACTGTGCCCCGGTGTGGAGAAGAGAAAGAAGCCCCTGTGTGCAAGGAAGTGCCTGCTGCTGCCGGCGGGCCAGGGCCAGGGTCAGCACCGGGGAGCGCACGCTTGTTCTTTAGGGGCTGCAACATGTAATTTAGCTTGTCAGGGAGGAATGTGCTCGCTGCCTTTATTTAATCGGGAGTTTGCAAACCTGCTCGGGTGCCTTGTCCTCTTTTTTCCCTTCCCTTCCCAGCCTGGGGGAGAAGGAACACGGTGCTTTTGTCTCCGAGCCGGTGGCTACTGTCAGATGAATGGTTTTAGTGGCAGCTCCGTTCGCATGACTGGTTTGAACCATGCTGCAGTTGGGAGCAGGCTGTTCCCAGCCCCAGCTCCCTCCCAAACTCAGCTGCATCAGATGTTTTCCTAGGCACTGGCATAAACCTTGTTCCTTACCAGAAACGTGGCCCTGCGGGTTCCAGGGCTTTCTCAGGAGAAGGAAAACACCCCGTGGATGTGGTCTGTTCAGAGCTTAAACCCGCGGGGCGTAGCAGTGCCCCGAGGAATGGGGTGAAGCTGCAGCTGCTCCAGCTCTGTGGAGGGACCCAGCTCTCCCTGCAGACCCGAGTGGCAGCCGTGCTGCTGGGGGACCTGGTTACAAACATCCCCACTCTGGGAAGGAGAGGGCTTCAGTGTATGTTTAAGTGCTTTCCTGAATCCAGGCCAGGTCCTGAGCTTTAGCGGAGTACAACCTCACTCATCTTCCTCTCCGTATCGCCCAGATGCTCGAGGATGATCCCTCAGGCCTCTGGCAGTGGGTCTGCTCTGCAGAAACATCTCTCTGTTGAACACCTCCTGCCAGGAATAAAGAAAGGTCCCAGGGAAACAGGGCTGTCAGCACAGGCAGAAATGTTTGCTGCTCTGCTGCTGGGCAGAGAAGCACAAAACCCCTGGAAATAAACCAGCCACCACCTTTCTTTGGACAGAGGAAATTGCTGCCTAATCAGGCCAGTGGAAGTGAACTTGTGTGCTGACTCCAGAGGAATTTTGGCTGTTCCCTAGGGGGTTGTGATTGCTGTTTGGGTCACATCCCAGCTCTGATGTTGGAGTCCCCTTTGGGAATGGGGGTTCCTTAGTATGGAGCTGTTGGCATTTGAGGAATGAGTGATGCTTGGTTCAGAAAGCCAAGCAAACTGAGTGCATGTGTGTGTGTGCAGCTTCAGCCGTGTTCCTCTGAGGAGAATTCCCCCACTGAAATGAGAAATGAGTAATAGGGGAGCAGAAATAAGCCCTGAGAGTTTTCTGCAGACAAATGTATTTAACCACATCACTGTTAGTAATGGGAGTGCCAGCTCAGGGGTTAAAATGCTCTGCCTGTCCCAAACCAAGACCCCTAAACCCTGCTTTTTGGGGGTGTGCTCACTGGGTCCACATGGACATGTGCTGGGCAGCTGAGGAAGCCAGGGCTATAAAGGTTTTGCTGTGTTAGGCCACTATGGCTCCCCTATCACCAGAAAATAAGAAAATTTAGCAGATACCTCACCTGATTCCTTCAGAGATCACAGGGCCAGAGAATGGGGATGCCCTTTTTGGGGATGGAGCCTGGGGAAGCATCTCTCTCTCATCTCTCTCTTGATTGAGATCCAGGAGGTTGGGCTCGGTGGAGGGGGTAACATACTAACCCCAGACATCTGAGCTGGGGCTATGAGAGGTGCTTAGCGACCTGTCTCCATGGTCTGGTTAAACGTGGTGGTCCTCTGGCCAGGGATGTGTTGGTGCAGAGAGAGGGAACGCCCAGCTGGGACTCTCCAGCGCAGAGCTGCCTGACACCAGTGTCTGATAAACACGGTGGTTTTCCTCTCCTCCACGGCGAGCTGGGCGCAGGAGCCACGGGCATCGCCAGGACTCTTTCCAGTGTGGGCTTTGGAGCTTCCTCTGGAGAAATAAATAGAAGGAAATAACAAATAACGTGGTTCTAACGAGTATTTTCGTGAGTGTCAATGTCTGCCTGTCGCCACAGCTCCATCCAAACCCCACAGAGGAAAAAATGTCCCTGTCTCTGTGATGCTTTTCCATTTGCCTTTCCCCAGTGAGCGTAAGCAGGCACCTCAGCCGAGTGCAGCCTGGGGTGAGGAACTGCTCACCCAAGCAAGGTTTCTGCTCAGTAGTAACAGGCTCCACAGGCTCAGTTCCCGTCCTCAGAGCAACTGTTTGCTAAATGCAAGTGTCTTTGTACAAAATAAATGCCATACCGGTGTTCCCTGCGGGTTCCCAGCCTCAGGATGGAGGTTTTCCACATGTCCTTGCTTGCTGCTGCCTTGCAGCGACACCTGCTGCGCATTTCCAGGAGGAGAGGGAGCTTCTTTCCCGGAAAAGCGGTCCTTCTTTTCTGGGAAGGCTGGCAGCAAGGCCAGCTCTGGCTCCTGAGATGGGAGAGGAGGGAGTGGGAAGTGTGCTCCTTCCCCAGATAAAAACAAGCCAGCCCTCTGCAGCTTCTCCGACCTGGCTGGGCCCGTGGCAGTGACACTTCTTGTTTTGCAAACTTCTCCCAGCCCAGCATTGGGTGGGAAATGGTGAAAAGCTGCCTGTTGCTCCTGGCACAGAGCTCAGCAGAAGCAGTGCAGGTGTCTGCCTGCTCCAGAGCTGGTTTTGAACATGGAAGAGGCAGCACAGCATGTCCTGGACTCTGTGCAGCATTTTGGGGAGCCTCCCTGGTTGTGGAGGGAGGTGTGGGCACCCCCACACTGGGAGGATATGCCAAGAGCTGCCACAGGATTGGAGAAACAGGCCAGCTTGCCCATCTTCTTTCCTTCTAATGCTGTTCTCTCTGTCTCCAGTCATAGGATTTTGGCAGAGCTGGCCATGATGTTATGGTTTGTGGTTGGTGCCCTCTTCCCAGCGCTGCTCCTGGCCGCACCACCCCCCATAAACAAGCTCGCCCTCTTCCCAGACAAGAGTGCTTGGTGTGAGGCAAAGAACATCACCCAGATCGTGGGGCACAGCGGCTGCGAGTCCAAGTCCATCCAGAACAGGTACAGACCCACCCTCAGCACCAGGCTGGGTGCAGCTGGTTGCTGTCTGCGCTCTGGGGACTGTCACACAAGAAGCCAGGTGTGATGCCCTGCTCTGCCTGGCTGCTGTCTGCCTGAGTGGAAGGTGGAAGCTCCTTCTGTCTTTGTGGGCAGAGCAGGCACCTCCCCTGAGCCCTCACACGCCTCCTGTTGTCTTCGCAGGGCCTGTCTGGGACAGTGTTTCAGCTACAGTGTCCCCAACACCTTCCCTCAGTCCACAGAGTCCCTGGTTCACTGCGACTCCTGCATGCCAGCCCAGTCCATGTGGGAAATCGTGAGTATCCCTGCCTGTGCCAGTGGATGGCCTCACGCCGGGGCTCTCTGCTCTGCCGCTCCTTCAGGACAAGTCCTTTTCCATCCCTGAGGTTTCCCCCGTGTAGAGTTTCCTTCCAGGGTGTCTCTCGGGTGACTTCACACCATCCCAGGATGCCTGGTTGGATGGGGCTGCTGGAAGCAACATGACTGCTGTGACAAACTTTTGTCACTCTGCAGAAGCATCCCCATCAGTCCCTGCATTAGTCATCCCTGTGCTCATCCCGTGTGCCTGTTCTCTCCCCTCCCTCCATCTCTGCAGCTTGTGACCCTGTGAGATGTTGGTCCCTGGAGTACTCTTGCCTTGCAAACAGACAGCGGAGGTTTGTCTGTGCAGGCAGCAAGCCATCACTTCTGGCTTAAGGACCGCCAGCAACAGGATGGCCACCAAGCCTGCACACTCACTCATGGTGTCCTCCTCCTTCTACCCAGGTGACACTGGACTGTCCAGGCAACGACGAGATCCCCAGGGTGGATAAGCTGGTGGAGAAGATACTTCACTGTAGCTGCCAGGCTTGTGGGAAGGAGCCAAGTCACGAGGGAGCCCTGTTCAACGTCTACCTGAATGCGGAGGAGAACATGGCCGCTGAAGGTCCCAGCCCCCACCACTACGCCCACCACCAACAAGAGGTGGAAGAACCTCCTCCCTCCAGCCACCACCACCACCATGAGGAGGAGGGTGACGAGTGACCCGGCCCTCACGGACTGTCCTTGCAGCCAGGGGCACGGGCAGGGGGTGTGTGCGAGGGAGATGGCCGAGGTTTGGGGAGGGAGGGGGGTGGTGGAGTCTTGCCTGTCTAATAGCTACCCTCACGCTTTGCTCTCCACGACACCCTGGGGCTGGAGGAACATTCTGAGGAACGAGCAGGGCTGAGGGTGGACTTGGGGCTGGAGCTGCAGGGGAGAGAGGAGGGCTCGGGGTTTTCTGATGCAAAACTACTTGCACATAATAGTAATAATATATTGAGAGGAGCGGGAACCCAGACGAGGGGGCTTCACTTGAGAGCAAGAGCTGAGCTGGGCTCCCCAGGGGCTATCTGCAGGCTCCTGAACCTGCTGTGGAGCTCCTGCTGAGTCCTTTTGCTTCTTCCTCTTGGGAATGGCTCATGCCTGGGATGGAGGAGGAAGGGATGCAGCCTCTCCACAGTCTCACAAGAGATGCTCATCTCTCCTGGGGCATGCGGAACCAGGGGCATCCCTTCTTCCTGCCCTGCCTGCTCAAGGGCACGTGGGCTCAGTGTGGATGTGACGTTTGTCCCGGCACCCACTGGAGGTTAGGCCAACCCCAACCCCCAGAATTGGGTAGGTCCTGGGGAGAATTTTGCCCTGGATGTGCCTCTGCGTGAGGTTGCTGGGAACTGTGGGGCTGAGAGCCCTGTCCTTGCTGGTCCTCAGGGCCACCACGTAGGTCCCTGGGGATGAGGGAGCTGGATCGTGCCCTGGGCATTGGGGTTTTGTATTTCGTGGCCCGCAGGGGAAGGTCAAGAGCTGGGGTGGTCAGCATGGGAACCAGCCCCTCTCCCCCCGCTCCCTGCTGCACTTTAACGGTGGTGGAGGGCGAAGGGGGATGGGTGCCGGGATGCCGCTGACCCTGTGCCAGGGCTGCTCACGCAGGGCTGGGGAGGCTTGGGGTGGGGGACGGCCCTGCACCCCTCCTGCTCCCCCTTATCTCTCTGTTGTATAAAGCTGATTTCTTTGGCGCTGTCCTGACAAGAGCTTCCAGAGCTTGTAATCGATGCCTCCCCCTCCTTTTTACAAGGTGGTTTGTTGGGGTTTTGGTTTTTTTTTCTGAAATAAATTAGTTCTGACTTCCATTTCTCAGTCCTCTGGTGCCCATCTGGTTTTTGGTGGGCGGCTCCTCAGTGCTGACGTGGGACAGGACACTGACACCAGGACAGCAGATGGGAGAGCAGTGCAGGAGGGTGCAGGGCACGGCAGGACCATGGTTCCCTTTAGCTTTCTGCTGTTGGGTTTGGGAAGAGGCGGGAGAGCCACTGAAAGGAAAAACCAGCCCCAGAGACTCGGCATATGGGCTGCACATGGGCACGGGGAGCCTGCACGTCAGCTCTCTCCCAGGCATGGCTGCACTCAAGGCCCCCACACTCTGTCTCTGCAGCCTGGAGGTTTAAGGGCTGTTGGGTCCCACTGGTGTGGGAAGTGCGTGGGGTCTCTGTGGGATCGTACAACCTTTACCAGCTCTGTTGCCACTAGGTGACAGTCTTGATCCAGCATGTTTGGTGGCATCCAGATGTTCTTGGCCTCCGGCAGTGCCTCTGGAGTGGAGGAAGGAGACTTGGACATGGACATGGACATCCCCTCATGGGTGAGGAGGGGACCCAAGGCTCTCCGGGTGGTGAAGTGGGAGAGGGTTTGTAGTCTGGCAGCAATTGTCACAATGAAGGGGCCAGGTAGAAAGGACCCTGGAGGTATCCTGCAATGATTTTACGCTGTAAAGTGACCTCCCAAGGATGGAGCTTTACTGCTGAGGCAGGAGGTGGGAGAAGGTGGAGAAATCCAGGATGCCACTGGCCACCATCACGTGGCCCTTAACGTTAAGCTGCATTTAGGAGGGAGACTCAGTAAAACTCCCATGGCTGCAGTTCAGGTGTTGGGAGCAGGATGTCCCCACCACCTTTTGACACAGCTTCAGCAGGGGCAGGCAGCAGAGGGATCTTCTGCAGATGGGGACACAGATCTTTGGAAGGCAGCTAGGCAGGCTGTGCCCAAAATACCCCCCTGGAGCCATCCTGGCTGAGGGAATGAGGTCCTAAGAATAAATGGTACTGCTGGAGGCTGCTGTGTTGGGCACTGGACTGTCTGGATGTCCTCCCTGAGGTCTCTCAGCCATCCAGCTGTCCTCGCTCCGTCTCGCCAGCCCTTTGTTTCCTCATGTTGACACTCGGGTGGCTGATGACAACCTGGTTTTGCTTTCCTTGCTAGTGGCACTGGAGAGCAGAGCTGGTGGAAACCGTGATCCCCTACAGATGTGTCCAGAAACCCAGATGCAGGGCAGAGAGCACAGAGAGGCCAGCAGAACTGCCGGAGCAGAGCAGCTTTTGCAGGGGACACGGTAGGATTCAGACCTCCTTGCAAGGCAGGTTTATTCACACACACTATACTTGAATCAGTCCAGATTCGCTTCCCCAGCACACACACCTGAACCAAGCACACAAACCCCCACCATGACCCCTGCTTGTGGAGGACACATTCCTGATCCAATCCCAAGCACTGGAGATAAACCAAGATGCTCCCGGGGTTGGGATGCAGCGGGGCTGCGATGGAAGCACAGCTCTGCACTGTGACACGACTTCCCAGCTGGGATAAATCTGGGCTGATTTATCATAGCCAGGGAGGTTGCTGCAGTGTGGGCTCGGGGTGGGTTTTCTTGCTTGTTCCTAGCACAGATGGGCTGAGGAAGTGAGGGTTTCCTGGTACAGGCCCTTTGCTAAAGAAACCTCCTGCTGCGATCAGAGCCTCACGTGTGCGTGCTCTGCTCCGGGATGCCTGCCAGGACAGAGTGACGCAGAGGTGGCTGGGTCTGGCTGGGAGCATCCGAGGAGAGGAGAGGGTCCTGGGGAAGCAGAAGGAGGGCAGATGCCCCGTGTGAGTTCCCAGGAGAGCTGCTCCACGTGACAGTGGCTGTTGCCTTTTTGAGCAGGATGGAGATTCTAAGAGATACGGGCTGTGTCCATGCACAGAGGTGAGCCCTGCCTTGCATCTCTTCTGTCCCTTGGTCAGAGATCTGAATTGCCCACTGAGAAAAGCACAAAGACATTACTTGGAAGGTGATTAGAGAAGTAAATCTAGGTAAAGAGACACCTTTCTGCTCCGGACAGGCTGCTGGGCAGCCCAGCCAGCACTGGGGGTGTGGTGGGACAGGGCTGGTGGGACCACAGCTGGCACATCTGCAGAGGCATCTTCCCAGGAAAGCATGTTAATGGAAGCTTTGGTGGCAGCACAGGGAGGAAAGGGACACGTCTGGCCCTGTGACCATGGGACTAGGAGCCAGTGACACAGTGGGGATGCGCACACAGCTCTGGTTCATGCTGGAGTCCGTGCCCTCAGCTCTGCTCCCCCCAACACAAATCCCAGCCATCTGAAGAAGAAAATCCCCAACCTTTTGGCCACTGTGCAACTAAAAAATGCAAATGAGTCCCTGCCAAGGACCACGAGGAGCGTGGAGGTGGCAGCATGGGCAGCAAGTGTCTTGAAGCCAGCAGGACACACGGGGACCTCTGAAATGTTGCCTCACCCTTGCCAAGGGGAAGTAGCCGTGGGTCCAGCCAGGGTTGCCCCTGCGAGGGCTGCACCACGGTCACCCCACACAACCCTGGTGTGGTAGGGCAGATCCCCTGGTTGTCCCAGCATGGGAAGAGCCATTTCCCTTGACTTCTCCTCACACCCTCCATCCCTGGATGCAGATCGCTGGAGAAGCAGCCAGTGAGTCCTTCCCGTGCCTTCAGCTGCTTCCTGAGCCGGCAGCTCCGGGCAGGTTTGTTCCTTTTCATTTGGCTTTGTTAAATTTTGCCTTCCATCAGCTGGCAGGGAGGCTGGAGCCTGATGCTTGGTGCTGCCAGCTGGGCTTGGCCACAGACCTGCGGGGGTCTCTGGCTTTGGCAGAGCCTGCAGAGGGGAGGCAGAGCTCTGGCTGTCTCTTTAAGGAGGAAAAGGGAACTCTCTGACTGCCACTTCGTGGAGTTTAGACCAGATCCCCGTTTCCATTAGCATTTCATTTCATCCCCTCCTCTCCCCCCTCCAGCCCCACCTCCTCCGGCTCGGCATTTCTGCATCCCTTTCTGTGCATCACAGAGCAGCAGGTAAATGTCTGGCTGGCACCTACACACACACACACACACACACACACACTCTCACTCACACCCCGCACGCTGGACACACCTTTGCCGGGGGAGAGACACCTTCCCACACTCCGGCGTGTTGCATCTTCCTCCTCACGGGCGAGCTTGGCTGGGAGCATCCCCGGACTCGCCTCAGGGCTGCTCTGCCGCTCCTCGCCAGCTCTGGCTGCAGCAGCGGCAGCAGAGCTCAGGCACCGAGGAGCTCGGCGGGGCCCCAGGGACGGAGCTCTGCGGGCAGCCAGGATCAGCTGAGGGGGCGAGAGCTGAGCATCAGGGGTCTGGAGCATCCCCAGCATCTGGAGCATCCTGGAGTCCACAGCATCCCAGCACCCGGTGTATCCTGAGATTCAGAGCATCCCAGTACCTGGTATATCGTGAGATTCAGAGCATCCCAGCAGCTGGAGCATCCAAAGCATCCCGGGGTCCAGATTATTCCCTGATCCAGAGCATCCTACCATCCAGCATCCCTGGTATCTCAAGCTTCCCAGCATCCAGCACATCCAAAGCCTCCCTGTGTCTGGAGCATCCCCAGCATTCAGAAGCAGCATCCAGGGACATCCCAGCTCAGCGGGATTTGCAGGAACAAGGAATTGCCTGGCTGTGAGTAACGGGGAGGGGAACCTTGTTACTGCTGATCGGCTCCTGGGAATGTCACTCTGCCCTGATTGCCAGTGAAGAGGGAGAGTGGGAAGTAGAGGGAGAAGAGGAGAGGAGAAAGGAGGACGGACACGGAGCGGAGACGGAGAGGTGATATCTCTTCCCCTGGAGCTGGCTCTGGCAATGATCACCTAGTGCAAGTCACGGCTGGAGAAGGTCCCCCAGCTCCAGAGCCAGCCCTGCCACCCAGCTCCTCATGGAGGGCGATCTGGGGGCCCCCAATGCCAGTGTGCTCGGGGACCGCTCACTGCTGGTGGGGAGCAGCTGGGTGGCTGCTTTCCTCTGCTTCATCATCCTGCTGACCGCGGCAGGAAACTTCCTCCTTATCCTCCTCATTGTCACCCAACGCTCCCTACGCAACACCTCCAACTACTTCCTGGTGTCCCTCTTCATGTCTGACCTGATGGTGGGGCTGGTGGTCATGCCCCCGGCCATGCTCAACCAGCTGTATGGCCGCTGGGTGCTGTGGGGCGACTTCTGCTCCCTCTGGTACTCCTTTGATGTCATGTGCTGCAGCGCCTCCATCCTCAACCTCTGCGTCATCAGCCTGGACCGCTACCTGCTCATCATCTCTCCCCTCAAATACAAGCTGCGAATGACCTCTTGCAGGGCCCTCTGGCTCATCCTGGCCACCTGGACCTTGGCTGCGCTGGCCTCCTTCCTGCCCATCAAGATGGGTTGGCACGAGCTCGAGTTTGAGGTCTGGTCCCCAAATGTCACCTCCCGGGGGGATGAGGACCAGTGCCGGCTGCTGGTCAGCTTGCCCTATGCCTTGGTAGCCTCCTGCCTGACTTTCTTCCTCCCATCCGCTGCCATCTCCTTCACCTACTGCCGCATCCTCCTGGCAGCCCGCAAGCAAGCAGTGCAGGTGGCCTCCCTCGCCTCCAACGTGGCCACTGCCAGCGCCGACGAGACCACACTGCAGGTAAGGTGGCCACAGGGACGTTGCTCCTTGCAGGATCCCCTCCTCGTGGTTGGGGTGCCTGGGGTGTTTGTGTCTCCAGGACAGATCGGGGTGATGGTGCGCAGTTCCACTGCTCTGGAGCACAGGGACAGCGCGAGCAGAAGCTGAGGAGTAAATTCAGATAGAGGAGAAAATGCTCAGCGGCACAAACGAAATGCAGCTTCGCCCCCTTCTTGGCTGAGCCTCATCCCAGAGGGTTTTCATCTTATCTGACTTTCCACTCGTAAATCTTGGCCGTGGTGGGCGTGAGACATATGGGGGAGAAGGAACTTAAATAATAGCAAATACCAAATTCTGGAGAGCACCTTCTTTTGAACAGCCAGCTTCTATTTTTGTTGCCTGGACTATAACGGGAAGCACAGAATCCCTCCCTGCTCTACTGCTGGTTAAACCAGCATGTGTGGGTTTTATAACCAAAACAGGGCTGCACTTGTTCCTCTTTCTCCAGAGAAGGTAATTGCCACTAAACCTAACAGGTTTAATTCCCTCTAATAGGCTTTATCGACCTCATATCCTACCAGGAAAAGACTTAATTGCCTTTAAATACCTTGATTTAGTTTGTTGTTCTCTCTCTTTTAAGAAAGGAGCCAGGACTCTGACCCAGTCAGCTCTCCTGCACCTGATAAGACGTACCAGACCTTCAGTGACAATCAAAGAATAAACAGGCAATATCCTAAGAGGTTCATTTCCCTCCTCCCCACCCTGATGCCAGGTTTTCAGACACAACTGGTCATGGCCCTGGTGCAGCAGGACCAGGGGATGCTCGGGTGCTTTGCTCTGCCCTGGAAAACCAGCATCCCCCAGCATCCTCCCTCCACCTGTGTTTCAGCAGAGGGAAATGTCCCAGCAGATCCCTCAGAGCCCCAAACCGGCTCCCTTGGAGGGTGAACTGAAAACAAGGTGTCAGCCAGGGAGCCCTCAGGTTGCATCCTCTTACCTGGATTTTTGTTCACTTTTCTGGGCAGGAAGCTGAGTGGCAACGGGGCCTCCTTTAACTACAGCAGAGGGCTGAGATAATAACAGCTTATTTTCAGACTGCAAGAGCAGATAGAGGAGCAAGTTAGTTAGGCTGTTAGTTAGTTAGGGAGTTTGTGGGCTGAAATGTTTAACATCCCATTTTTAAAACTATATTTAGTTTGCTGCTCTAATCAGCCGCTGGAGCTGCCTCTTCAGGGTGTGCTTTGTCCTCATCAAAGCACTGATGGGAGTGAGACTTCTCTCTAGAAGAGGTATCTTAAAGATAAACCCCCCATTTTACAGGAGAAATAACATCAACTCATTTCAATGTTAAGGTTTCTATCCCTTCCTGATGAGTGGTTCAGGGGCTGCTGGGCATGACACCCTTCTACCCCCTGCCAGAAGGGAGAGAACAGTGGGGGATCATTTGCAGGATCTGCAGCACCCAACTCCGCTTGTCTTTGGCAGGAGGCTGGTACTAGTGTCAGTGGTTTTGGCCCAGGGAGAAGCCCTCACTCACCTTCCCGTCTCCTGCTGCAGGTTCCCCGTGCCCCAAGCCAGCCCTCAGCCAGCAGTGAGAGCAGGAGGTTCACCAACAAGCACAGCAAGAAGGCGCTGAAGGCCAGCCTGACGCTGGGCATCCTCCTGGGCATGTTCTTTGTGGCTTGGCTTCCCTTCTTCATCACCAACATGACACAGGTAAGCACATACTGGGGTTTACGTCAGGCTTTCAAAAGCTTTTTGCTTGGAATCGAACTGGGTTGGATCTCAGATACCTGTAGCTCTTTCCAGAATGCTGCTAGGACCAAAGGTGCAGTTCCTGCTCTGGGAACAACAGCAAGGAAAAAGTGTTTTGGAGGGTTCCTTTGAAAGGCAAGTGTGGGAACGCTGCTAATCCCTGCTCTGTGCCCCTGGCAGGCAGTCTGCGGCTGTGTCCCAGCCAGCTTCTTCGACGTCCTCACCTGGCTCGGGTACTGCAACAGCACCATGAACCCCATCATCTACCCACTCTTCATGAGGGACTTCAAGAGGGCCATGGGCAAATACCTGCCCTGCTGCCGGCGCTCAGGGGAGCCCCGTCCCAGTGCCATCTCCCTCTCCATGAGGAACTCCAACAGTGGGCCCCGCGCTGCCACATCCCTCAAGAACGTCCTCACCTTGCAGGCCGAGACAGACTCGGTTGACTCTGGGGCTCTGGGGAACGAACACGTCCTGCTGCCCCTCAGCGACGGGCCCCGGGCTCTCCCGGCTCCCGGCACACGCTTGGCCAACCTTTTTGACATGGAGCCGGCAGATGCAGAGCTGCAGCCCAAGCAGCTCAGCACCCCTGTGGCCTGAGTGAGGGGGTCCACGGGGGAGATGCCAACGGGGTGTTACGGACCTCTGTGCTGTGGGAAGGATCCCCCATCCCAACACAAACACTCTGGAGGGGCGATTCGCTGCAGGCCATCTCCCTGCCCACACACAGCTGCTCGAAACCCTCTTCAAATGCAGCGTGAAGAAGGGAAGACATCCTCACTGAGCCCATCTTCGGGTAGGTGTAACCAGCACAGAGACACATTTCGCTGTGAAATTCATCTGCCTTGTTTCTCTCTCTTTCCATCCCTTTGCTCACCATCACCAGTCCTTCTCCAAGAGCTGCTTCTCACGGCCTTTTCATCCCCAGTCAGTCTGAACCTCGGACTCCAGACCCTTTCACCAGCCAAAACTTAAATCAAAGCTCAATTTTCAGCTTCCACTCCCACAGCTCAGCAGATCACCTCTCTCTCACCAACAGAACCAAGGAGAACGGTGGAACCATGTCTGGGGACTCATGGACGGGAGGTTTGGGGCTGCTTCAGTCCATGGAACATCACATCTTCTCAGTGTTTAATTTCCTTGCCTGATTTGGACTGTGTCTGTCTCAGCTGCCTGTGAGAAGAGCGAGTTGCAACACAGTGAAGCCGTCGTGTTCTGTCGTGAGCAGCCTGTGCTCTGGGGGATTAAATTCGATGTGAAGTGTTGGATATTCAGCAGGGGTGTGGGTGTGGGACTTGTTCAGTGCTCTGTGGGTATCCTACCAGTGGTGTGTAAGGATCTGAGCTTCCCTTTAGATTCCACCCTGGGTTTTGGCACCACAGCACTTCACTCTGACAATCCATCGGGTTTCAGATACCTTTTTTCCTGCCTTTGAATAGGAATCCAAATAAATATTGTCTTTTGGATGGCAAAGCCAGCCTGGCCCCCACCATAAGCAGAGAAAAGGGAATGATGTGGGAAGCAGGTATGAAAAGAACCCCCACAAAACCAACATACTTTTACAGAATTTGTCCTCAAGTGCCTTTCAGATGTGGAGGTGGGTTGGTAGTTGGTGGGACTCGGACCCTGCACACTGTGCTGCCCATTTCCCAGCTCACACTAACGAGTCTGATCACACTCCTGCACCTCATGGTGACACAAACAAAGCCAGAGCACCCCAAGGGTACAGGATGCTGGGAGAAGCACCCACACTCCAAAATGAGTCTCACCCGTTTTCTTTCCACATTGCCCGTGTACAGTCCCAAACCACAAAAGAGGTTTTATGACCAATTTGAGCAATAGATGCATTTCCCTGGGCTTAGTAGCAAAACAGGCCAGAAAAGGACCTTGTACAGAAGGTGAGGATCAGTCCCATACAGTTTTTGGAAGACTCTGTAGCAGGGGAGGTAAAGCAGCGTCCCTCCCTCCAGTTTGAGACTGGGGGAGGAGAGCGGATGCCAATGGGCTTCTATGGAGGAAGGTAGAAATTGAACAGATTCATGTTTATCCCATGCCAAGTATTGGTTTTATTCTGAGCCAATTAAAAATATGACTAGAGGGGGCTTTTAAGGCTGGAGACATGTGTGGGGACACAACTCTGTGGGTTGCTGGCTTGTGAAGCCTGGGAGGAAGTTTCACAAAGTGATAAATCATAAAAAGCCAACTGTTTCTTCTGCTGCTTTCACCTGGGGACTCTGAGCACGTTCCTAATAGCAAGGAGGCCTCGAACGCTCATCACCCTCAGCCTGCAGATAGGGAAACAGCCTTGTTGACTGGAAAGTGCCCAAACCCTGGCAGCAAACCGGTGGCAGACGGGGGAAGAAGCCAGGGAGGCTGAACCTTTCACCTCCCCAGCTAGTTGAGGCGAACCGCCAGTGCCGGGACCCCAGCAGCTGGATAGCCAGAGCTGTGACACACCTGCTCATGTGAAAACCAAACCCCACATCAACCACTGGTGGGAAACGGCTTTTAATTTCCTAGTGAGGAGCCCTTCTCCACAATATGCTTAAAAATACCCACGGAGCCACCTGCTTTCCTGAGAGTTACACAGTGGAGACACAGTCCCTAATGGTGACAGCTGGTTCCCTCAAGAATAAACCCAGTTTGTGCGAGGAGGGAAGTGCTGCCGCTTCCTGAGGAGCAATACTGATTCAGGCAGGAATCAGCCCTTTCTCGTCTGTGGGAGATGCCGTGGGTGGCTGCTCGGAAAGCTCTGATCCAGTGACAGGCTGGTGCCATGCTCCAGGCTCTCAGAAGGGTCTGAAAACTGCAGCTACAGCTCTGCTGGCTCTCCCGACACTCCTTTGGGAACCCCAGTGCAAGCAACGATGCTCTGAAAGCAGTTTCAGTGCTGGCTGAGCCTCTCTGCACAACAGGACGAGCTCTGATGTGCTCCTTCACTTGCTGCCTGCCCCTGGCTGGCCCTGCTGCCTGAACAGTCTGGGCAGGGGAGTGAGGTTTCTCCCAAAACACAGCTGGGGGAAACACAGCCAGTGGAGGGACCCTCACCGTCAGCTGCATCCTCCTCTCGCACGGTGTTCTCTTCCTGAGACTCGCTGCCTGCTGCCTGCTGTGATTTCTTGGCTAGAGGGGAGAAAAGACTGCCCCTGCCCTTCTCTTCGAGATGGCACTCCTTGGTTTTAACACCCACAGCTTTCAGGATGGTGTCCATTTGCTTCATGTAGTCCAGGTGGCCATTCACCTGCAAACAACAAGAGTCCTGTTAGTGGGGAAGCCAGCTCAGTCAAGTCCTTCATCTCAAAAGCCACTGCTGCTGTGAGACTTGGCTTTAGCTCTGAAAGGCTGGAAGAATGAAGTCTGAAAAACACAGTCCTCTGCTAAATAACCTCAACTGGCTGCACCCTTTGTGGCACACGCTACTGCTGCATTACTTTTCCCCTAGGAAAGTGATGCTTTAAATCCTTGGACATTACTGAGTTACAAAACCCCAGCTTCTGGGTGCCACGAGGGTGATGGAGGAGGGCATCTGCCATAGTGTGAGCTCCCCAGGTAGGAGATGAGTTCTCTTAGTTCATCTCCCCATTCTCTGCTAATTCACGTGTCCTCCCTGTGCCTTAGCTCCCTTGTAAAAGGAAAGATTATCTTATTTAAATTAGGACACAATCATTAAGTCTCAAAACAGCTAACAAACGTGTTAAAGTTCTTGGCTGGAAGGAGTACTGACCTGTCCTACATCCCATAAAACTGGGAACCTGAGAGTTAAAGGTTCATAAACCAAATTAGTTAACAATATGTGCAAAAACCCACCCATTTTTATGGTATGGTGATTTTCATGATAAGATAAACCCTTCTGAGATGGATGTTGAAATGCACACTTCCAGTCAGGGCACGGGAGGGAGAGGAAAACCCTCCTCTGCAGGGTGTCATATGCTCAGGGCTACCTGGGTGGAAAGGCAGGAACTGCCTTCTCTGCTTTGGTGTCCTGTGCAAGCTGAGCGTTCGAAGTAACGACAGCAGAGATCCTTCTAGAGACCAGCCTTCAGGTCTCCTTTGCTGTGGCATTCACAGCCAAAATAAGAGGTAACAAAGAATCCCAAGGTGGATTTACAGTGGCTTTTTCTGAGCCACGGCTGATCCGATAGCATGCTCACCAGCTGACCCGTAGACTTCGGCAAGGATTAAGGGGTATGATCTGCATCATAAGATATTGTAGCATCTTTGATAAATTCTAACAGCTTAAATCCCTCCTGACCCAGGCAGAAAGCTGTCTCAGGCAAACGCACCTCTTCTTTCCCCAAACTCCCTAATAATTAGGGAATTTCCACAGCAGGGAATACCTGATGCCACAGTCCCAGCTTTCCTGCTTCCCAGCCACATGTATGAGTGCCCTGGGAAGGGGGTGTCTGCTCACACAAGCCTCCAAGAGCTCTTTGGAGAGTGCTGTGAAGAAATCCAGCCACAGACCCTCTTCTCACCTCCCTGGTGAGCACAGCACAGGGTGACCAGCACACCTCTCCCCAAACCTAAAGCAATCCTCCAGTCCTGCACAGACAAAATCCAAACCTGTTTGCGTGAAGCGGCTTTCGCGCAGTAACATTTGGATTCACTTAGGACTTGGAGCACAACGAAGGATTTAATCAGCACATTAGTAATGCAATATGCGACTTTAATCAGTCCAGATG
Organism: Laterallus jamaicensis coturniculus; assembly: GCA_022605575.1. Lineage (NCBI taxonomy): Eukaryota > Metazoa > Chordata > Aves > Gruiformes > Rallidae > Laterallus > Laterallus jamaicensis. The sequence goes on from JAKCOX010000081.1 coordinate 601,614, forward strand.
GCTCAACAGGCTCTTGATGTTTTGAACAGATTAGTTAATTAAAATAACCATTGAAGAACTTATGGACTGGCTGTTAAGATGTGTACATTGTTCTCTGAAAAAGTATGAACCTTTTACTACTCAGTAGGGAGGCTTGGTGCTAAGGACAGGAGTGCAGCGTTGGACAAGGTGGAGAGGAACAAGAAGGAAATGGATTGATGGGGGTGGGGTTGCTGAAGTCTCTCAGTTTGCTGTATTCTGAAACCTCGATGGTCATCACAAGTTACCTGCCCTGGTCAGCGCTCAAGGATTTCACAGCCTCTCTGTTACCCAGTTATTAGACAGAACAAATGTCCCCTGCCACCCCCTAAGGATGAGATTTTCATAACTCCAGCAGCTTCCACTAAAACAACAGGGAACTCCTCTTGCTTGAGCAGCATGATCTCAGAGATGCTGGGAGGGGAGCAGTTTTGAAGAGCTGGGCCTTTCCTTACACAGCTAAAAGAGAAGCTGAGGCCTCCTGGAAGTCTGTCCCTTCCCACTAAGAGCACTAGATCTCTTCAAAGGCAACTCCCTTCTGTTTCCAGGACAGGCCGGGAAAGGATTCCATGAAGCCAGAGTGATGCAAGCCCTGAGAAGCATGAGAGGAGGTAGGTAGGACTCTTTCTCTGCTATACTGTGACATCAAGTGCTGAGCCATCAACAGAAGAGCAGCGACCAAATCGCCTTGCTGCTTCCCAGCTGTAAAGCTGTGCAGCCATTCAGCAATTCCATCGCTCAAAAGCTTGTTCTCTGACAAGCCAAATTCCTCCACTAGCAAGGCTGTGCTGGAGAAGGGATGGCACCATCTAAAGCACTGTAAGGGACAATTAAAACTTCAAAGGGAAATAAACAATTGTTTGAGTATTTGTCAGAATGAAGCACAGGAAGAATTTCAGAATAAATGGAACAGGAAAGTTCCTGCAGCCAAAGCAAATGTATTTGTGCTTGTTGTAAGGGAACGAAACAGCGGGGTAGGTTTATCGGTGTGCTAAGGTGACTTCTCCCCTGTTATATCTCACTTCGTGGTTGCTTTGACTCACTGGAACACAGAAGCCAGCTGCCTGTCTTGCCAAGTCTGCCACAGGACCACAGGAAGAGAGCCAAAGGACGACAGGTGACAGCACTGCTCAGCTGGATCCATCAGGCAGCTGAAAAGAGCCATCAGTTCAGGAAGTCTGGCAAGGTTGTCAAGTTCAAATCCACCCCAAAGTGTCAAGAATGCCATTGAGCACAGTCAGCTGCATCCATTAAATTCAAATGGAAGCCTTTTTATTTGGTCCAACAAATGCCTCTGTTTACAGTGTTGTAAAAACACAGTTCAATTTACGGGAGCTTTGAAAATTCCACGCCTGAGCATGCCACCCACCAGTGGTGGTCCCTGTGCCGACGTGAGCGATGAGCTCTGGGCACAGATGCTGCTCTTGGTATTCGTGACAATGTTTCATGTTGGGGAGGGATGGGGAAAGAGACCTGTGTCTCTGAGCAGAGGTGATGAGGGAATCAGTGTGCTCTCTCTGGTAGCTGTAAGCTGGGTGATGTCCATAGCTCCCCTCCCTGCCTTTGCGGTTGGTTTTCCCCAGCACTCAAAGAACAAAGCACTGACACAGAGCCCATTGATGAAGATCAGCCCTTTCGGATGGAGGATGAATCCTGACTTCTGTTGGGTTTGGAGCCCCAGGAACCTGAGGCATAGCCCACAATCCAGAGGGGATGCCTGGGGAGCCTGCACCAGGACCTGGGCGGAAGGAGAAGCTACTTATGGCCCAAGCTCTGCCATGGGCTCACATGAGCACAGGCAAGACTGACTGCATCGCAACACTGGGTATCAATCCCAATGGCATTGCTCGGTTTCATGTGGCAGAAGAACTCTTTGCTGACTCAGAGCCAACTGTCCAAAGAGCGCAGACCCGCTCCGAAGGCTGGCACAGCTCTCTGAAGCCCTTCGCTTTGCAAGAGCTTGCCTGAACATCCCTCAGCCTCACTGCTGCCTGCAGGGAGATGAAGGACAGAGCAGCTGGGCTCTGCCTTCCTCCTGCTCTCCTTGGCCCAACATCCTAGGGATGGAAGGACAATTACAGAGGAAGAAGGGAGGCATGCAGTGCAATCAGAGCATTCACAGCTACCCTGCATGTTGCAGGACCACAGGTCATTAAGAATTTCACCTCTTTGATTTGTTTTGAGCCCACTGCATCCAAAAAAGCAACTTTATCACGCAGGAAAAAAATACCCTCAGGTTAAAATGTCCCTCTAGAGCTTCACTACTTTGTCAGGCTTGGTAATTATTGCTTGGAGGGCATCATAGCTTCGGGATTCCCTGACATTTTGGACTCAGCCCTCAGGTTTACTGGCCACTCCCAAAAGAGGCAGGAAATGTGTCATGTAGGAAGAGAACCGGAGCACAACCCTGTGGGTTTGGAGTGGCATTGGTAAAGAAGGGAGGGAATTCAAATGCCACCGTTGCTTTCCAAAAATCCTCAGTCCTGGATGCTGCCTGGAAACCTGTGCAGCCTTCCTCTTCCAGATGGTGGAAAGACTGATTGATTGTAGGCTGCCAAGCTGTGCCAGGCGATCACTCAAAGTGCAGTCATCTCTGCCAAGCTGGCAGGCTCCTCTGGTCACAGTTATTCCCAGATGTCAGTGTAAGCCTTAATTCAGAGCGCTGGGGACATCTTCCATGATTGAGGGCATTCAGCCTGGCAGAAAATGTCCTGTCTGCTTTCCAGAGTTTTCTGAAAGCTTATGGCAAAGACCTAACGCTGCCCAGGGAGGGGAATATGGCTGGACCTGGCAAAAGCCAGGGGCAGAGCAGATTCCCATAGAGAGAGAACATGAAAACAAACCTTAAAAAGAGGCTGTGGCTGAATGAAGATAAAATAGAAATAAAATTCTTGGGAAACGATGTTTTCTAAGGGTGAGGGCAGTGAACATGTCTGCTAGGTCACAAGCTGGAATTTAAATGGATTTATTAAAAAAGGCAAGTCCTCCTGTGCACTACAGGTATATCATGAGCCTCAGCAGTCCTGGCTGCAAGTAGAGGAAAAGCCACTAAAAACATATTTGAGGAAAACTTTAGAGAGCTGAGTTTATTTTGAAAATACTGTCAGTGTCATTTGCATTATTCCTCTCTAATGTTTCTATTTCTGCCCTGAAAAACTGATGGAATAAAGATTGGAGCGTGCTGCAGCTGGTAGGCTCTGCTTCTAGATCAGCCCCCTGTGCAATTACAATTCTTGTGAATAGGCTAAGTCACTCAATTCTTATTTTTCCTCTCATTTAAAAACTAACTTGCCCAGTAAAAGTTCTTGAATTCCAGGAAGGTTTCCTGAGCATCAGTTTTACATGCAATCATCTTTCAGACACAACTTATTGATCAAGTTATCCTCACCTCTGGGATGATAATTGAGGGCTGTTACCCTCAGGCAGCACTTGGGCCAGTTTCACACCAAAGCAAGAACATTTCCCACCAAACTTTTCCCATCAAACTTTTCCCAGAAACATGTAAACCCTGAAAATTCTGAGTAAACACTGATTATTTTTTCCTATTTTATTTTTTTTTCCTGGAGTTATCCACTGCTGAAGAGCTCTGCCAGCTTTCCTCTTGATGTACCTGCACCACTTCCAAGAGGACTACGTGATGGAGAGGGTAAAATACACCTTGTAACAAGCCAACAGAGGAAGTAAGTTTGGGGAGACTGAAGCCCTCAGGGGTGAGGTGGTGAACAGCTGTACATCAGTGATGACAGGCAGGGCAAAGTCTGGAAGAGGAAGCTTCATAAGTTCTGAGTTAATAAGAGCTCTCAAAAGAGTTCCAGGGGAAAGGTGCCTTCACAAACGTCCTTCTGCTGACAGATAATGTGCAGGCTCAAGGAACACTACAGAACTGTTCTCTCTGCCATTTAGAAGTGCTTAAATAGCCCCATCCTTCTGCTGAGTACATCAGAGCCGAGCAATAGGTATGTGTGGAAGCAGGAGGGACACCAGGCTTCGAGTTTTTGTCTGCCACAAAGCAAAACCAGGCTGCAAGTTACCAATGGCTCCTTTTGCACTTTTTTTGGGAAAGCTTTTTCAGTTTCTTCCTCTGTTCTAACGTACTGACACCACCAGCATCCTCTGCTTGCATCCCCAAAGGGGAAAATGTATTTAAGATGTATTTAATGCATGATTCCCAGAGCTCCCAAGTCAACAGCAAGAAGGATGATGGAAAACTAAGCCACTGCAGACTCCAGGGTCGCAGGGACATCTGAAGATGAAGAAATCATTCCTGTGACCATACAGCCTGTCAGCCAAATAGACTTGTTTCCACAAAGACTTGCATCTCCCCCAGATGTGAGAGAAGGTTCTCCAGGCTCCTTTGAGATGCTGCCTGATGCTGAGTTCTGCTCCTGGCTGTTGCTTCTCTGATCCTGTTAATGCCTGTCATCATGGGAGGAGGCACTGCTCAGTTGAAACATGTGAAACAAAGGTGTAATGAGACACAGGCAACCCTTTGCCTTTTGAACTCCCCAGGGTCCTTAATTAATCCACTATTTGTAACTGCAATTAATTCTTTGCTTCAAGTCTTGGGAATAGGGGTCGGGGAGAGGGAGAAGCAGAGATTAATGCATTTGGGAAAAAGCCTGAATCACAGAAGTGCCAAATAAGTTGGATTTCACAAAACTCAGAGTTTTTCATCTACATATGGTGTTGATGTACATGGGTACCTGCCTGGCTGACAGACAGGCTGCCTTGAACCTGTTTGCCTTCCCTCACAATAGGAATATGAGGCCATCATCTGAGAGAGCTTTTGGGAAGAAAGATCAGTTATTCTTGGGTTTTAATCACTGTCACAAAGAGAGCTTTTCCACTGCTCATTTCCAGCAGCAAAGAAATAGTAAAAAGCTTTGAGGTCTCTCAGAAGGGAAAAAGCGAAGGTGTGCTGATGTGTGATACAGCTCTGCCAAGGAGAACACACCTCTGAAAGGCATCAGCAGGTTTTCTCTACAGACCATCGCAGTGACTGCTCTGCAGATAAGAGTCCCTTCTATCTTTAGGCTGCAGGCTGCACACAGCACGGTGCTGGCACAACAGTTGTTTGAATAAGGAGGGGTTTACTCTCAGGTGGTGTTGCTGTGTGTCACCTTCACAGGAATTTGTGGCAGCTGCCACCCAAAAGGAGAATTTAGCTGATATTGACAGCAGGGGAAAGGAAGAGGTTTTAAAGTCAATGCAAAACTTAATCATAGTCTAAAGATCCTCAAGACAATTTCCACACTGGACTAATGCTGGAACAGCACTGACTTCTGCAATAATTGCCATGATTCATCTGTGCTCTCCACTAGCCTTCCAACCATGAGTTCCTACTGCCCCTGAGCTTGCAAGTTCATCCTCAGTTTCTGGTGTGGTAAAACTGCCCAGAGAAATTCAAGCACCAGTTCTTGCCTGGTGATGCTCCCTGAAGATGCTCTGCTACCTTCCAGCTCTGAGCATTTCTGCACCATTCAAATGTGAACACAAAATGTAACCCACAATATCCCATCTGAGCAAACAGCAATCACTCTGATACACTACAGCTCAATTGCTGCCTTGGTCTCTGAAACAGGTGCTGTCAAATAGATGTACTGAATAAATCAGTCCCCTTGTAACCATGAGGAAGGATTTTATAACTCCGTTTGCTGAGTGGGAGGACACTTTTCTCTCAGTTTTTTTTACTGACAGTCAGATAAAAAACATACTAATCAAGAAAGACATGCAATAAATGCCTTGGAGGTGAACTCCTGTTGATACTGAGGTCTCTTAGTCCTCCACTCATTTGGGGATTCTGATGCTACCACAGCAGTGAACAGAGCCCTTTGGATCCAGTCCAGCTGTCGTCATGGATGGACTGGGAGATGCCTGAAATACTGCAGCTTCTGCATAATGTTTTCACACTGAACACCTTTGCACCATCGATGCTTTATTCTTCTGTCACAGCTTGTCCTTTCTTATTCCTGGCAGGACACTCCCAGGGACCTCCAGCAAGGGCATCTGCAGGGATGGAGCTGGTCCCCAGTATGGAAAAATCTCTCTCTCCATTTCTGTTCTGCACTATGTTTGCAGCAAAATCCATCCTTGCTTTTTTTTTTCCACTTTATAAAATATTGCCCTTGAATATTTCCTTCCCCATTTTTGCTCCTTTTACTTTTAAAATGTTCACCAAAATGCACTGTATTTCTTTGCATAAAGCCCCAAAGTCTGGAAAACAGATTGAGAGAATGACACCTACTTAATAGAGGCTTTTACCCCCTGTGGGGGTTGCTCTTTTTCCCCCCAGAGCTTTGCAGAAAGATTAAGCAAGTGGATGTGTCAGCTCTTTCTGAAATGAGAACAGCACTGGGATTGTCTGCTGGCATCACGCAGCACGGATACAGATGCACAACAACAGAGGATTAGCAGACAGCAGCTTTGCAACCCTCATTCATTTAGCTGAAAGGTAAACACTGTTCCTAGGGCTGGGGGGGATGGAGAGGCTGCTGCCAGCCAGGCAGGGTAAAGTCTGCAGGACTCCAGGGGGGTTTTGAAGTTCAGGAAGCAGAAAGTCAACAGAAAGAGGGTCTCTGAAGAGAAGTCAAAGAGAGGGGAATCACACAGGCTGAACTAACAGGGAGAGTCACCCCAGTGCCACCACGGCTTGCCATCTTTGGCCATTCTGCCCGATTTCATGCCTGCAGCAGATGTCACTGCTCACAGGCAGCTAATGGCAACTCTGGGGACAGTGAGAAAAATGGATGTGGGAACATGTTGAAATGCTAACCAGGACAACCCAGGCAGCTGCAAAGATACAGGAACAGCTATAGGGCTGGACAGTGTTTAAAGGCCTCTACCACTTCCTTCTGAGAAGCCTATATTTTGTTCTGCAAAGTCTTATTTTACCTCTACAGCATTAAGACCTCTGTTTTCTGGCAAGGGCTGTGCATAGCTCAGTTATAATGAATGAAATGGGCTGGTAACAGTTGGGTATTTATAGGCTCAGCAGGCTGGTGCTCCCAAAAAATCTGAAAGCACTTAGAAGTGCCTTTGGCTTAGAGCGATGCTGACATTCCCTACCAGTTTGGGGGGGAATCATGGCAGAAACAATCCCCATGGAGGTATCCTGAGCTGTGTGCTGAGCATCTTCCAGTCCAGTGAGTGAAAAATGAGGGAAATCATTAAAATATAGAAACCCAAGCTTGCACATCCAGGATTACTATGAACATGAACACCAAGTCCTGCATGATTTTCTGTGGAAGAGCTCACTCATGAGTAAAGACAAGGCAATGAGATCATTAGTTTGCTTAAGGTAATTGATTGAATATTGCTAGAAATAAAATATAGTGGCTTATCATTAATGACATCAGATAGCTTAGAGGAAACTAAATGTCCACTGGACATACAGGGGAATCTCTTCCTGCTTCCTGGAGACTCTAAAAAGGCAGCAGCCCAGGTCTGGACCTGGCAAACCAGCAATTGATATCACAGAGCTTCTCTAATTACAAGCTGGTTCCCGCACAGCACCAGTGCAGCCCAGGGGACCAAGGTACAAGGCCTATGACCTTGTCCCTGTACAAACCTGAACAGTGCTGAAGGCTCCACCAAGATAAGATTGTGGGGTGACTGCTCTGCAGTCTTGCATTTGAGCTCCAGGTTTCCCAGCTGCTGATCCTACCTACCTGCTGGGAGCAGGGTCTTTCCTGGAGAACACTGGCATATTCTGTCTCCAGTGTCAGGTATTTTGGAGCCAAAACTACTCAGACATACCCAACAAGAGAGACAAATTCTCATTATTTTGCTCAATGCTGAGTGCTGGCTGGGAAGCAAAATCTACAGCCAAGTCTGAGATGAGAGTTATTCCAAAGAGAGGAAAGAGGGATAATGTACATAGAGGTGCTCTCTTTGTATCCCATCTTCCAGAGTTGCAAGCAAAGGACAGACAGAAAAAAAGATAACATGAAAAACACTACTTACTACAGAGGAAAGGTCCATGTTTACCATCCTCCTGTCATCCAAGTCGACTGGCTGGAGGCCTGCAACGTTGATCTGGACAGAAGAGGTTCTGTAGACAAACCCCAGGAGCCAGTCCCCCCTAGGAGCAGAGCAGAAGAAGAGCGTAAGTAAATCCTGTTATTAAACCAAGACAATTTGTGACTATTCAGACCAGGAGGAAAGCAGTAGGGCTGGGGAGGACAGTGATGCCTGGCCCAAGGCCTGCTGTGGCTTTGTCTGATGCAGGAATCAGGGCAGTTGCTGAATTTGGGGCAGGTTCCTGGGACATGGTAGTGTAAGTCTGAATTTAATCCTGTTTCATGGGTGTAGTCTCATTACATGCAGCAGGTTTTAAAATCTGACCCTTCTATTTATTGCTGTATTTGCTTAGAGGTTGCAATGCTTTCACTTATTTAATCTTTTTAATGTACTAATAGGTGGAAGTTCTCCAGCCTGCAGACAGCTGTAAACTTGATGAGGCCTACAGCACCACTGCTGCTGACATAATATCAACTGCGAAGCTCCTCAGAATGCTCCTGATTTATGGGTACTGTGTAAATACCTCATTTCAATGACAAAACTAGGAGGAGTCTGTTCCCACTTGTAAAGTATTGTCATAAGTCACCATGACAGTTTCAGGGTAGGCTACAGCATGATGAGAGAAGGCAATACATCCTTCCTCTTCTGTGCTGAGCAGCAGCAGAAAAATTGGGTGCCCAAATCCTGCTATATTCCTTAGAGTAGAATCCAGTTGGACACAAGCAGCATTTACACTGTGTGATGGCAGGGGGTGAAATGCACCTCCACAGGTCACTGTTTCTGGCTGCTCCCATCCACTCCAAAATGGTCTGTGCTAAAAGCTGTAAGTCTATGTGGAGCTCTGCAAAATCTCTGCAAAGCATCCATGCCACTCAGGCATAGGATTCTGGGCAAGTCTAACTAATTTGGTTAAGGTTTCCCAGTAGGAATTTGTAACCCTGCTGTGAAATCAGATGGGACAGCTCTGACAGCTGGCTTTCACTCTCCATGTCCTTTCAGACTTCAAAGCCAAAGGAGACAAGCTACACCAGACTGAAACTCAACAAATTGGGCCCAGATCTGATCTTGCAGGATTTCTATTCAATGTAATTCATCTGACCTAAATAGTTACCCCTATAGTGACAGAACGAGGCCACAATTTGTATAAGCAAGAGAGCAGAGGAATCAGAAGCAGGTGAGGTCTTACCACAAAATGTTTACATAATCCTTCTCTCACATCTAATATCCTCACATGGATTCTCTGCATCTCAGTTACCTCCTCTAGCTGCCCCCCATGTTTTTAATTTAGTTATTTTTATTATTTAGTTGTTCTTTATAAATTAACACACTGATTTAGCGGCACAGTAAGACACTTCCTCATCAATATATCTGTATGCAGGCCCTAAGTTTGTGGGTATGGAAAGTGCCAACAGCATTTCAGCTGTCCTTGGCCTGAGGGCTTGTGGCTTTATAAGCTGCCTTAACTTGCAGTTACATGTTCTTTGCTAATTTTCTTGCCTGGTTATTTCTCAAGATATTTTCCCATGCTCTTAGTCTTCCCTGCTTCATTCCTTCATTTTAATTTCCCTTCTCCTCATTGTGCTGGCAAGCAAGTGTTCCTGTCTCAATTATCTTCCAATACACAGTCACCAGATTCAACACTGTCACTCCAGTAACTAATAGCTTTTATAAGACCCCTTCAGCTGTTCTGTGCCTCTGAATCTCCCTCTTGTCTCCCAGCCACTCTCCCAGCTCTGCACAGCAGTTGCCTGCACAGTTTTTAAACGGCTGATATCGGGTTCCAAGGTAACCTTTCTATTCTTGCCCATCCTGAGTAAATTTGCTGCAGCTATTCCAGCCATGTCTCCTTTGTAAGTAAAATACCTTGTCCCTGTGGACTATCTTGACCAGGAACTGATTCTAGATATAAAAAATCCTCCATTTCCTTGAGGTCCCTCCCTTGTTCCCCATAAGCAGCCCCTAGTGAATTGTATCTCAAAGCTTTTAAAGATTTTAATCCATATTCTTTAACTGTCAGTGAATTTAACAGGCATGTTTATAGTCCTTTACATAAAGCTGAGATTTAAAGGAGCCTTAGAATATGTCAAATTATGCACACAAACACACTGACCCAGCTTTAAGCACCTCAGGCCTCCAGTTTAAGTATGCAAACAGCCAAGAGCTGGAGACAGAACAGCCTTCAAGTGTTTCCTGAAGACTGTCATCTCCAATTAATCTGAGGAGAGACCTCTGGGGGAAAGAGGCTCTGGCACTGCTGTCTCTGGCGCTGCTGAATCAATGTACTCACCAGCTGAACAATTATTCACTTGCAAAGTGTTTAAAAGGAGTACAGAATCATTCCAAAGTGACACTAGGATAGTGAAGCAAGGGACCGTGCACGTACAGACCTGCAATAACCATTTATGATCCTGCCCGACACCACTTTTGTGATTGCTTTCCAGTACTTGGCTTCTCCTTCCACTGGAGCTCCCAGTAAGACCACATCTTCAATGATCCCTTCAGAGTCTATTAAGATGAAAGCAGAACAGCTCAGGTTTAGAAGACAGATCAGAAAATACGCCTTTAGACATGAAGGAAGGGGATGTCCAGATGTGTGCTACATAAAAATCATCATTTCTGTAGCTTAATTTCTAAGACAGAATTTAATTAATAATTTGTGGCTTAATTTTCAAGCCAGAAACACTGGAAAGGAGGATCTTAAACATCCCTCTGCCTAGATGTTAAATGTCCACAGTTCCATGTGGAGTCACTAAATGTGAAAATTGGAGATCCTGAGACAGGGAAAACAATGAAGCTGATGGCAAGAGGGAGAAGTGGCCTGGCCTCTGTCTGGAGAGATGCTGCTCAAGCAGCAAACCTGTGGAAAGTTCTTTCCAGAGCCGTATTGATCTGGGTTTGCACAGAGATGAACGATGATGCTTTCAAACCATATTTGACATTCCATATACTGAGCAAATGTTGCCATATATTAAGCATAATAAACTCGACTGGCAATTAGTCCTTAGAGCTGAGATCATGAAAAACATGACCTATACATGCAACAGAAACCCCCCAAATTCTTAATATTGACTGGGAACCAGCAACAGTGAAGGCATTTGCCAACACAAAGTGATAATCTATCAAACTAGTTTGATTTTCTTGAAGGGTACTTCAACCTGAATGCCCCGGGCAGGACTTGCTGAAAAAGAACGTTGACTTTTAAGCATAATAAATCTTCCTCTTATCAGACAGCTGCAGCTGGGGAATTCTAGTAAAAATAATGAATGAATGAGAAATATTGGGCAGCTCTGGTACTTTCCTAAACAATATATTAATACCTAATCATAAATCTTCTTAATAAAGGGAGATCAAGCACCTGATGCCATAGCAGATAAACTCAGAGCAGCATACGTCCTGGGAGATTTGTGGGCATACAGCATGCTGGGAGACCAGCACGTACCAGATGTGAGCCAAACCATTCCCAGTTTGTAAAATAATGCACTGAAGTTTATGGGGAAGAGAAAGTGAGAATGACTGCACAGCACATCAAGTCATGATGGAGAGGTGTTGCCCAGCTAGACTTTTTAAGTGCACACTGATAGGTTTTCTTTCCCTAATAGCACTGAGAGACTTGGAGCTGCCTGCAGTACCTGCATCCTTCTCCACAGTGGAAATCCCAGCGCCTGACAACAATCCAAAAGAGCTCTCAGGGTATTATTTCTTATTGCAAAGTAAATTTTGCACCAATCAAGAGAATAGCAGAGAGCAATTCAATTTTGCTAGTGTAATCTGTGAGCAATAAAGTCTTGTTCCCATAATCATGGGCAATGGAAAAGAAACCCAGAGCCTTGCGAACGGGGAGCTTGTTCCAACCAAAGTACTAAATTCCACAGCCACAGTGTGAGCCAACTGAATAAACAAACAGCTAATTCATCAGGATCCTGAACATTTGGGCAAGTTATTGGAAGCTTTTGTTTCTCCAGCCCTTTGCACAGCTTATTTCTTGCTCAGAACAAAAACGTTCAGCCTTGGCTGAAAAAAATATTCATTTTCTTCGACTGTTGAGAGGGGGACAGAAACCTGAGATCACTGGCCTGATGCTCTAGATAAGTTAAATGTATTTCACAGTTTGCAAATCTTTTACATGCTGAGGAATAATAAAGTCTGCACAGAAGGAAAATGAAACAAACAAACAAAAAATCAAATAATGATGGGCAAAGTTTTTTAAAACTGATGATTTTTCCAGAAAAGGTGCAGAAGATACAAGCTGGACCAAGGGCCATAATGAGTCCTCAGGAACTGGGCTTTGCTGTGCTTTTAGGGTACAGCTCTGGGCTAAGAGGAAGACATCTCATCATGTTAATTCTCACCAAAAAGAGAACAGGGGTGGAATTTAGCTCCTTCAGGGCAGTGCACAGATGTGGTGTTTCATGGCAGGGTTTGGTACAGAATCCCTGACCCCTAACCATAGCAGAGATGGTAACCCAGTGGTGATGATGCTGTAGGACACTGATCTGTATTAGACAAATACACAGTGTGTGATACCTCACACCTATTGAGTGCAGCCTGGCTTCATGGTTTAGGTTCACACCATTGTCGGTTTTCATTAGCTTACACTTCTTATTTACTAAAATGGATGGAAATAATGATGAAGAAATCCATGCAGTGATCCTCCCATGCAGCAACTTGTCTTCACTACATCTTCTGCTCTAATGTCATTTTGTGGAAACCTACTAAGCTCTGGCTTCCAAAGTCATTTGTGATGAAGTATTCCAAAGGTTGTTTAATTGCTCTGCAGAAGAGCCTTGTATTTTAACAGAATTTGAGTTTCTGCCATGGTGTTTCACTGCACAATCCATGATTAGTTATTTGTCCTCAGAAATGCCACTGCCATCTGGATACAAAAGGCCTGCATGAGTAGGTCGTGCATTTCTTTTGTGAGAGACATCCAACTCCAAACCCAAATCAGTCTCAGATGTCCCAGGTCCCAGCTCCACTCCTTCTGTGGCTTGCACTGGAATGTGCATGTGAAGAACGCCTTGGCAATCTGTGCTGAACATGCTGCTTTTCATCTCACAAACAGCTCAGCTTTCATAATTCAATTAAGGAACTGAAAAATTAGTGTACAGTGGGGAGCTGCTATGATACATAATTATGATGCTTAGATTTCTTTAGAATGGCAGCCAAACTTAAAGACCCCCTAATGATTTCCTTTCACGTATTACTTAGCTACAGTCCCATGTTATTCCAGTGAGAGACTGCAGACCTCAGCCCATAGCAGTCAGGACTCAGAAAGAGTAGGTCTAGGACCAGATTAGGATCTGGGTTCTGGCTTCAGTGTAACTCCATTAGGCTCATTCTGGATTTGATCAGATTTATTTTGAGAACAGAAATCCTGTATTTGAGGACTTCCATCTTAAACCAGAGGTGAAGTTCTGGTACACTGCTGTCAGTAGAGAAAACACTGACGTATTCCATCCTGACCTGACTCTATTCCCACCTTCTTGGACTTCATTGAATATTTTCCTTTATAAAGCTCCTTATTCATTAGTGGCTCTTGGTGAGGCTAAAGGGTTAATGAATTAAATTAGCTACACAGGGGGGGAGGCAGGCTGCATACACACACTCACTACTGACTCAACTCCAAGATGCAATTTACATCAACTGATCATAATGATTTTATTCTTTTTCTAAAATAAAAATAGACTCTATTAATAAACAGAACCACAACGGGTAATAAATTGACAGATGGTTTTATACTTGACTTCGGGGAGAAATTACCATGAAAATAGCAGATGACAGTGGCATTTCAGTGACTTAAATGGAAGGGAGGACGCAGGGATTCAGATACAATAGCTACAGAGAGCTTCCAATAAAGGCAAAGCATCCTCTGCCAAGATCACAGTGGAGTGTGGGCAGCTCACAGACTGATCTAGCAGTCGAATGTCACAAAATGTCAAGTGGTTGTTTACAGACTGGAGACCCAACTGACACACTGGAGCACCTCAATGAAGACAGTGGATTTAATCCACTGAGCTGGTGTAAATCACAGTAGAATTTGTGAAATCCTGATACATTTAAAACCCACTTTTTTAAGGTTTCTGCCCTATCCTAAAAGACCCAAGCTCTGTTTCAGAACTCTTTCTCTCAGAAGAAAAACTTCTCTGTCTATGGGAAACAAAGGAGAAAAGGATTAGAAGGTGATTTTTACCTTTTTCTTGAGCCATTTCCTGCAGGCAGAAGTAAATGACTCTTGCACCCAGACTGAAGCCGATCAGCGTGACAGGTCGCTTGCCCTGAGAAAGAAGGAAAGAAGAAAGAGGGAGACTGGCTGCAGGACCCCCGAAACACAAAGCACTTCTGCTTGTGCGTGACCTTTTAAATGTTTGAGCAGTTTGGCTGATGTCAAAGCAATTTTGTATCCACAAAGTTATGCACAGTTTAACATTGAGAGTTCTGCATACCTGAGTATTTTGTATTTTTTGATATTCAGAAAATCAGTTGAAAGGTTCTAATGATTGGATGTTTCAATCAGAAATAAATCACTCACTGTTGTTGTTTTGAAATTTCCAAGTGAAAGGCTCATTCATGGAACAGAATTTCCCTAGCACTGTTGCAATAAACAGAAGAAGCAGCTGTAATACAAAAAAATTTACCACTTCTAGACTTCAGGCTGAATGGCAGCAGCGCTGTGTGGCTGTTATAAAAAATGATGTGGGGTAAGCTTTTATTTTTAATAGCCTAATAAGATTTTTCTGTAAGATCAAAGAGAGCCTAATCTCTACAGCAATGAAAAACTGTCTTTGTATTAACCAGGGAGCAGGTGTGGATGGACTCCCTCAACACCACGCTAACTAGTTTTACATGCTGTGGCACACTGGAATGTGTGTTTTCACAATAGGGAATGCTTAAAAGGCAGTAACAAATGCCCCCAAGCAAAACAAAGGGCTTGTATGAAATAAACTTTATTGCCTTCCCTGGGATTGTATTTTTATGAGAAATCAAGTTTGTTTCTACTCTGCTGTTCCACATTGTTCTTTATGACATGCAGCTCTGGGGTAGCAGCTCCTCCAGGCTCCTCTGTAACAGATCCCGGACTAACGTGCCTCTGAGAGGAACACATGGCCAGCAGAAAACAGCTCCCTCCACACCAGCAACACCCCAGCAGGTTTCTGGGGAGCAGAAACATCTTTTACAAGCCTTCTCAGGAAGGCTTACTAACTTCTGTCACTTCTTCCAGGTAGCAGCCCATTCCATTTCTCCATAGGGATAAATATGACTGGAAAACTTCACTTCCCTGGGCCAAATCCCTTCCAGGCATTATTTCTGTATAATTCCTGGGCAGTTACCTGCTGTCGACTGAGCAGGATATGTGCTAGGTGTTTGCCTACTTCAGCAGACCGATGCAGACACACTCCCCAGGGGTTGTCAATGACACTGGCAACAGTCAAGAGCGAGGTTGGCCAAGTCAAGGCTGTCACAATACCTGCAATGCACAAACAGCACCCCACAGTCACAAATCTGGGCTGCTCTTAGGAAACATCAAAAGCAAGACAGTTCACTGAAGTTAAAAGCTAAACCCAGGACCTTTTGTCACTTCCAGTTGTTCTTTCTCAAGAGCTGATCTGAGAAATGCTTTGGTAGACTAAAGATAAGAAAGAATCTGATGTTCTGATACGGAGGCAAACAGATACTATACATGAATGTAGCCTGCATGTTCGAAAGGTTTACGTAAAGCACAGTGTAATAACACAGAGAAATAAACACAGCCACGCATGAAGGAAGGTGTTTCCAGCTGTAATTTTAAAAGAACAAGTCAATGACACAGAGGCAGAGCAATCCAGGAGAACAAATCTAAATTACAGGTGTGGCAGAGAAGGTTCTGCAGGGTGGTGCCAAGGGAGACGCCTTCTCAGAAATCTTCCTTGCTCCTTTAAACAGGCACCAATAGTGACACTGCACAAGAGCCTCTCAAGCAGATCCAAGATGGTTTAGGTTCTTACCTGACAATACGGTGAATTTTAGGGCTTCTTGAGCCATTATGTTCACAAAACCATTCAGCAGGGTATCTAGGGCGTTGCCAAGCTCCATCAAGTACTTGGATTCCCAGGCCAGGCAGTACTGCTCACTCGATTGTAACAAGCTGCTCCATGGTGCTGTGAAGCTCCCTGAGAGACATTGCAAAGGTGGAATTCATGTTCAGAAAAACCACAAGAAGAGCTGACACTGGAATATACTGATATACTGTGAAAATCAGCAATCATATTTAAAATTACTGTTAGATTTAGACTCTGTATTTCCACTGTTTTACAACAAATTTGGGGGTTTTAAATAATGCCCCAGCTTTAGCTGACTTGAAGTCTTCAGTGTGAACAAGCTCAGACTTTGGGACCCATTCAATTGCTTCAAAGACAGCTGGACATTAACACAAATGACATCAGATATTAAGGACATTTCTCCTATCACTACAAGGAGACAAGGCTAAGTCCTGCAGCTTCACCTTCTCATCCACCAAAGGAGGGCCTGTCCTGAGAAAGATGAAGTGCTGAATGGCTCCACAGACAAAATTCAGTAGGACCAAAAGCACGGCAAATATTTGAAGATGTTTTCAAAATCTGTTGCTGAGCATCTTCCCAGCACTTCAGTTGGATGGGCAAGGCCTGGCAACCATCTGGTTGATGCCCTCAGTCCCATGTTCAGACTTGGCAAGCCCTGTGTGAAGCCCGGAGTTGGACTCAATGGTCCTTATGGGTCCCTTCCAGCTCAGGAGATTCTGTGATTCTATGACTGCATTGATTTGTCTGAAAACAAAGAATCAGCATTTGCAGATCCAGACTGCAATTATTTTTACCTTGCCATGTAGCTTAGTGAGCCACTTCAGTTTCATTTTTTCCCCCCAGGTGCTAATCAAAAGCAGTGTTTGGATGTCTGAGAGATAATGCATAATTTACATTATGCAAGCATAATTTTTGGCTGAAAGAACACTTTTTAAGCTATTCTCTCTCCTGTTTGTACTGTAGCTCATACTAAGTGGCCAAGAGGGGCCTGGCAATGCTATTAATGACAGATGAACTCTGAAGAGCAGAGCAGAATTTTCATCTTAATTAACTAGAACTCTTCCCCAAACAATGTAGGGCAGGCTGAGGCAACTGCTGACCAAAGTGACACAAGAGAGCCCTGTGCAAGAGCACAGCACAATGCATTGTTGACCTGGGATCATACAGAAAAGCAGCCAGTGGGAGCTGGGAATCACAAGGTAATAAAGCCATAAAAATCCCATCCTCAGCTCCTCTGTTCTAAGGAGTCACACAAGCATGCAAATACACAGACAGCTGTAAGGAGGAAGGCAGATGACAACTCTACTTTTGCCTTTTTAAACATTATAACAGTTTCCTAGTTATGGAAGAAGTATTCATGTCATTTGTAACTCCCTTTTAAGGGCAAACATTGACAAAAAGGTTCCTGAAGGGACACACTTTCTTTGCAAGAGTGCCTGGAAGCCCTGCGGCCCCAAGGATTTGGACCCCTGGCAAGCAGATGAGGAAAGCCAAAGTGCAGTACTGCAAAGTGAAAATAACTCTACTCTGACAGCAAGCTGCAACCTAACAAGCAACAGGACAGAGACATCCTTCTGCATTAATGATATCCAGTGTTAATTACGATGCCTCTGAATAAATTGGCAGCTGTTCAGTCAGGTTGCTGAACACATCAGCAGACAGTTGACATATTTTATATGACAAGCTGTAGTGGAAAATAAAACACTACAGACCTTTCAAGGTTGTTGCCTGTAAGTTCACCTCCTGAGTGCTGTGTTAACAGGATTTACTTGACAGAACTTTCTTGCCAATAAACCTCATTATCTGGCAGATATTGAGAAAGAAAAAAGATACTATTTTTCTATTAATTGCTGGAGGATAAACATAAGGTCTCAGAGATAGGTGAGACACTTTGTACTAGCACTGGAAATTGTCCACCCCAAACAGACTTTTCCTAGCAAAACCAGACAGCATTTATTAACAGAAACAATCCTGCTATGACTATTAACAGTCCTATTATCACCACCAATTTACTGCCCTCTCTCTCTCTTCCCTCTGTTTTCATTAGGACTGCAGATTGGGCTGCAAAGTCTTCTGTTGAGAGCTGATTTCTCTTGGTGAACAGGCTGTGCAAGCGTGGGGAAGACACAGTGCTAGGAGAGCACAAACACCACCCAGAGTGGAACAGAGTCGTGGCTCTCCACACTCCTCTCAGTTCTGTCATCTTGTTCTTACCATATTTGCCAGCACACAGCCATCCAGTAATTGCTATGGTGATGTGAAGCTGCTTGCCTTCAGTAAGTGGGAGGAATTCAAACTCTTCTATGGCTCCCACACGCTTCTTCATCTTGTATCCTACACGTAGCAAGGGAGAAACACGAGTCTCGGAAGCCACACAGCAAGGACAGACTCTGCTAACAGTCTCAGTTCCTAAGAAATTACTTGGGTAATTTGAGTAGTGGGTTTTTTCCCTTCCCAACCCCTCTGCAAGTCCATGCATTATTTAGAGCTTGGTATGGAGCCAACATGATCCTTCTGAGCTTGCTCAGAAGGGAATCCCAGCTTGGTTTTTTTGCTGCAGACCAGACATCAGCTGTAACAAACACTGCTTCCCATGGTGGTATCTTTCTAACCCAAAGCAGCAAGCTTCCATTTCCTTCATTAGTTACATACCAAATAATCTTTTCCTACTTGGTCATCAGGGGCTACACAGTACCTTAATCAGCACTGAAATAAACCTTTAATGGTTGTAAGATTACACCTCAAACTGCTTCCCTTGCTCTGCAGAGCTCAGTTTAGGTCACTAGCTCAGCGTTTGCAGACATGAGCCTGTGCCTCAGTAGCTGAGAAATGTGTGGTCACTCTCTTACCAGTAAGGCCAGCTCCAGCTGCTCCAAAAAGGGATGCCATGACAGCAATTCCAGCAGTTGATCCTAAAGCAGCTGCTCCGGCACTTCCAATGACAGTAGCAGCTCCCGCAGCAACCAGAGGGGCAGCAAGACCCCCAGTCAAACCTGAAGACACCACAAGTAACGTCAAACTACTGTCAGTTACAAAAGCTGGAGAGCCATTTCCCTGTGCTGTGTGACTGCTAATTGAAAGAGTACAAAGGATGGTCTTTTATGCATCAGCAGTACAGGGGCTTTCTGAGCCCCTCCCCAGGCCCTGAATCTCTGCACCGACTCTCTGATTGACTTCAGCAAAAATGATGACTAATTTAAAAGTCAGAGGAAGAATGTTTAGTGGCTTGGGGTGAGTTATGTCCTATTTGCTAAGGAATATTGATCTAGTCTCACACTATTTTGAGTTTAGAGGTGAAGATCCTCTTATAACACAAGAGCAAAAGAAAACATTTTTTTTAAGGGTGATGACCTCAGTTAATACTTCCCCCAGCCAGTTAAACCACACTGGAATAACTTTTCCAGACAATACTTTCACTTTTATTTTTGCATAGCTGAAAATACTTTTCTTGTATCTGGGGTTTATTCTGTTGTGGGGCACCCCTCTCTCTGCCCTTAGTGCTGTGCATACAGTTCAGGAGCAAGTCTCCAAAATGCCTCACCGATCACTGTTCCTCCCCCAACAGTGGCCAACCCGATCAGCAGGTATCTCTTCAGCTTTTTTCTTCTTTCCTTCTTTTTTCTTGATATTTCTGCAGTTCTGCAGTGGGAAGAGAAGCACAAAAGCTGATGGAAAAGCCTGATGGATAGCAGTGCTGCATTAGGATCTGCTTTTGTTCTCCTCAGTGTAATTTCCCTACCAGGAACAGTAAAAAGTAACATGCAGGTGTGGACAACACACTTGGATTTATGAGCATAGACATGAATCCACAGATTTAAATTGAAATGATTTAATTGCTGACAAAAGCCAACAGATGTTACTTACTTGGAAAACCCTTCCTAATAGGGCTGAAGCTTGTAAAAAAAAAAAAAAGAAACAAGAAGTCAAAAGCATTTCAAGGACTATGTGTCTTTAAAAAAACCCACAAGAAAACTAAGCCAAAACAGGGGAAACTCTTTGAAACAAAGGGAAAAGGGGTAATTTGTGCTGACAGAGAGAGATGGAATTCAGCTGTTTTCCAACAACAGTGTTTATATAGAGCTGCTTTCTAATTGCACATCACAATACAATAATATAATAGGTATTAACACAGTCATTAATTCATTTGTCTGTATGCACTTAAGCAACATTTTAACAAGCTTATTTGAAACAGGTAAATAAACCTAAAAGGAACAAATCTCACTTATTAGGTACTCTGTTGGCTTCTCTCCACTGCCTTTGGTTTCTCTCTTACAAGAAATGCTTCCCACTTCAGAGGAAAGTGCGAGAAACAGAGGATACTGAAATGAATTGTTTACAGGAAGGTTCCTTCTAGCCTGCTTACGCAGCAGTTAATCTGGGACTTGAAACATGAGAATTTATCTTGCTTCCAAACTTGGACATTTTCCCTCTTAATCCTAGCCTAATTGTGGATTTTCATTATCCATATAATTGCCTAATCCTTCCACGAACCCCCAAAGCGCGCTGTAGTTTTGATAAAGACAATTTGAGATGAATCCCAGACAACACGCAGCTTTGTAAAACACAGCGGGAGAAGAATGAAGCTCAGTGGGTGAAATCCCTGTGTCGCCAAAGTCAACGGCAGAACTCCCACTGACTTGCACGGCACAGGGACTTTTTCTCCACAGAGATCCCCTGAAAAACATCATGTATTACCTCCTGGAGCAGCAAACGTAGCTGTCTGCACAGAACCACAGTGCAGCCTGCAAAGGTTACCTCTTCAGCAATTTCCATATCACCACATTCACTTTCCACAACCCCATGGTCAAAGTGGTATTTGGATATGCTCTAGTTTGAGCATGCTATCACCAGGGTGAATGCCTGATTTCAGAAAAAAATTGTTCCTGGGATTCTTTAAATAAGTGCTACAGTCTGACTGTTAATACCTAAGTTGGCAATATCCAGCAATTTCTGTTTGACACAGTGGTTCACCAGCTTTTATAGACAATGTGCAGTTGTCTTGAGCTGAAAATAACGACACCAGAGAGCTCAAATAGTGGCTAACCTGGCTTCAGCTGCAATAATGAGCCATTTGAGTTATGTGGGTAGAAAGACAGTTCACACCTAAAGCCTGCCTGAAGATGCAGTAAGTAAAAAAACTGCCATGAGAACTTTTACCTGTCATTGCTTTCCTTCTGTAGCTGCTAGCAACTGCTTTTTGACAGTTGCTTTCCTAATAGCTTCTGCATTACAATTATCACTTGATTACCAGACTGCTTTTTATCCACTCTGGTAATTAACTGCCTCTTCTGTACTTCTGGGTACACGGCTTCTTGCCTGAACCACATATTATGTTCAGAGAGATTTTATAGGTGGGATGACAGGTCATTTTCCAATGATGACAAGTGGCAGGAGTACACATTAGCAAGCTACTGACATCATGTTTTCCTATTTCTTGCAGAACTGTGTACAAAAGAGAGGTTCATACCTGCAAGTCAGGATATGTTTGGTGCTAGTAAGATGGAGTTAAGCATTTGGAGCATTGTTCGATGGATGACCATGCTGTACATTTAACCTTGGACATTCTGGGCCACAGGACAGCACACCCAAAGCAGCAAAGGCAGGAGCAAAACATTCTCTTAACAAATATCAGCAAAAACCACCTATGCAGAAGCTGACAGAACCTTGTTTGGTTCTTGCTGTTCCAAAACCTCTTGCAGTGGATGGTCAAAGCTGGAAGCATCCTAAGCACATGTTAATGTGTTCCCTGCCCCAGAAGTCTGTGAGCTCAAAGCAATGACAGGTTTATACTCCACTTCCCTTCCCCATTGACTCCTAACTTTAAACCAGGCGAAGGGTCATCAATTCCCCACAAATCTCAGCCTTGTTTTAGCACTGCAGAAACAGATGTGTTCACACTGCAGTCTCAGGCTACTCCGACTGCAAAGATGTTTCTTTTCCCTTTTATCTAATAGGTTATTTATTTCACTTTATCCACGGCTGCAACCTGGGCAAAGAACAAGACCAAAATCAGTGGCTTTCACCACACCAGATACGTGCAAAATCCACTGGACTAGCTGCAGCACTTGAAAGCCAGGCTCGCACGTAGGCTGTGTAATTCTCTGGAAACACTTGCCATTATCAGACACGCTGCTCTATCTTTTTGGGTTGTGCTACAGCCCATTTCAGGAGCCACAGTCCAGCTGATTCAGAACTAGGTAACGGAGCATCATCTCTGCAGGCAACACACCCCTCTCTGCATCAGTGTTGTCCTGCGCTAAAGGCTCAGGACTGAGTTTGTCACCACAAGCCACAACAAAGCAGTCCCCACCAATACCAACCCTTGCTCCTGCATGCCAGTTTAGCAGTTCATGATCTTTGAGATTATTTTGACTTTCCCTTTTTACAGTGTGTTATAAAGTTAAGCTTTATTTAAATAAAGCTATAACCCAAAGATACCCATCACATGCTGGACCCCACTGTAATGTCTGAACTGTACCATGTCAGGGACATTGATTAAAGCCTTTATTAGCACTCAGGTTAATCTCATAACCTGTTTGCTGAGTTGACAGATAAAAATAGTAAAACGGTCCCTTGAAAGTCCACCATGGACATGTTTACTGCCTTACACATTGCAAAAGCTTCACACAATTCCTTCCTGGTAAGTGGAATATAAAAATAAACCACATTTCTTAGAGATACCAACTTTTTGTTGTTTCACATCTAAGAACTGGTGATTAAAAAAAAATCTTACACTAGTAACACAGAATTAGGAGTCAGGTCTCTAAGTATCTAACGATGCAGAGAGTTGCCCTCAGAAATCTACCATCACTGGGAGTCAGACAGCTGTCTCTTAAACAGGATACAGAGACAATCAGCAGCTGAGGAACTAATCCTGAAATTTTTAGGAACTTCATTCTGCAAGAAACAGCTCTCTCCGAAGAATTCTGGGCCAAGAACTAAGAGCCACAAGCTATTTCTGATGTATTTAAGCATAACGAACAAGGAGATGAGGGATTTCAGTGCTGAGTTGCCTTTACTGGCTTGCAAGGTTAGGTCTCAGCTCTAGTTTTAAGAGCGCTGAGCTTTCCTGCTTCTCCATGCAGCTGATGTGAGGGCTCAGCAACACTAATCAAGCCATAAATTATTATGCTAAGGGCCATGGGGAGAATGATCAGAGACTGGACTTAGGCACAAGTAATTACTGCTAAGCTTTCAGGCACTGGCAGTGTTTTTCCATCTCATAGTCAACCCAGATGTTCTTACTCTGACTCTTCCTCCTTTTGTTCCTTCAGGGTCTCAAGCAGAGATTCCTCCAGGACTTCCAGCTCCTCCATGGGGATTCTCAGCAGCCAGGTGATGTGGCAGATCAAGACCCTGGCTCGAGCATCGTAGGACCCTTCAACAGAGGGAAACCCAGAGCATCAGTCAGTCTGCATCACACCAGATTAAATAGCGAGTGGTGCATTCAGCTGTCCTAGAGAGCCATGTCGCATACAAGCACAGCTCCTTCCCCCAGGCCCCCTTCATCTTCCATCTGAACACAGCTAGAGAGCAATAAATGGAAAATCATTCTTCCCTGCAAACCTCATTCTGTGAAGAGACTCGCTACACCAGGTACTTGTCTCTATGGCAGAAAAAAGAACTCAAATCTTTCCATCTCCATCCTCTGTGATAGAGGCTTTTTGGATCTGTATGGGATGAATCTTTCTTCTCAACAGAGAAAGCCTGCAGCAGGACCAGGTGTAACTGGAACCATTATATATACACATGTGTGTGTATGTATATAGGTAACATCACATAGTACATCACAGCTACACACCAATGCAAGCTAGTGTATATTGTAAAAATGCACCTCCACACAAAGCTTTCACATTCAATTCATCTTGTTGGCAGCAAGAGGGGCTCTGGAGGTTCAAGCTGCACACTCACTCACCACGCAGCATCACTGACAATTGTTGGCATTCACACTTCACTGCAGGAGATGCAGGAGCAGACAGTGCCCTCAGATAACATGTGATAGGAGAAATGATTACTCCTGGACTTCTAAGCAGGTGTTCATAAACAGAAGACATTTAAAATGTAATAGATTTTAAATTATCTGTGCCAACTCTTGCTTTTTTAATGTGGTTCTCTCAGTAGCACCTGCTGCTTGGCTTTTGTAAAGGTTTCCTGGTGCACTCTGGGATGAAAAATGCAATTTCTTTTCTAGGGGTGCATGAAGGTACCAGCAAGACCCAACTACAAAATAAATTTAATACCTGCTGCACATAGATCAAATATGGCATCTGTCAATCTATTAATTTTATTTATTACCATCATTACCAAGATACCAAACTACTTCCATAGGCTTTAATGACACCACTTAAAGATTTGTGCTTAGTTGGGAAGTAAGAACAGTATTTATCTTCACCCCCAATGCGTGCCATGTCTTGCAAGCCCAAGCAGGTGTTTTATTGAGAGTAGCCTCCTTTCCCCTCTGCTAACCCACAACTTAGCTTTTAACTTAGCAAGCTTGGCAGAATGTCAGTGAGGCTTGAAAATATATTTCTTTTACATTCCAGCTTAGCAAAATAAGCAGTCTTGCAAAAAGTGACTTCTCAATTTTCCATTAAAAATAAAGCAAGAACAAAAATGCTACTTTGTTCTGCAGTGAAATGGGCTAATCAGCAAGCAGTGAGTTCTTCCCTGTGAGAACATGTTAAAACAGATCTAAAAAATGCATGTAGTGACATAAACCAGGCTTCTTTGGGAAATGAACACTTGGTTCAGTAGGCAGTCTTTATTGCATTAATTTTATACTAACCCATGTTATGGATTGTAAACCAGGAAATTGTTTTATGCATAATATAACATAGGAGTAAACCCCCACTTATTTATAATAGGCTTCACAGGACACTCTTGAATTTATTCCCTGAATATTTACTTTTTTCTTTACAGGCAACAAGCAGTATGCTGAAAGTTTGCTAGGCTGAGATCTTCAGAAGAGCTTTATTGCCCTTGTAAAGGCAAAAGTCACCTGCACCCCTGGAGAAAAGAACACCCCACTCTAGGTATTTAACTCCAGAACTTTTCTACCATCATTGGCATCTGCATGCCAATGCACACATGTGAAGGTAAGGAGGTGAACCATTCCATTTTTAACAGGTATTATTAATCATTGTGAATACAGCAGTTGCTTTTCCTGTAGTGGACACAGGGAAAGAGTTCTGCTATAAAGCAAGCTGAGATAAAACAGGGCAGTACCTTGACCTTTTTTAGCATTTTAAAGTGTCAGATGTAAACTCATCTACATTATTCTTAAAGAACAAATGCTAGGTAAACTTACCATCTCTAAGAGAGAAGGACAGAAGGTTCTAAAAAGTAAAGAAAAAATATCCAAGTTAAAACTGATGATGCATGCCTGGGATATCAAAACAGAGGTGTGAAAACCCATCGAGCTATGATTGAATTACTGCAGCAGGTCTGTTTGCAAACACAAGAAGCCAGCAAGCTACAGTTCAGCACAGAGCAAAGCCACATGCTCCCACTACAAAATTCTCCAAACACAGGTACACATGCCTGGAAAGAAGTAGACAAGGCTTGGTATATGCTGAAGCATCCCATTTTCTTGGTTATTAGCCATCCTGCTGCAACAGGAGAACAAGCCTTCCTGAACCAACTCCTACTAGAGGGACAAACGGTAGATATCATCCAGGCCAAAGTAAGTTCTTAGACTCTGAATAGGATCTTAACACAAGAAGAGTCTGCTATTTCATGAAGAGTGCTTTTGCACAGGACTGGGAAGTCAGATGGTTAGGGAAATTGAACTCCCACCTATGGGTGCTTTTTCCCAAAGTAGAGTCCAAAGGCCTTCTCTCCACTGCTGCCTAATGTTCTCACACACACCCCTCTTCTGCTGAATGTCTGGGTGGCTGTTCCCACCCACAGAGATAGCCTTCTTTTTCTTGTCCTGAAAGGCCAAATGGGGTAAGCATTTCCAGTCACCCCTGCTCTTCCATCCGGCATCCCAAAGGCCAGGGTACTCAAGAAGAGGCAGGCCGTTTTTGGTTTGCTATTTCCAGTGTGTAAAGAACTCTTTAAACTTAAGTCAGTTACTGTATCAGGTCTCCTCTGTTCCCTCCATCACCATGCTGCAGAAAAAAAGGCTTTTTAGGTCTGGTGATGATTAGTATTCTGTGCGTGCACACACACTGCAGGCTGTTCCTCAGGGCTGATGGGACATGGGAATTGGAGACATTAATCCCCATAGGCAGAGGGAGGAATGTAACTCTTATTTCCCAGAAGCTGAATACTGTAACTTCCCAAATATTAGATTCTTGGGGATCATGTCCTCCTCCTCCCTGGCTGCAGTTGTCCAAGGAAGAGTTGGCACAGAGGGGTCAAAGCCCAGCAGAAGGTCCAGGGCTGGGAGTCCCAGGCAAAAAGCCTGAAGTCTAGAACAAGGTGAAGCTTGTGACCTTGTAGTAATTTTTGTGCAGAGCCCATTTGTAGGAAATAAATTCTCCCTACATATTGCAAAGGGAGCTGTGGGTCCTGACTCAGGTCCAGTATGGTATGCCATATGATACTGCACCAATCAGTATCATCAGTGGCACCTAATATCAAATGATCTCTTTTAAAAGTCTGTCTTAAGCATTTATAGACATGTATTTCAAAAGGTGAGGGATGAATACAGGTAATCAGTTGATAAACTGGACCTACTGTTTTTATTGCATCTGTGCCAATTATCATTCCTAAGTATTTCTAATTTGTTTAGGCTTTGCACGTACTGCTGTGCACTCACCTGGAATCCAATCAGCATTGATTAGATTAGTTCACAAGTAGCTTGTTTTCCTCCTCTAAGCAGCAGTTACTATATTTCAATCTTTGAAATTGATGTGCTGAATCTCCCTGTGAACTCTATGCACATTACTACCACCCACATGCTTGAGAAACCTTACAAAGAAAGGGAAGCAATTTTTATTCAGAGTCTTTGCCAGTTTTTTATGAATTGATGCAAATTCAAAACCCATTTCTGCAACAACTGAGAGCATCCAATCCAAAAAGTGAGCATTGAGAACAAAAACCTGTTTCCTATTAAGAACTTCCAACATTTTCTCATCAATCAAGTGGAAAAAGTCAACTTCTTCACCTCTTCTGCTGCACTGCCACTCACTGCCTCTGTGTTCTGACTACTGTCTCTAAAGGATTCAGTTAACCAATATTTGCCTGCATTAGTCATGTCCAACAAATGCAAAGATAAAAATCCATAAGCCTCAAATTTTCATTGAATCAATGGTAAACTCACCTAATCTCCTAACCTCATGTATCATCTCTGCAGCACTGCTGAAACAGGGGACATTAAAAAAACACAGGCACTAGTGCTGACAGGACCCTGCCACTGAGTAATTAAAGTGTTAAATAAACAGTGTTGCATCAGTAGCAGCTGAACACAAAGAAGCAAGAGCACCATAAAGCAACACATCAAGACTTCACAAAGCTTTGTCTAGTAGCTGCTTGTTTTTCAGGAAAGAAGGGAAAAGATGCTCTCAGCTCCATGCACTGAAGTTTCCCACATGCCAGTATGCTTTCCCAAAGACACCTTACAAGCCTCTGCTGCTTTGGTCTAAAAAAGGCTTTAATTCTATCTTTCCTTTGACAGAATCAATCACCTTGCCCACGTAAGTGATTGCATAAGGTACCTATGTTGTGGCATTAGACTGATAGCTATTCTTAATCTTTACTTTCAACTACTCAAATTATCTACGGCTTCTGTTTTCCACCCAAATCCAGGTGATAAGTGCCACAGTTCTCTGGCTCACAGCAAAATACCACATGATCCCACTGAGCCAGAGCCACTTTTGTAAACACACAGGGAGCCCTTATGCAGCACAAGCTTGAAGCAAATATAAGCTAAACTTCACCAACATTTCACCCATAATAAACTCAGCAGCAACGCAAGAAAACTTCCCTGACTCTAGAGAAGAGACTGCTCTATCTTGAAGCAGAGGGAATGAGGGAAACAACCTGGAAAACACCAAGCCACCTAGATGCAGAAAGAACTGGGTACAGACTTACAGATTTTGAGCAAACAGTTCTTACTGCAGAAGACCAGTAAGATTCTGTCATAGAACCACAGAATGGTCTGGGTTGGAAGGGACCCCAAGGATCACAGAGCTTCAATCCCCCTGCCACAAGCAGGGCCACAAACCTCCAAGGCAAGGTTGCCCAGAGCCCCATCCAACCTGGCCTTGAACACCTCCAGTGATGGGGCACCCACCACCTCTCTGGGCAGCCTGTTCCAGCCCCTCACCACTCTCTCTGTAAAGAACTTCCCCCTAATATAGCACCTAAAGCTTCCCTCCTTTAACTTTAATCCACCCTATCCTAACTTACTAATTAAGTTTAGGATTCTCTGTCACTGTACTTATTCTGTTACAGGACTTCAGATGTTTGGAGCAGATCCTCTGGTGTCTTATGGGCAGACTAGAAGACAGGAAAGATGGCTGAGATAATGGGAGCTGGTCATGATGAACAAGAAAGTTCATTCCTATCATATCTTGGCTTACGCAGCCTTGTTTTTGCATCTGCTGTTCTCCTGGGGCCATTGCTAAAGGTGAGTGTGTAATAACTCTTACTCAATATCAGGGAGCTGTCTGCACGCAGGATCCCTTGCTGCTTCCTTGATGCAGTGTACAGCCAAGGGTGCGAGGGGACAGTGGCCACGTTCTGCCTGGCGCCAGCAGCAGCCTACCCTGCTCTTCGCCCTGCACAGCAGAACCTGACACTGGGCAAGGACATATCTTCCCCAGCTCAGACTCCGTAGCTAAAGCAAACGTCACCCAAACACTTCATCGCTTTTATCTTTACGTCAGCTTTTACATCAGGACACTGCAGAGAAGTCCTGTCTCACTAAAACTTTCTCAGAGAAAGAAAGTAAAATCACAAGAACTTATTTCCTTCCAGCCAAAGCTGAGGTTGGAAAAATGACTTTGGAAATTGTGTTATTTGGAGCATGTTTGTAGGGGTGTTTTGTATCACAGGTATTTGTAACAAATGAAAATCAGGTCTATTGGGTTCAGTGTTTCACCACAATCTGCAGAGCACACATATGCATCAAGGCCACTGCAGTAATAGTGCCAAAGTAAAAAGTTTGGTAGTTCTCTGTTCTGTAGAGTGAAGGTATCAAAGACTCGAAACATTAATTCAAACAAACAGTAAACATGCCTCATGTTCATCAGTTCCATGAGCTCTTAATGGATAGAGACTGCCAGTCACTCACACAGCCACTCAAATATATGCATATCAGAAATACTGATTTTACTTCCCTGACTGTACAAACACAACTTCAGTTGCAAACAGAAATGTATGGCAAAGCACTTTTGCAAAAGCAAACAAGGGTGGGGGGACCACATGAACTTACTTGGGTAATGGCAACTGGATTTTCTTTCAAGATGGGATCCTTTAGCAAAATCTGGGCAAAAGTTTCTGTGCCCTCACCTCCTAAGCCACTAGCAAATGCTGTCATGGCAGGTAAGACAGTGTCAGGCAGGTCCAGCCATTTCACAAAGCCCTCAATGAATTCCGTCCTGAAGGAGCTGTAAGGCAACAGTACCTGTTTATACCTGTAACAGTATTTTTGCAAGTGGTCTCTGCTTTCAAAAGCTGATCACACACAAATCAAAGCACCATAAGAAGTCAGCACAAGTCAAGTTGCAACACACACAAATCAATCTGGATGCGCTAGACCTTTTTTCAATACACGCTCTGAACTCTGCAGTGTTAAAGGATGCAATTTACACTGAAGTATAAAGGTCTTCAAGGTGCAAGACAGCAAGGTGAGACAATTAAGAAAACTCCTAATGTCAAAAGGATCTTCCCTAATTTGAAAAGACCCTGCACAGAGTCCAATACCAGCTCCACTGGAGCTGCTGCCCAAAAGCCACCTCCTTTACTCAGCCCTTGCTCCCATATCATACCTTTGCTCTTCTTCAGGGAACAGGTATGCTAGGGATATCCCACAAAGTGCTGCATAAGCAAATCTTCCGGGCTCACCCAGCTGCTGGCCCAGGAGCACACACGGTTCCTTTGCAGTTGCCTGTTCAGATCCACTATGCTGTTTCGAAGCCCCACCTTTCCACTTCTCTTCTGCAGCCATTTTTACCTGCAAGTTCAAAGAGGAGAAAGCAAAAGGAAATAAAATCAAGTAAAACAACAGACAGTTGGAAACCAGGAAGCAAGGAGACAAATTGCCTTTGTCACTCTCACACTTGCTGGCAGTGTAAGTCACCTTGTGTATCACCCCACCACACGGTGCTGTGACCAAAGATAAAAGGAGACTTTTGGTTCACCAGTTCCCAAAAGCTTTGCACAAAAGAAGCTATTTCACACAGCAACAGGAGATGTCCCCTTCAAAATGCAAAGACACCAGGCTCTGTTCAGGCACATCATTCACACATTTACTGCAAAAATAACATGTAAAATAAAAGCTCTGCACCTGGTGCAGGAACCAGTACAGCTGCCTGGGAAATAATTTGTCTGTCTCATCCTCCATCCAAATTGCTCCTCTGGTTAATTTGCTGACAGCGTTAAGAAAGTTGAGTCCAGCTGCAGACTCTGATAAGAACTTTTAATGTGTCCCATGGACATTGCTATGCTTTGCTTGTAACGTTCTCTCCTCTATATAACCTGTCACTGCTTTTTCACTAAGCATTAAGATCCCTGCCACTTAAGCTGGGCCAAAATAGTGTATTTTAGAGCACAGACGTGTGCGTACTTTTGACATCATGCTTCCAACGGACTGGCTTCCAACTGCTCCCTGGAAATCCCCTGATTATACAACCAAGATGACTGATATCAGGCAGACATGAGAACAGCTCATTTCACGATTCATCGTGGGTAACAATCCACTCCAAAGCTCACTTACATCACCTGAAATTTCTACTGACTTCATCAAGTTTCGGTCTAAGGAGCCCAAACCACCTACAACTTCATTACATACTCTCTTTCTTCTTTTTCTTCTGAACTCTGTAGAAAGGAAAGTGGCTAAATAGGAATCAGAACCCCATGATGCTACAACTGAATCTTAGCAGATGCAGATACTATTTATGGGATAGTTTTAGGGTCCTAGAAGAAAGAAATGCAGCACAGGAACAACACTTTTTCAAGAGGTTTTATTATCTGCATGCTGGTTGTCTTGCCTTCCTGGTCAGAAATTTATTGGAGGTGATTCCTGTTTCTCAAGGCTCGAACTGTTTAACTGCTGATGGACAAACACAAGGAAAATTCATCACTTAAGGGCTGATTGTTATAGCAACTAGTACATCTCTCCCCAGGAGAGCTCAGCCCCCCCTGCAACACCCATCTCCCGATGCCACACAGTCTAAGGCATCCCAGTGGGTTTCCATGGAAACATCATATTCCAGCAACAGGGGAGCACAAAGTCCACAGGAATAAACAAACTCTGTTATTTCCGTACCAACCAGAGAAGGGACGGGCCAGATTACACTTCCCCTGGGGACAGCAGGCGCCTGGGATCAATCCTAGCCCCATCATGCCAGCCCTAATACCAACCTCAACAGGCAGCAGTCACTTGCCAAACTGCAGCTGGGAAGGTGGCACAAGACATGTCTCCAGACTTTCCAGAACACTTACAACATCCCAAGATTGTTTTATTACCTCAGGATTTCAAAAGCCCTCATTTGGAGCCCAAAAATCTACTTGCTAGACCCTGATCTTCCTAAAACATCTAGATTTATGGACCAATTTGCCCAGAAATAATCTAATGCCTCAAGTTTCAATAACTTTACAATTACTCTGTGTGTCTGGCTCACAGATTTATGAGTTTATTATGGGAGTCAGCATTGAAAATAACCCCTTCCCTGCGGTAATAGATTTATTGATTTAACACAGGCTCATGTGTAAAGTGAAGCTGCTAAAAAGTACCCAGAAACAGTACAACTCTTTAACCCTATTTCCCAATAACAAAAAGAGGTGATCAATTATAGAGCGACATCATAGAGGCTTCCTGGCTGTAACTTTACTGCCATTATGCAACAAATAATCCACGATGCTGAGCATTGAGAATTCCCAGAAAAAGTTTTTCAAAGCCTTTGTTCTGAAAATGCTCTGATCAGTATGCTCAATGTGCACCCCTCAGCATAGGTATCTATTTCTTCATAAATACCTAGCAAAAATGGGTTTGGACTTTCAAGGGGCAACAGGTGATATAGTAAAGAAACTTTGGGCAGAGAAGTTTTGCCACTAAATCCAATATGAGGGAATTGAGAGCTAGAAATATATCCCAAACATTATTTACAGTTTGTGGCACTGGAATTCACATCTGTGTCTCAAAGAATGTGATTCAGCAATCAATAGCATCGCCATAACTTGAACTGTCACTTCAAAGAGAAATTTTTTATCTCTCCCAGTGCTCACTTTCCACACAAAGCCCTTTGTTTTCTTGAGAGGTGATGTGCTTTATACAGCAGGTTCCCAAAATCCCATTCGGAAAGCAGAAATACAAGCCTTTTGCGGATCTAAAGCTGTTCAACACACACGCTCCCTACTGCTGGAAGAATTGCAGGGATGCTGGCATCACGTTCCTCCTAAGCAATGACAAAGTTACAAACTGCCAATGCATACATCTCAGAGACTCTCAGAAACTAACAATGCATCTCATCACCTTCAGAGAAGTTCCTACAGACAATTTTCCAATGGGGCTGGCCAAAAAGTCTCTTACCAAGGCATGCCAGAGGATGGCACGGCCAAACTGCAGTTAGGCATCAGACACAACGATGCGACAGCAGAAAACATTTGGGCAGATGAGTTTTCGAGGGGGCTTATGCAGGGCTGCAGAGCCACACACGTACCTACACGGCCTTCTCTTTTAATCAGCAGATAGGATGTACAAACTCAGAATGCAATTAATTCAGCCCCTGATAAAAAAAACCACGTGAAATGCAATACAGGCAACAGTCATAGTAAGGTGTGCTCAATGTAAAGCAGACACCTGGGACACAGGGGATGGGGGCCTGGAAAAGCTAAAAACTTAAGTAGCTGCAAAACTGAGCACACTGGATGCAGTTAAGCCTGTAGCAGCGATGGATGAGAAGCGATGCTGCTTCATGGAAGGTGGGAAAGAGGGATGTGACTAGCAGGGAGGAAAGCACCTCAGCCGGGAAAGTTGTGAGGAACGTCATCACGGCTGCCAATATGCACTTTTAAAGCAAGTTCTTTGCGTCTGAAACCTCTGCTTCTAGAACACAGCCGCTTTTTACGTCAAGCAGCGCTTCTGACAACCGCTGAGGAGAGGAAACCAGCGCCCGGGCAACAGGGCAGATGCCGCCACAGCCCTCCCAGCAGGGAGCGACCTGAAGAGATCCCACCAGCCCGTTCACTCCCTCAGCCCCCGGAGCTGCATCTCAGCCGTACCCAACCCCTCTCCCCACCTCTCCCGGCCCGACCCCAACCAGCTGCCGGCCCTGACTCACATAGGAGCCGCCGCACTCCCTTCCGCCGCTGCCCGCCCGCCCCTTCCTGCCCTGCCCGCCCTTTCCCGCCCCTTCCCGCCTCATCTACGGAATCTGCGTACGGTAGGCGGGCTGTGCTGGGTGGCCGCGTACTCCCTTACGCTAGTCGCCTAGAGGAGCGCGTAGCTTGCGAAGGAGAGCACGAGCTTGTCTGAGGCGATGGCGGTGATGGCTGTCAGCCCGGGCCGGGCCGGCCCTTTCCCAGCTCCTCATAGCAGGTGGTGGTTAGTCCATCTCTACTTTGAGGTGGGTACAGCTGCTTCATCCTCGCTGCCCGCCTTTTACTCGCAGTCTTAGCCCTTGTCCACCAGGTTGGTGGCTCACTTGGGTACCTGCCTGCCTGCGCACCAGCTTCAGTGCTTCATTGGTGTCTCACACTTCATACTGTGCTGCCAGGTGAGATCCCAGTGCTGTAAAAAGAGAAGCTGTAGGGTGTGTGCATATATATATATATATATATGTGCTCATCAGACAAATATGGGGCCCACCTGTGTGCCACTTGATAGCAGCAGGGCTACAGCCACAGCTGGGGAGGGTTTCCTCCATTGTGATTAACTGGCCTTGCAAATCGCAAGGCCTTGGAGTTAGTCTAGCCATCGAAGCATAAGGCTTTTTCATTGTGGTTTTGGGGTGTGAAGCGTTTGTTTTGAAAGTGGTCTCAGGCTGGATTCTCAAGTCCAATGTGTATTCATTTTTTTGAGAAACCCATGTTTGTTTATCAGGGGCAGGAGAGTAGTTTTTCTGTATGATCACATTTCATGAAGGCCAAGCAAGTTTTGGTTGCTTGGTAGCTGGGGTAACTGATTTATAGTTTAAAATCTGTTGTGTGGGACTTATTTATAAATAAATTTTAAAAAAATAGCTGGGTACCAATTCTGCCTAAAAGCAGATTTTGGTTTGGGCAAAAATTATGTCCTAGTTGCTTGCTATTAATATTAGACACCCTTGGGTTTACTCACACCAGTACTCATGCTGTGTATAGGTATTTTAAGCATAATGATGTAGTTGTTAAATGTGACCCTGAAGTTCAGAAGGCAAGTTCTGTTGATCCCAGCTAGGTTGCAGAAGGTACCTGCTTTACCTGTGACTTAGGTAAACACACAACACAACGGACAAGTTCCAATGGGTTTGCAACAAGCAAGGATTTGTGTCACCTGGACACAAATCTGTGCTCTCAGACCAAGATCTGCAAATGTGGGTTTGATAGTCCTGTGCTTGAAGCCCTGAAGTTCTCTTTGTACAGAATCTGAGGGGTGGAAGTGTGAAACATGCTATTTATTCCATGTGTGGTTTTGCCTGTTTATATGTGTGCAATAATGCAGGTTAAAAGTGGACCAAAACATGAGTGGAATGACAATAGGGAGTGAGTTTTACTCAATGTTGGGATGTTATTGTATAGTTTTAATAGTAATCAAAGCCAGCACAATTACGGATAATTTAAAAATCTGTAGAGAAAGTGAGACTTCTACATTTAACAGTAATTTAGAACACCTACACTTAAATTTTTTCAGGCACCTGTCTCACTCTTACATAAGTAAGTGGTGACTGTGGTGGGTGGTGGTGTTTGTTGATGAGAGGCTTGAAAAGGGATTGGGATAGGGAAAGTTGTGGCTTTGGGAAGAGCCCTGTGAGCTGAGTGATAGCATAGCGTGACAAAAGGATAAGCGTATTTTTTAATTAAAACTGGCTTGGGTACATGGATTGTTAAACAAAACATCTTTGAAGTTTCTGGCCCAGGATTCTGTCTATACAAACTATAATCCTTAAATACCGCTGTCGGGCCCTGTCATGCTTTTAATGTTTTGATGGGATTCTGTCTTTGTAAATCACAGCTCTTAGACACTTAGGCAGTTTGTCAGGTATGACTGAATATTACTCATTAATATATTTCTCATTATGAACCTCTCTCTTGCAGGCTATAGTGTGTTAACTCATCACTACGTGGAATTGGGAGCCAGCTACGTAAGGTAAGCAGAGCAAGTTAATTCGGAGCCAAAAATTTCTTACTGTCATGAATTAAAACTGAGTACAAGCAAATCCTTTATGTTTTGTAATAGGAATACAGTTCTGTTGGCCTTTTCTCCATAAACTTAGTTGTTGCTTTAAAGGTTTAGATTGTTGTTGAATCTTATCTTGTCAGATGAGAATCGACAGCTGGTACAAAGATACTGGGTTCTAGGGCCTAATGACATGTCCCACCAACATCCATGAACTGTGAATCAGCTGATTGTTAGTGGCTCTCAAAGGCTGAAGAAACATTTTGGTTGAATTGCTGAAGGGAGGTTTGGAAGGTGCTGATAGAAAGCAGTGGGGTGGAAACATGGACTTTGACAAATCCATTGGGGTTCTTGCAGAGGGCCTGTTTCTCACTGGTAATCACACAGCATGCCTGCTTCCTTCCCCCTTGTCTATACTGCCTTGAGGGAAGCCCTTTTTGCAGCCCATTGTTTTGACACTGTAGAAATTAGTGTAATAAAACTGAAGGCACCATTTTAGAAGGGCAGAGTGATATGTAACAAACTGATTTTTCCTGTTCACATTCATTCTCTGATTTTGTTTGTTCCTACCCATGTGCTGACAAGCCCACACGGGCTGGCCAGGCTCCCTTCTGTGTGATACAGAGGAGAAGGGATGCTCCCTCTAAATTCTTCATTATATTTCTTGACTGATGATAGCAAACTGATACTGGGTATGACATGCACCCTTTTGGAGTTGGTGGTGTTTCATCTCTTGCTTGGTCTCTTCACCTTTTAGGCAAAATTCCCCAAGTTTTATCTTTTTCTTTTTTTTTTTAAGTTGGGATTATTTTATGGCTCTCATCCTGTTCATCTTTGTCATCTTATCTTTAGGACAGTTTGTTTCTTCCTTGCTATCTGAATGAGATAATGACATCAGTGTTCTGTAGCAATTAGCGTATGATTTTCCTTTAACCATTCTAGTTTGCTCGGATGCATCCATGCACGCTACATGCAGGCTGATATATTAATATATGAGTTACAAACCTCTGCAGTACCAGTCCCCCATTAGTGCTGATGCAGGCAACTTGTCAGGAAAATTGTCTATGAGCTGAAAGAATTGGCAAGAGTTTACTTTCAGCACAGGTGAATACCTGGACCATTCATTGTACTTGGAATAATACGGTTCAATAAAATATTTGGGTTTAAAACTACCTGGTTTTCCCCAACTGAAACACTTTTTTACTGATGGTTATTACCAAATGTTACTATATATATGTATATATACACACACTCTGCAATAAGCCAGCTGCTGTCGAAATATATGAGAAAAACTGAAGCATTTATTCCCTGTGAAGGTTTGTGTTTGTAGGCAGAAGATAGACCTGTTTTTTCCAAGATTTTGGGAGGACAGCAGCTCCTCACCCCCTTAGTCTAATCTGTTTTATCAGCTGGTGAGACACTATGTATATATATATACTGAGCAACATCAGTTTCCATTCTTATCGAACACAAATATTTACCACAGGCCTGATCCAAGGTCTACTGAGACCCATGGTACTCTTGAAAATGTAACTTAACTAAGAGCAAAAGTCTTTCTCCCTCCTCCTCTTCCCCCCCTTAATTTTAG
This sequence comes from Laterallus jamaicensis coturniculus, assembly GCA_022605575.1. NCBI lineage: Eukaryota > Metazoa > Chordata > Aves > Gruiformes > Rallidae > Laterallus > Laterallus jamaicensis. Next base: position 638,764 of record JAKCOX010000081.1, read on the forward strand.
TTGGTTTATAGCAACTAAGTATTTTTAAAATCAAGGAAAAAACCCAACATGTTACTTTTTTGCTTCACTTACCAGCTTGGTTGTACAGATTCCCCAATAAGCTTTTTCAGCTGTAGTTCTGTCAGCGAGGAAACTGTGAAATGTTTTGACATTAATTGCCAGTGAGGAATTGAAACACAGAAGTCAATGAGCAATTAACATCGTTAAAGTTTAATGGATGCATTGGATATAAAAATATCACATGTGGTATAGCATAGCAACTGGCAGATTTCTGTTTGACTCGGTGGGCATCTCCAAGGGCAATGTCATACTTTGTGTAAAGAGGGCAAGAAGAGAGGCAGTGGAGGTAGCCAGGTAAAGGAGTTCAAGTGAGAGGAACTATTTCCGTGCTAAATAACGTGAGGAATTTGGAGTGTTGTGAGCTTTTGAGAGCCTTGTCCTTTGCAAGCCACAGACTCAAGATTAGGAGTGTTGATTTTGCCTCTTTGTCTCCGATTTTATGTACAACTTAAAATGGCAATGACTGACATCCCCTTTTTCCAGTCCCTTTCCCATCCCTGCCAACAATCATTTGGACAGTGATAGGGATTAAAGTGATAACATGGGTTAAAATGACCCTCTTCCCTTGCAGCTAAGCGTCCAGTCCCTTATTTAACAGTCTTATTTCCCCACATTGACACACGAGAAGGTGTGCGTGTGTTGAGAGTGGGAAATGCAGTCACAGTGAGGGATTTTCACAGGACGTCATCCATCTGTCAGGCATTTCAGATAATGTTCTGTAGTACTAATCAGGAGATAGCATGAACAAGAACAAAATGGCAAGAGCAAACCAGCAAAATTATTAGCCTGGGATAAAAATTCTGTGGAAAACCCCCTTTTATCTCCTACACATTGACATATAAATATTTTACTATGCTTCCAGTAATGAAATTTAACAATGCTGTGCATTACCATTGAGCCAACTTAGCCACCGGTTGAATTTATTAGGTGAACAATTGCTTTCAAAGTCCAGTAACTGACTAGTGCGTGTAACATGCAACTCTGCAGGCAAGAACCAGTCCATTATCCCTAGGCAGCACACATGAATCGTTTCAGGCAATAGCAGTGATGTGGGTCTGCTTATGGCAGGCAGTAAACGAGTCCCTGTTGCACCTCCAGGAGAATTTAGGAGTGCAGCAAAGCACCATAGACATTACCAACCCCAAAGTAAGCATGAGACAAATTACCCATTTTATCATCCCAGAGTATATAAATGGGAGGATGAGGATAGTGAGAATCACCACGAGCAGCAGGAGCAACACAAGCCTCTGGACAGCCAGTCTGTTGTCTGCCAGAGCATTTTCGTCTCTCTGCAAAGCATCTTGGCTGGTCCGAGTCCAGCTATTTGTGTCCAGCCCTATGGCAGAGATGAGTACCTCAGGGTTTGAGTCGAGGTTTTCCAAGTGCTCCATGATGTCATCTTTATTTTGAAGTGTGCGGATGAGGCCTCCTGACACAAAAGTAGCTTTTCTGCACAGGGGGCAGGTGACTATCCAGGTACTCTCCTCTTTCCTGAGGATAAGCTTGAGGCACACTGCACAGAAGGCATGCCCACAGTCCAGAAGCTTTGGTACTCTGTAGATGTTGTACTTGTTGAAGCAGACTAGGCAGTCCATATCAACAGATGTTTTGGTTGAACGCTGGTGGTTCATTTCAAAACCGCATAGTTCTGGAGAGTTGGAGTTCATTAACGTAACAAGAGGTTTTGAGTTTGGACAGTCTCTTTCCAACATTGCTGCTTTAAAGGCATCAGGACTGTCTTGCTCTGTGCCTGAAGGTCTCTCCTTTTCTTTCATACATTCTTCTGTAAATTCCAGCCTCTTCATATCCGCAGCGTTCTCTCTGCTCCCTTCTGCAGCGCCTTCTGCAGCAGGCACAGGACTCTCCTTTTCCGCCTGTGGTACTCCGGGAGCTGTCGATCCATTTTCATTGTGCAGCCTGTCCGTGGCTCTCTCCATGGAGATAAACCGCAGTGCAGTGTGTCTTCCCTCAGCTGGAGTATTTGCTGAGTTTCTGGCTCCTTTTATGTGTTGCTTTATCCCTGCTGTATGCACGATTGATTAGGGACAGCTTTAAGCGTGTTGAGTTCTTACGATACGATGTTTTTATGAGACGGGGACTTGAGTTAATCATTAACTTCATGGCCAAGATGTTTTACAGCGGCTGATAATAGCACTGAGCAGCTGCTGTCCAGAAACAGGCCCCATGGCATTAGCACACTGCAGCTTTGTTCGCTGTGATAGCCAGACGTTACCATTATTACTAAATCAGTACTTTATTTGTTGAAAGCAGTTTCACTGGTCTGTAAACACTGCTTTGCTGGGCAGTGACAGATCAGAGGAATTATCTAATATTAAAATGGGTGTACTGAATGCAGCGCTTTGATCAGGGAGACTGGATGTATCAGCGATTTTTTTACTGCTCTGGGTAGGAAGTCTGCTCCTGCTTTAGCAATACTCACTACCCTCGACCTGTTACCTACAGCGTGAAGTAAAGAATGAGACTGAGATTACTAACATAGAATACTGAGTGTCTGATTATTATCAACTGTCTTATCCTAGGAGCATCCTTGTTGGTTTCAGTCATCAGAATGCTTCAGGTGCAAAGGGAAGCATGACCTAGGGTCATACAGAGTTTCAGTGTCCACAGGAGAGATATGGAAATTAAAAGCAAGCTTATTATCTTGGTAGGACCATCTTTTTTTTGTGTTCACAGGACAACCTCAGGCACTCAGGAAATGCCCTTGAAGTGGTTCTGTGAATATTCAGCTCTTCTGAAACACAAAGGCTTGAAGAAAATCCCTTACTCTCTAACTTCTCTTTACCTTTTTACTGAGGGGTAAAATGTAGATTGTTGTTTGGTAAGAATCCTTTGGAAGGTTGAAGGAAGGTAGAAAAAGAAGGATCACTAATCCCAGAAAGCTGGACTAGGTCAGTTTTACGGGTAGAAGACCTACAGTACAGAGTCTGTAGCCTGAGGTGCACCTGTATGCTCAAAGCTGTCTGTGCTACCACGTACCAACCTCTCCAACAGAGAGAAACTAAACGGCTGCAATTTAGGAGGGCAAGGAGTTCAGGGAGACTCTAATCTCATGAACTCATTGGTGGGGTGTGGGGTGAGGTGAGAAGAGCTTGTTCTTTGCTGAGAAATGGTAGGTTTGTTGTAAGCAAACTGCAAAAGTGTCTGGGCGTTCCTGTGGTGTTTCTGCTGATGTGGCATTAGAATGGTGTTTGATGGACTTCTGGGTGACACCAAATTTAAGGAGCCTGAAGATCTTTCAGTTGCAGGAGTGGGACTTATAGTTGAAATGCAAGAATGTCTGGATGTGGGCTGGAAAACCACAAGGCTCCTTTATGTTTGAAAATAGGATCATTTTCTATTGCATTCCTCATACTTCTTTATTAGTAAGTTAGTGATGTGAAAAAGAGAAGATCTGGGAAAATGGCAGACAGACCTGCAGCTTTTACACTTTAGAAGCTTCAAATTTAGTCTGTCAGTTCCTGTGCCCAACATGGAAATCTCTTAAAATTTACAGATTCTTAATCACCAGAATAGTACAAAAGTGTCTTGTAGATGTTGGGAAGATGGAACAGACACCAACAGGGGCAACTCCACTCCTAATTTAAATATTCTGGTTAAAAACTCGTCAGGATGCATCCACGCCTCTACCTCTGCCCTGTTCTCTGGCAGTGGGTGGGACTGACTTTTGCATGCCTCTTTTGGCTATATGTGTCTTAGAGCTGGTCGAGAGGAGCCATTGTTTTGCTACAGATGTACATCAGCAGCAAGGACTGCTTGCTCGAGGGAAGGGGGAGCAGAGCCCGTTGTGTTTTGGAGAGGTCCTCCTGCTTCCTGGGGTTGGTGGTTTTCTGCCACGTGGATTGGGGGACCCCAGGGGAGGAAGCGTGATCTAGAGTGGGGGCTCAGGCAGCAATTCCTGGGCGGTGTTTTTTGGCACTGCTGTTCAGGGTGCATGTGGTGTCTCTGCCCGTTTTTTTATGGTCATGTAGGATTAAAAATGCTTGTTCATTGTTGTCCTCCATTGGTGAAGTTTTCCACCAAGTGCCAAAGGACGTGCCCTAATTTTTCCTCAGTTTTGTCCTTGGTGTCATGAGCCATGCTGGCTGGCTTTCATGCAGGTCGTACTTAACTGAATTGCCTGTAGCCCTTAAATGCTACTTAGGCTAATTACCGTTTCATTAATCATTTCCAGTCGGTTTATGTACTCAGCCAGCTTTCCTGCTTTTAGTATGTTTGCATAAGAATGTGTTTCTATGGAATGCTTCTTGTGGACTTATTTATGACAGGAAATGGATATAAAAGAGCAGCCGTGTTGTTTCAGAGGAAAATCCTCCCATGATATAAAGCTTGGAGCACAAGAACACTCAAAACATCTGAAAAGACACTGGTGATCGTCCCATGAGCTGCTGCTTGTGCCCAAGCTATGTTTCAGATTGTTGTGACTCTGAACAAGAGGAATTTAAAAAAAACCCAAACCCATGTGCCTTAAAAATGGTCTTGATGTGAATGAAGCCTCTTAACCTTGTTACCTAGTGTATGTGTGAGCAAAGCAGAGAGCTGCTGCCAACGGGAAGTCGCCTTCGGATTTACAGCGTGTTGTCTGGCACGATGTGGAGTTGTTTTACACTGAGGTGGAAACAGAGGTTGTTTTTGATGGTGAATCATGCTCAGTAGCAGCCCTGTAGCTGGTACTAACAAACGACCTGATCAATGGGACCTGCAACACCTTGCAGGGGAGTTTAACCTTGCCTTGTTAGTCTGTGATGTGTTTCCGTGGCACGTCTGTAATATTTGTGCCAGGGGAGCAGATTCACTTGTCACCTCTATGTCTGTTCCCAACTTCAGGGAGTTTCCTTAGTGTTCATCACCAAGCTGTTAGGATGTGTCTTCTGAACAGAGCAAGCTAGGAATTAGACAGAAATCCATGCGGCAGTTTTGACCGCATCGGGCAGGTTCTGTCACGATACCCGCAGAGCAGAGGGACGGTGTGGGCCCTCCGCAGGGTGGCATGGGGGGGTGTTTGTGATGGATGACTTCACTGGTTGCTGTGGGAAGCCCAGCAGAGCACGAGGACGTGGGGAAACCTTCCCCGAGCCACCATCTCCTTGCCATGCCCCCTTCTCCAGCCCCCTCTGCGGTTCGGAGGAGATTCCCTCGGTACTTTGGGAAAGAGGAAAGGAGGGGTCGGTGCGCTGCACCTATTACAGTTAATTAATTGTGGCTGTTCCAGCTCGCCTCCTGAGCCATCACCGATGGCAGCCCGTGTTCTCATGGTGCCACCTCGCGGGTAGCAGATCTCCCTTCTCTTTCAGGGCGCTCCAGAGTGCTCGCTGCGGGAGGGGGACCCGCTGCAGCGGCTCTTGCCCATAGACTCGCAGCCCGGAGGCGGCGCGCAGCACCCACCCGTGGGAGCGCACGGCAGGCCCCGGGAGGGACGCGGGGGCAGCAGCGGGAGGCAGGGGCTTGTGCCCGTGCCCCGCCGGAGGCGCACAGCTAATGACAGCAGTTAACGAGGCAGCGAGTCAATTAACGGCAGCGGTTAATGAGGGGCCGGTCTCGGGCTGGGGCAGAGCGCTGCGGTCCGACGCTGGTCACTGGGGTGTCGCCTCCGGCATCCGCCCCAGCATCTTCCCCGCGCTCCTCCCAGCCGCGCCTGGTGCTTGGCTGCATTGCCCTTCGCAGCTCCCACTGATCGCTAAAGCCCTCGGCTTCCCTGCCGGGACCCCTCCTCCTCTCACCATCCTCATCCTCCTCCTGGAGGGATCCCCCGGTTTGGGAGGGGCTAGAGAGGCGGCGCTCCGGCCGCTCTTGCGCCGGTCTCGATGGTGGGGCGGTTGCGCAGGCGCAGCGGTCGTCCGGCCGGGATGTCCCGGAAGCAGGGTGCTACGGCCGGGCCTGCCTCTGGACCGGAGGCGGCGTCTCGCCGGGCAGCTCCGGGCCCCCCGCCTTAAACTGGGAGAGGTGCCATGCGATGGGTGAGCGCCGCGCCGGCTCTTTCCCCATCAGCATCGGAGCCTCGGGCAGTTGGAGAAACACGGTTCTAGACCGGGCAGAAGAGGGGAAGCAGTTTTAAAACCTTAATGTGGTGTTTGATCAACTTCTGGATAGGACGGTGCCTGTGGTTTCCTCTAACAGTGGGGCACTGGAACAAGTTTCATCAGGTCCCTCCTGCTTTTTTTTTTGGTTGCTTTTCTGCGGCAAGTCCACACTGGAAATTGGTCCATGCTTGGTCTCAGCCTGTTCCTTGAGCAAGTGAGAACCTGTGTTCAAGTCAGGATTATTTCTGGCCTCAAAACAGACCCAGAAGCACACAGATTAAACAGGGCAGTAAAGATAAAAGAGCAGATGAAAGCTGTCAGTGGTGTCTTAGATACATTTGAAAAAGTGTCAGGTGGATTCGTGAACTCAAACAAGTTTAAACTCTTATTGAATTGGCAGCCGTGGGCAGTAAGGCAGCTAACCTACATGGCTTGCTTTAAAAAGCTGTACCTGAGAGCCACACCAATGGTGGGAATACTCAACTACTTGACCTGCAAGAGTGTTCAGAGGCAGTGACCCTGCAGGAGGGTTCATGGGGTGGTGGTCATGCTTTGTTACTGTTTTGAACCGGATGCTCACCTCAGTGTGCTTAACTCTTATCGATATTTTGTATATCTTCTCAAAAACCTTAAACTTTTGTCCCCATTCATTGACCTTTTTGAGGTTGTAAATGTGGAGTTGGTGACGAGGTTCTGCTCTGCCTGAGTGCAGCTGTGTCAGGGAAAGGTTGTCTTAGGCCCTTGAGAGTGGTGTAAGCAGAGTGAGCTGTTACTAGTTGTGAGGTAATGAGTCTCTTACCTGTGCAGAGGACACATCAGGGCGACAAACAGTATGGTGAACATGTGAATGAGCGGCTAGGCTTGACTAGCCCTGGGCACCCTTTTTCTTAACTTTTTATACATCTACATGTTGGGGTTTTTTATCCTCTCTCTGCTTTGGAGCCTAGGAATATTTTAGATTAGATTCCAAAGAGAGTGTTTCCAGAGAGGCAGACCAACAAGGTACATAAAGCAGATGGTGTGAATATCTGAGTATCTCCTTTGGTCAAAAGCAGATGGTGAGCTATCCTTGAAGAGCCGCTTGTATACACAGCAGCTAAGCTGGAAGAATGTGAGCAGAAGTGTTCAAGGACCTCCAGCTGTTTCTCAAACTCTAGCCTAAATCAAAAACTCTGGAGCTGGGCATCTCTGCAGGGACTTCTAGGGCTTTAAACACCCTCTGCAAACACAGAGCTTCAAATTAGCTCAGGTTATTTTACCTGCTTACCTTTATTCTGTGTCTTTGGTTTTTAAGATCTGCAGCTGTCTTTTTCTCACATTTCCAGTGTATTGTGGGAAGAGCATGTGGGGAAAAAAAAGGCTTTGCTACTGAAAATTAGCCAAAGTATCTTTCAGGATAATCTTTCGAGAGCTTTGGGATTTGTTAGATACATATCTAATAGGCTCTGGCAGAGGACAAATGTTGAAAATAAATCCTTCTGAGCTCCAACATGTTGAGTAACTTAGTAGGATAAAAGGCAGGAGTTAAGTGTTGAGTTGGAACTTAAAGGTGAGCAAGTGTAAAATAGATGAATGGAGAATATCTGTTGTGAAATCTGAAGTCATTAGTGCAGCACAAACCGCAGCCGTGGTTGAAAGGTGACTCGGTGTATGTTCTGTAAGGTGGGATAAGCTGAGCTGAAGACGTAAAAGGGTTGGGAAATTTGGGAGCCCTGAAGCAAGCATTCCTTGTCCTTTGCTTACTGACGTCTCCTCTTGGAGAGCTGTCAGATCTTTGAACTCTGGCTTGTCAGGTAAGCAAAGGAGATCTGCAAATGCAGGGTAATTTTTTGCATTCCTTGCTAGAGTTGGAATGGTGCGTAGCTTTTAGTGAAGAGTTTGAGGCACTGATGATTAGGTAGTACTTATCTCAAGGCAAATAATACTCAGGGCAGGAAATTTCTACTGAAACTGATGTCCTTGGTGCTGACAAAGCAAAGGAACATTTGATGTTAGCAGTGCCCCTGAATGGAATTAATGAGTTTTCATGGTTTGGCTGTATTTTTTGTTGTTCTTTTTTTAAAAAAAACCAAATTATCTGTATATAAAAAGTCACTTTGTCCCAGCTGCAGAACAGAACTTAGTCTGAGTGACTGTTTCCACTGTGGCCATAACTTCAACAGACTCTTCTTCTCCTTCTCTTTGAGGGAAAGAAGCCATTGTGTGCTCAGTGGGAGCTGTCACTGAAACTGCTTCTGGGAAGATGATCAGCAAGCTGATGGCTTCTGTGTAAAATGTAGGAAATAGCTTTGAGCTTTCCACTGCTCTGTTTTCATACCAGGTTCTGTTAGTTAAAATGTAACTGGCCCAGTGTTGTGTTCTGGTTTTCAAACTACATCCTGGAGACAGAAGCTCTGTTGTTACTGTAGGCACATCTGGATTATTAGGTCAGATCTTCCTGTTTAAAGATTCTTCAGTAGCTACGTACTCTGCTTCCCATCGCAGTGTTTATCATGGCTTCAAAAAGATTAAACTTTGAAATACACAATGCTAAAGTTGATTCCAAATCCTCATTTGTAATGTTTCTGTTTCACCTAGATTTGGGGCATGGACAAAAGCAATGTGAGGGAACTGCATGGTGTGTATCATTACGGAGAGCACTGCAACAGCATGAGGAGCATCGACAGCGATTCCAAAGCTCCAGCAGATCTTCAGATGGAGGTTGGTTATGACAGGCTGACCCAAGTCAGCTGTGGGATGAAAAATGAAACAGCTGAGTGGTACTGGTTGGTTTCCTTTCTCATATGTGTTGGGACTGAGAAAAGTGTCTGGTCCCTGTGTCACGCTGGAGATGGAAAAGCCACTAAGGTCATTGTAACTAGTGCTGCCCGCTCTTGAGTGGAAAATCCATCCTGAATCCTGCTGTGGGCTTGAAGAGGTCTTGAAGCAACCCCATCTAAATTGCATAGTTGTGCACCTCAAATGCAACAACAAAGGGAAGGGAGGAAAGAGATGGAAGTGCAACAGCTGGATACTGCAGGCCTCTTTATACATATTGCTTTGTCCTGTTCAGGAATAAGCTATGCTCTCCTTGTGCTCTCTGCACATTTGTGTAACGTGTGGTACTGTAAAAAACAGAGTACTTTATTTCAGAAGCTAGGGAGTGTTGGTACTCATGACCTTGTAGTGTTAGAGAGCTTGCTCAGTAATGTATGAGCTGTGGGAAATGGTGTCTGTGATGATGGAAGCTGCACCGTTTTCAAGGTGCTTTAACATAGGATGTTTCTGAAAAGAGTGTGCCATAGTAATTACATGTATTATGATGTCAGGGTTTGGGATTTTTTTAGTACATATGATGAAATTGCTGCACATGCTTATGGGGTTTTCAGGGCTTTGCTTTTCTTGCATATGCTCTGCAAAAACAATTTGAATGAGGAGGAAGTGAAACCTCTGAAAGGTGAGTCTCCCAAGAGTGTGCAGTGTGACTGGCTGTTTGGTAAGTATCAGAATCATAGAATATCCTGAGTTGGAAGGGATCCATAAGGATCATCGAGTCCAACTCCTGCCTCCACACAGGGCCAGCCAAAAACATACCCCAGGTTGCTCTGTAGCTTGAAAAGAAATGGAGCAATTTTAGGTAGAAATTCTCCTTGACACCCACTGTGCCTTACCCACCTAGGCCCTCGCAGAAGTTTCTGTTCTGCAGCAATTCAACTGCTTTTACACTTATTTTTGTGTGTGGAACTGGGTGGGAGAAAAATCCATCACTGGAAGCTATGAGTTCAGCAGTTGATTTACCCCTGACAGCCAGGGTTAAAATCCTCTTTGCCTTTTTCCAGCAACAAATACTGTAGTTCAGTCCAGTATCTGAGCCTTGAGTTTGAGATTAACCTCCTCAACAGCCTCTGTGCACAGGCTTTCAGGGAGCTACACACACACCTGCCTTCTAAACTAAGTTAATCTAAGTAAATAATACATGTTGTTCCTGGCTTTTATTCTCGTGTTAGTGTTTATACCAGCTTGTGCTCCCTTTGGAAACAGCTACACACACTTCAGTTTAACACCGACATGCTGCAGCATCTGTAACTTACATGAGTCAGCAGGTGGCACCCAAGAAACACCGACGCGTTTTACTTTACCCGGCTGCAGGAGGGGCAGGCTATCCGAACCCAACTCCAAGTTCTACGAGACGGACAGGCAGACGCCCCCCCCACCCCCCACCCTCTACCCCTCATTACAACCAGTTCTGCTCCCCTGAACACAAGGACTGCTTATTAAAGGCTGCACTGCCCAGATACTCTCTGTAGGCCTGTTGCTTGTCCAGTTGCTCCTGTCCTTTGACGCTCCAAGTGTCCATCTCGTGCGGTGTGTCAGGCTGTCACAGAATGCTGTGCTTAAACTACTGTGTTTCCAAGTTAGGGCAGCACTAACCCCTCATATTAGCCCCTGAAAAAGAATACTTCCATACTGCAAAGTTGATCAGAAACCCTGAAAGCTGTATTTTTAGTTTACATACTTAATATTTGACAGAAAGAACTAGGGGCCATTTGTACAATGCCAGCATTCCTTACAGTGCCTGACAAAAAACCTGCACTTCATTTTCTTCACCACCTTGGATGCAGAACGAGCAGTTTTTATAGCTCCAACTTCCAGTTCTGTCATTGATGGCATGGGACAAGTATACTCCAGAATGAGAAGGGACTTCTCTGGCTCTTGTAGCTCTAAACAAGTATGATTCAAGGAAACCATGAGACAGTCAAAACTGAGCAGTTATCAGTTTGGAATAAGCATAGATGACACCAGGATGGTTCACAACAAAATGATGTGGTAGCAAATTCATGAGTTGATGCAGGTAAGGAGATCCGACTTACAAAGTTACAGAACAATTAAGCAAAAGGAGATTTTGCATAATTGGCAGTTGCAAACTGTACTTGTTTATCAAGTTTCATGCTTGTTTTCTAGCCCCATGGTACATAGATAGTATGTACTATATCCCTATTTGTCTATAATGTGTTCTTGGATTCATCTGTAGCTCAGGAGCTAGGAGCTGCGTATATGCTGTCTTCAGATACAGGTCCTGTCCAAAGAAATTAAGGAAGGATAAATTCAGTCCCATGAAATTGTGTCTGTTTCATAACAGTGCAATCATTAGAGTCCAGGAGATGTTATATATTTAATTTTATTAAGATCTAATACAAATAACAGAAGGCAGAAAGCAAATGCATCTGAATACTTTGTAGTAGCATTAAATTATACTTTTTTTGTAAGGTAAGTTGCAAAATTAGATACCTGTCATTAAGATATAACTGCATTAAAATGCAGGCAAAAATCTTCCTTATGAGCACGTTTCCTGCATTTTTTGGTGTTACAAATATAGGTTATTCTGATTCTGGAAAAAATATCTTTAATTTCATAAAGAAATAAAGTGTCAGTGGTAGCACATTACCTCCTTTTCATGCCTTCTGTGATGTCACAGGCAACGTTACAGCTGAGGACTTCGTAGGCACACCTGGTGGAATTCCCCTTTTGACACGATCTCTTGCTGCACCCTTTAGGTGGATCACGTGGGCTATTTTCTACATAAGACAAGAATGCTTCAAATGTGGGTTACAGCTCAAGCAACTGCACAGAAATTACTACATCATCTGCCTGTATAATGCCAAGAGGCCCTGCATTCCAGTGCAAAATTTCTGCATCTTCCCTGGGTCTTGCCCCTCAGGTAGTTTTGTCTTAAACCTCCTTTCATTCCTGGGCAACGTGCCCAAGGATAGGGCTAGACAAACTATTGATATTAAAGCCACGAAAAGAGACAAAACATCTCTGACTAGGACCAGTCTCCCATTAACTTCAGCTTATCCCAATTTGCATTCTTAACCACAATTCCAAAGATAATCTGGAGATACAGAACTCCAGAGGGAGAGAACAGTACTTGTTCATTCCCAGGTTCTGGCCTGTTTGCAGTGCCTGCTGATGGGCATTAGCTGGCACTCTTCGTTTACTTTTGGTCAGTCCCTTTTGGAACAGGGCATAAAGACACCCACTGCGCTGCCAGCTTGTGCATCCTGACCTGGGCTCCAGCTCAGCTCCACTGCTGCTCCACAGATCCAAACCTCCTTCCTCACGCTGAGTGACTGCAGCCACGGCTTCCCGTGCACCTGTGAGTGTGCACTGTGCAGGGGCAGCTCCGCTCTCCACCACCACTAAATCTACTTGCAGGGAACCCACTCAAGCTGCATGCAGCAGACACCAAGCTCCCTTCCCCTCTCATTTAAACAGGGCAGGAGACAGGGCTGCATTCAGAGTCATTCAGCCCTGGACCTGCCATCTCCTGCCTGCAGCAGTTCATTAATAAAGGTGGTATTTCAGCCTACAAATGCTGTTCACTAGATAGAATTATTTGAAACTCCTACTAAGACCCACGCTGATAAAAATCAGTGCAGGTCACACTCAGACTGTGATTTCATAATCCAGGTATCTTGATTGTCTCACCTTGCCAAAGAGCACAACCTTCATGCGGTCAGAGTAGCAAAGACTTTCATGATCAGGGCTGAACGTAACAGTAAAATCCTGGCTGTTCCCAGCAGCAATCTCTCCTCCTGCTGGAAAAACGCTGAACACACTTAAGTCATCACAGTCCTGTGTTCCTGGTAAATAAAAATGAAGATACAGATAAGAAAGAAGGAGAGCTCCCTTTTACTTCTTCATGTATCTCAAACCTATTTAATTTTTTGTTGGAATAGCAAATCAGTAAGACCTGCTACATAGTTTTGCAGCAAGAAAGGGTATTAGAAATACCAGATAAATCCATCTATTTGTTTAATGCATTCATCTCTAGGGGAACTGAAGAAGCATCACCAAACCCTTCCTGTATTCTAATGTATTTTTACAGAGATAGACATCCTTAAATACTATCCCTGATACGCAACTTCTGTGTGGGTTTATGCAGAGTCAAACACTAGTGTCTCCTTACTCGTGGATATTTGCTCAGGCTGCATGAATTTACAGCTACCCATATTGAAAGAACCAGTATGGCTCCTTTAACAAAAGAATAAGAAAAAACCCCCAAATTTACCAATGAGGTCTGTTCTTTGTGAAGAGGATGTAACAAAGGATGGCAGTCTCTGGTGATCCTTGTCCCTTGGTGAAAGTGAATCCAGTTGTATGGAGTATGGCAGGGTCAGTGTGGAAGTGTTCTGTATCTGATGACAATTTACACAACAGCATTTTCATTAATAAAATTGATTCTCAAGCCAGGAGGATCCAAACTGTGTGAACTGGTGGAATTTATTCGGTGCTTTAATGCACTACTGTGTGCCCAGTGCCACCAAAAGCATGCCTTACTGCTCTCCATAGTGTGCCACATTAATACCTGCCCCCCAACAACAGGATCCAGGTTCCTTTGAAGAGGTTTGCAGCAAGTAACATACTGTGATTAGTGACAGACAAAAGCTGAGAGATGAAAATGGACCTTGGCCTGTTTCTGTATCTCTGGGAATTTGCAGTATATGAACGAGTGAAGCTAAACTTCCCCAGACTGTACCCTGGAGACCCTCCTGTGCTCTCTGTAGGACCAGTTTCACATCTCACCCATGTACCTCCCACATCACTGCTTTGCATGGACAGAGAGCAAGCCCAGTTGTGACAGCAGTAACAGACAGAATAGAGAGGGCAAGTATTTCTAACATGGGTAAAAACAAAGCCATTCATGACTTCACATCCCTCTGCATACCAACTAGATCTACAGAGAAGATCACACAGCCCATTTCTTTTTCTTTCCCCCCCACTTTTTTTTTAAGCAAAGAAGGTACTGGATCTCTGTTTTTTGTACAGGCTGCAGGCAGGACAGAGGCAGCTCACAAGATTATCCCTGCAGAGATTTGTTACCTTTGGCTTGAAACTTTCAGCATCAAACCATGTTTAAAGCTATGTTCTTCTGTCTACAGTTTGCTACTCAGCCTTACGTTCTGCCAGACTAGAAACTGGAGAACTCCTCTTCCTCCTTACGAAAGCTGCAGATGTGCTTGCTGTGATTTACCTTGAATGTGGAAGTCACTTTCTCTCTGGCTACAGCACATCCCATATTGAGTTCTTCTCCCACAGAGCAAACAATCGATGGCATCACCCCATGGCCAGTGATCCTTAGGGTTAGATTGGTTTTCGCTGTCCAGATGTCCAGCATTTCACAAAACTGTCAGGAAGATGTCTGTGTTAGCCCATTTGCTGCAGGAAAACAGCCCCACCCCTCCAACTGACCCCCTCCTACAAATGGGCCATTACTATCAAACTTCTGGACTTCATTCACAGACAAAGATCCAAACATTGGAAGGGCTATGCACAGGCAACAAAGGTTTTATAATTACACAGCCTCATCCCAGTCAGTAACATGTGTGTATTCCACAGCCTGTTACATCTCTGTCTCTCTTCTTCCCCCCCACCCATTCATTCCTGTTGCATCTCTTACTTACCCCTTTATTCTCATTCGGACAAAAAGAGATGACGAGAGTTTTATTTTCACCTGGCTCAAGCATTTCAATTGGTCTGACCAACAGGAAGGGACCATATGGATTCAGAACTGAGAATCCCAGCTAAATAGTGCAACTCAAGGAAAAACATACAAGATGTATAAACCAACCATCTATAAGCATCTATAACCCTAAGGATCCAGGACTTGCCCTTTCCTACATCTCATGCAGCTTCACCCTGTAGTAGCCTCTTCCTACAGGGTATTCAGAAATTCAGAGCAGCACTGTGCAAAAACTGAGTTGTTGGGTTTGTTTCACATGCACATCAGACTGTACTGAAACTTAAACTCTTCAGAAAGTGGTTAAGTGCTCCTCAAATTCGGGTCTGTGCAGAATTATTTCCAGTTAAAAGGCTGATGTGGTGGTTTGGCCCTGGCTGGAGGCCAGGCACCCACCAAAGCCACTCTATCACTCCCCTTTTCAGTTGGACAGGGGAGAAAATAGATATTGAGAGGCTCGGGAGTCAACACTGGGCTCTTCCAGTACATTCTTCACATCACCTTCTGCCTCATTCTGACAGAAACGCATTGGTCTGAAATCTGCCACCTCCTCTTTGCTTTAGTGTTAAACAGTTCTACAAAGACTCAAACAGCAGCTGGGCAGCAGATTAACTCACATCTCCCAAACAAGGATACTTCCAGCTTCTCTGGGGAGATATTTTGTAGTGTAATTTGCTTCATCACGCTGTGGCCTGACAGGAATGAAAACATTTGAAAGTGATGATGCTCACTCTTGCACTGTCATTCCTCCCTTTCACTCATGCTTCTACCTAAGCCAGATATTCATTCCATCTCTATGGCTGATGCATCAGTCAAAGCTCACCAAAATACTTGGAAATTTGGACAGTCATTTGTAAAGCTCCTGATTCCATGTGTTCAGGATCAAGTCTGCTTTTTATATGCCTCAGCTGGCCAAGCCCACTCCTGATTTTCCACTTAAGTACCTAATTACAGGGCTAATTTCTATACTGGATTTTGAAAATCAACTAAATGTAAAAGAAAATGCAAAAATACGCTCAGAAGAAATGAATGTCAGACAGAAAAAAAATGAAAAGCTTGAATTCAAATTCCTTACCTACTGCAACACCACCAAAATTTACTGTGTTTTTTCCATGATCTGAAGTGACCACAACAGATGGTGCTACAGCTGGACAGTGCAACTCCAGATACAAGGTGTTATAAGGGCTACGGAGAGAGTAAACAGCTATTTACTCTTGGGTCGTACAGAAATAAAACCTGTTGTCAGAAGCCTGTTCTTACTCTGTGCATACCACAGGATGTCATTACATGGGGATTACATACTGATCCATAATTTCTGGTGGCAGACCTTGCTGTGGCTGCCTAAGCAGATACACAAACCACATCTGGCTGAAAGAATAACTGTATGCAAATTTTATGCTGCTTTGATAGCCATGTGCTTGATTCTTCACCAACCAGTGGGCTGTAAGCAGGAGTTTCTACCACTGACCTATGGAGTAATTAAGATCAGAAAACAAGTTTTCTCCCCAAATGAATAACCCACCATTCCCCCTGGGATTTCTCAGCTGTCATGAATCACATGTATCTAGTTGCCAATACCTGTAGCTTAGGTGTTCAGAACCTCTCTTTTCATCAGTACAGCCACTTGCGACAAAGCATGGTATGATGTATTTGTCAAACCTCCCACTGAAATTCCTCATCAGAAAAGCCTGGGCTGCCATATAAGCATCAGAACTAAAAAAATCCATGAATAAAAATAGTCTTAATAAGTGTGAGAACAAAGAAAAAGAGCAAATAGATATCTACACAGCTATTTCTGTTCACTGCTTCTTAGTTGTACATTCAAAATTGAACAGTGACTCAAAATGACTGTCTTGGTGCACAGGGGTGGCTCCACCCCACTAAGTGGTTTGATTTTCTTGCCAAAACAGAACAGAAATTGGACACCCAGGTAAGAGATGCTCTACTAAAGACTGCAACATCCTCAATACAACATCTGCATGTAGAATATGTGAAGTACTCCAGTGCTGTGCTGTACTTCTACATCACTTCAATGGTCTGTAAACACGCGTGATCACTCCCTGTGATGCACTATGCCAAGCAATAGTTCACAGTGGGTATTTTAAAATACAAATCTTAGTTTTATGACCTGTACTGAAAGTATTTAGAAGTTGTAATTAACTGATTGCAACGAACATGGGATTTTAGTCAAAAACATCTAAGATCCAGGGCAGCCAAGTGCCTGATTTAATTCCAAACACTTCTCAATTTCTCACATTAGGCAGAAGTGTGGTTCTAAAAAGTTGAATTCTGTGCAAACCCAAGGAACCTCAAGTATCAGATTTTGCATCTAAACATGAAAATTTCTAGACAGCACATGCTGTTAGTGTGAGTTCTGAGGTACTCATAAGGTAACTATTTAAAATGCTCATCTTGCAGCATCATTACATTTGCAGGACCAAAGATGACAATGACCAATATAAAGGAGTATGTAATCCCTCAAAAAGAAAAAAATCAAATTAACCTGTCCCCATGGATATGGGCCATCAGATGGTTTCCAGCTGGATAGAATGTACTCAGCTCTGTCAGACCTACTCAGAAGAGGTACATTAGTAGTAGTTTCCCTCAGTAACTACATTCAGTTTGTTGCCCTTTAAAATAACACCCTTGTTGGTTCAGCCAAATTTATCCATGCAGCCACATCTCACGCTTTCTGATACATTCTTTGAAGTCTTCAATCCCTCTGATGCATAAAGGGATTCTTACATGAGAGGGTACAGCTGCGTGGCGTAAAAGCAGTGCTAATTTTGGAAACAGCCTTTGCAACATAGCTCAAGCTATTTCTTCTCTAAGGTTTGCTTTCTTGTCTGCCTATAGGTTTGAGTAGATTTATTAAACTCTCATCTATGTAGTTTAAGATGCTTTTGCTTACTTACTCAGGCTTTAACTCTTCAGATTTTGGTTGTTCAGAACTCTGCAGAGAATTATGGTGTTTACTGCCCCCATCCCTTACAAGTTGTCTGGATGACTGCCGTCTGGTTAGTGCTCTGCTTAATTTTTTCCCCTCTCTCTTTTCATCTTTCTTCTGCAAATACACACACACACACAAAGAGGTTACACACTGAGGGTGATGAGGAGTAATGTAATCCAGACATGGAGTTGCAAATACAGTCCGTGGCCCAAGGATACAGAACCCAAGAGGTGACAGTGTGTGAAACAAGGTACCCACAGCAGGATTACGGTGACAAGCCATAGAGCAGGTAGTCACTAAGTAGGCTTCTAATAATTTACAATAAAGTTGGAATAGTTGTATTTTACCCCATTTTTACTCCCTATTGGAGTAAAAAGGTAAAATTCCCCTGTGAGAGAGCCTTTTATCTCCTAATTAAATACAAGCAGAGGTGCTCCCATAAACCCCCTAACCCATAGCATTGCATACAGTGTCCTCACATACTGTAAATCTGCAACAAGTGCAGAAACTATTTTTTAAGAGCACTTGTAGGTAGCATTTGCAAGGACATCCTTTAGGCATGCTTCTGAAACTGTTAGTATGGGATTAAGCTAATGCTCAGTGAACAGACTACACATTAAGTGCAACTGTGGAGTCATATTCTTGTCCTTTATAGGCAGGGCTTACAGGGATCGTGAGCTTGGGCTTCATTAATATGCAGATAATTTTGTGATATAAATACTACCCGGAGAAACAGATATCTGGAAGTAACAGCCCAGCAGCACGTGCTGGTTCTTAGCATTCCTTACTTGTATTTCTGCCCCTGTCGCAGCTGCTCCGCACAGCCTCCGAGCTGCCTCTTCTCTGATTAGCTGATCTGACAATGTTGGTCTGAAGGACACTTGAATCAAGCTTTTCTGGGAGAGTGAGAGCACACACAAGAACGACAGGCAAAATTCAGCCCTCACACATGTGTTATACCTACAAAGCTCAATAGGAGCATATACATGACAGCAAAAAATTAACAAAATAAACCACATTTTTTTCCACCAAGATGATCCTAAGGGGAGGGTCACTTGCAGCTTTTGTGGAAGTGGGATGGTCTAAAATGATTAACATTTCTAATATTTAACCCCTCTTCCCACAAATCATATTGACAAGACGGGGGAAGAACTTTTAGGGTAAAAGCTCCCATAAAGCATTAGGCAGATTAGATTGTTAACCTCTCATGTCTGATTTAAAACATTATTTCAAACAATACAAAATATTCCAGATAATCTAATAATAATTCACAGTTTGAGCTTCATTTACAAGTGGCAGGATTGGTAGGGACGTAGATGATCAAAAGATTGGGCAAAACGCTTGACATTTAAAAGTGAATTTACCTTCCCAGGCAACAGAGTCCCAACAGAAGGTGTAACTGTCACTGGGCAGTCTTCTGGCACACAGAATTCAAACGAGGTGGGTCCAACGGGGGCAACTTCCCCACTGCCAATTCTTGGGACAGCATGAGTGAAGTGGTTGCCACTCACGTGGGAATTCATCACATACAGTGTGGCTGTAGACACACTGTTTAAAGCTGTTGCAGCAAACTGAACTAAGGAATGAGACAATTCAAGAGGTGGGTGGACTCCAACTGCTTTGCATGACAGCTTGAATTGTCTAAAAATAAACACATGATAAATTGTCTCAGCATAAAATAGTCTCTTAATCAGCCCGGAAAATAGGGAACTAATCCTGTAGTCCCTATTTAAGCAGAATTTCAAGCTTGCAATGGGAATTTTGCCTAAAGATGAACAATAATACTATCTATTTTTAATGCACAATTGGCTGGAGTCCTTACTTGAATTCTTCCTCTGTGAACTTCATAGAATCCCAGGATGGTTTGGGTCGGCAGCGACCTCAAAGGCCATCTAGTTCCACACCCCTGCCACTAGCCCTGGATGCCCCAAAGCCCCATCCAACCTAGGCTTGGACCCTGCCAGGGATCCAGGG
Source organism: Laterallus jamaicensis coturniculus (assembly GCA_022605575.1). NCBI lineage: Eukaryota > Metazoa > Chordata > Aves > Gruiformes > Rallidae > Laterallus > Laterallus jamaicensis. Next base: position 658,286 of record JAKCOX010000081.1, read on the forward strand.
GCAGCCCCAGCTTCTCCAGGCACCCTGTGTAAGTGCTGCTAGAAATACATCCAGTCAAATCAAAGTTTACACCATCATTATTTTAGTAGCGTTAGCAGGTTGAGACAACCTGGGGCAAACCTACAGCTTGGACAGGTGGAAAGGATAAATTTCAGGTGGGATAGGAAAAATCACATCAGTACAGACAAATATGTAAATGAAGCCTGACATGAAGGCATTGAGTAGCTCTTAACTGGAGAACTCCTTCCTGCCTCACATTTTCATCCCAGCCTCACCTCTTCAAAGGAGGCTGGGGTTTAATTTCTGAACTAACTTAACAGTGGAAATCCAGTGTGATTTAGACTTCTACAGTACCTACTACTCCAGTAGGTTCTTAACATACCTATTAATCTCTGACTTGCAGGTTAGTTCAAAGCTGTACTCTTTTGCCTTGCTAGCTTTGAAGATTATGTCCAGTGTCAGGCTTTCAAGTGGAAGAATAATTCCAAATCCATCATTGGGTTGAATTTCAACAAACTTCAAAATGGCAGGATAAGAAATTGTTATTAAAAGAAAAAATTAATAGTTAGACCTGGAAATTGTTAAATACATGAAAACAAGGCATTGCTGGCAACATAGAATTGTTAATAAGTGCACAAATGTTGGGAAAACAGAATCCTTCTAGCGAGCAGCTTTCAGTTGAGTCAGTGGCTAGTGCCTGACTGATATGCCAATTTCTAACCTCAATAATTTATAAGGTGTTAAATCCATTAAGTCAGTCTTCGGGAGAATCTTTTCCCCAGCTTCTTACCATCCATGGTAATCACCTTTCCCTAGTTATGTTTATTTACTCTTCATAGCCAACAGAATGAGATATGGCAAGAGTCTCAGCAGTTTCCCTGGTATCTTTGCAGAGCTGATTGCTGTATGATGCGTGGATGCCATAGGGAACAGTACTGGTTTAATACCTACAGCTGTATATTGGCTTGTGTTTATGAGTTGACGAGGACTCAAGAATGTCTCCCCATCATATTTTAAATTAATCATGAAACATGTACTGTGAAGTAAAGCTTTAAGGAAGCTGAAGACTCAAATTTCTTTTGGTTAACGCCTTGATTTTAATCCCTGAAACAGCAGAGAAAAGGAGAATGCCTAATTAAATGTCAGGTTCCTCTAGCTCTGATTCCAATATGCCAAACCATTTCACACTCTGATCATCATGCTATCATGAAGCTTGAACAGCTAACTTTTTGCTAAACAAAATCAAATGCAGCAGACCTAGCCCACACAGAACTGCGGCTCCGGTGATTAATGTAGCACCCACATCAGCTCCCAGCCAGAGAATACCTAGGCATGGTTCAGGGGATGATTCCCATAAGCAGTTTGGACACGGCCAGCCTGCTTTGAAGACACAGTGTTCAGGCATTTGGATGCAATATTCCTCAGCCTCCAGGCAAAAGCACCATCCCTAAGCCTGTTTTATTTAGTAGTGTAAGCGACCTGTGAATCTGAAAGGGCACCAAGTATTCTGCTAGGAGATTTCTTGGTGTAAAAAACAGGTATTCCAATAGGATAAATTTCATCTAATAATGTTATGTAGGTGAGAATAGTGAAATCCTCTCAAAGGTGTTTACACTGCTTGGAAAATGCCTGAGGTTCAATAAGACAGACTTTAAACAAACCAGTACCAGAACTAATGTACCAGAACTGTGTTTCCACGGTACTGCAGGCAAAAGTATTTCCCTGGGTTTGCAAGAAACAGTGATTTATTTATACTCACACTGAAACATGTTTTCATAATAATTAAATTTATTCTGATACAAGAAGAGGTGTGTGTGGGACAAGTACATACCTCTGGGAGTCCCAGAAATCCAAACTCTTGTGGCAAGATGGATTTGTTTGTCAGCGTGACGGTTGCCTGCACAGCTTCATAGATTGTGCAGTATCCAAAATCGATTCGTGCTGGACTGATTTCCAAATGAGATGTAGTAACGATGGCATGGACAGTAACATGGACTTTCCTAGCCTGAAACAAATGCAAAAGCCCAGGATGGAAACCAGTATCTGCAGCACTGCAAGGACAGGATTTGAGTGAAATGTCATCCAAAGATAACAGCAGAAAACTTATTCTATGCAATTCCTTGACAATACCATGTGTAAATATAACATAGCTTGAACTTCAACCTCATTGCTCTCTGAAAATAACCAACAGGAAGAGTCTCTTTGATAAGCATATAGAATCTCCAATTCTATATGCCAGCATGGAATGACACCCACATCTCCAGGAAACCTAAACTCAAAGATTGATACCTCTGCAGTACAGATCATCTGTGCTATGGTATCTGACAGCTGTGTACAAAGCACACTTCTGGAGACAGATGAACACCACCTAGAAAGGATGTAACTGAAGTTCTGTAAACATGCTGACAAGAAGAATCTATCAAATCTGTGTTATCACTTTAAGCAACTTCAATATTCACCATAGGCTTTCAACTAGTAAAGAGCTAATCTAAGATTAGGTATCATTAAGCAAACATTCGCTAAAATAATTTACATCTATTGTCTGACAATCAGCATAAAAAAATCACTAACCTTATCCACCATCAGTATTGTCACTGGAACTTCCAGAATTCTTGTGTCTTCATTAAAATAGCTCCCTGCATCCTCAGGAAGAGAGTGCCTAAAAATCAACAAGTACATCTTTAAACTGTTTTCTAGCTAAGGGGAATAACAGTACCTTTTGATGGGTGTCTTTCTGAACACAAAAAGATAAATCAAATCTGTTGATTCAGGTCTAGAAGTGTTATTCATTCACTTATTATTCATCACTTTTAATCTTAACATGGTGTTTGTGCTCAGATGGGAGTATCTGCATGTACAGTTGGTTAAGCATCAACTCCAGTGCTTTGCTGAAGTGAAGTCTAACTAAAATCCCACATGCAAATATTAGTGAAAACAGGGTGAGAATGGTAGAAAAACATACCAATGAAAAATTAGTGACCTATGAAGTTCCATCTTCCAACAAAGATCTAAAATATTATGGACTCATCAGAGGTTTCCCATAGAACAGCACACCCCCGATAATCTGCCCTGAGCAGGTAAATGTGGATTACAGGTGTTTCTAGCAATGAAAGGTTAATAATTGACCTTGTACATTCAAGGAAATTAAAACCCAACATTAAAGATAGGATTTTGGACACACAGGAGTTTAAGAGAGTTAGTCACAGAGCTCCTCATCCATTTATCCTTTTTTAAAAGGCCATCCAGTCATCTAAAATTCTGGAAAATCTTTGCTACAACCATCCCAGCCCAGGTGATTGTTTCCTTCTAACACTGCTATTAATGACCAGCCAGTCTGAGCAGAACCAACTGTACTAGAAAGCACAGAGGCATAAAGTGAGATGAACTTGGAGTCCAAGAGTGGCTGATTATATCCCCATTAGTAATTTATAAGAAATATGTGGGTTTTTCTGTAGCATCTTGCTATCACAAGCTCCGTTTCAGAACTTCAAGCCGAGACAATAAAAGCTCCAGCATTTTTAGCTCTGCTGGGCCTATTTATAGTCTTCTACAGCCTCTGAGTGAATTGCTTCCTGTTCTTAGGTCTGCACAGTGACAGTATTCCTACTACTACTACTGGAGCTACATCAATGTTTTAGGGTATCGATAAAGAATAGTTAATGAATAAATAGCACCCACTTAGTCACCATGGTGATCTGAAATCTCACTGGAAGTTATTTTGCAAGTCTGAGTATGACTTTAGAAGGTGATCTTCCAAGGTGTTGCCAGCTTGTGTAAGTTAAATACAAGGCAGGAATAAAGCATCAGCTTTAACTTTGTCATGAGACATTACAATAGCAGAAGAAATTAATCTATTACTATTACATTTTCCCTCTTGATGATTTTGTAACTGTACACACACAGCAATGGACTCTAAATTAGCTGCTATGCCTTGGGGAAAAGGTACTGAAATCCTTCTGATGGCTCTCTGAAAGTGGCATCTTCATGCTTAAAAGCAATTAAAGAGAAGCATAAATGACAAATCAGATTTAGACTGCCAGCATCTGCAGGACTAGTTCCAAAAGCAGAAAAACTAGATGTGGTATTTGGGAATTCTGAAAGTCAGCAGATTAGAGAATGTGGCTTCAGATAAACAGAGAATGTCTGCTTCAAACAGCCAGAGAGCTCTGAGTGTTGTAACATCTGAGTGAGCATTTCAGTATGCACAGAATACACAGAACTTCCCAAGTGTTCAGTCACCTATGTGCTAACTTTGGATTGCTGAATGTTTCTTCAACTTCTGTGTTACTTTTAATACAGCTATCCTATTAATATCACATCTAATAGTCAGTGAGGAGGCATTTACAGAAACCTGTCACTAGCTCAGTACTTCACATCAGCTCGTAGCAAGCTCATCTTCCTCTGTCATACACACACTTCCCCTGTCATACACACACTGTGTGTGAGGTCTTTTAAACCTGATCTGTATACTGAAACAGCTAGGTACTTAATTTCTGTGTCAGAAATGCCTTAATCTCATCAAATCTCCTTTCTGAAGCTTCCCTATTTTTCAAAGGAAGATTAATGTTCTAAATCCAAGCTATGCTTCTATCCACTCAGTGTAACAGTGCTTTACAGCATCTGAAGTTTAGGAACTGAAAAATGTCATAATGGTTACTGCTGTTGTAACCTGATGGGATTTGGGATGTTGGAAGGACTGTAAATACTTCCAGTTCCTTGCACACTAACCTGTGAGAAATCTGAGATCAGTGATCAGACTCTCAATACAGAATCCAGAGATGCTGAGACATCAGTGACAACCCAAACACACCCAGACATCACCAGGACTGACAGCCTATAGGAAAAATGTAGCAGGTTTGCAGCCCCAATCAATGCAGAAGCTACCAAAATATTTGGCTATATGCCAGAATTAAGGTCAATATAGTTTAATTTATATTTTAAATGTCCTGCTAAGTTCTGGGTTCTGTTTGTATCTGTAGATGTATCATAAAAGGGAAAAGTGAAACTCATCAGGATCAGGCTTTTAGCATCTCAGAAAGTGTCATATAAAATACCACAAACTCCAGATCAAAACATTCACCTTTTGGACAAAGCCAGACACGTGTAGGAGAGACAAACAGGAAGCCCAGCCATTCTCACCTTAATTAGCAAGCACAGGAGTTCTTGTCCAGAAATTATTTAATCAGTGATCCATGAAGTAGCCACCTGGCCCAGACAACCTCCCTCTCATCTAAGAATAGATTCCCCATGGAGAGGGGAGCAGCCTACCAGCAGTGCAATTGCTGAGATTTTCACATCACTGCTGGTCCCCACAGGAAGAGCATTTCCTCACAGGTATGGGATCCAAGTTAATTTCCTCCTTGAGCATCTGGCAACTTCTAAGGGGGGGGGGAGAGGTGGAGCCTAGGACTGCACTGACACCAGCACTGTGAAATCCAGACTTGCTACAGTGTGAAGGAAAGAAAACCTTGACCTGCTTGGGTTTCCACCCCAAGTCTCCTCCAGACACTGCCTGAAACACTGAAAACATTAATGCTGTTGGGTTACCTGGGCAGGAACTTCAATTGCACGCTGAAGGATGCCTGAGCTTGGATGTAACCTGTTTTGGGAAGCAGCTCCATGTGCTTACTCAATTCTTTGCACACTTCAAACTTCAAACGCAGCGTGGTTTTTGCTCTGCAAACAGATCAGACATGCTTAGGTGGCTCTGAGGCTCCCCATGCTGCCATCTCAGCAGCATTTGCACTTGGAGTTTGATCCCCTCCGCCCCCCTCCTTTCATCTCTACTCTACATCACGATTATAACAATTCCAAGCCTCCTTTGAAAGTGATAGGCATGGAAAGCTGCTACAGCGAAATCACACGGTTGCATTCTCTTTTAAGATAAGTATAGAAACCAAGATTTTGGAACTCCTGCAAGTAAACCAGCTGCATTTCAAGTAACACACATGGCTGACTGGAACAGGACTGTCAGAGTGCTGAGCAGTGGTACTTCAGGTTGGGGGGAAAAAAAAATAAAGTCAAATTCTTGTGAAATATCAGCTAATTTATTTGCTCTTAATACACATTCCCTCTGTCTGAATCAATAGTAATCAGTCACTTAAGGCTTGAGACAACTAATTCATTCTGGCTGCAGCACAGAACCTACTCAAGATGGGAAAGAGGTAGTCTTGTCATGCTGAATCCAGGCTATGTAACAATTGGTGGTAGGTGGGATATCACAAGTAAAACCCTGCTGTTTTGTCTGAGAAGCAAAGAAATGAAGGGCAGCAACCCCTATGCAGGGCCAGGGCCACCCAGATGCTGCTTAAGTGGCTTACAAGCACTTAATGTCCCAGCCTGTAGTCAAAAGAATCAAAAGAATGAACCTGAAAGAGCATTACACACCTCAAACATCAACGTGAGTCCAGTTTGCGAACTCCATTCATCATCCTCATCATCATAATTAGATCAAAACTTTCAATACCAAAATTTAAGCCTGTACATGCAGGAAAAACCTCAAACCTGGGGGTGTTGGGGGGTGGACATAGACAGACTGTCTTATGCCAGAAATGCACGGAGAGCACTACTGCTTTTGGCTTTTCTCCTGAAAACCACGATGACTTCTTTTAAATAACAGGAATTCACAGATCTCCTGTAACTTCCCCTCCAACAGCAGAGATGCTACAGGGCTAGAAATCAGTGCGGCTAAGCTGGTACTGGCAGTTCCCCTGCTAAAACCTCTGATCAGTTAGCCCTCTGAATGGCATAGTTAGGAAACATCTCCCTGTTTACTGACTCCTGGCCGTATTATAGTACAGTGATAGCCACAGACCGTACCCTGCTTGGGAATTTTATGCCTAAATGCAAAATTGCCAAGCAATTTACAAATATTTCAGCCTGTCATTTTCCTTCTCTTGGACTGGTTTACAAGCTGTCAGTCCAGATGGTCTGCTCTAAATCAACAGCTAGAGCATGTGGTACTGGGAGCCTGGAATGATTTCTGACTGTTGACAATTTAAGAGAACTATATACTACTTCATTAAATCAGTGCAGATTATAACCTGCCAAAGGAATTACTTTTCAAAGTGATTTATATTGGACAGGATTCTCATAAGACACTTTCACCCTTCATGCTGCTTATTTATGCTTCCTGATTTCTGTGTGACCAGGGAAAACCCAACAACCAAAACCCAACCCAGTACTAACTAGTATTTTGCAATTCTACAGTGCTTGCTGGGACAGTCAAGTGGCAGAACTATCTAACCTAAAAACTCGATCTCCTGCTTGCACTGTAGACTACAGTCAGAGATTACAGCAGCAGCAAGGTGCAAAGTTCTCTCTGCTCTGCTTCTGTCAGAGGCTTGTGTATACTAGTGGTGAGCAAAGGCTATTGTAACACATCCTCTCCCTCAGGTCGGGACCAGATTGTGCTCCCAAAAATCCAAAGAATTCTATTGCTACAAGTTTTAGGTGGCTTTTCTTCTTTTTGTCCTCCTATAACTAGGTAGGGATTGGAGTAGAAACTTGTAAGAATATTCCTAAATAGCAGGTTTATTTAACTATCAAACTAAAATTTGATTAAAGAATGTCTGTTCTAGAAGTTAAACTAGTAAGATTTCACATCTCCTGGATCTGAACTTTAGTTCTCACCAGCTAAGGCACTTCAGCAGCTGTTAGACAAGTTTTAATAGCTACTAGAGGAAGACACTTCTCAGGGCCCACATCTAACTGAATGATGAAAGCTATCTACCCTTGCGGGATCAGAAGTTCAGACATGACATTCCTGCACATAAAATACTTCACATTTCAGCCCAAATAACTATTTTTTCCTAAGTATGGAGAACTGGGTGGTAAAGACTTGATTTGCCAGGGTGCTAAGACAGTATACTACACAGGAAGTGCTTTTAATACAGTGAAACTTGGCGAAGGATCAGCAGAGTTCTTCCCTCAGTTAAGAAGTTTTGCCCTAAGCAATTTGACAGCTTCTATCTTTGGGATCCCCTTGAAATCTTGAGTTTTCATAAGGAGAGTTATTCTGCTTCTGTACTTATAAGTTTTATCCCTGGGTTATCTAGACCAAGTAAAATCACTTACATAACTTGTGCTTGTCATATCTGTAAGCTGAATTTCTGAGATAACAGCTTTACTCATTTCTTTCCAACTGTGAAGAATCTCTGCAGTCTGTAATTCTGGTAAGAGGTTTAGAATGGATGCCTTCTACAGAACCAATCTCTCCCCCACCCTCCCACAAATCCACCCCAATCCCATTTAAATGGAATCCAAGAAATGCAAATTGTTAAAAGAAGCATTCAGTAGTGGGAAGACACCCAGCACCCCAGACAAGTGAAAGGCCATGTAGCCACTCCCTAAGAGCATCTCTGGGAGCCAGTGAGCTGGAATGTCATCTTTACAGTGCAAACAGGACCAGTGTTCAGACTTTACTCACTTGGACTATAGAAACACCCAGGCATTTTTTCTCCTGTAGACAGGGATTTGGTCACTCCCTGGGTACTCACAAGGAGTCTGTCACTCCAGTGCAGGGTTTAATGCCTGCAAGGGCTGGGAAAACCTGTACCCTCCCCATTTCAAAGGGAACTACCATGGTTTACCCAGCATCATGTCCCAAGCCTGGAAAGATGGGTGATTAACCTTCTCAAAGAACAGTTGGCACCAGGCTGTCTTCCAGATCATAAGTTCCCCCTTGACTTTAAGGAAAAAAGCTGAGAAATAACCAAATATTCTTTCATAACATTTCCCAGCTGAATCAGTTACACCCAATGTGCATTTCATTTGACACGTTCATGTTCCTAATGTTAAGTGCACAAATTCCACATGACCAAACTCTGTGCAGCTGCTGTTCCCTTGGGGCTTTACAGTTATACCTCAGAACAGGTACAACACAGGGAAAGGCAGGTGTCAAGCCAGATACTTCATGGCAATGGCTGGTCTTGGGAATCTGGGCAAGCAGGATACCCAAGTCCAGTTTCCACAGCAGTGTGGAACTCAGAGGGTTTGTAATCAGGATGTTCTGAAATGCTGAGGAAAAAGAAACAAACTGTCCTTCAGCTTCCTATGGGACAGACAAGAACAGAGCCTCAAGACATCACCCAGTGACTTAAGGCCTTGTGACTGAGCTCTGATGGTAACGAAAGGCTCTCTCACCTGCTCTGAATGACAATGCAATCCTGATAAAGGTGGTCATACATACAGATCTTGAAATCAATGTTGGGATTGGGCACCCAAACTGGCACATCAGTAGAGACTCCAAAGGCACTGAAGCACAGCTATTAATACAGAAATCAAGAGTGTAATTATTTTTGGTAGTCTCAAATTCTCACTGATCTAGACTGAGCAAGAATTCCTGCTGTAAACTGCAGCTGAGTAAAACACGTTGTTGTTCATATGGCAACATGTTCTTCAGTTAGGCAAGACTAAGAATAATTTGTACAATAAAGTGTAGATGTTATGGTGTCCTAGAGGGAAAATTTTTTACTTTTGATTGGATTGTTCGACACAGAACATGAAGGAATAGCATGCTGCCCATGATACTGAGAAGAAATATTTAAAGTGCATCTTGCTTAAGTGAATGTGCTGTAATTCAGAAACTCAAGAGCCTGCAGCTTGTTTAGCCAGCAAGAAATACAGTCATGGCAGCATAGCTCTGTACTTCCTATCATGTTCTCAGGTCTGAAATCAGTGACCACACAGCTCAGACTTGGAGAAAACGATCCTGAAAGAGAGGGCACCCAGAGGAGCTGCAGTATGTGCCTGTGGCTCCTTCCACAGACTGCTCCATCTGTAGACCACAGGGAGAGCCAAGACTGAGCTTCTTAGAAGTTCTTTATTTTCTGGCAAGCTTCTGTGAACTGTTCCCAGGCAGAATTTGGCTTCCCATAAAGCATGGAATCAAAACATGCTGAAGTGGTAACTAAAGTTGTCATCTCTTCCAGCTTTCACACATCAGTTTCACTACTGCATGCTAAATAATTCCAATTTTGATATATCAGAAAGAAAATAAACCATCTAGGTTGAGAATAGGGAAGGATACTTTGCATGTCTTTCTAGGACATTAGGTGTTTTCCAGCACCATGTCTGATAACATGGGAAGACCAGGATTATTTGCACAGTAAATTAAGAGAATTAGCATTTTAGGAACCATACTGCATCAGAAAGAAGGGTCATGATTTACAAAGTTACTGCCCATAAAACCCCATAATGCATAATCACATGGTACCTCATTGGTATTTCTTAGAATGTTCATAAACATATCTTCCCCTGCCTCCTTCTCCTGTTCCTAACAGGATTCTGAGCAGTTTTAATTCTTGGGAAAAGCAGAAGTAGGAGGATTTTGAACTTTTTGTTTCCTACAGTGTTTTGCAGCAAGTCTTGCACAAAATCACTCACTGGTTTGCAGTCTGAGTTGTCAAACGTGATCACAAACTCTGCCTGCACATCCCCAGGGATAGCTGGGACAAATAGAACCTGAAGTTTGACTGAGCTGAAGGGTCCAATTTCACCTTCAGTAACCTAAACAAGAAATAACATGTTTTTAATGCAAATCTATTACTGTAGCTGGCTATACATTGTATTTAAATGAGGAGACAGTATATACTCATACTATACAAGCACTCTATTGCACCTAGTGTCTGACTAGGTTATGGGAAATGTATAGCTCTACAGAATCTCTCAGCTCAAATAAGTCTTTATAGATCAGCAAAAAGGGCAAAGCTTAAGCCTTTCCCAGCAGAGCCTAGGCCATCTATTTGACATAAGCTTAGACTAGTGACAATCTTGTCTGTGTCTCAAGATACTAATTACCTTTCCAAGCATAATTTCAACTGGTGTTTCTTCAGGAGAAAATTCCACTAGATCAAGTGTGTTGTCCATGTCTAGATCTGATCTGGGATTTAATACATCTTGGCCAAGTTGTTCTGGGAGAAAAAACAACAAACAAAATGCTGGATGCAGGCATCTACTCACCAGACAAGTATCAAACAGAGCAGAAGGATGCTGATTTTGGTCATTATTGCAAATGATGTGGAAACCTAAGTGTCTAGAAGGACAGTTCTGTTTGGCCCTACAACTTTGCCCTAGTCCACAAGTCTGCCCTAGGTCTCCTACTGAATAGCCATGTGCATGTTGCAGGAGGATAAAGTACCTATATCAGAGATCGTTACATCAAGGAACACAAATTCAGCAGAAACCCTGAACTGGGCTTTAAGAAGAGTTTCAGTGGGACAAAGCAAGTCAGTGCCCACTTCCTTCAGTGAGGAGGCCCTGCAGAGCGAGTGACAGTACTACTTTACTGTCAAAACAACTGCAATAATAAGCACCTTTAAATTAAACAGTCTCCCACCAGGGCTTCAAAGTGTCCTGAACTGATCTATCACAAGGGACACAAAGCTTACTCTGGACTGTATGGCAGCAACCAACAGGCAGCCATATGTTTCACATTAACCAGGGGAAAAAAAAAATCAAGGTGCCATGAGACATTAGTGTGCCAAAGCAATGGATTATTTTTGTTTTAAGGTCTGAAAACATCTTTAAAGGTATTTATTCTGTGGAGACAGCTACCATGATTTACAGAGTCACTCCATTTCACACAGATCCTAAATTTAAAAAGAAAAACCACCCACAGCCTTTTCACAGAACATTCAGATTCCTGCAATTGGAATGATCAATATCCAGAAGAAATATTAATGAATATTGATAAGAAATTAAGGTCTCTCTTCTGCAAGACTGGATTTTATTAAGCATATAGTAAACATTAGCAATGAGATGGAAAATGTCTGAGGAGGTTCATCTTTCTGTTTCCTTGTTCCTAGAATTACAGACTACAAAAATAAACCTGTCATGTGGAATTCTATTCTGAGATATGGGTATTCAGTTCTGAGACAAGAATGATAATAATTTTGCAGTTTCTCTACACTAGTTGGTCTCTGTTCTTCTGAGACCCCATTGTTGGTTGCTAACGAGAAGCTGCTTCTGATATAACAGTGCCAGTACATGATTTTTAGTCACAAAGAAATGTAACATTACTACTGGAATGATGAACTGAATTTACTGAGTAACATTGCAACCTGAATTCCACAGTTGTCACAGGAAACACTACAGATGGGTAACACTTTGCCAGGGAAACTGCACTGCTGGTTTCTCACCTGTGGAACTGTCGCTCTGGCTTCTCTCAGCTCTCTGCTGCTCCTCCTGGGTGATGCAGTAGGACATTTCTTCACTATGGTTGGGACAAATCTGTTCCTTTTCAACTACAGATGTTACAGGACTATTGCTGACTCTCTCTTCAGGGCTGTAGTCACTACAGCGTTGAGTGACCTATTAGAAAACACAGAAAAAACATTTCCTACTGTGACTCTTCACCTGGCTTCCACCAGCTCCAATTTTATCAGGCAGCTGCACATCAGACTCTTGTTTTCTTGCAACTGTTCCACATTATTAATGGAGAAATAATGTTGCACTTTCTGGAAACTACAGACTCCAACACACCTTCACTGATGAGCAGATGGAACTTTTGTTGGCTGCCCCAAATGGGTAAATGACACAGAGGCAGCAATGCAGCACAGAGTTAGTTACTTTACAGCTAACAGAGCTAACAGTTTCCTAGTGGAAACACAGGCAGTTGTACGTCAAAACTCAGTCTGTTTATTACACATCTAGAAAAGAGAGAATGCAGAAGGAAAACCATGGATACAGACAGTGTTATTTCACAAATTCTGTATTTCAACCAGGTTTTTAATGTCAGGACAGTACAAGAGCTGAAAACCATGGCAAAGCTCAGTGGTTTCACTGTACATACCATGTAATGTAGTGTTCCAAGAGAAAGGTCAACCCTTTTCTTAGAACTGGGTTAGATTATCAAGTGGAGGATTTTGAAAACCATCTGAGCCAATTGATCTGCAACAATCAAAGTAATTAAAGGCTGCACTGATGGAACAAGGATAAAGTATCTGCACTGCATTTAGAAGACTACATGGGCACTTCAAGTCAAAGGTATGCAACCTCATAGGGATGTTCTCTCTGGTCAAGGACCTGGGAAATCATCTATTTATGGGTACTACCTATGCAACACTTGGTGAAAAAGGAACATTTATGATATTCATTGACACAGGAATCACAAAGCATGGGGTCCTACCATAGTGAGTGATTGGTTAGAGCTTTTATTGAAATCTGAGAACTTCCCTACTTTAAGAATAAAACCCACAATTCAGGTAGAACAGGAGCAAGTACATCCTCAGACTTAAGCAGTTCAGCCTTCTCAAAAGTCTGCCCCATAGTGCTGTCATGACAAGACAACTGTATGCATCTTTCTTTGTCAGTGATTTCCACTTAAAATTATCTGCTACATGGAAGAGTACATCTGTGAGGACTCCTCAGTTTTCTGTCAACTTCCAAATCAGCATGCTGCAGGAGCAATCAGTATCAGGTCTAACAGCACACATTTTATCAGCTCTGCACCAAGCATCTGAGTTTTGGTGTGATTCTTCAGCAGCCCCTGCATCTTTCCCACCCAGCACATCCCACAGGACACAACGTTTCAATCATTCACATTCATTCCACTATTGATCTGTGAGACATTCCCTCAATTCCTTTAACACTGCTTATTATTCACTCAACAGTTTTCAATGTAACTCTTAGTTTGACTTGTACTTGTCAATAACTGACAGTCCTTTGGTAGGAAATGTAAATAAAGAGCTCTGAATGTTTAAAGGAAGATCACAGGTACTGCTACAGCTCTCAGTTCTTTAGTGATAGTTCTGCAGTAGTTGGCATTTTTTGGAAGTCCAGGAGCCAGGACTTTAAATGACTCTTAGATTCTTCTGGCTAAAGTATTTTTTCCTAATTTTCATGAATGTGGAGAAAACAGGAATCATTACATAAGCGAGTAAAGTATTTTAAGTTATCATTGTCGGCCCCACCCCCAGAATCATTGTTCTTAAATTTGTCCTGGGATATTTGCGAGTTTAAGCAAGTTGTGATTCTGTATGATTCTAGAACACTGCAAATCAGAACTCTTCTATCAGTTTAGGGAAATGCTTTTGAACATACCATTCTTTCAGGAGAGGATTTTGCTGTTGCCCTGCATGTCCTGCTGTCACCTGCTGACATCTGAACTCTGAATCTTGTTCCCAAAGCTCCGCTGTTTGTCAGGTTGATGGTCCGTGAAATTCTCTCTCCCACCACATGGCTGCCAAAGTCAATGAGCTCTTTATCTAGTGCCAGCTATGAGAAGATAAACCATTAATTACTACTGCCCTAGATAGTCACTCATGTCAACTGAATGTCCACTTGTTCAAGAACAGGATGGTAAAGTTCTTATTATCATATCAAAGATGGCATGAGAAAACAGGAACTGTGGGTGTCTGCCTTTTCAAAGAGGCCAACTCATTAGAACAATGAGTTCAACTAAGCCAGTTCCATTTCAGTCCACTGAGCAGGGAAAAACCAGGTTAAATTCTGCTCATAGTAGCAGCTTGCCTAAGTCTTCAGGTAGGAAGGGGATACTCTGGAAGTAGGCAGCATTTACATACCAATTCCATGTTGCTCTTGCATTTCAGTAAAATGGTTTTACTTACATCAAGATGAGAAGTGAGCAGCACTTAACATCACATAGTGACTACATATCAGTTCATAACATGTCCCCTCTTGTTTCTTTGGGCTATCATGGTTTACATCCAGTTTAAAAAGTAACACTCTCCATAGATATTTCTTAAGAACTTTGTAAGAGGGTCTATGCTAACAAAAGGCTTGTAACTCAAGTTCAGGCATCAAAAAGACACAGAAAACTTGGTTGCTTGCTAGAATCCTGCTTACAGCTTCAATTAAAGAAACAGCTTCAATTAAAGAAACTTCACAGGCAGTCTTATTCAATTTACTGAAACAGAGCATCACAAACTCCAGGAGGACATTCTGACATCTAAAGCCTTCTAGATTATTATTTTTTTCTTTTTTAAGTATGCTCCCAGTATATGGCAAATTTTGCATTTGCCAGTCTCATGCCAACACTGAGTCTCATCTATAATTTCTTTTGGCCTGTAAAGCCAAAGCTGGGATTTGCTGTGAAGAAATTTCAAACCAAAGTCGCTGCTTTTAGCAAATACTTTCTTCAAGCTGGCTCACAGGGAGTTCAGGTACCTAAAGAGTCAGTACTGCCTGTAGTTTCATCTCTTAACAGTAAGAAAGTTATGTTCTTTGCTTACAGTTCAGTATAGAGTTCTCAAAAGATTCTGAAAGAAAGGGGTGATTATATTCTTTCTATAAATACCTCTCAGCAATGTTTGTTCTAGCTCACATGTTCTATTATGGTTGTTATGCTGACTCTGAACATACTTTTAACAAGTCACTTACAATGCATCTCTTGGGTGTACATTTCACTGGGACAGAAAAAGAACCTGTCTGTGCCATAAACATGACTTCTCCTTCCAGAGCTTCATTTATCTAGAAGACAAACCAAGAAAATCCCAACCCAGAAATCAGCAAAGATTTAGCTGTGTGGTCTGATGAAAAATATTTCCACTCATTCTTTGAGTAATGTATTAAAATTTCTATCTACATTTCTGCTTTAAGACAGCTTTTGGTAACTGCCTGGCTAACTTTAGCAAGGCAATATTATAAAACTTCCCTTGGAGCAAGTTTCAAAGCTTCCTCCAAGAACAGTCAGTGACAGGCAAGTTTCTAAAAGGTACCCTTGTTAAAACTGGACACAGCTTGAACATGCACACGCTTGTCCAAGTACCACCATCCCTTTCTAGAAGTGTAGCTTGGTTCCTTGTTAACAGTTAAGAAGTTAAATGAATGATAGCTTTAATCAGCCCAGTGGATTATACCAGGATCCCCATCACTGTGTGGTTTAGCACTCAGGTGCACTTACCATCGGCTGAAATGTTACCACTACTTCACAGGACATTCCAGGAGATACTTTGCCAGGTGGGTCAAAACTATGGAGATAATGAAGATAAAGCTCCCAATTAAAGCTGTGTAGGAAACAGCCAGCTCCTCCTCTGCTAACAAAGGCAGATTTAAAACAAAAGTTCCCCCACTTGGATTAATTACTTCGAAAAGGGAATGAGTGACAGATTGATGACAAGCTCCAGAGTCCTGCTGCAACTGTAGAACTAATGAGCTTTTGCCCAGAAAGTCTTCAAGTGCTTTTAAAAGGCAAGAACTATTGCCTTCATGTACAAAGGGGCTGGAGCCACACAGGGGAAGCTGAGGCTCAGTAAATCACCAAGAATGGCTGGAGCAATCACCCATTCTCACTAGGAAGCAGCCTTCTCACACCGTTACCCACCCCGAGTGTTGCTCTGTCACATCTCCCCTGTCCAAACAGGGTATGAAGAGGAGGGAGGAAGAAAAGAAGGTAGCTGCAAATGGTTAGAGAACGTGCTGCTTGCTGCAAACTGTATCAAAATATCACAAATAGAAACTGCTGCTTATTTCAATGCCTCATTTCACGGCCTGTGATGCAAGCAAAATGCCCATCAGAAGACAAGAAATCTCACAGCTGCACTCTAAATGAAATTAAGGCACTACTGGAGACCTATTCTGCCTGGCAGAGACAGAAAGGAAGCCAGAGCAACCAGAGATCTGAGTGATGTTAGCCATGGGAATGCCTGAGCAGAGCAAACACAGAACCTACAGTCACAATGCTAATCCCAAATTTTATCAAAACAGAATTAAAACCAAGCAAAAGCAGGACGAAACCTTTCCAAACAGAAAGGGGGAACTGTTCAGAATTGGGGAGCTTAAAATGTGAGTAGGGAAACAAGCACCTGCATACTGAGCTCCAGCACAGGTCGCTACAGCTACTCTAAGGAATAGCTCCTCCTATTTCACTGTTACCATCATAAACTCCCACTGCACAGAGGTGCAAGAATGCTGATTTTAAACATTATTATAAAGATTTTCATTATTAATAGTGTCTCTGTCAGTGTCTACAGATCTGACCTGTGCTGTTCAAATTATTAATACTATAACAATATGTAACAACAGCTGTGGATTATTTTTGCCCTCTCTCTGGCAAATGTCTGGGTAGACTATTTATTTGGAAAAAAAATGGAATTAATCAGATATCAAAAAAATCATTGACTCATGCTATTCACAATACTTGATGTTTAATTTGTATTTGGAGAGCACTTGAAAAGGCAATTATATCAAGAAAAGACGTAGGCCTTTCAGACAGGGTTATTTCATTTTTGGTCACAAATCAGAGGTCCTGATTTAAAATACAGAATTGTCTAAAATACTAAATGAGAAAAAAACCCTTGTTTTGTCAGATTAATAGTTTCTTTCACAAATTTTGAGGCTAAAGGGGTACTATAAGTGGGTGAAAGTTAAATTCACATAGATTATTTCATAACAACCAAAAATCTCTATACTCCTCTTCAGCTGAGCACCAGAGCAAGTTTAAAAGCTCAAGCTGTCTTGTGGTCAATCGGGCACCTCCACTAGTCTGTGGCTAAAGTGCTAAACATCTCTGGAAAGATGCATGCAGGCTTCCTAGCTCTCAAGTGATGGCACTCAGTCAGGAGCTGCAGGATGTTCACCTCCCAACACACTTCTCCTTGTACTGGGTGGGCAAGGAAGGGCATTACTACACAGAGTAACTTAGCAAAGCTAGCTACAAATTTTTTGCCTTAATTTTTTAGATAAAGGCAAGCTGTGAAAAGTAGTATTTCATATTTTTAAGTAGTATTTTTTTTTATTTTTCAAGGCTTGAAATATCTCCAAGGAAAGATAGTCTCAAATGTTCTTTTTAGGAAACATTTTAGGGACACTTCCATCTGTTTATTTATAAACAGTCAAAATTATCAATACAGTTAAACTGAGATTAATTTGCAATCTCTCCCAACTGGAGGGAGGGCTTCATTATGTAACCTGCCATCAGGATTATATGAATGGATTGATGGGAAAGACCACAGGATTTCAATTTAAGCTCTTTGCTCTGAGATTGATTCCTTTATTTCATCAGCTTCTTCACATTTAAACTTCAGCAGTAATCTGTAAATTAGTGTGAATCATGTGAAGGATGGCAGCTGGTGAAAGGTTTGTCTAGGCTTAAAGGCCTTTGTGCTGGCCTAGAAAGAAGCTTGGGTCCTCTTTGTTGTACCAACAGAGAGATCCTTTTCCCCTTTTTTAAAGGGCCTGGCATTTCTGGAAGAAAGCTTTCTGCTGGTGGTTACCATGGGTCTCTACTAATCCATAGAGAGCAGACACCAATGACACGCAGCTCGGGCTCAGTAAGATTCTGACTTCTCAGCTCCAAGACACAGTTCCCTTCCTCATCACTCAAGAATGGAATATAATTACTTAAATGTATTTACTGAAATCTATTTCATTTGCTACAGAATTTGGTTCCATCCCCTGTTGTTGTGGTACAAAGGTGAGACAAGCAATGAACCCACAGTTGATTTTCCTTACCGAACACGGATGACGTGCTGGAGCCATTCACTGGTCCCCACTAGTCTGCAGAAATTCACATGGTAGGATGCATTCATCAAAGCTATCTTCTTTTTGTAGACTTGGCCAACATCAAAATCCTCAGAACACCAAACACATCAGGGGTGAGAGCTGCAGGAACTGACACACGTAACGACAGAGCCAACTGCTTTTGCTACAGCTGGGCTCACAGTCCCTATGGGGATCACAGGCCTGTGTGCAAAGTGTTGCACAAACCCAGAACACAATGCCTTGCTCCAAACAAACCCTGTTAAAGCAGACAGCCTATAAAGCCAGGAACTCATGCCTCATGGATGGGGCAACATTATCTGGGTCTGTGCACAGCTACTGCACCAAGCTACTGCCTTTTCCTGCAGTGAATGTCAGAGATATTACATCACATTCACAGTCTAAGAAAGTTGTTACTTTCCAATATGGGTTTTTTGAACACAGAGCTAGGTGCTGCTGTCATCCAGTGAAGGTCTGCTGCTCCCCTGCAAGGCGCAGGCCCTCAGCTCCTAACAAAACCAGAACCTTGTGAAAGCCATGTACCTGGGCACACCCGTCAGCACACAGACAAGAGTCCCACGGGCTGACTGGCACCATGCTTCCCTGATGCAGTTGGAAGACTTGTCTGATGCCCCATCCCAGGTACCTTTTCAAGTAGAGAGAACTAGGCAAAGTGTCACACTTACTCACAGTGCACTTGGAAATGACAATAGAGAGATGAATTGCAGCCCAGTTTCCTCATGACCAGGACAATATAATGGTTGCTTGCAAACTGAAATCTTACCTGGACTGTAGTCAGGACTTCTTTAGGGATGTTATTTTATAGAAATAGTATATATACAATATAGAAGTAACAGTTATGCTGCCTTTTAAAACTTGAGAAACATATTCTAACAAGATATGTCATCATTTGCTCACCTTTCTGACTGTATTTAAATTGCCCTAGGTAAAGGAAGTATGTTACAATTTAGACCTAGGTAGTAAAACTATGAGATTGCTAGAAGAAAAGGCAAGTACTGATTCAGATTTGACTAAATACCTATAAAAGACAACAAGAGTTACTCTTTTCTTCCCAGTGCAACAGAATTTCAATCAAGACATCATACAGCATCTTTACAGATCTAATGCAGAACACCCACTAACCTTGAAATGAATGCAGCTTGGTTTACTATAGAAAGTACCTCCCTTACAGTCACGACCAGACACTATTTGCTTGTGAAAAATTCCAGGTTTTAATTCCTCCATTTTTCTCTCAAAGCTTTCTTTTTTCTTTACCCTTGTGGCCTGCTGCTTCATATCCATTTCTTCTCTGGATATCTAGTAAGGAACATCAGTAAAGAACCACCATGACTGTAAGTCTAGCCAGCCTTTGTTTCTTTCCAGAACAAACTCAGCCTCCCAAGTTCTATATGAAGAATTTAATTTATTCCCAGCTCTGTTTTGTAGCTTATCATCATCCCACACTATGGCATAATGTTTTCAGGGCATTATTAGCTCTTCTGCATTTAGAGATTTCTCCCTTGAACTTCTAAAACAAATACCCTTTAAGAAAAATCCCATCTAACTCCACTGGAACACATCAGATGTGGTCCAGTGCTTCTTCCAGTGCCAGTATATGAATGTGTGCTGCCATTATTCCTTTTGATTGATTATAACATCTGTTCTCAAAGGTCTTCTACATCTCAAAAAAAGCAATATATGCCAGTATACCCTGGAATAACACTCAAAATCTTAACTACAGAATTCCACTCTTACTTAGTTCTCTTTCCAGTACAGAATGCTCTCACTTTGCCCAGCATGGGATGAAAAAAGTTGCTTCCACGTGAAGCAGTGTGTGTGTGTGGTGCCAACTCAACAGAAAGTCATGTTGAGATTTTTTATAAACACAGAGAAGTGAACATGATGTGATGTGTGTCCTCACGCATCTCTGAGCCACAACTGAAGTGCTGTTTTGTCTTTCAGAGAACAACACTACAGTAGTGGCAAACAGCAATCACTCTGATGATATCCTCACATCTGAACCTCTGCATCTAAGTAATAAAGTCTGCATTTTAACTGAAAAATAGATAAGGATTGGTTTGAGGCAAAGTTCCTAGAACAGCACTTGCCAGGGTCATTACTTCCTATATATGCACAACTACTAGAAAGGCTTTTCTAATCCATTAAAATTTCTAATCTATTGAAACTTTTCCTAATCCATTGAAATATTTTTATGGATACTATCAAAATTTTGTAAAGACAAACTTGACAGTGAGTTAATTACAGAAAGACCTCATCCACTTTTTTCCCCCCCTTTTCTATTTCTAAAAGTAGATATCAGAACATTTACCTCTTGCAGGGCACATTCCTGACACCGGAGTCCTGGAAACTCTGGTTCTACAAGGGTCTTGTCCCTCTCTCTCTCATCTTCACCACTTTCACACAGAACTTCATGGGGCATTTCCTCAGAAGTCTCTCCTACAGAAGCAGTTCTCTCACCAGCTGAGGAACAGGCTGACGGGGAGCACGGCGACTTGTGTGAAAACGTAAGATTTGAAGATGGTTAAAAGTTACCAGGAGAGAGTTACTTCAATAGACATTTTCTGATTATTCAATTTTTGAAGAGATCTTTTAATATGAAAAAGACAGCTCCATAAAGCTCAGAGGCCAAGGATGACAACTTAGGTTGATCCCTTCTTGAGATACTGAATACAGACAAAAATCTTATGTTGGAAGCATCTATGACATTAACTGTTGATATAAAAATTATACGTGTTGCCTTTCTGGGCTAAGCAGAGGTGGCCTGTTCCCCTAGGTCCAGACTGGTAATGATGTATGATGTTAACAGTTACTGGTGGAGGCCAGAAGCCAGTCCTCAGGCATCAGACCCAACCAGTTGGGAATGCTTAGCGTATCGCGTGATGACCAAGGACTCTGGTGGTATTCACAGGCAGAAGAATTCACTGCCCTGCACCTTTGAGAGAAAATAAAACTAAAGACTGCTAATCCTTAGGCCTTCATTTACCTGTGACACTGCTCCAGCTGAATGCTTGCAGCTCTTCTCAATATATTGCCATGTTTTCATTCTCCACCATGAAGAAGTCTCAAGTTTACCACCACCCTTAACTGCCTTTCTACAGGACTGACTTCTTTGCTGCTTGTGAATAGAAGCTTTTTCTTGTAAAATTTGAGATACAATCTCAAATTTTCTTAATTGTTGCCGTTCTCTATAAGCTCTGTAATGCAATTGAATAATACAGTATTAAGTATCAATATATTAATAATATTAAACCAACCATGGCTGGTTACTAATATTATAGACCAGCTTCTTTTGACCCTCTAAGCTAAAAAGCAATTCTTCAAATCATTAAATTCACAAACATAATTGTTTTAATGGCTAAAGTTTTCATTTGCATATAACTCAGAAATATATATTCAGGCTGAAACATACTCAGAGGAAACTGAGAATGTCCCTTCACAGAAAGGGGAAAAGGCAGGGAGAAATAACTAAGCAGTTCTTCAGCAGATTATCAGGGTGGAAGCTGAAATTAGAAAAGAACTGCTGTAGAGACACATCACACAGCTAACGTGAAGACTAACAAACTGTGATTTCCTTTGGCCTGCAAAGGGAAACAGAAAGGAAGCAAGCAAGCAAGGTGAAAAGGATTAAACTTTATTTAGAGTTGGATATTTCCAGAAGATGTCTACAAAGTGATAAGATTATTTTATTAACATGATTTTAGAACATGTTTAGGAATAGCAGAAATAGCAATATGCAGCTATCAAGACTGAAGCTTTATTTAATCAAAACTCAACCCTTAATTACTGAACCTCTAACATTTGCTGCAGGCCTTTGCAGAACCAGCACACAGAGACACATACCTCAACCATTCTCTGTTAGCTCAAATACATTTTCAGAAGTGATAATAGTAATATAACAATTATAAAGCTTTTTCATCAGCTTTACTACAGAGGCAGAGGAGGAATTGCAGTCAGCATGGCAGAGTACCTTACTTCTGACCTTTCTGCAGTGCAGTCTTCCAGAGATTGACCCTAAAAGCCTAAGGAAGCTGTTCATTTTTTATCAGGACAGCGTTCAGGAAACACAGAAGTATGGTTACTTCAGGCATCCAGTTTAGGTTCCCTAGATTCTTCTCCTCCTGGACCAGCTTATCTCCCTTGCACTGACCATAGAACATGGGCTCCTAACTTGGGTTCTCTCAACAGCACCTCAACCAGAAGCTCATGTAGCTTAAAACAGACCTCACACACATCACCCATACAGAGCTCACTCCCTCAAGACAGCATCATGGACATTATGTTTTCAGCCTCTGATTAAGGCTCTACGACCATCAGTAAGCAGCTGAGAGTTTGATACAGACAGGAGTACTTACTGTTTCTCTTTTTCATGCTCTAATAGTCGTTTACGGAGAAGCATTTCCCTGGCAACATTGCCTCCTTCTGCCAGGATAGCTTCCCTCATTTTCATCTCCTTCTTCTCTGCCTCAATGGCCATTGCTTTGTTCCAAGCCTGGAGACTTCGGAGTTTTTCCTAGGAAGTCATACAAACCAGTTACATATTTGATTTGCATGTTAAAGAATATAACACAGAGAATCTAGAGGGGTCTCGTTATCTATGTAGAAGTCTTTGGTAGAGTTCTCTGAAGCAGAGCTTATTTGGTTGAGTATACATAGTAATCAGTGTGCTGAGATGCCCTAGAAATGCTGCTCAGTGACACAATACAAAAAGATGCAGTTCTAATCAAATTAGATGACATTAGGATCATCCCTTTATAATGTACAGAATGTAAGTAAATGAGCAAAGTAGCATAGCTCAGAAATTCTTATCTTTCATTATTTAAATTCTTAAGGAACTGGTTTTCTTCCATATGTGTTCTCCATATAAAGTATTTCTGCACTGGGTTCCAAATAACTGGAAATGCTTCTGGCCAAGTTTTCAAAGAACTTAGTTGCAGGATGTTCAAGAGAGCCACCCCACCAGAACAACTAGATTGCTGGCAGAATTAACTCCACAAATAGAAGTGTCAAAACCTGCCCATACAAATCTAAGGCCATTACCAGTTTCAAGAGAGATTTGGCCGGTGGTGTGACAGCATCCCACAACTCCACAATGCAAACTGAAATGACTTTCATTAAAACCTTGCAGCCTAACAGCTCCCTTTTCCATTCCCCATCTAAGCCACAGCAGCAGTACCCTATTGGAAGTGATGCTGGTTTTCAGGGAGAGCACAGCTTGTATCCTTCTCTCCATATGCTCCCGAGTTTTCGCTTCTTCCTTTGCTTTTTTTTCATGGATTCTGTAAGCAAAGTAAAATCTTTCAGACTCATATCCTGGAAAGCTTTTAGTATTAGAATGTTTAACCTGACAAGTAGTAATTGTCAATGTCACCATTCTTTCTGTAAGCCTCTGTGTTTACTATGATACTGGGTGTGGGTAAAGTGGAACAGTTGGAAGACTCTTCTGTATACGGTACTGCTCAAGTTACAAGTGCCAACAGGCTTTCAACTAGTTTGCTCAACAACTTTTTTTTCCATAATTTTGAATATGAAGAATGTGTTCTACATTATGACATATGTCTAGTTGCTAAAATAAAGTAAGAATTCAGGTGTTGCTCATATAACTGATATCTAAACAATTACGTAGGGAACTTTATACAAGCCAACCACTTGTACCCACACTAAAGGCTAGAAATAAGTGGGCATGGATTAAGTCTGACAGTATTCCAGCTAATATAATAGTGCACTAGAAAAAAAAGTAGTAATATTGATATTTGACTGAAAAAGATCTCATTTTAGGTGTTGTTTTTCTTAATTATGACAAATTTGCCCATACTATGAGAAAGGAACAAACACAGAAACAGTACAATTATGTCAATAATATTATTCAATTATGTCCTAACATACAAGTAAATTTCAATAACAAATGTTCACAGCAAAAGAATTCAACACCAAATCATATAAACATAAATGAAATGTTCTCTTCATAGGCTTGCCATTAACCAGAAAAGAACAAGAGGGCAAATAGAAAAGATTTCCAAGTGTAACAGAAGATACACTGAGCAGAAAGATTATTCTTTTTCAAAGACTAAAGGATGAAGTATTGTACAGCAGAGAATGTACAACAACAGAAAAGGAGTGAAAAATAACCTTGCCATGCTTTCTCTCAGGAAGCACACTGCTTTTTCATGGTTTTTCTTGGCATCTTCCAGTATTTTTCTACGCCTTTCTTCAGATTCTTTCTGGGCTGCTGCTTCTTTTCTACAAACACAGGCAGAGCAACAGTTGTAGCAAGACTAAGGAAACCTTGATTCCAATACAATGACATCTAAGGGTGGAATTAGAGTTTGTTCCTATGTGCTAAAACAAGGACATCAGCCTCCCCCTCACCCCGAACAATCTGTTCTCACAAAACCTCCAGACAAACTGATGAACTCGTGTCCTTTCTCCCCAAGAAATCTTGAGGAACTTGATCATAACTTCAGAAGGTCCCAAAGCCACCAACACTGCAGACACATGCAGTTAGTCTGACCTAATTAAACATCCTCCCTTGGACAAAAAGCATTCACAGTTTTTGTCTTTAGCAAGTTTCTTTTCATATATCACAAATCTTTACCTGTGTGGCTGCAAGACTGTGGGCAAATCTTATTTTAATTCAATTTCCTCATAGAACATTCCTGAAGCAACACCCAGGTAAAAGTCATGCACAGGAAGGAAGCAGAGTCTGACTTATAGGTGCTTACTTTTCTCTTGTCCGTTGATATTCTTCTGCTTGCAATGCTGCTGTTTTTTCCCTCCAGATCCGTGCTCCAGCCCGTTCTTGGTATTGCATCTCCAGCTCCTCCTCATCCTTTTTAAATTGCTCATGGAGGATTTCATATTTTCCCTGCTCAGTTTCTATGTGCCACATCTCAAGCCTTTAAAACAAAGTGTGAGCCATTTTCATGGGAACACTGACATTCACTGAAGGCTACTGAGTAGGTAAAGCTCTATGGTGAAATTTAAAATCTAGCAATATTTTTCAAAGTTATATACTAAATCATGCCATTAAGGACACTGGAATTGCACCTTTCAGACTAAGACTCAATAGAATATCTTATTCTAAAGACATTAAAATTATCAGTAAAAAAATATACATCTCAAGGTTCTCTTTCTCAAATTCACATTTACACAGAAGATAATGAGAAAACAAGGAAAATTCAGAAAACCAGCTTTTTCTTTAACAGTGCCCTGTAAAGACACTGAGAGGCATAAATTAAAAGTGTTTATGCTCATTTTGAGACCAGTCTCACAGACAGGTCTATTTTAGTCCAGCTTATTTTCCATTTGAAGTGAGACCTGTTTAGGTCCCTAATGTATATGCAACTCTAAATAATACCAGAACTTCACTTACATGTGCAAAACTAGTTCAGGAACTGAGTCAGAGCAACCAATTTCCTAAGCAATGGACTGTTCAGGCTTAAAGTTGCTCTCATGATCCCTTGCTTTGCAGTCAACCTCACATGACCTCAAATTGTGTAGTTTAGTATTTACAAGCAACTTCTGAAGTGATTAACTTCTGAATGCATTAAACAGCATATGAAGACCATAATAAAGATTGTCTCCCATCACAGTCTTTTCTCTTGCTGTCACTTACATGTTTTCTTTGAGTGCCAAAGCAATTTTCCACTCAAGATCCTTCTCTTTCTGCAGCTCAGCACACAGCCTCCTGTGTGTTGCCTGGAGCCGGGACACGGCTGCTCTGTCAACATCAAAAGTCAGAAAGAAGTTGGAACTAATAAAGGTTAAAAAAAAAATCAAAAATCTGTCCCCCACCCACAACAAGATCAGTAAGAATTAAAAAACAATTTTGAAGCTGAGATTTATGCCTTAGAATTCTGCTAATTAATACTTTATTTAACCTTCTAATTACCCATTCAGAGGCATAGCTTTCTCTTAACTGTGACACACTGGCTGATATGTACAGGGGAGTATTTATTTCAAGTGCACTGACCAGTAGCTTACTGTGACAATCCATTTCTGAAGCTGATAGTAGTATTACCCATGAAAATAAGCTTAGGCAAACGTAAAGAACCTAAACTGATTTTGTTTTTACAGTGGCATTACAGCATGCCATGTCCTTCCCCTGCAATGGCAGTGCTGCCACACACTTGTTGATTTTCCTTGTTCTTCTCTACTCAGGAAAACAGTAGACAGGACTACAGAGTCATCAGACAGTGATCTGACAATATTCAGCATAACCTCCCTTCCTTGAAATGAAAACCAGAAAGGGATCTTCCACCTGCAGCTCCTGCTTTAACTTCAGAATGTTTGTATTGCGCACCAGTAACACCAATGGCAGATACTCTGCCTTTACTGGTGAAGCAGGAGGCCTTTGAGCTTCACAAGCCAGAAATTCAGTCTTCTCACCCCACTATTCACTTGCTAAATATACTAGACTGTAGGAATCACTATTTTTCCTGTATATCCAGACCTAACACACTGACACATCATAAGCATAAAAACATCTACAATGCTTTTCTGTCTTTGTTGGGTTTCGTTACTAAGACTGTCTGAGAGACTGAACAGGGAGTACCAGCATCCATCACAGGAGTCTCATCAGCATTAAACTCATCACTTTTGTTCAAGCAGCTATTCTGTTATGGCAGTTAACCCCCCTCTCCCATTCTATCATTCATCAATATCTTAACTTGACGATTAATACAGGTCACAAAATGCAGCTGTGAAGTTTGTTCACAATACACCCGTTCCCAGTACACAAGCCACCCACTTCTTTCTATTTAAACCAAATCTGAAGAGTACAGTAAATTGCCTCCCACTTTATAGCAAAAAATGCTTCAGAACAGCTCCTGCATGCAGGACTACTCCTGAAAGGCATTCATGCCTTCCACAAAACAAAATAAACAGAAAAAGAAACTGTGTGTGTGTATATATATATAAAACCTGATTGTAATAGTTGACAGAAGCAAAATCATGACATCTCAAACTGCCACAGCACATTGACGTTGGTTCATCATACTGAATAAAAGTGACTGAGACCCCGATAAACATGATTGACAGTCATGGGCCAGGCTGATGTATCTTATATTTAAAAATATATGCCTCTTTCCTATTCATTCTAAGTTCTCCCCTCTGATTTACCTCATTGAGTATTACCTTTAGACCAGACAGCACAGAGACCAATGGTTCCCAAGCCAATGCACCATTATTCTCTATTTCAGAAGGAGGAATTCTTGCTAAATGTATGTGAAGTGGAAGGTGACTGCAGCCTTAGTGTTCACCAGCACAGGAGAGCATGTGCTGCCCTGCTCCCTGGCTGGAAGCACAATACCCTTGTATCCCAATAGCCTTCCAAGCTGGTGCAGTTACATCATAGCCTGAGAATGGCAGTGGGTTTCATCACTGAGCTATGAGCATCTTTGATATATGAGCTTAAAAATTCTATCCACTGTTCAACGACATGAACAGATGAAAACAGGAAAGTATCTCATTAGCTACACACATAAACTTAGTGGATGCCTGTCATCTGTGGTATCCAGAAATACTCTCTACCTACACATTGCCAGCCTCCTCTTCTTTCTGTGTTTCAGTGTCTACATACTCCAGCTGCTTTGCTAGCATCTTGAGCCGCAGCTGACAGGTACTCAGATTGTCTCTGTAAGAAATACACAGATTATTTATATTTTCTATCCTTTCCATGAAACTCTTCCTTTTGGAGGCAAGATTCACAGCTAGGATTCCTTCGAGCCTCCCAACTCCCCACCACCATCTCACTATTTTGTTTAAGATCTTACTGTAGGGTTCTTCAGAAGCCCTTGTTAACTTCAAGCATTTTCTCCAGACCCCAGAAAACTGTACCAAGAACTTATTCTGGCTTCATCCAGAGTTGGGATATTATCAAAAGTGACAATTATATTAAACAAGTGTTTGCATCACATAACTTTCATGAAAAAAAAATATCTATGAACTCTAATATTTCTAACACATACAGCACCCCAATATTCAGCAGTGATTTATGCTGATGGATTGTGTACACTTAAACACTAACCTGACTTTTTGGACCACAAATTCCTTTTCTTTGGCTATGTCATTGAGCTTTCTTAGGTTCCTCTGTAAGGTTCTGCAAATTCTATCTCTGTACTTCATAGCCTGAGTATTATTAACGTTGCCCAAATAGTGTTCTGAGCTTCTCCTTTGAATTGAAACACAATATTCCCAATTAAAACATAATGAGAAATTGAAAAGTTACAGAAAAAAGGCATTTGAAAAATGAACATGATCTGCAGAAGTTTACATACATATACTTAAGCTGTGATCTTCAGACTTGGGTGTCTGAAGTTGCACATTTATACCCAGCCATATATTTAATGCTTAATTATATGCCTTTGTTTTGAAAGTGCCTGTGGCTTCTCCTGATTATACCCAGGGCTTGCAAATTCTAGCTTTCCTCAACAACAGTTTAAAACATTAAAGGGAACATTCTAAGGTAGTTTGAAAGCATATTATATACAGCTGACAGGTTTGTGGGGGGAGCTAATCTTTCCTATCATTTTGATCTGAGTATAGCCAGAAGTCTGAAGGTTTGGGTTGGCTTTTTTAAATCCTTCTGGTGTATTTTGAGTTTCTCTGTTGATAATGGTAACACTGTCAACATGTACTGGCAGTAGGCATATGTGCTGTGCAACTTCCCACATCCATATATTAATAAACATTATTTGAGCCTTTCATTATGCCTTACAACGCTGCACCAGGTCATTCCAGGGCAGAGATTAACAGGCTTGGCTAAGTAAAGCAAACTGTGCTTTGATCTTTGAGAAGAGAGCAGCAACCACTTAACACCACATTCAAACCACCAAATTCCTTTTCTTGCATGACCTGTGCTACATGTAAATTGATTTTTTCGGGACTAAATCCACTGTACCACCTACTTGTAATATCAACACAGCACTAATCTATCATACCACTTCTAACACACTAATTGACTTTACACAGTGGTACAAAAACTCTGTATCTATTAAAAACACCTTTACAATCCACCAGTGATACTCTTCAGCAAACTTGTCTTTTTCCAATAGCTCCTGATATTGTACAAGCACAGAGTGGTGTGTGTTATTACAAAGAGATGAATGGATTTTAGAAGCAGCATAATTTAGGGAGTTTACCCCTCCTCTGAGGGGAGTCCATCAGCCCACAAGAATGTGGTGACGTCTTTGTGTTATAGGTGCGTCCAGAGTCTGTTTATCTCTTACTCAGTTTATTGTTTTAACAGTAGTGACCAACTGGCTGTATTCTTTGTGGAAAGGTCTAAATTCATTGCTTTGACAAAAACACACAGTTGAATTAACCAAACCTTCCCTTGAGACAGCAAGTGAACGCTCTAAAGGACATTACTGTAGAAAACAAGCTATTTACGTGCTAGAGTCAGATCTGTCTCCAGCTTCTTCAGAAGCATCCTTTGGTCCCATTGTGCCATCACCAGCCAACTCCTCTTCAAACTTGTCTTCTAATAGATATTAAACCAAGAGTTTAACAGACTTTGAACTTAAAAACACAGAGCTCTAGTATACTTGCTGTCAAGTCAAAATGTGGAGAATCAGAGATGACATTTTATAGCATTACAGCAGTATATACATAAAATAGCACATGGCAAAGCACCCAGGACTATTGCATACCCACAAACCCACCCAGGGAAATGCCTCTGCCTTCATGACACAAGTGTCACCACCAATCCAATGTATGGACAGGGGGGAAACAAACCAAAGCCACTGAGGGGGCTCATGTATTGACAGGTTTTGGCCAAGATTTGTTTATCTTACAATACCTTATCCTACTGCACTGTGAAGATAGAAAGGTTTGTTAAGTATGTGAGCAAGACAATTACAGCAGGAAAATAACAGCCTAAGAAATCTTTTAACCATAAAGATGAGTATTCGGCTCAGCACTGTGCATGATAATCTGTGAAGTGGTACATATGTTGCCTCTCATAATACACTGAAATATACTTTTGGACACAAATAGAGAAATTGGCTTTCTATTAAGAGGTATTTGGTACCAGTTTCGATGGCTTAAGTAACCAGTATATCCATAGAGCTGACTCCATGAAAGACTTATACCATTCTAGACCCAGCTGAGAGCACTTCAGGTGGCATTAGATGCCAGCATATGAGCAACTGAATCAGGTGCATACAGTCCAGTATCATCAATAGCTCTAAATTCAAGAGTAGTTCAGCCTTACAGAAATACAAGTGGAGATATACACAGAAATAATGCTACAGAAATAACAGGTTGGATTTGGATTACACCTGTGCAGCATTCCACTAGACAACACTGTATTTACACAGCATACTGTTCAACCTAGAACCATACTGCTGCCATTTACTAAAGTTGACAAAAAACTAATATTAGTTTCTAACAATCAAAACAATCTTTTTCACCTTCCCAGCATTCTTCCACATTAAAGAGCAGACCAGCTTTGTCTTCTTTTTCTTCTTCCAGAGACAGTTGAAGAGACTTTTGCTCTTCTTCCTCACTGTAAGTGAGCTCATTATCTTCCATACTGATAGATCTTTCAAAAACACCAGGCTAAGAGAGAGGAAAGCACATGCTTTTTGTACATAACCTCCAAGAACTTGCAACAGTGGTGACTTGAGATGGATTAATAGCATGCAGTAAATACTTCATGGGTGTGAAATAACTAGATACAATCTCATACCTTTGTACCAGTCACACATTTTGAGTATCAACTTTAATAAGTCTCTAGAAGAGAGGACACTGGCATCTTTTATGATTGATCTGTTATTTAAACAAACCTTCTGAATGTATTTCATCCCCTTAGCCAACCACAGAGCTGTTAGGGAGCAGCTCCAACAAACACTGCTTGTTCTTGCATCCAATGCAGTTCTCCAGCATTGAGTAAACTGTCCTCAAGTGTTGATACAATTTATTAGCATTCAGTAAATTCTCTGTATCATCCAGAATGAGTTATTACCACATGGCTGAAGGCTTCATCAAGACCTTACTCATACAGACTTGCTCATGTGGTTCATTTTAAGGAAGGCAGTGGCTCAGCTTTGAGGGCATTTATAGAAATCCTTTTGCAGAACTCAAAACATGAGCCAGAAGAGAGTGTTTTCTCTAAAGGAACAGAGAAAACACACCCTGGGATCTGAGGCATGGAATAGCCTAATTAAATAAGAGCCACCTTAAAGGCAAGGCAGAACTCCCACACAGGGCAGGAGTTGCTAGCAGCACTAGAAAGTAGCACAGACACAGGTCAAGCTGCCAATGCACCAGCCACAGCCCAGACGCTTTCTGTGAGGCCACAGTGATGTCAAGAAACGCAACTCAAACTCCACCACGACAGGAGTCTGAGTAAATCGGCCCAAAACATACAGCATGGTACAAGGAACCCACAAACCAGGAAAAGGCCCATCGCTGCCAGGATTTCTCACCTTACAGGGCGGCCCTGAACCTCACCTGTGAAACCATGGGAAGGGAGAAGGAAGGGAGAAAGAAGGAGGAAGAAGCGAGAAGGGGTCTCTCCCCACACCCCCGCCCCCTTACACGCCGCGGCCCAGCCCGCAGCCTCACCGCCACCCCTGCCCGCGGCTGCGCCCGGCGACTGTTGCAGCCGCTGCCTCGGTAACGGAGCAAACCACCGCGGCCGCGCGGCAGGGGCGGCGGAGAGAGCCCGCGCCCCGCCCGCTGAGGCAGCGCGGTGCCGGCGGGCCCGGGCCGGAACGCTGCAGGCGGCTGGAGGAGGCCCGGCCGGGCTGACCGGAGCAGGGCTGACAGGAGCAGGGCTCTGCGCTGACTCCCCGCTCCGAAATTTACGCTGTTGGAGTTACAGGAGGCTGGGCGGGTCGTCAGGGGCTTCCTCCGAGCAGGGAATGGGGCAGATTGGAAGCAGCTGAGCGGGCTGCAGTCCCGCCTGGCGATTGTTTTATTTCTAGGATTGTAGGTTAAAATACGAACTGGTGAAACGCAGCCTCTTCCCGGGCTGGGCTGACAAGATTGCTTAATGCGTTTTTGTGAGCTTTGGACACGCTCTCTAATACATAAAAGCCTGAAAAACTCGGTGGCATTAATTAATGCTTCCATGTGTTAATGACACAGGTGATGAGGGTACTTGTGGTGCCCGTTTAGCCTCTCTTGGGCCTCTAGCTTGGGTGATGTCAGGTAGCTGAAATCAGAGAAATTCCTGGTGAAATCTCAGCTATTTAGGCTACATACACTTAGAAATTTTAAGTAAGTTGGTGGCATGATTACAAAAAACCTTTTTAGTGTATTTGGATGGCTTTCTGCAAGGCAGAAACCATACAGATTTGAGATTGGAGCACACACAGTTTAGAATACTGAAGATTTCTGATTTTCAACCCAGAACAAAGCTGTCTTAAATGGCTTTTCAGAAATAAGTTTGTATTATTCTGACAATAGGGTTTCACCATTAGTTACCAATTAAGGGTTATTACAGCAAAAATCATGTGCACTGATCACAGTGCCCATTTACAATGTCACACTCTGAATGCTTCCTCTGGCTTCAGCAGAAACAGCAGGGTTTGAGGTTCCTTGTAACACTGCAGTAATCGCTACAAGTACACACAAAATCGTTAAATGAAAAAGAATTGATATGTTAGTGATTTGCATAGTAAAGGCAACTGTCTGTATTCATACAATGTGTCTCAGCTGGAGTACTCCGTTCTTCAACTTGCCTGTTTGCTGCCATGTGCTCAGTTACCAGATTTTAGCTCTTTGCTGGTAATTAACGGGGTTTCCTTTCTATTCTGTTCCATGTATTACCCTGACAAAGTTAAGGAACCGTGCAGCTAGATTCACAGAAAAGCAGAATCTTCTCCCCTTAGTCTTGGCACTAGGCCTAACTGCTAGACGTGCTGGAGAAATTCAGCGAGTCAGTGACTCAGTTATAAAACACAGGGACATCGTTCCGTACTGAAATTAAGGCTGATCTGTACGTAGAGAGGGAAGGCGTCCTCAGATTTAACAGAAAATATTCCTCAATCGTAAGCAATGATTCTGTAATTCCTTGTAGTTGCTATGAGAGGTAAGGTCTGTTTTTTTGATACCAAACATATAAGCACATGCTGCTAATCTAAGCATTTATTTCTACTGGTAAACACAGCACAGAGTATATATTACTCAGTGACCAATTCATCATCCTATACTTACACTATAGGTCCTCATTCTTTAGAAATATATGAACATTCTTGGCTCCAGAGACGGTGGAATCTTGATTTTATGGCATCTATTCATATTACATAAAACAAATTACATACAGACATTTGCAGGATTAAAGCTACAGGATGTAGGCTAAAAATATGCAGTGATTAACTGTATAGCTCTCTCTGCAGATCTAGAATAGATATAACTGTGTTAACTCTGAACCCGCCAGTTCTCACGCTCCTAGAGTCAGGATGGAAAAGATCCATGCACATTTTTGTCCCTGAGGAAAACATTTGTCGTGGTGCCTGGTAATATCAGGGACTGTCGGTTTCTTGTGCTACTTTTATTGAGGGTATTTGTTCAGTCCCAGTTTACTACTGTTTGGACAATTTCATAACAAAAGTAACAAAAATGGTAACAATACTTTTAGTAATAAATGAGTTTAACCTCTTAAATTTCCTAAAAACCTAATCAGCACTTGGGTGAAAAAAGAATAGCTGATGTGTAACCTTGCTGTAAACCATAATGGATTATAAGCGCTGCTGCAGCCAGGGACAGCACTGGGAGAAGAGTCAAAACGGAGTTATTCCATAGGAAATGTTGTAGTATTCACTCTGACTGGAGCAAAGTTCAAATTGCTAATCCTATTAATACAGAGATACCAGATGTTTCATTACTCACATTTTACAACAGCCCCCTTCCAATCAGCACTGGTTGTTTCAGAGTGCACGCTACCAGTTACATCTACTGTGCCACTGGTCATGATATTCCATCAGGTGAATCATTTGTCACTAGGGAAAGGCAATCTAGATTTTATCTCCCATATAGATGGGAGAAGTGAGTTCCTCTGAAGATTCTTGATTATGGCTCCCCAGACAAGTTCACAAGTTCCACAATTTATGGCTACCATCATCCAGAAGTCAGTGAATCTACTCCAGCTTTAAGCTCCAGGAGACGTAGCAAAAGGCATTAGTTGATGCTGCTTTTCTGGATTCTGTAGGCACCGACCACCACTGGCACCTCTCTGAGAATCTGGGTAAGGCAGCGAGCATGTATAAATTAAACCTTGCTGTTTTCTGACTCACAGTTAAATGTAGAGGCAGTTCAGTGAAATTCTTTAGTACCACCTCATGATCACTTTGAAACTTAGTAGAACTGGACAGTTCAGTTTGCTATACAGCTACATACTGCGCTTCCACAGGCGGCTGGTATTTCTTCTCTGAACGTTTCCAAGGTGACAGTAGCTCATATATGGAGCTTTCTAGCTTTTAGGCAGGAAGACATGCCAATAATATGAAGCTTAATTTTTGCAGTGTGGTTTACATCAGATTACATAAAACAACTTCTCTGCCCCTGTTCTGTGATGTGGATCAACGTCTGACTGTAAGACAGTGGCATAACATATAACTATCTTACCAGTCACCTTTGGAGTTGTAGTAAGAAAGAATGAGGGGTATTTGCTATCAGAGCACTCCACAGAGGAAAGACCAGGGATGCCATCAGCTGGGCCCACCACTGAGACCAAAACCTCTGGAAGATGGTCCTCTCCAGGTCTGGAACTATCCCTGATTCAGGGGCAAAGTGGGGAATTTCATCTCAAATCTCTTGCACAGAGAAGAGAAAAAGAGGGCAAAGTGTCTGGCCACACTGCACTTCATGCTTATCTAAAGAATCTGTGCAGGCTGAGGGAAGAACTGGATGTTCTACAGAACATTTGGAAGCAGATTAAAATCAGAATTCTCATCCAGTGCTTTAGGTGAAAGGAAAATTAATGTTGTGGCTATACTGATATTTATTAAATACAGCCATGTTTGTGTTGGGGCCACGGGACATTCATGCAGTGCAAATACAGTGTAACCTCCAAAATGAGCTAAATATTCCCACTGTGCCATTGCTACTGATATTCCCAAATCTCATTTATAAAAATAGGCATATGTGTGTAATTTATATATCTAGAGACATTTGGCGACATTGCCACAACAGTCTTTCAAGAGCTGTTTATGTGGAGTCGTGGGAGAGTGAAGCTAATTATCCATGTGGTACATTTTTTGCCTCAAAATTATATGTGACAATATGACATCTTTACTTTGCTGGCAGTAAAACCACCTGTCCTGTTTAGGAAGCAATATATTAAGAGTATCAGGTAGTGCAGAGTAACTGTAAAATTTAAATAACGTCCTTTTGATATGCTTTCAATACGCTGAGGTAATAAAGGACTAGAAAAACATATTTGGCCAAAATCACTGAGCATATTTCTCCTCAATCCCACCAAATTATGCTTTCCAAGAAGCTATTTTACAGTAGTAGTTACAAAATGCATATGACTATGATCAGGAAAAAAATCACACCTGATACATGTTCCATAAGAAAGATCCTTGGCAGCTTTTAAAATGTGGGTTTCTGCTTTTAATTATAGGAAACCAGGACTTCAGAGTTGTGACCTTTGCTTACTACTTGAGAAAGTGTAAATACTTCAAAGTTTAGTAATTAAGAGAGTAATAATAACAACTAATGATTTAATAATAATGTTTAAACGATTTTTTCCTTGTAAAATTGTCCAGATGTGGGTGGAGCCTGTAGGTAGCCCAGTCAGACAGACTGACATGTCAGACAGTACAGGCACATTGGTTGTTACTACCTCCCTGTGCCAGCACTACCACAGCTTTACCTGTACAACAGCAAAGATGAATCTTTGTTCCAAGCTGTATAACTCTGACCTGGCAGCCTGGTCATGTTGGAGCATGTTTAATGATCCATCTGCTCTCCCGATGCGAGGTCAGATCATAGGATGGGTGTGTGTGTCACAGCTCGTGCCTGCAGCCATACGGATTGGGGAGAAGTAGTGATTTAGTGGAGTGACAAAAAGGCTTAAGAAAAATCGAGTATCACAGGCCATCTTTTTCAGACTACTTGACAGTTCCAAGCCAGTAGCTAAAGGAAAGCTTTAATTATTTTCAAGAGGATTAGATAGGAAAGATTTGGGGAGCTTATTTATTTTGTTTTGTGTTGATGTTTTAATAGCAATTTAAATTGTTTTTTAATCTATCTCTTAAGCAGTTTTAATCTGGCATTGACTGTAAAGAGTTTGGGATATTCTGGTAGAATTGTAGGAAATTAAATATATTCTTGATCATTATTTTATCCCTTCTCTTCCCTTTGGCAAGAGGAATTATTAATTTTGAGTGGGGGGATGTGTATATGTATCTATATGTAACAGCCTATTTTGCATAAATATGTGTGAAGAAGCAACTAAAACCAAGGCTGAATGATGACCTAGTATTTGTCCTATCCCTATGCAATGCCCACTGCAATGAGTGGGACAGTGTGTTTTTTCCAAGGATAATCAGAACCCTGATAATATATCTCAATTACAATACTTATCAGAAAGATTATTAAAATCCTGAAGCTAAACGTATCGCCAGCCCAAGAACACTGAAGATTTTGCAGCCAGTCACCTCACCGGTTCTGTCTGTAGAGCTGGTGAGAAAGGAACAGAGCAGTAGAAGAACTTGAGACAGAACTATCTTAATGAGCTTAGAGGAAACCTGAAGGTGATGCGCTTTCTTTGGTTCCCTCTTTTGCAATATTAGAACCATTGACAGCAAAGACCTTTTTCATGGGATCAAAGTGAGGAAGTGCTCAAAGTGTAGTTGTTGTAGAAATACAATTTTCCAGTAAGGATTCCTTTAGAGGATTGCCAGTGTATTTTACTTGTTTTAATGGCCAACTTTGTAGCACGTATGTTGCTCTGATGTACTTACACCAACACTCAAACACACAGACACATGTATATATGTTATACATGTATAAAATACACAT
This sequence comes from Laterallus jamaicensis coturniculus, assembly GCA_022605575.1. Lineage (NCBI taxonomy): Eukaryota > Metazoa > Chordata > Aves > Gruiformes > Rallidae > Laterallus > Laterallus jamaicensis. The sequence continues at coordinate 695,723 of JAKCOX010000081.1, forward strand.
ACATACAGTTATTCTACATGTACAAGTTGCCTTGGCTGATTTGTGCTGTTTTTACAGATGTATGCTGAAAACTTAGAAAACTCTTCTTTTTCAGCAGTTAACTAGATGATGGCTGTCGAGCCCGAGGAGAACAATACCAAGGAATTCCCAGGGTAAGTACATGGCTGATTGGAATGCCATCCTGAAGAGTGGGAAAAATGTGAAAGAATGTCAACTGAAAATATCCTGAAAGGTATAAATCTTTTCTATTATACAGAGGCAAAAATTGTTCTGTTCTGTGTATCCTCCTGTAAATTCCAGTGGTTTCCCTCCTACAACCACCCAGTTTTTCATGCAACAGCCCAACCACTTGAGTTTAAATTTAGGTCCTTCCCTCCTTAGCATACATTAGCTGCAGGCATGGCCATTGCAATGTGCAGAGGAAGGAAGAGATCAGAAAGAAAATCAGCCCCCGCATCATTCTTACCTCTTTATGACCTATGGTCTTGTATGTGTGTTTATGGATGTGTATGTCCCTTGTAGATCTGTACACAATCTGTAGACAATCTGTACATTTACTCTCCCCCTGGATCCCACGGGCTGGTATTCCCCTCACCCCTCGAAACACTGGTATTAAATAAGATGACAAAATTAAGACTATGAGAAGATAAATGGAATGCTTTACCCCCTGTGCATCCTTCATTCGATTAAGGTATCTGCACATACATTTTTTTTTTGCTTTACCATAAATTGTCTCTAAAATGTCTCCTTCAGAGTGTCTCCTTTGTGGGCTGGTTTAAAATTGTCATTCTGCACTGAACGGCGCCGAAAAGCACAGGAGGAGGAGGAGGGGGAGAGAAGAAAAGAGCGAATATGGAGGAGAAACCCGAGTTTGACCTGCAAGTAAAGATGAAGCCCGAGTCCCGAAGAGCCGTCGGGCCGGGTGCCCGCGGTCCCCCCGTCCCCCCCCCCGCCAGGCCCGCCGCCCCGTGCGAGTCCCGGAGTTCGCCGAGGGGCACGGTGTAACTGAGCGTTACCGGGGATGCCAGCCCCCGAGCAGCCGTGGGATGGAGCGCTGCAGACGCAGTGTCACAGCTCGGCGCTCGCTGAAGTAACCTGAAGCGTTTCACTTCAGAGAAGCCCCTTAGAATCGGAGAGCGACGAGGCAGAAGTTTGTAAAACCTCGGGCTGCCTCTCTGGGTTCTGTACCGCCAGCCCGGGACGGCTCTCGGAGAGAGAAGAGGCGGCGGTTTCCCCCCACCAGAGTCGTGTCCCCCCTCCCCGTTTGTGTTCCCTTGGAAAGCTGCTCGAAGACGGGCTGCAGCTGCGGTCGCCCCGGAGCCGTGCAGCCGGGATTTGCACGGGGAGGGCCGGGGGCGGGGGCGGGGGAGGCGGCAGCGTGCTTCCAGCACCCAGCGGCGCTCGGTCCCCGCACTTCACATGCCCTTTTCCGTGCCGAGTCTCCCTCTGAGCTCTCTCCGGACCGCCTGCGCTCCATGGCTTCATCGCCTTTGCCCTCAGCTCGGGCTGCATCTCCCTCCCTCTGCCTGTGATTAATCGCACAGGACATGTCCGGTGTCGCCGGAGCACTTTTCGTTTGCTCCCCCCCGCGCTCGGTGGGATTAATCTATTTTGGAGGTTATTCGCGGCAACCGGCCTCGCCCCCGGGAAGACCGGCCGGAGGAAGAGACGGGATCTGAAAGCGGCGGGCGGGCTATGCCGAAGCAGCGCTCCGGAGCCGGGCGGGAGTGAGCCGGCGGCGCCCAGCCGAGCCCCCCGCGCAGGGCAGGAGAGCTGCCCCGCTACCTGCTCCGCGTTCCCGGCTGCCTGCATGGCTCCCGGGCGCTCTGGAGATTGTGGGGGCTGCTGCTGCTGCTGAGCAACAATACACTGCTTTAAACTCAGCCTCAACTTGTCACAGCAAGAGAGGATGGCAACGCTACTGGAGCTTTGGAGCTACCAAGAGAGCCAGGGAACCTGGGTTTTGTTTGCCAGTGTCTAATAAATGGGAGTAAAATGGAATTTCTCACCTGGGTTTTTCCTGCCTTGGTTCTACTGTGCACCCAACAGCACAGGTGTATCAGGTAAGAAAACGCCTTCTCGTTCTTTCTCGACTGCCCTTAGACGTTCTTTTGGTGTGGCTGGGGGGAAAACTGCCAGCTCTGGTTGTAGGTGATACCCTTTCCCCTGCCCACAGCTCCCACTCTCACTTTTGCCTAGGGATGCTCTCCATTTGAGGGCTACGACTGCCTGAGTGTTCAGTAGGAAGAGGGATCTTGACTGAAGAGTTTCCTCAATGTCCCCCAGCTTTTTTTCTTCTTTTTTCTTGCTGCCAACTGAGCAGCAATTTCTTGGCTTAACCAAGGGGAGTGCTTTCACCAGGATGCCTGTGGAAGCCTTTTCCCGAAGGGCACTTACTCAAAATTGGGGGCAATCACTTTTTGTAATGGCACCGCACGTCCCAGTGCAGCCTCTTCCCCTCAAACAGCTCTGTAGGGGCCTGCTTGATTGTGAAACTCTTCCATAAACCCCAGCACCACCAGTGGGTACTAACTGAATGTCTTTCCTCAGGGCCTCCACAGGCACAATTAAAAACCCCAGAACACAGTCACTCCTTTCTAATGGGTTCACCAAGTCTCTTGAACTTGAGATAAGAGGAAGAGCCTGCCAGAGATCTCAGAAAAAAAAACATTTGAAGAACGCCAACCATGTCTTAAAATAATAAATTGTAAAGATATATGTTTGCAATTCTCAGTCACATTTATTCTGAAGGTGTTAGCTAGGCAACCAGCTATGTTCTCTGGATATTCGCTACGGATCTGGAGGCTGTACGTGGAGAAAGCTTGCCATGATTATGCAATGAAAATAGAAGGGGGAGTAAAAAAGAACTTGCTGCATGTAAAAACCTGCCTACATCATCCAGAGCAGAGATGCCTGTGGTATTAAAGGGGGTCTTCCTACTTCTACTTTTCAGGCAGTATTAATAGCTGCAGATAATTGTAGTAAGACATAACATTGCTGCTAGAGGGTTTGGAATGAATTAGTGGGATCTTTTTTCACTGGAAAGGGAATGAAAGGATCTTGCATTAGAGGAAGTGTCAAGTAAACTGCTCTTATTCAGGACTGACATAATGCTTTATCCAGTGACCTTGAATCTGTTACCCAGGGTCAGATCCTGACACCCTCATGCTCTGAAGCAATCCAGTATCACAGTGAAGGCAGGAAAAGCACTGCTTATGACCTAAGGGCATCAAGGTCTCGTCCATAATTTCAGAGATCCTGTTTCTCTTCCTGCACTTGGGCTAGCATTAAGTATTTTGGTTGAAAAGTCATGTTTGATTATAAAAGATGAAAAATTAATTTTAAGGAAGGGTCAGCCTTCTTCTCAGCCTCTGTCTCCAAGGTCTGTGGCCCTCCCATGGCACAGAGTAAGGGAAGGCAAATTCTAGCTCATGACATTCCAGCTGTTCAGTTTGTAGCAGTTTGCCAAATATGCCAGTGTAAGACGTTCAGTGGCCAAAGATGACTGCTCCCTTCAGTACAGTGGTTTTCTGAAGGTCCAGGATTTCATCTGGCTATGGCAGAACGTTGTTTAATCCTGTAAAAAGTGAGTAACCTTGCTTGCATGTGTACTTTTGATGAGTTAAACAGAACTGAACCAAGATTTTATCCTTCCATCACTAAAATTACTCACACGCAGACAACCTATGAGATAATTGCCCTTGTAAGAGCCCAAGAAGCACATGAACTTCCTTATCCTTATTCCTTGGAGTTCCCAAATGTGAAATGACATATTATTTTTGGCAAGAGATGCTTTTATGAAGAGCAGGATTTTATTAATACTCTGGGTTTATAAGAATGGGCAAACCTGCCAATCACCACATTTTATTGCTCTGATTTTGCTCTCTAAATATAATGTGATTCGTGGCTCTGATGACATGGGTCATCCAAACCCACCAAGTTCTCTGCTTGTGAGTGCTCTGGACTGTGCATTGACAGTTGTGAGCAAAGGCACACTCAAAAAAGGATGAATATTTCAGCGAGTTCTGAAGTCAGTGGTATGACATGAGACTTCCCAAAGGCAAAGCTACTTATTAAAATAATGTTAAGGCTTGGCAGAGGATGAAGTGAGGAATACACGTAGCCTGCTTCCTCGCAGCATTCTGAATATCCTTTCAGGGTGCTTTAGAGGGCTGTTTGGAGCAATTTCTCTGTTGTGTGTGCTATTTGACTAGTGAATGAGCCAAATTCAACCTAAGGCAGCACATCCTACTTATGCCAGTGCTGTGTTCAGGTAAACATTTTCACAGAGTAGTATTTTGGGGTCTGCTTGAGACAGTGATTAGTGGCAAGAAATGTGGCATTTATATGCTTGACAGCTCTTTGGGACAAAGACTGTGGCTTCCACTAGTTTATCAGAGTTTAATATGCTGTAGATGCTGCAATAATACATGTGTCATAGTGAATGAGATCATCTGCTGAAATACACTTGGTGAAATATTTGTTCATTTGTGGGGGGCAAACTTACTATTGATTGGAGTTCTGGGCTGTGTGTTTGTACTTTGACATTCTTTACTGACATTTTAAGTCTCTAATTAAAAATAAGCACACCTTTTATATTTAAGATTCTACTACGTTAAATGACTTCTACATATTTGCATAGCATAGTCCTGTTGTGTGTATCCCTCACCCTTTTACTTCTATTAATGGAAACAGAGCAGCTTTAACACATGAATATAGGTCCATTTTCTGTAGCTTAAAACTCAGAGAGGAAATAAGGGCTTTGATGTTCAAAACGTTGCTATGAATTAAGCCTAATGCTTTTTCTATTACATTTCAAAATACAAAACATATTTACAGTCAGCTTCACTTAGAGTCAGGAATGGCAGATGGGAAGGATACACATACTGCTCTGGATAATCCAGGAGTTTGACAGAGGCCAGATTGTTCACTGACCTTGCAGGATATTCCCTGTCTTTTTCCCAAGGAAAAGTTTTCTTGAGTGGCAATAGCATCTGGCACATTTGCTCCCAAAGAGGATCCCAAAGAAAATGAAATGTATTCCACCCTGGTCCTCAGTATCAGTCAAACAGGTATTTCCATCTACCAGGTTAAAAGATTCATGTAACAACTATGTCACAGTCCCAAAAAGGAATCAGGTTAGCAGAGTTAAAGAAGAATCAAGAGATGCAAAAAGTGATTTTCCATGTCTTACTGCTGTACCTGTTTGCCAGAAGGTTAGCACGCTCTCCCCACAAGTCAGCATCTCATTGGCCACTGACTTAAGGATGCTGCTGAGCTTTTGGCACTGCTGTGCTAAAATGATATTGCTGAAGTTATCTCTTGTTCAGGTGCTGGAGTGCACTCATTCACACAGACCACATTGTTGCCTCTTTCCTTGGTGTAGTTTAAAAACCACTTTATTTTTCTAGTAATATTGATAAGTTTCTCATTCTCAAGCATTGCTCTGGAACAGAGTAAGGCAGGCTAAGGCCTCACTTCCCTGGCAAGCCCTTTAAAGATGTACTCTCCAAGTTGATGAATGCTTCTCTTCCAGGTCACTCCACATGAGTAGAATACAGTGGTCCTGCAGCTGGGAGAAAGAAGTCAGCTTATACAGAAAGGATTTGGGGGTTGATGTACTTTTTATTCTAGAACTGATAGTACTTCGCTCTGAAAGAGGCATTTCTTTGTGCTGCCATCATTGCTTGGTGTTGCCTTCCCTAGCCTGTGTCAAGGACAGCTTTGTTAGGCAAAGAGAACCCCACAGTTTTGCCAGGATTATCAATAGTGATTTCTGCTCCCCTTTGTCTACTGGGCAAGAGAACAAACTATTCTTCCTGTAGTTTAAACAGCAGGAATATGTATTCTACTGCTAGCAACAACTCCTGTCTGAAATGTGTACAGATTGTGGATGAACAACCAGCTTCAGCTTGAGATTTGGGAATGACTTGCAGAGTGATACTAGTACAGGACTGTGCTGCCATAGGCACCCCTCTCTGGCCTGGTGCAAAGTGAAGCAAAGCTTTTTGATGAGGTGAATTTTACGAATCAACAGCTAAATTATACAAGGTCCTTTTCTTACCAAACAAGCTTTACAACAGCTTAAGTCAGGAACTGAAGTTGCTGGACCTACTAACTAGTTAGCTTTCTTTTCATCTTCACTGCTCACACAGTGAAAAATGAATCCTTCCCAATGCACCTTTTCTGTGCCTGTCTGCCTTCTGCAGGTACAATAAATGAATAATATTTTGGGTCATATATAATCCCAAATGCTTATCAAGGATGAATGAAATTCTCCCACCATCCTTCATGCTGGATCAGGTGACAGAAGTCTAGAGGAATGGCTCAAGGGAGTTACCAGAAACTGGCCTGTAAAGTGCCATAAAAATAAAGATCCACTTTCCAAAGTCATACATTTTAACTAAGGACTTCCATACGGAATGCTGAGGTCCACACTGCTGATTAGTGATTGCTGGGTTGTTTAAAGGAAAAATATGTCATGGAATCACAGGATGGTTGGTTTTGTTTCCCCATTTCAAAGAAATCAACAAAGTAAAGCTAGCCATAAAATTGTCAGCTGTAATACTTTGATAACCCTCACTGCTATGAAGTGCATATAGCTCCAGGTACTTCAATACATTTGTTACACTGATGGTCTGACCCTAAGGCTTTATTAATAATAGAAACAAGATTCATTTTAATTGTGTCATGGATATTTAAGTAAAACTCCCTCTAGATTGTAATCTGCTTAAAACACATGGTAAGCTACAGTCCACAGTTTTTAACCCAAGTCTTGTCATTTTAACTCTCTTTTTGCTCTGTGGCTGTCCTTAATGCCATTAAAACAGAGCACTGACACAGGAGAACTGCTGCATGCTGTAAATGCTTTTTTAAACAGATGAGGCTCCTGGCAGTTCTTACAGTGACATGACTCCTTTTACAGCAAGTGACTGCTCAGAAGTCAGTTATGTTGGGATGAGTTCTTGGTACATGTATGTAGCAGTACCTAGTGTGGAAGGGGAGCAGCAGAATTTGTTTTCATTATTTTTCTTAGTTTGAGTACTCATAAATACACATGTTATTCTAATTTTACAACTCGTACTTAGCACTTTTGTACTATTGTGTATGTAGGAAGCCCAAGCTTGGTTCCCCCATCCTCCTCACAGGTCAGGCAGAGATAGGTTACTCCAGTGCAGTCACCTTCTGACTTGAGTACAGTTTTCAAAGGACTTTACAGAACTTGGCTGCAGATTTAGCAACAGGAGTGGAAAAGCACCATCTTCCACTGAAAAGAGATTTTAGGCAGATACATTTGTTCAAGCATATTCTAGTTATTTACTCTAATTATGGACAGACTAAAAGAATTGTTGTTTACCTATAAGGGGAGCTCAGGTATTTTTCTGGTTAGGAATACTGTTACATATCTGTGGCTGAGATTTACAAGTTACAAATAAGTACATTTTTAAACAAAATACTTTCAACATAATCTCATATTCTCTAACCTCCCAAGGCCTTAATTGAAAATAATTAGTTGTTTTCTCTATTAGCTGATAGCCTTAGTATTTCCAGAAGTAGGGTAGTGAATGTAAAAGAAAATGAAAGAATTTCTGAACCACAGTGTTTGGTGGTATTGGAGACAGAAGCCAGACCTTGGCATCCTGATCTTGCCAAGTATTATGAATACTGACAGTTGGGTGATTGAAAGACCAGCACGTAGGAAACAACAGTCTGATGGAAAGAAGGGTTTATATAATTGATGAGACCCAATAAAGAAGGAAAAAACTCTGTCAACATCTGTTCTAAATCTTCAAAGCTCTTGTCTAAATCAGTTATGTTATTCCAGTTTATGCTGCTGAAAATATGGCTCTGAGTCTTCCAAGATCCTTACTCAGAAAAGATACAGGAACCTGAGAATTATCTGAGAGAGTAATTTGATCTGAACATCCATCAGCAGCGTGCTCACGGGAAGGGAACACTGTAAATGCAATTTAATATATATCCCTAATTTGAACATTTTGCCGTGAACTAATGAAGTTTCAATTTGGAGCTGTGTCCCTTTGCTTTAAGGCCACTTCAGCTTTGACAGCTCCATTAATGCCCGTTTGCAGTGTCTCTGCTGCTCAGAACTCACATTTATACAATGTCCTCCCACAACTCCTTCCTTACATAATGGACTCCATACGTGTGGGGCAAGAATTTTATGACCAGGGCAATCAAAGATCTTTCTTTCAATCCCCTGGGAGGAGAAGAGTTGGTTATTGTAAGCTACTCTGCTAGCAGGAACTGCTTGTGCTGAGCTGTATGCCCAGACTGGCGTATTTTGAGGAGAAAATATACGTGCTTTATGTGGGTCAATGTCGCATGAATACGCTAAGAAAGTTATGTAAGTACCAGGCAGAATATGCTTATGGTATATTATTCTGCAGCCTTGCATCGGTGTCTGACGAGTTTCCCTTCTGTTGCTGGTGATACCTGTCTCTCAGATGTTGTATTTGTTGCTGGACTCAGCGGAAGATGCCCAAAGAGGGCTCAGACAGCTTTCATACAGTACCTGCATTCAGATACAGGCCCTCTCAAACCACTGGCAAGTTTTCTCTTTGCAAATAGTTGTGGTAGATATTGTCAGAGTCCTTCATTTATCTATTGCTGTCATGTCAATCACAGTGCTGGCAAGAGAAATGATGTGAGCAGGCACAGATCTTCAGATGAAGTCTGCCAGCTCAGTTTAAACAGCTAATGAAGACAATATAAGCTTGCCTTTGTTTATAAGAGATTATAGAAGAGCCACGTAACTGCCTGTGCCAGGAGGGCTGAGGGGCTGGCATCTGCCAGGTGGTAGAAAATGGCAACAAGAAATTAATATCTTTAAGGAGCATCACTGGATTGGAAAGAAGCATATGCCTGGCACCCAGGAGATGGAGCTGTATTTTGGGGAGGGGGACTGTGGCATGCTGCACAAAGCTGACAGCAACACATTACCTCCTAACAAAACCTACTGGCTGGTGGCTCACTCAGGTCCCAAGAGTGACTACAAAAGGATGCATGCATTATGGCATCTCACACTCCAGCATGATGGAACCACCCCTGTATGCCCAAAACTCTGCAGTACCTGTGGGAAGGTGGAGTGGGACAGAGATACTTCAGTGCCATGGATACCTCACTTCCAGCTAAAGACCATGCACAAGAGTGGCCCTAAGTCCAGGACCATTAATTAATTCAGGACTCTTGCCCCTGCCTTTCTAGGATCATGGGGCACATCTCAGATTGCAGGAGAAGGGCAGAATCCTTCAGGCTCACCACTGTTGGCAGCTCCTTGTGCCACAGAACCATGGGCCCCTCACAAGGTTTCTGGAGGCTCCTCTGGACTGCAGGCAACCACCTCTTCTGGCTCAGAACAAGGCAGAACTACTGTGGCTTTTGGGTGCCTGAATTCCAGCACCACAGCTCGGTCCTGTTGAGGGTTCAGGTCCAGCCCATGGCACCTCCATGCCGGGTCAGGACCATGGGGATGCCCCTTTGGAGCTTCTCTGCTTTCAGCTGCTCACTTTTTAAGTGAGATCTGTGCAGTGTTCAGGTGTTTGTGCACCTTCTAAGAGCATTGCTTTTCATCTCTCTGAGGCCCTGTGGTACTTTCACAGTATTGAAGATGTTAAACCCAAATTCCTGCTGTGTAATTCTTACTGTTTTCCTGTCACATCTGACAATATACCAACCTTCCTAATCTCAGCTGTTCCACAGTGGGACTAGGAGCTGTCACAGCTGCTGTGTCCTGCTACCCAGAGAGCTGCATGTCAGCATCCACAGATGCATTTTATGCAGTGTGCAAAGTAGCTTGGTTTCCCTCATGCTGCCTTTACATTTTTATATAATTTTTCCCTTTTTTTTTAAAAGAAAAAAAAGTATGTGCTTGTATTTCAGAAAGAGGACACAGTCTTGCCTGAAATATATTTTGATTTAAAAAGAAAAACATTAAATGGTTTTCCTATCTGTATACAGTATTTTTCCACTGATTTACCATACAGCTGATGATACTGTAGGTGGGCCCTGGTGTAAAAGAAGTCAATGTCTTCCATTTTCTGTTATTTTTCTGTTTGTAAACATAGCCATGCTTTAAAAGATACCTTTTTCTTTTTACCTAGAGCTATGAATGACATTGGAGATTACATAGGTTCCAACATCGAAATATCCTGGTTACCCAACCTGGATGATTTAATGAAAGGGTATGCACGTAATTTCAGGCCTGGGATTGGAGGTGAGACCTTGAGAATAATGTTTCTTTTGTTTGGTGCAATCCTTCTACCTTCTGATATCCATTTGAACTTCATCATCTACATAATGAAAAGGTTGTGATTATCTATTACTTGGATACTGGAAAAAACAACCAACGATTTGCTTGGTTTTTAAAAAAGACAGACTGTGTAGCAGAATTAGCAATGCAGCCTTCTTGCTGATGCAGTTCTTAAATCACTGGTATCTAAACGGAAGGAATTTTGGATTACAGTAGTTGGTGATAACTCCTGCATTTGCATGAAGTCATGCTGTCTTCAACTAGATGATGTAGTTTCCAGAAGGGATTTAATAATTTTCAGTAGTTGTGGTTATATATCATGGCCTTTATCACTGACCTGAGGTGTTCTGTTGGAAATAGAGGATGCAATTTGTAAAAGATTTAAGTCTCTTGCATTTAAAGAAGATTTTACTTGGAAAGTGTACTTTATCACAGAAAACTCTTCTATGAATGTGCTCAGTATGAAAAAATTGCCAGTCTTGGGTCATCTATCTTTTTATACAAGTTATGATGATATAAATCACCCCATTCAAACATTTTTTCTCAGGTCCTCCTGTTAACGTTGCTCTTGCAATTGAAGTAGCCAGCATTGACCACATCTCAGAAGTGAACATGGTATGTTACCAGTTAAACCTACCAAGCTGTCAATGTACGTACTGCAGTGACAGAGAGCGTAGAATACTAACTCACTAGAGAGACAGTTGGTTCCCCAGGATGTTTGTAGTGGAGAGATTACCACAAGAAGAACATTGTCTTTTAAAACATAGTCTTAGTCTCTTCTGGCAGACGTGGGCAATTACAAGAACCCAGCTGTTTGTAAGTCACTGAGATGTCTTACTACAGTTAGCAAGGTTGGATCTGTGCAGCACTTAAGTAAAATAAAGCCTAATTTTCAGCATTAACTCCAACTTCTGTTCAAATTCCTTTTCACCACAGATACTTCCAAAAAATTGCTAAGGGAATGATTGGTTGTGAGATGCTCCTCTGTGTTGTGTAAAGACCTTTCAATAATGCAGTAGAGTAGAACAACTCACAAGTCATATAAACAAGCATAAGCATGAATTAATTGCATTTCTGAAACACAACAGGTCTAATTTTAAAACCAAAGCTGACTTTGCTTCTGTCCTTTCCCTTCAGGGCAGATGTGTAACTTCACCTGATTTTTTTTTTTAGTTTTGCTTTAAAAACACTTTGAAAACAAAAGTACTTGTAGAGATAAATAATTTTCTTCATTAAGACATATGCAACTCTTGCACAGTGTTCTACAGAGCACTGACATTGAATCACTCTTTGATATCTTGGTTTTATTCATGGTAGAAGCATATGACATTAAAATGCTTGGGCAGCTCTATGATTGACTTGAGTATGAAAATACTTGCACAGGAAACAGTTAATGCAGGGCACTACAGTGATTTTTGCCAAGGGGTTATCACTGTGTTTGTTTGGCATCACTTTGTAACAGGGATTCTCTTGCCATAGGAATACACCATGACAGTGTTTTTGCACCAGAGCTGGAGAGATGACCGTCTGTCTTACAACCACACCAATGAGACACTGGGCTTAGACAGCCGGTTTGTGGACAAGCTCTGGTTGCCAGATACTTTCATAGTAAATGCCAAGTCTGCTTGGTTCCATGATGTGACTGTGGAGAACAAACTTATCAGGCTCCAGCCAGATGGAGTCATTTTGTACAGCATCAGGTGAGTGAGAAAGTGTACTCTGTCATCTATTAACTTGTGGAACAGACTGTGAAGTAATCACTTAGTTTTCCTAGGATGTTTTTCTAAAATAATTATTAATATATAACAGAAAAAAAAAGTACTGGTGAGTCCTAGCAGATATCCCTTTGCTTTACAAGGACTCTGCTGCCAGAAGGTATCTTCAGCAACACTTTTCCACTGCATAATGACCAATCACTATCAGAATGTCCTTAATGACAGACTAAGGTCACCAGGCAAGGAGATGCTGAATACAGAGCAAAGAGCCTGTTGTCCACTCTCTGTTTTCCATGAGTCTGATTTAGGCTCAACTTCCCCATCTTTTGAAACAGAGAAAAACACATTCCCTCACTTGGAGGAGTGCTCTTGCTAGAACTCAGTAGCTATATTCAAAGATAATTGTGTAATGTTCTCAAAAAATAATGATTGTGCATCTTTGAAATTGCAAGTCCAAAGTCACCCTTAAGGTATTGGTAGTGATTTTGGAGACAGTGGAAGGGTAAAGATTTGACTCAGAAATGTCCTTTTTGTCATTAGAAGTAACTGAAATGTCCTCTGCCATTAGACAACTCATTTGACCTTTCTTCAATTTCCCCCCACCTTTGGGTTTCCCACAGACTTAGTAAAGGCAATAGCCAGAAGGATTTTGAAAATATTTCAAAGTTTTCCATTTAATCTTTGAATTTCTGAGGAAGAGGCTCTATCTGAATGCAACTAACTGGTGTTCATGTTGCTTGGAACAGGATTACCTCAACAGTGGCCTGTGACATGGACCTTTCCAAGTATCCAATGGATGAACAAGAATGCATGTTGGATTTGGAGAGCTGTAAGGGCTGAGTACAGTGTTTCATACAATATGTTTTGGTTACAGCCTGCTTGCTGGAATGATTCTGCTTTAGTCAATGAAATATAAGGGGTGCCTCAGGAGTTAGAAATAAAGTGTACAAACATGAGTCCTTTCAGTCTCTGTCTTGGGCATCAGACTATGGACTTTTCAATCCCAGTTCAGCTCTGATCTAATTCAGAACTCCAGGATTTCATGTGGTGAAGAGGAACAACCTACAGTTCTGCTGACAAACGTCGCGCTTTGTGCTTGATGTAAAATCCAGTCATGACAGTCACTAGAATTACTGAGCTTTGCATCAAATCCAGTGACAGTGAGTAGAGAAGCCTGCAGGCAAAGTTTGATGTGCTATTTTTTCTTTGTGAGAAAACAGGAAGAAGAAAGAATTCCCTGCTTGTAATGAATGTCTTTGTGACTAACCCTTACAGAGTTGTTCAGCTTGCCTAGGCATTCCTGTATCTGTTACACAGAAATCATAAGAACAATGCATGGATCGCTGTGTGAATTCAATTGTACTCACAAAGGAGGGCAAAGAATGATGTATATCTTGTCCAAGCTGTATTTTATCTCTGAACAGTGCATAATTCCCATGAGCATTAATACTTCTGAACGAAATTCACCACTGACACAAGCAGGGGCCACCCAACCAATGGCAGTATGGTTTTTATGTCAATTTGTTGACAGGTCCTGAGGGTTCCAGAGATCTGTGAACAGCAGTTTCTGGGCAGATCCACTGGCTTATTGATGCAAGTTTCTCATTTTTTTTTTTAGCACTGACTTTGTTTTCTAGGCAATTAACCACAATACCATTTTATCCTGTCAAAAATAGCAATCTACAGTTTTACTTATGTAATCACCAAATACAGAGGCAGCAGACAGTGAACCTGCAACCAATTCTCTCCCCCAGTTAGCTACCCCAGTGTGACACTGGCAACAATGATGTTGCCAGGACAGTGAATTATCCAGACTGAATCACAGCACATTTGCAATGGGACTGATGAAAATCAGTTACAACAGAGCAATTGGAGGACTTCCACTACGAGTCCTCAAAGTTCTTAATTTCTTCCTCAAACTTTGTGTTTATTCAGCTTTCTTTTGGCAGATGGCTACTCTTCAGAGGACATAGTCTACCACTGGTCAGAAAACCAGGATGAAATCCATGGGCTGGATAAGCTGCAGCTTGCTCAATTCACAATTACCAATTACCAGTTCACAACAGAAATGATGAACTTCAAATCGGGTAACAGGATCTGTCTTCAGTTCAGGGACAGTATCTGACTTTTTCCTGCATAGGGAAACCTCCTCTGTCTATAATACAAAATCCCACTTCTTAAGTAACTAATTTAAGAACCTGCCAGGTTTCTGATATGAGTCTCTTTAGCTTACACTTGCAAAAAATGCCAGGCTTTGCTGAGCCTTGGAGTAGCCATTGTGCATAGTATGTCTTTTAGCTCTGCATGTTTGACAAAATACTGCATGGAGTAGCCAGACAGCACTTGATTAAAACATTTGAGGTATAACTCACATTTTCTTGACCTAATTTGCAACTTTGGATAAAGAGAAATTTCCATTAGATCTGATGTTATGAGGCTTATGACGTACAGTCAGATCATTCTAATTCTACCCAGTAGAAGTCAGTGGTGTGTATGAGTATCACTGGGTTTTATTGCAATGTTTGTAAAAGATTGGAGTAATTTCTTTCCTGCTGATTTTTCATCCTCTTTCATGTATTCAGATTCTCATTTATGCTGCACATCTCTTCTAAGCTCTTTTTTGAGTTTGAAATTAACTTGGCCTTTTAAAAAATCTAAATTTAGTATCTGGAGGACTTTCTACAGCAGATGATAAGACAGTACACATTTTGAAGCAATACTGTTATTCGAGAAGACTCATGATTTTATTTTCAGATCTGGCATTGATATGACCTGAGACAAATCATTTGACCTATTCTTAGCTAACAGTGCTGATGAGAACTGCAGTGCCTCATGCAGGGTTTATCAAGACTAACTGAACAACATTAAAAAAAGCTTTCTGTGATCCTTGTCCCAAAGATGTTTAAGAATGTAGGTCTGGGTCGCTAGAGGAAATGTTATTTGGAGTATCAGTTTAACTGTAACTCACACAGTCAGAATCTTTCTGTGTTGGCTCTTTTTTCCAGCAGGTCAGTTTCCCAGGCTCAGTCTCCACTTCCACCTCCGTCGAAATCGAGGAGTTTACATCATTCAGTCTTATGTTCCTTCTATTTTACTTGTGGCCATGTCGTGGGTATCCTTCTGGATCAGTCAGTCAGCTGTGCCTGCCAGAGTGTCATTAGGTAAAACAGAGTTTGGGGAACTAACAGGGAAGGGGATGCTGAAGTTGTAATTATGCTCTCTAATAATCCTCCTTTTGCCTGAAGGTGCATTTATGAATGCTGTGTTTACATGTGCAGAAGACAGGGTCCTTTAGAAGATTTCCCTCATGCTTTAACTTCTGTTGTACTATCAGAGCAGCTGCTTCAGTAAAGAACAGAAAATAACCATCTAAAGATGGTAAAAAGCAATAGTGAATGTGAGGCAGATGTATGATAGAATTGATTTAAAGGAATTGGGACAGTGACAGAAAAGTGTTCCTAGAGCTTGTGGATCTGTTTGCTTGAGTAAGGGTTGCAAGTCCAGATGCCAGAGTTGTTCAGGGTTAGGTCTTCCAGTTTTGTTTGTCCCGATCAAAACCAAGGATAACATGGTCAAAGCTGCCTTAGTCATGCAAATGCACTGTTTTGGCAATCAGAAGCCACACTATGAAGGGGCTGCTACTGTAAACACCTTCCTTGGCTTCAGATTAGGAAATACACCTCTTACAGTGTTCAGCATGAAACCTAAAGCAAGCTTTCTTACACTGCAGGTATAACTACTGTCCTTACTATGACTACGCTGATGGTCAGCGCCCGCTCTTCGCTTCCCCGAGCATCTGCCATCAAGGCACTTGACGTTTACTTCTGGATTTGCTACGTGTTTGTGTTTGCTGCACTGGTGGAATATGCATTTGCACATTTCAATGCTGACTACATGAAAAAGCAAAAGAACAAGTTAAAGGCAAGAAGGCAGAGTGCAGAGGTCAGTAAGTGTAATCCTGTGAATGACTTTGCAATCACCCTGCATCGTGATCTTTTTTTAATGCAGAGGCAAATTCTTCTACCCCTTTTGAAAAGAAACATGTTCTGGTTAATTCTTTTGGCACTTTAATATGACAAGCAACCAAATGTAACTGCTAACTTCCCCTTGCAGCATGGCTAGCACTAAAGACAACATATGCTTACATAGTTTGTTGCTGTATTTCAGATAGGAAATGGAGAATAAGAGAGAATGAGTGAGATGAGAGCCAGAGTCTATCTTGATGCAGATTTGTATGTCTTGCCCTCTGAGAATATAGTTAGACCCTTTGATATCTGTCCAGTGTAAGTTACAGTAACCTTGTGTTGCTCCTGTAGGGTCAGGGCAAAGTCATGATGACAGTATTACATGAGATGGGGAAGAAAGGCAGTCTCAGAAGGTTTTCTATAGTAGCTGCTTCTGCTAAGACTCTTTTAGCTCTGCTACAGCATAATAAAATGTGATGAGCCAAACAAAAACTAGGCCTGTTGTCTTCAGTGTTGTCCCCTAGAGATTACATTTTTTACACCTAAGTTGCCTAAGGTAAATACAGCTATAATTAGCATGGAGATAAGTTATGTAGATATGAAACCCAGCAAAACTGAACAGAGGATTCTGCAGATGAAATTTCTTCCAGGAACTCCAGATGGCTTCACTGCTTTCTTCATGTACATATATGCATGTTAGTGATGAAGCAGAGTGAACTGAATAAGAAACCTTTTTTTTTTTTTTGAAAATTCACAATTTGTAGCCCAGGCTTATGTACTTTTGACCTCTCTGGCACCTTGGATAGTAATTGACTTCATTTTATTAAGCTGTAGTGGATATAACTGATCCCTATTAATTTTCTGTCCCACCTCCACATTCTCTCAGCTTTGACAGGAGCCTGAGAACTGCCTATTGGCCTTGGGCACACAGTGGGACAATTGTCTCCCCTAAGCCAGTCCATTGTTTTCAGTCAGAAGGCCTATGCTGTTTTGATGGTGCCTT
The DNA here is from genome assembly GCA_022605575.1 of Laterallus jamaicensis coturniculus. Taxonomy (NCBI): domain Eukaryota; kingdom Metazoa; phylum Chordata; class Aves; order Gruiformes; family Rallidae; genus Laterallus; species Laterallus jamaicensis. The sequence continues at coordinate 712,676 of JAKCOX010000081.1, forward strand.
GGCAATTCAGAGCATGTAAAATTATAGCCAGAATTTAGATGTGGTAGAACAGTCTTTCAGCAGCCCTTCTGCCAAAGCAAGTGGTAAGTACCATTCTGCACTTAGGGAGCTCACAGGCGTTTTCACCACGTCAGTACCATGGCTAGCTTGGATGAAGTACACTACCTATGTCCTGTAAATCTCTATTACAGGTTCTCCTCTTTCCTTTGCAGATAAACGTGAAGAATGCCATTGTTCTGTTTTCCCTTTCCATAGCTGGTGTGAGCCAGGAACTGGCCATTTCCAACAGGCAGCACCGAATTCCCAGAAGACTGCCTGGATCCTATGGCACAATAGAAATAGAAACTGGAGAGACAAAACGGCATCAGATAATGAAACTGGACAAAAAGAGTGGTCTGAAGTCCCTCTTTAAGCCCATTGATGCTGATACCATTGATATATATGCCAGAGCTGTGTTCCCAGCAGCCTTTGCAGCAGTCAATGTTATATACTGGGTTGCATACACAATGTAAAAAGACAAAAAAAGGACAATTCATGTGAAGAGCTACAAACTCCACAGTACCTACAGACTAAAAACCCCTTGCTCAATACACACTGATGCATCTCTTCTCCAAATATTTTCCAATGAGCTCGAGACATTTCTAAAGTCAAGAAAGTCCTGTGACCAGTTCCTATTAAAAGCAGCAGTTTATTACTGATCTGTGCTCTGCTAAACAATCCCAGCTCCTTATTTCCTGTATTACCATCAGACAATTTTTCATATGTACATATTTGTAGCACAAGTTTAAATCTTAAATTATCACGGTTTTCCTCCACTTCAAGTGTTGATCAGTAATGAAGATCTGGTGTTTCACAGATCATTTTCTTTTTTGTAACAGAAGAGCTAATTCCTCACTGCATCTGGCCTTCTGTGGGATGGTCTAGGCTTAACAGTAGTGGTAAAGTTTGAGTTTTTAATCATAAAAATTTCATTAACAAAGTAGAACTGAGTAAGGGGGAGTGGAGGTCTTTTTCTTATTTGTCTTGGATAAAGTACTGAAAACATTTCAATGCTCTTAGTCACAGCATGAAATAAAATATACTACATGAAATTTACTGAATCGTTAATATTGACTGTATTACATTTCAGATCTAAGCTAATGAAAATTTGAACATTAAACACAGCAATGTTTATTAGCTTAATAGGCCCAAATAACAGACAAAAGGGGTTTAGAAACACAGGGAAAACCAAGGCTTTCTGTGTTGGATTGGGAAAAATTTTAAAGGTGCTTGATAAGGAAGTAACTCAGACTCTATTTTCAGGAAGGACTTCAGAATTCAGTCTGTTGATTTTCAGTGAGTCTACCATGTGTTCCTCTGAAAATATCCTTTTTGCATCTGTCCCTAAATAGCTAAGTTTAAAAAAAAAAAAAAAGTCATAAATGGCTTTAAGTTACTCAGTTGCTTTGGATTTTTTTACCATTTTTATTCAGACCCTGACCTATTATGTTGGGCCTCTTCACTTCCACTATTTGACAATGAAATTTGTGGGTACTCATACACAGTGCTTACTTCAGGGCTACATTCGCTAGCCCAAGTGGTGCAAAATAACACTTTGTTCAGTAAATAATGCTGGTGAGCTCAGAAAATGAATGCAGTATTCAAAACACATACAAGTTTTAGAATTAATCTCTAAAAAACTCCACAGTAAATATACTGGGATATGCATCTAAACAACTGAAATATTGCTAGTGTAGGAAATCAATGTAGGACATTTCAAAAGGGAAATTTTTAGCCTTGAAAGTGAGATATTGTTTCAAATATAGAGCTTGACACAAAAGGAAATATGAAATGAGAGGGGGAGGGAATGAAGGAAGCAAAGCAAATGCCTGAAAGCTATGATGGAAGGGACCATGGGGAGGTGCAAGATTAAACAAGCCAAAAGATGTAGGTAAGAGCTGCCTTCAGCTTTGAAGATGGGGATCTTGAACAGTGGCTGATGATTGCTAGTTGCAGTAAGGATGAAACAAGCATTTAACCACAGTGGAGTGTGCGTGCAGGAGTGTGACATATGGTTTGATATCACATGGCCAGCACTGAAAAATAGAGCATTTTCACACAGATTTATAACTTAAAATAAGATCTGTTCAATATGACTGAAGTAAGAAAATGCTCTGCAGGAAATAAAAACCCACCCAATCTTGAACTAAGCTATAATAGAAAACATGCTCCCATCAGAAGTCAGGCTTAGGTTCACCTCAATCTTTAGTTTGTGTTATAATGGAAAAGCTCTTTGGCAACAGTGTGCTGGAAAGCACAACCTGACATCAGAGTTCTCACCAGTGTCTCACCCTGGACTGAGACACCCAGATTCTGCTCCAAGTTCCTGCTGCTGACTAGGTGGGGAACCTTAGTTAAGTCATTTCACTGCATCATCTGCAAAATTGATATAACGATACTGATTTCTTTCCTATATCTTTGAGTTTTACAGAAGAAATCCCTTCAGAAGAGACAGAAAAACCCTTATCCTCCAACTAGGTAAGTGCATCCAACTAGTACTCATGTGGTGCTATTTACCATAGTTTCTGAGACTCTCACATACAGGATATCATGCAGGAAAATCAGGCTCCTCTTTTCCCTTCTGCTTCTCTATTTTATTTTTCTTGGGGGTTGTTCCTGATGTTGCTAAAACAGTACATTACAGAAATACATCATTTTTTTTCTGAGTATGTTTTTGGTCATAATCACTTTCTTCTAAAGACAGATCACACCCTCCTGCTCTCTTCTGAATCATTCTTACTGTTTTCCATAATGATTAAGTGCAGAGTGGAATAAAATCAACAGGAGGATGACTTTACAATGCCTTTTCTGCACTATGATCTTGTGTCAGGACCTTGACATATCCTAACTCCCCTTTCCACCTCTCCACTTCAGCTTAAAACTGAGCTTTTTCAATTTACACCTGATCTAATTCTTGCCTGGCCTTAGAAGCATGAGAACTCCAAATGTAACTCTTGGGTGATGCGCTTTGATAGGCAAGGCAAGATGGTAGGCAAGGCTGAAATGTTCTGCACAGCACTCTGACCAGTATCACAACAGCACTACACCCTCTAGAAAGGCCAGAGGGTCTTATTGTTCTGTTACACTTGCATAGATCAGAAATAATCTCTATTTTAAAAATCAGTAGTTACTGCTGTGAAAGCAGAGTCTAACCTTCTTGTATCCTGCTGGTTTCTCTAGCTATTAGTTTATCACGTTGCCTGTCAGGGGCAGTATCTGCTGCTAAGAGTGAAGCTATTGTCTAAATCCAGCTGAAGAAACACTCACTGCAAATTCCTGTAGAGTGCAAATCATAAGAAAATAATCCATGATTTTGGAATTAAAGTCATTAAAGAGCAGTGAACAAAGCACTGACCTGGCTGGTTATTTAGAGTAATTAGCAAGAAGGCAGCTGCAGATATTATAAAGGCAGTGTCTAATCTAATTATTTCAGCAGTAATAGTTTGTAATTGTGCACCTGACATAATTCCTTGCACTGAAGCCAACTGAGTAATCACATGGGGTTATTGGACAAAATTAGTTGCTTCTCCATCTGGGAGACAGTCACAGGCTGCATGCCCTGCTGACTTCTTCAAAAGATTTATTCAGGGGTTTTCTCTGTAGTTTGAGTGCAGCTCTTCAAGGTGCTCAGCTCACTTGTGATTGATCAAAGTAAAAGGTGGCAGTGATCTAGCAGGATGCTAGACTATCACAATGTTGTAGACAGAAATATAAATATAAAAGGGAAGAAAATTTCTCCAAACGCTGCAGGCAGCCAGAAACAGGCACTGTGAGTGTACATATGGCAACTGTGTCCATTCCAGGAACAAGGTGACTCAGAGGGGAGAACAGGTGTTTCAGCTACTCTTACTGCACTTCACGAGTAGCGCGAGATGAAACACCTCCATCAGCAGGAGGGGGGTTCTCTTAAATCTGCTTCCAGACCCAGAAATAGAAAAGTCAGATGCCACTCAAACTCTTTAAAGGAGAAAGTTCAGGAGAGGAGTATGGTATAATGATTGAAGCTTTGCATAAATTTGAATCTTTTGTATTTTTGGGTGTGCTTTACTTGTCTTAAAATCATCATGCTTAAAAACTATCAGCCATTAATCCCCCAGACATATGAATGTCTAAATTAAATGCTCCATTCAACTCTAATTTCATGATGCCCTCAATTAGCAGAAATAAACTAAATTTGATGTCAGTTGAATGCTGACTTTCAGTAGGTTGTACTAGCATCAAGGAGAGGAAAAAAGAAAAGAAGAAAGAAGTATGTGACAGATCAGAAAGCCCTTTTTCTGTGCTGTACCTGAAAGCATTTGTATTCCTTTCAGCCATTTAGAGTAGTGTCTGTGAGAAAAAGAGTGGGCTATGTGTTAATGTAATCATTCTAAATGTGAAGTGTTAATAAAATGTAGATATACAGAAATTGGAGCTTCTATAAATGGACAAAATAGACATTCCAACTATTGAACTGGAAGATAAAATGCATTAGAAGGAAAATCAAAATAACCTCAGAGATTTCATCTCATAATGAAATCCTGCCTATTCAGTGCCCAAGGGCTTGTAAAACTCTACTTTGGCCTTGACAACAGAAGAGAAGGTACCATTGTGTATTCATGAGTGCTTTCTGTGGGGCACTTAGGCAGACTACTGTATTTATGTTAAAAAATAGCTGTTACTGCCTCAAGAGGTTAAAAAAATCAGAAGGCTCAAGATGAAGGAAAACAAGATCCTGCACCATTTGTTTGCAAGTATTGCTGGTAGAGACAGCTCTATTACTAGGTCAATATACAGAAATGTCTGTCCTGTTTCTGGGTGAAATAAAAGCATTTATCCAAGTTAAAGTAAAAAGCTCTCACATTAGTTCCTAACCAGTTTGCTAATCCAACAGATAATGTAGCGAAACCAATTTAACTCAATGAGGCTTCTACAGTTGGTACAACAAAACACTTAAAACGATTGCTCTGATTTTAAATACTCAAGAGTCATTAACCTAAGAAAGTGCTTCACATGAGGAGGAAAACAGCACCTCTGTGCATTTATCTATGAAGCAGAATAGATAACAAAAAGCTTACTGAAAGTTTCTGAGAATATTTTAATTTTAAAAAATCTGAAGCAACTCCCTCATGCCCTCTTTATTACAGCAGCTTAAAACACTTGCAATGATTGAAGCTTGTTTGATGTTATTGTAATCCTGCATGCAATATATGTTACAAACATAGATAGCTAATTATTAATGAAAACTGAATAAAAATTTGGCAATGAACATGTCTATTTGGATGGATTTGGTAGCTGAAATGAGAAAGGCACTGTCTCTTTCTGCCTTTGTAGCTCATGTCTTAAATGAATTTGAAGATCTAAGTCCATCATTACATAATGCATTAGGGATCTGTTCTCTCTTTATACCAGCTTTATGTCATGGCTACTCCTTTTACTAAGTCCTGTGCAGCAAAAACAAATCTGAGAAGACAGTCAAGCCCAGGCTGTCAGAAAATATAGCACCAACAGGACTAATCAGATGTTATTGGGAGGTCACTCTTCTGCAAAAAGATTGGTCCTAAAAAAATAAGAAGAAATCCAGACATCCCTTATTTCTGAGGTATCATAGGCCTAATTCCACTGAGCAACCCTCTAGTGCAGTGTCCTATCTCCACCTTTTGCTGTAAAGTCTGTCATGGAGTTGCTGAGTATGTGCATGTTTTACTAGAATCAGTAATGCTCAGCACTTAAAAGCATCTCTCCTTGTGTTCTCAAATGGAGCAAAGAGCCAATATTACAAGCCAAAGGAAAGTGCTTTTGTATTTATAGGTCTCATCTGCACAAAAAAGTTGTACTGCTTTAACCAAATTAGTTTCACAAGCTCCTTTTGTCAGTGCTGTCATTTCAGCTCACACAGAAGAAAGCACCAGGCTAATGGCAGAACCTCCTTGTGTAGACAAAGCCTATGAAATTTCCATGAGAGGATTTACAAGAAATATTTTAATTTATCTTTCCAGAACTGTTTAAATGCTGAATTGGAATATTTTAGGATAACAAGGAGAACAGTGCTCAGAAAGGTAAAGAATATTTAAAATACTTTTTAGTCTAAATATTTACAGTTTAGTATAGTGCAAATAGATGGGGTTTGGGGCTTTTTGGGTTTTTTTTTCTAAGTATTTGATGTAAGAAGAAATCAAGATAAGGAAAACCAGTCTTTCAAGGCCTGAGAGTAACAAACTCAAATGTTCCTAACCTCAGTGGAAAGACTGGCACTTAAAAAACCAGTGGGATCAGGCTCCTCCCAAGTAGCTAATAATACATAGTACAATTGCTTATTACAAAAGGTCCCAACTACTATTACAGTTTCTAGCTTATTGGGATTTTAAAGATATGTTTGAGAGGTAGTACCTATCCAAACAACTTTCAAAGCTCAACTGGCAAAGAAGTAGCAGAAATAAATTGCACATCCCTGCTGCCTAAGTACAGAGGAGAGAGAGCAGCAAACTGGTCAGATGGAGTCGATTCTAGAGTAGCTTTGGAAAATTAACAGCTGTGAAAAGAATCCAACCTCTGGAAATGTACCTCTAACTCTTGAAATACTTCTGTTTCACTTGATACTTAATTACTAACAAATACACCTTTGCATCAGTTGCTTATTGAGCAAGTCATCAGAACCAGAGCACTGAGAATTCCCTTTGCTAGCACAAGTATCACTGAACTCTCCATTTTTATGCACTGGGTTACCAGATGGGGTAGGGAGGGACATTTTTCTTTACATAGCAATAAATAACTGGCCAGTGTTAAGGGGCAGAAATGTGGAACAGGCATAGCTGGAAGGAGCAAAGTAATATATAGGCCATTGAGCTATTCCAGTATTACAATTACTACAGTCTTAAGATTAAATAAAGATTGAGCGGTGAAATACAGAGTAATCTGTAAAACATCTGGTATAATACTCCATCCAGACTGTTCTTCCTACTTTTCTTTCAAGTTAGACAAACACAAAAGATCTATTTCTGTACATCTTAAGCTTGCTATGTTTTTATAGATATATTTAAGATTACCTTACCCTCATCTTTCAAAGTTGTGTGTGCAACTTTTATATAAGAGAGGGGTCTATGTATTGTTTGTAAATGATAGTGCATATAGTATGTTAAAATTGAACCTGTACTTTATAAAGAGGAATCATTTAATATACCAGCTGTGGTTATTTTCAGATTGCCTGCAGTGGTGGCTCTGTGAAGGCTTATTGAAGGATCCACCAGGCACTTACTTGAATGTGGAATATTTTTTACTAAGAATGCCTGTCTTTCAATCAAATCCAATGCTGGCTGGACCAATAGTGGGAATTTAGGGCAGCACTGTTAAGTCTGGTCCAGCAAAAGCAATACAAAGAGGATTCTTGAGCAACCAAGGTGAAAACTTGATCCTCAGGCTTAAGTTGTTTTTGTTTAAAATTTCCACTGTTTTTTTCCATCCTCAGAAACACCAACTGCATGTCTTCAGTGGGAGAAGCATCCCCTTTCTTTCACTGCTATCCTTCAGAAGGGGGATTGTTGCTTTCTAAAGGATTAGGACCAGGTTATGCAGCAAGAAGAAAGGAGCTCCTATGATTTACAACACATTGTGTGATGATGAACACACATGAAAGGAAAGGCAAAAATTGTGTTTCTAGAGAGTCAGGTTATTTAAATATCCCCCAGAAATAAATACAGAAGCAGAGGGGTTTGATTTTTTTTGCTTTTAAACATACATAGCTTGAGCTACCCTTAGAATTCTTTATCCTCCTGGCCAATGTTGCGTCAACCAAAGTGAGTTACCTTCTGGGTGCTTCTATCTTATATAAGACAGACAAGTAAGGGAGGTGTTGACTTAAAATAGTCTTGAAACATTATTCATTTTGTCTATTTTAACATGGGCTAGAAAACCACTAATACTCAATCCAGCAAGAAACTCTGTAAAGAATTACCATGGTGATTGCTGATGCTATGTAGGATATATGCTTTAGTCCAGATGATGTTGAAATATATTAATGCCTTATAAATATTATCCAAACTTCATGGCATCATTCCCACTGGATTATTTCACTGCCATTGATTTCATTCGAAACAATAGTTTGTCTCTTGCTTGGCAAGAAGAGAGTAAGTAGGCTGAAGAGCAGCCCCCACGTCTGCACATGCTGCTGGTTTGGGCTGCTAAAGGCGACATTCTGTGGGGAGGCATTTTTGTTCTAGAGCGACACGGAGCTGGTTACTGACATTTCACATCTATCTGAAGACAGTAGCCATCTCTCTCCATTTATCTGTTGTTTATTCATAGTGTTGAAATCTTAAACCCTTTGCTCGTTGACAGGTCCTAATATAGCTGAAGATCTTAAATCAGTAATTAAAGTAATAACAGAATACCCATCTTCTCTCTCTACCGAGGTAAAAGTACTACTGATTGCCCTTTTTAAAATAACAATTGTCTTTAAGAAATAGATGTCTTCATTGAAGCATTTAGGAGAGAGAAAAGTTGTTGGGTTTTTTTGTCAACCTTTTTAGAAACACACTATTTTGTGAATAGAGTGATTAAATAAAAAGTAATTTCAGTAAAGCAGAAAAATCTGCAAGTCCTTCCACCCAGCACTCTGTACCTTTCTGTCTGAATTTCTAAGAACTTTGTACATAATCTGTTTGGTGAGGAATCCATATAGTGCAGTAAATCTTCAACCTTCAGTAGTAGGAACATATCCTTTGGCTTTTGTTTCTAAAAAGATATATTTCTTTCAAAGTAAAGCCTTTTGTAAGCCAGAGATAGTGGTCTGAAGATTAGATGGATCAAGTGGCAGTGATAGTGAGCTAAGAGCTTCCTTGGTACGACTGATAATTCATATTATGCTTTGAGTCTAATAATGTCTTTTCCTCCCACTCACATCTTAACCAGCAGACCTGGAGTGTCTCTCCATAATCTGCACTTCTGCTCCTGGAAGGAGTGCTAAGCAATAGCACCTTAAACATTGAGCTCAGTGGCATCTCCTCCCTTTAGGATCTCAGATACATGATGATAGCAGTTATCAGATAGACCTTATAAACTAATGTATCGTTAAGTCCTGAAGGTGAATAAAAAGCACTTGAGCATGACAGTGTCAGCAATGAGCAATCAACGAGCCTGCCTGTTTTAGGCAAACACTGATCATCTGATGGTACATAGGCAAAACTAATTTTGAACTCACTGGAGACAGTCTTGCAGTTTTTTACATGTATCATCAAGTTTCCTTGAAATATTGTGTTAATTGCCATAATGGTTCCTTGGTGGGGGTGAGTATCCCTTTCATTCAAGATCCTTTGGTTTCTCAAACATTGGGATTCAAGAGTATCAGTCAAAACCAACTTTGTGATCTGAGCTGCAGAAAAAATAGACCTTGCTAGTCAATGAATCTTCTTTGCTGTGACAATGCTCAATTATATTTACATGACACCCAGTTTCAGACCATTCTTCTGATTTTACCACCTTTTCTCCATTAAATGAACATTTTAATATAGTAAATATCCCAATGCCTCTGTTACATAAGTGCTTCATAAATATTTAAAGAGTTGCCCCACTTGTGACTTAGCTTGTTTTAACCAAAAGTACTGTTCACAAGAACAACCCACCATATCTGTTTACTAACCAAACTGCATGAAATACATTATGCTGAAACACAAAACAGGGCGTATTGCATTCTGTGAAGCAAAACATTCCTCTTGCTGCCTATAAATTGGATAAGGTTTCTTTTATGCAACCAGAACACCCAGCACTGTCTTTAAATCTCTTTCCCATGTTTGAAGCCTGGATTCACAGACTCACTTTTCTCATACTCGTGCTTTTCTTTACAATACCAACTTGTACAAGTGGAAGAAGCACACAGTATGAATGGGTAAGCATTAGGATATTCCTTTTTTCTTCCTTTCTTTCCACAGCAGCTGTTGCTGGCAGAATAACAATAGGTTAATATCAAGCACAAGCACTCAAGCAGATCTGTACATCACAATGTGAAAAAAGAACTGCTGAGATTATTTGTGAAGGCGGGGTGGAACTGTTTGGAAAAGTTAAAATGCTTTTCCACCAGACAAATGCATCTATCAGGAGACCAGAAAGAGGCAAAATAGAATGAAATTCAATACACACCATCAGTTTCAGACACAGTAGTTACCTTCCAAAAGCAGGTGTTACTTACAGATTTTAGGCAGGATGAGTAAAGATGACAAGATAAAATTTGTTTCCATCTCCTGGTTATGCTGAAGTCCAGGTGGAAGAGGAAATGGTGCCTTCCTTCCTGACCTAAAAAAAACCAGTACATTGTTAGTTTTTTCCTCCTGGTTTTGTTCTATTGTTTACAAGTCCTACATTTGCAATATTGAATTAGTTTTATTACAGTATTTGCCAAGCTAGATAACTTTCCAATCCAGAAATATTCTTGTTGCCTCCTGGCTGTATTATACAAAATTATATTTGATAATCAGTTGTTTCTTTTCAGTGGTACCTGTAGAGAATGTGCTCTGAGAGATTTTGGAATATTATTACTTTCACTGAAAAGGTTGAAAGATGCTACTTTCTCCCCGTGAAGGCTGGAATAAATTATTTTGGTTTCATTCTGTGGATTCAGTGAGGTACTTAGATGTTTCATTTTTTTAAGCATGCAGGACGAATTACTCTCTGGATAACAGCCCAGCAAGAGAGCAAGGAATGTATATCCTACAACAGTTTTCCTGTGTAAATGCAGCCTTGCTTCTTTCAAGACACCAGCTCAGAGGAGATAAGGGAGTTTACTACATTCTTGTTAAAGTCACTAAATGCTTGTACTGAGTAGTCTGAGAGTTTCCAAACCCATTAAGTAGAATTTAGAATTTTAAAAAGGAAAATACAGCTAGAAAAACCTTACACTGTCATGAGATTAATAGACATTAAGGCAGACACCTGATGCCTGACGCAGTACTTCAGGTTAATGCTGTCAATGATCACAAATATTTTTTTCCCTTTAAACTAATTTTTAAAGAACATGCCTGTAGCATTAAAATGAGGAACCAGTACTTGTAAGCATTGTACACACAACTGTGTTTCCCAGGCAGTTGCCTTGGAACATCTTGCCATCTGCTGGAAATGTGCAGATATACACGATTAAATCAATACAGCTTAAAGTTACTGTAGAGGCCATAGAACGATGAAATAATGGAGAAATTAAGTTTGGAAACCAACACTCTGGATGTCCATAACTTTCAGTCAAAAGGACAATTCAATAATGAAGTAGCATCAGACTGCTAGGCTGAGCAGCTGAAATACCAACACTACATTTCCTAGCAATTCAGTGTTCTCCACTGCAAATCGATGGACACTGAGGTTGAGTGTGGAGCCAGATTATCACCATGGCCATATCTCTCTCGATTCCTTTTTTTAAAGCTTTCTTTCAAACAGAGCAGTTGGGTTCATAGATCTGACATCAAGAAACAGCAATCACTGAAAAAGAACGAAAAATTTAAATGCAATAAATATCTCATTTAAACTTGGAATAGAATCAATTACCTGTAGGAACCTGTCAATTGTTCAGATCTAGGTGTAGTGGAGAGCAGTGTTACAACTTTTTGATACACTGAGGGTGGTTTAGTGTAAGATAAAAGCGCAATGCTCTGCCATCTAGAGGAAAAAAAGAGAAAAATCTCAGGAATGCACAGGATTTAGAGCTCTAACGCCACAGAAGTCAATTGTGTTTCAAAAACAATATGCCAGAAACAATCATCATACAGTATGTTGTGTTTTCAAACCAATTACAACCTTGTTAGCTAATGCCCAGAGCAAAGCTGACTTCCTCTCCAAAAAATGCCATCTGCCCAGAAGTGGGAAGAATCTATTAAAGAAATTCAACAGTCTTGTAATGTGAGAAAATACAAGCCAAGTATAAGACTTCTAAAATAACAGCATTAGTAGTCAGTGATCAACTCCAAAGTATCTCTGCAAGATGTAAAAGTGTTATTATTGAGATTTTCTTTAAGCACTGAATATGTACCTAATCTTTTGTCCTCTGTAAGTTGTGCTAGGAATAAAGAACAACAAAAACCCACACAACACCTCAAATCACAGTTTGGAGAACTGCACTACCTTTCATCTTCCAATCCAAGAACTCAAGGAACTGAAGCTGTCTAATTGACATGACAGGAGGATCAAAGTCTAGCTTGCCCTGAAGACTCATGTTTGGAGACATCTCTTACATAATGTTCCCCATTTTAAACAGAAGAAATCTGGAACACATGAAGACTTAAGGGCCTATTCTGAAACTATATTGACAGTTCCCACTAAGGTAAAATTCACATCAGATTTAAGGCTGATAAATGAAACAATTTTGTGCATTTCCTTGGTGTCTGAGAAAGCTCTAAGACTGATGGGAATAAGTTTTGGCATGTCACTGCTACTTAAACTAGTGCTAGCTATTAGTTCTTTGGATTTTAGGAGTCTGTTCAAGCATCAAAAAAGACTCAGAGCTGCACTGATGCAAACTCACCACCACCCACACACCCACAACCCCCTACAGAGATCTTATGAAAGTGCTAAATGCTGTCTAAAAAGAATTCCATGTAGGTGTACACAACATAATAGCAGGAGACTAAGGATCGGTTTCCCCCCCCCCCCATTTTCAAAATACATTTTACGATTGCTCAACTTCAGGCAGCCAAAAAAACCCATAATTAACAGCTGTGACACCTTGGTTTTGTTTACTTTTGGTTGGGTGGGTTATAGTTGCTTGGGTAGTTAATTTACTTGGGAAATAAATGGAAGGTACACAGGGAAAACAGCAGCAGGGCCGGTACAAGCCGCGTTTCAGCTCTAGGGCTCCGGGAGGTAACTGTCCCACGCCTCTACACTGCACGTGGCTTTGCTTCGATCACAGCCGCCTCACGGCTGGAAATCAAAAGACCGTTATAAAACAGAAAACCAGCTTTACAAAGCCAAAGGTGGCGATCGTTTCAAAGACCTGCTCGCGTGAGGTTGTGGTCAATCCCACAACGTCGCCCCGTCATGCTGGGTCGGGGGTTTCCCTTTCCCCTCCGCTCGAACACCGTTTGTCTGGGTTATGTTATTCTCTCTTCATTACCCGGCAGCGGCTTTCCCGCTCTAAGCTTGGGACGAAGCCTCCCGAGGCTGGATGCTGCACTGACGCTCAGGCGGGGCGATGGTTAGGGGAAACGAGCTTCCCCAGGAAGCGTTCTGACAGCTCCGGCGCAGCCGCCGGGACACGGGGGGGGCTGGGGGTGGGTGCTGGCAGCCGATCTGAGGGGGGCGCAGCCAGAGCTCTGCTTGCGGACGGCCGCGGCTGGTACCCCCTCCTCACCCAGGCCCCCCCGCCGAGCTCCGCCCCTCTCCTCAGCACCGCCCCGGCCTGTGGCGGCCCCGCGCCCCCTGCCGCCCGCGGGGCACAGCTCGCTGGGCAGCACACGGGAAACCGCCGCTGGCGCGTAAGCTACCGCGCTCCTCCCGCCCAGGGCGAGCCCGCAGCGGGGAGCCACGGGCCGGCGGCTCCTGGGACAGCTCACTGCCGCTCCGCGGGGCTCCGAGGAGGGCAGCGGCTCGAGCTCGCTGCCCCCGCCGCGCGGTAACGGCCCCTCAGGCCCAGCGCCTCCTTCCACCGTCCCGGGCATTGAGACGCGGCCGGGCAGTGAGACGCTCCGGCAACGCTGAGGCGAGTGGCAACAGCAGCCCCGGGGGCGGGTGGGCAGCCCGGCTGTGTCCTCCGCACCTGTAACCCGCCACCTCGCCGGAGCGGCGCGCTTTCCACCCTGATTGGCTGCAGGTGTTCTCCTACCGCTTCCTCGCTCGCGTTTGATTGGCTGAGACACTCCTACTCCCCAGGTAACGGTTCCCGGTCTATGATTGGTTATTGGTGGGCGGGATCCTTTTGAGGATTGGCTCCAGGTGAGTCGGGGCTTGCTATTGGCTGACAGGTAGCGTAGGAGGCGTTCTATTGGCTGTGGGCGCTAACCTTCTTAGTCCGCCATGTTCGGCGCGGTGGCGCCGTTGCTAGCAGCGCTGGTGGGAGCGGGGCGCTGAGGCGGGGCCGCCGGCCGGCGCCTGAGCGGGGAACCGGCGGGGACCTTCTGTAGCGAGTCACCTTCCCCGCCGCCGTTCTTCTCCGGGGTCCCGCCGGCAGGGAGGGCGGCGGGGAGCCGCAGTCCGGCTGTAAACTTCCTGGCGGGACTTTGAGCAACTTGGGGCCGCGGAGGTGCGGCGGCCCCGGCGTGGGGGGGGGCCTCCGCTCGCGCCCTGGCGCGTGCCGCCTGACGGAGCAAGGCGGGAAGCGGGACCCCGGCGCTCTGAGGTGGGACCTCCCTCGGGCGGCGCAGGTAGGAGGGAAGGGCAGCCCCACAGCCCTTGGGTGGGGAGACCGCGGACAGCCCCGCTCCGCCCGCCCCCTGTCCCGGCACGGAGCGCGGCGGCAGCCCGCAAGGAGCCGGCGCGAACTCGTCCCAGGCGGCCGTGTCGCCTTCCTGCAGCTTCCCGCTTGCCTTGCGCGCAGCCCGCGGCTCCGGCAGGCGCCAGGGGGGTGCTGGGGCCGGGCGGGAAGGGGCTGCGTGCTCCCCTCAGCCCCCTGGGAGAGGAGAGGTCGTGAGGGCAGCTCGGGGGGCTCCCCCCGCTCCCCGTGACACCGCTTCCCCGCTCAGCGGGGTTAGGGAGCTGTCCGAATATGCCTATGGATAAAGATGGTAGTGCTACTTCGAAATAAGAGGGTGTTTTTCTGTCTCCTTTCGTCAAGGTAACTTAAACTGCTCCTTGGAGTTCCTCTTCGGTTTCTCCTGGGTAGATTTGTCCCTGTCTAACTGATAGCAATCTTCCATGTGTATAAAAACTACTCTGACTTAAACAACTCTCCAGAAGAAAAGGTCTGGAAGCTCTGTTGGTGAAAAAGTACGTTTCTCTGAAGTGAACCTCCTTAAACTCACGGGGTGTTTCTGTAAAACTAAATTGTACTGAATGTTTTTAACTCATTTAATCTCTGTGCAGGTCAATGGTTTAATGAATTTCTGCTTGCATTTGTGTCTACAAGACTTGCCACAATGTTTAGCACCCTGTGTTTATGTTCATCTGCATTCTGGTTTTCTCTCCATGCAGCTGGATTGAAAATCATCTGGAGAAGAAGCGCATTTCGTATGTGGAGCTGCTCACTTCAGAATCAAATGAGTTATCTGTCCTGAATGAGTTTATTTCTACGTATTTATAATTTCATTTAGCCTGCTAAATACAGACCATGCCTAGCAGAATGGGCTCAAAAACTGATTTGAGCAAAGACTTCATCAGAGTGAAAACACACTACAGTGGGTAAGTCAGTATGTTCTCTCTACTGTATCATGCCCTGGTTTTGATGCTTGTTGAGCAGGAGTTCATAGTCTGACCCTAGTGATAGAGTAACCAGGGCGTTGGTGGCTTTGTAATTATTGTCATATCAGGCAGGCAAACTTCTGGGCTGTATAAAATACTCTCCAGACTCACCTGCACCATGCTCACTGTGAAAAAGAGTCGACAGTTTATTCTCTCAAAAAGGAGGGAGATGTGCAAAAGCAGCATATACTTATTCTGGGTTAATGAGTTATTGATTTCTGCAGTGTTACAAGTGTTTGCGGTCACAGACAGGTATATAGATCCATCTCTTGCATCTAGATGCATTTATTACATTTTATGTCGACTTTTTAACAAGTCTTAGATAATAAAGCAAGTTACAAGTTACTGCTCAAATATAGCAGGAGATTTGAAGGACAGGGTACCACTTAGGAATGTAAGTTTGTGACTGTGTGCCCTGGGACAAAATGTGCAAAGTTGAATATGAGACCTTTTCCAGTGAGATCTTTTAACTTACAGCACTTTGTCTTGGAAAATAAGAGGAGGTGTTCTTTGTGGACAGGTACATTGAGTCCTGAAATAAATGGGTATGGTTGGTGAAGTGTTTTTTTTCCTTTCATTTGTTCAGTTTTGGTGTATCACAGAAGTAATCTTGCTTTGAGGTTTGCTTGTTACTGCTTGAGGTGGACCTGTCAGTTTACATAGCGAGGGTTCCAAACTCAGTGAACTTAAGTTTTGTCTTACTACTCAAATTCTGTGAGCACAAGCTGGCTGTTTTTGGCACTATAGACTGCATACCTAGTTATCTTGATATCTCCTTTAAAGTACTATAGTCATCTTTTGAACAAATTTGACAAGCTGTAGGAACTTAATTATGCTTGAAAACTTCAAAGTTAAGGACAAGCTCATTCAGATAGCTGCTAAAAAATAAAATAGTAGTACAATACATAATTTTGAAATCCCAGTAAAAAAATCGAAGCATGAGGAAGTTCTAAAACATGTGGATGTTGAGTCTGTCTCTGTGGAGACCTAGTATCTTAGGTATTTGTGTTTCTGGGTGTGACAAAGTTCCTAACATAGCATAGTATAAATAACTGCATAAGTAGATTGCAAAAGAAAAGAAACTTGTGTAATATCTCCCTTTGTTACTTCAGTTCCATAGTTTATCTGGTTTATACCTAGTTACTTGAGATCACTTCATTTAAATAAAGCAGTGATGCAGTATTGTTTACTATGTATTACCTTGGTCCTAAATGGTGGTGACACACTTACTCATGTGAATCATTCCTTGCTATAAGTGCTTATACACAAGTTACTGGTCATTAGTTCTTCATATTGTTTTCTAGTGTCCAGTTTCAGAGAACTAACAAAAAAAAAGTATTCTGTGGGATTCTTTAATGCTAAATAAGAAATTATTTCCATTTATCTGTACCCTGATTGCATAATATGGCTATACAGACATTAATGTTAAACACAGTAAAGCTCAAAGGGACACAGGTATCATTGAGACAATAATGTGAAGAAATCTGATTAATGCTTGCATCTGCAGTAGGTGCTGTTTATTTAGCATACTTCAACTGTGTTATTTTGTCCAATGTGAAGTTTATTAATTACAGGATGGTAGCACCATCTGTTTAAAATTATAACAATTTAAGCCTGATTAGTATGTGTCAGATTTACTTGGAGTTTGTAGTGTGCATAGTAGTGTCTTACTACATGGTTTCAGACAGTATGCCTGTCCAGAGTTAGCAGAGATGTGTAGCTCCTTGACTTCATGAGTGGCTTCTGGTGGCCCTGCATTCAGTGGTGGGCTGTGTTTGTGCAAGAGACCACAGTAGCTGTCAAATGTCACTTTGAGAACTGGTTTGATCTCTTGCTTTTGTAAGTGCACAAACTAGAACTCTTTTGGTAGGGGGATGTTCTGCAACTCAACCTCACCTGGCACTGTTCAGTATTGTGTGGTAGTAGGGTTTTCCTGGTTGGCAGTTAGTGTGTATATTTCTTTTTCCATTCTTCTTGTGAAGCATCAAGTAGCTGTTCTTTGAGAACAGCTTCTGGATTAAAGGTGCACTTGAAAAGGTAGCAATGCTTTTAATCTGAATTTGAAGCTTAGTGCAGCTCTTGAAAGTTATTAGAGCTTTGCTTACTGTAATGTTTCTCAGCAAAGGCAAAAAACAAAGTTACTTGTGGGTTTCATTTAAAGTTCATAGAATTTAAGATTCGTGGTTCAGTGTAGTACCTTTCAGCTTCTGGTTGAAAGACATAAGTAGATAAAATGTATAATATGACATGTTTTCTAAAATGATTTGTCACACAGTATGAAAGCAGGAAAAGCTTCCTGTCATGTTGGGAAACTCCTGGTATATTTGCTGTATTAAACTAAGAGGGGAAAGAATTACACATGCCAGTAGACATTAACTACAAAACTGTTTCCTAATTATCCTCCAGAATGTTTTAAAAGCTCTAAGATGACTTCAGTACAACTTTCTTCCTGCACTTGTTTAATCTGTTGGCTTCCTTGAGTCTGTCACTTAAAGTATTTGGAAAACAGGAGAAAGTCTAGTTTGTATCCTTAGATAGGGGTGGTTTTTTTTGTAATCTTTTCTTTTGTCTTTATCTTTGCCCTGCTTTGACAGTGTTGTGTGGGCTTTCATTATATCAGGAGTAATTCTCTCAAATGCTTGAGGTTACTGAATGGTTTACATTAGCAGACTTCAATATTGGGTTTATGTTCTCAAAATGCTATAAATGTAGAGAACAAGAATGTGGAATGCAATAGACTTTTATTGGAATTTCCTTTTAATGATATCTTTGGAGAATTCACCTAATCGAATCTTTTTGTCTAACTGTAGCAGATGTGAGCAAAAACCTACATTTTTCAAAGGATTTTACAGTGATGGAGATTTTACTTACCTCCTCATGGAAGTAGTACCAGGATAAAATGTAATGCTTACAAAATCCTAGGGGTTTTTACGTCACTTTGAATGCTTATTGCATATAAGGGAACTTGACTCACCCAAGTCAATGTGCATTAAAGATGGATCATTAATGCAGGGAATGCCCTCATGCTAAGGTGTTTTTAAAAAGTTGAACACTGAGAAGTAATACTATTGGCTTCTAGGAGTGTTTTCTATGAAAAATGGTGGTTCTGTATGTATGATTTTGCAGCTCAGAGTCTACAGATGGAACTGTTGGGATATATAGGCCAACACAGATGTTTTCTGACAGAAGCTTATCATTTCACCTTGTGCAGGGACATTTTGATAACAAACCTGGATGCGTCCATCAGCTATGATGAACTTTGTGACGAAGTGCATGAGATGTGTAATTTACAACAGGAGCAGCCCATTACCCTCAAGTGGATTGATGATGAAGGTATGTACTGAAACACTACTTGAGCATTCTGGGGTTTATTGTTCATTGTAGTGCAACAAAGGGGCGTTGAGGAAACTTGTATAAACAAATTGCATATTGCGGAGTTACTTTGTGTTTCAAAGTACCAGAGTACAGAACCCTGCCTTATATAGCAGGGAACTTGGAGAAATGAACATCAGGGTTGTGTTGCACTTGGATTCACTTCTGTGAAACTTAAATATTTTACTATTCTATGCTTCTGTGCAACTATGCAGCTGCGCAGGTGCTCAGTTATTTTTCTGTTACACTTCACTGAAGCCATGGTCTGCAGCAGAACTCCTAGAATGGAATGCAGAAAAAATAATTGGTTTGGTTAATGTTTGTAATTGTGTGTTGGTTTTTAATAATAGTCTATACTGCTCTTAGCCAAGCAGCATCATTTGGTGGGTGGGTGATTGGAATTTCAGGGTAATGATTGAGGAAGGGCGGTAGCCTGTACTCAGGAAGATTCAGTCCTTTAAAGAAACAAACGAGTAGGTTACTTTAAAATTTTACTCTTCTGATTAACAAGAAAGAAAAAACTCTTCCTTTCATCCCATCCCTAACTTCAGTTCCCTAACCCTCAGTTTCATGGCAGTCCAATAGAAAGTAACCTGGTCAGAAGTGCATGCAGAACTACGTTGCACATACTTAGCTATTTGAATTGGCATGACTGCTAATAAAAGGAAGATTATTGTAGTAAAAAGAAAACCTTGTGAGTTCTGAGTTGGAGGATTTTAAGGCATTATTCCAGTTAACTATTTCCTGGTTTGGTTATCTATTTCATTAGCTTTGGATGTTAAAGCAAGGCATTTCTTTTGTTAGCTGCAGTTCTAGAAGCATTTTCTTCTAGTTCTGGTTAAATACATACTCGAACAACCCTTTTTCTAATTCCTGATTCTAAGTTAAGTTTCAGCTGATCTACTGGCTTTGCTGCCCTCAATCCTCACAGGTTTTATGAGTTATCCTATTTCTGCATATGAGTGAGTGTTTCCACTTATTGTCACATGTAATTTAAGTTCATTTGACTGATGGCACAAACAGATGTTCTCTCTGAACTAACTTAAAGCAAACAATTGCTGATTGCTTAAAACCTACCAAAGAGCAAGAGAAAATTAACTTTCCATTGGGCTTTTTTTTACTGTTTCTCTCTTTTTGAAAAGATCAAAAATGTTTGTGTTCTGTGAGTAACTTATAATAAAATCCCTTAAAGGATTGTTGCTTTATGGAATAAATAATGCAACATGAAAGGCAATAGAATTATTGCAGCTCTTATAGGTCATCAAGAGCAGGGGCCTTCAAAGAGGGTCTGGAGTGCATCCTCTTTAAAAATAAGAAATTAAGCTTTACTTGATTTACTATATGGATTGCCAGTGGTGGCTTTGCTTAGCACATATGGAGGGCAAGGTGTGCTGTGGGAAGAGTGGCTATTCAACAGGTTGCAGGGATTGAGCGTGACACCCTTGCACACTTGCTTGCTTCCAGTGCATTGTGACGTACTACAGTTTACGTGTGTCTGGTTAAGTGGATTTATGGATTAATTACCTAGTTTTAACTAAAATAACCCTCACAAGGTAATGCTAACAATGTGAGCACCAGAAGAAAATGGAGGAGCTGATGTTTCTCTTGCTCCTAAGTACGAACTGTCTGCCATACTAGAGGAGAAAACCAACAGCTGTCTAATCAGATCTGATAAGTCTGTGAAAAAGATTTGACATCTGAAATATTTATTTACATCCACTGTTTTAATGAGGAACCCCACCCTAAGTGTATGTTGTGTTTTGAAATAATGATAGTACGAAGCTGTCGTGATTAGGAATACATTAAAAACCAAGTATCCAGAACAAGGCAAACTCTCTCTTTTTTTTTTTTAATTGATGTTTTAAGTCTTGTGATACTCAGTTCAGTACTTTACAAAACTTTGCTAAACTTTATGGTAAATTTTTTGGAAGCCAGTTTTGAAGCTGCTTGTGTAATAGCAGCGAACAGAAAGCTGCGTACCACTGTTCTTCCTGTCATGGTATAAATGGCTAGAACAATATACAGAAAATAAGATGGGGGACACACTGAAATACATTCTCTTGTCAGAAAATACTGTTGGAAGGTGTATAAAAGATATTTTTAAGGTTTGAAGAAACAAATATTAAACTATGCAGTGCAGGAAGTTTGCTGTGTGGTTGGGTGATAGTACAGATGTTTCTAGCATGTCTCAGATTATGGTATTTGCTAGATTCTGTTTCAGTAATGAGATGTGAGGTTTTTTTGAGAGTTACTGAAGGAAAGAAAGATGTACTGGATAAGATACAACCTCAGTACAATAAAGGGCTTCAATAAAAACAATGTGTTGTGGGAAAACTAGGTAAGTCTCCACTGATGGAGAGTCTGATTTGACTGGAATGTAAGAAGGATTCTGGGGTAAGGTTACAGGAGCACCACACATGAAATTCATCTGCTGCATCATTCATAGGCAAGGTATTGCAGCAAAGGGACTGGAGCCAGAAGTGCAGAGTGCTACAGTGTGTCATCAATGTGATTAATTTTATAAACCCAAGAGCCTTAGGTAGTACAGTGTTTATAGTACTTAATAAGTGTGAGGGTGACCACAACATTTTTGTACCTAGCACAGGTTAGCTGGTTGTCACTTAAGAGTTGTTACAATGAAGGATGAATTATGGTTTTGTAAAGAAAAAAATTCCAAGTGTTTCAGATATTTGGACATTTGTGCTGACGAGTGGCTGTCAGCAGTATGCTACCTTGCAGTCACTTTGAATAAAACCAAAACAAACCACTTAATCCTAATGTCTGATGAAGTAACTGCTTTTCAAAAGGAACTCGTGCTGTATGGAGAGAGCATTTTGAAAATGCCCATTTTGGAGATATTATTCCATCTGTGCACTTCCACTGGAAACAGTTTTAAAGTGTCTTTTGGCATATTGTATTCCATCCGTAACTTTCTGCTGTGTATTTTTTTTTTGCACCTTTTAATTATAGATTGCTTTTCTGTTGTTCTACCAAAAGAGACTCAACTAGCATCTATGTGTATATTCATAACTTTGAAGTTATCATATCAGGGTTCTGCTGTCAGGGAATTTAAGGCAGTAAGATAACAGGCTATTTCACAAAAGGTAAATTAATTTTGAATTACATTCTTAGGTTACTAGGAAGTGATCATGGATTTTTTCTGCTATGTGTTAAAGATCTTTAGATGTATCTGTTAGCTTTGTATTTTGTTGTCCCCTTGCAAACCATCACAATCTATTCATATCTACTCAGTTTTGATAGAATGGGAAGGAAATAAAATTGTGTTGATGTATTTTGGCTTTCATCAAAATGCCAGCTTTATTTCAAATGACTGAAAGAGAAGCAGTTCTGGAGGCTGGTACATTTCTTACTAATTGAAATTCTCCAGTCCTAAATTTGAGTATGTATTGCTTTTTTTGTTAGGTGACCCATGCACCATCTCATCTCAGATGGAACTGGAAGAAGCCTTCCGTTTGTATTGTCAAAACAGAGATGAAGGGCTCATTATTCACGGTACGTATTACACCCTTCGAGAGCCTGTATGTGTTTGATAATCCTCACAGCCTCTTAAATGTGAGATTGGAACAACTCCTTTGCCCATCAGGAGTTGTTCATCAAGCCATTTTTTATGTAGCTTGTGCCCCTATAGTTTGATATAAGAAGGAAGGGTTATTTTGGGGGTGGAACCCAAAGCTGACAATACATGCTGGGCTTTGTGGGGCCTTAAAGTTCTGAGCTGCATGGGTGTTTTAATGTTGTAGGCAAGTGTAAGATCTTCCCACTATGGCCCCAGTTTGATTCTGCTATTTCTCCTGCAGAATTATTTGAAGGCTTCTAGAAACTGTGTGTAGATATATTCAAGAATCAAGGAAAACATACTGCTGGGAGTCTTTTAACTTAAAAATTTAATGTTTTTTGTTTTAGTTTTCCCAAGCATTCCAGAGAAACCCGGCATGCCTTGTCCAGGAGAAGATAGTGAGTACTACAGTGCTTTTAATTTTTAGCCTAATTTCTTCAGTCACACGGAAGAGAAATAAGTTGAAAGATTTTCATAAGCTAGTGTTACATCCATGTATATCTCTTTGTGGTTTATTAATACATTTTAAAGTGTGTTATATCTTACCAATGGAGAAATTACGTAAATCAACATTGTAGTACAGTTCTAAAGTTTTTGGAGATTATTACTGGTTTTCAGTGGCTGATACGTTGGGAGAAAGAGGTCAGGGTGTTAGATGCATGTTTGAATGTGGTCCTT
The DNA here is from genome assembly GCA_022605575.1 of Laterallus jamaicensis coturniculus. Classification (NCBI taxonomy): domain Eukaryota; kingdom Metazoa; phylum Chordata; class Aves; order Gruiformes; family Rallidae; genus Laterallus; species Laterallus jamaicensis. Next base: position 735,687 of record JAKCOX010000081.1, read on the forward strand.
TGCTCCTGTGGTTCTTTTGGTTTCTCAGGTTGCAGGGAAAAGAAGTGTATTGAAGAAGAGGAAGATGCAGCCTCTTTTATGATTATTAGTCTCATAAAAGACCTCCTGTGAGAGGTAGATAAACCTCTAGAGGGAGGATACGTGATTGGTATGGTTTACCAGTACTTCAGTAACTTAAACTGCACAAGGATAAAAGGATTAAATAGCTATATGGTCACTTTTCATTATGGAGGGATGTCAGCAGTACATTAGTTCATACCAGAGTTTTTTGCACCTTGTTTAATGCTCTTGTTTGTGTACTTTCTTATATCTACCTGATTAGTAGCTCAGTGGTTTTCCTGCTAATTTCACTCAAGTTTCAACAGGGAAATGGGCAACCAGTCTGTCTTGCTGCATCACTTGTGCTTCTCTTGTGTGTGCAGGCAATAATGGGGCATAATAAAGTTCACTGCAATTTAACGAGCTCATTAAAAGTGTAGGTATTTCAGAACAAAAGTTTTCTGTGTTAATTTGTTATAAGTTTTAGTTATCTCAAGCTGTGAAATGAACTCCAGAAGCACATAGATTAGTGTGGCTCAGATGACCTGGTTATTCTGTCTGTAGGGTATTTCTCCCTACATGATTTTACAGGTCATGTTGAATTGTATTTTGATTGTTTAAAAAGCCTGTTTAGTAGAATGTTCTCATTAAGTGATTTGTGGCTAGGTTTCTTTATAATTTAATTAATTCAGTGCATATTGCACCTTTGCATTTGTAGGGCCTGTGTGGAAATCTGGTATGGAGGCCAAATTGTGACTATGTTCAAATTCTTTTATCTATTAAATTGTATTGGTGCTAATTTAGCATAAATGAATGCGTTCAGTGTTACTGCTTGTTAGTTCAGACATACAAGAAACATCTGCATTTCAATGGAAATGTTATTCATATGGGTGATGATACAGTTTTAGTTTAAAAAAATGGAGTATTAGATGCTCACTTTTCTAGAGCATCATGTTTACGCTATTTTCAGAGACAAATACACAGTTAAGTAGTTGCTGTATCCAAAGTGGGACTCAAATTCATGGTCTTTGCAGGGACTTCTAGCTTGTTACACAACTACAGCCAGTTTGAAATGGAATTTTTAAGCAAAACTATTGAAATGCTAAATAACTTAATTTGCAATGTGTTCGTATTAGCTCCTGGAGTGACTATTTCTAGTAGTATGTGATCTTCTGAGTTACAAATATTTTGTGGTGAATTTCTGTGGAATTGTAGGTTTCTCTTGCTCCTTCAGAGCAATATTGTAATGGAAGAAGTCTGCAGAGATACATGCTGAATGTTTTGTGTTATGTTGAAATCCAATAATTGCTTGCTGTCCTGGATCTTTCTGAAATGGATATGGTTTTGAGACTGTACCAGCCAGAAATAAATTAATGTAATCCGTTAATGGAATAAACCATGTGGCTAATAATTCTATTTACATTCCTTAAGAAAAGTTATTTTTGTCTGAAGAGCCTACCTGCTTATGTTGATGCAATGCTGTCTGCAAGAATTTGTAATCTCCACTATCTAGACTGGTATTGTCTCTATTCCTTTTGGTCCTGAAATTTTTTATATTTTAATTCTTTTTTGGTGCCCAACCCAGCTCCCACTGTAAATGCAGAGCTGCTGTTGTAGAAACATACCTTTTACCTTCAGTGAGGCAGCCTGTTCCCCCAGGCGCAATGGCAGCACTGCTGTGTGGGTGAGGTGGCAGGATTTCTAAGCATCTTGCATCTCTTCCCAGATAGTGAATGTGACCTCTGAGGTGTTCCTAGCATCTGCTGGACTGGAGCCTTGGATACTTTATCACAGTGTTTCCCAATAAAGATGGCAGACTTTTGGGCCAGTCTTTTGTGTTTAAAAAGATTTTTACTTCTCAATAGATCAGCTACTCTTTTGAAATTGCTATTAAACACGGCTGTTCCTGAACTGTCTAGGTGTGTGTTTCTCTCCTGTGGTTAGGAGGGATAGCCTTCCTGGTACCCTGATACAGAGCGTGGTATCTGATTGGCAGTTTTATAACATAGTTGTTATAGTCTCTGCTTATTTACACAGACAGATCTTGATCTGATTTATCTCTCTTGGTGCTGCAGTGCATTGTATAACAAAGCATGTTCAGCTGAACAATTTCTATCGATTCGTAGGACTCCCCTTATGGAATTGCTGGTTTTATCAGAGAAATACTTGTTTTTGTGACATCAGCTCCTTGACATCCATGCCATGTTTTAGTTTGTGCCTCAGCTGCTAGCTACAGCCTCTCAAGGGAGCCAGTACCACCCGTGCCTGGATACATGAGGCAGAGATGTGAAAGGGAGAGACGGGGGTAACCAGTCTTCCATTAAATATTTGCTCTTAATGTTCGAGCTGATCCTGCCTATTGTCCTTGGTATCTAATGGTATTCAAACAGCGGCATCAGTGGAATAAAGGGAAAATGTTTCATTTCATACCTCCCGCATTGTAAAGCGTAAAGAATTACATGCTGAAGAAGCTAAAGAATAAAACCCAGTGAGTAATGCATGCTTTTTCTACAGATTTTATGTATCATCATTGTGATTGCTGTTATGAATCGAGGCCATTGATGCAGTACGTGTGTACGTGTGGTGCAGTAGATAATAGAACTCAGCATTTTGGTTACGATACAGTTGCTTTGCCTGCCACCCTCCTTTGCAGCCATAGATTGTTACAAATGCAGAGATTCCTGCTGCCTCTTGTGCGAAGGGATGTGGCTGAGAGACCTCTCAGAAATGCTGATAAAATTGCATTGAAAGGACTCTTGGGGAATGTATTTTAGGAGGAAAAGAACAGAAGAGTGAGTGATGCTGCTGCTAATAAGGGAGATTAATGAAAGAAATGTATCCAAAAAACCCTGACGGTATGTGTTCAGGGCCTGTTTATTGTGAGACTGCTGATGTAAAGATTAACGATATAGAAGCATCATTTTCTAAGGCCTTTTTTTTTTAATTGTTCAGTTGATTGACTTAGATGGATGTTTTTAATTGTGTGATGCTTGTTTTGAATTAAGGTTTACTTAGTTTCTAATATTGTCGGTATAAACTGTGCTAGTAAACTTCTGCATTTTTACATCTGAACAAATGTATTTGTGTATTTAGTGTTAAAATTTATCTTGGATTTGGGTAGCTAGTACTAAGAAAATATAGAGTTGTTTTGCTGTTGCCTTAATGAAATATAAGAATGCAGACCAGGAAACCTGTAACCTTTAAATAATTTCACAAATGCATTTTTAATGTATAATTACTTACAGCATTAGTATGACAGCAGACTTACGTTTTTATTATCTAATATTTCTGGCTGATTTTGCTGCCTTTTGGGGTGGGGGTTTATAATTACACTCTGTTGTGGATGTCTCTTATGCTCTTTGTTTATCTGCTCAGTATTTTAGCATTAGGTGTCTAGACTATGTTTTTCCCCAAGCCATCTTTCTTGAAAATTTCATCATAGGATTGAGTAAAGGTATCTTACTAACCTCATTATTGTGAGCTATCTTACGTTAGGTATAGATGTTTGATTTTGCTTAATGTTCTACCTGATACTACAAAATACCTCTAAAAGGCTTCTTGCTACAGTGGTGTGGCCTGTAAATATTTTTCTAGCTCATAAGGCAGGTTTTTTCCCTTCATTTGTTACTGTATTGGCAGCAGTGATTAGGTTATTCTGAGCACGTGAACCAATTTCATCCCCCAATGAAGAAAGGAACTATTGCGACCATAGAGACTATTCTGAAGACATAGATTGGATTGCACTGGATAATTAGGCAATTTTGAAACTGCTAGTTCAATTACTAAAAACCAGGAGAGGGTTACTGACTGAGGGGAAAAGGCTACTATTTTTAATGTAAGATAGACTGTTGCTTAGGAATTGAAAATAGCTGTGTCATAGTTTCTCAAGAATACCTGAAATCTCTGCCTCTGTCATCTTAACTGTGTACCACAATTTTTTCATATGTGGCATATTTGAAAAATGTGTGTGTAGATGATGAGACACTAACTTACTGAAAACAGGGTTGTAGTTAAAGGTCTAGTTGGCTTAGAGTTAACAACATTAAATGATTATAAACGAACTTAAACATTTTTTTTAACTATGAAACATCCAGTGAAGAATAAAGAGCTGGGGTGTTTTTTAGCTCATGTTTGTATACCAATTCATAAACTGTAAACTAAAACCATAATTGAATAAGGAATACTTGAGCTACTTTAAGGTGTTATAACAAAAAGCCTGTGTCCTATTTATTGTTTTATTTCCCCCCCCTCCTTAGCTATTGCTCAGAATGTAGTTATTGTGCAGGAAAAGCCAACTGGTTTTGGAAAACTTCCCTTGAATGCAATGTCTAGCTCCATCTCCCTGTGTTACCTCTCCAGGCTGCATGCTTCTCATAGGGTGGTAAATCCACGTTTGATGTTCAGGCATTTGGGGTAACTAAACTGGCAAGAACGTGATGAAGCTTTGTGTGATATATTTTGGAATTAGTGGGCATCTGTGTGCCAGTGCAGCCTTTGTTAGGCCTGTTTTGGGTTGCTTGAAAGAGCTATTTAATGTGTAACCACTTAAATGACATGGTCATGGTTAATTCTGTGTTACTGTGCTTGGGATTCTGTGTAATACTTACTGTAAAATTAGTGGCCTTATGCTAGTTATGATTTTTATTGTATATCTGAGCCACAGAGGTAACAATCGAGGCCTGCAAGGCATATGAAGGTGCTCTTCAACGTTCCTCTGAGGTTTTGTAGTTGCTGTGTGAGAGCAGATTTTGTGATAGGAGACTTCAGGTGCTGCTAATTTGAAATGGAGAGTGTAGCCCTGTAAGATGGTGCAGAGACAACAGTTGGCCAGCCACTGACGACGTGCTGTCGGTACGGACCTGGGTGGTAAATCATTCTGAAGTGAAAAAGCAAAAGCAGCTAAGTGCAGGCATGCTGAAAGGGTGGCTTTCAGAAGAGGCAATGTGTGAGTCCTAATCATCACTGTCAGCGCAAGAGTTAAGTGTGGACCAGACTGTGCAGTTCTGTCCTTAAACCACAGGGGGAAGGTAGTGACTTGGGTAGTGGAAAAAGGAAAAACTGAGGTTCTCAGTATTGACTAGGAAACATCTCTCTTGTAAATCTCAAGTTCCATTGCGAATTCTTCTGCATCTGTAAGTGCTTGTCCTTGAAATTTTTAAAAGGAAATCAGAAACTATTTGAAGGCAAAACTTCAAGATTTTAATGTGATCCTCTTTCACAATAACATGCCTCTTACAATGAAGTAATAATGTTATTATATGATTCTTCCAATAATTTAGGCTATCAGCTACTGCTGTGTTCTTCAGTAATGCAGGTGCCCTGGTACTGGCATGCAACTTCTGTTCTTCAGATTGTCAGCTCTGATAACTATTTGATAGCTATTGCAAGGAAAGAAAAACCTCCAGCAAGCAATGATAAAATTGTTCCCTTAATTTTGAGATGCAGTCACTGTTCTTAACAATAGCACTGCAAGCTATCTCAATGTTCTACCAAAACATTTAAACTTGATAGAAGGAATAGCTTTTCTGAAATGATTTTACACAGAAAATCCCATATTGTGCATGGGTAAGGGAGAGCACAGTAGAAATCAAAGGGAGGGTTAGGTGAGAAGCAGTGTGCAAACTTTGCAGATCTGGTATAATTATCTTCCTTTCCACTGTGGGGTGACTTGAAAGCCCCCTTCCAAAAGCTGGAAGACAAATGCCATCATTGATTTGGAAGACTTAAGCATGCTTTCATTAACTGATGAAAGGACAGATATATAAGACAGTATCATATGCAGGGTTTTTTCCCTGTAAGGATGAGAGAGTCTGGGGTGGAAGATAGCCTTCTTGGGAAACAATTCTCTGCATCATAGAAGAATAAGCTAGAGGACTTACTCAGTTTGCTGGTAGAATGGGTGTATCATCGTTTAATTCAGAACATGACAGTTATGATGAGTAACTCCTGAAACTATTCAGATTTTCTTATTTAGCTACTCTCACTAACTAATGATAATAATTTAGCGATGCTTTATATTGCTGCAAACACTGCTGCTTATGTTATACTTGTGAAATGTATAAACACTGTATCCATACATTATATGAGGAAGCTTAGAACGTGTGGAAGTACAAGTGGGTGAATCTGTCTGACTAGTTTTATTGGATGATAAAAACTGAGCACAACTCATAGAGCTCAAGTCGTGACATAATAAGAATCGTCTTTGTGTGCACTTATCTTCAGCTTACTTTCCTCCTGATACAAAGCAGCATAAGGTACTGTGAAGAACAGATGTGTCACAACTGTCAGACTGGAAAGCGATAGATCTGGAGGGTTAGTCCTGCTGCAAGGTAACTGTCCTCTGACACACTGAGGTACCACGTCCTTTTCTGGCTCTAATATTAACAGATGACTGATTTAATTGGAAACAGTTCAGAGAAATGCATTCCAATTTGATTTCTGAGGAAAGAAAGTACACCTTTATGAAGGGCTAACCAAACTGAGTTTGTCATTCTACTAATGCTGAGATAATGTAAACACTGGGAAGGGAAATGGGATTGTTCTAGCATGGATCATAAGCTGAAGTAATTTAACCATGCTGTGAAGGAAAACAGCCTGACTCAGAAAATGTGTCCTAACACTGAGACTGTGGGGACCAAGTAATGGTTTCAAGGGCATTGTGAAGGCCACCTAATAAAAGCTTCATGAATTTGAAAGAAATGTTAAATCCATTTTGAATAGCTGCTGGGTTTTTTGAACAGTTTTGCGTTTTTAGCAGTGATGTAATCAGCTAGGTGTGGATGCCTGTGACTTGAAGGCAAATCAAGTAATTTGGCGTGTGCAGGAAAAAACCTTAAATAACATCAATTTAATACAAATGGGAATAATCTAAAAAATAGGAACTCCATGCTTTCTAAGAGAAGTAGGCATGAGAGCCCATGGTAAATACCATTTCATTCTAAGCACAGGTTCTAGAAACTCTTGGTAGTTCTGTGACCATCAGCTTTGTGCTCAATAGCAGTTTGAAATGTAAAAGGAGTTGCACAGGTAACTGTGATAAGGGGAAAATCGGCATGCAAGGTGGACCACAACCACACCTACAGGAAGGTTTCAATGCAAAGAGAGCAAGGCTAGAACTTCAAATTAGAAAAAGACAACTGATGAAGTATGAAACAATGAAAAATCATGTATGGCAGGTGTTACCTGAAGTCAGTTAACTGTTTCCTACAGGACAAGTGGGGCTCTTGAAATTAAGCCTTCTGGAAGCTTTTTGGGGATTTGCCAGTATTTGGGTTTTTTTGTTTTTCATCCAGTCTTTTGACAAACGTGTTATAACTTGCAGTTGAAGATAAAAAATCAGGTTAGGTGACACTTTGATCTGATCAAGTTTTGTTTGGTCACACTTCAACAAACTGGATTTGGTTCCTTCTGGTTGCTGGCTAGCTCAGTCACAAAAAGAACTGTAATTCTTGCCCCTTTCAACTCCCATAGGTCTGAACCACATGTGCTCAAGGGATTAGTTTTTACAGAAAATATGCAATGTCAAGTCTAGATTAAGGTTCCCCAGCAAGTCTTAAATCGTGCAGGCTTCTGATAACATGAAGTAGAACCAAATTCCTGCAGGAGACTTTATTGGGTTTCTCCTCACTACTTTAAAATCTGGAATTACTGAAGGCAGCATAGGAGACAGAGGCTTTCTGTTACCAGGCTTTCTACTATAAATAAAAGTTCTACTTTATGTATGTACTGAGACACAGAAGTTTGTTTAAAAAAAGTGACCTGCAAAGTGGGTGCAGAAGTAGACTAGAAAAAATAAATGTGCCCTGCTTCAATACTCTGGGCTTTGTTGCATGAAGTGTTTGCTAAATACATGTGATACAGGTTTAGCTGAAGCTAGATTTGTCAACATGAAAAATGAGATATATCTGGATAAAAATATACCTAAATAAAGGTGCCAGTTGGTTAATAGAGGAAAGAATACTGCTCAGCAGTCTCTTCATCATGCTTCATCTTGTGCTGAAGTTGCTCTGCTACAGGTTGCTTTAAAATTCAGAACTTCCTTTTGATCTACTTCAGTACTGAGGTAAATTAAAGAATTAAATCATTTTAATAAGTACTGGTTCAGAACTTTCAGCTTGATTCAAAAATATTTTAATGCAGATATTAATAAATGTTGTTAAAACTCTAAATTCAGTTTTCATTGTAGTAAATCTTTGTAGGAAAGTAACTTTTATTTTGGGAGATTATATGATGCAGCCATCAAAAGAAGCCTTTTGGACTCAATTATTAACAGTACACTGCAAGCTTGGTTTTGTAGTGCATGAAACCACTGAGGTTTTGTAAACCAAGCAGCCAACTACACATCATGAAAGGCTCTAAGCCTTAAATTGCATAGAAGGCCAAGCAGAGATGGGAACGTCTGAACTTTTTTCTTTGTTAAACAGAAATGCTAATCACCTTCAAAAGTATGGCTCCACCACTAACTGCCTTCTGTCCATTTTTGTAACATGTTCTTTCAAATCAGAGCTTCAAAACCAGCATCACTTGATCCTGTGTTCAGGACAGCCTTGCAAAATGCAGAGATGTCAGTAAGAGATGCTGAGATGGGTGTGCAACAGATTGTGATCGCTGACATGAGGGGGACCTCATAATGAGGAGCATCCAGTAACTGAATTTAGTGAGGACTTCTTGAGTAACACTTTGGGTACTTTGCTAGGACATTTTTCAGTACATCTGGTAAACTTTATGTAAAGTCATTAAATTCTCATCTTGGATTGCAGAATTAGAATCTGTATAGAAAAGCCATGACCCTTTGCATAGAAAAAGTTCAGAGTTCTTTCTTCAGTAAGAATAAGCCTTGTGAGGTAATGAAGTGTCAACACTCTTCAGCAAACAACTGTCTTGATGTGTGAATACCAAATTTGTTTTCACTTAATTGACAAACATTTTTGCTTTGACTAGATAATAGGAGTAAACTCTGGGCTGTTAGTCACTGACTCATATTCTTAACAGTAAAAAGAGAAATCAGATTCTGTGATTGACCTCGCACTTGGTGTTCTGGAATTCAGTGTGCAAGCAAGTGGATCACACAGGCTTGCTACAATTTCTCTACCAGGTGATTGGGAGAATCCTACTTTTATCCTAGATTAATCCCAGATTTATCCAACTCTGTAACACTGCAAATGTATTCAGCTTTTACATACGCAGCAGGCTTTAATGCAGAACCCAAATTGTTGTATGTGATGTAGATATGTTCAGTGGTGCAGTCTGTCTTTGCTGAAAATGATCGGTTTGGTGGGAGGTTATAATTGTCAGGTATGTAAGCCAGACAGCCACTTCAGCTATGGGACTTGCTGCACTCAAGCAGTTTTATTTGGTAAGGCAACCTGTGATGATTAAAAATCTGGAGTTTGGTATATCCTGTTATGAGACTTTTTGAAGTCTTATTTGTTTGTTTGCCAGAAACATGCCAAGTTCTCATGTGTTTTTCCCACAGTTGTTGGAGGTTACATTATGCACCAATATTAGTCCCTCTCACAAGTAAAGAGAACTTTTCTAGGCAGCTCACTAAATGCTTTATTTCTTGTATTTGTGTGTGTGTATAAACGTTTTTGTTTGAAAGTGAAAACCTGCATTTTTAAAAATAGCTTTTTAGATCCCTTTGTTTCTTGATCTCATTTTTTTAATGCAGTCAGTACCTTTGACAGCAAAGAAATCCAGATTTTCTAATTGCCATTCATACGAGCTTTTAAAGTGAAGACACCAAGGAAGAATGGAAGGTATTAACAGCTGTTACTCACTGGAAGGGGTGTACAGCACCGGTGCAGCAGAGACATTTGAAATGAGATGTTAGCTCTGTTTTTATTGGGTGGCATTGGCTTTGTAAGTGTGATTTAGCAGTGGCATGTGGCACTTGCAGTGGCATGGAACCATTTGAGCAAAAGGATGTGAAGATGATCCTGTGTATGGAGGGCAAGCGTCCCACCTAGCAGTGCTGGGGGGGAGCCAGCTGATCCCCTTCAAAGTCACTGGGGAGTAGGATATTCTGTATAAACAGTGTTCTAGCTGTCTTGCAACAAGTGCCAGGTAAATATTACTGTTCAGATACAGTTTTATTTCTTTGTTGGTTCCCTGCTAGTGCTATAGGTAGTACACTTCCTCTGTTGTTATTATCTTAATTGTGCTTGAGGTTTGGTTTTATTCAGAAGTTGATCTTCCTTTTTAGTTAATTATAGTATCAGTTCTGCAACTGTTAATCAGCTTTTAAACTAAATGAAAAAGAAAATGCTATCTTTTGACCAGATAAAGGCACTTAATAGCTACATATTGTTAAGGATGCTCTCTTCCTTTTCTGACTTAAGAGGAATGGCAATTGTACATAGCATTTTTTTTTCATAATTAAAAGAATGGCTGATTACTGTAAAATGTGTTAACAACATGTTTCAAAAAGCAGTTTTATATTTTCAGTTTAACTCTGATAGTATGTTGCTTCACATATCTGTTACTTAGTATGTCCCAAAGTTCTTTAGAATTCTTTCCCAAACCTTGTTCAATCTTCATATGTAATTATTTTATGTTTTATCTAATTCAGAGTCTATCTGAAATACCAATATCAGTTTCCTACTTATAATTCATGAGTTGGTTTTGAAAGAATGCTCACTTGTCTGCTCAGCAAAACATTAAAAGAACAAAACAAAAACTGGGCATTCTCATACTGTCCAGCTGGCAGGGAGAGTAATTGGCCTGTAAACAAGTTGCAGTAATCTCAGAAGTGATTTGCAGCAATTGCACATTATCTCTGTGCCTTCCTATAGTAAAAGATTTCATTATAGCTTGATCACATAAAAGCAGATTTTGGAATTGCATTTATAAATCCAAATGCCGAGGAAATAATAATTTTTGGTGGCCATATTACTGTCATTCATTGGCGTAAAACACAGTTTTCAGGCAACTGATGAATTGTTACATATTCTGGAAAATAGAAACATTTCTAAAATTTCAGATGGAAAAAGAGTATTTTGGGTTTGGGGGCAGGTTTGGGCCTGCTAAATTGTTTCTCTTCTCCAGGGCTAGGAAAGTATGATGTCATTTGATTATGTGGCCTTCTATTTCCTCCCTACTTTGCCAAATGACATTTGCAAAGACAAGGTTCACATCCTTTCTGATAAGTTCTCAGGAGGTCAGTTTGAATTGGGGGAGTTATCTTTTTGTAGATGAGTTAATTTGGAACAAACCCTGAACAACACACAAATTGCTCATCCATTTATATCCACAGCTATATTTTTGCATGTGTTTACTGTTTCCCTTAAAAGTTGTTTCTCTGGTATTTTTTTAAAGATGAAACAACCCAACCACAGGGAATGTCTTTTGAAAAAACAATATTAAATATATTCACAAGGTCCATTGAGCATTACTGTTGGTGATGTAGTTGCACAGCTTGACAACAGAGGGAAGAATTGCACAGCAACACTCAGTTGTTTCACACTGCTTTTTATTTAGAGGCAGCTGGTTAATTTTGTTCCAGGCATTCAGTTTGGGTATTTTTATTTCCCTTATAATCTTAACTTGAAAAGCAGGCTCTCTCTTTCCTGCAATTTTCCAGTCTTGGAAGTAGATAAAGTTCAGTACATTATTGCAATTAGAACACGTATTTGTGTTCCCCAATAAAAAGCTTGCTATCCCTGTTAGCAGCTTAAAATATCTTCTGAGTTTTCCTCTGAACTTGTTCACATGCAAAATGAGTATTCAAGAATTATTTTTCTTTGTTAGGTGAAGGCTTGTCTTTAATATCCATCAGAGAGGAAAGATTACTTTGTTTAATTAGGGGTATGATATCTCCTTCAGCCTCCAAGCAGCTAACTCCCAAGTCCTTAATGAGCTAACTGATGTGTACTGTAAAAATAAATTAAAAAGTAGCTCTTTTCATTAAACACAGTAATTAAATATGCTTTTGTGATGGCATTCCTTTTTCTAGGTGGCTGGAATCAATCATGGCTTTCAACTTATTTTAGTTCTTGTTTATCCAGACTCAGATTCTCTTGTTTTATTCAAAAGTATTCCAGAAACATACCAGACCCGTTTGGTTTGGGTTCAGAACTGTCTTTTTCCCCATATGAAGTGTAGGGGTGAAATGCATACTAAGATTAGAGCTTTGTTCACACTGACAATAAATTGTTTGCATCTTATTTCAAGATACATACTTGCTGCTGGTTTAAGAATCTCTTTATTGTTCAGGATGGTTTCTCTGGTCTAGCATAGCTCTAGGATACGCTTCAAAGTAATGATGATATTAAACCCCCAAACTCCTCTGTATAATCTGCCCTTATCCTTCAGTGAATTTTCAGGGAGGGCATCCTCTTCTGTGAGTGCATTACTACATAGGTAGCATATCTCTTTTAGTCCAGTTCAGTGGGTTGTTCCACTGGCACTGTTCTTCCCAGCACTGTGCATGACAGTTAGCCTTCTCTGCCAGAAAGGTGAGTTGCTGGCTCATGTTCAGTGTTCCCCAGGTCTCTTTCTTCAAAGCTGCTTTCCAGCTGGGCAGCCCCTAGCATCTACTGGTGCGTAGAACTGTTCCTCCCCAGGTGCCAGGCTTTGCCTTAGAGCTTGAGGAGGTTCCTGCTGCTCAGTTCTCCAGGGGGTAAGGCTGGTAGCACAACCATGTGCTCTCTCAGCCTCTCCTCCTGGTTTTGTATCACCATTGAACTTGCTGAGGGTATGCTCTGCCCTTTCCAGATCCTTAATGGAAGGCATGAGATGTTGGACAGGATTGGAGCCAGTATGTCCCCTGTGGTACAGCGATGCTCCCTGACTCCAACAGGACTTTGCACCGCTGATTGAACATGGATCACAAAATGAATGCTATTATTCACAACACTAAGCATGTATTATTTGTTGTATGCACTTAATTTTATTGTGTAATAATAGAATGTGTGATATAAAGGTGTGCCTTACAAAGACTGTTGTTTTCTCCCTCTTCTTTTCCTCCATTTTACCTTGGCCCCTTTTAGTGATGGGGATTAGGACTTGATTTGCCTTAGCCCCTATGCTGAATCAGTGGCAGAGCAGTAAATCGTGGGGTTCCTGCTTTCTAGAGCTGTGCTATAAAGTTCAGTTTAAGTTCAGACTACTACCTTACAAGTATATGATACAAACCCCTAACTTTGATTTAATATTTATCATTAATTAGGGAAGTGACTTGCTCCTTTATTTACAGACTTCATCAGCACAAGCTGCTCGTTAACTTACCGTTCACTTAATATTCCTCATGTCAGTGATAAGCTAATGTTCAGAACACAGATGTATTAGGTTGCCTCCATATGGTGCTTTGTCTAATGAATCAATTAGCTATTTTGGAAAAATTCCTTGTGAAGGTTTTTTGCTCCTCCTGGTGAAAAATCTTCCTACAAACGGTGAAACAGGGTTTTTTTGTATTGATGTTTGTGTTTGAGTGTATTTTTAGGCAAAACCTTTGCAATAGCTTTGCTAGGTTCTCATTTAAATAATCTTTGCACCTAGGAAAGGTGTCAGGGTGGTTGTTAGCTTTAAAGTTTATATCTGCCAGGTTTAGATGGGTTTTATAAATCATATAAATGTATGTTGTGGTTCTGCCGGAGCCGGGGACCACGGGTTCAGATTTCCCCCGGAGCGGGGGGGGGGAAAACCAAAGCACGAGCCCCGCAAGTTGGGATAAGGGTATTTTTTTACTGGAAATGACAGGGGAAGAACAAATAACAATGAACAATACAACCTTTTGCTGAGATGAGCAGTTCAGATCGCGCACTCCCCGTAACGGACACCGCGCCGCCGCCCGCGCAAACCCCAGCCGCAACACACAGGACCCGAGCTCGCGCCGCGAGTAAACAAAGCCCCGAGCCCAGAGCACACTGCCGCCCGGTCCCTGCTGTTCGCGCGCCAACACTGCAACACCCCCTGCTTCTTATACTCGGCATGATGTAACTGGCATGGAATGATCCTATTGGTCAATTTGAGTTACTTGTCCCGAGCCCAGCAGGTTAGCCCCTTCCTGGCTGAAGCCCCTGGCTGAAACCAGGACAATGTATTAGGTGATACCCATCTATTCTAGTAACTGTATCTTTGCCCCCTTTTTTTCAGTCTTTCAGCTCCTTTGAGAGGTGTTTGGGTTTTTGGGTTTTTTCCCCAAATTGTAACAATTAATTTAATAGTGCAATGTCTGTTTCAGAGGCTTGCACAGGAAGAGTTTACAGGTGCAAATGGAGTAACACAGAAATGTGTTTGAGTTTGGCCATGTAGGGCTGGGGGATCCCAGAAGCTTCAGTACTTGGATGTGCCTTGCTTTTGAAGGGCAAAAATAAAGAGTATCCAAAATCATAGGTGGTGTTACAAACAGTGTTCACATGCTTTGTCAGTAGCCTGTGATTTTTGGCTTGCTCAGTTAACTGCTTTGGTGAAAAATTATTTTATTACTTCCATTATCTTTTGGCAGTGACAATGTTTGGTTTTTCTGTGAAGAAAATCCCACACACCATCTTTGAGAAGGTGTAGATATTTGATACTTAAGTGATTAAAACTTGAAAGGCAAACATTACAAAGATGGTTTTGCATTAACTTCTGAGCATTATAAAATTACAGTTTAATACGTGTCAGAGTGTGGCAATGTTTATCTGTCAAGTCTCAACATTTTGTATTAAACATTCTTTGCATTATCAGAGGTGGTTTTTTTACTTATATTGGTTGTTACAATTTGTTTCACTTGTATTACACTGATTATGATAGCTGTTAAAGCTCTCCTTTAATGTTGGACTCTCAGTTTAAAACAAACTGACCAAACAATGAAAAAAATAAAACCCCAAAACCCACCCACCACAGCCCCCCTCCCTGTTCAACTTCCCGACTGAGATTCATACAGGTGGCAGGAAGGAAGTGATGATGATAGTGATTTTGTATTGACAGTTGCTTATGTGAGCAAGTGGTTCTAGCTGGCAGGGGGAGGAGTGTACCTAGGTACCAGACACACCATGCATGTGGCCATGCCCAAGATGTCATAAAAGCTTATATTTTATCAATGTTTTCTCAGAATTACTGACACTTCTTGTGTTGTTCAAGTCTCCATTCCCTATGAAACTGTTGTACTTCACTAATTTTTCTGTTAGAAGTAGATGGCAAATGTGTTGTACAAGCTGCCAACTGTGTTTGGGTTGTGTTAGAACTAGCATAAAATATTTTTTAAAAAGGTACTCATAAAACTTTGTATTAGAAAAATCTTACTCATCATGTTACTGGAGATTGCTTTAAAATAATGGTATTGAAATAAGTTATTCTACTTTTTCACATTTCTTTTTGGAGAAAGATGATGTGACACCCATAAAAATACTGTAAAATACTTTTTTCTTGGAAGTGTTCAAGAGGATGTGTCAGACTTGTCTCACTGTCTAAAATATACTGGTTAACTTCAAATATTACAGTAAACTTTGAGAATACCTAAATTTGCATCTATTAATACATGTAATTACTCAGCAAATGAGATCTTGCCTTGTCTGACTTGTATTTTTCATTTTTTAGTCCCTTGATAACAGGGGTGTGTTGTCAGTATTAACATCCCTGCTGAATTTTTTGCTGAACTGAGTCTCATTGTCTTTTCCCTCTGTAGTCCCCATTTCACCCAGTGCCTACTGGTATTGCCAGCAGTGGAGAGCTCATGGCCCTGGTTTTGTGGAGGGTTGGCTGTGTCACTGTCACAGCTTTGTGCAGCTCTAAATAGTGACTGGCGTTGCACAACACATTTTTCAGCACTTAATGTTAAATATTAAATTCTCTAATTAGTCACAAAAATTGCATTTATGTGTGTGAAGAGAGACAAGAAAAGTGATGTGGAGTAGAATACTGCCATGTGTGGCTTCTTGGAAAGTCTGCCTTAAAAAGGCTCAGTGTTTTCTTCTTGTTAGGCTTAGAAGATATTAGAAATAATTGCAGACCTGCAGTTAAACTGTTTCCCTAGCAAAAGAAATATTTTGGGTAGTGTTCAATGGGTAATGTTTAATGGCAAGATAAAAGTGAGGTCAAATAACATAACTATTAAGACTTGTAGCATGTTTAATATTACATATCTAAAGTTATTGGCACCCAGCATCCTTTACATGTTTCCATCAGGATGATGTGGTGAGATCAGCATCGTAGTTTTATCAGAGGAAGCTGTTTCTTTAAGAGCTATCTGTCCCTCTCACCTGAGCTGAACAGCAGCAGCCAAGAATCTGTAACAAGATTATGATCATGTGAGGAAAAAGGGATAGAGAAAAGGGAGAGACAGCGGTGAAAGCGCATCCCGCAGAAGCTGTCGTTTTCGGCTGCCTTTTTATAAATACCAAATAAACCAAACCCAAACCAGCAGGGATTTTAGCTGTGCGTTGATATTTAGAAAAGCAAGCTTGTTTGAAGCCACAACTTGCTTAACATAGCGTGTCTGGTGTTGCTGTGCTGCCATGCTGCTGCTTTACACCTTTTTAATTTCTTCCTTAGAATCGATCTACCGCCGTGGAGCCAGAAGATGGAGGAAGCTGTACAGAGTGAATGGGCATTTGTTCCAAGCCAAACGTTTTAACAGAGTGAGTACTGTTGCCTGAAACGTTGGGGTTTGGTGATGTTCTGTGCTAATTGTTTTCTCAGTCTGAAGCTTTTTCTGTATCTGAGCATTGAAAAGAAAGGAAAAGCAAGATACTTATTCATGTGACTTCTCAGCCTGTGCACTGTTATTCAGGTCATAACAATAGGAAAAACTTGAAAGTCTGAATCTGGGGTGAAGTTAATAATACATGATTAGTGGAAATTATTTATTTGGAAAGTCTTGGGAGAAGTGGGTTTGTGACTATTGTAACTGATGCTTCCTCAGAGCAGCTTTTCTCCTCCCCAGTCTTTACATGATTTTTTTTAATGGCTTGTTCACACAATCTTTTACCTTCAGTACTTTTTGTCATTCGTAAAGATTAGAGCTCTTTAACTGTTTGAATCTGAGGTATTACATAATCTAATTAAGAAAGATATCTGGTTTACTGAGCTAAAATACAACTGCATTGTAAATCTGGCTTAATCCACATAAGCGAGTGAATGTAGCTTTAAGGCTGAGACTCCTCCTTCACTTATCCCATTATGCCAGAGTATTGCAGCATATATATAATTCACACTTTGAGGAGTTCCGTACAAAACTGAGTACAGTGAGGTGAGTTCACTTTTTGATTCAGCAGTAACCTTTTTTTTAAATGAAGTTTGTTTATTTTTTTTCTAATGCTCCTCACCCCAAAACTGCATTGCAAAGAGAAAAAGCCCCTTAAAACTCAGTATCATATCACTGGACAAGTTAAAAAATACCAATCATCTATTTGAGTTGTTATAATATGCCTTTGTATAATGTTGTGTACCAACTCCATTCTCTTAATTTATACTCTGAATCATCTCATGCTTTGTGCTCGTTTGCTCTGTAGGTAAAATCCTATATCTTTGAATTACTGTGGATGCATACCTGCCATGTTAATCCGTAATGTTGTTAACAGACAATGATGTTTTAATTGAAATTAAACAAATAGTGAACATACACATAAAGATTTTGAAACCTCATTAGCATGCCCATTTGTCACAGTCCTAAGCAAGACTGTATATAAATGAAATAATATAAAGCCAAAACACAGAACATAGCCAACTGAACTAAGTAATAAAGTTGACAGGAACTGTAAAACAAGACATTAAAATATATAAATTTATAATAAATTGTGGTCATGTATGTATTACGGAATGAGATGCCAAATTTTAATGTTGACTGAGTAAGGCTAGAGTATCACTTTATAAATTCATTGCTTTTTCAAAGGAACCTTTTAAAAAGTTGTCAGACAATTCAGGTAAATTAACACATATAAGAATCTAAACTTTTTAAGTTCCTTGAACATAACATAAAGGTTAACTCTGTTATTTCTGTGTTTGTATGTGCTTTGAGGAGGTGTGAGAGGGATACCAGAATTCCTCTAGGAATTTGAGAATTGTCCCAGCATCTTTTTTCTTTTTTTTTTCTTGCTTGCCAGCATCTGACTAAAGTAAATGAGATTATTTTCTTGTATGTCGTTTCCAGGATCTAAGTAATTTTATTTAGGCTTAATATTACTGCTGCAAAACCTATACAGGAGTACTGGAGGAGATCTGGACCAGGAATTTTGAAAGTGGCTATAGATGGAAAGGCTTCCTCTCTTATTAGGCAGTATGTTTTCTGTTCCTTCATGAAGGAGAGCTGGCTGTTGAGATGTATGGGTTGTAGTTAAGGTTTGGGTTTTACAGTTAACAAAATGAGAAGGGCAGTACAGAAAATGTTGGTTTAGTTATCCTTCTTTAATTATTAGGTTTTTTTCTTTAATTTTTTTCTAATGATACTAGCTAGGAGTTAGAGTAGCTTAAGGCTTTTGGGCAGGACACTGTGTGATTCATTAGTCTGAGGATCTGAGTAACCACACTCCAACTTGCAGTTAGCTGGGAGGAACAGACTCTCACTGTTCGTGGCTTTGGGACAGTTGCAGAGGTCTGAGCCTGAAACAGGGATGAGTGCAGGACTTCATGTGTAGCTTGCAGAACGATAGGCGCACTCTTAGCCTATAGGGCTGTCTTAGCAGATAGGGAATAATGAGTAGGTTGTCTTTTGGCAGCCTGTGTTCTCTGTAGTGTGAGGACTGAGGCTAGGTGACTTCTTGGCGCATCAGTCTCTCTTGACTGCTGTTTGGCACTTTGGGTAAAGTGGATAAAATGACCACAGCACACAGACACTGGAAAAAATATTTCAAGACCTGCCCTGTTAAAGTCAGCAGTAGAACATCTGGCTTCCTAATTTGTCCTCATTTTTATTTAATTTATTCAGATGCCATTTTGTTGCATGTGTAAAAAAAGCCATATAATCTTTAAAAATTAAACACTACAACATACAGAGGTTTTACATCAGACTTGATAGGTGGCTTTTCATATTGCAAAGTTTCTACTGATGTTCTACCACTGTGTTAGTATAAAGGTGCAGATACAGAGTGTTCTTCACACATTTTGTGCCAGTGATGTCCGAAGCAGTCAGTTTGGCTGGTTTTTATGCATAATTATTGTACAAATTCCTGTCAGATTTGTTGGGCTAACCTCTGTCAGAGCCTGAAATTCAAAACAGTCTTTAAAAACTGTTTGCTCCTTTTAGGCTGTAATGTGTTCCATATGGTTGTGCTATTTGTTTTCTTAACATTCATTTTAAAAGGACTGCATTTAGCTGAAATTTAAGTATGAAGTGTAACCTTCAGTTATTAGGGAAACCCTGGATTCTAAAAAGAATTATTATTGGCCATCTATTAGGAGCGAACTAGGCTGGGTTTATGTGGGGTAAATTCTTGGTGCTAGGTAACTACTCACTTATAAAAAGACATTGATAATTGGATTGATAATGTGCATTCTGGTTTTTAGAGAGCGTACTGTGGCCAGTGCAGTGAAAGGATATGGGGTCTCGGAAGGCAAGGCTACAAGTGTATCAACTGCAAATTGTTGGTCCATAAACGTTGTCATATACTCGTTCCGCTGACCTGCAAAAGGCATATGGTAAGTTCACCTTCTGCAGAAAGTTAAGATGATCCGTTCTGTTCTGTGTGGCTGTTTATAGATGTGCATCCAAAGTAATGAACTAGTTCTGTTCTCCTCATCTCCATTTCCCATGTATATTCCAGTAGTAACCCTAGTGTTTTGCCTATGTTTGAAGCATTAATCTGTCTCCCTGAATTTTAGTCCTTCCCCATGCTCCTCACCAGACTATAACCAGTGTCTTGCTACATGTTGCATCATGTTGTCTCTAACTCAAGAACTTAAACCAGTGTTTTCCTTTATTGGGATTACATGTTACTAGATTCTTTACTAATTAATTTCTGCATGTTCCTCTACCTACTGAGGTACTCCTACACCTCATTATGAGCTGGGAATGAGACCAGAGTCCAAATGCACTATAGAGCTATTTGTTATTGTCATCTTTACAAATTTATGCAATACCCTTGCATAATAAGTAGCAATTCATATTTTTTTAAACAGGAAAGGAATATACCGGTGCTCTAAATTGAGTGTGTAACGTGATGCTGAAGTGTTTATTTTGTTGTGGTTCTATGTGAAACCGAACTAGAAGTCTTAAATAGAATTAAAGTTTAAACTTTGGACTAAAATATACTAATCTTTTGGAAGACAGTTCATCTGTTGTAGTTTCAGAAAAGGTTGACATAACATTTAAGCTTTTGACAGGCTGGTTTAATAATGCATTACAAAATGTTAATATCTGGAAATACTTTCTACAAAATCCAATTCTCATTCTGGAAGATAGAAATGTAAGGTTCTCATTGTTACATGGCAAAACATCTTCACTTCAAAGGGACTGCATAAACCGATGGTTTTTTCCCTGTATAACTTATGTATTTTGCAAGGATTCGGTCATGCCTTCCCAGGAACCTCAGTTAGATGATAAAAATGATGAAGTGGACCTCCCTTCAGAAGAAACTGATGGAAGTGAGTACCTTCCTTTTAAGTTGGAATTCCTATCTTACCTCATTCAAAGGCCCCAGTTTTCCTCTACCTCTTTGGTTTGGATTTTTTGAAGTTAACCTTAGTCCCATGAACTGAATGCTCATTAAGGATGCAGTTTCAGTAAATGGCTTTGTGAAGCATGTCATCTGGGTTGGTTTCATCCTAAATTCATGTGCTCTTAAACCATTCTAGAATGTGAAGGTAAGCTCGGGGCAACTTGTAGCAGTAGATTTACTTTTAAAACAAACCAACCCTCAGGTCTTTCAGATCCAAGTTCTGATGCTATAATTACACCCTCAGTCTTCAAGTATTCCTTAATTTTGTGGGATTTAGCATCCTCTATCTAGATTCCCATTTTGACGGTTTAACCTGTCTTAAGGGGCTTTTATCATACCCATTCTCCAAAACTCTTCTGGCCTTTGTCAGATAATATCATGAGCTCAAAGGTTCATTGATGAATTTTCTTACTCTCAGAATTTCTGCAGTGCCCTTAGGAGCTGCTGTCAGGATCACAAGAATAAAATTAAAATATTAGCTCAACTGCCCCAGAGTATTTAAAGCAAACTGGTGACCCTAAGCTACTAAATCATTTTCCCATTTATCAATTAAAAAAATTATTTCTAATGAAGGTCTTAACCATACTGCTTGTTTTATTTCTCTTCCAGTTCCCTACATTCCTTCGAACCGGAAACATGACAACATTAAAGATGATTCTGAGGTATGTTTTAAAACATCTGTGCAGTTCACATTTCTGTATTCTTAATCTTAGAATATATTTGCCCTATTTTTTCTACTATCTTTTTTAAAAGCTGGAAGCATTCTTGTTGGTTTTTTCAGATTTTTCTATTTATAGCTCTTCTTATCCCAGTCATGATGTTGGAGAGTTTTCTTTTTCCCCTCCATTTGTGTTAGAACAACAGTGATTTAGCAGAGGGTTTGACTTTGTTGGTCCTTGGAACAAATGGTGGCTTTGACCTTTTGTCTTGCCTGCTGTCTCTAATGGATGTGCACCCTTTATCACCCTCAGGCTACCTTTACAGTCTATCATTATGAAAGTTGGTTTGGTCTGATAATACATTAACTGTTCAGCTCTCTGAGATATTCCATATAAATACTACCCAATAACTTATAGACAGCTCCTGTGGAAATGTGGGTAGAATAACATGCACTTCTGCTCTGTTATTCAGCCCTTTTGTGTTTTGGTAGGCAGTCTGACACAGTCTCTGCATACCAAGAATGTTGTTCCCTTAAAGTAGTTTGAAAAATCCCAATATGCTTTAATTCATAAAAGCTTCAAGACATTTCCTTTAAAAATGCTTCTGGCATGTTTAAGATAAATAGGATGCACTCTGCAGAACACAAGCAGTTAGTTTAATACCCCAGTTTAACGAGCCTGCACCTTTCTTTCCTCTACCTCCACCACAATACTTGTCACTACCATTATTTCACACTCCAGTAGTTCCTTATGGCCTTATTTTCAGTCCTCTATCTTTAGATTTTTATCTCAACAATGGATACAATCTTAAAGCAGGTCAGAGAATTTTAATTACTACATAGAGTTGCTGACTTCTGCTGTGGTTAGCATTCAGGTAGATACCATTTATGTTTAAGTTTTGGGAGGTACTCTTTGCTCAACTGTCCTGAATTAGGCTGCTCTGATTTTCCCACCTGGCTTTTGAGTTTTACTAATATAATTTAAGATATCCTTCAGAGAGGAAGTGGCATTCTGGGAGCTTTGTTGCCTAGAATCTTTAAGCTCAGAGCAATCTCTTCTAATAGCAGTCAATCCTAGATCAAGATTCTTTATATAAATACTTTCCATAGTTCAGCAGAATGCTGATCTGTCTACAAGTACAGTAGTGTGAGGTCAGATAAAAATAGGCCATGGAAGTGTGTCAAAGCACTGTATATATTGGTAAAACATGAAATGTCAGAGTGCAGGCTGCATTTGTCTAGTTCAGCTGCTTGATCTTCAGTCTCATACGTTCACAGCTAAGACCAGGAAGCAGTCAAGATAAACTTGTCTTTATAAATAATGAATTTCAAAATAACATTCTTCATAGTGGAATATTTCCTGCAAATTCTTGTGTTTGAGAAATTGACTCCTGCTTCTGTATGTTCCCAGGCACCTATTAGAAAAATCTCAGTTTTCATTCAAAATGTAGTGAACTTGATACAGACAGCTTTTGCCTGAACTGAAACAAAGACATTAGCAAATTATTGTTTCCTTATCTGTCTTCTTTAGACAGTTTTTATTGATTTGTACTACAGTATCTGTCAGAGTGTGAAAGATGCCCTTCTCTTAGTGCAAAGGATAGCCCTTCTCTTAGTGCAAAGGATAATTCTACGTGGCTACAGTTCAGGAATTTGAATAAAACCTCATCTCTCAAGGCATTGCCTTCTCTTTTCCAGTGGGAAATATTTAAATGATTCACTGAACACACTGTTACCTGGAAAACCACAGTGACTGTTAGTAAGAGCAAAACCAGTACCAACCAAACGTTTCATAAGCAAACCTGTTACCATCGGCCATTCAGATCTCTGTGCCAGGGACAATGGCAAGTGAGCTCAGGAAGTCCTGTCCAGCGGTTAAAGACCTCTTTGCTTTAATAGGTGCTTGCTATGAAAATGTCGTCTTTTTCTAGCATCTGTTTCTTTTTATACAGGATATCAAACCAGTCATTGATGGAATGGATGGAATTAAGATTTCTCAGGGGCTTGGACTACAGGACTTTGATTTAATCAGAGTTATTGGACGTGGAAGCTATGCCAAAGTTCTTTTAGTTCGGTTAAAAAAGAACGATCAGATTTATGCTATGAAAGTAGTGAAAAAAGAATTGGTCCATGATGATGAGGTAAAAGTCTGTGTTAATTGCATTCCATTACATATTGTAAACACTTAGTTGAAGTTGGATTTTTGGCTCATGTTTGGATCCAGGTTTACCCTCTGTTCTGTCTGAACACAGAATCTAACAGATCTGTATTAGTTTGATGGTGACTTTTCTTTATTTCCTTTGAGACTTTAGTCTTTATCCTTGACAGGGAGGCCTGGTTTCTTGATACCTGTCTTGGTTGTCTGCAGATTGGTTGGAAAGCTGGAAGTATCTGTCAGAAATGGAGATTTTTCAGAACAATTGTATTTCTAGTTGTTGGCCCAGTACTGAGTGTTTGCAGGGTGGAACAGGATCTGTGCATTGCTTGGGAGAGGGAGTATCTACTGCTAAAAAACAGCTATGCATAAGGTTTAAATTTATGCATAAGGTTTAAATTTTGTATGGTTGTATGAAAAATTTTGTTGCTACAGATCCGAATTCTGCAGCACTATGTTAGTATCATTCAAATTGTGGGAGGGTTTTATTCCATGGTGCTGCACTGGGTATTCAGGGCTTCTCTGTGCTGAAGTATTAAAGGTAGGCTGTGATACTCTCCAGAATGGTTTTGGTTGGACAAACTAACTGGGTTTTGGCAGTTTCATTTGAGTTTCAGATGAGCAAATGGAACTTAGTTTATTTAAACCTTTTAAAAACTGGAGGCTCACATTGCCTGTGTTACTGGCATGAGTTGCTTCAGGAGCTTGAGAATCATTTATCTCAGATAACTGAATTTCTTTCTATGAACAAGTCTGAGCAGTGTATCAAATAATGCAGATGTATGATAGTTTTAAGTGGCTCAAATTCTGTGCAGACCTTTCTAAATGGTTAAGTAACTTCTAAATATATAATTGATTTTTAAATACTTTGTAATGTCCTCCAGGTTTTAGGGGGGTTTGTCTTTCTGAAGAATGTATGTTACAGTGACAGTATATGTAAGGGAGCATAGACATTAATTTCTTTTCTGGGAATACCCACAGTGGTTATCCAGCAGGAGTTCTGATTGTTCAATTACTCTATTTCAGGATATTGATTGGGTACAGACAGAGAAACATGTGTTTGAACAGGCATCCAGTAACCCATTCCTAGTTGGTTTACATTCATGCTTTCAAACAACAAGTCGGTAAGAAAGATCTGAAATCATTTTGCTTTGAAAATCTTGGTCATTGTGCTGCCTGCTTCTCCTAAAGCAAACATAACCACTGCCATCACACTGTGATTCTGGGGAGGAAGTGTTAGTATTGCCAGGGATTCATTACTCCAGCAAAGCCAGCATGGTGTGGAAAACAACAATTACTCCAGCAGGCCAGTCTAGCCAGCATGGTGTGGAAAAAAAACAAAAGGCAGGGTTTTCCAGATCTGCAGGGAGGAGATGAATGAGAAGGAGGAGGAACTGTGTACTGACTGCTGAGCACAGCCCCTCTGGCTTCAGGGATAGCAGGATGGTAGTGGAGTGAAACAGCTTTGTAAGAGATAGTTTATAAAACCTGATTCTGCTGAGGAGGACCAAATCAGTTCTGAGGGCCAAACTGTAGTTCTCTCTTCTTCAGAAAAGCGTAAGAGTTGGGCTGCTCAGTAATAATTATTATTATTAACAGCATAAAACCCTAGATATGTCTGCAGTTATTTTTACCAGTGAGGTGTATGAGCCCTTAGCACATACTGAAGTACATGATTTTATTTGAAAAAGTGCTTAATAAATTCACCTACTTTGAAATACTAATTATTTTTGTCTTTGGGTGCACAATCTGCTTATTTGCTGCTTATTTTGCAATTGGAATATGAAGAAAATCAGGCTTAGTGACTGTGTTCTTGTGGGTAAGCCACTGAAAGACTTGGAATCCAAGTTGTGTCCAGTAATTTTTCCTGGTTTCCCTTTGAAGTTTTAAACACTTTTAAGTGTTTCAAATAAAGAAGCCTTTCCAAAGGGAGAAAGACACTGTCTTGAATTGTTACCAGTTTAGAAGGGTCTGAGAGACTGGAGCATGTTTTCCAAATGCACTGCTTTCAAGTGTGTGGGTATATGGAAAGGAGTTATCAACTCATGGAAAATTAGGTGTATAAGGAAATACTGCCTGCTGGGACAGCTGCAGCCTTCCAGAGAAACTCACTCAGCGTGTTTCTATCCTGTAGGTCTCTCTGACCTTGGCAGCATTGCCTGCATCATATTTTCCCAAGGATGAGACCTTTCCTGTGTAATAGGAGTAATAGAAGTCTCTTTATGTGGCTGATTCCACCTATATTTATTTCCCCTACTGACTTTTCTCTTGTTTCATTCAAAAATGTTTCAAAAACTTTTCTACAGAGGAACTAGTAAGCCTTGGTGCTGCAACCCTTCTGTGCCCAGATCTTCCATTTAGTGAACGTGTCATGTAGAGAGGAACAGGAGTTTGGGTCCATTACACTTTCTTTTAATTCATGTTTTTATACAGAGAAAGGTCTTGGGAAAGTCAAGGGAGGGTGGGATTTCATTATCTATCCTGGCAGCTCACCAGATCTAGTGTTCAACTCAGATAAATAATGGATCTGTGAGAATCGAATCTCTCAGTTCTCAAATTCTTTAGTGTCAGTCTATCTATGCAAATAAAGCAATGGTTTTTTCTCTAGAAATGACAGTATGTTTCCTAACAGCATATCAAGAGTTCACTGATGATCACAGGGTTTACTAGAAATAATTTTGTTTGTGTATATTAATAATATGCTAGTTTGTGTATCTTTAATTAGAAAAAGTATTATTGGCCCATATGCTGTTCAGATAAATCTTAGGGGTATTTTTTAAAGTGAATTTGGGTTACATTCCTCTGAATGAGTCTGATGTCATCTTGCTTTCAATAGACCTGTTTGAGGTTTTCAGGAACAGAAGCAGCTCAAACAGCAACCTTCATGGTTATATATTAATATCACAAATCCTACAAAACATACTGATCTCTCTTACATTGCCAGATTCACATTACTTATTGTTAATAATGAAGTAATTTTTAAAAGATCATGAACTTTGAGTAGCAGAGAAACGTTAAAATTACCAATAACAATATTCAGATTTTGCCTATGCAGAATCCTTGTGTATATAAACCGCATTTCATCTGCAGGGCTCTTCAGGCTGGGTGCTGCAGCTTGGCTATTAAAAAAGAACAATCCTTGGTCAAGCAGAGTAACAGCTCAGTTAGTACATCAGGGTAAATCTGTGTTGGATTTAATAAGAGAGCTTTGAATGAAAATTAATTCATTTTTAAAATTTTAATCTTAAAGCATTTATTTTAAATCTCAACACTATTTCAGACATGCTTATTCTTTTTCCAGTCACTCAGATGCTGTTACTCAAAGCAGTGCACTCACTGGGCAGATTTTATACTCTGGAATTCTGTTCCGTAAGAATCAGAAGAACCAACATCTTTGAATAAGAGACAGTCATGTAACTGTTGTTGTCATTCTGTTCAAATGAATAGTAATTTTACCTTTTTTGCTTTTTTGCTTCCATTTTTTTGCCATCTGTTGTCATCTAGCATACTTCCATGATTTTGCTATTATTTCTAAATAATTCTAAAAGACATAATTTTATGCTATGGGTTGCTATTTTTACACCTATTGCCAAGTGAGTGCCTCATTGCTACATATAAATAAAGGATGTTATCCCACATCATATGGATCAAATGCTCTTTTTTTGTATACAAAATAGTTTCTGTAACTTACCTAGGAGTCTAATTCAAGAGTGGAAGTGAAAATGGCTGAAATGAGAAGGATAAGAATAGTTTTTCTTCTTGGGAATTTGCTTGGAATCCATTAATGGTATTATATACTTTCAGATTGTTTCTTGTCATAGAGTATGTCAATGGGGGAGATCTTATGTTCCATATGCAACGGCAACGGAAGCTTCCTGAAGAACATGCAAGGTATTTTACTAACACAGTAGTTTTCTTACTGTAGTTGTTCAGTGCTGTATGAAATGTTTCCTTGGCTTCATTCCATAGAGGAACATAAGTAACAAGGACAGAAGGAAAGCTTGGGATGTGTTACCCTTGCCAGAAATACAATTTGTGGGCTTTTTGAAGACTATGTTGTTTTTTTTAAAGAAAACAAGTATTTGATAAGTAGTAACAGTTATTCCTCCTTTGTTTGTATCTAGATAATGTTTCTTGTTGATAGAAGATGTAAGTGTTCTATTTACTTAGGTCTTGCGCTGAATTAATACAGCGTTGTTAGAAGATGAAAAAACTTTTCCATGGCTTTGCACTATTCAAAGTTTCATAACTATTAATAAGGTGAAAATACAGACCTTCTATGTCATACTTGGAATTTTCAGGAAAAAAATCTGTAAGATAAAGAATAAATATTTTAAATTGGTAGAATGGAAAAAAAATATTTTCCTGTATTTAATTTAAGGAATGTTTTAACAATGGTTAAGGATTGGTTTTATAATGAGATCCATGGGAGTCCTTGGGAATAAATGTAGCTTGGTGCTGTTGATAGATGAAAACTGACTGTGAAGTGAAGCTGTAATAATATATATCTTTTTGAATTGCTCCAGCTTTTGTACATTCTTATTGCCAGTATGAATTTTCTCCTTTTTAATTCCAGGTTTTATGCTGCTGAAATTTGTATTGCGCTAAACTTCCTACATGAAAGAGGCATCATCTACAGAGACTTAAAACTGGACAATGTTCTGTTAGATGCAGAGGGTCACATCAAATTAACAGATTATGGCATGTGCAAGGTAGGATTGTTCTTACCTTTCTGCTGTCCTTTGCCATTCAGTTGTGTATGTGTCTGTTTATGCTTTGAAGTCAAGTACTGCATCCAGTGATACTAAGAGAAACTTAAATGTTTCCTTACCTTAACACCAGTGTTACAGAGCCCCAAATTTGGCTGTGGAAAGGAACTTTATTCTGAAAAGTGACTGTTGAGGCACAGAACCACATTTGTAGTCTTTTCCTCTGTGTTTTTCAAAGTTACATGGGTTCTTTGGGGAAACGAAAGTTTGGTCTGTTGGCCATGTCCACTTCTCTTACACACTTACACTTCCTGTGTGACCCCAGCTAGAAAATTCATCTGTAAGACAAGTATGTTTTTAAAAGGGTCTTTTTGATCTCTTGGTGACTGTACTCCTGTGAGTATGAACTGCATCCATCCTTCTGTGGATGGACTGTATGGGGAACTCCCTGGACTCTGAGAGGCAGTTTAGAAGAGCGTTGCTTTCAGAGTACCTGGTGAAGTGAAGCACAGACGTAACGTGATGCAGAGGAAGGCAAGAAACTGTCAGTTAAAAATACTCATGTAGAAGTTACTAAATTAAGACTTATGTCTGTAAAGTTGGAATGCCAGGTGTGGCTGAAGCAGTTGGAAACTCAGGAAAAAATTGCAGCTGGCATTGTGTTGATTGTTGAAAGTCCAAGGATTGAGTGTATGATACCAGTTTTTATTTAACCTATTTCAGAACATGGTGAGGGCATGTTACAGTGATGTAATGAGGAATGCTCATCTCACTCCCTCCACAGAATAGATACCGCACCTATTTTGAAGAGTGGTGGGCTAGGATGCTTCTCCCCTGACAGAGTGCACAGGTTGAGGCATCACTTGGAATGAAGCACTTGTGCAAAAAGTTTGATTCCCTCATTCTAAAAATCAGGGTTTTCCCATAGACTGTTTGAAAAGGACTTTCTAAATTGGATTTGACCTGAATTTTTTTAATGCATCTGTAAATAGTAATGAAAATGTTGTTACAAATGTGTTGTGACTCAGTTTTAATCAATTAATTTGCTGAAGATAAATTGTAAAGTCATAAACCAGCTTTGAGCAACATAAGTATTTCTTTTGCTCTAGCGTTGCCTTTTTTGAAGGGAAGGTCTGTAGACTCCCTAAGTAACTTGGCTTTATAAGTCTAATTAAGGTAAATTCCCAGAAAAGGAGGTCAGCTTTTAATTTATGAAATGATTTATGCATGTAGGAAGGTTTGGGCCCTGGTGACACTACAAGCACTTTCTGTGGGACACCAAATTATATTGCACCAGAGATCCTCAGAGGAGAAGAATATGGTAAGCTGTGACTAAACAATTTGTAGTTATAATAAATCACAAAGCAAAGTTTTAGTTATAGGTTGGTTCACATGCAATTGTTTTTTAGTTTTCCACATTAATAAGAAATAAATATGTATTGTACAGATTTTTTCTGAAATAAAGTTATTTTTGTTTTTCTCTTGCAATCACTCATTTCAGCTTCTCTGAAACCATGCTTTCCCTGAAAAATAATTTTTAAATGATACTGTAGCAAAATCAATTCTTAAACTCTCTCCAGTCTCATGCAGTGACAGTGTCAGTCAGTCATGATGTCTGTGGCTTCAGTGGAACTAGAGAGTTTCAGTGCTTTGCCGAGCCGGGCCATTAACCTTCATCAGAACCAGGCCATTAATCTTCATCTCTGTGAGAACCAACACCCAGATTCAAGGAGTCCTGGCTGAAAATCTGCTCTGCAAATATTTACAGGGTTCAGCGTGGACTGGTGGGCTCTGGGTGTGTTGATGTTTGAAATGATGGCCGGAAGGTCTCCGTTTGATATTATTACTGACAATCCAGACATGAACACTGAAGATTACCTCTTCCAAGGTACAGTGACTTTGATAGATCTTTGTTTTCCCATTTTTCTTTCTTGGGGGAGGAAAAAATGCAGATGAACAGTCCCAGTAGGACACTGTATTTTGCATTGTTTTGAATAATTACTGTATCTTCCCAGGTTCCAAATGGTAACATATTTAAATAATACAGTGTTTGGATTGAAATCATGGTTAATGTCATCAAACAAAACCCAATATTCCTCTTTTTAAACCTGTAACAGTTATTCTGGAGAAGCCAATCCGGATTCCAAGGTTTCTGTCTGTCAAGGCTTCCCATGTGTTAAAAGGATTTTTAAACAAGGTAAATAATGTTCTTTTATTTTTAGCATCTAAGAGCTGGAAGTCCAAGCTTCCTGTTGAAAGCAATACAGTTAAGAAGTTAATCTGGTTAATGTTAAGAAAATCTACAAAATGTTGGTATCCTCTATGTTAAAAAAGCCAGCTGCTTGGTTGCTAATTTACTGAGGGAATTCTACAGCACAGATGTGATTTAAAAGCCTGCTCTTAGTGAAAAATACTACCAAACTCTATGCTTGTTGTTAACTCTTCTGTATTATTTACTGCTCAGTTAAGTAGATTGAAATCCATAGAAACATTAGGACTTTTTAATGGAGAAAAGGAGGATATGAATTAACACATTGCTAAATAAGTCTAGATAACTTTTATTATAAGAAGATATAAAATACAATTAAAAAAATTCAATTTCAAAAAATGTCCCAAAAGGAATGAAAATCCCTTGATAGCCATAATGTGCAAGTCGTAGCAGCAGCTTGTGCAGTAATAGGGGAATGCTGGGGTCATGTATGTGGTGTAGCTGGCTTACAGTGTGTAACAGGAGTTTCTGTGTTTCCTGCAGGATCCCAAAGAAAGGCTGGGCTGTCAGCCACAGACAGGATTTTCTGATATCAAGTCTCACACGTTTTTCCGCAGCATAGACTGGGATCTGGTAAAAATCATTACTTCTGCTTATATGTGTTCAAAAGGAAGAGATTCTTAGAGCTTGTTAACGGTGTTCATGTGTGATAACCACCTTAAAACCAGGGCTGTTCCTTTCTGTAAGTGTAAAAGCTATTTTGCCTTCTCCAGGTGATACAACATAATGATCAAATGTCTGGCTTGCTTCTGAACACTGAGAGTGGCTATAGCTTCTGGGTGTCACTTCTAAAATACATACTGTAATTTAGAGAAATTTAAAGAAAACATACTAATACATTGGTGGAAGCATTTGTTCCTTGTTTATAGATTCTGCAAACTCATGCACTGGGTTGTGCTGCTGCAAATTTACAGAGTATATGCACAAGGTGAAGAACTCCATAGGTTTCAGTATCCAAATTCGTGCCTTGCTGTTCTGGGTGGTCATTCCCTATAGTTGTGTTAGTTAACATTTTAAGCTCCATTGAAAAAGAAAGGGTGGACCAGCAAAACCAGTCTGCTGGAAGGCTATTCCAGTACTTCATCTCCCTTATGGATTAGAAACCTCGATGGGACCTGAGTTTGTAGTTGATTAACACAGCCAACAGATTGCATTGAGTGCCACAAAACCAGTGTAGATACAGCCATGGAAGCTGAGGTGCTTCAGGTGCATGAAGGTTTTGTTGTCTACTTACAGTACATTTAACCCCCCCCCTGAATTTGCAAATTATCTAAGCTTTAGAATCAGTAGGATTACTCAGGCAGGTAACAAGGTTTAGTAACATTAGTAGGCGTGTGTAGGATCCGGTCTTTTTCTCTACGGATGTGGCTTGAAAGCAGTGTGGTTATTGAAAAGGATTCTCTGATTATTACTTTTTATTG
Organism: Laterallus jamaicensis coturniculus; assembly: GCA_022605575.1. Taxonomy (NCBI): domain Eukaryota; kingdom Metazoa; phylum Chordata; class Aves; order Gruiformes; family Rallidae; genus Laterallus; species Laterallus jamaicensis. The sequence goes on from JAKCOX010000081.1 coordinate 767,514, forward strand.
CTGCTGGTGTGTGAGGGAAGTTCTTCGCTCATGGTGGAGTGCATGGCTTTCATTTCAGTGGTGTGGCAGGCATAAAATTTTATTGAAATTGTAGTTTTTAAAAGCTTCTATTACTTGGTAATTGCGTTACTTCTGTCTTCATCACAGAAAGCTATCACAGAAATGATGTTATGTTTATTGACACTTGAGCAATAAAACAATGAAGTCAGGAACACTGCCTTATCAGCATTACATTTTTTATACCTAGTTGAACAGTGAAAAATATGCACATAATATTTTCATAGTCCCAGGAAGCCTACCAGAAGTATAGAAACAGGCAAGCAGCAGTGGCTGTAATAACATGAAAGAGGTTCAGAGGAGGAGAGCAAACTGCAGGATGACATTTTCCCCTTTGAAGCCTGCTGTTCAGACCTTCATTGCTGGCATTCTTCAGTGAAGACATTCCCTACAGAAGGAGCCAGGCTTTCAGATACCTGGAGTTTACTAAAGTATTCATCTAGCAAAGGCTCATTAATTCTCTCAGACATCCCTTGTTCTGTGCTCTCTCTGAAACCTAAGTGTTACTCTCTGTTTGTTAGCTACGTAGTGATGCTGTAATGCCTGAATTTGAGGTAGAGCGTAAGCATCATGGACTGTGGGGGGTTTGAGAGGGAGGGAGAAGGTGATTGGATGGGTTTTGCTAATTTGTGTACAAAACTCTTAACTGGAGCTGGTACTTGGTCAACACTTTTGTTGATTTTAAGTCTGATTTTTTTAAACCTACTTTTTTGGCTGAAAGCTTTGGTATTAAATATCTATTTTTAGAAGTAGGTGGTTGTCAGTGGTGTTTTGTGAGGTGATCAGAACGGTGCTGTTCAGGAGGATCTAAAACGTCAGGTAAATTTTAAGCTACATTTCCAGAGCGTTAGGAAATACATTCAGGAGAAAATGAAAAAAGAATTGGAAAGCTTTTTTAATTATTAGACTTTTCTTTGAAATGCAGGCCATGAGGAGAAAAGATTTTCACTTAAAAGCTTTTCCAAACAGTCAAGTTTAAACACAAGGGAACAAGAGTCTAATGCTGACTAAAATAATTTTCCTGTGTGAAGCTTGAGTAAAATGGAAAAATAAATAATAGTAACATGGACACATATGCCATGGACATTTTTTTCCTAGTGTTAGTCATCCAAGATGTGTGGCACAGCTAAGAATGCTTTACATTACTCACTCTGTGTACAGGGTGGCTTAGCAGCTTTCAGGGAGGTACCAAGAAACCTTTTTTTGGTTGTTTCAGTATATGGTGCCTGTTCTTATCTCAGTGCCCGTTTCAGGGTATTTATCCATTGTATGCTGAAAAACAAACTGCAGAGCTGTGGCTGCAATTAGCTGTGTGCAGAAGCAGGAGGGTTTTTTTCTAGAGCTGTACCAATATATACTTTTTTCACTTTTTTTCTCAAGATAAAGGCTGGGGGTTCCCTGGGTGGTTTAGTTAAGAATGCTTTATGCTTTACTGAGGAGAACATGAGAGGCAGCCTGATGTTTAACACCCAGGTGAATGCCTTGCTGTTGAAATGGTAACACGCAGCTACAGCTGACTCATAATGACAATCCTACCCCCCAACTTCCATTTTTAAATACCCATTTTCCTGTTTCTTTCATGCTGCCATTCTTGGCTGGGAGAAGCTGATTTGGTTTTCCTTAGGACTTGCATGTTGTTTTCTGACACCTGGGATCTGATGGGATGTTGATGGTTTGAGATTCACTGCCCAGTTCATGATTTCCTTCTATCTCCATCTGTGTTCATCACGTTCTTATCTTAAACCTGGAATGTAAGATTTTTCTGTGACGGTGTTTACATCATGCCAAGGGTAATGGGATGTCCTGGCTTTAAAAGCAGCTTCCTACCTGTGTTGGTAATACAAGCAATCATTTTGGTCGGTAGTACCTACTTCTCTCTCATGCTCTGCTTACCTGCTTTGGTTTATTTAGGTTGGATTGTGGGGATTGTAGCTTTGGTGATTTTTAAACTGAATACAAGTCTTAGAATCAGATTTTGGTATCTGTGCTACTGTAAATTTGACTAAGTGACTGATTTTTGTCTCCACTGCTGAGAGGTGGTAAGATTTCCTTGAATTAGCCTTCAACCTGAAAGTTTTGCCCTGCATAAATGTGTTGCAGTTAATCTGCTAAATATAATCAGCAGCTTTCCCATACTTACACACTTACATTCCTAAACTGGCAGTTTTACGTACTGCATCCTTATGTCCTCTGCAGCTCTGTATAACATTAAACTACCAGTCTGAGCCTTAAGATGCAAACTGCAATTGCAGTTTTTATTTATGACCTCTGTTATATCAGAAATAAGTGTATTTTAATTGGACACAAATGCTGTTCCTCAGGAACAGAAGTAAATCTATTGTGCCAACTCTTGTGTTGCAATAGTGTGCATCTGCGTGGGAATCTTTCAGTCCTGAGTGTAATCTACCAAGTTAGAGAACTTGAATGGCTGAATTATTTATGGACTTCTATTTTTAAATGCAGAACACTAACTGTACTGCTGTCTGTTGCTTAGCTTGTAATGTATATGAGTTAGGTATTTTGTCATCTCTCTCCAATAGCATTTAATGTCATTGAATTTGTAGAGTTACTCATGACAGAAAACGTTACTATAGTAACTTATGTCTGGTTTGAGTATGCCATTGTTTTTCCTGTAAATTTGGCTTTTGTTGTTAGTATTGTTTTCAAACACATGGAACCTTTCCCTTTTTTCCTAAGAAACTACATAAAAAAAATTAAGAATTTGGGAGCCAGTACAGTTTGTCTAAACTTCTGTTGTAAATGAGGAAAATCTGTTTACATTTTGGATAATTTCTGTATTGAAAGTGATAATTACATCTAGTCCATAGAATGGCCAGGGAGATGAAGAAAAACCTCACCTCAGATGGTGGCAGGAGGATTTTCTGGGAGATGTATGGTTTGCCTCCTTTAGTTGGCATGTTCTGGGGCAGACACGTGAATGACATATGGACTTTATAAAGCTCAAGTACATTATCCTGACTAGCATGCAGCAGCACAGAGACCTCAAATTCAGTTGAACTTCCTAACACAGAGGTGTGATAGGTGTGATGTATTCCTCACTGAAGCTGGAGAATCTTCCTCAGGAACAGTCTTTAAGAGGTTCTTAATGGAAGTTGATAGTATTCAGTGTTAGTCAGATACATCTGGAGTCTGAAGGATCTGTAAGCCCTTTAAGAGGATTTGCAGGTCTTGATGTAGAAAGTAGTATGATCACTTGGTCTTTTTTACTGGCCTGTCTGGAAGCTGCCAGTGTCGTTAAGGTTGCAGTGTGAACTCTGCCACACAGGTACCATGGTTGAGGCTGTGTTGGTGTCTTTCAGCCACACTGAGGTTTTGTTTTCTTTTTGAAGGGAGAAACATGAACTGTTGCTGTGTCATCTTTGTCCCCTTATGATCAGAGCAAAGGATTCCCTCCAGCAGGAATGGCAGCATTGCCTGCCCTGAGTTACAGGGGCACTCACAGGTGCCTTTGCCTGGCTCTCCTACCAGAATTCAGTTACTCTTCTGCTGGCTGTGTCACCATCGGTTGTGCCTGGGCATCACCCTCTACTGCAGGGTGATCCGTGTGGGAGTCCCCTACCCCTGCTCTGTGACAGCTCTGAGACAGTGGGGTGCAGATGGAGTTTAAGGTCCTTTGACTTCTGATTAGGTGACCCACTGGGCAAAAAAGCTATCTGGTAGTGACAAGCATGCTTGCTTGGTGCTGGAAGCCTGGATGTATGTTTTCCTTTGTTCTTCTGATTAATGTTTCATTTACTGATGTTACATGGGAAAAGCAGGTTCCTAACTGTGTCATGCATAGGAAATCCTTAGTAAGACCCTTTCAAACAGCTGTGGAAGCAAAGGATGTAACTGGAACGCTCAGAAATTAGAGTGCTAACAAATGGGTTGTAAGCAGTGTTCAGAAAGGATGCTGAGATACATGTCCCAGTGCTGAAGAATGGGGTTTACACACAGGTTTTTTGCATTATCTTCTCAGAAATCTTTGTATCATTTTCTTCTACAGGCACAGTAATGACTTGATTCCATTTATGGGTTTGAGATTGGTGTTTGCATTCAGAGCTGCTGTAAATTAAAGAGGCTCTCTGAAGGCACCATACCAGTTAACTAAACGTTTCTCACAATTGCTGGTTTAGATGATCGTAAATAGAATTATGAAAATATATGGTTATTTATTATGTATAACATGGTTATGGTGGCAACAATTACTAAATTGGCAATCTGAGGCCAAATTAACAATTCACTTTCTTTAATGTTCAGTAACAGCTCTGGAAGTGTTGCTGCAGGAGTTGCATTCTCTTTACAAAATACACACAACTTCTATCTATAAATACTTATAAAAAAGTAAAATTACAGTTGATAAACGAGCACATTTTATGAGGCAATATGTACTAGCATCTTCACTGAGATGCTGTATTTAATTGCTACTGTAATCATTTGTCAAGCCTTGCTTGGTAACAAGCAGCACTTACCCCTTTGAAGGAGGTGTTAGAGATGTCTGAAGGTAAAGTTCAGCTTTCTGAAATGTTACTCTTCTCCCTACCTAATTCTCCTCCAGCATTAGTGTGTTCCTTGTTACCTTCCACACCTCAGATACTTTCAGCACAAGCGTTACCACCACATACTGACAGCCATGGATGTTAGTGTCTGTCTGGTCACTCACCTTCCCATAGAGCACAGAGATGCTTGTGGAGCAAAGGTGACTAAGATGGAATGTCACAAGCACCACGGTGCCTTTGAATGTCCTGAACTTCTAGTTAGGCTAAAAAGTGTTTGAAAAATCAGCTGTTCTGGTTGCATGTTGGCAACGTAGTTCAGTTCACACAGCTTTTATTATTTAAGTTCCTGTCTGTGATGCTAAGCACTTTTCTTTACCTATTGGGAATTTTCCAGAGTGGAATGCTTTGAAGTAGCTTGTTTACTTGTATGAGGGAATTGAGCACTAGCTCACACTCAGCTGTTGCCATGTTCTGTTGGTATGGAAGAGAACTAGTTTGGATGTTCCCCTGGATGCAAGAGGCTGCTGCTGCCCTTTGCACCCAGTGAGTTTAAGGAAGATGTCACACTTGGGTTTTATTTTCCTTCCTGTATCACTTAAACCCATGACAAAAGTGATCTCTGAGCTCTGGAGGACAGTAGGGATTTGCCTTAACCCGAACAGTAGGCACTCTTGGCCATGCTACTGGTATGGGAAGCAAGAGGAGGTTCCTACCAGCTACTGCAGCATTCCAGTGAACAGAAATTCCCATGTGTTATTGAGTTCCCCTGGTGAGGAAGATGAATATGGGTTTCCAGCTCCTGTAGCTGGAAATATTGTACATCAGTGTGTTCGTGGTTGAATTTTAATAGCAGCATAAAATTCTGTGCTGCTTTACCTATTTGGGTGATTAACACTACTTGCTTTTAATGACTGCTTCCCCATGTGACCAGTGATGGGTTTGGGATGTAAATATTGCTGCTTGTTTTGTTCTGTGCTGGAGTTAAGGAATAACTCTGGTTATGTTGATTTGATGTAATCAAAGGGGTGTCCTTTACAGGAGGCAAGTCCAGAGGAGCTTATAAAAGGCAAAACGGGTTAAATTCTGGGAAAGCAGCTTGGCTTGAATGGAAAGCTTCTGGAGAATTTAACATCTCTGGAGCCAGATGGATAGAGCAACAATTATTTTTTTTCCTTAATATATAGGCAGAAGACTTGGGGAAACAGCGTTTTCTGTAGTCTTAAAATTTTATTAATTTATGATCCATTTTGGAACATTTTGCATTTAAAATACATCTGTAGGATAAATGGGATGAGCATGTACCAACTGCCAAAATCTACTCTGCTGTAACTTAGAGTATTTCATGTGTTTATCTGCAACAATATTAAACTCAGCTATAGCAGTGTTTCTGAGTGTGTACTCCAGAGCCTGTGTCTGTTGATGTTCTTGGGGGATTTTGAAAACATTCAGTATTTTAATCTTTTTCCTTCCCTGTTATGTTTTCTTTCTTAGCTGGAGAAGAAGCAAGCAACCCCTCCATTTCAGCCTCAGATCACAGATGATTATGGTTTGGATAACTTTGATACACAGTTTACCAGCGAACCTGTGCAGCTAACCCCAGATGATGAGTATGTTTATCTTTTTCCTCAAATACAACTGTATGTTAATGTGTTAAATTAATTTGTGAATTGCTTGAAAAATACAAAGGGGAGACTCTCTACATCAGAACATCATCAAGTCTAAATTTTGAAGGTCTTGTATCCTACTTACCTCGTATAACTAATCATACTTCTGATACATCAGACTGCCTCTTATTCTAACAGAAGTTCAGAAGATGCTATTGGTTTGCTGCTGGGGGGTGTGCTGGGCACTCAAGAGACAGAAATCTGACCCCTTAGCCAGGCAGCTTGTGTTTCTGCACTCAGGAGAAATAGTTGATGCACAGCTCCTCAGGTCTCAGAGTAAGCCAAACATAGCAGGAACACTTTAAAGCTGTTATTTAAATGTCCTGTGGGGAAAAAAACAGCAGGAAGAAAAAGTGCTTGGCTAGAGGAATTGGAGGCTGAGGAGTGATTGCTGTACACCAAGGAAGAAACTCCCTTCATCTTTATATCCATGTTCACAGGTTCCAGTTGACCACAAAATTACAAATACCAAGTGTCTGCCCACCTACAGTTGGAAGTTTTATGAGCATCACACCTTAAAAGAACAATTTCTGAGCCTTTCCTTGGATTTCCTGTGCACATGGGATGTGTTTCTTGGAGTACCAGCTTTGTGTCTGGCTCTATGGCAGTATTCTTACACATAACATTAGCAGCCTTTGCCAACAGCAAAATAACCTATTTCTTACTTGTGAATCGATACTATAAACCAGTCATTTATTGTATGCTGCATTCTGGGTCTTGTAAGTGTGTGTGATGCTGAACTGGAAGGGCAGAAGAAACTTTTATCAGATGCTTCAAAATCTCCAGTCCCGTTGCTTAAGGTATTGGGATGAAACCTGAGTTTTAAGTATTTTTCCCATTTATCATTGTGTCTGCAGAACTTGATACACAGGGGTTTCTGTGAGGTATTTTGTTACTACTTGAAGAGAAAGCCCAGCGACAAAGAGGGTGTTTGTGACTGGTAAAACTAACCTGGTGCTTTTGTTTGTTTTTCAGAGATATAATAAAGCGAATAGACCAGTCAGAGTTTGAAGGATTTGAATATATTAATCCATTGTTGCTGTCAACAGAAGAAACGGTATGAAGGAGTGACATCTTCGTTGTGGACAATGTGAATGACCTTTAAATTTATCCTTACCTACAGTATATGCATGCCAGGCTGGGGGACTGTCAGATTTTGGACGGAGACCAATGATTTAACAAACAAATTGCTGCTGAAAATCAAAGAAGAGAAATAATGATTTTGGTGGGTGTCTTCTGCCACTTAGTGATTCTTAAGTTCTGGGCACTGACACAACTGGCTTCATTAATGAAGGAATTTGCATTTTGTGCCTGTTTCATGAAGGATTCAAGTGTTCATTGCATCCCTGGAAAAGGAGATTCTGAACCACTTTGAGATCTACACGCTTTCTACAGACATTTGATGCAATGAGCTACCAGTTGAAGAATATTCCAGTGTAACATCCTGAAGAATAAAATATATTACGGTGGTGTTGAAGCTTATTTTTGATGCCTTTTTTCACAAGTGGTACCTGTCTAAACGTCTCAGATATATTTAAAAGGAGTTGTGTTTTATTAGCAATCAAAACATAAAATTTGGGTACAAGATTTAAGTGCCTAAATGGATAAACTGCAGTGAAGAGTTATTACATATTTGGAACGTTCTTAAACCTGGTAAGTTCTGCTCGTTAATATTAAGTAACCATTTCCTTGTGAAACATACAGCTCATGGCTGCGGCCTGATGTTCATTTGCAACTTTAGAGAATTTGAAATGCGGAGTGACTCAGCAATATCACTTCCAAATTAGAATTTACAGTATCAATTTCCAAATCCTTTGCTTCAAAGTCCAAATTTACCAAAATTTAGAGATTGAAGAGAACTAAATTTGCACATAAAGGATTTCTGAAAATACTTAAGCAGTGCCTACACCTACAGTGATGTTGTGTTGTATATTAGATTTTTGAAAAGTATTTTTATCAACAGTACAAGTATTCAGAAATAGAGCAAAAGCATAATAAAACATAGCCTTAAAGTCTAAATAGTAGATCTAGAATAACCATAATATAAAATACATTTTCCTGATAAAGCACACCTCCTACTTATGATAAACTGTCTGCTTACAATTACTCAGTGTATATTAATAACTAATGATTCTGCAGAAGAGAATGGGATGTTTTGGTAAAATGATTTGCATCAAAGTAGTAAATTTTTATAATAGAACAAGAATACCTAAGAAATCAAATAAAGCAGAAGATAACTTATCAAATCCCTTCTCATGGAAATGGGGGGGTGGGGGGGCAGGGGAAGGGTATGTTGCATTAAAGGTTAACAATTTATCAGCTTGGAGAAGCTCACGTTGCTACGTTGAGGATAAGAAGTGTGAAACTGGCTGGAACTTCAGCTGCTGTTGAAGATTTTCCAGCCTCTCTAAGCAGCAGCAGCGGCGGAGGCAGGATTTCCTTTGGCTCAGCTTTGGTTTAACCATCCTGCGTGGGTTGGATAGCTGGGGAGATGGTGTGGGAAGGAAATACAATGAGAAACCCTGTGCCATGACATCTCACCTCATTCGGTGTAAAAATGCAGGATAAATTGCAACGCTTTCACTTTCTTTACATTAACATATGGTTTTCTCAGGGTACAGCATTGCATTAGGTGCTGAACATGACATCTTTCGGATTCACATCCAAGTCATGAGGTGCTAGGACGAGACTGCCAAAACATTGTTTAAAACTTTCAATTAATCCTTGATTAACAATCTGCATTTTGTATCCCCTCATTAGCCACGGCCGTGCAGACTGTGGCTATTTTAGTTCTGTTTATCCCATTCAGATTTAAGTTGTGGGTTTCTCTCTGTTGGACTGTAGCTTTTCATATTAAGCAAAACGTGTTTTAATCAGCACTAAATAATTTAACCAGTCAGAAGTATTTGCCTCAAATGCCTGGACTTTAGATACTTTATTTATTACCTACTGAAGGAAACCTTTACCTTTTAAACATGATCTGACATTTTTTAAATACTCCTTATTCCCCTTCTCCCTGGCAATTACTTATCCTGAGTAATTTTTCTTTCAGTGTTTCCAACTCCCCTGGTAATCAAACTAACTGATAGTTACCAGAGTGACTGCAGGCAGCTCATGAATGGAAGCCCGACAGATTAAGCTGTCCTTTGACACACCAGGGCGTAGGACTTGAAAATGGACATACTGGAAATGTGGGTTGGGTGGTTTTTTTTAACCTTTTTTTCTAGGTTTCGGAACATTTTGGGTGGGAGGGAAGGAAGAACAGAAAGACACATTTGCTAAACAAACATTGTAAAGAGGACTTGATTTTATTTAACAATTTACAGGCATTTACAATGTTGCTGTGTTGCCAAATAGTTTGCTGGATACAAGTTTGGTTGCTCATGTGCAAGTGTTTGGATTACATTCTGTTCATGATGAAGGGGAAAATTTTTTATATAAAGTACTTGTTTTATAAATAAAAGAAAATGAAGGATGTAATTAAATGTGTGGTTTGGAAAAAAAAAAATCCTAATATATTACAAATGGATCTGGTAATGATATATAGTTGTCTTATTTGAAATAGTAAATGAAAATTCTAGCTAATTTAATGATTGTAAAACAGTAAATATGTTCTTGTAGTTTTGTATAATTAATTAGTTGGGATCTTTGCTGACCAGTTTTAATTGTGCAGAAGATGGTATACTAATCCATAACAGCTAAGATCATTTATATTCTTGCACATCTATTAAAGACTTTAATGAAAAAGTTAATAGACTGTTATTATTTCTCAGCAAACTGAGCTGTCCCCAACATGCACCTTCTGAAGAGACCCCACTGTACATTGAACCTAGAGGCTTCCTCCTGTACTGTGATGCTGTGTGCTGTTTGTTCTCTACCTTTGGGTCCCACCTGAGCTGTATGTTTTTGAGGTTCAGGGCAGAGGTTTGTGGATCCTGAAGTCTGTTGATGTGTGTTGCCTCTCTCTTCACAGCAGGTGGAGGTGGCTGTGGTCACAGTAGCTGGAACAGGCACAATTGTTCTCTTGCACGTAGCCCTTCATCAACAGACTCATCTCAGCTGTAAGGCTGGGGCTGGAGACACAGGGTACAGCACAAACAGGGCACCCTGCTTAGCAAGCCATGAATGACCTGCTCTGGGTCACCTCATCCCTCCCAGGAGCTGTTACTGAACCAGTGCTAAATGTCAGTCATTGTCACTCATGCAGAAAGGTGTTTTTTGCAGGCTTACACAATGTTTACCTGCTACTATGAAGTTACCAAAATAGTAGATTAGTCTCTGAATGCCCTGGGTGTTCTTTATTCTCACACCTTGATGGTTTCTAAAGGGGGGTTGGAACTGATACAAAAAGCAGCTGTTTTGGCTGACTGACTCTATTAAAACTTGTGCAGCTGGCAAGAGCCATGTTCTTTGTGGAGCCTCCTTACTTGAGACTGATCATCTCAGTCAAGTGGTTACTGACTTAGAAACCTCCCAGGAAAGGTTGTGAATTTAGCCATGTTCCTTCAGAAAGATTAAAAAAAAACCCCACCCCACTCCCTTTATTGGACTGAGGTTGTGTTTCCTTTTAACAGACATACAACATGTAACATACATACAAGCACAGAACTAACTTTATTATTATACAAGTTCATACTTGAAATCACAACTGATTCTTTCATTACTTTTCACAGGTTGCCTGCTTAGAAAAAAGGTAAGTTTGGGGATTATATGAAGTAAGTTATCTTCTGCTCAGCTTTTTCTTTGACACCTTGAGATTTAGAACAGCTACAATGCATCAGACAAAACAGGTTCCTGGGGGATTTACACTCAATTCCAGGGTACTTCCCAGGGGTCTCTGGGACATCCCATAGCACTATTTTCAGCATTAGAACTATTTTGTGGAGATATGAGAGGATTTAAAATAAAAAGACCCTAAACAGGCAGGTGGCACTTGACCTTCTCTAGAGTTACTGGTTTGTGATCCTTCAGCAAGTCTGAGACAAGGACGTGCTTCCTTGACACATTTTTCCTTTTCCCTTGAGGAAAGTTCATCCTTGGCCTTGTTCTGGATTTACCACATCACATCATCTGCGCTTTCAGACAAGCATCTGGCAAGATGGCCATCGATATCCATTTGTGAGAGTCTGCAAATGGAGAATGAATTCAGTGAGAAACAAAGTCAAACCCTTCTGTTTATACCTTACCTCTCCCTTCCTAAGCCATCATGGAAGCAGCCTGGTAAGATGATGAGTGAGTCAGTCATTCCTGTGCTCACCAGCAGCACAATCCAACGTGGACTCTTACAACTACTCGTACTACTGCAAGATGGTTTGCTCCTGTCCTTTTCTAGAAGATGAGGCTCTCTCCGCATGCTCAGGACAAGTAAAGCCACCCCTGAAGTGCTGTGTACCAAGATTTCATTTTTATATGGACACACACACAAACCCAGTGCTACTGGTGCCCTGAGCATCAGCTATGGGTGTGGACTGCAATCTCAGACAAGTAAAACATGAGGCTATTGATGCCTTATTGTACATCCAACTCTAAAGACCCAGGAAATGAGATTTCTGGCAGAGGAAGGATGCTTTCTCATGCCTGCTTTGTTCCTTCTCTTTGGAGGGCTCTTTTTGTGACTGATGTGACCCTCCCCACCACCTGCATTACAGTAAATTTTTGTAAAGCAGCTTCTGTAGCAGCTGAGACTAATCCTAATCAGCACAGATGTAAGTAGTACAGAGCTGAATAAGAACACTCAAAGTATGTTAACCCTGCTGAAATTTCTTTATATAATGTCCACAATTTTGGAAATACTGCTGAAGCTGCTCCTGTCTTCTCTTGCAGCCTCCACTGTAAGGACAACAGAGTTGCAGACAATATATCCTGCGATGTCAGACCACCTGCTCAACAGCACATTTTCAGCAACTATGACAGCCTAAGTACTACAAAGCGGTGTAAGTTAAGAGTAACTATAGTTCTTACTGCTGACTAGATATTTAATTGCTGGGAGGATTTTTTTTTAATAAAAGTATTTTTATTGTAACAGAGGAACTGTAGTCTCATTAGTTGCACTAATCAGGGCTTGATAAGGAAAATCAGCTTCCATCTTGCCCAGACCCTGAAAGCAAAATATAAACTTCAGAGCATAGTTATTCAGCCAAAGGCATAGAGGTACCTGCTGAGCAGTGAAGCATAGATCTTACAGAGAAAGGAATACATAGGAGATTAGTCCATCTCACTCTAAATTAGCTTTTCATCATCAAGTATGTTGTACTGGGATGGCTTTTGGTCTTTTCCTGCTCAAGTATTTAGAAACACTAATTCTGCAAGGTTTACCAGAGAGCTCAGAGTCAGCTTGCTTTTTGAAGCAGTATAATCTAGTAATCATCAACTTCTACACTGGTTTAGGTAACTCAGATGTTTTAATTTAGTGTAGAAGTTTTGTCTGTGTTATTTTGTATGTAGAGAATTCATCCAGAACCATTTTGGGGTTTATGTACTGAGAAGTTATTAAAAAAATGACCCAAACTACTTACGTTCCACTAAAATCAACAAGGCACATGGGACAGCTGTCCAGAGTGGCAGATGCTCCGCTCTGATTTTCAGTAGTCTTGCAGCTTTCAGTTCCAGGTAGGCTCACAAGAGGCAGCTGCTTCTCTGCAGGCTCGTATCGGGCCTCCCCAGACGAAATACTCCCCTGGTGTGTTTGGTTCTGAAGTTCTTTTCTTTCATTTCCCTTTCTGTTTTCCCTGCTGTTCTGCACCGGTCCTCTGCAGTCCTGTGGAAAGCTAAAAGCCTTCGCAGAGCTTTGTGACAACACCAAGTGGTGTGTAGAACTGTGCTGAGTGAATTTGTATGATTTAGGACTTGTATCCAGTTTTGAAATGGCTTTTGTGTCTTCCCCAGCCATATTTTTGGCTTGATCTGTAACAGTTAAACTTGGCAATTCATCAGTTTGGCTCTGTCTGTTATGTGAATGGTCGACCTGGCTCTGTGTTACCAGATGGGAGCTGTGATCCTCTGCTTTCCCACATTTCTCTTTGCAGAACGATGGGAACGATACCCACTGAAAGTCTTTTGTTCCAACAGTAAAGACTTCTTGTTTCTGTAAGATCTTTTCCTCAGAACTCTATGACACACACACACAAAACATCTTCAACAAATGCAGTTCCATCAATAGATAAAACTGACATTTTACAAATCATGAGAAGGTTAAACTGCATTGAAGGAAAGACCATTTATTTGCATCCAACTCCAGCACTTGTTAAGTAATCAAGAGCTTCCTGGAGTTTACACAGCGTGTGTCTTCCCTCAACATTTCTACATGATACAACAGGGTACTTGCTTACTATGTCTGTTTGAGAATAAAGATGAAACCTGCTGCTGTTCAGGAAAAATTGCTGCTTTGGATGGACTGTATTTTGTGTTATGATACTGCCTAATGCTGTTGGAGCAATGTAATGATGATTGCTGTATAATTAACATCTCTGCTACAGTTTGCCTTTTCTAGTTCCATTCTGTTAGGGAGATGCTACTGCTTACAAGCCATCCATGTACTTACACAGGTTACCTCTTTTCAGGAAAATGTTCTAAACAATTTACCATGCTACAAAAATGCTCCTAGTAAGTTGTCCTTATACTACCTGCCATGCAACACTAAGCTAAACCAACGTGTACTTAAAAGCTATTTCAGATTGCTTCCCTTGTTAACATAATTCAGACTGGCACTTCAGGGTCAGGCTTGATGGGGCTCTAAGCAATGTGATGTAGTGAAGATGTCCCTGCTCACTGCAGGGACTCAATGACCTCTAAAGGTCCCTTCCAACCTAACACATTCAGTGATTAAGGAGTACACAAAGTGCAGAGGAGGATGCAGCACTCTACCTTTCCCAGGAACTCTGGAAAGCTGGGCACCGTTTGCCAATTTGCACATCGTAGATCTTGACCCATGTCTTTCAGTAACAGAATCCATGTTTTTTCACATTCATTTAAGTTGTCTTTTTCAAACCAGGCACATCCACCAGCCAAGGTCCTGTAAAGACAGAGACAGTCCAGTCGTTTGAGGGTGGGAGAGAAGGAAGAAAATACTCTGCACTGTTAGTTTGCCTCTTAATTAATTTGATTTCCCCTCTTGTCAGTGCCAGTTAACTATTCCCAGTGTTCCCACTTGTTACTAATGCCTTGTCCCAGGTCACTCTCCAGGACTGATGCTGCACTGTGAGGAATCCAGAGACAAGCGCTACAGGCCCTCCAGACGTGGCTGAGGGCACAGCTGAGCGCGCTCGGCCTAGGAGGATGTTCACGAACAACAAGGGCTGGGTAAAACAGGGCTTATTTCTGGCCTCCTGCGAGACTCTGCCTGAGGAACGAAAACTTCCATTTCCACGCGTGACGGAAGGCGTGCGGAGGGCGCGGGTCCCTGCGGGCAGCCTTCTGCGGTGGCCCCAGCGTGTAAAGATGCCCCGGGCTGGGGGGGGGGGGGGGGGGGGGGGGGGCCAGCCGCTCCGTGGCGGCACGCGGGCCGGCGGAGGGCAGGGCGGTCCCGCCCGCGAGCCGCCTCACGCGGGCAGGAGCGCGCGGCCCCAGCCCGGCTTGGGCGAGGCTCTCCGGCCTCCAGCGGCCGCGCAGGGCTCGGCGGGTAAGCGGAGGGCGGGCATCGAGAGCGGCTGAGGCGGCAGCCGCTCCCGGCCCCTGCGAGGAGCCATTCCCCCACCCGGCCCGGACTCACTGGCGCCGCCGGGGGGATTCCCGGCCAGGGCTGGGCTCCCGGCTGCGGGGGGGCGGCGGCGCCTTCCTGGGCTTGAGGCGCAGCTTGGCGGCTCCTTCCTGAGACATGGCTGCGGCGCGAGGCCCGCCCCGCCTCCTCCCACAGCCTCGCGCGCCGGGGCGGGAACGCTGCCGCCTCAGAGCAGCCCTCGCCTCACGGAGCGGGCGGGGCGGGGCGGGGCGGCGGCTCTTCTTCCTCCTCCTCCTTCTCCTCCTCCTTTCTCTCTTCCTCCGCCCGGCCCGCCACCAAGGCAGGGCTTCTGGGCGGGCGAGCCGTGGCGCCGGTAGCTTCCACTCCGCCCTCGGCGCCGCCCTAACGGAACGGCGCGGGGTGGGGGAGCAATGGGCAGCCGCCAGCTGCGGCCTGAGGCGGGACCCGCCCTTCCGTGAGGGGAAGCCCGCCTTTTCCCAGCCCCTCAGTTGCGGCCTGCGCCGCGCTGAGGCAGCCGCGGCCTGTAGTACCCTTAGCTGGTAAAGCGCTCGTTCGCCTTCAAAGCCGCCCTCTTCCTATTATATTTGCTCCTTAAGTTCTGTTTATTTCCAGCGGCGTGGTGTATACGGAGCAGCCGTCGTAGAAATGCAGCTGGAGCCGCGGCCGTGGCGGAATGTTCCCGCCTCAAACGGGGCGGCGGTTGTAGGCCCGGCTCACCTCCTCGTCGCCCAGCTGGTTCCTGTCCTGAAGCCAGGATCGGGTTAGCACGGTGTAAGGCTGAGGCCAAAGGTTGTTAATTAAATAGTGAAGTAGGTTGGGAGCCTTTCTCTCATATTTCTCTTCCAGGAGAGAATCAAAGAGGAGGTGATACAGTTTGTCTCTTTTTTTTTTGGCAGGAATATTGGCTGAGTGGTGTGAAATAAAGCACTGTTGCTACTCAGGTAATTTTTAAAATAGACAAATCAGCAACATTTTCAAAAGTAATAAATTACTACAGGCTCTTCATAATTCTGCAACAGGAGATAAAAGGAGCAGGAAGTTACTTTTGCAGATTAAGTTCTTCATAATATATAGAGAATAATTGTACAAGGAAACAATTCTGCTTGCCTGGTAACAGGTGTTTATGAGGGAGAGCAGGTACAGAGCACTCTGTTTCATAATACCAATTTGAAAAGGGTGAAATGCGCTCACTTCTCTCTAACTGTATCTGCAGTGATGAGTGTGGTGAACTGTTTCATCCTTGGCCTCCCTCCTCAGACCAACAAGGACGTGTCAGGACTGCAGTGCTGTAAGGAATTGTTCCTGAGGATTGTGCTGGACACACGGGCCTCCAAAAACATGTTCAGTGGTAGTTCACCTGTGCTTCTAGATGTCTCGAACAGATCTGAACCAGGAAAATGGCAGTTAGATACCATAGTTATACATGTATATTTGAAATAGATTGATGGATTTAACCTGAGAAGTGACAGCCACCTCCAACTGTGTTACAAGCTGAAGATGATGCAGTTAGAATGCTGCTGGAGATCTGGGCGTCTTTCCTACATAACTCAGGTACTATGTGTTTCTGAGAGTCTACACCTATAGCTAGGTATTGTCTTTTACTATACATAACTACATTTTTAAGATTAAGAGAACATTCGTTAGTTTTTTTTAAGGAATGAGAATAAAAATCTTAGAAGTCTAAAGTGTTTGTTTGCTAATGGGAACTGTGTAGGTTTCAACAGTAAATAGCCCAGCTGAAAAATAAAAATAACAAAAGACAACAGTCATAGCAGTGAGCTAGCATTTCTCCTGTGTGATAGGCAGACTAAAATGAGGTTAAAGTTCGTGAAGACAGAAGTTAAAACAGAAAAGTCAATCACTCTCTTGCAGACCAACATTTTCCTGTGTTAATATTTGTGACAGCTGCTGAATTACCAGGACAGTTAGAATATTCTGTTTCTCAATTTTGTTGTCATTCAGAAGCTGCTTCTCAGTGGGATGAAATGAGATTCTGGGAAACAGGTCCTCCTTTCCCTCTTTTCTCCCAAAAGTTCCAGGTGGAGCAAGGTAAGCTGAAAGGAGGCAAGGGTAAATTTGAATCAGAGTATTTTAGGCCTGCAGTGATAAGAAGGATGATGATGGCAGCAGAGGGAGCAAACAGCAAGAGGAAGTGTGTGTAAATAAAGCAAAAGTGTGGATTGAAAGAGATGATCAGCCATCTAAATGGTTGAAAAAAGATGACAGAGGAGGCACAGCAATTTGATTTAACATAAAATGATAAGGCTAACTGAAGAAGACAAACCAAGAAATACTTCAGTTTGGGTTTTTTGCTTGCTGGCCTTAAGGACCTCTATGAATTCGAAGCAACAGCACTGATTGTTGCCACTTGGTGGCAGCAAGCAACATACAAATCTTGTTTCAAAACCATCTGAGGGGCAGTGCAAGCTATGAGATGGAGCTAATGCCTACAGGCCTCTCTACATTATTTCTAGGTGTACCTAGGTTGATGCTTGTTTATGCCACGGGGTTTCTTCTCTTGTTACTCTGATATTAATGTTTGATGTCTTATGACCCCTTGGATACTACTTGGACAATCCTCTGCCCCTAAATCATGCATTGTACCAACAGGTTTATTTGGTTAGATGTGACTTCTGAGGCAGCAGTCAGAAGAGTAGTCTGTTTTTCATGCTGAAGGTGTTGCTGTGTGGTGCTGTCAGTGCTGTGAGTCATGCATTAGAGCGTTTGCAAAAGCTTTATTATGGGTGAGCATAAAAATAGTTATTGTGCAATAAGGGCCACAAATGAAAGAATATATTAAAGAATAGTGAAAATGATGACTGCAGCTGCTGGTTGTAACCTTGCTTCTGTAGCAACTACAGCTTGTAAGTGGTGGGGTTTTGGGGATTTTTTTAGGATAAAGCTTTTTTTAGAATAAAGCTTTTTTTTTCATTGCTATCAGTTTAATGTGTGCCCCCTATACTATATGAGGGCAGGCATGTCAGTGAATGCTCTATCTGCTTCTGTAGCTACCTATAGATTTGAAACTAGATTTCTAGAAATCTTTGTCCGTTAGGTGTAGTCAGTGTATTTCATCTGCACCTTTCCAGAATTAATAATGTCCTTATAGCATGAAGGTGGAGTGCAGAATAGGACCTGTTTTGGGTTATACCATGTTCCACAAGATCATATCTACTGTTTCCTCCACTGACATGGAAATCCTTTTACTTCTTGCTTGACTTTGGGTCTTGCATAATTTAATAATTAGAATATTTTCTGATCTTAGAAAAAAGTTCTCACAGAAATGCAAAGAGTAGTCTTTTATCATCAGCAGCCTTGACTGGATTGAAGCCAGTGGTCAAGAGATTTGAGCTTTTGGAAGCTGGAATGCTTCTACAGATTATCTTTAGGGATTTCCTTGTAAATGGAGTGCCAGCATGTGTATTTATCTATTCCCTGTAGAGTCTCATCAAGCTGCACACGCTTAATCTTTACTTACATGGTCCCTGATTCTTGCTGTAAAGTGGGCCTCAGTTTTAACTTTTGCTCTCAGGAAGAAGGGGCTATTATAACAAATTCTAATCCTTTTGCAATTCCACAATCACTAAAGCCTATAAATTGCCTGCCAAACAAACCAAGCGATCTTTTCCTGGGCTGAGGGAAAGAGGAGAGTGTAAAACGCAGGTGCCAGCATTTGCTGGGGAAGAACTGGTACATTATCAACTAATCCGCCTTCTGCTATTTCTGATTTCCTACCCAACAGCTGCAACATTGAATGAGAGCTTCTGCATTTGGGAAGAATTAGAAAGCCTGGTAATGCAGGGTCTCTATTACAGATACAACAACTCACAGACAGGGAGGAGATTTTTGCTGCCGGTGTAGAATTTGGAGTGCTAGGCATTTTATAGCTTGGAAAAATCGTGATTTTCAGCTGTTGTTATGGGGTAATCAATGAAGAAAAAGAGATGCCATAGTTTCTGCTAGGTTTCTCTCAGAGCCTGATGTAATTGCATGCATGAGATACTCTTTTTTGAAGTAGCACTTTTGAGGCTAAAGAATACACAGTTTTTATTAAAACTTTTTTTTTGGATGGCGACTTATGCTTGCAGATAGTTTTAATCCCTCTAAAATATCTTTGGTTCTGTAGTCCATAGTGATAGCTCCCATATCAGCTAAAAATGTCCAGAATATATTGAGCCTTGCTAAAAAATTGAAACATGATTATGTCTTAATTATTTATCTAATCAGTGCTTAGTTTAGGGGTGGGTATGTTGATAGTTTTTTTGTCCTTGTCGAATAGTCTGTGACTTCACTGAAGGATCAGCATGTCTGTCCCACAGAATGTCCCCCAAATGAAGTACGTTTAGTGGAGCATGGGTGAAAGCCACGGTGAACGGACTTCACAGCATATCTCTTCCCCAGCCTAGTGGCAGCAAGTGTTGCACTGGAAAGAGTGAGTCAATCATATTGGCTCACTCTGTGTAGTGCTAATCACTGTAATGAAATGGGAAAGTCTGAGTATTTTCATCGACACGGTGTATTACAATTCAAGCCACAGAATTATGAAAGCTGTGTAAGACTTCTCTTAGCACAGTCAGGAGACGAAGGATGACATGCAGTTTCAGTTTGAGAAGTGCAGGCTCATTGCTGTTTCAAGAGAAAGCCAGTTGAGTGGAGACGGTTTTGTAGGCTGTCCCTAATTTTAGTTGTAGGTGACATAGTCTTGTCAATGAAGAGTGATTGCCTTTGAAACCTCCTTCCTCTGGTGGTTTACCAGAGCCTGGATTTGTTGATGTGCAGAGTCCAGTATTCATCATTTCAACTCATCTTTCTCTTTTCAAGTACCAGGACAGATCGATACCTGTGTGACTGTGTACAGAAAATCAAGTCTTGTGACATTTATTTGCCAAGATGGGAAGACCTAAAAAGAGGACTAGGGAGACTAGCATGGCATTTGTGGGTACTGGGTTGCCAAGGAGGCATATTGTATTGAAACAGTTGCCTGGGAAACATTTAAAAATACATTGAATGGAAAAGCATATGTGATGTGCCCACAAGTGTTCTGTTTGAATGAAATGCCATGGCTGATGATGGCACCAAGAGACTGTTACTATTACATGTAAAGATGCTGCAAGTGACTTTTTTTTTTTTCCTTTGCATGTGGTGGTGGGTTTTTTCATTCCCATGTCCTGTTTGTGGAGGTGTGCTGAAGGAAAATTGTTTTTGCTCTCAGCCAATGGATTAAAGTAAATGTAGAGAAAGCAGTACATGCAGTCAGCAGCAGCTGGAGATGGTAAGAATGGCTTCATTTAGGCAACCTAAACTAATTGACAAGAAGCCTGTGCATTTCCCCCTCAAAAATAGCAGCAGCACTGCTGAAACTCCTACAGTATAATGATAAATGGTTCTCTGAACATTGCTGGTTTAAATTGTGGTAAGGTTGTATTTGGATCCTCTGACATCGTTACAATAGTACTTACATGTAGACATCATATAAAATGCAAAGTGGTTATGACCAAAACAGGTTGGATAGCAAATATGAAAGTCTTTCACTGACCTAACTCTTTGTTTGGAGCACTGAAACAGAGAGAGATGAAGGGAGAAATTTTCAGGAGATAGCCCAGCTGTCTATCTTCTTCAGATCAGACACAGTTACTGAGAGATAGTGCTGATACAAAAGAATGATGAAGGGAACCGTGTCACTGGAACCAAAACAAACACTTACATCCATCCTTTTGTTTCACAGAAACAAAACTTTTGTCCTATGTGGCCAAGAAACAAGGGAGCTAGCATCTGTGATCTATGATATCCTACCCTGGACAAAGGTTCATCTACTAGTAACTAATGTTCCTTTGGACGCTTAGAAACAAAGATCCAACTCTTGATTTGCTCAAGGCTTAAGAAGCCTCTTTGAGAACCAGCAGATTTAGCTTGGTCCAGCCTTTATGTGGCACAAACTGAGCCAGTAAATTTGGGAGGAGGTCAGTTGACTGGGAAGGAAGGTTTAACTGCCTTTTTTGATAGCAGTATCTCTGCAAGGATGAGTTGCTTTGCAGGAAGAAGACTCTAGGGGCTTAGCTTCTTGAAGATGCTCCTTGCCTGAAGCTGGGAAGCTGCTGTTTATATGTGTGCTTTTCCCCAGTGAGGGAGCATTTTGACTGACAGAGACTGTGCTGACCTTGCTGTCATTGTGGCCAGTGAGGGGGTGCTTTTTGGCTGGCTATCTATTTTGGGGACAAACTGCTCAGTGGTCTGAGGTGATTCTGTGATTGTTGGAAAGCTGTGAATCAGATGAGGTCTTCTGTGTGTCAGTCAACTCCTGGTATCACCCGTCATTCTTCTGGCCCAGTGTGTGCTTGGTTAAATCAAGTCCTGATGTTTCTAGGCCCTGGGGTTAGTGTAAGAGAGGCGGGGAGAATCTGCCTTTCATCTTCATCTCACAGTTTTGCAATGTGACTGAAAACTGTTGGAGAGAATGTTTCAGATCTCAAAGGAAGATTAGGTTTGAAGGCATGAAGCCGTGGGTTCTATGCCCCAGCCTAGAATTGTGCTGAGGGAGTTGTATAATCTCCCTGTACTTTAAAGGATTTTGTCTCTGAATTTAGGATCAAATATGGCTTGAGGTTTTTATGTTTATTTCTTGCTTTCTTGCTGGTTTTTTGTTGCTTTTTTTTTCAAGTGTGTCTTACAGTATTATAGCAGTTTGAGTTGCTCCTGTTTGCTGTGTAGCAGTCCTTCATTTGAAATCAATGTACTAAAGGGATCCACCAAAAAACCCCCCATAAATAATAGCTGTAGTAATTACAGAAGATCACACATCTGGTTTGTGGGCATGAAACCACAAAACAGTGGGCAAAATTACCAATACTAGTTAATGTGGTGTGATGGTATTCATAACTGGAATGGTGTATAACTTAAAATAGAATGTAATTCAACAGATAAGTGTTTATTTCTTCAACAAATATGGAGAGTGGGTTTAGTTAGCTTTTCAGTATAAGGATGCTTTTTGATTTCTTGAGGACTCGCTATTGTTTTAGAAAGAACTTGTAGTAAATCTAAAGGTATGATCAAAGCTATGGAGGCAAGTATACACCTTTTCATGGAGAAGGATATTTTAGTTGCAGCCTAATGGTTTAATAATTTTGTTGCATTCAGGAAATATCATGGAAATATCTTGGAAATACCCAGTATGTCCCCTCTAACCTTCCTAAATTCCTTAATTTTTCAGATGTGTTATTCCTCTGTCCTTCATTAGTGCTTCACTTGATGAAAGAAGTACAAAATGGGAGAAATCTAGAAGATCTGACAGTAAAATACAGGAGAGCCATAGTTTCTTTTTCTTTTTTCCTACATGTCATTGATTTAATTGTATCAGACACAAGCTGAGTTTGGTTTATTTACATTGTCTTTTGCCCACTGAACTGAAACTGTCTTGTGACATTGTCAATGTGAAAGGTCATTCTGCCTGGAATATATCTTGTTACGATGCAACTGCGACACATAGAGATATTAAAGTAGGTGTTTGCCTTCCTTTGCTGTCACTTTTTGCCTCCCAGCATCTGTAAATCAAATCTACTTAGACTACTTCAAGAGGAAAAAAAAAGCTGATGCCTTCCTGCCATATCCAAATAGTACTACTATAAAATGGTAACTTCATGCTACTGTTCCTTTCATGAGAGAATTTTAAATTGGGCTGCTCTTTGAGTATTTTCCCCAGCTGACCCCTCCTGTTCCTGAAATCCACTTGACCAATCCTTCAGTTCATCTCTTCTGCACTCATAGGAATTTGATGCTCCCTTTTTATCAGTGGAAACTTCTCTGAAAGAGATGTGTCGTAGCTGAAACAACATGTTGTGATGCTGGTTTAGGACAGGAAGTATGTTTAGTTAGCTAAAGTAATTACTCTGGTTTGTACCATAGACTGGTTCCATTATTAGCCTGGTTTTTTTAATTAACGTGTCCTACCATACTGGAATCAGATGGTTTATCAGAAGCTTGTGTGGCAAAGTAGCAGCTTCACTGTTCTCTGTGTCTGTTCTGTACCCTGCATAAACCAGTCTATTAGCTTCTCACTGGATCCCTCTGGGTGAGAGTCAACATCACAGAGAGCTCCAAAAAAACCCAAAACCAACAAAAACCCCAAACAAAAAAACCCTGTTAAACCTTCGTGTCAAAGGAAGAGCTGAACCCAGGTCCTTATGAGAAGCTGTTCTTGCTTAATTGGATTGGTTGGAGGTGATGAGATACGATCTATGATCAATGCAGCTTTGTAGGCAGAAATGTCAAATATAGATACATTTAAGTGATAGCTGCCTCCTATTCCCTCTAAAACCAAATGAGATTTAGAGGAACCTGCCTGATGCAGCCTGCTGTATGAGGCTCAAAAAACAGGAGTGATCAGCCAGAAATTGTCTTCAGTTCTTTCGGGAGCAGGTTTTGGGTTTTTTTTTTAATTACAGAGAAACTAGAATTGACATCCCCATTTGCTAATCACATTATTTAGTAAGGGGTGGTTGTTTTTCAGAAGAGTTTAGCTGTTCAGGGATGATTTAATTTAGGAATTAATTCAGGGAATTTCTGCTGCCTGTAGTGTGATGCAGTAAGTCAGAATACTTAATTACAGTGGTCCCTTCTGGCCTTAAAGTAGGCCTTTCTTACCTTATTTCATACTTCTACCTGTTTGAGATGGGACACAGGTGCACAAAAATTAAGGATATTGCCTGAGATAATGCAAGGCCTGGGACCTGAACTCTGGCCTGTTGTTCAGTGGGTCTTTGCTTAGGCATAAGATCTAATCTTCCTTTCAAGGGATATTTTACTCCCAAGGATTTTAAATGCAGTGTCTTTCATCAGCTTTGGTTTCACTAGAAAAAAAATAGAAGGTTGGGATATCTTTCTGAAAGTCTTTGCCTAATAACTCATGTCTTCTAGAGTACTGAAACACAAGTGCAAATATAGTCTCCCCTGCCCCAAAGACGTGCTCTGGCTTTAGTACCACACTTTTAATGACAAACATTCACCTAGTTTACCATATGCATTCTTTTATCTTAGCTGTTCTCTGTGCATGTTAGGTTTATTTATACTCATAATGTATTTCATGTGTGTTAGTTGTAAATATTGTGCTCATAAATCATCCCGGACCATCCAGCCCCAAGGATGGAGACAGCTTACAATAGGTCTGTCTGCTTCAGATTGAGACTCTACTAGTTCTCTGGTTTTTTCATCGCTCGGCTCTCTTAGTGGCCTGTTGCCAGTCTCCTGTCTTACATTAACAGGAATATTATATATTACTGAATTTAAAGTGTTTTTCCTTCAGGACTAGAAGAATGTAATGGAGCATGCATCTGGCAGCATGACATTATTCCTGTGGTGTGCAGCGTGCCCTCCGTGTGGAGAAATGCCCTGGTGGATTTCTGCTTCAGTCTTCTGGGCATGAGGAGCTCTACTGGGTGCACTGAGGTGGGTCTTAGACCAGGTTGGGGATGCGTTATGTCAGGGATTGCATACACATATGTGTATATATAAAAATGTGTAATGAAAAACTGATTCTGCTCCCTTCCCTTCAAAACATTCTCTAAATGAAATACCACAAAAGAGCATAATCCCAGAACTCCATTTCCTTCATCCCACTTCTAGAGCCAGCTCCATCTGTATTCACACCTACTGACCTCACATTTTCATTTGGGAGAT
This sequence comes from Laterallus jamaicensis coturniculus, assembly GCA_022605575.1. Lineage (NCBI taxonomy): Eukaryota > Metazoa > Chordata > Aves > Gruiformes > Rallidae > Laterallus > Laterallus jamaicensis. The sequence continues at coordinate 792,080 of JAKCOX010000081.1, forward strand.
GAAAACTTTTTATACTTGCTTCATAAAATGCTTTTTGGGAATTTATTAGTTCATAAAGTATATGCACGAGGACATATTGATACTGCAGATGTATCTAGGATACGTAACTAGGATTGTTACTTCTCATTGTCAGGTAGTTTCATCTGGACTCCTCTCCATTTGTCCTCTTATTAGAAAGCTTGTCTGCTTGGCAGGAACTGCAAGTATTTTCTGCAGTGCTCCTGTTAAATTATTACCCTTTTTACCGATTTTAAGGATTTTGTGCTCTCAGAATTCCTGTGTTTGCATGAAACAAGGCTGCACTAAATCGCATGGTCTAAAGCAATCAATAGTAAGTTTCTGATATTTTAATTGTCTTGTTTTGAGAAGTTTGAAACGAGCAGAGCTGCAGGGCTAAACTAAACAGAGTCTGTCATACCAAAAATTCTCCAACGGAGTGTATTTCTTCATGGTAGTTCAGCTGAAAACGCCACATTTACTGTAATTAGCACAGATCACGCTCGTGACTGTGCTTCCAATCTTATTTATATATGCTTTAATATGTTTTTAGGTACCTGATTCTTGGAGGCCATGTTATACCACTGTTGTCTGTTGTTTATTCTGGTCTAATAAACAGACTCTTGGTTTGCCTCACACAGTAAAAACTAAACCCCAAAACCATAAACCTACATAAAAAAAAATAATCCTCAGAACAGTCTGTGACCCAGAGCACATGATGCATTTCAGGAGAGCCAGAAAGGAGAATGGTGTCATCACCTGAGGGGAAACAGAAATCAGAAAGAAACGAGGAGGGGAAATTTTGGTGCTTATTTTTAGACTCCGTGGGTGAGTATTATTTTCAGCTTTGTCTACATTAATTTCTGCAGAACACAGTGTTAACATGTGATTAGGCTATCTATGAATAGAGTATCATAATTTCTAGCTGAGGCTAAAGTAATCATCATTCACTAGCAACCCCCAAAGACTCAATATACCCATTTGCACTAGGATAAGGTAGCAGTCAAACATATCTACAGGCAGCATAGATATGTCTGCGGTAGCTAGCTTATAGCTATCTGCTAGTTGAGAAACCAACCTTACACATCTATTTACACCTAATGAGTTCAGAAAGATATGTTTGTGACTGTGTTAATCCTCCATGTAGCTGCAGATACTCCATTCCTGGTATTAAGGTGAGTTTAAAGCTAACATTGGATACGTTTAGGTGGAGCTGTTCTTGTGTCTGTGATACCTTCAGCAACATCTCTGTTTAGCACAAGACTACACACTCGTATGTTTCATTGAAGAATATCTGTTTGTTAATCAGCACTTTATTGTCTCACTATGCTTAAAATAAGCATTTTGTCACATTCAAGAAGAAGAAACTATTGGTTTGCATTCTGCACCATGCTTCATGCTGTCAAGGACTCTGTCAGTTGGCTTTTTTTCCTGTAACTTATTTACAGGGAGAGGGAGCTTGAGATTGAAACATTCTGGTAACAATTTTCACCAGATACATTTTGGATGTGCTATAGAGGTGCCTCTGATCTTTCAGAGAACAAGAGGCTTAATGGCAAATGGCCTCAACTGGCCTGCTAGAGAGGTCCCCTTTAGAGCATCTGATTGCTGGATAGGACAGGGAACACAAAGCTACAATTCCCCCTGTTGTACAGTGAATACAGTGAGAGGAAGGAAAGAAGATAGCATCTTATCGAAGGATCTTCTGGTTTCCTTTATAAACAGCTAGGCAGCAGCTTTACCACTTCCCTCACTCAGTATTAAGCAAAAGACCTTTGAGAGGACAATAGATGTTAGGCCTACCAAAATTCTCTTTGACTATCTTAGGCTGTGTCTATAGTCTAAGTAGCAATAAAAGCTAATACTGCACTAAAGCCAGATGGTTCTAGTTAGCCTGCAATGTGGGCTTTTAATTTGGGAGCAAAAAAGTACAATGGAGTCTGATTTTTGCTTTGAGGAAACCTGCTTTTGTCGCTAGTCCTGAAGCTGGCCTTTTGACTGACTGAGTCATTTCATCTTTACATCACTCCCATACTTTGCAAACTCCCCAGCGGAAGGACTGCTTACTGGCAGTGTTTTACCTTACACAATAAAGACCAGATCTTGTTTGACATGATTAGATATCAGTCATTAAATTTAATAATTTACAGGTATTTACAGTCAGAATGTTCTAAATAAGGATCAAGTACAACAGGTATGTTAAAGGTATTTTGCTAGCTGATACTATAACTGGAGCATTGGGAAAGACAGCAGAGGAAGCCTGATTTTTGCTTTAGAGTAGATAGGAGGAGCTAAATGCTGAAGTCATAAAGTAGTAGTTCCCAAACCAATCTATCCAACCATAAAGTTTATTAATTCCTAAATTCCCATAATCTCTGAGAAGTTTTGATGCTTGTCTGTGGCAAAATAGCACAGCAGTTTGGAAGGATTTGAGGTGAACAATGTACCTCTTCTGCAGAAGACTGCATTTAGCTTTTGAAAAAGACTCCTATAAGCTTATTCCAACTGCTTAGGTCCTTGGGTAGTTTACTGTTGTGAATAGATTTGGTTAGGGTCTTTATTAAATGCCATATATAACAGCATTTAATTATGGGTATATATATTTTAGCCTGTCACAAAACACATCCCATTGCAGCCTCTTTAATGGAATAAACCAACCCAACAATCCTCAAAGCAAAGAAAGCTTTCTTAGGTCAGGTATACATTTTTTTTGCCGTGGAACATAGAGCAGCTTATAGCGAATGTTCAACTCTCTTTAATAGAAAAGAAAGCTGTGACAGTTTAGCAAAATGCTATGCAGAATTATCCATGTTTCCAGTGGGTTTGGGCTTATTTATTCAGCTTTATTCTGCAGCAGCTTTTTCAGAAGATTGTGAGGGCCAGGAATGTACAATTAAGTCTTGTTTTGAATCATCCAACTGAGAACAAAATCTAGTAGAAAGAAGCTATTTGGGTTGCAACATGTCAGAAGCATATTGATATAATTATCCTTAAAAGGAGATACTGTAGGAAATAGGATGGATTAAGTTATTACAAACATTTGTGGAGTAAAAACACTATTAAAGCATTATAAAGAGTCATACAACCAGTGAACCAAAAGTGTAAAAACAACGCTTTGGAAATGAATATTTTCCCAAGAAAACTTTCCAGTAAGAACCTGGGAAACTGCACTTTTTCTTGTGGGTGAAAAAAAAGTTACATTCCAACTTTAAAGAGACAGTGCTTCTGGAAAACTTACACATTCAGAACATACTCTTATCTCCTTAAAAACTAAGAAAAAAGAAGTTTAAGGACTTAATCTAATTTTTTTTTTTTCCCCAGTGTATGCCTGTTATTCTTCTTGTGTGTTTTTCCATGTGGATGGTAAAAGTAGATGGGACAGTTTCAAAACTGCTTCCAGTAGATTTCTTTTTCGGACTCCTGTGTGCTTGTGGTATTGCTGCTAGTGGAAAAATAATAATAAAATCACTCTAGGGAGCAGAGTGCACAGCATATTTTGTTGACATTTTAACATGTATGTTGGTAACCCTTTTTCTACCCCAGCTTTTGTAAGCTTGCTTTTGGAGAGGACCAGTGTACTTTGCTAATGGACTGCCTTGCTAATGAAATGAGAAACTTTAATTGCTGTTTCAAATCCAGCATGTGCTAGTAGCAACTTAATGGTTATTTTTAAGTGATCCATAAACAAACAGTTACGTGGTCTCAGATGTGTTCCAGTCTAAATGACAAATTCAATTGGTCTTAATTGGTTTCCTTGGTAGCTCTCAGAAAATCTCAGAGAGAACCTTGACTAGTTTGTTTTAATATTGCTCATTCCTTTGACTTTTGCTCGTGGTTCTTGGAAGTTTCTCAAGGCACTGTTGATTGAAACATACTGTTGAAATAATGTAAATGTGAAGTCCCACCCTCTTGCTGACAGAACTGGACCTTTTGTGTAGACAAAGAACTTCAGTGTCCAGGGCTGTCATGTCTGATATCCTTCACTGGCAATAAATGCACAGGAAAAAAGAGAAATAGTGCAGAAGCAGACCCTTCCTGCTTCAGCAACTTTTCTGTGCAGAAGTGCAGACTTGAGCTTATAACATGTACCATCAAGCACAAATATATATATATGTGTAACATTGTACTGTATTGAGACCATGGAAGGAGTCAGAAATGATGGGATATTTGTATGACTGGCAAGAATATCCATATTTGCTACAGTAGTGATCTTTAAAAGAAAATATAGCAACATCAGTGAGGAAACAAGAGAACCTTTTTAACTCTTGGTGGTGCAGGAGGAACTTCTTTATTGGATTGGTGCCTCTTGAAGTGTCTTAAACTTTTCTGAGAAGCATCTAGTCGTGGCCAATGTTAGGGAAAAGACAGTGGACACTATATGTTATACATTCCAGCAATTCCTGTGCTGAAAATACCACCAACAACATTTGATGCCAAGACACAAAGGGTTGGTCCCCCAACTGTTGTGGCTCAGAGAAGGAAATTTTTGATAGAGGAAAAAAAAAAAAAAAAGACCTGACTTAAGATGTTTAAAATTGCTTGTTCCAGTGGGATATTTGACAGTGTTACTGCATCAGCAGCAATTTATTTTAATCCAGTAGTGGCTACCCCCCTCCTCCCTGCCTGCCCTTCTTTTTTCTGGCTTAGCTAGCTGTACAAATTACTCAGTTTTCCTGTGTAGAAATTCAAACCGAGAGAAAATAATCCAACCTCTGGATTTCTAAATTCAAGTAGCTTTTAAATCAGAAATAGTTTTGAAGCAAGAACAATAATCTTTCTGGTAGTGGGTGGCATAAAGAGACTCTTTTTTCCATTGAAGGCTTTTTCTTTTAAATGCATTTGATTTAGATTGATTTAACTTCGTGTAGGAATTGAAAGTCTGACTGAAACTTCCTGTTCTGAGTTGTGGCTTAAGCGAGTTGCTGGATGAATATGTCTTACCATTCTTGTATCCTCTCTCTTGCATAATGATCCTTGATTCTGATGAGTTTCCATCGCATGCGTGGGCTTGACGAGGCAGTGCACTCACGACTGGTTAAAAGCACAGGAAATCTGCGCTGCTATCCAGACGTCCTATGTTTAAGAGAATTGCCTCATTTATCTCTCTTGCCTCCGTTTTTCAGTTCAACATAACTTTTGTAATTGCTTTGAAACCCTGATGGAAGACTTGTTGAAATCTTTAGATGGAGGTTATACATTCTATTCTATCAGGGGCTTCTTTACTGAGCTGGTAAATAGCCTCAGTACTTGGAAGTGGAAATATTCTACCTTGTCTTTCATTCTCAGAACCCACTTGATTGTTCTTTCAGTAAATTGGTACTTCTCCTGTTTCAAGTACTTCTTCAAAGATTTTGAGGAATGCTGTAAGTTCTCTGTGACAGTTCAGACCTAGTCCTCCCCTTTGAGCTAAGTCATGTCAAGCAGGTTGGCACTGGAGGTTTCCCTTAAGTTAAAGCACATGAGAAACAGTTCTGTCTTTCCAGGCTCTAAAAGTGATAGCCTTTAAGTTACAGCAGCATCTACAGATGTTTCCCCCTTATGACTATTTGTGTCAACAGGAAATGGCCAATATGCATAGTAGCTTCCAAACTTAAAACTTCTGCAAGCAGTACAGAAAGAAAGCAGAGGCTGCAGGTATGCTGGTAGCTACCAGCTCAGGGAAAGGTGTCTGTGCTCCAGACTTAATTGTACATGAATATATTGTTGAAAGAGCTTTTGTGTGGTTTTGGCTGGGCCAACAAACACCTTCCCAGAGCTGTTGTGAGCCGAAGCCCATTCATACAAGGCATTTTGAATTTGGATATCTTGTTTTAGGTAGAGGTGGGGAACTTGATGTCGTGGATGTGTACTGTGGCCACGTGGCATGAAACCCTCCCACAGGACCAGCTCAACCCGATCTATGCACAGTATCTGAAATATAGGAGCAAAATAGGTAGCTTATGTTGACTATATGATGCCATTCATTACAAGCTACATATTGAAGCCCATGTGCTAAATATTTCTAGATTTTTTTCTTTTAATCTAAACTGATTGTTTCCACTGAACTTAACAGTTGCTACTTTCTTACATTTTTAAGACATTTTTCCCATCTTTCCCTGAGTCAATTAATAAAAGCTAGAGGTCAGAGCAGCTCTTCAAAAGGAAAATGTGCTGGTTTTATCTGTTCTCTGAATCATTTTTCATGAAGAAAATAAACAAGAAGGAAAGAATCTTTGAATCTTTTTAGTGTCATGAAAAGCATATAAAAATAATTCCTTTATGTCTTTGAGTGTATGCTGTTTTCAAGATTCTCTTACTTTTTGAAGAAAGTCTTCAGAATCTTACTGATTATATTAACCTTCTGGTTTTATTTCTGCAGTCTAGATTTCTAGTGCCTGGGAGCACTGAGTCCATTGAGAACATTTGAGACAAATCTTTTGGCTTGTCAAATAGTGTAACTCAGGGATATGGTTTAGAGTAGGACAGGAATGGTTGGACTTGATGATCCTAAATTGTCTTTTCCAACCTTGTGATTCTGCGTGATCTTGTTATACCAAATCCAATGTCTGTGAAACATCATTTTAAAGATCCAAATGTTAGTGAAGGCAGTTAGCATAGGGTTAGTGAGCTCAACATTTAGCTTTACAGGGTAAAGTGGGTAACGTTTGTTTTACTATAGAGCATCAGCTACACAATCCCTTCTGCTGCAGTGTGGAAACCTTTGTGCTCTGCCACTTAAAAATAAAATACTAAGCATAACTGTGTGACTTACCTTTCCTTGGCTGATCTGTGTTCGGTTTAGCAGCACCTTAGAGAGAGCTGCCCACCAGCTCTGTGCCAGTGTCATGTTTCTAGAGACTATACGCTCCCTCGGAGCGTGTTGTATCTAACGAGTCAATATTGTTTTGCTCCTATACACAGAGTCCCCCTCTGTGACTCTGTCAAATATTAGTGAAACCTGTATTTTATGATTGGTGCAGTTACTGATTTATCTCTTGTATTGTTTATCCCACTGGGACCATGTTATTTTTTCAGACATGACCTCCCTTGCTCGCAAACCACAGCTAATTTGGTCTTATTTCCCTCCCTGCCCCCTCCTTCTGGCATGCTAACAGTGATTCTAACTGGCTGTTAACTTCTACTCTGCAGTTGTCACCCAGGCTTTCCAAGTTAAATATTGCAAATGAAAATTAGAATATACTTGGCACTGTCTTCAGCTGGAGGTGCCGTCTGCACTTTAAGAGGTGATGGTCATTACCAAATGTCAGCTTGGGAGAGATTCAACAGATGGGAATGCTGGTTTAGATTATCTGCCCATGTATTTGTTTAGACAGATTCATGGGCACTTCAAATGCCTTTGGAAGCCAGCATTCCAGTACACTGCAATGCATAACACTGGAAAGGAAGGGAAACATGGAAGTATAAGGAAGTGTCTGTAGTGTTCATGAGCAGCTTTCAAATAAGATTTTGAAATTGCACAAACAGTGCATATTCCTATTTGCTTAAACTGTGTAAGCAGGCTGTTCACTCAGGTGACTGAGACCAGTGCAAACAAACTCAACTCATCACCCACCTCCGAAAACAAGGCAGTCAGACCTTCTAGTTAGTTATTGGTAGACATCTGTGGGAACAAAGTGTCAGGAATAGCAGTTGAAACTTTTTAGAAGCAATTTTTTCTTGCTTTTCCTAGAACTAAAATAAAATGAGAACTGGGTCTGTGGCCTGGCTTGTCTCCAGAGGAATTTGAGGGACTTTGTTAATTTTATAAGGAAAACATTGGGTAATGGGCAAAAATGTCAAAGCATCTATGTGAATTTGAGTTTTTCTAGCCAGCCCTCCTAAGAACCTCGTTGTTTTTGCTGCTGATTGAGAAGTCTCTCTTCACAGAGGCAATTTAAATTAGTAGCTTCTTTTGATGATGGGTTTGAGAAGGAAAAAGAAAAAACGTGGTGCAAATTACTTGCTTAACATAGGTAACACATAGGGCCATGACAAAGCTGTCCTATTTCCAGCACTACATAATATCCAGGAGACTTTCCTCTTGTAATACACAGCTCTTTACGTGCCCCCATGTAAAGCTCTAACAAAAGAAGTCCTTTTGCATGTTTCTACTTTATGGAGGAAGGAAGGGAAAACTGACTTGCTGGAAATGACCTTGCCAACATGGAGAAGAGTCAGAGATTCAACTCTGAAGTTTAAGTCCATCGTGTCACGTGTCTTCATAATTGTCTACAACTATAATAAAAGTGTCAAGGGTCAGAGTGCAGGAAGTATGGAAGGGAGGCATGGCAAAGTTTACATATGGATAAATAGCAGCTGAATCCTGAACATAGACAGCTCCAACGTGCCCAAGACTGAACATTTCAAAGTAAGCATTCTTACTGATATGGTTAGTCACCAAGCTCTTTTATGTATGAGCGAAAAATGAAAGGCAGTATAGATCTGTGTCATATACCTCTGCTGTCTTTCACCTAGATGTGCTCCCTGTGGAGCTTCTGTAGGCCAGCACAAAATAATCTGCATTGATCCAAACAGTCTGTTAATTTTCAGGGTATAAGAAAACTAAGCCTGGCGTTTCTGTATCTGACTAAGCTTTTCTTTTTAGGCTTGAGCACAGGAAAGACTTAAAACCTAATGTCTCAGTTTATAGTGCAAATAATATTCTGAATCTTACAGGTCCGTAACTTTTTGTGTAAAGCTTTCCAACTGTTTTCTCTTGATAAAAGACTTAGCTGGGCACCAAGAGATAAGACTGTAGGACTAAGAAACTGCTGACTTACTCTTGTAATCTTCCTGCACTGCATTCCCAAAGGGAGGTTATGGATAGGTGTAACTCTGTCCAAGTTAATGTTCTAATCCTTGAATTCTATTCAATTGCTCAGCCATTGAATTTGATGAAAATTTTGGGCACCTGACACAAGGTTCAGTTTATATATATTTATATATATAGGCTTTTGATTCCTGGCAGATTGTCTGTGTGGAGCTCAAATTGATTAACTTAGTGCTGTTACACTGCATCTGAGTCTGTTGTGTTCTAAGAGCAAACTTGACTGGAATCTTCAGTGATACCTTTTGGAAGGACTCTGGACTTTCAGGATCTGTGATCCAAATCAGGAAAAAGAGCCCGGATCAAACATGATTTATAGCCTCAAGAATTGTCTTCAGTATTGCCAGCTGAGAATGGCAATGGGTTTGTGATAGCCTAGAGCTATTCTTTGCTTCTGACCAAGTATGCTATCCATGCTCCTGCTGAGATAAAGGCTTGTCTTGATGATCCAGAAAACTCTAATTATATAGACAAAAGAGATAAAGTTAAGACAAATTAATTTAAAATGGAAAATTGGTTAGAGAAATGGAAAAAATACATACAAATGGTTAGAAGCACCTAAAATCCCATGTGGTGCGATGACTGTTAAATCAGCTAGCAATTTTTTATGAATGAGAAATCTAATAAGGAAGGGAAACCAGTTAAAACTTGCCCTAGAGCAACTGTAACTTCTACACCTCTTTTTTTGGTTCATAAACACCTCTGTCTCCTGCAAAAATACTTGAGAGGATACTTTTTAATATGGTTTGCTAAGTTTTGTTGCTTGACTTCATTGTTCCTGCAAATCAGCAAATGAATTCCATTTGCAGTTCAATTTTTTTCTAAGACAAGGAATGTTTATGCCAGATTCCTGTTCCTACCTTTACCCTTGAAACACACCATAGGAACGTACAGCTGTGGGAAGATCTCATAGGACCAGACTATGATGCATATTTTGCTAGTGCTAATGCATTCAGTAATTTCAGTCAGATGTTGAATAGCACTTTTATCTCATGCTTAATTGTTAAATATAATCAGTGAAGCTGTTAGATGTATGTCACAGTCCTTTTGCCTTAACTTCATCTGACTATCATTCCATTCCATAGCTGTCCCATAACTGATTTATACTTGACATGGCAGGTAAGACTCTCACAGCATCCATTCCAGTTTGGTGCTGGGTCTTTGAAGTCAGATTTTTCCCTAGAGTAGGAAAGAAGAGCAGGAGTTCCCCTTAGCTGAGGCATTTGGTGGTTTTGGGGTTGTTTTGGTTTTTCTTGTTTGTGCAGAGGTTTGTGATTTCTTAATATTCCCCACTGTAGTGAAGAGGCCAGTGCTGTTGCAAAGTACAGAAAGAAAATAAGAACCCTGGAGTAGAAAACGTCTAAAAATCAGAGAAGACTATGGAGCTGGTGAGAAAATGAGAGGTGACATGAGAACAGGAAGGAAAGGGGAAGGTTATGTCATTAGGGACTGGAATTCAATGTTTTGATGAAACTCCATGGATACAGGAAGGAGCAGGGCGGGTAAAAATAGCTAAATGAAAATGGTATGAGTTCCAAGAATTCAATGCTGAAAAGAAAGAAATATATGTTCTTGCTTAAAAGCAGGCAGAAAATGGTCTGGTTTTATGAAGCATTAGAAAGAATGAAGGAGAAAGGGGCAAAATTTGCTGACTACAATTTCTTTCTTTTTTTTCCTCCTAAACAAAGCTTGAAATTTTGTGGTGTTATACACATTTTATCCAAATCCTCTGTGGCTTGTTCCCAAGAGACACTTTTTTCAGTAATGTCATCTCATCAGAAGACCTTGGAGGTTGTTCAAATCAGAGAGGTTTTTTTGGGCTGAGCACATGCTAATGCTTACAGACACAAAATTCCTCACTTCCTGACTGATACAAAACACTACTGATCATTGTATGAGAAAATGGCCATAATGTATATAGAATAGTTTACTTTTCAGGACTTAAATTTGCCCAAAGTCAGCAAGTGATTAGACTGAAGACTTCTTTTTCTACTGAATTGTATATGTTCCCATCCCCCTCCCGGAGATTCACATCTTATCTATCAAACAGAAAGCTCTTACTACGAGAAGAAAGAAAATCAACCAATTTACTTCCTTAGATTTTGGGTTTGTTAATTTCTGAACAGATGGTAACATACCACAATGGAAGTTTTATAAAAATTTCCATCTTTTAACTGAGCACAGGCCTGAAATTTTTCCCTGGTGAAAATGCAGAGCGTGAGTCATTAAACATGCTCTGTGCTATCTGCCTGGGCTTTTCACTTACTGTATTCAGAAGAGTCAGAAAGCCGTTCCATTACAGTAACTGCTTCCCCCCACCTCCACCTGGGCAAATGGCCAATTCCATCATCTCGCGCTCAGCAGTATGAACAAGGAAGGTACAGTCTGAGGAGGGGATGTAATGCACAGGCCAGAGGAGAGGCATTGCTCCCCAGTCCAAGAGCAGGAGGCAATTTCTAAAGCTTAAACGATTGTCAAAAGGAATGGCTTGACTTATGATTTCTCCAGTCTGGTCTGAATTCACTAATTGAGAAGTTAAAGCCTTGTTTTACAAGTGTGAGGTTACATTGCCTGCAGAGTGTTCAGCATCTGCTCCATCTTGCCCCTAAATTATCATTATGGAGATAGAGTCTTTGTTTGGACTCCATTTGAAATTTAGCTCTGATTATTATGGGACAAATAAGGCCCCAGAGATGCTGAGTGGGGTTTTCTGCAGGTTTACTGATTTGACCTTGGAGAGATAGAGAAGTTCAAACTCTCCAGTCTGTAGTACTGTTCATCTTGGTGAATTTATAGAACTTTGCTGGCAGGAGAATAAAAAGGGATTTTTACATTGAGGCTTCAAGGCATTTGTAAAATCCTTTGGTTCTCTTCAGGGCCCTGACTGCAGTCTCTGATGCCCAGTCCTCAATATATAGCATATTCCTGAGGAGTGCGGTGCTCATCAGATTTGTCAGCCTGCTGTTTCTTGTATTGGCCTTTGTAACACATGTAGATCAAAATTACCTTGGAGAAATCAAATCAGGGTGTGAAATTTGCAGTCTGGAATTTCCTTTGTATAGTGTCAAAGTGGAATCTATACCCATTTTGGAGTGGAGAGGTGAAAAAGGCATGAGATGTATTGCCCTTAATTGCTTACATGAACGGGTGTGTTAGAAATGCAGAAAGATGGATGGCTGGATGGATGTATCCTGTTCCATGGTCTCTGTCATTCAAGAAAAGATTAGTTAATTATTCTCAATCTGTGGGATATTTAGTGACATCTAGAAGAGAGGTGAATGGCATCTTGTTGGATGGCAAGAATAATGTAGAACACAATTTCCCCTGAAGAAATAGCACACATACCTTATATAATGAATGAGCTCATTTTGCCTGTGTTTGCCAGAAACAATAAAAGTTAGAAAATGTCCCAGTAATTAAAATAAAGTGTTACCCAGATTTATGGTGAGAAATGCGAAATGTCAGGCAATTGAGTGCAGCTCCACACTCACAAATAAGCTTCACATTCGGTAGAACAGGTTGTATTCATTACAAAGAACAGTGTGGGTCCAGTGCTAGCCCCAGAAGGCAATGAATGGTTTCTCCTGCTCAGGGAAAGAAAGTAGAGGGGAAGGAAAGGTGCCAGCTGGAATATTAGCTGATGGATCTTGGGTCCTAGTGGTAATGCTGCAGTATGCACGGTACAGACATCATCATTGCTTCAAGATGGGCTTTGGGTTACATGACGGAGAGTAGGAAGAATGGAGAGAGTCCCATTCTCAAGCCTGCTGCATGCAGAGAAGAAATCTAGAAGGAATTTTTGAAAGGGTGGAGATGAAAAGGGGAATCTAAGCAAGACCAGCCTTTCCTGCAATCCTTCCTTCCTCAGTCATTGCTTATTACGTTTTTTAATACCTATGCACAGTACAGAAGCCTATGAATATATGTTTATCCTTTGTGTAAATTAATCTTATACCCTGCTGATTCTGGAGACTATTTTTTTTGTCAGAGGGCCATGAAGGACAAATGAAGTGTGTCTAATCTATATATGTAGTATGCATATAGACTTAGGGAATATTGAAAGTGTAAGACTGTTGGAAGCAGAACTGAAAATCACTGAAAGTCTCCTGTGCAGGCTCATTTGAGCAGTACCCATGCAAGTCACACTGAAACACTACAATTGCCTTTCTGCTCTGTATAGCTAGAAGAGTGTAGGCTGCTGAAACATCCTTCTGCTCTGAGATGGGGGTTGTGATATTGAGAACCTGCTGCATTAACATCTCCTCTTGCTTGCTTTTGCACTCCTCTTTTCTGACATAGCTAATTAAAAATTGAAGAAACCTGAAACACAGAAAACTAGTCTGACAATTTAAGCTGTCTAGAACCTAAAATGTTAAGTGTCTCGTCCTGAAGAGAGAAGGGAGCAGTGTTAAGTCACAGACTCTTCAGTGAATGCCAGTCTTGTGGAGACTTTCATTACCTGGTTGTACCAGACTAAAAGCATCTGAAGTATCTGATTCAGAAAACAGCCTGTTTTGCGCACTGGAGTATGAGAGTGGTTGTATGGACAAAACAAACCCCTCAAACCCTCTTTCAGTGATGGATTCCCATCTCATACCAATTTCACCTGGGAATACTTCTAGGAAGTATCAGTGGAGTTTTGTTAGAAAAAAACCCAGTCATTAAGTTACAGTAGTTGATTTTAACTTGGTAAAAGGTTTGGATTCTGATAAAGATCCGTGGGGTAGCCTTCAGCCAGTTGTAGATCCCCTCTGTTCCTCACTTCCACATCTGTAAAAGACCACATGAATTTGGTTTTTTCATTACACTCTTGTAAGAAAAATCTCATTATGCTAATGAGGTGTGCTTATGCTTTAATCACAGGTTCATTCAGAAGGTCCATAACTAAAATAAATGAGATCCACTGATAAGAATTTGCGACAAAGTCGTAGAAATTCCAGATTTTTAGGACAGCATGTTCTGAATCACTGAAGTGATGATGCAAGCACTTATCTCCATAGTGTGCCTAGCGCCCTGCGTGTTATTTATAGGAGACACAGGCCTTTAAAATAAACTGCAGGTTCATATGTCAGCCCAGCAGATAGAGGATCACTTTACAAGGGGTAGATATCATAAATTTCAAACAGACCTTGGGGCTCATTCCCCACCATGACTTCAGATCTTATTAAGACTCCTGTAAAGTATGCACCACAGAACATAAGAGACTAGAATCAGAAGCCTTAGTGATAACCCAACCAGCAGCTAATAAGGCCTTCCAAAGACTTTTTAGTAAAGGTTCTTAGGCTTATCAATATTATTTGCAAAATATGGGTGCCATGATGATGAGAAATTTTCTCAAAGATGGAAGATATTAGAGAGAGTTGTGAATTCCCTGAGTCGGTGAGAGGCTACTGCGAAGGGAATGTCTGGCCTGAGAGTTGCTCGTGGGTTTCAGGTGAAGTGGAAATGAGGCAGTATTAATCTTACCCTCCTGCAAGTTGATACATGCTAGTTGTAGAGCCCAGCTCTGTTGCCCTTTTACTCACCACAGCAGCTGCAGCAGATCAAATCAGTATTCCCACAGCTTCTCTGCATGATAGAGTATGTGTGGGAGGGCAAGGGAGGGGAGTTAACCCACTTTGTTTTGGTGAAGCTCAAAGCTGAGGTTTTGCTGATCAGTAAGTCCTGCAGTGTGAGGTTGGCACGCTCATTTCCTTTGATACTGTTTGCTTTGGGATACACTAGATGGCTATAAGCCCAGAGCTAGGGGAAATACGTTCCTCAAGTTTAACTTTGTCTTAAATGTGTTGATTTTTCTGCTCTAGAATGGTGATAGTGACTGGTTGGTAATAGCCCATGTAAGAACTGTGCAAGGAGGGTGTGCTGAGGGTGGATAGCAACAGTTCAGTTGCCTTTTTACATGGACAAGGCTTTGGCTTGGTATTATTATCCCTTTCTCTGTTGGATGTGCGTACTGTGGCTTGTTTGCTGAATAGGCTCAGAAATGAAAGATTCTGTTCTGCATTAATGACAAAGTCTGTGCAGCCCTGAGTCACCTTAGCAGGACTAATCTGTAAGCTCCTTTGGGAAGCCCAAGAGTTCTAGCTTGAGCTTGTATTCCTCTCTCTGACTCTGACTTTTTCCAGTAAAATATTTTTTATTGGCATTAGTAAGCATGTCTTCTTTTTTTTTAATTTTTTTTTTAAATGAGGTGTTTGGCAGAGTCCACTGGGGCATGTAGGTACAGAATGTGTGGGTGGGAGGAGCAGCTCCCAGCAGCATACCAGGCAACTTAGGACAAAAAATTCAAAAAGATGGAGAGCTCTTTTATTTGCTTTCAACAGCTACTCACCCCCTGCATTTCCTGATGATTTCTTGCAACTTAAATATGAATTTTAGGTGTGAGAGGAAGTCATGTTTTAAGCAGATCATATGTTCTTTACTTACATTAATCATGGATGTATGCCCATTAGTCAAACTCTGACAATTCAGGCCAGTTCTTAAGTTCGTTAGAGTAAGACAGCTTTTGTTCTGAGTGGCCTGCTGAATTGTGTTAGCATGGTAGCTGCTGTCCTGGCCAGCACTAGGGACTTCTGGAGCAAAAAGCATCAGTTGCTGTAACCTGAGCTGAAAGGCTGAACGTTATCCTGGATGATTATCCTGTGAGGATCAGGAATAGTGAGGAATACAAGATGTATATTGATCAAGAGGTTCTGTACTTTGGAAAGAAGTAGAAGATATAGAAGAAGATAGGCTATGGAGCCAAGCTTAACAGGAACCAAGAACTGTGACTGAGGTTAAGAAAACAGTGAGTACATACAGTTACAACTCACATCTTTCAAGTCTTATCTTAAGGAATCACTTCAGAGATTTGGTTGCATGTCCTAACTGAAAATCATGACCACTGGGTGCTTAATGTTACAAGCTCAGGTCTGATCTTCATCGCTGTAAGGCCAATGTTATGATCTTTAAAAAAAAAACAAGTTAGGAATCATTCAGGCATGTTTAGGGGGTAAAAAAGAATTACTTTAAAACTCCCTAAGGATCAGAAAAAAGGCCTGCATTTCTTGAATTGTTCAGAGGCTCACTGCAATAGCACTGAGACAGAACATGGGACTTAGGAGATGGTGGTACAATTGTCTCAACTTCCACAGGTGGATTCTGGAAGTTCGAATCATCCATGGTTTCTCCCAAAAGGAGACGGGATTAAGCCCAGTAAATGACAAGGTGTCTGTTTCTTCGGCCTGTGGTGGAAAGGCCTGCAGAGTAGGACAGTGAGCTGAAGTGCATACTTGCCTGTGCCATCAGCAAGTGGAAAAGTTCCATTTGGTTTTGCTGCTGTTTCCATCAGGCCAGAGACAGTAAGTGCAACACACTGCTGTTCTTTTACCTGTTAGTAACTTTCTAAATGCTGAATGGCTTTATGAAGAGAAAATGATCACTAAACCCTGAGTTCATTAGCTTATAGATGCATGTAATGATGATTTTCCTTGTAGCCAGAAGACCCCCAGTGAGATTCCCAGAGGGTGCCCTGGGATCACCAGAACACAAGGTTCAGCTCTAGCTCTGCTACCCCTGGAATTCCTCCCACTGGAATGACCTCCCACTTATCCTTTTATCCAAGGTTATCTTAAGAAATCTTCACCACCTGCCAACTCATGCAACTCATCAGAAAGCTTTACATCTACCTATAAGCGTCCCTTCCCACTTACAGTCTCACCATTACCAATTTTGGTTTTACTGCTCCCAGAATAGATCTAGCCACTACCTGGAGCACAATAGAAGCCTAAAAGAATCTTATGAGCTTAGTATGTAAATCAAACCTGTAACAGGTCTGTATGAAGTGTAGCATAGGGGGTAGATATTAGAGGCTGTGCAGCATCCTAGAAAACTGTAGGACTTCGTAGGTGGTAAATAGCATAGAAGGCCCTGCTTCCTCACTGAGCAGTTTGACCTGAAAAGCATTGTGTGAAAAGTTGATTTTTCTATTGGTTAAAAAAAAAGATAACGTTTCTGTTGGTTTGAGTCCATTGCTGACCTTCTCAGACAGTGAAATTTTTTGTTTGGTTCATCTTAAATACAACCAATTCATGAAACTTTTTTCTTCATTGTGACTCTAAAGAGGTTTTAAAATTCACTTATTTCACAACATCTAGGACAAACATGTACAAAAATTGTGGTCTCTTTAAATGTTTTAACATTTCTATTAGCCAGAAAGAGAAGTTGGCACGTATTTGTGAAATAATTTTCTATAAGAGAAAGCTGTGTGTTGATGAAAAATTTAAATATTCGGTTGAAAAAGACCACCTGACTCTCAGATAAAGTCTTTTTCAACAGTTTGGAACCACCTTCTGCAGGCTCTGGATAGTTTGGCATTCCCCAGTTTCACTGTAAGGGAAATGATCAATGAAAATGATGACATTTAGCAGATGGTCTCTCAGGGAAAGGAGGGAAGGAAATACCCTGGTCATGCAGACACTGCCTTAATTCACACAATTAGAAATGAGGACGTACAATAGAAACGTGGAAAACTTAGATGTTTGCTACTATAAGGAATTTTCTGTCTAATGTGAGCTACAGCAGGAATTCTAGTGTGTCACATTTGCACCCATGCTTTTCTTTTTCTCTTCCTTTCCTTCTTTACAATCCTCACACTCTGCCCTTCCCAAACGTTCTGTCAAAAGCTGCGATACGCAGCGCAAACCCTGACGATCCCCGGTTCTTCCTGACTAAGCAGGCATCTGAAACCAGAGGGGGACTGGGGGAATTTGTTTAGAATATACTTTTCATATGCCTATATAAACATATGCATAAACATAAGTGCAAATGGAATGTGTAAAAGGTGGGACATGATGCTTGTGAGAGGCACTGAGTTCTGCAAATGAAGGCGATGGGGAGGGAAACGAATTGCCTGTTAAATATGGAAAATGGAGTCTGCTTTTTGTTCTGGGCCTTAGGAATCTGTGGGTGGATTGGAACTGGCAGGCAGGGAGCAAACACCCACCCACCATAGGGCTGTGTGGTTCAGAAGTTTACAAGAGTGTTTGTGTTCCAGGAGCTGTTGGCCTTGAAGCCAATGGAGAGGGGGAGGAGAAGAGGGAGAGAGTGAGAAAAACACTGTGGTGTTAGGGCCCTTCCTCTGAGATATTTTTCCCCTCTCCTTTCTCCAGCTAGAGGGCTTTGGAACTGGAGCAAGACAAACAGTTACTGGGGGAAAGATTAATACGATTTTAAGATGTGCAGCACTCACAGTCCGTCATCAGGGGAGGCAGCGACTTCAGAAGTCACTGCCACCTTAATCCCAAATGACAGCTCTCATCACTCCCCCTCCTCCTGCCCTGCTGCTGTTTTAATTCTGCAGAGTCTGTAGGGTAGAAAGAAATGGAAGTTTTACTGTATTGTTACTGCAGGAGTTGGAACATTTTTTTCCCCTCAGTCATGAATTTAGGTTGAGAAGCTGCCACTCTAATTGGTCACTCTCTGGGTATGGCAGATACAGAAACTGAGGCACAGAGAGACGAAACAACTTGCCCAAGGCAACAGGAAGTCTGTGGGAGATCTGGGAATAGACCCCAGATGTCCCGAGTTTTCTGTCTTAACCACAAGACCATCCTTCCTGGCTTTTTGGTAAGACCCCTCAGCTTCAGGAATTCTGTTTATGAATTCCACCCATAAACAATCTGTTGCATGATCCAGTGATTTACTTGCATAAAAGAGTCATCTGGAAGGGAAAAAGGGCACCTCTCTTAAATGGAATTGCTGCAGTTACTACTGTCCTTTCTTTGTGATGGGTAAGTGAGAGGAGGGGCTAAAAAAACCCACAACAGCTTCCAGAGCAAAGAGCTGCTCCATTGCTCTCCAAACTTCCTGGAAGCATTAATTTTGTTCTTTAAAAGAAGCAGGAGCTCCACACGTGATGTTTGAGTATATCTGGGCATTTCTATTTTAATGACTTAACAACAATGACTGAAACTGGACTAAATCTATCTAGGGAATTATACTGCAGCTGTGGTATGTGGGTACCTTTGATGATGGTCATTTTGCCACATCCTTAATGGATTTCATTTTCTGCCTTGCCAGTCAGAGCTTTTCTAAGACGAGGCTGGATGATGGGAAGGGTTTTCCTTTGGTGAGGAAATGACGGAGTGGATGGAACGTCACAGATGTCCTTCCTATTATCTAAAGGTGCCATACATCGTTTCCAAAGAATATTATTGAAAACAATTGTTAACAAAAGCCTTTTAAATACCCCTGTTACTCAGTGAAGAATATTCCTAGCCCTGCTTTCTCTTAGCCTGGTAGCCTCTTAAGCATCAGCAGTCGGCAAGGACCGCACAGCTTAGATTGCCAGACCTCCTCTTTAGACCTTGGTATTGTGGTATTGTTAAAAATTCCACTCCTGGATCAGTAAGTCCATGCGTGATGTGATGTATAAACAGAAACTTAATGGCTTTCTCTGGCAACGCAATCTGGTAAAGATTCTCTGTCTTCCCTCATCACGAGGGCACAACTGATGACTGGCAGCAACGTGCGTTTGGCTCTGGCCTCCTCTGAGCTCCTCTAAGTTTGATGCCTACATAGGGGATGTGAGAGCGGGTTCCTCTCTGGAGAAACTGAGTTCATGGCAAGATCCGAGCTCTTTTGCAACTCTGTGACGCCTCTTTACTCTGAATAGGATTTCAGAATATAAAAATACAAGTAAGAGAGCTCGCCGTCTTCCCTGCCCTTCACGGTGATCCTGAGTAAACAGCAGCTTACGTTTTCTGCTTGCTCTTCGAAGCAGCGCTTGGAGAGTTGTCTGTTCGTTCCTCCTTTGTCCCCATCTACCTGTTTTTTCTGGTTTGTACTGGTAACCTCGGGGGGAGACTGTCCATCCCAGCACTCGATCTGCGTGTCGCTCAGTGTAGCAAGGTTCCCTCACGGTTGTTGGGGAGTGGAACCGCTTTCCAGTGTCTCTTGGCAGGCGCAGCTGATGGAGCCAGAGACAACACACATAACCTTTTAAGGCTGTTTCTGACGTTTCGCACCCCGCGCTCGAGTTCCAGCTACGCAGCCCACGGGAAAACAAAAGGGGGAGAAGCCAGACTCCTGCCTTTGAGGCGCGATACCGATGGAGGCTGCAGAGCGCCCGCTCCCCCATCGGCCCAGTACCACCGGCAGAAGCTTGGCAGCGGGTGTGCGCGCCCCGCTCGCCGCTCTGCCTGGCTCCGAGCCGCCGGCGCTCGGCAGAGGGCGCTCGTCTCCGGGGCCGGCGGGTCCGTGCGCCCGCCGGCCCCGGCGCTCCGCCGGCGCCCCGCGTGGAAGCGGAGCTGCCGACTCGCCCGCGTTCGGGACAGACGGGGTTTTTTCTTGCCCGACCCCGCGTCACAGCCTCAGCCGGGGGCTCGGGGAGTTCACCGACCTCCTGCGCACCCGTGCTGCAGTCGTGCCTCGCGCTCCTTCCACGTGGGAGCGGGACGCGTGACGTGTGCCGAACGCATGTGCGTGTCGCGCCGGGTGGATTCCGTGCGCGGCTCCTCGCGGTCAGCCTTCGAGGGTGCGCTACCGCGCTGCGCTGCTCTCGGCCAGAAACCCCCTTTCGTACGCGGGCGGCTTCTGCGCCGGAGGAGGGGCGTGTGCCCCGAGCCGAACTGGGGCGCCGCGGGCCGGTTTCTGCGGTGCGCTAACCCGCCGCGTTTTCGCTTTGCTGCCTTTCTGCTGCCGCGCAGACAGCAAGCGGGGAGAGGAAAAAGCCCTCGCCCTACCGCCCCTCCTTCGCGGCGCGGCGGTCTGTGAACCAGCAGTTTACCCTCCCTCCTCCCTCTCTCCTCCCTCCCTCCCCGGCGCCGCCGCCCGGGGCAGTGCTGCGCGCCTGCCTGTGCAGAAGCTCGGCGCAGAGCGGAGGGGGGAGGCGGCCGCTGTTCCTGGAAGAGCCCGGCCTGGGGAGTTGGTCACATTCTTGGCTGGGATTCAATGACTGAGGCAGACACCAACAAACAGAGGGGGGGAGGAGGAGGAGTGAGGGAGGCTGAGCCAGCCCGCATTAGCTCAGCTCTCAGGCACTCTCAGTCTCTGCTGGAAAGAGGAGCTGGGAGGATGTGCGCTCTGTTACCGCGGCTCCCCACGGCACGCCGAGAAGACCGAGAGAAATAAGGGAAGAAAGGCGAACCGAGAGGCGAGGCGTCCTCCCAGACCGAGCTGAGGGACCACGAGGGGGAAGGGAGCCAGCTTTATCGCCGGTCCGAAGCCCCCGCGCCGTTTTCGAAGTGCCAGAGATTTGGGCCTTTTCCTTCTCTCCTGCGTTGTTCCCTTCCACAGACCAAGCTTTCTTTCTCCTCCTGCTTTTTACTTTCCTCCCCCGCGCCTTCCTTTCGGTGGATATGGACAGGAGGGTGATTACTGCAGAGAAGCAGCAGCCGCCAGAACATATTTGAGCCCCGGTGTTCGGAGCGTGGCACAGACTTTTTGTATTTCTGTGGGTGGCGTGTGTGTGTGAGTGTGTGTGTGTGGTGGAGGTGTGGGAGGCGGGATTGGTTTGCCTGGGGGGTTGGCTGAGGGGGTGAGTGCTCGGATGAAGACCTCTTTTTGGCGTGACTCTGTGCTCCATCGGGGCAGCTTGGAGACTTGGAGGTTTTGAAATTGTAACGAGCCAAGAGAAAAGAAAGAAGAGAGAGACACGCATACAAAAGGATTTATTTCCTATTCCTTACTGGATTGTTAAACCTGAGTGGGAAGGAGGAAAAAAACCAAGGGTGGGTTGTTTTATTTTGTTCATAATTTTTTTTCTAAAAAAAAAAAAATCCCTTAAGTGGATTTGTACCAGGGTGGAAGATAACTGGGGATTTTTGTTGTTTGTTTTGGGAATAGAAACTAAAAAATGGAGACTGTAAGTAGAAGCAGCTTCCAGCCTCATCCAGGACTGCAGAAGACCTTGGAACAGTTTCATCTGAGCTCTATGAGCTCCCTGGGTGGCCCTGCTGCTTTCTCAGCACGATGGGCACAGGAGATGTACAAGAAAGACAATGGCAAAGACCCAGCAGAACCTGTACTGCATCTGCCCCCTATCCAGCCTCCTCCGGTAATGCCTGGTCCCTTCTTCATGCCCTCGGACAGATCCACAGAGAGGTGCGAGACCATCCTGGAAGGGGAAACCATCTCCTGCTTCGTGGTGGGTGGAGAAAAGCGGCTTTGCTTGCCCCAGATCCTGAACTCGGTGCTCAGGGACTTTTCCCTGCAGCAGATTAATTCGGTGTGCGACGAGCTACATATTTACTGCTCCAGATGCACTGCTGACCAGCTGGAAATCCTCAAAGTCATGGGCATTCTGCCCTTCTCCGCTCCTTCCTGCGGGCTCATCACTAAAACTGATGCTGAGAGGCTTTGTAACGCCTTGCTTTATGGTGGCACCTATCCTCCCCACTGCAAGAAGGAATTCTCTAGCACAATTGAGCTGGAGCTTACAGAGAAGAGCTTCAAGGTGTATCATGAGTGCTTTGGGAAGTGTAAGGGACTCTTGGTGCCAGAGCTTTACAGTAACCCCAGTGCAGCCTGCATCCAGTGCTTGGACTGCAGGCTTATGTACCCACCTCACAAATTTGTGGTCCACTCTCACAAATCTCTGGAAAATAGGACTTGCCACTGGGGCTTTGACTCTGCAAACTGGAGATCCTATATCCTCCTCAGCCAGGATTACACTGGGAAAGAGGAGAAAGCTAGACTGGGCCAGCTCTTAGATGAAATGAAAGAAAAATTTGACTATAACAACAAATACAAGAGGAAAGCCCCCAGGGTAAGTGGTGCCTTTAATTTTAAAGAGGGTGGGGGGAGAAGGAGAAAAGGAATTTTCTGTCGTTTTGGTAACGTCCGTTGATATACCCAGTTGTAACCAGCTGCTTTTCCTTTGAGTCATTTAGCAGTCTAATCGTGTTCCTAATTCTCACCACGTGTGTGTTGTTATAGACGAGCAGTGTTTGAGATGGCACCTTTTCCCCCCGGTTGTTGGAGTTTGTGTAAATGCTGTGTGTGTGTTTGTATACCTTACTGCAGATGGAACCTGATCTTTGAAACCCACCACACTACCCAGACTTTAGCAGCGAGTATGTGACTTCGGGTCTTGAGAGCATCAGTTAAGGGTCAAGACAAGGAAGAAGTCAGAAATAATAACACTTACTGATGGCTCCAGACACAAATACATACAATTTTCTGCTCAACTGCATGCCACCAGGGCTGGAGGTGGGGCTAAATTGTCTAAAGACTTACAGTGCCATAAAATGTGGCTGCTAAGAAAATCCTGACAGTAAAGCAGGTTGCTGGTGCTCAGATTACGTGTGTGGAACGTGAATGGCAAAGTCCCTGCTTTTAGAATATCCCTGCGGAGTCTGAATCTCCCCACCAGACAGGCTTTTGTATATTGGATTATGTATACATTCAGTAAATGAATCGGTCTAGAGCCAGCTGCAGCAGTTCTTAAGGTATGCCGTGCCGTGCTGAGCCAGACAGCTAAAGCACTTTTTTTTTATTTAGGTGTCTTTTGTTTTTCTTTCAGTCTGAGCTGCCTTTAGATCCCAGAATCCCTGGTGTGTGGGTGGGAGGCTGCCTTGGCATCTGGCACCAGTCCTGATCAATGGGCACCAGTGCCACGAGGCCTTGAGAACTTGGTTGCAGACACTAGGATGTCTGGCTAACTGGCAGTGGTGCGGTTGGCTGTGGGGTGAGCAATCTGCTTTCCCCTCTTTCCCTCTCCCCCCCCACTCCCCCCACCCCAATATAAGGTTAAAGCAAACTCTTCCCTGCGGAGTTTTTACCCTACAGGTTTGTTGGTTGGATTCTGCCTCATCTGTCAGAGATTTCTGAACTTTTATTTGGTTTTACGTGCCTGGAGTGGAAGGGCAATGACACGAGCTTCAGACACAGCAGCAACATTTAAAGCCCACTGCGGCTGTTCGGTAAAATTCTTAATTAGCTTACCAAATACCTGTTTAAAGGGGCAGACGCACACTCAACTCTTAAATAGAGCTTTTATTCCTAAAATACCCTGTGCAAACAATGCACTGATTCCTACAGCTATCCTCGGAGGCCCAGTGAGCCCGTTTGATTGGCCTCTGTGTTTTTGGATCAAGGCGTGCGTCTCACTCGTTCAAGTTCCAGTTTTTCTCCTGGTCTTGTGCTTAGTCCCGGTTTCAATCCTTGCCCTTACACCCCTCCTTTCCCTCCCGCCTGAGTGTCAGAATGCTGTGACAAAGCTAGGCTGTAATGAGCCACATTATCTCCGTGGTTGGAGGTGGATGTGTTTTTAATGGCTTGTCTATTCTCCGTCAGTCATGTGCTAAAATGGAATGGTGGGCTTAGATGTATATGAATGTCTCCGGGAAGAGAATATGGCTCTGAAAAGTGGAGGCAGTTTTCATCTTGGGAAATGAATTTTCTAGGGCATGATTCGTTTGGGAGGCAAAATTAAGAAATCTCCATATTCTTGCCAGGGAAATGTACTGTGTCTGTAGCTTGGTCATTTCTAGAGTTTAATTAAAATGAGTGCTAGCAGTTCTGTGCTTTGCTTTTCTTACGAGGTTTTTATGGCATTCTCTGCAATTGTATGATTTATCCAACGCCCCAGGTGAGGTTGCAGGTGGAGAGCAAATAATGACCACTAAATCTTGGCCTTCCCTGACTTTTTTTGGTCTTTTGGTCACCCTAGTTCTGAATGTGGCAAGTGCTCTTGGCCCACCTTCCAAAATCTGCATGGTGCACTTCCTGCAGAATGAGTCCAAGGTGCCAAAATTAATATATGGACATTGTGACCATTTACTTGTCAGAAAATGTTGCCTGAATTCCATTGTTATAAAATACTAAGTTTTCTGCAGAGGTTAATTTGGGAGGTGGCAAGGAGTTTGATGGGGAAGAACAGGGTGGTAAGTGAGTGCTCAGACAAAGGGGTAAGAAAAAACACTATCATACATCCTATGCAGAGCTGGGGTTAAGTTTCAAGGCTTTGAGGCTATCTTCGGGCTCTCCTGGTAACGTGGTGCCAGAGGAGACCTGGCAGTGCTGGCAGAGTTCTGTATCCTTATCCTTCCTTTTTCTGAAGTCTTTTTTCCACTGGGCTTAGCCAACGGATATCATACGCTAAGGTCATTTGTGTTGTAGCAGTGTGTGCAGATAATTATGGAGAGATTTAATCAGGCTCTGAGATTGGTAGACTGTGGCCAGGGGCAAGTAACAGTGGAGTAAAGTTTAGATGCCTAGTACGGAAACAAAAGGATGGACCTATGTCTGCTGCTGTGTGTTTGCATTAATTACTGTCAGTCTGTGTGGGTTTGTGTGTCTGTTGGGCTCTGTGTCTGTCTGTCTCGGTGGATGAAAGGGTGTAGCATATGTGTCTTTGTGGTGGTCTTCCTTTTTGATCTAGATCTCTGTGCAGCTTTGTTGTATTCTGTACAGAGGTGTTTGTGTGTTGTATGCTGCAATCTGCTGTGTCAGGTATTTGGTCTTATACTTTCAAGAGTGGGCTTTTAATCAGTTTCCCAATTTATTTATGTATGTGTGTGCACACATTGCTTTTCTGCTGCGTTTTCCCTGGGGCTCTGTTAGTATTGGTAGCATGGGATGCATATGACCATTTTAATGGCTGTTTAAGCAGCAGTGAGTTTTTTGACCTTTTTTTCATGTCTTTGAGGTTTCTGTGATGAGGTATGTAGATTTCTGCCAGCACAGCTCTGCTGTTTAAGGGTCTGACTTAAATGGAGGAGCTGGGTTGGCACAGGCCCCCGGTGCAGATTCAGTATACTGGCAAAGCTGCCTTTTCTCCTTTTTTTTATTTCCCTTTTTTTCCCTTCATCAGGTTTTAAAGCATTGCTACAAAGCATTGCTTTACTTGGATACTTCATTCCCAAAGTATTTTTCTATGTGCATCAAGTATGAGTTGTATATACATGTCCAGATACCTATATTGAGAAGTGGATGCATCGATGGGGATATATTACCTCTGTCAGCCTGGCTGGCTGAAGGAGTGTTTCCTGGTCTTGCCACTTGGAGAAGCAGCTGTTGCCTAGATCTGAATGAAGTTAGGAAAGGGTCCTAACCAAAAACTGCTGAGACATGTGATGATTGGAGTCCCCACTAGAGCAGGAACCATAGAGCCTTCAGCCACTTTCCTTACTCTACTGTAACTCTTAAATTTTTATATCTTCCCCCGTTCATCTTGGGTTGAGTGATTGACCTCCAAGCTTCTTCACCTTCCTGCCTCTTTCCAAAGCTCAGTCTTTTCTTGAGCCATATGATAACATCTGTTTTTCTTTGTATCCTTCACTGGGTTCTCTGCCTTTTTGCATGCCCAGGGAGTTTTTTCCCTGCTTAGTTCTGCTCTGGTCTTTCAGAGGCTCCATGCACCAGCACAGCTTTTACTTGAGTGGGTGTCCTATTTCCCTACCTGTCTGTTGCTTTGTCCACCATTACTGGCATGGAGCACTACCATTGCGTTCTGGGGTATCTCTAGAAATGTGAATAACCTGACAGGGTTGCAAAACAGGGTCCTAGAAATCCAGTGTCGGTGCCAAAGCCTTTTTCTTGAGCTCAGCAGCTGGTGCATGTTGAGTGTTCACTCGCTGGTGTAGATCTGGCCTCAGTGTCTCTCATGCTCTCTTTCTGCTTGTGTGTGATGGACAGCTCTCAGCTCTCAACATCAGTGTGCCTCCACTATGACTGAACTAGTTCAGAAAGCAGGCCTGAAGGCTTTGTTGGTTGCTGTTTCCAGTAAAAGAGGGTGGGTTTAAATGTCTCTCTTGAGCCCTTTTTTTAAATACTGAGCCAGACAATGTTTGACAGTGCTTTCCTATTTCCTACCTGTGTGCCAGACATCTGTACTTGCAGTGAAGCTGTATGTGACCAGACACCAAGAGAAGAAACAAGCTTTCCTTGCACACGTGTGAGCACACCCACACCCACTAGCACTGCAGTGTTCCCACGGTTCAAGTCCCAGCAGCACTTCTATGAAGTAGCTGGAAGCTAGAAGCAGCATTCTGGGTACTGACACACAAATGAGCACGTAAGGCCTCCCACTTTATTTCACAATGCCAGTGCTGCCACAACATGCAGCTCTCAGCTGGAGTAAGGTTTAGCCAGGTCAAGTGTGTAGCCGAATCAAAGAACCAAAATTGCTGAAAGTAGTGCAGCACTGAGCTGTGTGGCCACCTGAAATGCTGCAGTAGTAGACCTAGATTGTATCGTTCTGACTCCTCAAGTTCTGCCTCCTGGCAGTAGTAATCTTTATTTGTTAATGGTATATATCCTCTGCTAGATAGAGCAGAGAGCTTCTGACTTTATTCCCAGGTGATGGTGTTCAGACCACTGGATGGATTTCTTCTTTTTGGTGCAAACTGACTTGATAAATACACTTGGAGAATTTTGCCTAAGAATGAGTCTTGTTTTTCCATGGAGCAGTAAAGCAATTTGTTCTTCTACCTGACGTTCAATAGTTCTATTAGAGATTCTGAAGTGAAAGTTGTGAAGTCCCTATAACAAAAATGTTGAAGTCTTGAGGAAGCAGTTTAGTTCAGAACCCTTTTACAGCTTAAAAGTTGAACTTCAAAAATGATACCATGCTTCAACAAAGTACCATGTACCTGAGGAGATGTCAGCATTTAAGCAGACATCAGCACTTTTTCCCAAGCATGCATACAGTTTTACAGATGTAGATTGAGAACAAAGAAGCAGGTACATGCATGTGTGTTAGACAAAGAATATGCTGAAAATAATGATCTAATGATGTTGAGTCAACTGTGGCGCTCTGTTGCCCCAGAATAGCTCCCAAGTTCCTGAATTCAGTCCTCTTGAATTAGGCAGGGAATTACATGCAATCTTCCCTTTTGAAAATCTCTGCCTAAAATATTTAAACATCTGCCTCTCCCTCCATTGTCTGGGCTGTCTCCTTGCCTCTCCATTTCTGTGGTTTCAGGCTTGGGCGTATGTTCTGCCCAAACAGTAGCATGCTTTGAAGATGCATGTAAACAGAGTGTGTTTTTTGGATGTCTTAGGAGCCTAACACCTGATCTCTCTGCCAGGCTATGAGCGTGGTTATCACCAGCTTGAGCAGACTGACCCATGCGGGTGTGTTTTCACTTGCTGAGAGGTGCGTTTAGATCAGTGTTGTAAAAGCATCTGGAGGCGTCTGAATGAGGCAGCTCAGAGCATGTCTAGACAACGCGGCGGGTAAAATCCCGGCAGCCACTTGTTACCTTATCTACACCTTCCTTGATTCTCAAAGCTGCTACAACAGGGGAAACTTTGGGGCTACATCTAGGTGGTTGTGCCCAAGAAAATTTGGGTAGCTAAAGAGATGGTGCGTTGTCCATTCTTAGTGAGAACTCATGTTATTTTCATCTATAGGCAGAGTTGCTTTGCCAAAGGGAAGGGGGTTGGATGGTACTGACAGCAGAAAGGAGTGGGCTGGCTGTCTATTACTGGTGATAACTGATGATTGGAACTCACATTGCTGGATTAGCTGGCCAAACTGCTTTGCTGTCGCACAAAGAGTGGTGTCTCAATGTGCATAGTACTTAGACAGAAAATATTTTAATCTTCACATGTTTGTTTGTTTGTTTTGTTCTATTTGTTTATTTTTAAAAAGGAAACTTTGAACTTGACACTGTAACTGTTATTTAGAGGGAACTATCATGGAGCAGTTACGCTAAATCCAATGGGGGGTTCTTGGAAAGAAATTGGAGCTTCAACAAAAGTAACTTAGACTGCATTGTGGACAATCTATCAATAGAATATTGTCAGTTACTGGGCTAATCTATTTTAGCTGAGTGGCCATAGAGCACTTAATTCAAATGGATCTTCATGTACAGGAAGCATTACTTTAAAATGTAGTAATATAGTGTGGTTTTGTTGTAAATTTGTCAGTTACAGTATGGGTGTTAATGATACAGTTTTATGAGATAATATCTAATTTGTTTACATATTTTTCTGAATCTGGGTAATATACATTAATATTAAATACCATGCTTAAAAATGTTCAGTCTTTAATACAGTCAGTATGTTTTGTGGAGAAAACAACTGCAGAGAAGGAAGTTTGCTCTGCAAAGATGTGCTCGAGTCCTTTACCTTCCTTATTTACACCCTGTATATTCTTGTATGTCTTCCATTATTATTGTAGAGATTCAGATTATTACTAAAATCACCTGAGCCCATATCTTCTGGAACATACAAGGTTAATTTGAAGGTCTGGGGCTTGGGGGCTAGTTCTGCAGTTCTCACTCAAGCAATCAGCTGGCACAGTAATTGGAAGCAGTTCACCCAGAAACCACAGAAGGCTTGTATGTGTATCAGACGTCTTCCTGTGTGTTGACTGGCAGGACTTGCACTCAGGGAATAGAGGGGCAGAAGATGTTGGGGTTGAGACAGAGTGGCTTGGCTAAGCTTGTGGCCTTACATGGCATTTACAGGGCTGTGCTAAAGCTGAGAGCAGAAGCTGTTTTTTCTGCTACTGCAGGATTTAAATTTTGCTCGTTAATGAGGTTTCTGCTTTCATAGATGTTTGATGGTGCTTCTGATTCGGACAGATGGGACTGGATGGGGCAATAGTTTCTGCAACTGGGAGCTGACTTCAGACTGAAAGGATTTTGTCTGCTGGTTGCTATGTGCGAGTTTGCATTTTTAAGGTTGTGGTAGATATCTATCAGGGTGGTATTTTTTTGTTCCTGTATTTAGGATTTGTCAGTTTTGGGGGTTTTTTTATTGATGAGGAAACATGTCTGAAGCTGAGCTAAAGGCCAGTTATTTAATTTTTTTTTTCCCTGATGCAAATTCAAGGACCATAAACTGAGCTTCAGAACTCTGTTGGGTGCAGTTCTTGGAGTGTGGCTGTTTTGTCAGCATTGGGCAAGCCTGCTGGCTCATAGAGATTTGCCCCTTTGCACTGAGCTAATTATTTTGCTTTGACTTTTGGTTGGATGAGGTAAAAAAACACTGATAAAAATTCCAGCTCTGATCCTGTCCGTGTGTCATGGAGAATGATTTTCTAGAAGCCAATGGGAATTCTTATCATTGGCTCCATCTATGGTTTGGTTGCTATCATATGAAGTTGGGCTTCTCCAAACAGTGGATGCATATTAAAACAACCTGATAAGCTGCACAGTGGTATTTTCTGTTAAGCGAGACAGATCCTGCCACCCTTACTCATGTTAAGTAGTCTTTAGTCGTTTTAATGGTCTTAATTAAAAAGTCAGGGAAAACATACATGAGGATAGAGATTCTGTGCATATGTAAAAATTGCAGCATCATTTTGTATACTGGAGATAAACAGCACATTTGCCAATCAATAACTCGGTTTCTGGCTTTGTTGTTTATTGATTTATGTGGGGTTACCTTTGCACATGCTTTGTAGGAAATGTGACGGTTGTGGCTGGGCCTCTCTTTAGGTGTGGGCTGTTTTTGCCTTCTTATTTTTTACGTTGAAGCTGTTTCTTTTCTGGTGTGAGAATCGGTTGCACTGGAATCACAGGAATTGTTAGGTTTTAAGGATGAAAAGACAGCAGCGATATTAATGAAATAAGATGCAGCCTAGTGCTTGTCTTTTCCTGTGGAAGATTTCAGTGATACATTCAGAAGACGTGTACCCCTGTGCTTTGTTCTCCATCCTCTGTTCAGTCAATGGTATCATTTGATAGAATAAGGTCATTGACTTGGATTGCTCCTTGGTTTCTCAACCCTTTTCACCAGCCAGTTTGTGTAATGTCTGTCTGAAACATTGAGTAAGGGCATTGAAATAGCAGACAGGATATCAAGTGTTAGGAAGTCTGGGTTAAGTATAACAGACAGTTCTGGCTGGTGAAAGGGGAGCAGCCCCTTGAGCTCGGTTACAGATCAGTCTCTGTGGAAACAGCAGACTGGTCTTTGCATCCCTGCCACAGCTTTTCCCCTCTGCTCCTCCACGCCCAGATAATTAATTGTGTGTGGGTGCACCTCTTTTTCTAGAGATGTCTTCCTTGTTTCTTAGTGGCACAGAATTGTATGTAATAATGTCTCTTTCTAAGGATTACATAAGTTGGAGATGATTTCTCCACTGGGAGAATTATGCAAGTTTAAACTGAAATGTATTTAGAAAGCTTTTATGTATGTGTTTTCTGACTTGGAATGCAGAGGGTGATTTATTTGCCTCCTTAATTGGACAACATCTGTTAGGGTTGGAAGAAAAAAATGTTTCTTATCTTTTCACTGTCATAACCTTCATTTTTAAGAAGTCCCCAGCCCCTTCTGCTCCCTACGTTACCTGTGTTGCAGGTTCAGATTCTTCGTGCCCAGGCACTGTCAGTCAAGTTGGACACTCTTCTGGGAAGGCGACTGGAGAATTTTTCATGCCTGTCTGTGTAGTGTTGTGAGCCAGTGGTATACAGAATCAGAAATAATACCACCTGTTTTCTTTCAATCTTTAGATTTTCTCCTTTTATAGCAAACTCTTGATTTACTACCATTTCACAGAAGGTAATGATGGTGAGGCTTCCCAATTCTGCCAGTGAAGAAAAGTCTGAAATATTTCTGTAATCCTGCTCTTAATGATCTTTGACCATCTTGTAAAAACTTTTCTTGCTGCTTTTCAGCAAAACTGAGCTGGTTTGTGTCACAACACAGGAGAAGAAAGCTGCTGTCAAGTGCGTTTATTGAGCTTGAAGAGGCCAAAGTAACTCCTTGCTGAAACGTTGCTTCTGCATGAGGCTGTTGTGTGACAGCATCCTGCAGCCCCAAATCCAGCAGCTGACCTGTGCACACAACCCTTATCGATTGCAGTGGGGGGAGCTGCACAGATCTAAAGAGCTGTCCGTGCAGTTCAGATGGCAGGAATGGGATCATGATAGTGATTTACTTTCTATTATTATGTAATACTGGAGTGCTCTGTATCTTGGACTGCATATGTAATGCAGAGATTGCAGTAGTACCTATTACTTCAAATAATTTTAAAAAATCTCTACTTTCAATAATTTAAAAAAATCTCTTAAGTATTAAATTTCTCTAGGTCCTACATTTTTCGACAAGGATCTTTGAAAAAGAACCCCAAAAAAATCCCCAAGATTGTTCAAGTTTTTTACATATTCATAGCAGTAAAAGAAGCTTTTTTACAGAGTAATGGGCTAGAAAGGCAGATAATAGACAATATTAAGGCTACAATGTGGCCTGATTTCAGTAACCTTCATTGACAGGATGGATTCCCGATTTACACTTCTCTTGTTAAGAATTCCTTATGAAATGATATGCTAAGCATGCTTTTCTAAAGTACCGTCGTTCCACAGTTGAAAAACTTATCTGAGTTGAAAGATAATGGAGTGTCATTCAAGGGGAAAAAAAAAAGAAAGAAAGAATTTGCCATTCTTAACTCCCCACTAGCAGTTTCGGTTTATTCAGTGGGTGTGAATTATCTCACCCATGCTGGTATGATTTAGAAATATTCCTTTGAAATAAATGTATTTCGAGTGGTGCAGAGCTGCTGTGAGAAGTAAATCAGATTCAAAAGGGTGCAGGCTGCAGCGTTGGGTCCATTATTGATACGTCTTTGTTCCCATTCATTCACCAGTAAGAAACATGCCATACAATGAGTCCTCGCACTAATATAGCCAGAGATTTCGTTTTGTTTGGCTTTTTGCCTTTTTCCTTTTGCCACAACAGTGTAGTTTTTTTGCAAAACCGATGAAGTTAAATAGTCCTTGGACCATATTCAGTAGCAGATAGTGATGTAAGTGGTGTAAAGTGCTCCATTCTACTGTTCAGTGGTTATGCAGAGCTGCTCTTCAAAGGCCTTTGCCCTCACAGCATAGCAAATTAGGAGTTCCTTTTCAAAACCCTTGATTTCCAGAAACGTATTTATGTGAAAAGCTTTTTTAATAATGGATTTATTGACTCTTCTTTACCCCTGTTGATTCTAGAGCAAAGATGGTGTGTGTACTACTAAATTCTGAAGAAGAAAATTAAATTATACATGTATTATTATATTTTAAATTATTATATAACTTTATTATGTGCATTTGTGTGCATACAAATAAAAGAAAAAGAAAAATTAGTAATTTGGAGGGGAAAAGGAGTAGAGGGAGCTGGTGGCTCTGTAACTATTTGCTTTTGCTTGTATTTACCATATGACTTGCATCATTATTTGTAGCGCTGTTTAACTGCTCCATGTGTCTTCAGTAAATCGGGTCTTTTTGCAGCGTTTTAGCAGTGGCCCTGGCTGCGGTGAGCCTGGAATGGATATCATCTGCACACCTGCTTAATATTAAAGATGGGGCATTCAGGGCTTTGTGGCTTTAGCTTGAAATTCAAGTTGCTTTGAGTCATCCGTTTCGTCTTTTGTTTGGGTGGAAAAAAGGAGTGGCAGTAAACGGCCTGCAGCTAAGAAATGAAAGAGTTGAATTAGGTTTTAGAAATGTTAGTCTTGGCATTTGGGACATTTGCATTTGTACAGATTGTCACGCTTTGCTTTATTTTGAGTTTAGCAGTTCAGTGCTCAGGATGAAAAATGTTACATATCTCTTTCCCAGTTAGGAGGCACTTGCATGCTACACTGGAAGAGTAAAGGAGGAGCTGGAGTATGAGCTTTCACATTTCAACCGGATTACTAGCAGTGGCAGCCTATGGATTATTGCCCCACCTGTAGTTTCCATGCTGGGCTGCACAACTGACTCAGGTTTTTTCTTACAGCAGCTTCTAATTCTATGAACCAGAGGACAGTCCAGTCTTCACACACCGAAGTGAGTCACTGAGACAGAAACTGCAGAGGAACAATTGCCGTGGCCTCTTTGTTTCCCTTGGGCTTGGGTTAGTTGGTAAAGCTTCATCAGGTCAAGTGTAGCTGTAGGAGGGGACAGTGCATGGGGGAGTTAAGTCAGGAATATCTTCCCCTGGTGCAGCCAGCCACGGCTTGTGTTACATTGCTGAATTGTGTTAGTGGGTAGAGTTACATATTTATAAACGTCCAGATGAGGTTTAACTTCTACCATTATAGAAAAGAGATAATATTTTAAGTGACTCTGTGGTCTAGACCTTGAGGGTTTATTTTGCCTGGTGTGCAGCAAGAATAATCCACTTGCTATCAGTGTAGTGGTGCTGTCAGGCAAACCATGCCAGGAACTGCTTTGAGTTAATGGAAGAGATAGGAACTTCTTTGAAAAGGACCCTGAAGAATAGTCATAATCAGACCTAATGCTTTGCTTCAATTCAGGGAAGGAAGGTTATTGAGGCAGTGCTCTGTGCTGTGGTTTGACTCCAGTGAAGTGAATGGACTTCGTCCAACTTTGTCAAAATGTGTCTTAGTGTGGAAGTCAGTTCTTAGTTTCTGAAGCAGCTGGTTTTTCTCTCTGGTTACAATTTGTGGGTCAAATTCTGCTGAGAATTTATAGGCAAAAATGTAGAGTAAAAACGGGATTTCAGTGGAAGTCACGTCAGGAGTCAGGTGTAATCCTGCTCTTAGAAATTTATGTGCAGATTTATAATTCAAGTTTCTAAAAATTTATCAAGTTTTCCCTTGTTAGCTGAAATTAATTGATGCAGTTTTACTGTAACTTGGATCGATTTCTGTAGATTCACACTAAATATCTTGTATCTCTTTGTTTCTAAGAGGGATGTTCATTCATGTTCTTAAAGAGCAGCTGGATCCCATCTTGACAGATGTGAAAACCCTTACACTGAAGTTTCTGGATGTTGGGGGTGTGTGGGATGATTCCTGGAAACAAAAATATCTTTTTTTAATTAGACCCCCTCCCCCCTTGGACTATTTTTACTCCCTTAGTCATAATCATAATCCCCTGTGACATCAGAATTAATTGCTATAGACGGTTTTGATGTCACAAAAGTGAGCACTAGGTCTCAGGGAAGAGAAATACAGATGTATGTGGATCCTGTTTAAAACAAAGTTCATAATTAAGAAAAGGCTGTATGATTTTTGTTTTCATTTTGAAAACAGAAACATATTTTGCTTTAGATGACAATTGCAGAGTAACAGTTGAGTTGCTCCGAATTTACCTCTCTAAATCTTCCTCGGTGATCATGGAAAAGATTCCCTGAACCAGCAGTTTCTGTTCTGGCAGGGGAGAACTGCAGCCTGTGGGTTGTGTTACCGAGGGGCCAAGACTGAATTGCTACCCTGGAAAAACTTTAAATGCCTGGCATAGCAGATCGCTGTCCTGAAGTAGTAGTTTGCAGAAGTAAGTTCACATTACCAGTGAAGTTGCTCCTCTTCCTGCTCTTTTGGACACACTGGTAGCTGCTTTTTTTGGGGGGGTGGTGGTGGTGGGTGGCTGGGTGTGTGTTTTGTTTTCTGGTTTGGGTTTGGGTGTGTTTTGTTTTGTTTTTTTTCCCCACGTCCTTCTGTAGGCTTCTTGCCGAGTGCATCTCGGGATTTCCCTTTTGCTGAATGAGCTGCTTGTTTGAGAGGGAGGAAGTAAGGTCCCTTCTGGATTAGGAGGGAATGGGGGTGGAGGGTGGGGAAATGTCCTGTTTCAAATGCAAAGCACACTGAACTGAAAAAAAAACCCCACCCCACATGAAAACCTTTTAACAAAACCATCCATGTCACAGACTGGCAGAGCAGCTGCTGGCTTTGTTAGGGAGAATATTAATGTTTCAAAGACTTACAGAACCTTTAAAAATGAGATAAAGGATGGGATTTATTTTTTTTTAAATATGAGCTGAAATTTAAAAAAAATAAAAAAATCTTCTTGGTATCTGTGAATGGAATGTGCTGTCGACTTCCACAACAGAGTCGTGAGCTCAGGAGATGTGTTGTGACGATCTGTGCTCATTTCTGAGATCTGAGTGTACTATCAGCCCCGAGTCTTCAGTTGCTCACATCAGTCGTCGCTGTGACTGATTTGATTGCAGTTAAGTTTCTCCTGCTTGGCCTAATAAGTGAGCTAACAAAAGATCATTTCACTTAGTGTCTGCAGTCCTTATTCCTCTTCCTGTTCGGGTCAGCAGATGATCAATTAAAAAACAGTTTAGGGTAAAAAACAACCAACCAACCAAAAAACTGAATGCTTGCTTGTATTTGTCTTGTCAAAGATGTGTAATGATGATTTGTGTAGAATCCTGTTTAATACAGTGCAGATGCAAACACACACACAGCCCCTACCATTCTGTTACTCTGTCTTGTCTGTCAAATACTAATGCCAGGGCACTGTAGTGGTTTAAGGCTGCTGTGCCTGTTGTGGTTGATGGCAGTTTGGAAGTGATACCAGCATCATCTGTAGCAGCATGGACAATGTGAGGCTGAACCTGTGGCCATTCCTGTTGCTGATTGCATGGCTGTATGTGTTGTAAGACATGATTGTTTCAATTTCTGGAATAAATGGGAGCTGCTGGTAGATTAAAAAGTTTGTTCTTGGATTAGTGGCGTAGGAAGCCTCGCTGTAAAAAGCAGACTGTTAAACAGAACAACTCCTAGAACTGGCCTTTCTTTTCAGGATATTTTACAAGTAGTAAACTCGATGGCAACCTCATGTCATCCTGTTTTAGTAATGGTGCAACTCTAACCATCAGAAATGTTCTGATGCTTTTATGAGTGCCTATGAAAAATCCTTTTGCCTTGGGTTAAATAAGCTAAATATCTTTTGTATTTTTATT
Organism: Laterallus jamaicensis coturniculus; assembly: GCA_022605575.1. Taxonomy (NCBI): domain Eukaryota; kingdom Metazoa; phylum Chordata; class Aves; order Gruiformes; family Rallidae; genus Laterallus; species Laterallus jamaicensis. The sequence continues at coordinate 828,441 of JAKCOX010000081.1, forward strand.
TTTCTGATTTAGAAGGTCAGAAGTGATAGAAGTTGATAATGTAATTACAACACCACCACCAATTTTCAGTCACCAGTCTCTCTGCCACACAGCTAGAACATTCAGAGATAGAAGGAAGTGCTCTATTGCATGCCTAGCAGATTTCTGGTTTGTGTGCTGAACTTGTTGTCTTGCACAATGTTTTCAAGTCCTACAGTCTCATCTTTCAAAAAGGGAAGTGTGTTAGCATCATTTCTGCAGTGATAACCTTCCAGATGCGAGCAGGTATTGACCTGTGCCTTGGTGTTTGCCTGTGCCCGTTAACCAGCCTGAAACGATGAGTCCAGTTTATGTTGTGGGGAGGTTGTGTTTTTGAGTCTTTATCCACTTAAACAGCAAACTCATGTTCTGATCCTTGGAGCAGGGCTTTTAACAGCCTAGTTTCATCCTGCATGCTTTGGGTCACTTGTGAGCAGTGTAGGCTGGCAGGTAATTGCGTGTTTTCCTTGACTCCAGTTGGTCTTGGTGTCAAAGGGCTTTTTCCTGCTACGTGTCTGAAAGTTTGCTCAAACCTTTTTTTTAGATTTCTCTTAAATTTAGTGGTAGAGAGGGACAGGCACTGATACTTCTTCTCCTGCAGATGCTGAAATGAAGGTGTTTGTTTGGGTTTTTGGATTTGAAATGGATTCTCTTGGGTGCAAATGCTTCTTTGAGAGTACCTGAGAGCTGTATGTCTGGGCAGGCACAAGTGACCCCAGGTTGAAGTAGGGCAGTAGTTAGCATGGATATAAAACACTTGCTGTGGTTCGGATTATTACTATCAAAATAGTAACCAATTGGATTGGTTATGTTCTTCAAAGTGTTGAAAATCTTAGTTGAAAATTTCTGTTTCATTTAGAACTTGTCATTGCTTTTCCTTATTACCTATAGCTTATTTTCCTTGGATGCCTTCCTCACAAGGAAGCCCAAGCCATTCCCACCCCTCACTGAATGATATGCAAATCTAGTCAATTAAGCAGGGGGGATTTAATTAGCAGTTTAAGTTCATGTGTGAAGTGTCTTGCCTTAATTACTTAACAGTTTTGTTGCAAATTTGCTAAGTTTTTTTCCCCACAGAACTATCAAAACTGTGATTTGTTTTTGGTGGGTTTTTTGTAACATTTTCAAATACTCAGGGTTGCCTGGTGTATTTGACCTTTGTTCTGCTTTTGTGTGTGTCTCTCTACTTATAGAGCTCTTTTTAAAAGCAGTGGGGATGAAGCAAAGCTATATTTACTGTCTCAGAGCAGAATAATACATTTAAAAACAAAAAGGGGGGATTTTTAGACTTAAAATTTGGCGGGAAAGGCCATTTACTTGTTCTTTGTAGCTGGATGGCACTGATACAGTAGTATCACAACTGCATGATGTGCGGTTGCTTTTGTTGCACGTTCTGCCTGGACACGTTGCTTTCTGCACCGTCGGTATGTTGCTGTGTCAGTGGGGTTGCAGTGATGCAAGTAACTCAGTAATACAAACAAGAACGCATTCCTGTTGGTACAGAGTGTGTGTTTGGATTCACATCGTCTCATTTGGAGTGTGTGAGAGTGGCACTGTTTAATTCTGGGCTACTCAGAAGGCCATCCCTGCCATTCTGACTAGGGATGGTTGTGTCTTGTGGCCTTGTCTTTGGTTTCTTAAAACATTAAGGGTTGGAATATGTGCTATAGAATGATGTGGTATTACCGCTCATATGACTTGTATGTTCATCAAGACTCTTAAAACAGCTTATTGATCACTGTAGCTTCATATTTTATTACTACTTAATTTTAAATTGATGGTTGCTTTCTATTCTTGAACTGATAACCAAAGCAAGAGGACTATTTTTGAGAAAGTGCTTTGCTCAAAGGGCCCTGTGTGTGCTTTAGATTGGCAGATCGCAAGAAAAGTACTTGAAGTTCAAAAGGATCCCTCCAGAGTCTGGCCCAGGACCATCTGAATTAAAACATCTAGAATCCAGCTAAATTTGTTGGTGGTTCTCGTCCTTATTTTCTATACTTCATCTCCCTTCTCCCAGCCCCACAGTGTGAGAATCTCTGGGAATAGTAGAATTAAGGCTAAAAACTAGAGAGTAAACAAGATTAATTTTCCTTCATTGTAGATGGGCTTTTATTGCAGCTTGACTCCCTTGCTGTAGGACTGAGCCATCATGAACTCTGGTACATTGAAGAGCCTTTCTCTGATAGACAGAGAGTGTCCATCTGTTTGTGTCCCAGCAATATGCTGATTGTGGGTCCTTTTACTGTTTGTTGGCTACAGTTTTGGATTGGTACATGCATGAAGAAAAGGCCAGGAAGGAAAAAGAACATTTTCACTGGCTCACTGCATCACAGACTTACAGACATTACCCAGTGATTGTTTTAAAGGATCTATTCTTTTGTATCTGACTGAACATTTTGGCTTTCCATCAGTACAGTGAGAATTTTTCCTTATTAAACTTCCACAATAAACTACCTTTCACTTCTCTGTGTAGCTGATGGTGTAATAGTGAGATGCACAGGTTAAAGATATTAAACTTGAAAATGAGGTTTCTATCAATGATGAGTTTGAGACACATGGATAAGGAAGCACTGCATGAGTTCTAGTGGCCAGTTTTGGCATCTGTGCATCTTGTAGGGTATAGATTTTAAATAATTCAGCACACCGATTAGAGTCTCTGCAGTAGCAGTGTTAGAATCACTTTAGTCAGCAGACGTGCAGTCTGGGCAGAGGGCTGGGATGCTCATGTTTCCCTCAGATCCTTTGATTAAAGGATCATGTTTAAAGATTTACTGTAGCACCATATGATGGGAAATTTACCTTATTAGTAATTCTTTTTATGAAAACAGAAGAGAGGTTTCTAAACTCAAACCCCTCATTTCATAGAACTGCTTTTTGTAAACAAAGCTATGTTAGAAAGAAAAATTCCACTGTCTTTCTTACCCTTAGGATTTCAGTCCTTGCTGTATTTCTACCACTTCATCCCCAGTGTTAGTGGAAATGTCACAGAATACTGCAATACAAAGTGCTCTCCCTTTCCACAGTGTTGCAGCACAGTTAATAGAATCCTGTCGAGGTTTTGCTTCCTAATCCCAATGTAAGAGGATCAGGAAAGGAAAAGTTGACAAAAAAACATGGAGTCAACTGACTTGTTTGGTTTCCAAATAGAAATGGAAATGCTGTGATTCAGAGTTTTCATTTTTTACTTCTAAATACCATACCACTTCTGAAACTGCAGTAATAAATAACAGCCACCCCTTGGACGTGTTCATTCCTTCATTTTTTTTCTGTGCTCTTCCAACCTAGGTTCTGGAGGCACTTTCTGCAAATTTATTATGATTATTAATCTTATTAAAGCTCTGCATTGGTGCCAGGATATTTTTAAATAGAATTTCTTTCCAGTTCAGCCAGGGCAACCCTTTTGTTGAACCTTCTTTTGGATAGTGTTCCCATGTGCTGCGAAGGCGCTGACACATGACCTCGTTACACATAGAAAATCCTAAATGTCCTGCCCCTTGCCAAACCTATCACAAAACTACCCATCACCCCCTTTTCAGGATCCCAGATGGTAAATAGCAGCAGGAGGTGAAAGGGGAGCTTTGTCTCCATTCTGAGTCCTGTTTTAAGTATTCTGTGTCTGTCTGTATCCCTCTGCTTTTCCCACTCTGCCCATAAATTAGCAAGCCAGCTTTTCTGACGAGGGAAGACAAAATGTCCATAAGCTGCAGTAGCATCACCTACTTAAGATAACGTTTTTGAACAATCTTCAATTCATTTTATTTGACTGATCTCTCTCCATTGGAGCAGAACTTCTGTCTGGGCTGCTCACTACAGGGTTTAAGAACACAGTATCAGGCTGTGGTTTGTAATTTTGTGGCATCTTCAAAAAAAAAAAAAAGAAAGTATCCTCATGTGAAGTTTACCTAAACCCTGGGTGGCTGATCACTGAATATTAAAACCAAACCAAAACCAACAAGCAAGGAAAAACCCAAACCCCCGAAGGAAAAAAAACCAACCTAAAACACCCACACCAAAAACCCCAAACCCTACAAAGGAGGTCTGCTTGTCTTTGTAAAGCCAAAGTTGCAAGAGGAGCAGCAGTTGCTGGTGAATGGGGTGCTCTAGGGGCAGCTGCCTTTATGGGGGTATAAAGGGAATTATCAGACAGGCAGTGAAAGGAGCAGGGAGGGGATACGGTCAGTGGATGCAGCAAGGCAGACAGAGCTGCTGTGCAAATCTGTGCTGTGCTCCAAGGATTTGCCAAGCAGGATATTGTCTCTGCACACTCTTCCCATGGAGTTCCCCTAAGTGGCAACAATTTCCTCTCACTTTGAGCAGGAAAGGTGATGTGGGCTTTTGTGCAGGAGGGGGAGTTCTGTAGTGTGAACTGTGCTGGTGTTGCTTCTGGCATATTCCTGGCAGTATCTGGTTTTATTGAGATGATAGCTTGGTGTTTGTGACTGGCTTTGGCTGGTAGTTGTGAAGGATGTGTAAAATTAGTACACCATTCACCTCTCCAAATGAGTTATCACATCCAAGTATATGTACAAGGAATGGGCTATTTACAGTTTTCAAATTGTGTGGATCTAATGGCTTCCACTGATTTAGCCTAGTTAAGTGTATGTCCTTGTTTGTTTGGGTCAGGTTTTCCTTAATTAAGATAACTGCATTCTCCTTAGCCCCTTATAATTCCAAACCCAACCTGCATTCATCCTGAACCTGGCAGCTTTGTGAGGTTAGTCTTTCCTCTGACCTGGGCTGCAGCTGAAGTAATGACTTTCCAGTTGCAGCAGATTGGAAATCAGACACTAGTGAACTGAAATACTGAAGACTTAATGAATTCCCTGGATTCCCTAGTGGTTTTTTGGTACATCTTTATTTTAAACTGTTGAATATTAATGAGGAAAGGGGAGTAGGAGTGCAAGGACTGTTTACTGTCTAGTACTTGAAAGGGGTATTCATGTTTGTTTGTTTGTTTCATTTTATGTTGCAAATATTGTAGAAGTCCTGTGTGGTTGCCAAGTTGCTACCTAGCCTTTGGATGCCAAGTGATTGTCAGCTGGGAAGCTGCTGGGAGGGATTTAAAACAGTCTTGCCTTTTTTGTAAATGTCGTGGCTCTCAAACCTAGAGTGTATGCATCTTTGACCATTTTTTAATGAGCCTTCATTTTTAAGTGATGAGAAGGATTATGAAGAGAGAGAACAGCTCATGTGTCTTGTGCTCTGCTTTCTGGGTAAAAATACTCTGCTTCCCACATTGTAAGTTAATTAGCAAAGGTTTTTTCCTCCTCTGGGATCTCCTGTGTTTCTCCTGACCTGTAATTCTATGTAGTCATCAAGTAAAATAGATCTGATGGGCTCAGTTCTGACACGTTGTGTTTTGACAGCACATTTTGTTCATACTGAGTCAATACTTCTGAAGCTGTAGTTGCTTGGTCACTTTAATTTGACATATACCTAGTTACTGCCGAAACTCCGTTTGGCTTCTGCCCTAACACCAGCCCACTGTTCCTGTCACCTTCTTTGACTGTCACTACTGCTTTTATGGCTGCACAATGTGCAACAGCTCACCAGGGAATCAATCTGCCTGAAAATTAGTCATTATATAAGGGAGAGTCACAAAAATTAACTGAACAAATGTGCTGTTGAGTGTACAGAAAAAGCAAGTCGGGTGGGTTGGGTGGGTTGTTCGCTGGCGCTACGTATTGTTATTTGAGGTTGTCAGAGGTAGGGTAGTTTCGGTTAAAAGCACAGTTTGCATGTTGGTGCTTTGTCCTAAAAACAAACAATGCAGAGAACAGGCTGGCCATGCTGGGAGTGTGAGTTAGATAGAAGCAAATAGTACTTCTTCAGCCCTAGCTTCTGTAATTTGTTAAACTTTTGTGTAGCAGACGTGGCTGCTAAAGATTAGGTCAGTATCTTTTATTTAACACCTTATTAGGCTGTTGCTCTAAACCATGAGCTTCTGGGAACGCATTTTTCATTTTTTTTTTTTTTAGTAAGGCTTTTGATGGATGAAGCTGTAAAATGAATAGAAACAGTGTCTCCCTCTTCCTTTTTCCTCCTACTCAACGCTCACACACAGTCAGCCCTGGGGTCTTTTCTTTCTGTGTGGTTGGCAGAACAGAGAAAGAGAGAGAGAGAGGGAAGGAGACTGTCTGGGCCCCCAGTGCCGTCATGAGAAGAATAGCGGTGCTGTTACCGCTAAATCTAAAGGGACAAGCTTGTGTATGTATGCTGCAGCAGCCAGCGGGCTGAATTAGTGGCATTTAGGCACTGCTAAGAGGCTAATTGAGTCACTGGTACTTGCTGATTAAACCAGCAAATCCAATAATGTATGGATGCGCATGTTTGTGTTTGGTTCTGTGCTCTCTGAAAAATAAGCATGCTGGGTTTTCTTTAACTCTTTCCATTTTGGTCAAGTTATTCAGTAGCTTAAGGAATATCAAAGCATCTAAAGAAATGTTTTGGGGAGATGTCTTTATTGCATTCTTTTCTTCCTGCTCCATACAGTGGGATTGGATGAGAAGGTGTTGAGGCAGTTCCATTAACAGTTGCTGAACTTCCCCAGTTTTAAAAATACTGTTTTAAGTGAGCCTTTGGTTTAGTAAGGGATAATCCAAATTGTGAGGTGACAGAAGGTAGAGAACTGAGGCCATCCATGATGGATGATACATCCATGCTGCGTAGGTATGACAGATGAAGCCTGTGTTGGAATTTTGGTTGGCATCCATCTCAAACCACTCCACCTTACTCAGAATTGTGTTAGTAACACGCAGGTGGTGGTTGCACCACTGCTTCTGAATATCTAATCTAGTAGATGCATAAACAACTCAACTCTCATGTATAATGATGAGGGTTATAATGTAGGTAAAGAAAATTCTAGTTTTAAGTGGATTGTAAGAGGACTACAGAGAATCTGTAAAGCTGACCTAAACTTTGATACACCCTTGCAATACATTTTCTAATCCAGTGTCACTCTTGTAATCTGCCCACAGGCAGGCCTGCTTTGCTTTTGCTCACAGTGGTTTTTATAATGATTGTGGCTTGATTGACTTCAGTGGAATTACTCCTAATTTACAGCACTAACTGGAGAGCAGAATTAGATTCTTGTGTGGGGTTTTTTTTGAAGGATGCAATGCTCTCAGGGAGGCTGTTGTGCCAAGGGCATATTGCTTTCAGTGATTCTTTTTAATTTTGTTTTTAAGGCTTAAGAAGAATAAGACGCCTCTCAATCTAAACCAGAAGGATATGTATGAAAAAATAGTAAGACTCATAGAGGCGAATGGTGGGTTCAGAACCTTGTGAGTCATTGCAGAGAGATTGACAGTTTGGGAACATGAACGCGGAGGAGTGAGGATGGGATGCTCAGGGGCTGATGAGATAAGGGAGTCTATAGAATGTCAGCAGAGGGGTCAGCAGCAGCGTGCATCTCATTCCAGAGTTAAACTCAGGCATTGGGAAATGGCATTCCTTGATGGCAAACACAATCTGACAGTTCTCAGCTAGCTACAGTATTCACCTCCTCCTCTCCCCACCCCCCACCCCCCCCCCAAACTGCATATCAGTGGATGCTTTGGAGATCATGTCTGTTCTTGCCTTCAAAGCGGCAACAAGAAAATGCTTAAAGCCACAAGCACACCTTGGAGGCTCTGTGGGGTAAGTCAGGTTAGCAAGACACTGTAATTTAAAAACTGAGACCCTATTCAGGCAGCTGGGGTTGTGGGGCCATCAGTCTGTTCTGTCTCCTATTCATGGATTACCAAACTTTGTATCTAGCATTTCACTCTTTCTTCCTCTTCTTTCCTCCTCCTTCATGTGCATGTGAAAGAATTTCCTTCTGTTCGTGGGCAGGCCTGGACTGGATCAGCCCCTGGAATTAAGAACATGGGAGTTTGTTCGTTCCTCCTCTGAAATTACTTGGTGTTTGCTAGGTATAACTTGTTCATGGGTGGTGGGGAAGGAACTGTCCTCCCCTTGTTATTACCAGGGGTGCGGGGAGGTAACACTGCTTTAGTGGGTAGGGCAGAAGATTGAGTCAAGAGAACTTTTTTATGATTCCAGCTTTTGACATGGTTTAACTGGGTGACTTTGGGCAAGTTACTTCACTCCTCTGAAACAGGACTGGCAGTGTTTACCTCCCTGCCCAACAGGGGTGTTAAGGGGATTTTTGTCAAGCCTTTTACATATATACAGGATTGTATTATTGCTGAGTATTGTTGTTTCTTTATGAATATGTATGAAAGGTGTTAAGCTGTTACCTCACCTTGGCCTTCACACGCAACTTATTACAGGCTAGAGGTTGCAGTGAATTTAGGTAATGGAAGAGACAAGGAGTGTTGTCCTCAGAAGCTGTTGACATCCTCAGAAGAGAAAGTGGGAAACCCAATTTCTCCTTCTCTAAGCAGCACCGTGTGAAAAGAAAAATGTGGTCCTTTTGCCAGCATTTTGGGATGGGGCCTAGGAAGGCTCTTGTCAAACTAAGAGGGTTTGTTGTTTTTTTTCTGAAGATATTTCTGTGGGATCCTATAACACAGCCCTTACTGCTGAGGGAGAAGAGGAGAAAGAGTGATGAAACATTGTGCTGTATTTTCATTTGTGAATCCTGACAGCTGAGGTTGGACAGGGCAGTCAGCAGCACAGAGACCCATGCAAAGGTTGCACAAGTGCTGTCTCCAGGGTGTCACTCTTGTGTCCAGGAAAACTTCCTCTTTTTACCAGCACCACAGTGCAGCTGTGCTGCTTTGGAAGGGTGGTTATGGCTGGGAGGGCTTCCCGCTTGTCCGGGAAGGAGGGATGTGGTCCTCCTCATTTACAGAGTGGAGGAAGGGCAGTGGCATTGTAAAGGAGACCATAGCGACCTGTGTTGGGGGAGAATTTTCTGTGGCAGAAACTGAAAAATATGGCCATAAACTTGGCTTATATGCTCTTCTTGCAAACTACAGTGTGCTGAAAATGGAAATGTGTCCCAGAGTGACTTGATATGGCCATGACCTTAGTTTAAATCACTGCACTGGTTTGTGCTGGTGCTCATACAGCTGGACACTGGTTGTTTTTTGCATATATTAGATGTTTCCAGGTGCCAGGTGAAGAACTAGGGTCATTTTTCTAACCTTTTATGGATGCTACTACCCTTGATCTCTGCCAGCATTTCATTCTGTTGTGGTTGTCTTGGTTGGTTGTGGTGGTTTGAGAGGGGTTTTTTTAGTTCTTTTTTTAAAGCCTGTTGGCATTGAGTTGTAATAGGGCTTCGTGTTTGGCTTGCAGTTGTTGACAGACAGATGTAGGTGAGTACTGAGTGCTCTATAATAAGTGTTCCCGCCCTGTAGTTTGTAGGTCTTCTCAGGTGGTGTGAGTTAATTGTGTAATGACAGCTATCAGATAACATCTTCTGTCCCTGCTCAGAGCCAGCAATCAGATTTCAGTCTACTGTATTGGCAAGGCAAGTTTAGGTCAGATAGAAACTGTCGAAAGCTCTGATCTGAATAAACAACTGTGCTTCCTCCTACTCTGATGTCTTGTCTGTGCTTTTTGCCCAGCCTGTTAACACTCATTTCTAAAACCTCATCGTATCCACTGAACACATTGTGGGTACAATGAATTAAAAAGTGAACTCAGTCTCTTCTCTAAGTCCTATCTATTTGTATGGTTCAAGAGATGTAGTGGATTTTCACACATTAGGGGAGCTCTGTGATAAAATAATTAGGTTTAATTACTCTAGTAAAACATCTGGTGCTCGCTCATCCCCAAAAAAACCCTCCTGAATGCCCCACATGAGTGGATTTCTGTGCTAGATGAAAATATTTGGGCATGCATGGCTACCCATCTCCTTGTCCCTTTTGTGGGACTCATTCTTACAATTCTTTCCCCTCAAAATCAGCAGAGACTTTGTAGAGAAGTCCTGGGTGCTCAAGGGTTTTTAGTCCGGATAAAGGTTGCTGTGGGGTCCTTCAGTTTGGTTACAGAAATGCTTTTGGTTTTTGACAGAAGCTCTAAGGTGGAAATGCTTCATAGGATCAGGTAGTGTCCAGCCTTCAAACGAATCCCCTGGAAGGCTCCTGGTTAGCGTCTCGGTGCAGTGATTGCCTCATTTGCAGGGCATCCCTTGTGTGCTTGTGCCTTGGGTTCCTCAATGTCCTTAAGCCATATCTGTCTCAGGTAAGTCTTTGAAAGAAGCAGTGGTATGGTTAGTCAGGTGGCTCTAAGCAGATAGATGCCTGTATTCACAGCAGCATGCTTCCAGATTTCACATGGGGTTTCAAAGTCATCTGTGTGTGTGTGTTAACATCTGCAGGGATGGAGCTTCTGTCTGTGCTCTTCCTAAGGGCTGCATTTGTGTGGTTGAAGATGAATACACTTTACCTTTTCAATGAATGAGCATGCTGGTATCAATGGCTTGTGAATTATAAAAAGTTCTTTATGTAACTCACTATTTATAGTTTTGGCCCCATACTCAGATTATTGTTCAGAGAAAGGAAAGTCAGTTGCAGCGATAGGGGATGATGAAATTAAAAGTTCTTGCTAATTGCTGTTTTGAGGGAAATAGATCTTTCTTTGGTACCAAATAGCCTTTCCCAGTTTACAAGGAATCTGCTACATACAAAAGAGAAGAGTCCAGTTGATTTTCTCTAGAGACAGAAGTTGCTGCCCAAATTTTCTTCATTTTAAGGTTTGGGAGGGTTTTGTTTGTCGTGGCTCTGTGTGCTCTTTTACCTCTGACGCAACCCTGGTCCTGTAAGGGTCGTGTGATCACAGTGGGGTGACCTGTACTAAACTGCCAGATGTTACGTGGCTGGTGGTAACTGTTTAAAGGAGTACGAAATTTTGCTTAACCTGTTCCTTTGTCACCCAGGCCTCCTCCTTTCCTTTCCTCCCCCTCTCTAGTTTGTATTGTCAGGATAGATTTGAAATGTTTTTATGCATCTAATTCATTTTAAAATTGCATTTTTCAGTAGGATCCAGGTTGAGGATTTGTGTGGATCATAATAGTACCATCACTGCAGTAAAAACGTTTCACATACAGCAAGTACTTTGTTTCCATGTTCTAAAGAAGTGTGCTGATTAGCATTTCCTCCCTATATTTGTGGCTGACTCTTTGTGTTGTCAGATTAGTACTTGCAGTAGGTAGTATGTCACTTAGCACCTGATTCTCCTGTGCAAAGGTCTTGGCAGACAGCCTTCATCAAAAGCATCTTCTTCTGAAGTACAAAAGATACTTTCCAATACAGTGACATCCATTTCATGTCACTTGTGCATTACCCTCCTAGTGAAGTGACAATGGGAATTTAATGTAAATCCAAAATAGTTTGTACATCTCTTGCCAGGAGTGATACTGCCTTGAAAGCAGCGCTCCCAACAGTGTCTGTGGTTACTGGAATGGTCTCATTCTAGTTTGAGGTTGGAAATCTCACCTTTGAAAGCAAGAGGATGAATATGAATCTGGGCAATTCCTCTATATTAAATGCTCTTTCTTAATTTGCAAAGCACTTGAAGATACACTGGCATGGATGGTGGGATACAAGGGCAATAGAAAGAATTCTGCAAATTTCTGTTCTGTGAGAAGGCGACTTCTGATGGAATTGAATTATTTAGTTGAAACAGTTCTCGTTCCAGAAAATTAGAAGGGCTTCATTCCCATCATTACAAAATTGGGTCATTGTCTTCTTGAACTGGGTCATAGGAGTTTCCAGCAAGGGAGGCCTCTTACCACGTTTGATGAGGGTAGCGTGTTACATCAGCCTGGTCCTGTTAACTCTCACTGCAAGGCATTATGCTTTCTGCCTGCAGTAGTCACAAGGAAGCTGTATGCACTCATAAATGCAAGGTATTGCCTGTTACAAATGTTTTCTGGTAACTTAACTGGAGCTTGGTCCAGTTCATCTTTACTGGTATGCACCTGACCTCGCCTGGAGATGTGATGGTCCAGCCTTTCCAAGTTACCCCTGTGTTTTGGCTTCTGTTTTGGCTGGAGGCTGTCATACATTTCATTGGAGGGGAGGAAAGATGTGAATGTATGGAACTGTGACTCGGGTGCTCTGGGCCCTGTCAGTTCACTCCCCTATTGCAGCGAATCCTGCTTAAGAAGTCCCGTGTTACTGTAACGCTGTGTGAGGGTGGCTCCTGCCCGCAGACCACGTAAGAGTTCCGGAGTAAACCCCGTCTCCTTAGGGACAGAGAGAGTCTTCCCTGTTTGTCTGCATTGTGTGAAAAGAAGCAGTGTCTAAAACCCAAAACAAAACCCCCATAGCACAACAACTGGCCTCTTTCCATGAACTAGCCCTATTTCCAGCCTGTCCGCCACGGTACCAGGGGCACAGTCTGTTATTGAGAGGCTGCTCTTGTATGTACATAAAGCCTTGTGATTTTGTGTTTAGAGCCCAGAGTCTCCTAGAGTTCAGCTCTGCTGGAACAAAATGTTCAAGACAATACTGTGGGATCCAGCTGGAGGTTTAGCATTAATGCAGTGTCAGCCAGATGGAAATGAGGTGGAGAGGCTTGCAGAGGGCTGGGGGATGGGGAATCTCTTCTCTTCGGAGGGAAAACAATAGTAACTCTGAAATACATATTCACATGTATCTACAGTGCAGAATGCTAGCTATGATAGGCATGTTCTCATTCAGCTTGGTGCCAGTGAGATGTCAGTTGTGCTTTGTGTGTGGTTGATACAGTAAATAGGGCAGAGACTGCTCTCAGTAAAAGCCAGCATAACTCTGCTGATTTTTGGATGTACATTGACATAACTAGAGCATAATTTGCTCGTTGCCTCTAATTTTCAAAAGACAGTAGTGAGTTTTGCATACTTCTGGACATGCCTACTGGCTTGCTTTTCAGAACCTACCAAGCATATACATCCTAAAATTACCAATATTGAAAGATACAAGTAACTTCTTAAAACCTTGAGATTTGTTTCTAGATGTAACATGCAGCTGGTAGGCATTGAAAGCCTAAATTTGTCCTTTCTGACACTTTTTATTTCTGCTGATTAGAATGGACCTTGCTGTGCCCTCTGCTATCCATGAGCATGTCCATCAAGTTTTTCAGCCTCTTTTTACAGGCTTGCTGTGTTAAGTTGTGGTGGTTCTGTCCAGGAGTGTTGAAAGAAAAGGCAAAAGAAAAAAAAAAACCCAAGGCAGCAGCAGTTGGGGAATGCAAGGTAACTTTGTGTTTCTTGGACATGGAGCCTTCTACTGCTCTCCTGAGATAAAACAGAATATTCAGCAACCTGCTCTCCTCCATGTCTTGTTCCAAATGAGCCAAAATCCGAGGTGTGCATCTAAGGATATTTAAAGGAGCTTGGTAGATGGTGGCTCTTTTATGGAGCCACAGAGACTGCTCATATTGCTTCTGTTTTTCTATTGGTTTTCTATTTGAACTGAGGAAAAGCAGAACTACCTGAGTGCAGAGCCTAAGAGCCAGTTCTGCTTTCGCAGAAAAAGGATTTAGCAAGAAAGCTATGCCCTCTTTTATTGGCATATTTTCTTTTTCCTCTTAAAGAGGGGAGGTTAGAAGGTTCTAGTGAAATTTGCTTGAAAAGACTGAGAAATAATTCGTGCTCCATTCCTGTAAGCCATTTTGGTTCAGCTATAGCTTCTAGAAAATCTCTGGAAGTGCCCATGTTTCAGGGCCCCTCTGAGTGACATCAAGTATTAATTGAACATCATAGAGCCTGGATGGCTGCAGCTGGGTGGGCAGTGGCTCAGCATTGTTTTCAGTCCTCTGAGGAACATCTTTGGGAAGAGAAAATTTCCTTCATGTAATAAAGGGAAAACTTAGAATGAGGAGAGGAAACACAGTGGTATTCCCCTTAGTGACCTTGTCTGGGAGCTATCAGTAAGCAAGAGGAGACGTCTTCTCTCTTCTGGGATATTCATAGGTCATTCTCAGAGGGACTGAAGACTTGCAGTATCAGTTGGCTGTGGTCACGAGTTGGATGCTGAACTATTAATTGAATTACCCACAGCACAGGGTAAAGCCTTTAAAAGTGTTTAGCATGTTTGTCTGTGCCCTGGTATCTTCTGGGAGCAGCTTGCAATTAAAGTCAGGTACAGATGAAAACTGTCAGGTTCTCAAACAGGGTGATTCTAGTAGTAGCAAAAAGCCAGGAAACTCAGTGATTTACTGGTGGTGGGTCAGTTTTGGGGAAGCCTGCACTCCCTCTTTAAAAATCCCCCTTTTAAAATTATCCCAAGCATGCAGTTCCCAGGCTCCCATTCACTGCTCATTTAGAGAGTGAATGTCTCTCTTCTCTTTTGTATGTTCCTGTGGTCTGTGCCATCAGAAGCTGCATTGCTGTGCTCCATTTTCCACTGCCTGTGGCTTCTAGGCTTTTGTGCGGCTTCTTTAGAATTTCACAAGTACATCACAAGATGCTATTTTGGGTCGCTACAGGATAAAGAGCATTTAAGATCTTCAGGGTGCCCTTTGCCACTTTCCATTAAGACTGTGGAGACACTCAGAAAACAAAATGAATAAATGAACTTCGTGGTAGATCTTAGTCCAGCCTGTTCACTTCTACTCCTATGATCAGTTCAGAAGGTGTAACTTGATTTATTTTTTTTCTCCAAAGTTAATTTTGATCCTGACATACAGTTTTTCCAGAGAGACAGCTCTCTTACTCCCTGAGTCAGGACCATATGTTTGATCAATCCCAGAACTGAAGTGTGTATCTCAGTACCTCAGACAGCATTAAACACTGTCCTTAGGCAAAGGAGCTGGGCCAAGCAGGAACAAACATGCTGCAGGTATCTCTTCTGTCTGTGGCTTCTGGTGACTGTGAATAAGGGATACAACTGTATTTTGTGATGGTGTAACTTCTCAGGTCTAATACACAGAAGAGGCTGTACTTGGCTTTGAAATGTTTCCCTTCTATTTGTGGTGCCACTTCTTTGGAGTAGGGTGGCCAAATGATAATTAGTGTTGCTGGTGCCATCAGAGTGTGTTGGAGAGGTACCTGCCTGTAATCAGCCCAAAGGAGCCGGTTGGCAAGAGAGCTCTGTGTTGTGCCGTGCCGCGCTCCTGCCGGTTCCCACTCCTGCACGTAGCTTATGTAACTGTCTCTGAAGCAGAAGAGAGGTCACCTCAGGTGGCTGTTTTGAGCTGGTCATGTCTCCTCTCTAATGCTGTCTGGAAGGATTTGTTAGACTTTGTTTTCAAAAGGAGAGGCCAGGCATGCGTGCACTTCCCTTCTGCACACCGTGCTGCCGCTGGGATTTAAGGGCAGTGGGAAGGCAGGGCTGTGACAGGAGGCGTGATGAGGAATACAATCCTTTCACGGTGCTTTGCTTCTGCATTTAAAGAAACTTCTGTGTGCTTAGCATTCAGATTTGCTGCCCCAGTGACATCACAGGGTGTCGGGACTGCAGTTACAGCAGTACCACCAGCAGTGCTTTGCCTTTCCTGCTTAGTTTGCCCGAGACTATTAGAATCATTTACATATGTTAAACAGCCATTGTGTGACCCTGTGACAAAGAGTTTTATTTTATCTGCTCCTTCGAGGAGTAAACTGAGATAGAGAACGACCTGATGGCCTGTCTGTGGCCACACAAGAAGTTATCTGGTGGACCTGCAATTAGAACCCCAGAGTCCAGGCTCTGCTGCGTTCTGATGACTTGATAAGCTCTTCCTCCTGGCGTGCAGCCTAGGAGCAGCGAGTCTTCACCTCCAGTGTGGTGTTCTGACCTCCCTATTGTATCTCCAGACCTGAGAAGAAAAGCTGGGTGTCATGACTACCAGTTTCTTGTTTTAAGCAGCAAGCTGCAGAATGAGTGCCCAGAGGAAAGTGTAGTCAATGAGGAGGTTGACCTGCCAGCTTCCACTGAACCAGTGCAGCCTTCGATAAACTGAGCTGAGGCTTGGTAGCTGCCCTGTGACTTGAATCCCTACTTAGACACTGCTAGAACTTTGTATTTCTTTGATCAGGCCTGCTCTAGATAACAACAGGTACTCTCCCTTCCATTTGTTTCAAAATAAGCATGGGGTCTGTGTTGCAGGCAATGTTACTTTCGACTCATTTCATGTGCTGTGCTGGTGTTTTTGATAATTATCTAAACTTTAAAATTATATCTTAATTTCTCAGTGCTAACTTTGTATAAATCCTGCTGTTTTGATGGAAAAAGAAATGTGCACACGCTTTAGAGATTCACCAAGATAAGAGAACCCAAGGTAACACACATTATTTGCACAGTTTAGATAAATATATGCTTTATTGACATGTACATGATGGGAGAAGTATAAAAAAGGATATTTTTAAGAGGTGGGTTTTGTAACGCACAACTAGATGCCATTTATTTAATCTCTCATTTGTCTTTGTTTCTCCCTTCTTCCTCTCAGTCATTTCCCAGGGATAAAAATAGATGTTAGGCCATTTCACTTTGGAGATCCCAGTTAACAAGGATATAAAGGAAGCTCTGTGTCTGAGATCTTGTCTGTTGCAGTGTTGGGTTTTTTCTTAATGAGCCACACGCTTTAAGTTACTGCTCTTCCTTAGAAAGCTTCTGGGACCGGTCACAAGTTCGGATGAAACACCATGCATTTCAGGTTATACATGAACAGTATATAAGAACCCTGCTCTTTTTGTGGTTCCTCACCATATAAATTGGCACATGAGATTCTGACTGTCGTCAGTTGAAGTTCTGAGTCAAATTTTGGTTTATTATAGGTGATACCATTAATGTAAGTCCAGGAACACATAGGCCACAGTGTAATCTTCAGACCTGTATTGTTCCACTGCTCTCTGCCTGCCTTTGCCTTGACTGATGTGCAGCTATAACCAGTAACCTGTTAACCAGCAGGCATAATTCTTAAGAAATGTAGAATTTATGTGTATCAGGTCAGTTTTAGGTAATGTACAGCTCTGTTTCTGTGTGAAGCGATCGTTTCTCTCCCTCTGTGGCACATGTGATGTCTTGCCTGCAGTCTTACCCTAGTAAGTGCTGGATCTGTGCGCTGCTCTTGGTGATGGTTTGGTCACTTGTTTTTCCTCTACTCAACAATGAGAACACTCAAGGGAGAGGGGGGAACAGCAAAATCCAACTGAAGTAAGAGAAGTAAATCCATCCCCTAATTAAACCTAGGTGGCAAAAATTAACATCCCTTCTGAGCTCCTGTCTGTGCATTTCCTAGTAAAGTTCATGAGAAGTTAAAGATGTGCGTAATTGAGAGGAGGGAGTTGAGGCTTTCTCTGGCTTTGAAAGGCTGAATTCTTTTCTTTTTCATTTTCTTTCTTTCTCCCCCTTCTCTGCTCATTAAAAAGGTGCTATTTGTGGTCATTAAGAGGCACCCAGAGCAATTAGGTCCAACTGACCTTCGTGATAGCTATTCAAGACAGAAGCTAAAGCAGGACTGTATTGTAAACAACAACAGAAAGGGGGTCACACTAAACTTTATGGCGTGTTGGTATGTCGGGAAGGGGGGGAGATTAGAGGATGATGCAGTCGGCATCCCTGTAAATCTTATTTATCACTGATGTGGGGGAGGGTACCATATCTGAGGCGAATCCTAGGACAGTGAGGTTGTGAACTTTGGGGCTTTATCAGTTAAAATGGCAGAGGGAGTAATGGAAGAAGGGATGAAATAACAGAATAAAGGGAAGTGATTCAGCTCTGAGTGTGAGCTGCTTGTGGGCTGGAGTTAGAAGGAAAAAGTACATTATCCACTGTGGTATGTAAGAATGACCATTCTGTGCTTAGTCTTAGCACCAGCATCTCCAGTTGGAAGTCCAGAGCCCACCCATGCGGGACAGCTTGGGTGCAATGGAGAGGGAAGTTGAGAGTCCTGCACAGCAGCTCTCTGCCTGGGCTTCCTGCTCTGCATTAAAAGGAGTGTGTTCCAGAGCTCTGCTGGGGAAGTCACTACAGTATAAAACAGCTTTTAATCTAGAGCATATCTGCATGGGAGCCCTTCTGGAATAGGTGTTGGAAGTTTTTTGTGTGTCTACAAGCCAGTATCTTTAAAATTGCCCTTTTCTTTACCCAAGGTGATTGTGCTCACTCACTGAACAGCAGTCAAAAGGAATAGCTGCCGAGTGCTCCCCAAGACGGTGTCCCTAGCCCCTGTTTACATGGCAGTGTCAAAGTTTAAATCTCCTTCCCAGGGCGAGGAGAAACTCCTCTTGTGTTGGCCTCTTAAACATGTTATATGCTGTGGGTATAACGTCAGTGTTTTACGAACAGCTAACGTGCTGCTGGTTCTAAATCTGGGCACGCATTCCTCGCACAGAATTGGAAACACATTGGTACGGGTGGGATCAGCTGCTTTCAGGTTTGAAGGTCTCTGCATCCTCCTGTGGCGGCATGGGTAGAAAAAGGTTTGGCTCCTTCCAGTTTTTATGTGGGGTCAGGCAGTCACCGTGGATGGAAGAAGGTTCTCAGTGGAGTCCACCATCTGGCAATCATAAAAAGAGCAATCAACATTTTTTTGAGGAGGATGGTGAGGAAACAAGCTGCAGACGATTGTCGTGAGATCGAGGCCCTGCACAGACACCTTTATGACTCTTCTCTGTTCTGGTTGGGTGTCTGTGCTACAGGTCAAAAGTTCAGGCTGTCCTCTCCTCCTTTTTTTTTTTTTTTTTTCTTCCAAAGATGGGAATTAGGCTGGGACTGGAATGCGAGAGACTGTAAAATGGCTTGTCCTGGGAGCCCCTCCTACCCTGTCTTTGTGTGCAGCCTGCCTTGTGGGTGGAGGCTGGGCATGCCGCTCACTTGCTGGAGCACTTGGGCAGCCCAGAAATTAAACACAGCTTGAACTTTGTAAAATGCTCTGGTTAGATGAAGCGACCAGGCAGCCTCCCAAACAATGGACTGGCAAGTTCAGGCTTTTTGGATACTTTTTTTTTCTTTTTTCCCCCTGAACACAATTAGTAGCTTATAAACTGTTGTTATGTTGCTGTACCAGACCTTGGAGCCAAACGAGAAGATGAAGGTTTGGGAGACTGCTGTTTAGAATAGCATGCAAGATCTTTTCAAAAGAGAGGATGCATTGTCAGTAGAGCCCTTCCAGGCAATGCTATCGCAGAAGCAGATGACTTTAAAGGGGAAAACAGGTCAATAATTGGGCAGATCTGGTACTTCTTTGAATTATACTTTAGGACAGTGAAAGTTGGACTGACTAGATGGGGTTTTCTCTTCCTCTGACTCGCGTGTTTGTAGGATTGTAGCTCCTCCCACTCAGCCGCTTCCCCTGGGATGTACCACCCTCACTGGAAGGGTGAAAATTCCAGGTTCCCAGGTGTGATAGGAGTAGCATCTGACAGATATGCTTTGTGCCTTAAATGCCATAAACGTTTGGCCTGATCCTCCTTAGGGATGAAAGTAAAGGAGCAGGAACACAGAGCCAGCAGGCAGGCAGAATGGGGCTTCAGGTATTGGAACAACAAGAAGATTCAGAGAGAAATGTCTGAAACCAGGAGCAAATATATACTATGAAGGAGGTTAAACTGTGAATAAGGGATTTCTTTAAGGTGATAAGTGAGTTTATCCCTAAACAAGAGAGCTCAATCTCTTTTTCCGAAGAGCAAAGGCTGTTTAAGACAGTCATACCTGGTTTCTGTGAGCTGTTCTGTGAGCTGTTCTTTCACTCAGCACAACGCAGAACCTCCAGATTAGCAAATATGCTGGAATGCAGAATGCACATCTGGTCTGCATTACTGTGGACCTGGCTGTAATCACAGGGAAAAGCTACCTTGGGTTTTATGTAGAAATGTTTGTATTATACAAACCCCTGTTGCCAAGCAATTTTTATTAAAACAGCCAGTTTATGCTCAATATAGTGTCCTGCTGAGGAGCTCAGAATACCATGAAAAATCTATGCACAGCTTCATTCCCATTGTTAAAGTTCCAGAGGCTGGGTGTCACCAGTGTACTAGGTGATGGGTGAATGCTGTCTGAGTTTTTGTCTACACTAACACTTTTCCTCTTGGAATAACCAGTTGTTGCTGCCATCTTGACAGCCTTGCCTAGCCCGCTCGTGGACATTGGAGTTGTAACCACTGCTTTGCCTGAACGCTGCAGTGGGTCTGAACCACACAGAAATGAAAATATCACTACCTAGACGGAGCTAGTACTCCTGGTGGACCTCTACTCTGAAAGTCAGGAATTAAACCAAAACGTATAGTAGCCGAGGGGAGCATGGCAGGGGTTAGTTTTGAGGGCTGGAGGGTTTCTAATGATGCATGGAAGATTAGAAATGCTTACTTTGAAATCCCAATTCTCAGGACATAATTTTAGAAGTTGCTTAGGATAATTCTCTTAGGGACTTAAAATGATTAAGATTTATCATGTGCTTTAAAGATGCTTCACATTAGAATACTGATCTGACCTGACTAGCAATGCTTTCCAGAACTTGAGTCTCAAAGTGTTACTCTAAATCTAGAAGTTTGGCTCAGTGAAATTTTGGTTAATAAATATCTGTGAAACTTCACACACAACACACGTTCATCTAGACATACTGGGGGGAGGTGTCTAGTAGGAGAAATTCAGAAGTAATAGTAGCAAAACTCTGTACTACTTTCATTACCATCCAGAAGGAGTTAGAGGTGGTTCTCTTGGTAGGTTAAACTTGGTTTTGACAGCATTTTTTGAAAACCATCCTCATCTTAAGGGGTGGTGTTTAGCATTTCCAACTAGAAGTGTGCTTCATGACTTCTTATAGACAGCAAACCTTAACAAGTGGCACAAAGGTCATAAGACAGGAAGAGGAAGGAGGAGAGCTGGTTTCTTAGCATTGTGTCAGTCATAACTGTCTACCGGAAAACCACAGAAACCTACCTTAATCTGTGTAGACGTCCAGTCACAACATACTTTGTTGGCCAAGTGGTTTTTTCCTGTCCAGCAATTCTGTGTGTCCTCATACAAAGTCTGTTCTCACAGCCAGCATGTCCAGTGGGAGATGGAAGAGCTGTAACAGAACGTGTGAGAGTTTGTCCCCTGCTCTGGCACAAGTTGTCTCCTTTTAGTGTGCTTTAAAAGGCTGTTACATAGAGAAGCAAAGACTCTGATGGACAGAGAGGCTACAGGTAGTTCATCTTCTTCCAATGCCATTTCCTTCATTCCATAATAGAGGCAAATTTGCATGCAGATGAAGGAAAACTTACCCAGTTCTTGTCCAGAAGATGATCCTTGAACGTTTTTGTCACTGCTGTGAATTGTGTCAGTATTTCCTTTACTTCTGGTGCACAGAGGTTTGCCCACCCTGGAAATCAGTTTGATTTTTGAGGTGCTCTGTCTGCTCACTTGCACGAGTGTGCATAGGTGATGCAGCAGTGCCAGGCACGCAGGGGGTCACTGCGCCCAGAAGCGGGTGATGTGCATGCTGGTAGCTTGGCAAAAGTATCTGTGGTTGAACACACTGGCACGACAGGTGCCTGGAGGGCAGTGCTGGGGTAATGTGCCTGAGCATCTTCAGAAAAAGGAGCATTACCCTGCTGTTACTGCTGTGCCTGAGGGGGAAAAGCCTGCAGCTGTATTCTTCTTGTTCAGCAATGGTGAAAGAACTGCCTTAGTAGACTAGATCGAGACCTTAGTAGACCTTTCCTAGATACTGCATGCAGATTCAGAACTTCCTTTTTATTATGTCTCACTGGAATTTTCTTCTTCAGTTTCCCCTGCCTGTGGAGCTTTTATCAAGCTTTTGGCATCCACCATAATTGGTGGCAGTGAATTCCCTTGTATTTTCTATGGGATGTGCATTTGGGATATGGCAAAACACACCCCTTTGCTTCTTCCCTGCACATCCTGGAGAACCAAGTGATAAGGGAGTCTGTCACCTTCACCTTAAAAAAGAAAAACTGCAGTTTCTTCACAAAGTAGCCTTTGCAGGCCCTTGCTTATTGTGCTTCTAAAAGCTGCTCTGAAAATATTATCTTTTCAAGTGGTGGTTGAAATATGAGAAGTGCAAGTGAGGAAAATAAAGTATATTGTGAGCTGTTTAGCATAACAGCTAGTGGTAACAAACTTCCATGAAGCCTTCCTTAAATAAAGGAAGGGTTCAGATTTTTTTCTTTTTCCTTTTTATTTTTTCTTTTTTTCCTAATTCTTTTTCTTAACCCAAGAGGAGAAAATAGTATAGTTAAGCATCCCAGCTAACCCTGGAGCTCAGAGTAGGCTCTGGACATACATAAAGCATGGAGCTGTTTGTAGAATCAGGTCCTAAGTTTTTACACGTCTGGGATCCACAACATGCTGTGTCCACATGGAAAATCTGCGTAATGCTTTAACCTAATGGGGGAATTTAAGCTCATAGAGCTAAGTCAGTGCAGCTGTACTTGGTATGTGTGCAAACAGACCTGGTAAGAATGGTCTTTTTGTTTAGATTTGTCACTTAGGAACATCTTAAAATCAAGTATAACCAACTCAAAATACCTTCCTGTTGCAGTAGACACCAGTTTAATTTGAAACTAGTACTGTTTTTCAGTGCAGAAATGATGCTGTTCCTTTCCTCATGCACAATTTAATTGCTCTCCTTTTAAAGAGGAAGTTTAAAACTCCAACTGAGTCTATGCCAGACTCCTGACATGCATGACAATTGAACTGTGTCTTTTTCTGCCGGCTATTTAACAACACTATTGGCATATAAAAATCACTTAAATTGAATGCCTTGGCCTAGCTGAAAGTGATGCTAGGTGCAAAGATAAAAAGGAGGTAATGTGAAGTTGCCTTGTTAGCATAAAACTGAATTTTGTCCTGACAGTCATACTAGAGTGGTGATTTAAAAATAAGAAAAAACCCCTCTGTCCTGTAACAGTATTTTGTGCAGCTGATTGAATCCATATACATCCTTGCCATGAGGTGCTACTTTCCCTTTATTTATACTGAACTTGCTCATTATATTTAAATTTTTTTTTGTTATTGCAGGAGCCCTGTTAGAGCTTTAGATGTACCACCTTTTTTTTAACACATTTTCCTGGCACAAATTGGTGTGTTTTGTTGGTCTGTCACATCAAGCAATATCCTTGTCAGTGCCAACTAATTGCTATCAATCAACTGCTGAGCATGAAAGGCTGGTCTGAATGTTTATTAAAGCATGTTAAAAAGCACAGGACACATGATTTCTTGTAAAATATGAGGCTAGAAGGGTGTTTCTGTAGGAAACAAGCTGACACATCTACATTTCTGCGTTTGGGAGCTGCCATGCAGGTGGGTAGATGGAGCAGGCGTGAGTGATTTATGTCAGGATTTAGTGCCTGTCACTTGGGAGTGAGTGTGAAAGTGGTCAGGAAGAAACCGTTCCTCCTTGATTGCTGCAGGGACCATCAGGGACCATCTGCTTGCTTACAAACTCTGCTGGCACAGTTGTTACGGATAGAATGATAGGATAGGGCAGCAGAGGAATGCAGGTGATACCTCACATCATACAGCTAAAATGCTCCGCTAGCATCCTATTTAGATAATTTAAGGGATAATCGACATGAGCCTGAATTTCCCCCTCTCGTTAATTCATTTGTTTGCAGGCTGTTCATTTCAGCCTGTGCGTGCCTCTCTGATTGTTTTGGCATCCAGCTTGGCATTTAAATGGCGTGTAATTTAGGAAGATAGCAGTACTTTGTAGCCTCGGTGTCCGGGGCTGTTGTTTTCTGCCTTGCTCCTGGGTTCAAACCCAGGGATCTCTGAGGCTTGCAAGCTAGGAGGAAGGAGCTGTAGCCACTGCCACCTCCAGGTATCTTCCCTCCCAGTGCAGCTGTCATGTCTAGTATCTTTGTGTCGATCCAAAGCCCAAAAGGTCGTAGATCTTTTGTGTGTGTGTTTATTACCTTCCGTTTAGTTCTCAGGAGTCCCATTTCATGACCATCATCAGGCCTGGCCATCAGGCAGGTCAGGGCTGTTATCTCTTTTTTTATGACTCTTGGATGTTTTGGTTGGTTGAGGAGGAGTCGTCATTCTTCTGACTTCTTACAAGCTCATTTGAAAGTTCTAGAAATAATGTTGGCTGTCAGCGTTTGAAACGTTATTATTCTTTGGGAAGCTGAATGTTTCTGTCCACTTAAAAACAAGACAAAAATTCAAACCCAGAAGCAATTGTGAGATGCTGCAGCTGCCTGGAGCAGCAGCCTCAGTGTAGGAGAAATCGTGGAGAACCAGCTCTGCATCATTTTGCCTCTTTTCTAACAGCAAGACTCCTTCCTCTTCCCAGGAAGGACTTGCACACTGCTGCCAGTACATTCATAAACCGTTTCAAGGGCCCTCAGGATTTAAAGGGTTTTTTCCCCTTGAAAATGTGAAACAATTCTGGGAGATGTGAGTTGCTGTGACAGGAGGCACAAGGCAAACACACCTAAATTCTGACAGGCTTGGGGAGAAAGAGCAAGAATCACATCTATGTGCCCCCCCACCCCCCCTTTGTTGCTCTGTCTGTGCTGGGTGGTGGAATAGGTAAGTAATGCATAATTTGCCTTGTATTTAAATGGAGATGTTAGCTTTGGAAGATTCTTCCCAGATAAATGTCTCGCCTTCTGACTGGAGGACATGATTTGTCCTTACTGTGACCTTCGCAAGGTGGAGCCATATCTGCTGTTGTGTCCCAGGAGATTCCTTGTGGTTTTGGGATTTTTATTCTGTCATAGCAGGAGGTTACTTCTGCCCCTCCCAATTTATTTAAAGCAAGCAAGCAAGCAGAATGTAAACAAATGATCATGAAAGCACTCCAACACCAGAGCTATGTATTATTCCTTCTTGTTAGAAGACATCTGTCTTACCATTTCTATGCATTGTAATCAAATTACATTTTAATTTCCTTGTAAACAGTATAGGAAAATATTTCCCAAACAGATTCCTCTGGGGCTTTGTTGATAGAAGACAGTAATGGGGCATTTTGCTGCAGAAGTACAGCAAAGCTGCTGTTCTCTATTACAGAATTTGTATGTATCTTCAGAGAAATATCGAAGAGCACTGATTACCCTGCCCAGGTGGACTGTTTGAGAAGTGCATTTTCCCCAGTTGCATATTAGCTTTCATAATTCACTGGGATCTTTTCTAATCCATCACAGACACCATCTAAGAAAAACTGCTGAAGAGTGAGTGGAAGGAGATCTGGTCTGTCACTGGAGTAGCTGAACTAAATACAGAATGGAAAATAGCCTAAATATTGAAATAGGTCTTTTAATTTCATGGGCTACTTTAAAACCAGGCTAATGTTTTGGAATAGTTAGGTTTTTTCCTCCTTAAAAATGAAAAAATAGAAGAAACATTGGCTTATCAAACTGTGAAAAAATTAAGACTATGAATAGGCAAAAAAATACGTTTAGCTAAGAGAAGGATGTCCGTAGGAAAGGCAGGAGGGATTGTACTGCAGTTCCAGTTACAGTTTTTGCTTTCTCTTCTCAAGCTTCTAGGGAAACCTCAGACATCTTGATTAGAAGTGTTTAGTTTTCTGTTTCAGTGAATTTGTGCTGTGCAGGTAGCGTTGAAATACAATGTTTTGCTGAGGTGCTGTTTAAGCAGCGGTGTCCAGGAGGGGTAAGAAGCACATACTATATTAGTCCATACAATGTTACTGTTGTGGTATTTTGGTTTTTCATTGTAACCTGTTTTCTTGAGGAACAAGGCTTCAAGTCGGTTGACTTGAGGCCACAGACCTTGTAATATGGGTTTCTCTGGGGTTTACCACTACCAGATAAAGCTTTGTTTTCTGCATGCTTCAACTTCATAGTTTTAAAGATGCTAATTCAGAAGTATTTACAATACACTTTTTTTTTTTCTTAATGAAAATTAAGTCACCTTAACATTTGTCAGAACTCAACAGTCTTTCTTTCATTTGTTGGCTAAGAACCTGTCCTCTCAGAGCTGAGCTAGATCTCCCCCAGAACTTCCATGCTGCTCCTTGATAGTGTTTTAGTGGAATGTGATGGTGCCCTTGCTTAGCCACTCACAATCAAAGTTCAGCATCTTGGCTGCTATTGAACTTTTCCCTTTCTGTCAAAAAATGTTGAAAGTGAGGAAGTGAGTGTTTGTTTTTGGTTGTTGGAACCAAAACCACCTCATAAGGGTTCAATTTCTGGGAAGCAGTGAGCACTTTTGTAGGTTTCTAGTTATGCCATACAGTGTTCCACAAACTGTTATTCGCTCATTGCTTGTATTTTTAGTCAGTTTATTTGTATTCTGGTAGAAACTGGAGGTACTAAAGACAGAGATGATATTCAGGCTCCTGGGAAATTTAGTATATAAACCCAAAGAAAACTAATTGGATGCAGCAGATAGGTGGAGGAAGAAAGCTGAGCTCCCAATACACTCTGGTGTATGTGTCAAAACCAACCAGAAATACTCACCAGCTTCCATTTGCTTGGCTGTCAGGCTGGATAACCAAACTGCAGGAAGCAGAAGTGCCATTGTGAGCGCAGGGGCATTGTGTCCCGGGAAGCAGTGATACTGCAACATTCAGATCACACCAACTCTGCCTGTCGCTCTTTGAATGTGGAATAGATCTGATTCCCAGCTGCACTTTCAGAGGAGATGGGACAAATGGGGGGTCACAGGGAGGTGTCCCTGTTGGCTGCGTACCTAGTTAGGAGATGAGCTGCTATTTTGGGGTATCCAGGGACAAGTGCCTGGTCTGTATTCATATACAGCTTGAAGCAGGATGATTTACATTAGACAGCACAGGCACAGGAATGGACATATGGATTGTTTTGAAGGAAGTGAAAATTGTTTTGTTCCTGCAAACTGGTGCATTTAAAAATATGTTGTTCAAAAATTTCCAAACCTGCTTTTCCTTCAAATATTTCTGTGAAAGCTGGTTTAGGGGTTAATATTTCCAGGCTTGAGTGACTTGGATGGCTTGAGGTTGTAAGAACCCTTGGAATGTGTAAAGAGGGGAAGGATTCCGCAGATAAGGCTGAACTCTGAACTCGGGGCACAATCCAGTTTATACTTTAATCTCCACCAATAAAAGCAGCATCAGCTGTCTGACTGAGTCAGGACAGTACTCCTCCCTTTAAAGTTGTTCAAATAAAGAAAGTAGGGTATTACACCTGAGAAGAGGGCAAAGAAGGTGCATTGTGTTATTCTTGAGCTTTGAAACACATAAAGCAGTAGTATAAAAAAATAAAATAGAGGAAGTGTTCTCCTGAGGTTGCATAGTCAATTCAGTCTGGTGAAACTTGGTCCTTTGTTTGTTGGGTTTTTTTAATTAGCTCATTGCTCTGACACCACTACCACTCCCCCCAGCCCATTTCTATTCCTGTATAGCTCAGCATTTGCAGTGCTGCAGATGGACAAACAGTTGTGTTAAAAACAGCATGAAGAGAATCAGGTACTTCAAAAAAAAAGCAACACAAAAAAAACCCCAAACAAAATACTTAATGTGACTGGGAAATGCATTTTGCTTTAGCCAGCAACAGTTTGTGAAGGCAGAAAACCAGACTTGTGAAATGGCTGTTTGTTGGAAGGTGCCCACTGAAGCCCTTCTGATGCATCAGGAACTCTGTGGTGTGCAGCTGTGGCAGCTACCTGCTTCTCTGTGAGCAATGCTTTTATTTGAAAACATTTCAATTTCTAAATGCTAAAAATCTAAGTCAGACATGACTTCAAGTCCAAAACTTTATCAGTAGAGGCTGATTGTTTAGTTGAATGTTCACATGCTTTCCTTTCCATGATTATTATGGTTACCCCCTCCTAACTTCACCCCTTGGTGAAGTTGTGAAGAAGCTGCCCATGCAGAACAAAGCATGGGAGTGAGTAGGTTTGTGTGGGTCTTATTTTCTCAGACATAAAAATTTGACTCTTTAAACATGAGAACAAAATGGACTGCTAGTCTCTAAGTATATTATGCCAGAAAGACCTCTTTGAGGAGGTTCTAGAACAGAGAAGAAATGGTTTGTGGTTGTAACACAGAAATAGGATAAGACCTATTCTTAGGTAATAGTTCTATCTTGATTATAATGGTCATAGAGGGAACCTGGGTGTATTTGAAATGTGGAATTACTACCTATTTCAAAATCTGCAAGAAAAAAATAAATGACATAAACTTTTAATCTGGGTATTTACACTGTCTTCTAAAAACTCCTTGTGAACTTGGGTGGACTAGTGACAGTAATGACTGGGCAGCTGTTGAAAATTAGTTCTCTTATCTTGATTTTAGGACCTGATTTTAGTTAAACTTCACTCTTGCCACCCAGAAGTGTGGGCATGTAAAAAAAGAATTTGTTCTCAAATTTTAAACAGGTAGAAGAAACAGATACTTGGTCATTCTAGCTGGAGTAACATCTCGTGACCTTACTAAAACCAGGAGGTTGCTACGTCATTCTAGGTCTCGTTTACTCACTCTCTTTCCTCTCTACATCATTCCAGATGATTTTCCCACCTAGGCCATCATTTATGTTCTTACAGTCAGAGTATGTTGTGATCTTAGGAACTGGGTGCAGGCGTGAAGGTCAGAGCAATTGGTTTCTATTTCCGTCTCCTCCTGAGTGATGGATTCAAAATCCTTTCCCTCTGTTAACCTATCTGCACAAATGGAGATAATGCTGCTTATAGACTTATATGAAGCACTTAGAGGGTTATCTTTTTTGATAGGCTGCTTGTTAGGGAAGGATAAAATGGCTTGAGTGCTTGTGCCAAAACTAGACTGCACTGAACATTTGGAGAAATTGATTTTAATGTAAATTTTCACTCTTGCTGCTAGTGAAAGCCAGAAGGGAAGAAGTACTTCAAACTGCAAGCCTGTTTTTTCTCTTTTAGGGCTCATGCAAAGCAGGAAGTGCAGCAGCTCCCATGAAAAAGGTGCAACCCATGTTTTTAATGAATAAGGTTGGAGTATTGCTGACAAGACTCTTCTTATTTAAAATAAGTTTCAAACCCCACTCCTAGTGTTGAAGGACACAGTCTTGAGATGCAAAAAATACTCTCAACCTCTGTACCTTTTCAAATAGGGACTGCTCAGCACCCTGCTAACTTGAGCTTAGGCTCTTGCTTAGGATATTCCTGATGGAAGGGATTGGATGTTGAAGTGAAAACCAGAAGAAAATCCCGTGCCTTAAAAGGACGTAGGGCAGTGCTGGTAAAAATCTCTATTGTCAGATGGAAAAGTTATTCTTAAGAGATCATTAGTAGGAGTACCAGCTTCTTTTTGGTGCTAAACTTGGTGGTGGTGTTGAGGGTTCACTGTTCTCTTGAAATGACACATTTCTGAGAAGACTCCTGTACCACACTGGATGTTCATAGTTACTGTGTTATGGGGATGTGGGTAAAGTCTGCTTTACCAGTGGCTATTTTGCCCTGCCTACTTCCTGCTTTGCCCTTAAGAGCTCTTGCACAGTTGAGGGTTAGAAAGGAGTAGCAGTTGAGGTAAGGGAGTGTCTGCTTGGTTACACAGAAACCTGTCCCTTATCACCTACCACCACTTCTTTAAGAGGTTGCTCAAGGTTTAAAGTTCTGGGTTTGAGTAATCAGTCCAGCATAAGACTTTACAAAGGGAAACAATGGCTGAATACAGAGCTATAAATGCTGCACTAAGGAAGGGGCTCCGTTTGTCTGAATTTACAACCTTCCTGAGACAATCCAAAATCTACTGCTTAGATTCTGCCTTTAAAAGAAAAGTGTCCTCTTGGCTCTATTTTTCAGCCCAGCGTCTGTCCCCCCCCACCCCCCATATGTGTGTGTGTGTATATATATATAAAAGCCACCATCTTCTTCCTATCCTTGTTCTCCAGGGTTTTTTTCCCCCATTATATCATGTTTCTTAGTAGAGATGCTCCCCCCACCCCCCAAAAAAAAGAAAAAAAAGCAGCCTCTTGTCAGAGAAATGTGCAAGCAGAGTACATTTAAGAGCCACATTCTGTGCTGCCATGGCAACCAGAGTTTTAAAAATGATACCGTCGGTGTTCCAAAATGATGCAACCTACAATGAACATCAGGAATAATTAAGAGAAGTCGAGTGTGCTCTATGCACAAGAGAACACGCAGTGGGGAGGGCTGGGGCATTTTTCTGTTGCCCCCCAAGTGACATCTCTGTTGTTTGGAGGGTTTTTTGTACTGGCAGTACTCTGACAGTGGTGACAGGTTTGTTAGAGACCATAACGTTTTGTCCCTGAGTGGCTTTAGGAGGTGGCCTGTTGGTGATGCTGCTGAATTGATTTATTTTAGTAACTGCAGTTCAGGGATGCAGCCCTGCTTGGTAATAAGGGCTTGACCCCAGGACCCACTGCTAGCCACCTTCCAAGGACTTCCAGGCAGTCATGATATCAACAGCAAGGTATTCTTGTCACAACATGCAAGTTCTGTCATAATATACAGGCCACTCATTTGGTGTCATCCCTTTTTGTGCTTTGTTTCTATCTTTCTTTACTACTGGTAATACAGATGGAAGTCCCAGGGGTGGGTGGATGATGGTGCATGGAGGAGTCAAGATGATGGCTTGGAAATGGCAAAGGTCACAGCTTAAGTGTGACCTTTACTGGGAAAAAACAGAAGCAGTCTGAACTTGTTAATGAAATGACTGGGATTTTTAGTGTTGGCTAGAGAAAGTGAGGAGGCTGGGAAAGAGCAGCAGCCCGAACCTCCTGCGAAGCATCATGAAGCCTAATTGTGAATACTGCTGCTAATCGAAGGAACCAGGTACCTTCCAGCTCATCTTTTTCCACACCAGTGATTAGCTATTTTCCAGATAAACTGTTAAGTCTGTTGGGGAGAATAAGATTGAATCCTTCTGTTTCCTGGACACCAAAGAAGAAATCATATCTGCTAATCAAATTACTAAAATCCAAATAGTCATGAAACTTTCCAAACAGGGTTGCTTACTCTGGGGGAAACTACTACATCTCCAGTTTGAGGGCAAACAATCCTTTAATGGATGGTGGAAGGTTCTGCTTTTCTGGTACATGAAGATCCTCATTACCAGCCAGACTATCTTAAATATAGGTTTGTGCCTGAAGGTACATAAAACAATGGAATTACCCCCAACTTCAACTTCCTAAAAAGCTGTTCAGTTTGTCTTTCCTTTTCCTGCCATGTATTCTGCTTTCAAGTGCCTGGCAGCCCAACACCAGAGGAACCTTCAGAAACAGACTCTGTATTCTTTCGAGGTGGTTTAATGATGTATCCGAAGAGCAATAAGAATAATAATAATAAACCCCCTCAACCAGCCAGAAGTGAATAGTACAAGGACAGCTCACTCCCCTACGTTAGAGAATTAGTGCGATTACACATCCCAGCAGTGCAGTTGCCACCCGCAGCTGCACCTCCACACCCCCATGCTCCCTTCCCCCGACTTCCAGCACCCCCACCTGGGAAGTAAGTAATGTAGGTCTTTGTGGTAACGTGGAGTTTCTTGCTCTTAACTGTTGGAGGTGAATCCGTGAAAGAACACACGAGTTCATGCCCCAACCACTTCCCAAGAGTCTGGTATTATAAGAATCTGATTTTTCTCTTTTGCTGACAAGACAGGTTGAAAGTGTGTTTTACAGGCACACCCTTTCAGGTTTCTCTATCTCATAGCTTGCATTAATTTTTAATCACTTCCTCCAGTTGGTATGCAACAACGCCTCTAAGGACTGGCTGGATTTATTCTCAGGCAAGCACTGCTCAGCCTTTATCCAAAAATCTAAGGTGACATGACCTTAACTTCAGAAAATGGATTCTAATTTCAGATATGCTGGTATGCCTTGGCTTCAGGGGAGCAATACGAGCCCCTCTCTGAGATTGGAATCTGCCCACAAAAAAAAAGCCCCTTGCACTGTAGAGCAAATTCAGGCTTCTGGATTCTCTGGGCTGTCGTGAGTGTCTGTTAGCAGAGGATTTGTTGTGCGGTTGTGCAGTTACAGAGCTGCTGCCCAGTTTTCAGGCAAGAGAGAAGGTTCTGGCAGTCCATTAACCCTCTTGTATTTACATTTTAAACTCAGCATATTTCTGCAAGCAAAGTAAATACTTAGGAGGATACGAATGTCTGTATCTGGGTAGATATTCAAAAGGTCTGTGCATGCAGTACTGGGTAGATGATCAAAGATACTGTTTCATTTCCCAGGTGATGTGCCAAATTGATTCCAATTAGAAGTGTAACTAGAAAACCAACATGGGGGAAGGCGGATCTATAGCATACTGAGTTTGAGAAACCCTTCCATGTGAAGTAGATGTTCATGGTGCTTTGGGAAGTAGCAAGCACTGTGTTTGTGGGATCCAGGCACTTTGTGGTGTTTTTTTTAAATACTCTTTTCCCAGGTGCTGTGGTGGCAGCTTTTTGTGCTAGAACCTGGCTATCTGCCTGACAGCCTTCGTAGGCTGAGAATTGGGGTCAGAAACCTGAAGGAAGCTGAAGGTAGTGTTTAGGGTGGAGCACGTGGACACGTGCGCGTGCACACACAGCGATACAGAAAGCAGCAAGCTGCTTCCATGCAAATACTTCTTTAAACCACTGGTAGGGGGTTGCCTGTCCTGGAGGCATAAGAGGAAGTCATGCGGCGCTGGTGAATGGATTCGCCTTGGACATAGTCCCAGCCAGGGAAATTGTGTGACAATTTTAGGGCAAAGGTTCCCCTTGGGTGACATTCGACAGTATTTCACATACACTGTGAGCGTTGCTGAGCCTGTGCGCGTTACTCCCCTGCCCTGAGACAAATAAGGCTTCGGAGAATTAATGATCTGTTCGCTGGGGATGACCCTGCGTGTCTCTGAATGACAAAGGAGTGGCTTGTGTCTGCGGGCTGGGTCAGCGAATGCCGTCAGCGCAGGGCCGTGCTGCCAGACGCACAGCCAGGTCTGCAGATCTCTAAGCAGCTTGCCCTCAGAGGTTACGTGTACTCAGACCTGCCTCCAGGTACGCACACGCGGAGCAACATCCGTGTGGAGCCCGTGTAGCACAAATGCCTATTAAAGGACATGCGACATGCATCTCGCAGGCCGGTATGCCGTGCCGGAAAACCACATATGGATTCACCAGGCCATCGAGGGAAAACAGCGTCTCTTTCCCGGGCCTCCCTGCTGCGGCTTCGAGAATGCCTGCGAAATGCGTCAGTCCTGGCGCGGCGACGGCGAGCCGGGCAGACAGGGCGTGCGAGCGCAGGACGGAACAGCCGCAGTCTGGGCTCCCAGCCTCCTGGCTAGACTGGAGAAACTTATAATTGAGTTCCTGAGCCTCCCCTCCCCTCCCTGCAGCTCGGCTGAAAAACACCCTGGCTCCCAGCCATGCCCTTTCACAGTGACCTTGCCCGCAAATAGCGAGCAGGAATTTTTACAGGCACTGTGCGCTTGGAAAAAAGGCTGGGGGGGGGTGTCAGTAGGGAGCCGGGAAGGGGGCATGCTGGTCCCTTTGGCTTAAAAACTAAACCTCATCAGCTTCCCTTGTCCCTCGCCCCCCACGCGCCCTCTCCCGAAAACCGTGGAGCTCATGAATTGCAAATTTCCCTTCCTTGTGCTTGTTCTTTTTACAATGCTATAGATTAATTTCTCTCTTCTGATGGTATGACAAATTATAAGTCTCTGAAGATTGATGTAATTGATTGGTTTAAAGGAAATTATTTAACATAGTGGCAGGATGATACACTATATGCTTAGGTTCCTTGCACATATAATTATTCTTTGGCATATATATATATAAATTCTGTACATAAAACAAAGAGTGTGTATGTATGAATGTATTAAAATGTTCATACATCCAGTTATGCACGAACATAATGTAAAATGATACTGGTAATGGCTGTCTACTTAGTATATATACATAAAAAGCAGCAGCAGCCACTGGCTAAAAATAACCCCAAATTCTTCTCTCAGGTTACATCAACTAAGCTGAGAACATTTGATGTAAAAAGTTGGGCTGTTGAGTTCTGTTTAAGAATTGCTGGTTCTTCTGGGGCACTGCGGTGTGGGCTATAGAAATCACTGGGCGAGGGACACAGGAGCCACGTCTAATTTTGCCTCTGACTGGCTGTGTGACATTGAACAAGCTGCCTTGACTCCTCCACTGTCTGTCAGCAATATTATTTCAAAGTATAAGCTTTTCTGAGAGGGGTGAGTAGGGCCAATGTTCAGCATAGGCATCCCCCAAACCCTTGTTGGGTGCCTTTGGAGAGGTGTTACTGTTACCACTGGCGCGTTGTCTACCAAGCGCTCCCAAAGTAACGGGGAGTTCCATGCTGCTCGTCCTTTAGTGTCCTAAGAGATCCTGCTGTAGCTGCCCTGTGCAGTGTCGGGCTCGAAGGTGTTCAGCACTTCTCAGGATCGTGCTTTTCACACGTTGCCACCTTGCTCTTGATCACTGAGTCACCTTCTGTAACGTGTCAGTTGTATCACGCTCTTCAGACAGATATTAGAACTTGATGATACAAAAGGGAAAATTGATTATCTAGAAGTGGCTTCAATTAAAACTTGTTTTTCTTGTCTGCTCTTCTGTGTTTCTGTCTGTGGCAGCCCACTCCCTGTAGTCAGCAAGGAGCTGCTTTTCACCGCTCTCTAAAGTTCAGCTGTTGCAATCAAAGGTAATTTTGTTTGTGCAAGATACTCATCTCCAAAGGAAGGGCCAAAAATAGGGGTGAAAGAGAGGACAGAAGGCAGATGACTTAAGTGTTTCTATTAGGCCTTTCTGACAACCCCAATAATTCTTTAATGGCTTCCTAATACAGTGTAACATCATTATGTCTGAGAGGTTTTTTGGACTGCTTTCTACTCATTCACTGAGGGGTATGAAAAAAGCAGTTGGAATCAGAAGATCTCTGTGCATGTGTCTGAGCCGTGCTGATACGATGCTGCAACAGTGTCCGAGCTTTTTATCATTTATACAGAAAGGGAGTAACAAGCTAAGTGTTGTTACATGTAAATTCAACTGTGAGATTCATCAGTACGTATTATATCCTCCTGGCACCTTTCACATGAACAACCCAGAGTCTCCCCAGGGGGTTGATACCTGGGGGATCAAAAAAAAGAACCCCAAACCAAAAAAGGGATTCTTCTGTTGCAGGGTAGAATTTGCCTAGTTTGACTTTCTCTGAGACATATGGTGCAGCAGCACCTGTTTTGTAAGTATGATCTCAGTGCAGAGAGAGCAGATCCTCGAGAATAGAGGAAATTTCATATCTCCTTCTCATAATTCCACCTGGCTGCCACCTGCTCCCACATTTAATTGGCCCGGGTCCCTTGGCTCCCCACACCGACCGCAGGGTAAGCAGGAGGAAGCAGAGACAGACAGTGAGTATGCAAAGTGTTGTGGGGAAACAAAAGGGACTTCGAAAGAGCAGCTCAGCTAGAAGCAGGGCTGGTTCATGTCAGGCTTGTCAGTCACTGTGGGGCGGTGACTGGCCGAAGTGCCTCAGCCTGTCACTTGGTGTGAAGACACAGCACAGTCTCTTGTCTGCCTGGGCCCAGTAATCTCAGTGACTGGGTGTAAAACGTGTGGCAATTCATGCTGGATGAAAGATCCTTGCCATTTGATACTGGACGGAAGTTTCCATCCTTCTAGTTTCGTCGCACAAAATAATGGTGATAACAGCTGGAAGTATCCAAATGTAGTTGGCAGCGATATCCACACACCAGGGATAAACATCCTGACAGAACTGAAGTGTTTATTTGCATGTGGATGTCGCTGCTTGGTAAATTCCAACACATCTGGTTATCACTGCTGAGATTTGCCAATAAAAAGGAGGGTGTTTTGCCTCATTTTTCCCAGAACAAAGTGAGCATGGCTGCTCATGTGAAGAAGGCTTGAGAAGCTGATAGGTAACAGATTTCTTTCCTCCTTGTCTGGGTTTACCCCCACCTCTACTGAGTTCAACCACCTTCTTTCACTTGCTTAGTATGACCACAAATATATAACCACGATTTCTTAACTTAATCTAACCACACGGGTAACCGTGGTAAAGGCTAGCAGCTTCGGAAGGAAAAAGCTGTAACAGTAGAATGCACCTATGTGGATCTGTTTTGTGAGCTGAGCCCTTGTTTCGAAACACTCAGACTCTGCTTGCTTTGGGGTAAGTTATGAACTGGGCCTGTGTGCTTCGTTACTCAGAAGTGACTTTGTAGACTGTGGAACGCCTGACTCTGAAATGAGTTAACAAAGTAAGTTGTTTCGTAATAATTTTAAAGCCTTATATGTTTCACAGGTCAGTGTTTTATAATGGCAGGTCACTATTTCTCCTTTGGGAAAACTAAGGCAGAGAGGAACAGCTCGTGGTCGTTCACTGAATTGATGTACGTGGAAGAGCCCCTCATTACTACTGCTGTGGCTGTAGGACAACCTGTTCCTGCTGTTTTGTCCTTACAGATCATAGAATCCTGGAATGGTTTGTGTGGGAAGGGACCCCAGACCCCCGCCCCCAGTGCCCCTCTTCCACAAGCAGGGACATCCTCCACCAGCCCAGGGTGCCCAGAGCCCCATCCAACCTGGCCTTGAACCCTTCCAGAGATCTCAGCTTCTCCGGGCACCCTGTGCCAGGGCCTCCCCACCCTCACACGGAAGGGTTTCTTCCTTATATCTAATCTAAATCTCCCCTCATTCTGTTTGAAACCCATTGCTCCTTGTCTTATCGCTGCGTGCCTTAGCAAGATCATTTCTCTTCTGTGCACGTGCACAGGACAGCAGGCTGGAGCCGCAGGCTCAGAACGCTGGAAATAAGGGCTTTTTATGCAGATGGGCCATGAGTTACTGGCATAGCTGGTATGGCTCAAATACTAATTTTCTTGGTAACAACTATACAGTTTACCAAGAACTGTCTTGGTGAAGTCAAGATTTGCATCAGTATTGTGCTGTAAAGTGAGCAGGCTTTCCCGTTCTGAGTGAGGCCTGTGGCTCCTCACTGCCCCACAGCAGCTTGCTGAAGCGTTCTCCATCCATTTCTGGCACCGAAAATACGTAGGGCTGAACTATTCTCACTTCTTGAAGGCCAGAATTTCCCTGACATGTGTCAGGAGGTGCTTCTCAGTTAGCTCAGAGGAGCCATCGTAGTATTTTTCTTTGCTGGGCAACAGAACTCTGGATTTCATTTTGGCCCCTGGTTGGTAGTTAGTAGATGGACACCTCCTCTCAACACACAGGAAAAGGGAGGAGAAGGTCACCCCGGGGGAAAAAAAGTTGCTTATGTGGTCATGGCATGACTGAGCACTGTCTGCAAAGAGTCTGCTTGATAATACTGTGTGCTGAGGCCACAAGAGACAGTGGGGTGTAGCTCTTGCTGATTTGCAGCATTAATTTAAGCTTCTTTCTGTGTTACTGCATTTTCACTTCCTTTTCTAGAAAAGTGGCAAACTGTAGATGCAGCAGCAGTGGGGAGAATCAGTGGAAGGGGGAGATAAGAAAACCCCCTCTGTTTAATGACAGTGCTTTTGCTTTGGTTCCAGAATGTTCCTTTCCTGTGCTCAAGGCGCTAACAGTGACTGTGATACGCAGGGCAACTTCAGAAATTGTCTTTTACCTTATACTCTGGGAAGGTTTGAGTGCATGCCTACATGAGATGTCAGAAGAATGCAGGAAGCAGCCCTTACTGAGCTTTCCTGTAATTTGTACTGCTTGCATGCGCTGTTCCTTCAAGCACAGTGCCCTGTTGCCAGTGTTTGGGACATTGTTGGGTTTAGTGGAGGAAAGAGGAGGCCAAGATGACCCTTGTTTAGCTCTCCCTCAGTAATCCATCTTGTAGCTTTTGTCTCTCACCTCTCAGTTCTGAATTTATTTTAAAACAGTGTAAATATTCAGAAATGGGGGCTCAGATGTCTGTATGTCGACGATTGGACATCTACAAACACCATCTTTAGATGCTATTCCAAGGTTAGCTCTCTTTCTTGGTCAGTAAGGTTTAGAGCAGCCTCAGGGGTGCTCTGTCTTATTGTTTCTGGGTATAGATGTATCTTTGAAGCATGCAAACACAAACACAGTGCGCTGTTACACCTGTGGTTGGGCTGAAGCAGAACTTGCACCATTACAGGAACCATTTGTATGAAATCTGTTCTTACAGGGCCTTTTTGTTTACTTTGAGGCTCCTTTATGCTGCTGCAAAGAGGTTTTAATGCCATTCTGAATACACTGCACAGTCCGTCACCCGCTTCCCAGCACACAAATGGGAAAATTAACAGCTGTTCTCAAGCGTAGCTGGTTTCCTGAGGACCACCTCTCCCCCACTCTAATGGAACACAGAGATGACAGTGAGATGCAGTAGCAGGATAGAATGGCAGGAGCTGACCCTCTAAATCATCTTGAAGTCAAACAGCATTAAACAGTTCCTGATGCCGCCTGCCAAGTGCGTATTATCACCGTGTCTGAGTAGTGCAGCCATTTGCAGATAAGAAGAGGTTAGTGCCCTTGGAGGAGTGGGATGGTGCTTACAGAGGTGTGGGCACCGATTTAGCAAGTCAGTGCAGTATCTGCTTCTTTGCCTTTTTTTCGCCATTAAGGGACAGTCCAGCTCCAGGTAGAACATCTCTTCTTCCGGACAGTGAGCTGCAGGCAGCCAGGTGATGTGTCTTGAGTGTTGTAGATGATCCACGCACAGTGCTTGTACCATGTGTCTCCTCCTGGTATCTAGATACAATTTTCAGTGTGGTATTACACTGCAGTGAAGTTTTGCAGTCGCTCCAGTGGAAGGTGGGACTGAGGATATATAAATTTAATTCCTTTGCCACGTAAATCCTCTGTAAGCATGATCCGAATCATGTTAATCCAGATTTGTTAAAAGGAGCCTTCCTTTTCCTCCTCTTTAGGTTGTAAACTCTTTGGGGTAGGAATTGCTTGTACATGGGTGTGTTTGTAGCACCGGGCTCTTGTTTGAGTTATGTAAAAACTTTTGCAATGTTTATACCGGAAGAGTGGGATCAGTTGAAAGTTTTTATAGAGAGCAAGGTCTGGTCAGCAAACTGAGAATTCTTCCCCTCTGCCAAGGAGGAAGCAAGGGTATAGATAGCCTAGTACTGTTATTTGATTGCTGAACAAAGAAGGAAGTCATTAGACCACACCCTTTATATGTTCCCTTCCCCTGCACGGATGTGAATTTCGGACTGAGACTTAAAGGTAGGGGTGTACTTGTTACCTCAAAAACCAGCCCAGATGGTACAGAGTCCATCGAGCTGCCGTGCACCAGCCTAAGATGGTTTTGCTGCCAGCTGAAACGAGAAGTTACGTATGATTCTGTTTTTCTCCTTTCCATATTTCTTTTTTCCATTAGCTTTAGAGTCAGTTAATGTTTATACACTGAGTCACCCCATCCCTACCCAGGCACCAAAGAATACATTTAATTCACAGCTCAAAGAAGCAAGCTGAATGTTTAAATTGACTCAACTTTTGTTGGAGGCTTTGATCCATTCTGGAGAAGAGTGACTAAGTGAAACCAGGGGAAGTCAGCTTGTGATACCCCAGCGTACAGCTTTTGCTGTAGGATCGCTTTCACAAAGAACACTGAGTGTTACCAAGCCTTTTGGGAGTGGCATTGGGAATTCTGGAGCTGGGACAATGGCTGCTTTCTGCAGCACACAACAGTGCAAAATGACTGGGCAGCAGCCAGTGTCACAAAACGTTTGGGCTTCATCAGGCTGTATTTAGAAGTGCCAGTCCCTTTGAGTGTTTGGATTTGGATGCCTTAGAAGGATTTAATTTTCACAAAGTGCTGAATACACACATTCTGAAAAATCAGGGTGCTGGAAGCTTGTCCTG
Organism: Laterallus jamaicensis coturniculus; assembly: GCA_022605575.1. Lineage (NCBI taxonomy): Eukaryota > Metazoa > Chordata > Aves > Gruiformes > Rallidae > Laterallus > Laterallus jamaicensis. The sequence goes on from JAKCOX010000081.1 coordinate 867,978, forward strand.
TGAAAAGCCTTGCTTGTTGTCCTTTTCAAAACCTGTGCTCTTCAGTCAGTTTTTCAAAGGCCAAACCAATGGTACTCAAAAAGTTAATCAAATACAGCCTGAGACCTTAGGCCTTTTTTCTCTGTTGTGTATCTTCTTCATCTGTTGTGTGTGTGTGTCCATCGTGTTGTGTCCAACCCCCCCATGTTATTTGTTATATTTTAGAGCTCTGAAGGATTTTAACACAGCTGGGTTTAAGGTGCAGATACCCAAGCTCTGTGTGGCTGGCTCTGGGAAGTATCCTTCATCTCTCCCCTAGGGCCTCTGCAGTATCTGGAAAGTATCCTTTCCAGGACGCAGTGCCATGCTCATGTCTCTGACCTCTAGTCCATCCTGAACCAAGTGCTTCATCAGCTTGGTTTCGGGGTCCTGGAGAAAGGAGGTAGATTGTGTCTTTAGAGTCGTGCAATTCCTGTTGTACGTTTCTGGTGAGTAGCCAGCAATCCCTGCACACTGCCTCTCTCTTCTCCCTCTTATGCACGCTCTGTCTCTCTAGCTTTTCCCTTGCCTTTTGTGCCAAGAATGTGGTGGGGGAAGGGGGAACCGCACAGGAAATGCCTCTTCTTTTCTCTAACGACATTTCCAGCTGCATTTGGATGGGAGAATTCGAGGAGGGGGAAAGCATCAAATCAGTGGAAAATTGTTCAGCTGCCAAGTCAAACTGGTACATTTTAGCTCTGGAGACAGTAGAGCCTTTTCTCCTGAATTTTGGCCCATTTTTAAAGTTCCGTTTTTGGAAAAGCAAGGGGAAAAGAAGTCAGTGACATCAGTGCTCCTGGGTTTTATTTATATGCATATTTTTTTTCAGTAAAATTGAAGCTAAATTGTAGCTTTACTTTTAAAGGCTGCAAGCACAATCAGTTCAGGAGGGCTCAAGAAAGTTGATGCCTTTTTCTTTCATAGCAAGGAGTATCTGCCTGCTTATCCATCTCTTGTTTATCTATCTATCCACCCACCCACACACCCACACAGTGCCCGAACCTCCTGCTTACCACCTTCCATCCTTCCACTTGGTATTATTATTTAGTACAGTGCATGTCAATACATTGCAATGCAGGATCAGCCCTTTTTAACTGGATTGCTCAGTACAGGGATAGCCTTACAATTTATGAGGTGCCAAGGAAGCAGGGGCGTTAGTTGCAACATAAAGAAATGGCAGAGATGGAGATAGGACAGATGAAAGGTGTTCAAACCAGATAGTATGATTTCTCTTCTTCATCTCAGTCCAACAAGAGGGAGTTCTCTGCAGATTGTCCAAGTGTTGCAGCAGGAGATGGGCTTTGCCTGTGGCATGCTAAATTTGGAGTTATCTTTCTTGTTTAGTTCAGTGCCCAGCATCTGAAATCTTTTGTTCAACTCACGTTCAGATAGCGTGCTTCTTGTGCCCTGGAAGAGTGTAATTTGTGGTGGTCCTAACAGAAGTGGCAAGCAAATGCTAGAATCTTTCGGATGGTGAATGTTTCAGTCATAAGAGTTCAAGTGCTGTGTATTTGGCAATTGTTTGCCATATAAACTGTGTTCCTTTGAGTAAGGTGTAGTGAAACATCAAAGCTCTGCAGCAGCTTTACCTTGTGGGGAATAAAAAAGGAGGAAAGATGGGGGGAAGGTTGTTATTAGCAGCCTGGTTGTCTGCATTTAGAAAACCTATTAAAAATGCATCATGCTGAGGAGACAGTCTGCACAGTGTGTAAAAAAGATGGGTTGCAATAATTCTGTCTGGGTGTTTTCAACCACAGCCTCAGACAAAATACACAGGATGGGAAAGGGGGGTTGGGAGTAAAATTCTGAGAAAAGTTGTTTATTGCTAGTGCAGTGGCGTTCTGGAGTCAGCCCAGAGACGTGACTGCGAGGGTCACAGAGGAGCTGCAGCAGGCAAGAGGAGACATGGGAGCGGGCTGGTGAGAGTGCAGGGGGAGATCTCTCTTGCGATGCTGAGATGATACACTGACGAAGTTAGAGAGAGAGAGAGCTGGACTTCTGCTCAGCTGGACTGATCCCAATCTCCTGAGCTGGGGTAAATGAAGGATGGCTTTCTGGAAGTCACATGGCAGAACGTTGATGGGAATCTCCAATATGACTAAACCAAAACACAGGGGTTGTTTGGTTCTTCTCTTTCCATTTGTTAAGGTTAAAAGGAGTGCTCAGAGGTAGCAGAATGTCCTGAGGAAGCGCACGGGGGCAATGGAGAGTCCAGTCTTTTAATTCTCGGTATTTGAGTGAGTCTGCTTGTCTCTGCTTTCCACAGCAGATCACAATTCATGTCCTGGCACAAAGTTTCAGGTCCCCACAGCACTGAAATCGAGTCCCTCACTTGCATATGCATCCTTGTGCATGTGAGTGCTCTCACTGCCATCAGAGACACACGTCATGCTTTCACGGTGTCCTGTGGGGAAGTTACAGGCACGGTGTGTAGCATCTCTCAGAATCCAGCTGTTGGTCTGAGGGCTTTCCCCCCCCGCCAAGTTCTGCGGTTGCTGCGTTTACCACATAACCATACTCCTTCTCTGACAGCATGCAAGAGCAGATGGGGTCTAGTATAATGCCAGCTTCTCAGGTGGTGCTCTACAGCCTTCTGTCTCACTATCCTTAAAGAGAGGAGAGGGGAGGGAGTGTTGGAGCTTCCTTCTCTCCAGGATTGAATCACCATGTGCCTTGAGGGACCCCACAAAAGCAGGGCTCACTGGACTTGCCTGGCACATTCTGTTTTCACAGCCTACAGGATAATGTTGTTTGCTGTAAGCAGCCTCTGCCCTTCTTCTCTCTGAAAAGCTGGATTCCTTTAGCTTGCTCCCAAGCCTTCTGCAGCCTGTTCTGTTGTCCTTCTCAGCTTTCTGAGGGCACATGGGAGGCCAGCAAGTTCACGAGGGAGGCTAGTGTTTCCTGCAGATTGGGAGGGAAGGAGCAGCCAGGGAGCTTTGAGCCTGCCTCTTTTGATAGCAGGAATTGTTTTCAGTTGGCATTTCCATACTCTGGAGCTATGTTGTTTTTCTTACCTAATGTTGCAGAAGAATAACTGTAATACTGTAAGGCTGGGAGTTCGCTCATGCTGACCTTCTGGAATTCTTTTTCTTCAAAGGTTTGAGGCTTCTTACGTTGAACAGCAAACAAGAAATAGCGCACAGACTCCTAAACTGTGATAAATAATTTCTTCCATTTATTACTCCTTTGTTGTTGTCCTCTCATGCCTCTGTTTTGTGAAGGTTTTTTTGAGTGAATTGCTGTGCAGTGCTGAAGCAGATCAGTACCCAGCAAGGTATTTTCTCACAGTTTCTCCACTCCAAACTTCATTTTCACACTAGAAAGAGTCTTCTTTTTTGAAGCTAAAGTCCTTGTATGCATTTGTGAGGTCTGCAGACTCATACAGGAGTGACCTATGCTGCGATACTGTCATGACAAACTCCTGCTTATTCAGTGCGATTCTGTGCACATCGGGTTTTTCTGCTGTGTTTGAGTTAGTCCTTGATGATCTGTGCTAGGCACTGTTTCATATTATTATTACTCTGCTTATTTCATATATGCATGAGGACATGCTAGATAGGTTCAGAGCTCTGTCATACATCAGGGTGGGTGGAAAAAGAACTCCAGAGTCCTAATTTTCAGTATTGCACACTAGTCTGAAGATGGTGGACCATTTCACGTGTCCTTCTGGGCATCCTTGGTTTCTGCTCATAAAGTGTTGTGGTTTAAGGTGTGAAGCCTTCTATGTCCCCCCCCTTCTGCTACTACTTGTTAGCTGCAGCCATTGACTTGCTGTATTAGAAGGATGTGACCCAAATAAAACAACAATTTAAGGTCAGTTGGTGCTTTTCAGTGTCCTTTTTGATACTTGGCTTAAAGGGATTTGTGAAAGGCTGGGGCAGCACGTGTCGTGCTGTGTGCCTGCTCTGACAGTGGTGCTTCTGAAATGCTTCAGAGGCAGTGGAGCGGTGGCTAGTGGGTTTTGCTGTGACATGCACCCTGGGCCAGTGAGCACTGAGAAGCTGAAACAGAGCAGCAAATAGCCAAAAAGACTTAATTTTCATTTGTTTTCCATTTTCTTCCATATGTCTCAATTTTGGAGTGAGCTGTTATTTTTATTGGCACATGGAGGTTGATGAGGCTCGAATAGTTGTATGGTTATGTGAAAGGTGATGAGGCTATTCTTTTAATTGCAAAACTGTTCTTAAGATGACTTGAGGCACTACAAGTTCCAAAATAAGATACTGTGCTTGTGTCAGTGGAGCATGATGCACATTTAAACCTTTGACCTCCCTGATGAAGTTCACCTCAATACTCTAAGGGAAAGTGAGAAAGGAAAAGATAATATTTACTGTAAGAGATAAATATTTACCGTGTTTGGGTTGGCACATGGTGCTGATAGAACCTTCAGAGCTGCGTAAGCATCTTCCAGAGCAAGGGCAGTGCCAGTCAGCACCAGGCCTCTGTTGCTCACCGGTACAAAGACCTCTCAGGACTGGTTTTACACGTGGGAGTCAGCCTGTCCTGGGGAAATCTCCCAGGGCTTCTCAAGGCCACCTCATTCGGGCAGCCTTGCCCCATCCAAGGGGAGGACAAATCAAAGTAGCTGTACTAGCTCATCACTGTATGAAACAGCCTTGTGGAGCTGCTGGCATTGATAATCCTTTTCCAGAAACGTGGGCGTTTTGCTGTGGATGGGAAGACAAAGTCCAGAGGACTGAAGGCATGGCTCATGGATGGATGCATCTCTGCAGATACTCCCTGGTGATTCTGCTTTGGTTGTGTTATCACTCATAACCAGGAAAGATAACTCCTGCGAATTAGTGGTTCCTCTGAAGGGTTGTTGTGTGGAGCAGAGTTTGGGGGAGGAATGTGGTTACTTTTAGACCAGTCTCATACTGGAAATCTTCACTGGTCTGCTTCTGCCACTAATGTTACTTCTCTTTGGAAACCAGCATAACCTTTTTGAGAGTTGTCTTCCTATTTAGCCCATGTCACAGATGTCTTTTTAATAGGGAACAGAATGTATTTAGGTCGATGTTTTGAGCAAATACCATTTGCACAGAAATGTGAACGAGGTGTTTGGGTTTTATTCAAGGGTCTTGGGATTATGCAGTGTGGTGAGTGTTCTGGAAGACACTATGAGCCTGGTACAATCTGCATCTGGATACCCGATCCTTCCTCTCCTTCTAAGGGTTCATTCCCCTGCTAACTGCTGGGGAGGGGGGAGTGTGTGTGAAGAAAAGGAGGCAGATAAAGAGCAAGAAGTTAGCAAAACCTTTGTTGCTGTAAAACCGTATCTATGGTGCTGCATAGTGGGCACAACATTCCGTTGCTTTCCTGGACAGGCGTCACAGTACTGGATAGATGGGACTGATGCCTTTAGCCGAGCAGTTTAGAACAGTCCCTTGAAGGATCAGATGTGCTTGGCAGCCTGCGGGTATCCTGGACATTTCTTTCCATGTCTCCGTGTTTCTCTTGAGTCTGCCTTGGGCCAGGCTGTGTTTGTGGAGCTGGAGGCTGGCTCAAACTTGCTGTTATGTCGGTTTCTATGGAGGAAAAAAAAACATAGGGGTTGCCAGACTTGGAAGAGTATTAAAAAAAGGAGAAGGAGGAAGGGGTGGGGGAGGGTGGTGAGGGGAGTATGAGGTGGAGAAGAAATGTGATCCTCGTGTGCTCTGAAGGTGAAATCTTGATTTCACTCCTCTTCCCCCATTTGTGAATTGTACGCGGTGGTTTTTGACTTCCCAGGCTTGCAAAGTCAAACTGAAATACATGTATCTGTGGGCTTGCAGCAAGGGTGGTTTCTGACCCTGCAGCCAGTTCAGCTGAGAGCTGAGCCCAGCTGGTATGTCCAGCGGTATGGGAAACAGCTCAGGGCTCACCCATCACAGAGGTGCTTTAGGTTGTATTTCTGTCAAAGCCTCTGGATGATTTGCAGAATTAGATGTTAATGGAGCGAGTGTTTCACACAAGTGGTTCCAAACTCTCCCTTGCCTCTGTTAGATTTTTAAGTCAATCTCTGCAGGCTTTGTGCCCCACTTTTACCCTTTGCTTTCCATCTACGTGGTAGGTTGCATTTCAGTCGGTGTGTTTCAGCAGCATCCTCTGGCATCCGATAAAAGCCCCTGCAACGTTGCCGTTAATGGAAGCGAATGGGTTTTATCATCTTGTGCTCCAGCTGCCTGGTACAGGAGGCGTCTCTGAAGATCTTGACTCCAGGGAGTTCTTGTAGCTTCCTGTAAAGTGGCGAGGCATTACGTGTTCTGATCGGGATGCAGAAGGAACCAAAACAATTCAAGAAGAAATTATCTGCCCTCAGATTAATATAATACTCTGGGCTCTCCATCCTCATGAGAGATGTCAGGCTTTAAATGTATCACTTCATAGTTGTGTGTTGGGATGATCGCTGTCCTTTTGAAATGGACCAACTCCATCCAGCCATTGATGCTGACCTGGCCTTGTAAACCTTTTACATGTGGTCTCTGTGCAGTGGGAATCCGTCAGTCTGGCAGGATTTGCTCCTCTGTTTTGTAGCTTTGGTCTGTCATACAGCTGGAGCTGAGACCCTCACCCTCATTTTGCTCACAACAGAAACTCAAGCAGTCTTAAGCAAGAGCTGGTGGTGTCTCTCTGCAGTGCCCCAGACCTCAAACTAGAAGCAAATTTAGGGTCTTTAGCTGTAATAATTGAAACTTGGATCAAGGACACTGACATTTGGCAGCTAGTTTTCTGACCAGACCTGGAGCTGGGTTTCAGGGAAGCTGGGAGCAATTTATGGTTTGGTGTAGAAACCAGACACAATTTCTGGGTTTTTTCCCCTGAGGGTTGGTTTTATTGCCTTCAGAAATAGTCAAAGGACATATATAGGCATATATGGCTGAAGTAAAAAACCCCATCAATGCAATTTCTCACGGTAGAATATCGAGTTCTTCCTCATTATAAGGAATTTCCCTCTTTTTCAGACCTAAAGGTGTCTCCCTCAGCAGTGCTGAGTCATACAACTTCGGTATCATTGCCTTTAAAAAGAAATCATTAGTTCTTGGTTGTGTAAACTTTCCCATGGTGATAAAAGTGTGTCACATTTTGGGCTCTTCTTGCGTCTGCATTTTACGTTCGAAATCAAGGAAAAACTCCCTACTCCCTGGGCATTGATATTTGCACCTTAGGGCTTAGTATAATTGCTTTTACAGGTAGATAATACTCTCAAAAATATTCAGAAAGCATGCTTTATTTTCTATATTGTTTTTACAGAGAAAAAAGATTGTTTAAAAAAAAGCAAAGCAGCCCACCAGAATGTTGCACATTGAAGACAATCTCAAGATAAATGCATGCTTGCTTCAGGCACTCCAGAGTACTAAACAGAGATAATTTTCTTTTCAGACAATGTTGTGCCAGCCTGTTGTGTGCTGGTAGTTTTACCTGGGGTAAGACAGGCAAACGTACACAACAGTGTACAGGCAGACCCAGCAGATCATCATAGTGTCTGGCCAAGGTTAAGACAGAGATGGACTCACTCACATGGGGCTTTGTTAGAGTTCACATCGGTTTAAATCAACCATACATACCTATCTTAAATCTGGCTGTTCCTGTTGGATGTCCTGATGTCCTGTAGGATGCCCTGGCATATTTGCACAGTGTCAATCTGAAGAGCGTTTTAGCTGCGGACCAAAGGTCAGCATTGAAAAGAGTATAGGAAATGAGGATTTTCTCCAAATAGTTGTTGGTTTTAGAACAAAGCCGAGAACACTTAGGAAACTTAACCACATTTGCCCTTTTTATTTTGACAGGGCAGACACTGACTGCAGGAAAGGCAGTTTCAAATATCTTAATTGCAACATGGGCTGGAGGGTGAGACACTTCTGTTGTAATCCTCCTTATTTCAACAGCTCGGCCCAAAGGATGGCGGCCGAATGGTCTTGTACCTCGCGGAAGGATGTGCCTCAGCGGTGTGCTTGGGCTGGGGGTTGAATGTGAACAGAGCCTAACACACCAGCCAGGCTGCTCCGGTTACCCTTGTATATGACCACAATAAATACATTTCTCTGTAATAACTCTGCTGATAATGTGAAGCTGGAAGCATGATAAGGAGGCATGCACGTGCAGAGAAAAGCAGTGGTGGGTCCAAGCTGCTTGCTTGGAAACTCTATGTGGTGGGGGGGCACAGGCCAGCAAGTCGGCTGGAGCTCTTCCACCCTAAAATCTCCTTGGTTCCTAGCACTCCCCTCAGTAAACATTGGCCTCAGCTGGCAGCCAAAGCAGGGCAAGAGTTTATTTTTATTTCTTGGAATTCGGTAGACCTGAAATCTCTGTTAAATGTTAACTTTCAAAAGACACATGCATCAGCATTCTGAGCCACCGCTGGGATGGAAGAAGGGAGATTATAGGCAATAGAAATCGAGCTAGATTTTATCCCTTCCAGTCCTCTGTCTCTTCCTTCTTCTCCATGTATTTCTATATGACCTGTAGAAGTCTGCAGACAGCTGTGCTCCACCTAGTAACTGTAATTTTTTTTACTTTTAATTTGATCACAGAAGAAATTGAACTGGCAAGGATTTAATCCCATTCCCCTTTTTTGTTTTCCCTTAAAGAATGTTTTCATTTAAGTGATTATGGTGGTTGCCATAGGAAGAAAACCAGCCGTTTAGAGAGACAGTTGCTGAAGTGTTGACTCATAGATTGAGTGCTAAATAGGTGTTTAAGTCTTTGCTGAACTGTTATCAAAAATGGCACAAAATGTCTCTCTCCACTCAGTTTGTAAACTGCATATGCATATATAATTAACAAAGAGACCCTGTTAAATAGGCAGTTTTGACCTTAGAAAGGGGAAAAAAAAAATCTAGAATTTTACTTTAGATTTAAGCAGCTTCTTATTGAGATTAAACTCCATTCTGCAAAGACCTGAGGGAAGAAATGCCTTCCTGTTGCGTTAGTTAACCCGTTACTTTGAAGAGTTTCAGCCAGTCATTTTACATTTTTTCTCCTCTTTCTTCCCAACAACAATTTGGAATTACTCCAGGTTTGTGTCTAACTAGGATGTTGCATAGACAATTGAAAGAATTGAATTTATGTGGAATCCTCTTCCACTTTGGAGTATGCATGGTGCAGGGGTTTATTGTGTGTGAGTGAATGGTCTGATTCCCCCCCCCCCCAAGTTTCAAGTTTTATTTTCTGCGACAGCTCTGTAAATTAAGAATGGCTCCACTGACATTGCCTTGGCATTCACGTGTTGATGTTTGTTTCTTTCTATGCTAATACTAGTATGTCCCTTTCTGCTCTTACCTCGTGATTACAGGCTCCATTTCACAGTCATACCAAGACCAGATTCATTATTATTCCTACTGTAGTGGAGGCTTGAAACCAGACTCATGACCTTCTGTGCTTAGTGCTCTGTGAATGCAGAGAGAGGCATTTACTTCCTTACTTCTTGAAATCTAATTTAGCAGAAAATGAAGCAAATGAATGAGACTGTTCAGAGGAGGACATAGGTAATGAGGAGGTGTAGCAGTGGTCAAGAGAGCTGTTGTGCAACCTGATTGCGTCCTCACAATACAACCTATATGTTTATAATGTAAACTGTATGAACTCCCTTCACCCAGTACAGTCTTCCAGTTTACTGAAATCATATTAAGCATGAGAGCAGGAAAGCGTTTAAAATCGAGGGATACAGAGGTTTCATGGCTAATAAACTCAATCAGGAGAATTCCATCCAGGGAACATCTTGCATGCAGAGATGGCATGTCCCTGCATCATCAGTTCACACATACTGGTTCAGTCCCTTTCCCCAAAGATTCCTCCACAGGTCAGAGATTGTGCCCTCAGACGTGCTCTATGCTAGACGCTTTGTGAAATAAAGTTGTTTGTATTTGGGGAAGAACAGAAGTGATGGGATAAGCAGAGTTTTTGGAGTTTGGGGTTTTTTGCTGCTGTTAATGTTTTGAAGATGAATTCCAAAGCACATCAGCCATGTAGCAGAAATAACAATATCTACTTTGCCCTCTCTTGCTTCCCATGGTATCTCTGTGTTCCATCCTTCCAGCTGTTTGCATCCAGTCTGGGCAAAAACATTTGCTTCTCAAAAAGACTGTTTATACTGAAAGCATTTCCTACCTTACTGTAAGGCTAAATAGCAACAGTAAACTAGATTGGCAAAATACAAATGCAGAACAACTGTCTTGAAGTTAGCCCAAACTATAGGAGCGCTGCCTTGAGTGTTTATAGTGCACCCTGAGATCTCAAGTAAGGCTCCTCTGGCTGTAAGTATCCTTTTAATTTACACAGATGTTTCTTCATCATCTATTCTTTTCAGGCTGTTGGAATGATCAACAATTTAGTCTAATTGTGCTGGATGTTTGGGTTGTAAGGCTGTTTATTTTGTCTTTATGTCTGGAATATTCACTCTTTCAAGGACTTGACTCCACTCCACAGACCGCACATGATTTAGAGAGGAATGGGTTGTGTGTTTGTTAAACCTTGAGGATGATGTTACCACGCTTCGTGGTTTCAAGCACTGTTCTTCTGTTCCTGGCTCTGCCACGTGGCAGGTTGCTTCACTCTCCACATGCCACATGTGTAAAATGTAGCGGTGATAATAATTACCTGTTAGGATAATGGCCCGAGAGCTGGGGATAAGAAAGTGCTGCTGTTCTGCTCACAGAGAGTCATTTCCCTTCTCTGGAGACTAAAATGCCTGTAGTCAATTCCTACATTCCTTGTGATTTTCATAAATGAAGCCCAAATTTGGCAAAATAATGAACTGAGTAGGTTTTGCCAAGTCATGATCATGTTTTGTCGTTGAACAGATGAACGATGGTGCAGATAATGGAGGAGCTGGAGCATTTTACTGGCCCAGCCCAGCTCTGAGAACGTGGGCATTAGGGCTCAGGGCTCTCAGTGGCAGGTCTTGCACAGGAAAGCTGTGACGGCTTTCCTTGAAGACAGTCATGGGCTGGTTTTTCCTGCTGCTTGATGAGTTTATTCTGAGCTAACTCTTCATGAAGGGGATTTATAGAATATTTTACCTACTCTGATTGAATTTGTTTTCCACATTAGTTTGTTTTCATGCTGTAAATAACTTCTGTATACCGTGCAAATACCTAGAAGTTGTTGTGCTTACAGAGGTAAATATTTGACTTTTGTGTTGTTCTTGAATCCTTTATGCATAGTACACGTGGGAAATCATTTTAACATCTCCAGCCTGTGTATGTCTGGCCAGAACAGTTATGTCTCAAGCAATCCAGTACAGCTGCCCCCAGGTTTTGTGTTAGCCTTGACTTCAGGGCTGTGAAGGACACATCCTTTCAGGTGCATTAGCTGCAGTGTCTCACTGCCCAGTAAGGTAGGTTTATTGTGGTTTGAGGTGGGTGTGTTTGGGGGTTTTTTTTCTCTTTTCCCCCCTCCCTTACATTATTATAGCATGTTCTTTGTTTCATAATTAACATACTGATTATAATAAACCAGCTTGGTGGGGATGGGGAGGCAGTTCTTGGTGAATCGAGTCTGGCATGCTGCAGTCAGCGATGGAAGCTGTGGGAGATCCTGGCTGGTGCCTGTGAGCCCTGATAGAAATGAGCTTTCTTCTAACCAAGGAAGGCAGGGTGAGGAGAAACTAAAAAAGCAATGGAGTAATTATTCCCTTTTTTAACAAATCCTATGGATCTTTAATAGCTGTAGTCAAACAACCCTTCTTCACCTCCCTTGATCATGATAGATAATCAATTGTCTTGGACAACTGATGTGTAATAAAATACCAGTTAGTGCAAGAAAACTCAATGCATGGAGAAGCAAAGAGCCTTTAATGACTATAAGACTATTATTTAATCCCAGTACGTTCCTTGGAGAGTTCCTGAGTTTATAGAAGTGTCTCAGTCTACAATACATTAGGTTTGCAATTAATAGCTAGTTTTCACTGATTAAAAGTATTTATCAAGCGACTCAATTATGGCATTTTAACACAATGAGTAAGTGCATGTGGCATCTTGGGTTTATAAGGGTAGTGGTTCTGTTGTGGAGCTACCAGTGTTTGTAGTGTACACACAGTTGCACTGGTGGAGATGGGGCAGAGGTGAGCAGAATGTACTTTTTTTAGGTGTGCAGTCTCAAAATTCTTCCCTCAACATGAAGACTGTATTCAGTAAAAGTGTTGGGTTTCATTATGACCAGGGATTATAATTTGAAAGGCTGCAGACAACCCGGTACAAGCTGTTCAGTAAGTAACATTTGAAGTGCATAAAGCCAGTGGGTTGGTTTGCCACTCAGTGCGTTCTGCAGAGTCAGCGAATGGGCCTTTGGGAGCTTCTGGGGAGATGCAGAGCTGTGTGTGTGGTGTGTGTGCTTCCCACCACAGAGCTGGCCAGCTGCTTACATGTTTTCCTAGTTATTTTCAGTGTAAATCCATTACCTGGGTTTGTGTTTTATTTCTGACAAGTACTTAGGCCAGATTTTCTTGGTAATATTGTGGAAGTGATTGATGGTTGTGTAGGTTGCAGTTAGGTCTGATTACTGGAGCACAAGGAGAGTTGTGTACTACATGTTTACTGTTGGGACTTGGGGCTCTCCAGCCAATGTAAGCAGGGAACATAAAGAGTGATCAGTAATGAGACTTGACCTTTTCAAGATGAGGGCAGTCGTGAAGCGTTACTGCAGCCCGATATTCCAAGTCAGGCAGCACAGGACTGTGGGCAATGAATAATGATGGTGTGGTACATGGCTCTGTGCAAGAGGGGCAGCCAGTAACGTTAGTGTCAGCAATGCTTTTCTGGTATTGCAGCTCTCCACCCCCCCCATTGCCAGTTACCGATCTGTGAGCTGGCAGCTGCTGTGACCTGTTGTTCTGTGAACTGATCTGTTTTTTAGGTAAAAACCGTTAGAACAAAAGCACTAAACCATTCTGAAACAGCCTGTGAAAGTGAGCCTGTCTCTTTACTACTGGGGTGGGGTTTTTTTGTTCTTTTCTGGGGGTGAAGTAGACAAGGCAGTGTTTAGTAGAATGTCACGGTCTCTCATTGCCTGCTTGAGAAGTCCCTCTAATTGCGCTGCCATGGCTGGGACATGTGCCTTCCCATGCAAGCAGCTCCTATGGAAAGGGATGTGATGGAATATTGTAACAGGGGTTTTCATCTCCCACTGCAGATAACTTCCATTTTAGATTGAGGTTTGGTAGTGAAGTTACACAGCCACTTCCCCAGGGGATGCACATGCTCCCAACGAGCTGGGTGGGACTTCAGTAACCTGCGGGGTGAGCACAGCTCTGGCTGCATTTTGATGTCTAACTTAGGACTAGTATTGGACATCTTTGAAATCTTTCGTTCCCTATTCTGTTTTATTTGGCTTTTCTTCTAAAACTGTGAGCGGTAGCACGTCCTACCCTTTCTCAGCTTTCCAAAAGTTCCTTGAGTTCCCTTTTCTTCTTACTTTACCTAATGTACTCCTCCTTCTTTCTTTCCCCACTTTGATCCCTCCTTAGCATATTTCAACATAATTAAACTCTAATGTAATTCATCCTTCCATGCCAAACCATGAATCTTTCGCATGGGGACGGGGGGGAAAGAGAGAGAGAGAAAATTTGAACAAATAAAAGGTTTTATTTTGTATGGAAACTTGGCAGGCTTTCACGTGCCAGCTTCCAGACACAACTAATACTGGGCTTATTTTGCACAGGGGGGTGATTTAAAGAAATACACCTCTTGCTAGAAATAACAGAACATATTTTCTTCTTGTTACTCCTTCTCCTTTACCACCTTCAAAACTGTATTTTGCAACAGATTACTTTTACTAACATTCCTCTTGCAGCTCTTTAAGCAGTTGCTCTTTTTTCTGTGTGTGCAAATAGTGATAATGCTTTGCAGTTCTACCTATGGATCTGGAGCCCTTTGCAAATATGTGTTAATTACAGGCTCCTCATGGGTGGTCTTAAAATGTTGCTGCAATAAACAGAAAATACTGGCAATGCCATTCAGCATGTGGCTCTCCTCCTGCTTTTAAGCCCCGTTCATAGTACAGACTTCAGCTCTGATTGTGTACTGCCCAGAAGTTGCCCTCTTGCTCTGGTGCATGGCCTCTTCAGACAGAAACCTGGGTTTCTGGATGGGTACATCTGTACCCTCCCTGCAGCCTGTCAGTACTAGCATTCCATCAAAATGTGGCCAGCTGTCCCGCAGCGGGGTAATTCCAGACCTCAGGAGGAACAGCATTTTAAACTGCCTAATGTTACTTTGCTGATTGTTAAGGTGCTGTAGTATAACACACAACATCTTGTGGTTTCAGATCTTTCTGGTTTTCTCTGTTGGTCTCCCGTAACTCTGAAATGGCTGGGTTTAAAAATGTTTTGCAGGCCCCTTATGTATTTCATTTCATTGAAGGTGGGAAAATGTCCAGCCAGTGACTGACATTTTTTTGGAACTTGTTCAGACATTTTACTTAGCTGGGATGGAGAGGGTTCTTACATTTGAATCTGATCCAGCATTCCCTGTGCTGCAAAGCTCCTGCTGGCTTCTTACTGACTTTTTACTCTTAAAATTTATAAAGAAAAAAGAGAGAGAAAGAAAAAGCACCCAAAAGTACAGCAGACCTGAAATATTTTGGTTGATTCTGTGTTGAAGCTGAAAGTTAGAACTTGAGAACAGGTAGGTTTCCACTTTCTGGCTTCCCCTTTGCCATTGTCTGGTCACACTGCCTGGATTCCTGCGTGTTGCCTGGGTTTTTCTTCCCTGGCGCAGTGCTGCTGGATCAGGTCATTCAGACAGGGGCAGTCAAATGTCAGGGGACGGTTCCTTCTCTGAAGCTTTCAGTGACAGGAAACTTCCCAAGCTCAGGGTTTCAGAGGACCCTGTTAAGCCCTGTTCTGGAGCTGGTGTTAAATGCTGAGCCTGAACTGGGACCTCATTCCAGGAAAAAGAGATGTGAACATCCCGGAGGGAGCTTGGGTGTGTCCCAGAAGCAGCAGATTTTCAACAGCCTAGCAAAAATGACGGCAAAAACCCTCCCCATATCTTTGCAGAATGGGGCTTGGAAAAATGACTTAGAATGCAGGCCTGGTTGCATCCTTAATGCTGGAGCAGCTTTCAAGCAGCTCTATAATTTGGAATGTGAGTGACGTCAGTTCTTCTGGCCATCTGGTTAGAAAATCTAGTTGTAACTGAAAATATCCAGCCCTTTTTTCTTCATTGCTAGGTGGTGACTACACACTTATGTAATTTAACAGCTCAAATTCTTTTCCATTCTGGTGATCTCTTCACGAAGTCATAACAGAGTGGATGCTACTGAAAGGATATCATCAACTTATTCAACATTAGCAATTTGTTGGCTGAAGGGTAACCGCTTCAGAGGAGAATACAAGGCTGGGGTTAGGAGATAGGATCCTCTGTTTGTTCTGGTACTACTCTGGTATGTGACCTTGGACAATTCCCATTTTTCTACCTCAGTTTCCCCCACTTAGAGTGATAGTGACACTTCCTATCTTACAGGCATTGTTAGGATCTCATGAGTCATGCTATGAGACACTTCGAAAGGCAGCGAGGTATTGTTATAATTACTGCCTGCAGTGTTCTGCTCATTCCCCTCTTTTTTTTCTTTTCTTTTTTTTTCTACTTGACACATCCAAACATCCCATTTTAATGCTGTTCTTTAAATACCTTTAGAGCCTGACTGCTCCTCCTGCAGAGGTTGCAGGCTGGGTTATAAAATTGTATCCATGGAAAATATGCATGAAAATGCACCCTGATAGTGTGTGGGAAATGAAGGGATGAGAACCCAACCCAGCAGCCATTTTGTAAAGCCTTTTGCATGGCAAAACTCTGAAGGGCTGTACAAACTCAGTGTTCATGTAAGACATTCTTTTCTGATTTATTCCCATTCTCCATTGGTAAATTTCCCAAGCAGAATAATGACAACACCCCCTGTTCCATTTTAAGTTTAGTGTTTCCTCTTAATTCTTGATGGAAGAGCTAAATAGTTTTGGCATATTGATCCTGAACACCAGCAGAGGCCTGAACCAAACATCCCTTTATCCACACACACCCCAGGCCCCCAGCGCAGCCCAGGCAATCCGGCTCAACTGTCTGATGCTGTTAGTGACCATGGAAAGAGAATTGATGTTACTAGGGAGAAGTATGATGGAGAGCTCACTGGGGAGAAGCTGATGGTTTAGGATCTAGGGGGAAAAAAATACACATTTTTTGAGACTCTCAGGTCATGCATGTAAAATCAACTTGGGAGAGAGGGAACTAGTTGGTTTTATTGTTCCAAAGGGGAGCTTGCAGGGTTGGCATGATAAATAAAACAGAAAGCAGCTTGCTCAATGGAAGTAAGAAATGTCCACATCGTTCTGCCCACTCTGCTTTGTATAAAGCAAACAAACTCTTTGTGTTGAGGTAGAGGGATTCAGAAATGAAGAGTGGCATGTAAGACCAGTCAGCAGATGTACTAAAGGAGTAACAGGCACCCAGACACTTCACCCAGGTAGGCTGGAATCTGAACTACTTTGATAAAAGACTCTGTGAACACATGGTAGCTCACCCTTCAGTGGTGAAGGGAAAGCTGTGTCACTGAATAGAAACCTACCCAGGCTTTACTCTGGCTTTATGGGAATATCTGTCTGTTGCCATAGGGTACCTCAGGTACTCTATGTTTGCTCCTGACATACTTAGATGCCATCACCCCTGTGCTTGTAAAGAAATAAATTGGAAGGATCAGTTGTCAGTGAACATATAACAAAAACTCCTGGTCTTAAGGAAGGTTGTGTAGCCAGGAAATGTCCTCATTTGTTTAAGATCAAAAACATTCCCTATACAGTAATCCTTTTCTTTCCCAGAAGCTTTCCCACCTCTCATGCCTAGATGAAAACTTTAAATGCCCATTCAACTGGCCATAGCACCCACTACCATGGAACAATAAATCCTTGTATTGCATCTCTTGTTATAAAGCTCCATTTTCAGAAATTAATACCAAGTTGGAGCTCCAGAGCTTACATTTATTTTCCTAAAGCACTAGAAAGAATGATTTCATATTAGGGGGGGGGGGGGAAAGGAGTGGGAATTACTCAGTGGTTAGGTTTAATTGTTCTGAATCCTTACAGTGTTTCATGAGAAAATGTACTGAGATGTGCAGTGCAGTGGGAAATGTGATGGAAAGGTATAATTTGACCACCTACCACTAGCAGCTGAAAAGTAATTCTACGGGCTGCATGCCTATCAGGATTAATCACTATTTCATTATTGAAAATACCTTCTTTTTCACTCCTGCAATCCTTCATGATGGGCTCCAGGCATCAGAAGGTGTTTGCTTGAGGTAAATAGGAGTTACAGCCCAGCTCTGTGCCCCTGAGCACCTTTTGTTTGGTGCAATTTTGGAGTCTTTTGCTGTGGAAATTGCCTTGGTAGAAGAATGGGGAGAAGGGCTGGAAGGGCAAGCCTCACCCATGGCAGAACAGCATCCCATCTCTAGACAGTTTATGGCCCCCCTATCTCGTCATTTACCTCCAACTGAACTCTGGCGATGGACGTGGCCAAGTGTTTCATTTAGACAAGAGAAAAAGAGCATTATTGAAAGGGGCTGACCTTTCCATCACCCTGCTCTGTCGTCATGGTGCTTTTATAGCATTTCTCTCTACCACCCCCTTCCCTTTTCTAAACCACACTAATTCCCCTCCTCCTCTCCCTCCGTCCTCCCGGGAGACTCGGTGGTTTCTCTTTATTTTCACAGACACCTGCACCGCTGCACTTGTCCCCTAAAATCCTGCAAGCTTCTGGCTGAAGCTGAAAGAATCAGTTTTGGTCCATCAGCAAAGCTTGGAGCCTGTGGGTTTCCCTCTCTTCTGGGCACACACGCAGTGCCTTGCTGAGCACGCTTAGGAGAGATACCCAGACCAAATAAGCCTTGGAAATTGATTTCCTTTTTTGCTCTGAAAGCAGTAGCTGAGGGTATTTTGCATGGCATTTGTGCTGCTGGAACATTTGTTTTGTAGATACAGGGGCTTTTCCTTTATAGAGCAGGGAGCCTAGTGCCTTTCCTCTGATCTTAAATCCTTTTTGGTAGTGGGAACTAATCCTGTTGAGCCCAGCATTCTTTTTCAGTTTGACTGGTAACTGTATTAAGGTGCAAGGCTGTTAGCACTGATGTAGTAACTCAGCAGAGCAGATCTCTCTCCTGGACACCTGTCTGTAGGTAAGCGATGGACAGACAACCTGTGGCCGTGGTAAATGTGTTTGTTCTTCCGAGTGGAAAGCTGAGGCTGAAGATGAGATTGCTTGTTCTCCTTTAGCATGGGGTAAATGCCTTGGGTGTTGTCAGTGCAGTGGTAGCAGTGAGAACATCAATTTATTGTTTTTTCCTTTTTGTCATCTTTATTAAAATTCCTAGAAATTCCTATCTGACCTAGAAGTTGAAGAGTTGTTTTGTTTAAACTCCAGATTTACAAGTATTTGGAAGGGTGATACGTTTCCATGAATCGCTGTTGATGTGAACAGAGTATGCCAGCTGTGCAGAGCAGCACGTCAGCCATTTTCAGGGGAAACTGAGGTGCATCGGGCAGGGCAATTTGTGTTAAAGAGTTTTGGTTGTTCCTGGATTCCAGGGATTATTCTGTGTCCCACATGCAACAACTTTACCTGTCCTGTCTGGTGTAAATTGCACAATCAGGACCTTCTGTGCCTATTTGTTCAGCCGGTTACAATCACCTAGACTGTTCCTCCTGGGACCCAGCAGCAATGTGTGCATAAACCCAGGGGATCTCTGTATCACCCTCATTCTTGTTGTGCAGTCAGTGTTCACAGTGCTGGAAAACACCTCGAGCAGGTGTTTTTTGGGAGACCTGGTTGTCTACAAGCAGCCCCATTCTGAGTCACGCTGGTTCTTCCTGACTGGTGTCCATCTGAGCAAGTGGAGGGCTCGGGATTCAAACCCCCCTGTTCCTCTGCAGTGACTGAGGGGCAGTAGTGGAACCTTCCCGAATTCAGGGTGGTATTCAGACTTAGCAGTTCACACGGGACTCAAGTTCACACAGACTCAGAGGTATGGATGTTTAAATACTGGTGAAATATTTGACCTCCTGGCACAGCTGTGCTACAGTGAGAAGTGCAGTAAAAGCACGGTGCTTGTGCAGTCCTTAGGTGAAGATTCATCCCTGTGTGCTTGGCGATGGAAAAGCTGGATTTTGCTCAAACATCTGATGAACATTAGAATTCATCAGGATACAGCTGATCCTGTGCTGGGGCTCAACTGACACTTCTGTGTAGGGCCAGTTTGACCATTTGAAATGTTTCTATTTAAAGGAAATGTGATGCTGGAATCGTAAGGAGGGGTTAATGTCGTTCAGTCGCTCAGGGGGAACCCAGGCTGGTGAGACAGCTGTGTCCTTGCCCAGGTTGTGTCCCTGCTATTTTTGTTTTGCACCTCTGCAAATCTTAATCTTTGTAGTAATCACACTCACGAGGCTTGAATGTTAGCCAGTAACAAGAAGAAAGAAGACAAACTGCTGCCAGGTTATTCCACCAGCCCCGTAGATGGTTATTGATAAGCCAGGGGCTGTAAGCCAAGTTTCCCCAGCCTCTGACAGATAAGCGGGCGGAGGGGCTGGAGAGGGGTGGTGCTTGGGTTGTGCGGGAAAGAGCCAGACAGGAAAATTGATTGTTGCTTTAATGTGATCTGACATAAGGGAAAGTGGAAGTAGAGGACAGAGAAAAACTGCAACCTCAGCAGTACATTAGAAGCACTTTGACTTTATAGAACGTAGTGGTGTCCTCTTTCTCTCCCGGAGATGAGTTTGTCGAATCCTTTCTGGGGAAAAAGAAAACAATGGAGTATATGTAGGTAAGTTGCACAGTGTCTTACTAGGACTGTATGTACAGAGGTGACATTAGTCAGACCGTTGATGATTCGTGCAGAATTGTAACCTCCTCTTAATAATGCTGTAAATAAACCCACCAGAATGGGTACAACCAGCTATAGCAGGTAAATGATTCAGGCATGCAGCTGGCGTGGTAAAAACCTTCAAAACTGCATAACTTGTGTGTGATGGCTAAGCTGCTTTTACACAGGGATAACTTGGTTTACTTGTGATCTGCATTTTGGGTGCAGTTTCAGGCATTTACAGGTAAAACATCTTTGCCACCAGGAAGGACTTATCTTGCGCGATCTGATTACTACCCCAAGGGAGAAATGCACATCGATTTCTCTGCTCTTCTGAACCAGAAAATTGTCCTACTGAAAAATATAATAATTAAGAGAGACATTCATCACAGTAATTTTTTAGCCCCATCATTTCATATGGAGGAGAAAATCCTACAAAGATAAATTTGACTTATGCATGAGGCGTAGAAGTGTTGTCTAAGATGTTAACAAATCTTGGGCAGCTGGTGAGAGCGAGCTGGGAGAAAAGATGCTCAAACATTGCCCCTTTGGACAGGGACCAGTCTTGTAGAGGGTTTTGACCAGATTTTTGAGGATATTTATTCCTTCTCTCTGTGGAAGTCTTGTCCATGAACGTGAATAAACTTAGGAAAGTTACTAGTTGCCTACAGTGTAGGCGTCCCAGTCTGTGCTAAGTGATAGATTATCTGGTATGTTTTAAAGCCTGTACTTTAGGATGATTTGCCATCTAAAAGCGCCTTTCTGTTGACTGCAAGGGAACATAGACAACTCTCTCAAATGTAGGCAACTCCATTGTAAGTATCTAAAAGCAGATGGCATCTCATCTATGGTGAACCCAACTCTTAAGTAACCATACTCCACATATAGGTACTCGGGTTAGAACTTGGCACATCAAGTTGGAGACCATAATGAAGAGATCTGGCATATCAGGACAGGCTACAGGCATGTTTGGTGCAGGATCTTGTGGTGAACTGGGCCAGGAAAAGGAGCAAAAAAAGAGCAAGTCTTGTGGAAAGTCCAGCTTTGGAGAACTTTATTGTAGGTTAACTTACATCTTTTCTCTTGAGCTGCATGCTCTTGTTCAGAGTGATTAACCAAGGCATTTGGAGGTGCCAGGAGTTACCACAACTATTTCCTGCAATAGTTTTCTGCAACTATTTGCAAGTTGCAGAAAAAAAGTTTAAAAACCTGAATGCTCAGTGTGTAGAAGAGAAAAATTTATGAGCTCCATCTTGAATTGTTTCCCAGCTGGAATTAATGGTGATTAACCCTATTAAAGACTTAGGAAAATTAAATTCTTTGGGTTTTGTTTGCTATGAAAACATTAGTCTCGTTTCTGTAGTGCCTTTTATTTGAAAATCTCAAACTCCTTTAGAAATTCTGATACTGTTTACACTAATATAGTTTAATGAAACATATGTGTTATTTGATTCACCTAGAGCCATTCAAATAACATCAGTAGCAGAGCCAGGAATAAAATACAGTAATGCTGACCTTCAGGGCTTTGTAGCTATTACTCTTGCCCTAAAGCAGACAAACAGATCATTCTCCAAACGTCAGAGGGGGGAGGAGGGGAGGTGCTCTCCTCTTCTGTTTTAATGTTCTTCCTGTGAAAACAAGAACCTATTATTGGCAGTACGAGGAGAAGGAGGTGTGCCCTTCACATTAGCTGGAACCAGTGAGTTTTGCACAAACCCTAGGTGTGTGAGCCCAGGTTTAAAAAACAAGAAGGCCTGGTTTAATTTGGTAGATCTTAAAATTAGGCTTTTGGCATTTATCTCTTCAGCATCCCTACTCACTCCTAGCAGTGCTTGAAGACCACTTCATCACCTTTTGTTGGAAAATTTGGGGTGAGATGTTATGCAAAGTAAACAAATTGAGTATGAAAAGACTCAGGTTGGGGGTTTGGTGGGATGTTGTCCTGCTTTAATATTAATTACAATTAAAAAGGGGAAAGAAAGAGCACGTTAACATGAATGCTTTCCCACCCACCTGAAAGCTACCCCAGCTAGCATTCCACACCAGTCCTGTTAGCTCTCCAGCGACTACTGCACATGATTTCAGCATCTAATCCTATTAGTCATGACCCAAATCAGCTTTAAAATGGTTAAATGCATAGAAGAGGAGTAGGAGTGTCAGGAATAGCTTGGAAGAAGATGTTATCCCACATACCCAGGAGTCAGTATCTCAAAGGTGTCGCAGCGATGGAAGTGAGGAGAGGAGTTAACTGCCAAGTAGGCTTACCAAACAAACACTGACTTCCAGTGGAACATGCATGTCTCCATTAAAGTACCCCTTGGTGCTCCTGATGCAGAGCTTCCGTGAAGCTCAGGAGAAGCTGCTCCTGTTGTACATCATTGAAAATAATACCCATCACAACTGCCAGTGATTTCTTGTGGTTTGAGAGAACCACAAGAGCCAGTATCCAGCAGCCTTCATCCTCAGCTCTGGCATTCACTGGAGTGAGTCACTTGGCCTGCTTTTGTTGTGCAGTACGAAGATGGGGACAGGGCTTATGCGTTTGATGGCACAGCTTGTTGGCTCTCTATACAGGTCATGATTGAAGTGGCTGTAAAATTAGGCCTAATTTCTGATTTGTCACTAAAAAAGCATTTTTGGCCTTAATGTTTGGTTCACTCTGTGTAGAGCTGTGGAAAGGCTGCTCCATTTACATTTTTTTATACTCCTGTTTCTCACCACTCCAAACATGCTATCGTGCTGTCTTTGGAGGGATGAAAAGAACCACAGACCTACAAAGTAGCAAGTGGAAAACTGTAGGAAAGAATGTCAGGAGCACTGACAGGGTCTGAGGTAGCTGCGCTGGAAGTTGGCAGTGTATGTGTTGGAGGGGAGCGAGTGTCAGAAAACCCACCTTCCAGGATGTCTGGATGGTGTTAATGCATTCACATTAAGTGCAGCCCTTCAGTCATTTGCATTGCTTAGTTCCTTGGTACTTACCCATAGCTTCACACCCTATCTAGAGGAAAACTGACCCAGAAGGTAGCAAACTTTCAAGATATTTTAAAAGCATCCATTTGCCAGAGATAGACACCACTTCACTTGTGATTCCAAAGAGGAATGGTGGAGGGCTATACGTTGCAGCTATCCCTTTAAGGCTTGTGGTTATGGTCCATGTTTTAATCGCTACTTTGATCTGATTAAATCCTCAGCCACAGAGAAATCAGCTTAGAGAAACATGTCTCCTGTTGAACCTGAGAGCAGCAGCAGTTCAGAAAAACAAGCCAAGCCAAATACCATTAGAAAAAAATAAAGTGTTAGCTCTCAGAAGGGGTATGGAGATGTTGTAAATCACATAGCACTGCTTTATAACAGGATATTTCAAGTCTACTGATGGTGGATGTCCAAAATGAAGATCACTTGTCTGTACCTTGGTTTCATCTCCTGGGCAAACAGATTAAACCTGTTCCCAAACATTAAGTGAAAACCTGGATATTGGGATTTTTTATTCCTGTGCCTTCTGCCTCTTTATATAGTGTCAGGAATCAGGTATGTGGAGGATGGAGAAAGGGGAGGAGTTAGCATGCTTTGCCTGGGAGATGGGGATCAAATGAAGTTTTAATCTTCTTTCAGTCTGTCTGCCTTCTTACTACACTCAATCTCCTTTCAAGATGTTTATCAAATCCATACGTGGGTCTCTTTACCAAGATTATAACACAAGAAGTATCTGGTTAAACAGTTCTGATGGCACCCAACAAAATCCTTTATCTGTGAGTCAATATTAAAGCTGCATGGAGAAAAAAACCAAGGTTGGAAACCCTACTTAAGAAATGTTTTTTCTGTGAGACTAGATTTACCGTAATATTACTTGCTGTGTAGCTTTCAGCAGGCTCTGGGTTCATCCTTGCTACTATCAGCAAGGGATGTCTACCACAGACTGCTAATCCTAAGTGAAAGTTAATGCATTTTTAATCCTGTTTCACCTTTTCTTTTGAGTTGGCAGATCTACAACAGTTTCATCCTGTAGTGAAAATTAAGACTTGTTTCTCTCCAAACTCAAATGAAATAGGAGTCCAGGGATGCGAGGCTTGGGTATAAAAATTCTGCAGGAGAAGCCAGTCTCTTCTGCCTATATCTTTACCTGAAATGCCAAGGAAACATTTTCCAGTTAGGTCCTTGATAACACTCTCAGTTCAGCTCTACGAAGCCGGAGTGGTTTCATTACACCTTTCTGTAAGGACTTCCATGTTAAGGCTCTTCTGCAAATTAACGAGCTTCCCAGCGCTTCTGGGTGACAGAAGCATTAATTTGATCAGGGTTAAGTGACTTGCCCAAGGTCGTGCAGGTCTGCAGTGTGAGGGGCAGGACAAGAATCGTGTTTACCATGGTGTCCAAAATCTCAACAAGACAATTTTAGGACCAGTTTTATTCAGAAGATGCTGTGAACCATTTACAAGCCCTGTCAGGTGGGTCCAAGTGCTGTTAAACCCTATACAAAGACAATGAGGGTCTCCACCAACCTTTCCCCTCTCTGTGAAGTTCCTTGGTGATAAGTTGTGCAAGGGCAGTATTCCTTCCTGCAGGCAGAGGTTTGGTAGTGGCCACATTGGTGCAGCATGACATTAGCTTTGCTCTAGGAGAGAAACTCAACAGTGGAGAGGGATCTGTGAGAAATAAATTTCAAAGGAACTGTCTCTGTTTTGAGCTGAGTTACAGCACCCACTGCTGAAGAGTTTAAATCTCTGACTCTCCTCAGCCAGCTGAAGGTAATGGCAAGAGCTGCAGCCAGTCAGATGTAGAAATACAGGGGTGGGTGGGCATCACTTTTCTTCCTGTAAATTACGAAGCTGCAGGGGAGAAAAGACACGTACAAAACCAAACCTAGCTCCTCCTAGAATACAGCCAGCCAGCTATTCTGGGAAGGCAGCATCTAACAAAGGACATGAGAAAGGCAAGAAGACAGAGGGCCCCAACCTATTGTTTCCCCTCTTCATTCTAAATAGTCATGACTTCCCTGACCTCCTGGCTTGCTCCCTCCAATGCGGATTTCGGGACAGCTGCTCCCCTGAACAGCTGAGCCAGGCATTATTTGCCTGGTTTCCCGCAGTTCCTTCCTCCCATTTCAGCAGCAGAAGCAGTTGAGATGATAAACTCCTCCCCCACAAAATTAGTCTGGACTCTTTATAAGGGGTTGGAATTTTATTTGGTATTTCAAATCATGTTTCCTTCCCTCCTTCTGAAATGTGCTGCTTTACCTCCATTCCCCATTCCCATTTGTAGAACTGTGCTTCTGTACAGTAATGACTCAGCCAGCTCCTTGCAGAAGTTGACTAAACTTGGCCTTGTTGAGCACAGGATTGCAGGTTTGTTGGAGGGTTTAGCAGTGGTGGTGAATTTGCAGAATAGTTCTTTCCCCTCTTCAGCAGAAGTCTGACTGTGGTGGTTGGAAGAACCTGCCCAAATTTCATGGAAAATAATCCTCAAGTATGGGAGACCTTAAGTGGCCGAAGGATTTTTGCCTTCCTGTGTTTGAGGCCGTTGAAGCTTTTGGCTGTTGTACCCATTAAATTCAGTTTTACATCCACCTAAAGGTGCTGGCACGAGGAGTGGCACAGGGATGGATTGTTTGCTTGGGTTTTCAGTATTAGTCTGCTACCTGCTGCTGCATTTAAGCCAGATTCCTGAAGGTTACACAGCAAGTAGCCTTCTGCAGATTTGCTTCCTTGGGAGGCGGGGGTGTGCGTGACTGTGCATCACCGTAGAGGCAGAATAAAGCAAGTTGTCTTCTAGACCTACAGAAGAGGAGTTTCTCTTAGCAAGAAGCAAAATGGTTGTGGTCCCTTTTGGATCATTTTTTCCACATGATTTTCTTCCTGGTTTTCATCCTCATCTCTTTATAGTAACACTAAATGTGTGTGCAACAAGTGCAGGCATCTATCTGAATATCTCAGTCTATGTGGTGCACGTACGTACTGAGTTGTCCTCTTGATAATGGCGTGTAGTTCTCTTCTTCTGCCCGTCCTTCCTTTCAGAAGCAGGCAGCATGTGCCTGAGCAGAGATGTTCTCATGCCACCCCACGGATCTAAGCTCTTCATCTGGCCTGTCACCATTTCCTGTGCACGGCTCAGCCGATGGTTATTAAGCTCCTTTCAGTGTATGAACCATGGTCACTTCAGCTTCTGTCATTAGAGATTTCCTGTCCCTGCTCTAGATGGACACACACCATCCCTTTCTCGGATATTTTTTTAAGTATGATGATTTTGTTACATAGTAGATGTATGAAAACAGCATAGGGATGTTCCCTGTGGAACTACCTGTGTCACTGAGCAGTTACGATCCTGTCGTACGGCTCTGATCCGACTCCTGCTCATCCTGATGTTACGGTGTTTGTGCTCATGGAGAGAGGGCTTGAATCAGTCTTTTCCTTGTCCCAAGACTTTTGAGTCAGGCCCTTACTGCTAATTTATACCACAGCTTTGGCAAGAACACAGCATGGCTTGACTCTGCCCAGAATACGGAAGGCCACAAACCTATGCTTATGTAAGGCTCTGCTGGCTTTGTTTTGGCTGGGCTGCTCTGGGTGGTTTTAACATATAATAATGCTCAAAGCTCTGTGTGTTTCAGTCGCTGCATTGTAGGCTTCATTAGAAAAGTTCAACCCACAACTGGTTTTGAGGCTTCAAAGTTTCAGACAAAAGAAGAAAATAAAGCCTGAGACTTTGAAGCTGTCACCATACCGGGGCTGAATTTCAGTTCCGTGCTGATCCCCATGATGCATTTGATGCAGCGTCAGAGCCTTGCAATAGCAGAATTCCATGGGAAGAAAGGCAGGCATAGACTGTTACCTTGGAAATCTTGCTTACTTTGCAGTTTATAAGTCAGTTGTGTTGACAACAAGGAAAAAAAAAAAATCCATCCCCTGGTTTTAGAAAAGGAAAGTGGGGGAAGGGAAGTTGGCGTTTATAGCTCCAAACTTTCTCTCAACGCCTTTCTTTGTATTTCTGATCTCAAGCTGCAGTCCAGACTCCATGGTGGTTTGTAATTAAACCCAAATTTTGAAGGTTCTGCGGAGCTCTCGTTGCCTACCAGGTCAAACTGAATCTGGTTTCCATCATGGAATATTTCAGTTCAGTTACCCCTTGAGGAAGTATGGGAACAGACAGTCCATTCATATTGAACAGATGACCGAGGCTTAAAAAAACCCTTTTTGTCTATTAAGCTTATGGCTAAGATATTATGAAAACGGCTTAATAATGTGCCCTAACATTTATACCACACTATTTTCTTACTTTAATTTTCCAGGCAATTAAAAATAATTGAAAGTTACTGCCAAACCCCCTGAAGATATACTTTTTCTTTCATATAAGCTTATTTTCATACTTGTGAGGTCACCAGATATTTATTTGACCATCTTTATAGGGGTCAGGCACATTACACACACACAGAACGGGGCTGTGGAATAGAACTTGCATTGTAACAAGAAAGTGAGAAATAAGAGGGAAAACCCAGTGCATGTCATGCCCGGTGGGTGTTCGTATTCATTATCTGGGCACCACAAACAGAACTCATTATACCCACACCAACCCAGGCCTAAGTTCTGCAATTCACTTAAGTACTGCAAGTGTGTTTAAAGCCTGTTACTTTTGAATCGATGTAAACAAAAGTTTGGATGTTTTGTCAGATTTGAAGGATGAATCGGGGCCAGCAAATACTTTAAGGGGGTTACTCAACTGAGGAAGGTCCACTCTGGGGTGGCAGTTTGCTCCCTTTGGGTGCTGTTCACATTCCAGCATCCCCAGGAGTCTCTGCAGCAATGAGGAGAAAAGCAGCAGGGAGAGAAAGCGGGAATTGTATTGGTAGATATAGACTGTATATAGTCAAACCTCTCTAATCTTCTTTCCTATTAATAGAGTTGTAGCAGACACAACCCATGTGGCTGTGCAGTCACGCTGCACTGGAATATTGCTTAGCCAGTTCTCCCCCTAAAGGCTTAAAATCTATCACGTTATACAAGAGCTGAAAGCCTTCTTGTAGTGTCCCAGATTCCCCTTCCTGTCCAGCCCATTCCCCTTTCAGTTTTCCCTTCAAATTATCTTTTGCTGCCTCTTTTGATTCGTGCAAAATAAGGAGTTTTTAAGTACGGTGTGTATCTCACTCCCTGTTCCTCTTATGTCTCTTTACTGTAGTCAAAAGGTGAGTTTATGTGGGGGAAAAAAATAACATGTGGGCTTTTTATCAGTATTTTGTATATTGAATGAGGCTGCTTCTTTAGCACTGGTGTTCATCTTGCTGGTCCCTGTGGAGGGGTAATAGTTTGTCTAGTTACTTCATTTTGTTTTGTAATTGTTGCACATGTTTCTCTTTTCTCCAGCCCTTCTGAAGGACAAAAGTCCTTTTGGAAGTGTCTCGCTCCTGCACAGTAAATGTCCTTGCTAAAAACAGTGCTCTTTAGCCTGGTCACTCGCTGGAAGGGAAAAGTTCTTCCCCCTCTTTGACAGGACTGATCTGCTGCATGGCTTTGCTGGAAAGAGTAAGCCTATCCTTCCTCCTCCCTCCTTCCCTCTCCCCTCTTACACCACCACCCCCCTTAACTCAGCATCTGGTGGAAAGAGCATGTGATGCTTATTTCTAAAGGCAGCAAAAGAAGCTTTGAAAGTCTAAGACTGTAATTGGTTGTCTGCCTTTATCCTTGGAGCTCTGGGGAGGTTTCAGAAGTAATAACTGTTACTTAAAGTAGATGAGCTTCTTGTGGCTTTCTTAGAATCAGAGAGCACATTAGTTGTCGGGTGCTTAAGGAAGCATCTGTCTGTCTGTAGCTTTCAAAACATTTTGTAAACAAAGAATTTAGGTTTTTCCTGACTTCTAAATGGAGGTGGGGAAGTTACTCCTCAAAAACAGTGCTCTTACCTTCTCAGCCAAGGCAGGCCAGTTTTGTATGAAGGAAAACCAAGGTCCTTTTAATGATACTAAATTTCCTCCGTGTCTTATTAAAGCTGTTGGCACCTGGAATACCCTTAACTATATGGTTGCTACTCTTCTTCAGTCAAAACCGTAGTCATCTTCTGCTCAAAAGACTCAAAGTGGTATTTCCCACTAGAACAGGGTAGATACACAAGCCTTGCACCGTTTTGTTTCACCAGGACTGGAGGTTTGCCATTGCACTTTTAACCTTAATAGGATTGTAACTCCTAATCCACAGCCAGAGCACTGACTGTAGACTTTCACCCATATATATTTAAAGCAGTCTTGAATTTGAAAACTCTGCTGTCCACTGCTTTGAGCAGGTAGTTCAGGCTCGCTGGTGATGCATTATACTCAGTGACTTTGTGACTATATTAGAACTAATTGCAATTGGTTCCCTACCCCTTGTTGTACTTGGGCTTCAACTGTGATCAGACAGGTAGACTGTATCTTCCAGACTAGTCCCAAGCTTTTCTGTAGCCATCTCAAGTACATTAAATGCAAGTGAAGAATGCCCTTAGGACAGTGCTGCCTTCCTGCAGCCTTGAGGATCCCAAGTGTTCCACAGAGTTTTTATTCTGGTGCATTGTTCGTTAACAAAATGACACTACAACCAAACTAGATCTGCTGATAAAATTATCTTTTATTAAGTAGAAGGATGGGGATGCAGCAGAGGTTGTCAGAAAGAGCATTCTAAATACATCCAGGGAATTATGGATCATGGTGCAGACAGGTGGGGGTTGTATCTGCTGTGCTCCACTGGCTCCTCAGACTTTGAAGTAATGCGTCATGATGTCCTTAGACTGCTGTCCCTGGCTTAGGCTGACAAAAGACTGGTCCATTGCCCTCAGCCCTCAGTGTCACATGTGTACACACACGTGCCAGGCGTCTGGCAAAGGTCTTGAAAGCAAACCAGCCTGCCACAAGTATTGGATTAGGGGTCGAGAGGAACGCTGGGCTGAGGATTGAAGGCCTTATTTTCCAGATGGATTGTGAGAGATCGTTAAACATACACTGCTTATTGACTTTGCTATTTTATATGCTATTTTCTTTTCCTCCCATGATTACTCTGATTCAAAACTAAACACAGACCTTTGAGCTTTGTCTTTAGACATACACAGCCAATTAAATATACAGAATTATTTGAGAAACTATAGATCTGGTAACTATCCTGAAGTAGATCCATATGATCTTGATTGTGGTTTTGCCTGATGTGCGCTGCTCTAAGAGTGGTAGGGCTTTGGAGTAACATCAAGGTGCCTAACAAAGTTTGGCATGGAAGGCTATAGATGGGAGACAGTTGCCCTGACAGCTCACCAGTGTGGTTGTTAACTGCTCTGGAGGTGTGATGGCCTCAGATGTGCTCTCGGACATGAACTGTTGGTTGCTTGAAGTTCATTATGTGTTAGTCGGTGTTTGGGGAAGAACGCCATGCCTGGTGGAGAGCTGCTGTTAGTGGAGATCACAAGGGGAATACTTGTCCTTTTATGTAACATTTGAAAAAAAAAAGAGGTTCTTGGCTGACAGAGTGGACATGTCTCCACCATACAGGAACTGAAGTCTTGGAGAGAGTTTGGAGCTGGAACTGAAGTGCAGTTGCAGCAGGAGAGCCTGGTTCCATTTCAAAGGAAATGTGAGGAGAAAATTTCGGCCGCAAAGAGCTTTTTAATTTCCAGAACCGTGACCCCACAAACAATTCAGCAAAGATTGGGCAAAGCAGATCTGTTCATAAGAGGAAATTTTGATTTTCCTTGATGAATCTGTGATGGCATAACTTCCCTCAGCTTGGGTTACAGAGGAGCCGAGCCCTTAGTTCCTTCCAGCTGCCAAACCTGCTTTCGGTTTTCCTGGAACACCCACGGCTGTGTGTGCAGGCACATGTGCCTGCTGCAGTTGCTCTCCTCAGGCAGTCGTGTTCCCTTCCCTTCATACTGACAGGGCATCACAGCGTTCCCAGGCAGCTTCTTGCCTGTACCAGCAACCAGAGGAGCAGGGACCCTTCGCACTTCTTAGCCCCTCTGACTGAGTTCCTACCAGTTGTCCCCATCACTGGCCCATGCTCAGCCACTGGGAAGTGCAAGCTGAACTTTTTTTGTTTCCTTCAGTTCAAACCACAGGGCAGGGATTTCTTTTCAAGCTGGAGCTTTTAGTTTCCACTGGAAGGGCACACCAGACTCGTAGCCAGTGGAAAAGAGGCTTCCAGTTGCATCAGCCAAGATCCAAAACGCAAGCACATTGCATAACAGATAGTCAGCTATCGTTTCAGACCTGTCTTTAAAAGACAGGGGTACTTTATAGGAGGGATTTAACACTGACAGTGGGACGGCTGACACTCCCATTCGTACATGACTTTGACTTTGGTTTTGACTCTGTGTGGCTTATTCCAGTTTTCCCCTTCCGTGCAGTGGGTATCATACTGGGATGGCTTTGTGCTGCTTGTGCTGGCCCATAGCAGGAGGATTTCAGCTAGAACCAGAGAAGCAGGATCACTTTGAGTGGGAAATACTCACTAAAGATTCATAGAATTTTGAGACTAAGGGAATGGCTATCAAAATTACAGTGTTTGTAGAAGATTTGGAGAGTTGTAAGGATTGACAGGATCAGATCTATATCAAAGAGTAATTTTATACGATAGGTGTACAAGTAGAACAGTAAAATAAATGGGTAATTGTTGAGATCAGGGATTAAACATGTAGTTGAACTTGCAGTACAGTCTCCAGGTTTGCTGGTCTTTGTGAAGTAGAAAAGCAGTGAGGTTTTTTGCATCTCCTCTCTCCTTCTCAAAATCAAGTTCTGGATCTGTGGTTTATCTGGGAGGCTGTGGCTGGGTTTGCCCTACCACAGCTTCCTAGAAGTGCCTTTCTCTTTGCTCCCTGGGATAAGGGCAGTCACCAGGTGTCACCTGGCCTAAGTTTTGTACTAAGAGAGTAAAAGGAAAGAAATGTAGAAACAGGAGAGAAGACTCTTTTTTTCCTTCTCTTAGGCTATCTTTGAAAATGGACGATGCCTTACACCAGAAAAGAAAGTTAAATTTGCCTTTACAAGATAAATCCATCAAGGGGTAGTCTGTAGGAATATGTTTAAACTGGGATAGTGTCTGAAATACAATAATCCAGTCTCTTCTCACTTGTGTTGTAAATTTTCGATGTGATTCCATAGAGATTAAAGAGTATTGCACAGATGTGAGGAAAAGCTCAGTTCCCAGTTTTTTAAGATGAGCATCCTATATTGCCATGTGACTGAGACATTACCTCTTCACATCATTCTTTGAGACCAGCTGGGAAGTGGCATTTCTGCCAGTGAAGTAAAACCAGGCTTTTACATGGCCAGAGAGAGGATCCCCTCTCAGGAAGAGACAAAGCGAAGCCTCGTGGGCTCTGCAGTAGGAAGGGAGAGCAGGTTAGCTCCAGGGAGGGGTTTTTTCACAGCTCCTTTTTATGCCTGTGCATAGCAGGCGCTCTCCGAAGCGCTCTCAACTGTGGTTTGTGAAGATTCCCCACAGGTCAGACTTGGGGGACACACTGGCAGCCAGCATGTGTGCTGTGAAGGCAAGAATAGAAAGCAAATACTTCCCGTAATCACACGTCCCAAAATGACAGGGTAAAATGAGTACTTATGCTTCCACCAGAGCAGTGAAAAATGGGAAGATGGAAAGTCTGGACTCCTGCCCAATGAAACCAAAATTGTAAAAAAAAAAAAGAAAAAAGAATCAAACAAATGCTACATACACTGCCTAGAACTGACACTGCAGTGTGGTAGGTTTTTTTTCTCTTTTAAATATATACAGTAGACAAGCAGTAAATCTTCTTACAGCTCCGTAGAACAGCATTATTTTTAGCTTTATTATCAAGACAGCCCTTCATAGCTTTCAATCTGTAGCTGAATATATATATATTTTAATCCATGGGAAAGTGCAGTCCTTATAAAGACCTCTAATACCTTATTAATCATTCCTGGACCACGTCACAAAGAGGCTTAAGAAAGCAAGTGTTCTGTCCATCAGTTGATGTGTCCATGAAGGCTTAAAGGATGCAGAGAAAGGGCCCTTTCCCCTGCATTGAAAATACCTCTCATTTTGCATTTTTTTCAGTTTGATTTTAATTAGAAATCTGCAAGAAATCTTAAGGCAACCAAAGAAGCACAGGGCACACTCCGTTCTCATGTGGTTCAGCCTGTTCTTAGAGAGGCTGCAGGTCATGGGAGCTTCATGTGGAGAGCTCTTGAGTTCAGTTCCCAAGTTCAGGAATTGTGGTCTCAGTAATCTCCAGGAATAGCTTTGAGTACTGGTCACTGGTAAAGGTACATCTCTTCTGAAGTGCCATTTCACACAATGCCATCACTGTGCCAGTGAGAGCCTGAACCAGTCTTGGCACACTGAGGAAAAAAAATGGACATGGGTACTACAGAGGAGGAGTTAGCACAGTGCCATGGCTTCCTGGGGCTTAGAATAAACCTTTGCATCCTTTTCTTCCAAGTAAAAGTAGAAGATAAACCTCTCAGCACCCTTTAAAGATGGGTAACTAATACTGCCCATTTCATACCGACAGGTCAGCTGAGTTTACTTAACTGCTCCCTGGTCCCACAAGTGAACAAGTGAAGCCCTTTGGAACAGAATCTCAAAGTTCTGTCTTTCAGTTCCCATTTGCATTACTCAATTCAGTCTTCATGGGCTGGGAACTGAACTTAAATACTCTGATTTTGTAGCAACTGTCTATGCAGATACTTTCAGGAGACTTTCCTAGGGCTCTTCAGGCAGTACTAGTAGCATGAAATACAGAGATTGGGGTAGTTGGCTAGATTTCCTTTCCATCACTGAGTAAGAAGCAGCCATCAATTCCTGTAGAAAGGTGCTTTCAGAGCTTCTCATACATAGTTCATCAAATAGTTATACAGTAATGAAAGCAATAAGCCCTATACTTTTTTTTTTCCCTTGCTGTGCTTTGACTTCCAACGTTTTACTTTTAGTAGTGCTTTTCATGCAAGGAAACATTGCTAAAAGTATTAAAAGCTTTGTCTCAGTAATGGTTAACAGCTAAATTGCCAAGTGAAATGAGAAGCACTAGCAGCATTCTCTCATGATTCACTTGCAGATGCCATAACTGAATGCAGGGCAATTGTCATATTAAATAATATTAATAATATTAAAGAATAACCAGATAATTTATAAGCAGAGGCTCTCTTAAGTTAGTGAGTGGGAAGACCCTGATCACTGAAGTAAACCTCGGGTCCTGAGCAGTTGTGCCTGTGGTGCTGTACTGGGGTAGCACAGACTGGGTTGTAGCTGTCACACTGAGTGCCAGCACGGGCGTTGGATGCTGGTGGTGAAGTGTGCTCACGATCAGTGTTCTGCTCTTTCAGCGTATTTTTATCTTCTGATGTCTGACACGTTGTGAACCCAAGTAGTCTCTCTCTGGGGTTTCTCCATGCTTACTTCAGACTGGCGTCTGGTCTTGTGGTTGGTGCCCCTAATGAGAAAGCTGCTTAATTTTCACACCCAGAGAGTATCGGATGAGACAGGAAGCCCCACCCTTTCTCATGGTGTAACTGAACTCAGCTGTTTGCATGAGCTTACAGCACAAGCAATAGCTTGAACAAAACGATAGCATGCTGTCTACAGATTTACAGCCCCCTGGTTTTTTAATTGTTTTTTGCCTACTCTGATGATACAGGCTCTTCTTGCTGCAGTTTTCCATGCAGGCATTTCAGAGTTACACCAGAATTAGGAACATGAAATTGAGTTCTTCGGCCTCCCAGTATTTTCCCAAATCTCAGATGTTTTCAGCTCCTTTCACCTCATGTTTTCCACTCTTAACAAGGCAAAAGCAGCCCCTTTGTCACTGCCACATGCACCACAGCACCGTAGCTGAGCAACATGGTAAAACCTGGGTTGACAAAGAGCGTGCTGAGGTTTGAAGGATTCAGACAAAGCCCTTGGTGTTGTGTGAACGTGGGGTTGCACTGAGTTTTCACCTTGCTGAATAGTGCTTTTTACACAAGGTGGACACTAACACATTGGGCAATACGCCCCTTTATGTATGCTTAGGCTGACGATTGGGTAAGACTAGCTGCAGCTCCCTTGACGTTGCCATCTTGCAGGATTGGGCCTGTACTAGTGTCCTGTCTTTCCCAAAGGAAGTGCTGTCCTGTCTTAGCTTATCACCTAGCACATCACTGCTCCTCTCACAGAGCATCCAAGATGCAGCAGGCATTGTGTGGGGCACCAGAGCCATGCAGAAGGCATCATCTCAGCATAGGTATCTAGGTTGGAAATAAGGCAGGGAGAAGAAAGTGAATCACTCCAGGAAATGTGTTTTGGTAGCTCCTCAGGCACCAAGAATCCTATCAGTGAGCACTCCCAAATCATAAAATTAAGTTATTTCTATGTTGCAATGAAAAGCGTTGGGGTGTCATGCTGCCCTGGTACTGCCCAGTGCGCTGGTTCTGTTCGTGGTACCAAGCACTAGGGATGGCTTGTCTTTTTGAGAAGTAGAAGGTCAAAAATTCTTCCTATTCATCTCATGGTTTATTACTGTAATACTTAATTGAAGTAGAAAATTTGATCAGACATGTCAAATGTGGCCCTGGTTGGCTGGAGGCCAGGTTGGGCTGCTGCATTTGGGTTTGCCTTAAAATGGCTGCCATGGAAGTGCCCGAATTTCCCTTTGGAATCCTCTCCTAAAAACCTTTTTTTAGTAACTTTATAAAGCTTTCTGTATCTGTTTTTCCTCAAAAATCAATTGCTGCAGAAAGCAACAGTCCAAAAGCTTAAGTGGATGTTTCATTTAGCTCTTCTGGACCCTCTTTGAGTAGTGAAGTTTTTACATCTCTGGTTGGAGAAAACGTTTATTAACAAATCACCTTGCCCAGCACAAAGCCCGTTTGACAACAAATTATTAAGTTGCCTGGAATGGAATTAAAACTGAACAGGAAATAAGGAAATATTTATGTCAGCCTTCTAGGGTTTGGGTTCATGGATTTTGGAAGTCATTTGTGAAGATGGCAAAAAAGTTAGATCAGATTTTCAGTATTTCTTTTGCAACTACGAATGTTTCATTATTTGGCAAAGAGAGAGAACGAAATAAAATCATCCGTACTTGAGGCAGGACCAAGGTTTGCTGGCTGCTGGGCTGGGTTGGAAGTGTCAAAGTGGGGTATATTGTTGCCTGGAATCTGTCCTAGAGTGGGATGTAATCGGTGAGTCATGAAGAGAGAAGATTTTGTATTGAGTATCTAGTCTTGTTCCGCATGGAAGCACCTTCCTATAGCTGTGAGCAATTCGCTTCTGCCTCTCGCAGCGCCAGAGGGCTGCGTGGCCAGAGTGCAGAGCAGTGTGTTAACCTGCTTCCTGGGACACCTACACCTGGAATTTTGGATGCCACAGGATTTCTGTGGAGGGGGCAAAGTGTGTTCAGTGGGACGTCCCCACAGACAGTAACATACACGGGCAAAAGTTCAATCAAGTGACTATGGGTTGTAGTTGGAAACTGTCTGTTCAGTGAGTTTCAGAGAACCTCCTTGTCTTGATTCACCATGTAGTGCCTCAGGGTTACCCAGACCAGGTGGGGAGCTACCACGGCTCCTGCAGCTCTGTGTTGTTACAGTGGGGAGTAAAGCAGGTCCTGAGAGGCAGGTCCTGCCTTGGGCAGCTCCATGCATGTGCCAGGGGAGGTCAGAGCATCTCAGAACTTGGGCTGTGAGCAGTCCTCCTGTTGTGAGGCAGCTGAAGTGCTTTACCAGTGCTGGTTTGTCAGCAGTGCTGCAGGGTCCTGCAGCAGGAGGAGCTGGACTTGGAAGAGTCTACACACCCCATTTTGAACCTCCTTTTCTCTCCCCTTCTTCACCCCATTTCCATTTGTGAGGAAGGCAGACCTGTTTCTCCCCCATGCACACACCTCGTTTACTGCTTGTACCTACGTTTTCAGATCAATACTGGCTCCTGGCAACAAAAGGTTAAGCATCCTTTCCAGGTCTACTGAAATGTGTCAGCCTTGGTTTAAAGGGGAAAGATGGAGGGAACGCAGCAGAGAAAACTGGAGATGGGACGTGATGTCTTTAAAAATGCAAATGAGATCATTCCATTGAAATATCTCTCCTTGCATCTTTCTCAAACCTGACACTTGCTCTCCTTTTCCCAAAGCTGCTTGTTTTTACGTGCCCTGTGGTACTGATCCCAGTCTGGCTGGGCAGAGGGGTACCGGCCCTGGGGCCATCTCCACGCCTGCCTGAACAGAGCGTTGTGCAGAGCGCGGATGGTCGGGGGGAGGAATGGGTTTCCATGCTGAGTCTTGCCACCTGTTGCCTTTTTCATTCCAAGCCCCCCTTCCTCCCCACCCTCCACCCCAAGTTCCCCTCCCCATGCAGCTCAGCATCCCCAGTGGATAGGGTTGGGATCAGTAGTCACTTGCCAAATACCTTCCTAATGCTGTCACTAATTCTGCACAGACAGCATCTCCTGAAAGCAAAAACAAATCTTTTCCAAGGCATTGTCCTGCGTTCTCTACACGAAGCAGTTGGAAATGCCTTTTCTTAGCTGAGTTAGGTGGGAGGGACCATGCCCTCCCCACTGCAGGAGTCAGCCCTAGGGAAGCCCGAAGCTGTGCCCAGAGAATCCTCCGCAAATCCACCGGCGCTGGCAGTTGGCACTGGCACGGGCTAATTTTGTACTTGGGGTTACACATCTACACACCCGTGTCATTCTTCTTTATCTGCTACATATGGAAAGCTGCCCCAGGCTCCAGAGTGCCAGGGAATGTCTTCCTAAAACTTCCAGCCATGGTTGATGTGAGGGTGGGCGCTGGGCTGTGGATGCAGTGCGGAGTGGGGGGTGCTGCCAGAGGAACTGGCGCTAGTGAGTCAGCCCTCAGCTTGGGCCATGGGTCCAGGCTGCTGCCCTGCTCCCCTGAGAGCAGCAGGCTGTTTGTGGGCCTGAGGTCATGGGTTCCTCCTAATTCAGGTGTGCAGAAGGGATGGCATTGCTCTAGTTGGGTCTGCCTGGAGAAGTGCAGCTTAACAATACCCTTTCAGTTCCTCCCATGCTCTTCCAGTCAGGTCACTTTGGGGACAATTCTCAGGAGTGAATAATCACTGGAAGAGGCAATCTCTGAGTTCCCAGCTTGGGATGCCTCAAAGGGGGCAGGACACTGCCAAATCAGACCCTTTCTTTCATTGGCAAACAGACCTGGTTTTGCAGCCTTTCCAAACGTTGCCGTGCTGGTGTTCTACAGACACACCTGTATAAATACTTGTTTGCCCACAAAAATCACAGGAAGGTGGAAGGATGAAGAAATGTAACACAAATAGGAGCGATGGCTGGTGACTGCAGCATGGTTCTGCCACCCCACTTGGCACCGAGCTGCCTGGGCATAGGGAAGGGAGAGAGTTGGGAACTGCAGGAAGAAGGGAAAGGAAGAAAGAAAAGGATTAGAAACTGAGGTGGTGTGTTGCTTTTATTATTTCTAGTCATAATGCAGCATAAGGTCCAGAACCTTCTCCCTCCCTGCTGATAGACGTGTTTGTACTGGCAGGGCTTCAAGCTGGTATCCCCACTGCACCAGTTAAACCAGTAGTTACCAATTTTTTTGCAAGCCACGCTGGGACTATAGGAATTTTATTCCTTCACAGTGTTGAAGGAAAGGGGTTTTGCTTGCCAAAGGGCTTTCTTATGCTTGAGGATGATTTATGGGCCAAGCTGAGCCACTTGTGGAAAAGGCAAAGCAGCTCTTGGCAGCACCCCCAGAATCCACTGCAGCTGTGGGGTAGTGAAGTCATCGGCATAACAACCACTGCAAACAGAATAACAAAGTCTGTTCTGTTCTCGTTTAAAATAATCTTTCCAGTTCAGCAACCACATTAAACCTTACCTTTCTGCATACAAAAATATTAAAAGGCAGATCGTTCTCTGCAACACGGTGTGAATGTCTCACTTGTATCACTGCCTATCACTCCTGCACCATCCACACTTTATCTGAGTATTTTTAACGAAGGAGTGAAGCTGTCTTGTCTCATAGCTTGTGTCTGTCCCTTGTTTTCACTCCTCTGTTTTCCCTTAGGTTTAAAACCATAGAAGAATCCCCAGTGTTTCTCTCTTTTAAATGCAAGATCTGCTTTTGCCTTATAACCTGTTTCTAAGCTGATTGCAAAATGAGTAATTCTGCTGCCTGTCTTTGTTTCAGGTCCCTTCAGATCCTCCTGCTTCCAAAAAGCCCAAAATAGATGACTCTGCTTCCCAATCGCCAGCTTCTACTGAGAAGGAAAAACAGTCCAGTTGGTTACGGTCCTTATCCAGTTCATCTAATAAGGTGATTGCTGAATATGTTGTAATCAAAAGAGTGATCAAATTAGCATGTAGCATCCCTCTGTGAAACCAGAAGAGAAAATGAGAGAAAGAGCTTGGCCCGGTTTTCTGAAGTAATAACATCTCTATCCTTTTCCTAGTCAACATTGAGCTATACAGTCCTCCCTGTTCCCTTGCCATCTTCCAGCGTTCAGACCTTGGTTGTGACAATGAAGTAAGCAATTCCTTCGTGCCTTTGAGGTACAAGAATCCTGAAAGACTCGTGAGCCTTTTGGGGTCCTTGCAAGCTACATATAACTAATGGGCAAAGAAAAACACCTGAGGTTTTACATTAGTTTGGTTCACCTCTTCTGGTGGAGGTTACTAAGGGCATAGCTCCTAGCCAGTGGGGGAGTAGTTGTAGAGAGAGCAGAATGTGTACTGAATGTGCACTCCATTGTGACTTGGAGTTTGAGAGGTTGGTTGTAATTCCTTATTTCTCTTTCCCTTCCTTCCCAGAGTATTGGCTGTGTCCATCCCCGCCAGCGTCTCTCGGCTTTCCGGCCCTGGTCCCCCGCTGTATCGGCAAATGAGAAGGAGCTCTCAACCCATCTTCCTGCATTGATCCGAGACAGGTAAGGAGCTGAGAGCTGAAGGGAGAACAGGGCTGTGGAGAGCTGTTTGACAGCAAGTTGCTTTGTATTTGTTCCCCTGCCCTGGTAACTTGTGACTTTGTAATTCAGGTTGTCAGTCCACGAGTATCAGATCAGAAAAGATTTGCAGCTGCAGAAGGGAAACAAAAAGGGTCCTGGTGTTCTGTGTGGGCGTTACCTGGGTTTTCTTAGGTGAAATATGCCGTAAGGGTCTGAAATGAAGGCTGCTTCCCTGCACTTCCCATCATTTTGGGGTGCAGTCATCTGAAGACCTGGGGCATCGCCGTTTAAAGGAAGGTTGAGTTCCTCTCGTGGGGCAGGTGGTCAGGGACCAGCCAGCTGTTTCCAGGCAACTGCACTTGGTGACTGCAGCAGCTCCGTACACTGGCTGGTCAGCGTGTTGCCAGCACGGCCCGTGTTAAATCCCACACTGACAGTGCCACAGGAGGGCGAAGGGCTGAATGGATGGCACAGGCTGCCCCATTGCCTCTTGCTGGGCAGTGGTTGGGGGGGTCATGCTGGATCACACTGGGCAAGACAGCCTGCAGAAGACTCCTCAGTTTCTGAGACCTATCAGCCTACCAGTCTATCCTTGCTTTTAAACAGACTTCCCAGTTAGGTAGGGAGAGCTGGGTTAAACTGGTGTACGGGTACGCTCTTGGGATCCCTGTGAGGAGTTTGGCCAATCTAAGTCTTGGAAAAAAACCACCATCAGCATGTTCAGGAGCAATTTTGATTTGTGACTGAAGATATATCAGGTAGTAGATTCTGAGTGGAAGTTGCAAAGGCCGAATGAGATGCTGTCTGCAGTTCTCTGTGCATTTGACATTATGATATTACTACTGTCCTTGAGCATCCCTTTGTTTGGGGTTCTTAACTGTGGCTTTTCATACATACATGCACTCAGATGTGTGCTGTGTCAAAAAAGGAAATGCTTTTTGCACTCCTGTGGCCTTAAGGAAGAGCCATTTCCAAGTTTACCAAACGTTTGTGGAATTCAAACTGTGCATTTAGGTAAAACAATAATGCATGAACATCATGATGAAACATCAGTACAATTTTTAGTCTCTGGGCGATCTCATCTCTGTGGTGCTCTTAGAATATGTGGCACTTCAAATATGAGCCTTTCTGAATTGGATGGAGATTAGCTGTGTAAATCATGTCTGTGTTTAAATGAGTGCAAAACGCTGAGCAGAGCTGTGTGTATCAATGGAACTTCACTGTTGTTGCAGTGTCTTGCAGTCTCAGTGTGACCCATGGACTGGGAAGCATTTTAAAGCCAGGAATATGACCACTTTCTCCTTTTGCCTCCCTCTCTAAACCAGTTTTTACTCATACAAGAGCTTTGAGAATGCTGTGGCCCCCAACGTGGCACTTGCGCCTCCAGCCCAACAGAAAATTGTCAGCAACCCTCCCTGTGCCACCGTGGTGTCGCGGAGCAGCGAGCCCCTGAGCAGCCCTGCCCAGCCACGGAAAAGAAAACTCGCTGCAGAGCACACGGCTGCCCCAGAGGCAGCGGCCACTGCTGCAGCCACTGCTACTGCCACCGAGGAGGATAAGGAATCAGAAGCAGAAATCGAAGTAGAAACCAGGGAAGAATGTAAGTGACAGCTGTATCTACCTGTATTGCTTGCTTTGTGCTGGGTTTTCCTCAGCCATCCACTGCTGTGGTGATTATATGTTTCTGGAAGCCTAATACCTCAGCTGGGCAACCCACCAGTCAGTCAGTTTGTGTTTTCATCCCATTTCAAGCAGCAGAGTATAAAAGGAGTATTTTCTTTCCTCTTTTAATTCGACATTGAGTATCTCCTCTGTACAAAAGGGCCTGAGCATACTCTGATATTCATTTTAGACTTTTTTCAATTAATTGTGGCTGTTTCTCTCTTTCAGTCACCTCCTCCTTATCCTCGCTCTCCTCCCCATCATTTACTTCATCCAGCTCTGCGAAGGACGTGAGCTCACCTGGGATGCAAGCCCCAGTCACAGTCAGCAGTTCATACGAGGTTGCGACACATTCTGACTCTCACAGCAGCGGGTTGGAAGCTGAGCTGGAGCACCTAAGGCAGGCCCTGGACAGTGGCCTAGATACAAAAGAAGCCAAAGAAAAATTCCTCCATGAAGTTGTTAAAATGAGAGTGAAGCAGGAAGAGAAGCTAAACGCTGCCTTGCAAGCCAAACGCAGTCTACACCAGGTAATGCTGGAGAAAAGCTTCTGTCGTCTGCAGGTACTCCTCCAGGTAGAAACCATTAGGTAGTCTCATGTAAAGAGGAATTGCCCTGTTTTTCCCAAATAGCAACAGCCTCTGCTGGGGTACTGTTTGTAAATTCAGCTGGGAAACCACAGTACACGGGGCCCATTCCTACGTTTTTAAGCTGGCCACCTGTTGGGTGTAAATCCATGGTTACCAAAATCAACATCTTCTCATTACTGACAAAATCTTCTGG
The DNA here is from genome assembly GCA_022605575.1 of Laterallus jamaicensis coturniculus. Classification (NCBI taxonomy): domain Eukaryota; kingdom Metazoa; phylum Chordata; class Aves; order Gruiformes; family Rallidae; genus Laterallus; species Laterallus jamaicensis. The sequence continues at coordinate 910,132 of JAKCOX010000081.1, forward strand.
TCCAGCAGGGTTTATTTTGTTTTCATTTCGCTGAACTCGAAACATTTCTGTCCTTGGGGAGGCTTTAGCTGTAGCTCTGAAAGATTTGCAAAGCTCCTGCCATCACACAGCTGAGGTGGGGGTATTCCAGGGACTGCTGAAGCTCTGGTGAAGAGCTGAGCTCTCCATGAGCCATGCTCCACCAAACGTTTCTTGCTCTTGGTATCCTGAAAGCCTTGATACTTTGGTGGTATCACTCAAAGAGTGGGCAGACAAGAAGGGCTGTGGAGATGTTCTGGCCGTTAGCAAAGCGGCTGGACGGACGGTGGGTGAACTTTGGTTTTATTTGAGCTGGGGCAAAAGTCATCCATAGAATGGGAAGATAGAGCCAGATTTGCATGTCCATTTGAATAGCATGTGCAGAGCTGTAACCAAGCTACAAGTGTCCTGACATGTTTGGGGTGCCAGCTGTGAAATAAGGGCCCAGTTCTGTCTCACAGGCAAGATGGAAAACCAGTCCTTGCACTGGTGGTGAGAGGCAGGTGGGTGGGCGCAACGCACAGTGCTTCTGTGGGGAACGAAACAAAGAACAGGGGCTCGCTGAGGTGGTTGGTGTCGCAGCAGTAGGACTGCTGTGTTCTGACAACCCACCAAAAGCCCCCAGTCCTCAGAGCCCCAGTAGCAGATTTGAGTATTCTCCTCAACTGGTGGGAGGAGGTGCAGAGAGATGGTGCTAAGTGCGTTGATATGATCACATAGAATTGTAACCAGCGTTTGGCAGCTCTCCCTTCTGCAAGTCCTGCAGCAGAGTGAGCCAGTGCCTGCGCTGCAGAGCCTGCACAGGAGGATGGCTTGTTCTGGGGCAGCTTGGATCCAGGGCCTGGAGAAGGGAGCCCGAGACCTGTCATATCAGCTGAATTGCTCGTTCATTGTCACCTTGAGCAAATCACTCCATTCCCCTGTGTTCCAGTAAAGTTGTATTTTATGCATTTAAAAGTAAATATTTATGTGTTGTATATTTACAGCTAATTTTTAAGCAGTGAAAAGCACAGTGCGTGCCTGCAGTAAAGCAGGAATGACATGCAGTAGTCGATGGAGCAGAGTTGAGTGCTGAGGCATTAAATCAAGCAGCATGTCAGAGGGAATATGGTATCTGGCCATCATTTTCCACTGGGGCAGCCGTGGGTTTCCAGTTCCGCACAGCATACATGTGTGTGTGCCCTTCCAGAGCCTGAGCTGACAGTGGCCTGGCTGGGAAGTGAGATTGTCAGAAGAGCGAATTTCCCATGACCCGACTGCAGTGTTACTGAACAGAGACAGGCTGCTGTGAGGGGCTGTGTCTGACCGAGAGGAAATGCTGCTTCTGGGGGGGAAATTGAGCTTTAGTTTCTAATTTAACCGTTGAGGAGACAGGCCTTAAGTGAGCCACATTTCGGTGCTCACAATGACCACATCTTCTCACAACAGCTGTTCAGTGACTTCTGTGTTTATCTCTCTGTACCTCTTGGGTCCATATCGTTATCGCTTCGGTTAATGGCTCCATGGGGTTTGAGATTTCCAGGTAGCAGGAACCTGGTCAATGAGAGGGGTGATTTCCAGAGCACCACAAGCTTTTAGCCAGGAGATCTCCAGGCACTGTGACAGAGCAGCCACGGCCTGGCCACCCAGAGCCTCAGGGCTGCACCCCTTACCTGCAGCAAACCCAGGTGGCCTTGAGTTAGAAAGAAAAGAGACACGATTTATTTTGTTCTCATTCTTGCTTTAAGTGTGATTTTGGGGGCCTCATAAAATGGAGCCGCTTCCTGATCTCTTCAGCAAGTAGGAAACTTTCTGTTCAGCTTTGCTGTACACAAAGGGCATTGAGAAACAGCATTTGTCAAAGTGTAGTGTATCTTCAGCATCTTCAATTAAAGTGCAGGCATTACAGTTGGTTTGTTTGAAACTTCGAGCTAGCGCAGAGCACATTGCGAGCAGCTCTCTCCAACTGCAGTTCATCTTTATTCAGGCCCAGATGGTCACAGCTATTTTGCTTGACAAAGCAAAATGTGGCTGTAGCATATAGCTTTTTATTATCCAAGAATTCAGGGTATCTTGAGCGTAGGATCTCACGTTGCCTTAAAGGAGAAAAGCTTGTACAAAGTTCAGAACAGGGTTTAGACATGAGCCCTCGCAGCCGTGCCCAGCAGAGGCGGGAGTGCAGCTTGGATCGCTTCCTTCGCAGCTCTGTTCTCTGCTGGCTCTGCCCCCAGTTCTCACCTCTTACCTGCTTTCCTATTCTAGGAGCTGGAGTTCCTACGAGTGGCCAAGAAGGAGAAACTGAGAGAAGCAACGGAGGCAAAGCGCAACTTAAGGAAAGAGATTGAACGTCTGAGAGCTGAGAATGAGAAGAAGATGAAGGAAGCCAACGAGTCTCGGATACGACTGAAGAGGGAACTGGAACAAGCCAGGCAGATCCGGGTGTGCGACAAGGGCTGTGAAGCAGGCAGGCTTCGGGCTAAGTACTCAGCCCAGGTAAGCCCCACGCGCTGAAAGCTGTAACAGCTCACTAGTTCTACGGTGTTCAGGGTTAGTTCCAGTGTCTGTCTGTCCTCCAATGCCAGCTGCCTTGTTTTGTCAAACCCGATCCAAGCCCAGCTCCTGTCTGTCAAACGCCTGTGCCCCCATCATGGCAGTTTCCAGGTGTTCCAGCTTGCCTGCACTCTGACCACATTTTTCAGCTGAAAATCACCATTTACAGGAACGTAGGACAAACACCAGACTTGATTTCCGTTCCACTACCACTCTGCTGGCACTGCCAGTGCATAGGTATCCATTTCAGTGCCCTAAATTCTACGCAGAGCCCCTTTCTTCCCTGGTACTTTTCCTTGCAGACCAGCCTGGACTTATAGGAGCTATTGAAACTAAGAAGAAGCCACAGCCCATCCATAAGCAAACGGCAGTACTGGGAAGGAGGGATGTTTACAGCTGTGAGGCACAAGAGCAAACTGTCAGGTCTAAGAAAAGCCTTCCAGTTTGATCACAGGGAAAGTTCTAGGAATGCAGGAACATGTTGTCACAAGCAGAGTGTGTGCTTTAAGCTTTCGAACTAAAAACCCCTCCCCGCCCTCTCCACATCAGTGTCTCTTGCAATGGAAGGTTTTGAAGTTTGTTTAAACCAACCAAAGCCAAGAGCTGCACATCCTTAAGTTGCCTTGTTGTCTTGGTGGTGCAGGGCATGTGGAATGCAAGGCCTTCCACTGCTCGAGGCCCCTGAAACGACCCAGCATAGCAGACTGAATGGCAGCCTCCTGGACTTCCAAGAGAAACAGCCCTGAAGAGGAACCCAGTGCATGCCCTGCCTTCCCCTTCCTCCAATAAAACAATCCCAGTCGCCCAGTAATACATTTCCTATAAAAAGGCCTGGTCACACAGCCATTGTTAACCCCCCACCCCATGGAGAGCAGCTCCCAGGCACCCCTCTCCCTCAGAGAGCCATAGCTGTGTGCTTGCTCTGACCCGCTTCCACCTGAGCATCCCTCTGCCCAACCACTGGCCCCATCACGGGTTCCTAAGCCAGGAGCCCAGCTGAGAGATGCACAAATAAAAGGCGATGGCCAGCAGGCATTGGCAATGGAAGGGCTCTGAAAAGTGGGGCAGACAGACTAAATTTAACCTCCTATCGCAGGGCTACACCCCTCACATTGAAATGCCACAAAGGTGTCATGTGTTTGCAGGGTTACCTTGTATGTTGTTAACAGACCTGACTCAATACTGATACAGGAACTCTTCTAGATCATGTTTCCTGTGGCAGCTTTTCTGCCACATGTGTTGTTAAGCACACATGTTGTTCAACACACGTGTTTGCAAACACCTCACCTTGTTAGGCCTAACACTGTGAGTGTTGGTGTGGTCACTTTGGGGGGGTGGGGGGGTGGGGTGGGGGCAGGGAAAAGAAAAAAGCAACAGCAATCAGCAATCCGTCTAACCTCAGGCTCTCAATAACGGGAAGGGGAGTGGTCCGCTCCTACCACTCTGAGACACGTCTAACCAGGAGACCAGAAGCAGGAAATGATGTGGGCTTCCTCTCTAGCATCACAGGATGTCTCACTGATAAGAGGTGTCCAGACTAAACATAACCAGATTGAGGGCTGCTGCGCTGGGCGTAACCAGCAGTTGACTTCCACTTGAGCAGAAAGACAACAAGTGCAGATAACAGTAAATGCCCTGAGCAGCAAACGGGGCATCGATGGGTTCCTCCCCTGCTTTGAGAAAGGCAGGAATGTTTCTGGTGATGTGGTTTTTTTTCGGCCCCCCCACCCCCACCCCCACCCCCCCCCCCCCCCCCCCCCGCAAGACAGCCCCTCCCTGGGAGGGAACAGTCGGGGTTCCCTACTGCCAGAAGCTAAAATCACCTCAAAAAAATAAAACATTCACCCAGCGGAAGCCTCTGCAGGGTTGTCCTTCCTAAGAAAGGCACCGAGGGCACAGCTGCAGCGTCACCCACAGCAGCGGGCTGGCTGCAGCAGCACAGGACAGGGCCACGAGGACACCAGAGAGACTCTGCATGGCCCTGATAGACCGATGCCCTCAGTGAGTGACACAGCCAAGGCCGATTTTAAAAGACAGCCATGAGAGCTCAGTTATGTAAGAAATTTCAAAATACAGCTCTATATGTCCTTTTATCTTTCATTTGGAGAGCACACAGGAAGTTTGTCACTTCTGTTGTGTTTGTCACTTGCTTATTATTTTTGAGGAAACCACAATTCTCTAGACAGGCTGAATCTGAGGGAAGCAGCATCAGGCAGGCATGAGAGGCACCAAGCCGACAACTGCAGGAGGGGAAACATCCCCATGTAAGCTTGGTGGTTGCATCATGCCCATTGAATATCAGTGTGGGTTAGGCCTTTCTTTTTCTTACCTTGATACTGAGATCCAAATATGGGGGAGGAGATGGGAGCCTTCGTTTTTAGCCCACAACATACGTGTTCCTTTGTTAAATACAGGCTTTGATAGCTGCTAATCTTATCTGTTTGGGGCCTAAAATGGTGTATTTCAAACCAGTGCAGCTTTTCTAATAGTTACACCCTCAGATACCGGGGCTTTTCTCTGCCTTGGTTGTGAGGCCTTTGGGGAGTCCGAGGGCACCTGTGAGTCTCGCTGTGAGCTGACAGAAGGGGCTCAGCTCCCTTCTGAGGCCACTTGGGACATGATTTCTGTGTGGAGTTGCTGCACGAGGCCCTGTTCAGTCCCAGTCCCGTCTGCTAAAGTCCAGCTTCTTAGTCACGAGTTAAACAGGGCTTGTTCTCGCAGGCGCTTAGAGCGTTTCTGTCCCAGCTTTCTCCCCTCCACAGGCACCACCCCTGGTCCTCGATACTGCACCGCCACGGCCACCTCGTCTCTGCGCAGTTCCTGACTTAGCAGGAATGATGTGACAGTGGCTGTGCCTGAGAGGACACTGCTGTTGGACATACTCTCAAGCTGTGACTTGGCCCTTGTCCCTGTGCAGCTGAGGAGAGTGTTCCTGGTCACTCTGGTTAACAACTGTTGTAAAAGATCTGAAAGCCAATTACTTTACCTGTGCAAACTCGGTGTGTAGTTTACTTTGCTGAATTGCTTTCTGCCTACAGCAGGAGTAGCAGTGGGAAGAGTAAACAGTGAACTGTGCTGGTGTTCACCCTCCTTGCCTGAACTGAAGCCACAGGCAGTATTTTAGAATTCCAAAGCTAAACGGTTCATGCAGTATTTGTGTAACAGGACAGGGGTGTGCGGCAGAAAGTCAGGAACAGGGAATTCCTTCCCCCCTCCTCCACTCCCCTTGGGATAATTTGCTGTCTGGAAGTTGTGGGTCTGTTGCTCTGGCATTAAGGTGCCAGGCTGGGTTAAAGGCTGCAAAACCACACCAGACCTGAAGTACAAGAAGAGTTTATTGTGTTTCTTTATATGCTTCTCTCTAGATTGAGGACCTACAGGTGAAGCTTCAGCATGCAGAGGCCGACAGGGAGCAGCTCCGAGCTGACCTGATCCATGAAAGGGAAGCTCGAGAACACTTGGAGAAAGTAGTCAAGGAGCTTCAGGAGCAACTGTGGCCTAAATCAAGCAGTCAGCCCAGCAGCGACAACACGACGAGCAACATTGAGAACTAAGCGAACACCACATCAATTACTACACCTACAGAACGAATAGATGCACAGTAAGGGAGGATGTGTGGGGTACGTGTGTAAGTGCATGTGTGAGTAGTTGTGTCTTGGCACACAGATCTATGACTATGGATTCTTACTAGTTGGAAGGCAAATGTTACCCTATAACAGAAGCACTGAATTACGCCTCTTTTTTTTCCGATCCATATAGCACAACATCTTACTGTGCCTCTGAAACACAAAGTGTTTATAAATTAAATACTTTAAGTCCACAGCAAATTTTCTACCGGCAAACTCCAAGGAAGCAGCATCATCCAACTAAAATCAGAGCAAAAGGCACGCATGGCAGTGTTTTTATGTTGCCCTTCTGCCTGTTGGAACATTTTGGAATTTAAAAACAAACTTTTCTTATAAGCTATTTAAAATAATTCAGTACACAGACTTGGTATTAAAAAATTAACAAGATTTTTATAATGAACCTTTAAAAGCAAAACAAAAAAAAACCAACCTTCGATGCACAATTTTTAATGACTTGTTATAGGCTTTGGGATTCTTAAGGCAGAAGCCCTCTGGCAATGATGCCATTTCATTAGCAGTTTTCCAGCCATCTAGGAAGCCATCGCAGTTTCAATCCCATCATGTGGTTGTACAAGAATTTCAGAGTTGATTTTTTCCTTAGGAAGAATTCTCTTCATTTCCTGTCCTGAACGCACGCAGAGAGGGAGATGTGGGATTGGGAAGGGGTGAGAGGGTGGGAAGGGGAGGGGAAGAGAAGACGTGTGCTTTAGTTACAACCCCAGCCTTACAGACTTCAGTGTTCGCAATCCACCCCATCCTTTCTGGAGACATCGTCGTTAATTGATGTGTTCAAAGACTCGCTTCATCCAAGAGCACTTCAGCTTTGGGAAGAGAAAGAAGTAAACACAGGGAGGAGCTGGGTGATCACCTGTTCAGTCGGTTGAGAGGTAGAGCAGAAGACACACGCGGTTTGAAGTCATTCTGAAATCTTTACTTCAGCTTTCAGTTCTCTGGAAAACTCACCTTCGTTGCACCATCTTACCCTACACTCAGTATTTACCTGCTTTTATTGTGAACTGTCAGTCAGGATTTCTGTGCCCAAGGAGAGTGCAACATTACCAGATACTACAGAAGAGAAAACGTTTTTGCTGCTGTGAATAAGCCTACATCATCTGGGGTTTATGTTTTTTTTAAAACAACTTTGTTTAAAAAAAAGAAAATTACTTTAGTTTTGGGATCCAAGCCGCAGCCCGGGAATGGAGATGCAGCCTGTGCTGTCACCTCAGCGTGCTGGTGATTTTTATTTTAATTTTTTTTAAAAACTGCACTTTGTCAGAACTTTTACTCTGCGATTTATTCCGTGTCTCTGAAGTTTACACTTGGAGTGTTCTAGACCCTCCCCTGCCCAGCAGCTGCGAGAATCCTCTGCCCAGTTCGGCACCGTATCGCCGTGTACCTGTACACAGAATGAGGAGTCAGCGGGTCCAGAATGCTCCCAACATGAATTCACCAGAGGGCTCCTGGTTGGGGTTCAGACCTGTTTCGTGTCTGACAGAAGTTGGGAAGCAGCAGAGGTGCTCCCGGAAGTGCTTAACAAATACAGTCGGTGCTTTACTGAACCAGAGGAAAGTTATTTCACCCGTAAACACTCACCTCTTACACACTCGAGCTTATCAGCAGGAAGTGAAAATTTGATCTGGGGCTTGCAGACGTGCCTTCCAGTTCATTTTTCCTTGCAGCATCTTCTCTAGGCAACGCTGACACTTTTGTACCTTAAAGAATAAAAAGGAAAAAAAAAAAAAGCAAAAAAAAAGCCCCCCCTATGCATCATCATACACAGAGTTATTCTAAACAAACCAACATATTTCCAGTAATCTTTATTTGCTTTTGGACATTAATGCAAACTGTGTTAGCTGAAAAATTATTTCCCAGTAGACAGAAAGCGGCTTCCAATCCTAAAATTACAGTATTTACCTACCCTACATTAGAGTCTTGGGGTTTTTTTAAACAAGAGCTGTTTGCTTGAAACCGTTATAACCATTGTAATAACTGTGAGCATTAAGAAAGACGTTCATGTATATGTCTTAGGTACAAGAAATACAAAAGGAGTAGAATTCCTGGGACACTGTCAAACTGTTGGGAGCAAGAAACAGTTCCACTGAGTCTATACACAAACCTGTCCGTTTACACAGGGGTTTAAAGGCCCTTGTGCGTTTGGGATGCTGGAGACTGAGTCTAGGTGCAGATCTCCTCTTCTAAAGTGCAATGCAAAAGGAATTTTGATTATGCTTAAGCAGGTTTTTTTTATGTGGTTTTGTTTTTCTGGCTTTTTTTTTTTTTTGCTTCTTTGTATGTTGTTTCTGTGATTATTAAATCATATGCATGGAATTAAATCTCTGCCATACGTATATTCATTAATGGGCATTATTACTGTCTTATGTAAAGGGTTTATTTTGTTATGCAGTATGCATAAAAATGTTCTCAGCCTTATGATTTCCAGATCTGTATTATTCATTTATTTCTTCAAGGGAAACTAAATAATTTTAGCTGTAGCTGATCGTTGTGCATTTCAGTGTCTCACACGCTCTGCTTTCCTGCCATGTCAAGAAATTACACAGAGAAAAAATGCAGTCCCACCCCACTGTCAGCTGCTTTGAAGCCTTAATTTTTCAATTTTTCTTTGTTCGTGGAGTTTTTCCCACTGATCTTTATGTCTCTCCCCTTATGACTCCACAAAAAATGGCAACGTGTCCATCTTGCCCTTGTTTGTCACAGGAGAAGCGCCCAGCTTACCTGCAGCACCTGATGTAGCTTCTTCCTCGTGTGCCTAGGGAAGTATTCCAGGTCACTGGTACAATTTCTTTTGGGCAGATGCTGCTTTTAACCTCCAAGTGTAATGAAATCTTCATTTTTCAAAGGAGGCCCTGGCAGGTTGGACTGGGCCTTGAGCAGCCTGGTCTAGTGAGGGTGTCCCTGCCTATGGCAGGGGGTTGGAGCTCAGTGATCTTTAAGGTCCCTTCCAGCCCAAACCAGTCTGGGATTCTATGGAAAAAAAGTCAAACAGGATCTAGTCTTATCAGTAGTAAACAGTCTTGTCAAACAAGCAGCATCACCTGTGCTCCACGGGTAAATGGCGTGAGGGTTACAGGGAAGAGGTCTCCAAGTGAAGTTCCAGCTGTTGGTACAAACCTGTGACTTCTTCCTTTGCCCCACGGTGCTGCTGAGCCACGTGTAACGTATGACATAGAACTTCAGGAGGTTGAGGGCAAGACTCGTATCCTGGCAGCACCACACCGGCCCCTAGAAAGAAAATGATGTTAAAATTAAATCTGTCTCAGATGGAACTGGGGAAATCAACTGTATTTGATCCTTGGGAGCAAAACCATCCCAGTATAAAACCTTTCTAGGAGCAAAGGTCATTAAAGGGTGCAAGAAGACTGCGAACACCCGTGCTACGCCAGCAGCTAATCAGCAGGAGAGGTCTACAGGGCAGGAGTCTTACCTTAACCAATTCTGCCTTTCCTAGATGTATTTTAATTTCCTAGATACATTGTAACAATTAAACCCTTAGCATTGCTGCAGAACATGTCATTGGTTTCTAACTCAGAGATCTTGGGCATGTCATTCATCTTCCAGTTGCCAGAAGGCGTCCACAGCGACACTAATCCTAGAGAAGGGCTGTCGAACCAGTGGGAATCCAGAGCAAACCATTTTGTGAGGTGCTTGAGGTGAGGGAGTTCTGTGTGTAATTTCTGTGCCTGCACCACTTCAGGAAAACAATCCTTACCCCGTTCAGATGGCATCACTTTCCTTTCCACTTCCTGTTGAGTCCCTGCTGCATTCCATTGGCACTCCGACCGTGAGTGTAGGAATTAGAGTCACATCTTCTCGTTTCATCTGCTCTTTAGTTTCCTTTAAGAAGTTAAAAGGGAGAAGAGGTGTTCATACAGGCTGTTGACTCTCCCTATACTTAAAAATATATTACTTAATACTTGTATATTCAGTTAATTACTCATTGTTTCTATTACTGAAAGAAGACTTAACGAAGGGAAAAAAACCAACAGCAATAACATTCATATCTATGGAGCAGCTAACTAGTATACATAATATTCTGCTTTTCAAACAGAACTAGCCAATGTAAAAAAAAAGTTACAAGTAAATTCAACCTGTAAATACTTTTTTTCATTTTACACTGTTGTATTATAAGTGTATATGGTGTTTACTTTTTCAAAACTTTCTTACCTGGTAGTTGTCTTGTTTTATGAGTTGTGTTTTTAACGAAGAAGAACCTTTGCTGTCTGTTAGGAAAAACAAAACAAAATCTTTTTGCAAGTTTTAAATGTAGGTTAAACCTTTCTCCATCATTTGCATTTTATTTGTCCTTATTTTCACTGTAAAGTATTTTATTACCGAAAGGTTGATTTTCTTTCCATTCTGCCCTCGCATCAGTCCATGTGTTTTAGAGCAAAGTTTTTTTGTTGGTTTGGTGGTTGTTTTTTTATTTTTTTTTTTTAATCAAAAGAACTCACAGAAATGACATTTTTTCAATTGAAGAAAAATAAATCTTTACATTTATAATAGCCAATAGCATTTCAGCACATTTTTGTTATCCTGGTCTCTCCTATGCTGCTGCTAATGACAATATTATGACTTACTCTACTATTCTAGAACTATTTTTATGTAAGTAATGTATGCTTTCTTGTTTATAAATGCCTGATTTAAAAAAAATAAGAAAAAAGCTTGGCATATTTATCTATTTCGCTGTGTACCTTGATAGTCCTTTTCCACATCCCCTCCCCTCGAAGCAGATAATATTGTAAAATAAAGGACTTTATGAGATTATGTATGAAAATAGCTATGCTTATATACCACAGTGACTGAATGTACAGTGTATAGACGCATTACCTAAAATAAAATTGTTTGTCCAGAAAAACCCAAACAGCTGTGGGATGGTTCTTGAGGTCCCCGTGCTGGTGGCTGCGGCCTGAAGGCTCAGGACAGGCACACGCCAGGGGGATGCTCAGTAACGCTGTTGGCCAAACCAGGACCTCCAAAAATTGAGTGAAGCCCCACGGACTCACACTCTGCTACACACACACACCCCCACACACCTGCCTGATGCTGCCTGTCACCCTCCATTGAATCTCCCAGTCACGTGTAGCTGAAGCCAGGAGAGGTGACAGCACCCTGTCCCTGCTGCAGTGCTGGAGGGAAACCCAGTACCTGCTGAGGTCCTCAGGCTGGGACGTGAGGCACTGGGCTGTAGGAACTGGGACATGGTCGAACCCCCTCCCAAAAAGGCTTGGGACAGGGCACTGCTCAGCCCACTGTGGGCTGCTGGCCCCAGATGAGCAGAGGGGCCGCTGCCTTGGGCACACGAACACAGATGCACACACACACACACACTTGAAGGGCAGATGTCTCCACCTGACACGTGCCACTGCAGCCACCTGACGTCAGGGAAGGTGATAACATACCAGTGCTTCTGATGCCTGGTTACTGCATGTGTATCCCAGCTCTATTATATATGGTGTCCAACCTATTTCAACTTGCTTGCAGCTCGTGCCACTTACACATCTCCCTACCCTCACACCCCTCCACCAACATCGAACACCCTTTTGTCAGGCGGTAGAAGCAGTATTACATGCTCTTGAAGGGAAGCTCTGCCATGTTTTAGCTTCTTTGGCATAGCAACCCTCACCTCTACCCCCTCACCACCCCCCCCCCGCCCCCCCCCCCCCCGCCAAAATCTGCCTTCTCACCTTAAGTGTGTGGCTGAGAGTGAACTCAGCACCTTCTGCACATCATTCCCAGGCAGGCTCCTGGTAAGTCACGCTCAGGCATCATGATGTTAAAGGGCCATTCCCAGGTCTGCATGTGCCAACACTGTAAGGAGAAAGGCATTTCATTGGAAGAGACACGTACCCCTTCGTGGGGAAATGCTAACAACAACATGAAATTTCTTCTGACCAGTGACACTTGTAGCATTTACATATAAAAGTGTGTATCAGGTCAAAGAGAAAGAAATATGAGAGGGGAAAGATGCAAAAAGCAGAAGATGGAAACATGTTAAAGTACTTCTCTCATGGTTTTCTGAGAAACAGCTGCAGAATTTCCACAGCTCTGGTACATTTCTTAACATGCCCTGTAAAACAGTGGAAAAGCCAGAGAATGATCGAACAGCTTTAAAAAAACCCACCCAAAAATCCTTCATATTTCTGACTCACTGCAGCCTTGCTTTCCAAGGGGCTGCGTTTTCCTCCTGTTTCTGCCACCTGGATATTACGTGTGGGCAAAACCCAGCTGAGCTGCTGTCTCTTCCTCCAGGGAAGGTGGAAGTTGCACAAGGTTCCCGTCCCCTGATGCAAAGCTCCAGCTGTGTTCCCCCTGCACCCCCAACAGCACAGCACTCCTCTCTGGGCTTTTCCTTCTCCCCCGGCCCCCTTGCTGACAGAAGGAGCAGACACAAAAGCTTTTGTTTTTCGTGACTGTGTAGTGATCCAGCCGTTCTTGCTCTCATCTGTGTGTGTGAAGCTACAGGACCTTTGCTCACAAATGATGCTGGAGCGCAGGCTGGGAGCCTCAAGCCACCTGTTGAGTGACCTCGGATAAGCATCGGCACATGATTCCATTTGGAGAGCTCAGAGCAATGTCCCTCTTGCTCTGAGTTTTGCTAGAACAGCCTGTGACTGTTCAGTTACTGTACATTATGAGTGACTCCAACAGGGACACACCCAAAGCACAGGGAAGCGTTCAGGATCACAGCTCAGCCTAGAAGTGCTTACCACAGAGACGACGGACCCTCTCTCCATCCTTTCCAGCTACAGCCAGGCAGAGCAGCGCTGTCACAGTAAGGCTTTGGATCCATCTCTTCTGCTCCAGGCCTCCTGTTCCGACACTGAAGAGTCGCTTTGGCCAAAGTCTCACTTTGAAGCATAACTGCAGCCCACGAGGTTCTGGCACCTGCGCTGCTTTCCCCAACGCTCTGCTCCAATTCCTGCCAACACGTAGCACAGAGCTGCCCTGCAAGCAGAGGTCACTGCCAAGAACGCTTCCTCACGTCAGTGACTCCAATGGACACTTGGGAATCAAACATCATTTCATTCTCCTGGTCCCAGGAGGGGAAAAAGAAAAATAAAAAGAAGAAACCAAAAATTAACCCCACCCAGTGTGTTTCCTGGAAATGAAGCAGCTTGTGCAAGCCACAACAGCCCAGGAAGTGTTGTGGGGACCAGTTTGGTTTTGGAGTAAAGGCTTCCTACAATAGCTTCATGACAAAACCTTACCTTGGAAAAAATGAAAGACAGTAATAAGATAATGTCAAAGTCTTATCACTAGCTTCACGTACAGGGTGTGTAACATCTTCTGCCACAATTAATTTGAATGCATACCAAGAACAGTGTCGTGGTTTAACCCAGCAGGCAGCCAAACACAACAGAACCGCTCACTCACTCTCCCCACAGTGGGATGGAAGAAATCAGGGCAGGGGAGAAGTAAAATTTGTGGGTTGAGACAAAAACAGTGAAGGAAGATTATAAAAAAGAAGAATGCCCAGAACAAGTGATACACCATGCAACTGCTCACTACCCACTGACTGATGGGCAGCCCCTTCCCAAGCAGCAAGCAGCACCCTAGCCAACTCCCCCAGTGTACAGACGGAACATGACATCATACAGTGGGGAACATCCCTTCCCCAGTCTGCGTCACAGCCCGGCTCCTGCAGCACCTCCTTACTGGCAGCCTGGGAAGCTGAAAGTCCTTCACTGAGTACAAGCATTACTTAGCAACAACTAAAAACATCGGTGCGTTATCAACATCACTCACATCCTAAATCCAAACCACAGCCCTACACCAGCTGCTCAGAAGAAAATTAACTCTACCCCAGCCGACACCAGCAGGCTCTGCGGAAGGACCGTAGGGGAACTGACCCATCAGCGTGTACAAAAGTTCAGAACCAATTCAGGGTCAATTCCTGGAGGTCATGAATGAAGAGAGCTTAAGGCTGGAATCTGCAAACACTAGCTGATGTGTCCCAGTCAGTGCAGAGAAGCTGTCTGGCTTTTTCAGCTGGTGCTCCTGTACTAGGCATGTCTAAAGCCTTAAAGAATGGGATGCAACAGCATAAGAAACTCCTGACCCCAAATGACTAGCAGCAAAATGGTGTTTGCACCCATTTTTGGTACCAAGAGGAATCAGAAAGCTTTTAAGTCCAAACACTGGTCCATATCCTTCATTTGTAGGATCTTGTGCCCCCAGGTACAGTTCATATACAGGTCCTTTCAGTTGTACACCTCTTACTGTGATTTAGGTTTCTATAATCCAAAGCAAGTCAGTAAACTAACTTGAATTCCCGTTGATATAGATCCTACTGCCCCGAAGCTGAGAAGGGAACACTTCAAAATTACAATGTCAGGATGCAAAGTAGGGATTCTAATCTGTCCAGCCCACAAAAACAGCTTCAAGCTCAGTGCTGAAACAGCACTGTTTTTTATGAAAGAAGCCCATCCTGGTAGGGCAACAATGGCTTCCCCAGGAGAATGGGATTTATTTTTGCCATCAGAAACAGAACTGCATCTGGATCAGCCCTGGGTTAGTGCCAGCTGCCAACTCAGGTAAGGAGGACACAGCATTTCCAAAGCTTTCAAATTAATTTAGGAGTCAACCTTGTTTGTTTTCGTTTCTGCCTGAAGTTAGCTGAGGCTAACTTGGAAATAAGGCTTGGCCCCATGTATGGAAATCTCTGATGCCTGAACCCAGCTCTCCAGCCCCATTGGACACCTTCCTTTTTCTTGGCCGGTCCCTCTGCAGCTATCCCAAATGCATTTGGCTACTCTGCATTCTAGGAGCTCTCACTTAACTGACCCAGATTACAAGCACAAACACATAAAGCAAAAAACCTACCTACAATTTGCCTCTCTCCAAGCACAACAGAAGTGCTTTGAGATCAGTTGATCCTTGAGGCTGAAGGTGGCAATGCACACAGAAACCTGACCCATAGAACTTAGCATGCTTAACTACCCCTTGAGTTCAACTTAATTTCACAAAGTAGAACCAGTTAAAGGTCTAACAGAGGCCCCAGCTCCCTTTGTGCTCAAGTTCTCTAGGAATGCTTCCTGAGTCCCTAGCCTGAAGAGCTTTCATTCAAACAGCAGCAACAAAGAGTGAGGGGTGGGAAAATCAATAGCAAAGTGTGAGGGACTGACCCAAGCTCAAACCCACTGCTGGAGATCAGAAATAAAATTTCCTGAGGCCTGAAGTAGAAAGTCTTCATGTCTTACTCAATAGCTTATGTTACTCAGCCACCAGGAAAAAAAACCCCAAACCACCAAAACCCAAACCACCCCCCACCCCCCCACTCCAGAGCTGCTCACTCTGAACATGGTTTATAACATTAAAATGTTAGTAAGGAGCTCACGTGAAAGAAACAGCTATAAAAATCCAAACTCAGCCTAAAGAACAGCTCAGAGCAGCACCTCAGACATTTCCCTTTCACTGTAAGCAGCACCCGTATTTATACCCAACAGATGGAGCACGGGGAAAACTTAACACATACGTAAAGGAGTCGAGTTTGACAGGGATTTTTGGTAGAAATTATGAGCAGCCCTGTTACTGCCCATGGTATCCAAGCCATACTTTTTATGTGCTCCCACGTTCATTTGCTGAAGAGATATTAAGGAAATACATCTTGGCACATCTGCAATGAAGGGATAAAACTTGCAGAAGATGATAGGAACCAGGGAAGCAGTAAAAACCCAGGAGTGTCAGAGTTAATGATGATATGTGAGTAATCCAGTTATAAAGGCACTGTCAGTAGGAAGAGAGCACAAATATAATAAAACACAGCTGTATGACGTGCACTCCAGTGGAATTTTTATTAGATGGCTTATGTGAACTTTAAGTCTACCTGACTGCAATGCAAATTCCCACACACTTTTGTTTCAGTGGGGAAAAAGTTTCCACTGATCTCTGTGCTGAGCTGATGGAGTTGAATTGTTCTGTACAGATCTGTGGGGTTTCTGGCTCATCTTTTTTGATTTACTTTCGTATTTGTTATCTGCTGAGTCAGCTTAATCTGGAACCTTGAGAATTTCGTGCTTTTAAGTACTTCCCCAGAGCCTATTCTAGCCCAGCTATCCTCATCCTCTGGCCCTTCTATCTCAGCCTGAACGACTACTCTTGTATCTCCCATGTACATGAACTATGAGTGAAAAACCCTCCAGAACAAGAGGGTCAAAGGAAAAGGAGGTTTTACTGCCTCAAAGGACCTCAGATTTGTTCTAAGACCTGCTCACTTCCTGGAAATGCCATAAAGACTATGAGCTTGTGCTACCATCATTACCTCGGCCAGAAAGCTTACAAACAGAAATGTGTAAACAGACTTTACCTATATCCTAGACCTGTACCTTTTGAGCTGCAGAACCTCCTTTATCGGCTTGTAGTCATTAAACCCCTCCTTCATGTGGCCACAGAATGAACAGCAGTACTACAGAAGCACAAAGCTGTTGGCCCCACAGCCCACAGAGGAAACCCATTTGACCAGCACAAATGGATCCTTTTTTGTAGTATCCCAAGTGACAATCTCCCTCCTGTTGTCTATATGGATCTACATTCTTATTTCTTCACACACTAGGTTGGAAGCACCTACCAAACAGAGGTACTGGTGGGTTCACAGCTGGAACTGGTGCTGTTAAAGGCTCCACATGCTGTTAAGTCCTGAACTCCTCCTGCACACAGGAGTATTGCTGACATTAGTGGATGCCCAAGAAACTGCAAGCGACTAGTGGCAAAGCGGAGCTCCCCCACCTGCCTTGCCCATGAACTGAGCTTAGTGTAAACATTCTTTAAGCTCTGACTCTCACCGTGTGTAAAGCAGGGATCCCATGCTGCTTAATTCAATTTGGCAGATAACATTGGTGAAAGGCATTGATTTCTTCCCTCACTCCCCCTTTCTCTTCCATCAATTCTCCCAGATAAGAAGCCTGTGGCTCAGACCCTGCTGGTGACGGATGCCTTGTAATTGCTTTGAATGGATTATCACCAGACATCTAGCAGGCATTTACAGTGCTACAGCTGTAATAAGAAACAGTTTCACCCAGAAGAAGGGCTCTGAGGAAGACACAGCTGTTGCTGGTGCCTCTGCCTTGTTTCTCTGTTCTTATATTAAGCCTGACTTTATTTATTAATACTTTTTATTAGACTAATATCTAGGACATCCAACAGAAATCAGAGCCCAGGTGGGCTAAAAGCCATTCAAACCCTAAGAACATACCTCTGCTTCTGACAGTGTATGACAGAACTCAGCCTACCAGAGGACTGTCCTTCCATACTGCTGAAATCTTGCATTTGGCTAAAAAGCACCTGCCTGTTTCAGAGAGAAACACTGGCAAAAAATTGGGAAGTCAAAGACGACATATTCTGGTTTGGCAATTATTGGCTAAAAGACATTGGAATGACACTTCTCATCTCACCTTACTGCTGCTGTTCTCACTGTGCCGAGACACAATCATCATCAGCTTTTTTACAAAGATCACAGTGACACTCACATCTGGTATCTGGAATTCTATTTGTTTGGCTGAGGGGGAGGACATCAGTAAGCGAGAGACAGGCTTACACAGGAATAAAATTGAGCAATTTACTTCATTTTATATTAATTTTGTGCACTTACATATAGCTGTTCAATACCAAGAGGCAGTATGATGCTTAAACCGAAGGTTTTGTGGATCAACAGCAACAAAGTTTTTTGCCCTGTGAAGTTTCATTAGGGTTAACATAAGGAATAAGCCTCAAAACACTATCTGGTTGTTTGAAAATTAAACATTCCCAGTATCTGCCTATGCACACCCATCCTGCACCACGAATGTGCCATTAGAACTTGGCAGGGAGACATGCGCACGTGGCTCTTTCCAGGACTCTCTTCAGAGGTGAGAGTCACAAGGAAGGGTCACACGCTTCCCCCTGTCTCTGCCTCCCTCCCCTTCCTCAATCTTTAATTCTAACCAAAAATCAATTCTACTTTGAAACTAGTTTCATCTCACACTACGTTCCAGCTCAAAGCTCCCTCTGCTATCTCTGAAAACAACATGAAATCTTTCTTGGAGCAAATGAAGAGTTGCTGTCAGCTCGGTGCTTGGATCATCAGTGAGAATCCTTCCCTGCCTATTCCATACCTACTTGTCTAACAAAACACTGAAGGGGCTCAGTTTAAGTGATGCTGATTTCCCAGCACTCCGGTGACTGACAACTCCCAATGTTTTGAGCTGGCTCCTTACATGTGCAGGATTTGACTGATCTAAAAAGGAAGGTTTTTTTAAAAACACTCCTATGACACAACAAGCAAGATGAAAATCCTTTACAATTTTTGCACCTTGAAAAACAGGAGGAAGGGGGGGAGGGGCCCGTGGATTTGCTACCACACATACACACAGTGACTGTAGGGCCTGTGCAGCTGGGAGATAATGTGCTTTGCAGGTCATTGGCTCCTAAGCACTGTGTTATCTCTCAGTAACATACACCTTGTTGTGTCTTACTGCTTAATTACAGCTGATATGCAGGCCATAATAATGCTTATCATTAGCCAGAGGATGACAATTACAATTTAAGATTAAACTGTTTTCTTTTTTTCTTCAGCCAAGTCTCTGTATGACACTTCCTTAGCCCAAGAAAAGATTTGCACATGCAGAACAAATCCATATACTAATTGGTTATGTGCCCCTCATAATGATGCATAATTTGGGAAGGATGCATTGCATTATGAACATCATGAACAGCACTCAACATTGCACAGAGCCTGTGTCTGAACTTGGAGGTCAGTTGGTCAGCTACACAAGCCTGAAAAATCTCAGCAATAAAGACAAGGACATACCATGATCTTTGACACAGGACAGGTTCCAGCCTGGTTACTGTCAGGAGCAGTGCCTCAACGTGCAGGAAGCTCAGCACTTCCTTTAGCCACCGTTTTTCAACCCACCTTCCACTCCATCAGCTTCACCCTCTCCATTCATCTCCTCCCCGATTTCTAATAAGGCTTCATAATGTTTTAGATGACATCTGTCATACAGGCAGAGGAGCAGCTGCATGCAGCCATCCTCCCCCTATTATTCTCTTGCATTATGATGCACTGCAGAAATTTGGGGCTTATTTCAGCAGAACACTGAAGTATACATTTGATTTGAAAACAGCGTTTCACACATCCCAAAGTCTTTTTTGCTTGATCAGGGCTTTTGTTTCAGAAATGGACACCAGTAACAGAGATCCTGGAGCTGGGAAGTAGGTTGAAAGACTGGAATATTAAAGGATTAGAAAAAAAAAGATGAGTCTGCCCAAGCTGAACTGGCTTTAAGTAGCTATGCCCTTTTCAAGAAACAGAGACGTGCTACTCTACACAAACAAGCCCAAGACCTAAAGCTTGCTTACAAATACTCTGCACTAAAATCCACAATGGCCTGAGAGGAGATTGAACTACTGATCACAACAGTAAAGCTCCAAGACTGAGTAAGAGCTGTGTTTCTGTACCTTTGCTGAGCATTTATGAGATTCCCTCAGAGCAAAGCCTTTAACTCCTGAACATAAATGTGATAACATACAGTTGTGATGACTCTTCATGCCAGAGGTCAATGGTTTAAATCTCGTGTCCTGTAGTTTGTCAACTCCCATTTATCCTACCCAGCACAGCACAAGGGGACGACACATAAATCTTCCAAAAACGTGTTCTGATCTTTCACCTACAGTAGATTAAAAATAGCCCAGAGCAAGAGCTTTTAGCATTTTGTCATAGCAATTTCTCTGTCAAATATGATAGATAGCCAGCTTCATGGAAAAAGAATGAACCAACCCAGAGATCAGATAATGAGAAGTCTGAATTACACCTCGAAGAGGAGGAGTTTTACTCATGGTGGAAATCCCCACTTAGCTCACCCCACTGAGCCTATGTGTTGCAGCACAGAACTTGTCCTGAGATTCATCCTACAAGGCATTTATTTCTCTCCTCCCTGCGTATTTTTCATATAAATCTCCCAAGTTGAGTTCTGGGAGCCCAAACAAGAGTCTTCAGTCCTATTTTAGGGTTTGCAATCTTCTAGCATGATCTTGGGCAGAATGCCCACTTCCAGGTTTGTTTTAAAAAAAAATAATTGTTTAAAGACAAGTGCTAATTTTGGCTACTCAATGTAATTATAATGGCTTCAGCCATTTGGATTTTCTGAAAGCCAGCTGCCTGAAGAGTCTCAAGTTAAAAGCCAGAAAGTGAACACCCTAAACAAAACATACTCCTCTAATAATCTTGCTGAATTACTCTGCTGTAAACCTTGCAGCTCTTAGTTCTAGGTACCTTCGAGTGATCTTGCAGCAATGAGATGTACATCACCATTAGTAAAGCATGCAACACCTCTTCACTACCAGCCATAAAAGAATCTTGACAGCAAACTACCCCATCTAGTCCTGCTGTGTACTAAAGGTTTCCTTCCAGACAGGAACACCAGATTGAGATTTATACACATTCATTTTCACTAACCTAATTTCAGATAGTTTTGACAATGCATTAAATACTTATTTTACTGTGAGTTTCTGGATTTTGTATCATCAACACTTTTATGAAACCCTCCCAAGAAGCCTTCTACTCTTGTTTATCATAATGGTTTTTAAAGGAGCTAAACTAGTAAGAAAATGCCAAAAAAATGTACTCAGCTGTCAGAAGCCTCCAACAGAGATTTCCTCTGTGTTATGCACATTCATTAGCTCGATGCAATAGTTGAAGCATTAATAAATCCAAAGAGGACCTAACTGCCTGCAAGTTCATCTATTTTTCTAATGTTATCAGTTGATTTAATAAAAGGATTGTCTGTTACTGTAAACTATGCTTTAAATCACCACAGCCACAACTGCCAAAGCGAATACATGTCCCAAGTATTTATTCAGGAAACTAGAGCTTCCAAACCTGCAGCTGCTTCCATATTTACTCAGAATGATGCACACTTTCCCAGCAGGTTATAAAGACTGGAACATCTGTTTACCAGACACCTTTATGACATTCTACCTCTCCAAGTAGTGTGCTAAAATTTAAAAAGAGTTCTCATGTTAAATCTTGCAGAGGTGCTAAATAAACTGCACACACAAAAAAACCCCAAGCACACAGAATTGCTCATAACCCTTCCTTCCTTCCTAGCCTGTGTTCTCCAAAGACCCAGTAGTGCAACAATCCAGATACTTACTGAATGTAAGCTGACCTGTAAAGTCAGATACTAAATCATTCTGGCAGCTCTCTGCTTCTCCTAGATGCTATTGTGCATATGATGCAGCACAAAACATTCGTGTGAGCTCCGAGAAATTAGTTAGACTGAATGACAGCTGAGGTGGCCTGGGGCAAACACCATGAAGAGAACAAACCAAAGTAAACCCAACAATGCTTTGTACCTAAGAGCTTTAGTAACACTTGAGAAGCTAAGAACTTGTATGCTCTCTCCAACAACTCAGGTCCCAACTGTCAAGTTTTCCAGAAAGTTTGCCCTTTTACTTCAGGGTGATCTGGGATCCCATTTTGTTAGAGCGTAAGTAGACACAATACTTGTGTACTATATATAGTAACAGAAAAACAGCAAACTGATTCGGGAAAACCTCAAACAGCACCTGTAACAGAGATATGCAGTGCCAGTCTTACTCATGCAAGTTATCAACATGAGTACCTATTTGCAGAATCACGGGAGATTAACTGTAAAACTGGAGCTTCACCTATGAACCAGAACTGAGGGAAGGCTACAGAACTTTAGCTGTTATTTCCAATTGGCTCCAATTTTCAAAACATTTTATCATTTTGATCAGCTCTTCCCTTCAGACCAGGAAGTTAAAGTCTATCTGCTTTGTCTCTCACCATCCCACCTATAACACCCTGCAACATCAGAAATTTCCACTTTTCTAACAGGATGCTCCTCAAAATAGAACAAAAAAGATGTCACCTAGCTCCCCCTCAAGTCCATGTGCTGGTCTTGGATGAGGGCAGAAAACATGGTGGAAAATACTTTTAGGTCTTGAAGGAGGTGATCTTTGAAGCTCTCTTCCAACACAAGCCATCCTATGATTCTATGATACTCTACTATTTGTTTGCATGTTTATCCATGGGGGGTTTTACATGCTAAAGGAAGTGACTTGCAGGGCCAAACTAATGTGGTCTTCACATCCCATCACATGTTCATCTTGGGTTTGATGCCTGGATTCAGGGAAGAGATCCTGTCTTAATTTTTATGCTTGTTACGTTTATGTCATTTCAGCCCCATGAATGGCCCCACGGAAGGAAAAGAGCCCATGAAAAACAAACAAATGGCAGGTTAATCCAGGTTTAACTGAACCCTGCAATATCCTTAGGGCAGGGTGGGGTGAGGGGGGCCATAGGCTACAGATTTCTGTCCATTGGACACTGCAGTGTTTTCTGGCTATTGTAGTCACATAAGAAACTGTCTGTCATAGAAAAAGCAGCACTTTCACATCCTGCAGCAGTGAGAGAGAACACAGAAAAAGGTACAGCTGCTAAACTTCACACCAGAAGCCAATCCAAATGGAGGAGACGTGGGTGAGTCAAGCCAGACACAAAAGCATCATGAAATGAAAGATGAAAGAGAAAATAAAGGAAAACATGTTTATCACATTTACACTGAAAGATATTTGTGATTTCCATTACTAGCATTGTGGGATATTGTTGGTTACACTTGGGTAGAATTTGGAGAATTGAACATAGTATGAGATTTCTACCCAGCCCCAAGTGATATGTAAGGTAGATATGTCAAACAAAGGGGTTGGAGAAAGAAAAGCATTGAGAATGGGAGAGCCAGTTCCTTCCTACACCACACAAGTCAGCAATGGAAATGCAACACACCTCTGCTGAGAGCCATCCAGTGTCTTCTAGCACTGAAACAGCCAGTGTTTTCTCATTCTCTTCCAGCTGCCAGTCGTCATAATACCTTCTTATCTGTATTCTCAAGATAAACCCCAAATGCACTAGAGACCAAAGGGCTCTGACAAGTTCCAGCTAATGTGGACTAAACAGTGCAGGTACAAAGTGAGACAATTTTCTGTCTCTGCTCACGGAGCTACATAGGGTCTCCCATCCCTACCACGTCATGAGAGTGCAGTGATGTTAGTGACAGAGGCCAAACGCCCTGTCCTCTCCTCCCCCCTGCCTGTGCTTAGTCACACATCGTACTGAGTTTCCATCTATAAGCAATTTGTTTGGAGGCAATAAACTATTCACAGATGTTATAAACATTTTACAAGTCAGGGAACTACACATGCTAGGGTTAACAATTATTTACTAAAGCAGCTATTAATCATTTACAAAACATATATGAATTGAAACTCTTTATAATTATTACATATAATGGCTGTTATCTTGGCTGCCACACTGGAGATGGGTCCAAGGATCCCTGCAGCTCAAAGATCAACCACACAGCTAAACTTAGGAACAGCCAAGATTCCCAACACGAAGCTGCAACAGGCTCACAGCTACCAC
This sequence comes from Laterallus jamaicensis coturniculus, assembly GCA_022605575.1. Taxonomy (NCBI): domain Eukaryota; kingdom Metazoa; phylum Chordata; class Aves; order Gruiformes; family Rallidae; genus Laterallus; species Laterallus jamaicensis. The sequence goes on from JAKCOX010000081.1 coordinate 933,739, forward strand.
AGCTCGGATTCATAAAGCAACAAACAATACTGAAGGAGCCAAAAGGTCACTTTGTCAGGAACATATCAAACCTCTCTGTCCTGACTCTTCATCACCTGCAGTTTGGGTGATCAAAGCAATCAGCTGCTAACCACTCATTTGTATGGATATTAATGACTGTGCTCAAGTTATTGGAAGGAAGGTCCCCAGACTTTGAGACATCCTCTTATGCCTGGTGCTCTTCTCAAACGTCTGGGAGCATTTCCTATCTGCTTTGGAAAGAGACAAAGGAATAGTTTTATTTCTTTCACACTTTTAGTGGGATGAGTAGGAAAGCTATAGGAGAACGCAAACTGCTGAAGATACTGGCATTTTCAGACACCTCAAAGAATTCTCTATGTCATGAATAGTATCTTTTAAAGCCAGGGTACAAAACCAGACTCAAGTATCTCATTTTGGACAGAGCTATTGATCTGTCTGAGATTTGTGTTCCAATCAGCCATGAAGCCAGGTACTCTCCTCTCCAGGGAAATTTTTCTAGGAAAAAAAAAAATAAATTCTCCTCCCTTTTCACCAAAGCAAGCAAACTGAAATGCCAGGGAACCAAAGCCCCAATCACCTGGTAGAAATCACCAAGGCATCTTTTTGACTCGCTGTCACAGGTCATAACCTACAACCACTGCCAACATTCCCAGGCTTTTTTCTCTTCCCTTTGTCTTCCTGAAAGCAAACTCGATTACAAATTGGACAAATCCTGCAGTGAAATTTTTCCCTCCTGGGGCTGAATGGCTGTCACCTCTGTAAGAATTCCACAGCTCCTGGTTAGCTGTCAATCCCAGTTATATCAGCAGCTACAGAAATACTGAGCAGTTCAGGTTGGCAGAACAGCTGACCTACTCTTCCTTCCACTAACTGTATGCCTTGATTGCTGGCTGCACAGGCTCTGTTAGCAGTGAGCATCAGTGTCATCTCTGGCTTCCTGTGACCCAAAACCCTTATGAAATATAAAATGCCTCTTGACTTTAAAAGCAACATTCCTTTGTCCTGGCAACAACCAGCCCCTTGACTGAGTTTTCTGGGGGGTATTCTTCTCCTCACTGTGACTCCAAACGACATGCAGATATGCCGTACTTCCATTGTCTACATATAAGTGATCTTCTTGCATTAAATCTGACTTTAAGTTAGAGTTTACAATACAGAGTGTCTGCACAACAGCACTTTCTTCAGCACAACGTTTTCTTCTGCCAACATTTTTCATGCTTCAAGATCTACTGGGAAAGCCAATACTTCCTCTTCCAACAACACCCCCTGCAATAGGGGCATACGTTTATCATTTAACCATGCAACATCAGAACCTATTTCCATCTTGACAAGTATATCCTTTCTGCTCCCATACAGATGCATACCTACATGATAAACCAGCCAACCAACCTCAAGCTCTAATCCAAGGAAACCTTTAAGCATGTTCTTAACAAAGCAAAAGTGTAACCGTATTACCACCAAATGAGACCATTCTCTTGCTCAAGCATGTGCTTAAACACTTTCCTGAATGGAACTGTGTTAACCTTCGGGGCAGACTAGTCTCTAGCGTAACCCTGGAGATAGGAGGAGAGTGTCCAGGCTGCATTTGTGCAGTCTGATAAGCGCTAATCTGATAAAGCCTTAACCACACAGGCTGTATGCGTCAGTGAAGACAGTGCAGCGAGTGGATATCACAAGGATACTGCTTATCTAGCTGAGAACAAATGAAAATTCATTCAAAGAACTTGGTGCTTCAGAGATAAAAGCTGGGGAGGTCTTGTAGGGTGGACACTAGTAGATGAGGTTATCACGACAACAGGCAGGCTTAAAAACCCCCACCTCTTATTACAGTGGTAATTAAAAGACAAAGTTGCAGACATTCGAAAGATACAGAGGGATCTCATTTTGAGTGGAATCATGGCACAGTAAAGCACTTGGGAGTCTTTGGAAATCTGGATCCTAATGGCACTGATTTTAAAGTGGGATCAAATCCATAATAACACTTTTCAAAAAAAAATTCTGTTCCATATTAACTCTTCACAAGTTGTTGGAACAAATTAATCTGCAAGTTTAGGCTACAAAGGGAAGACTCATAAGGGAAGCATGCTCCATATTCCATACTGTCAAACACACAGAGAAAACAGAAAGCATATGTAATTCTTCATGTGAGGTGCCACTGACACCTGTGCTTAGGGAGCGTGTACACGTAGCAAAAATACAAGCTAGTCTGGTAAAGGGTCCATTAGAAAAAAATACCCCATACAAGCTGAAAAAAGGGACACTGCATGGCTGTGCAGCTGCCTAAAGTTAGCTTTCTCCTAACAAAAATGCAAAGCACCATCTTTGCCTCTGAATGCTTCTCAGACAGACCCTTCTACTGGGATGCAATTCAGTCATGATGCAGGGAGAGAACACTCTGTCAAGTGTTCAAGGCTGCAGCATGAATCAGTGAAGAAAGCTAATCTTACAAACCACCGGGCTCAAGAACAAGCTGAAACAGTAATTATGCACCATACTGGCATCTATCTTGCTTCAATTAATTGTTCAGGGCAAAGATAGCTGTGGCTGTTCAAGGAGCTTTGAAAGGGGAGAAGAATTCAGAGTTATCTTTGGCTTCTGTTAGAACTGGTCTGCACACAACTGGGGAAGCTGAAGCACAGTTCAGGAGCTGCTAGCTCAGCTCTGCAATGCTACTTTCCATGGGATATTGCACAGAAATGTCTGTCTTAGATTTGCACCCACCTCCAGTTTTACACCACTGTGTAACAATGTGAGAGGGCAAAGACAGAGAAAGGGCTAGCACTCCTTTCATTTGGTAAAGAAAAAAAAATAAAGGTGGATTTAATAAACATCTGTAACATCATGAAAATGCTTACTAAACATTCTTTGGCCAATTAAATCTTGTTTTCCAGACCATATTTCAGGCTTTTCTCCTATCCCAGTACCCCCTAGTTTCACTGACAGATAGGAAAGTCTTCATTTTCATATCTGTGATGGAATACCAGTTCCAAGCAGGATCCCAGTACCAAAAACGAGCCCTTTGGCTTGGAGTGGGATGACAATCAAGACATCTTTGCTCATTCATTATATGACAAACACCTATGCCTCTCTCCAGCTGACCCAGTGACAGCTACAGGGACCCAATGCTTTCAAAAATAACTTCCTAAACAAAAATACTTCCTTCTCAGACATGTCTGGCTAAAGGAAATTTTAAATAACACTTTCTTCTTTCTGTACCTTGAAAACGCCCCTGTACTGAATTCCAAACCATACTGAAAGGCCTGCTTTCTCACCTAGTGAACTAAGTGCTAGCCAGTTTCATTTCCCCAACACTGAAACGCTTCAATTCCCTGCTTTACAGAAGAATTGCAACTCTGAGCAAGACTCAGTGGTTTCAGTTCTCAGGAGGTTTGTTTCCCACAGCTGCTCTTCAGCCAAGCTGTGAATGAACCTGAAAATTCATTTGAAAAACCTTCTATGGTTTCTCATGCTTTCACAATTACATTATAGCTCTTTCCTCAACATCTACCACCCCCCCTGCAGGGAATTCCCCTGACACATGGGTAAAATTTACCAGGAACACTTGTAAACCTTGATAAGCATTTCATCTCAAACAATGCAAAAACTTGGTTTCAAGTAAGTCTGGGAAATTTTCTTTTACAAGCCCTGATTTTGCTATGGGATCTCAGGCTCTTAAGGTTCTGTTCTGTGGGCTGGATACAGAGCCCACCGAGGCAACTGGAAGGACCCACGTTAATGTTCATGGGCTCCAAATTCTCAAACTGCTCATAGTGACTCAGTAGGAAAGTACTCTGTGAGCTAAGGTTGAGGACGACTGCCTTCCCTCTGATCAGAAGCTGAATTAGTGGCTGGTGTATTTTATATGAAATGCCCTATGAGCCACACTGTGGAGTCTAAAGTTTCTTCCGTTCCACGGGCCAAGAAGAGGGTGTGCTGCAGGTCTCAGTGCAAGTGTCAGACCTATCTCATTACCAGTTTTACTTATATTAGTCCTGAAGTGATCACTGAGGTCACAGCATTTGCACATCAGTGTAAGAGTCACCATGGAAACCAGTAAACTGGCATCTGCTTGATGTCTTGTTTTAAAGGAGCTGTGAAGCTGCTTGCACTCGGGCAGGAAAATCTCCTGCAAGCGTGCAGCTCCCATCACTGGAGCGTTTATTTCTTTCATGTCTCAATTACACATTCTGCTCTCTGGCTTTGCCCTATTACTGGTACATCGTTCACTCTAAATGCACCAGATGCTCTCCTTCCCCAGAATCACTCAGGCCCATTTACTACCACTTCTTTGTTACTAGGTTAAGATTCTACCAGAAACTGACCCCCAAATTCACACCCCAGAACCTGAAGGCAGTAGCACTCATTTTAATTCATACTGACGAATCAAATCTCAAGTTATTCAGAATGTGTAAGCAAAATCTTGATCATCATATTTATTATAATTATATGCTATATATAACTTATATTAGCTATAAATATAGCTATTTATAATCAAGATAATAAATCTAAACAATTGTAAAATGAAGAGCCACAGTAACTGCTAATTTCTGATGAATGCCTAAGAGAAAGAGATGCCCACAATATATATATATTGAGCTCTTCCCTACATTTACTGGTCCCTCAAACAAAAAGAAGGGTGAACCTAAGACACTTCTGTAGATTATCTCTTAAAACAATAGTATATTGGGGGTGGGAACCTCCTGCTACACATGAACATAGCTCTAGTAAAGTACATCTTTGATCTTTCTTTATAGCCAGCACATCACATAATAATTTTGTTCACAGGTTTATTACGTGTTCGCACACACTGCTGCATAAAGTTCATGCCCGTGAATCCCGTTCTAAATCACTCTGAGTAATTCTGCCTGATCAAAGGAAATTAGAACACAGAATCAGCCACAATGATACCTGCTGGAGCATAATTTAAAACAAACACCATGCAAACAACCTCCTGAAATATGTTCAGCCCTACTATCACATTCTTTAAACAGAAGAGGTGATGTGAAAAGCAAAAGGTGTGTGGGGAGGTTAGCTAGATTTCACCCCTGTGTACACTAGTAAATTAAATCTGTGTGGAAATGTTCCCAAACACTACGGGCAGCTCATGCCTGTATTAGAAATCTCTATGTCTCTGAAACAGGGTGGCTGCATATAAACTACTTATTGGGAATGGTCTTCAACTTCAAACCATACCTGGGAACAGTTTAGAAAAATAGTAACTGGCACGGGCCAAAATCCTGCCATGTAACATTCCAGCACTTCAGTAGTACTGTATCATGTTCCCTGTTTGAGGAACATTCCTGGGAACATTCCCAGGCATCCTTGATTTTACTAGTATGGACACAGTCTAAGATTTCCAGATGCTCAGTAGAATAAAGTTTTGCTACTTGGACACAATCTTCAGAACAAAGAACCCATGCAAAACAAAAACCAAAGGCTTTGTTAGGGCAGAGTGGAGTATTACAGTTAACAATACTTCCTAAAAAGGATTCCAGGTCCAGTTTGGAACACACACCATTTAGCACTTGCCAGAAAGCTGTGTGCTCATTAGACCTCTGTTCTACACCCTCACTCTAAAGTTGTCCTGGAATAAACAATGACAACAGTACTTTGGACAGACAGCTTGCAGCTTCAACTCCAACAGCACTGGCAGAAGATCTTAACTTTGCAATTAAAATCTGGATCTCAAAGCACCAATCAATACCAGCTGTAATGAGAAATGTCAAGATGCATCTCTGCTAGTGAAAGCACAGAGTGATGCTTCCTGCCCACAAGTTTCCAAGGCTTCCCTTTTCCTCCTCTCCACCTCTTCCACCCTCTTGGTCCCTTTTAATCAGTTCAACAATGGCATCATTTTGACCAAGAGAGTGAAACCAATTCTAGCTGCCCTGCAGCTAAGGCTTCAGGTTGTAACAAAAAAGTTCTATGAAAACAGTGTAATGCTCAAGGATGTTCAGAAAAGCAAACAGGAGGAATGTTGAGAAAAGGAAAACAAAACACAGCATTTTCATGAGTATGCCCACATTCAGACCCAGTACTGTCCTCTTCTCCCCCATTTCAGAATTGTAGAACTGGAAAAGATACAGAAAATGGAGCAAAGGATATGTAAAGATGCAGAACAATTTCTATGTAGAGAACAGTTAAATAAACTGCAAGTCCTTTGCCACAGCACACTGTGGATGCTAAAATTCAAAAAGCAATTTTACAAACAAAAGAAGAAACATGGACAAACCCCAGATCAAAAACCTGGACTTTTAGCTCAAGACCTTGAAACGTGGAGATGGGGAGCCTGTTCTGGGTACGTACCACTATACATTTGCTCTGCTTTCTTCCCTGGGCATATGACACAAGCAACTATTTGAGGCATGATATTAGGCCAGACAAGCCTTTTGCCTGATGCTGTACGTCTCTTCTGATGTTGATTTCATTTAGCCAGTGTGGAGAGACAGTGGCAAGGAGCTTCCTCACAGCCTATGGAATGGGGGAAGCATCCTGTTGGTTGTCCCCGTCACAACAGGTCTGTATGTCACCCCAGCAGTTAATCTAGATTGGACCAGAGCTGTTTGATGCTTGTGTATCCGTGATACAGCACATAACTAATGCATAGACATGCTAAGATCACACAATGTTTTACATCATTCCATTAAATTTTACCACAGCCTGGTAAGGGAGACATGGTTATCACACACTTTGCAGCAGAAAATTAAGGTGTGTTTGGTTTTGTGTTTCTCTTGTGGTTTTTTAACATTCCTTACATCATTTGGTTAACAAATCACATATTTGAAACTTATGCAAAAAGCGCTAAAGATATGCATTCACCAGAATTAATGAGGCTGTGAAACACTGCCTATATAGAAACATTTTTAAATGGCTTAAAAATCTTAAGAGTTATTTGAAAGAAGAAAACAAAGTTTTGTATTTCCAATGCCCCATGAACTTGATTGCAATTTCAAGAGGGTTTTTTCCTCCAACTTCAAGCACCACAGAATCTCAGCTTTTTAAACACGAAGCTAATAGGACTATGACATGAATCTAGAGGTGGGCTTGACAAAAACTCCCAAGTATCACAATGTTAAAAACCAAAGAGTTGGCAAAATACCTCAGATTTGAAGAGGTGAAGAAATATGAGTGGCACTAGACGGACTTGAACAGCTGTACATATTTCAGCCCAAGATTTTAAATTTTCTGTCAAAATATTGCAGTGAAAAACTAACATTCACCATGGAAAGCAGCTATTTTTGGTGAAAATGCTATTTTATCAAAACTCTATTTTCCATTAAACACAGTTTTGACAGAAATTTTTCAACTATCCTTATTCAGTGTTATGCTCTGTAGTTGAAAATGTTAGCAGTTTTTTAGGCTGTCTCTACAACTGCAAAGATTTATAGGGACTTGGCAAAGATGGAAAACAGAAAAAAAAAATCTGATTTAAGACTAGTATCTCTGTCCCTTCATATTACACACAGCCCTGGAAATTATTTTTACTTAAATTTAATAGAATACATGATAGTGTCATAGCACAGCAATGCTACCTCAACAAAGCTGTTAATATTTCCTTTCACGACTCTCTTCTCCCCCTCAACAGCACTGGCAAAGCATCCCTCCTCCATTAGTAAAGCACTGGAGACTTTCATTTCAGCTTCATGAACTGGGTGGTAATTTTTAATCAAGCCAGGTCCTGGTGCCATAGTTCAGTGTGTTGATTTTGTGAGTCCTGTAGGTAGAGTTCCTAAAGGGAGGTATTCAGGACAGAACTACGCAGACCTAGCTGCTGGAATTACACAGGACTCCCCAGGATCCTCGGAAGGCAGGCTGGCTGCTCCTGACCGCTCCTATTACAACTCAGTCTGAAGGAAAATGGGGGGGTACAAGGGGGAGAACTAGAAGGTGCAAGGCAGAGGCTCTGAAAATCAGATACCCGCAATTGGAGAAAAGGAGAAAGAAGGCTAGAGAACCGTTAAGTATCATATTTTATGCAAAATCTTTTTGTAAAGCTTTCCAAAATGAATTTACAAGATTTCAGGGCTCTCCAGCCTCCCTCACTGCATGCTGAACCTTGCCTAAACTAGCAAGCACTTAGGAACAAGGTTGATCTCATTAGCAGTGAGGCGAAAGAGAAGCTACGGTGATGACCTTCACACAGCTTAGTCCTGGCCTTTGCATGAGACTGCAAAGGGAAGATTAACTGGCAGAGACCTAGAGGACACTTAGAGCTATTCCATCCTTAGTGCTCCTGATGGGATGCTTCTGTCGCACAGAAACGAAGTGTCGGGATATCAGCTGGTGCCAATCGGTGGGACCTCCACTGAAGTCAGGGGCCACGTTCATAGCTGCTATGAACTAGCAAAACTTTAGGGTCAGTGGAGTCATAGGACGTTACAGCAACTGAAAATGTGACTGGGATTTTGCTGCCAGTATTAGAATATGTATTTCTCACGCTCCTCCTCTCCCTCTTCATCCCCTGCTTAGCTGAGCTTACATAGTGGTATCTGCAAAGGTACCTAAGCTTACACTTGGTGACTGTGTGACAAGAGGCAGCCTGCAAGATCTTTTTAACCTGAAACAATTACTCATACAGCCAATTTGCAAGACAGGTATATGCCACCAATGTAAATACATAGAACACTTTGGACCAAGGGGAATAAAAAAAGGAAAAAAAATAATTAAAAAAGGAAAGCCAAGTCTGAAGGCAGATCTGAGAAAATGAATGCTTCCAAATAATGTTTCTCCCTGACTAGACTAAAAAATGATGCAAGGAAACAACAACCTGTTTCTGAATCTGATAGATGTGCACACACACGTACACACACAGATTTTTTGCAAATTGTCTCTATGGAACCCCTAAATATCCACCAACATTATTATAAATCCTTCCTTCCTGCAAGCCAGCATTCCCCAGCCCGTTCCATCTCTCACTTCCCCCACAAAAATGACAGACTGACTCTAATCTCCCACCTGCATAAATCTCCTACAGACAACCACAAATATTTTAGCTATGCTGATTTATGGAAGCACAAGCAAGACTAAACCAGGAGATATATCCTCCATGCACAATGACTGATGGCTTGCTGCAAATCTTTCCATTTAAAGCACTGTCACTTCCATAGAGAGAGAGAAAAAAAGGAATAAAATAACATGCAGTAATGCAACTTATGGCAACTCCTGGAAAAAACAAAAAAGCTGCTGTGCAATGTGATTTCTTCCAAATTTTCCTGCATAAAATCCTTGCTGCTAACTGAAAAAATTCTACTTGAGAGGGGATGTGAAAACAGCTGCAAGACCTCGTGAGGCCTCCTCCTCTCCTCCGCTTCCCCAGCCATCCCATTTTCCCAGTTTAACTGACCATGGCAATCTTGATTTACAGCCAATGGGAAGTTGTCTTTTTAACCAATGCTTTGCAACTGATGTTGCCCGCTTTGGTGCTCACAGATTGAAAGAATGAATAAATATGGGGATTCCCTCCTCAGATTTAGCTAGAGCAGTAAACAAAATCCAGAAGAGTTAATGGCAGAGACCTCCCTGAACTCAGCAGGCTAAGCTCTGAAGGCCAGTGGGCACAGGCAATTCCCCTTGACCTCAGAGAAGACCCATCACCAATGGGATTAATTTGACAAGACCAGGACCACTGAGTTTACTCATGGCAGATAAACAAAAAAGACACAAACTGTGCACAACAAGAGACCTGTCAGCATCTAATTCAGTGTCTCCATGCTGGGTAAGGGCCCTACAGAGGCAAGAACTGAGAGCTACTCTGAGCCAAGCTGTTCTAAGCTTTGTGTTTTGTACAAGGACAGCAACCAGGACAAATAATGCAGTTGTGGTAACTCATTATTACTCTTCTGTTGAGTACTGACAGTTGGAGTTTCAAAGAGCTGGGCCAAGACCTGAAGTCACAGAGCAAATAAAAGGGGCTTCTGCATTCTTGGCTCCACTGACATTTTCCTGACAGTTTCCTCCTCTGCATCTTCCTTGCAGTGGGCTGTATTCCCTGCTGAAAGCCACAATTTCACCTGTTGTCACAAGTATGTTAGTAGTAATGTCTGACTGAACAGCTGTATGCTTCCTGCTCTACTGCAACTAATTGGCTAGTAAGTAAAGCCTTACAGCAGGATCACTGATCATACTCCTTTTGTTCAAGTCTGAAATTTAATTCACTTACCAAAAATTTTGCTGGGCACAAGTCATCTGTGTTTTCACATCCTGGCTCCAAGATATTAGCTAGAAAAAAGAAAGAAAGAGGAGTAGTTGGTTAAAAAGAGGAGCAACAGATATTCTATTTCTCTGTCATGCAGAGCAACGCAGGCATATCTGAAATGCAACGGTTGTTTTAGGGCATGTTATATTGTCTACATGGTCTATTATACAGAATCCTGGACTCAATTTCCTCTCCAGTCTCTATGAATAATCACTTCCTTTCTCTAGACTTTAACTTCCTCAGTCACTAATATGGGGAAAATTATATACCCTCTCCTTAGAAATACATTTAATGACAAACCTTTAATGCTAATTTTGCAATAGCATTAACAAAGGAGGAGACCAGCTGCTGAGCATCTTGAGACACACTCCCACCCATATCAGTGACAGAGTTATACATGTTTGCTTTAGGTTTCTCATCCAATAATTGCTACTGAAACTTGAGAATACCTATCCTAACAGGAAACTGCTTTCCATTGTTATAAATGAAAGAATGAAGCAAAACAGTGGCAACATTTTGTACTTGTTTTTACCAGCTTGTAAATCCAACTCAAAGATGTGAAAAGAAAAGCCTTAGTTGAGAAGGAAATAAACCCCCCCAGAATTCAGTGACAAATACCCCAGTATGGCCCTAAGACTTAATTAGACATAGATTTTCTGTTTCATCTGGACTTTGCTCTACAAGTAACTTTGTAGGCTGCTTGCAGATTTCCTTGAGTCACCCACTCAAAGCAGTGAAACAATGCTTGTGTTAAGCAAGATCTTAATAAGAAACAGTATAAAAAGATTTTTTAAAAAATGGTAAATGAGGATTTTGAAAAGTTTGGCAGTGAGACAGAACAATAATCAACATTAGGGCAGCAGAACGTTCCCAACCTTTCTATCCCAACTATCTTTTAGGATGAAGAACTTTTCAGTTCATGTCAGGCTGATTACAGATGACCCGGGCAATTCTGACAGCTACCATCTCGAGTATAAAATAATGAGTTATCCAATCTGCTCAATAAGGCAGATGTTGGTGAACAGCACCATTACAAACCAGGTGCACATACACGGCACAGAACCACAGTAAGACTTGAAGTGACACTCCTAGGCTGATACTTTGTTCCTTGCATCTCAGAATCCATCCTGTCTGTCTCTGTGGCAGTACTGTGATAGTCTAGTTGGGCTAAAGAAAAGATTCATTCTGCTAAGGCAAAAAACCCTGAAGGTACAGTCTTTGACAAGCACAAGTTTTAATTAATGTGCTTGCTGTGAAGTAGCTGCCGCCAGGAAAACTGAACAGAATTTTGGCTTAAATAGCCTAGACATCAAAGAAAGTTCCAAAGGGGTCTAAATAAAAAGCTGTATGGTAGCAACTCAAAAGCAAAAATAGAAAGGTCTTAGCCAAGCCATGAAACATCAAGAAAACAGGGGGAAAAAAAATTTAGTTCTGCTAGCCTTCTTTTGGACACAGGGGCAATGATTCCAAATAGTTGTACATAATACTCCCAAAGCCTTGGGTTATGTGTGAACCCAGACGTGTCAGAACAACAGAAAATAGCTATACAAGAGGATGATCACTATGTGAGAAATACGTGTACAAACAGGTGGTGGGGTCAGGGTTCAGGACTGAGCCTGTCAGATACATGTATGAGAGAGTATCACCACTAGCAGTCCCAGTTCAACCCCTACTCGCTAGTCCTAGTTCAAATTCTGCCTATTATTTGGAGTGGATCTGAACAACTTTTGCTGAAAGTTCCTGTATTTCCCCAAACTATACACTTGAGATCAAAACCTGTGGGTGCACACGCAAGATAAAACAAAGGACCCAACGTTTATTCACCTAAAGTAAAAATTACTTCAACTGACAGTGTGATACCAAACAGAGAGATTAAATGTATTTCCATTGTAACTCTATTCTGTCTGCAATCAAGGTTGTCATATACATTCAGCCTCCTGAAACCCACAAAATGATTCTATCACTGATCTATCAAAAGCTACATACAGCCACGAGAGACCCAGAATATAGGATGTGATCCCCCAGCATACACAGAGCCCGAAAGTAAGCCACATGCTCATCATAGTAAGGTTAAGGTATTACTTAGCTGGTTAGATCACATTCCCACGTGGACTGTAACTACAGATTAACAAGTCAAGACAGACACTTCTAAAAAGAAGAAGTTTTATGCTTTCCAGGAAAAGTTCAGAAGTAATTTTTAGAGAAGACAAGAGCAGCTGCTGTCAGGCTTCCTGCAGTTTAGACAGGAATTTTTCAGCTGCACACATTGGATTATTAGATGGCAATCAAGCATGGTGAATTATAAACCAAATCTAACATAGTATGTAGGAACAAAATCCTTGACATTTTTCCTAAGGAAAGGGAAAAGTTGTTCCTGAGGTAGTAACAGCAGCATACTATTTATTACCAGATTGTAAGGGTCTCTCCTAAAGCTCTGGAGACTGAGATAGCCCAAAGTACAACCTTGAAGATGGTTATGCAACTTGCATTCAAAGAGGTGATGCAACAGTTACACTTCAGAAAACCAAAGAAAATTAGAGAGCAGAGATGAAAATAATAATTTGTAAACAGCTGAATGAAAATCACTCTGGGAAGAACTTCCCTCTGCAGATTATCCTCTTCATGCTGAAGCACGATGCTACTGAGACCCTTTCTGATGTAGACCTGGGATGCACTACCAGCGTTTTCCACACCTAAGCTGCTAGTGGCTCAGACAGAATCAAGTAGGTGATCTCTCTACTGTGCATTCTGGAAGCTAGAATGGTAAAATAAATGAGGGGTTCATAGAGTCTTGGCAGTTCACAGACTTGACCTACTTCAAAGAAAAACCAGGAAGGGCAGAGGCAGGTTCATGCTGTGAAGAAATTGTTGCTGCTCCAACCCACCATGCCAGATTGTGGGATGCTGCTGTGAGGTCACCTGAAACAGATTCGCTACAGAATTCAAAGCCACAAAGTGACCTATTTTAGGTCTGATAATGAAACACGATGCTAGGAATCATTTCCAGAGAAGTACCTGGTCACTGACTGCAGTAAAATCTCTGTGTAGTTAGCACAGCCCTCAGTACTGCACAGGTCTGGGTTAGAAACCTGCCAAACACACGACCATGCTCGCTTTTAACTCATTCCTTGTTCACGTGAGAGCTACAAAGCACACCCAGAAAAACCACACAAGAATAAACGTTTCAGAATCAGTTTCTAGCCGCTAAAGTAAATCCTTAATAAGAACAATTGAAAACAGAAATATAACCAGGGGTGTATTTATACAATTAAATAACGGCTGAATGGCTGTCTGAATAGTCTCTGGAATTTTTGGAGGAGGTTAAGTTCTGAATTAAGAGCCAAGAATTTCAAAGCTGAAGCAGCAATTTTTGTGACAATTCTCTTCTTTCTGCCTAGCAATCCCTTCGCAAAGGAGGAGGAACATTTCCATGGTTCACCACTAGAAATTAGGACACATTTTCCAAATGAGCTCAACTCCCAGTTTCGGTACCTAAATGATTGCTGAATTCCCCAAAATGCACAGGACAAGATCTAGCCTGTAACTCTGATTTCTTTTGGTCCACAGGAAAACAGTATTTTGGCAAAATCGAGAGGTTTCACATTGACAGAAAAGATGAGCCACGATGCAGAACATCGGTGCTTTCTGAGTCTGCAACTTGGAGGACTCATTTTTCACAAGAACTTAATACTTGGAAAGCCAATAGAACTTTAAGCATAAACAGACTCTTCCAGTAGTATCCAGGAGTTAGCAGTGAGGTATTGTTTCATAACCCTCTAAACCAGTAACCTGTTGTGATGTCAGAAGCTATGGATCTGTCATCTCCTGCTCTTGGCTCTTTCTTGAATCAAACTAGTTCTGACACAGCAGTCAGACAGACCATGGAGCTGATACAGGAAGGGAAAATACAAAAGAAGTTTTCAGCCTCCTCATCTCGATGACCAACTGCACAATCATGGCTCCCTGCAAAGGGAAAGCTTGACTGACACATGAGCGGCACCCTCAAAGAACAAGAAACACAGCCCCAGGAAAGGAACTGCTTCTCTCTCCACATTCTGTAATACACTAAACACAAACTGCCTCCTGCTCTGTTCTGACAGTGGAGATCTTAGAAACATAAACTATGGAGCTCACACGTCACAGCAACCCTCATCTCAGTTCTCTTTGTTTCCCCCCAAAGCCTGCATGATCTCACCGCTGAGGCACCGAGCGTGGTTCTGCGCATGAGATGGGTGTATGCTGCCTGGCTTGCTAGCACAGTTTGCTTCTGCTGCTGGGTGCACTTCTCTTTGCATCCAGTATTTTTGGTTCTGCCTTTGAAAACAGAATGTGTAATGGAGAGGCTGGGAATACTTTCTGTGCAAAGGAGAGGGAAATGTATTCCAAACCGAGCAAGAAAGCTGCCATGGCCAACACCACGAGGAAAGGCTTGTGCAAGAAACCTGGGTACACTAGTGTGTGTAAGACAGTGAGGTAACCTGTAACTCTGCAAACTGGATTTTTACCCCCAGAATAAGGACCAAGGACACTGCTGATACGCTCCAGGTGTGGATTCCACATGCCAAGAGAGAGATTTGTTAAGTATCAGTGGAGGATGCATCTGCCTGCTACTTCTGCTGCAGGTTGCGGATACGATGTTAGAGAGACTTCAAAACTGCACCAACATTCCTTAAACACAAGGGTCAGATGGTTCTGATCAGAAGAAAATAAATCAGAAAAGCAAACAAATGCACTCAGTAAGCCAAGTTTCACCATGAAAGGCAAAAGGGTCTTTTTTCTTTGCCTGCTATTGCCTTTATTATCCTTAAAATAATGGCTCTGGGAAGGAGCTTTCAATATACGCCATAAAAAACCACCGTGGCCAGCCTAGGAGCACATTAACCAAGGGGAAGGGTAAACTACTCTGGATGTTCTAATGAAGGAAATTATTTAATAGCATCAGCTAGTATAGCTCACTTACAAAAACTTTGATAAGCTTTAGCAGTGTATTTTACTCACTTGAGAATCCTTGACAGCTGTTAAGACACCTTCCAGCTATCTAATTAGGGCAGGGGAATGCTAGAATTCCAATAATTAAGTTCAGAATTTGTCAGAAAATTAGAGAAAATTATTAAGACTTTTTTTTCCTCTCTTAAAGAAAATGTATTATTATCTGAAATGTTTCCTGAGAAGTGGTACTAAGGAAATGCACATGGCAAACAGGCTGAAATCCAGGTAAGAACAAATCCACAACGGTTCATGGGACTGAGGGAAGCACTGACAGTCACAGACAACTAGGAAGGTCTGTTGCAGGTTTTATTTTTGGCTTGGTTAAATGTGATATATAAGATTATCAGATGTACTGCAGAGAGATAAAGCAGTATAAAGACAAGATCTGGCTTATTTAATGAAACACCTTCTGTTAAAAATTCAGCTAAAGGGCTACATCCTGCAAACCTCTACAGGCCCAAGCAGAGGGTATGACCAGCAAACTGTCATTTTTATTTATGGACAAGTTCATCTTTGGATAAAACCAGTAAGCTGAGGGATGTACTACACCAAGACCTGGACCAAACAGGGACTACCTCTCTGTCTTACTACCATGGGCAGTTTATGACTCAGCTCAAGACAGACTGATCTCCAGATCTACTCTATGCTAACCTGGACAAGCAATTTACACAAACTGGAAACAATAACTCCAGAGCTCAATGTGTGGCCATGGTATCAGGTGCTTCTTGCAAAATCTGACAGGTCATTTACCCTAATTTCTGCATATCTAAATAATAGCTCCTGATGCACTGGAAGAGCAAGAGGAGCACACAGAAATGAGCTGAGATTTGTAACATTTTTCAAAACCCATCAACTGCAGGCATTGAAGTAAATATTCAACATGTTAGAAAAATTCTGGCGTTCCAAAAGTGCTCTGGTGTTCAAGAACTTCACACATCCAAAGGATACATTACCCCTTTCCCAAAATCAGTTTCAATTCTGTTTCTACTGCAATGCCAAAGCCTGATGCAAGTGCTTACATCCAAGTTCTTGGCCTGTGTATTGTGGTCACCGGATAAAATCTTGTCTATTTCTCTGCAAGGTGGGACAACTGCATAACACTGGTGAAAGTACAGGGCCTGAGTAACGGAGAATATACTGAGAGAGGCTGGACAGAAACGATCATGGATGTAAGATGTTGATACTGTCTGTGTGGTAAACTCAACCATTTTTACATCTCAGCTTAACAAGAGTCAGCTGTTTTCTGCATGGCCAAGATAACAGGTCTTGCTCACAATGCGACGCAAACGGAGACATTCTGAAGAAAGAATGAAGAGATCTGAAGTCAAGATACATGTTTTAAAAGGTTGGGCCAAGTGGCATATGCCTGTCTGGTAATTCCTTCTGCCTTCATCTTCTGAACTGTGTAATAGCGTGTGACTAATATCAGTCCTCCCACTTCTTCAGCCTAGTCATTTCAGCTGATATTTTAAAGTGTACCACACTATGTGCTGACATGCCTCCACCCTCCGCTAGCTTTCCTGTTCTAGAGAGAGACGGAGAGAGAATGACTCACACATCTCTCCTACTATTCAAGCCTTTTAAGCAAATTCAAAGGAAAGTTTTAAAGGTGCTCTCTTGATTTGGGAATGCCTGGGTGGGGTTTTCTTTTTCTGTGTGTGCTTGCTTTGTCAAATTATATGTAATTTTCCAACCTCTATGATGCTGAGACATTTTAATAATTCATGAACCTTTCTGACACTGTCAAATTGCAATTTGGAAACGTCAGAGGCACCCACCGCTATAGGCATTTGTGGATGCCTATAGGAAAGGAAACGGAAAAAAAGGAGGATGGTAGAATTAAGTTGCTAAATGCCACGTCTGGCCTGGTCTCTGTTTGACAGCAATAGTTAAAAGCTGAGGTGGTGGAAAGAAGAAAGCGAGAAATCTGAAAGTGAACACATTTCAGACCTGATACCCGTGCTGACTTCAGGATGCTCTGAAGAAAAATATATACTTTAGATTATTATGTAACTTCCAGCACATTTATGTCAGATTTAAATGCAAAGTATTTCTGTGCATCTTTAAGAGTCAGCCATATGATAATTACAAAACCGAAGGTAGAACAGTAATCAATCCTGACTGCAAAACGAACAAAGAAACAATACCAGGAAACAATGGACTTGAAAGCACATCTCTCAGTTTCACAGAACTTGGGCAATTTGAAGGAACAGACTACGCTTCAAGAACAGATGAAAATCCTCATCAGAAACCTGTCTGGCTGCAGGTCCCGCTTGCAGCTTCACCCAAGCACAGATGGTTGCAACAGTGACGGGATCATATAAGAAAAAAGAAAGGAGCTAGATCACTACAAGACAGATCCTCATCTCTTACAGCTTTACAGGAGAAAGTGGCCTCCCTTGGGGAGCTTGCATGCAGCCAGTGAATGTGCTACGGTCACGCGGCTCTAAGGAGAGATTAGATGATACTTTGCTTCTTTATCACATAGAAATGTAACACTCATACAACACCTTTTTTAAAAACTACTTTAACTCGTGTTATGAATTCTTAGATGGAACGGAAAACAGCCCTTTATAGCAGCTACTTAGAATCAGGAAGTTAAGGGGAAAATGCTGTTTGGAAGAACTGTGTTATTTTGGTTTCAGCTTACATCTCCAAGGAATAGGGAAAGGAGAAAGTCATTAGGGTGATCACCAAGAAACTAAGTCAGCTATGTGAAGCGCTGTTTTCTCACAGACTTTATTCCAGGTCAAATCTTGACCTCAGACATGACCTAGCAAAAAGCACCATCCACCAGTAAAGGCAGCTTTCTCAACAGCATTGAATGCTGTCTCTGAAGAAATCCTACCTTAAGAATCCCCGATGTCTTCTTGCCCTCCCACCAACAAGCTCCCACGACTGAGAAAGGTTTGTTTGGCTGGAACCTGAACATCTAGGAAAGACGTCAGAGGATGAGGAGATAGGGGCATAGGGGACCGATGTGGGATAGCTTTATTAAACGGTTGAACATCCACACACTTAGCTGATAAACTGAGAGCTATGTCATGCTTTAGGGGATGCATCTGATCTTCAAGTACACGGACAACCTCTGCTTTAGGGGAAAAATACAAGTGGCCAGAGAATTGCTGAGCTATCTTGTTCTCTGAGATAAAAACCCACTGTCTGCCTCTAAAACCACCCAAAGGTTGACTGCAGTAGCACACTTCCAGCCCACCTCAGCTCTTTGATCTGCTTCCCTCAACAAAAAGCTTCTATAAACTGCCCTGAGGATGAAAACCAGGTCAAAGCGCTGCCCTGAGCGAAACTGCTCAAGATACCGCCTGTCTGTGGGGAGGGCACGGCACAGGCCGCTGCCATTCAGCGGTGCCCCCTTCCCAACCCCACACAGCCCATTTTTCGGGGCAGCACGTCCTGGGCTTTGCTCGGCCGCCAGCCCAAGGCCAAGAATGGCGGCGGCTCGCTCCCAGGGAAAGGCCTTTTCAACTGCTCAGCTACTTTCCTTTCGCGCAGCTTGCCAGGCGCAGCCGGTTGCCAGACGCAGCTGCGGTCCTTCCTCCGCCTTCACACCCCGCACCAGCGGCAAGGCCGAATCCTCAGCAGCTTCTGCCATGGGCGGGCCCAGCCCTGCGGGGAAGGGGCCTCGCCCCAGCAGCGGGCACCGAGCCCCGTGCCCGGCCGCGGCCTTGGGCGGGCGGCCACACACACGGCCCCTGCCCTGCGGTCGGCCCGGCCGCCGGCCCCTGCCCGCTCCGAGATGGCGGCCGCCGGCGCTCGCGCCGCCTCAGGCGCCCAGCCCCGCGCGCTGCCTGCGCGAGGGCTGCTGTCCCGCGCGGGCGAGGCCGGGGAACAGGCGCGAAGCCGCTACCCCGCTCAGGGCCCCGGGACGGGGTTCGCCCCACGGCGGGACGGCCCCTTTAAGAACCCCGGCGGCGCCCCCTGGCGGACGGTTCCCGTCCCGCCCCCCGGCGCGGTCCGTCCCGCCGCTCCGCTCCGCCCGCCCCCGGCCGCGGGGGTGGTGAGGAGCCGCGGCAGCGCCGGCACCCGGGGCGCGGGCGGCGCCGCCGCCTCGGCCGCAGACGGGCGGAGGGAGCGCCGCGGGGTTATGTCCCTGCGAGGGGCCGGGGCGCGAGCTGCAGCCGCCGCCTCCCGCGGAGCCGCCCGGAGCGGAGCTGCCGGGACGGGGCGGAGAGCGAGCGGCTGCCCCGCCTGCGGCCCCTCCGCGGGGCTGCAGTGGCGATCCGCCCGTGGCTTTTACGGCGGCCGAGGCCCGTCCCGGGCTTGTTCCTCGCTCACGGCCCCCGGAGGCCGCACCTCCGCCCAAACACAGACGGGCGTGTGGAGCCGGGGTCCGGCCTTCCAGGACGTGCACCCGAGCAAGGCTCTCCAGCCCGGGCCCTGCCCACGCTGCCTGCCGAAGAGCCAGGAGCAGCTTCCCCAAAGCCTCTTCCCAGCCCCAACAGGCACAGAGCTGGGGAAGCCTTTCCCGTTCCCCGTCCCTGACCCGCCATGGGGTGAAACTTGTCTTCCCCCGGCTGCGTAGGGCTGAACACGCACGTCCCTGCAGTCGGGGTTCGGAGCCAGGAGCAGCAGCCTCTCCCAGCGGGGCTGCAGCCGACATATGTCAGTGAGTCACTCAGGCGCTTGCCAGACCATTAGACCATGAACACCTCAAAAAAACCCCAGACCCAAACAGCAAAACAAAACAAACCAGCACGGCCGAGTATCAGCTTCTAAAGAATAAAGAAGGGACACTACAATCCCAAACGGCATCAATGCTCCCAGCCAGCCTCCCCCTCCTCACAGGCCAAGCTATTTGTCTGGACTGGGAGGCAGCGTTTTATCACTTAGAGATTGCAAGTTCGATTGCAAAGTCTAGTCTGATGGCTGGCTGGATAATTTGTCTCTCAGCTCAGAGAGAAATGATGGAAGTCGATTTGACAGCTGCGAGGCTCCCCAAGGATTCCAGACCCAGAGTGCATAGAGCAGTGACAGACACGGCGATGCTCTGAATATCAATGAAGCTCTGCCTGGGAATAATGCTGAGGCAATACAAATTGCACATGTTCAGCTGGAAGGTTATCACTATCATTATAGTTATTAATTGTTATTATTACTTCTATTATTAAGACATAAGCCAAAAGCTCCTCCTGGTCTCATAGAAAACAGGCAAGTTCCCAGTTGTGACCCACACACTGCCCTCTGTATGTAAGCAGAGCTACACAGAGGTACAGCCCTGCGCCATAAAAAGCTACAAAGCTTCCTGGCAGTTAAGGATGGAGTAGGACTTGCTCTGAGGTCAGGGAAGAAATTAAGTCATTGGGACCCAACTTTTCCTGTGCCACCATGAGTGGAAACTCAGTTGCTTTGTCTTCTCAGGGTGCTGGGAGCTGCCCAGCAGATCTGTAAATGATTAGACAGGATGCAAGGCACGGGAGAGCAGAACCGAAGTGCAAGAGCGAAAGTATATGCAGCTCTCCTGGTGTGCATTCAGAGCAACGCCACAACTCTTCTGAGCTGGTAACTTACAGCGGGGTTGGGCCTTCCCTCTCTGTCAGAGTGCACTTTATTAGCTCAATACAACATACACCTCCCTACCAGTTGGTTTCTTGGGTGGGTGGCGATAAAACCCAACACCTGTATTCATAAGCAGCAGAAAAGGATGATCTCATGTGAAGACCTATTTAGATTCTTTGCTTATTCTATCTTTTTAGGCTTTCTTGGAAGTCTTGGGCAGCTGGCTCAAAGACCTTTCCAGGAGAAATCAAATGCAGTATTAAAAAAGAAAAAAGAGGGGGGAAGAAAAAACCTTGAAGCAAAAATGGCTTTTGTGCTCATATTCAAAACTGCTCTTTTTTTGCCAGTGGAGAGAGGAGAGGTCAATTAAAGCAATATACTGGAACCTGCTTACATAGCAAATCTATTCCTGAAAAAAACACCAGATTTACAAGGGAAGCCGAGCTCAGTGGCAACACTGTGGATTCAGTCAGAAGCAGCACAATTGTTTAGCTAAAACTATGGCAACTGTACAGATACTAACATGCAATCCTGCTTTATTAAATCAAACCTCTAGTGAATCTGTTATCACCATAGTAACACTGTAGTTATTACATGGAAACATGTTGAACTACAGTTTGATATTAGCATCTGGTTAGCATCTGCACAGTTTCTTATTCACATTACTAAAATTATAATCCAGGCAGAGAAAAACTTAAGTAAAACGACAGCTTTAAAGCCAAATCCTAGTCTCAGGTGCATTATATTTAACATACAGGTCCACGATACGTACCCTGTATCTGGATTTATAATTAGGGTCTCGGTGAGGTATTTAGAAGTTCGTTTATGTATCTCCTAGGATGCAAATGCACACACACTGTACATAATACCATAGTAATATCCACACCAAAAAAAAATGCAAAACCATATGATAATTACAACTGACCTTCCCACAAGTGCTCTGCAAAGCAACCTGGGTTTGCAGAGACTGCTTGGAACATTTCAAACCTCCAAGCAGTTTCAAACAGAGCTTGTTTTATTCTTATTTATTTTAAGCCACCTGCCACAACATTTTTCCTGTCTTCTTCCTCCCACATAAAGTGTGGCACTTTGTATTCAGGCCAGTGCCATTTTGTGAATAAAGTTGGGAGTTGTGCAATGTGAGAACAGCGATGGGTTTTGGGCCCAAAGAGCTGCACAGCGTCAGGAGGAGGAGCGGCTGAGTTATATCACTAGAAAGAGATATTCCTAGGTGTAAAAGAAATAGGGAAAAGGAAAAATAACGGCTTTCTTTTGGGCTAATAATAGATTGTGATAGGCTTTTTCCACTCCCCAGAAGGTTTTTTTTGAAAGCAGTTACATTTCCTTTGCCACTGAAGCCCACAGACTTCCAGTAATCAAATCTCTAGATAGAAGATGGAAGCTGGTAAATATTCTTCCAGGTAGTAAAACATAATTTCTTTTGTGTACAATGTAGCATATAAGAGAGATGAAATAGTGTTGCACATTATTCCTAATATGCCTGGGCAAAGTTTGCTGTGCTTTGTCATAGTAACCACAAAGATGGAAGAAACTCAGGCAGAGTACCTGGCAAGTGGCACAGGATTAACTACCTGGCTTTTAAAAGTGTTTATGTACCTAAACCTGTAGATAATACTTAGATTTTTCAAGAGCACACAGGTACCTGCTTACCACCAAACAACCCCCAACCAGCAGAGAGTAAGGCCAGATACCCCTGGTGGTCTCAAAAATACTGCTGCACAGAACTGCTTTGCTAAGAGGGACTAAAGGCTTCTCCCTAATCCAGCCCTATGCATTTGCCAAGCAGGGAACTATTTAAGCAAGCTTTTTGATGCTTTGATGATTATAGCTGCCCAAGGTTTCATCAGTTAATTGTTGAATATTGGTGGGGTTCGTTGTTTGGATCACCAGGGGAGACAAACCCCTGTCGGAGCTCACCCTGCTGCCAAGACCCTGAAACAGTATTCAGCTTCTCTCATTTTTGTCCTGCTGCCACAGAAGGTCTGAAGGAGCTTACAGCTGACAAGGAGACAGAAGAATACCTGAATCTGTGAAATATGTAGCCACAAAGCTTTCTGATCTTTCCAGAGGATGCCCACACACATAAACACAGCAAACAACATACTCATATCACCCAAAGCGTTGCAGCTACAGGGAGCTCAGAGGGGCCTTCTAAACTCATCTGTAACAGGTCTAGAGAGCATCTTCCAGGGCATTTAGTCCTGTTTTCTATGTAACCCAGGTCAAACTGTTCCACTGAGCAATTACTGCCACTCAAGAAGTTATTCCTCCCAGCTGTGTAACAGAACAAACAAGGCTGGTGTGAACCCCTGTGGGGGAGGAGTTTACATTGCTCAGCTGCCATCACAGGTGAAGCAATGCTGGCACCAGTTTGGGGGGAGATTCATAGTACTAATGCTTTATATACACTTAGTTTCTGCAGGTTAGGATAAAAAGCACTATTATGGCTCAGACTCCTGCCATGAATCAGAACTCAGTGCAACAGGCCCTACAGTAGCTCGATGGGAGCACAGGGCAGCATCCATTGCACACTGGGAGACTGAAACAGGACAATTTTGTTAAAAAAACCACAACCAGAGAGGGGCCCAGTACATAATTAGAAAGATAGTGTAACAAACAGCACCACTAACAACAACCAGGAAACAGATTAAAACCTGCAGCTTTTCTTGTGCTTTTAGTCACATGTCAGGTTTATAGACACTTTCTCTCCTTAAATATAGGTTCTGTAACTCCCTCCTGCCTCCCACATGAAGTAACAGGCTAAAGCTAGTTAGAGACAGGATCCTTCTCTTCATCAGATAAGGAGGAGAAGCAGCTTTAACAACTGCAACAGTTCCACCAGTAAAAAGCCAACATAAGAAACGGTCAGACCCCAAGCTTTACCTGGGGGCTCTTAGCCAACTCAAGCTCCACTTACCCAACACCCACAACCTCTCTGCAAGGAAACACATTATTCAGACTTACTATGAGGTGAACTAGGTGACATCAGTAACCTTCTAGGACTAATCCTGCCTGGCTTACTTCATGGTAAAGCTGAAGTGCTACACATTCCCTGGGCTTTTCTTCAGTATAGCTCACACCTGTTAGTTACTCTGAGGTTACTAAGAGAAGCCCAAGAAGGACCCACACCAAGCAGTCACACTTCAAAATCCCAGACTGGTTTGAGTGGGCAGGGACCTCAAAACCCCCCTGCCATGGGCAGGAACACACCCCCTCTCCCAGCCCAGGGTGCCCCAAACACCATCCAGCCTGACCTTGGACCCTGCCAGGGACCCAGGGGCAGTGCCAGCTTCTCCAGGCACCCTGTGCCAGGGCCTCCCCCCTCCCCAGGAAGGATTGCTTCCCAAGTAAAGAATTTCCCACCAAAAGCAAAGAAGCTACTTCATCCATACCTCTGCTTAAATACCCCCCATACCAGGACAGCTCTTTCACTGGGGTTTCTCTTGCTCTCTTCAGCTCACCTTTCAGAAGAAACGGCCGCTGCCAAATGGCAATTTCACAGGCACCTGTGAGAGAACTTAATGGGAACTAATTATCTATTGGTTGTCTGGGACCCGAGGAGTCACTGCAATTACTTCAGTCAAGGAACAACCTGGGGGAGGGCGTAGCTCCTTTTCAGAGAAAGGAACCAAGCTGCTCCCTGCAGGAAAAAGCTTAAAGAGATGGAACCTCTGGAATGCACATTAACTGCAAGTCAGTGTAGTCACTGCATCTGATGACTCGTTGTGACTGTTAACGATTGTGTCTCCAGCAGTAATCTGCATATGCTCATCAAAAAGAGGGCTTCTTGTGCTAGTTTTGATATGATCACTGAATTATTTGTTATCAACATGGACAAGGCAGATGCTGCTATGAAGGTTCCTACGCGAAGGGAGTGACAGACAACCATGCATAATCCTGGGCATGGCTCTAGTTGGGAATTAGTTATCTGCATGGAGAAAAAAGGAAAGGCAGAGGTGAGAGGTTAAAGGAAGAAGGAAGCTTAGCAGAAAAGGCTGTGATTTGGAAGAAATGGTGAGCCCAAAGCAGAAAGAATTCAATGAAAACTACAGAAAATTCTTTGGTGATTTATAACTGTAGAATTCTCATTCTATGAAATAATGATAACTGAAATTAAGTCCTCTTTCAACACTACAGGACATTTCTTTTGTGATGGAGATGAATCACCTAAGAACTGCAAGGAGGAGCATGAGCCTTAGTGAAATATTACTGTTTTAGCCAAGAGAGAGCAACATCAGCTTTGTAATACGTTTGCCTGCACAGCATAGGTGCATTTTAACCAGGTCTCCCAGGAGATTTGCCTAAGGCCAGGTTGCTGCTGTATAAAAAGAAAAGAAATATGTTTAAGTAAAAGCACAGGTAAATTTGGCTGGACTGCTGCCTAATGGGAGAAAGAAGGAACAATACACTTTTTTAAAAGCAACTTGCCAGAGGCTGGCTCCCCTCAGTCAGACTTCCCAGCAGCACACATGCTTGGGAAGATGCAAGCCAGGTATTTATTTTCAATTCTGTTGAAATGCAAATAAAAAAGATGACAACAGCCCTCCAGGAACTATAACTAACTAGCTCAGGACACAGCAAAAAACTTACAGAGGACACAAGTTTAGTAGCAGCCAAGGCAGAGGCTGTACGTGGATGGTATCAAGAAGGATGAATGCAATCTTTACACTTAGCAACTGCATTTTTAAACCAACTCATTTCTGAGTCCAGTGTCTGCAGAACCAAGCAGAAGACAACCAAAGGAGGAGACAGTGATGGTATTCAGTGATGGGGGAAATGCCAGTGAAAGGAATAGAACTGTGAATCCATTTTTAGGGCAGGAGTTGTGTTGCTGGAGGATGTCTGTCTGTGTTGATGATGGCTGGATGACAATGGGCCGGATTCTCTTCAGAAGAGAATCTGATTTCTCAGAAATGAGCAGTTGACAGCAAGTTCATGAAATCTTAATCCCAGCACAATACCTAAAGAAAACAGAGGGTCTTTCCCCCTTTCCTTCAAGTTTGGACAAAGTAATTCTCCACCAGCTGACAGTTAGTAAGGGGCAAGAGCCCCAAGGGATTCACTTAGCAAACAGACTTGGACTTTGTAGGTAGCTCTGCCAGTCTTGCTGGAGAAGAGCCTGTGTGCTTGTAACCCAAACCCAGGGCTGTGTGTCATGGTAGATGGCATTAGTAAAAATGTTTATCATGCCTTCTGTCTGTGTTGGGATATGTCCATTCAACTTGAGAAAACCTTTAGATAAAATCCACACTGAGCAAAGAACAATGAGGAGGAGGAGAAAAAGCCAATTTTTACAGCTTATATATGACTTTCCATAAAATCCACGGTTTTCCTTTCTGCATAATTTACACAAAGACCTGGGAGATGATAAATTAGGGGAAAGGGAATCAAAGAATATTTGCATAAAATGGAAACAGAAAAAAAAGAGAACTGTACAGAATACATTATATTCTACTCCAAGGAAATTCACAGACCTTTTTCTATCATCTTGGGAAGGAAGCCAAAAAAGACTGGAAATACAGAGAAAGCTTTAAACAATTGATCTTACTGGGAGGTTCCACTGGTACCTTTTATCCTCCTGGTATCCAGATGTTTCAGAAAACACCCAGAAGTGAAACACTTGTATGTTTCTAGGAAATGAAGTGGATAATTGTTCTGTTCTCTCCCTCCCAGCCTGCTCTTCAGCCTCCAGTACACACATGTCAGTTCTCTGCAGTGCTGTGGCCAGCCTGCCTCAGGCCTTTGACCTACACCTTACAAAAGCCCCAGAAAGGTGGATGAAGTTAGGAGTTGAAAAGGAGTGTCCTGAGGAGGAAGCTGCAAGGACATCTGGGTGGCACTCCTGAAAGCGAGTGGCTTGAGCCAGGGACTGCTGTGCTGCTGGGCACTGCTCTGGGTTCCAGAGAAGAGGTCACAGGGAGAGCGTTGTGCACTTTTAATGCCTTGAGCACAGCGATGCTGGAAGTGGCTGTGCTTTGGGGATGGCTGATGTCATGCCTTTACAGATTTAGACCCACTGCTTCAGTTCCACACGCAGCATTCCTGCTCCAGCTCTGCCCTGGGACAGCCAAGCACCGTGGCCCCAGCCCTACATGCAGCCCCAGTCGGTAAGGTATTACAAACCACCCCGAGATACTGCTGTAAGCACAGCTGCTGAGGGGTTGGCACTGCTCTGCCCGATTAGCTGCGAGCTGCTGTGCCTTCTCCAGACACATTTCAATGAAGAAAAATCCTCTGACAACCCCCGCCCCCTTCCAACATAAAAACTGGAGCATGCCTCTTTAAAACTAGCCTATTTAGGCCACAGATGCTAAATGAATTCAGCAGACAGACGGAGTAATGGAATGTCAGTGTTCCAGTCTGCTGCCTTGAAGCAATAGGGGTTTTTTTATTATTAATTTCTCCTCTCATTTTCCAGTGCTGCCTCTGGGCTCCATGCTTTAGATGCAGGATTCTTGTCAGTCTCACTAACCCAATTTGGAAATAATTAAATTTTAAAATATTAAAGGGATTATAAATACTTCCCACCCCACTTCCCCCGCCCCGTTCCCTTTTATGCTGTCCCTCTAAAACTGCTGAATTTTGCTTCAGGACTTAAAATGTGTTACTGCAGAATCTGATTTGTTACTGCAGTTTCCTTTGCAAAGGCTGGAGAATATCTGAAGGGAAAAAAGCCCAGAGTTAATTCCAGGAAAAGGTGCCCAGGAGCTTTATGAGATAAAGAGCTTTCTGCCATTCTGACATCCCAGACCCTGATCTCACTCCCATTTAAATGAATGTTAAGACTCTCAAAGACTTTTGTGTCACATACGAGTCCTCCTAAGGACACAGACAAGGATGTCGTTTATCACCAAATCACCAGGGCTGAGATCAGACAGTCCAACCGCCCTGCTCAGGCAGGGTCAGCCAGAATAGTTTGCTCAGCACCGTGTCCAGTCGTGTTCTGTGTATATTCAAGGATGGAGACCCCACACCCTGCCTGAGCAACCTGTTCCAGTGTTTGACCACCCTCATGGACAAGGGTTTTTCTTGTGTCTGGACTAAGCATAAGTCTGTTTCTTCCTTGTATGAGGGAGCCTGGACCTTGACACGTACTCCAGTGCTGAGCAGAGGGAAAGGATCACCTAGAACTGCTGGCAATGCTCCTCCTAATGTCACCCAGGATGGTACAGGCCTTCCTTCCCACGAGGGTGCATTGCTGGCTCATGGTCAGTTTGTTGTCCACTGGGACCCCAAGATTCTTCTCTGCAAAGCTGCTTTCCAGGCAGTCAGCCCAGAGCGTGTACTGGTGCCTGAGGTTACTCCTCCCAGGGTGGAAGCCTTTGCATTTCCTTTTGTTGACCTTCCTGAGGTTCTTCTGGTTGATGGACACTTGTGCAGGCTGATAGATTTTCAGGGCTGGGAAGAACAGTCTCTCTGGTGCAGCACATCACAGACATTAGCATTAGGTATTTTCTTCTTTTTATATATCCCACAGATAGATTGTAAAGGTATGTTTTACCAAGTCCTGCAAAGGGAGCTGGGTTATTCTGATTATGTGCTTCCTGCTCTGATTACTGATTTTAAAAGATAGTTCTCAGGTTTAGGAAGGCAAAGTCCCAGTATGAGACTCACAATCAAGGAAGGTTTCCTAACTCTCAGGCCTGCCCTTCTGTGGGTCCAACATGCAGCTGTGATTGTAAAGCTACATCTGGAACAGAGCCTGCAATGAGACCATTACCAACTCGTTTGTGCCATCTTTGTCCCACATTTCCATCTTGAAAGCATTCTGTTGAGCTTCAGATCTTTCTGGGTCACCAGTGGTTTGTTTCAGCAACTGTACTCCAGACCACACGGAGATCCAGCCACTCTTCTTCGTTTATGGCTTTGATTTCCTGTATATTCTCATTGATTGTGTTTCCCAGGTCACACCATGTCTTGGTGGAAAATAAAGAGTGGGGGAAACAAAGGGAATCCAGTGTGTCACATGTATCATGTGTAGCACATAAGGTTAACCAGAGCATGTCTCAGAACTCAGCCTTACTGAAAATGCCTGGAGAGGAGTCAGTGGAATCCAATGTAACCTGCGTTTGTCTAATGATTTAGTTGCAAAATCCTGAGACCATTGAGGAAAAAACCAAACAGGTAAGGACAATGGCTTTCTCCAAAGACTCTAGGGACATACTAAAGAGGGCAGATTTGTGGTGTTTCATATCCCAAAAATGAAGTAATAGAATGAGGAAACAGTTTTACATGGAGCATGGGGAGGGCTTAGTGACCTGGGTGCTTCAGACAAGATACCGGTCAAGATGCCACTGAGAATCAAAACCTATAAAGATGTTACATGATAGTTTTATCTGAACCTGAGAGGCGTTTGGTTTGGGCTCCAGAACTCGGAAGAATATAGTTCTGTTCCTCATTCAAGCAAAGTCACTGCAACTAAGGGGAAGTAACATCATAGTAAGAACTGGAAATATTTTCTATCCAGCATTCCTGAATCTCTGTAAGTCTGTTTACCTTTCATAAAGTAACTGTTGTGGTGTGAGAGGATACAAAGATATGTCTTTTTATTACTTGAACTTCTCACAGAATCAGCGACTGTATATGAATCACCCCCTGTACTGAATATTTGGGTCAGGGGAAAGCATGCAAACTGACAGTGTAGTATGTAATGTTAAGGGTGTTCTATCAGTTTCTCTGTGACATGGTTTTCTCAGGGGTACTTCTAATGAGTAGATCTTCCACCATTGTTTATTGTTTTTCAAGAATCAGCATGCTTGGATGTTAAGCAAAGTGGCTTTTTAATCAGTGGAAATCCTCTGCATTTCGCAGAATAATTTGCTGGTGTGATTTCAGGGAGAAACCAGCCTCAGTTAGAGTGGAAATGAAGAGAGCAGCAGTGGCAGCATCAAAAGGACAGGAAGAGTACTCTTGCATTATTGTAGGATTACGCAGTTGTAAAAGCATGAGCTAGTCTGTCTGGAAATAAAGGAACTCCTAGCTCAGAGTCCCTGGTGAGGCGTAGGAGAGATACCCATTTTTTCTGCACCAGGCAAAGAAGGGATCCATAATACAGTGAGCTATACTTGGGTTGGTGAAAAAAGCTTTTAAAAGCTAGCAAGTGATGCCATACGTTTTCATTATGGAGCATGCTATGCAAAGATCTGGGTAGTCAGCTCCCACCAACCATCTGGAGAGAGAAGTCACTCAATTTTAAGTGCTGAACCTGCTGTGGTAGACAATCGGTGCCAGTGAACCACTCACTACTCTCC
This sequence comes from Laterallus jamaicensis coturniculus, assembly GCA_022605575.1. NCBI lineage: Eukaryota > Metazoa > Chordata > Aves > Gruiformes > Rallidae > Laterallus > Laterallus jamaicensis. The sequence continues at coordinate 963,730 of JAKCOX010000081.1, forward strand.
CCCTGTCTGTTTTCCTGCCTTTTGCTGCAATAGAGCCTTAAAATAAAATAATCTGGCTACCACTTTCCAAACACCCCGCTTCCCAACACCCCAGCTTCCATCTGCAGAGTGCACTTCATTCATTGGACAAAGTGGGCCACTTCCACACAAGAAGCCACACTGAAGGGCTGACCAAAAGGGAAATGCTACAGAAAGGAAATAACAGGAGAAAATTGCTGCTTCTTTACCGAGCTCCTCACGGCCCCGTGTTAAACCCTAATTTCTGTTTTATGTCTCCCCAATTCCTCCCCAGTGCTTAATGTCTCTTTTGACTCCTGTTAAAAGCTTCCTGGGGCTGAGATCTCAGGAATCCAGCAAGCTCACTGGGTTTGCCTTATGAAAAGTGACTTTAAGTGCCAGGGAGGCTTTAGCAGCTTTGAAATAAAAGGAACTTTCAACCATGTTGCCATAAATCGCTTTGTTGCCTGTAGTCAGCAAGAATCAGTTTGAAGACTTCTGGAGCCTGAGGGTATCAATTGCTTTGTTTTTTCCCCTCTATCAAATCTATCCTCCAGTGACTTGTGTTACACTGCACGCTGCTCTGGGATGCTCAGCAGATGCTAAATGGGGCACAAGAGACATATCAAGCCCCTTGGCATGTATATATTTTTAAATCAAATAGGCAGACATAGGGGAAAGAATCTGTGATGGTGAATCAAATGTTCCTGGCTTGCTCTGTTCTACAGTCATCCTGTCTCCCCGTAGGACTAGACAGTGACGCAGTGACTAAAGGCTAAAAGCTTGGGATGGAGTGCTGGAAGCCTCACCCAGGTAAGTACCAGTTCCAGTGGGCTCACTAGGACAGCTTAGCATTACAGCAGGTCATTTCAGGGATGAAGAACATTGTAGGGAGCAGTAATCTAATGAGAATAGAGTACAGATGCCATCACTTCGAGAAAGAACTTGGTGCACATCAGCTGTGAAGAAAAGACAAGTAGGATATGGAGTCCCATTCCCACAATAGGAGCTCCTAAACAGAAGAAGGAATACTGAACAATTTAGTAACATGGGGGTGTCCCTGCTTTCTCTACTAATCAGTAAGGTAAAAACCTTGCCACATAAAGGGGGCAACTGCTGACTTACTCTCTGTTGGACTTGCCTGCATGCAGAAATTGCACAGAATTAACCTAAGTTAGATAGGGACACTGGTACCAGTCTTCTATCTGAACCTTTTTCTAAAAAGCAAATAGGAAAAAGGTGAAGGAAGATGATCTTGCTTTATTTTAACAATTGAGTGGCTACCTGAACACCTATATAAAGGTAGAAGAATAAAGTCTATTGGGAAGAACCTTTGCTATAAGTGAAACTTGTGAAAAAGAAGCTGATGTAACAGAAACATAAGTAATTAAGAATGTGTATAGATGCCATATTTGCTGTAAATTATCTCCTCTGGAGAATGTTGTATGGACAAGCTGAAGTATTCCAAAAGCATAATGTTTTTTAGATCTGGATCTCTGCTGCTGAAGCAGGAGAGCTGCTTAGCAAAGCACAGCAAAGGCCAGTGACTTCAGCACAAATGCAGCAGCTGGGAGAGCTGCTTTCACTCTCCTTTGTCAACACAGATCTTCCATATGAACTCTGCCAACTGATGTAGCTTTCCAGGGTGTCATATTCCTATCTAAAATGCTGAAAGAACAATTCTCTCCTGTTTAACAAGGATAAGGAGTGGATAAATACATTAGGGATTGTGAGACGCTCAGGCACTATGGTGATGTGGATCAGGACAGCCCCTGACATGGGCTGGGAGTGTTCCTTGCTGGAGAGCATGTGCTGAAGAAATGGTACAATAAGGTTATTGGAGTCCAGCTCTAATGCCACCAAAGAGAACGTGCTTGCTGGCAGTCTCAGAAGTCCGATTTCACATGCCAAAAGTTTTTAATAACTGATTAATATTTTTTGTTCTGGAGCTTGAATTCAATAGAGGTCACAGGTATCACACTGCCAGAACTAACAGCTGATTCCACTGCCACTATGCAAATGAACCCAGGGACAAATGATTTGCCCATGACACCAGTACAGCTCTGGGAAACAGCTACCCTAAAAGACCAGCTCTTAGCAAATCAATTCCTGCTCAGAACAACTTGATGGCTGTTGTTCCTTTCTCACTTCCGTTGCACCGGCACAGAAGGGCATCAGCTTGCCTGTGTGCTGGGTAAGTTACTGCCTGGCAGCAGTGAGCAGACAGGCCCGGCTTGCTGCTGCTGCTGCAGTGCCTGGCTGGCTCCACGGCTCAGAAACATGTGCACCTCCTATTAATAAACCAGTGTGCACTGGTGGAGCGATGCCAAATTGCTCGTCTTTGTGTTTCCTAATTTCTCCTGTAGCCCTTGCCCTCCGAACAGGAACAAAGATCTCCCCTGCCTGGCGTGGCTGCGGAAAGGGGCCGTTAATTACGCGGCACGTCACTTTGATGAAGGCAGCACGCTGGGAAGCAAACCAGCCTCTTGCATGACCACTTACCCAGCCCTTCCTCTTCCTCCCTCTTCCTCTTCCCCCACAGCAGAGATGCTGAGTTCACTGGCCCAGGTACACACACGCAGGAAACAACTGCAGCCAGTGTCTCAGACAGCAGCCGTCGGGAGGTCTCCGTAGGATTAGGCTTGGTTTCTGTGCGGAACAGGAATGAGACAAGAGGACAGACAGAGGTGCTGGTTTCCGGTAGAAATGTACAGCAGCAGCTGCCTGTAGCCCCATGAGTGCAGGGCCAGGCGTCTGCCCAGGAAAAGGAGCTGAAATTAAAGTGTGGGATCCATGCTGCTGTCACGTACCCTGTTCTGGACACTGGACCTTGTACCCTTCAGAACATGGAAAGTTTAAGTGGAAAGAGAAACTCTGAAAAGTTTACAGGAAACGGGATGTTTAGTGTTTAGGGAGGAATGAGCTGGGAAAATCCAGAAACTGCAAGTCATGGACAATTAAAACCTTATTTAGCCTTTCCTCAGTGTTTGCTCAGGCAAACTTCCCAGAGAAGTCAAAGCGAATCTGCCTTCGTAAGGGAAGAACTGTACCTTGGGGAAAGGGTGACACTACCTTTTTGCAGGGAATTTTCCTAGAGGAGAAAAGCACACTGTAAATATAATTACAGTGTTGTCCTGAGAGGTTATTGTGTGTTCGGCAGAGAGAGAAACGGAGTGACTCCCCCAAGGCCCCACAAAAAGCTAGATGTCCGAACACCCCCCCCTGCATGTTAGCTAGCAGTGAAACCTTTCTTTCCTCACTGTGAACAACAGAAGCTTCACTGCTTTGGTGTTTGCATCTGATGGTGGAAAAGCAAATCTCATTGTCCAGGAACTGTGTGTTAATTCCTTTAAGGAGGAAATGTGACAGAAACCAAGCAGTTAGAACAACCAAACAGGGTCCCTGCCATCTGTATATAACCAGCTAAACAAAATTCAGCTTTTAATTTGTAATCCTGGATTAGCCCTGGCAAATTCTGATCATCCTAAGGAGGGTGATGCAGCTACCCGAGTGATCCCAGCACACTGTACCTTCCTCAGACAAGCTAGCTGTCCATAGAGGAACTACAGCACAGCAGCAGATGATGTAAAACTTCAGCACCTGTAAACTTTACAAAATAAATGAAAAGCCAGTTCAGATAAAGATCCTACAGTACTAGATCATGGTGATATTAAGTGACATTTAACTGTGTGGTTCTCGTTTAGATCCAGCATATGAAACACTGTACCAACACAAGAAAATGAAGTCCAGATAGAAACAAGGAGGCCAAAAATGCAGGGTCCTAGAAAGTGTAAGTACCTCTCTGCAATAAAACCAATTACAGAGAGGAACTCCAGGAGTGATTACGAGATCCTGAGTGTATATCAGAGCTGGATTTTGTGTTGATAGCACACAGTCTGTCAAGGGCACAAGGACACAAGGAAGTATTGGTAGACTTCTCTAGTAGTTTGTGGTAAGCTTCTTATTAATCAGTTACAGAATTAGGGCTCAATGAGCTAAGTGGTCCTCAAAGAGTTATGGACCCGAGAGCTAGCACAAGGATGCAATCAGTGATCGTGGTGAATCTCACCCACAGTGTCAGCCCTGCAGGGTGGTTCGCCTCCTGCCAGCAGCCGTCAGACATGGCGATTCACTTGCAGGAGCCTGCAGAGCCTTGGGGTCCAGCCATGGCAGTTGATGGGGGCTCTGAGAGCAAAAAATGCCCAGTGCAGCCTGCGTTACAGTCTCATTTCCCCCCTCAGTTGACAGAAGCATCAAGTGCACTTGTGCTCTGAGGTCTGTCCTATATAAATATCCCCAGGAAATAAATAAATGCCAGTGCACTTGTGCATTTCCCTCAGATATTCTTCTCCCCAGCTGCTGTGCTGACAGTACTTACCAGGAATCAGGCATTTCATTCTGGCTCACTGTTCTGCCAGAGGGAGATGGGAACAGGATGCTCCTGAGGCAGGGAAGGGGAGGGTAGCAACTCACTTACCAGAATATTGGTCTATTTATTTATAGATACACACACACACACAAAAACCTGTGCAGAAAACTGGAAACTACTTTGCTCTCACCCTGCAACTGAAAGGGAGGGTGGACTATACATGCAAGAGAACTGGGTTCCTGTGCTGCAGCAGCCACTGCTCATCAGTTCAGCACAAAGTCTTTTAACCTGGAAAGCCAACAGTTTCCTTGTCCAGTTAAGCCTTCCACACGCTGACAGCCCCGGATTCTGCCTGGCTTCGTGTCTGCAGGTGGGGCTGAGACAAGAAGAAGCCCAGCCAGTGAGACTATTCTGTCATGGCTGCCTGACAGTGGATCACAGATGACCCTGAGATGCATAGCATTTCCTGGAACAGCCCTACTCTTTGCTGGAGACCATCTCTGGGCAGAAATGAAGCCACATCCCAACAAGGTCTCACACCAGTTTGGGTGTGAAATGCAAGCAGGGCAAACACTCTCTCCTGGGTACAGTATGCAGGGTATGTAAACTCGGGGAGCACAGCCAGGTTTTGGGGACAGTTCTCTAACAGGAGACAGATCTTCTCCATTTAGCTCCCCATTAATTACTGTCAGGTCATCTGGTTAACTCTCTAATAACAACAGACACACACTGTTAATTTCTATGGCAATCTGGATTCTGCTGTTGACATCAGGTTCACTTGCCAGTGGTTATGACTCCCCACGGCCCTCAGACTCGGCCGGATTGCATTTAGCTGGGATGCATTCCATCAATCAGGATCCATGGACACTGCCCCATGCAATAGCCACCCACGCCCATTTGTAGCCGGGGTCAGTGCTCTGTACCACCCACATCCTGCCTTGTTGCAAAACTTCAGTGGATGACAAGCTGGCATCAGTTCCACTACCGAGTTACACATGGCACATCACTGCTGTGTTTGTGAAGCTTTCTCAGTTCTGTCTGTGAGATACAGGAGGTATCACAATGAAATGGTGCAGTTGTCAGTTTGGCCACTGGACTGTGATTTCATTTTGGTGGCACCCATGAATTCTGTGGTGTGGTCCTGGTATAATACACCATTGTATAATCACACTGTCTAGACCAGGAATCACTGCATCTCAGTGGATCTGGCAGGTTTTGTTCAGAACACGTCTAAGGTGCAGAAGGGCAGGAAATACTCCAACCTGGGATGAAGGCTGAAAACAGCTGGACAAGAGGACTCAGGTCACTGGGAAGACCAGGATGGGAACAGCAGATGGTCAGATCTGTGATGCAAACAGAGCAGCATCTGCGTACGAGTGTGGGCATGCGGGGCCATTGCAGGTCAAAATCTGTGTGCACTGCTAAAGTGCTGCATGTGTGAGTTAAGGCAGATTTTAAAGGGTGTAATAAGGACCAGAAGTGTTTCAGAAGAATTGTGTGGTAGCTCAAAATGGATATAGGAGTTTTTAGCATACTTGATTAGGACTTGATGGAACCAGCCCACATATCCTGCATCTCCCTCTTGCTGGGGAGCATCCTCTCTGATATGATACACACCGATACGACTTCCCTGACCTGACATTATAATTTTTGGCAGAAGATCCCACTCTGATGCCTGAAGTGCAGCATGAGATTCCCTTTCCTCTTTTCACTGCCCTTTCACTCTGAGCCCAGCCATGTCCTTCTCATTCAAGGACTGACCCCAGCTCAAAGACTGACTGCTGGCATGAGAAAAGCGCTTGGTTGCTGACCTCTCCCTCCTCCCCAGCCTGTCTTTACGTGGGGATCTATGTGTTTTGCCTGGTGCTAATGAGCTGGCCTGTGTTATCTCTAATGTCATTTTAAAATTAAATTAACCCCAGACTGTGGGTGTGTGTTTGCATGGCGATAGTAATACGTTGGGAAGGAGGATGCCTTGGGCGCACACATGAAACCTGCAAAGCTTCTCTGTCGGCTTTGGCTGCTGTGCTGACTGGCACCACCCCAGGGGAGAGTATGCCCATGCATCACAAATTTGCTTTTTGGTTCCCCTTCCACCCACCCCTGAGCTGAGCTCTCTGCCAACTCAGCTTCTGTATAAATCAAAGGGAAATATTCTCCCCCTCCTGTTTTTCCCTTTTCCTGAACAGATTGGATGGCATTATGTGCAGCTGAGCTTGGGCGGGGGAGGAGGGACAGGAGGAGTGATGGGGAGAAGAGATGGGTTGAGAAAAACCGCTTGCAGTCCATCAGAGGGGGAAAACAGCCTCCAGCTACAAGTCACCAGCACTGCACACACATGCTGATTTACTGGGGAAACCCAGAGCGCTTTAATATTTAAAAATAAAATAGGGAGGCAGGAAAAAAGAATTAGAAGGGAAAGGCTGTTATCCCTATTGATGGAGCAATGAGAGCGACATCATCGGGTTGTGATGGAGAGGCTGGATGTCAGAAGACCTTCTCAAGCTGCCTGATGTATTGGGGGTGCTCAGGTGGGAATTTAGAGAGCACATCCAATCTCACAGAACTGAGTCCACACGCAGGCTGCAAGGAATAATCTCAATTGTTCTGTAGAAAGGCTCCTAGCTGCCTTTCATGAAGTGAAAAGCATCCTTTACCCTCTCCAGCCAAGTTGTTCACCACGCTGTGTGGTTTCCCATCATTACTGAGGGGATCACTAGGTGAGAAAGAGGGCAAAAGAAAGGGAAAGGGAAAGGGAGAACGAGGATGAGAGAAGGGGGGCAGAGAAAAAAGGGGGAAGAGGACAGAAGAAGGAGGAGGAAAGGGGAACAAAGAGGAGTAGGAGGGGGGGAGAGGGAGAGAAAGAGGAGGGAAAGGAGAGAAAAGAGGGGAAAGGGAGGAAGAGAGCGAGAGAGACAGAGAGGAAAGGAGGGGTATGAGCCAAATGCATGGCATTCAAAAGAAGCAGCTTTCAAAAGCTTTGGCTGGGATGCAGATTTGCAGAATCTCTGGACCCGTAATTCCCTGGCATACAAAGCTTGCTGGAGGCATCAATGTGCCCAAAAGGGGCTTGCAGAATAAACAACAGATAAAAAACCCAACACCCACAACAAGCCTATGAATTAAAAATGAAGGCAAGGGAAACAGCTGTACTTCCAAGCTGCAGGTGACCTCATTGTGGGAGCTGCGCCACAGCAAGGCATGATCATGTCCAGGAGTTGGAAATAATAGGTATGGGCAAGAATAGCTGGGAGGGAGAATAAATTCCATATCTATAGTAAAGAGTAGGTAATTGCCCATCCCTCCTGCCAGCTGTATTTTAATCCAGAACTAAATTACTCTGAATATTCTTATAAATGTTTATGTTACAGCATCTCCTAAAACCTCAGCTGACACTAAAAAAATCCCACTCTCCCTTAAGTTAAACCTGCCAGAAGGATGATGATCCACCAAGATCTGCCCAAGCCCACAGAGCCTGTGACAGTGTCAGGAAGAGTCCTGCTTTCTTCAACCTCAGCCTTGTGCCTCAAGCAAACAGCTACTGCCTCCCAGTTTTTAGATGATTACCTAAATGAGCAGAGGTTGCACGTGAGAACTGAAGAAGACCCCTTCAGATGTGGTTCTCCACTTAATAATTATCCTCAACTTTGATTACTTTGTACAACAGCAGAGTAGCATCCTGTCCCATCTGGTAATTCAAAATAAGGTGACTATTGGCTTCTCTGAGTCAGGGGGTAGGACCTTTGGCAGCATTTCTTTGGCAAAAGCAGAAGGTGGACACAGGTGTGATACAGTTGTCTGCCAGCAAATTGGAATTTTTCACTCACCATTTTCACTGGTATCATTACACAACTGATCATTGAGGGTGAAAAAGGATGGAAAATGAAGTGAAGAGCCATGTGAAGAGCTCTGGAGAAAGAGGGTGAAGGAATGTGCTGTCTATAAAGACCCTATCATGTTCCAAAAGTTAAACTCCAGTACTGAGGTTTGAGATAACAATTAACAGGTAGGAAAGTCCTGAAATGTTTCAGAAAGGGGGACTGCTGAAACCAGAAGGAATTTTCTTGGGTTTAAATCACAGTTTTCCTGAGTTGCTGGATACAGAAGACTGTCCTTCAGATGCTGGGGAAAAGGGCAAACAGAGCAGATCTGTTCCTGAAGCAGCTCTCTGCAAGCAAGATGCCGTCTCTTTTCAGAAGCCACTAAATGCCAGGTCAGACCGGTCTGTTCGACTCAGCTGGAGCTGGTAAGTGAGCTCAGGGGATGTCCTGATAACGCTCTTGGTTTTCCTGATGCAAGAAAAAGGATCTCAAAGCACCACTCCTTCTGGAAGAGTTCTGGTTCCTAAGGAATCTCTTGCTGGGAAAGTGTTTTTCCTTTATGAATACTGTGTATTAACATTGCTGTATTTAGGAGGTAGATCTTCCTCCCAGCGTAACTTTGTCACTTCGGATTCCTACTCCCTGCAGAGGAGTGTAAGGGTGTACTAGGCTCCATATTGCTGGTGCTTTGCCTTTTAGCAGGTGGAAGAGGAAAGCAGAGCACCCTTGGGACTGGTTTCCCACCAAGAAGAGTACAACAGGAATGCGATATGCTACTAAGATGTCAAAGAAGTCTCAGGGGGACAAAAAACTAACATGCTTCAGTGGACTTCCTTCCTACAAGGCTTAAGAACTTTCCCTCCTCCCCAATGCCAACGATAACTCATGTGCTGTTGAACTGGAGGACCCAAACCAAAATGTTTGAAATTTCCACTCCAAGGACTCCAAAACATTTTACCAACTGCTGGCCCCACCCTGAGAGACAGCCTGGGACATGGTATGAGAAGCACTGCGTCTCCGTAGCTGGAGATGGCAGACAGCAGTGGTAAGGTCTGGAATTTCAGAGTGTTCATCTTCTTCTGTCAGTTACTATGAAAGGAAACGACTCCACAATGAACTAGGATGTATCAAGTGTAGTGGCCTACAGCACTTCTAGGTGTCTGTGCTGCAGAGATATCTGTGGAGATACTCATGGCAACTGATGGTATAACGTGACCAGACCTACGGCAGGAAATTCCCAACTGTCTTCTTTCTGCTAGATCCAGGAATGCCTCAAAGTGCACAAACATTCAATACTCACCATCTTCCCCAACACATACTATGTCACGACCATCTCTGGAACAAAATCAAGCAGGTTTTGAGAAAGCACGTTGCTTTACTAAAGCTGCAGAGCAATGGAGGATCAGAGTCTGCTCAGTTTTTAGAGAAGAAAATGACAAAGAATAATAAACCCACATGGGAATACGAAACAAAAGCAGTCATTAAAAATCGCTTCTGAATTGGTAGGTTTTTTGTTAGAGAGAGATAATTCCAGAGCTATTTGAGAAAAATCAATTCCAACTGCAGCTCTTGTTTGTTGTGCAGAGAATGGGAATAGCTCCGGCTGCGAAGGGGCCCGGATGCCTTCAGAAAATGACCGTACGTCTGCACTGCAAGGCACGTCCCAGTTTGTCACAGGGGCATTAAAAATAGTCAGAGATCATGTACCACCAAGCAACAGTAATTTGCTGCTACCAAAATAGTTTACAGTATTTAAAAAAAGCTTAATCTAGAGATAGTTCTCTTGGCAGCAAAAATCTTTCTTGTGCCAAGAGAAAAATAATTTGCATCCCTGGTGTCAATGGTAATACTACCATGTTGCCTTAACGCTCTGGGAGATGCAGCCAGCTCAGCACTGCTTTCAGAGAGAAAATCTCTGAAAATACCACGGAGAAGAAAAGAAACTCACATTGCAGTTGCATCAGTAATGGATCTGACATCAGCAGGTGATGAATCATTCTCTAGTCGAAGCATTTATCTAATGAAACATAACCCCAGTGTTTGGGATGGGGGTTCGTTTTCTTCATGTCAATCTGTTGTTACCAACCCTCAAAGAGTTAAGTTTGCAAGAATACGGTTGCCTTGGTGTTATGCTCTCAGCTGTGATCAGCAATATGTAACAAAAATCCAGTACTTAAGTGGATTTTTAAAAAAGTATTCCCCACTGTAAATGTGTAATTAATTAGCCTTCCCCTTCCCCCTCTGCTCACACATTCAGACCCGTAGGGACCTTCCCCTTTTCTTCCTATCAAATTCAGACAGTGACTAGGAACTGAATTATTCATTCAGCTGTAGGTGTAACACATCCATTTAAGTGAGTTAAAGTTTAAGCAGCCTTGCTGCAGTTCAGTAATGGGGAAAAAAAAAGTTTGAAGAGAAAAGTAGAGCCCAGCAGGAATTTGGAAAGTCCTTTCTTCTTAAACCACTTGTTTGATTACACAAACGATGCAGGTTTTTTGTGAATCAACCTACTTGAATGAAAAGGGAGGGTTTGTGAGAATGGCACATAAACAAGAGCACCTGTCACTCAGGGAGAAAATACCACGACTGTGAGCGTCAGTTGAGGCTTTTGTTCCAATATGTCTCGCTCAATATTCTCTGCCTGACAGTTAATTTTATGCACGCTTTGCTGGGAATACACAGCAAGTGAGTTTCATCCTGACAATCATATGAAGATACCTGTTTAGTTCCTCATTAGCATTGTATCAGAGAGCCTCACGCTGAAAATTATGTACAGCCAGTCAAAGAACAAATTAACTGTAATTAGCAACACTTTGTAGCACTCCTGATTAGATCTCAAACTGCTTCAAAGTCTTCAATTTTCTGAACATTGATGTGACATAAGGCAGCACCGTTACCCCTGCTTTAAAGCTGCTGAGTACCGTCCCTGAAGGTGTTTAATTTGGGGCAGCTTGGGGCAGTTCCCTCACAGCCCTGGCAGGTGGGGTGCTGGGAGAAAGGGCACACCCCATCTGTATCCCTGCCCTCACCGAGGAGCCATGGAGAGGAACCACAACGTACCTCCCATTCTACAGTTGAGGTCAACTGCTGGTTCTCCTCAAGGTAACACCAGAGGTCGGGATAGAAAAGAGAAGCCAGGTCCAACCTGGAGCCCAGTGCTGTGATCACAGGTCACAGGCTGTGTGTTAGAGGTGCTTGGATGCAGCGAGATGTGTGTCAGCTCGAAGGAATTCAAGTAGTGAATACAAATGCTGAAGATTGTGATTACATGAAGTACCGTGTTGCCAGTACTTACAATTTTATTAGCAATACCATAATATGTGCTATTTCTCTTGAAGATGCAGCTGCTTGAATGTCATCTGAATACCTCAGCCTTTATGAAAAAGTGTTCTATTTTTAAAGTCATAATTATGCCACTCATGATTTTGAAGTACCGGCTTATGCCTTTATTAGTATAAGATTGGCAATACTGAACTTAAAAAAAGCCCAAATCCTGAAATACCTGAAGGTATTTTAAGCAAAGGGAAGCTTGAAAGAAATGGGTGACAGGCTTCTCCCCCGAATTCCTGCACCACAGAGCCCACAGTGCACAGGTCAAGGGATGGAGCCACCCCCTCTCGCAAGCAACGGCATGTAAAGAGAAGTAGTTCCATGTGATGCCTATTACTTTGGGCTACTTTAAGTTAAGCAGCTACAGAAGGCTACCCCAAGAAAGTCCTCTGGGCTCTACAACCTTTGTTTCCTACCAACTGCAAATACATTGCTTCCAAGGACTGTATTCCCCCCATTGTTAGGAGGTTGTGCCAGCCAGGAGCTGATACAACATGGAACTGTGCACAGTCCCGTTTCCCATCGCTGCAGCTACCTCTAGGATTCTACCCTGCGATGGGTTCTGCCCACACACACTTCATCATGGAACCAAGTCTTTTATTTCTGCAACTCTTTTTTGATCCAGATTTGAGTGGCATCATCTTCTTGATTAGAAGCCCCACTTGCTTCGAGCGGAGTTTTCCTGATAGTTTTCTTTCTATGAATTGCTCCATCAAAGGACTGTCATAACAGACTGTTTGCCAATTTGAAATCCAACAGTTTGTCTGGTGTAAGTGTTAAAAATGTTGTCTTGGCAGTTGGGGCTTTTTGGTGGGGTTTTTTTTTTCTTTTTTTTGCATTAAGTGACTTGATTTTTTTCTGTTTGCTTCTACAGTATGTCAAGGAAACAGGATCATTTTGGTTATCAAATCTGCCTTTTTCCTTTCACTTCAACTAGAACTCAACCCTTAACTTATACATTCAGAGACTGATTTCACTTTACCTATATAAACTCAGCAAAACTCAGCATGTTTTTTTTCTGAAACTTGTAGGCATCACTGTTAAACTACAGTGAATCGTTTTAAAGTGGGTTTAAAACCAAAAGCAAGATAAACACGTGTTTTATTTACCGAGAATGAAAGATTCGAGGCTGAGAGTTCCCCATGACTCTAGTCTGTGAGATAAGGCTCCTCTGGGATGACTCAAGTCAGGTTCTTTTAAATGATCTTGTACCAGTTACCTTTTCAGTCACTGCAATCATTAAATGACTAAAGCTTTGCAGTCTACTTAAGATGCAAGAATCCTCACTTCGTAGTCTCTAAGCCCTCTAAAACCCAATGAACTTCCTTTCTCGGATGGCTCAGCCCTTTCCTAACTAAACCAGTGCTTGATTCACAATTCCACCTGCACTCCTGGTGAAAGAGTCCCACGTGGACATGGGTGGTACCAAATGAGAGGTTAATATGCTGTGAATGTCATGAAATTCCCAGTTTGTGCAGTACCTAAGAAAATACCAGATGGACTACAATAGAAAAGCAGCAACCGTTCAAGGTTAGTAACTGGAATTCACCCCCTGCTAATAAGGAGGAAAAAATACTTTGCAATCACTTGCAAAGGTCGAGTAACTCCACATCCAGAAGGTGTTTATGGGAGAACAAAGCCAAAGGATACCTCTCCAGGCTGCCACACTCAGAACAGGAACTTCAGGAGATACTCCAGGACAAAAAGTTCAGAAACCCTGACTACTGAGAACTTCAAATCCTTCCAGTAAGGACAGATGAAAGAATTAGCTTTTAATGCCCTAAGCTTTCAAAAGGAGAGAGTCACAGAACCCCTGGTTTTAGTGACCCATTTTTATCAGGCCTCCCTATTTTCTCCTGCCCAGAGCGTGACAACTCATCTGAAGCCATTAGTGTGCCTGTGAACTGCACGCTGTGTTTCCAGGAGAAAAGCTTGCCTATTTGTTCGAAGAAGCAATATGGGACAACAGCAATTCTCCTAAAGCATGAGCAGAGCATAGATCTGAAGGAGAAAAATGCTAACCCTGCATTACCAGAGACCAAGAGTGCCAGAGAGCAATGTGGGATGCTGCTCCCCGCAGGATTCTAAGCCAAGTTCAACCGTGCAAGGACACAGCTTAGGTGGTCTGTCTGGGCTGTGAGGGGTGTGGGGGAGGCCCCAGGGGAACTGGGCAGGGGCTGCCACTTGGGGCCTGGTGAAGAGTTTCAGAGCTCTGCATGTACCTGTGTCATCTGGCACCACGTCTTACAGAGTTTATCCCCCCTTGACAAGGACAGTTGCAACCCTGTCAATCATCCAGTTGTATCAGTGTAAAACTCATGGGAGTGAAGTAAGAATGGGGCCTCCAGAGACTATGCAAAGTAGGTACACAGCACTGACAGAAGGGGATTCTCAGGTCCCGGGGCGCAGCGTGGGTGGCTCCAGCACCGGGTACACAGCAGCACAGCGTTACAAGGCTGCGTGCGCGCACGTGTACCTGTACAGACCAGCATCTGTGAAGGGTGTGGGCAGGAATTCACTGCATACTTTACAGAAGTCCTGATTTCAACGCTTACTGAAAGAAGGTGCCTGTTTCCACTCCAGAAAGCACATGCCTTCCCTCTCCCCCCACCCCGAGCTGTGGTGGCTGCACTCTCACCGGCTGGCAGCGCTCCGAACGGTGACGCTGTCATTCTTTCTACAGTGGGCTCTGTGTGTGCTATTTCTTTTTAAATGATTCATGACTCCCACTTCTCACTTCATCTGCCTTTGTTTTCCTCTGCAGCGCAATGTGTCTGATACATGGCAAAACGTGCTGCGCTAACGCCAGCACTGTGAATGGTTGCACATTAATGTCAAGGTAACGACGTCTGCAGATAGAGCACAGTGATGTAAATGGGCTGGAGAGGGTCTGGATTCCACTTCTTTGGCCTTGTAAAATTATACAAAACAAGAACACAAACAGCCTCCTCTCTGAATCATTTTTCTTGGGTGCACACTTCTTTTCCTAGTGTCCTTCTGAACTCCTTGTTAGCAGCAGCCCTGCCTTGTACTCACCAAATCCCTACTTCTTGCGATAGTAAAATCCAGATGTCACCCAGTCTTTTTCTACACCATTCACACGTCTTCACAAAGAATCAGCAACCCTCCGTAAAGATGGAAAAACTGAAGCCCAGAATCAGAAAACACCTTGGCTAAGCCCATTCAGCTTGCCAGTGGAAGAGCTATGGATGAAATTGCCATTTCCCGATGTTTAGTCTGACCCTCTCCAAATTGGACTGCCTCACACTGAGAAGGTGCTCAACAATCAACTCTATTTATACATTTCCTATTCAAACATGGCATGTTCTCACATCTTATATTTTCATGTTAATCGTGTTGTGGATCTTCTCTACCCACCCCCATTTCCTCTGGTACATTTGTTCCATAGCTATTTGTGTAGAAACCAAGCAATTTCTGCTCCACCTGCTCATAAACACAATGAGAGCGAGAACACTATGTTACAGCACAGCCACTGCCTTAGCAACAGATTACAGCATCACTGGGAAAGGAATAGAGACCTTCTGGAGAGGAGGAGTGCCCTTTATCTCCCTGAAAAGCTACAGCAGGCAAGTTCTGCCTTTAATTATATTTCCTGCACCCCACCCCTCCCTCCCCTTGAGCTTTAAACTTTTGGTAGATGTAAAGAAAGCCTGTAAAATCTGAGCACAGGGTTTGTCCCTCACACTCAGAAAAGACAAAGTGGGGCTGGTGAAAGACTGTGAGCAGATCAGCTTCCAAGCAGAACGTGCAGACCAGCATCTGAGCTCTCAGTTATGGTGGGGTGTAAATAATTCATTTGGTTTCGATACCAACCCACTGGTATGTGTATGTCTGGCAGGACAGGTCCCACTCAGAAGTACAAAGGGATGTAAACCACAGCCCTTTGCTGTTGTATTACTAGAAGCTCACCTACCTGGAAGCAAGGTCATGAACCCTCTACCCTAGAAGAAGAGGCATTTCAGTCATTGGCGCAACAGGACGTGCAAAGACTGATTCGGCAGAGCGTGTCTGACATGCAGGTCATAGAACTGGTACCCTTGATATGTCCCAACACTCAGTGGAGTGATGAGCTTAGTGGCACCTGAGAGTATTTTTAGCATGGCAAATATTTGTGCAAACGCAAAGCTATTTGGTTTTAGCCTCCTCCCATTGCATCTCAGCAAGTCAGACCTTTTAGACCATGAGCTCTCCAGAATCAAGGATGATATTTCTGCATCTGCAATAATACAGAGGTCTCTAGATGAGACAGTATAGCCACACAGTAATGACTTACAGGTATGGAATGGAAGGATGGTCAACTACACTGGCATTGCTTTGTTAAAAGGATGACAGTTGGGCCACTTGACCTGTAAGTGAGACAAAAGACAGAGAACCATACCTTCCACCTTGGATTCCAGAGCAATGACCTAATGGTGAGTTACACAAAGGTCAGGAGTGACATAAAAGGGAAAAACAGACAAAACATTTTGGTCACTGTCTGGGGATTAGATAGTTCATCACGCTGTCTGCCCGCATTAGGGAATTAAGCCTATTATCTGTTGGAGGATTTTGATGCCAAAAGGGAAAAAAAAAAAAGGTCTGGGCTCATAGCTCATCATATGTCTGGAAATAGGAAGCAAAATATGGAAGAGGTAAGAGGGAATACAGGGAGCCTCTGGCATGAAAGAGAGAGAGAGAAAGATTGTGGGAGAACAGTAAACTTGTATGCCTGAAGTGTTCAGTGTTCTCATGATATCCCTGACACAACACAGCGTCCTTACAACAGTGATACAAAACCCAAAGGCTTTATGAAATCTGGCTACATCCCTTCTTACAGATGGCAACCTGAAGGTGCAGCCACTCACCAAAGGCAGACAGCAGTGACAAAGACTAAGCCGTGCCCGAGCTCGCAGTCTTCACCCAGCCCGCTGTGCCGCACTGACTGCTACGTGACACACACACATGCAGCACGGAACGGCACTGTCACATCTCCCCTGCAGAATCTGGGTTTTGTGGAGTACCTACAATTCCTCACTATCCCTGGGCTGCAAGTGGCACTGTGCCGGCTCACAAGGACATTAGGACTGTCTCACAAGGAGAGAGATGTCACATGGCTAAGGATTTGCATGGGCAGCCTACATAACTCAGCAAGTGCCATCTTTCTGGAGGAAGTCCCTCCTCTGACGCACTGACACCACCTGTCTCTTTACACTTGATGGCATCTGTTGGCATTTTTTATGTGCCAAAGCATTAATATCAGAACAGTGCAGGAAGGGAAGATACCATGTTCTTGGGTGCGTAGAGATGCCAAACACCTAGGCTGTACTGCATCAGGGAGCTGGGCTATCCAGTGGCATCACCAGTGGAAGCAAAGCGTAGGGGACAGCGAGACAAGCATTTCTCTCCAGCATCTAAGGTGCCACTTATAAAAATACCAGTGGCAGGGGATTAAAATGCTTTGCTATGGGGAAGAGGTGGGAGGAAGACAGACTATCTTAAGAAGAATAAAGAATATAATGCCAGGATCAGGTACCAGATGGGTGGTAGAGAAATCCTTGACTTGTCCCCAAAAAAGGTAAAGCAGACAAGCTTTCCTGGCATTGCTCAGTCAACCATGAGGAACCACCAAGAAGAGGCAGATGGTCATTCCATCTCTGAAACTATCTAGTCCTTGGCCTCTGCTGGGAATATATGTTGAGGTGCCAATTACCAGCACTTTGAACAGGGACTTTTGTGATCCAGACAGCCATTAATGTAATGCTGTACCAAGATCCATAAAACTCATTTCACAACAAGCAGCAAAAATAGCAAAACACCAACAGGTTTTGATAAATACCCCAAATAAATAACTGTAACACTAGACCCTTAAAAATAAAATAAGAAAAAAATGTGGAACAAATGCCACATAGTTGATAGTTCCAGTGAAAATGCTAGATATTATCAGAGTCTCTTTTTGTATTTTAGTAAGAGGAAATGGGTCAGAAACCCCAATAAACCTCTAACATGAGAAAACGATTTGAAGAGAATATGAAAAAATTGAGCAAGTGTTGGTCCTGTCAGCTGGCCCTTTTGAAGCTGCCTCTGCATTTTCTGGTAATCCCTGTCAAGGCTTGATTCTAAACCACTAGAAGCCTAGAGGAGTTTTTTGGGAATCAATTACCAAAAATCATGGGCTGTGATGTCTGCTGGAGACAGGCTGAGAGTTGGGCTAGTCCAGTCTGGAGAAGAGAAGGCTTCAGGGAGAGCTCCGAGCCCTTTCCAGTCCCTCAAGGGGCTCCAAGAGAGCTGGAGAGAGGCTGGGAGGCAGCAGTCCTTCCTGGGGAGGGGGGAGGCCCTGGCACAGGATGCCCAGAGAAGCTGGGGCTGCCCCTGGATCCCTGGCAGGGTCCAAGGCCAGGTTGGATGGGGTTGGGACACCCTGGGATGGGGGGCTTTGAGGCCCCAAACTAGTCTATGGTTCTATGAGAAAAAAAACACATTTGCCCTGCCAGGGGCCACGCAGGGCAGTCAGGGACAGTGACATGTACCCCATTATATCTCACCAAAACACTTAACAGCCAGAAAAGCTTGTTCTGCTCCTCAGGAAGGAGACAGCTGCATTATCCCATGAAACATCACAGAGAAGAGCTAATGTTTTTCAGTCCAGAAAGTCACTGAACAGGTAGGGCTGTGCTGTCCCTTCCCCTTTATATCCCACAGATAAAGAGCAGAGAGCAGCCTCTAGTGTTGTCAGTATGGTTCCCTTCAAAAGCCACTAAAGTTTGCAAAAAAATTAATGAAAGAATCTGAAACAGACCTCACATTCTGGTGCCACCTGTCAAGCCTGTCCTTGTGTGAAACTGCTGAATAAGTCAACACTCCCTAGTTTTTACTTTGACAGCAAGGCATATTGCAGAGTGCTGTACTTGGGGCTGCACCTTAAATCTCTCTGCGAACTGAAGCTGGTCCAGAACGTGGCAGCCTGTTTATTAATGGGTTGGCCAAGCTCTCTGCTGACAGCCTCCTGATTCTACGTGGGGTTTGACAATTCACTTTAGACCAATAGCGTGCAGAGAAACCTCACATCCGCCCGCCTGAGACATCCTGGCTCCATATGGTGCTGCCACAGAGATGGGTGCTCTGGGGGTCACTGCTTTCTGGGAGGACCCATCCCAAGGTCCAAAGTGATAGGCATCTGGTGACCTCTTGGGCAGGCTGCAATGCCTAATAGAGTAGGGTTTAACTCAGCATGTGGTTATTTATTAGAGGGTAAATGGGAGTGTATGAGGAAGCAGTGCTACTATGTCCTCCCTGATTTTCTACACCTTGGGACTCAGAGGCTGGTGTACAGGAAAGGTCTGTTGGCAGCTAGGACATGACTTCACTGGTGGGATGTATTTGAAGTGATGATGGGGGCTTTTCAGGATAAGGATAAGAAAGAATCTAAATCCCAGTGCTCTGGGTTTTCTGTAGTTGTCTATTTAAGGAACAAATGGCCAGTTGCAAATAAAGGCTTGACTCCTATGTAGGTTACCAGGTAGTTTTAGATCAGGTTTAAGCTTGCAAGGATAAGCAACCATGGCTGGGAAGATGCACACATTTAAGCTTCTGTACAGTACCGCTACCTGACCACACACTCATCAGGTTTTCACAGACCATGCTGCTGTCTCTGTCACAGAATGCTTGCTGTGGTTGTTATTCAGTCTAGTTGGATCAATGTTGTTATGGACTTGTGTGTAATACAACTTCACCCACCTATTGATAACGAACTGAAAACGAAATAGTAATACTGGTCAGTGTACAATGTATCCACTGATGGTAAAAAAGAAGAAAATAGATGTACTGGTCAAGATTCTCCTCTCATGGCTGGAGAATCTACTGTCATGGGGAGAGGAATTTAGTCATACTAAAGTCCAGAGAGGAGAACAGTAATACAGAGGGATCACTGACAGAAAAGTATTTGCAAGGAGAGTAAAGGAGAAAACAAGAAAACCTACCTCCCCTTCCTCCATTATCAAACCCAAAGTGGTCATTAGTGGGGTAAGAGGAAAATCAAACTACTTTACAAAACAGCATAAATGCATTCTGAACAGGACTCTGTAACTTCTGCAAAGACACAGGGAATATATTAATTAATGGCTTTAGTCATAGTACTGCTGTTGCTAGAAGATGTTGAGACAAATGTGTAAACAGAGGAGCCTTGGGAATGTCACAGTAATTTAAAGTACATAAACCTTCAAAGCACTGCCTGTGATAGAGTGATACATTGTCTTATAATTGGGCAATTGCTTTCATTCCATGATATAATTAGCACACAATTATGGTTATGTGAAAAATCGTTCCATCTCCCTCCCTTCCAATTTGTGCCTGCTTAATCTAAGTAGAGAACATATCTTTTCTGCTGCATTACCAGCAGGTCTACTTTCTCCTCACTGTTCAGCTGCAGTGACAGTGCCTCTTACCTGACCCACGTAATGATCAAATATTCAAGCCAGGAATTGAAATCATGCTATTTGTACAAAATATTTGCTCTTATTTTTTTTCCACATCCTAAAAATACACATACTGCTGCAACAACACCAAGTTAGGTGACTCATAGCACAAGCACCCATAATCAATGCAGCCAAAACTGCAGCAGAATTTATATGCTGCGAGTGCGCCACAGGCACTCGCCCGTCCAGGCTGGGCTGGGCTGGGCTGGGCTGGCCAGCTTTGGCTGCAATATCCTTTTCTGAGAGCTGGTGTTCAACCAGCAGTGATGTGCTGTGAAACAAGGTGAAATAATGTGGGGCATACGCTGTTTTCACACGGCTTCTGCTATCTCAGCACACAAAAGCCTTTCAAGAGCAGCTCTTCTATTTCCATCATATCTTCCCTCTACTTGGAATGAAACACAAAGACGAGCTGTGCTGCTGCACAGTGACACAGTACTAGGGGTAGTATGTGCCAGAACTGAAGTTGAACCTAAGAGCTCCTAGCTTCCAGCAAAATACTCTACAAAATTATCCATCCTCCAAAATGCCAGTGTTTTTGTAAGCCTTGTGAGTAGCACATGTTTTTAAGTCCACACACTATGCCCAAGCTATGGCCCATACGTTATATCCTTGCTTGTTCATACGTGGGTAAGTGGCATATTCCATCACTGGTCTGAAGAGAAGTTGTCTGTGAAAGCCCTCTCTTGATTCACTACCCCAAATCGTACCCCTGTGCAAGGTCTGGTTCCTGTATTACTGTTACCAGCAGAGGATCAGAGCACTTTGCAGTAGCTCAGACAGCACTCAGTGCCGAAAACAACCTTGAGCTTTAATGTAGTGATTGGCTATTTCCTGCAGCTCGAAGGAAATCCTGAGAGTCCTTCTCTGTGTGGAGCTCACCTCTCCAGCTGCCTCAGGAGGAATTTTTATCTTTAGGAGAACTGGCTGGATTGTTCTTAATCAAATCTTAAAGAAAGAAATTCCTTGTGTGTCTGTTTCTACTGCAGAAGAGACTCATGCCCAGGCTCCTGGGACTTTGCTGTGCAGGAGGGACAGTCAGGTCATTACCCCATTATAGTGCTGAAGCCATGTGTCTCTAGCATGGTGTTATTTGGTATCTGCTCTGGCTTCAGAACTCAGTCTAAATTGGGAGAACTTAGTATACAGATTTAAAAGTACAGAGGAAATGCTGCAGGAAAATTATTGCAACCCCTGCTCAAGTAAAATTCCTTCAAATAAGCCTAGGGCACAACAAAAAAAGGGCAAGCTAAAAAAATAAAGACAACTTTATATGGTCATCTTTGTTGACAAAAATAAAGCAACAAAATTCTGCATCATTATAATTTATGCAAAGTGTCATAGTTGGGAAAGGCACATTTCAAAGATATTTTAAAGTATTTCTTTTTTCTTTAACCATCCCTAACTCTTGGTAGTGCTAAGTGGAGACAACATGAACAGATCTGCCACTAAATGGTATCCCAGCTGTTGAGCTATCAACTCCAGTCTCCATTTTTTACTGCCCAAACTCTCCTAGTTGTTAATGCTAATAAAGTGATTGCCAGCCACAAAGAAAGCACAACCAGCTGGGCAAAAAGGACCCTTCATCCTTTGGGAGACCCAGATCCCAGCTTTCCACACTGTGAAATGGCTGGGAGGTGCCTTCTTACGGCTGCTTGCTATCAGAGAAAAGCTTCAATCCTCAGAGAAACATGAGTTTATAGATGTATCTATGGACTTTGATCAAAAGAAAATTTATGACTCTTCTGAGGTGATTTTGTTTAGTGAGATTTCCAGCTTTGCACACTTAAAGGCGTTAAATGATTCCTGCCACATTCCCCGTGCACAGACACCATGCCCAGCTGAACAAGATACTGTTGGAACACTCGTGATGAAAAGACACCTCTGACTTTCTGGAGATTTAGAAGTACACCTCCACTGATACTTGAAATTCCACAGTGACATAAAAAAGAAGCATCTTTGCAAAGCACAAAGTAAATTAGGTGAAGCCTGTATGACTGCATACAGGATAGAGATGCTAACTGGGATCAGAATCGATGGGTACCCACATCCTTTTACCTGTTCCCACTGCTCATATGCCCAGACCAGTCTTTCTCCACAATGCACCATCCACAGATACTCCCCAAACGATCCCTTTTCTCTGTGAACATGTGGATCTATCACTAGAAGCTCCTTTTCTCCCTGTAACAGGCACTGCCATAAAGAGGGAGCCAGCACGTACATAAATTTAAGGGGGGAAATGCACTGCAGATGGAAAAGAACAACAACAACCACCATTCTCATTCTCTCCAGTCAATCCTGTGGGATGTATTTATCTATGGGAAAAGCTTTACAAATGCTAAGTAAACCAAAAAAATATATATTTTCATAACATTTGGGAGGAAATGCATCTTAATGGGAAACAGCTAGAGAAAAATAATAGCAGCTAGTGAGTTGAAGGAACTATATTCTCACTGACATGCAACAACAATAGAAGCTAATGCAAGTCATTTGTAGAAGGAAAAGTGAATAGCTGTGGCATATTTGCAAAGAATATATGGCAGTTTCCCAAAGGCAAAGCTCCAAGGAATACCAGCTGGGACATAAGAAGGGAGCTATCGAAAGAGGAGGGAGGTATAACAGCATCATGGAATGGTTGGCACCATTTCTTTAAAGCCTTTCATGAAATGAGACATAGCTGTTGGGAGATGGTAATTCAAGGTGTTGGGGTCACTGGCTGAGGCTCATGGCGGGTGGCCAAGGGGTGTAAGAATGACACCAAGGGGTGTAGGAAAGACATGCATGTTCTTAGCATGTTGCAAGTTGGCAAATTTGCCAGTTAGTAAATCACAGAAGTGAATTAGATTTCATTAATAATGAGTCTGTTTTGATCAGAAAGCATTTACTTCTCATACTACTTTAAAAAATCCAGTATTCCTAATTAGAACATATTCCATTTGTGAAAATTACACCCTACTGACTTTATGCTCTGACCTTATTATCTGAAGACTAGGACAGCCTACTGTTCTGTGCATCCACCTTGCATCTTAGCAACACAGGGCTCAAAAGCTTAGTAAATAAGGCGGCATCCAAAATGCCATAGTAACATACCATTCATCCCGATGCTTGCAAGAAGTTGATTTCCATCTTTGGATTTGTCTCACTAAGGAAGCTGTACCTGAAATTAAAAAAAAAAAAAATAATTAAAAATTCCTAAATTTTGAAAAAAGATTAAGAAAATTATTTCTAGCTGAATGAGTATTTCTAGCAGCTCTCAAAACTCAAATTATGAACATGCTCAAGTCCGCTTTCAGAAGTACTAAGGGTCTGGGTTTTATACTCCAGGACCTCAGTGTCACTTAAAAAACAGTAGGCTACAGCTCTGGGATTTGTCTTTTCTGAAGTTTCACTAAGGGGATCAAAAATTGCAACAAATAGCTCAGAAAAGATAAAAAAGGATCGTGCCACTCTCCTTACTGGGGTTACGGTGCAGCTCAGTGTAATGTGATAATTAGTCTCCTGGAAATCATTCCTCAAGTTCATACTGTGATATAGCATGAAATAAATCTGAGCCAACCATACAGTTCTAATTCCAGTGTGCTGCCGTCAACTGGTATGTTAATTTGATTAAAATGAGCTTGTTGGTAAGAACAGAAGTTACACTGTGGGGGGAAAAAGGAGGGGGTAAATTTCCTAAGTATTAGTAGAATCCACTTCACATTCACATCTCCAGCTCTCTAAATTACAGATACAAGATCTTTGTTCAAATTACTGACAAGGTTACCAGCTGGAACTTTACACCCAATTCAATTATTTTATATTGTACCTTCAGGCTCCATTCCAAAGTGACTCTTAAAGAATAATCAGACTTATTCAATAGGCAATCAAAATGAAATTACTTTATGTAAGTACAACAAGGTTACAGACTTGGTGCAGTCTGTAAGTTATATGCTACTAATTTCCAGTGCTTTAAAATTTTTACTCCGATTAGCTGTGATGTACAGGCATGAGCCACCAGGATAGAATTTCCTCACAATTTCAACTTCACCTCTTTATGGTCTCTGCCATATCTTGGATACACAGGTAGAAGCTAACAGTGCAAACAGAGAACTTACAAAGCAGGTGGAAGCAATGCTTGATCCTGTAACTACCTGTAGTAGTAGTAGTCCTTGATGGACTCCTTGCACTAGGCATTACACAAGTCTAATCCATACCTATGTTTCACAAAAATCCTCAGAGCAATTGTTCTTTAAGTTCCAGATACAGAAATAATTTGAGTAAAAATACAAATTTAAGTTAATTTTAATGCACAATTAAGGTTCAAGTCTTCAGAGTTTGACTTTGAGCCTTTTCAACTGACGTCTATAGTAGAATTCCCAGCATGACTGCTTAGGGGAACTTCCATGAGCACACCAATTGTTAGACTTTAGCTATAAAAAGTTTCTAATATGATTTCATGTGTTAAACCCCTTCTGTCTCTTTCTGAGACAATGGAGAATGTGAAGCCATCAGATCTACATTAAAGCTTGTCCTAAACCTGATAGGCAGATGCACCTGCATTTTCCCTAAGCCGCATCTATAGCCATGGCCTACACGACCTTCTGCAAGGCACCTGAGTGAGTACAACACCTGCAGGACAAGAGCTCTTTCAAAGTTCTCTGTTCTGTACCCCATAGCCCAGCCATCCATCCAAACATGGATGATCCTGGAGCAATCCCAGGCCCTACAAATTCTGACACTGAACAGCTACTTATGTTTGGGATACAGATGGCAAATAGAAATCTAACAGTTCTCTGTAGTGTGTGCTCCTTCCCATTTAAAATAGAAGCTCTGATATAAAATACCACCCCAACCCACACTCTTTTCTAAGATGCAGCCCTATCAGACTTTTGAGATGCATACAGCTGATGGCATATTTCTTCTATCTGTGAAAAACACACCATGTAAAATCATGTAACAGCAGTTGGACACAGCCTCGAGTAGCTTTTGTCTCAGAAATTTTCTTCCTGGTTTAGATGGCTCCACATCCAGCAGATACCCATGTAAACTCTGCAGCTTCACTTCAGCCCCATACAACTTGAGAGGTCTGGAACGTACCCAGACTTTACAGTGAAGAGGCGTCCATTGCTGAGGATGCTTGAACTGAGAGCACCAGAGCATCACAACAACACAAGATGTCTGTGGGGAATGGAGAAGCTGACATTTAAATGTAGGAGCCATGTGGTATCTTATCCAGTGGTCCTGAGGGCTTTTGCTGCAGCTTTCTGTGCTGGAATGTAAACAGTTGTCTTTGCAATGTCTCTGTTATGTCTCTGGTTTGGTACAATTTCCTGAGCAGTGCTGCTGCCAAGAGCACAAGGAGCAAAGCCTGGGAGAGGAGTGGCTCTTCCCCAGGATCCGAGCAGTCTCCGGGAATCCGGGATCACCCATCCTGCAGGACTGGAGGCATTATCAGAGACACAAGAACCATGTGGTTGGGTGCTCAGGCTGGTGGCTCTTAAACACATCCAGAACCTTCTCCAGATGAGACAGAGCATCGCTGTGGGAGTGGCTGCCTGGCACACCCCAGCACATTGCACTCTGCAGATCTCTCCAGGGGCCCTGGCTGCAGACTGAAGCTGTGCAGAATGAGCAGATCTGCTTTGCTGGGCTGGCACAGATACGTGGTCGTGCAGTGTTTTGCCATACACTTTGTTTCATCATTTTCAATTGCACAAAAGGAACAGGAGAAATTACTGATAAAAATGTGAATTTAGCTCAGAAGGGGCATTTTGCATTTACTTTGACTACAAAAATAGGACTACACAAGATATGCCATGAAAAAAAGTTCTCTGTTTTGGAGATTTAGTGGGATTAGAGGTCTGAATTTTTGTGAAACTTAGTAGTTTAAATGCACTGTAAAATTATAACATAACATTTGGTTAAATCCATGAAGCTTTACTAAAGCTCACATGGCACTGAGACACATCTATTCCCGTCAAAGGCCCCAGGATATGCAAACCCAGAGCTTGATATGGTTATTATTTCTAACCAAAGTACAAGGATAATGAAAAATTATTAATTGTGTATCATTGTGATATAAAATCATTAATCTGACTTTGACAGGGGCCGTAAATAAGCTGAACAGTTTTCAAAGACGTTGCCTGTCCTCCTACACAGTGCTTTCCTTCATGACAGCAGCTGAAAAAACCACTCATCTCCCTAATACATTTAGTCTTTGGAAATCTATTTTCAGTTTGGTAACTCATTCTTCCTGTTGGTCCACTGGTAATCAAGTTTAGTGACAGTGAAAGATCCACATTTCCACCCAAGTGGTTGCCTGCCAAGAGATGGATGATGCTGGGTCACTGAGCTGGTGAATCCCATTCTTAGCTGTAGGAGAGAAGAGGAGGATTTGGGGGGGGGGGGGGGGCTGGCAGATGCCGACGTTGCAGACAGGATTTGGATGAGAGAAGACTGAGTGTCACAACATTTCCGTGGTGAAAGGAGATGGAGATCATGCAATTCCCTCTGCCATGGCTCCAGGGTGCAGTTTGCAGTGCAGCTGAGGATGAGAACAGGAGAACGCACCGTAGAGCACCCCAAGGACACCTGTCAGCAGCACAACTCAATGTGTTCAGATGAGGCAGCAGGAGACTGATGGAGATTGGAGGCAACAAAAAAATGGATTTGAGCAAGTAATGTGTCCTCTGTAATCATGGGAGACAAAGAAAAGTCTGTTTAATGGAAAGAAGAGATTAAAGTATGAATGAAACCTCTTGACTGAGATAAACCATCCTCTGGTCCTCATTCTCATCTTCTCTGTTTTGCTGTACCTTCCTTGGCCTCAGCAGGTTTGTTCCAGCTTTACATCCCTTTGAGAAACTGCTCTGGCTCTCCTTCTTTCCACTTTATACAAATACCAAATCAGTTCTCTATCTGCCTGCACCAAATCACTTGGCTGCTGCTTCTGACTATAATACTTGGTCTATAAAAGACAGTTCTCCTTAAAGACCTGGCTCCTCTCCTTTAACAGCTCTCTCAGAATTCTATCTCCTGCCATTTAACTACCTCCACAAAACAAAAAGTTAATGGCAACAACTTTTAAAATTGGGGATTTTATGATTTTATGTATGCAAGCTGATTTAGCAGGAGAATAGCAACAAATGAGAAATGGCAATTAACACTCCCAGAGTAAAGCCTGTTATTTCTCATGTTCTTCAACCCTTCGCTCATAAAATGCTTTCAGAAGGAAGGCAGCTGATTCTAGCAAACAAGACTACACATTTCATAATTCCACTCCATTGCTTTTCCAAAAACAAAAATATGTAGGAAGAACATTTCAGTGTAACTAATTAGCAGGCTCTGTGTCCTCATCCTCGTTAATTCAAGGGACAGCTCTAAAAGACTCCTGTGGGAGAGCTTCTGCTGTTACAGTTTTAACCTCCTGCTCAAGTCCAGACAGCTACTTGGAAGTTCAGCAAGGACTAATGCCCAGGTGCACAGCAGGGTTATCTGAGCAACCACCTTTGTCTTCAAAGTGGAATTTAGCACATTCTCTAAGCAGAAAGTCATCATGCCCAATTCACTTCTTTATGTACTTCTCACTAGGTAAACTTCACTTTCCATACAGTCTTATTACTTTCAAGTATGTTTTATTCCCTGATAGCAGGAAAGGGTCTTCGTAAGGTGTATTGTACATACTTATTTTTAAATGTCTGGTTAAATAAACAATGTTAGTTTTCCAGAAAACAATTTTTAACTTTAAAAAAAAAAAATTCCACTGAATTTCCTTGTATCTTCTCAGCAGAAAAGAGAGATTTTTTTTTCCCCCTCTACTCTGCATTGGTCAGGCCCCACCTGGAATACTGTGTCCAGTTCTGGGCTCCCTGGTATAGAAGAGACAGGGACCTTCTGGAGAGAGTCCAGAGAAGGGCGACAAAGATGATTAGGGGTCTGGAACATCTCCCCTATGAGGAAAGGTTGAGTGAGCTGGGTCTGTTCAGCCTGGAAAAAAGAAGACTTAGGGGGGACCTAATTAGTGTTTACAAGTATCTTAGACATGGGTGGCAGGGGGAATTGGCCAGCCCCTTTTCAGTGGTCAGTGGGGACAGGACTAGGGGCAATGGCTGTAAGCTGGAGCACAGGAAGTTCCGCACCAACATGCGGAAGAACTTTTTCACAGTGAGGGTGACAGAGCAGTGGAATAGGCTGCCCAGGGAGGTGGTGGAGTCTCCTTCTCTGGAGATATTCAAGTCTCGTCTGGACGCCTATCTATGTAATATGAGATAGGGAGCTGCTTTGGCAGGGGGGTTGGACCCGAAGATCTCTTGAGGTCCCTTCCAACCCCTAAGATTCTGTGATTCTGTGATTCTGTGATTTTTCCTTCTTTTTAGTAAGGTCACTCACTTGAAAAATCCAGTAGTCGTCTTAGTCTCCTTCTGGTAATGACAATGTTACAAGATGAAACTGCATTTTTTGATTCACTAAATCAGAACCACATTGATTCTGGAAAACAGGCACATGTTCCTAGAAAACATAATTCTCTGAAGCTGTTTCCCTCCACAGAAGTCATGGAAGTGATTTCCTTTTCTTTATGATGATCATCCTAGAATGGCCTGGGTTGGAACAGACCTGAGGATCGCCACTCATCACTGGCCTCCACCTGGACATTGAGCTGTTGACTGCAAATCTTTGAGTGTGATCATCCAGCCAATTCCTTATCCACAGAGTGGCCCATCCTTCAAATCTATTTATGTGCTTGACTAACTTGTATCCCTTCTGCTCTGGCAGGGAGTTGAGGGCTCCCTTTGCTGTTTCCGTCATCTTTGGCTCTTAGTGCAGCTCCACTATGTGCAGAGAGTTGTGATAAGATCCAAAGAAGCTTCACTGTTGTGGGAGTTCCTCCAAATCAATTATTTGCAAATTTCAAACCTTTTGAAGCTTGTCCATCATTAATCTCTGAGATAACATGGCATGGAATCATATCTGCTTCACGTAGATCACACACATGGGGAAACATCTGTGACTGTGTGCCTAAACAGCCTTCCTTCACCCCTGCTTTGAGCAGAGCTATGAACACGTATAGGTACAAAAGAAGATCTTTGTTGGTAATGCAGAGAATTTCTGTAGGCTCCAAATCACTGGAGAGATTCTGAGGCCATTGCTGTCTACTGTCAAGCAAGCCAAATACTCATTTCTGCGTGCAGCTCCTCCGTGCTATCGTAGGCAGGCCAGCCACCAGATGCTCAGAAATACTCATTCCTCTGCAAATTAGTTCACCTCATTTCATGGCCAAATCATTCACTTCTCAATTTCCCCTTTGGCCTTTACAGTTAATGGGATCTGCTATTAGTCAGTCTGGGGGGATTTCTAACTCCCATTATGAAAAAAAAAAAAAAAATCACTCTGAATTCAAATGGAATTCATTTTCCTAAATACACAACCACAAGTTGCCACTCTCTGGTTGTAGACAAGTAGATTGGAGAGTGTTTGGAGCTGATTGCAGATTGCACTGAAACTCCAGATGAAAAATGTGCTGGTTTGGTTTGGTTTTTGATTTTTTTTGCCTTCATCCCTCTCTTCTATATCCAGGGTTAGGAGAGGTATTGTGTGGCATGGTGAACAGCTAGCAAACGAGAACGCAGTACTACCTTTACCCTGGTGCAGTACCTCACCCTGCAAGGGCTGCAGTTGGACGCTGTAAGCTGAGAGGTCCCAGCCTTTTGCTTTGTCAATACAATCAACCTTGAGGGATTCATTTCACAGCATGGGAAGAACCAGAGGCAGAGGTTCCTTCTGCCTTCCAGGCACACTGTGCTGCCTGCTCTGTACAGCACGCTGTCACCATGGCCTGGGCATCCAGCTGTGCAGCACATGACACCAGCCTTGTAAACAGGAGCCTCAAGGGCTTCTTCCAGTGGCACCTCCACTGGGAAATCGTTGCAGTCCATGGCCAAGAGATTCCCCCCATTTTAAGCTTGATATGTTAAGCCTTTTAACTGTTTCATGAATCAGGCCCTCTGTTCCGTGCCAGGCATCTCACCATGTGCCTCGTATAGTTTATATAAAGCTCTAGGGCTGGCTTTAATCTGCCTTCCCAGAGTCCCTGGGATGAAAACATATACACTGGGAAGACAGGGAGGGGAAGGAGAAAGAGTGGAGAAATCAAAGCACAGAGTGAGTTCACTTCTGTAACTCCCAGTCAGCACTGATGAAGGCTTATTTAGTTTTTCAGTCCTCACCCCCTCAGCTCAGGTATTGGGATTATGGGGGGTTGTTTTCCCCTTTTGATTGCGTAAATGAGGAAGCTGTTGACTCGCCTGGTGCTGGAAAGACACATGTGCTTCATTATCTGGATTCCTTGTATTGTTTCAGCTTGTCATTGCTGGCTGGGAACATGCAGCCTTGAGCTGTTCCCATTTTTAAAATGCACTTTTTTTGCCCCGGATCATTGCCAAGTGGAGATTTAAGTACACTATTACTTTTATGGAGGACTATTAAGAGTTATTAGATCCCATTAGAGCAGACTATGCTCTTTAAAAAAGAATCCTTTCCTTTACTTTTGAACAACCATTTATATTCATTTAAACCTGACAGAATGTTTGCATCAATGCAAACACAGTTAATTATATCTTAGATCAGTGAGAACATTTCTTGTTTATTTTTTAAAAAACATTTTCCTAGTTTCCCCTTTTCCTGATGTGGCTTTACAGCCAGTCTGAACCATCCCAGTATGAGGGGCACTGGGTGCTTGGGCAGAGATGGCACATGCAGAGTGACTGGAAGCTGAAGCCCAGCCCAGCCTGTACCTATTTTTCACTAGGTTCAGATGTAGTCCTCATCTTAGGGATACCAAAACACCAAAGGGAATTTTTTATCAATACAAGCAGGATCAGACCCTCCCTTACAGTAGGAATGTGAGTTAATAGTACTGGCAAAAGTCACTACGAGTAAGACCTGCACATAGCACCCGTTCCTGGGTGGCTGCAGGTTTTTTAAAGACAGGATGAATGCCTGGATTAATTGCTGGTCTGTTCCAAGTTTAGTTCGTGCCTACTCCTTTCCTTACAGTTTACATCCAGTTCTTCAAATCTGTGTGTGTTACTAGTTTGTCTCAGGTCGATTTCAAATAAAAGGAAAGAACTATGTCTCACAGGAGTGTAGAACTGGATGTGCTGACACTGTGTGTTCTGAAAAACAGCCCAGAGGTTAACTCTGACTTTATCCCTCCTCTTGTAGCCCCATTTGTTGTAAGCAACATTCCCAGTAGCCCAGACCTATGGGTTTGATCTGTTTAAGCTGCAATTTGTACAACCTGCTTTGAGAAAAATGATTTGTTTTCCTGGAAAACACTTTGTTTGTCCCCTTCCCTTCCCTTCCCTTCCCTTCCCTTCCCTTCCCTTCCCTTCCCTTCCCTTCCCTTCCCTTCCCTTCCCTTCCCTTCCCTTCCCTTCCCTTCCCTTCCCTTCCCTTCCCTTCCCTTCCCTTCCCTTCCCTTCCCTTCCCTTCCCTTCCCTCTGAGATGACTAAATGCTGCCACAGGAGGGAGGAAAACAAACAGGAAAGAATTAAAAGGGCCTCAGATAGGGCTGTAAAGCAAAAGGCATAAATTATTCAGCTCTTCCCCTCCCTGAACTCCCCTGCAGCCAGCACATGCACACCTCCCTTCTGGATGAGACTTGGCACAGCAGCAGATCCCATTAATGCTCCATCATGTTACCACAGCGGAGCATCGCTTGGCAAGATGATGCAGGATACTCCCTCAAGAAAACTCTGAAAGAACAGCTCTGCACGGCTGAGCTAGGTAGTGGAGGGAGGGAGGAAGTGGGAGGGGGAGAAACATCTTGGTTATGTGGGGAATCATGTTTGAAATGGCATCTCAGAGCCAGTCTAGGATCAGAAGTAATTGTCTAAAAAGCATCTACAGTCCTGGAAAACTACCTGTAGGGAGTCTGTGCAGGAAAGAATGTGGTTCCTATTTTTCCTTTCCAAGACTGGCTTAACAAAACAATCATCAGCATGAAAAGGCAGAGAGCAGAATTCTCACATATGTTTGACTTTTGTTCATTATTATTCTTAAGGCATGCTCTAAGGAAGGCTGTTCGAAGAGCCATGGCTATGCCTGAATCACAGCTGCCCTGTCTTAACTTGGTCCTGTCTTAACTCAGTCCTTTTGGACTGGGTTTTGAGAGCCCTTAGGTTTTGTCTAGACTATGAAAAAGGTGTTTTCTCCAGAATTATAGCTCAATTGAATTTGTGTAACTAAACAAAAGCCAACACTTGAACATTAGAACTGTGGTTTAGCAGCTTTAGCTGAGTTCATGAGGTAGAATAGAGTAAATTAGGTAATCAGTGCTGACTCCTTCAGCCTTTTCCCTAATTAGACAGGCTTTAGAACTCTTATTACAAAGCTGAGTAATGGTGTGAAGTAAGTGTAACCCACTGTTACCAGTATATACACGTGTGCTTGGAATTCCACCACAGAAAACTGGAGCGCATGAGAGCTTTTTGCTTGAGAATCTTTTCACCTGGTATAAACTGGGAGACTCTCTAGACTGGAGCAAGCTCCAATGTTGATCAAGTTGGCAATATCTGCATTATAGGTGTAGAACTTGGCGTGGATCCAAACCCATCCAACACTACCTGACTTCAAACCTCATTGTTGTTCAAGTTAATACTGCACTAGGGGTTCTGTTCAGCACAGTGCAGTGAGAGAGAAGAAAATGCAGTCTCTGCTCCAAGAAGCCTGCTGTCTAAACTGGAATGGTTCCAGGGTAGCTCATCACATACAAACTAGTGAAATCTTCTTCATGGACTAATATAACTGCTTTTGTAAAACTAGAAGGTTTACAGAGACTGCGACTCGTTAGAGGAGTAATGTTTGGGAGACTGTTCTGAAGAGTTGAGTACTTCTGGAAGGGTTTCAGAAGGACAGAGAAGAATTAAAACAACGTGGAACATGGGTTGAGGAGGAAGAAAGAAGCAGGGAGAAAGAATGCCTACGGCGTTCTGCTGAGAAGTCTTGAAACTGATGCTAGGTAGCAAATGCAGCCTTGTAAGACAACACTTAGTATCCACTCTGAGAAGCTGTGGGTAAAGAAAAAGAACAAGGACTTAGCACAGAGGTCAAGAATAAGATTCAGAAGAGTCACAAGGTCTGGAAAGAATGTTGAGTGATGTGGAAAGAGATAAAAATATATTTACTTCTATTCTGATGGAGCATGGAAGCGACTGTATCACTGGGATGGTGTGCAGGCACATGACAAGAAAATTGGGTTTGCCTCAGAAAAAATTTTTAAAATTATCATGTAAGATCAGTGTACAGGCAGAGAAACCAAGCTAAGGTAGAAATCCAGCAGGAAAATAACACGGCTCAGAGACAGGCTCAGCACTGCTTTGTCTGTCCCCCAAATTGTTCAATATGGACTTTTAATGGGCTTAAGCTTCAAATCCTGTCCTCTCCCAACGAGTATGTGTGAGCTGAAAGGAACACCATCTGGACAGGTCAAGTCAGCAGGAGTGGTGGTTTCCAGAAATTGGAACAAATGTTGGAATTATAGCTGCTCTTTTTTTTCCAAGGGAAGGAGGGAAATGGAAAAATGTCAGTGAACAAACCCATACAGGTCCCAAAATTCAGAGCTGAGGAAGTCTGCAATGGAGAATCGAGTTGAGACAGCTGTGCTGAGGCTTACCTAACCTCAGGCTGACCAAGAAACTTCCATGATGTCATAGTTTGCTCTGATAGGCCATTAAATTAGTGTGTTGCTCCAGTCCTTGCTCCTGACACCTATTAAATCTACAGCTTTTGAGTCTGGAGTTGTCAAGGAAGCACTGCATCGGGCACTAACAGTATCTATGTGGATTTCTGGGAAGGGGACAGACCCTGCACAGAAGTTCTTTGCTCTTTTCTTGGCTGTCTTTTCAGGATATTTTTTTCCACACATATTCTAGGAGTGGTTTAGAGAAGCAAAAGAATAATTTACTATCTGTCCTGTGTATGTACTGTTTAATGCCAGATGGAGCTAGGAATGCTGCTTTCTGGGCATAGGCCTATACTTTTCCTCTGCAGTCTTGCAGGAAATATCCCTCTTCTTTTCAGAAGAACAGAGAACACCACTGCCCTGTCCACTTCAAAGAAACTCTTCCTAAGGGATATTACAAGTCAAGAGAGTCAATGATGTAATGATCCTTTGAAATGAATCCAAAATGCTTGGACAAATGCATATTTTTGGTTTTTATTCTCATTATCCTCAGTGACATTTTTGGGGGGAATCCTCTGAATCTCTCTTTACCCCTCATTGAGCTCCTCAACATCTTGTTCCTAGTCAAGAGAACAGCTACATGCTCCCCTCTGTTTCTTTCTTTCCACAAACTCCAGCTAGACGTGGAATGTGTCCCCCTCACACTCCTTCACCTACCACTACTCTTAAAGTCCCAGCTTCTGTTTCCAGTGGCACATCCAAATAATGCAACACACCGCTTTATGTGGCTGGAGAAGAGGAGATGGAGTCTTGCCATACTCATTCATCTTGACAAAGGTTGATTATTTTGAGTAAGTCTTTTAATGAAATAAAAACTGACTAATAAGTTGCTTCTCCCTTCACCAGGAGCCTTGAAGTGCAGGACAGGATCCAGGAAAGCTTTTCTGGAAAACGAAGAGAGACCCAATAAAGTCTCTAAGCCTGGGCAAGTCAATAAACTGTCACAGTTGCCCAGAAGGAATTGGCTTGTCTTAGATAAACTTACAAAAGGCCCTGAAAAAACAGAACTTTTTTAAATGGCAGAGATTAATTTTCTGACTTCAAAGTAGTATTAATGCAGAGCTTGGCTAAGGTTTCCTGTGCAAGCAGTTTCCCCCCAAGCAATGATTTCAGAATCCGCCTTGTTTTAAGGCTGGCATTTGCTGCAGCTGCAGACCTGGAGTATTTTCGATCCCCTCTGAGTGCTGGAACACTATCCAACAATTAAACCGCAACCCAAAAACAATCAAACATCTGTTTGGAGGCAGGCTGTTCAGTGACTGACATTCTCCTGCCAGCATAAACACTATAGCTGCTGAGTGATTCCTGTCCTTTGTGTGTGCGTGTGCCTGCGCCGCTTGCGTGGGGCTTGTTCCTGAAAGCAGCAAGATTTTCTATGTGTAAATATGCTGAAGAGCATTTTTACTGCAATATGAGAATGTGCCCAGAGAGTTTATTCGTGGAAGTATTTTTGTTGACATGAACAGACACATGTGAGTGGCAGCTTGAGATGGGGTTGTTTGTGTGCTGGAGGTGGCTGTGCAGAAAGCAAATGGCGCTGGGAGTCTAGGATGGGGTGTTTGGCTGTGCAGTGCTGTGCTGGTGAGGTACACTACTTTCCAGGTATGTACTGGGTCTTATTTGGGCAAAATGGGCACGAGGGCTGCATGTAGTTTTATGCAGAGACATGTATTTTGAAGCATGTGTGTGTATGCATATTTTGTTCAAGGGTTTGTGCTCTGTGATGGACACCTATTCTACATCTCACCTTCAAGTTCTGCCTTGAGCTACATGGGCCATAGGAGTTGATGTCCCTTAATTTAGGTGTGGGGAGGGAGATAAGAAAGGAAGTGCTGGAAGCAGTTTAGAATCAGGTTCAAAAGAACAGCTAGACCTGGCCCTGAAGTAATCTGAGGCTCTTTAAAGCTAAACCCCCTGGTTTCCAGACCTCTCTTGGGACTATGGCAGGGAATCTGAGGATGATTTGACTCCAGGGCTTTTGGAACAGGGACAGGGTGATGAAAATTGATGTTAGGTCTGTCTGCCTAGAGGAGAAATTACTCTCTTTCCTAAAAGCACTTACAGACTCCACGCAGGTAGCTTTTTTTGTCCTTTTTTATTTATAGACTTCAAATAACTATGGGCTGTTGATGGCCAGGGTAAAGTAGCATGCAAATGGCATTCATTCCCAACAGGAACTCCCTCCCTATAAAACTCAGACTGGCTTTCAGAAAGTGCAATTGTTCCCACTCCCAGTCAAATGACAGCTTGTGCTGCTCCTACCAGTTCTCCCCGAACCCCCGAGGTCTAGAGACTGCTGCTCGCCATTTGTGGTGTCTTTATATACCTGGCAATATATGAGTCACCACAGTAAGTGCTAGCCATAGCCTGCTTGCTTGAAAACATCAGCATCAAGAGTGACAGAATCCGGGCCACCCACTGCCTATATTTCTGGAGCATTCCCCTGTCTCAGAGAGAGCAGCTGGAGTTTTTTTGCCTTAGACTATTTCTCAAATATCCTATTGCTGAAGTATAAGAACATGCCGTTACAGGAAAGAAAGATTTGATGATCTTCCCACTGTGAGCCCCACAGCTTAACTTATTGTTGTAATCATCTATTCTTTTGCACCAGCTTTCTTTTTCTTTTCAGCAGTTTAAGCTGAGAAAGTTTACTGGAAGTGAGCTTTGCCTCCGAAGTCATAGGAGGTCCTGGTGCTGAGCAGAGGCCAGAGCACGGTGCAGTGTAGTGGTAAAGCACAGAGAAGCAGGATTTCTCTGTCATGTCTGCTGCCTTGGTGCTGTACAACAGGAAAATCATTTTATCTTTGTTCAACAAAACGTCCCTGTGTGTCAAAGGGGGAAAGGATTTTACTGTGGTGGGAGAGACCTGTGCAGCACAGCATTTACTACTTGGAGATGCCTGAACTCCAGAATGCCTCAGAACAGCATGGCTCTCATGTGCTGCACTGAGCACGGTCACGGGTTACAAATGACAGAGAGCCAGCTCCATCCCCAGCTGATCACAGCGCCAGTGCCCACCTCTGCCTCCATGGCAGTGGAGGCCCATTAAGGTCCTTCCAAGGATGGAGCTTGTGGTCAGACCCACCCTGGAACTGACCCCAACCTATGGCTGGAACAAGCTGCCAGCCACTGAATTTGGAAGCTGCTGTAGGAGCCACACACGGCCCGAGACGCGTCAGCTTGCTTGGGGAGGACAGAAGGCAGCTCTGTAACTGCAATGCCATCTTCCCTTCCCAGCTTCTCTAACACCATGACCACGACAAAAGGCCCTTCGTGGACATCAGCAGCTGCTCAGTTTCTAACTCAGGTTTTCCCACAAACTCCAACTCCAGAAAAATCTGAAGTGCAACTTAAGGAAGCCCTCAGCTGTCTACCACTGTGCTCGTTTCCAAAACAGATGTGAAAGAAGTTTTAGTCTCTCTTCTATTTCTGTCTTGTCTGTCTCTAAATTTTGATTGTAAAACCTTGGAACTATGAACTGTTCCTTTAAAATTTTTCCCTTATTTGTTGCAGGAGTTTTGAGTGGTATATGAAGCTCTTTTACTTTGTGGATTAGCATATTTACCCTCCCACTAATTAGCTGAAATCTCAGAAAGCCCCAAACTTTAGTTTTCGGGCCACTATTCAGCCAATCAATAAATAATATGAAAAAAAAGGAGTGTTATTGCTAGATAAAAATATAACAGGATAAACTCAGGAGCAATGAGATGAGACAATGCAATATTAAATCTCAGTATGACTGCTGGGAATAAGGTGTTTGAAGGCAGTGGGACAATCTCCCATAGAAAGTACAAAGGATCAGTCACTTGAACAACTACCAGCAAACAAATCACAGAAATCTTGTGTGCAGGAGTTACCTTCATAAAACCAGGCTGAAGATGCTAAGCATGGTTCCTCAAGCCAAGAAAAACAAGTGATATGTGCTACCAACTGTGTGCCTTCCAAACGTCTCTGATCTGTGCCTCAGCCACAAAGGTTTGCATTGTTCTGTCCATGTTATATATATTTTTTTTCTATATATTTTTTGATAACCTGGATCAAATGATAAACATTCCATCGGGAATAACTTGTCCTAAAGAGCACCTGACTGCCTCTGAGAAAGCAGAGGTTATTCAGGTCTGGAAAGGTATTTGCCACTCGGAGTCTGATCCAGGCTGAGCAGCCACAGGCTCTCCGGGAGGAAGGGGGTGTCCGATCCTCGCATCTGCCATCCCAGGGCACAGCTGTGAGCTGCGCAGGAAGAACCATCCCTGCTTGCCCAGCTGCCCTTCCATTCACTGTCATTCACAAGGAACTATTTCACAGTCCTTACAGAAAACAAAAGGACCTTTCAGGAATGAAATCAGATCTTGACTCTGATAGTGGGGCAGCTGTGAGACACAGGGAAGCTTCTGCTCCCTGTCTCTTCCTTGCCTCACAAGGTTCAGATTCAAAGAAGCCCAGTACAGCATCCACAACCCCTTCGGAAAGGTCATGGTTGAAAACATTCTGCACCCACAGACAGATATACAGACAGACAGACAGCTTGCTAAGTGTTTGGCTGGGTAGAGGAGGAGGATGAGTGTAGAGATGCAAATAGAAAAAGAAATAAACAGAACAAGAAACTGGTCCCAAAAGTCCACCACATGCAGTATAGACTCAAGGTATCATTTCTCCCATGACTGATGAGTCGCAGAGGCAGAAGCTTTCAACAGCACTCAGTACACAACACATCAGGGGCCACAAAGTCCCCCCAAGTTTGCAGGGCACTGACTACTCCATAACCTTGGAGAGAAGAACATGGCCTGTTAAAATACCCTCATCAGTAATCTCTCCAGGTTCCCTTAGAGGCTGCTTTATCACCTAAGAACTGATGAGGTCCAATACTATTTTAACTAGTTATTCTAATTTCAGGATGTTTCTGCTGCTGATCAGGAAATCCACTGTGCCCAGAAGATGGATCCATTTCATTCCCAAGGGTGTGCCAGTGCTACAAACCAGGACACTTGGAGTTCAGTGCACAGGCACAGCACTGAGGAGCTGGGAAAACTAACCCGTGCAGAGCTTCATGGTAATGTAGTTTGGTGTCTTCCAATACCTACCCTCATTTACAGGCACATGGAGCCTTACACCTCACTGCAGCCTATAGCATGAATTATTCTGAGAAACCCAAGCACAAGGGAAGAGCTGCTGCTCACTCAGGACTCAGCTTAAATCACTTTAAAGAAAAATTTGAATAATATTTGCAAAGTATCTAAGAGCATTTACTCCTTGGCAAACAATACAATCTCACTAACAGAAAGAATGTTAAGTTAGTTAAAAGCAGATAAACCATTTATAAAACACCAGAGATGCAAAAGTAATCCTACAGCTAATTCTACAAAAGAAATTGATCAGAGTAACTAATAGCAAATACTACAGTTAGAAAGTGCAGAGAATGTGTAACAGAAAGGACACAGGGACAATAACGGACAGTACTGATCACCTAGAACATTAAATACAAGTTGCTCTGTAAGGCTTATACAGAAAAGAGTATTTTCATTGTATTCAAGTACAGGCTTATGTATTTGGGAACAATGAGAAAGAGCCAAAGCTGAGCTCTTAATGCAATACCATGCTTCACTTCCAGCACCACTACCGAATCTGAGAAGGGATGAATAGAGAGAAATTACACAACAGATCATATTAGATGATGACAACAGTCTTTTCTGGTCTTAAAATTCATATATCTATTAATTACTAGGTAGTTAGCCCAACTATGCTGCTGCTAGCAAAAGTGCAGCTGCATCATTACTGAAAATGGGACAAGCTATGTACACAAATAGTGCTAGCGTTCAAGCATGCCTGCCCAAATCCTCTCTGCTAGTCCATTTAGTGCATTCCTCTGTCTTTATCATTCAAAAGGCTCCACTAAAATCTGCTGAGCTTCACTGTGTTCTGGACCAGGGTTAATGCAATACCTCAGTTCTCAGAGCAATTAAGCACAGTACTCTTGTTTTCCTTTACACCGTGTCACGCATCTGCAATGTAGCATGCTGTAGTAAGCCCACTTGCAAGAAAACATCTCTCCTGCATTGTTCATGGTTGTACTATGCTTGGTAGAAGAATTATAAGAGCCCTAGAAAACCTGCTTCACTGTAAGACAGTCATTAACTTTGCATTTTATTCCTGTGGCTACAGTTCTTTCTATAGAACTAGACCACAGGAGAAATTTATCTTTGCCCTTCTCAAACAGAAAGAGGAAAACAGGAAGGTGGCTACTTGATTTCTATGTGAGGAAGAATTGGAGAGCAACACAGTTCAAGGCAGAGGCCATACAGGGGCTCAAGGATCCTTCTGACAAATCAGTTAAACTTGACTTTCAGTCAGTGTTAAAAAGCCTGCAGTCCCACTGACCGAAGTTCTTCTCATTTATCGATCTCCTGAGATTATTCAGCCTGTTGTCTCCAGATGCAGATTTGTCTTCATGACTTGCAAGGTGTGATGGGATAGGGTCTGGGCAGTGGGATGGTGCTGAGAGGTGAAACCAGAAAGCCCTAAAGGTTTCTCTAGGAACTGCAAGATGTGAAAGTGAAGTTACTGCAGTCCTGTGTAACAGAAACAAATCTCTTTATTTCAAGAAAATTGTTTTATAGCATTTACCTCAAGCAGAAGAAAAACATTTTCATAGAAGACCTAAGCTTTTTTTTTTAAAAAAACCCCACAAACCCAAAAAACCCCCAACACAAAAAACTTACCAAAGTGCAGTAACTCCTAATTTTTTTTAGACTTCACACAGAAAAACTGGCCTTCCCAAGACCATGACCTTATGCCTTGCTTGCAGCTTGCTCCTTTGGGCTTGATGCTGCGCTAGTTAAACAAGACACTGGTCAGGTTTTAACACACCATCTTATGGCTTTTTTATTTTGCTTACAGCTTTTTGAAAGGTTTCCAAGAGTACCAGGCAAGGAAATTAAATCTTCATCCCAAGGAAAAGATCCCTTTCCAAAAGTGTTAATCTTTCCTTATGACATGTTTTGGAATACAAACGTATCCAGAGGGAGTTTATTCAGCAATATGCTGTGCTCATGCAAGCGATGGGATCGGGGGTTATTACAGTGGTACATATGCTAACAATAATTCAAACTTTTATTCACCCTGTCTCAGCACCACAGCTGCTCTTGGTTTGCCTTCTG
This sequence comes from Laterallus jamaicensis coturniculus, assembly GCA_022605575.1. Taxonomy (NCBI): domain Eukaryota; kingdom Metazoa; phylum Chordata; class Aves; order Gruiformes; family Rallidae; genus Laterallus; species Laterallus jamaicensis. The sequence continues at coordinate 1,004,593 of JAKCOX010000081.1, forward strand.
GCCCCACCCCATGACACTTGGAACACGAGCAGACACACGTACGTATTAGAGGGAGTGATGCTGTACAGTGTTAGCAGAGAGTGAGGCTTCCTTCAGTGCGTGGTATTATCATAACAAACCCATGGCCACATGCTTTCTAGCTGTCACTGTCTTACGTTCCTTACTTGCTGGAATCAGCACAATTGGAAAGCAGATCTGGTTTCTACACATCACTTCTGATTAATTTTTTGTGTTAAGCAACTGCAGACAGTTACAGAGCCTACAGATGACCTGGAAGCCAAGCCTTTGCAGGTCTGACCCACTAGCACCTTCCGTGAAGCCATTTAAAGGTTCTGTAGATCTGATTACATGGACACATGAAGACAACAGGGACTTACTAAGTTTTAATATTAAAAGTGGCTTATAAGTGAATATATTCTGCAAAAAGTCTTCAGTAAAATTTGAGATTTCATTTCTCAAGACACATTGATAAGGATTAAATGGTGAAAGAGTTATCTTTTTTCACTCTAAGGACACATTAGCAAACACAGCTAATGGGATTATTGCAGGCATAAATATGGAAATAAGCAGCAGAGGGATGACAACTTCACATGGGGTGCTGGTAATACTCATATAAACTTTGCAAGAACCTTCTTTCAAAAATTAGAAATAGAGACAAAGAACTAATACAGGAGGAACTTATTTGAGGTCTGAAAAAACCAGCTTCTACTAAGAGAAATATTAGACCAACAAAGGTATTTAATATACCAAAAATAATATTGACAAGTGACTTAAATGCAGCATGCAAGATGAAAAGATAAAATGGCATCCTTTGTCTTCTGGAGTGGAAGAGAGATGCTGCATTCCAGGATACTCATGGAATTCAAGTTCTAGCTTAATGCCTCTACAGCTGTAATGCTGCCAAAACAAAAACCCAGAGCCCAGCTTATTTGGTGCTGTGCAAGATGACACAAGATAGGAGATAAAATGCTGAGGTTTTGTTGTAAAAATTAGGTGCTAATTTGATCTTCTCCAACATTGATTCCTTTGATTATCTTAATAAAAATCATCTGTCAATGGGTTGTTTTCACGTACATACCTTATAAAGAGGATGCAGATCCAAAATTTAAATACTTAACATAACATTAATTGAAACACCCATGAATTAGGTATCTGAATTTTAAGAATATGGCCCTTTGCAACATGAACAAAATACTCACTGTCTGGCTGCCATAGGTCCTGATTACTCATAGAAAATCTACGATGTGTTACAAGACCCAGGGGTGGAGAAACTCCCACAGCTTTCAAGACTGTGTTGCTGGTTGAAGCAAAACCAAAGAGGGAGCCAATGCTAGCTGTAAAATCTGCAACGCTGCATCAGCAACTGGACAGACAGCGCCTGGCAAACCACTGTGTGCTGGGCCTGCAGTTTATGGAAATAAACTCATTGGTTGTGGGGAAAATGAGATCTGGCATGGGGTACAAATGTGTCATGGACCTGGGGGTCCTTTATCTTTGACACATGATATTATACTTATAACAGAAGATGATGATACCACCCATGAAGAGAGGGAGTGCCCACTGGATTGTGTGCCAACCTGTGGTTCAGAGAACACAGCGAGCCCATGGGAGGGTTTGGAAGCCACATGGTGAATCTTGACAGGGACATCACAAAGAAGAAAGCCATTGCTGCCATCAAACAGCATCCTGACACAACTGCAGTGTGTATGGGTAGCTATGGTGGGTAGCAGCAGGGGGAGAAAGAGACAGCATAGACAGGAAAGGAAAACGGAAAGATTGTCAGGCTAACTACATAGTCTTTTACTTAAATACTCTCTTGCTTGTCATCCCATCAGTGCCACGCATCAAGAGGCATTCAAATAACAGGCTCAATGCATATGTTATGACAGGACAAAGGAAAAGCAAACACATTAACACAGATTAACATTTCCTGCTGGAGTCCACTCTGTTAGTCAGAGCTCAGCCTTCACTTCTGGTGAAACCTCTTCTGGTCTGGGATTTAAATAAAAAATAAAACCTAAAAAGTGGGGGTAGGGCAATGGGTTAAATAAGAGGATGAATTTAGCTGCAGATTTCTCTAGCTTTGAACAGCTCCTCTCTTTGTCAGTTGGACTGCCTTGTAACTAATTAAGATGTTGTTTGGCCTCAGTGTAATTGCTGCTGTCTGCTGACAGGGCACTTCTGCCAACCAGATGTTTTGTATTTTGAGGAGCAGCTATTTGATAAAACTGTTGTTAAATCATAAATAAAGGCGGAAACTATCACATGAGTTCTATTTTTCCCTTAGCAATTTAGATTATTGGTACTAAAAAGGGTCATGGATTGAATTTACATTATGTAAAAGAATCAACATTAGGTCCTATGCATCAGTTACAACTTTTCTGTACTTTGTTGTACAGAGCTAAACGAGCTAAATCACAGAAAGTAAGTCAGACACAACCTTATTTACTTACTACCCATCACAGGTCCCCACAAAAGTACTTACAGCCTGTCCCATGGTAACTTGCACATTCAGCCAGACCTTTGCTGCTAGAGAAGGCAGCAATGCCTGTGAAGCCATGAAGGACATGTAATTTTATTTGGCTTATTCCAGTTTTGGTATTCTCCAAATAAAAATGAATGCATCTTACTGACAATAATTCCAAGAAGAGAGAAAAAGAAAACCAGTTAGTCTCATGAATCACAATTGCTTCAGCAAAGGCAGGCAGCTTATTGCCACAGGCAGTGAGTTAGGGCAGGACCTCTGAGTAACCAACAGAGCAGTATTACTACAGACACGGCCCTTATCCAGTGGAGTAAGGGGCTTTTCTACCTTATCTGTGCAGGTCAACCCATGCTATCACAAAGCCCAAACACACAAATCAAAGTCATTTGAGTAGCCTTTATTCACATGGGTATTTGTGTATGAGCAGGACTAGATCCTAATGAAACGCTATTTCCAGTCTGCTTCTTATCCAGCTCACAACCATGTGCCAAGCCCAGGTCACAGACCTTCTCTTCTCCATTTCTGGGTATGCAATTCCACTTCACATGTGCAGCAGCACAGACTAGCTGGGATGGGAAAAGGCAGGCATTTTGTACAAAAATATGACAGCAAAGCCATAGAAACACGCAATATTTTTAAACAGGAAATACTTCTGCAGAGAATAAAGGAAAATTAAAGGGCTATACATTTAGAATGCCTCTGAAAAGAGGATTTGAAAAGAAATGTAAAGTATGAAGTGTCAAAATGCAATCTGCAGTGACTGAAGACATCCTGGAGGCTCCCTGCTCTATGCCTGCTTCACAAAATGCAGGACTTTCCCAATGACATCTTACTGACAGCACAGCCTTCTATTGTAATTAGATTTGGGTTTCCAAAAAAATATTATCTCACAAATTAAACAAGTTAAACTGAAGTTACAAATAATCTCCTAAAACTGCCTGGAAACGCTTGCCTCAAGAAAGAGAGAAAGTAGCCCAGAGGCTTTACAAACTCTGAATATTCCCCAAACAGGGTAATTATTCTAATATATTTGCCTACAAAATAAGGCACTGTGCAGTAGGAATTAGCAAAGGCTATCATTGTGAAAAAGGTGGGTTTTCAAATATGATTGTACCTCTGTGATGCCAGCTATAGAAGGTGCTGTAGGTATACAGAAGGACTGTATCACTGCTTTGCCAAGTTGCTGTCCAGGCAAATTACACATGCGTGTGTGCTGCAGGTTGTCAGAGAGGGTCACCACCACAGGAGGCAGGGTATGCTGGCAGACACAGAGGCTGAGCAAATTCCATTTGCACAAATCCATGCATAATGGGAGAAAAATTAACCAACAGGATCTTCTCCTGCAAGTGAAGCCTGTGAACACTGTCAGAAAGCTCTTCACAGAATTACAAAGTAAATGGGAAGATCACAGGAATATCCAAGTGTAGGATAAGAATGACCATTTCCTGACTTGCTAGTCAAACCTTTTAGCTGGTAGAAGAAACATGCATAAAGCATCACAGGCATCACTCCTCTCTCAACACTCCACATTTACCTGGGATACTGATGAACATGTTTCAGGAAAGTCTTACCACTCACAGGGAAGACCCAAACATCTATCAACTGTCCCAGCATCAGCATTTTTGCTATTACAAAATGACAATTGATAAGTTATCAGCATTTAAATGACACCTGATGAACAGATCTACCTCTCTTCCCCTGGATTCCTGTTCATTAAATATCTTCCTAATTGATTCTATACCTGGGTATAAATCTCTGGCCCATACTTTGCAGAAAGTCAGAGCAGAGGCTGATGAATGGGTCCTGCAGATACAGATCTATAAAGTGAGTTTCAGAGGCACTCTTTCTGCAGCAACAGCAAGGTACTAATTAATGTGCAGTGGGTAAACTACACCTGTGTGCAATGTATGGACACCACAACAGTACAGTAATGGGAGAAACCACCCTTTCCAGTGAAGAAATTTGGAAGATTAGGCTGAAGTTAGGAGCAGAGTTTGCTGAGATGTGAAGTATTTCCAGAACAATCTCCATAACACACTTAGTGTAGCCTGCCTAACAGCATCTGAAGACCTACAGGAACAGCCAATAGCTGCAACAGAGCAGCTGCAACAATAGCAGCTCAGAGACAGGAGTCCCACCGAGTCTGGATGGAATCATTACGAATGAGGAGAGTGGTTTGTGCTAGAGGAAAGGACAGAATTCATTACAAGTGCAGTGACAGCTCATATTCCCAATAACGAGCAACCAGTAAGATGGGCGGTGGGTTTGTTCCGTTGCTAGAAAGATCTTACAGCAAAATAAACACTGAAGATTGAGAAATAGCTTACAGTGATGAACTCTGGTAAATCCAACCTCCTTTACAAGGGAATACCAAAGTAGGTTTTAAACATTTGGCAGCTTACCAGAAGCCAGAGGAAGATTAACTATGTGAGTGAAAAATCAGGCCAAGAAACCAAAACCAGCTTTTCAGAATGAAGGAAAGCCAAGGAGGAACAGAGACTTGGAAAGAACCGTTAACATCAATTCCCTCTTAGAAACGGATCGCTGAAGCAAGAGGAATTTGAATTCCTTTTGGAAGTGTGTAGGTATTTATTAAGTTCCTTGTAAGAACAAGGGAGAGTGCCAGAGTACTAACAGTATCACGACTGCCAAACAGAAACACTAACAAGTGTACCAGTACTCCCACCGGTACCACAGGCAGTATTATTCACAGACAGCACAAAGACATGAGATGGTTTATATAAAACTCACCAAAATGGAACGCCTGAAGGACACTTCCAACCTCCTTGTATGATTTGGCAAAGGTATAAAGTTCCTAACAGCTGAAGTAATCTCTGAACTCCAGCACCAGCTCTGTACTGACTCCTACGGCCTCAGATACGCCATGACCCATCTCCCATGCTGCTTTCAGGTTAGAAATGCTACATAACATTCCTTTAGATAGACTCAGACACCTCATTGCACCAACAGCATGCAGCAACTTAGAGGTTGTTATTTTCTTTGGAGAATATTATGTGGGGCACATTCCCTGGGAAACTGAAGAGCCCACAGACTCTTCACTCTGTTTTAAACAGTTGTGTTTGAAGTTAAAAAGCATCTACCTTCCCCTTCAGTGTGGATTGTCCCTGCACATCTCACACACACTTTCCTAGAGGAGTGGTGACTCATAAGCAGATATCACAACATGCTTCATGTTTTGAGATCTGAATTGCTACAGGCATTAAGCTACATTACTGTGTCCCTATGACCATGCAGCGGAATAGCTTATAGAGTCCTCAAGATGAACAAAGGTTCCTAGTAAAACCTTGAACTTGTGTTCCTTTTAAGGAATTTTAAATTTTCCAGGGGAGTAAGACTAGGTATGACACAAAATTCAGACACACTTCCATAATAGAAAAAAGACACAAAGGAAGCAAAGCCAAAACTTCCCCAACTTTTCTTCTGGCTGGTCTCAAACCTTTGGAATTCCCCGATCATGAAAGCGCTCTGCTCTAGCTAAGGAAATGCTGCTGATGAGGAAAAAAAATAACCCAGATGTTAACTGAAAGCAATTTGGAGACAAAGGGAAAGTGAAAGAGAGAAGGCATGTGAGGGGACCCCAATGTAGGCAGGAAACCTAGCGAGAGCCTTGTACCCTCTCTCTGCTGGGATGCAGCCAAATACTAGACAGCTCTCAGCACCCTCCACCCCCACTCTCTAGGCTCCTTCCCCTGCCAGGCAGCAATTAGAGCATTTCCACTTCTAACCCCATCAATTCTTTACATCCATTCTAATTTGCTTTATTAGGTATCATACAAATAAATCAGAAATCAAGTTACAGTAGGAAGATGCTTTTTCCTTTCCCCTCCCACTCTCCTGGTGCGGCTCCTGTCGGGCCATGTCATGCATTAAGTGCCAGACTTCTCTTAGCTTTGCAAATATTTTTACAGGGATGATTAGGCAAATGTTTCCATAACAAACACTTATAGAATTTCCTACAGATGTTGTAGCACTGACATAACAGACAGAAAATCCAGGTCTGCCGTGTTCACAAATAGATAGTAAGAGTGCTAACTGGGGAACTAGGGGGTGGGGTGGGGGGGGTATTTTATTTTCAGTCCTGAAAAATTCCTCCCACTAGGTTGAGATGATGCTAAATTTAAAAAAAATTGACTTACACAGGCAAATGGATACAATGCTTAACCACACTCCTCTGATGATGTCAATTGCATATCGTTAGCAGCATCATGAGAGGCTCACTCCACAATTCTGCCGTTGCTTAGAGCAGTCAGACTGCAGTGTGGCTATTCCTTAGCATGAGTGGATCTGCAATTACTCTGACAACAGATTCTTTTAAAATGCAATACAACTTGCACTTTGAAAGATCCCCTTATACCCACACTGCTGTAAAACCTGATTTGTACACCAGAGCAAGGACAGTGCAAACACAGTGTCAGGATGTGCCATGGTAATGCTCTGCATTCTTCACCCAAAGATACCAAGATGCTAAGGAACACTGAAGACTTAAGCCTTTCCATCTCAATACAGGAGATATTTTGCCCTTTTCTACTGCTTTTGCTTTTCAGATATAGATAAGTTACTTAACAGCAGCACATCTGCTGCAGATCTAGGTACAAAGGTCATATATTGCAAATTTCAGTTCTGGTCTGTGTCCACCTACACACAGTCTATCCTCCTGAGGTCTGGGATACAGTCTGAGAGACAGAACATGGGAGAGAATCCCAAAAATCTCATTCAGCCACTTACATTAGAAGTTCTGAAGTACTCACGATTCATGAGAACATGGCTACGTGTGGCAGATGCTTCCATCACAGAGACGCAAAGCTGGTTGTCTTTATGCCCATTTAAATTGCCACATAAACCTTTCTGGCCACGATCAAGACTCACAATGAACACAAGAACTGGATCTTCACTTACACTTTTGGCCATTGATGGGACTATTTATAGCATCCATAACAAAACCCGTACCTTACCATGGCAACCACAGCACCCGTGTGCTACCACTGAGACAAAAAGCATTGCCTTAGACAAAAGCACTAACCACTGTCAAGCCATGCCTCCAGAACAATTCCTTTGCCAGTTTCCAAGCACATATTCCTCATCACTGATCATTGGGGAACATTAGTTATTGCTTCTCTGTTACACATTTGTCTCTTATTTTCTTTACAGAATCAGAGGATGCTTGGTGCTCCATTTGGCAAGACAAGTATTCCAATCTTAGATCTATTTTTCAAATATTAATTATTTGGTTATCTGTATGAATTATATTAATATGAATTAACAAGGTTATCTGTACTAGGAAGCCTAATAAATGAGAGGTTTGCATTTCAGTAGAGATGAGGCTATAGCAAAAAACTTTCCAAGTCAGTTGAACCATGCCAACACAACCAGCTGCAGTGCTGAACATTTTCAGCTGTTTTGCTACATTCTTCTATTGACTGTTTCAACTTTAGGATTTTTTAGAACTCTGCTCTTCTAATCTGAGATGTCTCTAATTATTTAACATTCAGGTTGATAGCATTATGTAGTTCTGAATGTCAGAAGTTGGCAAACCAGACAGAACTTTGGTATTTTTTCCCCACTTAGAATAAAACAGATCCAAAGTAATGAAAAGAGATAAAGGTAGAAGAGATGAAAAGTTCTAGAAATGGAAGTGGAAAGTGCCCACATAGGTATCTGTTTCAGTTTTACATAACCATTTTTATGTTTTATCCATCAAAAAAATTATTAATCTGTCCCTTTTTTCATTTGAAGTTGAAGAAGCATTTCTGAGTTAAAGGACATGGATATTGCATGAATAAGAGAGGTCAGATCCTCAAAGATGTAAACTGCTGTAGTTCCACTGAATATAATTTACTAGTAACTTACTCATAGAAAGATCCAAATCCTCACACTAAACAAAAGATTTCAAGCAATGCCATTAGCTTCAGTAAAATTCTATCAGTTCAATCATCTCAGGAAGCTTGTGCATTCTGAAACCATTAACTCCTTATGCCTACTGCAATACTTGATCAATGTAGAACACAGCTAATTTATAAAAAATTATCAGAATAATTATCTGTTCAAAGTCTGCATAGTGAAATTACCAATTCTCTTCAAAATCTTTGAAAAGTCATCTGTGAGGAGTGTTTGGGGGATAGAATGGCAACAGTTACATTCAAGTACACTGAAGAGCTCTCTTCACATTAAGAGTACAATTTCTGTTGGTAAAAACAGTAAAAGTTAGAGACAGTAAAACAAACACTGGAATACTGTAGCATTCAGAGGCTCAAATCAAGAATGAAGCTCCCATTTCAATTAGCATATTCATTTATAGAATTCCAAGTGGGGAGGGAACTAAGTAGACTATATGAACAAAAAGCAAACCCAGTGATACAAAAGGTCATTTACATTGTCTCTAAAAATAGCTAACTCCTTGAGGAATGCATATTTAAGATTTCACCTGTGCCTATACAAATACAATTAGTGACATGAGAAGGAGAATACTTTGAAGACAAGACACACTGACTGCTCCTATTGTCAGTCTGGAGGAAGATGGTAGTCAGCAGGAGATACAAAAAGTTAAGTTTCAAAATCTGTCTTGACACAGGACTAAGAGCTAGCACTTGCTGCTCACCAGGGACTCCCTTGGGACATTAAGCAAAGTGCCCAAGCTTTACCTGAAACCAAAATCCACATCTTGTCACTAAAACTGTCTGTGTGTTAGGAATTTTCAAAGAACAGGATCTCTGAGTGCCCTGTAGTAAATCAGCACATGCAAGGCCAAGCCACTAATTATTCTCATTTTGCAGAACTTACTGTTCCTTCCCCTACACCCTCAAACTACATGTTCAAGCTTAACATAGCAACATGCAGTCCCCACAGGAAGGAAACCCACAAAGTATCAGAAAAGCTCAATTATTGTCACATATTGAGAAATTCTCTCATATGCATCTTCATAATCCTGACACACAACCCTGCAAGTGTCACTGATGAACTATTAGGAATCTGTTTGCTTTGTTTTGCTGGGCTGGTGCTGTATGGTACCAGGAAAAGGGAGAGTGATCTAGCTGGGTTAAATAACATCTCTGAAAACTGGACTTCTAAACAAATAGCCCAAGAAAAAGAGAATCCTGCTTTTTTAAGAGCCAGTTTGTGTAGATCACATTGTCCCAAGAGACACAATACTAGAGCATGCAGTTGTTCAAAATTAGCTAACCTAGAAAAGGCATCCTGTTAAAACTTGATTAAGGGAACTGAAAGCACAAGACTGATTCTTCACAGTGAAAGCTGACATGACATCAATAGCAAATGTAGCTCATTATTCTGGAGTCTCAAAAGAATTCGCAAATGCCTGGTTAACAAGGTCCACTGATATAAAGACTTCATACTCCAGGCTTTCTGTTCATTAAAAAGCATATTTCAGAGGGCAAATGAAAAGAAAGTCTGGAAAGTCCAAAGAAGGATGAAGCTTTTCTGATTACAGGATATGATTTATCTTTTTGGTCAATACATTGTAGTTATTCATGTGTTTGATAAAGGACACAATACATCTTATTTCTGGCTAATAATAAAGAGATTGGCAGCTGTATATTTACTTGGGGACAAAGCAGCAAGAGACCTATGATACTACAAAGCTCATACACTTAACAATACTTGCAGATAAATCACTTTTTTATAGGTGCTTTCTATTATAGCTGAAAAGCCATGCAAAAATGCCCAGAATCAGTGAAGATCTCATGAAAACAAGATGTGAAGTTACTGAACTATCATTCAGTTGCACTGCAGAGGACTACCAAAGTTGATAAGAAGTTTCTAGGTTATGTTGCCAAGGTCTGCGATCCCTTGTAGTACTTAAACCAACTTTCTGGTTCTCCATCTGAAGAACTACAAAACCATCCTCCAGGGAGAGTAAAGGTTTAACTTCAGAGACATCGGTTATCCAGTATTTTTTAAAGATAACACAGCAATTTAACTTCCTAGTCTGATGTGTTTCTAATGACAGGGTTGACAGGCTTTTCGTTTATTTTTGTGTTTGTTCATTTCTGGGGGTTTAAGGGCATAAAAGCTTCTGGAGCTGGTAAGAAGACAAAAAGAAAGGAGGTTCCCTCTGATTAAACATTTTAAACCCTTAGAGAAGTAAAACTGAATGGAACTAATGAATGAATTACTATAGCTCTTTGAGTAATCAATTCCAATCACTATTAATAATATAACTTTCCCTTCAAAGAATTACTTTCACCTTATAAAGTCAAAGCTTGTAACCTCCTTAATCTTTAATAGAGCCTGCAACAATTACTACAAGACATAGAGGATCTACAAATCGAAGCCCTGTGTGACCAGCTCTCTTTCCAACAGACTCTTTTGACGACCATAAATAACAGTAAAATTACCATAAAAATTAATAGTACTACAGTTAAAGAAAATCATTATGTAAAGGTTTATGAATTTTGCAGCCATTAATAGACATAAGTTAATGAGCCATAGGCTTTCCAGAATATGATATCAGATATTTTTCCACCAATGAAACTTTCAGAGTTCCAAATCCTTCAGAGGTCACCAACTTCAAAAATAGAATAGAAAGTTACTCTTTAATACTAATGGGAGTAAAAATGAAACAGACTGAGAGCAAGTTTCATGCACGGCAATCTGGATAGCTTAATAAAACCAGATAAGGAAATCCACCTTGTCAACAACTTGGAGTGAAGACAGAAAAAGCTAGAATGCTCCAGGTGAATACAATGCAGTTTGAACACAGTGCATACTTTTTCCCCATGTCCTCAAAGTCATAGCTTTAAGCTAGAAGAGAAAGTTAGGATCAGGGCTTACAGATACCAAGTGATGGAGACATTTATCGTCCCTTGGAAGTACATTCCAAAAAAGGTTATTGTATGACAAAGGCAAATAAAGCTCATCTTCCATTCTGCTACTCTTATGCTGGATGCACAGGAGGCTTCAAGTCTACAGTAACAAAACCACGAAGAAGTATGACTGCTACAAGAACAATGGCCTTCAGCTTTGTCAGTCATGCTTTTAAAACAGCAGCAAATACCTGAGTTTGAATGGCTCATAAAAGTCCACTACGGCACGACAAACAGGTGCACATCATCCATTTTAGGAAATAAAGGCTTTTTTTTAACCTTTTCCCTCCAGTTACAAGACAATACTACTTTTCCTTGGACAACAACTGCCAATTTTGTGACTTGAGCAGGTACAACCTCAGTGTAATGCTGTGTCACTCTGGTGTGAGCTAATGCTTGTGACCCAGTGGATGGCATGTTGCACTCCTCTGATCCCTCTGTAGCTTTGAGAACAAGTGTTAAGTCACACTTCATCCTGCTATTGCCACATACTTATTTTCAAAGTAAAATAAAAAGCTTGCTTCCATATGCAACTTTACTTTTAGGCGCTGTAAGAGCAGGAGACCAAAGGCTCCCACAATCATGTACAAGATTAATATAATTATTTTAGAGAATATCAAAACCAACAGAATCCTAATTAAAAGTAGCACCCAAAATTGTCAGATACATGACATATTAGACACTTAATCAAGACAATAAAGATAAATGTTCTGAAATAAAAGTTCTAGGAAAATTTGACTGGCTTTCTTACTAAACCTAGAAGTAATTTTAGAATTGACACAATTTTCATGATCAATACATTCAGTCCTGAAATTATACTATAAACCAGCTTCTGCAGCCTTTCAGTTGATGAATTGGATAACACAGAAAAGGGGTAGGGGGAAGATCTTTACCTTGTAACATCTTGGAGCTCTTTGTGACATGCTGATCTCCTTTTGTAACTTGTATTCTTTGGATGCCATGTGAGATCTAAAGATTAAATACATATATTGTTACTACAAATAAAGACACTTATATGGTGATGAGAGCTTGTTGTTACTAGCTCATACGACAGTTCAAGACTTCTGTAAAATGCTTTGCACTGTAGTGTGAAATAGCCATTTCAAACAATATAGTAACAACCTTCAGATCCTTTAGGCTGGATTTTTGAAAGCATTTGGTGTGCTGGAGCCATGTTGCTTTCTTTATCAAAATAAGCCAAATGTTACCCATTGATGCAATCATTTTTAAAAGTGTAAAGATATTTGAGGTATAAACATTATACTTTGAAAAATATAAGCAAGTAGCAAGAACTACCCAATCAGTCACAACCATGTTACACTGAAGACTACAAAGCCACTTATTAAAATACAGACCATGCAATTCACATTTTATAGCATATATGTTGGTCCTTCAGTGTATGAAGCTCCTGCTATATAAGAAATCTTAAAATATTAAAGAAAACTCAATTGAGCTACAGCTGCTTTTTGTAAAAATAAACAATTCTTGGCACTGATGAGCAATGAAAATGAAACAGGTTCTCTCTTCTTCTACCATTTACTCACTTCTTCCCTACTTAAAAGTTAATCTGAGATACACAACTGAAAACACACATCATCAGGAAAGTATTTGTGTGCTTAGGTCTCATCAAAATTAAACTGATACAGTGACATGACACGTTGCAGGAACCTGGATCTAAAGGAGATTATATGCTTAATTTTTGTCAGATTTTCAACATCACCATTGAAAAACTCTTGGCAATTAAAAGAATTTGATCCTAGGGAACAAAGCCTCAAGACTGTTTATAAACATAATATGAGACAGCATAGGAATAGTATTTTCTAAAAATATAAATCGATTTCAGATGCACTATTTAATGCAGGTGAGTAAGAATCATGTACAAGTTAACATAAATAGTTTATAGAACCAAGTTACCTTGTTACATTTAGAATTACAAAAAAATCAGATACCTCATCTTAAATATACACAGACATTTTTAAAATGGTAAAACACTAAAGACAAAAGATAAAAATGGCTCCGCTTTAGGGGTGGGGCAAGAAAAAAAGATAAGTCCCAAGAGTCAAGTTAAAGATTCAGAAGTCAGGACTAGGAGGAAAAGGAAGATAAATAATTTAGCAATAAGCATAACTAAAGCCTGTCAGTCTGCCAACTTTAAGAGAAATAAAAAGGTTTACAAGGTTCCTGAGAGTTTTTACAGAACCTCTAGGGTTTTAAAACAACAAATCCAGAACACGAAAAGAGTTCTGAAGTATTCTGCATAAATAGATTTTAAAGATGCTGATTAGACTGTGAGAAGAGTGGTATGGAAAAATTGTGTTAGTTCAGAATGGGGCTGTTCTCCGGTGTTGTTTGCTCCCCTGTATCATCAGCAGCACTGCCTTTACACAGAGGCATCGCCAGGAAGAAGACCTACACATGTCGGTATAATTTCAAATACTATCGACATGCCTATGTATGGCATGAAATGTACAGGCACTGCACAGCCTACACACTGGTAACCTCTTAAGATGAGCCACATTTCAGGACCAATTCTGATTGCCTTTGAGCAACTTTTGTGTTTTGGAGTGTCAATATTCATGGCTTAATATAAGAGAACTAACTAAGCAAATAAAAACCTTAGTAAGCCCAGGCCACTCAGTCTGTACAGAAGGGGAGTGTTTTTTGCCATAAGAATATACAGCAAGGTCCTTTGAATTACACAAACCCAGGAGTTAAACTGTAAAACCTGCACCTACGTAAAAACACCTTAATTCCGTATCATTACTTCTTAATTCAAACTAAGATGTAACCTTGTACTTCATTGCTCAGACAATGTTAACTGTAGGAGAATCACAGAAAGGAACCAAGTTCATTTAAGACATAAAGCAATTTTGAATTGCATTGATTACAGTGATCAGTCTATCACTTTACTGTCATCCCAGCTGGCATTTATTAAAAAGACATACGTGTGACAACCCATTGATCCTTAACACTGTAGCTGAGATAAAAAGTCTACTTGCAAAGGAAAATGACTTCTTTAATTAGAAATGGAGTATCATTTTCTCTTTTCTTTGTTAGAACTTCAGCAGCCACAGATCAAATATATCATAGGAATGGTTGTAGAATCTGCCATCTAGTTTGATTTAAAAGTCTTCATAGTTAATCAAAGTTGTACAAATGAGCACTTGAGACAGGAAAAGAAACAGGCATATCCCACCTGTATGAAGGCTCTCCAGCTCACTGCTGCTTCAGAGGATCTCAAAACGGAGTGCTTTTTCTCTTGATGGCCTCTGCCATGAGGCTGAACTTCAGGGGTAGGGTCACTACTGCTTCCAGTTCCTCTCTACAGATGCAGTAAAGTGGCAAACATTGTTCCACGGACTTTCTGTAAGATTTTTAATGAGTTAACTATGGCTAGGCATGCACCTCTGCTCAAATACAACCATTTAGTACAATTATTTGCCAAAGAATATACTGTAGAAGTGATTAAATCCTACCAACTACTTAATGTACATGGGAAAAAAATAAATCTCAGTCTACCAGAAGACAGTCGACAAGCAGATAAAATGATAAATGTGTGAACCACATGCTTTTCTATAAATTCCAGGAGGATTCCTTGTTGGTAAACAGAATTTTGAAGCAAAGTATTTTAATCTGCAAGCCTATAAAATCCTATTTTTAGCATCCTGTTTTCCCTTTGTACAAATCCAAAATTACATATTTGGAAAACCTTACATTTCATAGTGTCTCCCTTAGTTCTAGGGTCAGCCACACAGATCCTCCCTTAGAGGTGAATCTCTATCAATTGAACTGCTTCCTTTTTATAACCTGCATTAATGATTTCCCATCAGTCTCAGAAGTGCAGGGGCATCTCCACACTACTGACATGCACTGTGTGTATAGGAGACTTGGACCATACGCTATAACCGCAGAAACTGAGTGTCAGCATCCAGAACTCCTGCTCTAAATACAGGATCCAGCTCTGCACAGAAAGAATGACTTCTGTGAAAAAATTAATGGATGGAACTCATATCTGCTCCAATTCCAGAATCTAGTGTAGGATGATGCTAATACCATCTAATAATATCAGGATCAAAGATGAGTGGAATAAAACTTCCAATTTTAGATGCTCTTTATCTGCAGGTGTGAATGTATAATGAATTCTCACCACTGGCTCCCTATTATAAATCCAATGATTTTGTACTCTATGACAGCAGTTTCTACAATTTTCTTTTGGCACAACCTGCTTGGAATATATGACAAAACAGCAGGGTGCCAAAACGTTTTTCTAAATGATCTACTTTGCAAGACAGCTTCCAAGTGTGACCCTGATGAATCTTATCATTACTCTTGGAACAGAATAAACACAGAAGAACGTACCCACATGTCATTTACTTCAGCGGGCATTTCTCTGCTGCTTTTACACACCACTTCACATCCCCGCCAAAGTATTAATGCAACACACAAAGCCTTTGAAATGCAGGGTAAATAAAAAGGCATCAAAGGGTAGGGTAGAACTGCACTATGCCTATTTTTGAATCCTGCTGTCTCAGACAAGTGTAATGAATCATTTGATGTCATCTCAATTACCATGTTAGCACTAATCAACGGGATTGCTCTTCCTATCTATTCCTTATATGGAACTCTCTAAATTAGATGGCAGGTTTTCCAGTGGACAAATCCATCCTCTGGCAGACTATAAGGGTCAGGATTTGACAAGATTCAAGCTACAGGATAAGGCTGGATGACTCAATACTTTAATTGAATATCAGATCATTTTAATGGCACGGAGAGGCATTTCACTGCAATTTATAGTGATGATTCAATGTTTACTTTAATTGGGAAGAAGCCTTTATGTGCAAAAGCTACATCAAAAATCAGGAGGGGCTCATTATATCCTCTTAAAAAAGCTCCAAATTTAGGTCGATTACATTCCCAACAAATTTACAAAGACTTCTAGTTTTCTCTCCTTTTAGCATGATATGCCTTGCTGCAAACATCAAGAAAGAGCCATGAGGATGAGTAGAATGCATTAAGAAAGGTTGCTGAGGTATACATACAAGTGAAGGAAAAGTGAACGTTACAAGAGTTAACCATGGCTTATTCCCTCCTTTCTCAGTCTAGGAACCCTTCCATATGCTCTCCTCTATTTATTATTTCTGCATTGCATCAGGAGGGAAATATTCACACTGAGCCACGGGGCTTAAAACTGAAGCTCAAGCGAAGTCAGATCACATCCATCATATCCAGCTGTTTTCAATTCCAACACCTCACACCCACTTTTATTTATTATTCCTGGGCTAGACAAGACAGGGCTCAGTTTTCAATCTTTAAAAGCCTTCTGAAGACACACACAAACCAATCTGCTCCTTTCCTCTTTTGCCTCTGCAATTGCCCACCAAACCAACACTAATCCAAGCATCCAGTGAGGATGTGACCTAATGGGCAGCCACTCAACTTCTGGGCTGGACAGCTCCCGCTCATCTCCCAGCATGGCAGCAACACAGCCGAAGGGAATGGGGCAGCAGCTACAAAACTCAAGAGGTTTAGGTGGCAGTGAATTAACAATCTGATTGACACACTACTCCATGCAATGGGATGCCCACTTTCACTTTCCACAAGGAGGCCCTGTGGAATGATACCCTGTAAGTACTCAGCGGAACTGCCTTCCTACTCTGCTCAGAGATCACACTGCCTAAGCATTTGATCATGCTTTTTTATCGAGTCATTTTTCCAGACAGGCACTCATAAGTCATTCTTTTTGCAATCTCCCCTCATGTCACAGGCCAGTCTTACAGTCGGATCTTTCTAATTAACTGCTCAACAGCAATTATTCAGTCTCATTTAAAATGCAAACCAAGTGTACCAGACCTCCTTGTACTTACTGCACAAACACTTGCCTGTTTGCAGCTCATCTCCCATACCTAGCATACCACATACCAGGTAGTTATTTCATGGCAGCATGGAACATCAGGTTGGCAGGGCCCTCAAAAATCATGTGGTCCAATGTTTCTTGGCTAAAGCTAATGGATGATCATTTGATGGAGCAAGCTATCTTATTTGCAATTCTCTGCTGAACTTCGTTTGGCAGGAATGGTAAGAGTGCTGATTCAAAACAACACTTTCAATAAATTTGTATCAGATTATTTTCCATTTTATCCACACTGTATCCTCAAGGAGAAAATTTGGATGTTTTGTATTTGGATTTTTTTTAAAACAGGGCAGTAAAGAGCTGAACAAATTCACACCACTAGAAAGAACTAATGTGGGTTTATGAGCCAAGACACAGCAGCCAATAAAACCATCATGGAAATCTCATCAGCTCCTTAGTTTTCTCTGTATTTAATTGCTCATAGAACAGAAATGAAACTTTATCTTTTTCTAAACAAGCTTTGATGATGTTCTGGAGAACTATCTAAAAGAGAGTATGTATCAGCCAACTAAAACAATAGGTGAAGAACTATTCTAAAATAGTTCTAAAAGAATAAAAACTAGAAGACTTCTCCATGTCCTGTAAATGACCAAAGATTTTCATCTACAGCCAGAGAGTCATTTCAAGCACTGTTGATTTCACATGGATGGTGTCACTCAAATCCTTTAATGATTTTTAGAAAATCTTTCTGTAGCTATATGCACCATTTTTGAACCTGCCAAGTAGATACAAAGTCTTGCCACATCAAATGAAGCAGATCCTTAAGTTCATAAAACATTTAAAATCCTTGCATGAAAATTAGCACTGAAACACAAAGCATTAACATTTGTACTAACTAAACACTTTGGGAGCTGCTGAACATATTTGTTTTAAAAGGCCACTCTGCCCTACAGCTTTTTAAAAAATAAAGGATGCTCCATAACAAGAACAAACATCAGTCTGCATACAAATCAGAACAGATTCATTAAAATCTGGATAGCACATAATAAAACATGCCTACAGTTGCTATCACACTGATGTGCAGTAAAGGCTATCCAGCTTTTGGAAGAGTAATGTACACTTGCTAGATAGATGTCAAGGCAATTGCCCATGATACAATGTTAAAAAAATAGATTGTATGGTTTGCAGTAGCATCAAGTCTCTATTCAAGTGTAAAAAAATTAATTGACTCCATCTGTATTGGCCTAATGACTGATTAAATGACTAATCACGGAAGTCTTAATTAAAATCATTTTTCTGTACAGAAGAGGATGGAGGGAGGAAGGCAATCATTAATGTGTTATAATGTATGTCAGATTCCATTTGTGCCATTTACTAACAGCCATCAAATGACTAATTATGCACAAGGTCATTCTGTAAACTTTCTGCATACATCAGACTGATTGGATTAGGGCTTGGTGCTTGGCTAGGTTCTGCATGTGGCTGCTTTTTTCCAATCACAAAACAGGTAATTAATATTGCTCAGAATAAATAATTAAGGCAGTTGATATCTCTCCCATCTCTGCACCAGCCAACCCAGAGATTCATCTACAACTTTCAGACATTGCTGGGTAAAGCCCCATGCCTCATGCATTAAGCCAAGCCCGCTCTCCTCAGCTATTCAATAGTCTTCATGAACTGACAGGGATCTCCATCACATTGGGAAATTCTGGAAGATGCCAGGAATTGTTCCTGCATGAATTAAATTACCAGGCAATTCACAGAATCCTTCTCAAGTAAAGTGACATGAAAATATGAAAATAAGATTCTTTTACATTTTATTTGCCAGCCACCTTACTACCCTGATGCAAAGCGACCTTTGCCATGGAAAAAGAACAAGCTGCTTCTACTCCAACAACTGGGACTAATTGACTTAAAACAATGCACTAAATTGAATAAAGGAATTTTAAAAGTGTCTTGAGATTAGATAAACCAACTTTCTAGTTGCATGTAACTCATGCACAGGGCCTACAGTTTTTGATGAAACGTTGCATATAAAACGTTGGAGTCCAAAGTATAACGTGTTACACAAACAAAAAGTACATTGTTTGACAAGTCCTGAAATTTCCAGAATATCTTATCTGCAGCCACAGCAGTCTTCCATATCACTAGCTGCAATGATTTTGCATATCCCAGGTGACAATACACCACCTCATGTATAAAAGAATACTTTTTATAAAACTAAACTTCTGTCTTTACAGGATAAGAGAAGCTGGTATAGTCCTGTCACTACTGTGACCAAGTGTCCAATTCAATAAAGATTCTTTTCCTTCAAAATCCTGCAATCAAACAGGTAGCACTGATGTGAGGTACAGTCACAGAAAGGTGCCAAAGTTCTGGTTCTTTTAAATTAACTGAATCACCTTTCAGTGCTAAATAAGCTTCTTAAATTACTGTTCCTTTCCTAAACAGAAGTATTCTGACCAATGATCCCAATGGAAAAGGTCTCTGCGATGACACTGAAAACAGACATCCTGCTGTGACTGCACCATTAGGAGCCCTAAAGAGTACCCAACTGATTAAATTAGTGCTCAGAATATGGATGGAGAAGCTAAAGAGACAAAAAAAGGTAAAAAGAACCTTAAGTCATGACTACATAACATCTAGTTACACTTCTGGCATGATTAAATACTCTCTTGTCTATTGAAATCATGCAAGTCACAGAAAAAAGTATCATCTACACCAGGCAGCTTCATCCAGACTTCACGTAAATACATATTTCAATTAGTCTGAATTAATGATAACACAAATTGTAGTCAAACTTTGGTGTGGTTTAGCCCCAGCTGGCAACTAAGTACAGTGCAGCCACTCACTAAGTCCTTCTCAGGAAAAAGAACTGTACCCCAGCCAAAAACCAGGACAAGCTTGACCCTACTTACATGTAGCTGAAGAAAACAAAGATAGCTGACAACAGATCTCTGCTTGCCATAACCATTGGCATCACACATGAAAGAAGTTCGTTTAACTAATAAAAGGAAATAGAATTGACTGACATTTAAAATTAAATGTAGCTATTCTATAAATGTAATTCAGAGTTTTAAGGTGGCTCTCAAGGTTTAAAACCAGAGTCAAACATGCCATTCTGAGCATCTAGAAAATTAATGCATCTTAGTTTCATCTTCAAATGAGGACGCATACATCTAAAACAACCACAAAATCCACCATGACCAAACCAGAGCACTCCAAAACAAACACCACAGGTACAGCACAGTAAGTCTTTCAAAACCTAACAATATTTTAATGGAATAATTCAGCAAAATCTGCACTATTCTGCTAATGCAAATGAAAACTTGCACAACTACCTAAATTACAGGGTGGTGTGCCGTTCCTAATCTTCACAGAAATGTAGGAGTTCCTGTTTCAATCATTTCTATTGTTTGAAATACACCAGATGATAATGGAGTGGCTGCCACTGTAGGCAGAGACTGACTTCTAGGTGCAGCTAATTAATGACTCCATGTATGATTTACCATAGGCTTGAAGGAATTACTAGACAGAGGTGAAGATCGACATGTGAGACAGCTGAAAGGACATTAAGTGACCTGTCTGAGACTTCAGCAATGTCTTTTTTCTCTATACACATTGACTATATAGTATATTCCTCATCTTAAATATTTTATAGTCAAGCATTTCAAGTACCTCTCACGTACCTGGAAAGGTAGATCCCCTTCTCAACACACTCTGCATCATAGCAGAAAAATCCAACTAAGCTTGACTGAAAGGCAGCTTTCTCTTTTTTTTTTTTTTTTTTTTTTTTTAAATATTAAGGTATCTCATACCTTTTCCATGCTTTCCTATCTCATGCTTTTCCTGATCCAGAAATCTGGGAATTTGCCATTCTCTAGACCACTTAACAGGTTAAAGCAAAATAGCTTCACACTAAGGGCTTGGAATGCAGCCAAGGAGCCATTTAAGGAAAAACACATCCAAACAAAAACCCAGCAGTGCCCTATCTTCCCTGCTCACACTGCACATTTGAGGGACAGTTGCTGCACATGGTAAATGATGCACTTTTGAAAGTGTTTTCAATAGCTACATCTGATTCCCTTTATCAGCCTGTGCACGTTGCCCTGTCTATTTTGACTTATTACTTCTCATATTAGTTAAAGATGACAAAATACCTTGTCTGCTCCAGAGAGGCTATCACAAATCAGGGGGACTAGCCCTGATTAGGCACTGGAATCACTATGCCTGCTCACATCAGCAAGTCCATTATAATTATTTTATGCTTTTTGATTTTATGCTTTACTAGTGACAAGGGTGGAGAATTAGTCACTATGGCAGGCTTGCTCAGGTTTGTATTTTTAAAAGCCTGTGACCTACTGCATGCTACATAAATTAAAGCACATGCTGGAAGTGTTATCAATAAGCAGGCCACAGTAAAAGTTGCTTTCATCACAACCCAAATAGTGGGAAAGGTAAAAAATGCTTCTCTCTCACTGTTGCAACTGTCACCCGTCTCAGAGGATCTCTCCATACTCAGTTTGCCAGTTAAGAAATGCAAATTAGATATCCCTTATTCTTCTATTTGTTTTGTACAGTGAGCACAATTTCTGCATGAACGTCCAACTGTATTTCCATCCTCTTTGTGTCACAGAAACCTCATTTACCAGTCATTCTTCTCCATATGAAAAGATCTATAATGAGGAGTCTTTCTGTCATTGCCCTGCTCCTCTGAGTCAGGAATTTTCATTTCCCCCTAATACTTGCTGCTGTAGCTGCAATTTCATTTACTGTCATCTCATACCACAGCCTTAATGCAAGCACATCTGTGGCTGGATCATGGAAAAGATTCAGTATTGCTTTCAGAGTTGCATATCGATTAAATGGTTGTGAGGAACCAGACTTTCTATTTACTATGTTCTCAGATGGTACTTATAAAAAGGGAGGTTCAGTCACTGTACTTGAAGTGACAGTTCATTCTTCCAGTTAGTGACCTAACAAAAATATCTGTATGAGAACACTGAATACAAAAAGTGGAACTAGGAGGTCTACTTGCACATGCATTCTCTCAGAAAACTGAAAAGGCATAAGGCTGCCTAAAACCTAAAAATATATTTTTTATTAACATTTAAGCACTATAATGAAACTGATTTTTTTTTGGTGTTAGGAAATAATGCTGTTCAAAAAAGAGTTTTATTTTCTTTGTTTTAAATATATACACAAAGCAACTCACACATGCTTAGCCAAAATTATTTTTTTCATGCTTAAACTATAATTTTGATGTTGTCAATTGTTCAAATCAGCCTCACCAAACCTAACTAACCTTGTCAGCAGAGAAGTTTTTCTTTATGCAATTCTTGTCTTTTTAAATGTCTATCTACATCACATGTAGTGCAATTACAGAGTTTTGTTTAAACACACTGAACAGTTTTAAACTAGCAAGGTTAGATGTAATTAGTGTAGTCACAGCAACAGATAGTTCCAAGCAGACTGCAAAACAGGTAGCAAATTTTATGGCAATTTTAAAGGTGTAGTGAAACCACTCACACCTACTTCATTTGAAAGAAGAGAAAAAAGCTCTAATAAAGCAAGAAAAATGCTTAAAAACCCCTAACATCCAAAAAACACTCTCCAAATTGCAAGACTGAGAAATATTGCCTGTGCAAGCACAAGCCCAGGTGTTCATGAAGCAAAATGTCCTGGCATAAAATGTGAAAAGCTGAAAACCCATGGCCATTTGTCCAGGAATAACACCAATTAGAAGTGGTGCACTGTAAAGAGATAAAAACTGCTTTGGGCAGACAGCATTCTCCAGCTGAGCAGTAGGAATACTGCTTCACACATACCTGCTGTCTTCCATTTTCTCCTGCGAGACTCATCTTCTCAGCTTTCTCAGCAGATATCCTGCCACTTGGCTTTTTGCCTCCTTTCTACAGAGGGGGAAAAAAAAAGGATAAAGTATTTCTGTAGTGCTCAAGTGCCAAAAATGGTGTAATTTATGATGTGCTAGTGTTTTCCTTCGCATTCATAAGTTAAGAGCAATTGCAAAATCATCAGCACTTGAATATAGTGAATTTTGATTTACATATATTAAGATTCTCTCATGATTCCCTATTATTTATTGCTGCAAACAAAACTGGATCCCAGTCACTAAGCTATTAACATCCCCTACAGTAACTTGGGCCAAACCATAAAAAAGGTAAGAGCCAGAATGCACAACAGTCAGAATCTGTAACCAAAGTTGTGTCAAACAGTCTGATCTGAAGCTTTTGTCTGCTCTTCCTTTATAGACCTGAACGATTTACTTCACTCCCAGTAAGAATGAGCTATACCTGCACTTTGGGAATGGGCACATCTCACTTTCTCAGTTTGAACAACAGTACCCAGGCTTTTTCCTAGAATTTTCCCAATATTAGGGTACTAAGCCTTCACTTAGTAGACCAAGTTATTCTCTGGATTATTTCCCAGAATTTTTTAATTCTACACCATTGTTTTCTGTACTTTAGCTTATTGTACCCACGCAAATACAAAGCTTTACATTAGGATTGCTATAGACAGAAATTCAATAGCTTTTACTTTTCTTCCTTTTCTGAAATATTCTTCAGGACCCCATGATTAGTACTGCAAAGCCTGAGAAACCACACTGACAGCGTTACAGAAATAAGGGGTTTCCTCTCTTCATCCAGGCATAACACAGCTGATACCATCTTGTATGGTTTTTGTAATGATCAACACAGCAAACAATTACATAATACTGCAATTACCTGCGATAATACTATACCAACCCACCTTGTAGGAACTCATATTTCACAATTAAAAGATGTCTATTCCCTGCAAAACCTGCAAGAGGGCTGTTTTGGTCACATTCTGAATGAGTGGAAGCTTGAAGAAGCATTTCTTAATACAAGCCAGAAGACAGGAGACTGCCTGGGTAAGTAAATTCCCATCTTGGCAGGAATGTTTTGTGTTGGAGAGCTGCTGCTGAATAATTCAGAACAAAACCTAAAAATAGTAGTGTTTGTCTCAAATTCTGTGGGGTGAAGTGTGAAAGGAAGATAATATTCTAAGTGCGATAGTTCTTCCTAGCTAGAACACCTTAAAGTATGATATTTCTAGTTGTGAATGCTGCAGTTATCTCCACAGTGCCATAACTATCGTTATATGGCAAGATAAAAGTTAAGTCTTTGCCTCTGCAAGGACATTAAATAACATCTTTCTCTCCATTAGCTTTTGCTGTAGTAGCAGTATTTATTCTCTGGGCAATGAATGAGAACCACACTGCTTACAGGATGATTCCAGGTTCTTAATGCACTAACAGTTTCCCTGTGTCACTAAATTTAACCTTTTTTTATTATTATTAATTGATACCACACAGTTTTGAAGGAAGTATTTAACACAGAAGATGCTTTTAGTGGTGTACTACAGTCACAAAGTTAACTGTCATCAGGGTCGGGAGTAAGAAAAAAAGGACCCCATTCAACTTTTCTTCTTTAACAGTACAGAGAAGGAACATCAGTGACCCTTTAGGGAACATAGAAAAGAGGAACATGTGTAGTGCAAATGATTCCTGTTTGACACAAGCCTTCAAGAGGTTTGCCCATAATCTATTTATTCACACAGTGAATGTCAAGATACTTATAATTACAAGTAAAGACTACAGTTGCTACAAGTTGTGTGATCAGAGGAAGCACCAGATACAAAGAGCTCTTCAATCATACCCTGATTCACTCTATGACACCGAGCAACCTGCCCTAGACCGTATTGTGCCAGGCCTTAAAGACACACTGCTTGAACAACTACCTGAAAAGGTTTATAAATTCCCATTTCCCATGCTCTCAACGTGAAGTTAAAGCATCCAAAAAATCAGAAAAATCACACCTGAAATACCCCCTTCATGTTAATTTTAATTACAACAATTATTACTTTCAGCAAGATAAAGATCACGTACCACCTTCAAGGGATACGTGCCAGCAGGATGACATAACAACCACTCAAGATAGGGCAGCTTGACCTCTCAGAGTGAAATATCAATTATCTTTTTACAGCCAATTCAATTAGAGCACACTAATCACTTGTGTAGGACAGCAAGCCAGAAATTTGGGGGGGGAGCAGAGGGGGAAAGGAAGGAAGGGGAAAAAAATATTGGCAGTGAACAGCCCTCAGTAAGGATGACAAGGCAGCAATCCTATCCTACAGCTACAGACAATGTTTACTAATACCAGATAGTTATTAGCTGTTTGTAACAGATTAAGTGCTGTAATATCATCCTCATTTAACCAAACTTTTTTAAAAATCAAGAGTTATTTGTCCTAATGGTAACAGACATTTCATTTAAAGGTGACCAGACACACTGCATTAGTCTTTAATGTTAGAGTCAATTCTCCAAAGAGCTTTGTTCATTAAGTGGGGGAAAAAAAGCTGATCTATTCAGCATAAAGCAAAATGCATTTAACTTTCATCAAATAAATTAATATTAACTGAAGCTACTGAGGACTATTTCATTACTATACTAATCCCAAACAAAACTATGAAGTGCAGTATATCTACAATAATTCACTCAGAATATTATGCAAATAAAACAAAAATTTGAATCTAATTTATAGCATTCATTAAATAAAATGGCAGAGGGGAGCATGTAAAAGGATCCCTTCTCATAGGAATTTCTGTTAAATGAGTCTTGCACCATTTAGTTCAGCACAGGTAACAGAACCCAAAATAAAGTTACCCAGTCCATATATGCAACAGCAAGGCAAGAGTGCTCCTTTCAGCAGTCTTGATGGGCAGAATTTTGAAGTATGAAAACATATTTTGACAGCAGAGTCACAGAAATTAAGCATTTCCCAGGAGTTGTGATGCTCAAACTCTGACATTATGGCCACAGTACCACTGATAATCCCTCTGGAGCAGAAAGCTTCAGTCCCCCCTGACAGTATGGTAACGATAGCAGTGAGAGACCTGACAAGGAACGCTGCAGTTTATTGGCCTACTCTGATTCATCTTCCTTACTATAATTTTTAACATAGCCTGATTAAGGCTAGAACACATACCTATGTCACAGTGACACCTTTGACTTCTTTGTAGCTAGCTTACTGAAAGTCATTGGCACTTGTATTCCTAAAGAGAGCTCTGAAAATGCCATTACAGTCTGCAGATTACCTTCTGCAGCCAAAATACATGATGTACCATGCATCCAAGGAACAGAACACAAAGTCTAATCTTTTAGGGGGTGAGGGTCTCTGAGGCTTTTAGGTCACTCATATTCAGGGTGTTCTTTATCACTCAAGAGTGCAAAGAAAGTTTCAAGGAGGCTACGTACATAGCCAGTATCACCAGTACTTTCTATCCCAGAAGACAATTCTACAGTTAATATTTCTGCCCTGCTGCCTTAATAGAGTACTGGTGTTTGTGTCCATTTCCCATAAAGAGTTCAGATACCAACCGAATTTCCTTGAGAAGTGGGTTTTGCTGGCAGAACTCTGTAATTGGGTTCACAGTGGGAATCAATACAAGAGTGATACAAAAAGTATTATTTTAGAATCTAGGCAGAAGGAATATCTCCATGAACAGCCACTGGTGTCTTTACCCACCCGAACGTTACAAATGCAGATGGATTTTGTGAAGCTTTAGTACTCAATACTATTGATGGCAGATGGAACAAACTGTTGCTATGGAACGAACTTGCTATAAAGTAAAAGGCTAAAACCAAGAAATAATTACATTGCATTACAGGAACATCAACACATGGCATGTCACATTTTGCATGTTTTGAAACAACTAAATCCCAGTCACAGTTCAGCTGTATGTTACCTTTGGGACTGGGAACTGTTTGACACTTGGTGACCAAGTGTGCCAGTGCAGCCTTTCAGAAAGACAGCCCTATTTCTAGACAACACTTCCTATCAATCAAGCTGATGCTACCAGAATAAAGTTTATACCTGGCACATCTAGTGGTTAAATCAGGGTCCATTTGCCATTTGAAAAGGTTTCATCAGGTGTAAATTGCACAGGTAGTATCATAGCACAGTGCAGTTGGTGGGAATCTCTGCCTTGCTCGTTAATACTGCTTTAATAGTTTTGCTCTTTCTCACTGTAAATCCACCTGGGAACAACATTCCAAACCAGGTATTCAATTAAATCAAGTCCCCATGTTTTAAAATAGATGGACACACTGTAAAACAATTACCAGGTGAATTTATCTCTTGGTGCTGCTTTAAAAATACAGCCTGTGTTAGAAAATGGTGTTCAAGTTATCTGTAATATAAATAAAGCACAGGCAGCTAGGCTGCCAGAGTTTCCATAAGGAAAGCCCATTGCATGTTTCCAACAGCAAACCCCAAGCTTCCCTAATGTGAAATACAGGCAACATTTAACAAATAGTCTGATTCCACTGTTGGCTGGAAAACATGAAACCATGAAGGCACTGAGACTGAAATCAACTGTTAACTGAGAAAATTCTGTCCCATTAGTATCTTGCAAAGCTAACTTCAATTAACAAAAAAAACCCAGTAGCATGTCAGAGCAAGGTTTTGGGTTAATTTGACAACCCCCCCCAAAGCATTAAAAGCTAAGGGTTCTACATTATTCTTAAGTTTCTGCTGCTGAGCCTGAGTTGTCTTACAACAGGGCAAAGACTTTAGTCAGTGTATTCATGCATTAAGAACTGGAGAAGTAAGAAAAAAGCCTGTATAAGCACCAGTATTACTGTAGTACAGGTAAATATAATCACCAAACTCATCAACCAGGCAGGATGAGTCAACAAGAATTCCATGTATAGCTGTATAGATCCAGCCAAGGTTTACCCCCCCAAATTACCATCTTAAAAGCTACATGCAAGTTTTCATACACAGACAAAATGCATTAGAAGGACTTTAAATTATCATATGAGTTAGAATGTGTATTTATATGGAAAAAAAGTTGCACTGACTTACTTAAACAGGCTCATACTATCTTAGTCACTCACATAATTAAGATAGCGAAGATAAATCTATCCACCAGAAGTACAAACAGCATCTCTGGTTGAAAAGACCCTCGGACAAGTTCAGTTTAATCACTTGCTCCCAACCAGGAACCTAGCACTCCAACAGCAGGTCACTGCTCTTGGTCATTGTCTTTAAGCTGTTAGAACATGTTTTTAATTTGATCTTTTGAGATTAATACTGAATTGAAGTGGTTTTAACCAGGGGTAAAAATCCCCAAATCACAACACAAAACATTTTACATTGAAGACTACAAGGCTTCTATTTTTGACCCTAAATTTACCTTCCTCCTCTGTAGACTAACTTCAGCTAACCAAAGATTTTTCTCATGAGAATGACTCTCATCCATATTAAAACATTCTGTGGAAACAAAGACTTCACTCAGAGGGAGGGTTCATCAAACCCACTAAAATTATAATCATTTAATAAAAGTAATGACTACTCTGTATTTAAAATATTTTCCCAGGCAGCACTTTAGCATACTGTGTATTCCAAACAAAGTGCAATTGCATAATCATTAACTGTGTGCTGTGTGGATCTGAGGAAGAATATAATGAAGATTCTAGCAAAATAAAGAATATTAAGCTTTGTAATGGGTGGAAAGCAGACCACACATGCCCATTAAGATTATAGGACATATTTACACTGCCTGTAAACATCATTCAGTTTAAACAAAATGTTTGAGATGTTTAAAAGGAAAAGCATCATTGTTTTATACCAAGAAAACTTCCTTCTAATTTTGCTTATCTGTCCAAAGTCACCCAGATTATCTGTACTCAGAACACAACCCCCTTTTTTCTTTCCACTCCCACTTCGTGGTCACTGGATCATGATGTTACACCAAACTATCATATTTTCAGAAATCCCTATAAGCATCCAAAACCAAAGAGACTAACAGACATTTTATAAACTACACCATAGCTGTTGAACCTTGAAATATGCCACAGTGAGGACGGTTTTAAAACTGAAAAAACAATTTTTCCTCATTGTAAACACGATGTAAGGTTATCTTCAAATATGGGATTATTTTTTTAAGTGTTCTCAAATCCAATTTGAAAAGAATCGAGACGTATGTGCTGCAGCCAGTCAGACAATAACAGTTCTGCAATTATCGGCACCTGCATTACAATTCAATGGATTTAAATTACCAAGGGGCCATGGCAGATACCCTACTGACAACAATTAGCATAAAAATGTTCTACAGTTTAAAGCTGTGGGTGGGAATTACAAAAGGTTAACAGACTAAATATAAAAATCTTTTTGAATATAAAAATCAATGCGCTTTGTTACCGAAATCTGGGTACTGTAATTTAACCAAAATAGGGTTTAGAGTATCTGGCAATCTTCCATATGTGTGAGCTTGGCTTTTCTTTTAAGCAAAATGCCAAGCAGCCAATCTGAAAGTTTAAAAGAAATCAAACCAAAGACTCAAAGAAAAGAAAGCTTTTTAAAATTTTTTAAATTTTCTTAAGCTAAGGACCAAAATGAACACCATTCCTCTCAGGGCTCTGAATAATCCTTTTCTATGGTCAGATTCAAAATCCCAAGTTACTTTACTGCATGATTTAGAGGGGGAAATATTTTAGCAGCCAAAATAAAGTATGTTACATGCTTCCGGACTCAGCTCTTTGTTATTAGAGATCAGTCTTCTCAACAGGTCATCACTACATCACAACGTTTATATTTTCTGAAGTGGCTTGTGTAGCTACCAGGAGAAATAAAAGAATTTTTAAAATATCTGGTTTTCATAATGTTTGGGACCACAACTTGGTTTTATTTAGACTGAAGATAAAAGCAGAACAAATGATAACACAGATATTGTGCTCATTAAAAGAAATAAAAAAGTTAAATTTGAGGAAAGCAAGAAGTATAATAGATATTAGCAAGAATCATCTAGATTTTCTGTTGTGTTTTGGTTTTTGTTGCTGTTAGCAAGATAAATGGTCACACAGGAAGTGGGATATAGACAAGTTGAAGAACTTTGACATAAAAGCTTAATTCCTTTTACCACCCAATTTATCTTCCTTTTAAAATAACTAACAAGTCTCAGGATAACACAATTACCTGAGAAACATATCATAGGCCACAGAAGCTGCAGTACAGCAAAGCAGGTAAAAGACTTGTACTGTTAGATTCTATCTCCAAATTGATGCCTCATTAAATTGAGTTGACGTGGATGTGCTTGACACATGCTGGGACCCCTTTTATCACAATTAGTGCAACATCTCCAGCACTCGTTGCCAGTCTAATAGAATCAGCATGTTTAGGACTAGCCCAAGGTTTCTAATTGCAAAATCAGCAAACATGTTAATCATCCCTCTGATGCCCTGTTGTTGTGAAATGAGATTGCAGATGTGTATTAGAGATTATAAAGAGAAATCTAATAAATTGATTTAGCTACTATTTCAACAAACTACTGTAAAATGCTTTTAATAACAACTTTTTAAGATATATTTTTGTAAGGTTACCCATGTACTGATGTTTGTCTTAAAGGTAAACCAGATTACCAACTTTTATACACACTTTACTAAAATCTGGACTTCTCCTTCCCCCTCACCAATATTTGATATTATAGCATACTTGTTTTCAGAAATATTAATATTTCAATTAAAACTACAAAAGCCACAGATGAGAAAAGGCCTCCTAACTGCAAAACCCTTATGGAAAAAAGTGGGTTTTTAGGGAGAAGGTATGGGTGTAAGGAAGAACAACATGACTGAAAAACATGATAACACTCCCAAATCCCGGAGCTGTCATTACCCAGACATCACCAATCACCACCAATGGAAAACCAGTTAGAGATATTCCAGAGCAATTGCTGAGTAGTTTCAGGGGTTACAGGGAAGGGTGGCACACACTGAACCTTGAGCTTCCCTGTGTTTACACAGAATGCCTCCATTCAACCACTGTATGTACTGGTTCTTCAGTGCTGAAAGCTGCCTAATGACCTTTGGTTCTATTTGATACCAGAGAGTTTGAAATCCTACTCTCCCACACAAGAGAGGGGAGATTCCTCTTGAAGGAAGACCAATTGCATCTCTGGATCTTTTTCAACTTACAAGCCACCTCTGTAATGCTGTAAAACACAAGATCTTAGACTTCATTTTTCTTCCATCAGCCCTAGGCTGTAAAATCCCATCTGAAGGAACTCTGATGCTTTAGAAAAATAAGCACTGAATATATATACACACGTATGTACGTATGTTCATCGCTATGTATGAAAAGTGATTCTGTGACTACAACAGCAAGCTCTTGAAATACTACAATCACGAGGCAGCGTGCTCTGGCCACATAACTCTATCGGTCTCCTGCCCTGACACGTGTCTCAAGGAGTTACACAGGTACCTTTAAATTCACAGAACTTATGTGCACTAACACTAATTTGTTCTTTCAAGCCACCAAGCCAAGGCACTGAGAAATCAATGAGAAGCGTGGTTCTCAGGAAAGGCTACGTGCACATCAAGGAAATGCATAACCACAGCTTCTAACAGGTTCTCCTCATTATACCTGTATCTTTGCAGACCTTTAAGAGAACTAAAAGAGAAACTGTGAAGAAAATTATGTTATTGAAGACAGTTTAGATACTAAATTTGCATATTGTTGCTAATGAAAAAGTGTTTCTCCTTAGATGACTAATTTACATGAGTCCAAAACCTACTATTTCTTTTTCCATGTCATACGTGGAGAAGACAGGCTTCTTTACTTTTGAAATATGGTAATTGCTACAGTGATGGGTTCACATAAAATTCCAGATAAAATGATCAAAATTACAATAAATACCTATCAGCTAAAAGAAGCAGAAACTGGTACCTGAAAAGCAGGCAAGATAAGAACAAAACTAATAATAAAAAAAGAGAGGCAAAACCTAATTATAGCTGCAATTTCCCTTTGCCCCCACCCAGGAGAACATATAAAATGTCAAGATTTAAATTAATCTGATTTCACAGAAATTCTTTACTTATCACTGCCTGCAGGAAAGAGGGGGTAGAGTCAAAACCTTTTTTTGCAGCAGAATATTTGCCTGTAGTGGAAATTACTAATAAGTCTTCAAAGAAGCCTTCAATGATCCTCAGGCTACCTCTATTGATGATGTCAAGAGTTTTAACAGTAAGTGCTTCAGTGGAAAAGCGAAGGCTTGATCATGCAAACAAAAGTCAAAAGTAAAACTCCTACTAACTTCAAACATGAGTAGAATCAGGTCCTCAGAAATTAATCAAAAATATGTTGTTCTGAGTTTAAGATTTAAAAAAATCAGTAAGTCTTCAAAAAAAGCACCTGACAGTGCTGTGATTCCAGTGTTTAATACAGATTCTGTCTGGTCAGCTCTGCAGACAGAGCACTCCCTAATTTGATTAGAAACCATGTATTTAGAGTTGGGGGAGGGTTTGCTTTTAACCATACTTACTTCCTGCTGCTTCCAGTAAGGGACATGATCTCTTGAGCAGCATAATCTTATTTCTGATAACAAATCCTTACTTGAATAAGGGGGAGAAAAAAATTCTTGCCACCCATGAAAAACAGTGCATGTGACTGACCTATTACATTTTCTTTTAAGATATTCTTTCTCTCAGAAATACAATGGTGAGTCAGTTGTTATGGTAACTTTTTCTTTTAACTAACATATGACAGCCTGTGTGTCATCTGATGCTGTTCCTGAATTAAGTTACACATTCACTTTTTGTCAAATGCTATAAAAAGGACTTTGTGGATGAAGAAATAGTGGGGAGAAAACAGGATTCTTTTGCCAGGCACCCTGCTTTAGCAGGTATAAAGCTGCTCCAAATCCTTATACGGTGTCCAGGTATGTATGAAAAGGTTTGGCTTGGCAGCCTTGAGTGCTCCAAAGATAAATCAACACATTTACACACCCTCCCCCCCCCCTTTTTTTTTGTAAGTTCCAATACATAAATTCTTGTTTAAAATAATCTCTCTCATCACTCATTTACTGATGAATCTAAAGCTTCAATTAATCAAACTGAGTACTGCCAATTAAAGGACAACCCCAAAGCATTTATGCTGGAGTTATTTTTGTTACAGATGAGTATTCCCCTGAACTATCAACACCCTAAAGAAAACTTTAGCACTGTTACTAGCAAAATATTTTAAATGCCCAGTGGCACAAAATTTCCTTGCCCAGACTCTTTAGTTACATGCACCATTATAATCCATTAAAGCATTAAATGTATGCAGTCAACTGGTGAGCTTAGAGAGCTATGACATTATGACAGGAAGAGCAGCTCTTTCTGTTACCTTTCTCATTAAACAAACTGCCTACAACTCCAAGAGCTCCAGTCTTGGAAATCCAGTCTTGTTTGTCTTCGCCCTTAATTTTAATGTAGGCATATCTGAACTGTGATCCTTCTGCTTAAATGACCAACTAAAATTATTAGTTACTACTTAAGTGTGTTTTGTTCCTCATTCAAAACCAGTGTTAACAGTCAAATACTCACAGTGGTAAAATAAGGGAATCCATTCAATTGTAATGAACCTTCAAAAGAGTATCTCAATTAGATATACTTTAGGTAATTCAGTGGAGCTAGTGGGTGAAGGAAGAAAAAGTATCAAAGAGCAATAAGCATGAATTAGACTGCAGAATACTTAAGGCTCAGTACTTGTGACTAAAAATCAGCAGGAGCCAAAACCTGAACTTTTATAGCTCTGATCTTCTAAACAATGAACCAGCAAGACGTTTGAAGAAAGCTCTGTACATTCCTAGCTCTGGTTTCAATTGAAAGCTTGTTACTCAGTCCTGCAAATTCCCCTAAATTTAAGACATGTAGCACAATAGTGTTCTTCAATCCAAAAATATGAAAGATATTTTAGCTGATGCAGCAGAAATGTGATGATATGAAGCAAATGTAAAACAGAGGGATTACAACAATCTGGACAACCAGCAACATTATGTCACTGATATCTGTGCCTAGAAATTTACTTCTTTATTACACTGTGATGTCTTGTAATAACATCAAGAATAGGGAGAACATTCTTCAACATGCATGCATTGCATCCATTAGTGCAGCAAACAAACAACTAAGAGAGCACTCTAGTGACATAGTTAACCCTACTGTAAGCAGTCATTATCTTTTCTAAAAGAAGTCTTGGAAAGTAACTAGTACCAGAACACAAAAAAGTTGTAAAAATACATCTCTAGTAGTAAAAAACCAAAGCAAAACCCAAAGAAACCAGAGAGCTACATTGACACTTGCTTTGCCAACACCAAGAAACTACTAAGCATAAGATATAAGTTACTACATAGTAACTAAAGAGGCTTTCCAGTCAAATTACATCTAATACATCTTTCATGTATTTTATCCATTTCATGGGCGTGGATTTTATTGCCAGTTTGAAATATGGCAAAGCACCCATATTTAAAGAATAGCTACATATTTGTTATTACTAAACAATAAAACCTCTTGGAATTCTTTCACCAACAGTTCATCAATGCTGAAAAAAAATGGATGATTCTCCATCCTTGTATGATTATATGCATACTGTAGGTAGTGATGCATGAAAGCCTCAAGGCTCTCATCATTTACCCATCAACAGAAGTTATTCCTGACATATTTTGAGACTTAGCCAACATTTCTCTCCAAAAGTAGTCATGTAAAGAATCTAAAATCAGTAGAACATGGACAGAGAAAAGAGTCTTCCCATATCTCTTCCATGTTCTTAATTGTTCTCTTTTTTCATTTTCATTCACCGATCCTTCCTTTCCTCCAGTCTCCTAATCACCATTCCACCCCCTCTGCCTCACTTAATCCAACTTGCCTTCCAGTACCAATTATTGCAATTTCACTGAAATCAGTGATGATTAGTTAACTCAGAAAAATCACTCTGGATAAAACACTTAAACTAAATTTTAAAATTCAAAAGCAAATGCCCAATTCTTCAAAAACCCCAGCACCATAAAACCACTGTACTTTTCGATACAGTTCAGACAATAGGGTAGTGGCAGCCTCATTCTCTCCTGCAATGGTATTTTCTAGTCACAGAACCTCAAGTACAGAAAACACTTATGGCTGAAGGATAGTTTAGTCTGGAAATCTGCAGTCCAAGAAGTTCTGTTGAAGTAATGGCCACATTAAGGGACCAGCGCAACCAGGCACGCTGCTCTGGGCAAACTTTACCTGAAAATAAGAGTCTTAAAGATGAAAAATACCATGTCCTAAAGGTCCACATTCACCTCCTCTGACTTCACATGTGATCAGGAGCACCTGAGCGTATAATCCTTCTTTTCATAGGCAACTAATTACTTATACATAATTACACAAAATACTTAAAGTTTAAACACACAGGGAAATTTATCTGCATTGCTTTGGTAGAGAATACATAGTAATACCCCTCCTCCTCCTCTCACAAAATGCAACAGGAATGAACCATCTACCTGATCTGGACTAGGACTTTTGTGGAAGAATGACATCTGGAAACATCATGCCAGAACTCTACCTCCACTCTTTCTGTTTTAGTGACCCACAAGAGGAAGAACCTTACTTTTATGTGTAACCCCAAGATCTGGTAATGAAATAACCCCAGAGTAAGCCATTCAAAAGGAGAATTTATTTAATACTGGTAATTTTGGAATATCGTTAATACCTCAGATGTTGAACATTTTTCATTTATTTTTGTGAGTTAAAAGGACAAAACAGAACTGCATGAACTAATAGTTTTTTGCAAATTATGCATGCCAGTGTGAATCAAAATAAGGGTGGGACAGTGGGAGACAGAGGGATGGGTAGGATGAACACCATGTGTGGCTGTTGCAGTCATTTAGTTGTTCCATCTTTTTACAGGACAGAAGAATGTTTCAAAGTTACAAAGCAATCATCTGTACATGTATTGTTCCATCCTCCTAAAAGGACACAGCAAAATAGGTCAACTAGCACAAGTACATGTGCTCACACACAGAAACACACAAGCAGTGACACTAATACTAGAAAACCATGTCTGACCGCCTGTAACAACAGGATGCCTTGAATCCTCACAACTATCTTTAGCTCAGTGAACTATGTAAAAGAATTACTGGTTTCTGTTTTGAAGCTCTAATATTTAAAGCAAAACACATTTTCTACATTTTCTTTGCAATGTCATCTTCCCAAAACCACTGAAATGCCTCCTCTAAGTGCTCTTTTACTGTTGCAACATATGGCATCCCATCCAGAGAGTCACAAGATATTTTGTTTCTAATTGGTGAAACTGCATGAGTCACAGACAGGATCTGCACAGGGTTTGCAGAAGAAATTGCTTGTTTGTCATGAAGTTCAAGGAACACACAGCTAGGACAATTACCTTTACAGTCTGAATTATCAAGCAGTCAACAAGAAGTCACCTCAAAAGCATCAAATTTGAAACTTCACTGCCTTTTGTGATTTTATTACATGGTCAGGAATTTTTGTGGGTTTTTTTCTTAAACCTCATTGCTGCAATCAGGTTGAGAGAAAGTGTTGTGTCTCTTAATATTATGGAGCAAGACTCTGGCAGTTCACAACACAAACAGAACTCAAATTCACCAGCTTTGGAGTCTTAATATAATCAGCCAAATCAGGTCAGAGGTGTTTTTGAGGGAAGTGTTTTGACTCTCAACTTCTCATTGCTTAGACTGACATAGGGTATAAATCCAGACTCAAATTTTAGGCCTTATTTCATTCCTGGTAAACGAATTAAAACTGTAGGAATTACTGCTTGAAATCTTTTGATCTTACTGCACACCAGTATGTTTTGCTTGATTAAAATAAGGGAAAGAAGCTCTAGGAAAAAGAGTTCTCTCTCATACAATTGTTTATTTATTACAAGAAAATCAGCACTATGCGATAACAAAACTCCTTAAGACCTTCCTGTTTGTATTACCAAGGTAGTTTAGCACACTCAAGATATTTTGCTGCTATGCAAAGACACTTTTTAGCTTTTAAGTTAAGTGAAAAAAGAAGTAGTCAACTAATCCATTGCCTACTTACCATGCTGGCGGCTCAAAGCATCTCTTGCTCCACATAGGCTGTCAGATCCAGGTTCTGACTATCTCCCTTAGGGACTGGTAAAGTAGCCAGTGCAAATCCAGAACTGCTAACAACAAAACCAGTAGATTTCAGTTCCCATTTTCCTGATACACAGTGATGTCAAAACATAGCTTATATGCTCATTCATTTAGTTTACTCCTTGTGTTTTGCAAGTTCTGCTGAAAAGCTGCACAAACCTCCAGCACTGAATTCCCTAATAAACAAGGAATCAAGTTTCTCAGCTTCAAAGAAATATTTCACTGTAGATTCTATTACACCCAGTACTACACTTGAAATAATTACTGTTGAGTATTTACAATTCTGACATCACCCTTTATCCTTGACAGAAAACAAAATTGTTACTAGAAAAATACAGAGAGAAACCAAAGGCTGGGTGAGATTTTTGACACAAATTTCGGAGAGATTTAAGTGTTCTTGGCTTCTTAGCAGTACTAACACACTCAGCAGTTTCCAGGGACTTTAGTGGATTTATTAATAGTTGATTTCTGTAGCATTGATTTAGGATCACTGATCAGTATTTAGAAGGATGATTTTTATGGTCTTATTTTTAGAAGACAGAGCCTGATTTATTTCCTTGCTTACAGAATCCTTCCTGGAACAGTCAGAAGCCACCAGTTGGAAGCAGAGGAGGGCAGTAAACAACCTGTACTCTTTAAAGGCTGACTATTACATTATAAAAGCATACTCAACAATCCAAAAAACACATAATCTAAAGAGGTATTTGCTACTACTTTCTGAGTGTAACACTTGCACATTTTTATTTATGAATTTGGCAAACACCACCCAGTTTTAGATTACTGCATACACGTATTAATCAAGGGAAATACATTATGAAGTTGGCTTTTCCCCACACTACGTACACAGGAGTTAACTGTTTTCCTCTCAGTTTCTTCTTTTAACTCAAGGAAGTTGGTAGCAGAACTTGATGGGATTTGATGGTTTTCAGATGCCAGCCCAGATCTCCAGACCACGAATATTTACCACTGATTATCAAAAGAACAACAAATAAATAGTTAGTATGTCACAGTTATGTATTAACTATATCTTACTGTTACTGTGCCACATTCACAGGTAAAGTTTTCAAGTCAGAGTATAAAACATTCTTGCTGTTCTCTTAACTCAAAAAGGCAATAGGACTCTATTTTGCTCAGCAGCACTAAATACAGGAAAGTAAGTGGCTGACAACAACTAAGAGTAATATTAACAACAGTGTTACAAAATACATCTCAAATGAAAGAATCCCCATCAAATCAGAATCGATTGAATGATCCATTGTAGCTTTGTTCTGTCTTCCATAGCATTCATAGTGGGTTGACCTCGGTGGCTGCCAGATGCCCGCCCAGCAGCACACTCCCTCTCCTCAACAGCACAGTGGGAAGAAAATAAGATGAAACAGCTCATGGGTCAGGGTTGGTAAATGATCTTCCCTGTCTCTGTTACCACCATAGGCAAACAGGTGCTGCAAAAACGATTGCAAATTAAGATGGGCTGGATAATAAGAAACAACACTAAATTAAAACAGTATCTTCCCACCCCATCTCTCACACTTTTCCTAGCCCCAACCTCAACTCCTCTACTGACCCTGAGTAGTGCAGCAGGATGGGAAATGGCATGCGGCGGTCAGCTCATAGCAGTCCCCCTCTGCTGCTCCTTCCTCAGGTTTCTCCTGCTCCAGCACAGGTCCTTCATAAGCCATGGTTCCTGCCAGGAGAAGCTGCTCCTACATGGGATCTCCATGGGCTGCAACATGGATATCTGTCCTGCTGTGGTGCTCATCATGGGCTGCACAGAAATGCCTGCTCCACCATGGTTTGTTCCAAAACTTCTGCGGGCTGCAGGAGAAATACCTGCTTTGACAACTGGTGAGCCTCCTCCTTCTCACCTTGGTTGCCACAGTACTGTTGCTCACACTTCTCCTCCCCATCAGTCCTCACTCTTGTGTCGTGTTTTACC
Organism: Laterallus jamaicensis coturniculus; assembly: GCA_022605575.1. Lineage (NCBI taxonomy): Eukaryota > Metazoa > Chordata > Aves > Gruiformes > Rallidae > Laterallus > Laterallus jamaicensis. Next base: position 1,043,691 of record JAKCOX010000081.1, read on the forward strand.
CTTTTGTAAATGTTTTCACAGGGGTGCCACCAGCTTTGCTGACGGGCCAAACTTTGGCAGCAGTGGGTCTGGTGTGGAGCCAGCTGGATCCAGCTGTATCCAGCACAAGGATGTCCCTTCTGACAGAGGCCACCCATGCAGGCTCCCCATCATTAAAGCCTTGCCACATAAACTTAATACAGCATTAAAAGTTATTTCAGTTAAAGTATTATGCAGAAAAATCCGTGAAGAGTAAATTATTTTATTCAAATTTATCTTTGTTGCTTATTAAGAATGGACTCAAACCAGCATGTTCTTGCATTAAGCATCTGTAAAATTTACTCCTATTTTTGTTGTTTCAAGGAACAGAAGTTAAGGAACTAATTATGATCTTGACTCTCTCCTGACATTACTGCAAAATTGAAAATAATCGTATGTTTAGATAACACAAATGCAGCTCAACAACAGGATAGTTCACAAATATAGGTAAAAATCACTTGAAGCTTTGGCAGATAAGTTTGCTGCAAAGTTCCAACAGAGAGCTAGAAAACCCATAAAATTAAAACATGGCCTAAGACATCCAGAGTTTCCACTCCTCTTGAAGGTGAACATCTTACAAAGCCAGAGCAAACAGTATCACCTGTACTTGGCCTGGACAATCATGACATCCTGTCCTCTCAGAAGGATAGAAAGAATATACACATTTGTTCTCTTAATGAAAGCAGTCTCTTCACAAAAGCCAAGCTATCTTTCTGCCTGAAATACTTATCTAGACATTTACTTTAAATTGAAGTCCTGTGAATAACCTTGACTTCCACAAAAAAGCATTTTAAAAACAATTAAGTTTTAGAGATAAACAGGAATATCATGCTTTCTTAATACAGAATGTAAGTGATTGCACTGCTGAGAAAAGGGAAAATAAAGTCTTCTAAGTACCCAATGAACAGGAGTGGAACAAATTTTCTCTCTTCAAATATATCCTTATAGTAATCTGAAGAGAATACATCCATGATTGTGTAGCGATTTCTTCAAGACCTATTCAAGTCCTTATTGTTCAGCTTACAGTGCCAGAAAAAAAGCCTGTTAACTTTAACATCTGCTAACTAATCATGAAACAGACCATCACAACATTTTACAGGGTTTGAACATAGCTATGAATTTTGATTACTATCAACTTTGACTGGATTAAAGAAGCATTCTAGTGAGAGACTTATGAAGCCTACAAAACCTTACCCCTTTATAGGAAATGCTTCCAAAAATAAACAGTTTTCATTTCTGTTTCAGAAAATATGACCTAGCACTGCCAATTTGTCTAACATTAAAAAAAATTTAATTAAATTATATTCCTCTGATTGTTTTGATTAAATATTTCATTTTTAGAGTGTTAACATCCTACAGTAGACTTTGTGATATGCAAATATTCCTAAGATGGGCTGCTGCACAGAAATGTTCCATTCCATATGTTTTGCTGCTTGACAGCAATATATGCACATGCATATATTCTGTATTTCAAGTTTTTCTGGATCATTTCCTTTGAGGTGATGCATTAATATCTGAATGAGGCAATAGAAAAATTTACTTGCAAGCATCTCTTGACCAGCTGCACTCAAGTTGGAACTACTATGCTCTGTGTAAACAGTCCCTCATGCAGAAGTCAATTGGATTAGAAAAACTTTCTATTAAGACATTGAGTCCATATCTTTGCATTATGATGGGATTCATTTCTTCTCTGTGCTTAAATTATAACCTGCTGAGCAGTTCTTTACTATTTCTATGACATAATTTAAACTGGGATTACTTATACGCACGCACAACGCGTATGCTCACACAGTTTGTTTCTTTTGTTATCTTTCCAACTTTTTAATTCCCTAATACTTTTACTTTGGAATTTAAAATCCACATTATTAAAACCAAACAACTCTCCCTCATCGCAAGAATAAAAATCCATTACAAGACTAGTTGGTACCTTACTGTAGTTCTGCATCTAATTTGAATGAACAGCACTCTTCCTTCAGGAAAGGTCTCAGTCAAATAGCTATCCCCTTTGCTCCAGAAAACTAGGAGAACTGAGTGCTCAGAGGATGCTAAACACTATGGCCAGATCATATTAATCAAGAGAAGGGCAACCAAAGCATTATGTCAAAGACTTGTTAATAACTGGAGAGCATAATGAACGTACGTACCAGCAGGGAAGCCATTGATCCACAGTCCATCACAGATGTCATCAGAACAATTAACTATAGCACCCCGTTCATTGAATACGTCATTTCTCCACTACCCCTTTAAACAGAAATACACATGGATTTTAAATTTCAACAACACCACAGCTAAATTATAAAAGAGGGATTATTTCAGCCAATTTTCAATAGCAAAGTGGGTGGTCCTCAAGGCTTTTTTTATAAATACCCTTCCAACATTTGTGTGAAAAGCTGAATAGGAGACCACACAACAACCAAGGATTATGTGGCACTCCTCTAAAGGGAAAAGGGAGGAGAATTAAACATTTCTTGCCCAAGGTTTGTTACTGTGGGATACTATTATGTGAGGTCTTTCAGTTCATATATTACATCGCATTAAATTACATGGCAAGAATGAATAACTGCTTTGTCACATACAGAAGCACACATTATTTTGCTTCTTAGAGATTGTGAAAAGTGAAATAGTGTACCAAACTCTATTCCACAAAAGCTTTGGTTATTTAACTCTGGACTGCGTTTCACCCAAGATATATCCTTTACATAAAATAAAAGTTTAGAGACTTCTAAGGCTGCAAAGTCAAATGCCACAGCAGCTTATGTACGAGCCAATTAAAGTCTCTAGCAACACTAAACCTGCACACGTAATCATGCAATTCAGTATTACGTCATGATGAATGGGAACTTTTTCTAGTGTACCTTTCCCTACTCAGTACTGTATAATCTTGAGAGGAGTAGTTCACAGCCACCATTTTACTAACATTAACTGATAGACTCAAATGATTTGCCTTTGCAGACCCACACTAGGGGGGGAATAGGGAAATTTGTCAGACATTTCACAAGTACCTGCTGGCAGGGCAGGAAAGGTCACAGTCAGGATACTTCATCCAATTTCAGATGTAGGGGGAAAGTGTAGCTTTGGATATATACTGTGGTACACTTTTACACCAAGACACGTGTAAATAATATCTTGAAGCATATCAGTGGCAATGATAGTCTGAATTGTTCCCCATATTATTGGAAGAGGTGAAGAGTTGAAACTGATAAGGAAATAATCAGAGAATGGCCAAAGTACAGTCAAAAGTCCAGGTATGAGAAGTAAAACAACTCAGTAATAAATGTCTTAAATGGTACTAAACACCGTTTAGCTGTCAGACTACATTCTTTCAATGTTAGTGTACATAAAGAACTAGATCATAAGAACATTTAAAATCTAAAGTGGCCATTCTTCTATTAAGCTGGATACCTGGCTCTGTGCAATAACAGCAAAGGTACCAAATCAAGGGCTACTATAATTCTAAAACACGTGTGAACATGCATTTTCAGTCTTCTCTGCTGAGTGGAAGAGACCTTTAACAGAGCAGCCAGCCAGTTGTACTCCTGAATGTACATAAGGTCTGAAAAAAACTCACTGTAACTGGAATTGTGTCTCAATTACATACCAAAACCATAAGGGCCTTCATCCCACATCCCTGTGTATGTAAAGATACAATCAGATTCTGCTGTGCACTGCTTCCTCTAGGGAAGGAAAAAGGACAGGGGTATAAAATATGCAACCTTTCTCAGTGGTTCCTTATCGCTACCTGTAAAGGCATTATGCTTGCTTTCAATCAATTCTGATGATTGCCTACTATTAATGTCACTCATTCTCTTAAGTAATTAAGCCACCTCTTTCTTAGATGTGCCTTTGTCTCTCTCTGCCACATTTCCTTGTCTAATCCTCTTTTCCAGATGGCATAAGGACGAGAGATAAGTGTTGCTAAAAGTTGCTTAGCAATGCAACACATGCAAGGTTTGGAAATGCTGACGTCCACATAAGCACTATCTATACATCACACATTTATGCAGAGAAACAAAGGCGTGAACAACCAGTGACATAGGGGCCTCCAGAAAAAGAGCTAACAGTTCGTACACAAACAAAGAGGAGCAGGAAATGGAGAAAAAGAAAAAGCTACAAGCTTCCAGTGATGGGCTGTATTATGCTGTGGGTTTTTTTTCTTGTTTTGTGCTTGGTTCTGGTTTCAAACCAGAATGGGAAATTCTGCTTTGAACAAAACAAAATCTTTGAGTTTTAGTCTTTATTTTCTGCAATTCAGAGATGTACAACATGATAGACTCAAAGACACTGTGATCTACTAATAGAGACCAAAAGAGAAATAAAGAAGTTAATAAAGAACAGTAACTGATGAAAGCAAATTGATTTATCATCAGTTAGGCATCAACCACAGGAATGTTCCTATCCAAAGGATCAGTAAGAAGGAATTTATTCTTGTAACTGCAAAATGTAACTGTGGATCATTTCTAAACTGTAAAGTAAGTGTGTTTATATGGAATTTATTTAAGCCACAATTAAATGCTGCAGGTGATAAATAAGAACATTTAGTATACAAATAGTAATTTCACAAGGTCATTTTATCACATTCATTTATGTATGAGCCTGCTTAAATAGGTTACTGTGACTTATGCTTGAAAAACTAGATCACCCATGATGAATCAACTCCTAACAACTTTGAAACAATTAGTTGTAACAAAGCATCTAAACAGTAAGAAAACAGCAGCAGTAAATTAACTACAGAAATTAACATGTAGCTTTACTTGGGGCAGTCTCTTAACTCTAACTTATATCCAAAGTTTTGTCAACTTCCATTAAACATGTTAATTCCTCAATAACAGTCACTGCCAATATTGTATAGAGGACAAGGTGTTCAAAGGCATCTGTTAATGGATATAAAAAAAAGAAGTTGTAAAGGGGTCATAGTACTTACTACTTTTTTATTTCAAGAAGCTATTTCCAGTTAATTGATGCAGCTTCCATTTTCCAATTAGCAGCTATTGCACTTTTTATTGCAATTAATTCTGTTTATTTCAAATTGAAACTTGCTTGCCTCTAACAATATATGATTTCCACATGCTCTAATTTGGGCTTTCATCAATCACTTCAAGCATTCATCAATCTTATTTGCATAGGCCAGATCTTAAATACATTAAAATTACTTAACAGGCTCCAGTAATGACTGAACCATGGTTTCCCTTATAAAAATCTTCAGCACTGTAGCATACAGCCTCAGCTGATATTAATTCATGAAGCAAATCCAGATATAAATATGCAGAGTTCCTCCAGTATATCCTAACTACTTAACTGGCTGAGCACATTCAAATAGTTCATGCTGTATGGCCTGTTTTAAGAAATCAGGAGAATCTGTCTATTCCAAGAACTATACTCTCATATATAAACCAGTTTATGTCAAGAGACACACAAGATCTTATTTCCCCCACTAAGATTTTTCTATACAACATTTCAAAAAGTTATTGAGACTCAGTTTCAAGAAAAGAAAACACACTGGCTTAATATATGTAAGAAAACAACAACTTTTCAACACCTCATCCTTGCATTAATAGTATTTTAAGTCAACACATATTAGAGAATAATGTTTTCCTGGCATTTTAAAATATAGGAATGTGTGTGATCTAACAGACTACCTTATTCTCAAAGCATCATGTATTTCAGAGTAAGACCAAAACCTCATATTCTGCAAGCACTTTAGCACCAATTTAAACAAGTTTCCCACCCAATTAGGGGGTTTTGGTGAATTTTTGTGGTCTAGTAATTTTTATCAAAACCTTACTTTATCCTTTTTTGAAGGCACTTCATTATCTATCTTCTAAAATGAAGGTCACAAGCAAAACCCTGATTATTTCCATCAGGTGGAGTCAGGAAAGCATTCAACAATGTTTCTCTTAATCTTGTCTTTCTTGATACTCAGCAAATCCTAAGTGTATAGTGCAGTATATTGGTGCAAAATCTAGATAAACTACAGAAATATTTCAGTGCAGTTTTAGCTTTCTTTTGGGGTTTGGTTTTCCCCCCATTACTAGTCTTTATTCTTGCATGAAGACAGCTAATTACATCTTCTCACTCTATTCTTGTCACATCTTATAATCAAGCATCAGAACTATGTATCACTTAAAGATCACTAAAAACACTCAGGAAAACAATTCAGTATAGAGATTATGCATTCAGAAACATGTTCACCACACTTCCAGGCCACTATGGGGACACAATAGCCTCTAAAAATTACTAGAGCTATGATTGATGCACCAGTCAGTGGTCCTATCCACAAGGAATTAAAGTAACAGAGCTCAACATTTATTAGTTGAGAGACTCATTCATGGTCTTTATATCAGCATTAGCTTTGTATGATTATAACCACAATATGGTATATAATAAATATTTATTGTATCTTCAAATTTCATATTATCCACTGGTATGCAATACAGTTCTGAGCCACTGAAATTCCAGTAATTTAAATAATTTGCATCAGAACTGAAATGATGACTTTTCCAAACAGATAACTCAAATTGGTTCTAGGGGGGCAGGGGAACAAAAGCCTGCAGGTGAAAAAGCCCATAAGGCTTGCCACCTGTTTAGTGTGGTTAACAGGTGTATCAAACAGCAGGCCTTCCTCTGGGAAAGACGACAAACTAAACACAGCCAAAACACACAAAGAAGCAGCAACAGGGACAGAATGGAACACAGCATCTGCTTACTGGGACTTAGGCAGCAGCCAGAAATGAGAAATCACAGAAAGGAAACACTTCCATGAAGAAAATGAGTGTTTTACTTCATTAACCTCTGCAAACTTCATTTACATGTCATTGTTTCCTTTCATTCTCAAATGTGTGCATACACAAATGCACAATAAGCAGGCAGGCCACCACAGGTCGATGGGAGTTTATTTATTTAATTTAGATTGGCACTGTTGAGGTTTTGACTTGTTACATGTTCCCTAGGGTACAGTTATAGGTTCTATCCTGTATCTCTCAACAACATTTTCACACATGAAACCAGTTCCATGATTAAGCAGTAGACCAGGTTGGTTTGTTATTGACTCCTCTGTTGATCTACTTATTGCTTTTTTACTGGACATTTCACTGACCTGAATCTCTGAAGGGTCACAGACTACAGTACACTATTAGCTGACTCACTAAAAAACATACTAAAAATTTATCACTTGCAGAAGTTTGATCTAAAAATCTAGTCCAGAATTTCCAGGTCCTCGAGTCTTGTAACTCAACCTTTTTCAGGCTGTGAACTAAGTCTAACTATTTGTGTTATGACTGAGTTTGCATCCCCTGTGCTACCATACATAAATCCTCTAAGTAGTTTTCACATGCTCACTTCCATGCTTGTGTTTTGCTGGAACCATTCCTTGATTTTCTTTGGGACTTGTCTGTACCATTACCTGCTGGACTGCACTGATACCAGGTTAACAAATACTGCACTCACAAACCCAGTGGTTAACTGATCACAGAGTTTTTAATTGACAACAACACATCATTAAAGCATGTGGGAGATTCTGCCAGTAATTTGTACTCTATCAAACTGATAATTTTATATCTATTAAGTTCATTCTTATTATTATTCTTAGAGTATATTATTCTCAGCTTCCTCATCTGAAATGAAAGTAGTGACCAGGCATACTATACATTGTCAGAAAACAGCAGAGCCATAGAAGATGTAAGATGTGAGACAATGTTTTGGACAGAAAGGTGAGTAATAACCTACCACCATGCAGCGAATGACTCGTTACTGATTCAGCAGCTCACTGAAAGAGATTAAAATTGCAGACATACAGCTGAATCACTCACCTGTAAGATATAGGTCACAGGCATGTCTTAGACCCCTTCCAGAAGGTTTGTTAGCTCTGTCACAGCTTTATGGTAACAGGTTAAAAATATATTTTGCCTGAAAAAAGTATTTATATGCTTTTATTGTTTTATGTAAAGTCATACAATTTAATAGCAGTATATGCTGAGTGAACACTTGCAGTAACTGGCTGCCTTTTAACTTTGTTTTCAACATAATATAAATACTAAACCAATCAACAAGATACTGTTCTTAGCACTGCCAGAATTATCTTTTTTTTGCCAAAGTATCTTACCACTTGTGAGCACAAGTCCAATGTAAACTTAAATAAAGTATCAAATACTTGCAAGCCTACAGAAACAGACCAGTGACTGAACAAGTGTAAGCCTGAAGAATTTACTAATTCAGCCACAAAACAGATGTTGGAGAGACACCCAGTGGTACAAAACTGTGTGTACACACAAACACACAAAATACTCTGTCTTCAATGTCTGGGGAAATGAGAATCTGTAACACCACCCCTAGTTCTGATTAACTGTATTTAGGTTATAATGAAACAAATACAAAACAGCACTTGTACGTATCTATGTAATCTGTTTCTTATGGCCCTTTCCCTGAAGTATAAAGCATGTGAAGGTGCTAGCAGTACAGAGGAACAAATTAAGTCACATCCTTACTATCATAGCATCTAAACATGGATGCCAACCGAAGGGATTTACAGAGTATATACAAGGCAGAAACCCTAAACCCATTAAACAAATTTTTCCCCCATTGGCTGTAATAGAACAGAAGGGTATCCCAGTTATTCAAGCTCCCGGCATTAAGGGTCTGACTTTCCCAGCAGCTATCACTTATTGTACTGCACAGAAAGGAGGGGAACTGTTTGCCTTCCTGTTCTGGCTTACAGCACACAAACAGCTTAAAGACAACAAATGGCGCTATTTCAAAAAGCAAACAAACAAAACCCAAGAAAACAAAAAGGACTGCTGGAAGCTCAAACCACTTGTGCTCCTCAGGCCAGGGCCCCGAGTACACCCAACAGGCCCCAATTCCTCAGCCAAGCCCCACCTGAGACCTCTGCAGGCCTTTGCCCACAGTGTCAAGGCAACTGAAGCGACACAGAACTCAGAGACCGGACTGAGCAATGAGCAACAAGGGAAAGTAAAGTGCTGCTTCGACTCGGGGACACACGTTTTAAAAACTCAGTATGAACAGCACTCACTGAGGGCAAACCTTACTTTGCTTACTACTTACACCCACCTGACACTGCAACAGAGCCCGGGCTGCTCTGAAACACCCACAGGCCCTTTCAGGCGCTACACACAGGGGCAACAAGACCTCCAGTGCATCTAACGAGCCTGCTAGCACAGCTAACGCAACCCCACGGGGGGGGGACACGACTGCGCTCCCGTGAACCTCAATGCGGGGCGCAGGCTCGGCACTGCCTCCCCTTTGCGAGAAAGCGATCTTCGCAGCCGCTGGAGACTCATATACCCCCGCCCAGGCGAGGGACCCGCCCTAGGGAAGGGCCACAGCCAACACACCCAGGCGGCTGGGGAACCAGGCCCGCCTCAGCCCCGCCTCAGCCCCGCCTCAGGCCCCCCTCAGCCCCGCCTCAGCCCCGCCTCAGCCCGCCTCAGGCCCGCCTCAGGCCCGCCTCAGCCCCGCCTCAGCCCCGCCTCAGCCCGCCTCAGCCCCGCCTCAGCCCCGCCTCAGCCTGCCTCAGCCCCGCCTCAGCCCCGCCTCAGCCCGCCTCAGCCCCGCCTCAGCCCGGCCTCAGCCCGGCCTCAGCCCCGCCTCGGCCCCGCCTCGGCCCCGCCTCAGCCCCGCCTCAGCCCACCTCGGCCCCGCCTCGGCCCCGCCTCAGCCCCGCCTCAGCCCCGCCTCAGCCCCGCCTCAGCCCCGCCTCAGCCCGCCTCAGCCCCGCCTCAGCCCCGCCTCAGCCCCGCCTCAGCCCCGCCTCAGCCCCGCCTCTGCCCGCCTCAGCCCCGCCTCAGCCCCGCCTCAGCCCCGCGCGATCCCAGTCGCCACACAGCGCCTCGCGCTTATTGGCTGCACGCGAGCACAGGGCGTGGCGCCCAAAGGGCAGAGGGGCGGCGCGGCGCATGCGCAACAGCTACAGGGTTTCCCGCTCTCCCGGGCCGATCTCGCGCTCGGTTCCTGCTAGTTGTGTCCCGCCTACGGCGCGGGCGCGAGCACACGCTTCCCGCGCCCGCAGCTGAGACCGCACCGTCGGCCACCTCCGCTTCCCGTCTCACAGCGCCGCCGCAACGCCCACTTCCCCCGCCGGGGCCAATGGCAGGGCAGCACCGAGCCTGTCTGTCGTCTTTCCTGACCCGGAAGAGGAACTGACTCCCCGCCGGTGACGCCATATTGGGTGTTGTGGAAGCGGGGGGAGGGGGAGCGGAAGGGAGGACGCGGCTTGGGCGCCTGTGAGTAGCTGCTGCCCCGCGTCGGCGCCGAGGGGCCCGGCCGGAGCCGGGGGTGGGCGGGACGGGAGCCTGAGCCCCTGGGCTGGCGGGTGTGGAGGCCGCGGCGGGCCCTGGTGGGTGGGTGCCGGGAGCCCTGCCGGGAGCGCGGAGGCTTCTCGGGCTCCGCTGCTGCAGCCGCGGCCTGGGCGCTCTCGCGGTGCGGGGCCGGTGGGCCTGCTGCGGGCCGGGCTCGCTGGGGGGCTCTTTTTTCGCGCTGTCTGCTCTCGAGCCCGGGCGTTCCTCGCCTCAGCGGGCCCCGCTCCTGCCTCGAGCGCCGCTCGCCCGGGGCCGCGCCAGTGACAGCCTTGCTGCGCGGCGGCTTCTGGAAGCGCCCGGTACCGCTCCTATTCGGCAGCGTTTGGCCTGAGCTGGCGCTCGGGCTGCGCCCGGTCCGTGGTTCCCGGTAAAGGCGGAGCGCAGGTGCCGCGCAGCTGCCGCGGTGCGGGCCGAAGGGAGCTCCTGACAGGCCCGGCTGCTGTTGTGCTGGTTAAAATTAAGCGGTGCCTCTTTTTAGGCTAAAAAAAACCCAAGTTAGTACAACCAATGGGTTGCGTCCCTGTGGCCGCACATTCACCCTGTTGTTAATAAACGACTTGGACGCGTTACTCTTCAAAGACCTTTCCTCTGTGAGATAAGGAAGCTTGGGTGAGCAGTAATGCGGCTCTGCTAGCAGTGTGCTTCGCTTGTAGTTTAGGATATAAAATCTATTATGACCAGAGAGGTGTCTAAAAATCCTGCACCTCTGCCTATGTGATGACGGGAGGCAGAATGAGAGAGGTGTCTGTACTGCCCCAGGTCATGCTCTTTTAAGAAGTGAGCAGTGGGGTGGTATTTGTCATGATCTTACCATAATAGGTGTGGTTAAAAGTGTAATTATTGAAGGTCACACGTTTGCCTATTTGGGATTTCTCAACAGAGAAAAGCTTTTTAATAGGGTTTACTTTTAGCAGCAGTCTGTATTCAGCTTGTAGCAAGCTATTCAATCGTTTGCTGTATGAATCTTTGTGTATCTTTCTGATTGTTGCCTTTGCAGAAACGGCTGAAGGGCTATCAAACTCACTGTGCTGAGCAGTGAAGTCGTGTGTTTTGTGATGAAAGAGGGGTTGCTACTGTTTAGATGTGGTTATTGCCTTAAGCCAATGAGGTCTGAGCTGTGTTCTGAACTGTTCTACCTTTAAAGCATTGCCAAAGGCTGCTGTTCTTGATAATTGTCAAATTACAGATGTTCTTCATGTAAAGTCTTCAAATGATAACAAACGTTAACTTGAATTCTAAGTTATGTCATGGGGTAAAATTTACAGTCTGTGCTACTTAAACTGAACCAGTGAGAGGTTTCTTTTCAGTAAAAGAGGCAGTGTTAGCTGGTTGTGTTTCCTGGTCTGCCAAAGAACTGTACGTATCATAAACAATCGTATGTATTCACATATAAGGGGACTTTTTACACCAGGCAAAGGGTCTGCTTCATTGTAAAGACATCAGTGGCCTCACCTACAGAATTCCTTCCTTGAGCTGCATAGTTTGCCACTTAAGTAATGTCAGGTTTTCTTATAGCCCACATTTACTAATGATGTATCTGCAAAATTAATTTTAAGAGTGAGAGTTTTTGTGTTAGGGATTTTTAGAGAATTTCTGCCTGGTTAAGAGATTAAATATATGTTTGTTACAGTGCTAGGCTTTCTGTAAAAGAAGAAAAAAAACCCAAACCACCAAAATAAAATACAAATTTACTGTCAGCAAATAATGCTGAGTAATTTCTTTTGCAGTGCAGTGAATGGAGAGAATAACAATTCCTTCCTTCTGCCCATAATGAACAAGTTTATATCTATATTGTATGGATTTATCTTTGATTTTTCTTTCCTTCCAGCTATAGTTTGAATTGAAGTGGACTGCAGCTCTTGAAACCTCATAAGAAATCACTGTACCTTTTGAGGTGTAACAGGACTCCTTTTTTTTCTACTTCCTAGTTATTCCATAGGCTGTAGTTTCTGGGGTTTTTTCTGTGAACGTCTGAAACTTTAAGGTTCTGTGTCTCACCAGATTGTCCTTGGTCTCAAATTTTTTGCAGCAGCCACTACATTGCAGCATCTAAGATAATTCAAATTTTTCTCATTTAGTGATGTTTCATATAGCTCTATGATCATCTGAGGCTCTTGAGGTATTAATATAGGGCTGAAAGTACGCCCACTATTCCAGTTATGTAGTCCCACCCACAGATGAACAGTCCAGGAAGTAATGTCTGAGATTGCTTTTGGTGATGTGGCAGAAATGTTTCTTTTTAGAATCCATTTAATTTAGTTTGTTTTGTATCTTGAAGTGAACTGTAAAGCTTCAGTTGAGCTTAACTGAGAAGAAAAATAAAGATTTAAAATTGGTCTCAGCAGCATGTACTAAAAATAACTCCCTTGGGGTTTTTTGGGGTTTTTTTAAACCTGAGTTCAGAATCCTGGCCCCTCTTCTGTATGGTCTTGCTCATGCATAAAACCTTCCTGTGTCTACTAAGCTCTTCACATTCAAGAGAGAAACTAAATGAATCATTCTCACAGTAGGCAGTGTTTTGGTTCATACAGAAGAAACATGTTGTCCGTAACTGCTCCTGTACAGGGTCCTGAACAGAAACTTTTTAGCTAACTAGCTACTCAGTATTTAAAAATACTAAGGAGTTTTTAAGGAAAAAAATACTTACTTGGGTTTTGTTCTTTGCCTCTAGAAACTGAGGTGACAGGAGGGTGGTGCTCCAGTTCATATCTCAAGGCTTAGATGTTATAACTCAGCTCCTGCCTTACCAAGGTGAAGATGCCTAACAAGGCTCATTCCTGTATTTCTCTATGGATTGTTCTTTTCTCTCCCTAAAATGAATTGGATACTGTCTTGCCTTTGTAAAATACCCTTTTCTTCTCTCTTGATAATTTCTTTTGGAAATTACCTTCTTTTGGAATAAATGTCCTCTATTTAAGAATAATTCTTTTTAAATTGTTTCTTTGAAACAGGGCAATCCAAAAGTATCCTATGTAAACACTGGTTCCAGTAATGTACTGTAAAGCTTCCCTGAGCTTAGATTTTTGTTTTAAATATTACATATCATGTTTTGTTTCCACAGCAACCATGTCAGAAGGGGACAGTATTGGTGAATCTGTTCATGGAAAGCCTTCTGTGGTCTATAGATTTTTCTCAAGACTTGGACAGGTTGGTTTTCTGTAGGGTTTTTCTGACTGACTTAGAAGCAGGTCTCAGTGCAGCTTCTTAAACTTTTTGAATGAGTTGTTGAAATACTGAAGTCTGTACAAAAGTTTGGTATGTATATAGATATAGGTAGCTTAACAAAATATTTCATGTGTATATGTGTGACATTGCACAGTGAAAATATATGTGATGCTACTCTCAGAAATGAGGAGTGACTGCAGATTTCATGACATTCATCTTAAGGACAGTAAATTTGCATAAGATATTGAAAATTTAATTTGCTTTATGATGCCCCAAGCATTAGGGTGGGGTTTTTTGCCTTTATAAAAATACAGAGGTTTTCTAATGCTTGTAAATATGTTTGTTTAATTAAATTTATTTGTAATAAAGAATACAAATATTTTATGTAAACTACTCTTCACAAATGCTACTATTTCTGATGCAACTCTGTAATAAATATTATTCATTGTGCATCATGTATTTTACAGACATATGGTTTCTATTTCTTCCTAGATCTACCAGTCCTGGTTAGACAAATCGACTCCATATACTGCAGTGCGATGGATCGTAACTCTGGGTCTGAGTTTTATCTACATGATTAGAGTTTACATACTGCAGGTAAGGAAGTTGGATTTACTGCCAAAGCAGTTTTAGATCTCATGACTCTTCTATTTCTTTTGTGTTAGAAGAGGTTTTGAAGTAGGATATTACTTTGGAATCACATCCAGCATCATGTGGCACACAGTAGAAGGTAAATCAGTCTGAAGAAAGGACCCATCTTGCTGGTGCTAAACTTGCTGCTTCAGGGTGGAGAATGCGGAAGTACTTGAGGATAATCATTGAGGTGGCAACAGAAAGTGGAAATACTCTGTTAGTTCTGATGAAACTACATAATAAACTTCTGAAAACTCTGGTGCAATTAAGTTTTTATTTTTAAAGCTGTGTAACGTGTTCAGGAGCCACAAACCATAAAGAATTGTGCTTTTTGGCACTTGTGGCACTGCAGGCCAGTGCATTCCCCACTAACCAGGTGCCTGCATTTCACACCAGCCTGCAGTTCACTTAGGAACTTGAGAATTGTGATGCTTTTATGCTGGTTACTTCATCTGTGCTGCTTTCGTGACGTCTGCATCTTGAACATAGAGAGAACCTTTTGTATTAAATCCATCAGAACGTGAGGGATTTGTGCTACTCATGTTCTAAGGCTTCTTTTGATTAATACATTGGGTTTATGGTAGTGAACCTCAGAACATGTGTAGCTTAAAAAGGCTATGCTTTTGTCTTGCTGGCTTGTATTGCAGTAAGTTTAGTCAGTATTTAGGTAGCTTTAATTGGAAACTGTTCCATGTTAGCAGACAAAAAATTAGATTCACAAAGGTGATTTCAGGTTTTTGTGGAGTCAGAACGCTTATTTTATACAGTAAGAATTGTTAATATTTTATAAATCTTTTTGTGTTGATATGAGGATGTGGAAAAGCCCTTCTCTGGGAAGCAAAAACCAGGTTATTAGATCTTGTTGAAAAATCAGTACCTGCAGATGGCTTTCAGGAAGACTTTAATCTTGGCTCTTTTTTTTTTCCCTCTGTGCTTCAGGGTTGGTACATTGTGACATATGCCTTGGGAATCTACCATCTAAATCTCTTCATAGCTTTCTTGTCACCAAAGGTAGACCCCTCTTTAATGGAAGATTCAGGTATGACTTGTAGTTAATTTTGCTCTTAGTTTAAACTTAGTCAAGCTTTCAGCTCTTTTTGTCTGATGCAGTAATGTACATGTGTGTAACTTTAGCATGATACAATGGGATTTTTAGACTTGAAATAAAAGTCTATACAACTTGACATCAGAATTGCTATAAAATTTGTCTCCACTTTATTTTTTTTTTCCTCCAGGGCTTGAACATATTCTATATTGTATTAATTTTCTGTGTTTTGAAAGGTTTTTGTGATCAAGTTCTCCCCATAGTAACTGAAGTGCCTTGGCATTCATTTATTATCTTTCCTCTTTTGAGAAGTCACGGTTAAGTTACATTGAGACAGTCATTACAACTCTGCAGCAGTGAAAGTTCATCTTTTTATTTAATTTAAGAAAAATTTAGAATCCAAATGGTGTTGAAAATGATGTGTGTGTGGTTGTGGTTTGGGTTTTTGGGGTATTTTTCAGATGATGGTCCTTCCTTACCTACAAGGCAAAATGAAGAATTTCGGCCTTTCATTAGAAGGCTCCCAGAGTTTAAATTCTGGTGAGTGGATCCTCCTGCATGTGCTCTGTTTTTGTAAAATATAAATACCTGCATCAAATTTATGGCAGCTGAGGCTGAAGGAATTAACTGCTAATATTACTTTTAAGGCACTCTGCCACTAAAGGAATCCTGGTTGCTATGGCATGTACATTCTTCGAAGCTTTCAATGTTCCTGTGTTTTGGCCAATCCTTGTGATGTACTTCATTATGCTGTTTTGTATCACCATGAAGAGACAAATCAAGGTAACTTGCCAAAAATAGATGGTAGTGTTTGTCATGTGAGAACTTGCAGTATTGTTCCAGTTGAGCAATGTGTATCATATAACAATTTTGTAAATACTATTTAAGCTTCTTGCCTCAGATATTGATTTGTTTTTTTCTTTACAGCACATGATAAAGTACAGATATATACCCTTCACACATGGCAAGAGGAAATACAAAGGGAAAGAAGATGTGGGAAAGACCTTTGCTAGCTAGAAGATGCAATCAACCTGTTGACCAATTCTAACTAAAGGAACGATTTTGAGCCATTGTAACAATGCCTTTTTTCTTCATAAAAAAATTAACAACAGAGTGGTGACAAAGCAGTTGAATTTTCATTTTAAGAAGATCTTGCTATTTTTATCTGAAATATCAGTTTCTTGAAGAAACTGGCATTCTAACCAAATTGCATTGAGTTTATTATCTTTTGTAAGAAGTTGGAGAAACTTTGATTAATCCCATGGATTTGGGATAGCACATTTCTTTCAAGATCCATTGCACTGGAGAGATTAATGGCTTAAGAGCTGGATATTTTTATGTAGTTCTCCTGCTCACCATCACCCTGAAGTGCTGTGCACATATGTGGAGGAAGATGTAAGATGGCACACATGATGCTGTTTTCTGCTTCATGGGCATGTGCTATGTTCTTAGAAAAATTCAGTAGACCTAAAAGATGCAGAACTTAAGCCAGTTTCCTTAATGCATGGTACTATTGAGTTATAATCAAACATCCATAGAAATAAGAGACCTACTAAATTAATAGGGTTTGCAGTAGGAAAAAATACTCACATAGCTTCTGAAGTAACTTATGTGTTGGGTTTTAATGCCAGTTTCACCATTACATCTTAGCAGATGCTATAAAATTGGGCTCTTTCATGATGACTCAAAAATTTGTTCAACTTCTATCACAATTTCCTTTGAGGACCTGGAATTATAAATATATATATATATTTTAATTGTTATTAGTTGAAGTTTCTTTCATACTTAAGGGTTTCTTGATTAATTTAAGCTGACTTCATGCAGCCCCTTCAGAATATACCCAAACTGGCCATAGCAGAAAATGGTGTGGGTTTTAACACAGCTTTTCATTTTCTATGGGGAAAAATAAATCAGAGAGAAATGACCTGCATGTAAACTTTTTCATGTGATACAACTGCAGTTTTATTAAGTGACTTTTTAATTCCAAAATTTATTAAAAGACAGTGTCCCCCTTTACTTGTTCTCTATCTTTATATACATACATTGATCTAGCAGTATTTATGGCTCCTTTCCAATAATGGGTATCCTCATTTCATCTTCATGTAATGCCTTTTTCAACTCTTCAGGGAGTGTTCACTTGCAGAAAGTAGGAACAGATTAGCTCTTTGAAGATCCTATATGGAGAATAGTGGCAACTTCAATAGACACCTAATTGGGAAACACATGTAGGAATCCTTTCATCTGATTTTGTTGAGTGAAGTCATTATGGAGCTCTGGAATCATCCTTCAGTCATCCTGGCGAGATGACAGGTAGTTTTAGTTTGCATTGACCTGGGTTTTTTGGTGTGTGTTAGAACTGTGGAAACTAGACGTGTCAAAATTTAGAATTATGGAAAGATGGTTTCCAGAAAGGGCCTTATAAAATATTGGTCATGGATTCTTGGCAGCTTGCTGTGTGAAACTGTGAAAGCCCTGACTAGGAGAAGCAGCCTTCAGGTTTGCTGGAGTTTCTGAATCATAAGGGCAAACCAGGGCGAGAGTATGATGTTTATGAATGTTCAGATTAACAACTGGGATGACTCGTGCCAAACAACAGTATTAAGGACAGGCTTTGCAAATCAGACATTTTTACCTCCACTTAATTTTGAACTCTGGTGGCAGCCTGAGATGAATGCCTTTGTGTTCTTAGGGGGACCTGGATGCTCTGTGCTCAGTGGGATTAACAGTTTGCAAATACAGACTGTAGATGATGCTGGGACAATGGTACAGTTCCTTATCGGACTCTTGGCATGCAGCAGCCAGACAAGTTCCTTGGCATTTTGTGAAACTTGGCTCTATTTTTATCACTTTCAAGTGATAAAAATAAATTCTCCTTACAGAATGCCTGGAAAACTTGGCTTGATAACTTCAAAGATACTTTGCAGTCATCAGTTTGCTTCCTATTTGTTTCTATGTGCAACTAAATGTTTTTCCTTAGGAAGGGGATTAGGCAGTGATTTCCTTAACTAATCATGTTTTGATTTGTGATGTGGACTGGTTTTCTTCCACTGTTGCCTTGACAGTTTTAAATAGGGATGGGATGCCTCAAAGTGTAAGAAAGGAATGATACTGCAGCTCTGGCTGTACAGCAACAATGAAGTGTTAGCAGCAACAATTTGTTTTTTCCTTCCATTTGTAGATATAATGAAAAGTTAAAACTAATTTTATTGGAGTTTTTGTGACAACATTTGGAGATTTAATTGTTATCTAGCTCATCAGGATCTCTACAGTACTAATCAATCTTTTAAAAAGTGCTCTTACCATAGCACACCTCCCCTTATCACCCCAAGTCCATATTCAGTGCCATTTGTGAAAGTTCTATTGAAACTGTAATTGAGGATCCACAGAGTGGATCACCTGGCTGCTTCTTCCCATCTGTATTTAAAGAATATGAATAAATTCATCTTGTACCTCTTCTACATTCTGCAAGAATGATAAGATATGTTAACAACTAACAACCTTCTTTTTTCCTGCTGTTCCAAATCCTTGTAGAACTGAAGTAAGAACCACTTACAGGAATCAACCTTGACAAGGTGATGCTGCTGAATCCTTCCTCCTGTAGACTGTAAAATACTGGCTTAGCTGCAACAGCCCTATTGCCATGAAGAGGGGAAGAGGGTCTTGTGACTGAAGTCAGCTTCTTCCCTCTCTGTTAGACTGCAGAAAACACCACACAGACAAAACTTAGGCTGTGTTATAAAACTAACAATTTACAGTTGAGCTTGGTTTCTATTAGTATACATACTAGGGCTATTTGAAAAAACCACTTTACATTGTTATAGTGTAGGTGTCTAGAATACTTGATGAAAAATCGTGGTATCTAACAGTGATAGAAGAGCTCTGAGTTGGGAAGCTGAATGTTAGTTTATCTGTGTGCAGAGTTAGTGTGTTTGTTGTGTGCAGTGCGTTGTTTGCTCCTGTTGATCTCAGGGGAATTCACAGTTGGTCCAATCAAAGAAACCTGCTTTATTGCTAACCTTGTTAGGAAAACAGAACAGTATGTGACATACAGTTCCCAGAATTTCCACTGCAGTTAAGGATTTATGTACAGTTTTTGTCCTTTTCCCCTGAAACTCACAGCATGGACATGTTACCTGGTTAGAGGAGAAGAGGGAGTCTTACAAACAGAATTTTAAGAATACCTTGAGCATGCTGTGAAAGGTTTGAGGACTCACTTAGAGAGTGAGAATCCAATTTAAATTTTTCATTGTCCAAACTGAAGAAAACTATGTTTGTGTCAAGTACTTCTTAGAAAAACAGGTTTTTTTAATATGGTCAAGAACTGTGTTAGAAGAAACATATCGGGAAGAGGCAGAAATAGATTTATTCTGTAAACAGGAATGAAGTGCCACCTTGTGCAGGCAGTGACCAGTTTTATCATAGTCTTTTTCTTGGACTAACTTAAGCTGTATGACAACTTTATAAAGGGTATGAGAGCTGAGGCTCTTGCCATGAAACAGGTTTTTTCTGTTACAGTTGATAGTGACGTAGGTAGATCAGCTTCTGAGGATGAAACTTCTCTCTGCACAGTGGACATTCTGTCTACAAAAAGAAAAAAAATACATAGACATACTGAATTTTTGTATTTAAACTTTTAAAATATCAAAATGTTACTGTTTTGGCTACTTCCAGAAAATAATCAGCATCCATACAGTCAAAGGATTTATTACATCAGCATATTCTGAAAGATTGAAAGTTACTAAAGTGGTAACAATTGTTGCTATTGTTATTAAAAAAAAAAACAAGCTTAAGTCTCAGTAGCTGAAACATAAAAATCCTGTACCATGGACCTTGAACTGCTGTCCCAGTAGTAAATTAGTCACCAAGCCTGTAGGGCAAAGAATGAGGTAAAGATGCAGTTCAGTGAGTGGATGTTTTCAGATCTGAAATATCACTGTCATGCATTTTCAATACTGTCTACCTACAGATACATGCATCTGGGACAGCTTTAGAGTGGACAGCAATACCAAAAAATGGCCTAAAATGAAGGCCCTCCAACCAGTAGAGCTCACAGCATGTCCTCACACTGAAAACTGACAACTGGAATTGTTAGTTGCTGCCTAAGCGTGCTTCTGTTCCAATTTCTGTTGCCTTCATGCTATCTGAAGCTACTTCATGCAGGGAGTCATCAGGGCAACTTCTAACACTAACTCATTTAAGTTCTTAATTTTACTGTTGGAGGTGTTACAGGAAGTGAGGACTAACTAATCTTCATTCTAGATTAACAGAAACAAGCCCTTTTAATTAAGGGGGAAAGATATTTGTAAGTAACACTTGATGCCTTTTTTGTGGCAAGTAGTTTTTCCTGTTTAGAGAAGACACACAGATATGTTATTCCATGATGTCTATAAAATCCTTAACAGATGAAAGTTAGGTTGTATTTCTTTAATCCAGAGTAAAATCCAAGTTCAATACCGTGCCTATGAGCTAGCTCAGTTTGGTTATAACTTATTTATTCCTTTATGCTGAAAATCAGGTGAAGACAACTTAATATTATCACTTTTGTTGTTTCCCTGTAGTCAGAATTATAGCCTAGTTCTGGATCTGAATGTCTGACTTCCAGAGTCATCTGAGTCCAACTGCATTTCAATGGCTGGGACAGAAAGCTGCTCACCTTGTTTACCTATGTAATGTGTAGTCTTTCTAGTCTAATAAAATATATAGGTCCTGGTTCATTCTTGTGTGGGGATTTTGGGTGCTTTAGTAGGTGAAAAGGTACTTGTTTCAACACCCAGGCTGACAGGTATTTTCAGGTAGAAGTTTCACCACGTTTACCCCTTCCAGCCTCCATTTGTCCCTCTGTACTTACTCTGGTGTTGCACCATCCCATGATGCACTCCCAGCAGAACAGGTGCCCACAAGGTGTGGCTGTTGTGTGTCTCCGTTCTTCTAAGCACAGAGTGCAGCGGGACTGGCGCCCGGTAGTTTTTTCCTTGGTCATGTTTCTAATTAACATAGGAATGTGTTTTATTTAGCCTGCTTGTAAGAAATACTTAAACACAACCCTAAAGTGAAACCCATCTTAAAATATTAACACTTCTTGGAAAGATCTCAAAAACATGACAGCAAAGCACAAAACCTAAGAGATGCTTAAAACAGTGAGAAATTAATCAAATGTTACATTGCATCAGGTTCTAATGTAAGCCAAAGTGTCACTCCAGCATTCTCCCTCTTCATGAAAGCAATTACATTTCCCACCATTGCTTCCACCTCTTTCCTAGGAAGAAAGAATTATCATACTTTTGATGAGCTAGGTTGCGGTGCAGCTTCCATTCCTGCCTTGCTCTCTGCTTCTGTTTGAAGCTGTAGATCTGAACACCAATTGTTAGCAGAAGATGGAAGAGTGAAATTATTCCAAGAAACTTGTAACTTGATCGAATACTCTGATCTTCTCTTTGCAGTCCTCCAAAGTGCAGCTATGTAGTTCAGAGAAACACAGAAGTTTTATTACTGTGGTTTTATGCCATTATGCCCCTGCCTGTATCAATAAACTCTCGATTTGGCACTCATTTCTGTCCAAAAAACCTACATGTTTCTAGGACTTGTCTTACAGGTCTAATGTGGCCTGGTTGTATCTCATTCAGTCAGGCTAAACTAACTGCTTCCTGTACAAACATCAGTTGTCTTGAAAGGTCTGGCTATCCATCAGAACTGCTGATTTAATCGGTTTGGTTTTGTTACCTAGATCTGAGCAAAAAGACACCTCTCTGCCACACCAACACTGGGAACTGCTGTGGAGTCTTCTGTCTATACCCAGTTCTGGGCCAGTGGCTGATGGTTGTCTGGAAACTTACTGAAAAGGCCATGTGCTATGAAATCAAGATCTTCATAGAGAAAAATTGCTATCTAAATGCACACTGATTTTTTTTTTCAGAACCTTGGTTAAGTATTTCCCAGGGATTTCTTAAGCCACATCTCACTTTTTGTGTATTTGTAGATGACAGACTGGACCAGACATTGTTCTGAACTTACAGAGGGTATTATCTTCTGACAGTGTGTTCACATAACCTTTTGACTCCTAACCCCTCCACACAGTATTCAAATTTTGCCCCTCACCAGGATGCTCTGCCCATATTATAATCACAGCTGAATTCTGTATCCCTTTTGCACACATGGCATCCTAAAAGGAGGCCAAATACTGCAGCAGACACCCCCTTCAAACAAGAAGTACATCCACTTACATAAGTGATTCCTGTGATTCTTTTAGACAGGTGATAAAAGGTGCCACTTATGTAGAATACTGCCAGATGTAGTCGACAAAGCAGAGGGATGCACTGTTTGAGAAGATACACAATCTGTAAGACTCTCTTCTTCTGCTGCTCCGTCAGCTGCCCGAGTTGTTTCTGAATCCAGTTTCGTATTAAGGTCCTGCTGGATAAGCCAAGTGCTGGGTTGCTCTGGGAGGTTCTGGACTCCTCAGCATCTATCTGCAACTCATGCTCCAGATGGTGTAATCCCTTTTCTAAGCAATAGGGTACTAGGGTATGGAGAGAAATGAAGATGGCTCGCCGGAGAAAAGATGGCACCCTTCTCTTGGTTGAGTCAACTTGAACAATGTTAACATACTCTTCACCCAGAGTCTGATAACCTAAAAACCAAAGGTAACAGAAAACATGCAGGGTATGGCAGCAATTGCAACATGTGGTTGAGCAGCAGTGACAGGCTGCTCAGGTCAGAACACATCAGGTTTCAGAAACAGCCATGGATTTTTACATTAAACGAGGTGAGTGTTGTTTACAGCAGCATCTGCAGTGCCAGTATCTGATCATTTTAGGCTTAAAGGGGGGCTACTTGTCCACAGCCCCATGAATCCCTTAAGAGAACATGTATTTGGATAAGTGCCTGCATTTGTACTTGAACGTCTGACATTTTAATGGTTTCACGTTTAATAAAAGGCACTGACAGTAAAACAACCCCCTGCACTACAGAAAATGACTGCCCAGGCGGTGGGTGCTGCCCAGGAGGACAGACAGGTGACTTCTCACGCTGCACGGAGCAATGATAAATGCGGAGTGACCAGGCACGTTACCTGACAAGGTGGTAAGGACGAAGTAGGCTACGTCAGAAAGCAGTTCGATCTCTTTCCTCCACTCCAGCCACTTCTTGGCACCTAAGCACGGGGATCGCTGCAGTTACTCGAGGTGAATCCCGGCCGGGCCCTTCCCCGCGAGCCCCTCACGGGATCCGACGCCGGGTTAACCCCTCCCCACACCCCGCAAAGGACCGGCCCGCCTCCGTCACCCGATCCGAGAGCTGCTGGGGGCTGTCCGCCACTGTCGGCGGATTTTGGAGCAGCGCCGATGTCACTGCAGGCCCGCCCGCCCGCCGCAGGCCCCAGGCAGGGCTCAGGCCCGAGAGAACCCCCGCGGGAGGCATTACCCGCCAGCCCGTGCAGCGCGGCGCCGGCCCCGCTCCGCAGCCCGCTCCGGTACAGCTCGTCCTTCTGCCCGCAGCGAACCAGCTGCGCTGGCCCCGCGGGAGGCAGCGCCATGGGCGCGGAGACGGACGTCACTCTGCGCGGCCTTGATGAGGAAGCAGGACTCGGGGCGGCGGAAGGCCGCCGCCTCACGCAGGCCTCCTGCCAGGAGGGCAGGAGGGCGGGAAGGCGGGCAGGCGGGAAGGCGGGCTTTCGTGAGGCGGCGGAGGCCACTCCCTCCCACAGCGCTGCGGCTGGTCCCGCCACTCCCTGCCGCGCCGATTGGCTCTCAGCCGCTGCCGCCTCTCTCCTGGGAGGTGGCTTGGAGGCGGGGCTCTCTTAGGTGCAGCAGGGCCGATGTGTGAGCTCGCCAGTGCAGCCCTGCCTGTTTCCACTAGCCTGGTGCTTAACGCGGCCATGGAGCAGGCTAGTCCTGAGGGGAGGCCGCGGGGCTGGGGAGAGTTGGGCCGCGGCTGGCCGAGCTGGGCTGTGTGGGCAGGTGAAGGCGGGAGCTCGGGCTCCCCGGGAGCCGCCGGGAACGCCCGTCCCGCTGTGGTGCGGCCCGGTGGTGATCCTTTGCGGTTCCTTCGCCGGTAACAGCAGGGTTTGTTGGGAGAAGGATGAGCGAGTCGCGGTGTGAGGGCCGCGGGCGGCAGCGGTGGGATGCGCTGGCCCCGGTGCTGCGCCTGGCTGCCGGTTTCGTTAGGGCCGTGAGGCGGGCTCTCGTCTGGCGGCTCTTGTCGTCCTGAGGCCCAGTGGCCTCGTGATGGAGGCGGCCAGAGGAGCAGCGCTGCCTGTTGCGGGGCTGTGCTGGTGTGACTGGCGGTTAAAAAGATTCAAAGAAAGAAGCTCCTTACAAGCAATGGCCTCCTAAACAAAGGCAGCAGCTTTCTGGAAGTGGTGGCTACCTATATGCACCTCGAAGTCTGGTATAGTAACTTTTGTTACAGCACTCCTTCCCTGAGCAGATTTGAGGGTCACGTAGTTATAAATTAAGCTTTGCACCATCCTTGAGTGAAGGGGAAATTAAATGGCTCTGAAACCATTGATTTGAGAAAAGTACTTTCACTTGGGTTAAGATAGGTGTTTTCCAGAAGACTTTACAGCCTGATAACTGCAGTGATTCACTTGAAAGTGATGTGACAGTGTTGAATCACTTGAAAGTGATGTGACAGAGTTGGAGCTAGCACTTGTCTGGGTTTCTTCTTTTTTGTGCTGAGAGGAAGGAAAGGCTCCTTACTGACAAACACAAGTAGAGTGGGTATTTGTAGTCCTTTGGTTTTCCATAGTCTCTTACTAGCAACGCAGCCTGTAACATCAGAGTTCTGATTTGACTGCACCAGAAGTTGTAAATTAGAAGCAAAGCTGTGATGACTCTTATATTTAAGTAATGCATTCCTGTTGCCTCCCTCCTTGTTCCAGGTGCAACTCAAAGTTTTATAGAAGGGTCTATAACATAAATGAAGTTGCAGATTGTTCAGCTGTAGTTATAAAATCAATGCCATTAAGACATGATAACACTTCATTAATAGAACAGTAGAGGGAGCACCTGTATAAGAAAATATCCCTTGTCAAATGGATATGGAGGGTGAAATTTTCATGTCTAGTGTGAAATCTTGATGTTGCTCCTCTAAATAATAGCGCTTTTAAAAAATACATAGCTAGAACCAATTGACTGGTCTTTGGGTGTTTTGCTTAGACTCCCCAGTTCACCTTGTACTCCCCTGTGCTTTGACTTTTGTTGTGAGGGCTGTGATGTCCATGCTATCTCATGTGTCCAACTGTTAAGAAAAAGTCTAAACATGAGAAGGTAGTGGTTAAAATTAGAGGACTTGGTAACTTTCTCACCACAAAAATACTGGTTATTATTTCCAGCTCTCACAGGCAGTGGAACAAGTGCACCCTAATCACAGTTTAATCTTCCTGCTGGCTGTGATAGGTAGCATTTCCTTTGTGCCCTAGGATTTCCTTTGGGTAATATCTCTTAAATCAGTTGCACCTGAGGAAATTGGAACTTAAGAAGTCATGGGGGAGTTAGGAGCAAACAGTGGTATTTTGTTAGAGCTACTAATTTAGCCTGGGTGATATGTGCTTGGTTGTGAATTGTTAGAGAAGTTCATTAGAGTGCAAGGTATAATTTGTGGTTTGTACTCTGTGTGAGACTTACGTTTTACTAAGTGTGCAGGGTAGATTTTGTTGCCATTTTATTGAAGTAAATTAATATGTTGTTCTTATTTTATAGGTCAAGAAACCAAAGGAGAGCTTCAGACTTCTTTTTGAAAGCTGAAATGCCAACTAATAAGCCCTTAATTGTTAGATTGGAAACCTGGAAAAGGAAAAAAAAGCTGAAGTTTAGGCTTCTGGAGGTCAGATTTTCTTTCCTTAAAATTTGTTACTTTTGGGGGGATTGGGTAATAATTAATACACTTTCTTTTTAGTAGGATTAGTTATTTTTAATGGCACAATCAAAGTGTATTTGAAAACTGTAAGAGTAATGAGGTAATAAACTCTGATGGTCCACTAGAAGTCTGTGTGACTGAGTGCAGGGTCTGTTCCTACTTCTTCGCTAGAAAACCTAAACTGACCTTAATTACAACTGCTTACAGTTTGAATTTTTAGTTGTTAAGTGCTGCATGCTAGCTGCTTCAGTTTTGTGTGCATGGTCTGCTCTTTGCATCAGAGCACTGGCCAACGCCTCCTTCTGAGGGAGGAAAGATGAATTGGCAGGTGTTTGTGATGTGTGGTGTATCCCATCAATTACCCTCCCTCCCTTCCTCTCTCACTTCCATACGATTCTGTATGCTTCCTGTTTGGAGAATAACCATTCAGAGAGTGGACTTGTTCAATGCAAATGGATTTCTAATTAATCTTGGTAACCACAGGAGGGTGGCATGACGTGGCTACTGTCCAGTGCGGTGTGGCATTTCTTTGTGGTAGTGTAGCTGGGGCTCACCTTTCCCCTGAAGGAAGCCTTATCAATCTGTATTTAGAAATGGTTTTACTTTTGATTAATCTTTTTTATATTTCTACTGTGTAGAAAGCTTAGATCTGCTGTATGTAGCCCTCAGTGTTGGTTTGCACTGAGGTTTTTCCCCTATTTGCTATGCATAGAATTTAGGCTAATGAATACTGCAGTGTGTTCAGGCAATGCTATTTTGTACAGTAATCTGCCAAATAACAGTGTACTCATTCTCAGATGAAACCTCCCCATAAAGTTAGTTATCTGCAAGGAAAATCTGTTTCTTCTGCTTTGTGTCCTGATTGATCCTGGCAACCGCAGAAAAACTTCTGTATCTCTCAAGATTTAGCTGCTGTGTTCTACCTGAGCTTCAGCAAGACACATTTCTGCACAGGCTTTGTATGTATTGCATGCTTCTCTACTTTCTCTTGTGACAGAGTGGGTAAGGGAGTGAGTTGCTTCACTGAAGTTAACATAAGGAAGTCCAAAATGTAAAACAAAAGTCGGTGCACAGTAATGATTAACTTTTCCTCCTACATCTTGCTTGTCTGTGCTTTTTTAAATACGGTGTTACATCTGCAGACCTGTTGGTATGGAAGAGGTTTGGAGCACAGCTTTCAAACAGGGCAATAGGCAGATGTTTCAGCTTCCAACCTGAAGAACAGGTTCTACACATGTCAAAGGAACGGGCTGTCTGTTGAGGAGCGTTACCACCCTCTGGTTCCTTTTGCCTCCTCCCACTTTGAACTTGTTACCCTGGAGCTGAACTGTTTGAGTAAGGACTGTAAGAGCTGCTTTGTGAGGAGCAGCCAGAGAGCCCTTAACATGGAAAATGCAGAGGCGGAGCCTTGGCTCTCAGACTTTGCAGTTCCCTCCCTCCTTTTTTTTGGTCACGCCTGTGAAGGTGCCGATGCACCGTGCTGAGAAGCTGGGACAGCTTGTCCGCACTGTCCGGGGAGAAGGTACGGAGGTGAGTGAGTGGTTTTCTCTGGGTTTTGCTTTATTTACTACTTCCAGGAATCCCCGTGGGGTACTCCTAACGCTTTTGCTCACTTTGAGAAGTTAGTAATACATTTTCTAACATACTACCCCAGAAATAGGAACAGCTTTAGAATAGCAACAGAGCTTGCTGCTACTCTTGTCTTTTTTGAGGACTAGAGAGAATGGAAAAAGCATGGTGTCTAATGCTGGTTTTGTTTTGGTCCTGCTTTCTCTTGTTTGGGAACCCTGGAATTCTGTTAGTCCTAACTTTTTAGACTCTGAGCTCATAGGGATGAAGTGAACTGCATTTGTCACTTAAGTTTAGACTTTTCTAAGTGGATAACTGCTTTCTTCTACACAAGAGACTAGCACTTTCATTCTGAAAGGAGTTGAGCTTTCACAGGTGTACCAAGCCAGAACTCAAACAGACTTGGCTAAGTGAAGCTGAATGTTAAATAAGCTTTAGACTTTTAAATAAAATGCCTGTTAAGTAATATAACCTGGATGATTCTGTGCCTGAACAGTTGTAATCCTAAATTGGAAGGGAAGATACAAATGACCCTTCAAAAGGGCATGTGGTTTTTTTGGCTGCTGCTTGTTGTTGTTGTTTGGACTGTGGAGAAAGATTTTTCACTTCTTTCTTGGCAGAAAAGTGTGGGTTATGATTGCAGAGATATGGCAAATAACGATGACCACATAGCTAGCACTGTGGCTGCTTCAAATGCCTTGGGCTCCAGAGGTTAGATACCCCCAAGTCCTAAGGGTGATCACGTCTAGAATTATATTTTGTTTCATTGTAGATGTAGCTTCAAATGTTAAAAAATGAAATATACTTAGATTCACTCCTGGCTGTGGTGAGTTTGAGAAAGGAAATTGATGCCGTCTTCAGAATTTAGCTTGAAGTTGTTTATTGTTCAAAAGAAAGTGGTCAAAGTTTTGTTTATTAAGAGAGCTTTCCCTCATTTTATTGAGGGGGGAAAAATTTAGCTGATGACAATTCTTTTTAGCCTAGTAAGATTAGGTGTGAAGGAACTGTTTAGTCCAGATGAAGGACAGAAGGCTGTGAGGGAAGGTCAGTGCCTGCTGATGAAATGTGCTAGTTATCTAAATGTGGGCAAGACTGCATGGTGTCATAGTCAGTGTGTTCTAATGGCCTCAGTGCCAGTGTGTGAAGAACAGACCAATAAATGTTAGCTTGTCTCACCTCTTCAGTAGGTGGATTATTTGGTTGGAATTGCCTGCTTCTGGGCACTGAGGCTTGATTATGTATAGGCAAGACACCACAGCAGGATACAGATATGTTTGACATGGCAGACCAGTTAACAGTGGCCTTTTTTATTTGCTAAGAAAAATATTTCACTAGATCTACTTTTGTCATACATGTCTATATAATGTGAGTCTGTATAACTGTGTCTTGAAGCACTAAGAGGTTGCTGATCCTTGTATTAAATGACTATGTTGGGAAGATCAGCTCCTATAACAGTCATATTTTGGCACTTCTTAGCACAGAGGATCTGTTATTCTGATCACCTGCCGAAGGTGTGACTTCCTGTGTAAAGCCAGGAGGACTTAATCTCAGTGGTTTTTGTTTGTTTAATCCTTGCATAAGCCTCAAAGTGAATTTTTTTTCCTGATTGTCCTTGCAACTTGTGGAGATTGTCATAGAACCACAAGTCTTAAAGGGCCACAGATACAGGAATTGCCTTGTCATTGGTAAGTAAATGAGGCTTTTCAATGGAGGGTCTTGCCTATAAATTCTGCAAAACCTTGTCAAATTCTCACCCTCAAAACCACTGCAAAATTTTCAGTCATTCCTTGCTTTTGGTGGTTTTTTGTTCTGGCTGTGCAAAAATGATAACTCTCTGGTTTATGGCCAAGCTCTTTTTACATTATCTGAAAAGGCTTTTGTTTTCTTCTGATGTGACATTCATAATTTCTGTAATTTGTGCTGAATTAAAAGCTACTCTATACTTAACCAAAATTATTGAGGGCATGTAAGTGAATGTTGCTGCTGGAAATCCTTACCACTGTGACAGCTTGTCAATAACATCCACATATTCTAAAAAGCTATAGAGGTAAAAGATGTAAATTATTTTTGTAAAAGAATCTTTATTCTTGCTTAGGAATAAAAGATACAGAGTGTAAGGTTCTCAAGTTCTGTACTCAGTTTCAGAACACATGAAACAACTTTGGTTTTAAAATAAAACATAGATCACTCAGTTCCTAAATGTAATTATAGCTTATTTGTGAATATGACTAGAATTTGTTCTTATTAGTCCTGTTATTTTGTCCAGATCTGAGAAAATTACTGGATAAATAAATTTGAGTGGTTAATAGGATGAGACAGAAGAGATTTTGTTTTCAGGGAAGATACTCAGTTACTAAGGATCATCTGATTTTATTGTGATACCTTGGCACATGACAAATGTATCTCAGTTCTGCATTAACTGTCTATAAAATGACCCACTGTTTTCCATGATAGACTTAACTTAATCCTATCTTACTACTGAAATATGTTCTCCAGTGTAATGCTTGAATTTCCTTTCACTTCCATCTTGGAGTTAACCTCTGCTCCCACTGATAACGCTGGCCTCACTAAATGATTGTAAACCTTCCTGTATATTGCTTATTGTGAAGAATTCAGAATGGCACGTATGGAATGAGTGGTAGGTAGAGACTGTGTTCAGGATCAGCTGACAGTGAAGAAAAGGCCTGTATAACAGGAGCCAAGTCCTTTTCCAGAGGGACAGCTATTCTCCCTTCCTGACCCTTGAACTAACCACAGTGTATGTGGCTGCTTTGCAGGACATCTCAGCCCAGGATTTCCTGCAAGTCATTATGAAGTTCTGGACTTCCAGGTTACTGCTTGGAACACAGGCTTAAGATGTATAGGGAATTTCCAAACCTTTTATTCATTGTTTAATCTGCCTCCATTTTGTGGGGGTGGAGCACTTGCTTTCAGCACAGGTAAGTACACAGTAAAGCCATTGGATAGGTACCTGTAAAACTGCAGGCTGTGACAAAGCTTCACACATGCTTAGGCAAAGTTCTGACTTCCCTTCCTGTTGTTCTTCTGTCTGGCAGACTGCTTGTGAGTCTGTGGTATTGATGGACACTTTCAGTGGAGACATCACAACAAGCAGGCCTAATGCTGCAGTGTTTTGAGAATCCTGGTTTCTGGTGTTCTGCAGGAAGAGTAATGACTAACAAAGAACAGTGGTAGCTGGAGTCCACACTTGAAAAACTCTTTGATTTTTTGAGTAGAAATAGAATGAAAAGCACAAGGTCTTCACTGAAGAGATAAGAAGATAGAGGATGGGGTTCTTGATAGGGAGATGATGATTCAGGCTACATATTGTGAACAACTTCCTTGGGTGCAAAATGGCCACAATAAAATGCACTCTGAGCCAAGTGCATCAGGCTCTGTTGATGAGAAGAGCCATATAAGTCTTCTGCTGCTAAACCTCCAGATGCTTGGCCTTTGGATCTCAGTTGTTAAAGTGCTCATTGATCCATTTGAGATTGAATTTCAAGCAAGTGTGAGGTAAATATTAGAATAAACCCTGAAAAAGCTTAGAAGTGCGGTTTTTCCATATCCATGGACCTGAAAGCATTACCTGAGAGAGGCTTGCAGATCCATTTGAGTCAGAAATGCAGCATGCAGTTGAGAGGTTGATTTTTGTCTACCTGCTGCTGATCTGGCCCTGCGTTTCTCTCGTTTCTCACAGCCTCACTTGTTTCCATATAATTAAGGAATGGCTTCTGGAGAATCTTCTGGCATCTTAATAATTTTCAGGGAGCTCTGGATTGCCTCGGAAATCAAGAGGGAAATCAGGTGGGAAGGTGAAGGAGCTTTACATATTAACATTCCTGGGAGAGACTGAAAGTGCTGCAAAAACCCTGTAGCTCCCATCCCCTCCGGGTGCTGTTTGCCAAAGGCCGTTACTCAGAAACTCGCAATACCACTTTTTGTATTGAACCTCATGTGAAGAGGATGTCTCTTCATAGCTCTCCTTGCAGGACTAGTTGCTATAAAATAGCTTAAAAGAGGCTCCTCCCTGCCTCTTCTCCCCTTAAATGTCCTGTGGTCCCCTCCCCAGCTTGTTATTCCTGATTTCCTAGTGCCTTTGGATGCTGGAACATAGACATTTTCTCTGCCTTTAACTGAAAATATGTAATTCAGGTTCTGTGTGTTTAAAAAAAAAAGCGAGGAATGGAGCCTGAGGAAACAACGGATGGGTGTAATTGCAGTGCTTGGAGGAAGAGGCTGTATAGCCTGCAGAAGAGGAAGTAAACCCAGAGAGCTTTGGGATGTGCTGGTATTGCTTGGTGGGACTGCTGCAAGAACTAAGTGAAATGTGGGATGTCAGTGATGTGACCACCCTGGATTGTGTAGAGGCAGCTGGCTGTGAGTGGAGCTGAAGACAGCTTGTCTGATGGCTGAAATTGCCAGAAGGACCAGCAGAAACTCCACTGGCTTCATGGTGAGCCTTTGATAAGGTTGGATTCACCAGTTGTTCTAATGCCCACCTAGAGCTGGCCTCTGTGTGTGGATTTGGAGTCTGTGTTTGGCTTTACACTTAGAAGGGACATTGTGGTTTTGGTGCTATACGCTTTGGATAGTGAGATTGTAGTGTACAGTTTTGGTTTGGATCATCTTTTGTTAAATAATAGGAGGGGTTTTGTTGCTTACAGTGTAAAGTGACCCTGCTGTGAGGTTAGGCATACTCTGAATGAGACCAGGCTGTTGAAGCAATGTTATTTATTGACTAGCGAAGTACTAAGTCCACGATAAGATGGTGAACAAAGCAGACCTGTACTTTGACATTTATTGGATTAGGCCCTAAAGACTTGCAACCTTGTAGCAAGTCCATTAGTTAGTGTTTGTGTGTGTCACTGTCCATTCTGTGACAAATGAGAGAGGACTGAGTGGTTCCCAGACCCCTTCCTGCTAATGGGGAAAGAGATTCATTATTTCAGACATTAGTTTGGATGTTTGGGAAGAAAAAAATGCAGCCTTCTCCAAGTTGCAAGAGTAAGCTTTGTAGTATACACACGTAGCAGTCGCTTGCACTCAGTTTCTGTCTAATAGTAGGGTCATGTGAAGAAAGAGCCACTTGAAAAGAGACCACACTTCTGATTCTGTTCAGGTTCTTTACTGTGGTAAATTAAAATGTTGCCAACTGTGCAAATCCTGATCAGCCTTAGGTCCAGGATGGTGACTTAAGCTCTCAAGAATGTCTGAAAGATGATCTTTATAGACATTGGTGTTAGGAGAGTCCAGTATTCTATCAACTAATTTCTAGGAGCATTTATTGGAAACGGAGTCTGAATTGCAAACTGGAAGAATTCAACGCTCCCCAACTCAACTGCTTTTTTATAGAAGATTCTTAATATTAATCATAACAAAAAGAAGCATGTGACCCTAAGGAGAAAGCAAATAAAACAGATTTGAGGTGTTTGAAAGAGCATATACACTGCTCAAAATTGCAAAGGAAGTTGGGCATCTGTGCTTATTTAAATTGATGGTGTGAAACTTTAGACGTAATCTAAGCTGGAGGATGCTTGGAGAAGACTCCAGCTGGCTCTCCCTGTCACTGTTATTTCTGTGTCCTTCTATTATCTCTAATTTTGAAGTCTGTCATGACTGGCTTCTACCTGTAAAGCTTTCAGAGAAGTCCAGTGTTTGGAAGTAGTGTAGATTTGTGGAGTATTTGCACAACGTTGTAAAGAGGGAGCTGTGGTGTAAAGATAAGTCTTGACTTCCATTTGTAGAACTCTAGATTGTCCCATCTTTGCACTTTTCATTGAATGGTTGTGTTTACTCATCCCCTAAAGCTGTGTGTAACTAACTGGCTCTTTAGTGTGTGTGCATGTGCTTGTTATTCTGCAGTGGTGTAAAGCCTCCTTACTGACTTCGGGTCTTGTCAAACACAGCCCATGTTTGCTTGCTTTCTTTTTGCTGGACCTTCCTTTGTTGGGAGTTCTGGCCATTTTATATTGGAAACTGTAGCTGTCAGAGGTGTTAAACCTGTGTTCTGGATGTATCTGCATCTGAAAAGTCTTCACTTACCTTGATTGGCTTTTCATATTGTTCCCATTGGAGGGGAGATATTTATTTCTTTTAGAGATCTTTTTGTCTTAGTAATGATACAAGTGGTGAAAAAGTACAATAAATACATACTGATAGTTCAATTGTTACCATTTTACCTCACCATTTAGCTAACAAGATGTATTAACTTTATTTCCTGTTCTCTCTATTGTCCTTCCTCTGTGTAGATGTTTTTGTGTGCAGTCCCACTAGGCATCCTCAGGGGGAAGTTTATCATTTTCCACTGACTTGCAAAAGAAGAGCATGAGTTGCCACCTGCTTTCAAACTCCCCTAGCATAAGTTATTCCTTAATATTGAAGTCATTGATTAGTACAGCAATGAACTAAACCAGCTTGATTAAAATTCATAGGCCTCCTCTCTCTTTAGATGAGGCTGGGGAAAAAAAAAAAAGGCAGGGCTTCTGGAGGGTGACTAAGAGAGGTAATGTAACTGAGAGTATTCACATTATTGGAGTGATTACAGATATCTTGATTACAGATGGCATTGGAGCCTGTAATCTGTGTCTCCTCTTTAATATGACTCACAAATTCCCATGTGCAGTTAAAGCTTAGTTTTCCATCAGTAGTCAATTCTTATCTGTCTCCTGACAAGGAGATCTTCCTCTCCCTGTTCTGTCTCTGAGCCTTTTTGTTTCTCGTGGTCTGTTGTGTGAAGCCTGTACTTTCAGAGCACTTGAGCCAGGCTATTGGTTGGGATTCAGAGCCTTGCTTAATTAGTTCTGTTTTCACTTCTTGTAAAATATTTCTCTCCTGGTAAGAAATGCAGATGCCCTTGAGAAGCAAGGGGCTGCTGTGTGCTGTGTTCCCTTGGTCATTTCAGATAGGGTTGGGAACTGGCTAGTACCAAGTAACATTTCTGGAACTGAGAGGGTTTGTGGCAACTCGGGGGAAGTAGGAAAGGGGATTCCAAGCAAGTGTCCCATATAGAGAGAAATTGTTACAAACAGTTTTGTTAAGTTATATTTTTGTCAAGTCAAATGACAGTCAGTATAGGCCTGAAATACATGATTTGGATTTAATAATGAGCCTCCTGACTTGCGTCAGGAGCAGTTGGTTATATCATTCAGCAAAAATGCAGGGCTCTCCTGTGTGTGCAGCTCCAGTTCAGGCTCTAAGGGATGGGTGAGCAAAACCTGACAAATGTTAAGTGCTCCTTTTAAGTGGTATGACTCTGTTCTGGGTGTAAGGTAAATGCATCAGGCTGCCAGAAAGATAGCCTGATGTCCTCTTTACTCCACTGCCTTTTTTCTCTCTCCTTTGTATTTTTAACTGACCTGGAGAACTCTGTATCAGGGGCCAGGGTTTGTCTTGTGTGTGCTCTGTCCCTTGGGAACAAGAATGTGGTATCACACCCTAAGGTGTGGGCTCACCCCCTTGTTCCATGGTACTGAAACAGACTTTTTTCCTTTTGCAGCTGCTTTGGATGTGAAGTAACATGCCTGGGCATGCAGGTTATCTCCAGTGGAATTGCCCAGTGAATGGAGTTGCATTCTTTAAAATGAACAGCATGTCATAGTGAGCAGTAGCAGCAGAGTTTAAAAGCAAATCCAGAGTCTCAGAGTCAAATTATTAGTAATTTTTTTTCCTCCCATTTGATAACACTTTGCTCTTTTATCCTGTTGATCTGCTTCCTGATAAAAATGTTCAGGTCTAAGTGATGACTTAATTCATGTTTCATCCACAGCATGAGTGTATCTGTTCTGGAAGCATATCAGAGCTTGTTTTGAGTTCTTGTGGTTGCCACATGTTTCCTCCTGGAACAGAAAAACAGGTCTTTGGGGGTTAAACTTTAAATGCTACACTGATATAAAAATGGCTGAAGGATTGTTAATGGTGTCTATAGCTTTTTCTTTTTTTTTTAACTGCAGGAGATACCTAGCCTGTCTCTAAGACTTTTAAGTGTCCTTTTCTAAGGGAGTTTGGAATTTGACACAACACTGAGGTAGGGCTCTTAACCTGAGCAGTAAGTTTAAATCTTGCTCATGTGGCCTGAACAGATACAGCTGCTTTCTCTTGGCCATTCTGTGGATCCTGCCAGTGAGCAGTGCTGCTCTTACAGAACAGTTCCTCATCTAACAGGTGAAGTACTTTCAGTGAGAGTACCTGATATTTATCATACAGTATTCACAAGAAACTTTCCAACTGGGGTTCTTTCATTTACTTCTGTTGGAAGATTGGCCCCTGAATTTTCTATGATACCAAAATGAATCCTGCAGTGTTTTTAAGGACTGGTTTTTTTTTGTCGGCTGCCTAGGATTTGTGCTATCTAGCTCTTTTTTGGGAGAAGGGCTGTTTTTTTGTTGTTGTGTGGGCATTTTGGGTTTTGTTTGGTTTGGAATATTTTTTTTTTAAACCAAAGCAGGGTTTTGGTTGAAAGGGGGTGGTGGTGTTGAGGACCTGTACAGAAGCTCTAAAAGGTGGGACTGAGTGAAGAAAGAGCATCTTTTGCATGAAAGCAGGGAGTCATTTGGAGACTGGCTCAGTTGCAGCATCTTTAAGATCAGAAAAAAAAAGTAAAAGGTGTGAATTTGCCATGACTTGAGACAATAAAATACTCAGTGAGCCATACAGTGTGAAGTACTGCAGCTCATCTGCCTTCAGTGAAGCGATGCCAGTATATACCAGCAGGAACATCTGTGCCCATTCAGTCTTCCTCCCGTTCATGGACATGTCATTTGGTGTATAAGGAGTCACAGGGATTGAACTTCCTACACAGGAAATGACCTCTCACAAACCCCCTAAAGCAAGGAGGTGAGATCCTGGCAAAATGTAACTACCAACCAGTTCAACCCTCTGAAAAGCAAATGGATAGATGTTGTCTCAATGTTTAAAGGGTTTAATCTGTCCTATGAGCTGTGGCCTCCAGGATTGATCTCAGGGTCAAACACTTAATGCACAGGCCCCAGAAATGGCACTTTGTGGCTAGTGGATATAAAATTGTGGTTGGGAGGAATGGTTGACCAAAGCAGACCGATAACTCACTTGCCCCAAGGCACTGCCTGTCAGATATAGCAGTACTTGCTCAGACTATGCACTGTAGGAGCTCCAGAAATACTACTGAGTATAGTTTTGGGTTTTTCAGTGAACCCAGTTGATGTAATTCCTGAGATGTCGAGTTTTGGTTCAGTCCTTAAGTTCTAGATAATCCTCCTTGAGTCTTCTCCCATTCAATGTGAACTAGAGGTGGGTGCAGTGAAAGCAAATATACTGAACAAATGTGTGTTTAACTAGAGCTGCTTCTTATATTCAATCTACCTTTCTTGACACCACAGACTTCATCATGCTGAGGAAACTTTGGAGATGCTTTTTGAGTAGGCTGGCAAAGTTAGACAAGGAAGATCTGTTAACTAAGTTTGGGTTTGGAAGGTGTAGGGAGAGGCTGCAGGAGAGAGTGATCAAGGCAGGATTGTATCTTAAGAATTTTCCTCAGCTGTTTTCTTTCTAAGCCTATTTTCTGTCTTCAGCAAAAGTTTACATAAATGCAAAGTATAAGCAATGTATGGAAATAACCACCAGAAATGTAATAACAGAAAGGTTTAGTTTTAAACAAATAAGCAAATGTTGCCTTTAACAAAATGTATTTCTCTTGTATTTTAATCTATGTAAGGACCTGGGGGGGTTATAGGGACATTAATTCTCCTGATGAGTATCATGCAATTTCTACTTCAAATAATAGATTAATTTCATTTCTTAGAATAATTCAAGTCTGCTGGGACCTCAGAAGGTAGGTTGTCTGGCACAACC
The DNA here is from genome assembly GCA_022605575.1 of Laterallus jamaicensis coturniculus. NCBI lineage: Eukaryota > Metazoa > Chordata > Aves > Gruiformes > Rallidae > Laterallus > Laterallus jamaicensis. The sequence continues at coordinate 1,081,113 of JAKCOX010000081.1, forward strand.
TTCTGCTCAAAGCAGGACCAACACTGAATACAGCCCAGGCTTTCCCTTTGAAGGAGAAGCCTGTCTCTTGGTAGACTGTTTGCACAGGTGAATACTGAGATTCAGCAGTATCTTGCAGATATCTTCTAGTCACTGATATATCAAAATGTTTGAATGCTGTGTGCAGTGACTGTTTTCTGCCTGTGTAGGCTTTTTCCTTTGGTTTAACCTTGCTACAGTGCTGTTGCTCTGTGTGTAAAAAAAACCCCAGGATAATTCCTTTGCTGAAGTTATTCCTACTTTTTAACATGTTACTATTGTTTAGTCGCACAGACCCTCTCAGGCAGACCTGTACTAGGTGCTATGTAAATATATTTTTGGTATTAATTAGAGGATTAAGTTAAAGGAAAAACCAAGTATTTTCAGATGCACAAAATGAATACATGAAAACATAAGAATTGCTTTTGCTCAGTCTAAAGCAGAATGTTCTGTATTCTTTTAATTCTGTCTATGTCAGTGCTGCTGGAGACATGCAGGCAGATGACAGCATGCACACAGATGTGTATTTGTGGGGAACAGTGAGTATCTTTAACCTATTACCTCTCTCCCCTTCCAATCCAGTTTGCAAAGTCTGTCCTAACTTTGTAACTTTGTGTTTTGGTGATCCTGGCTGTGCTTTGTAATAAGCATATTCTTTGCCAAATTAATTTCACCTACTGATCTTTCCCCTTTAAATGTGGAAATAGGTTGTTTTAATGATAGTGACATTCCATGGGATTAATATTGCGAAGGACTGTCCCATATATGAAGCTGCTGTGCATTTGGCTCTGTGGATGGGTATTACTTCACTGACTGACATGCTTCCTGTCAACACAAGAGATTTTGACAAGATAGAGAATGGAGAAGGTGGGGCTTGGTGAAAGATAGTTGTAGAGGGGAAGTGACTTCCTAAAGTAGCAGAATGAGGGCCCAAAGACAAGGAGAGGTACGACTTGAGTGGCAGATGCTGTAACAGGAGTGTCTCTCAGTCACTTTCTGCTATAAATTTCTCACCTACACCCCCACCCACCCCCCCATTTCTACTCACTGGAAGTTAATAGTGATGCTTCATTGCCCTCTCTCTTTTAATATAATGCCAAACTGGATCTGTGCTTTCACAACAAAACATGTTAGGGCAATGTTTCAGAGCTCAACTTGTAATTACAAACTGAAGGAGACTCCCATAGATTCAAACAGTTACCAGCACACAGCAGGATCCCAGGTTTCTATCTTGTGTGACTGCTGGTTTGGAGAAAGCTTTTGACCTCCTTTCTCTGAGGAAGATATCTGAAAGCTTTGGAAGGGTGAGACTTCTGTAGCCAATGAGCAGGAGATAGATAGGAAAAGGGGAAGGAGGATGCCAGGCAATAATGGAGACACAGTATGGAGACAGCTGACTGCATGTAAGAGGAGAAAAGAGCTTTAAAGGGTAAGAAACAACTGAATGAATGAGCCAGCTTCACAACAGCTAGTTTTCAAAGCTGTCCATTGGGAATATAGCTGATACATATATTCACTTATTCTGTAGAATATTTAAGTGTATGTGTGTGCATGAATATAAATAAACACAGCATGAGTACTTTGGCTTCTGGAGAAGTTGCTGCTGGCTGGATCAGTTTTCTTTGATTATAGAAAACACTGGGGTGAAGGAAAGAAGAGTTGGTGTTTTCTGTTAGGTGAGGAGCTATCTGGGTACAAACAACCACTGAGGTCAGTGCATTGTATGTCACCTAGCTATGTTCCTGTAGTAAGTGTTGTATAGCAAAGAGTTAAAGCAATTTCCACTATTTAAAAAAAATGTCTTCTACAGGTTTGCAATGTGGAAGAGACCCTGGGAAGAGCCACTGAATACTTGTAACTATTTTGCCCTAGGGAAGGGCCATCACATCCATTCTATCAAGACTGCACTGAGGGGTAGTCCTTTCTCCATACTGGTAATATAAATTCTGCTCTTCGATGCATGGAATATATGTCAGCAGGAAAAAACCAGGACAGCATCCTGAATGTGGACTTCCAGGGAAGGCAGTCACTGTGACTCACGAAGTAAGCCAGCAACATCCTCAAATCCCTGATTTTTCTCAGATATTCTCACTGCTCAACTGAATCTTTCTGCAGATATCTCTTCTGAAGTACTTAGACTTGGAGCAAACCCTCTTGATAGGGCCCTCTGAAAGCTTAAGATGGCTCTGCCTTCTCCAAAATCTGGACCAGTGGATTTGACACGAAGGGAAGAACTCGTGCCTCATGATGGAAACTGTTTTCACTTCCTCTCTGCAAACATCATCACAATAGGTAAGTGAAGGATTATTCTCCTTTCATGTAACAGTATGGTATTGAGAATTTCCTCCCAATTTACTTATATTCTATTGAAATTTCATATGAGACTTCTAGCTTTCCTTAAACTTATTTCATGGAATTGTGCTTGTATGTTTCACAGTTCCTTTTTTCTGTGTAGTTGGTATGATGACTAGACTTTAGATGAAGTGTATTTAAACCAAGAAACAAAACCCCAAACCAACCAACCAACCAAATACCCCAAACATCCCCACAAAACCCCAAAACAAAAGATCCACCTAAACCACCCTTCAAAACAGTGAAGTGTGTCTTCTCTGGCCTGTGCTTCACCTGTTCTGGTCGTTGGTGGTGCATATGAGACTGTAAATGCCTCATGTAGGCTGTGAATTAAATGAGATGGTATCAGAAGGCAGAAATTGTTTTAAGTTTAAATAAAACATGGAACATTGCCTTATACAATAAGGCAATCTCTGAATCCTTGTGGCCTTGCTTGTACGTACAGTCTGTGAAGCTCGAGTCATGGGAAGGGAAGGACTTTCATGTGTAGAATCACTAACACTTTCTCATTGCACATTCTTAGCCTGGCAGTTTTGCATGATGAACTTTACACTTGCAGGACTAGGAAAGTTTGAACTGCTCTTATTAGTCAGCACAGCGTTGTGTTCACCTGCTAGCAGCAAACCCTCTAACATGCATGAAGATAGCATTAAAACCAAGCCTTTCTGGCTCACTGTTAGACTGATGCCTAGACTAACATCCTGACCTCTAAATTCTTTTCTGCATTAAAAGCTGTTTCTTGGTGATTTTAATGGTGAAACTTACGTATGTGTGTTATAAAATAATTGGCATTAAGTATCTACTTGCTTTTTCAGTGTTCATTTAACACATTATTAATTGTTGTGAACCCCTTTGGCACAATTAACAGGTAGACTGGAAAGACAGCTCAAGGACAGTCTTATTTACCAGACCTTCAAACAGTGCAAATTGTTGCCTGTAACAAACTGTCCCTGAATTGTTATCTGACTTGTGGCTTAAGTGGGGTATGGACATGATCCCTTCTGATCTTCAACTGACTCTCTCATGGCAGGGAATGTTTCAACTCTTGGTTTGCTAAGTATGTGAAGTTTAAAATGACCTCAAACATCAAGAAGTGTTTTTGGAGATCCATACCTATCTACTCTTGAAACCACAGATGATGTGCATGTCAACCATGATTTATTAACAAAGAATCATAACATCAGTGCCTTTACAGAACCAAAAGATGCATCTGTCTTCCTGGCTTTGTGCTTTCTTTGGGTCTGAAATGTAAGGTCCACGTGTTTGAGAACTAGTGTATTTCTGACTTAAGCAGGTTTCAAGTGTAAACCCAACCTGCTGTACACAGAAACTGTGCTCCTGCTTTTAGATTATTTCTTTTTTGCAGTGGAAGCCTACTATTAGACTGCTTACTCTTACCTGGTATCTGTTGGGGACGAGAAGTGATACCTGGTTTAGTCTGCAAATGTGGCTTAAAAGTCAACACCTTTCTGAAAGAATGGGAATCTGCCCAGAGCATTTTTAGCTGCCTCCCAGTGCCCATTAGCAGAGGTGTTTTTCTGAAGGATGAATTAATTAGCTGGAATATCTTCAGTAGACACTTGGTTTGGTTGCTTGTAGCCCCCTTTGGCAATTAATGTAGGTTGGAAACAATGGTGTAAAAATGAAGCTGATGAGAGGTAAATGCAGAGGAGAGAGGAAAGGAACAGAAGTCATAGCCTTGGTGGTTTAAGAGATAAGCACTGGAATTTAGAAGGAAAGTGTAGCACTTTCCTTTGCAGGACAGGTAGTCAGAAGATGGCTTTGAATGTAGTGCTCCTAAATATTGTACTCTTTGCCAGACACATTCCAGAAAAACTAGGAGAAATCACTGCAGTAGGATGCAGCTATGAAGTCCATAAGAGCAGCAAGGAAAACCCAACCTCTTCAAAGCAAAACATTTTGGGCCACACATCTAAAAAATAGAAATTAGTGTCACAGGATGAGACTGTCAAAACAGATTGCAACTTTTTTCCTTGATTCTTTCAAGTGCTTCTGGAAAATCTTTCTTGATGAGAGCAGGATTTATACTGCCTCAGGTTGTGGCTTTGTGCCATGGAGTTGTCTGAATTGAGCTGAGAGATGCAAAGCTCAAAGAATAACTATTGTTAGCTATTGCTCTTTTTTTTTTTTTGAGCGTTGACAGCTTGTGCAGAGGAAAATGAGCTCTTCTCTTAGGAAGCCTGAGATTACAGATGTGATTTTGCACGTCAGGTGTTGACTGGAGAGTGGGTAGGAGGAAGGGAATTGTGTAACTGATGTCTGTGGCAGATGAATTTGTGCTACAGAGAGATCTTGGGGCAGAGGAGGAGCTTGTTTGTTTCATTAAAATAAGGGTTGATTTCACCCAAGATGTTAATTGGAACCTCACATATTCAATCCAGGACTCATTCACTTGAAATGCATTCTCCCTTGCTGCCTGTGGTCATGAAGTAGACAACATGAAAAGTTTTGGTGGGGCTCTCAGAAGTAAGATGGTGTGTTCCAGTTACTGCTGTATCATACAGCTTGGCTTTTAGGGAACTAATTTTTCTTGGTAGGAAGCATTGTAGCTTGTTGCCTCCTGTACAAGAGCTGCCCAATATATGCTTCCATACATAAAGCTCTATCAGTACTACTCAGGACAAAGTGCAAGCAAACGGCAGAAATAGCTGGAGGGGGAGAAAGTCTTCATTGTGCCTGCACAGGGCTTCCAGCATTCCAGTGCAAGTGGGTCTGAACCTGAACAAAAGCTGGTCTGCAGCTCAGGAATCCCTTTGCAGGCTTGTTCAGAACACCCACTTGACTTTGTTCTTAACTCCCTAATTAACTCTTTATATGACTTGGTTTTGACAGCTCTTATCTTAGTTTGCCTTTGTATTGTAATAAGTGCTAAGCAATCTACACAGAAAGGATCACAGTACTCTTGAGCTTTTGTTTTGGATAACTTGTGCTTTCAAATAGGATATCTCAGCTTTATCAAGCCTGTGCTGACAAGTGCAACACTTTCTCCTTTGGGCCAATATGTCTGCAGGAAAATTCAGGAAAGGGCAGAGCAAGGGTTAACTCACTGTGTGGTTTAATGCTGCTCAATCCATCTCTTGGTTCCGTAGTATTGTAGCTACCTACAACCTACTTCTGTCCCATACTTGTTAACCTTAGAGGGCTTGAACCTCTTTGTGTTCCTTTATTTCATCAATTGAGAGTTTCCCAAACTTCTTGCTTTTTCTGGAATAAGAATGCTGCATTTCTGCGTAGGCTGTATACAGATGAGGAATAAGATTGCTATGTGAAGGGAATCTGGGTGGAATGCAATTAACATTTACATAATTTTGCTGAATAATGTGATTCAACATTACAGCAGCATTGGGAAAGTTCAAAATCCAGGAGGTATATGGCTAATTCGGTAATCCTCCATTTTTCAGGTATGTTCTGGCATGTCTGGACTCACTTTTCCCTTGTAATCTGATGAAAGTGTGTTTTGCACAGACATGCAAAATCCTGTTTGCTTAGATATACAGTGCATCAGATGAGCCTGGAGAAATCGCTGAGATGGCCTTCAGCATGGGGCTCTAACTGCTTGTCTACCTGAGCAGCACTTCTGCCCTGGCAGGGGGTGGCACTAGATGGTCTCTAACAACTCAGGAATGAAGTAACTATGGTAAGATCTAGACAGCCATGCTTAGGGGTGCTGGTACCAGCTGTTTGGGAACTGTCCTGTGAAATACAATCTGTAGATCCCCAAGGGAGTCTCAGTCCTGGAGGTTTTGTGTAGCTGAAAGTCCTGAACTAAGTGTGAGACTTAAGTTTGCTGTGGTGTTTGTTCCCCTCCCTGGCAAAACCACCGACCCAACAGAAAAGGCCAGGCAGCCCTATCTAGATACACAACATTCAGTCTTTGCCTTGCTTTATCTCCCATTAAGAGACATTTATGAAATGCATGTGTTGTCACCGAGAAACGCAAGACATCTCTCCTTTACAAGAGCCTCTTCTGGCCCCTCGCAGGACAGGAGCCGGTGCGGGTAATGCTGTGCTGCAGGCGAGCGCCAGAGGGCAGTGGCATCCCTCCTCCTGTCCGTAGTCACTGGCGTTCGTGTTCTGTACGTACCTTACAGCTGATGCGGGGCAGAGGGCTGTGACTTTTAGAGGATGAAAGGTACCAGGGAGACATTTGGCTCGGTGTGCAGCCCCGGCTCCCTGCCTGCCTGCCCCCAGGAAAGGGCTGAGCCGAAGGCAAGGGCTGAACCACTTGAGCTCAGGTTAAAGGGCCTCAGTGTTTCCAGCTCCAAAAGGTACCTTAGCAGAGACTTGGACAGTGATTTTTGTGATGTCTCATTAGTTTCTCTTACAGGTTATTTCAGCAATTGTTACTTAAAAAAACCCAAGCCTATCGAAGTCATTAGAACATAGTATTTGCTTAAATGCACTGCCCCAAACCTGAGTTTCATAAAATCATGTGGAAGTGGGTATGGTACAGATAACTATGTGTAAAGCAGACAGAGGTCTGATTTGTTGGTCATTCCCTGTTGTCAGTAGGAACGCTGCCATTTGGCCTCACCCTTCTTTGCACTGTTGAAGTCATGCAACTAACTTTATTACAGTACTCTCCCCTCTTTAAAGGGAGAGTTGATAGTCAAGTTACATGCTAGCTCTGTTTCTTCTGTAAAAGTTAACCAGTGAAAGCAGGATAAAAGGTACCGACTGACCCATGCTGATTCTGATCAGTGTGTTTTCTGCACTGGGGAAAAAAGGCCATGGATTACAGATGTAGGTACAGCTGTATGTTAGTGTTGTAGTGGAAATCTGCATCTCAGATCTTCTTTTCCGTAGCTTAAAACCAACAGACCTTCACTTTAAAGGAACTTAACAAATGGCATATTTGATCAATTAAATCTTTCTAATGAGCAAAAATTCAACACAGGCAGTCTTTTTTGATGTTCTAAAGACCACTAATATTCCAAGTCAATTTAAAGCTCTCTAGAGAATCTGTGAGCAAGTTGTATTGTCCTTACAGGAATAACCAGTCTTGAAGGGGAGACTGACCAAGCACCTCTCTACTTTATGCTTTGGCTGCAACAACTGAGTAATATGCTATCAAGGTCATGGTATTGTCTGATCCAAGCTACCATTGTGATGTTAATGGATTTATTGCATCACTTGGGGAAGAAGTGGAATTCTTTTGTCGAATTAAACCCTGAGGCATGTTAGATTTGCTTGAGGGCTGATGTTAAGGGCTCTCCTTTATGGTTGAACGTAGATTAGATCACCTGAATGTTGCCTTCTGTTTCTTCCTTCACCTCCACCAAAATCTCCTCCCTCAGGTTTTCTTGCTCTTTCTCCTGTATTGTGTTGCTGCCTGTAAAGATGTTAGTATGCAGTGGGAAACGGGACGCTTCAAGCAGAAAAACAGCAGTTTGCACACCATTCTGGAGCCTGGAATAAGAATATCGCCAACCGTGTGGTCTGTCTGCGTCGCTATTGCCATCTACTGGATGGATAGAGAGTGCTAAACTGGCATCACGAGCACAAACTTGGCTGAAACGGAGAGGAGACTTTGGAACAGGGAGTTATACTTGTATAGCGATCTTCCATGGCTTGTAAACAGTTCTTGTAAACAGTACAGTGACAACACCATAATGCATAAATGTGACTCTTCTGCCATACGTGGCTGGTGCTATGCAGGCTTCCCCAGAAAGGAATCACAGAAGACTGCACTGCATATGCCTCTAAACATTCACTCCATCCTTCTAGAGCACAGGTTTGGAAAGCTTCGTGCTGCCTTGGAACCCATTCTGTCAGAGTCCTGTTATTCCCAGAGCTCTTGTACCTGCCACACTTGATGGTTATTACCAAGGGCAACTGCTGCTGGTTGCAAGGCAGCATAAAAGTTCTTCACAGGTGTGACTAGCAGGGAAGTTACTTTCTTTTTTATAGCCTGATTCTTAGAAACTGGTGAGCTAAGTAAAACTAATGCTGAGTCAGATGGTTAGAATAAGTGCAGTATGTTTAGAGGAAGAAAACTAAGTTCTGGATTGACTGAACCACTGCTGGAACCATCACGGCTGAAGTCGTCACAATGCTGCGAGGGGAAGAATATGTTCCTTTCATTCATTTGGATGGGGGCTTAGCCTGTGTGGTTGTCAAAGATGGGGGTGGGGGAAGAGGAAATCAGTATTTGTTAACAAAATTCAACTATACTGGCATTATCTGTAGGAAGTTCTTAAGATACAGCCATTAGCTGTGAATCAGTCTGTCAGTCAAATCAGTTCTGAAGGATGCTGTTCTTCGAAGTGCTGTAAACGAAAGCTGAGTCTCTCCCTCATTTGTTTCCTCACAAGTAAATTATTTGTATCTGCTGATGGTTCTGGTAAACTTAATCCCCTTGGAAGTCACTGAACACAGACACAGCCAAGTGACTCATGGCCATTGTGTCTTACAGCATGGACTGGTGTCTGGCTTTGATTTGCATTTGGAGCTCGGCACATGGCTTTCTAAAATCCAAGCCCACAGAACTGTGAAACCTGCCTGTCTCTAGGTACTGCTTCCCTCCCAACACATTTAAATGCCCTTCATCTACAAGCAGTTTTCTCTTTATCTTTGTTCGAATTAGACTCTTATCTGTCAGTTCGATCTGGGGTTAAGTACCTCATCAGAGAGAGGAGTGCTTGCTTTCTTGGGAGAACAAATAACTTCACTTGTCTTCTGAACCAAATCACAGAGCTTCTCTACATTAACTATCCTCGAGGAACTGCTTGATGTGTAACTGCTGCTATCTTCTGGGTGATTCAGGATTCTTCAGCTGCATCGCTGGCTAGATAGTAAAAAAGAAGAGAATGCTCTACTACTGAACTCTGTCTCAGTTACACAAACCGTGAGTTAAATCTGTGTAGCCAACGTGAAGAGAAGCTGTTCTGTTATGGAGTTGTTATGCTGAAATTCTCTGCACAAAATAGAAGAGCTGTGAATCGTTCACAGGAAAGAATGAATGAGATTATTTTTGGCAGTTTTAAGTTTTAGTTAATTTTTTCTCAGTATGAGACAGACTCCTTAGCTAAGTCATCAGAATGAGCCTCAACAGTCATGCTTGCAGTGATGGAGAACCATATTGCCTCTTTGGATGCTTGAGATTCAGTAGTATGAAGCCAAAAATATCCTAAATGGTTAAAGAAATCATTCTGGGAAAGTTATGTTCTGAGTTGGAGCAGATGAGAAACTAATGATGAGAGAAGTTCTACTAGCAAATGTGAGTTCCTTTTTTCTTCTGGAATCATCCCTGACCAGTGTTATCTCAGAACAGTGTCATGCAACAGCATGGCAGGAGCCTTAGCAAAGAGTGGGCATGTGCTTCATTTGGTTTGCAGTCTTCCAGACGAGTATGGTTAGGTAGGAAAATCTGGTTCTTTTGATTGCTCTTTCTCATGCAGCTCTAGGTAAAAAATTTACATCAGAGTTTTCTTGTGGGCACGGATTAAAATGTTAAAGCTCTCAAGAGATGCAGGTATCTACAGAGCCTGTAGTACTCCCAGGCAAACTGAACTTGTGAAAACATTTGCAGCACTGGTCAGTGGTACTGAACTGGGGATGGATTAGTTTTTATTAGAACAGGTGACTGAGAGAAGTGGAGAATGATCATCCTTTCTCACATGCCCCCAAATTCACAGCAGAGGAACAAGCATGATTCTGCTTGGCTACTTTGAAAAGCTAAGGTGGTGTATACAGCTGCAGCCACATCTTATTTTTCTAGAGGCAATGAATTTATTTTCCTTGCAAATAATTTTATACTGTTATTTTGGATGTTTGGGCTTAGAGGCTTTAAATACTCTGCTTGAAGAAGCAAGAATTAATTGGTGGGGAATAAATCTCTAAGAGATCTCTACAAGTTCATGGGATTTGTGATCCCTGCTCACTCTGGCATAACTGAAAAGGGACATCTCATCGTTATAAGAAATCATGGCTGTGGTGGTGTCTGACAAGCTCCTTGTGAAGCAGTGGAGGAGGAAAGAAGAGCAAATCTTAAAAGAAGGAACAGGAGAATTAAACAGCTGTCAAAGAATTCCCTGTTCCCTGAGAGGAATGGGCATTTCAGTGTCAACTGACACTAGAGATACTGGGAAGGAGATGTCAGTCAGTGAGGAGTTAATTGTTCCAGCAAAAAGTAGTTTAGATAAAATCCTACATATTTTCTCTCCCCTGCTTCCTTGGGTGTTGTGTACAGTAAAGGAGCTTGTACCATCGGAAAACTGACAGTGATTCCTCAGTGTCTGAGCTAATAAATGGGATGAAATTTAAACTGCCTTCTCACACAGACAGAAGGAAGGACCTGCAGAAGAGGGAGCAAGACGCAGGGGAAAAATGCTGAGTATTTTTACATTGTAACATAGGCAATTGAAAAAATCATTCCTATTTCTCCAAGACAATGGATTTAGGAAGCCCACCGCAGAGGCAAAGTAGGTGTATTTACATTGTTTTTTACCATATACAATAGGATTTTAGCTGGAGGATAAATTGTACTTGTGCTTATGGGCACAGTTGTTTTTTAGTAGCACTTTGATAACACCGTGTTACTCTTCCTTTTTTCCTCACTTGTCCGCAGATATTTATGTAGCTGTTTGACCCTGTTTGTTTAGAGGATAATATTTTTTAGACTGTATCAGCACACTGTCATTCCAAAAGCTCCTTTATCTCTAAGCAAGCATGTTTTATTAATTATGGCTGTAGTATCTAGATGAGTTAAGACTGTCAAGTAAATGAAAATCTATTCCACTTACTGTAAATGAAATATGTACTGCTTCAGGGAAATGGTAATGCTAAGGATAGAGCAATTCATAATTCTCTGACAAAATTGTTTATTTCAGAGCAGTTTCATTAGCCTGACGTTTAAGTGCACTCTGCAAACTTTACTGATGGAGGAAATGAAGGCTGCCTTCTAAATAAGGGGGAGTAGAGCACAAGGCGGTGTGTTAAACTGCGCATCGTTTCTTACTGCCATTAATCATTGCTCTCTGGAGCAGGGTACGTGATGCTCACTGCCACACGGTTACGTGCTATACCTGCATTCTCTCTCTGATTATACAGTAGCTTTGCTCCTGTAGGTTATGCTGATCACTTTTGATTGTGCAGTCACTCCTTTGGCTGTGATACATAGTTTAAGCCAGTAACATGTTTAGATCTTAAACTTATTCTCCAGTGTTGTGTGAGCTTTGTGCTCAGGTATGTCAGCTGTGTGTTTTATGACACAACCTATCGGTACAGAGGATGATGCGACCAGTATCTCTGTTCTGTTAGAGGATAAAGCTATCGCATCTTTAATGGTGGTTGTAATACTTCAGCTATCCTGTGTGATGAGCCATTTTGAGTAGATAATTAGTCAAGTAAATGACTGACAAGTAAATTACAGCTAACGCATGGAATGCATCTAACTGTTAAAAGCACCTGCAGGCATTCAGGTGCTGTGCAATGCCAGCTCCTCAGAAAATGTTAAATGGGAGATTTGGGTTTCTTCTGGTTCTATTGAACAACCCCTTGACTGTCTTGCAGAGTGCAGTGCTACCTTCTGAAGGGGTTTGGTTCTATTTTTTCTCTGCCCACAAAACCAGTGACCCTTAGGGATATTCTTCCAATAGAACAGTTGTTTTTCTTGCCTTTTTCTTCTCTCTGTGCTTTACGTAACCTTCCCCACTCTCCAGCTTGCATTTGCCACAGTAGTATTGAGATGCTTATGATTAATCCTCTGCTGGGAGAGCTTTTTTAATAGTGCAAGTACCAGATGTTAGATTCAAGCTTCTTACAGACAGGTAGGATAGGGATAAAGTCTGTGTTCCCTGCACTGTGTATCATGGCCGTGGTGTTCCATAAATACAGCTTTGGTGTCAGAGTGACTTTGCCAGTAACTCTCACCCAAGAGTCTTTTCTGTGTTCTTTACTACCTAGTTTAGAACCTGATTTTCTTTCCTAGTGTGCATTCAGGTGGCCTGAGTGAGCTGTGTGTGGTTGCCTGTTTACTGCTGCTCTGTGAAGGTTCCCAGCTGACTTCAAGTAACAGCCGAGTGGTGCAGATTTTCCCACCTTGCTCTGAACAGTCTGAAGCAGTAATAAAAGTTAGAGCTGTGGGGGAGTTGGGAAGGTCCCATGCTACTTTTTGTATTGCAAAACATGCAGTATAGCTAGATAATTCAGGGATGAGAGATGATGTAGTGGCAGATTGTTCCATTAATTTTATAATGGAGAAATAAATACTATACCTGTTCTCAGCTCCCGAACAGGCGATGCCTACGCTCATGATGGATGAGATGCACTAAAAATGTCAGGATGCTTTGATAATTTCCTAGAAGACTAGCCTGTTCTGGCACAGCTTTTTATGTTTGACTTCCAGTTTATGCAGTGGCTTGTGCACTGAATTTGTGTCCTGCACAGTGAAATAATTAAAGGTGCATTTCCAGTTTCTGTGAAGACGGGACAATCCATAGCTGTGCTGTTCTGTTTCCCTTCCTGCCTTGGACAGTTGGTTGCACTTTTTAGGGCCAGTTCAAAGCCTGCTGAGTTCGATGGGAGAGATCTTCTTCCTGATGTGGCTCTATGTGAGTCAGCACAGCGGGTCTCTGTGCCAGTGAAGGCCAACTGCACTCGGGGCACTGGCAGGATGTCTGGGTGATGGAGGGAGGCAGTGGTTCCCTTGGGAGCATTGCTTCTGAGACCCCATCGAATGCCACAGTCAAACATGGGTTTTTATAGCCATGGCCCTTGTGGGACTTTTGTCAGTGAAGATTTCTGAGAGGAAGAAAACTGTGTGACTGTGGCTTGAGGTGAATACTGTCAAGGACTTTCATTTGTCTTCTCTGTAATTTTCTATCCTTACAGGCTTAAAAACTTCCTTGAGCAGCCTGTTTTCACCTCTTGTTTTATTCCTAGCTTTGTATTTTTTTGATTCTATCAGCTCCCTTGAAGGAGAATGCTATCTTGGTTACTGGGAATTACCTGTCAAGGGATTTCTAGGGAAAATTACCAATTCACTTGCAACCTTCTGTCCCTGTTCAGCCTGATAAGAAATAGTGAAGACCTTTGCCCAGGTGTTTGTAGCAAGTTTTTTCATTTGGGGTTTCATTCCTTTCCTGTGTTTCTGAGCAAGCTTTCATGCCATGCCCCTGCTGTTCAGCTGCTCGTGTTTGTAAGAGGTTAGTTCTAACACTTTTAAAAAATAAACCCCAGCTGGGGTCAAAGCTAATAGTAGAGCTTTGATGCTTGCTGCTGTAGCACATGATTCAAAGTTTAGTCTCCCACAGGTCTCTCCCTTCAGAGGAGGCTCTTCAGTTTTTCATACATTATTTAGCTGGGGATTTGAGTAACGGATGGCGGGTGGGGGGGGTGCAGGCATTCATAATTTATTACCAGGAGTGAACAAACCGTGAGGCCAGGCTGGTTGTTGGGGACAGGAGTTTCCCTTTGGAGGGTTTTTCATGCCTCTGGCCCACTGAGCACCTTGACGTAAGCTCAGGTTTAGTAACAAAGGTGGATCTTGGAAATTTCTAAGGGCTGTGCCTGAGAGGCCAGAGCAAATACAAAGTGGGTACAGGGTATCTCTAAGAACAGCCAGCTGCTGCATGCAGGCTGCTTTTTTATATGGAACTCTGTGCTTTCATTAATCAGTAGGAAATAGCTAAAAGGGCTGGCATGATGGTAGTTTTAATTGAGCAGTAGTTAGTCTCCACATACACATCTCTACATAAACTGCAGCAAGTTGCTGTGTTAAGCCATGAATTGCAGCATCTCTGTGATGTTTGTAGGACAGCCATAACACTTAGGATGTGACAAGGCCTAAACTTGTGACTGTTGAACCCTCTTATCAGCCAGCTCTCGTGGATTTCGGTTCAGGTTTATATAGACTCTTCTGTCTCTGATCAGGAAGTACTTGGAAAGAACATCTTTTGTTAACTCCAAGACTCAATGCAGGTCGAAAAGAATTTCATAGTAAAACATCTAAACTAGAGATGGCTGGAGTAACTTTGAAGTAGCTTACTTTGGATCTATGGAGTTTTACCAGATGTGAAATTGTTTTGGTTTAATTTCAGATTAAAAATACAAAACTATTTTACATATACAAAAGTATATGTAATACAAAAGTCTTTCACAGAATGTTCAAATAAACCTCTCTGAAACCTCAATACAGGTGTTTTGGTTTATTAACATGTTGTTTAAATGTATATATTACTATATATTAGTAACATATAGCATATATTACTAATGTATGCTACGTACCACTAGACATATGTAATATATAGTGTATATATAAATATCTTGTGCTTTAAGCCTAACTGTTCTCGTAGAGCAAAACATTTTGATCCAAACTACATATACTATTGTGGGCAATTTGAAGAATTCATGAAAGAAAACCTTCCCTGTTCTCTTCACAATTCATGGCTGCCATGTTGTCCATTGTTTCTGATATCTAAAAAGTGGTGTGAGATAATCTAAGCAAATACATGAACTGAGATTTGAAACAGAAGTAAAATACATATAACTTGCTTCTAAAAAAAAAAAGAGCAATCTTAAATAAAAAATTTCCAGTCCCATATGGTCTAAATCTGTCTGTGCTAGCCAGCATTTGCTTCATGGCTGAGTCTTTAGTTCCTTTCAGGAGGTAAACCAAAGAAAGACTTTGGCACACTTACTGGTTCTGGGAGAGGAATTTGAGTTTCATTCCTGACACTCTTCCGTCTTTAACTTAAAGCCCATCTGTGAAAGCCCAGCCTTCTGAGTGAAGGTTCTGCAGCACAGCTCTATTTCTGCTTCTGGTATTTCTGTACAGAGCAAATGATACTGGTAGTGTGAATGACAGGAACTGAGACGCCACCAGGTCTTTTAGTGCTGGGCTTTAATGAACAACAGAGATCAAAATATTGTCACTTTTAATTGTGTTTTCCTAACAGTGTGTGTTAAATACCTCTGTAATTCTGTTCTGGAATGAGAGTGTAATGTATAGTAATGGCTAGATCTCCACCTGCATATGTGATTACAAGTGGTTAACTGCAGCAGTTAAATGTTTACCTTTTAATGGCTGCAGAAAGACACAAACATTCTCTGAGTGGGGCTGTAACTGCCACCTGAGGACCACAAAAATACACCTGAGGGGAGAGAAACACAGCGTTGGGGAACAGCAGCCCTCACGCTGCCTTCCCGACAGCACAGCAGGAGTGACCTGTAAAAGGGAATCTGTGACTATGGGCAAGCTCATGTGGAAGATGTCATGGAGCTGCTTATGGATGACAGGGCAAATGAATGCAATTACTTTATATAATAAATTGGACTTGGTATTTTGTGGTAAGAGTTTCTGACTGACAGCTGGGGGGAGGGGGAAGGGAAGGTGAGCTAGCTTTCTGGTACGAGACAGAGCTTAAGGCTTCAGCTGGGTAACAGTTTAAATTCCACATCTCTGCATCTTGCAGAGAAACCTAATTTTTTAAATCTCCACAGGCTTCTCAGAGACAGAGGATGCTAATTTTAGAAATGTGGCAGCTCGTCTTCTCCACCCCCTTCCATTTGCTGCCAGAATGCTTAACAATCCGGTAAACAAGCTGTAGAGAAAAGGGGAATAACCTCAGGAGCTGGGGGTGTTGGCCCTTGTCAACAGCATTTTTGGGGAAGGGTTTGCCCCCCTGCCCTGGGGGTCTTGAGTTTTAAATCAATTTAAAAATAGAAAGTACCAGTTGAACTGACAGTAAAAAGTATTGAAGGGTGTAGTAATCGGGGTAGCAGACTCTTGTCACTGACCTGATTAATTCTGCTCCCATACTCAGGATAGTCGAAGTGAAATCACTGCATGAGGAGAGTGCTTGGAAGTAAAGAAACAAGCCCTAAATTTTCAAGTAGGATTTGGATATCTCATTTTAGGTGTTCATCAGTATGCTGAAAATTGCACCATTCTTCCTGTAGCATCTGCTTAGGGAGCTTATACACTCCAAAATGCAAAGTACACAGAAATAACTCTCTGCTGTGCAAAAAGGTGTGTTACTTCACACAAATTGGACTGTACTTTCCATACCCTAAACCAATTTCTTCTTCTACCTGCAGCTTTATCCTCTGCTTCATTGTTGTGTGTGAAAAGAAAGTTTGGAAAATGTTTCTCCAAAATCAGTTGTGTTAGAGCTGCAGGTATCTAAATATGAGGCTGCGCAGTGCAAGTGGCTTTGTTCTCATTCTGGTAGCAGATAGATTGAAGTGTGTTTAGCTAGAATTTCCATGAAAAAACTTTTTTATTTAAGAACTTCCAGTACAAAGGACCCAAAGCCCCCTTTGGCTTACAAATGCCCAGTGCTTTTTGCAGTCTGTTTTATTGTAACTTCTCTTGTGGGCACTTGAAGTTGTGCACACACAAAAAGCTGTAGCAAGACATTTAAAATTAGGTGTTCTCTGTGACTTCAGAGTATCTGTATGGCCAAAGGCTTTCTTTTAGACCTACACAAGATACATGTGTATGTTCTGCTTAGAAAATCTGTGGTTTTTTTAGGTAGGAAAAGTGAGGCAGTGAAGTGTTCATTACATTCAGAGCACGTGGGTAATAAATCTGCTTAAATTTAACATGCATCATAATTTCAAACACCCTCGAGTGTCTGGAAAGTTTAACAAGGCAAGAATGTTTCATCTATGTAGCACTTAGACAGGGCAATGCATTTATCTTTTTCAGTCTATTTGGAACAACAGAGCAGGGTGCACCACAGCTGCCTTTTATATTTGCAAGTGTATGTTGTGCTCTATTACTAATTGGCAATTGTGATCACCTCATGAGGTGTTTTTCAGCCCTTTGTGGCTCAACTGGCTGAAAGCTGTACTCAGAAACCCAGGTTTCTGAAATAACAACTTGTTTCTCTGCTGTTTTCCTGGCTTTGGGTATCTCGTATCCGTCTCCAACACACAACGAAGACACAGGTTATCATGAAGCATGTTATTAGTTGTTTATAAGGACAATTAATGGAGTTCTGGCAGCCATGATTCTTTTCTGTTCTGCTTCTTTTACATCTCTCCACAGCTCTAGTAGCACTGACAGTAGCTTCTTAGAGGGAGCTGAGCTTTGCAGACAATAGGCTGTAGGGTAAATGGATGTCAGAAGCAGTAACACAAATACGTACAGAAGGGAGCTGTGAGCATGCTCTCTTCCTTTACCAACAGAAGAAAAATGGAATAAAGGAATTGTGTGGTGGCTGCATTCAAGCAAGAATTGCAATGCAGTTTTATTTTCAAGTGGAGAAAAAAATAAACAAGATTATGTGGGGAAACAAAGGGATCCGAGGGAGCTTGGTGTCAGTCTCTGAGCTGGTATCACTGTTGCTTGAATGCATAACCAGACCTGGGCTGCTGTGGCTGAGGTTTAGCTCCTTCCTTCAGTTTACAAAACTAAGTAGAAAAGATAGGGACTATCTTGGGAGGTAGGAACATGATCCCCAGGTTGGTAGCTGAGTGAGGAATTAAGCCTGATGCCCTGCTCAGTGCTGTATGTACTCAAGCACGCACCCTTTCATGGCACAGGAGAAAAAGCCAGCATGGAAAACCAGTCCTTTGATACAGGCACATTCCCCTGAACTGTTTCTCAGGCTGCAGTGTGTACTTGATTCTGAATACATCCCTGTCGTGCTGCCGCAGGTTAAGGATAAGTACCGCCACAGGAAGGAATGCCATGTACTCTGGCCTTGGCCTTCAAGGTTGTGCTTCAAAGGTGTGACTCTGCAAGTAGATGAGGCTGCTTCTGAAGGAGTGATATTTTATTTTATATATACTTCTTTTGCTGCTCCTGGAGTTTATATTTAAAGAGCAGCCACTAAGTCAAGGGCAAGACTTTCAAACGTGTCAAAGTCAGTGAGTGTCCATGTTACAGACTGAAGAATACTACTGTTTGAGGAAAGTTTGACTTGGCTGATGTGAATTTGAAATTCAGTTAATACAGCTCTCAAAATATGTCAGTGGACTTTATTCACTTGGTAAGTGAATACTTGCAGCTTGTCTAAAGGCAGAAGCTTAAAAATTGCTGGTTTAAGGTTGGATGGGTGTGTTTTTTCATTCCCAGATACTAGTAGGTAGCTAATGTAATCTTGAAAAGTTCTAGCTCACCAAGTCCTTTTCAAGTAAATAGGAAGTAAGTGCCATGCTGGTTCTGAAAATTAGGTGCTTTTGTACATGTCTACTGGCATAAATTTCTTTAAAAATTGGCAAAGAGCAGTTAAGGGGCTTCTGGTGTTCCTTAGAAAAGCTGTGACAGAAGGAGGATTTCACTGCCTGTCTCTCTGAACCATGGTTGAAGCTGAATGACTGGTGCATGCATCTTGTCACCCAGACACCCTTCTCCTCATGCCTCCCACCAGCAAAAAGGTTAATCAAAGAAGGGCAGTAGGACTCCCAAGTTTCCTTCAGAAAGGCTTTGTAGCTTCTCAGCTGAAATAGCAGAAGCGTGAGAATGTTGAATAGAGCACTGCTGTCTGTCAGGAGGTGATTCTTCACAAGTAGTGACAGTGGGAGTGTTCCTGCCTGGACAGTTGGCTTGGCTGTGGAATGTTAAGGACCTTCTCTTTGTGGGTGAATAGGAATGTTGTACTTCCCCATAAAGACATTAGGAATGCCCCAGTACTGGGTTGTACTTCAAACACAACTCCATCCCCCTATACTTTTAAGACACATCTCTTGGCTGTGAGCTTCCTGAAGGCAAATGCAGTTTGCCTGAGAACTCTGTTTGTACAGACTTGATACGTTTTGGGAACAGCTATGGCTGGCGGCAAGGCATCTGCATATCCACACAGTCACTCCCAAAGGTGGTTTGTTACTCTGGAATATAAGCTGGTGATAGTTTGTTAGGCGTTTTACAATCTCACAGTGAGAGCAGTTGTGTGGCAAGGTATAACACAGCATTTGACTCTTCAGTTGCAAAGCCTCAGGGGACAAAGAGGAGCGGCGAGCTGAGGGATTTTTTTATTTTGCTTGTAACAATCTTAAAATAAGTCACATGCATTCCTGCAGAAATCAACCTGAGCCTTATATCTGCAGCTGTCACTGGGGCAGCTGTAGATTCTATCTCCTCCAGACAATGTAAACCACTTACGAAAGTGTGTTTGCTTAAGCAAGGTGGCCCAGATGATTGTCTTTCTCTCATTTTTGGATTCTTAGTCAGGAGTCTGAAAACACGTTGGGAACTTGTTTGTGAAACACCACAGGAAATAGCAATGCCCCATGAAGGCTTGTGGTGTGTGTGTTGCTGAAGTCGTAGCACTTAGAGAGTGCTCTTCTCATCAGAGTGGTTGAGAACTGACCAGTACTAGTTCAGTGCAGCAGGTCATTCTTAAGGCTTTCCAGGACCCCCAAGAAGTATTTGATCTTTCCCTTCTTTCTTAACAGCCTTTCCCCCTTCTTGTCTAGACACAAGCATCTTCCAATCTTGCTTTAGTACAGATATTCTTGGAGGTATGTGGGTTCCCCAAAAACCTTGATGGGCGCAGAGCTTTGATGGGTCTCTGAAGAAAATATGCCAACAGCGTAGTTAAGTCTCTGAATTAGAAAGGGAGAGAAGAGTGAAATAATGAAGGCTGTGCAGGCTGTTTAGTCAGACGTGGTGGTGAAAAAAATCAGGTTAAACCAGCTCAGTTAAAACAACTTTCTCAGTGTTCTCTTGCCTTCTGGTCTGCAACAGAAGTTGTACTTGTCAGACTTTGAAATATAGCAATACAATACACTTCAAAGAGCAGTAAGCCCAGCATAGCTTCTGTTGAAAGGAGTGAGCTTTGCTGTCAGTATCAATTCTGGAAAGATTGTGCATTCAGTTAGCAATTAATTTTCTTGCCTGGGTACAGCAGCTATTTGCTAACTCAGAGTATTGCATCAGTAAGCTGTATTCCTACCTAAACCCCAGCGTTGCACATGATGACAATATAATGTCAATTATTAGTATGATGTGAAGCTCGAGGATATTAAACCAAATCTTGTTTTGAAAATGTCCTGTCCTTGTAGGGTTCCTAGCTGCTAGCTCCTCACGTTTGCAATACTTCTCCCTTCCCTGTCTCAGTACCTGACCTCTCCCTGCTGATGCTGTCTGTGTTCCATGCTCCTTATCCGGTTGCCATTGCCAGCACAGCAGTGGGGGTTCTGAGGAGCTGCTGGAGACTCGGTGCTTACTGCAACACTATCATTTTGCTGGTGAAACTGGCGGAGAATCCAGGACTTTACCAGTGACCCAAAGTTGAATTTAAAAGCTGCTTTGTGGCCTGCAGTAGGCAGCGTGGGTTTAGAAAGATTAGTTTTGATATCAATTAGTATAATGGGGAAAGTACACTTGCAGCAAGAATTAAGAATTGTTTTTTATTCAGTCTTAATTGGAAGATGGGCAAACTGTGTTCTGAGATCAGAACAAGGAGATGATAAATATTTTCTTAAAGCCTATGTCATAAGTGTAGAATGTTAGAACCCCTTCAGTAATAAAGGTGCTGGATCTCCAGAGGAAACCCCCAAAGCTTCAAGCAGTTAAGCTTGCACTGTAGGTAGAACAGATTGCTGAGTAGCTGGCCAAGTGCAAATGTTGGCATAGAGGCACCGCAGCCATTATGGTGCTGTGAAGTATGGGTGCTTCACCTGAAAAGCCAGTGATACAGATCAAAGTCAGTCAGTCTGCATTGTCTCTAGACTGGTGGGAGTTGAGAAGGGAATTTGCTCAGTTGTGCCTAGCAGAGGCCAAGTAGGCACAGCTCATTTAGGACACTATAAATTGGAAGCTGTAACCACAAAAGAGGAAGATGGCTTCGTTTACTGCAGCAAAATGGGACTGGAGAGATCCATATTCAACTTCCTGCTCCCTCAGTTCTAAATGGACCACTTAGAACTTGGAACAGAGCCCATTCTCAGAAAATCATTGGCTTCTGGGATCTTTGGGCGACAGGCGCAGTCTTTGTGGGGCCTCCCATTATTCCATTGGTAAGATGAGGATTGTGATAGGTTCCTAACACTGTGAAGTTTTCAGTGATGTTTGATGAAACTTTGCATGTCACATTAGGTCTGGGTGTAGCAGAGTACTGCAGAGAGGATGCTAAGGCAGAACAGCCAGGAAAAGTATGGATGACACAATAGTTCTGGTTTCCCAAGCTACTGAAGGCTGCAGTGCTTTTCAGAATGGATTGAATAGTGAGAGTAGCCTGGAATGTGAACATTTTAATTTATTTATTTCTCATGTGTGGAAAGTTCTGCAGAAAAGGTACAGCAGGGAATGAACGTACTCGAACTAAAAATAATTTTGAAGTTAAATCTAATGCTCATGGAGTCTTCCCTTCATCTTTCCTTCTGCCTCAAGAAGTTAATTACAAGACAGAAATTATTTCAACATTTAGAGTTTAAAAAAGAAATAGATTTTCTGAAGTTGCATATTAAACATGCAATTAACATAATCTGTTGGGACAGGAAGAATCCTGACAGTGACTGAGTTGTGCTGAGCAAAGGCCTAAAATCCCTCTTACGTATATTTGGAGTAGGAGAGAAGGATCTCAAAAGCCAAAGGAGCAGCTGTTCTCTCCATGTTATAAATGGGCTGGTGAGCCCTGGAGAAACAAGCTGGTTTTAGGGCTGCAGAGGATTTTGGGAATTAAGTTCTGATTCCTGTCCTGCTGTCCTACACACATGGCAGTAAGCGAGCCTGTGGGCACTGGCATGTGGGTGACATTAGCTGTGGCTGTCTGCCTTAAAACCAGCCAGAGGTACCGGGCAGCACACAGTTGTATTACACAGAAGTCACAAAGCTTATCAATGCAAAGCATCCTGGTGTTCACAGCACCTTCAATGCCAGAAAAATGTCAGTGTGTTTTACCTCTATTTTAGTTAAAATGGAAAAGGTATTGCCTTGCAAGCTGTGATAATTTTGATGGGAACCTTCAAGTAAATTGTTCTTTTGCTTGAACAGACTGTTGGTGTTTTTACTGTTTTTATCCCACAGAGATAACTTTATTTTGAGAGATCTATCTTGTACCCAGTGTGCTGGGCTTCTCTACCTTTTCCCCACAGAAAGCACACGTCAAGGTATGCAGAGGACTGTGCAGTATTTCTAATTGCACAAAAAAGAGGCAACTATGTTTGTGCACTGGGTTGTGAAACCCCATGGCAGCATCAGATGGAAGGTTGGGAACTTACGGTTTCACTGGGTGTTGGTGAATGACTGAGTTATAAACATATGGCAGGATCCTATAGTTTGTTGGTCTGATTGTGTTGGTCTTGGTAACTGCCTGCAAACATTTGGCATAAAACCTTAATTTGAAACTTCCCAACTCTTCCTGTGTTAGAGTGGTGGTTTGTTCCATGTCTAGCCACCTGCTGTTTTCTCCGGTGGTAAAGTACATTGGTAACTATGGGAACAAAAACTTAGAACAGACACCCACATGTGTTGAAGTTGATTTGCAGAAGGTCTTGAAGTGATGCCATGAATTGTGAGATACGGAACTATCTGGCAAGAAGTTTGATGGCTTTCAATGAGAGCTAAGTATTCCACTTTCATAACTTATTTAGAATATCCTTGGTGTTATAGATGTGATGTTCTCCACTTTGAACTGCAGTATAACGTTGTTGTGCTGTGTTTCCCAGTTGCCTTGATTTGTTCCCAGAAGTGGTAACACTCCTCCCCTGGGTTGGGCAATAAGATCTGTTATTTCTATGAGGAAATAGGGCTTAGAAAGTGAGAATATGTGGCAGCGGTACGGCTGGAGCCTCGGGATGAAGGATGAACGTGCAGGTGAATACCTAGTCAAATTATAGTGTAACCTTATAGTGTGTAGCACCGTCACAAGACAGAGCCTTGGGTATTAGTTGCTGCTTAGGTGGTTCATGCTGTTCTCTAGCTTGCTTCCTTTCTCAGCTAGCCAGGATGGTGGCTAGAGATGAAGAGCTGTGGCTGTGTCGTAGAGCTGTGATAGACATCTATCCTGTATGAGTTGGGGATCTATAATTGCCAATGAGTCACAACCATGTGATGAAGTTGCAACCAAATGAATGTGAAGGCCACTAATGAAGGTTGATGTGTTTTGCAGATGAGAGTGGTGCTGCATCAGGTAAGGGGCTGTACTTTTTAGCCTTAGCTGAACAGAAACAAGACCAAATCTTTGTTGCGTGATGGCTGAGCTGTTTGAACTGGAAGCATTACCATAGTATTGCTTCGTGCTTTCTCTGCATAGTTGGGAAAGTAGGAATTGAGAGAATTCTTGTATCCTTTTACTCCCTCCTTAGGACTTTGTGACATGATAGCACCATACCACAAGTCACTCTTCTTGGTCAGCAGAGCCACATAGCTAAGAATGGAGGATGCTGTGCCACATGCATAAGCTTAGTATAACATGGCATATAAGCTTTACACAGGTAGGGTTCAATGCAGAGAAAGAAAGAGGAAAGAAAAAATTAATAGCTAGGAAAAAAGGCAAAATAATTTGCCATCTATATATGGATTATTTTTTCTACAAACCTACAAATAAGATCAAAATTTCAATTGTGTTTGTGCTCTCGTGAATGGGTTTTGATTGATTTTTCATATTTAGTTTTTGGAGCTGCCTTTCTTTTGTACTTGAAAAATAATCATCACATCAGAATTGCTAAAAGTCACAATGCACACAGTATCTTTGTGCCTTCTGCTGCTGCTGCCACTGTCATGTATATTATGTCATCTTGAGCTTGCACAGTGCAGCACAGCAGCAGGGTCTGCAGTACTTGCCCTGAGAAGCATGTAGTGAAAATGCAGTGGGTGCAATAGGAATAACCCAAATGTCATCTGGTGTAAATACATGATGTCCCAGAAGGCTCCTGGAAAAAGTGCTCCTCAAGTGCCCCTGAGCTGCTCAGGAGGTGGTATCTCAGGGGACATAGCTAGTGTGGAGAATGAGTATGCAAACAGGATAACGTTTTGTTGAGAACAGGCTTGAGCCAGCTTCTGAAATCAGATGGTAAGGACAATGGGCTTCATGCCTAAATGAAAGCAGGGGAGTGTGTGTGTGTGCTTGGTGTCACATCTTGCAAAGGTCTTGATTAGTCTCAAATGCTGACTACAATGCAAAGATGATGTAAAATGAAAGCAGCGGGACAGTCTAGCTGTAACAGCTGGACATTATGGATGAGACTCAACATTTCTAGTTTGGAAAGACTGAACGGGGTGGGAGAAAGTTGTAAATACCACACAGCATGTCATGTACTTAAGTAGGTCACGATCAAAATGGGGTGGTATGAGGCATCAGAACAATGTCAAACAGCACAAATGGATTGACCTCACTTCCTGTGGATGTGGTGGGGAGAGGATCAAGACCAATGATGCCTGCTCAGTCTGCGTGGGGTGAATGTCTTACAGGGCTCTCAAGCAGACAGGCCATGTATTTTGAACAGGATTCTGTTAACCTGGTCACTCTGCCCCCATGCATCATTTTCTTCTTCTAAAGGAGAGAATATTTTTTCCTCTTCCTTTGTTAATCCTGTTTACTGAGATTTCAGTTTCTCAAAGGCACAAATTGGCTTATCCTGTGTATTTCAGTGGCAGAAACTATTCCTGGTTGGAACACTTAGGCAGCACCATCATATAAAGATGCTGAAATTCTTCTCCAGAATTTAGGCAGACTTCAAAGGTCTGCACCTGCTGCCTTGTGTGTTGTGTTTTGGGGAACAGCATACAATCAAGTGCATTATTTGCTAGCTGTTCCCCATTAATTATGCATTAATATTTCCTTGCAAGTTACAAAGGAGGGGAATATGTGGTCTTTGCCAAAGAACGAGATCAGAAGTCCAAAGAGAACATCTTGCCTATATTTATCAGTAAACTTAGACTTGCTTTCTCAATTTAAGCAAGGAAGTGAGGATACTTTAATAATATGTAGGATGCTGTTGGGACACAGGGGAGGCGTTCAAGTATAAGAGAATGGGGTTTTTTTAGCTCTTAAATGAGGTAGCACACTACTGATGTTTGTTGCCTGCTGAATGAAATACATCCCAGGGGAAGTAAAACTGTGTTACCTTTTTGTACTTACTTCCAAACATCCACAAGTTTCTCCTTCAGTCCTTTTTCAAAGGAGTGAAGCAAAATGCATCCATGTGTCCTACGTGAGAGTGGGGAAACAAAGAGTTAATAAACGATTATCCCAGGTGGCTGAACACTTGAGTTGCAGTGAAAGGCTGGTAACATTCATTGAGCTCCTGTGCTGGTTTCTACCTGTCAGCAGCTCCTGATCTACTACTATACAGGGAGTGAAAAATGAGCTTGCTCAGACCAGAAGGAGCAGGCATCCTTAGGAACCTTCTGATGCTGCACTGAAGACCAACGTGCAATGTTATTTTTCTCATTATTTAAGAGAGTCTTTTGAAATATCAGTGATGTACATATGGTCTTTGCTGCTTCCTCTGGTGTTTTGTTCACTTGCCTCTCTCACTGGAATATGGATGATGCAAGCACCATTAAATGCCTCAGCCCGGATAAAGGTAAGGGGAAATGTTATTTTAACCACCTTTTTGAGGGAAATGAGTTTCACTGTAGAGGAGTGTGGTGTACAGAGCCTTCTTGGGCACTTGCTTTCTGTCATTCAGACTCGAATGCTTGCAGCATGTATGTAGCAGTAGCCTTTGCTGTGCCATACCCTTGCCTCCTGTCCCCACCAAACCTTAAATAATACTTGTATTATTGGCATGTACTAATGGCTGCTGCTTCCTGCATGAGGAGTGCAAAGGAGAGTGCATCAGGTATATTTGTGTCCCTTTGCTGCTTGCAGAAGTGGCTCACTGTCACCATAAAGAAAGGCTTTCTATTTTTAACCATAGACCTTCTGCTACCCACATCACGAGAGAAAAGGAGACTCCAGTACTGTTGTGAGTCAGCTGTATTGTTTTAATTTTTTTTTAAATACATGATTTGCTTCTAATTAGATACAGCTTCTTTATACCCATCGAAAAAGAAGTGTGCATAAAATCAGTTCGGGTTGAACGTGTCCCTGGTGGAGTTACATCAGGGATGGGCTCAGCTCTCTGAGCTGCTCAGGCTGCTCAAACTATGGGGCACTTTCTGCAATTTGAACTTGGAGGTCGTGCCTCCTGCACTGATGGCTTCTTAAGAAATTATAGTAATTCAAGACCTATTCTCAGTAGCCCAGCTTTTATTTTTTAAAAGCATTAATGTCCTGATGGTGTATTTGGCAAAAGCCCAGAGAGAAACTTTTACCTGTGGTATATATTTTAGGTGAATCCAATGCCTCATTGCTTGTCTCTCTGCATTTTGTATTTTATGCCTGTGAGGCAGGTGGTTTTACAGTAGTTATGCAACAAGTAAAGAAGTGTGAGCTCAGGGTGTTCAGAAAAGCTGTGCTGGATGCTGTAGACACTGTTCCTACACCTTTGTGTCCTTGCGACTAATGGGGCGCTCTGTCACACTGTCAGTTTTGCCATGCCTGTTGAAGGATGCATGCATTGAAGTTTGCTTTTCTTTTGTAAGATTAGCTGAAAAAATACTGTGTCTAGATCAAAACTTTACCAAAGTGGGAAAATGCTTGGCTCCAACTTAATATTTAGGTGCTGGAACCAAACCTGATATCTATTAACTCTGGTTTTTACTCCTCCATATCTGTGTTATTGGCAGATTAAAGATAAGGTAAAGGGATGCTCTTCATTCTGAGGTGAGAGAAGGTAATGCAGCCACGTGTGGCCATACCTGAGTAGTCACTAATCACTGCAGCAAATACTGTTCAAGTAGCTGAAGAAGGATGTGAATGTGGAAAGTAAAGCAAATTAACTTGGAAGAGTCTCATTATAGATCAGAACTGTAATTTTAAGAGGGGATGTCCAGAGAATGTCATGTAGAAAAATATCTCATTTCAAATAGAAATGGCCATTACTTTTTTCTGTATTTTATGGCCATTTTGGTAATATTGTCCTTTATTAATAAAAACAATATAAAATCCAAGAACATGTCTGATCTGTGACAGATTTAATGATTGGGTGAACTATGCAAATACTTCAGGTAATAATGAGTCTCAGTCTGCATCAGAAAAAAGGAAAACAGCAACCAATATTTTCCTTTCAGGTCTGTCAGTGATGCAGATGGTGAGATGCATTTAGGCATTGTCAATATTTATTTAGCAAAAAACTTGAAGCTTATTTTAAAACTTGGCAGAAGTGTTTATTTACCTGTGCCATACTGCTGGCATAGGCTCTGGAGATTTGGAAGCATGCAAGCTTTATTTAACATGATGCTAAACAGAATGATGAGAAACTATTTCCTATGTGCAAGAACTTTCTTGTCCCAAGGAAGGAAGGTGATTTTCTCAAAACTTGGGAAGCTGTAAATCCCCACGGTTTGGACTGAGTTGGTTGAAGTGGTGCAGTTTGATTGAAACCTTTTCATTTAACTTACTTCTATTGGTTGTATTTTCCACCAGAAGGGCTGTTGCTGTCAGGACTGAAACCCAAAATATTTTGGTTTTGAAAATACCATGATAGGACAACCTGAGTACTCCTCATCTAATTATTGTTCTCTGAAACATGATGTGCCATTGTGGATTCATTTGTACTTTAAACAGTGTCCTCAAGGAAGCTGTGATGGAGCAGGAATTTTGTCACCCAAAGTCCTTTTGACTTCTTACTTCTAGGTTCACCTTCCAGCTTCTGAAAACAGGCATGAGAGAAGGGGTCTCACTTGAGGATCTACCTGGAAAATCCAGTTACTAGTAGCAGTTACTGAGGTTCTTTCCTTGTTTGCAGTTAGAGATGCTGAGAGATTTCAGGATGTTCACCAGCTCAGAGATTCTGCCAGATGGTGTCGTTCTGAGCCAGCTAGTGGAAGCACCTGGAAAACAAATGGGGTAACTTAAAAGAGCAGAGGTTTCAGAAGTGAGGTGGTTGAAGTTTCTTTTTAAAGGGTGGCCACCTTCCTGCTATCACCAGGAGCATTAAGAGGAAATGTGATTCTTCCCCCATGTAGGTGTGACAGTGGTCATGCAGCTGGAGCCAGTAATTCTGAGGTATGTTAATACCTCTAAAAGTTTTCATAGGAAATCCTATTAGCACATTTCTAAGGAGAGTTGCTAATGTGCTGGCTCTTCAGTATCTAGTGACTTGCCACTCTCATATTGTTTCAAGAGGTTCTGCCTCCCTGGAGTCTAACGAGTCATAAACAATCATCTGAAAGCTTCCTTGCTCCAGGCCATTGGTGAGATGGAAATCTGTGATTTTTTTTTTCCCCCAGGTTCTTCTCTTTGCCCCCTTTGTTACCTCTTGTAGCCTTATGCTGTGTCAGCTGTTTGCAGACCTCACAGAGGTCAGGAAAACACTTCCTCAAGAAAAGTGCCATTGGTGAAGGCTGTCTCACCTTTGTGTCATTGTTAGAACTGCATTGGAGTAGCTGTTTTCTACCTTTGCTGCAACTAAGGATCCAGTGGATTAGGTACTGCTGAAAACCCATCAGCAGCAGTACTTCTTGGGCTCAGACTGAGGGACCTTGTGCTCTTGGGAAAGGAAAACCTGGATTCTAGGAGATGGTCCTTCATCCTTTTGCCAAGCCAGTTAGAAACATCCCTGACATAGAAAGCACAAGTATTCTGCTTGCAGATTGTTAATTAGGGTAACCTTTTAAAAATGACAGATTCTACTTCATTTTGAGGATTCACACCATCTTAATGGAAAGCAGAATTAGATGCACACTTTATTACCATCCCAGTTCAGATCCTTAATGGGGATCCTGAAATGGAGATACTGCTTTCAGATGATATTGAAGTCAGTCCACTTATGAAGGTTGTACTTAATTGCTGTGTGCTTCAAGTGAATATATAGTGGACTCTACTTGAAAATTAGCTCAAGTGTTAGAAGGTGGTTATATTCCATCATCCTGAAAGGTCTCAGTGAAATGATTTTCTGGTAGAGTTCCTGTTTGTGAGAGGAACAGCTTTTCTTTCTTTCATTTAGCAGGAGGTTTAGATTGATTATAGTAGGTCTGGAGAATACAAATGTGACCAGAACTCAGTGGAAGTAGCTAATATTTCCAGCTGCCTTTGCTTTAATTGCATGAGTGCAGTGGAGTGAGAGGAACACTGAGCATCTTGCATCTATTATGCAAAAGAACCATCAGTGAAAAAAATAGCAAGCTTATTTTTGTCTTTAGAAAACACTTCAAGTCTGTTTTCTTGCACCTGACTTGCACCTTGTGCAGCCAATTGCACTTATAAAAAGTAATTAAAAATGTTTCTGAAGCTCAGTTCTCACTTCTCCTGGTGGAAGTACTTCTCAAATCCACTTTTCACAAACATCCACATGTTCTCTTTGGAATAGAGATTTGAAATTTGCTGGAATGCACTTCCTGCTTTCCTTCTGCAGTTCTACCTGTTACCAAAAAATAGGGTATAAAGTAATGAGCATGAACCTAAGGCTACTGAACCCTGGGAAGAAGAAAGTGTGGTTTGTTAGTGCAGGGGTAGTGATTTGCTGTATTTCTCATTTACTGGAGTCCTGAGGCAGCACACAAGGAATCATGCTCAGGTTTTTGACCCTTGATGTGCTCTGGAACAGAGGTTACTTATACTTCTTTCCTTTTTTAAACGACTTTATTAATGTATTTACTGCTCTGATAAAGACTGGTGCTGTTCTTAAAGAATGCAGATGTGAAACTAAGTGAAAATCAAAATGTGACAGTGCCCAAATTCAAAATGCTGGAGAAAATTGGGCTACTGTGCATCCTTTTTTCCTGCCAGAAATTTCTGTTCAGATGCAAAGAACAAACTCTGACTCTGTTCCTGATGCCTTGAGACGCTGTGGGAAGAGCAGTGATCTGCACAGGCTATCTGAGAGGTAGTTTTAATGCGGTTTTTCCTGTGGCATTGTTGTCTTTGATATTGAGTAAATTACATATTTTTTACTACAGAGTAAAAGATAAGAAGTCCAATAGAACTCAGGCATAATGATGCTTTTTCAGAATCATTACCCTTTTATAGTAGAATGATTTTTTTTTTTTTAAGGTGACTGAAACACTACAGTCTGTCATTCAGCATCCCATTAGCTGAACTGAGGAAGGAGCCTGCAAAAAATAATGCCTCCAAAAATAGCTCCTCTCTTTCTTGGTGTGAACTAATGTTCTCAGCTGTATTTCTCAGTTGAATTTGTCAAGCAAGTATCTTTTCAGATTTTGTTCCATAGTCATTCTAGAAATCTTAGGCAGATAAATAAATTACACTTTTATTTCTGATCTGCTGAAAACCCAAGAATTTGAAGTATAAATAATTTAATTGGAAAACTCTGCACAGGGTTTCATGAATGTAGGATTAAATTTTCCTCTTCGTTAACATTTATCTCTGTGGGAGAAACAAGTACTGAATGGAAACAAATGCTGCACAACACGTGAATTTTAAAGGAATATTTTCTTTCTTCTCCTGTCAGCACCCTGAATTGGGACTGCTGCTGAATGTTGATGCTGCCTGTGTGTTTACCTGATCTATAGAGTAAAACAATTAACACAAAGCACGTTGTCACCTCCCCACCCCTTCTCCTGCCAGTCCAAAGAGAATGGACAAGATCAACCAAGTCTGTACAAAAGTGTGTCCTTGTTAACAAAGCTCAAAGCCACAGTATGGTTCTGAGCCAAATCTCATTTGCTTCGAGTTAGGGTGATATTTGAAATTTGGCTAAATCTGGTTTGTCATACGGCTCAGTAGGGGCTGGAGGTTTGCAGTGTTCCCTGGTGCTGGGGAGGAAGCCTGTCTGATTATTGAATTCACAGGAAGAAGCCACGAGGATGGGAGGGGGGTACATTTCTTTACTGAAGTTCTAGGCACAGGACTTTCTGGCTGGCAGACTGTTTAAATGCAAGCCATCTGGTTTGCCTCACTTCAGACAGGTGTCTAATTTTTTATAGGAAGGATTCTGATGTATTGTATGAGGAGAGGATGGACTGAACTAGTGGCTCTGGAGGAAGCTCTTCACTGGCCGGTCAACTGCATCTTCCAGGGTAACCCTCGTAACTGAGCAAGCACCTTGCAGTCTGTGCTGCCATGTAACCTGCCTCTATGTCAAGGAGAGAGCATGATGACCTTCACTGTAGGTTGAAGCTTGGTGGCTTAATCCCACTGTTTTCTCCTGATGTAGAGTGTATCCTCAGCTTTTCTCTTGGATGACACAGTAGCTCTGGCGAGCGCTGAATGAAGACAGAGATCGAGGTACTCCTAGAGACAATGCAGCTCTATTGTTTCTGTGGTTCATGAAACTCATATCTACTTGAGAAATAAGGAGTCTGTCATGATCTTAAAATCTACCTGGCGTGAAAGGAAGATCTAGAAGAGTTCTGAATCTTTTACAGGTTGAGTATACTAAAATTCACCCCAAATATGGGAGCAAAGTGTGCGAGTTGAAATCAGTTTGTGCTGATGTGTTTCGGTAGCAGATGCCTTTTCTGACCACCTTTCAGTCAGTTTTTCTGTACCAGCTTTGCCTTGGTTTCTGAAAACATTTTAGAGATGTTTTCCCAGAAGACATTCAGTAATATTGATGGATTTCTTCCCTCCCAACCTGCCCTAATCTCCCTCTCAGTGTTTATGACCCCAGCCACTGAACAGATGGTAAAGTGCTGAAAGATCTTTAAATGTAAAGAGTTTAAGATCTTACTTCAATTAAGTGTGTAGTAGGGATGTTTTCTTACACAAGTCAGAGGATGGAAACAAGGTGACCTTAGAGCAATATTTATATATATATATCTATATAAAAACTTTATTCTGACAATTTTCTATAATCAACAGCACTTCATTATTTACAGCTTTTTGAAGAAAAAAAAAAGCCCTTCAAGTAGGTTTTATATTCTTTATAGTAAAGATATCTTGGGAATTTGATTTCCTTTGCCAAAACCAGCATGGGAATTCTTAGTGCAGTTTGTAGTAGGCTATTGTTGTTTCATGTTACTTATTGAAGGCAAAGCCAACAGAAATCTCTGAGATGGAGCATGTTTAAAGTTACAGCTTCTTTGATAAAACATGACACAAAAGTCTTAATGCATTTATTAAAGAAACAATCTTCCTTAATGCAAAACCTGTGCAAAGGCTCAAAACACAAAGCCTTTTCTCATTTAATCTAAATAATTACATCATTATTTTCAGGTGAGCTCAAGAGAACTGAACATCATGGAAGGAGCCAGACTAATTGTTGTCGTTATGTTAGCGCTCTTGTTGCTAATGGGTCCCAGTTCCACCAGTGTTCATTCCTTCATGTGGATAAAGTAAAGCAGGGGATTTCAGGGTCAGTTCATTTTAATAATGCAACTTTCTAAACAGTTTTGGAAATATTCCTACCTGTGGTTGCTTAGCTAGAGTGACTTGTCTTGGGGCTAACCCCCTGTAAATTCCAATCCTGAAAGGATGTGACACGCTGCAGCTCTCACTGTTCCTCCTGGTAGGATTGGTGACCTTGTAAATTGATGCATACTGAAGACAGATGTATTTCAGTCAAACTGGGTAACTTGAGTATGTTTTGAGCCAGTGCAAAAATACTGAGGTTTGGAGCATGGTGAGTGAGAAGCAGAAGGTAGTAAATAACCTGCCTTCCCCTTGCACAGGCAGGATGGGTGGCTTTAGTCTTGAGTGTGGATTACTGTGCTTAGAGTTGCTGTCCAGATGGTCTAGCAGTCTGTAGTCGACTATACCTCTGTCTGTGTCCATGCCAAAGGTCAGTAGTGTGGGGTTATGTTAGAATTAAGGGAAAGGCAGCTTATATACGGTCAGGATCATATTGTGGTCCAGCCGGTGCTCTGGCCTTTCTGAGCCTGTGAGTGGGTGGCTGAATGGGTACAGGGGATGTGGTTGTAACTCTCCATGTATCTGAATTTTTGCTTTCCTTGGAAGTTACGGAAGCCATCTAAAAGTAATTGTTTTAGTCCATTCCTAATACAACAAATGCAGAAGTTTTAGTTGTCTCATAGAAAATATGGCACCTGCTACCCATGTCCCTCTTCTTGGGAAGAGATCGTACCAGAAACACAGGCAGCTGCTGGTGCAGAGATGCAGCAGTTAATGGGGACAGTAACAGTAGACAGTGCGTACAGGTAGTGTGCCAGGTGACACTAAACCCTTTTGTTTCCTCCTTTGACTGGTGTGTTTGCAATTACTTTCTTTTCATTCTGCAGTCATTAGGAGCAAGATTTCCCTGGATGGGAAGTGGGAAATAGCGATACCTGGATTAGAGTTAATACACGTGTCACTAATTGCCGCCCCTGTGTTTCTGAGGATCGTAGACTCAGCCTCCTGGGATGAGGTTACTTTGTTAATCTGGGTCTGTAGTGTGTTCATGCGAGGTAAGCAGAGTGCATGGCTGAGCAGTGGCAAGCCTGAGCCTGGTGGGTTTGCGGGTCAGTTACAGGGTCAGGGCTGAAATATTTAATGTCCTTGGCAGCTGATATATTGACCTTTGAAAATCAGTTTAGTACACCTGGAGTGTTTTCTGTCACATCTCCAACTGGAAGCCAGCTGAAGCACGGAGACTGTGTGCTTGATATTCTTCTTGAATCCTGATGTACAAAAAGCCAGAGATACTGAGTCTCACCTCTATATTGAGATTTCTTGCATTAATTTTTTTTTTCTTTCCTACTTTAAGGCCTACAGCAGTTTCCCTGTGTATTAAATATTTTAACCCTTTTTCCCTCCCTCAACAGTGAAGCATGCCTGTTGGAAAGGAATCCATCGATCCCGATGGATTGCAGTAATGATAAACCCATTTATCTCAGAGGGTTTGCCTCTTTGCTTGCTTTTCTCCATCTTCCAAGCCAAACATATGTTGTGTTCCTACATTTCCTGCAGAATGCTCTTTCTTTATATGATGGAGTCTGGCTTTTCTGCCTTTCTTGAAGGGAATACCTTCTTTCACAAGACTTCTGACATTCTAGCATTGTATGTCAAGTGTTCTGAGTTCCACTTCTAGCTACACCACAGGCCAGCCTGCAGACTCAAACACTGTTGGTTTTCAAATCTTCTTGTGGCATGAAAAGCCTTTGTTACACTCACAGAATAATGAGTTTCCAAAGTGCTGTGGAGAGAAGTCTGTCTGGATGTGTGTCAGGTGAGCAGGATTTTTCTGAGAATGTCAAGTGAGGCAAGAATAGAAACCCATTTCAATAGGCTTACACCCTAAGCACTGAGCTCAGTGTGCTTAGGGCTTGGGAGAGGGATTATGTCACATTTAACCCCTCGTTATTTCCTGTTGCTTTCCCACACTGTTAACTCCTATTCAGCATAATGAGTAAATAGAGGGGCCGTTGGAAGGATTTTATTTTTCTCGGGTTTTGTGATCATCTTCTTAAGAGGCATGAAGGATGGATTGATAGTGACAACTAATAGGATTTAAGTTAACCTTTTATGGGTGAATTTTGGATTACAAATCTGACTTTAACTTCAAGGTTGAAATAGTTTTTTCTTCCCTGGTGCTATAAATCATTGACACTTCACTGTCCTTGAATAAAACCAAATCCATGTTCACAGTCTTGCTTGTGGGGAATTTGGATTCTGAACTGTGAAACAGGTATCTTGGGCAACACTGCAACAGGAGTTATGTTTCACTGGTGTTCTCCCTTCCCTTTGTCTCCAGGCTGATACCACATAAATGGTTAATGCAGAACCTAGGATGGCCTTGCTGGGTTGTTGTTTTAGTTTTAAAAGGAGTACCTTTTGCTGCCTACCCACAGAGTGCTGACTGCCCAGGTTTGGTTGCGTATAAAACCTGTAAGACTGCAAGGAGTCCTTCTGATTAGTGCTGCAAGATTAAAAATAAGGAGCTGAACAACTGCAATACTTTACTTTATTGCAAAAGTTTACCTTGACTCTGTTGTCTTATCATTAAGAGCTTAAAGTTCAGGTGTATCTCCACCCTTGTGAGGTATGACAATGTCTTTCTCCCCACTCAAGATCTCATTTCTATTCCTTGGACATTCTGACAAAGCTGTTTATCAATCTACATAAGAAATTCACAGAAACATGGAGAAGAGCAGGTAGTTAAATTCACCTTTCACAGGTTTCATTCTGGGCTGTGCTAGATCTTGTGTCGTCTGAAAAAAGGTTTAGGATCTTCAGAACGATTCTCCAGGGGTCCTTGTGCTCTGTTGCAGTTCCGTTGTGTGGATACGCTTCTCAGCATTACACAGGAGAATTTCTTCCTCTAGTGACAATTAATTTGGAGTCATCTCACTAAATTCCTCTCAAAAGATGCATTAAGAGAGTGGAAGACTACTGCTGAAGTGTTTGAATCAGTAGCAGAATGTGACCAGAGTGTACATAGCATTATTGCCACCATTGACCTTTGGTGCAGACCCAGTTTGGTTTTTCCTTGGAATTAATCTGTGGTTGAACTCTGAGTCCAGCCTAACAAAAACTGGTGGTGAAATAAACAATTTGTATTTGAGAGTGAATCATCTGTAGAGTTAACTACTCTAGAGCTTTTTCAAACTCTGAATAGAGGAGTAGGAAGCACTTAATGAATGTGTTTTTAACCGGGCAATTTGTGTTTAGCTCATCAAGCTAGAAGCGTATTAGGCTCCCTGTACCGATCACAGATGGCAAGAGCAATCGTGTATTGTGCTTAAAACTTAATGTAGATTAAGAGGTCGTGACAACATAAATGACAGATTTCAGTGGTTTGAGTTTAATGGATGCATTGCAAATGGCATGAGGCAGTGACTTTGTGTGTTTTAAAAATTAATCCTTACCTGCTTTCATCTGTGACAGTGTTCAGGCACCCTCGCTGCCGTGTGTTCTGTGTACAGCAGTGGTTCAGTGCAGTGTAGCTGCCTGACTTGCGTCTTCTGTGGACTTGCTGGCTTGCAAAGACATTCCTGATGGGGTGGTTGTGAGCTGGAAGGCTGCTGCTAACACAGGCGAAGAAGCAGCAAGCACCTTTTTTTTTTTTAACCTTCTTTTTTTTCCCCTGCAGCTGTAACGTGTCACCTAAATCCCTTGACTGGATAGGGCAGAACCAGGGCTTTGGGATTAGTGCGTATGAGGGATTTAGGATTTCAAGCAAACATGTGTTGCTGTGCTTGCATCGTATCTTGTTTTTACTGCCTAGAGAGAAACATTCCTTCTTTCATCAGACATGTTCATTAAAATACTGAGGAGCCCCCCTGAGAAAAGAGGATGAAGACTGGTACAACGATATTTTGAAGAGCTGTGCAAGAAGATGCGATTGTTCTTTTTTTTCCACACCTGGAAAGAGACTGAAGAGCTTAAGCACCTGGACAGTTTCACAGTGAGAGGCAAGGGTGGCTCAGGAGTGCAGAGAGGGGAGTGGATTGTACTGTTAACTGCGTACCTAGTTCCTGCAATGGATATTGTTGGTTGGTTTTGAAGAGCAAGTAGAGCCCTCAGCAAGAGTGGGACTTGCAAATCTTTTAGTAATCAAATCTTTAACAGGGGTACCTCTATGTAGGACTTGTTGTCAGAAGGAAGCAGCAGCATGAAGCCCACAGCTGTAAATTGGGGTAATGTCTTGGTGGATTCTTAGCAGCTGGTAGGAAAAGAGTATCATCATTCGGTCCAGGAATGGATCCATCTGCATGCCAGCTTGCCTCATGGCCCTGTGTCCCTCTGTCTTCTTTAAAATGTTGAACTGAGACCCACCAAGTCCTCAAAAATAGACTCATAGGTACGTCACGTCAGATAAAAAGGATTTCACTGGGATTTTAATATTCTAAATCTGGATAGGGGAGGAGGCCTAAATTTACTGTGAAACTGCTCTGTAACAACAGCAAAAATACCACTGGATTTTGGAAATCATGGATTATCTTGGTTTTTCCTGATAATATTTTTAAGCTATTGCACTGAAAATGTGGACTACGGAATCTTGACCTCTACCAAAGCCTGCAGCACTTGTATTCAATTCTGAAGCTGCCCTTTATCTCAGATATGGATGCCTTGAAATCTCCCTTGCTTCAAAATAAGTTCTCAGTGGCCCGTCTGGCTGAAGAGTTTTTCTGGGTTGGTGGCAGCATCGTAGCTTCTCCGAGATGGAAAATCGGCCACATCGGTAAGATGCAGGCTGAACACCTGCCACTTAATCAACAAGATGCTATCATCTTGGGAGCTTTCGTGTTTGAACCTTACTTAGCAACAACTTTGTCTAGCAGTAGCTTGGGGGAGCAGAAAAGAACAAACCTGAGACACAGCCCTAGCCTGATGTTACTTTGCATGGTGCAGTTCTTTCCATCTTCCAGAACCTCTCAGTTAAACTCTCAGGATTGATTCCTGTAGCTTCTTCTGGAAGAGCAAATGTGAAGTTGGGCAGTTTTACATGTGTCGACCCTTTGGGATTTCCTGTTGTGTAGGTAGAATCAATGTCCCTCTCCATACTCACAGTGAGATAGGTTTGCTTTCTGCCAGAATTTGTACAGCTCTGAACTCTGATATTTTCATGCAGTGTTTGCAGTTTTCAGTCTTTGAAATGAGCATTTGGAAGTATCTCTGTCATCTTCTTCCATTGCATGGGACTGGGCTCTTGAGAGGATGTTTTCCCAATACTGATGTACAATGTCAGAGTCCTGAAGCTTCCTGAGAAGGGTCTGGTTTGCTTCCTAGCAGCCTTTCTTACAAACAGGGAATAAAACTAGCAAACCTAGTTGGAAATGGCTAGAGAAATGAGATGCTTCTATTCTAGTAACTGCATTTTAGTAGCAGTCCTCCTGAGCCACTCATGTCATAAAATCAGAAAATCCCAGACTGGTTTGGGTGGAAAGGGCCCTAAGAGCTCCCCCAGTGTCCCCCTGCCATGTGCAGGGCGCCCTCCCCCAGCCCAGAGTGACCAAAGCCCCATCCAACCTGGCCTTGGACCCTGCCAGGGATCCAGGGGCAGCCCCAGCCTCTGCAAGCATCCCATGCCAGGGCCTCCCCCCTCCCTGGGAAGGATTTCTCCTAATACCTAATGTAAATCTACCCTCCTTCAGCTTAAACACCATCCTACTCTGCTTCTGCCTTTCCCTGCATCCAGATGGCTGATGGAGTCTTAACTGAGAGATGGAGAGCTGACAGACTGACCTCGAATTAAGCACCCTAATTCCACCAGGATTAAGACCATTTCTCTCCTATTAACATCTCCTTTATTAGGGGTTGTGTGCTTTAAAGATGGCTTCAGTCTTGCATTGTCTCTTGGATGCAGCAAACTGTGCTGGAGGAATTTTAAAAGCTGTTTGAAGGGTTTATTTTTCCAGTAAAAGTCCTGAAATTTAGTGAGGCTTGAAGCAGTGAGAGCAAATAAGGGGGAGAAAATTCTTTCACTAGTAATAAAATGGTTTTTTTAAAAGGTTGTGGGCTGTAGGTATGCAAAATGAAACAAATGAAGATTAATGAAGGTGGATGTGGTCTGGTTTTTAATTGGATCCTGGCATAATGATGCGAATCAGGCTGCTGCACCTGACCTGTGAACACAGAAGACAGAAAATACCTTGGGTTAATGCTTGATTATGCTGCTCCCTGCATGGATGTCTCCTTTTCTGGCTTTTGGGGATTTCTCTGTGTTTGGGTTGGTTAGTTGGGTTCTTTCTGTGGTTTTGCTATTTCCTCTGTGTATGTGAAGTAAAATTCACCCAGTAAGAGCAGCCAGTTTTTATGTAAGAGAAAAGTGAACCAATATCGTGTCAGGTAGGAGTTAGTACTGGGGTGCTCTGCCTCTATAAGGAATAAAGCCATAAAGGTTGCTGTAGCCAGCAAGACCATTGCTTAAGTGAATGTCTTCAGGGCCAGAAGCGACGTCCTGGGAGGTGTGATGAACTCTCATGCAGATTGCTCAAGCTCACAGAAATTAATTGTGATGTTCACATGCAGAAGTTTCAAAATATCTTTTAATTCCAAGACTTCAGCTGAACAGAATTCCCACCACACTGTACAGGATATATTTTAAATATATTGCATATTTTATATGCCTTTATGTTTTTACATTTATATATTGATTTAAAAATATATTTCCAAGTGAAATGGCTATTCCTGGCAGGAATAGTTGGAGCCAGTCAGTTCTTTGGTGTATCTATTGATGAACCAGTTATAGCTGCAAAAACATTTCCAGGGAGACTTTTAGAAAACACAGCCATTATTTTCTGTTCAGTGCTGCATGTGTGACCAGAGTGTAACTGTTCATGTGGGAAAGCTGGCTTGCTTTGGGGATGTTTTAAGGGAACAGCTTGCCCTTAGAGCACACACGTGCTGGAGGGGTTTCTCTAGGCTCACCAACATGTTGCATCTTCTGGAGGCCCTGAAGAGAAACAAGCCTCTGAAATCTGTTCTCCTCTCTGTAGAGTACTTAGCAGGGTGGTTGTTTTAAGCACACAGTCAGGATGCATCTTGTCAGAATGTGTTTCCAGGGCAGAACTCAGCAGGTTTGTGTGACGCTGGCCCTCTGACAGGAGAGACTGGCTCAGGCCAGGGCTGTACAACACGACCTGGAGCCATGCTGCATCTTTTGGCAATGCTGGTCCAGGTATAAAAATACTCAGTGACTCAACCCTTCTAACTTCTTTTTGTCCTCACATGCTAAAATACTCCTACTCCTTCACACATTTACTTCAAGCCCAGAAACTCCTAAAGGGCAATAATGCTACTGAACCAGAAATAATTAATTAACAGATGCTAAAACAGCTTTCTAACAATAAGCATGAACTTGGGCACCTCTTTTTGTCAGGACACATTGTAGGGATTTATTATTTGTGTAGTTTTAGTATTTATTGCTACTTTAAAGCTTTTTATAGTATCTGTATTACTATGAAAAGTCACTTCAAGTCCTGTTGCTGCATCAGTCTTTGTATGACCACAAGAATGGCCCTGAGCATTCTCAGCGCGTCCGATACCTGCCCTGACTCTGCTTTTGCTGCTGTAGAGATCCATCTTCTCCCCATGGCTGTGTCTTGTCCAAGTGCAAACTGAGACAACCCTTTAGGTCAGGAGAGCTGAACCTTAACAGAATTCTGCAAAAAGGTACTATTTGTATGTACAGAGAGGAGCCCGATCTCCAAACTCTTTTGCATTTCCTTATCAGTGCGTACTCACTAAAATATGTATTCTATGCATTAGCTTCCATTCTTCCATCTAGAATCTGGGTAGTAATTTACACTCCTCCTCTCTAGGTCTGAAAAAATATATAAATAGATCGAACATGGTAATAGTTTTAATTTTTCTTAAACAGAACAGGCAGAAAAGCCACAGGCAAATTAAGCCACAGGCTATGCTTTGATTTAACTCTTAAGTCATTTGTATGTAAAAGCCTTTGAATTATTTTTAGAATTCCTAGGATACTTTCTGATTAGACAGAATGTAAACTAAACTGCTTCATTAGAAGCCACGGTGCTTTGAACAGTGGCACTGCTGTCAGGAACTCCTGCATTTACAAGGAGCATGAAAAAATCTTCCTGAATTTATTCCACAAGGTTGCTCTGTGTTTGAGGGAAAAACATGAGGTGTAATGAAAAAAACTTCCTTGACTTGGATGGAGCTTGCTAGTTTCTGCTGGCCAAGAAACTTTACTTCCAAGTGAAACTTCCTCCTGTGTCCAGCACAAGCTTAAGTTAAGCCCTTGAGGTGGTCTTAAGAAGGGTGTGTGCCAATTCCAGTATGTGTATGCTTCTGTGCTTATTAATATGGGATTGAAAAGTGCTGCATCTACAGGGAATTCCACAGGTCCCAAGAACTTTTCTGACTTTTTGATCATGTAACCTGTCCACTTCTATTAGACAGTACAGGAAATCTTGTCCTTTGACTTGAAATGTTGATTGGGCAGCTGCCTGATGTTTTTTTCCCGAAAAGTGATTTTTAAAGGTAGCAAAGTTTGACTGACTTGTATTTCTCTCTGCAGTGGAAAGATGTATGAGTTCCATGCAAGCTGGCACCCAAATGATCAAGCTGCGTGGTGGCTCCAAAGGGCTGGT
Organism: Laterallus jamaicensis coturniculus; assembly: GCA_022605575.1. Lineage (NCBI taxonomy): Eukaryota > Metazoa > Chordata > Aves > Gruiformes > Rallidae > Laterallus > Laterallus jamaicensis. Next base: position 1,122,352 of record JAKCOX010000081.1, read on the forward strand.
CCGCTTCTATTACCTGGATGAGCACAAGTCCTGTATTCGCTGGAGACCCTCTCGGAAGAATGAGAAAGCAAAAAGTGAGTGTCAACCCCAGAACTCTTCTTCTGATTCCTACTAGGGTCTTGCCCTCCTATAAACAAAAGAGCGTGAAGGATTTGGCTCATCAAAGAAGAATTTTGTACTTGACTTTAAAGAGCTGTAAGTGATTTTGTGATTAATAGTTTATGAAGATTAAGTTGCTGTTGTTAGCTGTGCAGGTTACAGGCATGTAGTTTGTTGTAAATGAGTTGCAGGCAAAACCTGTGTTAATTGGGGACCTTAGAGCATGAGGGTTGGGTTCTTTCTCTGCAGTATTTCTCTACAGGGTAAATGCATCCTGTCTGGCCTAGGGCATGCAGCAGTCGTTAATGAACTACATGCTTTTGTCTTTCTAGTTTCTATCGACTCTATTCAGGAGGTTTGTGAGGGGAAGCAGTCAGAGATCTTTCAGCGCCATGCTGATGGCAGTTTTGATCCCAACTGCTGCTTCAGCATCTACTATGGAGACCACATGGAATCTCTTGACCTGGTGTCTTCCAGTGGAGAGGAAGCACGCACCTGGATCACAGGGCTGAAATATCTGATGGCAGGGATCAGTGATGAAGACAGCCTCTCCAAACGCCAAAGGACCAGAGACCAATATCCTTCTTGTACTGAGGGTATTTCCAGTGGTGGAGACCTATCAATACCAGAGGGATTCCTTTAAGTGTTTGCTTTCTGAAAGTAAGCACTAGGCTCAAAGCTTCAAAGCAGTTCCCATTGTATTCCCTGTTTCCAGAGACAGGCATCCTTGAAGAGAATTGTTCTGACCAAGATTTGGAGATGAATGGCTGGAGTGGGCTGAATGACCTACGGGTATATTCTTTCCTGCATTACACCCTGTGTAAATCTGTCTGTTTCATTTGGTCACAAGGACAAAGGGTGATGCAACATTGCAGTTTCCCCAGAAGTTAGTTCTGTGCTGCAGTAGGGGTGGATAGCATGTGGCACGTGTCAAGCACAGTGTGTCTGAAAACTCTTACTGCAACAGCATGAATAAAGTTATATATTACCTGGAACTTTCTTTCATCCCCAGTCTCATGTACAGTCTTTCCTAACATGAAAAAACCCATCTATACATGATGTTCAGCAGTATGCCTTAATATTCCGTGCTGCTCCTTAACTCCTGTTCAATGTGGTTGAAGCAGACATTTGATGAGGCAGATAAAAATGGTGATGGCAGTCTGAGTATTAGTGAAGTGCTCCAGCTAATGCACAAACTGAATGTGAACCTACCCCGACAGAAAGTCAAGCAAATGTTTAAGGTAAGAAATGAAAATAGATTATTATTTTTTTTCTATAAGAAAAAGGATTAAGCTGCTGGAGACTTTACATGAAGCCTAGTAGGAATGAATGCAAATTCTTCAGCAGCTGGTTTGTTTCCACTCTGCTGAGAGATACTACACAGCCCATTTGGTAAATTGAAGAGAGCTCCAGAAACACGTCATGGATAAATTGTTACTCACAGAAAAAGGCATCGCACCAGGTACTGTCTGGTGTTACATAACAAACTCACACAGGGCAGGGATTGCTGCTTTGCCATACTTGTTAATCTGAATCTCAGTCACATTTCCTCCTCTGTTTACCTTCTCTCTTATAAATATTATCTACTGAGGTATCCAATATCCTCCAGTAACTAGCACTAATAAAATGTCCAGTATCAAACTGCCGTATCTCATGGGTTTTGCACTGCTAAGAGCTATTTGTCTGACACTGCATTGTTCTACCGCCCTTGACCCAGTTCACTGGGCTTGGGGACGTGTGTGCCATTGCAGTCAGAAAGTCTGCGGGTGAGGGACCTGCCAGAAGCTGAATCCATGGTTTTGAGCAGAGGGAACTACCATGATTTTTCCACTGCACTCAGTCAGGGACATAATTTTTCAGCATTTTTTTGTGTTTTAAAGAATGTTCTCCTAGAGAGGCTGTGAGCGATTGTTTTAGAGAAAACTAAATACTACAGGAGCACTGAAAGGGATCAAATACCTGCCTGCCATGGCTTTCCAGGTGGTGTAGATCTGTCCAAGGCAGTGTGTGGAGCTGAACATCTAAGTTTTGCCTGACTTAAGGTGGAGAAATGTTATAAGCCCAGTTTCACAAAACTGAAGTGGAAGTGACTTGCCTACAGTCACACAACCATCTCTAGCAAGGCAAAAGAATTTCTTTCTTGGTGCTTGAAGACTGAGCCACCTTTATTCTAAGCATTCACTGAGGCTGTGCAACTCCTGGGCAGGCTGCAACCAATTTAAGACTGATGAAAGATTTCTTAAAGTTCATGCCTTCATTTTCCAAAGCTTTTTTCCTCTTGTTTTGAGTGATTTTTTAATTTTTTTTTCCTGGTTTGATAAAGAACTTAGTGAACCTGCCTGGACTCATGTTTTTTCCAGTTACCCGTATGCAACACTAATCCATACGGAGATGGAGGGTAAGAAGTATAAACCCTGAGCTCCAAGGTTTAGATGGTGTTAAGAACCTTGGATGAAAAGCGCTTTTGCTGGTGATAGCTACTAATTATAGAATTATTGAACAGTAACAAAATTAAAAGAAACAGTCGGCTGAGGCTTTGAGGTATGCTTTATAAACCTTCTGCAGATAAATGTTAGCAGAGTAACTCTTGTTCATTAATAAACTGCTGGGTCAGTGCATGGCCGGAACGTGGGCTCCTGCACAGTCTGGGTGGCTTGTGTGGGATCAAGGAGGAAGGAAGAACCCTGGCCATCAGCACGACTTAAGTGAGTCAGGTATTCTCACATCAAACTGACCCATTGGATCTGCACAGTTGGATAGCTGATTCTGTATTCTGTTTGGGCACAAAGCTGTCATTCCTGTAGCTTACTCCTGAGGAGAGAAAGGAAGACAAAATGATCTCTGTTGCAATGCCTGGACAGAGTGTGGATGTACCTGAAGAAACATAACGTATGTTTAGGTGCCTGCAAATCTCACAGCTGGAATAGAAGCTGTTGGAGCACTGCTTCATGTTTACTACAAAGTCATGCTAGCCTAGTGATCACTGGATTTCCAGTAATTCAGTTCTTGGACATGTTCCAGGCTCTAAAGCCTTTGAGACTCAGGCATTTGCAGCCAGAGAAAACCAAGGGGTTTACTCATTTATTTGGTTTTTTTCTTTCAGTCCAGCAAATACTAGGCTTGGGATGTATCTCAGTGAAAAACTGAATTTAAAAACCTCATTAAAATAGGTTTTCTGCAAGATGAATAGAGGAGACTGGGTAAAACTTCACTAGGAAAAAAATTGTGCTTACAGTATGCTGAATTTCTGTTTCCTGTGGGTAATGGATAATTACTGCACAGGTCGGCTCTTTAGAAATGCTGTTAGCAAAGAATGGGGTTGCTTTATTCACATGCAATGCATAATTGAAACCAAGCTGTCTCAACTGAAAATATAATTGATATTTGATAGCTTAGAATCTGAATATTAAGCAGCCTTGAAATTAAAAAGCTAATCTCTCAGTTAATGAAATAGCTACACCAAGTACTCTAAGATAGAATGGGGTAGATTTTATGTAGGTCTTGAAGAAGGTTTACTTCGAATATTAATTTTTCCTGGTAACAATGTAGTGAGCTGTTTAAAAAATCTTGCTGTAGTTACAATGGAGAAAGCCATTTTTATTAGCTCCTACTTGTTCACAGATGCATTCATATTTTCACCTGGGGCTCATTTCTAAAGAAGCTTCATCTGTGACTTCATGACTCCTCGTTCTTCCAGTCGCTTCCTCCATAGCACTGTCAGCTCCAGCGTTGGAGCTGATACTGGCTCTGTATCACACTACTGCTGAAGTGTGAGACTGGAGGAGACAAAATAGTGAAGTTCATCAAGATTCAAGAGTAGTGGGCAAGAGCAGGGTGCTCTTTGGGAACAGGGGAAGAGGAGGCTGTCAAAGTTTGTGAAAATCTCCATGGGTGCCTTAGAACAAACTGCAGGGCTGTGGCAGAACATCCTTCTGGGGCAAAGAGCTGTGAGTTGCATGAGCTTGCCAGGGCAGAAGTGCTTTTTGACAGCTGCTCAGTGCTGCTCAGTGCTGCTGGCCACGGCTAGGAGCTTATTGTCAGTGTTTTCCCACGTGTATGGCAGTAGGTGAACAAAGTTCAGTGAAAAACAGGAGGTGGTTCAGTCTGTTGCTGGCACTTGGGTGTCTCATTGCCTTGTCTCTGTGTGATGCAGGAGGCTGACACAGATGATAACCAGGGCACGCTGGGCTTCGATGAGTTCTGCGCCTTCTATAAGATGATGTCAACACGACGTGATTTGTACCTGCTGATGCTCACCTACAGCAACCACAAGGACTACCTAGACACCGATGACCTGAGGCGCTTTCTGGAGGTTGAACAGAAGGTATGTGTGTGCCAGGGGATCTGAGACACTTTACAGCTCTTCAGACATGTGAACTTACAGCTTTATAAGCTTTGCTATTGAAATGCACCGAAACATTGTGCTTCTACTTCTGTACGTTCAGCAGAATACCAGCAACCTCTGTGCTGAGGGAAGTGCTGTCTGCTTGTGTTTGGCATTTAACAAAAGGGCTAGTCTACATGAGTCACATTAGGAACTTTGTCATCACTTGCTTGTGCACACCAAAGTTACAGGAATCCACTTTCTGACAGTTCACACATGTTTTAATAAAAAAAAGGAACCCAGTGTTGATACATTCCTATTTTCTAATAGTGGAAAAGTCCCTTATCTCTGTGTGTATGGGGCACTATGTACATGCCCACTGATGGCTTCCCACAGCGCTAACTTGTACCTTGATGGCATTAGGAATTCTGTAACCAGGTTGTGTGGGAGCCTTGCACATCTTTGCCTATTTCCTCTCATGACCTCTGTTGAAGCTGCATGCCTATAAGTCATGAATCTACATCAGTTTTAAACACTAACAAATGAATGAATAAAAAAGCCACCTCTGGCAGTTAGCCTTTAGATAAGTGGGGTATGTTTCCATTTCATTGGTCAATTGATCCTCCAGATGGTGAGAGGAAAAATGAATGCCTGCCACAGGACACCAGGCAGCTCAGCTAATCACTGACGTGGACAACTCATGCCTGTGGGGCTTCTCTCCCTTGCCTAGTGCTATCCTTTCTCCTGCAATATGTACAAGGAAAACAAGTGTTCCTTCTTTGCATTTGAAACTGTACCAGGAAAACCTTCTGTTGTTCCAGAGCTTTATCTTAACCCAGCAGGCCACTAATGTATGAGTAGATAAAGGGTCAAGGTTTTTTCCTTCCTCCTCTTTGATTTTTATCAGGTTTTAAATGACTTCCAGAACAGGCATTGATCTGGTAGCAGATATGCCAGTGGTTTCATTTCCCCCTAAGCAAAGATTCCATGTTGCCGGAACAGTCATCAACGTGGTCACTTCATTGGCAGTCCCCTCTGGTGCCAGGGGCTGTGTTTTCATGGTTGTGGACAGTATCTAACAGGAAGGATTTGCTGGACCACTCAGGAATATGAAATAATAGCACGGGTAAATAATTGAGGACAGATCAACAGTAAGTAACAGGAATATTAAATAATAGTGTTAAAATTGAATTATGAAAACATTGCAAGGTAAAAAATAGCTACAGGTTATCATATGTGGCCCTTTTTATAAATGGCAACCTTTACAAACATGTATTTCCCTTTGTACTCTTCCCTTTTTGACTTCTTGATGCAAAGCAACCTTGAAGCTGGCAGATTTCCTCAAGGAGCTTTCTGAGAGCATCATGTCCTGAGTCTCTGTTACCCTGCTGGTAACTGATGTTTCTGTCTGCTGCGTAACCACCAACCATTTTCTTGTTTTATTTTAAAGCAAAAACCCTTTTGATATAATGCAAACTAATCCTTTAATCCTACAAGAGAGAAAAATCCCATTGGCTTGTGACAAAGCTCGTTCTGTTCGGATGCTCTGTGTGCCGAAGCGCTCTAACCAGCTTTGACCTACAAAGCAGAACTCTCTTTATTGGCTGGGATCAGGCAGCTGCCAATAGGACAGAAACTTTTCACAGGGCAGTTTAGTTCTTATCTGAGCTGACACTGATTGACAGGAGTGAGAATCTCACTGGGTAACTGGAAATCCTTCGTACTGCTATGGATAATCTGGCCAGTCGTTGATCTGTATTCAGAGAAAAGAGCTAATAGAAGCTGTGATTATTTGCTAACTCTTCATTTTTGGTGCTTTTACAGATGGTGAATGTGAGTAAAGAGCATTGCCTGGAAATCATCAGCAAGTTTGAACCGTGCCTGGAGAACAAGAAGGAGGGAGCGCTGGGGATCGATGGTAAGCTGGCTGGTGTAGCTTTTGTAGAATAGAGGCAACTGTTTAAATGCTTATGAGAATATTGCACTTGTTTGAGTAATATAGAATCAGAGATTTTTGTCATGTTGCAGAGAGTTTGCTTTTCAGTAGTTATTTCTAAATGTCTGTCATTTGCTGAGAAGCACAAGGGAAATTGGTGTTTGTTGGAAGGCTTTTAAAGGTACATAGCATGATGAAAACACAGTCCTTGAAGGTCAGCTGGAGTTGGATGTGTCTTTATTTGTGCTCTTGGAACATACAGTCAAACTTAGTTGCATCATTCCTGCAGGAATTTTTGGAAATCCTTTAAATTTTAATAAAAGGAGTGATCTGATCCAGAGTAAACTTGAAGAGGGATGGTGAAATTTATCTAGAAGCATGCTTTCATAAGCTCTTCTGCTCAAGACTTTGTTCTGTATGTAGTGATGCTGTACCATCATGATGGCAGCTGTTATTTTGAGGCTAATTTTAAATCCTTTCCCTTAAATAATGTATATTCTGCCAGATCTTATTGACTCCAAGGACTGAATATGTTCCTCAGGAGTTAGATTCTGTGCAAAAGTTCTGGGACCTTTTGGAAATCAGCCTTGTCCAGTTCTAATGGTGTGTTGTCATAGTGAAAACATTACATTTGGCTTGGTTGATGCATGAAGAAGTGGGCGGTTTCTGGTATACTGTGTAAGGTGTTGGTGTTTCTTTTTCAAGAAATGGTGGTTGCTTAGGATGTATTTGGGTCTGTTCTACTTCCACACTAAATTTTCAATCTATTTTGAAGCCGAGTGCAGCTGTTGACATATTAGTGGTGTTTGGTTTTTTCTGCTCCTTTACAGTAAGCAGTCACATAAATAATGAATAACCAGGTTCATTATTTTGCCTTCTTCACAGCTAGAAAAGTAAGACTAGGCTTTTCAATCAGCTCTTAAGTTTTTCATGCCAGAAAGAAAAGCCAGCCTGATCTAAAATAGCTTTGCCAAGAATGGATGATAAAACAGCTGAGATTTATGAGTTAGGATTAGAGAGCGGGTGGTTCTGCTGGGTGTCTGCTACAGATCTGATCAGGAAAGGTAAGAGACATTGTTTTGAGATAACTGGAAAAAGCTTCATGCTGGCAGGGTCTGGTCCTCAACAAAAAGGACAAAACTGTGTTATTTATGGTATTGTTTGTTTACAGGTTTCACCAATTACATGCGGAGTCCGTCAGGGGACATATTCAACCCAGAACACTACCAAGTGAATCAGGACATGAGTTACCCTTTGAGTCACTACTTCATTACCTCTTCTCATAATACCTACCTCATGGGAGATCAGCTGATGTCCCAGTCTAGGGTGGACATGTATGCATGGGTGCTACAGTCTGGCTGTCGTTGTGTGGAAGGTAAAGATCACAAAGCAATGGTAATCACTGGGCTCCACAGTTCTGTTTCTCCTCTGCAAAGGAAGGCTGGTGACTTCTGTGGAAAACATGGTAACTAGGTAGAGAGGAAAGCCTAGGAACATGGTGCCTTTGTAAAGAACAAAATAATGTTGCCATGTAATGGACAGATGTTCTCTGAGCATGGACATAAGGCAGATGTTTGAAGGCTAGTCATCACTCGTACTGAGGGAGAGAGGTTGCAAAAACATTTCTGCAGGGAGGATGCTAACATTCAGTAGAATGTGGTGGTGTATTACTCTCTAGCTAGCTGTATGACAACCAGACTGGCAAATATGGCAGAGTTCCTGCCACACATAAGAGAAAAGCTGATGTTTCTGTAAGGGCAGTAGAGTCTGTGAAATATTATCTGATATTATGATGTGAAATGTCGATGGTTTCTGCAGGGACCAGGAAGCCTTAGTGGGAAATTTCTTCTGATGTTTGTAGTGCCTTCCTGAGAAAGCATCTGCTTGGTAATAATTTTTAATATCCTGAGCATGGAATTGTTTTCACAGTTTTTCAGAAGGCCAGTGTTATGGTTTGCTCAGGTTAGATTGTGGACATGCTTCAGAGGAGTAAAACTTTAATGGAAATATGAGTGTGAACAAGTATAAGGTTGAGCAAGATCCAAGGAGGGCTAGAGATGCCTAAGTCTTGGCTTTGCTTGTGGTATGAGAAGCTGGCTAAGATTCTCTGCTTTCCTTTTCAGGTTCAGCAGTAGCATGATGACAATAATGCTATGTCATCTCTCTTCCTGTCATAGTACTCCTTGGGCATTGTTAAAAGGAGATCTTGTTTTCTTGGGGCTTTCTCCAACAATGGCAACAGCCATCTGTACACAGTAGAATGTCAAGGCCAGGAAGGCTCTTCAGAGGAAGGCTGTTCAGCCCAGTGAGGAGGGAGGTGCAGATGAAGGGTGGGATTGACCCTATACCCTGCTTTGTTGGGTACATGCCTGGATGGGGTGCTGAAGGGAGTTGCAGGTGCCCACAGTCTGTGGTTGTTGGTGGCCCCAGATGGTGCTTGACTGATGGGTGTTGTTGTTTCTGTTCTGCAGTTGACTGCTGGGATGGGCCGGACGGGGAACCAATTGTCCACCATGGATACACTTTGACTTCCAAAATTCTCTTCAAAGATGTGATTGAGACTATCAACAAATATGCCTTTATCAAGAATGAGTATGTATACAGTCTGCCAACGTTTGAGTCGCAGGGCTATAGCCTGGAGTGGTGCCTGGTAAAGGCCTCTTGTGAAAATCTGACCTGTTCCTGTGTATGCCAGGCAGGATTCCCTGTGGGGAGAAAGCCTTCAGAAAGCAATAACAAGGAGAAAATGATGGAGTTAGGAGCATTCTGTACATACTTGTGGGGCTGTCTTTATACCATTCCTAGGAGACCAGAGGGTCAAGGAGTTTTGACAGTGAATGTTTGCAGTGAGTGGCTGACAGTTTAACCACAAACCTCCAGTGGGTAGTCCAAACATGCCAAGGTTACACTTGGTTGTTCCAGGGATGGGAAGTAAGTCCAGCAGCAAAGGAATGCAAAGAGCCAGTAGTCCAGGTGTGGAGAATGCAGGCTGTTCAGAAGGAATCGGGTGTTTTCCCTACCTGCATGCTGCTGAAGAAATCCAGAGCATTGTATGATGGGAAGTCACATCTACCTTGACAGAGAGTCAGTATATGTCACCCTATCTTCTTAAGAGAATTTATCTTCAAATTAAATTCCCAGAAGCTTCTCCAAAGCAGTCAACTGCTTTCAATACTAGAACTAAATTTGCCCTGAAATTTCAGCCCAGGGAAACTCCCCATGACCCTGACATTTGTGGAGTTTGCCTGAAGACATGGGCAATAAATCCAAGGAAAGCTGCCCAGTAGGTTATGGGGCAATGCTGCTGGAATTGTGGCAGCTCTTAAAACCTTCACAGAAAGGTGAACTGGGACTGTGTTACAACTTACTATTTGTGGTCTGTTTTTCCTTGATACTTATTGATGCTCAGGCTAAGTTTGGTTCTGAATAATACATGTTTTAGGCTTGCAGGTGTTTTCTTTCCCAGGCTGCAAATTTAGCTAAGGCTCTAGCTTCAGACTCAGCCAGGGATTTAACTGTAGTCATCAGTTGGGAAAGCTTCATCCTGCAGACATCGCCTGGCTGAAAGCCTCATTTTTCCTGATGAGGAGCTAATGAGGGCCAGATGTCAGGATAGACATCTTTTTATTCATAATTGGTTTTACTTCATGAATCCCTCATAATTGAGCCCTAGAAAACTGCACTGTATATTGGCTTTTGTGCCCATCCTAAAAAAGCATCATCTTGAAACAGAAATGCATCTTCAGCATGTTTTTATAGGGCACCAACCACTCTGGAATTCACAGATCTTACCTTGATGCCTTTCAAATGACCAGGCAGGGATATTTCTTGGCCACAGCCTGGAGAATCAGCAATAAATGACACCAATAAAACTAAACCTAGAAATAATACTTCCTGTCTTTGTAGAAGAGGCTTTATCTGCAGGGTGTTTGCACGATGCTGCTCTGTTGCTGGCTGGAAATGTTTCCATAGAAGATCTAACACTACAGGTTTATCACTTGGTGGTTGGGACTGGAAGGTAAAGCCAAAGGCCCTTTGAAGGTCTCTTTAGTTCTTGGCACCTTTGTTTACTTTTACCTGTGAGGGTACAGAAGGGCTGAGGCACTGATCTGAGGAGAGTTGAAGGCACTGGCTATGAAGGTTTTCCTTAGGAATGGTTGGCTAGAATCCCAGGACTGGGTAGTGTGGGAAGGTGAACAGGCTTGGGCAGGAATAACCTTCATCCTCTTGGTGAGATAAAAGTGAAATTTGCAGTTGATGACACTTGCTTATGTCTCTGCCAGGTACCCTGTTATCCTGTCAATTGAGAACCACTGCAGTGTCGTTCAGCAGAAGAAGATGGCTCAGTATCTCACAGAAATTCTGGGAGACAAACTGGATCTGTCTTCTGTGCACAGTGATGATGCCACCAAGCTTCCTTCACCAGCAAGTCTTAAAGGAAAGATACTGGTTAAGGTAAAAACCTGATTGATTTGTTCCATCCCTCTCTTTGTGATGACTTACGCTCTCTCTGCCTGGTTGTCACTTTACACCCTAACTTGAAGCAGTCTTTTAAGAACCTGGTACTTAAGGTTCTGTACAAATGTCTTCTCAGTCCGGATGAAATTATTTGAATAATTTATTATTTTTAACAACTCTCTGATGGCAAGAGCTGCATGCTAACCTGCCTGTGTAATCGTTTTATCTTCTAGGGGAAGAAGCTTCCAGCCAACATCAGTGATGATGCAGAGGAAGGTGAAGTTTCTGATGAGGACAGTGCTGATGAGATTGATGATGACTGTAAAATAATGAATGGAGATGTAAGTTCAGTGGCTGTTTGAAAGTGAATGTATGTGACATTTTCCCATCCCAGTGAGAAGAAATGGTGTGTGAGTTCTCTGGAATGTGGATGTGGTCAGATCCTTGGGAATCATCACAAGCATTTTAGGCTCCAAACCTTCATGGGGAAAGGTTTGACAGAAGTGGACACAAGGCAGCCCCAGTTTTTGTGGTTATGTTTCAAGTTTGGAAATTTCTGACTCTTGATATTTTAAATACTAATATCTCATGATTTATTTCCTGCATCATAGCATGCTTACCTTCCAGTACAAAAAAGATAAAGAAATTCTGTGTATGCCAGCCTGAGATCCTTCTTACAGAGCATCCTTTGGGTTTGCTGAATGCTGGGTATAGTTGATTTTACTGTAATGAGGTGTTAAAAAGGAAGAATATTTCAATCTCTGCTTGCTTCAGTCTGAAAATCCCTTATTTCTTCATCCTTTTTGAAAGTTAATTATTTTTGTCACTTTAATGTTCTGGCAAGTGACAGTGCATCCTACAGAAACAATACAAAATACCCAGCAAAACCATTTAATAACATAAGCCAGATTGCCTTGGAGAGAGGTTGCAATTTCAGTCATCTCTCCTTCAGGCTGTCTCCTCATTCTCTATTGACTTGTCTTCATCTAAACCAAAAAGAAACTTCTTTATGAATAGGTCTATGAAAGGGGAAATGAGGGGAGGAGCAGTGGTAACAAATATCCTGATTTTGCCAGTTTTCTAGATAATTTCTAGACTTAAAGATGGGTGGGGTTTTTTTTTGAGAGGGTCCTTACCTAGGTGCTTGGACAAGCAGAAACATCAGCAGATCTCTCCTTGCTAGGAATTCTTTTTGCAATGATTCTTTCACGTGGCCCCCACATCTGCTATTTATAGAGAGATGTCAAATAATGTTTGATTTTCTTCCATTAAATGGGTGGAGAAATGATGCCAGTAAGGAAAGTGTCATCTTTCATAGTAAAATGATGTAGTAACATGTTGTGGCTGGGTGTATTAGTCTGAGTAGAGGCTCAGTAGGCATTGCTTTGCTGACCTCATTTTGTTACTAACAGTTTGCTTTGCTCTGAGGTTTACTGATGCTTTAAATCTGGGATTGGGTACATCTGGTTTGTTTTCCAAGCTGAATTTTGAAGAGCTCAGAAAATCATAGCTTCTTTCGTGACAAATTTGACTGGGAATTCTCCAGGTCTACTGAGGAAACACAATCTGTCACCTCTTGAAAGACCTGGGATTGTGAGTTTACGCTTTGTGGGTAAAAAGGAAAACTCTGAATTTCTCTTTCTGTTCCCCCAGTTTGCTCACATGGGCTCTGAGGAACACAGGAGGGCACAGGATCTCTTTTAGATTTTGCCCTTGAACTGCTAAAATCAAATTTCTAAGACTTCTACCGTTCCCTCCAGTAGAGTCTCTGCTCTGTTGTAGCTGCAGAGTCAGCCTTGACATAGCCCATGAGTGCTGTTCAGTGACACCAGTGTGAGAAAGACCAGACACTGGGTTTCCATGTGAATCCGTTGCTGTTGATCCCCTGTTGGTTGGACAGCCCATGGAACAGCTCAGAGTTCTTAGCAAATGTGTACTGCAGACCACAGGATATGTCACTCTGGGCCTGTACAGAGAGTCACCACAGGAACAACTTCTGCTTCAGCACATCCTTGGCTCGTAACAGACTTTACATCTGGGTAGCTTTACAAATGGCCAGTCTTGGTTAAATTAGAACTGTTTTAAGTGGGTTTACTCTCTCATCACTTCAGACAGTCTGCTTTCACTTCAGATCTAACATTGGCTTCAGAGCCTCATACGCTTCTGTACCTTAGGCCTGATGCTGAGCTGCAGGTATCTGCTTGACATTAGGCAAGTCAAGAACCTCTGGGTCTCTTTTCCTTGCACAGAACATTTCAGTTTGCATTAATCTTGGCTCAGATTACTGAGACGTTTTTCCATCCCTGCCTAGTTTAATGACTTGGTTTTGTTTGTAGGCATCTACTAACAGGAAGAGAGTGGAGAATATAGCAAAGAAAAAGCTTGACTCCCTGATCAAAGAATCCAAAATCCGTGACTGTGAAGACCCAAACAACTTTACAGTTACCACTCTGCCAGCATCAGGAAAGGCTGATAGTAAGAAGGTGAACTTCTTTTGTACTTCATTACCCCTAGACCTGGTTGTTGTGGTTTTGCCCCTGTAGCTCCATAATACTACTGTTTCATAACAATAACACTTGCTCTTTCAAAGAGGGTTATCTAAAGATAGGCTTTTAAGTCTGTTGTTATATTTCATTAGATAAAAGTAGTTCAGTTTACCTGGGGTGTCTGCTGCTATCACAGTATTAATGGAACTCAAGAATACTTAGCACTTCCCTTGAAACAAGATAGTGTGAGTCACAAGATGAATTTTGTGCAGTCTATTTGCCATTAGGTCTCTGTCTCCTGTCTAGGTTAACTAGGGGAGTACTTGAGAAGAACCAGATCACCAAAACATTCACCTGGGATGTGGGAGATCCAGTTTCATGTTCCCAGTCAGGCTTAGGTGGAACTGGGGTTTTAAAACTGTGTTTTCCATCCTTGGGTGACTGCCCAGACCACCACATATTTGGCTGTTTTTATACAGAAGAGAACATTTTTCCATCTTCTGTAATATTTTCAGTACTATTTTGTCATGACCTCCATAAGCTATATCATGAGGGGTAACACTTCCTGCATGTCTGTCCATTTAATAGAAGCTTCTTATTAATTTGTTGATGATAGTTTAATTTTAGCAGTTTTTTTGATTGGCACTTGATGCAGATGGATGTTCAGAATCTAAACTGAATTGCTAAAGGTCTTTTTCTCCAAAGCCCAGTGACTTTTGCCAGTGGCTCTGGAGAAAGAGGTGTTTAGCATTCCCATTTGCTGTGTTTTGTTACCTTACTGAATAAATTTTATATTATTGACTTCAGATTCATAGCTGAATTCCTTCAGTTAATGATGATGCCAGGTGAACATCACTGTCAGATATGCAAAGCTCTTTTTTTCTTGCTCACACAGCAATTGGAGCATGAAATGTACAAATGATATGACTTTTCAACAGAAAGAATTTTATTTTCCATTATAGAAAGTGCATGTGAAAGTTGGGCTTTTTATCCTCAGTTCTCCGTGTTCCATGCATTTATATTTGAATTTTAATTATATACTGATACTTATTTATAAGGAGGCACTCAGCCCACAGGCTGTGCTTCGTGAACTTGAGGCAATGTCACTGTAGATTTTGTTAGAAGCCAGGAAGAGCTCAGGAAGGTTGTTGCAGGCAAAGGAGGAAGAATGTTGGAGATGTGCCAATAATCAGCAGGTCTACTAACTAGGGATTAAAACTAGATGAGAACTAAAAATCAGCTCCCCAAAACTCTGTGTGCCATGAGTTTTGTAGGTACTTCTAAGCCCATTGATTTACATAATGCAGCAGACAGCTCTTCTCCTATGATCCCCTACAAGGCCAAGAGTTTAGGAATCCTTTTCAGTAGGTGTTAACATGAATAGCCTCTGTTTTGGTAGCCTAGGAAACAGTGAAACCATAAGGTGATAGTACCAACCAGTGGCACCAATCAAGTATATATGCTTTTAGTATGTACTTCTGTTTCTTTCTTACCATGGAGTATCCCAGTAAAACTGGTTGAAATAAGTCCTGTTCAACTTGCTTTTCAAGTATTAAGCTACAAACCAATCTGGTGTCAATGCTTGTGGTGTGGCAGCATTCAGACTTTGCCTGGGTGAAAACAGAGTTTGGGTTGGGTGTTGGTGTGATTTCTGCCTGCTCTGAAAGTTCCCATGGCCAGAAATGGCAGCAGTTAGTACTGGGATGCAAGGTCTGACCAACTTGTTTTAAAAATAGAAGTTTGCACTGCTATAATCCAGTTCTGTTGACACTTTAGGAAGCAATTCTTCCCCAGCTATTGCTGCTGGTGCTCAGATATGCTGCCTGTAGCACTCTGTTCTCTCTGGTTGCTTTAGAGTAAACTTGAGGACGATGTGGAGTCCGGGGAAGACTTTGGTACCAATAAAAGGCAGAGCCGGTCACTGATGGGCAGCTTCTCCAAACGTAAGGTGAGCTGCTCAGCTTGGGTCTGCACTGACTCTGTTCTGGGATAGGTTTTTAATTTGCACACAGCAGTGAGGAGGGGGAGGAATAGCAGAACTGCCTTGTCTGGCAGAGGCTGGCTATCAGACTGGTCACAGAACACACAGGCTGGGTAACTGTTTATAGCTGTGCATAGCAGATAGTTTCAGTTTCCACCAAGGTCTGAAAGTGTCCCTGGTCTAATCTGTAAAACATAAACATTCATATGCACTTTTCCTTGGAGGATTTGTGATTCCCTTATAAAAAGACTCTAACCCAGGGATGTGTCTTCCCCATGTGCATGCATATATTGTTCTGCAATATTGAACACTACAAAAGCTGTCATTTCCCATTTTCCATAAGTAACGTGTTCCTTGGCACACCAAGGCAGAATTGTATCCAGCTGCTGATCAGCCAGCCATCATATTAAAGGTTTTATTTCCTTGTGGCACAGAAAAAAGGAAGCAAATTGAAAAAGGCAACGAGTCTGGAAGAGGGTGAAGATGATTCGGATTCGCAAGGAAATGTAGCCAGGAGCTCTGTGCACTACAGCAGGTTTGTTAAAAGTGATTTGGCTATTTTCTTAAAAAGATACCTACAGAAATGGACCCACTGACCAGACTGGCTTCAGGTCGAGGAGGCAGTATGTTGGAAGCTGCAGGCACACGACAGAAATCTGGTGTAAGGGTAGATCCGATGTCTGCAACAAGATCATCAGAATGATCTCTTGGTGCCATTCAGCCTAATTAGCAAAGTACAGGAGGCCTTATCTGTGTTTTGAGCTTGTATCACCTCATGCAGCTGTCATACAGGCCAGCTGACTGCTAGCCCAGTGAATCCATTAAGGTGGATTTGGAGGGTGCATCAGGTCCTCAGCTGATTTTTTAAACCTGTTTTATAATTTGCCTGATGAAATTGCATCAACATCCAGGTGATGATTTTGGGTTTTCTTTTGAAATTGCCTCTTCAAAAATCCTGACATCTAGGATGCTTTGCAGAGTGGTTGCTTAAGATTCAGGCTTCAAAACTGAGAACTCAGATCAAGCAGTTCCCTAGGATACTCCGGAGCTTTCTTTGGGAGGTTAGTAGGTATACACTTACTAAGGAAGTGAGGAGTGTTACTTTCTTGCTACTTCTTTGGGATTTAAAAAAGGGGATTTGTTAGCATTTGGCATGAGAACTAAATACACATGTGAATAGATATTCCACCTTTGGTCAAAGCCATTCAGAGTCCTCCCCACCAGGCATTAGTAGGTGAATACTTTGTCTGCCTTTAACATGTAAGAACAGAACTTATTTGTTCTTTATATTTTCCATGCTGTTGGTTCCACAAATTCTGGGCTTTGACAGCAAGGCTCTATGTATTAAGTACCTCCTTGTACTTAAGGAGGAAGAAAACCTTCTTATATTCTTTGCCATTGATTTATTTTTAACTACAAAAGGTAAAATTTACCCCTTGATGGGAAATCAATGTTTCTGTTTCTAGGGTAAACCGACAGAAGAAAACAATGAAGCTGTCCAGGGCCCTTTCTGACCTGGTGAAATACACAAAGTCCGTTGGCATCCATGATGTTGAGACTGAAAGTAAGTTGAACTGAATGGCTGCTGAAAATGGTTGTTATATGAAGAAATTCAAAGGTTGATGTTCTTGTGCATCTTCTTGTTTTCTGTTTGTTTTTATGATGAGATTGGAACAGAAGAGCTGTACATAAAGCTGTATTATTTTGAAGTAGCTTCCTGTTCAGAATCCAAAGTGAGTCTAGAGTTCTGACAATGTCATGAAGGAGCAAAAGTTGCTACAGGTAGCACTACACATGTAGTCTTTACTAGCTTGTATAAATCTGCCACACAACACTTAGACTCTAGACATTTTTAGAAGACTTTTGGTCAGAGAGGTCTAAAGAGCAATTCAGACTGGAAGGCTAGATTTTCAAGTGAAATCTGTTGAAATATCAACACTATTTCTGGAATATTTCAGTCCTCTTTCTAAGCTTCCTGCATCTTATTTTGACAGGAATCAAGTTTTAGCTAAAAGTGAATTTCTTGCCAGAAATCAGCTCTTCCTTGAGGAAATGGAAAATAAAATGTTAGAGGGTTTCTTTTTATTATAATTTCCTCATTAAGATTCAGATTTTTCATGATATTCAGCTTCATTTTCCCAACCATGACTCCTCCAATTTGCAGGATGATTTTGCTGTAATCTAAGAAAAGAGTGGCTCCCTCTGAGTCAGATGTATTCAAATGATGCTTGAGAGTTTTAAGTAACTAGTGCCACAGAGTGTTGGATGCTCTGTCTAAGTAATAAATAAATCAATACAGAGGTTACCTCTGAACTTCTCCTCTCTTCTTTGCAGTTTCTTCCAGCTGGCAGGTTTCATCTTTCAGTGAAACAAAAGCCCACCAGATCCTGCAGCAGAAGCCAGCACAGTATCTGCGTTTCAACCAGCATCAGTTGTCCCGCATCTACCCATCTTCCTATCGTGTGGACTCCAGCAACTACAACCCCCAGCCATTCTGGAATGCTGGCTGCCAGCTTGGTGAGCAGAAAGAAAACTTGTTTATTTTCTTTTTATTCTGGGAGGGATGTTGTAATAAGAGCTCCAGGATCACTCCTTAAAATACCCTTGAGTTCTCTGCTCATCCAACTTTACTGCCAGTTGAGTCCTCCTTGTTATTGCCTATGTTGTTACCTAGATAGATTACATAAGCATGTGTCTGATAAATGGAAATAAATGAACTTCTTAAATGTAAGAGGACTTCAGAGACTCTTTTGAAGAGCTTCTCTCCCTGCAGCTGTGATCTGTGTTACATAAGTGAATTCTTTTTCATAAAACATTTGAGGTTTTGCATCCAAGAGCTCCAATGTGGAAACATATTCAGGTGTCCTTCTTTTAATTTGTTTCTATAAACAGGAATGTTGTCCATGTACTCAGTAAGTATTTTTTTTCCACAGTTGCACTAAACTACCAGTCAGAAGGGAGAATGCTGCAACTGAATCGGGCCAAATTCAGTGCCAATGGGAATTGTGGCTATGTCCTCAAACCAAACTGCATGTGTCAAGGTAAGAAAAATGAGCAAAGTAAGTGGATCACTCATTTTATGAGATGATTTGGTGTGGATTCTTATTATAATTTGTTTAAAAATGCATTTCTGATGCTAGAAGCAAATAAGCCAGTAGGTATTTATAACTAATCTCCAAAGTTGCATTTCTTTCACATTGTGTGACTTCTCGTTCTTCCAGGTGTCTTTAATCCAAATTCTGAAGACCCACTGCCTGGGCAGTTGAAGAAACAGCTGGTTCTAAGAATTATCAGTGGTCAACAACTCCCAAAGCCACGAGATTCCATGTTGGGAGACAGAGGAGAGGTATGGAACACTAAGTGATCGTTCCTGTGTGTACCATATTGGCTGGGATAGATGGGGATTTAAATTCTCACAGTTATCTGTCAGGATACATAAAGCATGAATAAATAAGGCCATTAGCATCCTAGATCTTTTGGCGACTAGAACATGGATTAATCTTTTAAAGCTACTTGCCCCTCCCCACTCCTTGTGAACAAGGACAGAGGCATCACCCGGAGACTCAGCTCTGTCAAAACTTGTCATCCTTTCAGAGCACACAAGACATACTTAAGCATTAATTAAAAACTGTTAGAGGTTCAGGCCAGTTACAGGAATATCTCTGTGGCTGCCTAGTAAAATGTACAGGCTCTGTGCCAGCATGGGCCTCAGAACGTGCTTCCTGCTGAATTATGCTTTTAGATCAATTAGGCTTTTAGATTTAGTCAGAGACCCATTACAGAAGGGCTCAGGACCGATAGTTCCTAACATACAGCACCCACATTGTAAAAGCCACATGCTTAAATTTCATCTTTGTCACTCTTTTCAATATTTCTTACTTTCTGTTTTCCAGATCATAGATCCATTTGTTGAAGTAGAAGTTATAGGCTTACCTGTTGATTGCTTCAAAGAACAAACTAGAGTAGTTGATGATAATGGTAAGATTATCTGGGGTTTAAGGTTGTTATGGCTGAAACATTCACTTTCAGGCAGGCCTTCTTCATAAAGATACGAGCAGAGGAAATTTGGTACCTGTAATGGCAAAGCACTGAGAAACTGATTTAAGCTTTCTTGATGTTAGCCAGTCCCAGGTCTTGAATTGTCCAACTGAGTGAGTGTAATGTTGTGAAGATCTTGGTGTGAAGCAAGTCTGACTTCTTGTGGTACATGGGAGAAGGGTATTTTGAGCTGGCTGTGGTCAGAAGAAAGTTGTCTGTCCAATTACCCACTGAAAGCAGAGCCAACTTTAAGTAAGATCTGACTCTGTTTCTTACAAATTCTTGTGCTATTGTGTCTCCCACTGAAGGGAGTGGGAGTACTGGGGTTTCTAAGAACAATGATCAAACTTGTAGGAACACCAGAGTGACATTGCAGTTCAGGCAGGCTTTATGTAGGCAGTCGTCTTTCTCCTTGCATCTTGTGAACAAAATATCTAAAAGCTGATTCCTTCGTTCCAAGGCTTTAACCCAATGTGGGAGGAGACGTTGGTGTTCACAGTGCACATGCCAGAGATCGCACTGATTCGGTTCCTTGTGTGGGATCACGATCCCATTGGGCGGGACTTCATTGGACAGAGAACAATAGCTTTCAGCAGCATGATGCCAGGTAAGACACAGGTGCTGAAATCCCTGTTTAGTTGGCTGGAACTTTTTTCTCTGCTAACTGAAGCTGCAAATGCTGGATTAATGTGTGAGTGTGGATCTGCTGCAGAAATTTCTAGTTAAAACAAGAGGCTGGGAGTTTAGACCCCGAGTTCTCTGCCTTGGTCCACTACTGACTGACAGGATAATAATGATTAAATCAATTAACCCTGTGGGGCTAGATTTAAAAATAACAGGTAAGATTGTAAAGCAGGAGGGCAAAATATTGTGGACTTTGAAGACTCCCACAAAGAAACTTTATTCCTGTTCTCTTATATGGCTTTTTTCTCCCTTTTCTTCATACCAGTTTTTGAAAGCCACTGGAGTTCTGGTGGGTGTTATTACTGCCAGTAATTGTTCAATGCAGAGCAGGTAGTTACCTGTTCTAATCATGGGATTCAGGATATTAAATGCCATTCTTTGTCAATGTCCTGTTTCTGTTTCAATTCAGTCTTTGTTCACGTTAAAGCTTCTGTGTATGTTTTTCTTTTCTTTCAAAGTAAGTTTGTGTTTAAGATTGAAAGCTAACACCCAGTTTCCACAGAACGAGCCAGGTTGAACTGTCTGCTGTAGCAGTAGTAGGCTGTAAGTCCCCAGGAGAGAATGCAGTCGAGTTTGTCACAGATTGGCAGCAACACTGATGGCTGTGGGGAGGAAACAGGACACAGCATTTTTATAAAAGAAAAGGGACAAGAAGAAATGGCAGTTGTTTGGTGTGACTTAGGTAATCAGATGGAGCTAGGTGATGCTCAAGCCTGGGGAGGGGCTGGGAAGAAAGTGGTTAATTCCTTTTACTACAGGAGAGTCTCTAGATGCTCTGTCATTCGATTCAGCTCCTTGTCAGCTTTGTTCCCTCCCTTTCAGGTTACCGACACGTGTACCTGGAAGGTATAGAAGAGGCTTCCATCTTTGTTCATGTGGCTATTAATGACATCTGTGGTAAGGTGAGTGCCTGCAGCAGAGTGTGCCACGGTGTGCATGTGTGCACGGGGACACAGCGGTTTGTGCCGCGCCGGGGAAGCCCAGCAGGTGAAGGTCCAACCTCCTGCCATTCAGCTAGTGCAAACTGCATCCCTGGGATCGTCATGGTAGGCTGAGATCTTTCTTGAGTACATGTGGAGAGAAAAGCAGATCATGGGATAAGTTATTCAGAGAGTTGCAGTGCCATCCTTGGGGAGCAGGAGGGGAGGGTTAGCAGTGCACACACTGCTGTAAGTAAGGGAGGTCGTGCCTGATTCAGTAAGCACACCTTGCTGAACAGAAGGTGATACACCTGAACTGTAACTGCTTTTATTCAGCAGTGTCTGCTTGATGCTTTTGCATTCTAAATTTAACTAAATTCTTCAGGGTGATTTTCTTTGGGTTTTTTCCATAACACTTAAAATGCAGAGAAAGGATGATCCTTGTAATAATGATTGGATTTACTTGCACTACTTCCCTGTAACTAAGGATGGGCTCCCTTCATGTGCAGGAAAAATCCAGCTCTGTAGGTGCCACACCTAAATTCACATGAGTAACTCCAGGCTGAGAGGAAAGCCCTGACCTCAGACTTCTCCTGGGCCAGCTGAACATGAGATAGCTCCTTCCCTCTCAGGGCGCTGGGCTCGGTTACTGCTGGTCTATGGATTTCAGTGACATTCGGGTAGCCGAGTATCTTAGAGTGCCTGGAGCATCTCCGAGCCAGCGGGTGTATATCCAGCTGTCGCGTCGGTACGCGGCAGCAGGAGGCGGCATTGCACAGCCTGGGAACGGGGCTTTGCTCGCCGGGTCTTCATCTCGGGGCGCTAAAACTGGTCTTAAAAAGGGACATGGGTTATTTTAAAAGCTACTAGATTTCTTCAGAACTTGGGATGGAAGAGAGGGGTCGCGGAGCCTTGCCTGACACTCCCTGTCATAGCACTAGGAATCCCCCTGTGTATAGGTGAGAGATGATGGTTGGTGTTGCTCTGAGCAGGTGAGCTCAGTTCATTTCAGACTGCAGGGCCTCTCCCAGATAAAAGGCTAGCACCCAGGGTAAGGTAACAAGGCCATTTAGTCCCAGGCTTTGGGGAATAGTGATGGCAGACTGGACGTTTCCATGCTAAAACCTTTCCTGATCTTTGGGTTTGCAGGAACTGCATAGGATGTAAGGCATGCCTGGTAAAAAGTTCCCTGTCAGGCCCTTATGCTTGTAAGGAGGAAGTCAGATAGCTCACCCTTGGGTGTATTAGGCCAGTGGGAACTGACCTGACCTGATTAGTGACAGTGGCCCTCACCTTGTCCTTTAATGAAAGCAGGCATCTGTTTGCTGTAGGCATCCAGCAGTGGAGGCAACTGCCCTGGCCAGCCCTCCTCAACCTTTTTGTAAATTCTTCTTTTCTGTTCTATTCTGAGTCAGAACAATGGAGAATAGGCAAATTCTTCTCCTCTTCCCAAGGTTGTGTGCATTCATGATGCTCTAGTTGGTTGCTGCTTTTAGGTGGTGTCCTCTGCACTGCTCTTGAAAGGACAGTGGATATTTCAGTCTCCTTTGTTAGGAGTCACAGTCTGTAGCTCAGTATCCACTGGCAAGTGGGTTGTTAAAATAAAAATCAAACTGGCTCTGCCTGCCTCAGTCACTGGTTAACTCCATCAGCTTCCAAGTCACTGCCCTTGGTCATGTCATGAAAGAGACAAGGCTCATAGTCTTTGTGAATGTTTGAAGAGTTCACCTCAAATTTTCTTTGGCAACATTGCAAGGCATTATCTCTCTTTTAATCCTTACTTTAGTTAACCTCATAATTGTTTGCTCTTATTGGCTTCTTCATAAGTAGCTGCCTGGTGATAGTTGCAATCTGCAGTAGGTCAACATGCCCATTTAAACTCTGGCAGCTATTTTGGGAACATTAGATTTTCCTGGTAAGTGTAGTGTGGTGTCTCCTACCTGTCCTTAGCCACCAGCTTCCAATTACTGCACTGATTATTGTTTTTTATTGCTTTATTCCCTCTTCATATTCTAAGTCTATTACACATACTGCTTCTCATTAGTGTTGCAGTCTCTTTGGGTCTGCTGGTGTTAAGATGCTGGTGCTGTGCACTGGCATGATGAAGATAGGAGGATTTGGAAGGAAAGCTGTATGGGAGGTTATTTAAAAAATCCTAACTTTTAGTAAAAACAACTAAAAATATGGAACAAATATTACCCAGCCCTTTCTGGCTTGGCCTCTCTGAGTCATGTTCTGCTTTGATTTTTCAGTTAGCAGGCTTAGCTAAAACTAGAATAATTTCTCTGCTTCCACTCTCTTAATTACAGCTGGAACAATCACCATGTTTATCAGCCTGGCTTTACCCAGCCTTTATTAATGCAGATATTCTAATGCAAGCATTAACCTTTCAGGGCTTTTTTTCTAAATGTAGACATTCCACCCTCTCAGTAGCTTTAGATTACTAAAGCAGAGCTTTAGATATGTTTCCCCTTAATTTGTGTTTAACTAAATTATCTCTCTAGTGTGCTCTGTTTCCTGAAGGCTCTTTATTTGTGTGTCTCTGTCTCTTCTGTAGTCTGTTCATGTATTGCAGAATTTCTTGTGGTTTTCTAGATGTGCATATCTCTGAGATCCTCCCTCACTGTTATTTTGCCTTTGCTTTGTCTGTTTGTGATTTCAGTGGGCTTCTCTTTGTCAAAAAGTCTACTTTTAGAAGCAGAGCATTTTTAGACGCCTCGAAGGTACCCCCTCCTGTCTCAGGGAGGTGCAGTGACCACCACCACACACCTGCATGCCTTTAACTAGTTGCTTCATCAGCATCAATGTTTCCTTATTAGAATTTTGAAGCTCTTTAACTCATGTAACTCATGAATTGCCACATTTGACATGGTCAGTTCTGTTGGATCATTGATCAGGCAGAGAGCTTTCCATACATGAAGCAGATCCAGGATAAAATTCCTTCTCCATCCTCCTTTCCTCCCTGAGTTGCTGCCTCTACTGGCTTTTCTCTGGTTTGCTACAATTCAAACTGCTGCTTTCACCCAGAAAAGAACCTTGGCAGTGGGTTGTTTGGTACAAAGTGTGGGAGAGCCTCTTGTGCTGGTTTCCAGGTCTGCCTTAAAGACTGGCACAGCCCCCTAAAAGCTGGACTGGAACCTGCAACCCGTGTTCTGGATCTCCATCAAATGGTGCTCTCATATTCCACCACCCCTTTTTTTTTGTTTTTTAAAACTCCATTTTTTCCCTAAGTTAACCAGTTTGTCTTTGGGTTCTTGAATCTCTCCACTGATTCAAGCTGTGCTAACAGAGGTGCACCAAGTAAGCCAGGACGATACCCGAGGCCCTGCACCGCCTGTCACCCATTCCATCAGTGCTTTGCTTTGCTGGTCTCTGGATGTTGTTTGTGTGTGTGTATGACAGTTTTTTCCTGGGTTTTGCAAATATTTGTGGTCTGATTTTTATAGCAATAAATTAATGTACTTGCCAACTTGCCTCAATTGGAGCAGAATGCCTTTTCCCCTTTCCTGTTCAACAGATGCATAATCTTGTTTTGAAGCTTTCTAGTGAAAGTGAATCCAGAATGATCCAAGCAGACAATTCAGTACTCTAGTGCTCACAGAAGGTTTATTAAAATTTAAATTACATCTTCTCTGCCATATATGGGAAAAATCAATTCCTACCTCCTTTATCTTATCCTGTATATACTTTTAAAGGCCATTTTAGGCCCCTTTTTAATCATCTCATCACACTGGATCTCGGCATGCAGTAACTACACTTCAGTCAATGATAAAAATACCATTCTGAATGCTTTCAGTGAGCCTTGTGTCAGGCAAATAAACCCTGATCCCATGTGCCAGATTGCACAGGATGCTTAGGAATGAAAGCAGCTTTCAAGGCAGGCTCACTGTACGGTGCAGTTAGCATCTATCCATGAGTTCTGCAAAGCAGCACTGCAGTGTGTGAGCATGCACCCGGATATTCTGAGGGGAAAGACTGTTACCATTTAAACTAGACCTTTCTGTGCCATGATTTGGCACTGCAGAAGGATGACCTCACATGGCATCACAGGGCAAAAATCAAGCTGACAGCAAGTGCCAACAAGCATGGATGCTGATGAGGTTGTTATCAGGGGGTTCTTACAATGCATTTCAATTGTAGGCTTATGTACTCTGGTTTTATTCATTCCTTATGCCACAGCCACCAAAGAGAGTCTGATCTAACTGGGAAATGAAGGGCAGAAAAGAGAAGTAGATTAGAAGGGAAATAGCTTTTTCTCTGCTTTAAGTGACTTCATATGTATAAGGCTCTGTGAGCTGAGCAAATCCAAAATACTCTTTTTCAGGCATGAGCCTGTTGCTTTACAAGTTGGCAAGTACACCTGGAATGTTTGCAGGAATGCTGGAACTCTGTTTCACTGACATGTAAATCACTTGTACAGTGGTGGGGGATTTATGGTGATGAATATGAATGTTTAATGCTTAAATAAGTACCGTAGTATGTGAAGTACTATATTATCACCCTGACTAACTTTGCTTGTTTATAATGTGTTTCTTCAGTGATGAAAACATGTGCAGGAGTGTCTTTGGATAAGTGGTGTGTGGTAGGAAGTGGTCAAGATGTAGGTACACAGGTGGAAAGCGAAATACTTGATGATCATTTGTTGTGCATATAATTCAGCTGCTGTTCATGACGGTGCTCAGTTCATTTGGAGAGTAGATCTCTGAAGGGATGTGAATCTCCATTTGAACATCCAATTTATTATCATCACCTGTTCTAAGTGAAGAATACTCATTAGCTTCAGAGGTCACTGTCAGTTAAATTCTGTAACCACCTCATGTTGTATAACAAGTTAACATTTTTTCAAAGTAACTTTTTTAATTACCACCATTTCTATAGTTTATTTTGTGGTTGGGGGTTGCTTCTTTTTTTCCAAGTTTCCTCCTGTCCTTTACTCAGAGCCTTCAGTTTCGTTCCAGAGCTGGGACATCTGTTACATGCCACAAATTTCTTCTGTCCTGATCTGCCTGAGTTTGATGTCCTGCACGGGGCAGATAGTTCAACCCTGTGTTTCCAATTTAATTGAAATCATCAGCAGCAAATCTGCAAGTCCCACTTACCCTCAGATTCCTGTAGCCAAATGATTTCTTACACCTCCTGTGGTGTCAGAATTGGACAGAATTGTTTTAAATGGGCACATTGTGGTGGAACACCGACCTCAGGCAGCTTTCTGTTTAAAGAGCACAGCCAAACCCAACCAAACCATGGAAAGCTGCATTGCTATGAAGAAAACACTTTGGCTTTAGTCCTAAAGAGTCTGACATGCCTGGCTTGATGGACAACTCGAGCTCTGTGGCTCTTAGCATGCACTGAGAAACCCTTTGGCCTTCAGAGTCAGATCCTGGTGGATGAACACGTTTCCTGTTTGTACTTTTCAGTGCCTGTGTTGTAAGTAGCTATGTGCTAGTAAGAAAATGAGGTCAAGTACAGAGACAAGCCTGGCTGGAAAACTTTACCTAAACCAGAGTTAAACAAAAGAGAGGTAAAGCTTGGCCAGGCTGTGGTTACTGGGTATTTTTTGGATTTAGTCTCAGTCTTATTTCTGGTTTAGTTCTCAAGCTGATGGTAGGGATGTGGCAGGACACTCTGTGTGTGTGTGTACATGTGAGCTGGTCGCTGGTACGTGAGTTCCTGTGCCTGACAGGAGAGATTTGCATTTCCTATTAAGGACCTTTCTCTTTTTTTTTTCCCCTCCTTAAATTTTCCAGGCCAAACAAGCTCTAGGTCTAAAAGGCCTGTTTCTCAGAAATCCAAAGCAGGCCTCTCTGGACAGTCATGTTGCTGGTCAGCTCCATCGCAAACATTCCTTTAGCAGCCACATCTTGAGACGGACAGCCAGTGCACCCACCAAAAGCCAGAAGAAGAACAAGAAGGGCTTCCCTGAAATTGCTTTTGACACAAAAGACAACAGCTCTGAAGGGGCCGCTGAAGACCACGAAGTGGAAGCTGCCTCACAGCCTCGCTTTGTGCAAGAGCCAGAAAGTGCCTCTCTGTCACCAGCTCCCAGAGATGGTGCCAGTGGGGAGGTGCCTGGCAAGGGGTTGAAAGGTAAGGCCCATAGTTCTCGTAAAGCCAAAAGCCACAGTTGTGCTCAAGGGGGTGCTGCTTTCAGTGAACCCATACAGAGGTCTAACAGGGTCCGGCTTGAGGAGCAGCAGAGCGAGAAGCAAAGCGTCTTTGCACGCTGTGCCATCAACAGCTCTGGTAGGATTGGAGTGGCCACCAACTGCATAAAATGCATGATTGGTTCCAAAGAAAGCCCAGATGTAGAATGCAAGTGGAGTGACCATCCTGCCAGGCCTATCGCTAAAGATATCCTTCACCACGATCAGTATAGCAGTATAACTGGAGAAGAGAGGGTAGAGCTAAAAACCTGGGCTGTTAGAGGTCAGCCCAGGAGGCAATCAGATCTGCAGTCCTGCAGCAGCCCTGGAACTGCCGATGATCTAACAAGGACCAGCCAGTCTTTTGTGACCCCAGGGAAGAAAAATGTTGAA
This sequence comes from Laterallus jamaicensis coturniculus, assembly GCA_022605575.1. Classification (NCBI taxonomy): domain Eukaryota; kingdom Metazoa; phylum Chordata; class Aves; order Gruiformes; family Rallidae; genus Laterallus; species Laterallus jamaicensis. Next base: position 1,149,814 of record JAKCOX010000081.1, read on the forward strand.
TCTAAATGTCACGGAATAAAGGCTCATTCCCGGCAGCGCTGGCAGTGCCAGGCGGGTGGCAAGTATGGAAGCACTGTCAACTTGGTGGCAGCCAGCAATGGCTCTATATCCTCCAACTCCAGCAGTCTAGAAAGCCTTGGAAGCCCAGAGTTCCCCAAGCGCTGGCCTGAAACTTCTCGAAGGCAAGTGGGCACCCTACAGAGGGAAATGAATGCCTTGTTCGTTCAAAAATTGGAGGAAATTCGAAGTAAATCCCCTATATTCTTTACTGGTAAGACCAGATTTTCTTCACCTTTCTCCACCTTAGATCACACCATTGTCTCAGCTTCTGCATAGCATCTTTACTTAGAAGCTCCTGTATGTTGTTTTGCTGCCAAGAGCTCTTTTTTCTTTATTTTTGGCAATGGCAGAAAGTAAGCCTGCATAAATATTTTTAATTTCTTTTTTTCCTAGACGTGCCTGGTTTAGATTAGTCCTTTCCATGCCTAGCTAACCATCTGCAGTAGTAAAACTGTCAGTAGTCCATGAATGTTTGGATTGTTTGTTCAGGGATTTTTATTTCCTTTTTTTTTCTTTTTTTTTTTTAGTGAATGTGGTATGATACTAAGTAAATTTTAAGATCCAAACCAGAGCATTAAGTAGAGTTTGAATATGGGAAGCTGATATTAACAAACAATATTTTCATTATCAGTATTTGTTTCACTGAGGGCTATCCCCATCAGAAATTATACCTGCTGTGCACTCTGCTAACACTAAAACTGGGTCCTTCCTCAATCAATTTGCAAAATTACTGCTAAAATTACCCATCAACTGGGCCTAAATGTATGAAACCCCAGCATGCCAAGATTTCTAGGTGTGCTTAATGTTGTGTGTAGGACTTGACAATGACCTGAGGGCACAGTTGCATCATACAAAGAAGCAAGGAGTGTGATCTGATGATATGTGACATCGGACAAGCTGGGTGGACTCTCAGCAGTGCCCAGGTGTGAAGTAAAACGTGTCCATTTAAAGGAAGGCTGCTTAAGCTACAGCTTAAGCTGTTTCAGGCCAGGGGCATGCATGTGGTTGCTGGACCTTTACTCATGAACTGTACGATGATGAGGGTGGAAAACAGGAACAGGGGCAGTCGAGGTGCAGATGAATAAGGAAACTGGCTTTTTTCTTCTCCTGATTTGGCAGGGAGGGAAGAGATTTTGACAAGATTTCCTCTGTTTTATAGAATTGTGGTGAGGCAGTAAGGACATACAGCTTTTGTCTATGACTACAAGAGCGTCTTTCCAAAGCCCTTCCCCTCCCCATTAATTATCCAAGGAATTTGGGCATTGGTTACGTTTCCAGGAACAGTTAAATGACTTTGGGGTATCTCAAGATGTAATCTCTTTTTAGTGATAGGTTTCTGAGTGCCCACCTGTAGTGGGCTTCTCTGAAAGCCTCATACAGGAATTGAAAATTTTCTGTTTATCAGCTTACTCTAGTCAGCTGTCTACAGTTTTTCTTTGTATCTCTTCCCTTTTTAAAAAAAAAAATCTTTTTTTATATCTTCTTTCCAATATCAATATTCCTTTGAGCTTTTAGGAAAACACCAGGACAGTGGGAGGGAGAGTGGAGAGGTTTGCCAGTTCCCGTGACTTGAAATGAATCCAAAGCAGCAGAACTCTTTCTACGCCTAAATTATTGGCATTGGGCTTTTCATAAGCTCTGAGTAGTGTGACATATGAAACCATTTCCCATTATCAGTGCCAGCTTCCCCACCAGCCCCCCAAGTCACTAAAGAAATATCGTGATATGCTTGAAATTTGATTAAATCCATCTGACTTCTCACGCATGGAATCAGCAAACCTTTAAAATGGTGCAACAGCCAGTTGGACTGGAAGCTGATGGTCCAGTGACAGACACTGTTTGCACAAACAGCATGCTCTCCCCATCCGCCTCCTACTTCAGAGCCTGGGGCCAAGAAACCAAGGAAACCAGTATCCTTAACCTAATACAGCTGCACTTCAGAATTAACACTCTGCTGATGGGAAGTGCCACAAGGATGAGACAGGAAACTATAGTCTCTAGTTGTTTCCTTTATGGCAGCAGCATAATGGGTTCCCATATGTTGCCTTGTAAGTGTGCCTTCATCTGAGCCTGGTTGGGGAGGAGGAGAGCTCCTCTGTCCGACCAGCTCTGGACCCCCCTGATACCCCCAGACAATAAGACTTGTGGACCTTGCTTAGGGGCATGTGTGCCACCTTTCCTTTCCCCACTCCCAACTAGTGTAATGGGCACTGGTGTGACACAGGCCATTGTGCTGCTAAATGTCTTGACCTCATGTGGGATGGGAAATACTGGTCCTGAAAGGAACAGGCCAATATTTCCTTGGCATTTCTTGGTAATGTAGGTGATTTTCTTGCCTTGCGGTGGGAAAGGGCCTTGGAGGAGAGGAGCCTAGCTTCCCTTCCCCAATCCAGTGGAGTGCATTTCCTGAACAATGGCAAAAATTGCTTTATATTCAATGACAAAAAATGGGCTTAATACCTGTCCTTTTATGGGTTCCCTGGAGTGCTCTGGTTGGTCGGAAATTCTTAGGATCCTACAAAAATGTGTGAATATTTCTGTCTGTTTCCCTTCCCTCCTTCAGCACTAATTTATCCCATTATCCACACCTGCCTTCCCTACATTAACTGGATTTTTCCTCTGTTCTGTCCTATTATTCTACATGCACACTCTCTCTCTCTAGTTAAGAACTGAAAGGACAAGCAAGTCAAAGGTAACTGTCTACTGAGTGTCCCCGATTCAAGCACCTTGTTGCCTGTAGTCCTGGTTTCTGTTTGTTTCCTGCCTATAATTACCTCCTCCATCCCTGAGGCTGTTGTCTGGCTCAGTGGTGCGTTGCTAGCTCGCGAATGCATGTGTGCACTGTGTTTTGGAGGTGTGGGAAATAGTCTTTGGCATGCTTGCTGTGGCTCCTGGCACACAGGTTATCAATGATGCTGGCAGACAGAGCCTTTTCTTCAGGTAACTGGTAGCTGTAGTGATTCAGCACCATCCCATCAACCTGGTGCTCATGAACCATGTGGCTGTGTGGTTTCTTGAAGAAGAAATTGCAAACTCTGTAGGAAAGCAGTTTGTCTGTTGAAAGTTTTTGGTTTATTTTTAAAAGGCTCCTTGTCTACATTCCATTGTGTATAGAGAGATCTTTGTCATCTGCTCCAGAGGCCCTGTGCTGCTCCTCTTCTGGGTAGCTGGGATCAGATCTGCTGGTTGACCAGTGGTGGTCAGATTTGTACACATGGTCTGGTTATGATGTGATGTGCTGATGTCAGAGTTCTACAGGGAAGGGAAGGAGCCATTCAGGTGGTGCTGGGTGGCAGAGGAAGAATGGGGTATGAGAGGGGATACGAGGCCACCAAAGAATCGATGGGTACAGTTGTTGTTTGAATAAGATAACCTGGAAGGTCATATGGTGCTTCTGTGCATGGGCTGGGGTGTGTTTGGGAACAACGTGGCTTTTGGGCGGCTAAAACAGAGTGAGCAGAAATTGTTGCTGCCTTTAGCCAGGTGTTTGAAATAACAAATTATTTTTTAAATCATGATTAATATATGCAACTGCTACCTTAAAATAACACTGTGAAACTGTAATTCGTAACAATTAATTAACCCTGTATCTGTTTTCTCTTGTTTCTTTCTTTTTCTTATCTTTTCCTGTCTCCCAAGTAGATGTCTGCCATTTCTCAATGCAGAGGTCAGTCACTTCTTTATGCAGCCTAGAAACTATCACTGAAGAGCCTGTTATTGCCAATGAAAACCATCATGCCAGCCTTTTCTTCCCTCTACCCGTTGCCCCTTACAGTGATTCTGAAGAAGGGTCTGTGTCTGATCATTCCACTGAGTCTCAATCGGAAGCAAGCAGCTCATCCAACCAGCCTCGGGAACCTCTGCTCAGTAGAGACCAAGGAACTAATCTGGCTGCAGAAGACCAAGTGCAGGTAGTCACAGGAGCAGCTGACACAAGTGTTGTAGTCCAAGAAGATGAGAGGACAAGCATGGCTGGATGTCTCAAAGAAGAAAATGGCTGGACACAGGCCTGCAGTGACACTGAAGATCCGTGTGGCTTGGCAGCACACCCTCCAAAAGCCTGGCTGGCGCTGGCACCGGGCAAGACTTCTGGCCAACCTGTGGAAAACTGCCAGGAGCAAAACGACCCACCAGGCCAGGTACTGCCAGCCACGGAAAGCACCACTGAATCCAAAGCCCAAAATCTTAGTGCAGCAGCTGCTGTGCCACAGCAAAGCCATGTGGTTAACAGCACGCAGCCAGCAGATGCTTTGCACAGAGCCCAGGCTGCACAGGCACTGCCTGTTTCCGTGTCTCCGATGAGCTCGTACGTGTCAGTAGGGCGGTCAAAGAATGAAGGACTGAAAATGTCAGACTCCTCAGCCTTAATGAAAAATCCAAGTAGCCTGTCTCCAGCACCAGAAGTATACTTCGATGCCACTGTTAACGACCGGATCTGGAGCAAGCTAGACTGCAGCAGTCACCGTGACAGTATGTCTTCCTCTTCCAGCATGTCCTCCAACGACACTGTGATAGATCTCTCTCTGCCCAACCTAGCTCGCAAAAGCCTCCCAGATCTTGGCATCCGGCATGACAGTTTGGAGCCCCTTGCCATAAGGAAGGGCATGCGCCCACGATCCGCCACCACGTCTGGTAACGAGATGCCAGTCGTGAGCAAGAGCAAATCCAACCCCAACTTGAGGTCTGGCCAGCTGCCAGCAGATGAACTCTGCCCCCGTCCTCTTGCCAGGAGCCCTCAGGATGCGTTCTCATCCATTCCTAGAAGGCACACCTGGAGCAGGCTGTACATAGAAAGCCTCAGACAGTCTTCTAACAAATCCAAAGCACAGGACGTGGTTGGGAATAACCAGGCAAAATCCAAAAGTCTTGGAGACCTTACCTCTGATGATATTGTGTGCACTTTTGAAAGCAAATACCGTAGCATCAGCAGGAGTTTCGTCACTCGATCGATGCGGGAGCAGCGCCGCTCTTCAAGCCTGAGATCCTCAGTCAGATCCCAGGATGAACTGACTGAGCAGCTCAAGAAGCTGACAGCCTTTCAGCAGGAAAACGATATCACTTCCCCCATCAGAGTTGATCCAGCTGAATCTGAAGAGGAAGGGGAAAGCTTGGGACTCCTTCGCAGGTCTTCGTCCCGCAGTCAGAGCAGGGTGCGGTACATCGCCAACAGAGCCAAGCAGGCTCAGGAGAGACAGCGGCTGCAGAGCCTGGGCCAGCTCAGTGGGAGTCCCATTGAGGAGAGAGGAAACCCAGAGGGAGCCTGCAGCGTTGCAAAAGCAGTCTGTATGGATATAGCTTCTCCTGCCACGTTTACATCCCAGCCTAAGAACCAAACTGATTATAATGCTGACACAGAAGTCTTCTTTATGCTGAAACTGTAATTCTGGGCAGCACTGATAAGACAATGTTTACATTCCCATCAAAACAAAGCTTAGTGACCAGAGAGGCACAAAACATCCTCATACAGCTTAGTGCTTCCCAGCCTTCCCTGGAGCCTGAGGGTACTGGTATCATGACTCCAAAAGAATAGTTAAGTGCTAGATTCATCAGCAGTTTGTGGAAATGGATCAGCTGGGTGAGATCAGAGGCAAGTTTTTACAGTCCTAATGATCTGACCTCCTTTTATTTTTAATTACACTTTTTCCCAGCCTCGAAATTGGTCTCCTTTGTGTGCAGCCACTTCTCTGCATTTGCAGTTTGCTCTGCACAAATCTCATGTTCTTTACCAATTTCAGTAATCGCTTCTTACACCAGGTAAACATTATGTGATGGTAACCACAGGTAAGGTAAATTTTGCTCTTACAAATTGTGGATCCACAAAAAGAGGCTGGGTTTCAAACCATGCTCCCTGTTCTCTGTTAGTTTTTTGAAGGGTCTGAGGCCTCTGAGGGTGTCTTCTCTGGGAGTCAAAACTGCACAGTAATTGTTGCATTGATTAATAATGGAGTAGATAAAATCCATCTCCCATTGGGGACCTGTTTATTGCAGTGAAAATCCTTGCTGTCCCACTCTGAAGAAGAGCTCTCACTGTGTCCTGAAGCAATGCTTTTTTTAATCCAAGCTGGTGTGTGTATATATATATACACACATATTGACATATAAATACATATATATATACACATCCATGTGTATGCAAACACACGCCTGCACATATATGTACACATGCACCCACTGGAAGTGAACTGTGACTGCTCCTTGTCTCAAAACATCCTCTGTGGGAATGAGACAGGAGAGAGAGAAGGGAATTACTAAAACCAGGCAGGAAATATCTTCTGACTTGAGTTCAGAACCAGTTAAAAGGCATGCTAGCTTTTCCTGAATGCAGCACCGTCCCTTCTTCATGGTGTTTTAACAATGCTGCTGTACATAGCACTTTTGGGATGAATTTTACTATTTCTGTATTGCACTGCCATGCAAAAATTTTCAATGGTATGTTTTAAAAAAAGAGATATTTAATTTTTTTAGATGGACATATTTAGAATGAAATGCCACCTAAACAGAATAATAATTTGTCTTCCCCATTTTTTTTTTACTTTTTATTTTTAGGGATGTGTGTGTGCCCATCCCACAATTGTTATGTCCTTTATTAGAGATGTACATTTTACAGTGATGGAGAGGAATGTTTACTGAGATGCATTTTAAAGAGAAACAGAGGTTTAATTTTATTTCAGGCTGCATAGAGTCCCTATTATTAAGAGGATATTTTGCTTTTGTTTGTAATGATTCTTTTGTGTATACTGCAAAATCTAAAAATTTGTTTGTAAACCCACCTTACAGGACTGAAATAAATATATTTAACCTTCTGGCTGCTGAGTGTTTAGCTAGAATACAACTTTTCTGTGCTGTCAAGCAGTTTGTGGTGTACAGACATGGCTAATTCTGTCTGCCTTGTTTGAAGAATCCTGTAGTGGATAATGTGTAACTTTGCTCTCTTGCAGAGTGGTAGCCATTCCACATCCAGCTCAGATTTCCTCAGGTCCTTCAGAAGATGTGCAGGTGTTGGTGGGGACTGGCAGGCAGTTGTGTGGCACCCAGCACACAGATCGTTCCAGAGCCATGGCTTTGGCAGCCAGTGGTGGCCATGTAGATGAACCTTCTAGGAGAACTCATGTAATTAGCAGCCAGACAGATGTAATCCAACGACCTATCTATTCTGTTACAGCTCTCCACATAAGATAGATGATCCTGTTTCATCACTGAGGTGGTTTAAAGTCTGCCTGAAAATACTACAGCAAAAATTGGCTCTTCTGTGCCTCAGTCAGAAACACCTTCTCTTCCTGTCCCAGGAAAGTATGTGTTACTTAGTTCATACTCTGCTGGAAGGGTTGTCAGCTTGCTTGGGGTTTGCAGGGCTAGAAAGGAGCTTTTGGTTTCTAAGTTTAGTATTGTTTGGCCACAAGCATTTAAACTTTGAAATGTTGAAGTATAAGGCTAACTGATACAAGACTAGTGATAGATCATGACATGGAGATAGGGGCTGGGAGGGGTTAAATTCTCTGGTTAAATCTTTTCAAAGGTCTTCAGTATGTTTTGTCTAAAAATACTCCCTCAGTTTTCAGTCCTGGCTCAGATCTGCCTTGCTTGTCTTCATAATTTGGATGAGAGACCCTTGAGGTTTGTGCAGCAAAGGTTTGGAACATGCACTGAGGTAACCCTCAGTATCACTGCAGTCTCTGGGGGGAAGAAAGGTAAATCAGCAGCAGAATGTGTGATCTGCCAAGCTCCAGCTCACATTGTGCCTTACCACAAAGCAAATTTCATTAACATTCTCTGGACGAAAAGTCACTCTGGAATACTTCAGTTTGGGGCTGGAAAGCTGCAGGGAGTTGCTGCTTTTTTATCTGTAAGAAAGTACATGCAACTTGACAGCTTTAGAAATGTAATGTTTAAAAGGCTTATTTGTGTCTTTTCAAAGGCCACGTTTCACAATGGGATTATTTTTATCTTGATTAAGCAATACATGGTAAGTTAATGAACCCCACAGAAGGCAGTACCATGGAGCACTGCAGAACAGGTCTCTTCACATACTTAAAAGACAAGTGTCTGGGTTTAGGTTTCTAAGGTACATGTGAATTTTGCCCTCCTGGTTCCAAATGAATAGCTGCTTGTTCTGATACGCTGCGTAAGACAATTATTGATGTGTCTGTTTATGCCTCTGAGTGGAATTGATTGCATGGTATCTATGCTGTTGAGTAGCAGGAGCTTCCTAAGCAGATTTGCTTTTCATTCATCTGGTCTTCATCAGGTATGAGGAAAATTGTGCATTCAGGTCTTCTGAGCAGCAGGGAATTACCTAAAATGGTGAGGAGAGCACACAGACCAGCACATGCCAGCGGTGATAGTGCTGGTAATTCACTTTGCTGCAATCACAGCTGCACCTTTTTACCAGGAGCACACACCTGTAGTCAGACAGACTTCAGAATCCATGGGAGGCATCCAGATCCAGGCCAGAGGCCCTGGCTAACAGCACAGTGATTGCTTCGTTCAGGATGCCACACGAAGGAACCAGTCCTGGCTGCAGGAGTGAAGGAATTCAGAAGGGCAGATGAAGTCATGGCTCTTCAAGAAGGTCAGTGTCTAGCTGAAAAGCTACTGAGATGCTTGAAAGTCTTGCTTTAGTCTGAAGATTAACTCCTGCTGTGGTGATATAATCAATTTCATTTCCATTCACGTAACAGTTTGGGGGGTTGGGGTGTTTCGCTGTCATACATGAATCCCCCAGCTGATCTCCTGAGAGTCACAGAGCAGAGAAAGTCTTGAGCAGTTTACAGTATGGACAGAGATGGGCACAGCTTGACAGGGGACAGTGCTGAAGACAGAAGGATTTTGCAGGACCACCCAGCAGGCCAGTAAGGGTATTTTCTGAGTATCAGTGTAGTATTCAGCCTCTGGACTAAACTGCTTCCAAACTTTTTGTGGGTGTAGCCTCCTCCCCTCTTTCCCAACACCCAAGGTGCCCCCAGAGTCTGTAGCATGAGCTGGCATGTTCTGCAGAAGCCCCTTAGCCTGGCTCCTCCCTCTCTTGTATGGTTATAATAGCGTGGATGCCTGCGAGCCTTCAGTGTTCCAGCAGTGTCGTTGTGCCTGTGCGTCGCCCTGCTTCTGCTGGTACCCAGCCAGACAAACGGAGTAGGAGAGCTGAAGGAATTGCTGTAAGTGCTATACTGTCTTCAGTCTCTGCTCTTCTTGCTTTAGATGATGAGGATCACAGCCTGCATGGCCTGTCTCCTTCCTAGCTGGTGGCTGTTCATCTTTCCCCTGCTGTAGGAATAGCAGTGCCTGCCTTCAGCGCTGCAGGCACAGGCTGGCTGAGGAGTGAGGTTGTTGGTGGTTTTGTTTATGTTTTTTAAAGACTGAAAACCTTCTGAGGTGGGCTGGTTCTAGCAAAGTAACTTTGCAAATCTTCACTTTCTTTGGCTGTAAAGCCAGCCTGAGAAGTTGTTAGACCTCAGGGAGACAGTGAGTGGATGTCCAGGGATTAAGTTACACAGTGTCTAAGGAGCTGTTTACATGCTGAGTGGCACTAAATCCCCCTGCTCTCCTGTTCCTCTCTCTGATTCCCTTGGTCCTTTATGACTCCAGTAGTAAATCAGAGCTAGAGAAACCTATCAGAAATCTTCTTTGTGCATATTTACACTCTTTGTTCTTTCAGGCAGTCAGCGTGTTAACAACCCCTTCTTTTCAGGGTGATGATGCAAGCAATGTGTCACCAGCTCTGATTAGCTTGCTTTTTTTTTTTGTATTATGTACTGAATTGCTAGAGAGAGGTGGCAGTGACTTCCAGATTACACCTACCATGATAAACACAGCTTCTCTCTGGCTCAACTTGAAGCCTGGTTGAGCTGATCCTGTGCTGCTCTGGCATCACCTAACAATAGCTGCCACTCTGCCTGTATTCTGCCCTTCTTTCTTAGGAAATGTAGGCTGGCACTACTAAAGTACCTGTAGCAGCTCCTGCCTGTTTCTCAGAGCAGACAGGCCTGGTGCTTGGGAGCATCTGCTGGAGCTGGTCTTTTCCCTGCCCTGTGACCCCCAGGCGTGCGCCTCTCCCAGCCCCTCACTGCTGCCTGTACCTGCAGCTGCCCCTACAGAACCTGTGGGGCTGGTGGCACAGCTCTCATGGCAGGGAGAAACAGTGCCACAGCCAGTGAGGAAACCCATTTTCTAGGTTGGTCACATCCTTTTTGCCACAGCAAAGGGTTCACCAGGATCTTTCCCTTAGTGTTCCTTATGCCTGGTTTCTGAAGAGACTCAGTTTTCACCTGGAGACACTTTGTTTGAATCAGGACTCTTTGGAGTGAGGTGCAGAAAATCCATGTGTACTGACTGTAACCCTGCAGGGAGGAACCCTACAACCAGCTCTAACTCCTTGCCTTTCATCTCTAGCAGGAACTTTCCTTTAGGCAGTAGATATTTCAGCTCCAATGGACAAAGGTCTTCACTTCTTCTGTGTGGCTACAAGCTTGCTGCTCGTGGGAGAATCAAGACAGACAGGTGAGAAAAACTGATCCAAAACCACCAGCTGCAGCCAAATCTGGTGGTGGTGTTTGCTGAATGTTGAATATTTCAACCTGTAGCTGCTGATGCTTGTGGGGTTGTGTCCTAAGAATTTGCTTTCAAATTGGGCTAGGGTAGAAAGTTAAGGTAAGGGGCAAGTTCTTAACAGTGCTACAAGGTTTCTCCCATGAAGTTTATCAGGGAGTCATGTCCCAGGAGAAGGATGGGCATCCTTGGAGTAGAAGGGCTAAGGGCAAGGTAGATTTTTGCAGCCACTGTGATTTCCTGCAGCCGCTGGCCTTTGGGGACAAGAGCTGAGGGATGAGCCACTTTTCTTTGTCTTACAGTTTTGTAGATGCTCACAAAGGATCCTCACAATGAGCACTTGGCTTCTGAGAAGTGTCACTGCCATGAACTTTGAGTTAGTGCTGCAACTCCATTACTTATGGTCCTTTCAGGAGTTCTTACAATGGGGCTTTGAACAGCTGCATCCAGTGCCACCGTGGGGGAGCTGAAGCCCTCAGTACAGACTGTTTTCTTCCAAGAAACCCTAGCAGGTCTTCAAAAAGGAGCCTCAAAAAGCTTTTACTGGCTTTAATGAGTTTCTAAAGGGAGACAAGAGAAGTCCTTTGTGAAGATTTCCAGCTCCCATGGAGAACTGTGGTGGAGAGGGAAAAAGCAGGTTTTGTTTTACAATAATGTAGAGTTCAGCACAAGGCCAGAAAATGCAAAACCAGAGAATGAATAATACATCATGAATGAATATGTTGTTATAGCTAATGAAAAACTCACAGCTTTTGCTTGAAAGAGTGAAAACACCCTAATTTTTTTGGTTTATTTTGAGGGATTTTTGGCTTTTGCACTGTGAATTCTTTGATTACAAGGAGCAGTGCTGGGCACATTCTAGAACAAACATCCTGGGCAATTAATGAGTCATATGCTGGCACAAATACCGGGCTTAATTCAACATCCCAAGCATTATGGTTTTGCTGTCTTGTGGCTGGGTGGGATTGGGTATTCTCCTGAGCACTCAGAAGCTGAGGATCTTATAACTTAACAGGACTTGTTGGAAGTTACATAACAGAGCAGAGAGTAGAACCCAGAAGTGTGAGGAACCTCAACGGCAGTACTTTTATTGGTGTTTTTACCAGAGAGGGGGGAGTATTGGAGAAATGGGAAAGTAGGACTTTGTTCTCCCCTGGTGCAGGGCTGTGCTGGCTCCATCACACTCGGTCCTCATCAGTTTGATGTACATCCCTCTGCTCCTTGATGGGATACAGAGAACGGGCCACTCATGACAGGTCCTGGTCTGTCTTTGGCACTGTCACTGTTGGTCCCTGTGTTTGGTTATGGCCCTTTAGGGGGTTTAATTTTCACAGGAATGAAAACTTGAGATGCTTATCATTTGGGAGGGGGGTTGGAGAAGGACGTGGTGGAGACAGGTTTCTACCTCAGCGGTGGCAACCCCCTGACTTTGACAGCAGGAACCTGTCAGTGGTATGGGCTGGGATGAATACACAACCCCGTGTGTTGGTTGTTGGCAGGACTTCTCTTCAGGGGTGTAGCCAAGGATTTGTGGGAGTTGGGGGATCTTCCTTGTGTGAAGTAGCAGGAGAGCAACACCCAACTAAGGCGCTGGATTCCAAGCATCCGCTCCTCAGTGTGTGTGACAGTGTAACCATCAGGCTACAGTGAGAACCTCCCGCAGCCCCAGGCTGCTGTGACTCTGCCTGTGTCTCCTGGCACCTCACTGTGCTGTGCTGTGCTGCCAGGGAAGGAACCTGCACGGAAAAACCGCCCCAGGCCAGCAGCACTGAGTGTGAGGCTGTGCTAAGCACTCAGGTTATTTAAGTGCTCTCTGAAACGACTCTGTGAGACGTCGCTCTGGAGGAGCTGTAAAGGTAACCCCTGCACCAAGTTGATTTTGTCATTGTGTGTTTTTCAGGAGCCACAAGGAGTGATGATGCTATGAGAAAGGTAGGTCTAACTCCATCAGTGCAGAGCTACCCAGGCAGGTGTGGCTGAGAGGGACAGGCCCGGGCTGTTTTGGTCCTTTGTTTTATGCCCCTTTTGTGCAGTAGGCACGTGTATTTAACACAGGCATGAGAAGAAATGTGATTTTTTTGCTTTTGTCTAAGAGCACATTGTGGTTTATCTGGCAGTAAGAGCATTGCTTACCAACCACTGCAGCAGGTAACTTCTGATCACAGCTTCAGAGGCAAAGCTCATCCTTCAAATCCTTCCTCTGCTGAGAAAGGATTAAACCAAGAGCATACAGCTCTGGGAGGAATGGGAGCTGCTTTTGCTGATTTTGTTCTGTGCACATACATAAAATATATATATATAAATACACACACACACACAGAGCTTTCTCACTCTGCCTGGAAATACTGCTGTGTAATTTCCAAATGAAAGGATACTCCTAAACCCAACAAATCCCACAGAACTGGCCTGCTGTACTGGCAGAAGCTCACACAGCTCTGCAGTAGCACTGCCCAGAAATCATCTCAAGTTAAGCCCCCGAATTCACGTTCTGAGCAGAAGCAAACCCAGGTTTCCTCTCCCCATCCTCCGAGGGCTCCTGCTGCTCTGTGCCTCCTGCTTCGCTCCCTAATGAGGCCTTAATTGGCCACTGACTGTTTTGCCAGCAACACGAACTGATCTCTTTAGGAGACTCTGCACAGGGCATCCAAGGAACTGTGGCAACATTTAAAGAGTTTGTACCCAGGCAGAGCATGCTGGCAGCACAGCAAAGGGAAATGCGTGTGATTTATTAATGACTGTTGGGAAACAGCGGCGGTGGGGTCGCTGCAGTGTAACGCGGCAGGTTCACGGCTGCTCTAACCCCCCCAGCCCCTGGGGGTTACAGCACAGCCCTAACGAAGTGGGGCCAGGTCTGGGACTTGGAAATCTAATCATTTCTTCCTCTTTTTTTTTCATTTGCAGGGGCTTGACTCAAGGGGACCAGAAGAGGGGCTTCCAACTTTGACTGTCACAACAATCCTGGTAAGGCAGGGACACAGCGCTGGGAGAGAGCTGGAACTGTGCTTTGCCCTTTATCCCCCCCCCACATTTCCAGGTGTTCCATGGGGTTACAGAGGGGTACCCCTGCTCATGGCAGCGCTGGCTCAGTGGCACGAGCTGTCTGGAGTTTGCGGTGGGGGGATTCACAGGCTCAGCCTGGAATGTGCACTGGGCACACGCTTCTCTAAACCATCACTCCGAAGGCAGCTGGGGCTCTTGGCTCTGGATAGCTGTGTCTGAGGGCTGCAGTGTCCCTGTATGCTCTCTGTCCTGCAGTGGAAATGTAGGATACTCAACATGCAGGGATAAAACAGGCTGCAGCCAAGGGACAATGCATCACCATGTGCACCAAGCACACAGGAGGCTGCAGCAGTACTCTTTCTGCTTCAGATGTCGGGCTCTGCACCAGCACACCACCACCCTCTGATGCTTGGATGGGCCAAATGGGCTGTTGTTTGTGCTTTTAGGCCAAGATTGTCACTTCCTTCTGTGGCATGTGGCTCGCAGGATGCTGCTGCCCTGCAGAGCTGGTGACGTGCCACCAGTGAGTATCTTTCAGGCTCAGAAAAGTCCCCCCAGTGATGCCACACAGGACTTTGGGGAGCTTAATTTGCAGTTGATTGCACTGCAGACTGTGGGAACCTGTCACAGTGGGGACCTGTCACAGTGGGAACATGACACTCTGTGTTTCCCCTCCATACACAGGAAGATCCATACGTCATGGTGAGAAGCGCAGAGCTGGAGGGCTACTGCATCGACCTGCTGAAAGCGCTCGCTGCGATGCTGCACTTCAGCTACAGGGTGAAGGTGGTGGGTGACGGGCGGTACGGGGCCCTCTCCTCCTCTGGGAACTGGACAGGGATGATCGGCGAGATTTTGAGACAGGTAATCTCCACTTCCTGTTTCTGACAATCCGTAGGAGGAGAGAGCAGCATGAGCAGCTCTTAGTGGTGTCAGGGCTTGCTCAGGGACGGAGTGACTTGGAGCCTAGTGTGTAGAACTCAGGAACAGCAGGACTTGGAGTTCGTTTTGTCCTGCAAATATGGAAACTAAGGAACAAGGAGACAGTGGCTGTAGCAGGAAATCACTGTTAGAACAAGGTGCTCCTGGTGCAGCGCCTGCCCTGTCTTAGAGGCTGCCCAGTGTGTGTCTGTAGTCTGAGAGACTGTTCAGACAGCTCATTAATGATACAGATAGAGGTGTTAAGGAAAACTCACCTTGAACTTGAGCAGTAGGTGAAACTTCTCTCAGTAGTTTCTCCCCATCGTGGTCCAGTAGCCCCAGATACTGACCCACACCCAGTCTGAGCAATGCAAAATGGAAACCAGTCCTATGACCTGGAGCTCCCAGTCTCACTGGCATAGGGAGGTGACTGCCTGCTCACCCTGGGAAGTGTACCTGAGTGACAGAAATCTCCAGGTAGGCTGGATGGTTGATTGTTTTTCTCCCTGTTGCATAGGAAGCAGACATTGCGGTGGCTCCACTGACTGTCACCTCAGCAAGGGAAGAGGTGGTTTCCTTCACCACACCGTTCCTGCAGACAGGCATTGGAATCTTGCTTCGGAAAGACACCGTCTCTCAGGACATGTCTTTCTTCCACTTCCTGGCTCCATTCAGTAAGGAGACCTGGACTGGCCTGTTGTTTGCCTACGTGCTGACGTGCTTCTGCCTCTTTCTGGTTGCCAGGTATAAGTGAATCTGTTTCTCACAGGTTTTGTTCAAGACAACTGCTCTCTCAGTTGAAGAGATTTTACTGTTAAACAAAGTACCAAGGTGCATTTTGCTTTGAGGAACCCTGTCCAGGTCCAGAACCAGGGCTGCCATGGGAGGAAGGGGCATTTCCAGGAAGGATTGTTTAATGTCCCACTGAACAGTCTGGTTTTATCCTCTCATTTCCCACAGGCTGAGCCCCTGTGAATGGAATGAGCCAAAGAACGAAGAGAACCACTTCACCTTCTTAAACAGCCTCTGGTTTGGAGCTGGAGCACTTGCCCTGCAAGGTGAGCTGGGGGTCTGCCATGCAGCAGCAGCTCTGGGGGCAGAATGCCTTTTTCTGCTGGTTGTATATCCTGGTACCCTGGTGTGATACCCTGTTGAGGGAAAAGCTGTTCCAGGAGGGACACTTGGCAGCACCAAAACCCCCAGTTTGGGGAGTTTTGATGAAAGACTTGGTGGAGTGGTACAGGCTTCTGGTAAGGAATGTGTGCTTTCAGCTGGAACAGCTGATCTAAGGAGTGTCACAGTAACCATCACACTGGTGCTTTGTGGGGTTTGTTGTTGTTGGTTTTGGCTGCTGATGGTGCATGTGCTCTGCACAGGACTCCTGCAGTCCACAGCAGCTGTTGGAGGCCTTTCCGAGCTCCAGCACTGAGCAGGAGCGAGGTTTGCAGTTTGCCCTTTGTTTGGAGTGAACTCTTTAACTCAGGCTCGTGGATCTGAAGTCCTTGGGTGCTCCCTCACCACGTGTCACCTCCTGTAAGTTTTGTTGTCTCCTCTGGCCATGCAGGTGTCACCCCTCGGCCCAAAGCACTCTCCGTGCGGGTCATCGCCGCTGTCTGGTGGCTGTTCACCATCGCACTGCTGGCTGCCTACATCGCCAACTTCACCGCCCTGCTGAGCTCTGGTGCTGAGCAGCTCCCCATCCAGACTTTTGAAGATCTTGTGAAGCAAAGGAAGGTTGAGTTCGGGACACTGGACGGCTCCTCGACTTTCTACTTCTTCAAGGTGCAGAGAATCTCATTGTGCTCGTACTGTATCTTCATAGCCTGTTCTCTCACTTCAGGGGTTTTCCTTGAACACAGGGGCTGGTGCAGGTCGTTTCCAAGCACATTCAACCAAGTGCCTGTAAAGGTTCTTTTTGAGGGAGTGGGAAATATTTACTGCTGCTATCCCTGTAACACAGCTTTAGAGAGGAAATCTCCGCTGGCTGCGTGCTGTTTTTCAGTGCTGTGGGTCAGAGGACAGTGGTTTAAGTACTCCTCTTCTCTGCATTGTTTTCCAGTCATTGTGCTTATGTGCAGATTTTTTTGGATGCTTGTTTTATGCTTCAGTTTGACACTTGGATTTTTGGGCTGCAGAACTCCAAGAACCCTATCCATCAGATGATCTATGAATACATGGACAAGAGACGAGACCACGTTCTAGTCAAAACCTACCAGGAAGCAGTTCAGCGTGTGATGGAGTCCAACTATGCCTTCATCGGTGAATCCATCTCCCAGGACCTCGCGGCTGCCAGGCACTGCAATTTGATCAGGGCCCCTGAAGTTATCGGAGCCAGAGGATTTGGCATTGCCACGACCCAGGGTTAGTCATCACGCCCCACTTCTGTCCCACTTCCCCACTTGGGTTTCATGGGTCTGAGGTAGCAGATTGACAGAGGAGAAGCAGAGTTCAGAAGCTCGTACATGTGTTCTGCATCCGTACTCACATCACTACTCATACTGGTAACCCCACCGTGTGGAGTTTTCATTCTATACTTGGGATTATCACTGGCACTCACCAGCCCTTCCTTTGAACTGTAGAAAATCCCAGCTCTCAGGGGTGTTGCTGGTTCTTGGGTGGGGTTTTGCGTTGGTTTGGTCTTGCCTCAGGCCCAGCAATGTGGAGCTCCGCACGCGGTTAGGGGGCAGACAGTTTGTTTGCCTGTGGAGCGGGACTGCTCGGATCTCCCAAAGTCCCTTCACTCTGTCATTGCTCTGGGAGTGATGTCCTCCCTCTCTGGAAGGGACGGGAACGGTTGTTGCATAAGAAAAGCTCTTGGCTCAGCCTGTCATGGTGTTTGTGGAATGCCCATCGAAAGGCCCATGAGACAGGTGGGAAGCAGCACCCAGCTGAGGAATGTTCTGGTGGCTGTGTCTCTCCCATGTTCTTCTTCCTTTCTTCCCTCCTGCTGCTGCCAGGATCCCCATGGACCAAGCAGCTCTCCATCGCCGTCCTCAAACTGCGCGAATCCGGCGACCTCGACTACTTGAGGAACAAGTGGTGGGAGACCAGTTGCCTTCAAAAGAGCAGAGAGAGATGGAACCCTCTGCAGCCCCAGGCTCTGGGTGGGCTCTTTCTCACGCTCGCAATTGGCCTTGCGCTGGGAGTGATTGCAGCCGTGGTGGAGCTCTCCAATAAGAGCAGACATGCAGCTGGGCACGCCAAGGTGGGTGATGGTGATGATCTCCTGTGCCCTGCAGCTTAGCGTGGGCAAGCCTGGCACCAGGGCTCCAGTGCACAGGGCTGGGTTCCCTCCCTTTTTCTAAGGAAAGCCAAGTGCTAGAGTGAGGGGGCGAAGACATGCAAAGGATTTATACTCTTAAACACTGTAGCTTCAGCTGTGCAATGGTTTTGCAGCCTGGACAGGGTAATGATCATACTGTGACTCCAGATACTTAGTAGGAACATTTACTGTAGTTCCTGAGCGGCCAAATGACATGTGGGCACCCTGAGTGTGCACAGGGGACAGGAAACTATCAGTAACATGGTTATTCTCTAGCATGGCTGTTCCTAAGTCATTTGATAAGTGGGAAAACACATAATGGAACAGCACTGGGAGCTGAACGTGCATCTTGTGTTCCTGGTCTCCATGCAGGTCGGGCCCCTTGCTGGGGGCACAACTCACCCCCTTCTTTCCTTCCCTTTTGTTTTTCAGAAATCTTGTTGCTCTGTTTTCACAGAAGAAATGTGCACTCGTCTACGTATAAAAGCAAACACAAGGCAAAGCCAGGAGACTTCAGGGAGGGCCAATGCTTGAGGATTTTTTGCTTAAGGAATGGGCCCGTGCTGGGTGTACACCATGTATTTCATAGGAACTACAGCGCTGTAGAGAGATGTTTTTCTGCAAGTCTAGAGTGTTAGCTTTCTACTTATACACACACAGAGCACTTCTGGCTTGGTGGAGGAGCTGGATACAGAAGAAAATTAAATGGGTTGGAGGAATTTCAATTGATAAGGGATAAAGCGTGACTGTTAAGGGAGGTTAACAGCTTGGCAAGGTGTGGTTGAGGTGGCCAAGGTGGTGGATCTGTATTTAGTTGGGAAGTTTTCTGTGGAAGTACACAAATGCCTGTAGGAGTAAGTGACTTGGGATAGGTTAGCACGAAGCTCTGCTTACTAATTAGTCTGAGGTACAGCCTGGGAAACAAAACCTCTCATCTGGCTGTTCTAATCAAGAATAAGTGTCCTTAAACTGTGCAGTCAGGAATAGCCTGTACTCCTCCCCTCTTCAAGCAGGTGTCCATCACTGGGCAGAAGTGACAGTGGTGTTCCCCAGCCAGGGGCTGTCAGCTGGTTCTCCTGGAGCCCCAGCAAGCCCACACAGCCGGGGACCTGCTGACCTAAGAACACAGGCCATGTGCCTGTCAGCTCCCTGACACAGGATGAGTTTCCTTGTTGAGCTGTAGAGACTGTTTTGTCCCAGACAACCTGACCAAGGAATATTTAGGGAGAAGGCTGAAAGTTAAATCCAACAGCCCCAAGTTTGTGATCAGTCAGTTAAAGCAAAGCAGATGCTCACTGGGCAGGGGTGAGGCAGAGAGCAAGGGGTGTTGTGCGTTACTCCTGCTCTGCAAGAGGAACCTCTGAAATCGATGGGAACACTTAGCACAGTTGTATGTGGAATAGTTTCCTAGTTAAGCTGGTTTTCCTCCCAGAGCTGGAATGGCTGATGCATGCATTGCTGCTTTGCAAATTCATAGTTAAATCAGCCCGTTTATGTGCTGCACATCTGATGGAGGGGAAAATCACTCAGCTTCTTGGAAACGGCTTTGTTCATGCAGTGAGTTAGAGACCAATTCTCATCAGTCCCAGCATTAAGGAACTGAAGGCAACAGAAACTCACTCACCTGTGACAGGAAACCAGCAGCGTGTCCTTGACTAAAGCCCAGCCCGTGGCTTTGAGGGCAGCTTGGTGAGACCCCGCTTCAGGTACTGCCAAGTACTGTAGTGCAGGTGCTGAATTCCCCTCCCACCCAGCTGTGAGCACAGAGAAACAGCAGCAGCACCAGGAGTTACAGGTTCTTCCAGCTGTCAGTACAAGCACTGGTCAGCCCGGTGCTGTGTGTCCTCAGAGCACAGCAGTGCTGGTTTCAGAAGTAGAAGGTGGGGAGCTGGATCAGCCCTTCCATCACATTAACTCCCACGGCCATGAACCAGTTCAGCAAAGTTGAAAAGCTGACGTGGAAATGCGACGTCGGTTCACTCAGCACTTTAAAACCCCTTTGGTGTGTGCCCTGGTGCTGTGGCAGAGTAGGCAGAGATGTATGAAAAAGGTTTCATTGACATTTAAATATATTTCTATATGAATGTCTCACAGAACAAAAAAATAAAGTCTTTTCATCACAAATACTGCAGCATTAAAATAAACACTTACCAAAATAAACAATGAGTGATATACATATATATATTTGAGTGTGTAGACTATAGAGTGAATCATATTGTTGCTTTTTAAGTCACAAAAGCACAATATAAATATGGAATTTCCTGTGAACTCTTTTCCCTGTTGTAATAAAAATACATTCTTTACAGTTAAAGTAAAACTAGTGCAAGTCCATTCTGCTGCTCCTGCTCGCCCAGCCGCCCCGCCCCGTGTCATTTACAGGGCACTTCGTACTTGAAGATGACGCTGAATATCTTCCCCCCCAGTCGATCGGCGAGCCAGGAGTTCTTGATAACCGCCAGCTTGAGGCTCTCGCACTTCAGAGCCGCGTAGTAGTTGGTGTGGATGGCGCGGCCCATCCCCTCGATGATGACCAGGTCTGTCTTCCGTTCTCTCACCAGCACAGCCAAACCTTTATCCAGCCGGCTGAAAGGAGAGGGCTGGTTACAAACACTCCTCCTACCAACCCACCAGAGGGGCTGTTCTCAGGGCAGCAGCGTGTGTGTAGAATGTGTTGGGGTATGGAATTCGGGATGGAATTACTGATGCCAATAAACAGGAACACTTTAAATCGAAGGAAGCGTTAAAGGCATGGGGAATGGGGAGGTACGTTCTGTCTCCAGTGCAGAGAAGCTCATTAAAATTAAATAAACAGGAAATGCTGCTTGTAGTCAAGCAGGTTTCTTGGCCACACACAGCATTTTACATCGTACACAACTCGGCTTCTGACTGTGTCACTGCTCAACACAAACATGACCAAGGTGCCCAACAGCCAGTAAGGCTGGATCAGGATGACAAGTCTAAATCCAGAGTAAGCAGCTCTGAATGGTTTGGGAAATTGGTTCCTATCAGGAGAGGGGCTGAGATAGCCCAGAGCCATCTCAACAGCCAACATACCTGAGATCCAGACATGGAGAACTTGAACCTGTCTGAACCAAGAGCAGCTTCTGTTCCTTCAGTGCAGATCTGTATTTAAGAAAAGAGACAAAACCATCAAAGAGCAACCTCAGCAGGGTGATGTAAACCCACCCATCCTGCCCTATACCCAGCTACACTGTACACAAAGTGGAGGGCATTTCCTCTGTTCTTTTTAACACAAAATTTATGCTTTAGTGGCTTGAGTGCTCATCAGGGAAGGCACAGACAAGAAATGTCATTATGGATGTTCAAGAATGATCTGACCTCTAAATCTTTCACCTTAAAGTAACTGATCTGCTGTAGCTCACTTCAGGTTGCAGATCTCAGACACTAATAAACATGGTTAAATATGGAGGAAGTAGGTAAGAGGGACCTGGCTTTTCCTTCCACGCACTGCACAGTACATAATGAAGACAGGTTAGGTCCTTACTGAATAACAGGATCCATGGCTGCTATCCGCTCAGTGACAATCAGGGACTCGCTGTAGGTGACATCGTTCAGGGCAGGGCCAGAGTTACACGCCAGTATAACCTGAGGTAGAGAGGTCAGAAGAGTTTACTGGTTAATGCAGCCCAGCTCTGGCATTGTTCGTTTAAAGCTGCATTCCCAGAAAGGGAAGGAGAAGGCCTGCTCCTCATCTTCCCCTCAGCTGAGCAGCTATTTCAGGTGTCATGACATTCTAGACCCTTGTGCAGCAAACTCAGGTCTGCTGGGGACTCGCTCTGCTTTGCTATGCTGCCTTTACAGGCCTCAGGATTCCCAGGGATTTGGGTTATTCCCAGTTTTGAGGTCAGGAGCCAGTCTGGTAACGTGTACAGCTGGCAGGTAGCAAACAAACATGTCCCAGCCACCAAAGCTCCACTGCAAAGCAACTTCACAATGAAAACCACTCACCTCTGTCCCTCTAGAAAGGAGCTCTCTGACAAAAGGAAAGACTCCTAAAATGATGTCTATCCCACTGTTATCTGCGAAAATTAAGGCACATTTATGAGGGGGTCCCTCCTGTAAGAGAAAACCAATGTGTTCAGGATTGAGGTCACAATTCATCTCAGTGAACAGTTTGTGTTACTTAGAACTACTGGCTTTAAGAGCCCCTAAATGAGGGGGAATTTGGCTGTCTAATAGTGGCGTAAGTTGTCAGGACGTCACCTACCCTCAATCTTAGGAGAAACAGGCCTCCCTAATGTGGTCTTTGCACAGTTATTTAGAACCACTTCTAGTTACCTCCCTTTGCTGGAGCAGACTGTAAATAAAACCTATGTGCCAATGAAAGGCACGTGGCCTCCAAGAGCTCCAGTCAGGAATGCAGCGCAGAAACTCTGGTGCAGCCTCTGTTCTTGCTGTGGGAGGGTAGATGGTGGCCAGTGTTCTGCTGGGCTGTACAGCTGGAGAATACCAGAGAACACCTCTACAGAAGGCCTGGCTGCACAGGCAGCTGCCTCCAGGAATGGACCGGTGACCAGGGTAAACCTCCCTCTGTGGCAGTTTTAAGCTAGCATGCTGTAGGGTGAAGAGGATTCCCTTCCGCTGGGAAAGGGCAGGATGGACTGCTGGGGGCAGTGACATCCTAAAATGACAAGGTATCTCCTATCCTCCATTAACCTTCTGATTTGTCCCAAGTCTGATGTTAAGAAACAGGCTGCTCCAGTTCATACCAGCACAAGTTTCACAGCCACAGCACTTAACTTCTACCAGAGAAGTGTCATGTCAGGACAGTGAAGCTCCTTAGTTATCTCTCTTAAGCAGTTACCTCTTGGTTGTCATTTCTAACACAGAGATTTACAAAGAAACAAAAGCTTTTCAATTAACCTTAATTAAACAGTAATAGAGATCACACAGGGCAATAAATAGCTTTGCTAATTGATAGGTTAATTACTCTCAGCAAGCTCCTAAATGAAGTCGTTGCTAGGCTGGCTCCTTAGATGGAGGAACAAGCCAAGCATTGTGTTTGGGGCTGAGTTTTCAAACTCACAGGTCTAGCTGTGCAGAAACAAGCGCCCTGATATGAAGGGACCTGATGTGGTTACTGTGGAGCAGCTCTGAGAGCAGAGGAGTTCCTGGTGCTGCTGTTTCTGAGGAATTCAGCTCAGGAGCTTGGTAAGTAACAAAGTGTCAGACTAATTCCTTTCCTTCTGGTAAATCTGCTGCCTCTCATTCCTTTCTTTGTGGTAAGGCTGCTGAACTGCTGGTACTGCGTTGCCAGAACTGGAGTGGTCTAAACAGAGTTGTGTTAAAAAGCCAGTGTGGTTTTGTGGTTAGTGTGTGTAGTTGCTCGTGGGGTCAGTCGTACCTTCAGTCGCTCTAGCCACTGACTGTAGGAATCTTCTAGCCAGGGACGCTCTGTGTCACAGACAAAACCAGGTTAGGAGCTCATCAAACAGTGAGTCTGTACATTATGAGAAGCAGAGGGTGTCTCTTTCCAGCTGCCTGAGCACTCCAGCAGCTGAGCTCAGGTTCTGAGTGCTAAGTGTGCAGCCTGAAAGGGGTTCTGAGCTCTTAATTACAGGAGCAGCTCAGTTAGGTCAGCCTGGAAATGAGACTCATCAAACACACCAGTGCAGCCATGCACACTGGCCACCACACTCATCCTGGGATGGATGGTGAGCACCTCCCAGGACAACATCTCCCTGACAGGGTTAGACCAGTTGTGGAAAACAGCATGGGCAAGATATTCTGAGTAGCTGTGTGGCTAAGGCTTCCCTTCAAGGAGAGAGAGAGGTTTTTTGGGTTCAGTTCCTTTGAAACGCAAACAGAAACATTCCACAGAAACTCTGTAGCATTTCAGATAACCTGAGCAAGTGTTAATGATTTCCTATCCTCTGGGCAGCAGAACTGCCACAATAAACACCTTCATGCTCTCCTCTGCCCTCATTATTAACACAATATCCAGTTCCAACCACCACCACACATCTCCCTATACCTTGTAGCTTTGACTTGGCTTCTTCAAATCCAAACTGTGGCTCAGACTCCAGAACACTGTGTCAGAAGAGAAATAAAGGGGACACAGTTAAACAACTTCCTCTCATGTAATTGTAACTCAAACTTTTCTTTAGC
This sequence comes from Laterallus jamaicensis coturniculus, assembly GCA_022605575.1. NCBI lineage: Eukaryota > Metazoa > Chordata > Aves > Gruiformes > Rallidae > Laterallus > Laterallus jamaicensis. The sequence goes on from JAKCOX010000081.1 coordinate 1,173,728, forward strand.
ATTGGTTGTAATGGGGAGTGGCTGGTCCCACGGCTGAGAAAACAGATACTCTGTGTTGAAACCAAAGGGCTCAGAGGTACCTAAGAGTTCCCATGCTGAAAGAAAAAGGTTTCAGCCATGTACAGGTGTCTGCAGGCCCTGGACTATGGGCAAAAAAGACCTTTCAGTCTGCAGCCCACCATAAAACACAGGCATGATCTAATCTGCATGGTAAAACTGCTTTACAAAGTCCTGGTTACTCTGTGTGGGTTTTTTAAGTTGCCCCTGCATGGGGAAAAGAGGTAAAAAACAACCAGGCACAGGTTTTAAGGGCCCCTGCCACTAGCTATGTGTACCACAATGCAGCCCCAAGCACTCAGGTGGCAGTGACAATGAATTCAAGGCTGCTGACAGGATACTAGGAAAAAACCTCTCCAGATGGGAGAATACATATTGGTCAAAACCAATTAGCATTTAGCCATCAAGAGACTACCCAACATAATGTACAGCCTGACAAATATATCTGGTGACACCAGGACAGCTGGGGGCTGCAGGAAAACAGCCCATTCTCTACTCCAGGACATACCCAGGAGCAGTGCTGTAACAGGGCTACAGGCCCAGCAGCCAGGCTGACACAGTAAATCCTTTATCCCTCAGTTCAAACCTCCCAGGGACACCTCAGCCAGACCCAAAGGGTGGCAATGGGAACTTCCCACACCACAACAACACTTGCAAATGAACAACCAGCATTTGATTCAGGTGAAATTCAAACTACAGTTAAAGTTAGATTGGTGCACTTTAAAAAAACCCAACAAAGCCAAACAACAGTTGGATATTCTGTATCTTAAAAGGGTGTTTTAAAAATGTTTAACACCTACTCTGAGACTGCTTTTGCTCCCCAGTCAAAGACATTCCCTGCAAGAAGTCCTTTCACCAGAGCAAACTGCCTTTCCTCCCAGCCCAGAGAATCCAAGGACTCGATCACACTTTGGAAACACTTTAAGGCTATGCCATTCTCCTTCTGCTTTACCTGTAAGAGAGACATGAAACACTGGGTTTGTAGACAAAAATTTCTTGCCCATCATTGGTTGCCTCAGTCCCAGGACCACGCTCAAGCACTCTCCTCTACGTTCATGGCCTCTAATGGGCCAACATGTTACTGTTATCAGCAGGCTTAGAGTCAACAAGAAAAACATCTCCTGGGATTCTAATAAAAAGCTTCACTAGTGGTAGGGTATGATCTGTAGCCAAAAAATTAACTTTCTTAATTGTTAGAGTTGCAATAGATCTTGAGCTGACTGGGGAGTGGAGAGTAGACACAAAATCCCCTTTCAGCAGTAACATGACCCTTCAAGCCCAGGTAGATACCAGGAGAAGTGTTACAGCTAGAGCCATACAACTATGGGGGAGATTTGATTTTTCCATTTAGAGTTTCCTCATCCTGGATACTCAGAAGCTCTTGGTTTATTTTTTCCCCTTCTGCTTCCATCCCTGGCGAGAGCAGTGTTACACAGCTAGTTATCTTACAAAATGTAGAAGTGATACATCTCTATAAGCTTTGGTGACTTCTGCATGGAGCTGCTGAGGTTGTTAACTGCTCTGCAAGGTAACAATGCCAAGTATCCCTTACAACTGTCTGCAGCTTCCATACTCATTGGGCAGTATGTATATTATATATATATGTGGAGCTGCAGGTAGCTTTACATTTGGAAATTATTTCCCCACCATGAAGACAATTAGGAGAATGAGGAGAATAAAGGGAAATCCCTGAAGTCTGCCAGACTGCAGTAGCAGCCTTTGTATAAAGGAAAATAAACTGCCTGTCCTCAGAACTGAAACTTTCAGGTCACTTGTGAAGAGCTCCATCATCAGCACAGGCTTCTCCACACAGCTCCCTCCATCCTGAACTGGAGGAGACACCTCCTCACAGAAGGAGCAAGTTACAACAGCATCTGATGACAGATACCACACACTCCTCAGGAACAGGACTGACACCATCCATTCACTTCTCTGCAGTATGAGGCAGCTGAAGCTGGTATGGTTTTGGTTGGCATTATCCTCCCCATGAGCACGTTAGAGGTCTAAGACTTTACACCCCGTACCCCGCTGCTGTTTCTCCTCTGTGACAACCACCAACAAGTTAATGCTGCTGCAATGCTGCTACCAGTCTCTCCCCTGTAAGCTGCTACTTATACACAGTTTCAGAGTATGGATAAAGTGTGTTGTCCACACTGTAAAGCAACATCAGCTTACCTTTGAGTAGGGATCCGGAAAATTGAACTCGTTTAAACAGTGTTCCCTCGTATCCAAGAGGCTTCTAACTGTTAAGGTACCATATGCACTTTAAAAAGGGAGAAGGGGGAGGGAAAGAGATCAACTACTTCAAACAGAAAAGAGTTATTTTCTCCTCTGCTTCCTTCACAAGTCACAGCACATGACACAAGTGCTTCAGTTAAAACCTTTACATGCCACACATGCTAAATGCTGTCTGTAAGTGGTGGATCTACTGTAGGATTCATTTAAATACACACTGGAAAATGTTCAGAGCAAAGCTAGATACTTGAAGGAGCATGCCACCATTTTTAATAACCATCTAACAGTCTTTCATAACAATTTTTCTGCCAAGATACAGTTGCTCTGTGAAATTCCAATATGTGAGATCCCAGTGCAGAGCACCTGAGGCTTGGCACGTCAGCTTGCGACAGCCTTCAGCCTGCTCAGCTTTCAGCTTGCTCTGCTTCACAACCTCATTAGCTGTCGTTTAGCTTTAAGTTAGTAGCTTTTAATTTGCTCTTCTCAAGAGCAGCAGGAAGTGAGGAAAGAGAGAAAGTCAGGATACTTACAAAGGCTGCTGCCTGAGTGTCTGGAGCTTGTTCCAGTACTTCTGTCGGAACTTCTCCGCTCTCTCGGGGGCATCGAGAGAGTCTGGCTGGCTGGCTGCAGCTCGCTTTGCCACCTGGGAGGGACAGGAGGCAGGACTGAGGTTACCAAAGGAATTCCTCCTCCATCTCACTGTGCTCAAGTTCAGGTTGAAAAACAACCCCTCCATCTGCTATGCTGTTTGCCTGCACACTAGTCCCTCCCCCACAGTATCTTCCAGCTTCCCTTTACTCCAACCACCACAGAACAATTTTCAGTATCCCCTTTTTTCCCCAAAGATTTGAAGCTTACTTTCAAGACTACTTCCAGATCTTAACCACAAGGTCTAACTACTTATAGAAGGGGGAAGGGAAACCCAAACACACAGAGAAGGAGAAACAGGCAGGAATTTAACAGTCCACATCAACCCCTTGTGTCCTTTTTTCTTCACTGCAGTAAGGTCAAGTCACTGGGTGGTCCCTGTGTTTCTCCCAGCCCTTTCCCTCGTGACATTTCAGACTGGGATTTGCTTGCTAAGAATAATAGCTCTGAAGAACCAGCATGCACTGACTGGAGTGGTTTCACACTGCAGGAAAAAATAACTCCTGTCTCATTAAATCATGCTCTTTGCATGCAAAAGTGGCCTTAAGCCAGGGTTGCTCCCACAAGCAGGGACAAGACAGGCATCTGTGGCCTTTGCCTTTTTGGCCTCGGATTGTATAACCACCCTGCTTGTCAGCTCTGCATAAGATGTGGTAGGGGGCACTGAAGAGAGAAGATGCTTTGGGAAAAAACCTTATAAAGGCACCATAGGAGAAGACTATTTCTGTCTTTGAAGGTATCAATCCCTTCCTTAGGAGACTGATGTCTCTGCTAGCAGGGAAAGAAGCCCTGGACTTACACACAGCAGGTCTGACACAGCAGGAGTGTTCTGCAGGGTAAACACATGGGTCTGCAGAAGATTTATTTTCTACATATTTGCATCATTCCTACACGTGACAGTTGAGTGACATTTACCCCATCCAGTGCCTCCTCAAAGCAGGTGAGCCAGTATTTTCTGGCCATGGCATCATCTGTGAGGTCAACAGTGTCTGGAATATAGGTTGATGGGTCTTTCAGCAGCGGCAGGTTAACAAGTGGTCTCTCCAACCTATCCATCTCGAGCATGTCAAACTAGGTAACAAAGGAAAGATTGATTAGAACAGACTCAGAAACTGATTCCTAACAAATTAAACTGCTACAAGGGCTACAGAAGGCCATCACACAATGGAGAGGCTGTGGGCAATACATTACAGCTGGTTTGAGACTCGTGTACCACTGCCAGCATGGAAAGAACATAAATCTTCTCACAGATTAAAGGGTTGACAAACAACAGGAGATCATTATAACTCCATAAATACTTTTAAAAATCTGTCTTATGCTTGGTGATTAAGAAGGATCACATTATTACTTCTAATCCACAATTTCATTACAATAATTGCAGTTATGGCAGAGCTTAAAATTAGATAGATTTTTTTTTTTTACAAAGAAGGCACAACCCACAAAATCCATCATCTGCAGCTCAAAGTGGCCTCATATTAAACATTCAGTAAGAGTTCTGCCCCTCAAAAATGCTGAGCAAGCAACAGAAAACAACTAAGTAAAGCCAACATCTGCTCCTTTCCCCCTCCACAGCAAGTACAGGCATCTAATTCCTGAAAACTAGGAGGAGAGAGATCAGCAATGCAGGAAATAAATAAAAAGCCAACATGAAAAACACTGACATGCAGACCAGTAAAGCACAAGGTGCTCTGCTATTCGAGCTGCTTTTCAAAAGCACTTCAGTAAATGCAGTATTAGAATATTTTAAGAGCCCTAATGTATTTTCTGATTGCTTACTGTATGCCAGTTTCCCTGTGAAATTGGAATTAGGGTATTGTCAGTGTATTTAAGAGGTGACTGGGCTCATGCTCTTCTGTCCAATTATACATTTCTCTTCTCATAGGAAGTAAGTAAGTGCTGCTTAAAGACAGTGGAACATCAGATTCCAATTCTGAAGCACAGTATTTCAGCTGTAGCAAAATCCAGCTACTTCAGAGAAAAAGAGGTGAATGTCATCCCCCCGCTTTGGCGAAGGAGAGCGAGACAAAGCAGCAGCCACAGCCTGTTCCTATGAGACATTACAACAAACCATCACACAAGACAACATCACACATGACACAAGACACCATAGCAGCAATTTACTGTGTTAGGCAGGAGTCCCAGGGGCAAGAAGTAACTAGCTGGAGAATTACCATCTATTTCCCAATGACCATTCCTAAGAGAAGGCACTTAGTTCTAGAAAAGACAACCACATACTGTACCACTCCTTGTTCTCTGCATAGGGTAAACGTCAGGTGATGTGCTCATGAGGCCAGAACTCCCAGCATAATTCTCTCCCCAGCTATACTGGTTTGGATCTAGAAAAGAGAAAGACAGAGACACACATAATCTGAAAATAAAACTGAAAATATTCCCATGAGTGAGTCTAGAGTTAGCAACCCTCCAGCAAAGCTGCTTCACTCCAAAAGCCATCTTCCCTTGTCTTTATAAGTAAATGTTATTTCCCCCTCTAATCCCCCAAGGAAACGTTCCAAACTCCCAGTGAATTATTGAGCTCTGCACAGCTTCAACATGGCTGAGATACAAGAATGTTAAAGTTCTCAAAGCTCTAAAGTTGTTGGTTTTTTTAACCCCCCTTCCTTGCCATTAAGGGCTACAATCAGCATGCCTTCAAAGCACTATCACTGATCATAGAAGTAATTCCTTATTTCTCCTCTAGATCCATTATTAATGAAATATAATTACAGAACTCTCAAAGCACAATAGAAGCTTCATATAAACACTAAAGTTGCTTCTAGGTTGGGTTTTTTTTTAATTTGAGAGAGTTCAATCCAGTCCAGCTGCACAGTACATGCTGCAGAAGCAATGTCTTTAATTCCTCAGTAGCTGGTTCCTTGCCCAGATCTGTAAAATGGGTATGAAAAGAATTCCACATCCATCATTCTGAGGTGTATTTGGTGTTTACTACAACTAAGTACCATCAGCAACATTGCTACCTGTTCCACTACAAGTGATATACCAACTGGCTCACTAGTATGGCAACAAAGAAAGTAATAAAAGTGGCAGAATTCAACCAAAGCACCCCATGCCCCAAGAATGCTGGACAGGAGTGGCTCATCCTTCAAAAATGTCTGTGAGGTTTTTTCCACTCTAAACAAACAGTTTTGAGATGCTGGTATTCTTCACTAGCTGAATGCAGAAGCAGCCCTCTTAACAAGGGGGGAGTTCTCAGAAACCACACTTCCCCAGTTCCATTCAGAGTTATGACTGTTCTTTGCAGGAATGCAGGAAGGAGAAGAGCCAAATCCTGCTGGCTTCTCAAAGGTGAGCAGGAAGAACAGTGAGAAATTAAGGAATCCCTGCCAGAATACATAAAACCAAAGACCAGCATCTGTGCTTATTAGTGCCATATGTATTTATGTAGGCAACAACTTACATGCAGCCTCTTAAAGAGAAACTTGGACATTACACTGACATTTCAGAACACAGCATATACAGAACATAGCAGTGCTGTACTTACTGTCTTGTTCAGCTCCTTTTAAAAATGCCCCAATGGCTCCCAGGTAGCCTTCATGTCTCAGGAACAATGCCTGAACCTCTCCCTGCCACAATATGAAACATTGCAATTGGATGGTCCCTGATGGCTAGTAAGTACTTCTTTGTCACTAGTTTTACACTTAAATTTAATTAGAAAACAACTAGAAGATGGTAATATTAATTCCTGCTACATTCTAACACATTCAGTAACTTTAATGATGCTTCTGAAACACAAGCTTCAGGAGGAACTGTGTACATACATCATTCCACACTTACTGAACAGCTGGGGAGAAAAATACATGCAGAGGTGGTGTGTACCCTAACCCTGCACAACCACAGGAGCAGAGGGAAGCCAGAGCCTTCACTAGAAAGACCACTGCATCATGCCATGAATATTCAACTCCTCTTGCTTGAACAGGCTGGAAATTTAAGGTCACCTGGCCTCAAGGTGAGCATGTGCTGCCATGTGCCTTGCTAATTATCTTCATTTCATGACACTGCTGTTCAACACTCAACAACATACAGACACTCTGTGTATTATCCACAGGCAAGCACTTCCCCCTTCAAATCACTTAAATTGTTAATAAAATCCACAGATGCTGGGGACAATAAGAACACACTCTGTCTGTCTGGGTCCTTTAGCTTTCCTAGGAAAGGCTGGGTGAGACCCTGCCTTCTCTGCAGGGAAATCAGCTGCAGCAGCAGCTCTGAGAGCAGCTAACACTGAGGGAAGCTGTAGTGAGAGACCAGCTATAACTGGTGGGGAGATTTGGATTTCACTCACTGATTCAGCTATTCTTGCAAGAATCCAAAGCTGCAGTCTTGCAAAGCTTTTCTTGAAACCCAACAAAATTTCACAGAAAGGGACCAAAACGGTGCAATAAAGGGGGATGGGGTGGGAAAGCAGCAAACAGGAGTCTCTTGTCTGAAGGACTGAGATGAGGGGAAAAAACCAGTGCCACCTTATCCACAAAACTGCCCAAGTGCAGGAACTAATCTACCTGTAACAACCATTAAATGAGCTTTTGGACTTGACCTTTTTCTAGTGAAAAGTCTTCAGTCTTTTCCACAGCTTCAAAACCTGCAAAGAACTACAGTTGGGTTGTTTTTGGGGTTGTTTTAAACAACAAACAAGCAACAAGAAACCCCCAGGGATACTAACTGCTACCTATCTCAGCAGAACAATCCCACATTGCACAGCCTAGGGGGTGAAAAGAAACAGATGCAAGTCAGCAAGAGGAATTGAATAACAATGGTAGCTATCTCAGAAAATAGTGACAACTCATTACTTGGCAGCTACAAGACAGTCTGTCAATCAAAAAATAATAATAAAGAGAGAGAGGGAGAGAGAGAGGAAGAAGCCAGACAGAACTCCCAGGCAATTCATACTGATTTTACCCCTCCCACAACAGGTCTTTCTAGCCCTGCCTTACCTACCTAAACAGCTTCCCTCTAAGCTTATTTACTTATGTGCAAATTCAGTTATTAAAGTCTCCCAACAACCTCCAGGATAACTAAATATGTGATTGTGCTATTAGGAAAAAGATCTCTGTCTCCATTACCTTGGAAAAGAAGTTGATGCTGTAGGTTATTGTGCGCATGGTAACAGGGTGACCCCGAATGAAGAAGCCTCCAAAGTATATTTTATCTAAGTTATGGAGCTTGGCATAGAGGCAGGCAAGCTGGCCAATGTCATTGCTGATCATGTGTAGCAAGCTTTTAGCCATATCTTCTTTGGAAAACTCTTCAAGGAAAGAAATAATAAACCAAATTAAAACACAGCTGAAGTATGCTCGTGTGGACTGTACTTTCCTAACAGATACAGCTATACCTGTCCTTCCCTCCAGCACACAGCTGGAGAGAACAGAGGGACAAAAGGAATTGGACCAGTCTCTTTATGTGTGTAGAAGGAAGGTGTCCCCCTCACCAAAACTATTTTGTAAAAAAATATACTTCAGACAACAAGGAGTGTGTGTTGGCTGAAGATACAATGACAAGAACACTAAGCCTCTCCAAAGCATTGCTTGAAAGGCCAACAGCAAATGGCAAGAACTCCATTTCTTCTCTCTAGGTGATGGCTCATCCATCCATCCTGACCTGAGAAGCACTGCAAGCATTTTATGATAATGCTGCAAATAAAATTGCAAGTAACAGTAAATCACCACTACAGATCCTTTTCTGGATCAAGAAAGCCAGATCTATTTCCCACAGGAATGAATTAACCATTGGGGTAACTGGTCACCTGTTTTTGCTGTTTGCTGAGACATGCAATGCCAAACTGAAAATCCAAATGCCTGCTTGTAAGGCAGTGTTATATCGTATTTCTAATGGGTAAATTGTTATGCAGGCACAACACACAAAGGCAAGATCATGAAAAGGCCTCGTGGTTATTTTCCAGCTCTACTCATTAGATACATCAGGTTCCTAAGGATGGTGGCAATTCCTCTCTTCATTAGCTTCAGAAAACCCTTCCAAAACCCTTGGAACAGCTCAAGCAGTGCTCCAAGACCCCTCTCAGCCCAGCATGCCTGACACAGGGAAATGGATATGGCAAGATATGTTTATGCTGATGAAGCTGGCAACTCTTTTCCTATCCACTGAGGTAGTCAGAGGAAGTTGGCACCAGAAGCAAATCCACACTGACAGGCAAGATAAAGTCTGAACTGTACAGCAAATCTTGTGTAGAGCTTTCATATGCCAATACCTTTATCTGCTGTGGTTGACTTCCCGAAGCTGCTAGCTATCAGGTTTCCACTTAGCCCCAGGGTCTGGTAGGCGCCTCCATACACATCTTTCACCAGCATGTCTACATTAGTGTGCTGTCCCTTTGAAGCAAGTTGGAGCAATTCATCAAATTTCTGAGGATGAGAAGCAGAGTTACTCCAGCTTTCCATGACAGCCAGAGAACCTTGCCCATAAACCCAGAGTTCTGCAGCATCTGTACTGACTAAAACCCAGAGTTTTGTCTTGTCTTAGAATCAACCTTGCCTGCAAAAGATCCATCACTTCTTATTACAAGGACGTAATGGGACAGACTGATCTTGAATTTATCTCCTTTAAGGATGAAAAGCACAACCCTCCTCTTCAGTTATCTGCAAATAATTTCTTGAATTTCCCCTGCAGACTAGAGATGGTTCAGCACACAGAAAATAGGCAGAAGCCTCATGCATCTCTTATCTCATAATGAAGTCTGAAACTGATTAACTAAGAGCAAACAGAACTACTTCTGGATGCACAAGGAAAAAAAAAAGTTAAAATATCAAAAGACTGTCTGCCTTGTACTGCTGCACTAACATCCCTGATTAAATTGATACCCAATCTGCATTATCCTAATACTTCATTTATAAAGTCTGTTACCCCTAACTTCTTGTTCTACAAAAGCAGAGAGGTTCAACAGCAGACATTGTTATGTTCTAATATTGCTTTTTTAAAAGCATCAATCAAAGTACTGCAAGCACAGGCCTTCCCTTTGACATTTTCTTCCTTGGTGCATGTGTAACTCTAGCTTTTTCTACACTGCTGACATTTAGGGACACCTATTTAAGCCACATACATCTCTGAGACAGGAAAAAACATCATGATTTAAGAGCTGAGTTAGGCAGAGCTGTACTAAATCAGGCCTTATTCTGGCAGATCGTCAACGTGGGATTTAAGTGACAAACCCCTGAAACTGAAATGTGGAACAAAGAGTTAGAATTCCTCCCCTCTCCTCCCAGGCATTTCACAATAATTGGGCTCTCTCTGCTTGGCTTCTACAGATAAAATTCCATGAACTAGGCAGACATTTCGTGTTGAAAAAGGGTACAGAAAATGCACAGGCCACTTTGAGGGAGCTATCCTCTGCATCACAGGCATTCTTCGTCCTTGCTTGACAAACTCCTTGACTCCCCAGCAGGATTACTATTCTGCCACTGATTAGCATCTTATCATTTTTGTCCCTATATCCTAGCAGTATCTTTTTGCATTTAAAGCCTCTTTTTATGCATCAGAAGTGTCAAAAATACAAACACAGACCAAGGATTTAACTCTGTTATCAGCAGTCTAGGAGCACATTTTGGCATTCCAACTTTTCAAGCTTCCTCTTGGCATCTCCTTTCAGCCCACACCCCTTAAAACTGACACTTCAATACCTTTGTTTTTGTGAGCAATGCTCCAAGACCCCAGAAGGTTCCACCTCCAATTGAGCTCCCTCCAATCCATTCAAATTTGTCTTCTGTTTCTACCTGTCAATAAAACAAGGCAGATTTGTCTAGAAATATAGATACTATAAACACACAGTTAGACATGAGAGTGTGGGGTTTTTTTGAACAGTGGAATTCATGTAGGCAGACTATTTAACTGTGTAATTATCAGGTGAGAAGTCCTCCAGAGGTACATGTTCCACATCCTTCTACCACAAGCAGGTTCTGAAATATCTATTTAATTATTAATCAATAACCCTAACCACAGACATTAGTGTTGATCCCCATAACAGCATGCAAACACAAACATTAAAAAAATCACTCTGATCTGACAGCCTTTCTCCTCATCAGTTAACATAAATGCTCTGTACATCAAATTAAATGTGATTAAAAATAAATATTGCAGTGAATGGGAAAAACAGTCATAATTGCATGTAAGTGGAAATGTAAGAAAAAAAAAATCATTGTTTTCTTTCTAAACTTTTTATTACCCAAGGAGAAACAACTACACATCTAAAAACAGTCAGATGTTTCAGAACATCCTTATCAAATTCCACAATAAAGCATTTTAGCAACCACTCACCTTCACTATAGAAACCCCAGAGCCAATATTCACCAGTAAGTAAGGGAAAATGTTTGGGTGGTTGGTCTGAAATCGGAATTCTGTATCTGAATCTTTCTGGTAGGCAAACACCTCATGGGGTATGTTCCTTAGCACGAAGTTGCATCCTTTAATTAGGCAAGTCATTACATCTTCTTTATCTACTCTGAGGGGGAGGGGGAGAAAAAAAAAAGCCTTATATAAATTTCACAGTCCTATTGATAAGCAAGTATGCTCTTAGAACAGCAGCCTTTAAAGACTTTATAAACAGAAGATAGTAACCCACACCACATGGCCAAAGTCCAGATCTCTTAAAACATGAAACCTACAGCTGCATATGTTCTGGTACCATGCCAGAACACACAGTCTGAAGTTAGGACTGTAGTTGCACAGTAACTTTAATCTTATATTGATCATGCTGAAATTAAAAATACTCCTGCTTGCCCATTTGCTTGTTTACACTGCCTCTTCAGTGCCCTGGTGCTAGCACAAGTGTGTGTGCACCCCAGGAATAAAGCAGGGCAGGAAGCCTCCCAGGAAATTAACCTGACAAGACAATTTCCGGACAGGGGAGAATTTTCTATTGCTCTTCCTCTTCCTTCTCAATAAAGGCAAAAAGCTGCGCCCCCCCCAACATTTCAGCACTTGTGTATGACAGATTAAAGTGGCTGCAAGGAGCCTACCACTGAGAGTAGCAAACCCAGCAAAGACAGACTTCTCACAGGAATAACAGGATTCCCAGCAGTGCATATCCTGAGTATGGGGTCTGGGAACGTGACACATCACTGAGATGATGTAGTTAAGTCAGCTAAGGCTTGCTGATTTCTGTACACTTCTGTATCTTATCTACTGATATTGGCTTCTGGTAAACTTCTTCAAGGAAATATGCTGAGTTCCTTACAGGAAACATCATCTAAGGCACAAGTAAGTGTCCAAATTAATACAGAATGCTTGATGTTTGTCAGGAAGGAGGTGCTGCTTTTCTGGGCCTGTGGACCAATTAAGGACATCTTAACCAAATTAAAAACAAAGACACAAAACCCAGGTGCACCACATGAGAAAAGGGGGGAACTCCCTCCTTGTAGTGATTCACTGGTACTTAGTAACAGCCAATAAGGTACTGGTGTAGGCTGGTTTGGGAAAAAAGTTAACAGAATTCTACCTATCAGAAGCAGAAAGTAATTTGGAAAAGGAGTATAAAAGGAGGAGAACACAGCCCTGCAGAGGTTGGGAGTGTGCTGTATGGGACTGGTGCTGGAGGTCTCCCCAGTAACATGAGGTAATGTTTTTATACTGAGTTAAATGAATGCTGTTATACTTACAGGAACTTCTTAGCACATGGTGTTTGATAAGGGTGTTTGAATGGTGAATTTATGAGGTTGTAAATACTTGAGTCTGCCCTTTGGTTTCCTCCAAGCCTATGCTGCTGTATCAAGCCTAGGTAGTAGCTGTATAGTAAGTTACTGTATCATGTTAATTCTGAACATGCACAGAAAAAAGTTAGAAGCTTTTAGACCTCTAACCTGAGAGCCTATGCAGCTATAGGGGTGGGGTACATCTAGGAGAAAGAATTAAGTGTTTGTCAGCAATGTTTTGGTGTGTGAAGTCATAATGTGGATTGTTAAACTTTAAGTAGTGACACTGATGTGGTTAAACACCTCTTCATCACAGTAACTGATCAAAGAATCTCCATTGAAATGCTTGTTAGCAATTAATTTACTGTTGCTTACTACTTTAAAGTATTACTCTGTTTTATGTAACATTGTAGGTCTTGTGTATTTGGGTCTCTACTCCAATAGGAGTTCAACAACATGTCCAAAGCATGCCATGGCTAGCTAGGATATCACTGAAATGCTGCTAGTTGAGAGGTGAAAAGTAAAACCTAGTATCACAATTGTGACAGGCTAATTTGACTTAAAATGGAGAAGGTGCATGTTAGACCCATTATAGAAAAAAGGTATGATAAAACCTTGCTGTCTTTCCTGACCCCTGGGTTCCGGTCTGTTTGCTCTGTTCCTGCACCTCTCCTGTGCCAGTGTGTGATATGGTTATCTTTGTGCAGCTTATGTTCACTAACAAGTCAACTCAGGCTGGTCTGACCAAGATGCATATGTTCTACTGCTTCACTCTTATGGTGTGGGTGGCTTTTTGAGGGCAGGTAGGCAAAGGAGAAAGTTAGCCTACTAAAAATCTCCTCAAAGAAAAAATACATTCCTGTTAATAAGTTTAAACAGTTACACTTACTTCAACCCCAGCTTCTTCTCAATAAGGTCCTTGAACTTATAGGCACCACCACCTGTAGCTTTGATGACTTTTGTCTCTGTATTGACAAGATGGTCTTTGATGAAATCTAGGCAGGTTTCAATGTAAGTGTTTTCAAATTTAATGAAGTGCAGTCGAGCTGTAATTTCCTCCTGAACTGATATTTCATACAGAGGTTCATTTTCTATATCCTTTAGAACAGAAGGGAGAAGAGTTAGCTGTAGATGATTCAAAAGCAAGTCTATATGCTAAACTACTGAACATCAATACTTGGTGCTTCCTTCACCCTGAAACTGCTACTGCTATTAAAAACATTCTGTCCCAAGTTCATAATATAGGTTCAACAGACAGACCTTAGTTCTTAAGCTGAGACTATCATCAGTGCTCCTGTGCACTAGATCTGAATCAAGTATCTCTGCATGAGAAGTTATGTTTATGTGGGACTATGGGGTTTCTTACAGAGGTACTGTACTTACCTGCCTGGAAAATAACTCTTTCAAAACCTGGCAATACAAGCCTTTCCAAGAAGGCAAGGAGTGTGTAATTGAGTTTGTTTGTGCTGCACAACTCTGAAGCCCTATTCTCTCAGTAAAGAGAACATGTATGACTTATCACTGCATGAATTTAGATCTAGAGCTATTCTAAGCTTGCAAAGCAAAAGTAATTGCCAGACCCATGGCAATGTCCCCTGGGATATAGCAAAGGCTTTACTAGGGATGCCTCTAAGTGTCAGTACATGCTAGAATGTGTTTAAAATAAATGTTTCAGTTGTGACAGCTTAATTCAGAGTAACAGTCAGCACAGAAGGTCATATTTAAACTGTAAGAAAGTTCTAGCTAAAGTTTTATACAGAACAAGTTACTAGATGGGTTTCAGATTTAAATATTTATTCAGAGAAGCCAGTCCAGTACTTCACTCCTATGAGTCAATCACATGCAACTGATTAATGACACAATTCTCACCTTTCCAGAATGATCAAAGGATCTCACTCTTGCTACTTTGTGCTGCACAGTTGAATAATAAGCCAACTTGGTTAATGAACCACCTGTTAATAGAAAGATGACAAGTTATGATTAATGCCCAGCCTTAGAGCAAACAATGTAACTTATGTCTAGATAAAACATATGTAAGAGATCTTGAGTTTTAAAATCTCCTTGGCCAAAGAACCCTTGTCTGGAAATTGACTGGCATGGTTGACTCCAAATGCACCACTTGTAGGATAGCTCTGCAAGTTGAGCTTATCCCAGCTGATGTGTGGATGACTAAAGGTGAGCAGAAGTTAACTGATGCATTGCTAATTTATCTGGCTTGAAAACTCTGTATAGAAACATCTAAATCTCCTGCTTATAAGAAGATTTTATAAGCAGGTTTGCCAGAATTGAGCAGTGTATGCCATATGCAAAAATCAAAGTATTTAATCAAAAACACTTCAGTAAATGTTCTTAACCTGCTTCCAAGGACAAGGTACAGGTTCACAGCTGGTTAGATGACTATGTACTGAATAAATATTTGGCAAGACTATTCTTACCTTTGGAGTAAAGAATACTTAGAATAATGTTCCTCAAGCATACTAGTTAGTGGCACTACCAACATGGAAGTCTCAGCAGGCCAGCCTCATCACCCTCTTTAGGCCTTGAGTCAGCTTACATCAAGACACTAAAACTTCCAGCTGATTTTGAAACAGAACCTAACCACTTGCCTTATCTGAGCTGTCTCTGCATCTGACCTGCAAAAGTGAATTTATTAACTCAGACTGAGTAACTTCATTGAGTTTTTTCCTTAGGACAAAACAGTACCTCCTGGTGCTTCAAATACCTCTGGTATCTTAATCAAGTAGACACTTGAGCCTGAAAGCAGGAAGCTGTCAAACCCTGCTTATTTTTGTTAAAAGGCCTCTTCAACCACTTCTGAGCATTAGCATCCGATTACAGTACCTGTTTGCTTCATAAACCTCTAAGCTGCTTTGCCTGTTGGAGGAAAAGCCTTAACTTTAACTGCACAGAAAGGACCCTGGGCTGCAGTCCATGGCCACCTGTATCTGTGGTCAATCCCAACTAAGCATCCATGCTCTCAGAACAGGAGCACCAGGCAGTCAGTATCCCTCAGTGCTACAGGCCTAACGTAGAGTTGAACCAAGCCTGCACATACTACTTGTCTCTTGCTGGAGGGGCTAGCATGCCCAATCTCTGGCAAGCTTCCCATGGGTATCACAGGACATGCTGTGTATGAGACAGTAATTATGACCAACGACTGGGTTAAAATTAAAATCAAACTAGTAAATAAACCTGGCAATGTCAAATATAACATAATGGCTAAATCCAGGGGCTCTGTGCTCTGCCTTAGGAGCAAGTGCAATAAATGCAGCATGGGCAAGTGAAATAATCAGCTAATGCTTACAGCTTTGCTTTTTTAACACTATGTTCAGCTCTTCTATAGCACTCAAATAAGAAAAATGTTGCAACCTGCAGGAGAGGAGTAGGCAGCTTTCTCCAGTAAAACTCAAGTGAGGTCAACTTGGAGTGATCGCTAACAGACACTTATAGTAACAAAAGCAATAAAGCTTTCCTGACCTCAGATCTTATTTCAGTGTGCCAGCCAGTGCTTTAAAGCTTCTTGTAAACAAAATCCAAACTCTGTTCTGCTAGCTTGCTGCTTGAAGGTGAGCTTTCCCTTAGCATTAAAAAGGTCCCACAAAACCCCAAACCCCTAAAGCTTTACGTATTTTGCCCTTCCTATCCCAGTTTTTAAAGCCCTAAATCCATCCAGAACACCAGCTGAGACATGTAACCAGGCTTTATTACTAATCCCACAACTAATTCCACTCTGACCCGCAGAAAGGACCAATTCCAACTGTTATTTTAACAGGCATGAAAGAAGTAGCTTCTGAAGAGGTTAAGCAGGCATGTGAAATGACAAGATGATATACTGTAGTGCATATATTCTTCCCATTACACAGAAAGCCTACACTCCCCCACAGCAGCATTAACCAGAGGACTAATGGAGGTTTGCATCGGTACTGCAGGACGCTGTGGCTGGAGAATGCTTTCCTTCTGGCTCCCCTAGCAAATAGTTCCACTGAGATAGTAACTGCAAAGCAAAAGGTATGAACTGGCGCTTTTGGTTTCGCAGATCTCCACAGAATGACTGTGAATGACGCGTGTGGAACTGTTGTTAACAGGCTGAGCCCAGCTGGGGCCCTGCGTGGCCCCCAGCCCAGCGCCCTCCCCTGCCGTGCTGCTCAGGTGTCACCCTGTGTGCCGCTCGCTGTCCTTGGTGCAGGCTGCTGTAGGTCCAGGCGTGCGATGCGCTCAGGATGTGGGGTGTTTCTGGGGGTGACTGAGGGAGCAGGAGCCGTGAGCTGCTGCTACAGGGCCCCAGCCCGTGCCCGACCCGCTCGTCCCGGCAGCCGCGCTGCTCTGCCAGGGCAGGTGCCGCAGCCCCTCTCCCTTTCCTCAAGGCCCCTTCTGAGCGCACGCAGCTCCGGCTCGGGGCGGTGGGGGCCGCAGCGCTGCTCCCCGCTCGGGCCTAGGGCAGCCGGTGCATCGTCCTCTCCCCCGAGGCCGCTGCGCAGCCCCGGGGTGGCCGGGCCGCCGCGCCCGCCGCCTGTGACAGGGGCTCGGCTCCCCTCCGGGCGGCCGCCCCAGGCCCCGGGGCTGCCTCGCCCCCCTTGGCCGCCAAGGACAGCCCCAGGCTGTCTCTAACCCGGTTCCCTCCGCGGCCCGTTAGCAGCCGCGGACGGCACGCTGGGGCTTGTAGTGCCGTTCGCCGTCTGCTCCTCGCCCCCGCCGGGCGGACGGACTCCCGGTCCCGCCGTGCCCCACTCCGACCCCCGGCCGCGGCGCCTGCCGGGAGCTGTAGTGTGGAGCCCGCTGGCCGCGCCGGCCCGGCCGCCTCAAGGGACTACGCCTCCCAGCATGCCCCGCGCGGCCTGCCCGGCCCCCGCCAGTCCCCTCAGCGGGCAGCAGCCGCCGCCCGTTCCCTGCCCGCCGCCCGTTCCCCGCCGGCCCCTCTCCTTTCCCGCCCGGTTACCGATGTCAATGGCGAAGCGCTTGGCGTTCTCCAGGTTGCGGAAGATTTCGTCGGGCGGGAGGGTGATGCTCTTGTCCAAACTGCCGTGACCGCCGCTACCTCGCCCGCCCCGCTCCGCCATTTTGAACGCGCCCCACTCCCCGCCCGCCCCTCATCGGCATGCAAATGTATGCGCATACATCTGCGTGAGAACGAGGCCGGCGCATAGATTATGCGAATGAGGCGGGAGCTGGCGGCGGCACGCGCCGGCGGGCAGCGCGCGGCCCCGAGAGCGGGAGGCGTGGCGGCAGCGCGAGCCGCGATGGCGGGCTTCAGGGACGGGGCGGAGCCAAGGGCCCGGCCGGGCTGCCTCAGGCGCGGGCCGGGGAGCATCCCCTGGCAGCCCTCCTCCGGCCTGGGGCTCCAAGGGGGGGCTGCCCCCGGGGATGGAGCGTGCAAGGCCCCGGCCGTCGCTGTCTATTAACGGGAAGTGTTCTCGGTGTTTGGGCGTCGGGCATGAGTTTCCCCAGCCCACCCGCGCCGTGACCTGTCCGGACCGGTCTCGGCTCCCAGATCCCTGGAGGCAGCCGGCTGTCCCGCCCAGGGACCCGCGGGCGGCTCTTCCCAGCCGGGAGGCAACTGAACACCAGTTCCCTGCTGGAATCCTCCTCGCCTCCTTTGACCCCGGGATCACAGGTAAACCGGCTGTGCCGGCTGCTCAAGAAAGAATAGCTCTCCTCATTCGTTAACTAGATGTTTTTATTTATTTATGTACCGTTAAAAGTTTCTCTTGGCTTCTGGAGTTGCCTGGCACAGGTTATACACAGGGTGCGGCTCGCACGTTACACAGCGTAGCATCCTCCAAGGAGGGCAGTGAATTTACAGCTCCCCGGGGTGGTGGGGATACCAAAGCGCAAACACAGTTTGTACACCTGCCTTTCATGAAAGACTTCTTTAAATATTTCTCCCCAAATCGACACCACAGCCGTAACTTTCTCTCCTATGAGGATAAAAACACAAGCTTTTGCCTTTATAAAAGGCGCACGTATCCTGAACCTCACAAACAGCACCCTGAGTTTGTGAGCAAGACATCCTGAGGAATTTCCTCTACGTAGTTTTGAGTTATGGTTTAACCATTTTCAGAGCATGTTCAGTACAGTCTACAAATATTACAGACCCTGTTACGGCACCCCTAGGAAAGCTGGGATTTCAAATGTGTCCAGTTAGACCATCTGCTCTGCTTGAGACCCCCAGCTGCAGCCAGGCGGTGTGGGTGTGTATGGCCCAGGACACTTGGGAGTCTCAAGCAGGACAGGCTGGAGGAGAGGGCTCCTCCTGAACAGACACCTTTGAAAACACCAGCCTGAGCTTCATGGCAGCCTCTGCCGTCTCAACTGACGTACACATACAACCTCACTAAGGTTAAGAACAGTCGGTGCTCTGCCCTGAACAGCTCGTCTCAGCCCTCCTAGCAGGAGGATTACATCTCGCATTCTTTTAGAATAACTCTCTCTCCACGTGGTGGGATTGCTTCAGTCCTTCTGGAAGAAGGGACGCAGACATCCGAGCATAGTAATGCTCTGCAAAAGGAAAGCATTCTTCCCTACTCGTGAGAGGAGTGGGGGGCACTTGCATGGCAAGTCACAATCTCCTCTGGAATCGAGCAAAGGTCCGGGAAACACGTAAGCGCGCTCTTGGCCTACCAAGGCCTCCAGAGGCTGCAGGAGGGCTTCAGCGCCGCTTGTTTTGCCTGGGGCTGGTGGGTGGAGGTGGGTGCAGATGAAGAACTGGAGTCTTTAGGGGCTGTCTGTGTCCTTTGGAAGTGGCAGATCAGCTTCATCTGTGTCTCTGTGTTTGCTGAGTGGAGGGACAGGAACTGCAGAGCTTCTTTGAGGCACCAGGCATAGCCTTCACAGTAATCCCGCTGCAGGCTTTTGGCAGACACTGCAAAAGCTGAAAGGGCAGAAGAGGAGTGTTACACGGGGAGACTCAGGCTGGGGGGTTGCCCCCGAGTAAGGGCAGCAAGCGTGGTGGGGGCATGCGCTCACCTCGGCTGTATTTCAGGTAGCTGACTGTCATCTCCAGGATATCGGCTTTTTCCAGCTTGGAATTGGGTTGGTGTTTCTGAAACTCCTTCTCCAGGAGCAGTTTCAGCTGCTCAATGCTGCTGTTAATCCGGTCGCGGCGCAGCTTCTCTACGATGGGTTTTCTAAGCTGTAACACAAAATGGGAAGAGGACAGTTAGCAGCAAGTCTTTCCCCTTCTCGTCCCGAACTTGCAGCCAAAGCAGCTTGGCCCTTCTCAGCTCTGCCCTCGCGGTCACAGTGACAGCAGATACTTACTCTGTTCTTCTCTTTGGGCGTTAGGATTTCCAGGGAGAGAGCACTGGGTGCCATTATCCCAAGCGCTGGTGTCAGCTCGGAGCTTGCTGGTTTGTGGCTGGAGAAGGGAGCTGGGAGTCCCACTATTTATACCCAGCGGCTGCATAGAAATGTATGGGTCCTGAGCGACTTTGAGTTTCCCACAGTCAATAGCCAATCCATGCGTGCCCCGGGACAATAGAGAAAGCATCTATTACAGCATGGCAAATTGACTGTGAATTGCCTGGGGATAATACCCAGCTCCCAGAGGAGCAGGTGGACTGGGGAGCGTGTGACACAATAGGGCTTGGCATTACGGCGCTGGGGTAGGAACGTGGGAAAGCGTTTGCCCGTCATTATAATCAAACTTCTGCCTGATGTTGGGAATGTCAACATCTCAATGTGCTGCCTTTTCCCAGGCTGCAGTGAAATTAAGCACAGAAGACTGGTCCCAGGAAGAGATAATGCTCTGTGCCCACGACCAAAAGAGAGGTTGAAAAGGAAAAGATGCAGAATTAGAGGGACTAAACCCTTTCATTGACATTAAACCGTGCTTAGATGAATACAGTACTAGATAATTTTGGGGCAACGAAAGGCTAAAATGGAGGGAAGGACCTTTAAAACAATTTGCACTGAGCAGTTGCCTTGAAATGTTTCCCTCTCTGTTGTTTAAATACTTGAGGTCCCTCTGTAAGTTATATTCATAGCTCTTCCTTGGTTTTGTTTGGGTAATCTGGGCTTTCCTATGGCGGCCTGTGACATGTAATGATTACGATTCCTTTCCCAAACATGTCCTACCTAATTTCATGCCACTTTGCAAATACCTCCCTGGTCCTTTGGTCCCGAGTTGCCACGTAAAGCACCCAAACGAATTTTCCCTTTAGAGACAACTGATGCAGTGCACAGTCAGAGCTTGTCCATTACTCTGCTTGCATCATCCTGCTTGCAGAATGTAAACGCAGGCGCTATGCTGTCCTGTGACAGCTCAATCTGGGGTTTTCTCAGCTTATGTGCCACGTGTGTTGCTGTGAACACAGGTAACGAAGGGGAAAGGGCCAGAGAGAATCCCAGATTAAAGCTGCCTTTTCCAGATATTTTTTTCAGGCTATTCAGGTTTACTTCCACCCCCAGCACAATCCGGTACAAAGCTAGGCACGCTGAAGATCTGTCAGTCAGACAAGTGAGGCCTCATGCTGACACATTCCTGGTTGTGTTTATGGCCTGGCTGCCTCAGATGCAGTATGTGCAGCTCTGCAGGTTTAAGGGGAGTTGTGCAAGGGTGTAATTATTTTTTTTTCTTCATGCATTTTCAATGGTCAGAGGCTGGAACAGGGAATAAGCCCAGATGGTTGCCAATAGGTTTGGATGTTAACTTTTGAATACCTGTTCCTTACTACAGAAATACTTGTGCAAACCTTATCTATTTCCTGTGATGGCCTCACAAAACCAGCAAGGAAACCTGACATTCCACTGCTGGCCACTTTCACCTGCCCTCAGCATCCCTTGGAATAAACCAGGGTCAAACCCTGTGTCTGTGGGTACACCACTAGCAATGCCTTCCAGCACAGGCAGGGTTGTTGCATAGAAGAATGTGATCCACCAAGGATGATCCTGTAACTAGTTACTAACCTGAAGCTTACAAAGCCCCTTGAACTTCCTGGCTTCTCCCGGCAGTGATTTCCATAGGTCAGCTGCTCTCTCCTCCTCCCTTTCCAGCCCAAAGCCATTTTACATTTAGATGGGTCGCTCAGGGTGTAACAATTTTAATTGTTGATGGTTGTCCAAACCCTGTAACTGAACAGGGAGAATGAGTCCTATTCAGAGTGAGTTCCCTGGATTATTTTGTCAGCCTGTCATCGGCAGTTGCCTGCAGCCAGCGTGGTTCTTGTGCCGTTGCCGGAGCCTGAAGTCGAGCACGGGGCTTTGTGCATCTCGGGGGTCACGTGAGGTGGAGTGGGCAGCAGGTCCTGCCACACACCGTATGGGAAGGGTTGTGTCTGCAGTGGGCACGGTGAGGTGGGAGAGATGCTTTGACCCAATTTTCAGTTCTGGAAAGATGAAATGAGTGGTCTTAAAACGCTGCCATCCTCTCCTCAGCACAATGCCCTGGACTCCGAGGGGCTAAACCAACTCCCACTTGATTAAAGCATTATCCCTTCCTTTAAGTGCTGGGCAGATGGTGCAGCAGGCGTTGGCTTTCTTCTCGGGACCCACAGAGGCACACTTCTTTTGTTGGCAGTTTAACACTGTGAATGGGGCAATGTGGGAAATCCTCCGAGCTGCGGACTCGCCATCTGACGTGAATGGTGAACCAGGCACACTGCTTGCAGCGCCGCACAAAACAACAGCCCCCTGCGCTCACAAGCTCCCAGCTTCTCTCCCCCCTCTCTCTGTCAGTTGAAAAGGTAACAAATCTTCCTTGCCCACCTTGCTGGCTTCCCCTGCCCTCTGCAAGCTGCTGATGGATACCAGAAACAAGTATCTCTTCCCCCATGCTTTGATTATTAAGGCCTGAAAACTTAACGGCAAGCCTGTTTCCCAACTGATGCTTCAGAACAGTAAATTGTCTTGACTAAAGCTGTCCCTGCAATATGTTCACTGAGGAACTGCCTATGTGCTTTCTGCAGGGATTTCAGTAAGGAAACAAACAAAAATAAATAAATCCTGGGCTGTCAGCAGTCCAGTTGTTCATTCTTAAAAGCCTGTAACTAGTTTGCTCTGTTTTGGCTCTCGTTAAATTCAGCTGTTAGCACAGCAGTCTGTCCCACTGAAACATGCCTGCGGTTCAAATCCTGGTCCCTGTCCTTCATATCTGTGGGAGGAGTTTGTGTCTCTGTCACTGCGGAGCCAGGATGAAAGATGGATTGTCTGAGGCTCTGAAGCAGGGGTTTCCCTGCTTGAGGAATGGAGAGTTGAAAGAAACAAATCCCCAGAATTGTCAAACGTGTGGAGCTAAGTGATGTGACACAATAATTGCATTCTTTGGAGGATGGTGTGAAATCTGGACCCCCTCTTGAGAGATGACAGCTATGCTGTGGACAGAGAGGCTCGCTTTCTTAGTGGTCTTGCTCCTCTGTAAATCACATCGCTGTCATGAGTTGCATTGTGAAGGTGGAGTCTTCAAAATGGGGAGATGTCTCTGCTCTCACCTGGGGTAGATATGGACGAGCGTAAGGGGAAAGAGAAATCTGCAAACAACTGTCTGTTGTCCTAGCTTTTCCTAAGAGCCATTGTGGTAATTGTCTCCTGCTGTAGATGCTCACCACTTGACCCAGAGCTATGGTGTGCAACCTGTGAGCTGTAGATTGCTTTGAGCTGAGGAACATCCATGGAGGACGCAGGAAAGGTGACCAACCATCCCTGAGATATCAGTGGGAGGCTTGTGGTCACTACAGTCCCTGAATTGGAACGGCCAGAGGACCACTAGCCTAGGGAAGTGGTACTGGGCTACAGGGCTTTCTGTGGCTGGCTTGGAGCAGTGGTTTCAACCCCACTGCAGGCTTACTACACACTCTGTTCTTAAAGAAGATGTGACTACTTGTAGTGCCTATCAGCAGCTTTCTTAGCCCACCTGATGCTTGGCTTGCTGTGGAGGGGACCCCAGTGTACTGTGATGTAGCAACAGGTCTGGAGGAAGGTGGGTTGTCAGCATGTGCAAAACCAGAATTGCATTTGTCTGTTTGGCAGCACTAGAAAGCAGTGATCCTGGAAGTCTGGAGCTGTACTTAGAGCATACAACCTGGTTGCTTAGAGCTTTCCTTTCTACATCACTGTTAGAGCATTTTTATTTCAGTCCATTTCCTACATTCCTGTCTCACAAATGCTATTGATGGTATTTTTAAAGAAATAATTACGATGATTTTTTTCTTTCCTGTGCCTTCCTTAAATGGTTTAAAATCTTTCTGACAACTCCTCTCAAGACACCTATTTAGTGTCAAAGAGCATAACGTTCCCAAGTTCTAAAAGGGCTCTGGCATAATACTGATCGATCAATGTGCTCCTTGGGAAAATAGCTCTCCAGATGGTCTATCGGGACAGGAATTGCTGGTCATCACAATGCAGAGCCAAACAGCGTCACTAATGTGGGCTGTTGTGAGGCACGCTTCCTTTGTGGTCCCTTTGAATGTCATAAATAGGGACGAAAGTGTGGGAAACTCTGAGAAACCCAGGCCCACACTCTGAGGTTAATAGGGGCTTTGTCAGGAGAGTATTCCTGGGCTGTGGGATCAGCATAATAAACAACATCTTCCCTAAGGGTGGGAATGTGTTGGAGCAGAGGAGAGTCACCCCAGGGGACAGCGGAGCAGTAAGAAGCTTTGGGTTCAATTATTATAAGTGATAATAATTAATAAATTGTAAACATAACCTTTGCTGTGCTAAGGGGGGTGAAACTGGGGCTCTGGCTTTTAACTCTCAAGTAATTGGTAAATTAAAACCCAGAGGGGGCAAGTCTTTGGCTGGTGAAAAGCAGGAGTAGTGTGCTTGTACCAGCCATGGATCTGACTCCTGGGACAAATTGGGGCTTTCTGGTGGGAGTTGGTTTCTTCCCCTTGCCCAGAAAGGAGACGCTTAACTGCTTCTCTCCCGTGCTCCCCTCTGCAGACAGTGGGTGTGAATCTGCTGTGTGCTAACAGCCAAGCACCCCGACCCCCCGCCTCAGTGTAAAGGAGACTGCGACCCTGTGCTGTGAATGGCAGTAGCTGTCACTCTCCAGGTTGGTGCCAATCATGGAGGCAGGAGCTCTGGGCTGATAAGCCTCACCAAGGTCTCATACAACTTTCGCACAGTTGTCATTTCTGCAGCCTGTTCCTAGAACTGTTTCTAGCCCAGTAGCCCGCGACTGGACTGGGTTCAAATCCAGCTGTCTGCGGTCTGTACAGCTCTTCTTTGCTTTCCTTGTTTCTGTTGTCAGTTTTAAACAAACTGCATCAGTGCTGCCAACCGTGACAGTCACAGCCTGGCTTACTTGGGTGGTGACTCAGCTGCAGGAGATGCTACAAGAAGGACATGGAGGTCCTGGAATGTGTCCAGAGAAGGGCAAGCAGGCTGGGGAAGGGGCTGGAGGGCAAATCCTCTGAGGAGCAGCTGAGGGAGCTGGGGGTGTTCAGCCTGGAGGAGGCTGATTGGAGTCCTTCTCCCCACCTCCCTGCCCTGCCAGGAGGGTGCAGAGAGGTGGGCGAGGGTCTCTTCAGCCAGGGGACAGGAGATGGGACAAGGGGCAATGGGCTCAAGCTGTGCCAGGGCAGGGGCAGCTCAGATGTGAGGGAAGAGTTCTTCCCTGAAAGAGTTGTGGGGCTGTGGAACAGCCTGCCCAGGGAGGGGGCTGAGTCACCGCCCCTGGGTGTGTTTAAAATAAGGGCAGATGAGGTACTTGATACGGTTTAGCACAGGACAGGAATGGCTGGATTTGATGATCTTAAAGGTCTTTTCCAACCCAGTGATTCTGTGATACACATTCATATAATAAATGGCAGGAGTGACTCTCCTCATCCCTTTGCAGTCAGATTGCAGTGTGCTGTGGGGCACATTGCATTTTGGCTGAGCCTGACCCCCCCAGACTTCCTACCTACAAACTGCCCGAGTTAGGCTTGGGTTTAAAAATGCATAGGCATGGATGAATTTTGCTGGGGTTCGGAAGCTCGTGCTGCTTGACAAAGGCAAGTTGAGCACTGCAAGGTGAAGTGTCTCTTTCAAGATCACTAAGCAACCACAAAATACAAAAATATCTCTTCTGAGTGATGTAGTTGTTCATTAGGAAGAACAAAGCTGCCTGCAGCATTGGTTATCAGCCCTGAGGAGCTGCAGAATGGTACCAAACCCCAGCTTTACTGCATTGGCAGGCAGGTGAATAACACTCAGCCAGCTCATGTATTCAGGGTAAAATAATAACCAAAATGATCCCTGCAGCCATGCTGAAGTGCAGCAATATGTTCCTGACCTGGCTAGCTGGCTTCTTCACCCTTCTTATGGGTATAACTAAGGCTTTCATCACAAATCACAGACTGGCCAGGTAGAGGTGGCAGTGTTTGAATGCAGTTTGACCCCATCAGCGTAGCAGATCTGAGTTTACTTAGACCTTAACTAAGCAGACATTTGACAAGATCAGCTATTCAGGTTTCCTTTTGTTCAAGGAAAAAAGCATATGCTAGAAACAAAGGTTTTCAAGGGCAGTTCTCCCAGGGAATCTAAGGAGACCCCATTGCAGGTAATTTCAAAGGGGAGGGCAAGATCCCCAAGCCAAGTAAGGTGCCAGACTCTCTGGAAATTATTAGGAGTTTTGCATGTTGCCACCTCCTAAATGGACATAAATGGTAAGGTTGGTGGGTAAATTAATGAGGAGTAGGAAGGAATAAATTCACTGTGAAATGAGTGATTGCTGAGGCTGAACAGGTTGCTGTTAAGTACCTGGGTGTACAGCTCTCAGTCTCTTGCTTCAATTTCACCTCCATTTCAGGATTGATAACTTCTGGAGAAGTTGCTGCTTTGCAGAATCTGAAATCCTGCTCTGCCAAATGAATTTCACAAATCTAAGCTGGGATCAAGGGCTGGAAATGTGACCCTTCCCCATAGCTTCCCCACTGCAAGAGGAATCTACACACAACACAGTCCAGGAATAGGACCCACTCCAATCACTTCAAACCAAAGGCTTAATGACCAAAACCCTTTTTATTGTATTGTACAGTGAAGACACCAAAGTTGAACATCACACAGGATGAATACATCACAACTTTATAAAAGCTTTTTAAGCTCTTTAGCATGTTTGGCGAATTATTATAAAGTACTTATTGCCCCCCTTCCTCTCCCCCTTCCTTAAGGTATATCACAGGCATTTCCTTTACAAAAGGCATCAATTATCCCTCAACCCAGAGCAGCACAAACTGACTTGATGAGAATTTTTCCCACTGGTATCCCTTACCAGTACAACTTGCTCTAAGAAGGTGTATTGAGAATAACACAGGAACTTCAGAAGAATCAGCATTTCTTAACAGTGACTTTCTCTAAATGCAGAGGCTCAGAATTCTCTTTATTATACAAAATACACTCATCAAAGTGCTCCTTCTTTAGGAAGGTCGATATGGTATATAGAGACAATGGAGCACTTGAACCTGTGACCCAGGGAGTTAGTAGGAAGATTTCCACTGGACAGCCACAGGCTCACCAGCCTTGCCAGGCAAAAGTGTGATGGGAACTGAAAAGCGTTTGGCTCTCTTAATCACTGCAGAACTGGGTCCTCTCTTTGGCTGGGAGCCACCATAAAAGCAGCAAATTTGCTGCAAGATACACAGGCAATCCTTCACTATGAAGGGAAACTACTCAGCGGCCCTCATTTCTTGTGACAGAAAAATAACAAATGCCCCCTTCCCCCCCCTCCCCTTTGGAAAACAATGTTTCCTACTTTAAAGAGGAACTGCAAAATCACGGGTTCCTCTAGTTTTTGAGGCAAAACATAGGAGTGAAGCAAAGTTCAGCAGGTCTACCAGGGTCTCCAGATGGTAGGAGCAGCTGCTGCTGTCTTCTGGGCAGGTTGCTTTCTGGCAAGCAGGCAGGGTGACAGGGGTGGGCTGCGCAGGGCAGGGCAGCAGGCGATGTCAGCGCCCATCTGGGCTTTGCAGAAATGCTTGATCAGCTGCACTTGAGTTTCCTTCTTGGGTTCGTAGCAGGACAGAAAATGCATAGCTTCCCTGAGGCACCGCAGGTACCCACTGCTGAAGTCCTGCTCCAGGTTCTTGTGCATCAGTGCTAGAAAAGAGAGAAAGCAGTGAGTTAAGATCATGACCAAAACGGGTGACATGTGCATGAAGTTTCTTGCAAGAGCCTGAGGCCACCAGCCTCGCTTGTGGGACTACTGGTGTGTTACAGCCAGGGCTCTACGGGAGGGCAAAGGCCTGTGGTAACAGATGTCAAGCAGTGTGTGATATTTGCTCTGCACTCACTTTGGTCCTGCAGCTGGCTCTGCTGCTTCAGGTAGCTGACAGCCACTTCCAGGATGTCGGCTTTCTCCAGCTTGGAGTTGGGCTGGTGTCTCTGAAACTCCTTCTCCAGGAGCAGTTTCAGCTGCTCGATGCTGCTGTTAATCCTGTCGCGGCGCATTTTCTCCACCACCGGCTTCCTCAGCTGTAAGAGAGGTGCAGCAGGTCGTTAAGGATTTTCTGAGACCAGACCTAATTTCCCCTGCTGATGCCCTGCTACGTGCATTTTCAAAGACTATTTCTTTTGGTAGGAGAGCTTTGCGATGCTGCCTACCTGTTCCCCACTCAATTTCACTTTAAAAGAATCTACACAACCTCCTTTATCTCTCCTGAACCCATTTGCCTTCCCCCAGACCACCTTCTCCCTCCTTATCTCACCTTCTCCCACGTAATATTTATTGGGTAGGGGCAGCCCATTGCACCGAGCGCAGACCAGCCCTTCCAAACCTGTCAAGGCCTCTACTTACTTTATTCTTTTCTTTTGGCAGCAGTTTCTCCTCCATGTGGATCACAAGAGTGTGACTGGGAGCCATTCTTAGGGCTCTCAGTCCTGGGCACAGACCCCCACGTTGAGCTGCTCTGCTGGGTGTAAGACTAGGCTTTGGCAGTCACCGAGTGCCAGTATTTATACATCAGGGAGCTTCAGCAGATATGTGAGTCTGGGGATGGCTGGTGTTTCCCACAGCCGTTCAGCCAATCCAGGCACACAGCTGAACAATGGAGGAAGCATCTATTAGTGCACGGTACATTGGCTGCAAATGCCCCGGAGAGAATAACCTTCTGCCCACGCTGACTGGTGGAGTGTGCAGCGTGGCTCTCGGGGCTGCCCGGGGATCTGGGAAAACACTGACCCTCCAGCTGGTCCTCTGGGATCAATTGCATTCCTGAGTCCCTGCATGTGCCAGTCACTTTGGTGGTGTGGAGGAGGCACGCTTTTGGGGAAAGGCGGGAAAAGGAGAAGAAAGGGAGCACTGTTAGGGTCAAAATCAACAGCAGCAAGGACATCTCTCTGCTTCTAGAGGGGGCACTTTATGGTGCTGGTTCCAGAGCTTGGGGGTATTTGGGCTTGTCCGTGCAGTCGTTACACTTCTAATGGGCGAGTCAGAGTGGTACTGGTGTGAAACGATGGGTATGTTTGCATGGTGTTTCTAAACACTGTGGAGAATGTGTAGTCGGGATGTTGGATGGACAGGGTGAATTTGTGTAGGGAATGGGGACTTCTGTTTCCCTTTTCACATGTGGGAGTATGTGAGCCCATCACACCATTGCTCCGTGGTCTTCCTTAAGGACAGCCACACACCTCTGAGCAGAGCTGGGCTCATGCTCAGTCACCCCTGTAGCTCTCCCTTCTCCATTTCCTACTCTCTTAGATGGACTTTTAGAAGAATGATGGTTGAGATGGGCTAAAGAAGAGCACCAGGTTCAACCCAGAGTCCTAGGCCTTGGGTAGTCAGAGGCAGGTTGTGAGTGGCATTTAGTAGCTAAGGCCCACCTTTGGACCCCAGCAAGGAGGACAGCTCTGCTGCTTGCCTGAGGTTTCTGGTATGCTCTGCATCACACGGTCCCACTGCAGACAGGACCTGCCACAGTTTGCAGAATGTGAGACTTGGATACCATGTAATTGCCTCCCTGTGTAACCTGTAGTGTGCCATCCCCACTCCGTTTTCTTACCTGGAAAATGAGGACAATTCTGCCCACTTGTATTTGTGTGAAAGCATTTACCCCACCTGAGGAAAGCTGTGCTGCATCCTGCCATCCGAGGGTCCAGCCTGCAGTGCCCGAGGCAGAGGCTGGGAATCTGGAAGTGGAAACGGTGCAGGGAAGTGTGCAGTGAGGTAGGAAAGCCAAAGGCAGTTTCTTCCTTGGAAATGGTGAAATGAAGCCTGAGTTTAGCGGGCAGTTGACAGGAAGGAGGGAGGTGACACTGAAATAGCTGGGTTGGTGGTTTTCATTGTATGGGCCTGAATGGGCTTAGCTCTTTGTGAAGGGCAGATGTTGTCCTGGGAGCCCTTTATTCCCTGCGTTGTGGGAAAGCCAGGAGACAAGACATCTCATGAACACTTTGAAGCAGTCAAAGGATTATGACACAAAATAAGATACAGCTCAGCGACCCTGCCCTAGCTTTTGCCAGCTATGATAAGGTGTTGCCCTTTTTCCTGGCTGTTTTTTTTGGCTAGCCTTCCTCCAAACATGGCATCCTGTGTTTTCCCTTTCCTAGCAAGGGGGCAGTGGTGGCAGGCCTTGAAGCAAGGAGCTGACAGGTAGGTATGTACCAAGCAGGTTGAAGAGACTCTTCAGTGTCAAAAACCATCTTTTTCCCAGCTCCTGAGAAGCAGCCCTGACCTTTATTGCTGTATTATAACTGATAGCCAGATGGTCTTTTGGGAGTTGGATTCTTTCCCTTTAAATCATTCAGGCTCAAGCACCGTCACTAATGTTGTGAGTAGTTGCAAGGCACACTTCTATTGTCCCAACAAGAAATGTTATCAATAGGGGGAAAGTATGGGAAACGCGGAGAAATGCAAACCCACACAGCCTGGTGCTAATAACTCCTTTGTGGAGCCTGCACTTCTGTCAGGGCACCATGAACTCACAGGGCTTCTTCACCAAGCAGGCCTGAGAAGCGCACGTTGCACCACGCAGGCAGATCTGTGTTTACCAGGGGAAAGGGGCGACGTGGGGCAAGGGGGCAGAGGCACCGGTTCACACGCCGGGGTGGCCAGTGGGAATATGGAGCTTGTCCTGGGGGCTGCTGGTTCACTTTGTGGTGCCTGGGTTTGCTCTTCTGTGAAATGGGAGTGGTGCTGCTGAGCTCTTTCCCTCTGGAAATTGGGAGCTGAGCCCGTGTCTGCAGTGGGAGGGAGGGACAGGGCCAAAGCAGCCTCCATGTTTTTCTGGTACCCGTTGAGAATACTGCTGGGCACCTGTGAGAGCCAAGGGGGGAAGGAGTGTCTCGAGGACAGTGCTGCTCTGCAGTGGAAGTCCTGTGGGTGGGCTCTTCTCGCTGTCTTGCTGAGGGGTTTATTTTCTCCCTGTCTGTGGGGACCCTGGGATGCATCTCCCTGGGACACCCCTTTGCCATCATGGCTGCCTGGAGCAAGGCCTTGCAGGATCTGTCCCACAGGCAGTCTGATCTTAAGTGGGCTTTTGTCTCTTCCTCAGCCCAGCCCACGGCTGACACTGGGCAAAAGGCTTAGTTATGCCAGGGAAGAGGCAGGGTTGAGCTGTCCCTGATCTTGCTTTCACAGGGTATGCACTAGTGGCAGCGACACTGAGGAGAGCAGTAGCAATGTGAACACCTGCCAGGGTCCTGAGTAGATCTGTGCTGACACACGTGTGTGTGTGGCTGCTTGGATGCTTGGTGAGACTGACATGCTGTGCTGCACTCATACCTTCCTATCGCTGGGTGGACACGTCCTAGTGTTCAAGATTCCTGGCCTTTAGCATCACAAATCCCTGCGGTATTACCACATCCCTTCATCATCCTTGTGCTCTCATGACTCACCCTGTGGAGGTTTCTTGGATAAGGTTTGGAAAGCTGGGGTACTGCCTGTTTGAGGTGAGCCCAAACGGTCCCGTGACAGGTTGTAACTTAGGAGCCACCGCTTAGTTTGGTGTAGCAGATGAAGGGCCCTTCTCCCAACACCAGGTACAGCTAGGCCCAAGTACAGCTAACCCAGCCTGCTGCGTTCCGCTCGAGGGGCTGCAGTGATGCTTTTACCCTGCAAATGGGTAAAAAAGGTTTGGAATCAGAGGCAATATATAAAGAAATTGTCCTGCCAGAGTTGCTCCTTGGGATGGGCTGCTGCAGGCAGAGTTCTGCTCTCTGAACCAGGGGAGAGGATTTTTTAGTGGAAGGTTTAGTTCCCTCTTGTAGGGGAAAAGGCTACGTTGTTAGACCTGGTATATGAAATACTCAGTTAAATGTCAACAGCATGGCATTATCTTGCCTCCTTTCAACATCAGAACCCAGGCAAAAAGGGGTCTTTTATCGCTGTAAAGTACATTCTTCACAGGTTTAACCTTTTTTAATTAGTTTTTCTTTAGATCCTGAACGCTCAGTATATTGCCCTTTCCAGGTGTGTAAGTGAAGGCAAGTGGGCTTGGATCATTAGGAATTGTATGAGAGAATTTGAGCTGCGTTTTCAGGGTTGTTAGAGGCAAAAGCAATTTCTGTAGCTGCTTGTGTGGGTGACCCTGCAATAGGCATGCACCAATGACACAGTCTTTCTACAGTGAGTATTCCAAATAATTAAAAATTAAGGAGAATTTATTATTTTTTCTGCCCAGCTGTAATTCCCACAAGTCACCTCTCGGCATATTCAAGAGTGCACAAGAGGGATTTATTATTTCCTGGTATATTGACTCTGAAAGGTCTGGGGATTACAGCTGCTTTGCACATGAATAGCTGGAGTGTGTTGTACAAAAGGCATGGTCTGTGGGATAATGGGGTTGGATGTGGGAAAGCGCTGACCCTGGGGGAGAGCAGGCTGGTGCCTGATGGCAGGAATCAATTATGTCTCAAAGGAACACATTGCCCTGGGAGCAGGCTTTGCGGGAGCCACCATGTTATGTGCTTACCACCCTCCTCCTCCTCCAAAAACCCATATAGACCAACCCCTGAATATCTCCTGTCCCTCTGCTTTTACCAGGGGACTCAGCTACACCTTGCTCTACCGTTACACCAGTTGGAGCTTAGTTATGATCTAATGTAACCTTTCCCCATCTCAGCAGCTGGGTGAGACCCATCAGTTCTCTCACACGTGCTACCAGATGGGTTTGAGTTTTGCTCTACAGCACCCCAGGTACTGCTGACTGCAGTGGGAGCACACGCTCCCCAAACGCCCTCTGAAATACACAGACCTCCATCAGTCACCTCCTCAGCTCTGGCCCAGCAAGGAGAGCAGCCTGTCACTGACAGTGCAGTGGAGGGAGCAAAAGCAGAAGCTGCTGAGTTCATGCACTTCCCTCGTTGTTTTGGGCAGGGTTTTTTGGGAGAGAGCGGTATTCAGTTCTTACAATGGGCTCAGCACCTCTGAGGGTCTGGCATTGCTGTCAGCCCTTCAAATGTCCAAATTTGGGCTTCAAGATAACAAGAAGTGTGCTGAAAGTCATAGGATTTAACAAAAGCATTTTGATGTTGTTAGTAAAATCCATCAGAACACTTTTATTTACACTCGCCTTTCTGGTTTGGGAGCATTCGAGGGGTGTTTGGGTTGGTATCATTAATCTTCTCTCTTTATAGAAGCTGTGTAATCTTACTGGAGGCCGTGAGTGTGATCAGCCTCGTAATAAAAATCCCAGCATTCACCAAATAGTGCTGCCAAGCGCTTTGGCAAGGAGAAGGTGTCCTGCAGGGAGGATGAGAGTTGGGAATGGGGCTCGGGAGGTCTGTCCCCGGCAGCCGCTTGCTGTCATCGGCAAGATGGGAGCAGAGCGTTCGTGTGGGATAGGAGGGCAGTCACCTCTCCCTGATTAAGAGCAGCAATTAATTCTGTCTGCCTCTGACAGATACTTAATCACTCCAGCTAGGGCAGCGGTGGAGCGGGGAGATAAGAGTCACAGGCTGCTGGTGTCCCCTGAGCCTCATGTGATTGTTCCCTACCTTGGGAACACGCCTGTGACCCAAAGCTGATTCTCCATTTGCCCCAGTGAATGTCTCCCTTTCCCATGAGCTCAGTCTGAGTTTTGGGGTGTCCCATCTGCTGTCCTGGCAGCTGTCAGTCACAACACTGCAGAGCACAGTGGATGTGGTGGAGGTGTCTTGAGGCTCAGCATAAGGTCCTGCCCTGCCAGGCAGGTGGGTGCTGGAGGACTGGGGAAGGTCTTTGCTGTGTAGCCTCAAGCTGCTCCAAGGTAGGTTTAGATCAGACACTAGGAAAAAGTTCTTCTCCGAAAGGGTCATCAGGCACTGGAACAGGCTGCCGGGGAAGGGGGTTGAGTCATCGACTCTGGATGGATTTAAAAGTTGGGTAAACGAGGTGCTCAGGGATGTGGTTTAGTAGGGACATGTACATCTTCCTTTCCAGCCACTTCATGGGCTTCAGGAAATTGTACTAAATAGCATTTTTGAAGACCCACCACTGAACTTTGCACAGGAGAACTTCTGCATCTGCTTATCTGGGTGGTGTGTGGCTGTGAGTGTGGTCCAGGCCAGTAGTCCAAATTCTCCCACAAGCCAGGGAGTTTGCTCCTTTTCAGAGATGCCCAAGCTAATTAAAACAGAAGTGGGTGCTGAGCATCTTTGCAAACCAGCTGTCTGGAGCAGCCCTTGGCAATAGCAGCACTGCAGCATGCAGGCTGTTTGAAATACTGAAATTTGGGTCTTCTCCTGCCTCATTTTTCTTCCTTTGTAAAACATTGCTAATAATACATCCTTATCTCGCAGAGGAGGTTGCTGAGAATTCATTAGCTGGCATTTGTAAAGCACTTTGAAAATGCAAAGCCAGTGCATTATTCCTAGTCTTCTGGATGCTTTCCATGTTATTAAAATCAGGATTTCAGAAGGGCTTATCTGGGATCAAAACAGCATCCCAAACTTGAAAGGAAGCAAGACTGTTAAACCATCAACTTGTCGCCCCCCCCCCCCCCCCCAGCCAGATGTTAAGCCCTAAAGAACTGAAGTGGCACAAGGAATTCCTTTCCCAAGTTCCCCCAGCTGGGCTGACAGCCCCTGATCAATGCTTTTCTCCACAGTGAGTGCTCTGCAGATGGTCTACCCGGAGCAAGGTTTCTGTGAAGCACAAAGGGAAGTCAAACACCATTTCTAATTCAGCTTGTAGCATGGCACACTTCCTTTATCCCCCGCCTGAATGCCATGAATGGGAGAGCAGTGTGGGAAGCTGGAAGGAACTCCAAACTCACACAGTCCGCAGGGCTGTAAGACACCCCTGTCCTCAAGCCACATCTGCCTGTGACAGACAGAGGGGAAAAGAGTGATGGAATGAAAAATCAGATTATAAAAACCTCACGAAGGGAAAAATAACCCAGAGTAAAAGGAAACGGGTGAAGGAAGCGCTGCAGACAGACAGAAATCACGCCAGACTCAAGCAAGGGACTACCAAGCAGCAAGGTGAGGAGGGACTACAGGAGATGGCAGGCCACTGCAGGAGCAGAATCCTGCCTGCCCACCAGTAAGGCCAGACAAAATCATCCCATTGAAAGTGGCAGAGGTGGTTTTGGCCCACACTGAGACTCTGAACCACAAATTCTGTTTGCCTCTTTAATCTGTCCCACTAAACACAGACCTGTGGCATTAGTCAAGCTGCCAGTAAGCTTATGCAAACTGTCACAGATGGGTACAGGAGCTTCCCCAATCCCTAATTGTCCCAGCACGTTAACCCCAGCTGCTCTTTGCTGTAATTTAAATACAGGGTTTAAATACAGGACCGACTTCCCGCTATCAGTGAGGTGTTCGTGTCCCAGTTCAAACCTTAGCCCTGGGATTTACCAGTCTATCTGTGCATCCCTGATGGAGACTCCGCTGCCAGGTGTCACTTGACAGTTGGGCTACCCATGCCCCAGGTCACTCAGACCCTCTGCCTTGCTGTTCCTTCTATCAGAGGCTGCCCTGCCCCAACACGATGGCAACAGCACATCGCCCATACCCACTCAGCAGGGCACCAATTCCCAGTGTCACCTCCATGTGTCGGTTGTGTCCGTTCCTCCAGCCAAGCTGGGAACACCCAACTTTGGAACCAAACCAGCCCAGGCAGCCACCACGGCCGTTTTGAGGTGAGGTTTTTGTGTCTCTTTGCTGCTTCACCTCTACAGCTCATGAGGGCATCATGGTACTGGGGTAGGACCATGGAGCTGTGGGAGCCCAGCATGACTTTAGAGAAACTTAGAGCGCATTTTATACCAGTAATACTGTGGGGAAGTTTTTCTCTTCGTTAATACTGCTAAGTATTCTTGTTGCTTGGATGAAAGAAATGGGAAACGATAGACCAGAGTGTGGTGCTGGTATTTGGCAGGAGAAAATTCAGGCCTAAATTTTGCTGATTAGGGTTTAGATAAATTCCAGGCTTGTAAACTTGGATTTACAGCAGTTTACTGGAGATCAGGAAATAGCTCTGGAGGTACAAAAGCCACAGGGCAAATCTCACAGTCTGCAGCACTCTTCGTGGAGCCCACTGCTTCTGTTGAGGATCCAAGCAGGGTTGGCCCCGTTTGGTGATGGTCTGTGGGACATCTTGCTGCCCTTCCTGTTGTCTCTGCGGAAGCATCGCCCTGTCCCTGCTCCCAAAGCGTTTTAGCTTTCTACAGGACTTACTAACATAAGGCGATGGAAGTTTGCGTACCTCTGGGTTTCCCACACCATTTCTTAACTATATTCATCCCTGTCACAAAGGAAGTGTGCCTGCCTACAAACCACATTAGCAACGGTGCTTGCCTCTGCATTGTGTTCAGTGGGAACCCCTGCTCCCAAAAGGCCATCTGGGCAGCACGCATCGGCAGAGGAGCCACGGGAGCGGGGAGCGGCTTGGGACTTGGGAAAGCAGTAGCATCTCTGAGGCTTCCTAAAGAGCTAACATCTGGCAGAGACTCTGGGGGAAGGCTGCTGCCAATGCAGTTACCCGGGTCTGGAGTCGTGGGATCCCAGTTAGTTTTTCTCTGTGATATTGTGTGTGTGTGGAACCGTAGCAGGAGGTGTGTAATTCGAAATTCCTTGTCCTTAGTGTAAAGCCCACTGACTCTGCTAACTACATAATAGGGGGGAATTTCTGTTCCCACTTTCCTTTAGGCTTTCCTAAAGCAGCAGCAGAGCCTTTACCTTGGGTACCCGAGAATCTCTTTTGAATAACTTTTCCAGGATGATCAGTACTCAGCTAATTTTCCCCCTCTCAGAATAAAAGGTATTTTAAATACGTGTTTTTATTGCAGATGCTTTAAAATCTGTGTGTGACACACCAAGGAAGCAGCAACCTCTGTGTATTTACCATCTGGGAGAGATTTTGTTGCATTCACTTCACAATAACGCATCAAATATTGCCATTTTCTTTACCTCACATGTGGTAAGCACACAGTAAACAGACGTGGAAGAGGGTTCGTTGCTTGGGATCCTGGAAGAAAATAAGTAGGCAGTTTAGTACTGTACAACCACATGACTCCAGTCACACATCTGCTCTTACTGCAGGTTTGTCATGGAGAGTTAATTTGTCCTCCTCTGAAATGAAAGTCTTGTGATGCAGGAATAGAGTAATGCTCTGCTCCTGAGGAGTAGGCTGTGTTTCTTGTTGTGTATGGTGGGTAATTGCAGGGAAGGCGTCCGACACTTCAAAATCTTTGTTGGATTAAGCCTGGAGTGCCTGTTTGTATGACTTGTGTTGGGACTGGGGAATTATTGCTGTTCTTAGAGCTGCTTCTTAGCGAGTTAGGCTAGGAAACAAACCGTCTCTAGCAAAACTGCTGGTGGGCTCTGCTGATCATGGGATCGGCACGTTTCTTCTCCAGGCACTTGATTAACGAGCTCAAGAAACGAGTTACCACTCAGGAGTTTCTGTTTCAGAGTCTCCCCAAGAGGGACGTGCGGGGCGGAAGATTGGTTTCAGAGGTGGCATTACATGGGCTCAAAGATAATCCACCAGCTTTGAGGAGAACATGTGAAATGGTGTCACAAAAGCTTTCCCACAACTTGACATAAAAGACTCAGAGCTCAACAGCTGCTGCTCCGCGCGAGAAGAAGGGAGCTATTCAGGAGCTGGACAATAGGATGGAAAGGCAGAGCCTGGAAGAGGTCATTTAAGCCTTACCTGGTCTTAAAAATAACAAGTTGCAGGGTGAGAGAGAACTGTGCCTGTGTGTGTGAGTGCTCCCATTAAAGGTATGCCTGGCCACACGTGTGTATATCAGTATGTACATGCACACACATACACACATACATTCATGTAAACACAAAGAGTGTTTCCTTACTCCTTGTGCTGTTTTACTGAGAGATGCCCAAACATGAGCCCTCATTACCTGACAGTAATTTATCTGATCGTCATTCTTCCCATATGGAATGTTACAGCAGGAGATAACGGATGCTTACAGAGGAATGTACTGAATTCAGAGCAAACCTGGGACTGGGACGTGTGGTTCCTGCTGTGCCTGCCACCCAGGGTGTACATCCCGAGGATGCAGAGAACACCCTGTTGCGATTCCCTGCCTCAGTTGCTCGCATGCCATGGTTAGAGCTCACCAAAGCTGGCAGTGCTGGCGCGGGCAGAAGGCAGGATAAATGCAGGCAGGGCTGGTTCAAGTTTTCCAACACAGATTTCTGGCTGTGTGTTTGTTTGTAGGATACACATAACAAGACTACTGACTCTTCCAGCTGCAGGCACCTCCTGAGCAGAGACAGCACATCAACAGAGGAACTGTCCAGTGGGGGGAGGTTCCATTTCTGGTAATTTTATGGGCGGTAGGAATCTCTTCTGCTCCCGGTTTTCCTTTGTGCATAGATAAAATGAAAATAAATTGAGTCAAACTTGTTTGGGGAGGAAGGGAGAAGGCAGCATGTGAGACTGACCTGATCCCAACCCTCGTGAGATCCTTCTTCCCATGGATTTATCTCATGGGTATTTGTGGACAGAAACATGAAGTATCTGTGATGCGCCTGATCGAGCCAGAAACGTTTTCAATACCTGTGTGTACCTAGAGGGGAGCGTGTTTGTTCCCAGTGAGGCAGACTGGTAAAGCTGATTGCCCCTTCACATCACAGCAGAGTGAGAGCGACTGACTCTGCCCTTCAGAGGAAAGGAGGCGAGAGGGTTTAAAGGGGTTCTGCTCTTTGTCTCAGAAAGGCAGAAGACACTCATGTGTGCATTCGTGCTTGCTCAAGCACGGCCCAGCGAGGAGCGTGGCCCAGCGAGGAGCACTGCCCAGCGAGGACTGTGGCCCAGCGAGGACTGTGGCCCAGCGAGGACTGTGGCCCAGCGAGGACTGTGGCCCAGCGAGGAGCATGGCCCTGTGCAGCAGCCTGCCTGCAGCTTCTTTCCCGCCATCAGCAGCTGACCTCCTCCTTCCTCCCTGTGTGTGAGCCTGGGGCTGGCCTGGGCCGCTCTTGATCCGTGGCATTAGTCAGCAGCCTTTTCCCATCTGAGGCCAGCTCTTTCCCAGCTTCCGACACGTAACTCTGATCCCAGCCTTTCACGTACCACACACTCCCCACCTGCTCATCTGGGAGAAGGTCATTATCCCCCCGCTATTCACTGCCAGCGAAGCATGCAAGAATAGATGCTTCTCCCATTGTGCTGCCTGTCTCCCGGATTGGCTGCCGAGTGTGGGAAACTCCACCAAGCCGGAGACCCACAGGCTCTCCCTGAGGTTGCACAGTATAAATATTGGGCAGGGGCAGCTTCCAGCAACACGTTTCTCCTGGACTTGGCTCTGAGACCAGCTTGCCTTCTCCCAGATGGCTCCCAGCTCTGTTTCCCTGGAGCCCGACAACCTGCTGACACCAAAGGAGAAAAACAAAGTAAGTCCAGGCACGGCAAGGCAGCTTCGAGCTGTGCTCTCTGCTGTGCTCAGAGCAGTTTATGCCAGCTGAGA
Source organism: Laterallus jamaicensis coturniculus (assembly GCA_022605575.1). Classification (NCBI taxonomy): domain Eukaryota; kingdom Metazoa; phylum Chordata; class Aves; order Gruiformes; family Rallidae; genus Laterallus; species Laterallus jamaicensis. The sequence goes on from JAKCOX010000081.1 coordinate 1,213,095, forward strand.
AAACTGCACCGCCTTGTTTAGCAGCCGTGATGGGCAGCAAACAGCCCCCTGAAATGGCAGAGAGAAGATCTAATCGTGGGTCTCTTTTCCTTTGCTTTTTACAGCTGAGGAAGCCGGTGGTGGAGAAAATGCGCCGCGACCGGATTAACAGCAGCATTGAGCAGCTGAAACTACTCCTGGAGAAGGAGTTTCAGAGACACCAGCCCAACTCCAAGCTGGAGAAAGCCGACATCCTGGAGATGACCGTCAGCTACCTGAAGCAGCAGTCTCAGCTGCAGATGAAGAGTGAGTACTAGACTGTGTTTCAGTCTCTGCCTTACAGCAGATCTCTGTCAGTTTTATGGATCTCCAGCCACAAACAACTGCTCTAAACTATTGTTTCTTCCCCCTCCCTCTTCTCTTCCTTTCTCTAGCTGCAGGATCCTTCCATAAAAGCTCGCAGTCTGACTTCAGAGAGGGCTATTCTCGGTGTTTGCAAGAAGCTTTCCATTTCCTCTCCCTTCACAAAGTCCGAACTGAAACACAGACCAAACTTTTAAGCCACTTCCAGAAGAGCCAGTCAGCTGCTGCGGAGGCCACCTTTTCCCTGGGGAGCCCCAGCACCCTGAAGCAAGCATCTCCGAAAGACACTGGTACTCTCTGGAGGCCCTGGTAATCAGGGGAGTCCTTACTTGGCGGACCTTGGCCTTTCACAGTCCAGAGGAAGGGTCTGACTGTTCCTGACAGTCCAGCTCTGATCCTCTCTCCTGTAGGGATTTTTATTTCCCTGTGTGCTTTATTTATGAGCGAAAGGAAGGGCAAACCTTTGACTTTGATGGGACCCTGTGGCAAAAGTCCCATGCTTGCACTGAGCAGTGCTGGAGCTGCAGAGATGCTGGTGATAACAGTGTGCAGCACGCTGCCCAGTCAGGCCAAACACCTTCATAATGAAGGAGGGTATTTGGGTCAATGTTGCAGTTGTGACAGACAATGTTGCTGTAGGAGCAATGCCTCTAATTGCTGTAAGAGCCATCGGCTTTGCTCTGGCCCGACCAGCGACGCTTGGTCGCTCAGTCGCTCCAGAGGATAAATTGACTCCCCTTTGGTTCACACACACTTGGTTAACATCGATTTCCCTCTGTTTGCTCAGGAATTGTACAGCATCAGAGGGGAGTTTGGGCTGGGCTTGGGTTGTTGCCCAGCACCCCTGTCATAGTTCTAGTATATAAAGTGTGATGGACGAATGGAAGCTAGGAAACTATGTGGAATATTTCTACTGTTTGGCTGCTTTTTTCAATTTAGAAAGAGAGTGGTACTGCTTTATGTTAAAGAAAAGGTAGTAGGCAAAAGGCTTAAATGGTCAATGTTATACATTCTGGGTGTAAGCGTGCTTGTTCTCGCGTTTTCATTATAATAATGATTTTTGTCTGTATCGACTGGTTTGGTTCAGGGTGGATAGTGTTTCTCCCACTGCTGGGAGAGCTCTATGGCTTATGTGCATACTGTGTATGCGTCTCTGTGCGTGTGGAGAGCAATAAAATGCATTTGTGTGCAACTTCTGTCTGGGTCCGCTCCCTCGGTGGGATCGCAGCCACTGCTGCCCCGGGAGAAGGTCAATCCGAGCCCCAAAGCAGCAGGGCAAAGCGCAAGGAGCTGACGTTCCCCTTGCACTTGGTGCTCTCGTGACTGCCATCACATGAGCACACCCTTGACCCCAAGGAGTAAGCGAGTGCTGCCATCACACCCATCCCCTCAGCTGAACCATATCGAGCATTTCCTTTGTCAGGGCTCCTCCTATCCCCACAAAACCTTCTCACCTGAGCAAGAGAGCCTTAAGCCTGCCACCCAGGCTCCCTGCAGGCAGCAGTCGGGGGATGAGTCCTTTCATGTGGGTTTTCTCACCTGACAATGAAAGGAAGCAGACTGGACTGCAGCTGTGCCGTGTGTTTGCTAATGCCTTGCTGCAGTTTCTGAGAGCTCAGAGGGGTGATTAACCCATCCCACACAGCCCCAGGAGGGAGCTGTGCTGTGGGGTGGCAGAGCTGTAGAGGTCTTGCAGACACCTGGGGTGAGTGCAGCCTGGGTACGGCCTTGTGATGCTCTTGTGCCCAAGTTCTGACTCCTTGAGCATCCCCCAGCAGAGCCTGCGGGACGCATGCCCGAGCCAGCAGTAAGTCGTGCCCCTCAGGTGTGTCCCCAGACCAGGGTAACTACCCACAGCTTGTGTGATGATTAATTAATCCTCGTGATAAACCGAGCCTGTGCGAGCACACGTGTGAGTGGGGAGCATCCCTTTTGATAAAGGCAATGTCATAGTTCTGCAGTTGAGGTCAGAGGATTGTTTTGGCTACAAACCCCTCTTGTGGTCACGTTAGCCAGACACCACGCGCCGTACGCTGTGCCATGCTCTGGGTCTGATGTGCTTCAGTATTAATTTGTTACTGAGATCAGCTTTTCATTAAGTGTCCGTGAAAGTAGATGACGAGCTTAAGGAGGGAGAGGAGTTAAATATTAGTGCTCAGTGCTGTCACTGGAGGAGGGATTTACTGTAGTGTTTGGGCTGCAATTGCTCCAAGGAGGTTTTTGCAAAGGAATACCTGTCCTGCAGCCCTCAATCATCCAGTGATCAGAAGTTGGGACGCGTGTCGGGAACAGCGCAGACACTTTGCTGTTTGATTAACCGGAGACTTGTAGGGAGAGGTAACCTAAGATCAACTCCTGGGGCCACAGGAACATTGCAGCCTGCGGTTCGGTGGCCTTGGGAAGCTCTGTTTGTCCTGCCAAGGAGCGGGAAGACCCTTCAAAGGTGCTGGAGGACAGTTGGGGCTGGGTGGGAGCTCAGCTCCTGTGGCTTTCAATGGGGAAAGAGGTGGGATGTGGCATCAGGCTGGGACCCGCGAGCTGATTTTGGGGTGCCTGCTGCAGCCCCGCTGTGTCGATGTCTGAAGCAAGAGGGCGTTCAGGGGAGTCCAAAAAACGCCCTGATGATGATTTAATGTGGGGTTTGGTGTGCTTTGGAGGCGAGCCTGGTTTGTCACCAGGTGGCAGCATGGGAGAAGGAAAGACTTCATCCTCCTGCAACTGCCGACTCCTCCTTTCCCAAAGTTTGGCATGAAGCTTCTCTCACGTTTAATTCCCAGCGAGTCTGCACTGGAGTCGGATCCGCAGCAAGGCAGCTCTGGCACAGACTTGCCCCTTCGCTGAAGGGTCTTTCCTGCACATCCTCTGTGTCATCTGCCCCGACAGGCTGAGCAAAGTACGAGATCTCAGGTGGGGGCAGGTGCTGCTCGTAGCCGAAAGCGCTGTCCTGACTTGACACAGGGAACACAGTTGTAGCTTAAAGTTCTCCTGACCATGGGGTAATGGATGATGGGGGCCTTAGGAGCACAGCAAGTGGTCCCTCTGCTACCCAGAGCGGCTCTCAAGCCCTGAGTGCCTGCACAGTTGTGCTCCATCATGTTCACAAACAGTGTGTAGCTGCTGCTGCCAGCGAGGTGCACACTGGGCAGCACAGTGACCGGTCCTACCATGCAATGCTCAAGGCTGGGAAGTTTTACTTGACGGACAGTTGGTTTTTGAAGCTCAGTCTGGTCAGGGCTTGGACCTTTCCTTGGAAGGTGCTCTGCTCTGCACTCTGAATTGGCAGCTGCTTAGAGAAGGAAGGGAAGCCTACAGATGGTACAGGGGTCGGACAGAAACTCAATGAAATGGGGGGAACTAAGTGTGGGGTAACAGACCCGGCCTTGCCAGCCCCAATCTGAATGTGAGTCCTCAGCACCGATCTCTCTGTACAGGCTCAGGTGAGTGAAACGCTGCTGCCCGTTTCTTGAGAGCTGTTCTCCCTTGGGGCAGCACACCCCCTGTTCTGGGACCCTCATGCAGGTGGAGGAGGAACAAAGCAGTCGGGAGGCAATGCCATTGCCTGGTTGCTTTGAGCTACCTCTTACCCTGGTCTTGTTTCATCAAGGTCACTGGCAGCTCGAATGAGGGGCTGCAGCTGAGCAGGGGAGGTGCGAGCGCAGTTGGGGTGACTGACAGGAGGTTGTAGCTGCTGCGCTCGGGTTGCCCTGGCTCAGACACAAAGCGACAGATGGGAAGAGTTCTGCAGGTGGGAGGCAGAACAAACTTACATGAAGAAGTAAAGTAACTTCCCTGCACTGTAATAATAACTTGGAATAAAAGCTCCCTGGCACATTTTAATTATCCCTTTAGCAGTTGCCTGTGCCAGAACTTCTAATGGCACATCTCCAGAGCTTAATGATTTTGCAGAGCAATTAAATTGTCAGCCATGTGAACCTCCTCCACCTGACCTCTGCATGCTGCGTGCTGTTCCCCTTGCTTGGCACACATCCACCCTGTCGCCTCCCGGGCTCCCTCGCCAGAGGCAGCGGCTGCCTCGCAGACTCATACCAGAGTTTCACAGTCCTGCTGAGGCTGAAGTGAACAGGTAAATGCCAAAGAGCCCGATCCCCAGGGCCAAAGCTGTCCTGTGAGTATGGTAGCCAAGAACAGTATGTTGTGCTTCTAGAGGGAAGGATTGTGCGCGGGTCTGGTGAGCCAGAGGGCTGAGTCCCCTCTCTGTAGGGTACATGTGGCATTACTGTTCCTGCAGTACCTGTAGTATACCTGTAGTATACCTGTAGCTGTTCCAGTCCAATTAAAAGAGTTATCACGTTACTGGCCATAACTTTGGCCAACTCTTCTTCCATAAGCTCATGCTGCCATTCTTGTGCGTAGCTGTGACCTGTCTCGTGAGCCAGGGACCTCTCCAGCATTATTTTTTAAAATATTTTTCTACTAAAAGATGTCAACTGCCCCATTTTTCTGTCCCTAAAAAAGAATTTAAATTGTAGCTTATCCAGAGGTACTGTTACTAGCAACTTAAGTAAACCTATTGAGCAGTGTAGTATTAAAAATGTCACTCTCTTCTTAGTAACCCTAGAATAAGAACATTTTCATGATGGCAGGCAGACTGCCTGACCCTGTTAGTGTGATTGTCAGGCTAATCCAGACCTCCCTGGTGGGAGGAATCTCTGAGTGGAAGCTGGCAAAAGGAGCTGTACAGTCACAGCGTAGCAGGACTCTGCTGAGGAGTCCTGGGGTAACTCCTTTTGCTCAGAGCAAGCTGAGAAAATCAGTGTCTTTTTACTGTGCTGTGCAGGGGGTAAATACTAAAGGCATCTCAGGCCAGGAGACTTTTCTGGCAGCACAAGTTGCAGTGTAAACACTTGGCTTTAAAGGCGTGTGAGGACAGAGGGAAGAGGCACTTGGGCCGATGCAGCTTCCTGGAAGTGCCATGTGAAATGAACTATCAGCTACAGAAGGGAAAGGTTTTGCTACCCATGAAATTCATCGTTCCTGCACATGTGCAATCTGGCACGGAGGCTCTCAGTAGGTGAGGGTGGACAGGACGCAGTTAAATCCAGTTTTATTTTGCCTGCAACCTGCAAATAAATAGATGACAAAAGCTGATTTGTCAGAGCACTTGACTGTCCTGTGACCAGTCACTGAATGTTAAAACAAATTAGACTCCTTCCAGTAGGAAACAGTCCTCCAGTGATGGGTCTGTGAACATCAGGTTTAGATGTAATGAGAAAGGGGAACCTCCCTTAATGGCCTGAACAAAGCTGGGGCAGCATTTCATGCTGAGGAGGGCTGCAGTCCTGTCAGTTTCTATACAGGTAAAGATCAATTTAGGAAAAGAAGAAGAGCAATTAATCCCTGAGGTAGCACTGCTGCTCTGAGAAAAGTTATCTTCCCAGAGTACTCTTAAGATGGAGATAAAATGTAACTGAACTATGTATTTGTTCAAACCAGGTCAATATTCCCAGCTGCAGTGAGGGCAGCAATTGACCTGTGGACTGATTTCCCTTCAGCAGGTGAAACACAGGTGAAAGCCAGGAGGGTTCTGTTCTGTGATTTAGGCAGCTCGTGCTGCCAATGCCTGGAATAATTCACTGGGCCATCTCTCAGGGCAGAGCTGCAGCTCAGTGACTCTCAGCTCCTTCCCTGTAGTTGAGGTGATCCAACCTTCCTTGCTAGTGATGCACCAACTCTGTGAAGGAAATGAACAGTGGCATTCGGCACTTTGCAAGCCAAGCACTGGGAGTTCCTGCTTTGCTTTCCAGGAATTTCTGTGCTAGAAGGAAAAGCATTTGCTCAGAGAGTAGTTAAAATTCACTGTTAAGTGTTGGCAGTTTAAAATACTCTCACTGTATGAGAACACTTGCCCAGGAAACCCCCCCAACCTCTCTGTAGTGAACTGCTCACTGAATTGGCTACTGTGATTTCCTTTTTTTTTATTAAACAAAAATGAATGCTTTTTACATTTTCAGATGTAAATGCTGAAAAACAGCCTGTGGCAAAACAGAAAGGCACAGGATTAAAACCAGCATAACCGTTTCCATGGATACATGTTCACTATTTGGTAAAAAGTATTTTATACACTTTCTACAAGAATAAGCATAACTTTAAGTAGCTCTCTGCAGGGAGGGACCCTGGCATTTTAACCATGAGCACAGGGCTGGACTCCTCAAAATGTGATATATCTCATCCTACCTCCCTGTAATGCCACGTTGCAGTTGTTCTTTGGAGCAGAGGGACTCAGGTGCAGTAGGAGAGTGCAGCTTGGTGTGACATGAGCAGCCCACAGGCATCTTAGCACACAGCTCACGTGGCAGCAGACAGAGACAAACAGCAACCTCTCACAACAAAGCGGGAATCGAAGTGCAAGTGTACAGACAGCACGAGGGTGGAACCTAGCTCTAACCTGAATTTGGGAAGAATGCACCAGAAACTGAGTCAGGGTACTGGAAAAAGGTGCTGGAAACATCTGGAACGGGTCAGCAGAGCCTCAGGAGGTGGAAGATAGTAAAATTATTGTTCTTTTCCGAAAAATAGAAATGTAGTAGTGTGTTGGTTTTGCTTTTTATTTAAGAATTAGTCTTTATAACCCTGATGCAGTGTCTTTGTAACAGTCAGGATGTCGTTGGAACAGTTGTCTCTGCTCCGGCGCACGTGGTGGCTGTGGCACGGCCCGTCAGTCACCCAGAGACCTGTGAGCTTTCCGGCGCCGCTGCGCCAGCTCCAGGGCTGCGCTGGTCCCTTGATTCCCACTACAGGAGCTGCACCATTAGCCTTGGCTGTGACTGCATGGGAGAACACCAGGCAGGTCGCTGGCAAGGTGGGTTCGTGGCGTCGCCAGAGTGAGCATCGTTCTTTGCCAGTGTTCTCTGTGGTTACCACACTCGGCACGTCTCTGCGGGGTGCATGGCTGTGCCCTTCTTACAGTGGAACGCCTCTGAGAACGCTTCAAAGTTCTGCAGAGACCCCAGCACCCTACACAGAGAGAAGGAACATGGACTTTATTGCTCTGAAAAACAAAGCCACATCAGGAAAGTGATTTTGAGTCTCATAACTCAATTACAGTCTCAGAATATAGGATGTTTTATGCAAGAAAAACACAGCTAACAGCTTGTGCGATGCTGGAACAAGCAGAGCCTGCAGTAAGTGAGCTCTGGTCCAGTCTCTGCAGATTGGCCAATCCACCAGGCTGGGTAAAGCAGAGCGAACTCTTCAGCAGGGTCCTACAAGCTCTGAGAAATTCTGAAAGTTCCCCTGGATTTACCTGATCTGTCAGAAGGTGGCTGCCAGCAGCGAGTCCCACTGGCCTCTGCACTTGGTGCAATGGGTTTAGTAAATCAGGTCACAAAACCCACCTGTACTTCAGAGGGCTGTGGACATCTGTCTTTATTGACTGGCTAGCATATTCTGGTCTGTAGGAACCACACCAAACCTAGACAAGGAGGATTAAGCATTAGTGGGTGAGGATTAAAGGGAATTCCCTTTGGGGACCTTTGTGCTGTTTTTCCTGAGAGCCATCCCACTTCGTTACAATACACTCACAGAACATTTTATGGAGGAGGCAGAATAGCTACAATTATTTACTAACTAGCTTTAATTTTACCAAGTTCTGGGATCAAGATCTGATGCTTTGGGGCAGATATTAGTTCATGATTTCACCCACGAGTCTCCTCAAGCAGAGGAGCTGGAGGCCAAGCGTCTGAGGCCTACTGTCAAACCCTGGAGTTACTGACAAGTACTGGTTACTCAAACAGTGCCAGTGTGGGGGGGAGGAGGTTCTCATCCAGGCCAAAGGGTGAAATTCAGCTCAGCAGACTTCTTGATCCTAGGCTGAAACGAAGCAGTCTAGAGGAAGGGGAGTGGAACCTGTAGCAACACCCGTGACCTGAGTGTGCATTCCTCTGTCAGGGCTGCTGGCTCGGCGTTTCTCAGGCATTCAGTTTTCTCCAGCACATGTTAAAAACCAGATGAAACCCTGTCTGCCCCACAAGCAAAAGGAGCCTTCTCATAAGTGTCAGTGGAACCAATAATTACAGGAAATGGTGAGCCAGTTTGCACTTCCATGCAGCACGTAGTGGCTGCATCCCAGTGTCTTACCTGGGCAAAGTTGAGGAAGAAAAGCTGCTTGTGGGACAGATTCAGTCCAGGCAACTTTGGCTCCTTCCCTTCCCACTCCAGCCACTTTAAGTAGGCCTAGAAATGATGATAGATTCAATTCAGAGAAGCACAGGATGGCCCGTTCAGGCACGATGGGCGTTCTGAATGTTCAGTCACAAGGTGTATTAACCCAATGTGTCCTCTCTTCTCTATTTTTCTAGGTTATAAAACCTTTCTAATACAAAGAGTACAGCTAGTTTTAGGGAGAAGCACATCACAAGCACTCTGACTTTCCCATAAAAATCCAAACCACAAAGATAACTGGCATTCAGCTTCTGAAGTACAGCAATCTCTGAACTGAAACCTAAACCAGGGAGAAATACCTGACTCTTCCACAGAGGTGGAGGGTTAGAGCAGTAGTTACTTGGCTAGCTGGCTTCCACTGCAAGAAGCCACACGTGTTCTTTAAGAAGCCATTACAGATCTATTTGGAATCTCCTCAGGAAGATGGCAGGGGCTGCTTTAGTGACAGGTATCCCACTGCCCAATGGAGCATTGGGTGGGGATTGTGGCTCAGCAAGCAAACGGGACACAGTGTGACTGCTGGTGTCATGTTTAAGTGGAGCTGGTGACATACAGTAAATCCCTGACACTATGGAGACTGAATTCCCTTGACTCCAGCTGGGAGGAACATGATCAGCTTTCCCATGGCTTTTTCTATAGGAATTTGTATCTGGAAATGAAGTGTTAAAAGTCTTCTCCACAGATCTGTGGTGATGATTTTTATCTCTTCAGGTAACTGTTCATAAAATAGCAGATAATAACCTTGCTCAATGTTAAATCCATTACCCCTTATTGTTACCCATTAATTGGCCAATTTTCTTTTTTTAGCTATATTGACATAATGGAGACAAGTTAATGTGTCCTCCTGTGGGCTGATTTCAAACCTTCTATTACCTTATCCTCTTAGCTGCTGAGCTGGTCCCAAAGCACAGAAAACACAAAAGGCAGAGCTGAGGGTAACAATACATTCAGCCCTGTGGAACAGCAGAGGATTCTGCACTCTGTGTCACACCACACTAACCTGCCACCTCCCTAAGAGCTTTTAGAACGAAGCACACATTTGCTTTAATAAAGTAATTAATTGTAATGGTGTCCCTCAGGGTCAGAATCACCAGTTTAGATTTCTGAAAATTCAGGATGTTCTTCTCTGAACACCCCTCACTGCTGCTGTATTCAAAGCAGCAGAGAGAAAAAGCTTTTCCCATGGTGTCTGTTAGGATTATTGGTAGCAAAGGCCATTCCACACTCACACCTGAGCTCCATGGGGAAGGAGCCTCTGTGCTGGCAAGTACTGTGTTCCTCAGGATGGTTTGTAAACCTGGGGGACTAAAATTACTGGATGTCCCTGAGTTTGGAAGCTGAGTTCTAGGCAGTGCTCTGAAATAGCTGTTGCACTTCTCTTGTTTTGAAAACAAGTGGCTGGTGGAGCTGCCTCTCACCCTGGCAGAGGCAGGCAGCTCTGAGATGATCAGGCCTGGCACTTCTGTTCTGCTGCCTAGCTGCAAGAAAGATAAATAGCAGCAAGGAGAAGGGACTGGCTTTGAGTTATTTTCCTAGAGCTTATAAAACACATGAAGGAAGCAACAAAAGGAGCTGGGCTTTCAGAGACAGTGTTTTGGTAGGTGTGATCTGTACCCCTCTTGGGAAAGAGATGCCGTTTCCACCTCTTCTTTTGGTGTCCTACGTGATGTGTCGCTTTGGAGATCAAAGATGAAAAGTGTGAGAGAGATAAACTTGGATAAAACTGCTTCATAATATCACCAAACTGTGTTGCCAAGAAGTTAGTGCTCTGCTGCCATGTGACAAGCTGTTTAAAGCTGTAGCTGCCATTTGCAGAATCAAGGGCTTTGGGAAACAGAGGGTGTTGTGCCTTACTCCTAGGTAATACTGTGCCTATTCATGAGCCTTGCCCTGACACAGCAATACTCAACATCAAGCCCTGTGCCACACAGCCAGGAGAATGAGGTGCTCTCCAGGGTGCAAGAATGACACCAGTCCCACACTGGAGTTGGATCCACAGGGACATAAGCTTCTAGATGTATGACTGAGGCTTCAAATGTTTGAATATGGCAATAACATGTTAATTCTCTACTGTTTAATGAACTGGTAACCCCGTTGCTGAATCCCAGGGGTGAAGTTTGCTCATGGGGTATTTACAGTTACCTTGTAAGCCTGTCGGACTCCTCCATTATCTGCAATATTTTCTCCTAATGTGCTTATTCCACTGACCTGTAAGAGAATCAGCATCCACTTACTCCAGAGTCAGTAACACCAGCAACCCTAAGAAGGACAAGCTGAAGCACAGTCATGCATCACAGACAGACAGCCACGTCTGGGACAGAGGGAAGCAGTGACTTTGTGCTGGGGCAAAGAAAGGAGAGAATGAAAATAAGAAGTGAATAGGGTAAAAGCTGCAGATGAGAATAGAGAGAGTACATGCAAGTACAGCAGGACCAGAGTAGGGGCTGCTGGGCAGCACTTATGTGAGTGGGCCTAGTGAAATACAGTAGCAAACCCCAGATTTCCCTCCCCTTGCAAAAACCCCTCAGAGGGTCTGGCAGCAAAAGCACACGTGGGGCCAGGTCACCATCAACCCAACCACACACAGGTAACACTGCTCTTGCAGGCTGCACTAGGATCCCCAACAAGCATCGACTCCTCTATCTTATTTACAGACCAATTACCCTGCAGTTTGAGGGGGTTTATGCTTATTCTCCACACTCAGTGTCTTTCTGTTGAAAACACCAGTGGTGTGGAAATGGTTGTTGGGTTTACTCACGTTTTGCCCTCCTGCCAGCTGCCAGGTGTAGTTCCCATACTGATACACCATGCAGCGAGACTGCTCCTTGAAATGCAGAGCTGAGAAATTGCTCCACCAGTCAAACATATTCCCATCTTTATCAAAGTTCCTGCCTGTGGGAAAAGCCAAGAAAAAGGGGCAGTTTCAAGTGGGTGTACGTTGAGTGTTCGCCCAGCGCAGCACATGGTTCTCATGCATTTTAGAGCTGCACATCTTCCCCTCTTCCCTCCCTGGATTGAGGTGGTCTGTGCTACAGGGATTCAGCAGAAATGGTGCTGGCACAGTTGATTCTGCTTTGGCAGAAGGGAACAGACAAGATCAACTGTGGTGCTTTCACCTTTCATCCTCTGTTCCCTGAGCTCCCTCTAGTCAGCAGCCCCAGTTTCAGTCTCAGCACTAAGGCTGTGTTGTATTTCAAAGCATCACATAACAAAACTTACCACCACCTTCTGTATGTCCATGTGAGAACTGAGGTTCATGGAGAATTGCTTACTTTGTCACATCAGGAGAAAGCTGGGACTGCAGTTCTGGTGTTTGTGTGCTCAGCTTTCTGGCTAGAGCATGCTTTTTATTTGCTCTAGATCTGGATTTCCAAGGCTAGACTGTGTGTTTATGTGGAATCTGCACAAGCTTAATTAACATTAAAAAACACTCTGAGAAAAGCTGGGCTACCAGAAGTGAGGTTTTGCCCAGAACTAATTCACTTAGTGTTCTAGAAAGGCAATAAACTCAATTTACTTCAAACACTGATGTTGGAAATAACCCCTCCTGTGATTTCAGACACTCCTGACAGCTCTTCTCTCCCAAGAACACAGCTCACAGGCTTCACTCTACGTCAGGAGCCACTGTAGCTGCTTGCATTGGATGGCCAGTCTGATGGTGCTGTGAAAGTACCAGCTTTTCCAGAGAATCATCATGGACTCCACTTGGTTTTAACATCTGTTTACTGCTCCTGTCACCTGCTTAGTGCATGAACCACCCACTGCAACATGTTCCACAGAACACTCAGTTTGAGCTCTCCCAGACACTGGCTTAGCAGGTACATGATCACATTTGCATGGCTACCTCAGTCCCAGCAGGGTGTAACTGTGATTTCTTGCAGAGTAATGACTGCAGCTGAAAGAATAATGTTTTCTCAGTTATCTTCTCACCATTGTCATCAAACCCATGAGTGATTTCATGCCCAATAACCATCCCAATCCCTCCAAAGTTCAGGGCCTGTGGCTGGTGTTTGCTGAAGAAGGGGGGCTGCAGAATCCCAGCAGGAAAAACTGCAAAGAGGGAAGAGAGAGGGAGATGCTGTAAGGAACCTTTATTTCTGTGGACCTTGCAGACATTGTTTGCTTTAAGGAGCAGGAAGGGACATAAAATACAAAGGGATTAGAAACAACATCATGCCTCCTCATGTGACATTGTTTCTCTCTTGATAAATGGCAGATGACACAGTAATACATGTTGAATTCAGCACATCTGCACCTACACTGTCTCCTTGTTGGAGAACCAAGCATCACTTGCATTGCACCTCCAGCCTAATTTGGTCTATACTGTACCCTGCAGCAAGTCAGGACCAAAATGTTCACTAACTGTCTTCTGGAGACAGGTACAGTTTGTGTTTATAGGGGAACTAATGGGTATTTTATTGCTTTACCTCTGTGAATGAAAGGTCAGCAATCATATGCTGATTACCAACAATACTCAGTGTGTAAAACGTGCACAGTAGTGACTCCCACAGAACAAGAGGTGCACTTGGATGCCACTCTGGGGGCAAGAGGAGGTGTGTCCTTCCTCAGTTTAATGGCAAAAGCCTCACACAGAGTCAGTGGGATTTATTCATCCCATGTACATAAGATGAAAAGCACATACTCTTCTAGAGGGATTAAAGCTGCAATCAACTGAATCTAGTAAGATACTTGGTAAGAAGTTGAGATACTGAAATTATGTAGAAATATTTCCTTTAGAGACAAAAATCTTTTTGACTATATGGGAGGTTTTATCCATGCAAGTTTGGGGAGAAATATATAAGACAAACTGCAGGGAGACAGAAGCAGGGCACTGGAAGTAGTGTGGAAAATGACTCTCCTCAAACTAGAGACAGGAAGCAACAGGATTTAACTGCCACCTGCTCTCCTGTGGGTAGCTGGGCTTGGATATTCAAGTTACTTAAACCAGTTACTTCCATATTACTTGTAAGGGCAAAGTTGTAGAGGTACCAGTTGTCTTTAAGGTCTGAGTTACTGCCCAGAAAGCTGGCTCACAGCTGGTTATGATCAGCAGAAAACCACAGTGGATAAATAGGGAGCCTGAAAACAGCCAGAGCTTCTAGGTGCAAGCTAAAGGGATACCTGGCTGTGGCTGAAGGACTGGTCCTGGGTTTTACAGCATCTGCAATAAGGGGTAAGTGGAAGCTATGCAAAAAGATCTCTTTCTGATGAGGCTGGAGGACTCAGTTCTGAGCACTTGGGATGTTTCTGCTTTTTAGTAATTATCTCTGTTCTCCCTTGTGCCTGTTGGCTGTGCTTTCCACTCCCAGCCTTTGCCCTGTGAGCAGGGTACAGCTGCTCTGGTTTAAGGAAGGTGTGGGCTTTTCCTCTTCTGGTATTTGGCAGGGTTTGAATAGCAGATCTTCTGGGCATTGGAGTAAGTGCTAGTTACTAGAAAGGCTTTGGTCTCTCCTGTTTGGGTAGGCTCAGAATGCAGAGAGGGTTCCACAGCATCTGCAGGCTTAACCTGAGCTTGTGGGTATCTGGCCCAGCTCTGTGAGCAGGGAGTGTGAGGAACCAGACAGGTCTGCTGTGTCCCAAGCCTGAAGATCTTCTCTGCTAAGAACAAGAAGGGTCAGCCCAGCATCTCTGCAAAGACTCAGACACTCTGTAAGCACAGGCTGGGCTCAGAGGCCTCTCTTCACTCCCATTCCAGTGCCACCTGTAGCAAACCAGAGAGCTGCCTGTGTGTTTACTGGGCGTGTGGCGACAAGAGTGCAAACAGCTCAGAACACACTGTGAGCTTCCTCTGCTCTCTGGAGCTGCTGCTCCTGTAGTAGCAGTTACAGCCTTTCAAACATGAGGCTGTTCTGATTTCAGCCCACGAAGTGTGTCTGCCAAGTGTGTGTGTGTGGGGATAAGCAGGATTTTCATCAACAAAGCCACTGCTTGAGAAGAACAGCCTGGCTGCCTTGCCCAGGACTTGGTGAGGTGGGTTTGCCTCTAGAGAACAGGCTTGTTTGTGCTGCTGCAGTGCAGAAGGCATCAGTTAGCTCCATGCAGATGGTTAAAGCTGTGGCACACCTACCGATCTGGTTGCGGTTGGGGGAGTAGAATGCATTGACCACAGCAGCTCCAATTATCCACCTAGAAGTAAATGTTGTGAGCAGTTAGCCATGGCTTTGGTTTTTTGACATTCTTCTTATTAAATTATTATTGTTTTAAAAAAACATAGCCTGCAGATAGGGACAGGATTGAGCTGGGGATGAAGGGTGCCATGGAACACAGCTGTAAAGAAATACTAACACCAAATGGTGTCTCACTTATGGGTGCCCTTCATCCACAGCAATGCCAAGGTAAAGTGAGAAATGCTTTTGCTGCCTTCTACAGCCTGTAACACAGCTTGTGGATTAAGATGACCAATGCTAATCAAGACTTTTTGCTATGAAGAGCACTGTGAGTGCTCAAGAAATGAGGAAGCAGAAAAATGCTGTTGTCTGCTACTGATGAGAGAACTCTGATGGTGAATTATTCATCAGGAATTCATTGGAGGCTTCTAAGTGTCTGCATTGCATGCTCACATTTGGAGTTAAAATCCCCTTGCAGGAAGAGGGATAGGAAAAAATAAATAGGCTTTGTAACAATTCACTTGACTTATGCTTCCCTTTGGAGAGTTTCTGTTTGCTTGCTTATTAACTCTGTTTTATTTTACCTTCTGTAAAGAGCTGTTTGAAATTCTTACTAGAATCTGCTTCCCTTGTCTCAAGACATTGTCTCCCAGTATCACCCAGCCTGGGCTCCTACTAGTGAACAATGCATCAAGTTGGTATTAGCTTCCTTATTCCTGCCCTCTGCTACAGCCTATCTGTCAGTAGCTCTGCCTGAACTTCCTGAGCTGGACACCTCCAACACAGCCAGGAGGACTAGGAAAAGTTCAGCTTGGCATTTGTGGCTGAGCAAACATCCCAGAAGCCCTGGCTTGCATCTATGTTGTGGACTTGGAAGGAGCTAAACCACACTTGTAGGACTGGAGGGGTCTTCCTGGTGTAGTAATGGTTCTTACTGGTTAGTGATGCCAGCTGCTTCAGAGCTGCTGGCAGTGGTTTATGAATGTGCTACTGTTGTGTGGCTGGCTTAAGACAAGCACTAGCTGAGGATCTACCCAGGAGTGGCAAACTGAGTTAACACTAGGGCCATGCAGGCTGGGCCCTGAGACTTACTCTGCATGTGGTCATGGAGTCAAAGAAGGGACCATGATGTGGCCAGACTGCACCTATGACAGGAACTGCCTGACAAATACATTTATACTTGACTGGGTGCAGTGAGAGGTAACTGGCTGGAAACAGGTGTAAGAAAGGTCTGGTGTTCAACTTCCCCAAGACTGGGCATGCTTCCAACAGAGTTCTGGCTGGAGTATTGCAAGCTTTTTCCCCTGACTAGAAGCTTTTCAGAAGCTCCTGATACTGCTTATCTAATCTCCTCCTTGATGAGCTGTCAGGAAGATCTGTCACTGCTTTTGTGTTAAGTAGCTTCAATGTAATATCTGGATGTAAAGCAACTTGATGAAGGATTAGAGAGAATGGGGTAAATTCCTGCCACAAGAGGCAAAGAGCTACTTTATTTCCTGGAATTAAAGAGCTCAGACATAAACATTCTCAACTATCTGCAGCACATGGCTCAAACACAATACCCATTATTGCAGACTCTAGATTGTCTTGGTGCAGCCTGGAGACTTACACATCTTGGTCAACTCTCTCACGCAGCTTTTTCAGGCTTTTTTGGGCTCCAGCTCTCAGGTTTTCCAGAATGTTTTCAAAGTAACTGTGTTCACTGAAGTTTAACTAAAGAAACAGATACCCAAGTATATCAGTGAGCTGTGCAGAAAGAGGAATTTCTCATGCCACTGAACATATCTTTAAAAAAAAATCTGTGTTTTGATTGCAAGGTATTGCTTAATAGTTAGCTCTCTGCATGAATTCATGTATAAAATGATCAACAATCGTGTGCTGGCTGGTTACTTGGAAACTGAAACTGCACAGGTACAAGTATTCCAACTGGCAAGGAGGTGAGTGTGGGTTTTTCTGTTGAGGTATGCACAGGATACTTACATTGGCATATTCCTGATCCAGTTTTTCATTCTGATCTTCCAAGATATAATCTGGATAGCCAATTTGCTCTTTAATTGCCATTGCCTAGAAGAGAAGAGTTTAATGTTCCCTCTTAATTCAGTTTGGTGGTGGGTTTTTTAAAGCTTCAACACATATAATAGTTCAAACTGTCTGTTGCTATTGTCCACCTGCTTGTGAGAAACTGGATTGAAGTATTTAAGGACCTTGTTCTAATGCAATCTATTGTCTAGTGAGGTTTTATGGGTTTTATTTTATATGGAATATACAGTCCTGTATATTCTAGGAGAATATACAGTAGACTTGCAGGTCTTATAGCACCACCCAGCAGTGATTTGGCTTAACCTTCATTTAGTGCTTGTTTTATTTCCTTGCTGTTGGATCTTAAAGTCAAAAATCTGAAATGTTTTTGGGGGGATGTATTGTATTCAGCTGTCACTCTAGCTGATGTATTGGGTGCTATCTCCTTTCCTCACTCATAACATGGTACACGAGACCCACTGGGGGAAATAAAAATGAGCAAAGAAAGGATTAAAAAGACAATGTAATAGGACTGTGAACATGGAAGTCTGTTTCCTCTCATTTGTAGAGGAACAGTGATGCCACAGACTTCAGATTGAGGATGGCATAGTGAAGCTGGTTATCTCTGACCTTCTCCCGAGCTTTCTCCTTGGATGCCTCATCCATCCACTGCAGCTCGTCCAGCGTTTCGATGAACACCTCCCGGATCTTGTCGATGAGGTCTCGTACCTGGAGGAGAGGCAGGAGGACATGAGCCACTTCAGTGCCCTTTTCCCCAGGCACCGCTAAGGATGGGTGCAGACACCCCTACTGAGAGGGGATGTCCCTAAACTCTGTGCTCTAAAACGTGGTACTCTGCATTTAAAAGAGCATTGTAAATGAGTCCTCCTGCCTGGTGACTCGTGGCTGGTTGATACCTTTGACAGATAAAACAGGTTGGGAGGTCAGAGGGAGGGGAATGGGCACTGTAGGCACTGTGGGTGTACAATAGTACAAAGGGTAAACTACATACCATCCTCTTGCTCTCACCAGCAAATGTCTCCCTAACATACATGGCTCCCACTGCGTTCTCCATGTTGTTGTTGACATAACTCACACACTCCCTCCAGCGGGCTTCTTCCAGCGTTGTCCCATAAAGTGCCTGGATGCAGAGAGACACAGGATTAATTATGCTCATGCATAAAAAACTGCCTAAAGATGTTAACCTAAGACACGGGTTTCCACTGCTGCTCTTAGATTTGTTTGGCGATTGAGTGACATAACAATGTCCTTGTATTTACAAGGACTTAATCTGACTCTGAGACTCTGTTCCAATACTACAGCCTACTGTGTCTTTAGGAAGAGAGGCAATACCTTCCTGTAGCTGGCCCGAGCATCCTTGAAACGCCGGCTCAGGCTGCTGACTCGGTCGATTACCAGTCGCCAGATGAGGTAGTTCTGGATGGTGCTGTGTGGGGAGGCAAAGCTGAGTTTAATCCCCACATGGGATTACAGAAAAGCAACACCAGTGTGATCAGAAGGGGATCTTAATTGTGAATGGAGATAAAGCAAATGATTGCTGCCAGCCATTGGTTTCATCGCACCTCCAGGTGACTTATTCAACAAGCTGACTGTGGAGGCACCCAGACTGTACTGCTGTGTCTGTTCAGGGATTCATTTGATACCCTTGTTGTGGTACATCATTCCCATCTCATTTAATCTTTTCTGAGCAGGTGAGACACCCAATACCATGGTACTTTGGGACTCCAGGACGTTAGAAGATGTGACCCTCATTTTACAGTGAAATGGTGTCACCTCACTCAGAGCAGCTCTGGCAGAACCAGCAGCATTCCCCAGTAACTTGCATTTCCACAATACTTCTGTGACTTTGTCTTGGATATTCTCTGGTTACCTTACCTTGCTGAGTACTTGGAGATAATAGCTTTCAGCTCTTGCAGATAGGGCATGCCGTATACAACCACCTCTTCTTCTGGGTCAACCTGAATGCTTACTGAAGACATGACACCTTGGATGAAGAATGTCCAGTTAAATTCCTAGGCAGAGAGAAAGACATATACCAATTCCAGGTGTTTAAGTGACTTAGTAACTGTCTGGACACTCTGCAGTCTTTGGGACCAAATGTAGTTGTGTTGTTCAGTAGAACAATGCTTTTTAAGAGACTCTGAACATAAGACTAAGCATGGGAATGACTTGATAGCTCTTTGTTGTATCACTGATAAATTCACAAAGCCATTTTGAATTGGCATGGTAATAAAAGGAGGCTGAAAATATTAGACTGCTCATTAAACACTTACATTCAATGCAAACTTTTCCTGCAGCTCTTTCAAGGTCATCTTGTTGTACAGCAAGGTTACATCATGCCTTTCTTCTGTTGGGGTTGTTGCCTGAAGACATTCACAAGGTTATTACTCTAATCAACTGACACAAGTGTCAATGGCTGAAACTGCATGCATGTGCACATATCTGCCCCAATAACATGAGATACAACAGTTTATTTTGGAAAAGAAATCATTTGATGGTGTCCAGAGCTGCTTTCTAAATTTCAGTATAGGAACTAAGTGCCCCCCATTCAATGTTTCATCAAGTAGTTCCCTCTCTCCTTTTTAGAATGGAGGACGTAGAGGTTTTTCTGGGTGCTGTAGCCCTCTGAGAATGCATGGGAGCTAGCCCTGGTGTTATCATAGTGAATGTTTAGAAGACAGATTATTGTACTTCAGGAGACTTCCAAAAATAACTGTGACTAGGTCTAGAGCAGACATAGTAGCTGTGTATACAGCAGACATAATTACACACACAGACTCTGATTTCTGGGCTGCTCATGGCATAAGTTGTCTTTCTCCTGCTTTCTCCTAGGCCAGGTTTTTCCTACTGTGTTGAACACTGTTGCACAGAAGAGCAGGAGACTCTTCCCCCACCCCCCCCACCCCCCTCAATGTTCTCAGTTTCTGTGCTCACATTTGCAATCTCTGTTTCAAGCTCCATGACCTTGGCCATTTCCTCCTGGACAAAGGCATCATCTCTAGACATGTTCCTGTCTTCCCGGATCATCTTGGCGATGGTGATCATGAACTGCAGGTAGGCTTCTCTCACCTGCCCATGTGAGACACAACAGGTGTGTAGCACTGTGAAGAACAGGTTTCCTGGCTACCACCTCTCAGTCAGGAAAACACTGGTTTTGTTATTTTAGCTTTACAATCCAGCCCTCTGGCTAACTCATGTACCTTGAGGTACACTATGGGAACAGGGATTCCTACAAGCCAAAGTGCCAGGGTAAACATAGAAGGTTTAAGCTCTGTGGAAGTAATACCATAAGTCTTCTAAAGTCTGTTTTTACAGTCTGAAAGAAAAGCTGTCTCTCAAATGGATCCCAGTGATACCTTTGCTTTGTTTCAGACAGGAGGCTATGGCTGTGATTTATGTCTCAGAATGGACCTTGAAAAGCTATTTGGCTGCTGAGGGAGCCCTCATCTCAGATACAGGAAAGCTTAATGCTACCTATTTTTCCTGCATACCTGTCTTCCTCCATAGACCTCAGAATCCTGATAAATACAGTAACTGTTGTGAAATTGAGTCTGGGCACTTACATGATGATGATTTGTGCTTTTAGGCTGAATGCTGAGGCCTTAATCAGGCCAGACTCCCCCAGGCCTCAGTAGGAGCTTTGCCAAAAGATGCTGGACTAAGCACAGGGGGAGTTTGGGTCATCAGAGTTTGGTTCATTGTCTGTGGGAAGTGAGCTGTTAAATAGCAAATAGAAAGGGGTTGTGTCTCCTCCTTATTCATTAAGATTAAAACCACAGCCTTAGCCCTGCTTCTGTGTAGCTTCAAATTAAAAACATATTAAGCAATACTGCTTTCTTCTGCTAATTTAGGGTAGTCTGTGCACTGTACCTGATTTTCTACCTCCTACAAGTCAATCTAAGCCTGATGCTTTTGCAATGATGCAAAAATATCCCTCTTTTCTACTGTGACTGCCTCTACATAGGTGACACTTGCAGAATACAATCCCAGTTCCAGCAGCTAGCTGCAGTTCCCAGCACAACTACGTGGACTCTGTGGTAATGTCTCAGGATACAAAACAAGTTGACAGTTTCCAACAGTGTCCAGAAGGTGTGAAGCAATCTCAAACGTCACAGGGCCATATTTTGGACTATATATAAGAATACAGACAAATAAATTGAAGCCAGAAGAATACTAATCTCCCTGATGTTTTCCTCTGCCTGCACAGGCACTAGACAAAGGAGTCTGAAATGCTCACTGTTGTTGCTCTGTGCTCCCTTCCATTCGTGTTAGGAAAATGAGTTTGATGTTAGGCTGCAAATACTCTTGTTAGTATGACATAATTGAGGAAAATAAAATGTACTGAAGCAGTATTTTTATCTTAAACTGATAAATTATCTGGGTATCTTTCTAACAGCTTTCTATGCATTTACAGAAACCCTCACACTTGTTCTGAGCACTGGCAGAGGAAAGCAGCTAGAAAATAATCTCTCAATTTTCATGTAATTTTGGGGAAAGGGAGGAGTAAGTGGCAGCAGATTCTTGCTTGCTGAGTATCTGTTCCATTAATCCAGCATCTTTTGCTCTCTGCAAACCACTTTTATTATCTAACTTTTTTCCTCTTAACACATCAAAAATCCTGCATATTTTGGTGTTCTTTGGGGTATTGTTTGATCTAGTATGACAATTCTTCTCCCATATCTATAATCCATCTTTCCAGTAACTCATAAAATAGTAGCCAGAACTAGTAGCTTAGAAGAAGGTAAAGTGAGTCCATGATAACTGCACTCCAAAGGTGACTATTTGAAGCTATAAAACACAATGATTTTGTGGAGAGAATGCAGTTGTTTGGTCCTCTTGTAAGCTTAAGAAAAATTTGGCATGGCAAAAAATGTAGCAGTGAATGTCACAGTGACTATTACATAACACAAAGATGCAGATATTTGGGGTTTTGGAAAACAGGGATAAATTATAAAAATGCCTTAGTAGCACATAGTAAATAAATGAGAAGGAACACTTACTCTCTGATAGTTGCCCCCATTAAAGTAGTAATCCCTGGATGGCATTCCTAAACTTGGCTGGTCAATCTGAAGGAAATCATACATGTCTTGTGTTAGTGATGAGCAGGAACTGATGGTGTCCAAAGGTGTCCTTGAAAGGTGGCTGTGTGTGCCACCCTTGGTGTTGGAAGGACAGTAATGCACTCTTACCAAAGAACTTTAGCTTTCTAAGAAATAGGGTGATGGAAGGTGCAACTTTTGTCTCTGGATTTCCAAATAAGGGCAGGATGGATTCTCAGCATGTGTTATAAAGCAAAATCTATCTGTTAGAATTGAGAGCTAAGAATAAATTTAAACGACTTGGAAAAGAAGTAGCTTGACTTGAGGGCTGGACCATGCACAAGCAGACTCTGAAATATTATTTACATGGTTTCCTGCTGTATATTAAGCCTCACTACCATTTTGTCTGTTACAAGAATTTACAGCCCTTAAGTGCTGTAAATCAGGAAAGGTCCATTGACTCTTATTTCTTTAACTGAAACAGAACTAATGCCACCATGAACTGCTTCCCAGTATGGCCCTGAGACAGATCTGCCACTGGGGATATGGAACTGGTGAACTGCTGGATACATTTTCCCCTGTGTTGTGCATACCCACTGGCTTATGTCAAGCCAAGCTGTGTGCAGGGTGAATGCCTAGCCATATGGCTCTGGCAGAGGAATGATTCCCTGTGTGTTTTTCTTACATAAATGATGTGTCTGCTGGAGTCCCGGTCGTCGTTCCACACAAACATGTCAATGAGGACACGCTTGTTGAATCTGGAGTTCATTATGGAGAGCTTTTCTTCCATGCTCCAGGCTGGCTCTGGGACAGAGAAGGAAAAGAGATGTTATTTATCAGGCTGTATCAGGACTGATGAAGTTGTATAGCTTGCAAGCTTATTGCTGAAAGAGTTTAGAACCACACTGGATGGGATGTGCAGAACATTCCTACAGTGGCTAGAAAGTGCCAGCCTACTCCTGCTGGTCTGATCTGCCCAGTGTATGAAGTATCTGGTTAATATATATATAGGATAATTAATCAGTGACTGATTAATATATGTATATAAAGTTGCCTGTGCATAGTGCAAATCACCATGACCTTGCCTAGTTAGGCACCTAGGCAATATACCTGGGGTTTAGAGCAAGCACTGGAACACAGCTACACTGGCTATAGCTGGTTCTGTAGGCTTCTGAACTGTCTTAAAATGCACACTGTTCAGGAAAGCAATCTTAGAGCACCAGTAATAAATGTGTGCATCCTATTCTGATGGACTGTTGTGTGCTGAACATGTATGATACCCTGACTTGTGTTTATGAAGCAAAAGTGGAGAGAGGACCTAGTTCAATGGGGGTAGTCTCAGCACAGTAAATAACTCTGAACCCCTTCAGCACACCATTACCTCTGGTCTTATTCCAGTCTGCAGAAGCCACTGGCCAATCTCCAACCATGGTTAAGGCCTCTAGCAGAGGCAATGAACCTCGTTGCTCTATAAGACCTGAGAGAGGAAAAACAAATAGGATGCTGTTTTCATTGGGGGAAAAGCTGAAAAATAGGTAATGAGCCTGGCAGTTTAAATCTGGATTGCAGAAAATAAGATACCACTAAATCATCTGTCTCCTACACTGGCTTTCAGAGAAGTAATGAAAACACTTCTGTTGACTTCAGTACTGATCCTGACTGGGTCTGGAAAGGAGAAAATGGGACCTGTTGCTGTGTTTAGAAGGGAAGGCTTTTGGAACCAGGTAACCAAGAGCCATCCTTTCTACATCCCAGAACATATACAGGCAGCCTTAATGATGGACCCAGGCACTTTCATTCATCTGCAGATTAGCTTTCCAGGCAAGGCCATGCAGATCAGATAGGTATTGACTGGACTCTGGCTTAAAAGTACACTGGTACTTTGTATGTTTGGTATTGAACAGGAGAATCAATGGAACAAGAAGAGACTCACTCTCATTCATGCAGGACTTGTAAAGTATTTTAGCTTTCTGAAATGCTTCTCTGTCCCCTTGATCTGAAGTTTCCAGCACACCTGGGGAAGCAACCATTGCAGTGAGGTTATTTTTTCTTTGCCCTGGAGAGCTTTGATCTTTTCATAGAAATCAGAGAGGATTCAGGGCTATGATAAATACTTGTTATTGTAGGCTTCAATTACTGTGAAACTAGAGTGCTCTTTAAAGGAGCTATTAATGGAAAAAGTGTCAGGAAGAAGAACATGCATATGGCTTGTCCTGCTTCTTTTGAAGTTGGTACCCAATCGCCTACAGCTAATTTTTAGTGGGTACAGGATGTTCCCACAAAATGGCTGTAGTAAGAGATGCAGAGATTAAAGGACATGGGGAAGGAGGGGGGGGAAATCACAACTGACACTTCTTGAAGTTTATTTCTATGCATAATGTGCAGTAAATAAGATCTGGAAGTATATGCAAGCACATAGCCAAGGGCAGAGCAACCCCAGTCCTACCTTTCAGGACGATCTCCAGCTCGTCTCGCAGGATGTCAAAAATGCTGTATCTGGAGCTGGTTTCTGGGATAACATGATGGCTCAGCCAGCCCCCACAGGCATACTGGTAAAAATCCTTGCAAGGGTCAGCTGTTGGGTCCATGTTCTGAATTATTCTAGCAGCTAGGTATCAAAATTGGAGAGTTGAATTCCACAGACTGCCCAGCAACCTCTGGGACTACCAAAGCCTGGCAAGGAGGCACGTTATTTATGCTGCTTGTAGAGGGTAAAGCTCAGGAATTATGACTCAAAGGATCCTAACTTCTGCTTGAAAAAGCAAGGAAGCATCTGACAGCAGACATTGGCACTGCAATTGTACTGCTTTAGAGGGGGAACCTCTGAAGGGCAGGATGATGCTCCCACAGCACCTTACTGGCTGGAAGGTGCTGCCAGGGCTTTAGCTCAGGGACTGACTGATGCTGTGAGTGTGGTTGGAGGCCACTGAGCATCACTGCTGGAGTCTTGCCTTGACTACACATAATGGAGGTGTGCAAGTAGATGCCAAAGAAAGGTGAACAGCCCCATGTGTGGAATGAATCCTTTTGGGGGCATTATTGGGTCTAAGGGGGCTTCTGTGATACATCACACAGTGTCAGTCAAAACCACCTCCCTGTGGGTCAGGTCAGAGCCAGCAAACTACTTGACCTCACTGGCAATTTTCCTGTACTACTTCCTGAGGAATGGTATTCCTGGTGACCAAGAAAGTACATGAAGGAGAAACAAGAAAAGGCTCTGGATTTCCCCCCTGTAAGCCCCCCAAACCACCTCAGCAGGAGTCCCTCCTAGTGACACTCCTTACCTGCTGTAACACATCCTGGGGTGGTACACACAGTGCCTGAGTTGGTCCCATAGTGAGTGCCTGCAGGGGGGCAAATAAAGCAGATAAATGAGTTGTTTTGGGAAGGAATTGCTGCCAAGGTCACTCCCCAGCAGCCCAACCTCTGTGACAGCTTTGTTTAGTTTGAGAGCAAGCAAGTCAATAGTGGTGCCAGCACAGGCTACCACATAACTGTCAGTAAATAGCTGCAGGTCTGTGAGGAAAATGTATGTGCAATCAGCATTACAGGGATCCTGCCAGTGAGTTTTAATTCTCCTGGAAGGGGAACAAGACCAGGGTTTGTTGGGGGGCTTTCTGGTGTGTTTGGGTTTTTTGCCTGCTGTCTCCACAGGCTCTGATATCCCTTTCCAGGCAATCTGCTGAGAGGCTTGGAGCATCTGAGCTCTTTCATGATCTTCAAAGTCACTGTGACTGAGAGGCTTAAAGAGGGGACAAAGAGCTCATAGCTGGATTGCTGCTCTCACACTGCTCTGAGTCACAAAGATCAAATTTAAGAAATGAGTTTTACTTCTGTAAGGAGGGGTGAGGATCAGGTAACAGACCAGTGTGTTGTCAGAACTTCAGCTATGCCCTTTGTGGTTACTCCTTGCTGCTCAGCAGAGGCTGCTCCCTTATCAGTAATGTTTTGGGCTGATGAAGAGCCCTATGGACCTATGCTCAAGCCTGTGTTCTGCCTTTGGGATGAGCCTGGGAAGGTCAGGTAAAGCTGTTAATCAGTCATCTCCGTGCATCTCAGTCCTCCAGATCAGAGTAAGGGTAGTACAAACTGTGCTCAGAGCTACCAGGTGTACTAGGATCAGGTGTGACACGTGACATGTGCCCACCTCTGGTAAAACTGGGATTTCCTTCCCTTAAGAGCATGGCTCAGTTCCACTCTCAGCAGCCTGAAAGCCACGCTAAGGGCCTCCAGGACTTGCTGGTGTCAGCCCACAGAGGAGGAGTGATGTGACAAGGAATCTGAGGGAGCAGAAGCAGAAGTCAGAACTTCTTCTTACTTGGCAGTAACTACAGAGGAGCTTGATGCTAGTTTGGAGCCCCAAGTTCTGCTGCAGACTCACACTGAAGCCCTTGTACATGAACATGTCCCTCCTTATGCTGAGTGCTGAAGGGACACTGTGATGGTCACCTTTCTGTGCTGTTCCTGGTAGAACTGGCATGGGAGGTATCTGAGCACCCCAGCCTAATGAGTGGCCTTGGCCCTGGGCACAAGGAAACTCATTTTGCTCTTTTAATGTTCCATTTGTGCAAGTGGATTAGAGTAATATCAACTTATGCTAAATGGACAACTACTTGGTTCCACACTGCAGGGCAAAACCTTGATGCCCTTAGTGTCCCACAGGAGTAGACATGTGTTTCATTAGGCTTTTATCCTTACTTTAGGATGTTTGCAGGAAAGATTTATTTTTTTTAAAAATCCTTCCAATGAAAACAAGTGTTTTACATGAGAGCAAACAAGATTACAGTCATTCAGATAGAAATAAAACAGTGGGGAAGAACAGAGGGCTTTGAAGTTCATCAGTGGAAGCAACATAAAAAGCCCCCACTGTGATTGGGAATGGAGCATCCAGGGTTCAGCTGAGTGCTGCCCTGCTGTGTGGGAGTAGATCTGCATTAGAATCACTACATGCCTTATTCCAGTGCAGAGTCTGGCAAGCTGCACATGGGATGAGCAAAATCTGTGTAACCATGTGAAGCTTCACCCAGAGCTCTGGCTTTTCTCTCTTGTGCCAGATGAAGCAAACTCAATTTGTGGAGGTTCCTAAACTCTCTAATTTTTAAGATAAAAGCCCAGGGTATTAAAAATACACATTTTTGGGGCAAACAACCCCAGTAGTTCAAATGTGCATGGAAATCTTCCAAAAAATAGCAGTGGGCAAGGTGAGAAACAGAACTGTACTCCAGGTGTACTGTGCTGCTCATCCCCCTCAGGGCCAGGCAGGACTCAGATGAAGTTTGTGGTCTCTTCTCTTTTTTTAAATCAAAGCTTCTCTCTCACTATAACCTGAGAATGTCTAACTTCAGCTGCTGAAACCTGACTGCTTTCCCCAAGCCTCTCACTCCCCCCATTCAGAAAGACCTTGTGACTGGGCAGATGTAACTGAGCTGTGTCAGCAGGGAAGCCAAATCTGTTTTGAAGCTGTGGCTGCACACTCAGGGCTCTGAAACTCTGCCACAAAGCCAGATAATTAGAAATGGTTTGCGAGGGGCTCTCAGTTTACCTCTGAAAGTGGCTCCTTTGTTTTTCTATCAATTATCTCTCTTATGCCCCAGTACCCCCCCAACAAAGAGCCAAGCCAACCTGACTGAGACCAGCACTGCCCTGTTTTACTGAACCTAGTGGGCCAGAGACCAGTTTAGATCCTGCCCCTGGTCAGCAGGTTCTTCTGACTCTTACACAGTGTATGTTAATCATGTTCACAGCCCTGGGAATGCAGGAGCACAACGTGGCTCTTTGAAATCCACTCCCAGGTGCTGCTTAGTCCAACTGCTCCACGTCTCTGTTCATCAGTGTGTAGCTTGCCTGACAGCACAGGGGTGTAACGTGCCCTCTCCCCTTCTATCAGAGCCTTGGGTGAAACACAACAAACTTGGAAGCTAGACAGGGAATAAAATATCCATGAAACCACTAGCATGGCTTTGGAGCAGTCAGGACCAGCAGTCAGGTGAGAATGTAAGTTGTTTGTAACTCTCAAGTTGTCTGGAGGAGTTGCTGACTGTGACTTGATGTGTCACCTACAGTCGGGGTGGGAATCTCTTCAGGCTGTAACCTTTCCAGCAAGTGATGGGATTCAGAGTTTGGTAAATATTTGCAGAGCAGAGCTGAGAGAGCTGTGAAAAGACTGTGAAGATGTATGTGTGGGTGTGATGGGAAGATTGAGAGCATGCTGTATTCAGACTCCAAAATGATTTCAGTTCTGTCTGCCTCTCTGCCTATGATCACCCAAATATTACTCTGCTGTTCTTGCTGTATTTTCTTTCAGCTCATCTAGACCAGGCTTTACTGGTACAGAAACTTCTTTGGATGTCAACAATGCCCAGGCTGCTTCTAGAGCTACATAACTGCATTCCTGAGAGCTTCAGTGGTTTTGATGTCTGGGAATATAGATAAAAATGAGTATTAACAGGGCTTGCATCTTACTGCTGTGACCAGAGGCCTGTTCCATGCACAGCAATGCTCTTCTGTCAGCTGCATACAAGAGAGAACCCTGAACCACACAACCTCTATAAACCTTCATGTATTAAACAGGGCAGGACAGGTAATCCTTCTCACTTTAGGCTCCTAAAAGAGAGTTATGTTTAACTGGGTAGTGTTGTTCTGAGGAAGGATGTAGAAAGGTGCAGCAGCAAATCTGAATCTGCTCTGGGTGCACAATCCCATACACACCTCAACTTGTGTTTGAGTGACATTTGGAATCCCAAGGATAACATTCTTGGGTCAATCACAGTAATGCTGCTCTACAGTGTTTCTTTTTCCCTGCTGCTATGTAGGATTTATGTTTGTGTTACACAGTGTTGAGCAACACGTGCTCTTCACAGGGTAAGACTGAGAGAGACCTCAGCCTTCTGACTGAGCACTGGGTATGGACCTGGATGTAACATGGGATCAGAACCAAGTGCAGTGTTTGGACAAAACCTCTCAAGGCACAAAGTGCTCCTGTCTGCAGGATCACTCACTGGTGGCACTGAGGAGCACTTGCTTTCCCAGCATTAGACCCAAATAGTGAGTATAGGTGCTCAACAATAAGATGGTGTAGCATGAAGCTCCTGCTGCTCAGTTCCTACCTGTGAGCTACTCAAAGCTTGTGGCTGCTCTAGGCCATGAGCCCATCTCAGTGTCTCCTGTTGCAGTAGTTCAATTATATATATATAAATGTAAAGTGAGAGAAGGAGAAACTGCCTCTAAGTCAGCGCTGAAACCAGTCCTCAAAGGCATGGGAGAGGCACCAGGAGGAGCTGTGAGCTGTACAGGATCCAGCTCTGTGTGCTCAGGATCGCTCCAATCCAGGAAACATTTCCAGGGAAAGTTTAATTGCTGATAGGAGCTGGCAAAATATTTAGGTTTTGGAAGTGCTTTCTCACAGATCAGTCTGTCATCAAAAGTATGTAACTCGTTGCTAGGTTTGGGTGCACAGACTCTTCCTGGGGGGTTGGATGACCCCCCAACGTTTGGGCAAATATTATTAATACCTGAGTTCTGATCTGAGCCCAAGAAGCAAAATGTAGAGTGACATTTTCAAACCCTTTATGCCCACAAGCAACAAAATCCTGCAGAGCTCTGTCTGTTGATACAGAACCTCCTCCCCTAGGACCTAGCTCTAGGGGATTTTTTTCTCCTGAGCTAACAGCAGAAACACAAGCAACTTTCTGATGAGCACTGTGAACCCCAAATGCTCAGATTTCCCCTTACACTGAACAACTGCTGGTAGCAAAAGGAATCAACAATAAAAAGGCTTTTCTTAAGAATGATTCCTGGGAGTTGTGCAGTGCTGAGGAAGGCAGTTCAGCGCAGCCAGGGGATGCAGAGGCTGTAAGGAGAAAACTAATGCTTCAGTTCTGCTTTTCAGATGCCATAGTCTTATTCCTCAGTGTTTTAACAGAGCTCTGAATCCAAGAGGGGTTCATGGAAGTGACAACCAGGAGGCAGGTGCTGCTACAAATTGGGGGGAGGGGTTGAAGCCCTTTCACACTGCACTAAGCAACCCCCCCTTTAGCTCTGCTAAGCAGCTGTTGCTTTCCAACTCCTGGCAGTAATGCATGTTGACTCAGGCTCCTATAAATTACAGGATGTCAATAACTGTCACACAGATGCTCACCTTCCCCTCTAAAACAGCACAACGTTTTTCTCCCCTTTCAAAACAACACTGATTTGATAAACCACACTGAACCATTTAAAAACATAGACTCTTACATGCCATAACTTAAAAATTAAGTAAAATGCAACATAATCCTCCCTGTGCTTGAGCTGGGAACAATGCAGAGAGCCAAATCCCTCACAGAGGCGACTTCACTGTCTCTCTGTAGCTTTGTTTTCCTTTAGCTCTGCAAAAAGACTTAACACTGTCTGCAGAGGAGAGAGAATAATTCACAGGTTCCTTACCTCTGCTGCTGGCATACAGGATCACCAGGGCGACCACTGCACAAGTCATAAGGAGCAGCAAGACAGCCAGACTGATTGCCACAAAGTTCCAGGGTTTCTTCACAGATTTTGTTGATTTTTCCACAATATCCATTTGACTTTCTGATTTCCCCATTATTGTAACTCTAAATTGAGGAGGGGAGGGCAAGAAAGAATTAACAGCACAGCTAAATCAATGTAAGATAAATGCATGACAAATCAAGGAGAAAAAGGAAGCAGAGTGAAAGCAGAGACAGATAAAAAAACCTTCCAGATTATTACATGTATTTGTCCATTTGATTGTCCACAGATTTCCCAACCTCATTCTCCATCTCCTGTGCCCAGCAGGCTGCCTGCACTGGGGCTGTGCTGCTGGGGCTGCTCTGGGCTAGGCTACCCTAGCTCTCAGAGGTGCAGTGCCACAACTTCAGGAGCTTGCCTTGAAGTATGGAAAAGTCTCATGACCAGGTTGGGCAACTCCTTGTAAACAGAGAAGGAGGGGAAAAACTGCCTCCTTCCACTCCCCACTTCACAGTCTCTCGCTGTTCGGAAGAATTCTCCTCTCTTCCTTGTTCCCCCCCTTCTGAGGATGTGAGGAGCTCTGCAGAGCTCTGCTAGCAGTGGTAGAATCCAAAGAGAGATCCTCCCAGGTGTGAGTGCCTTGGAGCAGCCTCTGCCCTGTCCTCAGCCGAGCCGGAGGGTTGGGAAAGCAGGCGGCTCCCAGGACGCGCGTCAGCTCCCAGGTCTGCAGGAGTCTGGGACCTCCAGGTTCTCTGTCCTCTGGGAGCCATGCTCAAACTTCCCATCTCAGCCAGCGCGATTCCCAGCTCCAGGCAAATGCTCCTGAGCAGCAGAGGGAGGAGGGGTTGCATGACAGCAGCAGGGCTGGGCACTGCGAGCAGCACAAGCTCCGCTGCAGCTTCGCCCAAGTTTCCTCTGGCTTCCCCGAGAGCGGCCACCGGCTGCCTTGGCCACTGCCCTGGCAGGCAGAGGTGTCGGCTTCTGAAACCCTCTGGCTCTGGGAGTGCTGGCAGCTTTTGGGAGCAATACGTGGGAACAGCTCCTTGTTTGAAAACACACTGATTTATGGGCTGTTGCAGGCTCTGCGCGGAGCTCTGTTACGCTGCTGCTCACCGTGGGGACAGGCAGTCAAAGCCAGGGCAGGATAAGCTTGGGATTTCCCTTGGGTTTTATTTTATTCTCTTCCAGAACTGACTTTGGCAGGAGGGAGAAGCAGGTTGGTGGTTTGTGGGTTTTGCTTGTTGGGTTTTTCTTTCCCTTGCAGGCTGGTTTATTGAGCTCCTGTAACTTGCTGCCAAAGCTGACACAATATAAATTTTACAGCTGGTACCTCTCTTGACCTGAGTGCTTCAGCAGCATCCCAAGTTCTGCCTGTGTTTGGGAAGAGGTGCTGAGGGCAGAGCAGGGATTTCTTTGTGGCAGTTCTGTTTACTGGGAGCATACATGCAGAATGTTCCTGGAGTGTGAAGGCAGACCCCTGTCTGTGAATGGGGCAGAACACAATGAATGCCACTTTCTTCTGCCAGGAGCCTGAGCCTCCTCTCCTAGTCAGGGCTGTGCCTCAAAACCCCTGTGAGAATTTGCCTTTTTTTTTTTTCCCCAGTCCTGTTATCTTGGGCTTCTGTTGAGTGTGAAGGCAGCTATTCTCATCCCACCATCTGAGCAGGGCTGTAAGAACACAAAGATCTGAAAGAATTGATGCACTCGCAGATCCTGGGTGTCCATATGTGCAAACTAGCTGC
The DNA here is from genome assembly GCA_022605575.1 of Laterallus jamaicensis coturniculus. NCBI lineage: Eukaryota > Metazoa > Chordata > Aves > Gruiformes > Rallidae > Laterallus > Laterallus jamaicensis. Next base: position 1,245,006 of record JAKCOX010000081.1, read on the forward strand.
AGGAGGCAAGGCTGCCTGTCAGGACAAAGCTGTGCATTTAAGGCTGGCTGAAGTGCTCTCTTATTTCTGCTCTGCACCTAACAAAAGATGAGTATTTAAACTGCTGTGCTAGGAGAAAGCCAGCAGAAGAGAGTGCTTTGCTGCTGTGGGAGGAGAAGCACCAGGAACTGTAAAGGATGTGTCTGCAGAAGTGTTAATCTTTGTTGTGTTGGGCAGGTCTGTGTGGTCCCTGCCACACAGCCAGCCATCACCCTGGCAGTGCAGCGAGGCCTGGTCGCTGCTGGGAGGGAGAGGCCTGGGCGGGGGTCTGGCACAGTCCCTAACACCTTGTACATGACAACACAGCCCTACAAGGTGGTTAATGCAGAGGCTTCCAAAGGGCTCTAAAGGGCTGGCTTTGGCAGCTATGTGCCACCTGAAGTTCTGCAAGCACTCAGTGAGGCTCCTGTGATGGGCAATTTCTCTGTCTGTTCGCTCCCTCTATACACTCATTCCCTTGCAATGGCCCAGCAGAGCATGAAGAGCTCTCTGTTTTGATGCAGCAGCACTATGGTCAAACTGGCATAATGCAGATGCAGCTTCTAAGGATGGACTGTGAAGGTCCCTCTACTTCACTGTGCTGTAATGGCTCTGAAAATTCAGCAGGAATCTTGAGAGAAGGGACTTGCTTTAGGACTTGTTGATCATAATGTTTTGACTCTGGTTTTAGAAATGAGACCTGATGAGCTGGAAAACCTCCTCCTGTTCCACTTCCCAGCTCTGTAACGGATGGGCACATACAAGCACTGTGTACAGATGCAGATCTGTGACTTGCATGGGCAAAAAGGACACTGCAAACTCTGGCAAGGAACAATTCTGTTGTGTGTTCAATGAACAGTTTTCTTCCAATAGTAATTGAGTAAGAGCTGGTCTATGGAATAGTATTTTCCTTGTCTCCAGCACAAACAGCAAAAGCACCTTGTTTTGAAGAGTCATCCAGAGGTGAGAGAACAAAGACAAGTAGTTTACCAATGAATTTCATACTCTTGTCCTACAGATCTGCTCTTTTCCTTTCTGATTTCTTTCTGAGCCCTTTCAAGACAGGCAAGCACAGCAATGGGAGATATTGTGTTCTATTTAACTTACTGGAGTTTTAGGACTGGGTGACAGGTTAATTCTAATGGTGGCACCATAAAGAATGTAAATGAATGTGTTAAGAGGCAAAGCACATGCTTTAACTACCCTGCACTGCAGCTTTGCTCTTCATTTTGATTCTGTTGCTGTGGATTCTGCTACTGATGGATAACAAATATTTTGCACTCAGAACAGATGGATCAGTGGAGTGGATTTCCTTAAACTTGTGAAACTGCCCCCTGCCCCCTTTCATTCAGTTTTATTCCCCACATGCAATCCAGTGACTGTATCTAACCCACACCCCAGCAGGAGTGCAGCGCCAGATCTGACACCACTTGCATGTGGGATGGTTTTACCACAGATTAGTTACCACCCCTCTGGGTGTGAGAGGCAGGGGTGTGGAGGCAGCATCAAAACTCTTCAAAGAGACTGCCTAAAAACTTATCTCTGGGTTTAGTGCAATAAAGAACCTCAGGTCTGGAAAGAGAGCTGCTCTCTGTGCCCTGGGTTTCAGTGCTCAGACTGCATGGGTGCAAAGATAAACTGCTGTGTGTATGAGTGACTCTAAATAGGAAAACTTGCCCAAACTGAGATTTATAATGTGTGCCTAAAACGTTTAGATTTACTATCAACATCACTAGTTTTGCTTAGTATCCCAAACAGTATGTGCTGTGCCAGTGCTGCTGAATGTTAGTAAATGTCTTCATTAAGCTCCCTCTCCTCAGCCCAAGCAGCTGCTTTCTGTAGAGTGGAAGGAGTACTTAGGGAATGGTAATAGAAATGAGTCTGGTATGTGCATTTACCTTAAATACAGGAGACAATCTGAAGCTCTTGGGTGAAATTAAAACCAAGCAGCCTAGCCCCCAGTAAATCAGCACAAGGAATGGCTCCAGGACAATGGGTTCTATCCTTTGATTTATTGTGGCAGGGATGCCACTACAGAGGGTAATTCATTGTGCTCAAAAATAAGGGCTTTGTCTTTGAGAGCCAGTGTATCCCTGTCATTAGCATAAGAATAAAACATAAAAACTGGCGCTCAAACAGCGTGTAGCTGCTTGGCTGCCAGATGTGTGTAGTGTAAAGGAGTCCTAATAGAAGCACATCCAAAAGAGATTAGAATTGGGAAAACCTTGATGCCTGGATGCTGTTTCAAAACTCCACTCCCTCTCCCTTTACAGATGATAATCTTCTGAACATCATCAGAAGAAACAACCGACCAGACATTAGTGGTATCATATAGAAAAGACATGCAATGCTGTGTGCAATGAAATGCCACATGCAAGCACTCTGCAGGGAGAAGCAGATGAAAAGGGCAAGTTCTTACCTCTGTCTTGTGCAGGATGTTTTCCAGCAGTAGAGGTTCAGGTGCCTTGTGCAGTTCCTGGGATGTAATTGAAATATTTAGTTTTCCAGCATGCAGAAACAAATGCTTATTGATATTCTCTGCACTGATCTCTTCAATGGGCTCTCCCCAGTAATGGTCTGGCAAAATACTGTACCTCAAACTCCCCTTCTCTCTCCCTTGTACTCTCACACACAGGTGGCTTTGAATGCCCAATGAATTAAATGCTCAGCTCAGACTTACAGGGAGAGTTAACCCTTTCTGCAGTGCTTGAAATCAGTTGATTTTACACCTAGACTGGAAAGCAGACTGTGCAGCAGGCATTAGCAATGCTGTCATTAAGTGGACAGGATGATTTCCTGGCTTGTTAGCATTTAGAAAAGTCTCTCCTATTACAGTAATTAATTCTTGGGAAAGTTCTCATTTTGTGTGACATGCTTTACTTGTTTCCCAGAAGATTTTTCAAGTATCTATGGCAGGGAGACTTCTGCAAGGCAGCATCTCATTTCCCAGACACTTAACTTCAGAACAGTGATGAATGCTGCAATTACACTTTTAATGATGTGCATATAATTTTAAGATGCTGTGTGACTGAAAAGGTCCATTTTTGTGTTACTTTGGATGGGAAGATGGATTGCAAACAGATGAGTTCTAGATATTTTACTTGAAAGTATTTATTATACAAATTTCAGCTGTAATACCCACTAAAGGTACTGTTTGTATCTCAGAAATGACAGAAGATAGTTCCATTTTTCCAAGGAAAGGTATTTCAGTTGAAAAATACAGAGTATGTAACCACAGCCATATGCACTTAAACACCATGCACATATTTAATTCAACAGACCAAGCCATAAGATCCTCTTCAATGAACTGTTACACTTGGTCGTGGCAAGACTGTCCATGGTGTCAAGTCCTTAATTATCAAAGTGCTTATAAACCTGTTTTAATTTTAGCAAACATCCCCTTTTCACCTGTCCTTTACCTCTTTCTTCCATGGCCAGTGATAATTAGGACACTGTTGAGGAAGCTAGGAGGTCTGCATCGCTCAGCCTGAAGATGTATTGAGCTTGCATCCTGCGTGAAGGGGCTGTGGTGCTGTTGGGAGCTGCAGGACAAGAGAGGTGGAGAGGTCTGGTCAGTTCTTTCTGTGTAGTAACTGCTGGAGGTGCCTCATGTCAGGAACAGGCCCTGGCTCTGGAGACCCAGAGAGGTACCTGACTGCCCATGAGAAGGGGATCTGGAGGCACCTCTGAGGTTAGAGCTCCCTGTTAGGTGCTTGCCTGCTGGCACAGGCTCTGCTCTGAAGCAGCCAGCTCCATGCAGTGCTGCCTCACTGGTGTGTGTGTTCCCATGCACAGCACAGACTGGGGCCAAAACCCAGGCAGTGCCATGCCTACAGGAAGGTTCCTGACTGCTTTGATTGCTGCTTAACCCTTGCTGCTGTCAGCAAAGGAAACACAGCCCCAGCCCCAGCAGGGTGCATGCTCTGGGGTGCCTGGGATGTGCTCGTGCCCCTGCTGAGGGCTGGCTCTGCCTCTGCTTGTGCCAAGAGAGCTGGACAAATCAACAAGTGGGGCTCAGATACAGACCAGAGGGGTGACCTTCACCAGCATCACTGCCTGGGGAAAGGGGTTGATGACAACCCAGAGCTCTCCTACAGCGATGTAGAATGTAAAAATAATGTCACCTTCGAAACACTTTGTACCCAGCAGTAAGAGATACTGACAGGCATCTGCAATAGAGCATTATCCCCTTCCACAGATGAAAGCAAGTCGCACAGGGAATCAAAGTCAAGATTAGATTAATAGAGGTTGATGCCAGAGGAGCTATTATGTCTTGCTTGGCATCTGGCAGCACAGAGCAGAGTTTCACAGATTACTGTGTTATAGATATAACCCCTGTCTGGGTGTGGAGAAAGATCTCCAGGGCTGACATAAGGTGGTATAGTCTTTAAGTTGGTTGCAGGGCAGTATTGGGACTTTAATTTCTAGCTGCCTCATCTAGTTTTGTTCAAACACTTTGTTTCAAGAGGCCCCCATATTGCCTAAAATCCCCTTTGCTCCCTAGCTAATTATTCTGAGGTTGCTGCCTTCTCTGGGATAAGCTGACAACACTGAGTTTCTGTACTCCTCTAGTCTACATGGGGTTTTAATTCATTCTTTCAGGGAACAGGACTTGGGCAGAACAATCCATCATTGGATCACCTGCCCCAGGAACAGGGCATAGAGTCCCCATCACTGAAGGTTTTGAAGATGCAGCTGGATAGGGTGTTAGACAGTCTCATCTAGGCTCTGTTTCCCATGAAAGGCTGGCTCAGATCACCTCCTGAGGTGTACCCCAACCTGGGCTGTTCTACAGTTCTATGAAGAATGTCTTGTGGATAAGAATTAGTTTAAGCATGTGCTTAAAAGGTGGTTTGAACCAGGTCTTGGGTACCAAATCTACCAGCAGTTACCATCAATTAGAAGTTTCCCTGTTGAGACATTATTTTGGTCTCTCAAAAGGAGAGAGTCTATTCTAAACTGTCAGTTCTGTGGCATTTCCCTCTACGTTTCTCCTTGATGTGTGATTATATTGCAGTTCATCAGTCAGGTTTATTAGGAGGCTTAATTGGATTGCATTAGCTGGCATTTAAGCCATCCAAAACAGTTGAGAATGCAATCAATTAAAACATCCAAACACATTAACAGTGTAGACACAGGGCAATTTATGTAGATGGCTAATTACCTGTTTTCTCCAGTAAGTAGATTTTATTGCCCAAGAACAGACAAATGATGCATGAGAAGAATGGAAACAGCACTGCAAAAATACTGCTGGCCAGGCCACAGGGAGGAAAATGGGGAGGTTATACATGCTCCTGTCTTAAAGCTCTGTGCTGAAAGAACAAACCCTATGTGACTGTCAGCACTCAGAGGTGTTCCTGGTGCTGTAAGGTTTTACTGGGACTTTAGAGAACATGTGGAGTGCATGACTGGTGTTTGAATGTCTTATTAATATGACATCTGAGGTTTCTAAGCAATCAGGATGCTCTGTGAGGTGGTCATTTTAAGTGGGGAAAATACTAATCGCTGTCAGTTTTTCATTTCATCCACTACTGATCTGCATCTAGAAACGTGGCCCCTTGTGACTTCAGATCCTGCACATCCTGCTCTGCCACCCCTGAAGCTAAGGCACTAGGCTGCCTTAGCACTGACTTGGAGATGAAAGTACAACTGAGGGGGATAACAAAGTCAAACCAGGGATGGAAAGGAATCATTAACACCCTCCTGTGCTTCCTGCTCCCTCCTACACTCCCCCTCTGGCTTTGCAGATGAATTTTCTTATTTACTGGGATGCAGCTCAGGAATGAGACATGCAAACTTATTATCAGGCACTGTTATTAATTCCCATTGCAGTCTTATGTTGGTTTATTCTCTGTAAGTCTTGGCTCTTTTGAATCAGGTAGGGAACATACAAGATGATGGAGCTGGATGGTAAGACACACAGAGCCACAGCTAACCTGGCAGGTTGAGCTCAGCCTTGCATTGCATGCAGAGCAAGCACTTGGTGGGTCCCAGGAACACAGAGTAGACTTGCCAAGATCTCAGGGAGGTGTTGGCTATGCATTGAATGCCAGAAGTAAACTTGGGAAATGAAATTAGTTAGTTACATGGGTCTTTAATGTGTAGGCTATGGTGTGGGACCTAGAGGGTCAGTGGCACCATGCTGTGACAAAAGGGAAGGCAAGACAGTGGGCAGTGGCAGGTGACCAGAGCAGGAGCTATACCTGCACATTTACTGCCAGTCTGTTGATGAGAAGCTGAGAACACCACTCTCATCATGATGGTTTTCCATGTCCTGCTGATGTATCTTTGGGACTGGCTCATGTTGTCTAACATTGGAATCTGGGATGGCAATTTGCCCCCCACTTGGCTCCACACTGTGCTTGTCTTCCACCATCCAAACACTTTTGAGGCCAAACAAACTGCTGGTCTTGTGCTTGGGTTGCCAGAGGTGTACACATCTGTGAGGCAGGTGCAGGTGAAGTTATTCCTGGAACCCACAGCAGGAGCAGGAGGAGAAGGAGCCTTCCCATCACACAGGCTTTGCAGTGCTCTGCCTTTTAAATGGTGAGTCGCTTCAAGGCGACTGACTGAACCAGCAGATTCCAACACAGACCAGTTCAGCTGAAATATCACTGAAATAGCCAAGGCTCCAAAGGCAGACAGCAATGCCAGTGATAACTGCATGTAACACATTAAATTAGTGGTGACAGTGACTCCTCAGAGCCCTGGCAAATTGGAAATTGCTGCAGAAGCAGCACAATGATAACACTGTTAATCTTGCACAGGGAAATGACAGTGAAAGGAATGGCTTTTAGATTAGCTGTCATTACAGGGACACATCTGCCCCTGCAAGTCAAGTGGAATGTCCTCACTTATGCATAAGGAAACTCATTAAACTTCCTGGGCTTGCATGGCTGCAAGCCAGAGCCACGTTTCCACTGTGATCTAAAGCTGGGAAGCACAATGAAGTGGGCTGAAACTCAGGAAAATGATTTGCCAGGCAATAAGTCAGCTTCCAAACTGCATTTATCAGCTGCTGAAATTGGCAGATGCATTTAGCTGGGAGCACTGGTGGGCAATCAGTTGTAGAGAAACATTCTCAAGCCACATTTTCAGGTTTTCTTTCATTACTCACTGCCTGGTGACACTGCAACGAGGCAGTCTCTCTGCAACTGCCAAAGCTGGTTGCAAATAAACAGTTTCCATAGGTTACCAGGCCATGTTCTCTTCTGGATCACATTGGTGTTGGCTCATATAAATATTCCTGAATTCTTCACTCATCTAAGGTTTCCAGCAGGATGCCATAAGAACATGCCCCAAAGCATGCTGCACAGGAGACTTCCAAGGAGCAAGGGTTTCAATAGAGTTCCTTCTCCAACCATCCCCTGCGTGCACAGAACAAGTGATGTGTCTCAGAGCAGCTGGGAACAGCTCCACAATCTTGATGAATGCAGCCTGACATTAAAGAAACACAGAAATGACCAGGGCAGTTTTTCTGGCCCCATTCTTCAATCTGGAAGAAGTGGAAATGATAGCCTGTTAGGAAATGGCATGGGCATAAAGAAATAGGCGATTCAGCTGAGTGGTCCCAGGCTGTGTTATGGGTATGGCAACAGATAAGAATGAGATTTATCAGCCTGGAGGGCAGGGAGATGTTTGCTGATAAATACTGGCAGATGTCTGCTCCACAACTGCATTTCTGCTGGTAGGGGAGATGGGGCTGAGAGGACAGCAGCCAAAGCTAGCTCCTAGCAGGAACAATGGCCTCTCTGCTGATTGCTCTGATAGCTTGTTTAAAAGAGCAGCAGTCTGGAGAGAGCCAGACTCAAGTGCAGTGATCCTATTAAGGCATCTGAAACGGTCCTCATGGCCTCCCTGGCACTGCAGGATCACAATTAGTGTGAGTTATAACCAGAGCCAGTGATGATGAGGAGTGCTGGTACTCAGGAAGGAGTCTGAGCTGCAGTGTGGGGTTTTGAGAGATCCCATCTTCTGGCAAAGCTTGAGGTAACAGAGCAGGGAAGGTATGTGAATGTGCAGGTGTAGGGATGCTTTTGGCCATTGGGTGCATGGGCTGGGCAGTAGTTAAGACATGGGTCACTTTAATCCTGTCTGCTTCCCAGGAAACAAGTGTCAGGGCAGGTTGTGGTGAGTGTGGAATTGTGCCTGGCATGCATAGTGCAGCAGTGCTGCTCATCCCCCCCCCTCCTCTCCCTGTGACTAATCAGAAAGATTGATTTGATAATCCACAAAATTAGTTGGAAGAGCAAGTATGGGATGGAGAAATAAAGAGCAAAGCAGCAGCTTAGCCACAGGCAAAGATAAGGACTTTGATCACACTGTGTCTGGGGGCACAGAAAAAGCATGCAGAAGATAAAAGAAAAATAAAACAGCTGATGGGAAGAGTGGGGATGTGCTGAGAGAAGCAGCTGTTAGAGCTATTCCTCATGGTCTAGATTATGTGCCTTCCTGTTGCTCAAGGAGAGCACAGCTACTGGCCCCTGAAAGCAATTTTTCCTCAGCATTACTCCACAGCAGTTGTGCAGGGATGTGTGCAGACCCTGGATTGAGACATTTCTCTAGGAGCACTAGATGCACCCAAATCACAGCAGCAAAGACTGTGCTGTGTCACTAAACACAAGATGCCAACCCCCAAACTGCCAGAGAGGCACATGAAGCCAGTGAAGGGAGACAGGACAGCTAGATTGTGTTCCCAGCACTGTCTGTGACTGTAACATGGTCCAAGAAAAGCAGAGTATCCTGATTTTACATAATGCAAAGATTTGGGGCTTTAACACTAAAAATGCCCCAGTGAGACTCACACAGACAGTGCTGCTGTGTTCAGCAGAGGCCACTCATCCAGCAGGCTGTGGGTTGTTCTCTTTTTGGCTTAAGCCCTGACTCCTCCTTCATACAGCTTCTGCAGTGATACTGTTCCTGTCTGTCAGCATGAGTAAGTGGGAGGAGAAGCAGATTCAGGTCTCTGTAACCAGGTTATTTCACTTGAGTGCAGCCCAGCACCTGTGTGTCTGCTGTCTGTGTGCCTTGATTTCCATGGCTCCTGCCACCTTCAGTGACACCGTGGCAGAAGAGGCTGTAGACTGCCTGCACAGTGTGAGGGTGTTGCACAGACACAGACACCTCAGGCAGGTATCAGGCAGTTCCACAAGGACAAGGTCCTGCACGTGGTACAACCCCAAGCACAGCTACAGGCTGGGTGGAGAATGGATTGAGAGCAGCCCTGAGGAGAAAGACTTGGGGTTGCTGATTGAGGAGAAGCTCAAGGTGACCCAGCAATGTGCCCCTGCAGCCCAGAAAGCCACCCCTGTCCTGGGCTGCATCACAAGCAGCATGGCCAACAGGTGGAGGGAGGGGATTCTGCACTCTGGGGAGACCCCACATTGTCCAGCCAGCCTAGAGGAGGCCACAAAGATGATCTGAGGGCTGGAGCACCTCTGGATCCTTGGCAGGGTTCAAGGCCAGTTTGGATGGGCTTGGGGCACCCTGGGCTGGGGGGGGTGTCCTTGCCCATGGCAGGGGAGCACTAAGGGGCTCTGAGCTCCCTTCCCACCCAAACCAGTCTGGGGTTCTGTGAAGGTTTCTTTACAGAGAAACAAGTTGTCAAACAGTGGAAGAGGCTTCCTAGAGGTGGTCAGTGCCCCAGACCTGTCAGTGTTGGAGGCAACTGGGCAATGCCTTTAATGACAAGCTTTAACTGCTCTTCAGGTGGTTGGACTAGGTCATTGCACCTTCCTTCCAACCAGAGCTATTCTACTCTCAAAGCCACACAAACTGTTGGCTGACACTGAGCCAAACCTGGAACTCAGAGAGGCAATGCTACCAGAATAGCAATGGGAAGCTGTGAAGAGATTTATTATTCCAGTCAATCAAAAAACCCCAAACAAAAATCAAGGAAAAAAAACAACTCCAAAGCTCTGAAGAAGTGCTTCTCAAAAATTAGAGCATGACACACAGAGAAATTGATTACTATTTCAAGACAAATCAGCAGAGTTTTTTCTTCAAGCTTGCAAATATAGCCAACAGTTGTTTAAGGATATAATTTCATGCTTGGAAAGAAACTATCCTGTAGCTTCTTGATACTAATTAGGAGTAAAAGGTACTCATCAGTATCAGATTAAAATCAGAATAATTTTTCTTCCTTTTGAAGGGAAGAAGCCTGCTCTTACCTGTGCTCTTAGGGAAATAAAAAGAAGTGCATGCAGGGAATTTAAAAAGATTCAAGGGTACAGGAGGTATCACTGCCTGTTGGGTTGATTGCAGGGCTGCTGAAGGAAGTCTCACTCTGGAAGGTTGCCTTTCAGAAAACAATGTAACACGCAGAAAACCCCTTTCATCCTAATCAAAGCAGGAAAACAGTATTGCTTTAATCTTTGTTTTCAATAGTAGTTTCTATTTTTCTCTGTGGTTGTATCATCCCACTCCAAAACCAGTGGGAGGAATTCACTTGGAGCAGTCAAAACAAATACACAAGCCTGTTGTTTGGGGCCCCACCTCCTGTCTGTGCACAACATAGGCAGAACTGTGTCCAAACGAAGCTGTAGAGATGAAACAACAGCCCATGCAGACACTGGGTGTGTTGGCTCTCTCTGGGTGCTGCTCCCAAATTCCAGCTGTCCTTATACAGGTGCCAGCAGGCAGACCCCTTCAGAGCCTGGGAGATGAGGACTCCCTTCCTCTCCAGCACGGGTGATGAGTGAGTGCTGCACCACCGCAGAGCAATCACATTACCATCTCAGTGATTGCTTCTTGATTAGCTCATGCTCCACTGCTGCCTTTTGCACACAGAATTCCAGGAATGTGCAAGACAACACTTAGCAGGCTCTTGTACACCCCTGCTGAGACTATCTCCATTATCTGTGCTGGCCAACTGAGCCAGAGGAATCTGAAGTCCACGGTGAAGTCTGGAGTGCAGCTGGCTAGGTGTCCTAGATAACAGGCTGGTTGTCACACTACACTGGGTGTTTCATCTCTGTTGAGTCTCATCCTTCACGTTATCTCTGTTCCCTGGGACAGAAAGAGTTTACTTGGCATTCGTAGTGCTCTACTCCCTGTAGTGGTGCTGATCACTGCAGGTCTGCTAGATTATGACAAGGGCAGATCCTTGCACCCAGGAGTGGCTCACCTGAGAGGTATAAATAACACCAGACACAGACTAGAAAGCAGCCAGGCCCTGGCAAAGCCCTGAACAGACAGGTTAATGTATGCTGCAGCTCGACGCCTCTCGCTTCAGTCTTGTTTTCAGCTTTTTAAGTTCAGTGTTTTCATGGATTTTAAGCCCATAGTCTGTGATTTTCCAGGCCTCTTCATACTGCTGCCTTTCAAAATGATGTTGTGCAATCTTATGAAATGTTCTGGTTAAGATTTCGCTGCCTGGGCTCTTCATGATGCTGCACAATGCCATGGGTTCATCTAACTGCAGTGCCTCGATGTACTGCCTAACTGCAGCTTCTTCCTCAGCCACTGACAGCAGCAAGTGTCCTTTAGAGCAGTGGTCCTCAACACGTGTTTTCAGGCTGTTACAGCCATGCTTCTGGATCACTTTCTCCATATCTTTTAAGGCTTGATCATATTGTTTGAGGTGCATGAGGCAGGCAGCCCTGTGCCGGAGATAGCGGGGATTAGCTTTGCTGGTCAGGACAGCCAGGGTGTAATAGCCAAGAGCCTTCTCATAGTGACACCCTTTCATCAGCACGTTTCCTTCCTGGGCTGCTACCTGCAGACAGAAAGTTACTCAGTATTAGTTATTAAGAATGGGAAATAAATATCCAGTCTGGACTGGCCACAGGAACACACAGACTCTCAAAGTTTGGATACTTTTCCAGCAGTTGAAGTTGCATTGAGTTGGAGCAGATGTAATTGGCACATATCTTGCACACAGGTATAAAAACCTTGGCTCAGTCAGCACTTGGTGTTATCTGAAGTGTTTATGAACCACTCCTCTTTGTTTCCTCACGTGGTGCTAAACCCCTCCCCAAACATTTCTTCTGCAGTTGTTTACATTCCTTGGGAATGATGCCTGAACTGAAAACCCAATGGACCAGACTCTGGAAGCAGACCATGTTCTCGTCTGCCAATGTCTGCTCCAACAGGTGACTGAGTGGACACTGCATCTTCTGGTCAGCAGTGAGCCCTGGGTGCTGCCCCCCAAAAAATCTGCATGTGCTAATAATGAAGGTTGGTCTCCACTGCTGTTTAACCAAGCTATAGGAACCAGTGGCCAACTGCTGGCTTTGCTAATCACTCCTCTCAAACACAAGTGAACTACCTGCCCTTGTCTGAGGGGAGAAATAACAAGACAAGAAGAGAGAAGGCAGAAAGAGCCACATCATTTTTGAGGTTTGTGAAGGTCAGTAAAGAAAACTCCATTAGAACTATTTGCCTCAAATGGATTTCTCATTATTTCCCTTTATTGGTAATAAACAAAGCTTTTAACATGCTGCAGCACAGTGAATATTTAAGCTATAAACAAGGCTGCCACCAGCAGCTTAGGTCTTACAGAAGGCTGAGCCAAACGAGCCGAGCCTTCAAGCACACGCTGGGGTATCACACGTTGCCTTTGGTGCTTGTGGCTCCCCAGAATTCAGTTCAGCCCAGACACTGTCTCAGTAGCAGCCTCAGGTCTCCCAGGCTCTGCGTGTGCCTTGTCTTCTTTGGGTTGGCTTGGATCAGAATGGATTGCTGCTCAACAGAGCTGAGGAAAAGAGGCTCTGGGTGCAATGGATCAATATTGCAGGTCAGGTCTGAGCACCTCATCTGAGATCAGTGGCATGAAATGACTTTCCCATTCCTGACAGTTTATGAAGAATTCTATCCTGTTTTACTGGAAAATCCTTTCTGTGGTGATAGTTAGTAGTGTCTCAGCTTCCAGGCATAGAAATAGAGATAGGACCTCTCCCCAGACAGTCTCAATCACTGGCTTTAATAGTTCTGCCATAAATTGTAAGGCAGCCTGTCCAAAATCTTCTCAAGTGTCTGTGTATACATCTAGAGAGCAGGAAATTTAGTTTGTCCTTTCAAATGGTCTTTAAAGCAGCTAGTCAATGCAAGGGATCAAGGTGGAAACACATCTGGATGTGAGAAGCATCCTGACAAGAGAGGACTTTATTTCCTAGAAAGTTCTAGGCTGCATTGCTCTGAAGAGCACAGTGCAGTTCCTCAGAAGGCCTCCTGTTTGTGTAGTTAAATTGTCATTTTCAGCCTTTAAAGTGCATTTGTAGTCTCAGTGGCAGAAGAAAAATGTAATTCTTCTTGTGCTGAATGACTAATGTAATGCTGATCCTGCCAGGTGCTAACCAGGAGCGTTTTGGTTTACTGCACCACACATACTGTTGCCACCTACTAACTGAGCCACTGCTTGAACTGTCAGAGCTACTGTCAGTGCCCAAAGTAAGCAAGATTCTGGATTTCTGGCTGCACTTGCAGGAAGAAGGTGCATCTGAGAACAAATGATTCTGTCTCATCATGTGAGGAGCTTTACAGATATGGAATTATGGCCAAAGGTTAGTCTCCAAGCAGTAAATGCCAGAAGACAGACTGATAAGCACTGAGCTTTGGAAGAGGGTTGGATGTTTGCAGAACAGTTTGGAGCAAGTGTTTCCTCCATTACCTGCAGACCTTATTTGGAGTCCATATGCCATCAAGTCAAGTGGGAATGGCAACTTCTACCTTGGGCTGAGGGCTGAATTCCAACCCAGACCATAGAGCTTTTGATCCCATTTTTGTAAGAGTCAGCTCTGGGTGTCCTGTGGCACCAACAGAAGGTGCAGCTCTGAGCACGGAGCTAGCAATCAGGCCTGCATTTAACCTGTGACATGGGAAGCTGAAGGGCTGAAGCTGCACCAGCAGCAAGCAAACTCCCTTCCTCTGACCTTTCACAGCTTAATAAATCTTTCAGATTCCTGTTCCTGTGTGGCTCTCCCAGTTGTTTACAAATTTCTTAGCGTGGGACCCCCTGGACTATAAATAATGGAAGCATCTTACTGCTTTGTTTGTCATTAAAAAAGTGAGGACACCAGGGAGATCTCCTTCCTCCCCCCCTTCCTATCCAGCTTATCTGGAGTTATTTTTAGCTTTTCAGCCCAGGCTGCAGGATAACGATGACACATTTCTGTAATGCCTGTAATCACCAAATCCTCTGCACCAATGTGGCAGCAACACTTTTGCACATGAAGAGCTGAGACTGAAGGCTGGGGTAAGCCACTAATCTCTCCTTTGCTTCACTCTCCTTGTTTGTGAAAGGAAGGGAATGGGAAGAACAACTTCCCCTGGAGTGCAGTCAGGAGCTCTGGCGAAGTATGGCCAACATCAGGGGTCTGGCAGGAGTTTTCCCTGTGACCTTTTCCACCTTTACTGAGATTTTTTCCTTTTTTTCCTTACTGTCAGCATAAGAAAACCCCTCCTGTGTTTCCTTGGGATGGACTTAGCTGTGAGCCTTCCATACAGAGCAAGTCATGTGGTAGCAAGGGGAAAAATTCTGCTCTAAAACACATCTTCATCTACAGACACCTCCTCAGAGCCTCCACTGACACATTCCTGACTGTACCTTTATTAACTTTATATAGTGAAAGATAGCAAATTGGCTCTAAAATCTTCAAACTCTTCCCCATAAGACTGAACTTTTTACATTATTCAGAAGAAAGGGGCTCTTTTTTCTGTAATGGGGTATATCTGGGGAGTGGTAAATTAACACTTGTTTACTTATATCCTCCTGCTGTTTTGCTAAAACACATACAAAGTGCTCCTCTCAAGATGCATTAAGTATATCAGCATGTCATTTGTTTTATAACCTGGGAGAAAGCATAACAATATAGCTTCTCACCAGGGTGCACACAAGCTACAAATTGAATAAAAGGAAGCAAACATCCTCAGAACACGGAGCTTCTGGGTAATCAGAATTGCAGATGCTTGAGTGAATGTTAAAACTCTTCACCATCACTCTGACCTTGTCCTGTCTTCTTATTGGAGATGCTTTCTCAGAGGATATACTTTGGGGGAGAAACTTGAAAAAACCCCTGAAAACTACATACTTGAGTGGATTAGAGTGATGTGCCATTTCTGTGTCAGTTTGAGCTTAAAAAAAGCAATACCAACCTCAAAGGCTAGTCATTGGATAAAAATGAGAATATATTTAAATTGCCAAATATTACACAAAAGAGCAGAAAGGACTGACACATTTAATGTGACTGAATCAGAACCTTCAGTTTCATGCTTTGGCAGGGGGGTTGGAGCTAATGATCTCTTGAGGTCCCTTCCAACCCCTATGATTCTATGAAGAAAGCATGAACTCCCCTTCCCCAGAAGGCAGCTCTGAGCACCATGTAACATGGAGAGTACAATACTGGCAATGGTCTTGTGACATCTCTAGCTGCTGCTCCTCACATCCCCTGCATTTTGGTGTAGGGAGTAAACAGGTCTCCTGCTAGGGAGACCAACAAGGAATTCCTCCAAGTGGTAAGAGGTTGTAATGATGAATTCTTAGAGACTTAAGCAAGGTCACTGCAAGGAAAGAAGTTTGGATTCAATTCCCTAATCTGGCTGAAGTGAAGGCTGTAGGGATAAGTCAGTTTGTTCCTCATTCATCTGATAAACAGTCTTCCCACACACTTCTGTTCAAGAAAAATCTCTGCAGACTCCCATTTAACTCCCCACTGAGTCCACAAGTGTGACATCAAAAAAGGACTGTACCTGGCAGAGATGCTGCTGTTGCTTAGTGTCTACGAAGCTCAGGAGGAACCTCAACTCGTTTTCATCTCTCTTAGCTAGGATGCTGAATGAGTGAGCAGCCATTGCCACCTTCCTCCTCCTCAGCTGCAGCAGGGCGAGTCTTGCACTGGCAAAGTCATTGGCAGGAGAGTGGCCAAATGCTTCCTGAAGGTGCTGAAGGGCCTCTTCATACCTTCCTGTTGGTTAACACCAGTACAAGCTATTTAACCCATTCCATATGGAGAAAGAGACATCAAGAAAACTTGTTGAGGCAGGATTTAGTTGCCTGTCCACAGTTTGCATCTAAAGGTATTAATCACCTTGTACCCTTTCCCAAAACATCTGCAAACTTGGAATGTACTGGACAACAATTCACTTATCATTGAACATTCACTTGCTTTTCATTTACTACACATGCACTCTGTCTGATCAGCTATGGAAAGGAACAGGCACTTACCACTTGCAATCAAAACATCTGTGTAGAATATGTGATACTGTGCATCCTTGCAAATTTTAATTAGTGCTTTTGCAATCACTAGAAGGTCCCTGGAGGTTTCTTCTTTAGAAAGGTCTTTAGAAGTGATGAGCTCAGTTAATGCAGTCCTGCCATGCTGAAGGAGCCACTGAGTGATCAACCCTTGGGCTTCATGCTTTAAAGACAGGATTGCTGGGACCACTACTCCTGCCTCCACCTTCAGGGCTGAGACCAAATCTTGCACTGCCTCCTGTGTAAAAACAAGCCCAAGAAATTAAATGGTACCAATCACTTTACACTGATAACTTGTTCTTTTGGGTACTTTCAGTTCTCTGCTGTCCACAGGTCATCTGCACACCTTTGGAAGCCCTTTGCTCTTCCCTGTCCTTGTGCTGCATCTTTTCCACTTGCAAAGCTGATACAAGAGCATAAAGACAGCTTTGAATGACTATTTACAAAGTCTTTTAAACTCCTCAGATTATCATTGAAAAAAAATTCTTAGAGCAAGAAGAAAGAGATGCTGTGAAAGAGAAAATGCAAGCAGGGTTTGTCTCAGCCAGGAGAAACCAGCACAAATCCACCCACCCAACTGGAGATGCAGCACTTCAAATTCACTGAAGGACTGGTGTGATATGCAGGTAAATGCTGTGCTAATTAAACTAATATTGCTTAATGCTGTCAGGAAAATCCCCAGGAATTAGTATAGTGACAGTACCTTCTGCTGCTTGAGAGCAAGGTAAATGAATCCTCGTCCACTCAGCGCCTGCGCGTTCCCAGGTGCCTCCTTCAGGATGGCATTAAAATCGAAGAGAGCAGTTTTCTTCTGACCAAGGTGCCCGTAACATCGAGCCCTGATGAGAAGGCAATCCTCAGCGTAGCCACCTGGGGGAGAGAAAGGCAGCTGCGCTCACTTGAGAGGTCTCAACTCTCCTGCCCTGACCCAGGGTGCAGCAGATCACTAAGGCCTCTGAAGGGCTTCAGAGAGGGTTAGTGAAAATGGTGTGATGGACCTCCAGACCTGCATGGTTGGTTAAGGTGAATGCAGGGATGAAAAGCACTGCTTTCTTCAGAGCTGTGGAGTAAGAGAGGTGTGCTGGATGGAGGCAGATGTGCTATGGTAAGGAACTGCAATCCATAGAAGTGACTGGGAGAAGAGTGAGGCACTGTAAAGATATCCAAGGATATCTACATGAAGCTATAGAGTGATTCCACTTTGCCTGAGGATACCTGATGGAGTACAATGACAGGTCCTAAGTGGTAGCTTCCTTTATTCTTTGTTGCCAGAGGAATTCCTATCAGATACTATCAGTGCTGAGCTGAGAGGAGAAAAATAACTTACACCAGGCTGGTTTCCAAAACACTCAGTCAGTTTAGTGTCCTGCTGAGGCTGGCAGAATTCTGTCAAAGAATTTTCACTGGGGAAGTCCTGAAGGTGTTTTCTGGTGTTTTCTACAGAGAGAAGGCTAACTCTAGGCCTTGTGGTGCATGTGCTAATGTCATTCTGCAGGGAAATGGGGAGTTGTGGCTCAGAGGTGCTGCTCAGGACTGGAGTTCAATGTTTGGCTTTGCTTAAAAATTCCTACCTAACCTCAGAAAGAGCCACTCAGTTTCTCTGCCATCACCTAACTTGGGAGACACATCTTTCATGGCTGGTTGGGATCATTTCAGTATGTTTGACACAAGCCACAGAGACATGAATGGGACATGGAGACACAGCAGCTTGGGTGTTATACTAACCCAATACCAATGTCAACCTAAAAGCCTTCCCACACAACCAGCAGCCTACCCACCAGTGTGAATAAAAACCTGGTCTTGCTCTGTGACATAAAGCAAACTGTGTTTCTCACTTGTGGATGGCTGACAGCAGAAACCAGTGCATCTTTGTACTTGCTCTGTAGGCCACCAAGGAACAGGCAAGCCTGGGCCAATAAAAAAGCCTGGGCTGCAGTGTGTGCAGGAATCCCCAGTCTCTTCAGGGCATGTATTTTGCTACTAGGATGAATTTTTCATGATTCTGCATGTTGTAAACAAAAGGATCAGTTCTGGAAACAGCTAAAAAGATGTGTGTATATATATCCTTATATTTACAGAAAGGAAAATAGTAATTCTAACAGTGGTTTATGGAAGAAAGGGCACTTTGCTGAGAGGAATTGTATGGCCACAATTTGATTTATTACTGTAACTGTTCTAGTGTGACTCAACTCTAACTTTCCAGACAGGGACAGGAACCATACTCTGCCAGGCACACCAAAAACAGAGGCCCCACTTCAAAGAGTCTTCAGTCTAGTTAAACATGCCAAAAGAACATTGTAATAAAAAAATCTGAGTGGAAAAGGTAACAGGATGAAAATCATAAAATCATATTGCTCAGCTTGCTCAAAAGCTTCCTGGCTTCCAACAGAAACAAACACAGGTTGATCAAAAGTGTCTTCCCTCATATATCCATGATGATTGCCTCAAGGACTCTGCTTGAGAGCAGCTTGATACTTACTCTGCTCTAAGGTCTTCTGTGCATTTTCACAGCCACTTCTATGCATTTTCACTGTCTCTAAGGACAGTGTTGTGATGCTGCTCTGGAAAGCAGCAAAAGGAAGATGAGGTTACTGTAAAAGGGAATTGTCTTCATATCTCCACATCTATCCCTCCACCCACACCTGCTCCAAAGACATTTCTGTGCAATAAATGGAGGCAGCCTACCAGTGATGTGACCATTGTCTCAGGATCTGAGCTGGATTAGGATCCAGTTCATTAGAAGGAACCCTTGGAGTTTTCAGTATGATGGAGTAGCAGCAGCACAAATGAGAAGAAAGCTCTGAGAGGAAGATATGTGAGAGTGGAGGCACAAGGCCATTTGGCTGCTTTCATAAAGCAGAGTCAGCAGGTACAGGTTGTTTCAGATAAAACAGTATTCCAGATGGGCATTTACAGCCAGACTTAATGTGCCCTAGGATTTACAATACTAAGATTCTTATTACTCTGCTTTCACCTAAGTGCTGCCCAAATAAACACACAGAGTTGGCAATGAAAATCACAGTCTATTCAGTCACTGGCTGCACAGCATGTATCTTTCTGCCATCCCCATGCCCCTTCCTTTCAAGGCAATTCAGATAAGGATCTTAATATGCCCAGGGCTGCAATCAATAACTGTGGCATCCCAACACTGGATGATAAATCATCAGTGCCAATCTAAGTATTTTTTCATAGGGAGGTCAGCAAATACAGCATCTTGCACAGCTGCCTGCAGAGAGGAGCCAGCAGACAGGCTCCTGGCAATTCTTTTACAGTAATGAGGCTTTTTCTCCCTCCTGATATGCTGCAAAACTTCTGTACTAAAGGTTATTATCACTCTGGAGCCCTACCAATTGGCTCCTATAAAGACAATATCTATTTCTTAACGAGCATCTGTTCTAGCAGGTGGGGAGTTGATAAGCTGGAATGCCTGGGCTGTGAAATGGAACCTTCTCAAAGCAATTAACAGTGGGTTTTTTTCCATTTTCATAAACCAATCTCTCTTCTTCTCAATGCTGCTGTCATAACATTTGCTCAGAGTGAAAGGCAGATTTCCATACAAACATGGCTTTACTTGGAACATGCCAGAAGCACTTCCATGTTAGCCTGAGCTCTCTCCTTAGGAAAAGCTAGGATAGTGATGTGTGCAAGTGGGTGCTACTCACTCTTCTGCACTGAAACTACATGTTCCTTGGTGTGTTGGAACACAAAAGCAGGTTGTTTGCTGCAATTACTGTGTTTATGTGTTCATTCTTTACTGAAACAGGAGGCAGCAAATAAATGTCCTTTGTTTTCAGGGTACTAATTGATGTAACAAACTAAAGCTGAAACAGGGGAATCTTCTACTGCACTGCTTGGCTAAAATGGGCTGAAGCTGGGTCTGTTTGCGTAGCTTTTCTAACTTACTTACAAGCTAGCATCACCTCTGAAAGTTAAACAAAACAAATAGGATGAAGGCATCTTCTTTCTTCTGAAAGGGGGACTTCCTTGGCCTAGATGATTTTGTGAAGTGTGCCTTCCTTCACTAACCCCATAAGGGTGGTTTATGCCTGAACTTAATATTTAGCATGTGAACAATGCAATTTAAAATAATTCTTGGCTGTGCTCCAGGGGGCTTTAAAGTGCTGAACAACAGAACACAGGTCTTCTGGACAGGTGAAGAAAAAGGGCTGATGTCCCAGCAGAACTGAACTGAACCCTCCCACCCATTTCAAGTTCACAAACTACTTACACAACAGTAAGAACTGTAGTGCCTGTTTGACTGCACTATTTCATGGCCTAGATGAGTTGCTATGTTAAACTAATGTTATTCTGGCTTTGTAAGTCTGCTGTTCCAGTCTTCTCACTGGGGATATGACAGATGAGAACTGGCTGGACATGCTTGCCTACCCATGGGTTCGATTTCCTGTATAGAAGTAAATCCATCAGTATCTTGATAACCTTACCTGAGGCAATGATGGCAATGGAAAGGTAGGCAATGGCCTCTTTGGTGGCAGCATCCCCCTGTCCGTCCTGCAGGATGGTCAGTGCTCTGAAATGGCAGTGAGTTTGCATCAACTTCCTGTCTTCATCTTTGAAAATGTCCATGATTGGCAGGAGACAGGAAGTATCTCCGATTCTGATCACTTTCTTTAGCAGCTTAAGAATGTAAGAGAAAAGGGCAGAAGAGAAAGATTGGCATGAAAAGATCAGTGAAGCCATGCTGAAGCTGGAAATCCTGTGGCTGGTGAGACAAGTATGCTCTTACCCAGTGCTTCCCCGTGTTTCACTGGGGGTTAAACCAGCCACAGTCCAGCCAAGGGCCCTGAATTTACTTAACTCCTCAGCTGGCACTGAGGAGCAAATGCATGTTGGAGAAAACTTTACTTCTTATCTTTTTTCCCCCACCACTACAGCTGTGGGAGTCATTCTGGGGAAATGCTGCTGCTGCTTTGCTTCCTTTGGGCAGTGGCTGTTCCAGACTGGCAGTTTTTATCAATCCAGTTGAACCATGGGCTGATTGCCCCAAAGAGAGAGAGTTTCTGTGGAACAGAAGGAGTCCAGGGACACCTTTTGATTGTGAAATGGAAAGCAGTGAATTAATGGAAAATCAGTGAAGTGGTACACCTTTCTTTTAGTATTGCTGTTGGGAACCTGGGAAAAGTATGGATTCAAATCCATGAACTACTGTCCTCCTGGGAAAGAATGTTGCCTGACATATGGTATCTTTGTTTCCAGTCACTGGAGTGAAAATCACCAAGCACTTTTTTCTTACATTTCCTAAGGAAAAGAATCAAAAGGTGTTTCCTCCAGTAAAGCAGGCATGCTTAGCAGGTACTCAACATTTCAATCTGAGCCAGGGAAACCAGGACAAGAACAAGGTTATCTTGATGCACCAGACACATCTACTGAATTTATTACTTTCTTTATCTTTATTAATAGATACAAGTGTCTAGGTGCTGACAGGCAGGTGGGGCAAAAATATTTCAAAGATAAATTTTCAGTGACATGTATGTTCCATCTGGAACTTACAGCAAAAGCTGCAGATAGGAATCCAACTCCTCAGGGCAACGTATGAACTCTAATAAAGCCATGCCATCCATTAACAGCCTTCCCAAAGGCAGCAAAATATAGAAAACATTTCTTTTTCATAAGGAGTAGTAAAGTGGGGACAATAAAACGTTTCCTTCAATGGCTAGTACAATTTCTCCGGGCTTTTAAAAAATGCAATAGTTCCCTCTGATGGCAGAACCCGGTAACTCAGCTTTGCAATCCCTGGTAGGAGAAACAGCGCGTTGGAATCGCTTTCATGGTTTCAAGCCCAAGTCATTAGCCACTAAAGAAAGCAAAGTGCAGACTGATATTGGAGTTTCTGGGTTTCTTTCCTGCCCCCTACGATGCTTCATTAGGATAATCAGTTAGGTAATGGGGCCTTCTTTTCTCTCATGGAAAATTAGCAATGCCATCGATGCTGTCACCAGGGGCAGGATGCTCGGTCACGCTCTGCCTGGTTTGAGTCTCCAATGAAAAGTGCCATCAAATAGCATGTGAGGAATGGGCTGTATTTAGCTGGGAGTCCTTGCATGGCCCGTGCTGCAGTCAGGAGGCCTGTATCCACCAGTTTACCACCATTCCTGAGAAATGGGGTAGGTGCAGCCTAACTGGAAAACCCATCCAGGTTGTGTGATGGGGTGAGTTCCAACTCTGCACCATGTGCTGAGGTGGCCTCAGGGTGCCAGAGCCTTACAGTTGAGAAGCAGGAGACAAGCAGAGCGCTGTGATGGGAAACTGAAAGCCCCTGGGACTCCCTCTGGCAAGCCTGTGTCTCTACAGCCATCCCTCTTAAGTTCTACCACGCATCATGCATGTCAAAAGAGCTGTTAACCTTCTCCACCACACCAGGATGACTCAAGTCTCTGCTAGCCAGGTGCTCCTTACCTGGTTGCCGTCATACGTGAAACCTTTCTTCAGCTGCAGCAGAGCCAGTCTGGCCAGGATGGGAGAACTCTGTGGGTTTCTGGAGAGGGACAGCAGGAGCAGTTTGCGAGCTTCTTCCGCACAGCCCGTCTGGTACATGGCGTCAGCACAAAGCACCTGCGATGCTTCATCAGAAGCGTCCAGCTCCACCAAGAGAGAAGCCAGCTGGTAAACCCCAGGGGCATCTCTGGAGGGAAAAAACAAGAACGAAAAAGGGAATGACTATCTTTCAGGAAAAATTCTAATGAGAGTAAGAGCCTCTTTGTCTCACCTGGAAGCTAAGCAGCAGATTATTATTTCAGTATCAAAACAGACGATGCATTTTACAATATCCAGCACCACAAATATCTCTGCCACTTAATTCCATAATCATGATCCTTCTTTATAAGAACATGTTCTTAAGCAGTTGTGGCTCTAAAGAAAGTTTAACAGTTCATGGTTTGTATCTGTGGCTGCAGCTGATACCACAATGGAAAAAATAACAGTGAAGCAAGTAAAATATTTGCTATTTCTAACATAAAAATTCAGTTTTGGGGAGAATGGGAGACTCTTCCTGGGGTGGTATCAGGTAAAACTTTGAAAATGAAACACTGAAATGTTCACATTTAAACAGTATCTTGCTTTGTGCTGGAAGAAATAAAAAACTAATAAAGACACCACCTTGATGAGCAATCTTTTCTGACCTTTAGAAAGATGATTGTAAGTATTAAAACCTGTGTTACTCCTCCTTCTAATTTCAAGCTCAGGTTTGTATGGATCTGGCTGGAGTAATTTGATGTTCCTGCCTCAGATCACCCAGCCTTAAATGTAACATTAATAGAGTTAGCACTGAAAAAAGAATTTGGATGGCCAGCACCAAGTATGCATGTAGGAGCACCTCAGCTCTATCTTGGAAGGACACTTTCTAGGGGCTTGGTACTTCGTGACCCACCAAGTCCTTCAGATCAGATCTGAGAGGAGCCAGCTAGCACCAATGAATCTGTTTTATTATGCTGTATCTACTCCCTTAGATGAGAAACCTCTGTCATATTCCCATGCAGGCATATTCTTGATTGCTCCTCACTTAGGCCAACTGGTGTATCATGGATTACCTTCCACAGAAAGCGAGCCATTTGGCTATGTGAATCCTACTGCATGCTGACATACCAGCATACCCATGCTTTGCTGAAACAGCCACACCTATGCAGTTTTATTTCAACCTGGTATTTAATTGGGAGCTCTAAAAGGGATTATATCCCATTCTCAGTTATCTGGAGCAAGTACTCAAGACACTTTCCTTCTGTTAGGAAATCCAAACAGCCCTGTTTCTTTTTCTGCCCACAGACTGAACTGCCTCCTGGGTACCTCTTCTTCTGGAGCATCTTCTGTCCTTCTTCTTGGAGAACCTTTAGCAGCAGTCCTCTCTGGTTCCACGGCACATAGGATTTGATTGTGAAGATCGTTTCTTCTGCCTTTAGCTGGCAAGATGTGATATAATCCAGGGCTGTCAGGTACTGGCTGCCACCAGAAATCCGGATAAGCCCACGCCCACATAAAGCTTTAATACAGCTGTTTGGATGTGGGGAGTCGTGCTCAATGACCTTCTGAAAGTCCTGCAGGGCTTGCTGATGGTCATGAGCATGGAGGGAGCAGAAACCTCGCAATGCTAAGAGAGTGTTGTAGTAAGTTTTCTGCTCTGCTGCCAGGAGGTGGTCACAGATGTCCAAGGCAGTTCTGATGTGTCCGTGCAGGAGATGGCAGTCTGCCAGCCGAACACTGAGCTCACGTTTGGATCCTGGAGAGATGTGAAGGAGGAACTGGACTGTCTGGATAACAGATGGGAGCAATTCTGCACCACGATTGCCTCTGAGTTCAGCTCGAGTACGCACAGCCTCCCTGTATGCTGCAAACTTCACCTCCAGGACAGTTCTAGCCTGTTCCTCTATCCTTTCAGTGTCATGTGGTGAAAAAAGCTCTTCAAAGTGTTTCATTGCCTGGGCAGGGGTTGCTGCAAAGGCTTCTGCTAAATCCTGCATCATTTCCTGCATCCGTCCACCCAAGAAGAAATATGCAGCAGCCCGTTGCAAGAGCAGACCCAAAGCCTTCTCATCTCTGAGACTATCATCAGATGAGAAGCCCTCCAGGGCCTTGCTACAAACTGCCACACACTCCTCAAATTTGCTTTTCTTAAAGAGGTAAGCTGCCTGTACCCTGCACACCCAGATATCATCCGGGGCCACTGCAGACAGGAAGTCATAGCAGTTGCCCAGCCACTGGTCCAAGGAACTGCAGTCTGGACTTTCCTTCTGGTATGTTGAGAGATAGTGAGAGAAGGCCTGGATGACCTGTGGGAGGTGTTCCCTTTGCCTGGTACACACATAGGCCACTGCCCCAGCTCGATGCATCACAAAGGCTTGGATATAGTCCGCAACTCCCTTCCTAATTTGTGTTCCTGACAGCACCCAGGCCAAAGCCCTCAACAGCAGCAGTTCCATCGAATACCTTGGGTTAGCCTTGAGCAGGGTATCACATTTACTCGCCACCTCCTCTGAGCACCCTTGCCTGAGCATGGTCTCCAGTTTATATACTGAGGATATGGCATTGTCCGGACTGAGGGTGGAGAGGAAGACGGCAGCTATGCCCACACTGAGGGAGACAACGGGCAGGTTCTTGCTCTGTATCTTGGGAATCTGATTCTTGCCTATGCACCACATCTCCAGAGTGGCTATCACCTTCTCCCAGAGACCTTTGTCTAAGGAGTTCACTTTCTGAAGGGCTGTGGGGGCACTGCAGCTGAAGGCAGACGTGTAGAAAGCAGTGGCTAGTGGTAACTCTTGCTGGGCGAGGTGGTGGTCCCCTTCTTTGCAGAGCCACGCAGCAAGCTCCTGAGGTGACATTTTCTGTACTTGTATCTTCACCAAGCAGCGTCACACGTGTTCTGTGCCTGATGCCTGTAGAACACAAAATTAGCAACATGAGGGGCTGTGGAACGCAGGGTTTTCTGACTGGGCGTCTCCTTTCCAACTGATGGACAGAAGCAAGCCTAGGTCCTGTGAAATGCCAGCATTTCATCCCTGACAGGCTCACCAGGGTGCAACGCCACAGGAAGAAACACTGTGGAGGTTCTTAGCCCACAGACATGTGACATGGGCCAGAAAGCTGCCACACAACCCTGCCAGGGCTCCCTACCCCACTGACTGTGCGGGATGTGGGGCTGGGGGCCTACCAGGCCTTGTCCTCCCTGGCTGGGATGTCCCTCTGATACATTTCTAACCGTCAGATGGTACGTCAGTGCTGGCGGTGGTGGACAAGCAGAAGACAGAACAGCACCTGGATACTGTGCCCGCCACTTGCCTTTCCTCCTTTGCCCTGAACGGGCAGGAAAAGGGAGAAGATTCGCGCTTTCTCCCGCTTCCACACCGGGGGAGGCTGTGGGGGAGATGCGGTTCAGCGCAAGGGCCCGAGCTCCAGGGCCTGGCGCTCGGCCCCACACACCTGGGGGCCATTCCTCCCGGTGAGGGGCCCTCAGGAGCGCGGAGATCCCCCGGCGGGGCGCGGCTGCGCGCCGGGTGCCGCCACGGCCGGGCGGAGAGCACAAATACCTGAGAGCCGGCGTCCGCCGAGGCTGCTGGTCGCTGCCGACGGGGCCCTGCGACGACTCCCTGGGCGGCCTCCTCCCGCCGGGCGCTCCTGAGGCGAAGCGACGCGAGGCAAGGCGAGCTGAGGTGAGGCAGCGGGGAAGGGCCGGGACGGAGAGCGGGGCCGGGCAGCCAGGCGCCCTGTTGCTTGGAGACCGCAAACACTTTCCCGGCCCCGCTGCGGGCGGGCAGGGCAGCGAGCAGGGGCTCCCCCGCGGGGGCGGCCTGCGAAGAAGCGGGGCCCGCGGCCGCTCGCCCCGCGGGGTCCGTACCGCGCGGTTCTGCCCCGGCGCGGCCTCTCCCGGGCAGCGGCCTGGCGCAGCGGAGGCCGCGGTCACTCTGAGGCCCCGGCGGGCGGACAGGCGCTTCCCAGCTTGGCAGTGGGGTTCGCGGTGGGCCGCGGTGAGCTGGGCCGCCTCTTTCCTGGCCTCTCCCCAGAGCCCGCCCAGGCCGCAGAGGGCAGGGGGCTGGCGGGGCGGCCGGGCAGCGGCTGCCTGAGGAACAGCGAGCCCACGCCCTCGGCGGGACTAGGTCAAGTGAATTAGTTACCGAAAGCAGCCGGCTCTGTCTGTGATGCAGCCGGCGGGTTTGACCTTGTTTCTTAATAATAAGAAATGTTCCTGGCGGTAAATCAATTATGCCTCCGGGAGCCGTTAGGCCAGCGGTGCTGCGTTAAGCCAGGGCCATCTCTGAAGCCTGGTGTTTCATTATCCATGTTCTTTGACATTCAAAAGAGGGGAAAAAAAACCCCTCTGTGATGGAGCGGGATTGGGTTTTTTTGACACTTTATTATAAAGAGTTTGCCCATTACTTTGATTTGATTACTTTAATTACCCTAATTAGCCATCAAGATATAATTTAGCATTGCTGTCACGTTAGGCCACAGGTGATATTACCAAGAAAGACCTGAGGGCATAAAAAGGAACCGTTCCGAAATAGAAATCACATTAGAAGGAGCTGGGTTGATCAAACGCCTCGTGCCTCTTTGCCCCTCCGCTGAGGTTCAGGCACTTGGGGGAATAAGAGCGAGCCCGGTGCCTTCAATGGATCGCAGGCCAGGCTGCAAAAATCATTGCCCGTAATTTGACTTTGCTGCGTGACTGAGTGGTGTGGGAGCTGCTCCCAGCCATCCTTTGCCTTGTAGATACAAAGAACACGGAGGGTGCTGGTATCCTCCATGCGTTACTTGTAGCACCGGGGGTCCCGGTGTCGTTGTGAATCCTGTGTGCTCCCTGCTGTACGTGGATGGCTCAGGGGATGTTCTTAGAGCTGTGTGACCAAGGTTGGTCACAAAGGTAATAGCAACGTGAAGAATTAGTAGAAGTAGAAGATGAAGTAGAACGTTGAATTAGGGTTATGTAGCAGGTAGGATAGATACAGCCAAGTTTAAGTTGCACATCAAGCTTAAGCTTAGGTTAAATTTAGGTTCCTAACTTTGCTTATTACAGGAATAAGAGGAATGCCACTGACAGGAGTTCAATACTGATGGAAAAAGAGTATCATTCTGATGGAAGGACTGCAGCCTGATACGATACCTGAGGGGTATGAATACAGCCCGGTGTGAAAACCTGTTCTAGTAAGTGGCAGAACCAGCAATGTAACATAGTGGCCCTGGCTCCTAATGTTTTTCTCAAGCCAACAGATAATTTGCCTTTTTTCCTGTGAGACAGATATGGCAAGCCCTGTTTCTGAGATCATACAAATGTGGGGGTTGTGGGGAGAAATGTGGAGATGTTTATCTAAGCATTACATGTTAAGTATGCTACCCAGTCATTAAACATTAAGTATACTACAATAGCCCCTCGTGATGTCTCTGGCTACTGATAAATTTTTAAAGGCAGGTAGTTGGGGAGGGAGTAAACACAGTACAAGAGTGGAGGGCTTTGCAGGAGAGATGTGCTAACGCCTCTCCATGCGCAATAACCCTTTTCAAAGAGATGTACATGGCTGAGAAATCTTGCACTTACTTCACCTAAAGGTTCTCAGTGCCTGCAGTGCATGTAAGAAGTTCCTCCTCTAAGGGCTCTTAAATGCTAGCTGGAGCTAGGACTGAGGGTGAGAAACCAGAAATACGTACATTTGGTACAGAAAACTTGGCTTAATATAGAGAATGAACTTTCCTTGTTAGAAAGGAGTGTAATGGGGTGGGATGTTATAAATTTAAACCAAACTTTCTTCACTCTGAGCTGTACCTGGGTTGGACAGCAGATACCAAATTTGGCTCTCATTTAGGCAGGTGTCAGCATGCAGGCTAGGGAACAAAGATGGCCTGTACTAAATTATACAGGCTGGGTGACTGAATGCCCAGAACACTGAAGTCAGAAGCTCTGGTGATGTGCTAAGCCACAGGATGAAATTTCACCCCAGGCATATTGAGTTCCACACCCATAGTGTGCCAGGAGAGTTAAGCTGCTGGTAACTCTTGTTGTCGAACTGGGTTAGGATATTCTTCTCTTGGGAGGGGAAAAACTGCACCCCTGGCTCTGTGCCCCCACTGCTGTTGCAGTGGGTTAGAGCAACAGACTTCATATGGAGACCTCTAAGCTTTGCTACTGACACATCTACTTCCTAATGTTGTCTGGTAGGAAGGAATATATGAAACTCTCCAGGATGCTCAAGTTCTCAGCCAGCCTTGTATACACTCTTCTTCATGCAGTGTGATAAACTGATGTTTGGTCAAACCTATCTGCACCCCATGTAATCACAGAAGTGTAGCACATCCTAGGAGAACTATAAGGTGATGAAATTGGTGTTTATGAAGAGCTCTGAAATGTGGATGAAAGATGATGTAGGCTAGAGGACATGTTTTAGTCTTGTCACTTTACAGTCCAACCCAATTACTCTGGGTCTGGTTGAGCATTACAAAATTCATCCCTCTGTTCAAGTGTCCTAGTCAGGCCTTGAAGAGATGACTGTCTTCACTTTTCACTTGGCTTCACCAGGCTTAAAAATAAATGTGTTATACATTAGGCATCCTTGAGGTCTCTGAGTGCATAAAGGTAGATGGTCACAGAAAGCCAAAATGATCTCTTTATGCACTGGACTGTTTTCACCTGTGTTCACCCCACTGAGAATGCTAATGCAAAGGACTGCAGGGCTTCTTAATAGAGTAGGATTAAGATGCACTTGAGCAAGATTACAAAAAAAAGGCTATCACTCCATTAGAGAAAGAAATAATCCCTTTGTTTATATTCTAGAGATTAAAGCAGTAACAGCAGAAAATCCCCAAAGGTCACCACGCACGTACTTTGCAGCCTCAGTTATTGTCTATAATTTAACTGTGGGATTATGCAACTGCATAATTCAATCAGTTCTTGTGCTGGGAGTCCTGAAGCAGCTCAGTGTATGATGTAGCAAAGTGATCTGCTGGCTTGGCAGACAGATTTGTGTGCTTGGTTTTGAACAAGGGACTCATGATGTGAGTCAAGTGTTTCCAAGGAGTCATAGTAACTTTGAAGCAATGGCTTCTCTTAATTGCCGAAATGCATGTGGCTCTGGAGTACCCATGAGGGGTTCAGTCTTCTGCAGGGCTTTGGTTTTTCCTTGTCTAATCCCATAGGTATGATGTGTATGACTGTCAGAGGTAATTGCCACTAATAAGCTTGTGTTCA
This sequence comes from Laterallus jamaicensis coturniculus, assembly GCA_022605575.1. Lineage (NCBI taxonomy): Eukaryota > Metazoa > Chordata > Aves > Gruiformes > Rallidae > Laterallus > Laterallus jamaicensis. Next base: position 1,274,897 of record JAKCOX010000081.1, read on the forward strand.
ATTGAAAAACAGTTGTCATACCTGAAGAGGACAAGCCAAACATTGCATTGTCTGAGACCTGAGAAGGAAAATTTGCCCTTAATGCTGTTAAATCATGCCCAGTGGTCCACTGCCAGAGTGTGCATATCGAGTGTACCCCTTAATGAAGCATCATCTGTGTTTCCCTGACATCCACAGGTCAACACCTGGCTTCCCCTCTGATGCTGCATCATCTGATAGAAAGGCTCAAGGGTAGGAACTTCTAGCTGAAATTTCCTGCTCTAAGTTATTTCACTTGCATTTCCCAGCCTAGCTGTGCAAGTACAAGTTTTTCCAGATGGAGACTGCTGAAATAAATAGCTGTTGTGCCACACATAATTGGGGAGCAAGACTGGCTTTTCAGTAGCAAAGCATTTCAACGTATATCTCTTGTGCCTAATAGTTAGCTGGCCAGGCTGATTGTTCAACTAGTTCAGCATCTTTGTGTCCAGTGAAGAAGTCATCAGAGCAGGTTTGCTTGTTGTCAATATGCCAAGCAGGCGGCGAGCAACTTTCGGCTTTGTGGTATGTTGTTTGCCATGTTTATTTAGGATATAATAAGCTTTGGAGGCCAAAGATACAGCCCAGTATGATGGGCTGAATCCCAGAAAGGATCTCCCTGTGCTGCTGTAACATGAAGGGTAACAAACTGTGGGTTACATTAAAAAAGGAAGCTGTTACAACCTCTCAGTAGGTATGCTGCCAACTCAAATTAGAGAGTGTTAACCAACCCACTTGATTCCTCTTCTGTTAATACTGAAACTTACTGCTTTTATTTCCTCTCATTCCTCTACAATTTACAAACAGGGTAAGACAGTGTTGGTAAGGGATAACTTACTTGGTTACCCTAAGTTTCCAACTGGCTTGAACTAAGTTTATCAACCAGCCATGGAAACATTAATCACCCAGAAAAATAGCACACAGTGAAATGACTTTTCAAAATGTCGTTGGTATAATTATCATCTTGGCCATTACATTAAATGCCACCATTTATAACTGTTATGTTTAAGTATGCAAACAGTAATTAACTTGGTAATGAACTGAGGACCCCTGTGCCTCTCTTCCCTCAGCTAATTTGCATGTTAATTATCATTAGCAACCAGGGAAACAAGTTATAAACAGCTTAATTAGCAGCTTAATCATTTTTACAAGAAAATGTGCTGCACTTTGATACATGAGCAAGAGTTCGATTAATGAAGCCAGATGAGCGTGTTGTTCAGTGCTGGGCCCTGCTGCAGCACTGTGCTCGTGCGGTGGGGGTCACAGGCTTGTGTGCACACACGTGTGTGCACATGCTTGTGCTTTAGGTGTCTGTGCTGCAGCTTCTAAGCAGCTGGTTTCTGCAGAGGGCTCTGTCAGCCCTCTGAGAGGAACTGCCGTCCTCTTCGTGCTGTAGCAAAGTTACGTTAAGCAGACTTCAGCAGAGCTGGAATTCCAGCATGATCAACCAAAACACCACCAGATCCTCGTGGAATCCTGGTGTTTCTAGGCCCTGTGATTTCCTTTGGTTGCATTTGTCATCCCTGCAGTGCCAGCTGGTCCCAGCGCAGACCCGTACTGCGTTGGCACTGCCTTGGCCACCAGTGGTCCCCTGCTTGTGGAGCCTCTCTGGCCAGGGCTAGCCCAGGCTCAGGCATTGCTGCTTCGACAGCACATGTGTGTGTTTAAGGGCAGACATTCAAGCTCACTGGTGGTGCTGTTACTCCAGGTAGTAGGGCTTTTGCATTTTAGGCTCAGCTCACTGTCAAGAGCTGAGCTTGTCTTCCTGAGTAGCATTATCAGAGAATGTCTTAAGTAACTCAGAAGTTCATAGGGAGAAAGGGATTTGCTTTCATTTTCTCTTTTTCCTTTGTTTCCTTTCTTGCAGAAACTCTCTGATTTAATGGAAAATGTAGGTACAATTTAAGACATTATTTTTGCAGGTTATCATACTTCCAGTCCCTGCTATTCATCATGATAAATGCTAGCTAGCTTACATGCATTTTTAAGGGTTTTTTGTCAAGACTTTTTTTTTTTTTTTAATTACATAGAAGTTAAATGGAGACCTGGAACAGGGTCTTATTACTACAGAGGACATAATGATTAAAGGAAGGGAAACCTGAATAGGAAGGAGAAATGCAAGCTGTGGTGTATAGCTGGTGTTGCCTGGCATGTCTGACAGCAGGCATGCTGGGTAAGCAGGCACTGCCTGTGTGGAGTTTGGGTTCCTGTGTGTGTACAGAGATCCTTGGTGGGTGAACTGTGTGGGTGAGGCTCAGCCTGTTACTTACACAGTGGATAAAATGTCAGTGGGAATTATTCCATATTAGTTTGCCAAGAGCACTTCTCACTTGATCAAGAATCAATCATTTGATGAAAGGCAATAGGAATTTTGTCATAACATGAGAAAGTGGTGTCCAAGGAGGTTGTGGAATGTCTGTCACCAGAGATTTTAGGAATGGGCTAGATCCAAACCATCCCTTACAGATGTTTGTGTCATTAATCCTGCTCCAGGACAGATAGAAGGTCTGAAACCAGACAGTTTTCTGTGATGTGGCTGCAGAACATTGGTGATACTTGGTTGGGAGATTTGGCATCTCACAAAACTCACTTCTCTGCAGGTTTGATCCAAAGTCAGGTTGTCTTCCTTATTCCACGAGAATCTAGGAATTCTCTCCATCATTATAAAGATACTCGTGCTTATGACAAGTAAAGATACACGTTTGCACAAAATTAAACTTAAAGGGTCTTGCAACCTTGATGCAGCTCATTGTTGGTGATGCAGTGCCTTCTGCCATGACAAACCATTACCAGTAGAGGGTACCAATGCACTGTTTGTAAGGGTGCAGAGATTGTCATCTTTGGAAACCTTTTTGAAATTATTTTAAAATTTCTATTTTGTGGGATTAACTTGGGCTAACACAAAAGCAGGAGGCTGCTGCCTCGTGAGGCTGGAGTTCAGCGCTCAGAATGTTCCTCGAGTGGCTGACTGCAGAATCCTGAACGCAGGAAGCAACATGGGAGGCTCAAATGTTTTGGTTGGGGTTTTGTTTTTTCCTCCCAGACAGAAAGATTTTTATTTTGGACTTTTGAATGTATTTGCTGACACATCCCTGGCTCTTCTTGGTTCTAGATAATTTGTAAGGCTAGGTGAAAATCTGAAAGTTCCAGTTCAGGCAGGCTGTGAGTTACTGTACTGGAGATACTGTACTGGAGATGTTGTTCAGTGACATCTGTGGAGCTAGGGAAAGCTCTGTTTGTGCCTCTGGATCATAGCTGAGTGAGATTTTACACTGCAGGAGGAGCTTCCTTGCAAACTAGGGCTAGGGACTTATCCAAACATTTTTCTTAGGAGCCTGTGTAATTTATAACAATGCAGAACATCTCTGAGGAATACCTTCCAAAAGCTTCAGGTTTTGTGTTTGCAATTGCTCTACCTTCCAAAAATGAAATGCAGCCCCGAATCACCATCTGTGCTGGATGCTCTACTGCAACCCTGCCCAGCTCAGTTCAGCCACTGGTTGTGGTTCATCTGGCTCTGTGATTCTGAAAGTTTGTTTTGTAGCTTTGAACCCATCCAAAGCACCCCTGCTTAGCAAGGGTAGTCCTGTCACAGTCCTACAGTCAACCTTAAGACATGGTGCTCGGTTCCCAAATGAATGCCAGCCCAAAGGCACTATCCACTCTGTGAAGTAGCTGTCTGTTGAACTGAAGATAATCCAGTTTTGGATTATCGATTAGCACTCAGACCTGCATTTGGAGACAAGCTGCTTGCTGCTAGAAGGAGTCTATGGAGTTCAGGGCTCACCAGAAAAGGGAGGAAGGCTGCACAAAGCATTTGTTGGTTTACCTGATCTCTTAGCAGACAGATGAGATCAGATGCTGGCAGTTTGTCCTTCCTTCTTCAGGTATCTGGGGAGGAATTGTCACATACTTCACAAATCCACGTGCAGAGGACAGGTAGTTTACCAACTGTGATGATGGTGGCAGAAGAAGGGTACAGATGGAGGTTAGTGTGTCATTTTACCAAAGGGGAATGGGTTGTTGCATGAGCCAAGAGTGACAAGCACATCTAGAGCATTCCAGGCAGCTCTGCAGCCCGGTGTGGCTCAAGCAATGCCCCTCAGTGAAGCATGGCTGATTCACCCCAGCTGAGAATCCAGCCTCCTGCGCCCCTGGCCCCTATCGCTCCCTCGCGAGGGGCACTGCCCTGCGCAGTGGCAGCCAGGAAAGAGCCAGCTTCCTGTGCTGTGTTCCATACATTGGTTATCAGCTCATGTAATCAGATAGCATGGCTGGATGTTGATTTTGTTACGGTACCTGGAGCGAATCTCTATATGTTAATTTAAAGCCATAAAACTGCAGCTTAGGGTTTCGGCATCCTAATTGAAACTTCCTCTTCTTGGAGGCATTCGTGCTGCAGCGGAATAATAATCATCATAAAAAAAGCAAGAGGCAGATACACTGAAAGTGCATTGTTTGGGGTAACCCATACATGCCAAGAAGCCTCGGACACCCCCTGCCAAGCATGCAGCCCTGCTGAAGGAAATCCATTGGACTTCTCTGCTCTCTTTTACCAGCAATCCAGCAGAAGCTCCATAAGGAGATCTGTCCTTGTCAGAAATGTGGTGTTTAGTCTTCCTTGCCTGAGAGTGTCCTTGTTTGAACAGCACAATGGGGCTGTCATTTCTGGTCAATGCTAGTTAATTGCCCCTTTGGTGTTCGGCTCCTGTGCTGTGGAGATGCTGCTTTGGTTGAGAGCCAAAGAGCAAGATCCTTGTTCTGACTGCTAAATCTGGATCCTCAAAACACTTGCTGTCAAGGCAGTCACCTACAAGTGCACATCAATGTCCTTCAAGTCTCCTGTCTGTTTGCCAGAAGCATCTCGTAGAGCCAAGGGAAGGAAGCAGATGGTGGGACACCTAAGGCCAGAGGTAGAATGGATAGGTATTGGTATAAGAGCCTCACTGATGTCCCTGAGGTGAACAGGCTGTTGGCTGAGACCTGTCTGAAGGCAGCTTCTAACTTACTGGTGTCTGAACCCAGCAGCTGGAGCCCTGTGTGCTCAGCAGGCTTCACTTCTGCTGACTGGCCAGGCCTCAAGCTCAACACCACAGGCTTGAGCTGCCATCCAGGTTTGGTACTGTCTCTCTTTTGTTGATCAGTTGCTTCTTCTAGCTCAAGGTATCAGCTCTGCTCCATGACAGCCACCAACCTCAGGGTCTTGTCTCCAGAAAGACCATTAAAGCTTAGGACCTCGTGCTTAGAAGCGAAGCAGAAAGGATAAGACAGCACCAGCCTGCTGACTAGACTGTGAACCAAATGCTGTAACAGATCAAAGGGAAAACTAAATTATAGATTGATAGATGCCTTTAGTTTATAAGTTATTAAGCACCAGGTAACAGGTTAGATTAATATTGTGCCTGGAGGTTTCTCTTTGCTTCTTTTTTTCCTCTCTCCTTTTTTAAGAATTGGAGAAAACAAAATATTTTTCTAATTAAGTAAATCTACAGTGCTTGCTAATGGGGCCCGTCTGTGTGCTTGTCACAGGGCACGGGGAGAACTGGAATAATGATTTTATTTTTTCATTAAATAGAATTATAGGCAGTTACTCAAAGCAACTGTGAGTCTAATTGAAAGAAAACCATTTCTTCTTAATTTACTTTCACGGTTCTGGATGATAAAAGAGTGTGTTCTCTGGAAAATTAAATAAAAAACACAACATGAGGAAGCTTGAAATAATGTTGCTCAAGCACAGGTGGGCAGAGAGCACGGTAGTTTTCCTGCCAGTTATTGGTAAGTTCAGATACTAGGGCTTTCTCTTATTCCCCAAAAGGGGCATCTCTCCTCTGCCAGGGCCCTTCCAAGGTTTCCTCTTCACTTCTCCCCTTTCACTTCAAGGGCATCCCCTTGTCTTTTCAGTTGAGCCGTGCACCACGCTAACCATGTAAGCTGGGCTCCTTCTGTGGGGTTAGATTGTTACTTCCCCTCTCCCTCCAGGAATGACAGCAGTCAGGTATCAGTGCTCCTCTGTATCCCAAAGGATTCCCAACTAGTTCAGGCATTGGGATAACTGGGATCAGCAGGAACAGGTGGGAAGTGAGGAGGTTGTGTGGAGAACAGACTGGAGCACTAACCCTGCCCAGGACAATGCTAGGCTGTGTTGCAAAGTCCAGAAATCACTGTATTGTGAGTTTGAGAGATGCTAGATATGAACATTAACTTGGGGGGTGCATGTAGAGCTGCTCAGGAATTATTCTTCATGCAGTGTGGGAGATAAAGTGTGTCTAAGGATGTGTACCCAGAGGGAGGGTGTGAAGTTGCAGTCCGAGTGGGGACCAGGGATGCTGAGCTCAGCTGGTGCACTGCAGATGTGAAAAGCTCCAGCCAGGGCAGGAGGCATTCCTGTCCTGTCATGGCAAAGCCCTTTGGTCCCAAGCACCATCCCTAAGCCCATGGGTGCTCCTCTGTGGGCCCAGGCCTCAAGGGCGCCTTGCAGAGCTGCCAACATCTCCTGGGGTGGCTGCAGAGAGCAAGTAAGGTTTGGCCACCTCTTTCTCAGGCCTCAGAAGTCTTGAAGCACTGCACAGGCACAGGAGGGGTTAAGGAAATGGGAACTGATTAATTCCATGGCCAGGGTCCTTATCTGGGCCTGGTGCTGCCTCTGGAACGGACACATCTGGTCGGGTCACAGCATCAAGGAATGGCTGCAGTGCTGCGGCAGGGGTCTGTTTCCACTAACTGTTTCTGCTACTTCTTACACTAAGTACTTCCTAAAAGAGGCACAGGATAATGTTTCACTGGGGCTGCTGTTAGATTTACGGGGATACCATTTGCTCCAGCTCTTGGATGCACTCAGTCCGGGACAAGATTAAAACCAACCCTTCAATTTCCTTTTTTCTTTAGGAAATTAACTGTGGCTTTTCTGCTAATGAAAGTCCAGAGACACTAGCTTATTCAGGCTCTCTGCTGGCTCTGTGTGTGTTTGATATGTCTTCAAGGTGCACCTGAAGGAAACAAGAAGTTAAGGCAGCAAGGCAGCTATTGGCAATTAACACTAAACATTATTTTCTGCCTTCTATAAATGCAGGTTTTCTGTAAGGAAGCCAGAGCAGGGCTTGGATTTGTCACTTCAGGAAATGCTCAGCCTTTTCTGTTTCAAAATAGGGTAAAGAAAACGGCAGGGAAAACTTTCCATGAAACAAAACCTACTTTGACTCCATCCATAGATGTCTGTGCTTCTGTGATCCTGTTACACTAAAAATCTGTTTGTTCCAGTTTCATCTTTATTTCTCCATGTTGTGTAATACAAAACTAAAGAACTAATTCCAAAAGAAAATTGGAATCATCTCTTCTGCTCCTACTGAAATATTTCTAAGAAATGCTTTTTTGTAGCTAACTTTGCTTGAAAAGGGCTGTTGCTTACACACTGTGCTGCTACTGGTGCCATGAAGCATTCAAGGGAAGGAGCTTGCCTGTAATGTGCTTTATTTAGCTTGGGTCAGAACAGGACAGGGATGGGTCAGAGCAAGGGGACAAGATATTTCTGCTTTTCCTATCGGTGGACGAATACGGGAATTTTCTGACAAAAAGGGTTTTCACTGGAGAGTGCTGGTTCAGCCAGAATTATTTTTCTTCCATCTCATTCCCAGAAAACACTAGCTGCTTTGTTTCCTTACGCTGCTGAAGAACCTGGGCCTCTGGGATCAATGGTTCCAAAGCTGTCCCAGCACAACTGTATCACCTCCTCCCTTTGGAAAATGTGAAGCCTTCCAGGTAGTCTGGAGGAGAACTGGACATCTTAAAGATCCCCATGGAGGCAAGCAAGCTGTGACTCTGCAGTCCAGCTCAACCTTGGTTTGTGTTGGGTTTGCAAAGGATTTGACAAAAGGTTTGCTGGGATTTTTTAATTTACTTTTCATCAGTGTCTGAATTGATAGGTGTAGTTACAGAAAGTCCCTGGCCAGTGGACTCACTGGATTTTCCTGACAGCTGGTACACTGGGGGAATGGATCACAGAATCACAGGACATCAGGTATTGGAAGGGACCTCAAAGATCACCTAGTCCAACCCCCCTGCCAGAGCAGGATCACCCAGACTAAATCACACAGCATGACCAGTTCTCTGCATGCTTACATTGGGAAAACATACTTCCAGTCCCATTAGTTGAGGTGAAAAAAAATGAAGGGAAGATGTTGCTGGATCTCCCATTCTTATTAATGGGGAGGCTTCCCTCCATTCTGAACATCCAGCCTAGGTGCTACGAAGAACAAGCCACGTTCTAGGAACTACCTGATAAATGCTTCTTTCAAAATAAAGATTTCTTTCAAACTCTTTAATGCCTTCCTAATCTGAAGTACAATTTTTCTCCTCTATAATCACTATATTAAAATTTAATGTCAAGTATTAATATAACATACTTAATGGCAACCTGCATATTATTCTGAATGTAGCTGCCCTGCAAAAGAGCTTCAGCAGGAGGAGAGCATTTAACTCTTCCCAGCAACTCAGTGAGTAGCAAAGGCACCTGGTGTTAGTTGCTACCACATGGAGCAAACTTCAGTGCTGTGAGCTGGGTTGGCAGCTTGCAAGCAAGGAACCAAACCCAGCACAGTATCCTCATGGTTTGTCTGCTGGGATTGCTTCTGGTTTATAGAACGTTTCTTCTGGTAGGGAGATTTGGACCAGCAAGATGGAGAGGGGGGAACTGCTATGAATGAAGGCTGTTACTTGCATGTGTCTAAATCACAGCAGGGAGGAGGATGGAGTGAAGAATGTTAGATTATTACAGAAGAGATAACTGGAGAAACAGGAAAGGAAACTTCTTGTCTTGGCCCACACAGAGTTTTTAATGTCTTTTTAGCCTGACTGCCACCTGGGTCATGTCCCCGTGTAGGTGGGAGTGAGGGTGCTGTGTGCAGGACTCTGAAGCACATAAGGGCACTTTGCCAGCTTCCTTCTTGTGTGCTGCATCTCCCTTCACTTCTCTGGAGAGAAGACATTTGAGATGACGTGCTTTGCTCTTCCTGGAGCAGCCCCTTGCACAGAAAGCTCTTGCCCTCAGCTGTGCTCAACACCAGGACCACAGCACTCCTGTCACCTGGCTGTTTGCTGACTTGACTTCTCCCCTTTCTGTCCTAAATTTGTAGAGCAGGAACTGCCCACAGAGTTTTGCTTGCTGTGTCTGGGAAATGTGGGTGTCTGGCTTTCAGTTTGGTGTTCTCTAGTACTGGAGTGCCAAACATTAGTATAATTACCCACCAAAGAGCCATAGAGCACGGACTGAGCTGCAAAATGATGAGGTTGGCTTAAAAGAACAAGCTTATTGTTGAAAGTTACTGTTTTAAATTTTGGATTTGGAAGCTTTGTATGTGTCTAGTGCTCAGGCTCTGCTCAACCTAAGAGGCAGAAACCTGTTATAATGGTAAACTCAGTTAGCATGTAAACTCAGATATGCAGAAGCTGCAGCTCAGTGCAGAATGCTGCAACACATGACTGTGGCTGACAAAACCATAAAGCTCAGATCCACTTAGAGGGGAGAACACAGGAAGCAAGTATTTCCATGCAGGTTTGGCCCTGTGGGTGCCCCAGCCCTTTTGCCCGATGGGTTTACACGAGCGTGTTCCGAGGAGCTGAAAGCAGCCAGAGCGAGTTCTTCACTTCTTTTTATTTCTTATATAGAAGCACAAAGTAAAATATTCTCACCTGGAAAAGAAGTCTGTGCTGAGGTGGACGGAGGGGAAAGAAATTAGAAAAAGAAAATAAAGAAACAGGCAGTGGGTGGCAAAAGAGAGAGAGGTACACAGCGGTGAGTGTGAAGGATGACTTGGAAAGGAGAGGGATGCTATTGAGGAACAGCAGTAGGAAGGAAAAGGGGGGCTGAGGGGAAAAGCAGGAGACATGGTAAGTTAAGTAAATTCACATTTATTTCTGCAAGAATTTGCTTCAAACGCTCTTCCTGCCCTCGCTGAACATTGGCTGTTTGGACGCCCTCCACTACGGGGAGGAACAAAACGGCTCTGTTAGAGCACCAGTGGTGGAGGTGAAGAGCAGGTCACTGGCAGGCGGCCGTGCGGGGTCTGTGTGCTCCACCTGAGGGAGGCACGCTCGGCCTGCCGAGGGGCCAGCAGCTACCTCTGAAACCCCTCACAAAGGCTCCCTTGGGTCCTGCCTCTGCCCCTGGTCTGGGAAACCAAACTCCTCTGGTAGTTACTGGTCATCTCCAAAAACTCCCTGGCTATCAGCAGAGCTGGTTCTGATCCCTGGGGAGCAGTGGTCATAGTAAGGTTTATTAGCATCGTCTTGACAGTGTTTGAATGCATAATGGACAAGCTAGACCATACAGCTGAAACTCTATCCTGCACTGCCAGTCAGATGTGTTCAGGAAGAGATGGTCCCTGTTTAAATTATGGCCTTGAATATCAGTACAAATGAAAGGGTTTTCAGCACCAAGGAGGACAGAATTATTTTTACCCTTAGCTAACCTCCCTGTTGCCTACACACTAGATAGCAGATATGTTCCAGCTTATTGGGACTACAACCAACCTATTGTTTTGGTCCAGTGTGAGCTCAAGGGAACAATGGGAGACATTGTTGGAGGTCTGTTGCTGAAGGTTTTTAAATGCATGTTATGCTGTGAAGGCACAGGGCATCTGCAGTGTAACTGTCTGGAGACGTTACTGTACAGCCTCAAGGAGTCTGCTTTCTACACACATTGCTCTGTGGTAATGAGGATTTCCCATTCCCTATGCAATCCTACATGGTTTTGGCTTTCACTGCTGTGAGTTTAGAGGCTTCTCTAGACAAAAGCTGGGACACTTTAATGACCATTAATCTATTATACTTTGTCCTCTGTGTACTCCAATCAGGGGTGTATTGCATGGCAGTTGCTGTTCGCAGCTTCCCATAGGCAAGCAATATTAGCACATCACTTTTATTATAAAGCTTAATTCTTATTAAACTGGCATAGTTGTTCTGGGCTAGTCTAGTTAATTCCCTGTTCTTAACTGTAAGATCAGCTTTGCTTCCAAAGCAAGTTGCATAATGGTATTGAAGAGAAGAGCTGATCCATGTTCTCTGTTGAAAGATACTGTTTCACTGCTGTGTACAACTTCGTCCTTCATGCTTGAGAGCTGTAATTTTAAAGACACTTTGGAGATTTTATTGGAAATCCCCTGCAAAATTTATCCGGCTTTATTGCCTGTAGAGAGAGTCTCTTACAGATAAATACAGAATTACTGCCTGAGGTGGGGAATTCCTTCCTTGCCATGTGAGCTGGTAGGGGTTAGAGGAGGACCAGCATGCCCAGCTGATGGTCTAACAACTGAGTAAACCTAATATTTCATATGGTGCAGGTCTTGGTTTCTGCAGTAGGCAGCTAGCTCTCCCTCCAACAGGTAGCTCCTGACTTCTGAGTGTCACATCTGCTGGCTTTTCGAAGCAGATGCTCTTAGCCTGGATCTCTGGCAGTCTCAGTGATGCCAATGCCAGCAGCGTGATGATTTGCTGGTAGAGGTTGATCCTTCTCTGAGAGGACTAGAAACAGGGAGGACAGTATAGAATATGATGGGGGGGTTAAGGACATTTTGGTGATTGTGTTTTTGTTGGTTTGTGTGTTTGTGGTGGTGGTTTGGTGTTTTGAAAGGGTGACTGATTTATCCTAGTTCCCCCCTGACAAACAGGCTCCTTTAGTCAGGGTGCTCTAATTGGCTACTAGGAAACCAGAAGCTGATACCTAAGTTTCATGAATCAATTATTGGTGACTGAAGGTGGAGAAGGCTGAAATGAGGGAAACTTCTTATGCCATTCATCTGGAAAGCTGCTGAGGAGCCCTGAAGCCCTGGTAAGTAATACAGAGCCAGTCGGGGCAGAACGCAGCTTACAGCTGGATGACATTTTACACACATTGAGAGTGTCTCACAAGATGTTCTCCAATTAGTCATCATCACTCACAATATGTTTTACATATTACCACACAGTTTACAGTCAGTCAGACTAATACAATTGCAGTGCAGCTGCTCACAGCAAGACACAAAGGTTATGGCACTGTGTACATAAGCAAGCTGTGAAAGTTACAGCCATCCAGCTCCTTTACCCTCTTGTGCTTTTAAAAGCCAACAGAAGCAGAAACAAATAGTGAGTGCGCCTCTCATTTCAGCCCTGGAAAAACATTTGAAAGCATGGAGTGAAAGGAGGGATTTTGTTTTTATAATTTGATTCCCATTGCTGCAGCTGCAGCCAAAACCTTTGGATTCTGGAAAAAGTTCAGAAAGTGCTGCTTTTTGGAAGAGGTCGTGTTTATTGGAAAATTACATCTTGCCCAGTAAAAGCTGACAGTATAAGTACTCCAGTCTATTAAAAGCTACAGAAGACACCGTTAAGAGTTTATTTAATGATTGCTACAGATGGGGTTTGGGAACTTGGAGCCTGGCATTGGTATATTGGGTTTGAGATTCTGTTCTGGGAACACAGAGACCATCATTGCTTTATTACTGACCCCTCTCATCCACCTACATGGTTAAAGTGGAACCAGCAGCCACAACCAGGCTCTGCCTAGTAACTGGATCTATTTTCCTGAAGACAAGAAAAAGGTATGGGAAGTCACACAGCAGCTTAGTGAGAACAGCTGGGACACTGTGACCAAGGGAGCCCGAAGCTGGCAGACGTGAGATCCCAGCCTCAAAGTAGGTTCTGGCTCTGGCTCAGACTGGGGGCTTGACCCTTGAAGTTTCCTGGAACTCTCTGGATTATGGAACAAAAATACATTGTGGAAAGAGAGGAACCACTGCCTGGGATGTTAGACCTGATGTAAACTCCATCAGAATGTACGGAGCTATCAGCAGTCTTTGAACTGAGCCCTTAAAGCATGTGCTGTCCTTGCCTCCATGGCAGATGCTCTGTGGAGAGGAAGCAGTCCTAGGCTGCAGTAGGAGGAAAGACAAAGGTCTGGTTCTCATGTCTGTTCTGGCAGTGAGGAGGGGAACAGCCTTTCCCCTTTGCTCAAAGAAGCCTCCCGTTGCTTTTCTGCCAGTTGTCCAGTCTGTGCAGATCATCAGAAAACCCAGGGACAGGGGTCAGGTGTTTTCTGACACTGGTGTCATGCTATGGCAATATTACACATATATCGGTTGATTTAGGAGTAGATGGGGCACTCTTCTGTTCTGTGGGCTTCTCTGCTCATCCTCTTGAATTTGGGGGCTGTGATCTGTGGGGGTTTTCCTAGGAAAGAAAATGTATGAAATAGTGATATGATTTTTGAACTGTTTTGCTAGATAGATGCATGCATTGCTCTGTATTTTCACTGGAGAGAAGAGGATTAAAACAATGACACTAGTCAGAAAGTGAGCACTATGAGGTCATTACTTTCTGGAGGACAGGCATAGCCATGTACACATCTTGCTCTGTGACTGGATAGTCTGTTAGTGTGTAATTATTGATGTGGTTTTTTTGGTTATTAGAAATACCTGAGCATCTATCTGAGAGATGGGATGGGGGCAGTACCCTACCAGTAAAGTCAATCTAAAATCATCTGTAACATGTCACTGGTGCATTGTGATCACATGCAGAAGGCACCATGCAAACACTTTGTCTTCCATTGTCTTGCATCTTCCAAGCATCTCACATCTGCCTCCTGCAATTCTGCTCAGTCACCCTTCATGGAAACACGTATGAGCCTTCAGCAAGTGGATGCATCTCCAGTGGTACCAGGTGTTTGAGTCTAGTCCAACCCCACTGGCTTCCTCTTTGAAGCAAGTACAGCTGATGGAATTCCGTGGTGCCCCGTGACTTTGGGCTTTGCACCCCCAGGCAGGGTCACTGCCTGGAATCTGCGTGGAGCTGTAAGTGTGTGGGCCTTCAGGACCAGGTTCTTGTGTCAGGAAACTCAGAGATATGTTTTCATTCTAGGGTCTGTTGGTCAGAGACTGAATGAGATTCCAGGGACCCATGTAGTAGGTTCTGCTCCCCAGCTCTGTGACTGACCCAAGATTGGATCATCTACAGCTATCCAGAAGCCAGACTCCCCCATGAATTCTCTCTCTTCTCACTTACTTCACTGGTTCCTGAGGCCTGGATAGAGTGGATAGAGACTTCCTGTGCCTTTGAGAGGATCTGCCTTTCCCCTGAGCATCAAGTGCAGTTTTACTACTGCCGGCAGAGTGGGGGGAGTGTGTGTGTAAAGATCCTAATGTCATAGCTGTTTAGAACCAATTCAGCATAATTCAGTTTTACAAGCAGTGTTAGGCTAAATCCAAATCAACATTGCTTTCAGCAAAACACAGTTCTAATTCTTTTGGCCTGCTAACAAAGTGTGTGTTGCTGTATTTGCCTTTCAGAAGCAAAATAAAGTATGACATTTACTGACAGCCTGCTTCAAAAGTGGAACGGCCTGATCTCACTTACATGCAGAGACTCTGGAGGCAATCCATTATTGCTCCTGATTCCCTGGGTGCAGCTGCCATCAGAACATAACCCACTGCAAAGGGGAACACTCATCTAACAGGGAGGGGCCCTAGGATCTTGTAAGTAGAGGATTTTCTCTGCTGGACTACGTTTCTTCCAGGAGTGATCACTTCAGCAGTTAGCTCATAGGATGGAGCTAAGTGCTGGAACTCCAAAAATTTTGGAACTCCTCAATGAGACTTTCTGGGAGCTAGCACTGAGGTCAGCTGGGGTGTTGGTGGTTGCTTCAAAGCTAACAAAGGGGCAGAAAAGCTGTGGGGTTTTATCTCATACACAGGGCTCAGGCTGCATTACCAGCCTGAAAAGTCTCAAAGGCAGCTGTAATTCTGATGGTTCTACAACAGAAAATGGAGAATTCAAAGTTACTGTTAGGAATGGTGGTATGAAGGGTGTTGTGTGGCTCCTAGGACATGCACAGACAGCATCCCTCAGATCAGAGTACTCACTATTCACTCAGCATCACTGTTTCTGTTTTGTAAAGTTCTTTCTGCTGTGGACAATGTCTCTAAGGTCTTATTTGCTCAGCCATTGCACTCTCTGTTGGATGTAGCCTCGTTAGCCTACATACTTAGATAATCATCTTCTACATCTATTTTCCTTCACATCATTAAGCCTGGAAAAAACAGGGAAAACCAGATGCATACATGCACATGATGAAATTCTGTGTCCCTCTTTGCTTTGGAGACACCCCCTGGACTTTCTCCTACCCAGCCACACGCTCGCCCGTGCTCCTTTCCCCTTGAGCATGTGCTCAGAAGAGGACACTCTCCTCTGCTAGCCCCAGTCTAGCTATACAGTATTTGGGCAAGTTAACAGCTAAGACAATGTTGGCTGCTCTCCTAGCATTATTCTGTACCTCTTCAAATCTTGTTACGTTACTTTGGTGATAAATAGTCATAATAAATTCTTTAATAGTGTGAAGATAGGTCATTACTCATCCCAGCCAGGCTGTGGGAAGATCATAAATCTAGAATAAAAGCCATTCGTTTGGTTGGAGAATCCAAAGCTTCACTGTTTAGAAGGATTCATTTCCCCCATCCCCCTCAGTTAATCATTCCCTAAGTCGTCATAAATATCGCAGGCAAAGGAAAGGAATGACCTATTCTTGCTGTGCCATAAAACCTATGATGATGTGCTATGAGTTTTTACTTCTCAGCTCACATGTGAAAAAAATTTAGCAGCAAACCAGAGGTTGCAATGTGAAGGTTCTTGCTGACTGTGCTTCCTAGGCCAAAAAAGGAGGTGGGCATAAATGTATTGAGACAAGATAATCTCCCACAGGAAGAAGAGACAGCAAGGATGGTGTGCATGTCTGTACATCTAAGTCTGTATTGATATATTTTCTCTTTATGAAATGTGTATTGACAGGACAGACTTTAGAAACACTGCACCAGACCATCCTACCTCAGCACCTCTAGCAGCTAGACTTAAAACAAGCTCAATTATTTCATATTTTATCAATTTACCATTCTAAACTTGGGGGACAGAGGTATTGTCAAGCTTGTCTCTCAGCTGTAGAAGGCAGAAACAAGTTTTGTTAATGAAGGGTGAGATTTTTGGGCATTTATTAAACATGTCTTAAGACAGTGAATTAATGATAAATGAGTTGTAAGATTTCCATACTGAAAAAAATCACTGGAGAAAAGGATATTATTTCAATTATAAAGAAAGATTAGGAGTGCTTAAAGTCCAAGTGTGAGCAGGCTTCACAAGAGTAACTGAAAATAGCTGTAGTGTCTACTCCTGGCTGATTCCTTGAGGATGTAACTGTGAGTCTACTACAGCTCTGCAGGTGGAGCTGCCACAAACTCGACTGCAGTTCTTGAGGTAGTGTTGGCCAAGGATTCATTATCCAGATGTGCAAGTTGTTATTTCTTCCTAAAAATGCCCGTTTTCTTTGTGGGAAAGGTTTCTGACAAATTCTTGGCTTGGATTGTGTTTTGGAAAAATGCTTTGAGTTTGTCAAAAGATGTTATTTTGACATTTTAAAAAATGCAATTGTCATCTTTCTGGTTTAAATGACTCTTTGCTTTCAAACTTTAGTGAACTGAAATAAAGATACCTAAAAAATGTTCAAAACTATATCCTTTCAAGTACAGAAAAGAAATGTTGGTTGACAGAAGTGATGAGGGCATTTTCTCAAGTGTTCACTTCAGGAATCTCTATTTTTCTAGATCTTAGTGCATTCAGCTGGGTGTTTTCTGTATTTTGAGATTTTATTTCAAAAATGTAATTTAATCTTCAGAGTTAAACCTCAGGGCTCTTGCCTGGGACCACATAGAGTACCCTGAAACATAGGCACCCTGGCTGGGAAGGCTGGGAACAACAGGCATATAAATAGGCCTTCTCTAGGAAAGTATTTGGAGCTGGGGTGTAGCTTTACAGGTGGAAAAGGAGCTCTGCTCCTCTCCGAGCAGTACAAGGGGGATGCAGGAGCTAAAACTGCTGGGCTGGTACCTACACTTGTAATACAACATCCCCTGAAGAAGTGTCACTTTCATCTGCCATGGGTGATTCTTCCTCTCACTTCTCCTTCCTCTCTGAAGGGAAGGGAAGCAGTATGAGCAAATACTACTTTATTTAGGTAACTGAATAAATATCCCAGGTGGTGGTGCATTGTTCTGCCCCAGAAAGGCAAGACTTCAACTGCCATCCACCCTGAATGAGAAATGGGCAGGTTTTGGTTCCAGAGTTGAGCTCTGTTTTGGTGATGTGACTATATGCTCCAGCTTCTAGTTACTGATGGTTTTGGTTGCTTTTAGCCTAAATTGTAGAACCACTAGTGATTATTAAGACCACAGCTATGTTCAGTGTGATTGCACCTGTCTTCCCTTCACTGCCTGGCACCAGTTAGCCCAGTACTGATGCCCTCTGCACTGCAATGGAGGAAGACTCTTCTCTTGCATGCCTGCTGCCCACAAGAAGGAAGGTGAGGTTGGGAGGGTTGTTTTGAGATGTGTGGGTTAGTGCTCAAAGAAATCCCTAGTGAAGTTTGGGATGGGGAGGAGGGAGGTCTCTGTGGTGGTGCTGAGCAGCCTTCCTCAGGGCTGCAACCGAGACATTCAAATGAATGTCTTCAGGGGAGCAACCGCTGCGATTGATTTATGCACCCAGCTTTGAACCAGAAACTCCATAAGCAAGCAATGAATCATGGTGCTGGAGGAACACAGAAGCTGTTGCCTGGAACTCAGCAAGTTATGAGAAGGAAGAGAAAGAAAATTGTCTATTTTTTAAT
This sequence comes from Laterallus jamaicensis coturniculus, assembly GCA_022605575.1. NCBI lineage: Eukaryota > Metazoa > Chordata > Aves > Gruiformes > Rallidae > Laterallus > Laterallus jamaicensis. Next base: position 1,292,589 of record JAKCOX010000081.1, read on the forward strand.
GAATTTCTTGAGTTTCAGTACTAGTGGGCTAGGCTCTGCCTTGGGATTAGGAGCCAGCTTGGGAACCAGCAAGCACTATCTTTGCCTTCATATAACCTCATTAACTCTGTAATGTTAAACACATTCTTCAGCTGGGCTCCTTGGTTGTGTCTGTGGCCCGCTCCCCTCCCAGGGTAGCAGCCCATCTCCCCAGCATCTCTGTGAAACCCTTGTCGTAAACGTTAGCGATCCCTTCTTAGCTGTTATTGTCTCTGCCTCCAGATAACTAAGCAGGTATACACTTAAGTCCAAGATAAACACTTCCTTGGCCTCCCATTTATTGCAGATCTAAACTCCTATGAAGCTGGCCACTGTGCTAGCTATCATGCCCTCTATCGCCTTTTTGCAAAATGTAATCCATAAAATGCTTTCATGGTAACCTTATCCATCGGCAACCAGTGATAACATCTCGAGGCCCCCGTGACAGACAGGAACTCGCAAGCATGGAGTTAATAATGCAAACTTTCAAAAAATGAAACTGGCAGAAGGAGACGAGGAGGGGAATAAAAGGGGCCGGTGTGGCTGTAATTGGGACCATGTGAGCTTCCTTAGAGAGGGATTAAGGGAAAGAGACAGGCCTCGCCCGCGAAGATTAGTTTCAATTAGACGGGCTGGAGGCGAAAGTCAGGACTTGGTGAAAGATTAAAACAAGAAGGGAGAAAGTTTCCATTGCTTTTGCTCCAGGCCTGCACAAGAGGGTTCAGTGAGATCATGCTAATTGAAGGCAAAGCTTGCGTGGAAGTTAGGAAGAACTCGCATTAATTGATTCGATGCTGAGATTTTTTTTCTTCATCCGCAGTGTTCTTCTGGGTTGTTCTTTTTTCTTAATTTCCCTTTCAAGAAGTAAAGAGGGAGAAATTATGCACCACTTTTGCTATGGTTAAAGTGAACCAGAAGGAAGAGCAGTGGCCGGTGCCTGGTGCCATCCAGTCAGTGCTGCGCTCCATCGCACCCATCCCCTTTTGGTTTGCTATTAGCTCTTAGAACCAAGCTGATGGTGTCATCGTTCCCACCGTACAGCTGAGCTCCTTGCTTCCCAAATTAGAAAGTCTCTTTTCTTGACAGATTGGCTTTTTCCCACAAGAAGATCCAATTTGCAGCATTATTTAAAAGTACTCCCTGAAATGTGCGGTCTGAGCAGTAGCTGGGCTTGTGCCTCTTCCAGTCCCGAGGTTGAGTAGAGCGAACCCGGGGTTCCCTTATGGCTGCTGTAAAAAGGAGCTCGTCAGGAGCAGCAAACAGTGCTTTAGTCCATCTCCACCCAGCTGAATGCAGCAGTAGTGTAATCCTGATGCTAGTGTGGAAGCTGGTGCTCTTCTCCTCCTCTGCCTCCCTCTCCACTGCTTCCAGTTTCAGAGAAAAGGAAATTATGGCACCCCAGAGGTCAGCACTGGGGAAGATGGGCTCGTGTCGCCAGGCAGCGCAGAGTCCCCCTCTGTGGTACAGCCTTCAGTGCTTTGTCTGGGTGTCGGTGCAGGGAGTGCTGAAATTACAATTACACCATTTCCTTTAAGAGGAAACTATTCCAACTATGAATAGGTTTCCATGTTGAGAATGTTCTCCCCTACCCCCTTGACAATACTGAAGGCTATAGGAAAATGTATATCCAATCTTTCTATATTAGATCAATATTTTTATTCCATTAAACTTGTCTCTGAGGGGTGAGATACATCATCTTTTGCCAGATTTCTGTATCAGATTGTCACTCTGTGGATTTTTGTTTCATAAAGCTTTAGAATTACAATGCCTAGTCAATTATAGTTAAATGCATTTTCACAGCCAGCCAGAAAAACATTAGCACTAATCAAAAACATCGCACCAACAGGGATTCCCAAAGAGATTTTTTTGTTTTGCTTTATGAGAATGTTCTCTCAGCTAGAAACATCAAAAGACAGCCATGAGTGTGAGCCACTCAAATAGGAGAAAAAGAATTCGTGCTTTAGCTGCACTGAGATCTGCCTGTCTTGCAGATGACAGTTGATGCAGAATTCTTGCATTTAAGCTGCTATCAGTAGTCGGCAGGGGAGGTCACTCTAATGCTCTGTTAGCTGCTTGCTACCATCCTCTGTCTTCAGCTTCACCTACACCCATTGTTTCATTTCACTTCCTTGGTTCCTGGTGCATTTTTCAAATTCATGATGAAATGAGATACCAGGAGCTAACTGCTCAGTACCCTTCCATTTCTCAGGTTGGAAGGGGGAAGCACACTGCCCCCTCGCTCCCGCTGATGCCTGAGCCGTGTTCCAGCCAGAACAAGCTGTGAAGCTGGGGCTTGGACTGTACAGGATGCTGTTTGCAGTGGTGACTGTTTTCTTTCATAAATCCCCCTTGTTAATACACATGTCACACTGACGTGCCGTGGCATCCCTTTGTGGGAAGACTTTTGCTTAGCACAGAGCCTGGGAGCGCTCCAGCTCAGAGGTGAGCCTGAGGATCTGAGCTCTGCTCTGCTGGCTTCATGTCTGCTGGGTTTCCAGCTATCTCAGTGGCACCATGGACACTTTTTAAGTGACTATGAATGTGTCTGGGAGCCTGCAGTTTGCTGAGTAGCAAGTATTAAAAGTTCTGCCTAAGACTGGGCTATTGTTCAGATGGAAAACCTCTGAGCAGAACAAGTCGACATCATCTGCTACCTCTGAGTGGCACCTAGACACAAAACACTGCTTTGTAATTACAATATTTCTTTTAAATGGAAATGCTGACAACATTCCAGTTTTTCCCTGTTAAAACCTAGCATCCCTGACTTCCTCTCCCCACCTACCTCCTCTTCAGGATTATTATTATAATTTTTTTTTTTGGCCCAGAGTTGTTACATGGAAGCCTGATAAATGGATGCTATGAATGAATGTTTTCCAAACACTGTAGGAACTATTAAGAAAGTGGTTTTCCTCCTTCTCCTTTTTCCTTCCCACACTCCTCCCCCTCCCACCCCACAACTAATAGCACACAAATAGCACTTCATGTAACTTTGGCTACTCTCCACTATTCCAGCAGACTTCAGGAAATCTCTTGATTTATGGTTGGGGCATCCAAAGGCAGCATGCTGCCTGCTTCCTTCAGGGATGCCTATTGGTGACATTTAGTAAGTTTGAGGTGCAGTATTTCAAATAGGCAATATCCATAATTTTATTCAGATAACTCTATGTTTATACTTATAAATTGATTTAGTAATGAAATAAGCTCCTTTCATGATGCTTGCTGGCTTTAGGGTCTTTGTTATGGTATACTCAGACTGTTCCTGAAGTTTGGTTTACCAAAGTAGAGCCAAAGTTCTCTATCCCTATTCCCATAAGCAGCCCAATCGAATTCAATAGGGCTATTCACATCAGTAGGTAAAGCAGGGCTTGGGGTCAGCTCAGAAAAACCATCGAGCTCTGCTGAAGGTCTGCTGTCCTTCGGGTTCTCCACTGCTGCTCTTGGCTACTCCAGGATGCTCTCTAAGGCTGTTGGTTGCTAGTGGAGGTGTGTACCTGGTCTGCTGCACATGGGGTGCTTGGGAAGGGTGCTCAGGCCAAAGTTAAGGCTACAGCTGAGCGACTTGCCCTTGTACTTGGCTTTTTTTGTCTCCCTCTATACTTTGGCGATTTGTTACAGTCATGAAATGAACTCCTTGCTGTTTGTAGGGCTTGCAGATGTTAGCAGTGTGCTTGGGTTTTCCTACTTGCTCCCTTACTACTAGTCCTTTAGAAGGACAAGTTACTACTTGGACATTGGAGGCTGCTCCATGGATCGTGGCATAGGAAGAGGCTTGGGATTGCTGTTAGACTTGTGTAAGATTGATGTATATTATTTAGGTTCCCTTACAGTGAGGGATACAATCATCATAGCTACCTGTTTGAGTATTAATGTACAGTTGGGGAAAAAACCACTTCAGATGGCATTGTGACAGATGCTCATGGGCTGTAGCAGGAAAAACCCTGTGCCTCAAGTGTGACAGGATGAAAAAAGGAAATGCAGTGTTACTACCCAAGAAGGCAACTCTCCATTGCTTGCTCCTGTTCCCATCCTTCAGGGTCCAGGATTTTGACTGGGTTTAAAACTGCCAGGTACCCAAAGTGGGTGTCAGTGCTTGGGCATGCTCTGAAGTTCAGGTGGCTCACTCACTACTCACCGTGTAACTTCTGTCCTTGAGTCCTGAATTAAACTGCAGGTGGCATCTACTGCTGTGTGGACCTATTGCTACCTAAGGACCATCAGGTAAAATATGAAGGAACCTGTTGACAGTTACAGGGTTATAATTTCCCCTGCTGTGTTGCTGGGCTCATGTGTTAGAAGCATTTCAGGCCTTACTGGTCTGAAATACCATGGTGGAACACACAGAGATTTACCAGTTCAGCACTGTACTTGATTCAAGCTCACTTTCATCGGGGACCTGTAAAAATCTTTCCATAGGAAATTCTAGAATAAGTAAGGCTTCAGTTTGGGCTCTCCCTCATGTGAGACAGGACTGTCATTGTTGTGCTTGGAAGCAGTTTCTCATGACATCTGCTTTCGAGCTGGCCTCATCCTGCCTGCCTGGGAAAGGTGTTTGCCCAAGGCAGACAGATTGTTTATGGCAGAGAGAGAGAGGTGGCACTAAAAGGGAAAAGTTGTGGGGGTTTAGACTTTCCTCTGCAGTGTTTTGCCATGGGTGAAATCTTAACTGAAAGATGGAGCTGGATCTCACCTGAATTCTTGCAGTCCCAAGCTTATGCAGTGGCTTATCACCTGGGCTCAGGGTGTTCCAGTCTCATTTGAGGAGTTCTACTCTGGCAGAGTTGATCCAGCCTTTGAGTCCATTTGACAGATCGGCCAGGTGACCTGGGACACTCACTTCTAGAGATGTTCTAGTTTTCTCATCCCTTAACAGGGGAACAGCATATCTCTGCAGAGCCTGAAGACAGACACTACACAGCCGTGGTTCTGCTGAGGACTTTATGGAAGGGTCTCAACTTGGATAAAATAGAGCTTTGTCATATGAAAGCATTGCTATGTGTTAAGTCAAACTGTGGCATCCTTGGACAGTACTGGGGCACCAGTTCCCACTGAGAGCAGCAGGGATTTACCTGGTTCAGGAAATACTTGGAATTCTGCCCAGAGTTAAGAACACTTTTATTAGTTTAGACTTGGTTTTGAAGGAAAAAAGCATAACTGCACCCACAGGTATATTTTGGAGCTTTTAGCCCTTTTGGGAATGGAGCTTTCTGCTTCCTACCAATTTGAAAAGTGCATTTATCAATAGGTAATATTTCTTTCTCCCATTGTAATGTATTTCTCCTTAATTGCTTCTTTTCTCCTTTACAATTCATTCTTCTATTTTAAATGGAAAAAAATCCCACATTAGCTGTGAAACAAATGAGTTAATCTTTTTCCACAGCATTCCAGTATTTCATGTAATCTGCTTTACTTCTTCCTGCATCCTGACAGCAGGTAAAGCTTCTCCCAAGAATAAAACAAACCATGCTCACAGAGTTTCACAAATCAGAAAGTTTTTCAATTCAATCTTGCAGCCCTGGAGTGGGCAAAACTCCTGACAGTTGTGCTCCCCAAAACATGATGTGAAGATACCCCCGTAAAGTTTTGTGTAGAGAAATGTGAAGAGGAAAACTTAATGAAGAAAGAATGCAGGACAAGAAGGAAAGCCTCTGTTGCTGCAGCCTCTTTGCAGAGCTGTGTGGGACTGGGGCCTTTGTCTATTGAAAAAAAGGACCAAATAGTCCCTTCTCCTACCCCACTCCTCCCACGGCTTCAGCTAAATTCTCAGATCGTGAGGGCATGTAGGGAACAGCTGCTTATGATCTCTTCACAAGTGCTGGGTCATTGGTAAACAACCATCCCTCCACCCTCTCAGAGGGGAAAAAAATTATACAAAAAATGTATTCATTTTCCTGATGATGAAGAGTAATGAAGAGCACGTGCACGCTGCGCTGAGAGAGAGAGAGAGAAATGACAAATTAAATCATGTCTCATTTGACAACCCTTTAAGTGTAACAGATCTGCACTTGTGCTGTCTGACAGGCATGATTGATACCACGGAGCACTCGTCAATTTTTAAACACACAGACCGAACAAAGAGCCACTTCATCCTGCTGCTTGTAGTTTACAGGCAGCCCAGCGCTGCGCGGGGTAAGCACCCCTTCATGCTGGGGTGTTTTCCTTGGCAACACACTGCCCCTCACTGTTTGGACAACTATATTTATTTTTATGATCCTTAAAATATTGTAACCCAGTCAACTCAACAGTCATTTAAGGTAATTTCTGGTCTGAACAGCATCTATTTTCTAGACAACTTTACAATAATATATGTTTGCTGTGGGCCAAATTCTTTGTGGAGGTACCTCTGTTTCTGTGCTGTATTCATAGGGAGAGACTTGCAGTATCCAGTCATTTCTAATAGCTGGAAATCTAAACCTCCTAGATGGTTCTGACCATGCTGTTTATAGATGATATTTGGCATGGCTGAACAATAAGCTTCTCTTTACGTTTTATTTGTGTACAAACAAACTGATCCACACACGACCTATTCTCAATTACTATTTTTGGAGGGGGGAAGAACTTGGTTTAAGGCAGACTTTGAAGAAGATTTCAGTCTGAATAGCTTCAGGTGTAAGTATAAAAAAGGATGCTACAGTAAAAAGAGTCAGAGTCTGTACTTACCAGTGTTTTGTTGTTGTAACAGTAATAGTTACTATGAGCCTTTTAAATGTACTGTAGGAGTTGGAGGATAATGCTCTGTTGAATGTTAGGTTTCCTTCTGAAAAGGCTCACCTAGTGTCTTCTGTCTGGAAATGACTGTGTAACATGATGGGAAGGTTCTATACAGAAAGGCTCATCCGTCACTGACACTCACAGGCCTCTGTGGCAGGATGTGTCGGCTCCACGGCATCAGAATTGGCTCAGCAGTTCAGAGCAGCCAGCAAAGAATCAGTTACAGCACAGAAGTGGAGGGAGAGGCTGTGTGAGAGCCCTGTGAGTGGCCTGGAACACAGGTAAGCCTGTAGTGTAATGGCTTTGGGGTTTAAGGGCTTAAATTAAGCAGTCCAGAGTGCAGTTAGTGGAGTGGTCCCTTCCCACCCTGGGCAAGGAGCTCTGAAGCTGCAGGAAGCAGTGATGGTCTCTCTCATCTCTAGGTGCCCTTGGCTCATGTTTTTATGTTTCGGTGAAATTATTTGTTAGCAAGGAAGAAGAATCAGCCCAGCTTTTAGTGGGTGCTGTGAGCTAAACCCATGGTCTCTGTAAATCCATCAGCCCAGCTTTTAGTGGGTGCTGTGAGCTAAACCAATGGTCTCTGTAAATCCAAGAGCCTCTTTAGACTCGGACGTAGGAGATGCTGACATACCTATTGGCTGTGTCTGTACAGGGATGCATTCTGCCATCTAGGCTTTCATTCTGTGTCTTTACCACTTGTCCAGGGCCCTTAACTCCATTAGGGGTAGATGCACAACTCTGTTTATTTAGCCCTTTTTAATCTGACAGTTCCAATCAAGCTAATTCATCCGAGAGAGACCAACCATCCTTTTATTTATTTTAAACTATTTTACCAAGGTAACCCAATCCAGACCATCTCCATATCTTGTTTACAAGAGCAGCCTTGGTGACAACATCTGTCCTGTGTAAAATGTCAAAAAAAAACCCCCAACCCCAACCCTCACCAAAAACCCAAACAGCCTCACAAAAATCATAGAGACATCGCAATTGTTCTTCAGACACACATGCCAGAATGAGCCCCCAACATCACTGTTCAGAACTGGGTCCGAAGGAGGTATCAGAGCTGTGGTGTCAGCCTGTGTTGGCTGGGAGTCTGGTCACACTGTGTTCAGTGGTAGTGGTGGTTCCTACCCCGTAATCTCTGGCAGGAAGTGGGATGGAAAAATCGCTGAGCATATCACTAGGCATAGTGTGGGGGCCTGTGCCTCTTGTCTTTCTCTGAATGGGCTTTTTAGGCTTTATGTATGTTTTCAGGAGTAATAAAAATACCATCAACTTGTCTTCTACTGCAGAATGGATCTTGGACAGGTTGCTTCAGAATCAGTCCTGTGCACAGGTAGTGGGGAACCTGTGGAAGAAATGGTTTTCATGGTCCTGTTGTTGATGGGGCAATAGGAGACAGTCTTTCCCCAATCAGATTCATTGACACAAAAAGCTTAAAAGGAAGGAAAACAGCTATAAACCTCAGCCTGCGAGTCCTCTAATACCTGAATGGCCAGAAAGGGGGTTGTGCCATGCTTGTGACTGTTTGCACAGTCAGCTGCTCATCGGTTCTGAGCTGCACTGAGGGGATTTCACGCCTTGCTGCTGAACACGGTTTATTTTCAGGGATGAAGAGGCTTTTGCCATCTGATAGATGAGGGAAAGTCTGATGTAGTTCCACTACAAGAGGTTAACTTACACTAAAATGACAATTGCAGCAGGATGTTTAAAACCAGCAGTAGTTCAGATGAGCTGGCTGGCTGTAAGGGTGACAACACTCTGTGGTCCACACAAGTGGAGGAAAGCTGAGCAGCTCCCATTGCTGAGATGCTTTGGCAGTATTCGATGGCTTGTCTTGATCCTTGCTGATCCCCAAAAGCTCTTGTATTTCAGGAAGAGGTGGAAGCCTGTGGAATTTATTTGTCACTTGAGCTAGTGATGACCATCAGGAATGAAACCTGCAGAGACCATTACTACTTGCCATTGTGTTGGGAGGTCTTGGCTAAATTCACTGCCCCAGGATATGTGCTTTGAAGGGAACTTTGTGCTGGTGGGGTGCTCCTTGGGACAGACTGCTGGTTGTTCTGTGTGTGCATGGAGCAGGTAATACAGCATGGATACCTGGCAGCAGCACGTGCTACCTCTGTGCCTGCCTTGGCTCAGATCTGACCCAGTAGGGCCATCTCTGCTGTACCTGAGAAGAGATGCTGTGGGTAGAGCTGGCAGAAGTGTTGTGTTCCTATGTTCCAACACATTGCAAGGCAACTAGGAAATAATTAGTTTGCAAATCAAAATACCTGTTTTGATTTAAAAACCTCATATTTCTTAAAAAAAAAAAAAGTGGATGTTCTATATCTGACAAATATCCCTTTGCTACAAAACTGCAGAAAAGGGATGTTAGAGGAAAAATTTCCCCACTGATCCTTCAAATTTCAACCAAACTTGCCAGAAATAATTGTAACAAAACAGACTGTGTATGTGTTAGAAGCCAGACATACCTGAGAAAGCTCCTTAAATGAATTATGGCTGAGACTTGCTGTACACATAAATGAGCCACATCTGCTCTTTCTAGTGCACTCGCATCCATGTGAGAGAGAAGATTAAAACAAGATACCAACATAAAAATAGATTGATACAGGAGAAGTGAGCAGGAGCTCCTGGGAGGAGATTGTTAGATAGTGACTGCCTGGACGAAGGCCAAACCCAATTGCAGCTCGGAGAAATTGGCTCTGTGTTGTACCATGTTTTCTGTAATGCAAACCAGTGTGTGTGTGTGGAAGGGGGGGTGTGATTGTCATTACAAAAAGCTGTTGCCAGCACAGTAGCTGAGACACCGGGGGATAATGCATTACACACTGATGCTTTCCAGGACCTGGGTTCTGAGGCGGTTGTGGTGGGTTGTTTCTACCAGAGGATGCAAGTTCCTGGACCACAGTTTCCCACGGGGTGTTATCTTGGTGGTATCTTGGCAGTATGAGGTTATGGTCCTTACAGTCTTGCTTCAGAGCAGTGCCTCCCCTTCCCCACAGTGTTTCCCCTTCCAGCACTGCCCTTTCAGGGCAGAGCCCGGGGATCTGTATTCCAGACAATGGGTCGAACCACCAGGCAAGCAGCCCTGTTTGTGTTACAGCCCGATCCCACCTGGGAGAAAGGTTTCCTTCTTGCTTCAAAGCCATTGCATGTTGAGCACCCTGCTGAGAGGGTGATGTGCTTCCTGTCGGTCCCCGCTCAGATTGCGGCTGCTTGGCTGCCCAAGCCCTTTCCCTGCCTGACAGGCTGGGTGGGGAGAGGTTTGGCTGGGGAACCACTGCTGATGCTCAGCTGCCAGGTGAATGGGGCTGGTGATCCTGAGATGAGAGGGCATACCCAGAGCTGTGTCACAGGCTGTGGTGTTGTGGGGATCCGCTCCAAATCCAGGGGCATGGATCATTTCTGGCCATCAGGGAAATCCTGGAACGCTGGCTTTGTGTTGAGGAGTGGTGAGAACAACAATTGAGCTCAAACCAAGGAGCTGTGTGGCTAAACCCTCACCTTCTGTACTTTCAAATGAATGCAATAAATTTTGCAGCTTGTCCTCCACTAGCTTGCTGTATGCTGCTGACACCACTGCCTTCCATGGGGGAAGGCAGCAGGTGCTGATTGTTGGGAAACTCGATCCACGTATCCATTGTGACACAGCTTAAAAAAAAATTAACTTGCAGAAATATAAAAGGGAGTCTGCAGAATGAGATTTTCTTCCTTCAGACCTGGAAAACCTGGTGGTGTCTGTGGTTTTGTAAAGCCTCTCATACTTTATTTATTTTTATTCCTCTGCTAGCCCTTGGGTACAGATTACTTTCAAACAACCTGGTTTACTGTTTGCATAACATAGGCTTAAATTCAATTTGAAATAGATCGTTTTTCAAGTAAAATTCCCCAGAAGATAATTGAAAATATTTAGGGGTGTTGGGGAACACACCAGAAAACTTTCTTGTTAAGGTCTGGTGACACCTGGCAATTAAAAATAAAAATCCATTTCTTGATCCAGACCTTCCTCCATCTCCTTGGGGACGAATTAAACTGAGCTGCAGAAGTTCCAGGCGTGCTTCTAAATCCAGCATCGTTTGCTTCTAGGTAGATTCTACAGTCTACAAATTATTTCTTCCTGGGAAAGTGTCTCAGATTCATATTAATGAGGATTCCATGTTTGTGGTTAGGAGAAATGTAGTCTTGTGGCTTAAGCAGCCTCATGACTCTCATTAAATGGAAGAGGTTAATAATCTAAACTAGCAGTTAACTAGCTATGGTCAGTAGAGCCTTATTGCTTTTGGCTCACGCTGGCTCAGCTGGTCCCTTGTCCTTTGCGGTGCTGCAGAGGCAGGTGAGCATGAGGAGACCGAGCAGGGCTGGCTGCAGGTGAGCCCCTTCCAGTCCTAGATGCTGGGAAATGTTGTGAGTGGGAACAAGATTCTGATGGAAGAACAAGCCTGTGGGTGTGTGACTAAGAGGAGGTGGGCTCTCTGAGAGAGATGAGCCCTTCATTCACATGCAGGTGAGGTCCTTGCCCAGCCAGGTCCTGTGCTCAGGCAGGCAAAGCCCTCTTTGTGGGAACAGAGGGTGGCTGCTTTGCAGCACAAGACCAATGCTCATCTCAGCTCTGCCTGACCATGTTCATGGTGGGGAGGCCATCCTTGCAGCAGGCGTTCAGCGTGTCAGAGACTCTCTTAACTGGGCGTCCACTGAGAGAAATCACAGCACCACAGAGCACTGGTTGGAGTGGATCTCTGGAGGTTGTCTGTTCTAAGCCATTCTTCAAGCCACTCTAGTTAGGGCAGTGTGCTGAGGGCCCTACTGAGGTGAGTCTCAGAGCCCCTCCAAGTTCAGAGACTCCAGAACCTCTCTGGGCTAACTATTCTAGTACTTGACTACCCTCATGGTACAGAAAGGCTTCCTTAGAGCTCTCTGGAGTTTTCCATCATCCAGTTTGTCTGTTGTGCCTGTCCTGCTGCCATGTGTCTCTGAGGAGAGCCTGCTCCCATCATCTGTATGCTCTGATCAGGTAGCTGTGATCAGCAATGAGGTCTCCCCTGGGCTTTCTCGTTCTGCTGAACAGACTCACCTCTCTCTGCTTCCCCCTGCCTTGTGCTCCAGCCCCTGTTGTTTTGGTGGCTTGTGGCTGGCCTTGCTCCAGTCTATCCAGTGTTTCCTACACTGGTGAGCCCCAAACTGGACACTGTACTCCAGATGCAATAGGACTAGAGAGAAAGGACCATTTACCTCGACCTGCTGGCTGCGTTCTTACTAGTACAGCCTGGGGTTTGGTTCACCTAACTATCAGCAGGACTGAGCTGCTTTGGGGATCAGGAGCTTGAAAGAAGCAGTGCAGGTATTCCTGACATTGAAGAATTACTGCAGAAATTGGAGGGCAGTCACAAATTAGCTCTATCCTTCTGCAGCCTGTGGAAACTTTAGTTTTAATTGCACAGACCCTAAACAAATTAAAAAGAAGCAACCAATTTGGTTATCAGGCTGGCTTCCTACAGTGTCCTGACAGGTTGCAGAAGCCTCTGCAGAGAGGAGATTCAGCTGGCTTCTGCTGTGTCCTCTCTGCCCAAGTTTAAACAGGTAAAAAGAATTCTAATCTGTAAGTGATCTTTGTGCAGTTATGGAGCAGACCCTTTGCCCAGTGGGAAAATATAGAAAGTGATCAGATACCTTAAAGTTGTGCCCCCTTTCTAATGGGTTCTGTTTCAAGGATACAGTTTATTTTAGCCTGGTGTCTCTAGTTGGAGCATCCACAGATTTACTTTCTGGTGCATTGAAAAAGAGGTCCCAAAACAGCCACAAAAATGAATTCCATTTCTTTGCACTAAACCTGGCCTCAGAACAAGCACCCAAGATGCTGCCTACAAAGCCAACCCATTATTCTGAAGAATCAGAGAACCATGCTCTGCCTGAATAGACATATCTGAACCACCTCTCGTGCTGTCCATCCCATGTTAACACCAGCTTACACCACTGCAGGTACTCTCAGTGTGCTCACAGGGGGAGATAACCCACTGTAGAAGAGGAAGGAGGTGCACTGCCTATCAGTTTTAGAGGTACCAATGCCTCTTCTGCTTGCAGCTCGTATGGGGGACAGTCTCTGGGATGCCAGGGCTCTTCCCTGCTTTGTCACCAGGCAGCTAAAGTTTGGCTGGAGTGGGGCAAGCTCCAGTTGCTGGTCAAAGAAAGTGGAAGTGCTCTAAATGCATGGGAGCCCCCTCAGTAATGCATTTTGGGGGAGCCCCCATGGTAATGCAGTTTGGGTCTCTTTCTGAAGCCACTCTCGTGTCAGGAAAGCGGTCTCTGCACTAGCAGTTCCCCTTGGGAAGAAGTGCCTGGGACTCTAGCCTAGCCATACATCTCTGTCAAAATCTCTATGAATAAATTAACCTTTCTAAAGATTAGTGCACCCTAATACCTCAGGGTTTTTTTCTTGTTTTTTTAACAGAACAAGTGCTAAAAGTGCCTTGACAGACCTTGCTGGGTTCTGTGCTGTGCATCCTCTACAAAGGAGTGTGTTGCGAGTGGCATTAAAGGCACAGCCCCGTGCTGATGGAGCTGGGGCTTGTCTCCTCCTTTGCAAATCAGAGAGCTGTGAGTAGGAACTTCTTATTAGGGCAAAGAATCATCGAATCATAGAATGGCATGGGTTGGAAGAGACCCCAAGGATCATAGAGCTCCAACCCCCTTGCCACAGTCAGGGCCACCAACCTCAGGCCTGGAGCTACACAAGGTTGCCCAGGGAATAATAAAGCTAATGAAAACTCTCACCCTTGTCCTTTGAAAACACCTTGAGTTCAGACGCTTCCCATTGCTTCATCACTGTTAGTTCACCAGAGCAAAAGCACTGCCTGGCTCAAGCATCTTTGAAGATTTTTCTAGCAACACTCAACACTGGGATAGCCAAAACCCCAAATGTGCCAGGGGAACAATGGTCTCTGTGTCAGCAGCCCTTGTCCAGAAGGCTTTTCCCTGCTTCCCTCCTTGGCTCAAGCCCTTTTCTTGGTAGAACAGACTGTGGGGAGGTCAGGTATCTGTGGCTCTGTTCTCTTGCCACTGAATTGCTGGAATTGATGTGATCCTTTCCAGGCGGCTGGGGGGCCATTCCAATGATGGTAGGGAGTGTTTTGATTTTTGATCCTTTTGAGATGAATTATGGGGAGGAAGCTGTCTGCTATCAGAGGAATTAGTCAAATTCCTTGTCAGATGTGCAATCCCATTAAAAATGCATTATCTGTTTTCAAAGCTTAAGTATGGGTGTTGGTTGAGAGTCTTTAAAATATTATTGTAAACTTTCACTGAGAAAAAGTATTCCTGAGTCTTTCATGAGAGCTAATCCCACTTCAACTACCGTAAACCATCATCTTCTGGGGTGGCCTTCCCAAGCAGTACTGGGCAAGAGCATGCAGTTATTCTGGGAAAACCCCCCTGGAAGATGCATACACTTGTTTTACGATGTTGTTAGCAGCTTTCAGCATTCAGCTGATTTGTTCTGATAATGGTTCTGTGGGTGCATGCCTCCTCAGACTCTTTTTTCTTTATCTGGCACCTGGAGTTAAAATAGCCACCTGAATCCAGGACTGAATGTGTCCAAAATGACACACCTGGCCCGTTCCTGCACAGAGTGAATTCAGAACACTTAAATGCCTATGCTTGTAACTTGAATATCTGACAAGTAGATTGAAGGAATCTCAGTCAAAGCTTTGGAGTATTTATCTATGGAGGGAAGGCACAGGTTTCCTGTGAAGGATTAACAGGATATCCTGGAGCATGCAGTATCACTCATTCTTTAAACACATCCCTTGGATTTTTTTTTAATAACTATATAATGGTGGCATGTAAAGGTCTCTTTTAAAGTAACTGATAGTTGCAGGATCACAGACTCTTCATAGCTTTGCTTATTTTTGGCATGTAGATTTCTGGGAGAAGCTCATAGATTTCTGATGTCTTTGACATCCCCAACCATCAAGTTACCCCATTGGATTTATAGTAGCTGTGGCAGAGCAGTGCTCTCTGGCCAGCTGAACGCTGTTCCATAGGTTACTTGCCTGGACCTTGGCTCCTTTGGCTTGCTGGTGTCTTAGAACAGCGATATTTCCATCATCCCTGTTTGCAGTCCCACAGTTCAGCATCCAGCCTCCTCACACTGAGCCGTTCAACTGGAAAGCTGAAAGCTGGCAGTGCAAGGCAGGATCATTTCTGGGATCATTGCTGATAGCCAGTCTGCTCAGCACTGCAGCACAGATGCCAGAGGAAAGTGCTCTTGCTCTGCATGGGCTCTCTCATCTCTCTGTCAGGGCATCATCAGAGCGCAACGGGAGCAGCCATGGAGCTGCTCATCAGCCTGTACAGCAAAGCCTTGTGCTCTAGTGATTACCAACAGGGCACTCACCTTCTGAGAGGAAGGAAGCAGCCCTGGCTGGGGTGGGCTCCTTGCTAGGAGGGTGCCAGCACCCAGGGACAGGTTTCATGCAGCTTTGTTTTTCTGTTCCATCAGAGGAGCTGGCAGAAATGGGTGAATTCCTCAGGTCTGGCTGCAGGCTCTGGCACTGCACTGGAACCGTGTTTCCTGCCTGGTTCTCTGGCAAGTGTGCTCGTTTCTGCAATGGCCCCAGTCCCTCTGGCTCTGAGGCAAATGAAACACAGCTTGGGCCTTATCTCTTGAAACACTGATATGGTTATACATTCAAATTGTGGTTAGGCATTGCTGTCAGCCCACCTGTTGAAATAGTTTTCAGACAAAGTATGAAAGGAGTACATGGACAACATAAATGTTTGGGGTAATGTCTTGTGTCTGAAAGCTTTTAAGATGCTCTGGATTTATTCTGATGGTGGTTGAACTCCCCCAGTTTCATATTTGGACCTGCAAACATACTGCATGATGAAGCAAATTGTGTGGGAAGGTGGACACCAGCTTCACCCTTTCCTTGGCCAGTCCACATAAAGAAATCAGTACAGTTTTATGACTGTGAGTTCAAAGAGAGCTTCCCTCTCTTCCACTTGGTAAATGTTCCCACCTGGGCTTGGTAAGCTGTGAATCTTGAGAACATAAGATGGTCTTCAGCTTGTGAAGTTTCTGCTCCTCTTTGCAGTCTCCAGTTGGCAGAGTTCACAAGCATCAGAGACAGAACCCTGCCTGAGTCTGTCTAGACAACTCTGTAAGCAGATAAAGCTACAGAAAAATAGGTTTCCTTGGATTCTAACTCTGCCCTGTACTCACAAAGCAAAGATAATCAACCCAGTGGGAGCACTTCAGATCTTCCTTGCGACTTTCATCAGAGCAGGGGACACATGGTCCTCAGCAGTCCTGTGCATCTGACTGTGGAGCATGCAGGCAACTTACTTTAACGCTGTAAAGCAGAGGTGGTGGCACTTTAACATTTCCTTTGCTAGAAATAGGCTTATCTCTAAAGTTTATGCTATTTCAACAAGGTGGTGTGTTTACCATAAATAGCAGGGCCTGGAGAAAGCCTGGTGCAGCGCTCTTCCTACTGTGAAGCAGCAGTACCTCAAGCCTGAACCAATTTAGGGAAGGCATTGGCCATATGATTTTAATATTAACAAGTGGAGCAAATTTGTGAGTGGGTTGTTGGCCAGTTTCATAGTGAGGGGCACCTGCAATCGATCAACACGGCTCCTCCAACAAGGTGTCAATGCACAAGCAGAATAATAACCAGAATTTGGTGTGTACAGGGATCACTCAGCTGGTGGGGAGGTGTTAACATGCAGGAGGAAAGAGACATTGTGGTGAAACATGGCTATTAGCTGGTTAGTTAGCAGTTAGTAATCCTCAGAGGCGTGGAAGGAGCAGGGCCAGAGACTGACTGGGGCACGGTGGGTGAGGTGTGGTACAGTAAGAGGCAAAGTTGATGGTGGCAGAAAGGGGTCTAAATGCAAGCACTCCTCAAAGGGGGATTACAACTGAGACCCAAAGGCTGGTGAGTGGACCTGAGTCCCAGGTTCCTTGGAAAGCCCAGCTGGACTGCTGCCCAGCCCTCAGAAGCATCCTGCTGTTGGCTAATGTGGTTCCAGAAAGCTGTTGCTGCAGGGACTCTGCTGTGGACATGGATGTGCTCTGCTCTGCGTGGGCTGGGACAGAGCTCCTGATCTGGCTTCCTCTCCTGGTGTGTTCCCTTGCTGAGGCTTTCCCTGGTGCTTGCCTCTCCCGTGCTGCCTCTGGGGGTGGGCAGTGCCCGTTGCCCAGCTTTTCCCTTGCAGAGCCCACCCAGGGCAGCCACAGGGCTGTGTACGTGGGACCCTGAGGGCTCCTCAGGACACGGCCCTTGGCAAGTACAAGTAACGCTGCGGCCAATGCTGGGAAGCAGAGCCAGGCTGTGGACGCTGGCTTGGCTTTTGTGGGACACAGCAGAGAAGGACATGGGAATGGGCATGGCTGGCTGCCAGAGAACAGAAGCACAGGGAGCAGTCACCACTGGAAAAAGCTCTGAAAATGCAGGAGGGGTAGGTGTCTTGGCACTGTGTGAAACAGAGGGGATGCTTTAGAAGTCACTCAAAACCTTACTCTCCTTAGGAAGCATCCTTCCCAGCTCTGTCCTGAGCTATTACTTTTATTGCAGGAATGTAATTTCTTGCCCTATTTCATGGATTTCTCCCTTCTTGCAACATCCTGAAGGACGATACCAGCATGTTATGTTGCTTCTATTGTGTGCCAGCTATTTTCATTTATCTGAATAGGCACAGAGCTGCAGTGACACAGTCCAGAATTAGAAAAATATGGGCTGTCACAAAAGTGTAGGCTTTTGTTTGAAAGAACACAGGTCACCTCCTGATGTCACCTTCCGCTCTGACAAACGTCTGGAGCTGCTGCCTCCTGCTTGAGTTACTGTTTGCCTTTGCCTCTGTGGCTTTATTTCTATCTCTCTTAGCTAGTCTCTGTTTAGCAGAACATGTATACTCTAATTCAGGCAGTTCATACGTGCTCTTGGCAGCATGTGCTAGCTTTAGTGAGTCAATGGCATGGTTTCCTGCTCATCTGCAGTAACACCAATCTTCTTGCTCCCTCCAAATGAGAAAGCCCTGAGCCTACATTCTGTTTTGCCAGTCGCTGTTTCCTGTCACTTGCAATGGCCTCTGCCCAGGAGGTAAGAAAATAACCCTGCGTCCTCCTTCCCACTGGTAATCTGTTGTTTTGGCATTCTGTGAATGACTGGTTTCAGGCGATTTTTGTCAACATCCCTTGCCAGCAACCAGGTCTTGGATGTTTGCTTTGGGAACATTTTGTGGTTGAGTGGCTGTGTTCCATTCCACATGTAAACATGGGCAAAAACTCACATTTAACAGTTCTGAACAGTTGGACACTGGTCAAAGAGGCTACTCCCCTTCTCCTTAATACACTGAAATTTTGCATAAAGGACAGAATAATTTAGTAGCAGGAATGCCCAGGTCCAGCCAAACGTATGATTTTGTTTTATTTTATTTTTAAAAATGCCTAGCACAACGATTGAGCCTTTATTTGGAAGGAGATGTCAGGAAAGCAAAACTTAATTGAATCTCAGACTGTACAATTGGAGTCATGTCTAAAAGGAAAGCTGTCTTTTCCCTCAGCATGCACTTGTACTGCAGGCCAGTTTCCACTCTCATTTGCATGAGTTTAACCACAGTAACTCCACATGAGGCTGTGCCAGTATGGCTTGAGATTAGAGTTGGGTCTTCAGCTATTTCAAGCTTTGTTTTCACTTTCTTAGTCATCTGATTGTTTGCAGCAGTGCCAGTCTGGGTGCTTGCCATAGCCACACAGAGGAGTCACAGCAACAGGTCCTAGCGTGTGCTCCAAATCCACATCCATGCTGCTAAATGCCACGTCCTGTTTGCTGCTGGGAACAGATCTACAGGCTCCTGTGCTGCGAGGAGCTTCTGACAGCCCTTTGCTATGGGCACCTTTGCCTGTCAGGGGGTTTCTGACCATCTGGTGGAGGTGTCTGCCTCAGATGATGGAGCCCATCTTGCATACAGAGTCAATGGAGAGTCCCTGCTCCTGTGTCACCAGGCTGAACCCTCCTGCTATACCAAGCTCTTGGCTCTCCTCCCCTGTCTTCCTGGGACAGGTCTTCCCATCAGGCTGTCATTACTTACCTTCAGCATTACTGCAGAGTGCTGTGTTACATCTTCTGGTGGAGATGTTTGCTGTATGGAAAGCATTTGGAAAGAGAGGTCTCACTAGGTCTGACAGTGCTGTGCACACCAGAGGAACGCTGCAGTGGAGGTGGAGAATGAAAAGGCTCTTGGGCCAGAAACAAACTTGGCCCTGCTCAAAATGGATAAGCAAGCACATCTTTGCCTGCTTCAGTTGGCTCTGTGGCAGAAGATGAATATATTGGGCCCTGAGCATTTGGGCTACTTCACTTTATAACCTAGATCACTTGTCCAGGACCAACCCTTTAAGCATCTCACTCCTGGCTGCCACAGAAATGCCAGTTGGACTCCTTATGTCCCTGCACATATTTGTGATAAGATGACGCCCATTGTGTGACAGAAGACACCATTTCCATACCTACTTTAGCTCTAATACAGTCCTTTAGGTCTCTGAAGGTAGGGCCTTTGCTAGCAAAGGATCCAGGAATAGCACAGCCTGTCCCTTCAGGTGCTTGTGGTTTCAGGGCACCTTCAGTGTCCCCAGTGTCCTCTGTCCTGGGTTTTCATGCACAGCCTAGGGAGTGCTGATCGTCTCTGGGAGCACTTGTTGGTGCTCCATAGATTGTCTGATCACATGGTGCTGGCATCCTGCCTTATTTCCAGCTGCTAAATTGCATTCAAAGGCCATTTAAAATACTTTCCTAATAAAACTTGCCTATAAAAATAGTTACTATAGCTGCTGCAAGGATGTTCTAGGAGCTGGTCCAAAAGACAGTCCCTACTGAGATGAGATCCACCCTACTGAAAAAAAGCTGAGACATTTCAGCCATAGCAGAATTTTGGCAGGAATTAACAGCAGCAGAGAAGTGGCAGTGGAAGTGTTAATGAAATCGTCTGCTTTCCTAGTTAATGCACACTCACTCCTGCAGCTGATGAAGAAGATAGGGAGCATGGCTTGTTGGGTAGAGTTTCTGAGCTGTTTAAATATGTCACAGCTTTGCTTTTAAAGTAGAAGAGCTTGGATTAATTGAGTAAGTGGCACTTAAGAGTTTGCAGGTTGGGTGGATGCAGCGTGTGACTGAAGGCAGCTTGGGTGTTTGCTTTTTCCCCTCACCTCTTTAAATCTGTTGCTGCACTTACCCCATAGCTGTGGGGTTCCAAAGCCCATGGGGCTGTGTTGCCAGTGAGCTGAGCCATGCAGCTGTTTCAGTGCTTTGATCAGAGAGATAGGAACAAGCAGACTTGATGCTGATGGCAGAGAGAGAGGGGTGAGCAGCCATTGAGGGCTGGCAAACTGTGTGTACAGTGTCCTTGGAGCTGGTGGTACCTGCTGATTCTTCTTTCTGGGCAGGTATAGCCCCTTCCTTGGTCTGCCACCTCATGGCAGTGCCCAGCTGTGCTAGAAACACAACTTCTTAACAAGTTATTTTCCTCCCTATGCAGAAGCAACTTTTGGAAGCTAGCACTTCACCCTCGGTTAGCATGTCTTGCTTCCTTTCTCACTGACAGGAATCCTGGCTACCTCAGCCTTATCTAACCAGCGAGCTTGACACTTTAACTTACTCTTCTGTTATCATTAGTTCATCAAGGAAAGCCATTCCAGGACTTTCTGACTCATGTCCTGGAAACCTCTTTTTCTTCTCGGTACTTAGGCCCAGGATAGAGATTATTTTTTTCTTCATATTTGGACATGCCTGGTGCATGTGCCAGATGCCACAAATAGCCCAATCTCTCCTCATCAGACAGCATCTGGACTTTTTCCTTCCATGTTGTTGCAGCGATAGACTTTGACCTGGATTTTCTGCTATGTAAGGGGTAAGAGCAAAAGAAGGACTTGCCAGGGAGCTGGTCCCACTTCAGAGCTTGTCTCAGAGCTGGATACCCCCTCGTGTTTTGTAGTGGGGATTTAAGGGCAAACATTACAGGAACTTTTTCTGTCAAGACTGAAGCCCATCCCAAGGATGTAAGCAGTACAGGAGGTGCTATTTGTCAGAAGCAGAGGGGACTTTTTTTCTCCCTAACAGCAGATACCCATGTTGAACCCACACAGTTCTTCACTCTGAGCTTGTGCTTTTGGATTCCCATCAAGCATGCTCCCATCTCCAGTTGCTTTTGTCCCCAGGACCTTTCTTCAGGGGATTGTCATCCCTTTGTCACAAACTTCATTGGTCTCTGTGCACATCTCCATGGATGCCTGTAGCTCTTCAGACCTTTCTGCTGTGCTGCACTCAAAATAACACGGAATAGTCTGATTATGCTGCTGGAGATCGAGGGTGGTTTCCCAAAAGCTTTGTGTCCCTTTGGAAATGGGCTGGAAGTTTTTCTGTAGCACTGTCGTCTTGCTCTCAGTCTTTGCTTGTGATTTCTTGAGAGAACAAGTTGCAGTGCTTTGTCCTGGGATGAAATCAAACCTGAGGCTTTCTGGATCACTGTTAACAGTGAAGGAGCAATAGGTGTTCTGTCTTTGGGATGATCTGTTGAGAGAACATCTGATTTGGGAGTGTTTAAACATTGATTTCCGGTGCTAGATAATGCTTTCTGTGAATTTCTTCTTTTTGAAATCTTATCTGGCTTTGAAACATGGAAAAATGCAAATGTTTATATTGCTGATTGGACTGGCTTAACGATACCTAAGGCTGCATAACTATCTCTGAGATGGGTCACTCATGTTGTGTAGGAGAGCTGGATCACTGGAAGCGATGGGGGGATTTTTAGTGACTTCGAAGTGAGATATCAGAATGCTTCCTCACAAAACTGTCTAGTCTTAGCACTTACAATGGTATTTTTCCACCCTAATTTCTACCTGTTGTAACTCCATCTGCTGTACATGGCCCAACAGAAAAGGATACCACTTATTTCATTGTCGTGCAGTACTAGAATACCATTCCTCAGACTTTCATGATCATTACCTAAACAGGGGCTGCATGAGGCTGATTTCATCTCGATTATTAAAATTAGGACCACAACTACTTGACTGAAGCTGAAATTTGCTGAGGTACCCTACGTGCTGGGAACACGAGCCGGCTCTTCAGTGATACTAACACGCACCTAAGGGTATGGCTTTGTACGTGCCAAGCACTGAGGTGCTTATAGGGGCTTCAGTGATGCTCAGCCCGTGTGGGAGTGAGACTACCCCGACTCTACGCTGTAGGCATAGAGTTTCTAGTCCAGGAATGAACTCTCCACGGGCTCCTGTCTCGGCATTCCTATAACAACCTTTGCCAGTAGGTGGGGTTCCAATCCTGTTTAAAAAAAACCTGGGAAACCTCTGTAAGTGCTTGCTCCCCTTGCTCTTACATACACAAGCTGGCCACATCTGGAAATGTTTGATTTGATATAGTGTCGTTTTACATTGCAGAAATGAGCGTAAGCGGTTTTTTAACCCACCAAGTGAGAAATGTGATCTGGGTTTTACTACCGACCCTTTAAATAAAAAACAGATCGCTTATTAAACCATTATCTATCAAGGATATGGAGAGAGTTAGAAATATCCCAGAGATCAGAATCAAAATTGAAATGGACATATTTCTGTCTACTGTCCGATCCTGACAGCACGGTCCGGTCATGCAGGGCTGAAATACCTCACAAGAGGAAAAACAAATGCAGGGAGAGAGAGGGGATAAAGAAGCAGGCTCATATCCTATCCCTGTATCTCTGTTTGCTTCAGCCATTTCCGTTTGAGTGCAGGGCATAGGAAGTCACTGAAAGGCATCAGCACATGGTGTCTTCGGTGGAGAGTTGGATAAAATCTTCTCTTAGATCCGGGAATGCCAGCGGGGCTCCTTGCGAAAGCCCCTGTGCTCCCAAGGGCCTCCTCCACACCAGCAAAAGATGGGGTCTCACAAGGTAGAATTCAGAAATCCCACAGCCTTTGGTGCTGGCCTCCAGTGGGCTGGTTTTAACCCTGTGTGATCAGTGGCAGCTGATCGATGGCTCCTTGGGTCCCAGTGTCACCGATGCAGCTAATTCATTCAGGTGCTTTCACCCCCTTTGGTCGGGCGCTGGTTCCCTGTTGATATGGGAACATCTCACCAGCTTTGATAGAGCTGCTCGTGTAAGCAAAACCATGAGGATCTGACTCCCGATGAATTATGACAGTTGGCATCTGAAATGAAACAAAGATCAGATCTGAGATGGATTTTTGCCATCATGTTGCATTTAAAAGCTCGTATTACTTTGGTTGTATTACATTGCATCACACTCGACCGAGTCAATGTGTCATAAAGCTGCCTAATGTAATTGTACACTGCAGCACTGCAACAGAATGCCTCCGAAAAGTGATATTTCATGCTTGCCAGCTAGCGCCCCGGCAGAGATTAAATCCACCAAAAGTAGGTGTGTCCAATTGTTCGTTTGGATCAGCAAATAATTCATTACCCACATTATCTCTTTTTGAAATGTCACTCTGCTGTAAATCACTGAGGTCCTGCTTGAAATGCCAATGCAGGGATTTATTTTTTTTTTTAATTAAGTTTTTAGGGACAATTCGCACTGTAGTTTTCTTCTTGAAGCAGAGCTGCCCACCTCCAAAGGCAAAATGCCTAGCCAGGGCTTCTGCCTCCCATTTGAGTGGGATTCTCAATGTGTGTCGCTTCTTCATCTCCAAGACTTGAGCACTGGCCCCTCCATGGGAGCTTTTGGAAGAGAAACTCTCACTGGAGAAGAACGAACTGGGTGTTGTGAATCGAGATCTCAGGAGCTCTTGGCTCTCCCTTTGATTTATCTTAGGGAAAATGACCATTCTCTTCTCTTTGTGCCTCAATTTGCTTGTCAGCAAAGGCTCTGGAGATGCAATGCTGCCTTAGCAATGGGAAGCCAGGCTTTCAGAACTAATTACTGTAAGCTGTGATGAAGGTTACAACACTGGGTTTTGGATGAGGAGAGAGAAGCTCGGTAGCTGGAGCTCCAGTAGTTCCCCTGAGAATTGGAGGTGACTTGATGAAACTATTCAGGTGGGACCTGTGGATAGCTGCTCCCGTGCCTGGGGAGGAATGGCACGTACCTTCTGCTGCTGTGGGAGCACAGGCTCAGAAAGGCCTGAGAGGGGAAGAGAAAGCCAGTGATGTTGTGTGGCTGGGGGACAGCTGGGGCCAGGCAGTGCCCCTCAGTCTGGGTACAGCTCGCTGCCGGGGGAAGAGATGTTGCAGCAGGGTGGGATCTGCCTGATGGGTGAGCAAACAGGAGTGGGACCCTTTGAGGCATGATGGTGGTTTCAGCCTTCACAGCAGCTTGCTGGTATGTCCTGAATCTGAGGCCATTTCTGAGGGGTTTAGATGGGAGCAGGTGTTTGTGCACTCTGAGGGGCTGCTCTGTGGGGCTGGTGTCTCTCAGCAGAGATTTCCACTCTCACCTTATGCCGTGGTTTTGGCAGCAGCCTAGGAATTATCTCGAGAAGGGGGTTTCTTCCACACTGCTGAAACTGGGGTAAATGACAGCCTGGGTCACACCTTACGTGTATAAAGCTTCAGAAAGCTTTATACAGCCCTTCATGCCTCTTTCCTTTGTGGAAATTTGACCTCAGATGGCCTTACTGCCAGCCCTATGCCATAGCCACAGCCTTTCTGGGCCGGTCCTGGGCAGGGTCTGGCTGCATCCCAGATGGAGCCTCTGAAGGTCTCCCTGCCAGCTCATACACCCTAGTTTCTCCCTATGAGCTTGAAGCATGGGGGGGGTTCCTGCGTGCAGCTGCTCTGGTGGGACCTCCTGCAGCAGCTGCTGCACAGAGGAGGATGCCATTTTCAGATTTCCCAAGAAAATACCCAATAAGTCCCTGGGATTTCAGTACCTGTGAGGCTGGCAAGGAGGAAATCTGCTTGCCAGCGCGTGCTTGCAGTGACACACAACCTTTCAAAGCCCAGACTGACCTTTCTCAGGAGTGAGAACTGACATAACATTTCACCGTATTGTAAAATCAGAGACACTTCAGCAACTCCTGCAAGTGTTGTGAGCTTCCCCTTGGCGAGCAGGAGGGGTGATGCTGATCTCTGCCCTGCTGCATCCTCGATTGGCTGTCACCCTTCCTGACGTGCCCTCCTGCCTCCCACAGATTGGCCAGGGGCAGATTTATATCCCCCTGTCGCAGCCAATAGAAACACAGTGTTTCTTGAGTCGCTGTTTAGTTACAGTGACAGAGCCCTGATTGGGTGAAGCCTTGTGATTTATGGGGTTTTGCTGAAGAGTAACTGACTTTTATCAGAACATAATGATGTGGTACTAATGCTCATTGCGAGGCAACATGGCTGACCAGCCTGGAAAGGTCAGCGTTTGACCTTGCCTGGGTTTTAAGTAGATCTCGTTGCATTGCTCACTAGCTGGGGTTACCTCCTCGCAGGGAACAAACCCCAAATCCCATCGCTCTCTCTGCACTTGGGACCAGCTTCACCCCTGCCCCCATCCCAAAAAGAGGGGTAGGGGGGTGAAGCTTCTCAGGTTCATGACTGCGCTGCAGTTCTTGCTGCCTCGGTGCGATCTGTCTCTGAGGTGAGGGAGCCTTTGCTTTCCAGATAGTGTGTCAGGTTCTGTTTGTCAGTGTAGAAAAGGCAGGAGTAAGAGAAGGTACCTGGAAGGAAAGGGTGGAAACCAGGACATCCTGGGGAGGAGGCACCATGATTTGGTCATCAGACAGGACCAGTTACTGGACATGGGTAATGCAGCTCAGGATGTGCCTTTCAGAATGCCCTCAGGGCCTCGGGGCGTTCAAAAGGAAGACATAGGTAGTTCCTACCCTTTAATTGCTGCTTTTAATAATGAACCTGACCCAAAGCATTCTGCCAGTAGAAAGCGAAGGTCTCTGTGCTCTCCTCATCGCTCTGGCGTCATTCAAACCTATGGTTTGTTTTTGTCAGGAATGTCAAGAAGTTCCATCAGCTGCAAATAAAGCAGGATTTATTTTCTGTATTAGTTAATAGCACTTCCTCTCCTCGGTGGGCATTCAGACTTGAGGGTACAAATCTCAAGCAGAGCAGCAAAACTCTTAGTAACATTTTAACAGGATTTATTAAGTTTGTGTGCTTGAATAACCATCAGGATCCTCAAGCAGTTCCTTTTGTGAAGATTAACAGCCAGCCTGGTGGCCTGACACTGCCATTTCAGCATCTCATGGTTGTCTTTCTCCTCAAGCTCCTTTACAGATCCCAGCCTCTATCTTTTATTAGGTAGCACAAAGGACATCGACCCCGCAGTGTGCACCTGTATAGTGAGTTACTAAGCTCAGGGGTAACACAATATTTCTACAGCTGGGCTGTAAGCCACTGGCAGGCAAGTAGGTTCAAAGATTCTACACACACATAAATCTCAGTGTCACTGATACACACCACTACGAATCTGCAAGATATGTACACAACACAAATACTCTTACACACTGATTTTGTGAGTCGTTTTTACATCACAGAGAGAGGAAAAGATCACACGCCTTTACTGTGAGCATCAGCTTAGAGGGAATAATATTGCAATTCATGTACATGCATAAAACTTTATAGCCATAGTGCCTGTTGGTTCCTGTCTGTGTGTGGAACTTGTTTGCTCTTTATGTTTCTGTTGGTGCTTTACATTTGGTCTCTGACATCTCTTTTGTGCTATTTGCCTTGCCCAGGTAATGAGCTGTTTCACATTTGGTGCCAATTAGGGACATTCCAGGCTACTGATACGGTTACAAAATGTTGATTCTCAGAAATGTGTGGACCAGATCCTGATCCATTGATTCCAGAGGAGAGCAGCACCACTAGCTTCAGCTGAGTCACTCTTGATTTATAGATCTGATTTATACACAATAAAAGAGCCTGGCTCTTTCCCTGTTAGAGTTCTCTTTGCTTTGGGGGACTCATTATACCATAGGCTGACTGTGAGCTCGTGAACCAAATACAGGTCTGAGAATGCGCTAGCAGTTAGGGGAAAGCCCCTTTACTTTGGTTTGGAGCTGGGGGTTCAGAGCTTACATCCCAACCTGGAATGATCCTAGGCAAGCTACCTCTTCTGCTCCAAACCTACATTCCATTTATGCAGTAGACACAATGGTTTTGCACAAAACCATAGGTACTGCAGAAGAACTGCAGGGTTTGGAGCAATCTGAATGCCTCCAGTCGAAACTTTTTCACTTTGAACAATCTTTTTATGCTTATATTGAAAATATTAGCAGACTGTGAAAAAAAAGTTTCCATTTCCATATGGAAAATGACTGAAGGGTATGTACAAAATTAATACTTGCTTGTTAAAACATTAACAGATTTGTCACAGTCTCTGAGCCTGTCCATGCAAAGCTGAGAAGAAAGCGGTTCAGTGTGGATGTGGAAGCTCCTCCTGTGTGAAGGGCTGTTCAAAATGCTGAGCAGGGATGTTTCTGGTGCCTTCTGACCCATCAGAGAGGCTCATCTGCAGCTCAGCAGTCACCTCTTAGGGAAATTTGCTGCGTTCACTTGTAAAATAATTGTGGTAGGGGATGCATTTTAACTTCTGCATTTCATCTGAGAGGGGTATCTGGCCTTTGAGTCTATTTCCCTTGAACCCATCGCAGATAAACAGAGTACCAGAGCGTACCAGGATCCCCAGGAAAAGGTGTGCAGAGGGCTCTGATGGGTCTGGGAACATGAGGAAGGGACGGGGTTGAAATAATCTACTTGCACTTGGTTATTTGCCCCTGGTACCCTGCTGTTCTGAATGGTCAGATTGAAACAAGTTTTAATGACATAACAAGACCAAAATGTCCAAATACCAGTATGTCTTTGTCACAGCTGAATATCATAGAACTCCAGACTGGTTTGGGTGGGAAGGGTGTCTGATTTAACAAAAATGGGAGAAGATACAAAGAAATGTCATGCCCAAATAGATGCCATCCCCCATGGCCTGATTCCATCTAGAACTGCCTAGATCCCAGGGCCATGGGCTGCATCCCTGCTTTGCAGTTCTTTGATTTCATTCAAGCAAGCAGAGAGACTTAGTTGCCAGGGTCAGAGCTGCTCTTAGCCATCTTCTGTCCAAGTCACCTGCAAAAGGTTCAGGCTTTGCTGTGACAAATGTGGTAGGCAATCCAGCAAAATAAGCAGTGCTGCGTGATGAGATTACTCTAACCTCAGGGAGGAGAGCAGCAAATCGCTGTGTGTTGCTGCATAGGCATGATTAAGGGTAGTGACTGTATTCCCCACTGAAGCTGTAGTTTAATCTCAGGTTATTCCATTTTAATTTCTGTTTTGTTAGCTTTTATCTCTAGATCTTTCTGCTGGAAACTGGGGGTTTATGCACACACTGTAGTTTATGAATGAAGCATGGGCCAAAAGAAATGAAGGCTGAAATGTCCAGGCTGCAGAAGACTGGGGGTTTTTTCTTTTGTTTTGTAGTGCAGGTTTTTTTGTTGTTGTTGCATTCCAGTTCTGATCCTATCTGTAACAGAGCTTGGCTTCACTCCCTCAGAGTTTGATGTCCCAACTTTTCCTTGTTAGCACTGGGAAATCATAAGCTTATAGCGAGCGATAGCCAGTAGGTCTGGGATTGATTACAAACAAAAATCCTAGATAAGATCATAAATCTAACCCATCCCTGTGATGTGATGGTATCAGGATTCAAGTACGACTCAAAGTTGTTTCCGATTTTCAGCCACTTCATCTGGTTTCCATACATCCCAGCTGGGAGCAAAGTCCTCTGCGGTGGACTCTAATCCATGCCAGCCTGGCTTGGAAGAACCCCTTGTTTCTGTTGTTATTATATTATAAAAATGAGAAGAAATGCCTTAGACAAGATAGACATTTCAAGGAGGATCAGCTCAAACTGCTGAGATAAAGCTGACTTGGCAATAAGAAAATAGGGCTGCTTCCCCACCTTGCTGCCATCCATCCCTCCCAGTCCCTTTGTGACATTTAGCTGCGTTCAAACAGATTTAAAATGGTGTTACAACACCCTGAAAGTGAGTGGTGAGACACTACAGATAAAGCCAGCACTTAATAATTGATTAAGAAAAGGAACTGAACCAAACCAGACTTGGTCATTCTCCACAAAGCCAAACACAATGATGTTTAATGCCAACTTCTCCATTCCAGGAAGAGATATTTGCTCTCAGCTTGCCATCCTTCTGGAACTACTGTTTATCTGGTTTTATATGCATCCTACATCTGAGCTGCCTGCTTTCCCTGCTGCAAACGACTGCTGGGATGCAGTCCCTTTGCCTGCAAGCAGATTGAGCTTTACACCTTCTGCAGTGCCAAAGCCGATGCGCTCCCATCCATCGCCTCACCCCGTGGTACCAGGTGATTTAATGTTACTGTTGCTTTAACGGCCTCATCACTGCTCTGGCTACACAGTAGTTGTCTCCTGTGTGACTGTGCCTGGGAAAATCTATTACTGGAGTGCCATTAATCTGAGGCTGCCGCCTCTGGCACTTTCTGACTCTTCTATTTAATGGGCCTCTGCTTCCGGAGCTCTGGAGACATGCTGTTTTCCTCTCTTGATCAGCTTTGTTTAATTATCAAAATATTTGATGCAGAAAATTGACATTAGTTGTGAAGGTTTCTGCCTTCCTCCTCCTTCCAGCCTCCCTCCCTGCTTTGCAGTGACATTGAGATCTTCCGCGGGTACCACCGGCACCTTAAAATAGAAAATGGCTTGAACAATCATTTGCTTGTGCAGGCACAAGCTGTGTTAGTGAGCTACAGGTAGAGCTGCTGTAACCCCTCTGCTGCAGCATGGCACTGGGCCTCTCCTGAGCGTGAAGAGAGCTCGTCGCACAGGTCCTGCTGCTGCACCTTGGTCTCCTGCCTGCCAATGTCCAAGGGCAGCCAGCTGGCTTTGCTGAGGAGCTGGCAAGAGAGGAGCCCCCAGGTTCCTGGGCCTCTCTTGGGGGTGAGCTCATCAGTAAGTGAAGGCTCAGCAAGGATCAGAGCCATGAAAGTCCCTTCTAAGCTGAGAAGTACTCAGGCTTCCTCCTCAGCAGCAGGGCAGGGAGCTTTAGGTGTTGCAGGTTATGAGTTGGTGTTGAAATTGCCCTGGTGCTTTTTGCTTCCCCAGTGACCACATTCCTCATTCCAGGACTCGGGACGGGCCCACATGAACCCATATTTATTGCTGAAATGAAGGTCCAGGGGCAATATGGATACCAGGATCTTCATAGGAAGAGAAAACCCAGTCCTGAAGAAGTCCTCATGTTATCACAGGTGAGAAGGCAAGCGCCCAGAAGGTGAATGAGTCTTGTCACTGGAAGGCCTTAGCTGCTGGAACAACTGTCACATGGAAGGGGTGGGTTTTCCATGCCAGGAATCTTTGAGGCTGGATGCTGCTTTGGAAAAGATACTTTTTCCAAGTATAACTTCTTAGGTTTAGTTTAGGGTAAGAGAGGGAAAGGATCTAGGCTCTGTTACTCTGGTCAGGCCAGAGGAACCGATGTTTCCTTTTGGCATCTCAGTCCCTGCTTCAGCCATGCTCTGCTCCGCACACTGCCTTGTTACAGAGGAAAAGGAACTTCAGAGAGGGCCCTAAATTAGCATCCCTCTTCTCAGGAGCCATGTCTCCTGTTTCTGCTGCCTCTCTGTAAAATGCAGTGAACAATGAAATGTGAATTACTGAGATTTGGGGCTACTGGGAGGCAAAGCAGGGGGGTGACTTACATAACACTGGAACAGACCAGTAGGTTGTTATATTCTCTCCTCACACGTGTGCCTGTTTGCTCTACTGCCTTTCATTCCTTACTACTAACATTACTGCTCTCTCCTCCATTACACATGCTATACTTTCCTCACAAGACACAGACAGGCTGTAAGGAAGGTGAGTAAAGTACAGATGGGGCCCATAAAAGTTATCCAGTCACTATTACAGTGACTTTCAACAAGTAAATCACATTCTGGCAATAATTATCCTCTTTTACCAGAAAAGCTTACATGCTGTTGTCACCCTCAAACTGGGATTAATTGCTGTTTGAGGTTTAGATAGTTTATTTGAGTCTTGTAAGGTATAAAAATATTTTCAATTCCTCTTATTAATGCATATTCAAGGAATTATATTTGCTAATTATTTCATATTAGAAGGCTATCAGAGAAGCTTGGATGTTTGAACAAAGCATTTTACAGTGAAAGACATAACATTTAATTGAAGCCAGAACATTTTACAGAGGGACACGGATTTTGCTGAGGAAGCTTCTCAGCATCAGAGCGTATTCTCCAGCCAAAGAGCTTTGTCTCCCCTCCCTTGGACTGAGGTGCAAAGATACAGACTGAGGGAGGAAGGGTGTAGCCAGCCTGATAGGTTTGTTTGTAAACTTTTCATTAAAACTCCCATACTTCCTTAAATAAAGGGGCAAATTAGTGATTCACAAAATGCCTGACCAGTCCCCTGGGTATTCCATGGCTGAGTAATAAAGAAAAGGAAAAAAAAACCCAACAAAGCAAACCCAGGTTTGTTGGCTCTTTTCTTTTCCCCCCCCTCTTTTCTTCTTCACTCCTGTTTGCAGGGTTTAATCTTTTGTGGTTTAAATTCTTCAGTGTCTTACCTCTCTCCTGCCCTGCTTTTATCCTAGGAACATTTCTGGTTAAATCAGAGAAGTTACCTCGGTGTAATTCCGAGCTAATCCATTGAAGGCAGCAACGGACTGCTCAGGTAAATAATGAGGGCACTACCAGAGATAATCAAATTCAGACTCTCCTTGTGAATATCCAGAGTTAAAAGATCAGTTATAAGCCTCCATGCTGTTAGGACTCAGAAATGCAAAGCTAGTTTAGTAATAGGTGTCCGTTGCATCACAAATTTGGGCATAAGAAAAAGGAATAACTCTAGCTTCATTTATACTGCAAATGAAAATAGCCATAAAGATACAAACCACCAAGGTGCAGAATGAGGTTTCCAATTCATAAGCACAAGCCACCATGAGTTAAAATCTCTTGGTTTCTTCCCATAGTGCCCCAGGCAATAGTTTTCATATATATTTCTCCATGGTCAGAAGTCAGAGCAGACCACTGCTATCTAAGACCTTGACTTTTTTTCCCTGACAGTTACAATTATTACAGCCCGGGGGACTCATTTTCTCAGTCTGGCCACCCGCTGACCTAGCCTGCAACCAGAATACACTTTAAAACAAACAAACAACAGCTCGGCTCCCCTCTCTTCACTTCTCCTCCCCCAGCTCTGGAATATTTTTACACCGTGTCCCTTGCAAAAGGATATTAGCCACTATTGCTGAAGGCACAATCACATTATCAGCTCCATTCTCTCTCTCTTTCTCCCTCTCCTCCCCCCAAAGATAAATTTTTTATGTTGCTATTTTCTTCTCTTTTGTATTTGGCATTCGATATTTATGTGATAAACTGCAGAGCTGCTACTAAATGGGCCCTGATATAACTTAATAAATACATAACAGCATCCAGACTGCACTGCATTGCTTCACTGTGTCCTGGGCTGCTAAGGATCCTTGGAGATAGTGTTTGCTAAATAAAAGTTATGCCTTATTATAGGGAAAATAGATACTTATTTATTCTGGAATAATTGCTTGTGCATTAAATGACTGCAGTGGCTGCTGTTGAAAGGAGCTGGTTGATAATCCTGCCTCTCCCTGTTTGTCTTTCTGAAGTGCCCACATGCTCTGCGTTCCACGTACCCAGCACCTGGCTGTGCTGCAGCATCTGTACTCCTCTGGGTGGGTATGTCAGTGACGGGCAGGTAACAGTTCCTCTATGAGGAGGCTGTCTGCTGCTCTAGGCAGGAAATGCTCACAGGGAAAACCTTGGCATTTGTGGGCTGAACTTCTAGAAGGCAGAGGGTGCCTCTGAAACATAAGGACAGGGATAACCTGTGAGAATTGCACATCTGTGATTCACAGGAGGTAATGTTAGTTCCTGTGCTTTGTTATCTTTGTAGGGGAAAGGAGAAATTATACCAGAGTTGGTATCAGCCACAGAAGAACATCAGACAAAATGCTTCAGCAATCTGTGTGGTTTTGAGGTGAGCTGCTTTGCCTGTGGTAATATAGATGCAGAGGATGTGTGTATGCATAAATGCATGGACACATACAGAGGTGCATTCAGGAATTGTCCCTCTAATCTTCACTCTGCTTTCCTTTTCCAGAATGGCTGGGGTTTCTTTACCAGAGCCTTTTCCAACTGTGTTCTAATTGCTGAAACCGTCAGCACAAAGTACCATCCACCGAAATGAAGTGAGGCAGACTCTCACAAGCTGCAAAACTTTGCAACACAAAGCCACTTTACAAAGAGTTTGGCTCTATAGAAACCACAGTGAATGCTAGGAGGAATCTCAGAAAACTTTGCATGATGCTTCAGAATGCACCCCAGGGATCCCGTGCTTGTTACCTCCTGACACCGTCCCTCTGTAAAGGAGAAAGCAGGCAGCTCTCTGTGGAGAGATTACCCCGGGGTCCTGTGCATTCAGCACTAATATTGGAAAGTTTCACATCTCACAAAGAAGACGACAAGGACCTTTGATTGCCCCTGTTGAAGCTCCTGGTAAGAAGCAGGTTCCTTCCCTCCAGCCCCTCTGAGCCTGGGTGTGTGGCTATTTCCATGCCCACTTGACAGGTGACTGTTTCACCAGACAGGGTTGTCAGTGCTGCTGGGGGTTATCTGGATTTAGCTGTAGGCAGGAACTGAAGCACAATGAGCATTAAGAAAGCTCGCTGTTCTTCGTTTGTTTAGAGACAGCCCATCTCAAACTTGTTTGAAGCCTTTTTTATTGAATTCACACTCTTGTGCCAAGCACTGAAAGATTTACTTTGGCTATTGCTGGAGGATGGAAAGCATATGAATGCGTGGCTGTCTGCCAGCTATGGGTGAGCAGTGAAAGGTCTGGTACAATGGGGGGTGACATGGAACAAATGGGAATGTGCTGGGCAGACGTGACTAAAGAAAGGCTTTGGCATTCACAGAACCGCTCGAGGTTTAATCCAGTGACTGAAGTAGGGTCAAGAGATAGCACATCTAACCTGCAAAGCTTTGAACCGTGCAGCAGCTGAGGAGGAGTCAGCCACAGGTACACACACACGTGGCATCTGAAGGAGCAGCGCCTGCCTCCCCACGCCGGCTCTCCTGTCCCCAGGCTCCAGCTGCGAAGGCAAAGACCCAGTTGGACTTACCCAGCTCAAGGTACCACAGTGGCTGCTCGATGTTCCTTGCAGATGTTGCCATAATTCTGTTGTGGTACAACTTGACGTACGACTCCCTGCTGCATCCGAAAGGGGCACATTATCTCAATTAATGTTTCACAGCAAACATGGCACTGATAGTATTCATGGGACTAAAGACTATTACCATTTGCATGGTGACTAGCACAAGAATTATGACTATGTGTGTTTTCTGCAGCAAAATTTGCCCTCAGGCTCCCTTTTTTTTTTCTTTTTGGCTTGTGACAATGTTCCCTTTTTCTTCCTCCTTCTGTTTTGATTTCTACTTAAAGTTTTATGGCTCTGTCCCCTCCAGGGTGCTATTATCTTGTATGCTAATAGGGCTATGCATATTCTATTAGCGTTGTCAGTGTGAGATAAGAGGCACATTCTGTAAGGAGCACTCGGGGGGTAATAATCACAGCAAGGGGTCTCAATGTTAGTACATTATCAGTCATCTTCACATTTCAGTGGAGCCTGTTTATGCACCTCTTCAGCTGCACAACTCAGACACTGGAAATTGCTGAATGTTTACGGAAACTGTTGTAGAGGAACATAATGGGATTGGAGATTGACTTGATAAAGGAGCCTTCTCCCTTGTTGCTTCCAGATACAAGATGTTTGTAACTGTATGCAATAAGTAGGATAATATGTTTTATGGTGGTTAGCAGGGCAAAGCACACCCGGGTCTGTATTTCAAGCAATAGAGCACCTATCTAGGAATAGGTTTCAGAAGGGTGCAAGCCACCCGTGTCTCTGCCCAGATCTCTCTTTCCTTCTCCCTTTTGACATGGTAACATGCCAACACACCCACCTGGTTCACATCAGTGGGGAGGCTGACAATTTTTACACCCTCTAGTCTTGAACTTGAATGATTCTAAGGAAGGCAGGCCTGTAGAAAGGAAACTGGTGAAGGGCAAACGAGGAACTATTTGCAGTGCTCATTGTTAGCTAAATAACATTCCTTGGTTGCAGCAGTGGGCAGTGGCATGTGAAATAGGTGTCATGAGAATGTTTTCTCCAGCTGTTGGTGACACTATGGGCTGGTGAGGCAGAGGGGTTTCTGTTCCTGGACTGAGAAGCTGTTGTTTCTCCCAGTTCACTCCCGTTCCTGCTAAGATTCACAGGGATGGGAACGCTGCAGCCTGCTGTTGTAGCCATCCTACGGCAGGAATTGCTGTGCTACTGGGAAGAGTTCATTCACTGGGACAAAGTTCTGTTCCCACCCTCAACAGTGGCACTTCTTGACCTGGTAACCAGCAAGCCCATCATCCAAAAAATCCCC
The DNA here is from genome assembly GCA_022605575.1 of Laterallus jamaicensis coturniculus. Classification (NCBI taxonomy): domain Eukaryota; kingdom Metazoa; phylum Chordata; class Aves; order Gruiformes; family Rallidae; genus Laterallus; species Laterallus jamaicensis. The sequence continues at coordinate 1,327,778 of JAKCOX010000081.1, forward strand.
AAAATTGGATGAACTTGGTCTCTCTTTTTTTTTCCTTTTCTGAAATCACACTTCTGAGGGAACCTTTCCTGGTGTTAGATTTTCAGTGGATCTTGGAGGAGGAAAAGGTAAAGCCCAATTCTTTGGATGGTATGTTAGAAATAGATGTACATAAATGGCATTTTATAGGGCTTCTGTATCCTTCCTAGTGAGTGAGTTCTCTCCCAGCAATAGGAGGATATGTGCTGTCTGACACCTGGGTTATAACAAGACTCAAAGCAATCATTTGATTGAGCTAAGGACTGAAAGAAAAGGGGGTCTGGGCATTTCTTAGGAAGGTGGAATCCATAATTAGGTCTAAAATCAGGGACTTTGTAAAAAATCAGGGATTTTATAGACCATGGGAAAATAACCTAGTGGGGTGTGACAACAAATACAGAGATGAGGAACTAATCTCATATTTGGCGTGAAGGAACGAGAGATTTTTGGAGATGGATAAGGACCTTCTACTGTTCCTACAGTAAAACTCTGCCTTTCTACAAATAGAAAACTAAACACTGCCATGGGCTACGCCTTTAGGAGAGCCCTGAAACATCACTCAGTATAAATATGCAGATTCCTAAATGCATAGGTTACATAGTTAGACAACCTAAACTTAATTCCTGGGGAGCTGCAGCTGTATCCTTGCTACAGCCAAGCAATCTGAAGGAGGAGGAAAGGGCTATGTTTTGGATCAGTTCTGTAGTACTTAAGATTACACATGGATACGAACACTCCTTACTTTAAAAATATTTGTCCTTGACATTTCCAGACACATGGCTCACACCAAATGTATGCAGCTCCATCTCCTGAGGGTCTTGAGATTAAAACCCCTGCTTTCTCACCTTGTGATCTGGCATTAATAGCTGATAGAAAAATCACATACATGACTGACATCTTCCTAGAAATGTGAGACTGTGGAATTAATGAATGCCATGCTGGAAAGCAGGGGTCAGTTTGGAAATAGGATTTCTGTTGCCAGCCATCCAGTCATGAACTGGACAATCTGCCGTTCATTTTTTTGCTTTGGCATTGAGGGAAATTGATCTGGAGAATAAAGCAGTCAGAAAATAAGCAGCTATGTTCCTCTGGCCACTGGAGGTTGATGGACTTTTACAGGCTGTGGAAATCGGGCTGCCTTGTTTCTCAGAAGAGCTGTGAGCGTGTTCTGGGCCGTGGGGAAGGTCTTTATCCTGCTGTTATCTGTGGGGTAAATCCACAGGGCTGAGGTTTGATTGATGGGCGCTGTGTTGTGGTCAGGTCAGTGGTGGCAGTGATGGCAGTGCTACCAGCTCCTGCGAGCTCTGTGACATGTCACAGGCAGGGTGTCTGCCCTGAGAGGGGTGTCTCCTGCTTTCAGCCGGGCAGTATGGGAGATGCACTAGTTCTTACCTTGATGTCTGGAGAACTCCTGTCACCAGTGCTAATACTTTTGTTGCCTATTCTCTACTTTTCCTGGTGCATCCATGTCCAGCTGTGGGCACACTGATCTTGTCATAGCATCCATGATGAAACATGTTAACATCCTGAAATGATGCCATTCCTAAGTGGAACAGCTCAACCCCTCTACAACCATTTTGGCCAGCATGGATTCAAATTGCTAGCAGTTCTGTGCAACTATTGGGGATCTCAATCAAAAAACTGCAGTTTTCTAGAAACTAAAGTGTTTCATCAGAAACAATGAATGTCTTTCTGTGTATTTTTAGCATGAGATAAAAACTTGGAAGCATTTTCTTTGGGGAAGATGGATTTCCTTTTCCCTGTTACTTCTTTCCATTTTTCTGTTCTCTGTCTTTTTTCAAGAGCAAATGAAAGAAATTAAATCAACCAAAAAAAAAAAAAGAGGGCAGATACAAAGGGAGCTGGAAGAGAAAGCATTGGAGAGGAAAACCTTGTAGTTACACTTTTTTTCTTGGTAAAAAAATAAGAATATTTGAACAAAAATACAAAACTGCTGCAAAGCCTTCCTTTCAGAATGACATGCCATTTCTCATTCTTCTGTCAAGGTAGCTCCCACCACCTCTTAGCTCTGCTGCAATCATTATCATTGCTTCTGGGTGCACACTGGTTATTTTGGCTTCCACAGTGAAAATGCAAAACTCCTGAGTCTGTCAAGCAAGCCAGAAAACAAATGCAAAAAAGGGAAGGAATGACATATCTGCTGCTGCTGCTCTTAATACAGTTCATGGGAAGAAACCTGTGGCCTGGTCCCCTTCTGCATCCACGTGTACATAGGCAGTGAATGGCATCAGTCTGAGCGAAGGTGAGATCCTCTAGCTGGATTCCTCACTCTCATGGTGCTGGAAGGTTTAATTACAAGTGAGTTGTGTGCAGCTAAAGCAATCGTAAATAGACTTAACTTTTTAAAGGGTCATAACAGCTGCATTTGTAAGAACTAAAGCACCAGAAGACTTACCATTAATGTTTTCTGCAAGATAATTATTGTTTCAGAGCAACTTCTGGAAAAATACATCCCAAAGCCTCCTGTTTACCTCAGTCTGTGGGATCTGTGGGGGATCTACGAGAGAAGCACTGTACTACCAGCACAGTGCAGCCAGCCTTATCCTGCCCAGACTGCCAAACTCCTAGTGGAGACTGACCAGGGAAGAACTGGGGCCCAAACCTGTTTGCCTCTGAGAGCTGTGTGAGAGTCTCAGTGCTGGAAGACAAGCTGGGACCCACGTTGACTTGCCTGTCTGAGAGCCATCCCACTCCCATCAGCGAGCACATGAACACTGCACGGGGAGAAATGTGGAAGCAATTACTTTAAGAGCCGTCTTTTGGGCAATTCCCAAAGAGACATCAGACCCTGTATTTATGAAGCCTATTGCATCGGGCCCTAATGAAGCAATTAAGCAAAGGGTCCTCTGTGTTTGATCTAAATGTGGTAATTTTTACAAAAACATCACCGAGTGATAGATACCCATAACTCAGAGTCCTTAATTGTACTTAATTTGTTTGGAATACGAATGTGCATTTAATTAAGCCAGGGCTTTGCCCACATGTTTAAAGAAGGGCTGTCAAGGAAAATTAAGACCCAGTTTGTTTTCAAAGTTACTGGTTTTTATCAGGCCAGGACAGCGATCTTCGAACAGAAGGTTACAGGATAATTAGGCAGAGACCTCAAGCCAAAAAAAAATTCAGAGACACTGTACAGCTGAGAAAGCAGGAAGAAAAACGCCTTGATGAAGAAACATAAGAATCGGCTGTTCACATAGTACAGTCATGCATGGCTAGGATTTGGTAAATGTGACCTGTTGGTTCAAATGTGTTTTGTGTTCTTAAACTCCAGCAATGAGGATGGAGACTGGCTGGGTTTGATGGCAGGAGCAGCTGGCTCCAGGATGAGAATTCATGCCACGCTCAAGGACTGCTGGATGTGTGGAACTGATGGCATCTCCATCACACAGTGAAGAGATGGAAGGGGCAAAAGGTGTTTTACTTGTTCGCTCAGATTAACTGAAGCCAAAGCATCAGCTCTGAAAGCTGGTTTTAAAAGGGTCTCTTTCCCCAGCGCAGTGATACAGGAGGTGCTTGTCATCCTCTTGGGAAGAGTATTCATCTGATGCATGGAGAGGGAGTTTATTCCTCGATGAGTAGTGCTGACACTGTCAGGCACAGCACACGGTGCCCTTCTTCACACACCCAACTGTCTCAGTGGAAGTGACACAGAGGGAGGAGAGCAGAAAGCACGTCACCAAAAACGTGGGACAACTGGATTTAAATCTATGGTTTGTTCTTTCTTGTTTAGGGGGGAGAAAAAGCAGCTAAAAATTAATCATGCTTTAGCACACATGAAGAAAATGCAATTTTTGATATTGATAGATTAGTTTCAGAGCGCAATAGCAAACAAAGTCCATGTGTGGACGCTGCAACCTCCCCTCTCTGTGTCTCTTCGTGACTCACACGCTGGTTATCCGTTTCTCAACACTGTCATTTTTAACCTCATGGGGAGGCACTTATGTCAGGAGATCCATATTGTGCAAAATAGTTGCTGTGGTGTTGCCTTGCAGTCTGAGTAGTTGTGTGGCCAACAGAGAAAGCTGTGCACACATCACTGGGTGGCGAGCTAAGTCACCGGATGAGTATCTCATCTACAGGAAGGTGATGCATCTGTAACAGCTGAAAATTGAACCCAGATTCCCTGCACTGAGGGAATGTAGGCTCTGAATTGTGAAAATCATGTTTTCTTGAGTGTTTTGATGGGCTACTGTGCTGATGACAGCTGCAGTGGCTCTTAATTATGGATCACAAAACGTGTGGAGAATCAGTAGATTTTTTTAAACAGAAAAATAACCCTATCTAGTGTTATCTCCTGCTCCTGGCCCTGCCTTTCACTGCTGTGCAGCTCAGTGAAGCTGCCATCTGTCTGGCTGTGCGGTGGTACCCGGCATCTCGCTGTGCGGTGGTACCCAGCATCTCGCTGTGCGGTGGTACCCAGCATCTCGCTGTGCGGTGGTACCCAGCATCTCGCTGTGCGGTGGTACCCGGCATCTCGCTGTGAGGTGGTACCCGGCATCTCGCTGTGAGGTGGTACCCAGCATCTCGCTGTGAGGTGGTACATGTCCTACTCTTCTTGGGTGGCTCGATCTTAAAGTTGGCAAAATACCCAGAACAGCTTCAGACCTAATTTAGTATAAAATTAGTTGACTTAAAATAAACAGAATAAAATCAAATCCTGTGGTATTAGAGCTCTCTTGGCTGGATTGCTGTGTGCCCAGCAAGGATTTATGGCGTGCTGTCATGAAGGGAACACACAGCGCAGGAGTACCCTGCCAGCCCTTTACCGGGGTGCTCCTCACACCATGAAAGCTTGGAGACCCCAAAGTAGGATGCTGAAGGGGAGAGCAAGAGGGTGTGAAGTGGTAAGGGTGAGTCCAGGCTGCGGCAGGGAGGTGCTGAGCTGCAGCAGAGCACAGGGTGTGCCATGGTGCATTCCAAAGCCCCTCTGAGGAGGTCTCTTTTTTTTGATGTATCTGCTCAGCACATTGAACCAGTTTGCAGAGGCAGGCCCAGCACACAATTCTTCTGGTGGTAAATGACTGTGTCAGCCGTTTCACCCTCTTACCGGTGTTTAAAATTTTTGCAGCAATAACAGAGAATTTGAAAGGACATCAGGGCTGGATTTACAGGACTCCTGGGAAATCAACTGTTTCCTGTTTCAACAGCTTCTTCATCATAACTTGCTTTCTCAGTCACCGAGTGATGTTCTATTAATCTTGGTGTGCAGTGATTACTGTTAAATGCAGAGCTGGGCTGAACCTCAATTTGTGAAATAACCTTTTTTGTCTCTTCAGCAAGTCCAGCACAGTAAACTTTGGGCAGAGGTCCACTGACCAAGTGGGTAATTGTATTCCAGTGCATCCCCTGAATAATGCAGATAAACCCCTTCGGTGAATAATTCATTTTGCCTCCACTCATTTCGAATTAGCCTATTCACCTATGTATCCTCTCCAGTCTGCCTGTCTCTGTGCATGCAGGTATTTACATCACAATGGTGTCATTCGCAGGTACTTAAATATCAAAGCACTGTAGCTGCTCCTCCCTGCGTGTTCCTGACTGTGTGTGTACAAGCAAGCACTGTGTACTGTACCAGAGAATGTCAGAGCTCATTTTCAGATGAAACACGATGGGGTATTTTCTGCTGTGATGGTTCTCTAGGATTCATTTTAAAGCCTTGCAAATGAGGGCGAATCATCTTGGCCTGGCTGTAAATTACAGGACAAGTGTTTGGGGCTGTCGGGTGTTCGGATGCCAGTTCTCTGCAGTGATGTGTGTTGCTCACAGCTTTACTGTGCCTTTATTGTGGTAGTGACGGCTGGTTCCTAGGTCAAGTGAAGCCTGGGAGCAGGAGGGAGCACTTGCCTTTAGGGATGGTGTTCCCTGAGGGGTATGAACAGCACCCAAATTGCCTGAGCATCATTGATAAAATGCCTGCAGCTCAAGAAAAGCAGAGGGAAGGAGCCTATTTCCTGATCAGATTTGTCAGAGGAGTCAGAGAAGCATCGGATCTGCAGACACCTGAAGATCACATACCTCTGCTCTGGCTCTGGAATATGTATCGTTCACACTTAAAAACTTTTGCTCAGTGTTGGTGGATGCGTTGCCCAGGCTGCTCGCTGTTTAGCTCCATGAGGAACCTGACTGAATGGCCAAGGGTTCATGGGAATTCCAGTGGGAACCTGGTCGCTGTGCCTTCTCCTGCCTTGGACAGCCAACAAGCTGTGAGCATGTGGCTCCTAATCAGGGCTGGCAGGACAGATGCGTTATCTTTGCCTGAGAGTTCTCGCTCTGCAGGGAGAGGTGGACACCCGTCCTGACTCCGTGTCATGAGCTTTTCAGTTTCCAGCCCATTACAAGTGACATAGCTGATAAAGAGCCTGTCTGTCAGTGTTGTCTCTGGAGGGGCGAATCTTCATCCCTGCCAGTTCTCATACCAGAACTGTCTGCTCATGCTTCAGATCCTGCTGGACACCAGGTGAAGAGGAGCTCCATTGGAACCTGGCTCCCAGCTTCCCAGCCTGCCAAGCCCTGTCCCAGACACCCCTCCCATCACTTCAGAGGAGTGGCAGCTCTAGGCCAAACCTCTTCCCAAGTGGGATGTCGGTGCTTAAAATAAATTGCTGCCTATCCTTTTGTGAGTGGATCAGAAGATGACTTGTAAGCCTGTGTTGTGAACAGCTCCAACCTTCTGCTTGGGAAAGAAAGGCCGCAGCAGCCAGCCTTGCTCTGGCTCCATCACCCCTGAGAGAAAAAAAGCAGCAAAAAATCTGGCAGCTGTGGGCAGTCGTGAGTGAGTCTGTGCAGTCATGTCCCGGGCGTAGGGAGCTCCTCTCACACAAAGTGCACATCCAGGAACCAATCAAGGTCACACCGCGCTTCTCGGCAGGAGCTGCTATTGCCATTTGGCAGCAGAGAAAGAGAAAGGGAGATCAGCATGGAATTTGTCTTCTTTCCTGGGGGCCCTGGCAGGCTAATCCAAGGGGATCTGAGTGGCAAAGTCTGTTCTGCCAGTGAGGTGTCTGTGGCCAGGAGGGGTGGTGCGGCACGGTGGGGGATAGAGCATGGGGTTTGCATCCCGAAGCACTGCTCTGAGCAGCTCTAACTGGAATAACATATCCAGACATCACTGCTAGGGACAAAGTAACCTGCATGCTACTCTGCCCCTCACCTTTTCTCTTTAATTTGAGCTGACCTGTACCCCTGCCAGAGCCCAGGTGTCACTTTCCAGTGTGGTTTATGAGGAATAAAGACAAGACAAACTTGTGTGTGTGTGTGTGTGTGCATGTGTATTTATTTAAGCATCGCCCCTTACCACACTGGAGCGAGCTTCCTTTCCTCTGGTTTCCCCTGATTACACCCATTTCAACTCAGTTTATTACAGTTTTGTGTCTGATACTCCTAAAATTGTTTTTCTGGGGTTAATCCCTAACCCCCAGCAATACCATTAGGAGGGCTGTCTGGCAGACTTCAAATAGTTGTTACTTAGCCCAAGCAGCCTTTTCAAGGCAGGGGGATCTCCCTTTATAACTGGAGGCACCCGAGCACCAACCTGAGCAGCATCCCATGTTAGGGATGCAGTCGCTCTGCCAGACTCGTGCTGCTGACTCCGTGTGGTTTGGATGTCGAGCCAGGAGTGGGTTGTAGAAAAATGTCTATGGCTAAAACTGAGGTCCCCAAAGTCAGAAGTAAAACAAACAGTGTGAGATCGTTATCTGCAGCAGACCCTTACTGGCTGTGTGCAGGAAAAAAACCCATTCCCATGTTTTGTGTTTCTTTTTTCTCCCTCTCTATCCAAGCAGTATTTCTGTCTGTGTCTGGGAGTACCTCGAGTCAGGACAGCCAGGGCAGAGGGTGCATTTAGTCTGCTCTGTCCCCTCCTCCTTTCTGCCCTTCGAAAGGCTGTAGCCAGCTCTGGCATGGACTCTTTGTGTGGCCTTCAGTGAGTCACTTAACCTTCCAGTGCATCACTTTATTCATTAGTAAAAGTGGAGTTATAATAATAGACACCCCTCGGGGGCTCTTCCAGATTTAAATAATTAATGTTGGTAAAGCAGTTTGTGAGCCTCAGATTAAAGGTGCTAAATAAAGGCAATAATTTAATTTTTTAACTGTAGCTGCATTATAGAAAGAACAAAGCAACAGCCTGGGAAGTGCTGGGTTTATATTTGGGACCTGATGTTAAAGTACTCAGAGTGGGCTTTAATTTCTGTGGTCCCAGTTCAGCAGAGCTCTTAAATCCCTTCTAAATTTTCAAACGACCTCGTTCCCCACAGGTATGGCTCCCAGTCTGAAAGGCATTTTGAACCTGGTCCTGAAAGAGCCAGATTCAAAGAAGAGAAGGATCAAGGTGTGGAAGAGAAGGATCAGGATCAACCCTGCACGTATGTATCTCTGTGTGTTTATGACCTCAGCAAGGAACATCACTGCCGTGAGAATATAATGGGGAAGTCTCACAAGGCTGGCAAAATTCATCCAGGATGCAAATCAATAAATGTAACAGGAGAGAAACCACAAGCTGTGCATTTCCATGGAGGCTGAGATTTTGTGGGATGGATGGATAGACGCGGCTGAGCATGACCTAATGCCGCAGGAGGAAAAAACCAGCAAGCACAGACCTCAGCATCTAAACAGTATGAATATTGAACCAGAGGTCCTTGAGTAATTGTCCTTTCTTCACTCTGGGGGTGAAAAGGGTACATTAGACATTCACTAGCAGCAAATGGCAGCTGACATCTCTCTAAGTGAAAGTCAGCTTGGAATTTTTTTTAATGGCCAAGCATAAATCTTTTAAATTATAGATCAATAAATAGTTAATTCAATAATAGGAATCTTTTAAATATTTAATGAGTCATATGCAGAATGGCTCTATAACTGGATGTTGATGGAACTGTGTCAAAGGAATTTGAATCAAACTTTTCTAAACTCCCCGTATTTAAATAGTTATCGATTCTCACGTAAGCTATGGAGACTGGTGCAGAAGGAGGGGGAGGTGGAGGGGGTAGGAATATGTTTCCTCATCCAGGGGAACGTGGAACTAGCAGCTTATTTTTAACGACGCATCCTTCAGTTGTATTAATGTTCCCACTGCAAAAATGAGTAAGAACTTGTGCAGACAAGATCTGCTGTGTGCACATTCATTAAAACCCGGTTTAATGGCAGCTCTGTTTTGAAACACAAGCTGTGGCTGCCTGCCTTATGGAAGGGTTCTGCTAACCAGCGCTGACACTGCTGTCCTCGACTGTCTCTGCCTGAAATTGCCCAGAAACGTGAACTTATTTACCAGCATTTTCAAGTGACAGACAGTGGGAGATGTATCTATGTGTGCTAGACGTGAAGCGGTTCCTTTATCACTTTGAGGAGAGCCATGGTCAGTGGTCACTCGTATTCACTATGAGGCTCTAAGCCAACACTATCCTCAGTTATCCCAAATTGGAGATGTTTCCTGGTCCAGCCACGTTCAGGGCACTGGTATCCACTGCAGATGTGGCATCTTCATTTTGTCCAGCCTGCCCTTTACTTTCAAAATAGCAGTGATCTAGCTCATTATCGGTCTCTTTTCAGATAAAATGGTGCAGAGGACGGTGCTGAGATGTGGAAGTCGCTCCAGCGGGGATGATGCATCATGAAGGGGCCGGAGAGAAGAGGACACTGTGGGCCAGGTGAGCTGAGATTGGTTCTTGCAGCGTGGCTGGATGACTCGGTATGTTTGCTCCGGTCACGTTCTGTGCACGTTCAGCACCACATGTGTCAGGCGTGGTGCTTGAGGGATGGGAGAGACCTTGAGGGACAGCAAAGACTCTGAGGGGAGGCTTGCTCACCGCACCCAGAGCTTCCCACCCTGGAGCCTCTCCAGAAAAGCGGTCAGTGTCTCTCCGTTACCAAAGGCAGTTTGGTTTGCCTCCTGAGATAAGGGAATGTGGGCTCAGAAATCCCCACTGCAGCACCCCTCAGGTGCGTTACCCAGATGGCTGATGGTCTTTGTGTTCTGAGGAGGCAAACCACAAGCACACAGAGTTTGTCCTGCCACCTTTGGGGGTGGCCAGAATGAGCCCAGCGGCAGCTGCAGCGTTACCTGAGGCGGGACCTATTGTTTGCTCTGTACGTGCATCTGTGATCGATTGTAGTTGGTTCGATATCTGAAGCAGGTTAGAGTTTCATTTGTATTCTGCACACCTCTGCTCTCCCCTCGCTCTGGGTGGATATATATATCCAGAAAAGCTGCCTGCATATCCTTGTTGGGTTTTTTTTTCCCCCAGGATGACAGATACTGTAACAATGACAGTAGATTAATATCTCCTTAATCAGCCAAATGAACATGACATACAAGGGTGACAGTTCAATTTGCTGCTAACAGATTGTGCCTATCAGAGCCCTTCCATTCCAACTGCTGTTTATTTCTGGCAGAGATCATACGGTTCTGGGAGGACCCCAGCTCCCCACCAGCTCATAGACACCCATTAAATACATCAAGTACCACATAGGTGTTACTCACCCGCCTGTCAGGACACTAGCTGCTTGGGAAATTAAATGAGCCTTGACACATGCAATGGAGAAACACTGTCACTTAGCCGGGCAAGGCGGCAGCATGCATTATTGACTACAGACTGCTGCAGGTCCCTCTCTTTATTGCTTCTTATTTTTCCTTTGCTTGTGGACTGTTCGCTGTTGAGACATGGATCAGACACTGAGGCTGTCTCCTGGGGAGGTGCATAAAGAGACGCGACGGGGAGGAGGCGCAGGAGTGGCGGTGGGTGAGGTAGAAGCGATACCTTAAATCTTAGTCCCAGGACCGGCTGTGCTTTGAGCTTGTTTGCAGGTGGGATTTCAGGAGGATCTGGTTTCTAATTCTGAAATTCAATCTGCGGGGTCTAATTCAAATCTCTCTTTTCCTGCTTCCTGCGGTATTTCAAATGAAGTAACCGCAGACACCGTACAAAGGGGCTGTGAGTCCTTCCGAAGGGCAGGGCCTGCTCCTCCCCGCGCCCGGCCACGGGCCCTTCTCGTGAAACACAACACCGAAGCCTCAATGGGCACGGCTGCAGTGAAACTGAAACAAAGCTTGGGCTTCATCCAGCGGCGTTCCTGTGGGCACGTATGGGTGTTTGCAGCCCCAGCCTGAGCAGTGTGCCAGCACAGTGCCGGCAGCCAGCTCCCACCCCAGCACCGAGAGAGCGGTTGGAGTCCTCAAGGCCTGGCTTCGCTGCCGATGTGTAAATCTGTCTTCGGCACTTAGAGGTCTGATCCTTGTGCTTGAGCAGCCCTTGCTGCTCCCTGTGGGACCGTAATTGAGCGGGAGAGATTTCATTTGCTGGATGAACCCCAGTTATTTATTTTCATAGTGACTCAGATCAGCCATCTGCCCGCTTTTGTTTAGACACCCTCGCAGCGCCCTTCCCACGTCTGTGAAACAGCTTCATTTTTCAGCCCCCCTCAAGTGTATAAATCACGACTGTAGACCTGTGCAGAGCCCATCCACAGACAGAGGGATCGCTCCACAGACTGTGAGCAGACCCGTGCCATGGCTTTGGCTTTCTTCTGGAACTTCTCTGTGTAGCTCCAGCAGTTTCCCTCATGGAAGGCAAGGGATGGGTTTGCTTTTGAAGGGTGAAGCGCAGGTGGCTGCAATGGAAAGGTTTCCAAGACACAGTTAGCAATACATTACCAAAACAATGGCATTAAAAGGTATCCATACTTGTAATTATGAAGCTAAATCCTTCCAAAGGAGGCTTCTCTCGTTCTCTATACCCGCTACTATTGCTGTCATATAAAACCCTTCGTTATTCTTATCATTTTTTTTCCTTATTATTACAGGTTTTGTCATAAGAATAACTCATCAAGGTTTTACGACTAATAAATTCTCTAAATTACAGTCCAAGGATGCATTACTTTAATTTTTTCCCTCCATATTCTGTTTTTAATTGCCATGCTATTTCCCACTTGCCTTTTTTAATGACTCATTAGGCTTAAGGGTAAAGAATAGAATTTAGTCCACCGAAGAGCTTGCATCAAGTTTTGGACACCTGGGAAGTGCTACATTACAGGGAGGGAAAATGTGACTTGTGCGGCTCGCAAGGCGACTTCAAATCAAAATGCTTCAGAAAGCCTCAGACCAGACCTTGTTTATTAAGGTTATTTGAGCAATTCTAATGAGAAACGTGCTCAAGATGAACATGGTTTTAGTAAGATATATATGTATAACCTTTAAAGTGTGACCAGGTCTGCTGGGATTGTTTCAGAGCTGTGGAGATGGAATTTAGATGTGTCCTTAGAAACCTTGTGAGATGGGGACCAAAGAGGACAAGAGGTGATGTTTTTGGTTACAAAGCCTTTGGTGAGCTCCATGCATTGCTGTCCAGTGCCTGTGTGAGGCAACCACGGCTGTGGGGTGTCTGCAGGGTCTTTGCCCCGGAATCAGAGGGGACACAGGCCAGTTTGAGTTTGCTAAACCCAGGGCCCATTCCAGCACAGCCTCGTGCTGCCCAACACGGGCTCTGAGATACCCGACATGCCTTTTCAGATGCAGCAGGGTTGGTTTCCCATCCTCAGTGTAAATGCCCATGCCTCCCACGCAGGGATATGAGCTTTGCTGAAGGTACCAAAGAGGTGCGAGCCCCAAGTGAAATATCAGCCCCAAATTCAAGCTGTATACAGCCGTTTCTCCAGGTGCTCCTAGAGATGGATCCCTCCATGCTGTGGTTCTCTGCTGGCTTGCAGGAGATGTTGACCTGGGAAACTTGCTTCTTTTTTTCCTTTACCTTCTCAGAGTTCTTTAGCTGGTCACAGAGTTTTATGGCAGAGGCTGTGGAGCACTTCCCTTAGTGTTTGTCTTGGATGTTTCATTGGTGGAGGAGCCTGACTCACACAATTTCCTGGTGTGACAGTGCTGACACGGGCTCTCCTATGTAAAGCTTTTTTGGAGTTGCTGGAGGGTCCTGCAGGGAGTTTGATGTTTTTTTCCACTGTCTGGCTCGGAAAGGATTTTAGCTTACACCTTGCCCCCACGAGCGAGCTCTTCTGGTGGCTGCCCAGTGATGGGGGTGATGGATAACCCTGGGCACTGCTCACCTGGCACGTTTGGGGTGGCTCGACTGGAGCACAGAATAACAAAACGTGTTTAAGAAGGTGGGATTTTGGATAAAGGGCAGGTGCAGGGTTAGAATCTGTAACATCCAGAGTCACGTTACTTGTTTCATGACTGCGACAGGGTCTTGGCCGTGCTGGGCCCCCTGGAAGCTCCCGAGGTCGGTCTGTGGGGAAGGGGCCCTTAGGGTCCTTCGTGGGGCACTTGTGGGCTGCGTGGCTCCGGCTGTGGGCGAAGAGCTCGGCTGGTGCTGTACCAGCCCCATCAGTGCCGGGGCTGATTCGGGAGGAGCTGCAGCAGGGATTTAAAACCCTTTGGACTGCACACTTAGAGTGAAGTAGTTCTAGGCTTGTGAGTACCGCTCAGGTCTCTCTAGAGGGAGGCAGAGAGCTATTTCTGCGGGCAGATTTGCCAGTTTATGTGTGCTGCACAATCAGCAGCAACAAAAAAGCACTCTTTGTCAAGTGTGTTTCAGGTGGCAGCACAGGTTACGCTAGTGGCAAAGGCCTTAAATATTCGCCTCCATCACTGGCTCAGCAGGATTTTGCTCTTGCAAAAAGCCATATAGCACTTTCCCTGCAATTGCAGCTTTCCCATTGTAGCCCTGCTTAGCACAGAACGGGGGGGTGCTCTGAGGAACCGGGTGCTGAGTCGGGTTCTGGCTAATCAAGACTAGAAGTCACAACAAAGTAGCCTGTTCCTCGCCTCCGTGCTTCCAGGATGGCAGGTAATTATTCCACAGAGATGAGTGTTATTTAGATGTGCTCCCCAATGTTTTTCCTTCCTGACCACGAGCGGTTTGGTGTGAGCAGCTTCTCAGCCATACTTAGGGATTCCACTGGGCTTGGGCTTCATTCACAAAATCACCAGTTCTGGAAATTGCACCCTGAACACACCACGAGACACAGCCCTGCCTCCCTGGAGCCGATGGCATCCCACTTGTGAGCCTCAGCCCAGGTTTGCAGGAAATCTTCTCTTCTGCTTAAACAGTTTTGTGTTTTTTCACACCCCAAACTGGCGCAACAGTTGTGTGGATGAATAGATTTTACTCAGTATCCAAATTTTTGGCAGCTTTTTTTGAAAAATGGCTTGTAAAGGACACTGCTCACTGGGATGTGGCTATTCCATGTGTCCCTGGAAACCCAGCCTCACTTGTAGAGGATGGTGTAGGTGGGACAGGCCTGGCACTCTTGCTTCTCAGACTGCTTACAGCATCTCCACATCCTGCATGTGAAAATCCAGGGTGCTGTTCCCTGTGATGCACACAAGGCAGATGCCTGCAACTTGTTAGCTGGGAAGAATCCATGGAAGTAAACTGTGGGTCCCACAAGAAAGTTTGCAGAAGCACCACCACGAAGTCATCTGAATGCAGCCACAAGTAAAGGACCAGGGCATCTGCATGTGTGCTTGCAGGCCACGTTTTCTCTCTGGTAACTCAAATCCTAATGTGCATTAACTGCTTAAAACCAATTTTGTTGCAGTTAAAATTGAATATGACTGTTAGTCTAGAAAATATGGCCTATTTCCTTTTACTAGTTAGCTTTTAAAGGTGTTTTACAATTCAAATGAGCCATGCAATTAAAGGTGACATTGCCAAAACTGGACAGACTAAAATTAGACATTCCTGCTGTGTGTTAGAGCTTGGCCCATGGTTAGATCATGCTGTCTTTGGGCTGTACCTGTCTGCTCCAATCTTATGAGTCAACAGGATACTGAAATGTTCCAGAGTCCTGTTCTTTGTGTTTTTCTATTCTTTCTGTCTCCCAGTATTACCCTGTGCCTCTTTCCCTTCCGAGCACTCAGGGCTTTGAGCACGCTCACATACAGCACACAGCAACATTCCCTGTCTCTGGCACTGGGAACTCGGAAGCATGTCAGTGTAATTACACTCCCTGACTTGACCATCACAAACCCTTTATTAGGAACAACTTCGAGTCCCTGAGCTCCCCGTCCTGCAGCAGGGCAGCAGGCTCTCATCAGTGCATCTTGGCTGGTAAAGCTGGGACCAAAGGGGAGGTTCTGGATTTGGGCTGTTCACTTGTATGTGCTTCAGTCTGTGTCACTTCAACAGGATGCTTCGGTTACCAGGCTGTTGGGAGAAGGGTCACCTCTCCACCTGTGGACAGGAGCGTGGTGGAGCATGGAGGGTGTCAAACCCTGAGGAACACACTGGAGCAGCAACCTGCCATCCCACCTTCCCAATAGCCCTGTGATGGATTCAGTATGTAATGATGCCGTCCCTAGGTAATCAGGGGCATGATGGCCATTCACACTGGCAGTGTAAAGCGTTCTGCTGCAGTCTCAGGACAAGGTGTTAGTGTGGAGGCTCCTGAAAATGTCTTTAGTCAATAGCTCAAGGTACATTAGAACATCCAAAGTGAGGGATGTCTCCCAGAAAATGCCTGTGGTTGGTTCAACCTGGGATGTGGCCGTCAGAAAATTCTCCTTCGTTTCAGGCTCAGCTCAAGGGATTTAATATTCCTCACATCAGCAAAGCTCTGACCTAGCCCACTGCAAGGTTGGGAACTTGGCTCGATCCTCTGAGACTGGTTTCATACCAGTACAGCCAAATTGCCCAGCACAATGCTATTCGCTTGTGTCAGGAAGGTGAGGAAGGACAGACAGCTGCTTTCTGGGAGAGTGGGCAGGGCTTTATATTTGAAGTCGTGCACTGTGTGGGCAGGCACAGAAAGGATGTTCGAATTCCATGGGGAGGAACAGAGTGAAAAGCCCAGAATAAAGTGACATGAAGTGGATTTTAAGTTACCCTGCACAGCGCCCTGGCAGGCAAGGTTATATTCTACCACAAGGAGCAGTGTCGTGTTTGCCCAACTTACTGGTGGAATCCCCAGGGACATGGTGAACTCTCCATCTCCTACAGCCTGCAGATTAAGACTGGTGCCTCATCCTAGAAGAGATGCCACAACCTGATCAGTTGTCAGATGGAGACATTACTATGTGATGTTCTCTGGTTTGTGCTGTTTGGGTGGTCACCAGCTTTGAGCTGCCTTAGGGTCTGTGAAGGAGGTGACTCCAGCAGAATGATTGACACGTGGCAATATTTACTCCAGAGACTTTATTGTCAGCAGCAAAACGTTCCTTCTGTTTATCCTCTAATAGCTGTGGGCTTCCTAGCTGAACTCAGAGCTGGTTTAAAGCCCAGGGTTAGTACTGATCTTACACTTACCTGAATTCTCTGAGCCCCTCCAGCCACCACGCTGGCACGAGGTGGGGTTCCCAGATCCACACCGGACCCTTATGTGACAAGTCAAAAGTTCCCTCAGAATCTCACCCCCACTTCTGCCATCACGTTGGCAGGTACAAATACATTCCCTGACAGAAGGATATATAAATCCCCCTGTCAAGGAGCAAAGCAGGTTTTAAACTTTAACGAGCAGAGTAATGGAAAAAAAATACAAAGGAGAAAAAAAAAACCCAACTAAAATGTTTTTTTATTTTGGTTTTCTGCAGGAAAAAGTGTGCACACTAAATAATAAATAAGCCATGCAATGTTTTTACAGCTTCTTACATATGCCTGAATGTTTAAAACATGCAAAAATGTGGAACAGGCATTTACTGAGGACAAAAGAAGAGAACTTATTTTCTGTACGGAGAGCAAGAGGGAGAAACAGAGAGATGCATGTTTAATGGATTGCTGCTCACAGAAGGGAGATATTTCCAAGTGTGAACATATTTGTAGACAAACCAATCTGACAAGTTAGCTCGGGGATGATGTATTACAGCAGAATTGGCCTGGGAAGCAGAATTTTGTTGTCAGGGTGTTGGTTGGTGTAAACAATGCCTGCTGGGTTTTGGCAGCTGAGCTCAAGTCCTCCAGCTACCATGGAATTGCTCAGACCTGGGGTTTGGTACCCGAGAGGTCCTTGCCCTGTGCAGCCACCAAAAGATGCACAGTGTCTTTTCACACCTTTTTATGGTTGGAGGCAGGAGGGACTGATAACTGTGACCCCCCTCACCTGCTTTTTGGACAGAGGGAGCCGTAGGCACGGGGGGCTCTGCGAGCATCCATCAGCACCGTAGCTGGTGCTGTGTGAAGGATGGGGGCAAAGTACCCTCTGAGGGGTCAGGAACCTGCTCGCAGATCTCAGCTCCTTTATCAGGTGCCCACAAAGGCAGTGGGTGAGGGCTGGGTGGTGGAATTCGGGAGGCAGTGGGCAGGATGGCAGGGCAGGGAAGCGTGGCATGTGAGTTTACCAGGGACTTTCTCTGTGGCTAGCTTGGCTCCTACCTTTGTGTTTGGGCGCAGCTAAAACCAGAGAAAGAAAGGCCTGTTGCCACGACTGGCAGGGGCTCGTTATTCCCTATTCCATGGCTTATGGTTTAATGCTTGTTTAACAGGAATTTATATTTTTTTTTCTTCCTCCTGACTTTTGATTTCTTTTTGCCAACTTTATATTTTAATGCATGTTTTTATGGAAATATTTATAGTGCACATGTTGCATATAAAACACCATCATAAAGCTTTTTTGCTTCAGTCCTGTTGAAATAAATGATGTTATTATTATAATAATTTCATAGGGTTATATCTGTTCGGTAATGAAAAAGACCTGTGGCTGCTTGAACCATCAACCCAGGCAGGTTTTACAGCTTTCTGTAGCTGCACTGACCTCATGGAGCTGCTGAAGCTTTTAAAATACTCCCTTTCCCAGCTGAGGTGGGCACACAAAGCAGAGTGAGCGGAGAGAAGATGCGGGACATCCGCATGCTGCTGCACAGCCCGCTCAGGAAGCCACTATTGGCTTGATATTGCACACAACAGTAGTGTTCCATTTTGTGGTACTTACTATTCCAACACCAAAACTCACCCTAGCCACTTTAGGAATGAGGTGCCAGGGAAACTCTGGTCGGTGAGATAAAGGGATGAGCTGCACTGGTTCACAGAGTTTGCACAGCTCTTGTGCCCCTTGGTGAAGACATCGCTGGCTCTTCTCTCCAGCACTTCAATTACAGATGCTGCTTGTCATTGACTTCAGCAGACTCTTGGTTGTGTTTCTCAACAAGGACAGACCTAAATGTATGTTGGAAGCTTCACTCCCTGTGCCTGGGGAGCAGGTATCAGAACAGAAAGACAAGGACTAACTATGTGAGCATCTATTTGTGTGAGTTTATAGATATGTGTGTGTACACACACTCCCCAGCTTCGATGGTGAGTTTGGAAGAGGGAAGGTGAATGGCTGTAAAGTACTGTGGATTTACAGGAGATTTTAAAAATTAATACTCAAACATGAAAATGCTTTATAGAAGAAAGAAACCTTTTAGTAACTTCTCCATCCTAGAAAAAAAAAAAGGTATGGTGAATAATTCAACTGTGCACCAAGGAAACCAATTTGCTGAACAAGTGTAAAATAAAACTGGGGGCGAACTAGTCCAGATCACCTAAATTAAGAACTTGTTTCAGGAATGATGGGAATAAAGCTAGGTATGGCATGAGAGCCTCTGTAACCATGTCAGCAGTAGTGCCCGTTGTTATTGTTAATCTTACTCGGTGTAGTAGTGCCAGAGAATCCCCAGGATGTTGCTACTGTGACTCAGTTTCCATCAGAAATGTGGCAAAGTGCTGTGCTTGGGATGCTGGCCATCCATCCTGTTGAAGATGGGGCAGGACGGGCTATCACACACAGGCTGGCAGCTTCCAGTGCATTGGGCTGCTGTCAGGACATAAAGGTAGTAACACTAGGTTTAAACTGACTTCCAGTGCAAGGAAAATAAACAGAGCACACAGAGTCACCAGCATTTGTGACCCTGTGTGATTGTCCATGGTATTATCCTGAAGGATCTACTGAACCATTGCTCAGTGTGCACAGGTCCCATTGAGGGGTGAACTTGAAGGAGGTGGCTGGCGTTCCCTTCTCTTTGTCACAGCTCAGTTTGAAGTGCCTCTCTTGGTGCCTATATGCCACCTCCCTCCATAAAGTCAAGCTACAGCTGAAGTCCCATGGGAAGTGGTGAGATTCAGTGTCATGCTGGGAGAGCTTTGCTGGTTGGAGTTGGTTTGCCTGGAGAACAGGTCCCATATTTGTTCTTTCAAAAATACACATAAGAGTTATCCCAAAATAACCCCAAGACACAAGCCAGTAATGAGTCTCTAATACACTGTACAGCTATGCTAGAGATTGTAAAAGAATTTCAGAATTAATTGGTGAGACTTTAGAAGCAGCTACATCTGCAGAAGCACCTGCTGTGTCCTACTCATTCCATCTTCAAAAAAGAAGTGTAGGTCAATGGCTGAGGCAAAGGGGATACCAAAGCTTGAAAGTAAGGAGGACAGTGATCTAAGAGATCATGCTCATCCTCAGGAAGAGCTTCCAGTGGATGTGGTGGGTGAGTTCCAGACAGAAGAAAGCGAAGGTGCAGATAGAGTATAGAAGAAAGTGAAACCTGAGTTATTATTGCTCTTCCTGTGCTCAGGTATATGAATTGCCAGGTGCCTCATTCCCCCTTTTGGGAGAAGACGGGTGTGTTTATTCCTAATAACATTCCAGAGCTTCCTCTTTAGCCGTGGGTGGATCAGATCCAAGTGAAGTGGCTTCAGGTGAGGACCTCTGCCTCTAGTAAAGGTTGCCCACGAGCTTCTGGAAATAACACACCTCTGTGGTGCTTACTGGATAAGGCCCACCCTTCACACCATCACCTTCTTCTTGACCTTTGTGGTGGAACTGCACATAGGTGGGGTGAGGAGGAGTTTCTAGTAGAAAGGGCTAGTGTTTTCTCACTTGTCAGTTTACTTCAGACACAAATTAATTCGCTGCCCTTGAAGCAACCCGGCCAAGGCTGTGTGGTCCATTTGGAAGCCCAATCCTGTTTCTGGTTCTTAGGAGGCACTCTGTGTAGACTGAGCCCTTTCTCTGCCATGCCATAAAAGAGTTGGGTTTTGCGTACTGCTCTTTGGAATGAGCCCCTCGGAGGAACAGGCTCCATAAAGTTTTTATAACCCATATTTTATAAGGTATAGTGAGTTGGACGAAAGGGGTTTTTTTCATGTGTATGTGTGTGCACATGAATCAGGGCTAATACACAAGTCATTCAGCCTGGCAGGGTAAGGTGAGGACCATGGTTTCTCTATACGCTGACCCTTAGGATGTGGATGAGAGTAAAATCTTTGGGGAGTAGTGTGGCAGTGGCTGAGACATCATAACCCCTCTCCTTTCGTAGCAGCACTGTCCCTGTGGTAGACCAGCATGTACTCCAGTGATGCAGAGTGAGGATTGGCCAGTGAAGGACCAGCCTTCTCCAGATTCCATGTGGTGGGTTTGAAGAATCTCTGTAAGAAATACTCAGAAAGTGACTGTTCCTTATCTGTCAGGTATTTAACCCTCCCTATAATTGCAAAGGATGGTGCAGGCCTATCAACACACTCCTGCTGTGGGGGTACGAAGGAGAGGACAACACAGGGGGTTTCTTCTCTTCTTTTTTTCCCAAATGAACATTTATTCCCCAGAACTTTTGTAACTTGGTGCATCTCTGAGTGCTGGAGTCCCTGTAGTAAATGCTGGGCATGCAAAAACATTTATGCATCTGTTTATCTTGCGGGCTTCACAATGTGTATTGCATATGGTCAACTTTCATTTGTAATTTTTTCCAACCAAATATGTGGATTAGAAATGCCTGCAGACTCTAAGTAGAGAAATGAATCATGGATTTACTGTTCAGAGCAGCCTGCCTGGTAGTTGTGGCACTGATTTAAAGTATGGGCAGGGATTTTTAAGCAAGTAAAAGTGTTTTAAAACTGGCTTTGTGATTCTTTTGGTTTAATTGGTTTTGGACGCGGAGACCTGGCCTGTAGTTTCAGCTGTTAACTGCAGCCACAAGAGCCAAGCTCAGGAAATCAGAGGGCGCGTGTCACAGCACCTCACAGCACCCAGCTCAGGAGGGGAATCCTCCTCTCTGCTCAGCAAGGGAGGGAAATTCCTCCACAAGTATTTAGTTAGAAGTTACATCTAGGGACAAGGGGCTGAACTGAACGGTCCTCTTAGGGCAGAGCTTAGCAAAGCCCTGCAGAAGCTCATCACTCTGCACACACCTTCTCAGCTCTCTGCTCCATGGTTCAGGTTCTTTAATAAAATTCAGATATTTTTTTTTCTTGTAGGGCAAGTGTCTACTGGTAACTACTTGGAGAAACCACCATCCAATTCACATTGACACCCAGAGCTTCATGTGTGTGAATGCAAGCGCGAAGTAATCCGGAATCAGGCTGAATGAAGTCGTGATGGTTCAAACATAGCCAGTTAAAACAGTTTTAAATTTGAGTTTTAAGGAGTCAATATATTCAGCCTCAAGGGCTGAGATGTCTCCACCCTCCTCCATCCCTTCTGCCACAGCGGTGACCACAAGCCTGTTGTGACTGTGTGACTCCAGCAAGACCAGGCAGAGCACAAGCCATCGGCCCACCGCAAGGCACTTGGCTCTCTGATGTGTACAAAGCTCCTTGGGACTCAGTGCAGAGATCTGCTGAGGAAGAATCCAGCAAGTTTTCTGTACTCATACAAGCTGCAGGACAGGAGAGAACTTGCTCCCAGTATCTTCTAGTTTTAAAAAAAAACCAAAACCCAACAACCCCACATCATTCTGCAGCAGTAATTGAGACATGGCCAAGATTTTAGCAGTTGTAAGGGATATTACCTGCCATAAAGTATGAATGGTGTTGAATTTACAAAGAATGCCTGATGTAAAATCATACTGTCAGGAACAATTAGCCATGGCGCATAAAAAACCTCTTACAGAGATTACACTTCCCAGATTGTTTTACAGAAAAACTTTGTGTTAATGTTATGCTTTGAATGCCTTTTGCCGTGAAACATTTAAGAAACAACAGTTTATAGTCTCTGATCTTTATGGTTTGGAAGAATGAACGCTCTCCTCATGTTAGGCCAAATTGATGTTTTAAATTCAGGAGAAACCCCACCATGTTATAAAAAGGAGAGAATGTCCTAAGAAGAAAGTGGTCAAATCATTCCAAGATGTTATGGGTTTAAGGGGGGTTTTTTTTCAGCTTTTTTTTTTTCCTACGGAAAAATTTTCATGATCCTGGGCATATGGTCAAAAAACACAGAAGTGAGATATTTTTAGACAAGCACATTTGGTATAAAATTACCCACTCCAGTGTGCTCAGGGACAACCTGGTCTGGCCGCAGACTGGGGGACACTGATGCAGAGGGGTGTCCCTGCTCAGAGCTGTTAGACCGGACACATTTCTGCTCAGGACCACAGAAGGTGAAGGTGGAAGGCCTTTCCTTCTCTTGTGTTACCTGACCTGCTGTGTTTTCTCTGAGAGGCTGCGTGTATTCCCCAGGCCAGGCCCAGGAGAGCTGCTGTGGAGCTGGGTGACTCTGGGCACAGAGCAGTGCAGAGCTCTGTGTGAAAAAGCCAGGCTGAGAACAACCACAAAGCTGGGCTGCTCCACCACGTCGTCCACTCTCTAGGCCCGACATGACCACCTCAGCAGCTGAGAAATGGGTGCCCAAGCAGACAAGGAGCCCTCCTGTCCTTAAGAAAGAACATCCCTCACCCCCAGCTGGCACTTCTCGGGTGCAACAACTGTCCATCCCTCTGTACCCCCCAGTCAACAGCGCTTGTGCATCTCTGGGGCCTCGTCCTGCTGCTCCGACACATTTGACTGATTCAGGATCCAACTTTCTAAGATCCATGTGCAGTTTTTTTCCAGCCCTGTCAGCGCTGCGGAGCCAAGGCATCCCTGGCAGCTCAGGCTGGATTCTGTTTGGCCTCGCGCATCATCACCAGTCTTGCCAGTTAATTCAGGCAGAGGGTGATGATGTGTGAGGCAGAAAAAGCGCAGCCTGGCCTTCAGGTGCTGGGCACCGCCACCACAAAGCCGTCAGGAAAGTGCTGTTTCCATTTGTGCACTTGCAGGAGTGTGACCTGGGAATCCTTGGGGCTAGGCCAGGGCCCAGGCCGCAGTCAGGCTTCCTGCTTGGCCGCAGACCTGAGCTCTGCAGAATGGGTCTGTGTCACCAGGGCTGTGCCAGTGCCAGGGTGGCACTGCAAGCCCCAGTGAGAGCCCCAGCAAGGGGACTCTTCGGAGCTCTTCACAAAGATGATTAAGGGCCTGGAGCATCTCCCTCTCATCCTGGCTGTGGAGGGTCACCTCTCCGAACCCCCATGGCCAATGGTGCGGCATCCATGACACCTTCAAGTGGAGACATGGGGTGGGCCAGACTTGCATGGCTTTGATGCCCTGGGATGTGCTGCTTCCTCTGAGTGGAGAGCAGCAGGACAGGTCTCCTGCAGCAAAGCCCGGTGCCCATGCTCCAGTGGGAGGGGCAGGTGTCTGTCCTCCAGCAACGCCTTCTACTGCAAGGACAAGCCAAAGGGTTTCACCTGTGGTGTCTGCAGTCCCCCTGCCCTCTCCCGTACACCCCAATACACAGTCCTGCGGCAGCTCCAGGGTGTGCAGGAGGCTTTGCTTCAGCTTAGGTTGGACACATCAGCCTCAGGGACCCACATCCTTTATTTGTGTGTCTGTGTGTGTGTGTGTTTCTGTGTGTGTGTGTCTGTGTGTGTGTGTGTGTACACATCTGTGTGAAGGTTCCTATGTGGAAGGATTTGCTTTGCTTCCTTGTGTTTATGGGGTGCCCTAGTCGTGATGGATGTATGACTACTTTTAGGAGTGGCCCGCAGTGCCCTGGCATTAGGTTAATACATGCACACCAGGATGAACTCTGTGCGGTGTTTTCAGTTCCCACTACCCCATACTGGGAGACATGGGACCAAAACAACTGCTAAAGCCTATGCAAAGGACACAATATAAAATGCAGACCAGGAAACAGACTGGGGCATGATCATCAATAATGCTTAAAAGCCATAATCCACACAGTTTCTGGCAGGAATGGAAAAGCAAACCACACGAGAGCCTGGAATATGTGTGCAGGTATGCACTGAGTTTATTCTGGCGCGAACCAGAGCATGGCCCTAATAAAAACTCCACATGTCTGACATCGTGTGCTGTTCTTTTGAACTGACATAGAAAAGGATTATCAGGATGGCCACCAAATTGCATTAGGCTTTGGATTTGTAGATGACTAAGCCAGGCATTGGTCTGCATACGCATTTTCCATGGTCCATGGCATCACATGCAATCGCAGCTCTACAAATACTCGTGTATGTAACATGACCAGTGCAAGTAAAACCAGTGAGATTACCTTGTGAGTCCAGTTATTCTTCTGTTTGTGGGTTCAGGTTTGCATCCAACAGAAAGAAAAGGGTGAGAAGGCAGGCAGAGATCCATGGGGAGACTGAAAGTTCAGAGAGCACGTTACATATGGTATTTGGAGTGACTCACCTGGCTCAAGCCAGAGCCAGGGCTTGATCCAAAGCCGACTGATACCCGTAACTCCAAGGAAAGCTGGATCTGTATGATTCACTGACCACTCATGATGAAGTTGCTGCTCAGGCAGCGGTACTGTACACACACAGAAGCAGCCCTCAGCTCTCCTGTGAATGCTTCTGATTGCTGCTTTTTTTATTAGTTTATAGAACATAAAAGTCTCGTCACAAAAGGCTTCACAAGACAGACGGTGGTACTCTAAAAACCAGAATGCCTCCATTGTACTTGTTTGTTAAAATACTTGTAAAATAAGAAGTCAGATGTAAGTTAGGCACTATGCCTTTAAGGTGGGGTTCCTCCAGAGCAAACCTGGAGTGCCAGGAGTACTTCTTTCAACTTCAGATTATGTGATATATTAGTTTGGTCTCAGAAGCCACAGTGCTTCCTTATTTCTGTAGCTTTGATCTAAAAAGCTGTTTATTTATGTTTTATTGAACTATAAAACATCCAGTAAACATGCCTTATGCTTTTTTTATGTTCTACATGAATTCTGTCATGAAAATGTCAAGGAAAAATAATGAAGATCTTTATTGTGTTGCTGCCGGTGTCTTCCTTTGGAAGTCCCTGTACTTGGTGTTTCTGTTCCTACGACTGTAAAATTCCTAAGGGCTGCAGATGTCTTGCCTGGTAAGCATCTGGAGGAGAAGGAGGTTTCTTGTTATGAAATCCCAAGGGATACGCTACCGAGAGCATTTGACATTTCTCTTTGGATGCCACTTGATAGGGTCTCTATCATAATTATCTGGAGATATTAATTATTGTTGTAGGAATTACTTTCCATGCTTGGCCACTTGTGAGATGTCTGTGCTATAGGGCACACTCCTTATTTGCAGCATCTCACAGCAGTCAACAAACTACCCTGAAATCATGATCAAAACCCGGGGCATGGGCTCTCAGCCCTAATTGCACTGAATCCCTGCAGTGTACTTGGTTGGATAAGAAGTCCCAGGTTTTAAGACTATCAGTAATATCCAAAATTACATAGCAGTGCTTCCTTCCCTGCTATATAGTATCAGTGTGGTTTGAATAGAGCCCAGAAAGAAATTTGTGTGTTCCACATGGCCCTAATTGTTCTGCACTCCACACTGGAGTTGTAGAGTAGCAGGTGAGGAATTAATCTTCTCTGCTAATTAACTAAGGAGAGTCTCAGGTGAGCTGCAAGATGTTTATTGGCTGTGAGGGCCTGGGGAAGCCAGCTGCAGGTGAGAGGTCTGCCAGGAAGCTCTGATAAAGCAGCTGGGGCTAGTCCTGCTCCTTGCTGCTGGTGCTCATCTTGCTATGGAGGCTTCGTGCTGCTGAGCTTTGGCTGGTATGTATAGGCCTTTCCTTCCAAGGGCTTCCCTGACTCTGTTAGCTGCCCATCCATGCAGAGAGGTGTTCTGAGGGGTCTCCTTCTGTGTCTGATAGTTGGTAGGGGGAGGGACTCTCCCAGGCTGGGGTTCTGTGGTTTGTGCTGGGAGCTGTAGTTCTTGCCTTTGGGGACTCTTTGGAAGGCGGGAGAAGTTATGGTTCTGTGAGGTCTGAAGTGGGTCACAGGAATAGGAGATGGAGCTTTTGGGTGAGCCCCTCTAGGGCAGATAGAAGACCCTTGTGACAAGTGGTATGTCAGGAGTTAGGTAGCATGCAAACTCCCTGCCAAGCTGATGCTGGTATTGCTGCACCAAGTCTCACCCTTACTTCAGTAGCATAACTTTTGTTGCTCATTCCAAGCCTCTTCCCTAGCTACTTCAGGAAGAGAGCTTGAAAACAGGACAGTTCTCTACTGGAAACTAGGTGTTGCTGGGGTGCAGGCAGCAGCTCACCCCTCTGGTGAGGTGAATGGAAGCATATCCCAGAAGGGCAAGAAAAAACTACCTTAGATGCTAGAGAAATTACTATTTTTCTGTTCTTCAATTCTACTTTTATGGAATCATGGTATCACTGTAGATCTATAGGAGCTGACAGTGCTGGCATGCAGGCTTGGGAGTGGGTACTGATAAAGTCTTGCTTCCCTGGGCTCTTTATGGGGGGAATTCAGGGCTGGTAGGATGGCCAAGAAAGGACAGAGAGTTTTCTCTTTCCAATGTCCCTTCTCACCACTTCTGTTTCTTAGGGTAGTTATATTTTTTTTTTTTTAAATTTAAAGGAGTCTCCTCTTCCTGCCACACAGAAGACTGGAGTGCTGCCAGAGGAGCTTCCACCCGTGTTAGCCAAGCAGGTTAGTCCTATACATGAGAGAAGTGCGCTATTAGAGCTGGTGATCAGCAGTGAGAAGGTGTGGGAATCTGGACTGCTTCAAACCTAAAATATTATGGTTTGGCATTTAAAAAGCATAATATTATGCCAGCCAGGATCTGGGCATTGTGTTAGGTCTTTCTCTGAGATGTGCTCTTCAAGCTTCTCTGGGACCGGTGTGGGCAGCCCCTTTTGGGGTGCTGAAGCAGGAATGGTTCAGAAACGTGCACGTTTGCTTCCTTTCCATTTGAAGAGAGAGCAAAAGGCTAATTCCATTTTACAGTCATCTTTGTACCAATATAGTTTGTATGTTGCATTTGACCTCCTGTAACAAGGTTAAACCACAAGGATCCCCTTGAGAAGTTGCTATTCATCTTTTATATGTGAAGATTTTCAAGTATAGAAAGGGGATAAACCTAATACGGTGTTTAATGGAAAAAAATTATGACACCAATAACACATCTGTGTCTGTAATTTCACAGGTTTTCTTTCTGTATATTTTTATATGTATATATGTATAATTTAATATCAGCCTCAGGGTTGTGGTCTCACATGTCATCAGCTTGCAGGAAACTGGATCCTTGGACTAAGTATCAGATGAGTTGCTAATGTTTGGAAAAAAAGCAAAAAACATGCTTTGGGTCTCTGGTTTATGGCTGTTCTTGAAGTAAGAATTTGTGATTGTAACCTGATGCTTGTCTCACCAACATGTTTTCATTATTGTCTGGATAATTGAAAGTCCAGGCAAATTTGGATGTTAGGAGATATTGCACATGAAGGTCTTGGTGCTCAGCACAACTGAATGTTGAGGTGTTTCAAATTAAGCATGAATATGTTTCACCATTTTACGTGGGCTTAAAGATTGTTTTACTCCCCACCGCTAGTGGCCCAGACACAGGCTGATTAACATGCACATAGCTCACTCCCAGGGCTGGTTATCCAGTGTGCCCAGGCTGTCACACACAAGCACTCAGGCTCTGCCATCTCCTGACCAGATGTATGACTACTTGGGCTTGTTCTGCAGCTGTTCAGAGTGAAGGATCCACAATAAGGCAGTAACGCGGCCTTGTCTCTTGTGTAGGCCCATGTGCCGAGGGAAGGCAGCTTCCCTTTGTGGCAGGGCATTTTGTGGGGAGGGCTTGGAGCAGGAATTTTCTGTTACATACAATTCTACCTGTAGAAAGAAGCTGCTGCATCTTCACCAGCCTGTCAAAGGCAGTCCAAACACTTCTCTTTCTGTCCAACTGGTTCTTGTAGACTTTCTGCTTGGTTTGCTCGTGTGAAATGGGTGGTCCTAGTTCAGTCTGTGGGTTCCAGGACTTAAAAAAGCCCGGAACCTTGGTTTGTTGGCAGGAGCTGGCATTTGCTGAAAATCATCAGAGTTGAAAGGACAGATGA
Organism: Laterallus jamaicensis coturniculus; assembly: GCA_022605575.1. Taxonomy (NCBI): domain Eukaryota; kingdom Metazoa; phylum Chordata; class Aves; order Gruiformes; family Rallidae; genus Laterallus; species Laterallus jamaicensis. Next base: position 1,355,854 of record JAKCOX010000081.1, read on the forward strand.
TGGGGGCCCTAACCCAAAAGGTGGTCCTCTGACACAGGCTGAGACATGATGACAGGGGCACCTCTGTGCCCTAGTCCAGGCCTATTCCTGTTCCGTGGGTAAACACATGATTTAAATCCACAGGATTTATGGATCTGGCGGTTTCCCCACTACGTTAACTCGAGAGCAGACATATGCAGAAAAAGGTAAATGAGGTTTGTAAGCTAATCCCTATTAACTGGGCATAACTGGAAAATTAAACCAAACAGAAACTTTGGGTGGCTTTGAAAAACTCCATGGGACTTTTCTGCCAGATTTCTGAATCCTTTAATTAGATGCACGTGTCTCTGCTGACAAAAAAAAAACCTGGGACTTGATCATTCATTAATCTTCACACACAAGGGGCAACTAGTTCCACACAGCGTTCAGCCACAGAACGAGCAGACACTGGACAGTGTGAAAGCAGACCTGCCTTTTGCTAACCCACGTTTGGGTAAAAAGCCTTTGAACAATGGGAAAAAAGTGAACTCCATATTTGAGATCTGCAAGGAACTAATTACTTGCCTGGACTTTACCCACATACCAGCTCCTACCCCCATAAATCCACTGAACAGCAGGCATCCATGAAAGTCCTCCACACTTCTCTTCTGAATCAGGTTCTTTATGTATATCTCAACTTGCTTGTGGAAGATTCATGGCCTGGGCTGCCTTAAGTATTTTTGTTATGAATAGGAACCCTTAAACATTTCCTTCTCATTTAATTTATCATTTTTTTTTCAGCCTTTCAACACTGGGTACAAGTTAGAAATAATGGGACGGGGGGTTTGTCCCTGAGGAAAAGTGACTTAAAATAATAAAGTGTACACTGGTAAGGAGAGGAACAAGGTAAATAAATTAGCCACTTATGAGATGGGAAGATTTTTATGTTGTGTGGCTGCTACGTGGTATCCTGGTGTCTCCAAGTATTGACTTGATTCCATGTTGAAGTAGGGAAAACTGGGGGAAGAACAATGACAATTATTTGAGTGTGTTCCACGCTGGCTGCAGTGCTGGGACATGGAGGTGTGCAGTGAGGTCATTACTCACTGTTGAAATGGCTCGTAAGGATGACTGTAGCCAAAGATATATGCAGCTCAGGAGTTCCACTTCTCCAAGGTTCTTGTTAATAATTAGTTATTAAGTACTGGTGATTTACTTACACTCACACCAGTGGGTTGATTTGGGTTGGTTGGGGCTTTTTTTTGCCATGTGGGCTGGGAGAGTTAAAGCTGTGTTTTGAATTAGGGGTTCAAACAAAGCTGCTCAGCTCAAAAGGAAGCAGAGTTGGAAACACTGACTTCCTCCCAGTCAGGTATCACAACAATAAACTTGTTGAGATGTCACTTGGAAATGGATCATGGGCTTGCTAATACTCTTAGGAAGTTGCATTTTACAGCTGGGTATGGCCTTTAAGCTCATAACAGAGCCCAAAGCTTCATGCTAACAATATCTTTAGAGCTTAAAATAGAGCTGTCTTTGGAGGAAATGCTTTGTTTGCTGCATCTTGGAGAGAATAAGAAATGGCAAAGTTTGAGGTAATGCAGATAACGTATAAAATAGGCTGGTCCAAGCTGTGCCTAAATACCACAGATTATATGGTGAGGAAGGCCTGCATGCTCATAAATGTATGAAACAAGTACAGAATGCAGGTCTGGATCAAGTGCTTTATGTGCAGATTGGCCTGCAAGTAAAGTAAGGGATGACTACTCGCTGCTGAAAGCACTGTTTGCAGGGGCAATTTGGTTCAGTCTTTTCAAAGGGAAACTTTATCCACCCTGGGTTTTCCTGTGTTCTGTATAGTGTGACGGATGGGCATCTCCACCAGAGCAAGAGTGATCCTCACTATCCACAAATGGGGTGTGTGATGTAGATTTTCAGGAGTCTCTGGCTGATTCCAATCGTGCTTTTTAGAAACTCAGCAGCAAATCTCTGGTTGTCTCTGGGGGGAGCTGGTCTCATCTCGTTGCTGAGCTCACCTTCCTCCTTGGTGTCAGTTCCTCTGCTGCTTGGACACTCGGGGAATCTCTGTCAAGGGAAGTGTGGGGAATGAGGTGTGTGGATGAGATGTGGTTGCCTTCCCAGAAGTCTAGGCTTATCACCTCCAGTGCTGCTCTGCTTTCGACTGACTCAGGAGGAGAGCATTTTTCACTGGCCGTTCCAAACCAGCCGGCGAGGTTGAAGACAGCCTATATAGTTTCATCTAATCTGCTGCTGGAACTCAGAAAGCATTGCATTGGTTAGCTATGATTCAGAATGTTAACCACTAAATCAGTTAGAGGAATTTATAATTCATTTCAGCTATTGCAGGGTTTAGTACAATAAGATCATTATTGCCTTGAGATATCCTTCAGGTCGTTAATTTAAATTAGAAATGCCTTCAAACAGGATATCGTGTGCAGCTCTCTCTCCATAGAGTTTGGAGCTTAAATAAGCTCAAGAAATACTTCCTGGCACATATTATTTCAGCAAATGTGAATCACTGCTTCCAAGTGGTGTAATACCTCATGGCATACTGGTGTCAAAGGTGGCATTGCACAAGCAGCAGATGCATTCTTAATTGGGCTAGTTATTATTGATGCTCTTGAAGGACTACATTCTTCCATATCTGAATTACTCTTCAACATTCTTTAGTGATCTTGTGCTACCAAGGTGTAGCTTGTTGCTTACATAACCAGACTTGGACTACCAATCACTGACCTTGTCAGAGAGGTGGATGTTTGCTCTGGATGGTATCTCTTAGAGCAGTTTCTCTTCTTGTTGAGGAGCTGAGGGAACTTTTTCTTGCTGGGAGCACAAGGACACCTTGGGACATCTCAGCATTAAGTGCCAATGGAAGTGCTGCTGAGAGCAGGAACAGTGAAAACCCATGTAGGGCTTTGCTGCAAGGTGTTATCTGTGCTGGCTTGCCTGCACAAGGAGGACCATGCATGCCTTCTTTCTGAAACTTGTGGTATGGAGGGCTTTTTATGCTGCAAAAAAGAAAAGGAGTACCAGCCTGAATACTTAGTGTGTAATCAATGGAAGTTGTAGTGATTCAGCATCTCTAACCAAACTGCTTTAATTAATTATGTGTTCTGATGTGTGTTTTCCCCCTGCAAGAGTGTAGCTGGAGCATGGATGTGACTGTGCAGCAAGTGAAGCTGTGCCTTGGCCTTTGCAGCCAGCCTCTGGGGCATTGCTCAAAACCTGAGCAATCTGATTCTAAAAAACTTGCCCCAAAACTGTGAGTGAAACTCTGCTGCAGGGATGGGCAGGGAAGGCTCAGCAGCATTTAAATTAACCGTTCTGTAGGATACAAGTTTTGGCTTCCTTGTTGTTCCAGGCACTGATTACCCCCCACCCCCTTGCTTGCTGTTCCCCATTCAGAATTAGGGTCACCTCACATCCATGGGCTTTGTTTGTCCTGGATTTTTTGAGCAGAGGACTGCATTGAGCTGTCAGTGCTACAGGCATCTGGGAAAAGGCAAAATTTGGGGCTGAGCATCCAATCTGATGGCTGCAGACTCCTCTGCAGAAGCGTTGGCAGTGAGTGTTGGGTGATCACAGAGCAGCCGTGAACTCGAGCAGCTCTGAAATCCTCTCCAGACTGGGGCAGGAGCCCTTCACCTCTGGGAAGCAATTCCTCCTGATCTGTACCCTTGATTTAACATTTGATATTTTTGAGGCTTCCTGGGCAAGTTACTGCTCAATGGTGGAAGAAAAGCGTTTGCTGCCCAGCCCATGAGACATAGCCCGGCTTGTTTCTTAGAAAGCTGCACGGTTAAGCGGAGACTGATGGTGGGTTGTAGACATATCTGATGGGTTTTCTCTCTCTAACCACCTCTGTGCTCTGGAGCTGCCCCAGTCCTCCCTGTTGTTGTCCCATTTCTTGGCTAAATGGGGAAAGGAAAGCTCCTTGGCAGCTTGCCATGCTGAAACCCCCCACCCCTGATTTATTATCACTGAAACCAGCTGCAGATGTTGGCTGGGCCAGTGCTCTGCTGCCAATTAGGGAGTCTCATGCAGCGATTACTGTGCTGCTTGCCTGGCACTCAGAAAAGAGCATGGCTGAAGGGACTGGCTCTGTGCAATAAAAATGAATTTTAAAAAGATGAAAAATGGGTTTCACCTGGGCAGGTAGTGGCTGGGGCAGCAGTTGGTGCTGGGGGGAGGCTGGGCCAGACTTCAGGAACCTCATATGAGTTGCAATTTCTTTGGTCTTTTGCTGTGCTAATGAACCCTAAAATTCTACTCTGAAGCTCACCCAGCCTGTGTGTGTGTGTGCCTGTGTGGTTTGGGGGCTTGAAATGTGTCTTGGGTTCACTGAAAGTCTCTCTGAACTGTTCCTGTATTTAAAAGAAACTGAGTAAAGCTGGCCTGAGCTTTCAGGCACGGACAGACTCTCACCCCAACCTGTCTGTGTGGGGAAGTGGTCTGGGAACTGGTTATGATCTAAGGCTGGATGCTGTAATGGTGAGAGGACACGACTTTTGGGGGACTCTTCTAGGAAAATAGTGTTCCTTACAGCTATAGAAAAGGGGAGAAGGGGCACAGTGGAGATGGCTGTGAAGTGCATACCAGCCTCAAGATAGGTGTAGTCTTTGGCTGTTAATCCATTATTTAAATCAAGCTAGTTTATCAATTCTAGATCATCTAATTCCAAATCAGTCTGATATAAAGCACGATCCCTTTATCATACTTCTACTGCATTTTTGCTCTCTGATCTGGTTGCAATTTCACCAATGATTTCCCATGCTGCGTTACCAGTGCTACACTTATTGCCACTGACCTGTTGCATCAGAAGGCTGTTCTCTCTGCATCAAGCTGATGAATATTGCCAACTTGCATGTTCCATGCTGTGTGTAGCATTGCAGCTTGCCAAAGTTAAATACAGCTGAGAAACACGTGAAGAAAACTTGGGGGGGGGGAGTTATCCAAGTACAGAGAAAAATTAGTGTCAAAAAACTGTGGAAGAGTAAAATCTGAGACAGACTTATTCATTGATATCAGCAGCACCTGTAAGGGTAGGATGCTCTTCTGGTTAAAAGCAACTGTGTTCCTTTCAGCCCAAGCAACAAACCTGGATTATTTTCCCTTAATGGAGGGCTTTAATCTTGTCTGAAACTGCAAATTCAGCAAAACAAAACCTGAAAGGTCTTCAGCTGCTTGCTTGCTTTCATGGGCCTTCTTAACATAGGGTTAATTCCTGTGTGCCAGCAAATAAATAAAAATTCCAGAAGAACTTAAACATACTCTTTTCTAAGCTTTTATCCCTTATGTTGAGTGCCCTTGTCCAGCTTTTTTTATGCTTGCTATCACTTTTAAAGTTAATAGGAAACAAATAGAAAAAAATACTAGAGTATTAGTTTATAACTCTTGTATTTTCAGACCTTGATATTTGATTTTAAAAGTAGCTGCTCATGCTGACCTACTTGGGTATCAAGTGTTGAGCTCTCCAAATGAAATGCAAAAGCCAATCTCAACACTTGACCAATTGGAATGAATTCCTTACATATACAAGCAAGATCAGAGCCCATTAGCGACCAATATTAGATTAAATGAGACTAAACATTACATAGCATGATTTTACTTCTAGGAGCAGTTTATTATTGCTCTAATGCAAAGCACTTCTTCCCTGCAATGTGGTTGGAGTGTTTAGTCTCTCCTGGAGAGCTCCCTTAGCGCTGGGATGCATGAAGGAGATCCCGCAGTTCCAGTGGCTTATCTGGAGAGCAATCTGATGCAACGGCCCCAGAAGAACAGAGGGATGAAATCTGATAACCAGGCTTTACTCAGACTTAATAGCAACATAAAAGGCTTTATTTTCTCTTTTAAGGTTTGAAATGTATTTCGCTGTGAAAATGTGGTGTTAGGTTCCTGTAATGAACAGAGGGATTTTGCAAGCAAAGCCTTCAATAAAGCTTCACAGCTACTGTAGCCTCTGGACAGTTGGGGCTGGTAAGGTGGGATGCTTGAGAGCGGCCAAAGCTAAACACCTAAAGTTAAACCAGGAGAAGTTTGGATACTGCTGGCGATTCCCTGCTAATGATGCTTGACAGAGCCAGCCAGCTCCTCCTGGGCTGAACAGACGTGTCCCCACCACTGATCTCTTGCTGTCGCTTTCGGTGTGTGGGAGGAAGCACTGGAAGGATGTTTTTTTGGTTTGTGTTGGTCTTTGTGAAACTGGAAATTGATTCCCTCCAGCAGGAACTGCTGTTTGCCAGGGGGACAGATCCAGCCTGTTGAAGTGGTGTTGTTTTGTGGGGTGACCTGTTGTGCTATGGTGGAACAGGTGGTGTTGGGTGGCTGTTTTCATTTGCACTTGAAAGTGAGGTGGCATGAAAACTGCCTATCAGCTCATGAGGGAGCTAAGGGCAGCTTGGCCGGGGGGGTTTTACCCACATTTCAGGAAGCCATGAGGAAACATAACAAAAAGTTGATACAAACTACTCCCTCTTCTTTTCTGTGTGTATTCTTGGGAGGAAGAGATGGGGAAGGCAAGAAACCCACCCCCCAAAAAAAACCCTCACAACAAATGAACAACTGAAAAAAAAACAAACCCTGAACACAAAAAGCCACATAAGAAAAGCCAACCAGGCTGCTCCTTCAGGCTCTCTCCTGTCTGTGGGGGAAGTGCTGGCAGCTCACAGTTGATGGAAGCTGAGCAAAGCAAATCCCACGTTCTGCTGCGTTTTGTTTCATTTTTTGCAAACAAAATGTGATGTTCTGGTGCTAGACAGAAACGCTGCCAAAACCACATTACATCAAAATACTTCACAAGGCCAAGTCAAGTTTCCCCAAACTCTTGCTGCAGAAGAAAAAGGCAAGCAAAGAGCTGCAGCAGAATGAAGCAGGCTGTGTTTGTGCTATTAGTGGGGATCACTAAGGTTTTTTCAGTGATTCCTCCTGAAATGTCATGTTTTCTGTAATCCAGAGTGAGCATATGTTTTAGTCTGCACATGAAGTCGTGGCTTCAAGGGATCTGTGTGCTCTAGAGCAAAGGGAATTGCACTAAAATGTGTAAGTAGGCATGTACTGAGGGGCAGTCAAGCCCAAATCTTGAATATTTCTTTTAAGTGAGATGATTTGTCCCATCTGTCTTCCCATGGGCTGGGGAGTGATTTAAGTAGCTTAGTGAGTAGCTTATACTAGGCACCTAGTGATCTGGAAGCTAATGTGTGATGGGGGTGAATTCCCACAAGGTGGTTTGCAAAGGGTTCAAAGGACATCATCTGCAGAGGGAGGAATGGTCTGGGATCTCCCAAGTCCTAGTAAAGTGCCTTAGCCATAACATTGTTATTTTTCTGGTAATTTTGTGGTGTATGTGAGCATTTTATTAGTATGTGGCTTTGGACAAAACATGAGATATTTGAGCAGACCAGCAGCAGTTGCACTTGCAGTGTTTGGGGAGGCTGAAGATGATGTCTTATTGCTTAGCAAGCAGTGGGTGACTAACCTCTCTGGTTTGTAGTAGAAAGTAAACTGTGACCTGAGCAGTAGATCTGACTGTAGGTTGGCTTTGCCATTGTGAATGAGCAGGAGGATGTGCAGGTCCCCAGGCTGTGGGACAGAGTACCTGTGTGCCACGGCCTGCTCCCCCTCGCATGTGAAGGCTCTGCTCCTGGGAGATGCTGCCTGGCTGAGCACCACCAGTGAGATGCTGCTGTATCTGCAGCTTGCATGCACCACGAACAGCCCTGTAATGTGCAGAAACAGAGGCTGGGTAGTTAAAGGTGAGACTCTCGCCTGCTTTGTACAACAATCTTTCACTTGCTACTGTGCTACATAGTGTAAATTCACTGTTCAATTACAGACTGTCAGAATTCCTGTTCATATTTGCAGAGTTGGGATCATTCCCTCAGTGGGATTTGTGCTTCTCAGTCTAAACAGGAGTAACTCTTCCTTTCACAGCAGGGTAGAACTGATGGGTGAGAGAAGTGCAGCTACTACGGATGGTTAACCTAGGTGCTACTCTGCTCCAAAGAGCTCATTTTGGGGAGGCACTGAGAGGGACCCAGTGGGGAAAACTCATTGTAAAAGAACACAGAGAAAACTTTCACCCTAACGAAGCGCTGGAGTGTAATCCCTCCTAAAGAACAGGCTTAGCAAAACTGTCACTTAACAAGAGGAGCCAGGAGAAGTTGGTGGGCCAGGCGTGACTGGAACATCTCATCGATGCTCTGGGTTTAATTGAGTTCTTTCACTGCTTATACAGTTTTAATAACATTTGGAGACGGAGAAGTGAAGGCAGTGGCTTCTGTTTCTGATAGATTCCTTTGCACTGAGATTTAATGGATTAGCTAAAATGATGTGAAAAAATGGATCTCTGATTTATTACCTGCAATTTTTCGCTTACTGCAGCATTTTTTTCCCCCTCAATCAGTGTTTTCCACCCTGTTAAAGTCCTGTGTGAATAAGTGCTATGTTGTGTTTCTGGATTTGCCCGGAGGGCTCATCAGACGACCCTTTGCCTACAGTCCCCACCAGGCCATTTAAACAGGAAGTTTAATTTTATAGTATTAAAAAAGAGAAAACGGTACTTAATTATCTGGCTGTGAAACAGCAGTACTCTTTCTTAATTTTAGTAGCTAATAAAATGCTGTTCCTGCAGTTAACTACTTCTGGTCCAAATGCACTACAATTTTGGCTATTTGAATAGAATATTTTATGAACTGTTATATATTGCACTACAGTTTTTAAACTCCACTATGACATATTTCTCTCAAGATTTATTAGCATTTTTTATTTAAAACAATATATTAAAGAGAGGAGAAAGAGTAATCTTAGCTAAAATTCAAATATTAGAAAAACATAACATAGACCAAATCTTTTCATTTAACTTCCCCCACCACCACCACCCTCACCCCTCCCCTTCTCCTCTCCCACTGTTGCTATAAAAAAGTTTTTTGGAACAACAACCCACACCTGCATCATTAATTCAATATGTCTTCCAACATGACTCAAATCATAGTATCAGTTTCAGGGGCCATTTGCTACTTAAATGACTTTATGAAAACAGAACAATGAACTACCCCTATGCAGTCCTTACTTTAACTCTGGGTAAAATAAACTGCAGGATCTTTTATATCCCAGCACCCCAGCACACTCACTTCTCTCTAACAGTTGCTGTTCTGCTCCTTGCCCCCTAAGCAAACAGCCTCTCATTAAGGGTGATGTCTGTTGTGCTGCGACTGTCTTTATAAAGTTGTTAATGCCTGGAGCAGGGGCAGCGTGTCTGTGCTGAGGCAGGAGCCTGGCTGGAGGCTTTCTAAATTGGGAAGTATCTGGGGAGGGGGGAGAGGCCTTTTGTCACAGTCAGGGCTGCTGGGGACAGGAAGCCCCCAGCAGCAGTGTGAGTGGGCAAGCCAAGCCCGGGGTCCTTGCTGAAGTGTCCCACACTGCAGGTGGGGAGGGGGGGATGACACAGCACCCCCAGCTTGGGGCTCATCGCAGCAGCTCGCACCTCTGCATCGGCACCCGAAGCCATGTTCTGGTGGGGAGCTCTTGGTGTGGCAGATGTGGCTCTCAGGGCCTTGTAATGAGCTGGGGGCACATCAGAGTGCAGGGAGACCAGCGGGGTTAATCGTGTGCTGGAAACAACATACATGGCCTGGGGCCTCTGAGCTGTGAGGGTCTCTGGGGGGGGGGACGGGGGGACAGGGCTCAGAGCTGGTGTGACAATCTCCAGTGGTAAACTCCTTCTCTGGTGCTTGACTATGGGGTGTAGACCAGTTGTAGCAGCTGATTCTAATGGAAAGGCCTCTCATTTCAAGGGTGCGTTGTCTTCATGCAGGCTGGTTGTCAACAGGTAGGGGAGCCAGCAGCAGTCAATTGTGCCAACCTTCATGGGCACCCTGAGCTTGCTCTGCCAGAGCTGGGGACAGGGCTGGCCAGGCTGCAGCAGGTCTTCAAAAACAGGATTTGAAAGGGTGAAATGGGAATAATTTCTTTATGTTGTGGAAATACTCAGCCTATGAGGAAGACTATCTTTAACACCATTAAAGCTAACTTACTTTTCCTTGATTTTAAAGTTTATTCACACCCGTGTGTTGTACCTCAAAGATGAACTCATGCAAATACCCCTTAGCCTGTAACTGTGCCCTGTGATCTGGGTGTTTTCATTCCATTTGGATACTCTAGCTGCAGGTTTTTAGCCAGTTCCGTGCCAGGACCACATCATTTGTTCCCCTTATCACCTCTCCCCAGATACAATCTCATTAACTTCAGCAAGGTCCTCCTTGAGTCGTACAGGGGTAAGGGGGAGTCCCTATGTATCCTGTGTGGTGGGGAAGAAACTCAGAATAGATGGCACAGCCCACACATACATAATTCCTTGTGAGTCAGGTCGCTTATGAAGGAAATTATCATTTGTTTGCATAAGGGATAATACCCTGTGAGCATCTGCTTAATCGTAGCTGTCACTTAGCAATAGAGGATATGCAATTCATGCTGCCTCCCACTCTATGTAGCAGCAACCAGTTAAAAAGGAAACTATTGTCATCAATTAGATGAGTCAATGCTTTAGAGAAAGCATCCTTCACAACTGTGTTTCCATAATTTAGTCGTGTGTAGTTAGTTAATTTGCAGGCTTTAAGAGAGTCAGCTGATTATCAATATTAGCCTTATGAGCACACTGTATACCAGGAAGAATAAACGAGGTTATCATTAATATACAGTGGAGCCTGTTAGAAAGCATGCTGTGCTGAGATCCTTCCTCACATGTGCTCTTTCATGTGTGGAAACGCATCTCAGGGTCTGCAGCACTGCAAAAGCCTTTCTTTTTGTTAGGGATGCAGCTTCCACGCTGCTCTCCATATCCCAAATCCAGCTGTGAGCTGCTTGGGGTAAAAAAAGGAGCTGCCTGTTCAGTTGCAAAAAGCTGCTGTTTGTTATCTCCATTCTGCTTCGGTCACCCCTAATATGGACATTTCTAAAAATCTTCCCAGATCTATTTTGAGGACTGCCTGAACAGAGAAATATTTATTTGATGACAGAAAGTGTCTTGTTGGTATATTTAAAAGTCTTCATGGCTAAATTGGGATTGGATGGGATCCGAGTTTCTGAAGAGCAGAGGCACAGGGGACAGTGGGTGTATATTCTGTATAGCAAGGAGGGTGCCCAGAAATTCATCAGGTTTTAAAAAACCCCAACAAAACAAATATTCTGTTGGAAACTGGGAAAAAAATCTACTGAAGATGGAAAAGTAATTAAAATCAGAGTAATGGGGTTTAAAACTGATCTTAACAGCTGAAACAAAAAGCTCTTAAGCATGGTTTCTATTCAGCAGCATTGTTTCTTGTTGTCTGTGTGTTAAAGATGTCTTCAGTTCTAGGTCTAGAATCCTGAGTTGAGAGGAAATGTGTTAAGAAGGACCCCAAAAGATGTCTCTGGGACAAGGTACCTGCAGATAACTGTCTGCAGAAAATCACGTGCAGCCCTAGATTGGCAGCTCTGGATTAATCAATGAATGACACAAAGCCAAGGACTCTAACAAAAGTAATCCCTCCTTGAGTACTCCAAGAGTCTCTTGGCCAAGGGCATGGAGAGGAGCTGATAGGTGGGAGTGGAAGCAGAGACGGTGGCCTCCTCGGGTGGCATATGGGGCTCGATACCAGCCCCTCTGTACAGAGAACCCAGACACAGGTGGTACAGGAGTGTTAGCTGTCCTTGTGATCCAAAGGGTGGCAAACGGACTTGTTCCCAGGCACATGGCAGCCTTGGAGTGCTGGGGCAGCATTAATCCACTTCAGAGGGGTGGAGTACAGAGCAAGAGCTTAATTGGTAATGGCTGGACTTCATTAATTTTAGACAAAATGCCTGAGATGCCATGCAAATTGTTAGTATTAACTGTGATGGTCGTGCTTGCTTAACTTAAGGGCAGAGGATAAGGAAGTCTGGCTAAGGGGTAACCTGATAGTAGATGCTAGATGATAAAACTCCAGAAATGGAGTCCTGTGTAGGGCAGGGATCTGCTCTTGGTTCTTCCAGCTGGGCCACGTGAAGATCTTAGACACATCCTAGCACCTCTGGGGTGGGGAGATTCCTGGCTATTGTCTGAATAATGGTGGGGAAGTGTACAATTAGAATGGGAGATGTGCAGAAGTGGCTGTGAACAAATAAAAAGCCCCTGGTACTACTGTACTGGGAAAGAAAGCACTGAATCCAAATGCTGGTTGAGTATTCTGACACTTGACTGATGCTTTAACAGAGCATTTCCACTTATGCTTCTGAAATCAGGCCTGAACCTTCTGAGCAAGTTCTGGTAAGATATGATATGATTCTTGCTGAGGAATCAAAAGCTTTCTGGTTACTAGATACTTTTCTTACTGGTAACTGCTTACAGTGAATGTTGTCTCTATAGAGACGGGGTGAGAGAATTAAACTTGAGTCTGTGGCTTCAGCCTTGTCTCTCCCTGTCTTGAATCTCCTGTCTTCCTTGTCTCTCCCTTCCTGGATCTAAATCTGGGACACTGGTAGGTGAAGGCAAGAAGATATCACTTCTTTGCTTGTTCCCTTCAACATTCTCCAACCCTCCCATCAACTTTAAAGAAAAGTTCCTAAAGGACTCATGTGCTGCTTCAGTCTCTGTGATGGTGGTATGACAGTAACTCAAGGCCTGTGATGAGTCCGTGGTCTAAGAGAAACCTTACTATTGGTGTGGATGTGCTGCTGAGACTTGGGCATCGATTTGTCTAGCAGGGATGGCGTGTGCAGGACGTGCAGAACATTAAGCTGTACATTCCTAACGAGCTTTTCAGTGTTAGCATCAGTGTCTGTGTGAGGAAGCTGTCCCAGTTCCTCCCAGATGTACTCTGTCCCCGTGCCTCAGAGAGCAGCACACCTTGTAGGAGCGAGAGGCCTCTGGAAGGAAGAGCCCAACTCCACTCACTGCTTTGGCTCCTTGTAGTTTTTCTATTCAGATGATGCACCATTAGGCAGTGTGCTGGCCGACCACACGCTGATTGCTGGCTGTTCCTGCAGACAGCCACCAGCACTAAGCAGCCATTTGTATTTACCCACCCGAACCTTATCACCTCCTGCACTTAGTAACCCGGCTTCATTTGCCATTATGTAGATTTCTTCTCTCTTTTTGGTTGACACACTCGTTCTGTAAAGACAGCAACCCAAGTGAGCCTGTCAGGGCTGCGAGCTTGTCAGCCTCACAGCGAAGCAGGCTGGAATCACACTGTTTGCACTTTGAATTTGCTCAATTGGTCCTTTTCCATTATTCAACCTGGATGGCTTCTGTTCTCCACCCTTGTCCACTGCATTAACTGTCTATTACCTTGTTTACCGTGGCCACGTTAAATGCCAGCTTATGAATGTCAATTTGTTCTCCAATTAGCTATGCCTTATTGACTTGCCCTTAGACTTTCAAACACAAGCTTTCTGAAGTACCTATCACTATAAAACTGATTTGTTTAATTTTTTCAGGGATATAACTTTAATGTGTCCTTTTATTTTGCTGTTATCTTGGTTACCCATATTTAAAGTCCCTTTATGGAGTGGAGTTTATTCTAATAGGTTTGTATCTGTTAATACTTTGTGACAGTTTATGTGCTTACCTTGTGTGGGGGATGCATTAATTCCCTTCTCCTGGGTGCAGTGCGTTATCAGGAGCCTGTTAAAGATACAAAGATTTCCCAGAGCTCTGAAAGGTGAACGTAGATGTATTTAGTGGGAGAAAAATTAAGGAAGCCATTTACTTGAGCATCTCTGAGATTTCCTCTGCCACGTACAGGAGTGGAGGCAGCCAGTGGTGTGGGCCTGAGAGCACTGCAGGGGAAGGGGGCTTGGGAAGCACGAGTCCTCAGCTCTGTGGAGCACATGGATATGTGCAATCTGTGCCTCCCACAGCCTTACCCCAGCAAACAATACACTGAATGTCTTAATTATCACAAAACAGCAACTGCCCCTGAGCTGTGGGGGAGATTTCCTTCTATAGGAATGGGCAATAGGATGTTTTTCCCCTCTCTAGATGGGTGTCTGGAGGGACATGCTGTGTTGGGAGCGTGGCTCATGTGGGGGCTGTCATGGTGCTTGTGATAAAGCTGAAGCAAGCTCGGGGCAGCCTGGAGTCAGGGGTTCAACACCATGCAGCCTGGCTCCTGACTCTTCTCAGGTTCCTCAGGAGCTGCTTCAGGCATCTCTGGCAATCATCTCTGTGCTGACTGTACCTCGGAGCAGGGCTTGGGCTGGACTTGCTGCCTGAGCCTTTACTGGGAGTTCTCTGTCCTGTGACACACACCATCACACCAGCTCGAATGGTTTATTTTTCTTTCTCCTCTCCTAACTTCAAACATCCTTGTTTGCCTCAGCTCTCCTACTTCCAACTAGCAAAGGTTCCCTTTAATTTAGAAAACAACTTCAGAAGAGATGACCCCAGCTTTAGACTGAGCTCCTGTGGCTATTAAAACATTGGCTAATTGTCAGTTTTCAGGGCTGTTGACTGGAAATTCAGGAGCATTATCAGAAAAGGCAATGAAATTATTGCTCAGGGTGCTTGGGAGGGAGAGAAAATTCAATTTCTCTGTTTTAGACTTAGTTCATGGCACCCTAGATGAACTAGTCCCTGCTTACCTTAGGTACCCACCTCTATGCTGGAGTGATACTACAGATGTTCAAGCTGTTTGAATGACTTCACTGACCTTCTCTGGACCCTCAGCAGTGTTAAGTGGTGCTGGGGAAGCACAGGCAAAGGAATTCACCACTGTGAAACCACTTCTTACAATGGTCAGGCCATTTGTGACCCCTGTGCTGTTAGATGCAGTGAGCTGCATTTAGCTGTCAGATTTTAATTGCCATCAACTCCTGAGAGTCAATAACGATGAAATACATAAGTTGAATTAGACTTTTAATTTTTCTAGGATCTCCTCTCTTCTGCAGCAGCTTGTCTTTGTATTTTTGAATGCTACATCTGTTTTTGGACACTGCATCTCTCCACAGAACCCCGTACAGCTTGGCTCCCCAAGCACCTTGCTTTCTCTTGGCATGCACAGTCCAGGTCTGCTCTGATTGATTGTGTATCAGTGCTGCTACTGAGAAAAGCAGCACAAATCCAGGTTAAATTCAAGTCAATCAATCCAAAGGCTTCCCTTGTTACAGAAGTTGAATCCATTCTCTGAAAATACCTCATCTCTCTGTCACCCTTAGAAGTTTGCTCTTGTTTTCTCAAGCGAACTACCCAAGAAGTTACCTAGACTTTCTGCAGAAAGATGGGGAGGGGGGGAGGAATGGCTGTGACTGGTATTTTTGCTGCTTTTTTACGAGTAGAGCTGTATAGGACAAGTGTGGTTTTGGCATTGGAGCAGTGTCAATAAATGGTTTTTGCAGTTATCTAAATGCTTGAGCTGTGCTTGGGCGTTTAATCTCTTGTAAAAGCTGTTTATTGCCTTCTGTGCTGCTCTGCAAGGCACTTTATCCCTTAAGCGTACGAATGACACAATTAGTCCTCTAAGAGACTTACCAAAATACTGTTGATTAAAGGTCAAGCATGAAAACTCAGATGCTATCCTCCTTAATTAAGAAAACCAGCCCTCCCTCACAAAGTTGGGTGTCTACTGAAGGGAAAGCTTCCTGACAGGGAAGGCCCCAATAGATGCAGGTCTGTGGTGAGGATAAATGCTCTGTGGCCACGTTTGGTTTCCAGGGAACAAATTGAAAACACAAAAGCTGTTCATAAAAGTCCATTTGACTATTAGTGATCTTCTCAAAACAGATTGTTAACTTCAATATGCAGTAAAGTGTAAGTGGCATTTATAGGTGGCATCACAAATAGCAGGCAATCAAACCTCATTAACACTGTAGTTTATAATTGCAGATTACTGTAATTTGGGAGGTATTGAGGATTTTGCAAGGGGGTTATTTCTGCTGTTGGGAGCTAATGAACAGCAGTAGGAATTTACTGTAAGTCTAGTCCTGTATTCTTCTTTAGAAAACAATTGATGCTAAATAAAGACTGCAGCCTTGGGTTTGCAATCAGGAAAAAACCAGCCCATAACAACAGAATTTTGTTTGTGGGGGCAGCCCAGTTCTTTTTAACCAAATGGGGCTCACCTACGCTCACCTGCTTTTAATCCCTCCTTTTCTAAGGAAAGAATTGGGAAGGTCATAATGCACAAAGGAGGCCAGCAGTTCCTCCCTGTCCTTTGGGCAGCTTTCTGACCATCTCCAGCAGTTTAATGAAGGGAACTCATTCTGGCTTGCTCCTTTATTTTCCTTTTTTTTCCACTTGTAGGTAGCAAGATAAATTATTTCTTATAATTGCTCTTTGTGATGCCAACAAACTTGGGCAGTCCAACTCCTGGGTGTGCATCCAAACTCCAAAGTGGCTGAGTTTAGCCTTGCACTTACTGGCTTTCAAGCAGCATTTGATTGGGACAATAAAATGCATGACTCATGTCCTTACTATAAATTAGGAAGGCACCCTAACCTTCCACAAAGGTCAGAGCTGAGTTACTCTGAGTTGTAAGGGTGTTCATAATTAGGGACTCAAATTTGCTTTGTATGATCTTTCAGGGAAGTGTGAATGTAGGGCTCCTGAACTGCTAAATAATCAGGGTTTACGCACTTATGCCTGGCTTTCTGATGGAAAACATTTCCTTCAAATGGATAAACAGCTTAGGTTTTTGTCTGTGACTCCATTCTTTTAGGGCTGCTTTAATTTAGTCGGGTTACAATTGCTGAGGTAGATTAAACTTGTAATCACATTGACCCAATTATCATAGAGAACACAGTGTTTCCCTGCCCTGACATTTAGAATATGTTAATAGATTTCATAGCTCCCTTCATCCCAGAACCAGTTATGTCACAGTCACTAATGCAATTTGATCTGCAGGGCTGTCTCTGCCTGGTTTTGATGCAAGCCTCTCTCTTCCCTCATCCCTGAGAATGCCTGAGCCACGAATTGTGTTCCATGGTGAACCTCCTCAAGTGAAAAGCAAAAGTCACTTCTCAAAATGATGCTGAATGCAGGACCCCTGGGTCAAATCAAAGGGGAGCAGTCACAGTGGGCAGGCTGAGGGGATCCCTCTGAGGGAATCCTGCTGCTCCACAGAATGGCAGGGGGAAAATACGCTCTGGCAGTGGGGAAGTATCAGAGGACTCTGACAGCCTTCCACATGCTCAGGGCATGTGCCAACTATTTGGAAGGTAAAGGTGTGTTGTGAGAATCAGGCTGCAGGATGGCTGGGCATCACTTAGCTGTTTTCGGGCTGGGCAGCAGCTGGAGGAAAGCACTGGGACTACCAGATCATCCTGCCAGGCTTCCAGAGCAGAAGAGAATCATGCTTCAGACTCTGCCACCAATAGTAGCTGCAGCAAGAGTGAGCAATCCTCCCAGAACTCCCCCAACCCAGTAGTATCTGTGTACTTTCACATAGCATGCCTGAGGACAGCCTGCAATTGCCTGAGGTTTTTTCTGTACAGCAGCACTAGAAGAGTTACAAACTTTATTTTTTGGCTGTGTTCGTGGTTCTCAGGCAGGAATAAAAATGCAAACCCTCCAGTTGAAGTCCTTCAGCCAAAAACATGTCAATTTGCAAATCAAAAAAACCCAGCAGTGTCCGATGTCCCTGACAGACCCAGGTTTGCTAATTTTAGGAGCTATCCCTAAAGGTGAGCTTGGAAGGATGTCGTATCTGACTCTTATCTTTGAATCCCATATACTTATGTTTATTAAAATCAATATAATCCATTAGCCTACATTGTTTCCATTTTTAATAATCTATTGATATATTGCCTGGGCTTTTACGGGACTAAACAAATTTCCTCTTTATGTGCCCTGTAATAGCCGGAGGTCAGGCTGGTTGAGAGCAGTTGCTGTATATAAATGTTTATTTACTGCCTGACTACTGATTGAGAACATATCTGGTCCACAGGCTTCAGATGGCTTTTAAACTAGAGATTTATGGCTTACTTCCTGTTTTCCAGACATAGAACACCATTTTTAAATAAAGTAATGAATGCAAGGTATTGTGAAAATAGTAGCCAGGGATTGCCCCAAACTCCACGTTTGAGAACAGGGACTGTCGGGACCCCTGTTATTTCATCATCCATTTGTTTCCTATTGGAGTGGTTTTACCCACATTAAACACTTTTCTGTTTCATTTTCCTTTGTGGCAGCATGTCTCTTGACTCTGGCATGACTCTGCTGGAGTAGCTGAAGTGCTGATCCCAGCCGCTCAGGGGCCAAGCCAATGCAAGTTGGAAATCCCTAACCAAGAACCCAGAGGACTTCTACCTAGCAGCTATCGTATTCTAGCAGCTTCATTTCTGTTGACCCTCAGCTCACCAAAGCAGTTAGGCTTAGGCTTGGCTTTGAGCGTGAGTCCAGGTCCCTTCTCTGTGTGGCTCTTTGCCTTTTTGCTTCCAGCTGACAGTGTCTTGCAGAACATGCTTATTCTTAAGTCCCTGAACGTAGAATTGGACTGGTTTGTCTTGTAGCTCTGGTTCTGTATTTGGGAGCCACATTACAAGGCTCATCAATTAACCAGGCTTGCTGGAGTCCTGCATCCCACGTGGGACGTGCATCTGCTTCATCTGCTAAATGTTAAATGTGCTCTGGTCTCTACTGCTGCCTCTTAAAGCTGGATCTGAGTAATCACTGCCAAGTTCCTTTTAGGCTTTTGTTCTCCAAAAGTGTGAACATCCATCTGCCCAGCAAAATGCACACAGCTCTTTTGTCCCTCCTCTCCCAAGGCAAGAAATCACATATTTCAATATGCTATTGTGATAAAAGCACTCACTAATACAGTATCTTAAACTGATGACAGCAAAAAAAGTAGCTAATGCTGTCACATAGCTGTGACAATAGGATGTTTGTAATTAGGGTATTTTCAATTAGAAGTTTGCATCGAGTTCTTGGTCCCAGGCTGGTGTCTGCTGCACAGCTGCAGTCAGAGAATTTCAGTTGCAAATCATCATTTCATACAAGAAAATTAACTGTCACTTAGGGACATTCTTGCCTCACAGGGATTCTTCCAAGTGTAAATCCCAATAGTCTAAAATTCTTGGCAGCAAATTGGATGTGAGAACCAGAGCAATTGGCTGTAATTGTCCCCTGGGGATGGGATCACTTATTTATTTGTTTTTGCAGTTTTCACTCACCCAGTGAGTATCACATCCCTCTGGACAGAATGGGGTTCAGAATCATCATTGTTATGAAGATGTTTTACATCCTTATGGAAATCTGTTGATTTGAGTGAGAGTCAAGCTATAGCATGCAGGAGGCAGTGATTTAAATAGGCAAACTAGCAGTAGGCATGCTGCTGGGAGTGCTGATGGCCCTAACATGCTCTGTCTCTTGTCCCAAGCCACGTTTGACACCACTGACACCAGTGGGGACACTTTTCCACTGGTTTCAGAGTGTGCAGGCGGAGGGGAGTGAATTACACTTACTACCATGACTGTCTTTTCTCCCAGGCTGTGCCTTCTCCATGATTTAGATGGTAGCACAAGGCTGGTGGTGTGTGGGCTGGGCAGCTCCTGCTCTAGCATCTTAGAGTCACATTAGGCAGATCTCTGGGGCCTTGTTAAGCAGGTTCTGTAATGAGGTTCTTGTGACTGCAACCTCTGAATAAGTGCATCCCTCCAGCTCAGAGGGCAGAGGCTCTCTGGGTTACTTTATCTGGTCTGGGGTAGAATCATAGAATTGTTTAGGTTGGAAAAGACCTTTAAGATCCTCAAGACAAACTGTTAATGCTGCCAAATCCACCACTAAACCATGTTCCAAAGCGCCATATCTATTTGTCTTTTAAATACCTCCAGGGAGGATGATCAGCCAGCTGTTGACCAAGACCCCCAGGACCTTTTCTGTGGGGCAGCTTTCCAGCCACTCCTCCCCATCCCACTGGAAAGCCACCAAAGTGAAGATGACTTATAATAACGAGCCTTCCTAACTGCATTTGCTTTCCTGATGCAAGGTGTTGCACAGTGTGTATCTTCAAATAGGAATATAGCAGGTGGGCATCTCGTGTGTCAGATTCATCCTTGGGAGCAGTTCTTTTTAGGTCTCCACAAGCCTCCTTGGTCATGTATGTGTGATTCCTAGTGCTGATCTCTGGCCCCTAGATGATGCTGTTCATCTGTCAGGGAAAGTTCTGCCACTGCTGGGATCTGAGTGTGCCTGTGACAACAAGTGCAGTGCTTTGGCCATGCTGCAACGTGACAGCACTTGGTACAGCTGTGCCAACTCCTTGTTTTTCCTGCAAGGGAAGGAGAGTGAGGAGAGGTGGTTGCAAAAGCATTGTGTTAGAGTAGCCCTGATGCACAAATATAGGCCGTTTGTGTGAGTTTTATGTGCATTTTTAACCAGCTATTCCATTAAAATCAGCCCTAATCAAAGCAATACACAGCGCAGTGTGGGCTGGATCCTGCCTGGAGGACACAGAGCTCCTTCATGGAGAATATGCTCATTAAAACCTGTAATGACAGACACAACCCCCAATAATATTTTGTATGGTCATTAAATGTCTAATATCAGCATTTCTGTAGTAAAAATGTGGCGTTCTTATTCAGCACCAGCAAAAAGAGCAGCAGGGAGGGGCTGGGTGACTCGCTGCCCTCCTCAGACTACGTGCAAAGTTCCAGGAGCATTCCCACTGTGCATTCCCACGACAGCTGCTGGAGCAAGCATCTGTATTTCCTTTGGGCTGTGAAGCCTGGATCCTGACACGTGGGCACTGACAAGATGGAAGAAGAGGGGGAGAAGTCAGAGAGCATCGAGGGCTTGATTCAACACCCATTAGACTCAAGTGGAGAGTGATAGATTTTAAGGGGAACCTACAGATGCAATAGCTACTTAAGGGGATTTTCAGAAGCACGTGGGTGTCTAATTCCCATTGATCTCACAGGAGGGAATTGGCCTTCCCTTGCAGGACATGATTTACAAACAGAGCTTCTTCCACGTGCAGATCCCACTGATCTGTAAATTGCTTGGCAGCAAATTGAATGTGAATATGAGCGCAATTGGCTGTGGCTGTCCCCAAGGCACAGGATAATTCCTTTGTTTTTACAACACCCATAACATCCAGTGAACACCGTTCTCCTGAAGGGATGGTACCAGGGTTTCCAAGGAGAGCTGGGCTCCTGGCTGCTTTTGAAAAATCATCACACTTACTTTTAAATGAGTAGCTTTAAAAACTTGTGACTCTGAATCCCATTGTATTCTGGAGCAATACTCAAGAGTTTAGAGGCTTGCCTCAACTCCTCATTCACCAGGAGGAGCTGGTAGTGATGTGGAGGAAGGTTTGGTTTGCGAAGTCTTTCCTTGGAGTAGGACACAGAGGATTTATCTGGTAAATTAAGAGGTGGAGAAATAGGAGAACAAGAGCAAATGAACTAGCTTGTTGGCTTTAAGAAGGTGAAGGTGAGCTGGAGTGGAATACAACAGTGATCCACCTGCAGCTCAGCCACAACACCCACATGCCGTGGGATGTCCTATGGAGTACATACACATGTAATGTGATTTCTGTGGGACATGAAGAGCAAAGTAGATCAATTCTTGCTACCTCACCGGGAGCAGGTAATTACTTATTGACTCTCCCTTCTCCTGAATGCAGGAGGATGACTCTTGCTTTGCAGTGGCAAGCATTAGGGTTCTGCACCAGAAATGGCACAGCCAAGGGACAGGCAGGCAGTCCCTGCTCTGGGAGGTTCCTGGTCTGCCCTGTGTGTGGCCAAACCAAACTCCTGTGGACCTGAACTGACTTTAACAGTTTTGCACCCCAGGTGATCTTGGCTAGGAACATTTCTAAGTGTTTGCTTTCTCCTCTTCCGCAGTCAGCAAGCTGTCCAGCTTCTGCCCTTTGTTTGGATGGGAATGATTTCCTTGATGACAAGATAATCCAAACTAACTTTTTATTGCCCTATTAAAACCAAAGTAGGCAAGGAGTGCACCCAGTGATTTTGGACTTGAGCAGCAGGGCTGGCCATGAGCTATGGCAGCAGGTTTGGGAGGGTGTGTTTCTCCTCCCTCTCTTTGTTTTTGGGCAGGGCTGGGGCTGTGGGTGCTCAGTGAACACTGCCCAGCAAGTGCAATGTGTAAATTTTGAAAAATATTAAACATGTGGTTTGTGTTTCAAAGCCTGGAAAATATTATGAAAGCAATAAAATATCCCCACTGCCAGCAGCCCGAGAGGGCTCTCCCCGGGTGAGTACACGCGTTTGGATTTAGCCATGTGTCATTCTCCAGCCAGCTCCATTCCAGGAGAGCCAGGCCTGGCTCTTTCCTTGCCTCCAGCCTGGCTGTGCAGAGAAGCTGCAGACAATGTAGGAGCAGCAGCTGCATCGTGTCCCTAACGGAGCACCTTCAGGCCAGGGTAGAAGGAAGGTAAAGAAGAACCTCCTCCATCCCTGGAGCTTGTGCTGGATGCCTCCAGCCACTCCACCAACAGAGCCTTGTGGCAGGCTGATGCAAAAACAGCCTTGCAGGGAGCACGGTGCCTTGCTGAGGTCTGTGGTGGTGAAACTTCTTGCAGAAGAACTTCTTCACAGTAAGGATGAGGGAGCCCTGGGACAGGCTGCCCAGGGGGTGTGGAGTCTCCTTCTCTGGAGAGATTCCAGCCCCGTCTGGATGCTGACCTGTGTGACCTGTCCTGGGGACCCTGCTTTGGCAGGAGGATTGGACCTGATGAGCTCTGGAGGTCCCTTCCAACCCCTACAGCTCTGTCATACTAAGTGAGGTGACATGCCTCACACTGTCTCTTCCCCATCGGTGGGATATTCAGTGGGTGCTGGCTCTGCCTGGCTGCAGCCCTACCTCATGCCACAGCCTGGTAAGAAAGCTTCTCCAAGGGTAAATCCTCACTGCCTTTACATGGGGCTTCAGAGCCCTGGCCCTAGCGAATTAGAGCGGTGTGACGCGTCTCGTGGTGGTGACCAGATGCTTTGGCCTGTACATACGTAGGCACTCAAATTCAGAGGCCTGAGGGATGGCCAACAGTTGTCATGAAGTGTCATAAAAAACTTGGGAATAAATAATTACCTCGTAACTGTTTCTAGCAGATGGACCAATAGAGAACGTTGGCAACAGGATCCCCGCGTTGTTGTGGCTTCAGATTTAATCAACGATAGAGTTAAACAGATCATTGTTTGGGGAGCATGGAGACTTTATTTTTTTAATAGCCTGTGACCTGCAATAGAATTTAGCTTGGGTGTTAATGACAAAAGGTTTTGCAAGTAATTAAACCTGCGGAAGGCGCTGTCCCTGAGAGGCTGAAGAGTGTATTTGAGAACAGGCGTGAGTCTGTGCTGGTAGAGCCTTAAACTTCAGTAGGCTAGCTAGCTGTGTGGTACTTGAATGGAGCTGATGCTCATCAATCCAGGTGGCTTTCTTAACCCAAATTCTGAGCTAGACATACTACTGCTGCTGTATTTTCTGAACTTAGCAGCAAAACATTATGAAGCTATGCCATGCATGTTTAAATCACAGAATATGACCATCTGCTATTTTTTGTTGGGCAAAATAAATGATGTGAATATGTATGACATGAGATATAACTTGTTTGTGTAATAGAAAAAGGTTTAATATATTCCATTCAAGAATCTCACATGTATAATATAGATAAAGTGTGTGTAGATACTACACGGGCTGTGAAGGTCGGTAGCTCATCAACCACATGGGCTTTCCAGTAACATGTATAAGTATTCAGACCTCTTTTTCATGATCATAGAGTTGTAGGGGTTGGAAGGGACCTTGAGAGATCATGGGGTCCAAACCACCTGCTAAAGCAGCTTCCCAGCTCATACTGCACAGGTCGGTGTCCAGATGGGTCTTGAATATCTCCAGAGAAGGAGACTCCACCACCTCCCTGGGCAGCCTGTCCCAGTGCTCTGTCACCCTTACTGTGTCTTACTTGGTCTTACTCAGTCTCAGGACTGAGGATGTGTTCAAAGTTATGTGAATAATTCCCAGGCAGTGGAAAAGGTGACAGCCCTGTCTCTTGGATGGAAGAGAATTTGAGATTACATCCACTTGATTTTTGTTGTCTGCATCAGAATGATCAGCTGGAATACTGCCTTCCTCCAATAGTGAGCAGACACCTGTAAAAAAAACCAGTTGTAATGAACCACGCTGGACTTCATATGGGGTGAGGAACAGCAGTGCTCTCACCTTTCCATTTTGCCTTTTTCTGAGAGCATCCTGCTCATGGGACAAGAAACAGTCTCCTTCTGCCCAAACTTCTAATGCTGACAGCGCTGCCCACTGGTCCTGGCTGTAACAGTGCCCTTAGCTGGAGGGTTTGCATCAGTTCTTGTGCCTTCTCAGGTGGCTGTGCTGAGTTGATGCTGGACATGAGAGAGACTGTGTGTTACCCTGAGCTGGGTGCCACATACCAGTCATCTTCACAGCTTCTCTGTGGCGATGAGAAGCCCTCAGCAAGCACAGAGGCATTAAGAACCAGGACTGCAAAACAAGAGGCTTGTTTTTCTTCTGGGTTTTTTTGTTTGTTTCTCCCACAAGAAGGAAGGATGGGGAAGGCTATAAACACACAAACTCGGAGCAATTACAAGGCTTTGTGCTAAAGCCCTGCCTGCAGGATTACCCACTGCGCTGTGTCTTTAAAGCACTAATGGGCCCTCTGAAAAAAACCCCACCAAAAGAAAAAAAACCCAAACCTATGACAGTCCACTAGCAACTAGCACACTAACAGGTTCTCATCTGACACCAGTAGGGAACCAAAGATATTTTATTATTTGGAAACTCCATATAGGGAAAGCCAGCCTTGAATCTGTCATTACTCCAAGAACCGCACCTCCCCTGGGAGTTAATTATTTTCTTAAAATGCAACTTGTACTGTTAGTTTAAAACATTCCAACTGTGTTCGCACTCTTTAAATCTTCTGTAAACCTTAGAGTTTAAATCACTTGCAGATAAGAGTAATTCTATTAGAAAAAAAAAAAGAGAAGGTTCGGTGGAAGGGGAAAGAGGGGAAAATAAAAGGGCATTGATAGAAGCGTCCTTTGGGTGCCCATTGCCCTGTCACCTTTAGAACTTGGCAGGAGTTGCAGCCCACAGTAACTTTATAGGTCCTGGCACAGAATGAAACAAAATAGGTGCATGCCACATTTTTCTTCCAAAAAAACACGAGGGGAGAGAGAGACTTACCTCCTTTGTAAGAGGCTGAATATCTGGAAAGATATGTTAGATTTTTAAAAGAAAAGGGGGAAAAAAAAAAAGAGGTGAGTGGGACTGACAGGTCGTAGCCTTTTCTGGGCTTCTATTTTGAAAGGTATCAGGCACGGGGCTGCCTCTGGCTGAGATGGTTTGGTAACTGTGAGGGGGCTTGCTGAAGTGTTTAAGTACGGGGCGATATTGTGATGCTTGACCATCTCAGCTCCTCTCACTGGCTCCTTTCACTGCTTCCATGGGAATTCTGGGGCATTAAAAGAAAACAGTGCTCATTGCTGTGGGTTTGCCACGAGTGAGGCAGGCAGAGTGTATGTGTCATTTTTGGAACTGTCTGTGCGATCGTTCGTATGCTGCGTTGGCCGGGCTCCTAGAATGAAGGGTAATTCAGTGGTTCCAGAGCTTGGCTTTCCTTTCCTCCCTCATGCCCTCCCCAGGCCCCCTTTCTCTCTCTAATTTATTTGGGCTGAAAATCAGCTTCCCAAATTCTTTGAGCACTGTTTTTGCCTTTTAAACCAGTTTTCTTTGGAAAGAGCACGTTGCTTGACCTGTTGTTCTCATCTGTGGGGCACGTCCCAAACACCCCACCTGTGGGAACTGTTCCTGAAAGAACAGTGATGGGTAAGGCTGAAGGGTACATCGTGGATGATGCTGTGTGACGCTGACTGTATCTGTAGAGGCAGAGCTGCAGAAGAAAGCAGCACCTCTAATAGTTTGACAGCATCATCTCCACACCCTCACCACTGGATCCTACCTGCTGGGACAGACACAAGCAGTGGAAAGCTCCTCTGGTGCCTCTGAGCTGGCAGCAGTAGTGTATGAGCGTTGCTATGATCTGCTGAGGTTCTCTGGTAGCCAAAGTAGTAGGAGTTATTTTGTGGAGATCCACACTACTCCCCAAAATAATGCTGGGTGCGATGGGGCTGTTAAAGTCAGGCATAGCCTAATACTGGAACCATCCCCTATCTTTTTGCTGGGTCAAAGAGCTGTAGAGGGGGAGCCCCTTCCCACCCAGTGATGGTTTCTGCACATGAGAGCAGGACACAGAGTTATCTCCTCTCAGTCTCTCAAAATCTCAGCTTCACAGGAGCGTGGGGGCTGTTACGTGCATATGTGGGGTAAGCATTTGCTGGGAAAGGAGCACGCAGAGAGCCCAAATGTTGGAGCCCTCGACCAACAAGCTAATCTGAGCAACCCCAGCAGCAAACTAAACCTGAAGGCCTTGGGGTTTGGTACAGCCAGGCAAGGGAAAAAGGGCCTGTGAATTTCAGGTTTTTAATAACTTGTTCTGAAGAGAAACCCCCGTGATGTGATCCATAAATGTGTCAGGTGCTTCCGCTTCACTTGAGGTGGGTGTCTTGATGTCTGGTCCTAACGTAAACCAGATGATGTCAGCGCTGAGTAAGTTAACGGGCTTGTTATGCTCATGCCTGTGAGTAGTGAAGTTGTCAGGCTACTGATGATGAGGAGGAACGTTGCACCTTTCTAGGCAGGAGACAGGCAGGGTGATGGATTCTTTTTGCACGTTGTTATATAGGTCAATGTGAGCCTCCCCCGCTGCTCCCTGGGGTTTCGTGCCTGCCGTGTACCATGTCAGTGATGTATGCCTTGAGACAGCTGAGTGTTGCTGTGGCATTACCTTGGCTCTGCCAGCAGCACGGTCACCTTTGGGCCAGGACTCTGTTCTCAGCCAGTGGAGCTGTGCTGCTCTGGGGATGACACTTGGGGAAGGCATCCATCTCTCATCATCTCTGCAGCTTCAGTCATCATTTTATAGAGAAACTGAGGCAGGGACAGACTACAGGACATACCCCTCCCACAGACCTGACTGAGAATTAATTTGAGGGGCTCTGTAGGGGCGCTGGGATGATTCACGTTCCTTGTGCCACACGTAACCAAAGGGCATCTCTGATTTACACACTTTGAAAGTGCAAGAAACCTGCAGGAAAGAGACAGACATGCTCTGAAAAACTGACCCTGCCAACCTCCCCTTCCTGAATGAAATGAGCTTAAAGCCAAACCGTGGGGCATGGGAGGAGACGTTTGAGAAGCATCTGTGCAATGCCTGTCTCTCGTTTATGCCAAAGAAAAAGCAGAAAGAACCCAAATAATATATGTTCCAGCTGATTCCTGGTCGGGCTGGATGATGCAGTAATGAAGCTGCCACAAGAAAAGTCTGTTTTCATAAGCTTTTTTTTTTTTGCATCATTTTGCAAATGCCAGGAGATCTCTGCGGTGCACATGTGCAGCTGAAATTTCAGATCTCTCCTATCTGTGTGCTGTCCGTCTGTACTAACCTGCTCTGCTTTCTATTCTATGACCATTTGTCTCGGGGTCTCCTGAGACCAGGGAAGGTGATTAAATTTGGTGATGCAGATAGAGTTCCTCTGTTCTGCAGAAATAACGCCAGCGATGTAAGCGATGAAAGAATGTTTTTTTTTCCCCAAGCTAGTCTTACTGAGTAAAAATTCTTGCCCATGGGTTAAATTAGAACAGATCAAGACTATTTTCTGGAGGCATTTGTGACTTTCTTCAGTTTGCTTCAAGTAAAACATTTAATACAAAACGATTTTAACATAAAGCACAGAATAGTCTTTATATAGATGACTATCAGCAGAGGAGGAAGCATTTATGATTAAGTTTTTTAGGCAGTATAAACCTGTATAAAGGACAAATTTCCTCTTAAAACATAACTGTGTGTAATGAGACGCAGGAGCCCACTGAAAATAATGAGCTGTTAAAGAAATAAACAGTTAAACAATAACAAAAGGCTAAACAGCTTTGGAAAGGCAAAAAAAAAAAGTTAAATGTGATATAAAGACATACTTGCTTGCTTACAGAGAGTAAAGTGATCTGCTTGAAGTGCATAAACATGAGACGCCCCGGGTAATGTCGCTGCTGTTTGTGCCGTTTACCCAGATGGGCTGAAATACCCTATTAATACCAGCAGTGATTTGCACCCGGAGTTTGGATGTACTTTGCAAACTTAAAACATCTCTCTTGAACCTCCTCATGGATGAAAGTGATTCCGTTTGGCAGCGCTGGGAGCGATGCCCAGACCTGCCCGTGCTCGCCAGGAAGCCGGTGGAGGTGTAGGATGTGATTGTGGTCACCGGGCGCCGCGCCTGTCATGTGCACATGTGTGCTGCAGTGGCAAGAGGTGGAGGCAGCCCAGGTTCTGTCTGGTGTTTCCATGTGAATCCCAATCCAGTGGTAATAGACAGACTTGGTCCAAGTGCTGTGTCCGAGGCAGCTTCTGAAAGGCTTAATGCTGTGCTGGCTTCTATTGGGAGAGCTAACAGAACCAGCCCCTGATGCAAGTCTGTCTCTGTTTTAAAGCAATATTCAGAAGTGCACTTTACAGGAAATCCCCTGACATTCTGACAGCTCCAGGTTCATGGAAAACCAGCCCAGGAGGTGTCATGAAGATCATGGGCAGAGCCTGACAGGATTGGAGCTGTGTCTGCCCGCTGATGCTGTGCGGCCCATCGCCAGCACGGGGCACTGCTTCTACAGCTTCATCCATCGGCTGGGCACGCTGCCTTATCAGAGTATTGATTCCCAATTCATCTTTCCTCCTGCTTCGCGGGGGGCCTTGGGATAAGATCCTGTTATCAGGAATCACGACTGTCCTTGCTGAGCAGGCCAGGGGAAGAAAGTACACAGAGTTTGTTTGGGTTCGCTTTCAGGGCAGAAAATGTGTAGGGCCACACCAGGGGCACAAACTGTGTCTGAACTGAAAATTTCCTTGCCTGAATTTTGCCTGTTTGGAATACTGCGTTTCTGCAGCACAAGCTGCCATTGGTGGCTTCTTTCCTGCAGAGAAAGAATTATTTGTTATTCAAAATCTGATGGACTGTCGGTGTTGTGCTCATTGAGTCTGGTGGTCTGCAAAACAGTCCTGAGATGCTGTGACCCACTCCTGAGTGTGAGCTGAGTGGCATGCTAGCCAGGCCCTTGGCTTTCAACTAAAAGCCTAACAGAAGGCGCTGTGGGCAGCAGGGACACATGTCTGCCCTGGCAATGCCAGTATCTGATGGTGCACCATGCCATGGTGTGGCAATGCTGGGGCTGGGGGATGGCCCCCCAGAGCCCTGCCTGGTTTGTTCTCACCCAGTAAAAGCAGCCGTCTGCAGGCATTAATTCCCATCCGAACTCAAACAGAATTTCTCATCCTACTGGAGCATAAAATGAGGAGTAATTAGTTTTAATGTATCTACAGCCTCTTCACCAGGAAAGAAAAATAGCATACCCTTGGCTCTCCCTGGCATGACTGAGCTTCAGTAAGGTTCTTGAAGTTAAAAAGAACCCAAACCAACCGAAAAAAAACCTCCACAGGAAACATCCTTTCTGTGTGAGATGTGCCTTTCGCTTCTACCTGTTTTTGATCCTCCCAGTGTCCTCTCTTCCCAACACTGGTGGTACAGAACAAAGCTGAGGCTGCCATTCACCACAGCTGATGCTTTGCAACAGCAGGCAAGTGCAGGAGCCTCCCAAGCGATGGGATGAAGGTGTGCGGGGCTGGGGGGAGGTACCCTTAGTGTTGGGTAGAACTGGGCTGCAGCACCTGAGACTCAACAGACTGAACCATACAGGTTGTCACACTCTGTCCCTTGGAGAAGGTGGCTTCTGTGCTGGGATGAACAGAAAGAGAGGGTTAAACGTTTTGTCTGAGCAATAGGGTGTGAGTCTCAGGTTGGTTCCAAAAAGTCAGAGAGGTTTCAGGACAGAGCAGGAAAAACATGGGTCTATTTTATTTTTTCAGGCTGCTTGATTACTCTCTTCATCAGGCTTTTTTTACCTTCTTAGTGTAAAACAAGGCACTTTATTATACTTGGTGACCTGAATAGTGGGTGCACGTGTTGTAGCACCCAAGTGAAGAGACAACAGAGTTGGCTGAGGGTAAGTCTGGGACTTGGCCAGTTGTTCCAGCCCTAGCACATTACTCTTGCTGAGGAGGTGAGGCATCCGAGGAAGTCCATTCTTGTGCCAGCTTTCATTGGCCATGCCTACAGAAATGTTAAGCACTATTTTCTACGTTGCATTTGCTCATTTTTGGGTGGGTTTTTCCTCTTATTGGTTCCATTCCACGAGGCTGTTGAGTGTATGTGGATGCAAGTAATGTGGCAGTCTCTGTTGCCTTAACTTTGTCAGTTGGAAAGCTTTAAAAGGTAATGTTTATATCAAATGATCTGAAATTCATCTAGCTTGATGCATACTTGTTTAATGTATTTAGGTGATGGGTGTATTTTTTTTACAGTGCTCACACTCTTTGATGATGCATGCAATCTAACAAAGCCTATCTTCCTCTAAGCCTTTATCACACTTGTTAAAGATTTTTACATTAGTTCTGTAATTACACCTTTAAAAAAATTTATAGGTATTTCTCACTTCAGGATTAAAAAAAAAACACATTTAACATAATAGTCCTTTAGAGTGAATAGAAAATGCAAACTATTTGCTGGATTTGGGGTGTTTTAATGGGTGTCAGAATAAAATCTGTTTCAGATGCTCCTGAAAGTCTTAAGAAATTAAATTGCATAGACCAGTTCTTCAACCTGTAGAAAGCGATGCAACGTCATTACTTTGTACCAGTGCTTAGTGCACAGCCCAACTCCAGTGTCCCCTCTGAAGGCCTGCTGGCCTTCTGAATTCCTGGAGAGCAAAACAGGTCCTAACTGGAGTGAGCTCTGTGGGCTTCCTCTGCAAGGGGGGGCCAGCAGTTTTCAGCCTTTGCTGAAAAGAGCAGCAGTCCTGCATGAAATAACATCCTAATCAGAATTCCCTCCTCACTTAAACTCTGTTTAGATAGGCAGTTAATTTATCTCTGTTTAACTGCTGAATCAATCCATCCATCAAAGCTACAAAAGCTAATTAGCTGGAGTCAGAGCAGCAGCAGCTCCGGTCCACGGTTGGGTACGTGGTACCTTATAAAACTGCAGCAGGGGATACAAGGTGTGCTTCCCTGCGTGTGCCTTAGAGCTGCCCCTGAGGCTCGGGCATCCAGTCCCCGCTGTGCTCACCAGCACTGGCTTTGGTAGGAGGTCCCAGACCTCGCCTGGCCTGCCTGCTGCTCCATCAGCAAAGAGCTGGCAGCGAGTGCAGCTGCTCTGCAGAGCCCAGACGTGACCCACACAAGTTCCCCAGGCCCCTCACCCCCCCAGCAGAGACCCAGTGCGTTGGGCAGAGGCCATGGCAGATGAATACTTCTGGTGAAGGAAAAGTAGCTCACAGGCTTGGAGATCAAGCCCAGAGTGTTGTGGTTCTGTCCCTGTGGCACTACTGCTCACCTAGCTGGGGCTGGAGCTGGCCGAGAAGGAATTTTTCCAGTGTTGTTTGAAGTGTGGTTCATGTCTTGGGATTGAGGCAGCTGCTCTTGTGCACACCCTGATTTCTGCCCATGGAGCTGTAGGGAATTGCCACAGCGCTGCTCTCGTGGTAACCTGGTTTTGGCTGCCAGTAGTTGGTATGAAAGTATCAAAAAAACCAATCCACAGAGGCACACGGCTGAAGGCTGAGGAGGACAGGCTGTGAGGAAGACAGGCTGTGCATGAGGTGGAACTGTTTCCCTTGGCTGTACCCACTGTGGTTTGTATGCAAGCTCTCTGGTTTTATTGCCCAAGAGTGGACAGTGAGGCAGAGCCTTGCTAGCTTGGAGGTGGCTGACTCGGCAGAGACTGTCAGAAGGGTGATGTCTCAGACAGATCTGTGGAGGTGACCTGGGCGAAGTAAACGAGGCGCTTCCATGCGGATCCAAAAACAAGGAAGAGCAAACCCTTGAAGATCTGTATGTGTCTTTTCCTGGTGCCAGGATTGGCCAAATAGGTACGCTGCTTTTCCTCATGAAAGTCAGAAAGGGATGTGTCAGCAGTGTCTCGGGCGCTGGGGATACAGGCCCAAAGCAGGGCAGGTCTTAAAAGAATGTGAACCTTGTTTTCACATAATCCGTCAATATCCATCTCCCTCTCAGCTGTCATTTCTTAGCAGGATGTCATAAATCTTTCTGACTCCAACAGCCTTTTTCTACCCCCGTTCAATTAAACAGAGCAACCATGTACTGCTTGTTAACCCCCACTCTCAGATCATATGCAACACGGTCCCTGTGCCACCAAGTCACCTCTACGATCCGAATATTACCCCATACCCCCACACCAGCCTTCAAACTGTTTGCAGTGAGTACCCAGTCTGCCAAGTACAGAACATGCTGGGCAGCACCCGAAGAAGGATGACTGCTGTCTTTGTCTGCTTTGGGACTTGGTTCCATGCTGCTGAGCCTCGAGCCACTCTGCTCATCCCATGGCACAAGTCTCCGTTCCTGTGCAGCGTGTTGCACATGGTCAGTGCACTCACTGAGCTGGTCAGTGCACTCACTAAACTGTGTGTCCATTAAATCCTGATAAACAGTTCTACGAGAGCACACAGCCTGTGTTTTCTTAACACGTGTTCCACGTTAACTGTTTTCATTGACTATGAATCCATAAAAATACACGTGGAACAGAGGGTACATAGTACAGTCGTGTCTGCCCAGCTCCTTCCCATTCTAATTGGGTAGCAAAGCTGTTTAATAGAGTCTGTGGAGTCTGTTTAACTACATTCTGCCAGAACAATGCTCTACTCATGTTTTCAACAGAACACTAGTGATTGGACTAATATCTTTAAACTAGAAAACAAGTCTTAATTGGAACAGATGCTGCAAATACCGATGCAAATGGCCAGCTCTTGTGTGATCAAAACCAGGTACAGTCCATTGATTTGTTTTTAATAGCAGCTTTCATTTTTTATTAGTGTACACAAAACTCACTAACACTATACAAAAAGTCAGTAACAATATTCTGGAAAATCATCTTGTTTAAAACAGGCTCTGCCATGCATTGTTTCTGGCAAGGTGCTATTAAAGAGTTTCCGTCCTATTTTGCCAGATCGTGTTACTGAAACGCTCTTCTCTGCTTTCCCCTCTCCCAGAATTTGAATCATCCCAGTGATTTCCCTAAAAAGCCATTGCTGTTGCATTTAATAATCTGTTTAGGTATTCCCTTACGTTACAAACAGGCATTCGGGCTTGATTAGGCTAAATAACTCCACGATCCCAATGAGCGTGTGTGTGAGATGGTGATCTGCTCCCTTTGGTACGTGCCTGAGCAGAGCACAGCACACGTTCCCAGCCCGTGCACTCCTTGCCGTGGCAGTGTTTGGCCTGGGGAAGCTCTGAAATGTGAAGAGTACAAGGATTTTTATGCTAAAAACATTCTGTGGT
Source organism: Laterallus jamaicensis coturniculus (assembly GCA_022605575.1). Taxonomy (NCBI): domain Eukaryota; kingdom Metazoa; phylum Chordata; class Aves; order Gruiformes; family Rallidae; genus Laterallus; species Laterallus jamaicensis. The sequence continues at coordinate 1,389,234 of JAKCOX010000081.1, forward strand.
TTTTCTATAACAAATTGGCTTTGTCGTTAGGACCTGTGAGCTAGTAGTACCAAAAATACCCAAAGCCCTTTAGAGCAGAGAGAAATTTATTGTGGCACATCTGGCTCTTCTGAGCAGTTTATGTGTTTGTGTATGCAAACATTTCCAGTTACCTCAGCAGCTGCTGCTCAGAATTGGGATATATTTAGATGTATGTGTGTACACACACTTCTTTGAAACTGGCAACAAGGGTAAGATGATGTTTCTGTCAAAATGAAAAGAAGTTGCAAGGAAAGAACAGGAGATGGCTCTGGTCCCTGGTTTGCATTGGTTTTTACTTTGAGGCCCTGGTGTCGTTTAGCTTTGCCAGCGAATGTCTCCCAGAGGCTTGTTAGAGGTGCCTGGTATCTGATACCTTCCTTAGTGAGGCACAGCAGGAGATGTGGGATCAATATGGGGAGAAGGAGCCTGGAAAGGAGACCTGTGACACTACGGGATGTCTGGAGTTGCAGCTTATTTGGATTACAGCTCCCAGAGCAGGAGATGTAGTTAAAGAGTCTGGAGAAATCCTGCAGATGATCTCTCTCTCTCTCTTTCTCTGTCCCCTCTTCAGCACAGCCAGCATCCCTGTGGTGCGTGCACGGACACGCTGCTGTGTGCATTGGGAGCAGAGGGGTTGGTGTGCAGCCAGTGCAGGAAGCCACCAGCAAGGCTGGGCACCGGGAGCTGCTCTTTGGCTGGAGCGCTGGGATTTCAGGCTGTGGGACTGGGGGCCACGCTCGCTGACCTGCGAGGAGGCTGCTCCGTTCATTCACCATAATCATGGTGATGATATACAGGCTATTACCAGCCCAGGCTGCTGATGTGACAAATAGAGGAGAGCCCATCCTTTCGGGTATGGTCTGAGGTCTCCCAAACAGAACAAATCCGCAGCCTCGCTCAGCCTTTGTCTTGCTTCCAGCAAAGCCATTTGAGTGCTCAGCCCCAGCAGAGGCAGAGCCAAGGTGTGCTTTGCCCTGTCAGGTATGTTGAAAAGATATGACATTTGAGGAGGGCTGGGGATTGAGCCGATGAAAAAAAGGCTTTGCTCACTACCTACCGCAGCACGGACAGGTCAGAAGCAGGACTGGAGAGACGAGATTTGGATGGGCTTCAGGAGGGGCGTCCCAAAAGGGAGCTGGATTGAATTTGGCCTCCTTAGGAAAAGGAGAGCCTGTCAGTCATCCCCAGCTTTGTAAAGGAATGAAAGCTATTGTGCTTGGCCAGCCGAACGCGCAGGGACACTGAGCCCTGTGCAGGCAGGGGCATTTGCAATTTAAGCAGCAGTCAGTGTGGGCTGGACAGGTCTCTCCCTGTGTACTGACACTGGTGGGTTTATCCCCCCAAAGACACAGGCAGCATGGATTGTGTTAGTTCAATGGGCAGGGGACTGTAGGTTTTGTAGGAGGGCTTTGTCAGTGTTATCCTTTAGAGTTTTTGCAAAGAAAATCTGGTTTTGTGGCTCAATAATGTTAAAAAGAATCTTCTCTAAAAGGGCTGGTACAAAAACATTAATTGCAATAAATAATGAAAGGGCAGCTGATTGAAAGTCAGGCTCTTCCTTGATATATGCTTCTTTGGGATTAAAAGCAGCTCAGTACAAAAGCTGTGGATTTCTCCTTTTATTCTAAAGATCATGTGAAAAGCTACAGGCCTGTAGCCAAAGAGCTGGCTTGGGTTAGGTAGCCAGCTTAGATAAATCAATGCGTACGGATATGAATTATTGTTCAGAGGCCCTGAAATGAATGATGCTTTGAATAGACTTGGTGAGCTCTGTTATTTTTATTTAACGCTGGTATTGTAGTAGGTGTGCGCAGAGAAGGCTGCAGGTTCCCTACTGACACCGAACAGGCAGCTTGGGATGGTTGTGCTGTCGCTCCCTCAGCTTCCCCTTTACTCGTTTTCATGCTGAGAAATCACACCCCAAGTTGTGTTCTACCAACTGTTCGAGTTCTTCATACCATGGCCAGTGACACAAGATTCCCCCCACTGCCCCAGACTTGTGCCTCTTCCCCAAAGGTGTGTGCAACAGCCCAGCTCCTCTCTGACTTGTAACTGTGCTGCCCATGGGCCCGGTGAAAGCTGGTGTTCAGTGGGCTCTGATTCATCTTGTAGGGAACAAGTGATATGTTTTAATTAATTCTTCTTGATGTTTGGACACCCACACCTTTGATCTGTGTGGAACTGGGCAGAGATTGTTCCCAGAAGGTCGTGCTGTAGGCAATGTCCTGAATTTCCCTTTGAGATTTCGGCTTGAAATTTCCTCTGTGGGGTGAACCTGGCACCTTTTACAGGTCTTGATACAGTTGTAGAGGTTTCCCATGAGGTGTACGTCAGCTTTGTGTCACCCCAGAGCTCTCAGCTGGGCTGATGCTCATGCAGGAGGGGGGTGGTTGTGAGATACAGCCCCTGGCAGGTAAAGCTCCACAGCAAGATGGTCTGTAGCTGGTAAGAACCTGGGAGAGAGAAGGTCCGTCTGCTGGTTCCACACCACCTCAGGTGAAGCTCTACCAACATAGGGACAGAGCAAGCTGGTGTCTCAGAAGGGCACTGAGCAGCCCCCAGCTCCCACTGCACATATGTCTGAGGCTGGGTGGAGGGATGACTTTGACTCTCACTGGTGGTTTTTTTCCTGCTCCAATTCTGAACTAGCAAATTCAGAAGGGCTTTTGCAGGAGGAGACTTCGGAAGGCTCTTCATGGAAGCTAAGCCAGGAACAAAGTCTGATGCTAACCTGGAAAACATGGTGTTTTTTTCTCCAAAACCACTTCCTCCTTTTGCTAGCCCAGCCAACCACGCTCAGGCAATAAGCATTTTGAAATACAAGTGAAAGTATCAGCAATACTAGAGAATAACAATACCAGAGCCATGGGAAATGCTAGGAAGGTAGCCAGTGGAAAGTCCAGGCCCTCCTGGAGGGAGCGGGATCTAGTTGTTGAATTGCTGAATTAATAAAATCTTACCAGCCAGGGTGCTGAAAGAGCCCAGATTTCTTGCGTTGTCTTAGTGGTTGCACTCTGATCCCAGATGGGTGGATAATAATGTTATAAATGATTTACTGCCCTACAGTATATGTTAGGGGAGGTTTATAGAGATCAAATCGCACAGTGAGCTGGAAAATCCTCTCTATTGTTGAGGCTGTTCCCTGGCTGCTGTTGGCAGTAGCACATTAATGGCATGTGAAGGAGTTTGCCTTATTCAAACAATAGTGTAGGCATTATAATTTAATTACTCCCATCATTAGGCCAGTTTTGTTAGAGAGAAAAAAAAGCACCCACAAATGAAAAAAATCCCCCAAACCATCAAGTTTTTTCCTAGCTGCATTCAGTGAAGGACTCCCAGTCCCCTTTGTAAGAAGTCATCTTTGCCACCCTGTGTTTTACTGATGGTGTAACAGAAAATTTTCTCTCCCCTCCTAATACTCTGGGCCAGATTTCCCCCCTTTATTCCTGAAATCGCGTGCCTTCCTGACAGGGATTTCCTGGGCCAAGTTTAGCAGCCTCCTATCCGCAATCGTAGGGTAAAGGGGAAAGCTTATTCCTTGGGAAGGATGATCTCTGGGCTGGGAAGAGAAAACTCATATACGTCTTAAGTATTGCAAATACAGTATATCGAGCAGCAAGTATATGGCAGCGCAGCAAGTAGGAGCAAAGTGCTTCTTGACCTGTGGCCCCAGAGGCAGTAAGGTGAAGTTCATCTCTGCCTGGGAGCTGGGATCCAGCGGTAGGGCTTGTGATGATGGTCCCACAGATAGTAGCACACTTTCCCTTTGATGTATTTAAAGACTCCTTTCATTTGTTTGTTTTTGCTGTCAAATTACTTCACTCTAGTCCCTTGGGTGAGCCAGATCCTGCAGGATATTATTACATTCGGTAAACAAGGAAGTGGAACCTGACACCTGAATGACAGTAAATTAAGTTACTGGCTGGTCGCAAGGGGCCAGGTTACACATGAGCTGGGCTGGGCTCAGAGGCACATCCCCTGCACGGTCCTTCAGGGAGAGATCTGAGCTCTTCTCTGGTTGCCCTGCTCTGCAGAGAGCGTGTGCTTCCTTTAGGGTGCTTAGCCCTTCACTTGCCAGGGGTTGCACAGGTTTCCTCTCCGCGAGCTCTATCATGCTTCATAACCATCCGATGTTTTCAGGTCTCTTGGCACAGTCTGAAATTAAACAGGTAGAGAGTTCTCCTGTGTTACAAACTGGATGTGGCCCCTCAGGTCTCACTGTTGCACGTGGCATCTCGTTCGAGCGTAAGATCTGCCCGTGTTGTGGGGACGCTACTGACTTGTGCAGCAATTTTGTGTCAGTGAAGTGTTTTTATTATCTGTGGCTTTCCACTACGATTAAGCAGCTGAAAGTCCTCTCAGAAGAGTACCGAGAGGAGGAGGTAGTTGTTTGGGAACTGTTTTTTGAGGCTCTTGGTTGTGATGTGCCATGCTAGGTCAAAGTTGTCATCATTGCTGCTGCTGTCATTTCATGATCAATGTGCCTGTTTCAGTAACAACTCCTCCAAAACAGCTCCCAGCATGTGTGGTACATCTAGCCTGAAAACTACAAACATTGTTAGTGGGGTATCTGCAGAGATGGGTTGTTGGAGTCTCCATCTCTGGAGATATTCAAGACCTGTCAGGATGCTTGTCTGTGTGACCTGTCCTAGGGAGCTGCTTTGGCAGGGGGTTGGAATCAATGATCTCTTGAGGTCCCTTCCAACCCCTAGGATTCTGTGATGGTCTTGACTTCAATGTCAGCCCATCACCCAGGCGAGCGCTCCCCCCTTTCGCTGCAACCAAGAGGGCTCTCTGTTGCAGGAGGAGCACGGCACTTTGTGGTGCCCAGCACAGCTTCATGGAGCACGGCGATGGTTTTCCAGCATCCCCAGCACGGAGCAGGGAGCATGTGACATGTATGGATCCATGCACTGACCAAGCCTCTCCCAGCCCAGGCACTGCTAGGGGAGCACACTGGCTGTCACGAGCAGTGCCCATCGTGCCGGTGCGGGCGGCCGGGGGGTTATGCTGCCAGCTGTAATCACTGCTCTGTGCCATTGTGCAGCATGAGGCTCTTATTTGCTTTGTTTACTCAATCCCTCGTCACCCTGTAGGCATTTATTTCTTGCCCCAGAGTCACGATTACCGCTTTAATTATTAGCATTTCCTTTGCCAGCAGTTCCATAGCTTTCATTCCCTGAGTCAGCAGGGCCTGCTGCAATTGAAAGCCTTGAGTGCTTTACCCTACCGAGTCACAACTGTAACTCCATGAGCCATTTGCAATGGCAAACCCATTTTTAACCTCCCAAACCTGAACAGCCTCACTTCAGTAAATGCTGCTACCAGGAGCCTTTGGAAATAATGACTTTTCATGTCAAAGACCTGGATAATTTGGTAGGACAATGAGGAGTAGTTCGAGGTCTGAAGTTTGAAATACCTTAAAATTATTATAATTGGGTGTGTTGGGGGTGGGGGGGAACCTCTGTATTTTAAATCTGTTTTTGAAAAAAACCCAAATTCATCCAGTTCTGAGAACTAGGAAAACAAATTCCCTGTTTATTTGGGACCTGGGCAAAAGAAGTGATGAGAGGGTTCACTTTGTTGGTCCTGCAAAAACTAGCCTGGGCTCTGAAGTCCTTGCTCTGTACTTGGACAGAACCCTATCTGAGCTGCCTCTCAATGTCTGGTGGAGCAGCTGGCAGGGGAAGTCTGGCCCAAAAGCAGAGCACAGCATCATTCTGTGAAGATAAATCAAAACAGTGGTCTCCCCACGGAGGAACATCCCCCACAGATGCGTGCAGCAGCTGCCAGGGCTTTCCCTTTAAGTGGGTCATGAGTTTTGGAATCAAATTTCTTTCTCAGTGTGTGCCAGCCTTTGGGTTTCTGGGCTGATTTTTGCCATCACTGTCCTGGTTTTAATGATTGGCATTTGGTAGGGCAGGAAGTTCAGTTCCCACCTAAGCATCCCAACCCACTGGAGGAAAACAAATCCAAACAGGTACCTGGAGCATGAGAGTTTGAAAACATACAAGGGAAATCCTTCCATGTGTATCCAGAGACACATCCAATCAACCAGGACTATTGAGGGACGTTCTGAGTGGCTCCCACAACACTTCTGATTACAACACGATGAATTTTACCTGATGAAGTTCCCAATTCCTCGTGAGCTTCCAGTCAGGTGCATCTATTTCTAAGCTCATCCGTCTACATTAGGTGTTTTTCCAGTTTCCATAGTAACCAGGCAATTCTAGCATCTTTGATGTAGCGAGCCTTACACTGTCTTACAGGCAGAAATACTATGTCTGCTTTACAAATGTGCAGTACGGGGAAGCGAGTGATTTGCCCGGGGTTACAGAGTTCACCTGCAGCTGAATAGGGTAAGAACATTGTTTTCCTGAGTTCCAGGAAAACGCCTTAACTGCCAGGCTGTCCTTTCCCAGGGAAAAAGCTATTTGCTGTCCCAGATCAGCACCAGCTGAAGGTTGTTGCCCAAGTGTTCTTTCTCTCAAGACTCGAGAAAGAAACTTTGAGAAATGAAGTTCTGAGAGGTACAGAGCAGAGTGAGTAATGAAACGAGGAATCAAAACTCACAAGTAATGTATTCAGCATAAATGCCAGCTGCATTCTTGGGATAAATTACTCCCAATGAATAATTCAACCAGCATCATCACTACGGGGCATAGGGACAGGATTGGGTTTGAATCATTTGGCCTTTTTTCTTCATGAAAAGTTCAACCCAGATTCAGAGCCTGATGTGTTCCAGCTCCAGATCTGAGTTTTGATTGTGGCTTGGCCAGAGATAGGTGGGGGTCAGATTTAGGCCTGTGCTGAGTGCCATCACTTCTCCTTGAAATCTGAAGAAACCACAGGAATTTGGTATCTTAGAGGGTACAATTCAAAGCCACCCTTCAAAAAGATGCATCTGTAGCCTCCAAACCTCCTGAAAACAGGAAAACGTTGAAAGCCATTGAGGAATCCTGGATTAACACAGCACACTGAGTAGGGAAAAGGCTGGTGGCCTTTGGAATAATTTCTCACATTAATTTTCTTCCACTGCTGACAGCTCTGATTTATTGCCTTCAGGCTGGTTAGAAAACACCCAGACATGAGCAAAGCCAGGAGTTATGGAAAGAAAGGGAAAACATGGTAAACGTAGTGATGGATATTGATGGTAGATAGACAAACCCTGCTCTGCACAGCTCCTGCACCCACATATTGTCTTGCACTGAGGATGGGAAGAGAGGTTTTGCTTGCAATTTCAGTGTTTCTCCTTCTAGTATGTTGAATATTCTGCTGGAAATCCTCTGGGAACCATGGGTTTTTTTCATTTGCTGTGTTGCTGAGTGCCAGCTGGAGCACCAGCCAAAGGAGGACTTTGAAAGTGAGAGAGAAAAACACAGCGGCTGAGAAGGGGTTTGAATTGTTTTGTTGTGAGAATCCAGTGTAATGACTCCTTGCCTTTCCTTTTCTCTGGCTTTGAAATGAGCTCTGCATCTATGGTTGATACCAGAATCCTGAGAGGCACCTTCTCCACCCACCCATCCCATCTCGTACATCTGAGTTGCTGATATCCAGTGCTAAAATAGGACTCTTTTCTTTTTCCCTAAGCCCAAGTTGAGGGAGAAACACATTTACAGTGTTCTGCCTTTATAGGTACCATTTCATCAGCTGGTGGAAATCCATTCCCCACATGACAGAGCACCTGAGTTACCTGTGCCGTTAAAAAGTGGCCAAGCAAGGAACGACTCTGGGCACACAGCACACTGAGTGCGTATGGTCCTGGCAGTGCTAGCTGGAATTGCTCCCATTTAACCAAGAAGAGGAAGCTTGTCTTGGGATTTGCTGCTTTTTCTTCTTGCAAACAAGGTTTGATGGTGGACTTCCAAGTGAAAGTGGATGTTTGAAGTTCAACAGATCACTTGGCAGTCTGATTGCCTGTCTCTGCTGGTGCAAAAACAATGTTGCTTGCAAGTGCTTCCTCCTTCGAACTCAAACCGATGTGTTCTTACCAAATTTCTGTTGGGGAAATACAATTTAAAGAGGGTTTTCTTGGTTACCAAAGCTGTTTGCTGAGAATCCCTGGCTGCTCGGTGCTCTCACATCCCTTTTGCTACATCAAATTCCTGTTTACAAAAGAACAACTGGCCCTGCAAACCAAAAGGAACCAAGTAACTGAGGAACACAACATCGTGAAAGTTGTCTTTAATTTCATCAATGGCTTTAAATATTTAGAAAGCACAATGTAAACACCCTAAGAGCAAGCAGGCAGAGTTCTCCTGATGTTCAGAATTATTGGGATTCATAAACAGAGAGGCAGTTCTCAGGGCGTGGAACCGATGCTTCAGACTTTCCACCAAAGTTATATATGCTCATGCCATTACAGCTCTTCCTTCAGCCTAAATTGTTGGCACCGTGTCCCGACATGTTTCTCGTTAGTAAACTTTTCATAACCTCCAAAACTGCAGCAACTGCAGAATAAAATGTGCCAGGGTGCCAGCTGGAGCTGGCACTTGGCGCGGGGCTCTCCGAGCTGTTTGCTTAGCTGGATTTGAAGGATGTTCCGGCCCAGCTAGCAGGACATGTGACTGAGTTTTGACCTGAACCGCTGGCCCAGCTCCAGTGGTCCTGCACACTCCATGGGAATGCTTCCCACTTGTCGCTTTTGGATCTCAGACACAGCTTTTAACAATTTGCTGGTAAAGCCAAGCCCCACAGCCCTTGGGATAGAGTTAGAGGTAAGGGCGCTTGGCTATATAAAGTAACTCCGAGATTCCAGAGCAGCTCTCTGCCTAGTTAATGCTGAATTAACAGTTTTCCAAGGGCAAGAGAGCCCTGCTTTCCCTTTTTTCCATCATACAGTCTCAAAACTCCCAAGAGCTGTGATTTCTTCGACAGAACCTGTACCTGAGCAGACAGGGAGCAGTGCATGCTGCAGGGAGCAGCACATGAGCTGTAGGCAGGTGCTGAGGGCCAGCTTTGGGCTGTGTCTTGGTACCATCTGCTTGTCCTGACGTTGTCTGACTGCTCTGGGTGGAGAGTGCTCTTGCAGGATTACAAAAAACATTGCTTTGCTTTTGTTTCCATGTCAGGTGTTGGTCTTGTGCTGGAAGGGATTGGGATTGTCTGTCTGTTGTGATGCAGATGGGGGGATGAGCTGGAGAGATGTGCTCATGGTCAGGCTGGACCTGGGGGGATGGAGAAGTGGGCTGCACAGCTAGCAGCTACTCTCCCTGTGTCTTCATCCCCAAACTTGCCTTCTTCCCATCAGGATTCTGGGGCAACTTGCAGGGGAAGGAGTTGCTGCAGAGCAGAGCCACGAGGCCTCAGTTCTGCCTCTTCCCTGGGAAAAGTCAATTTGTGGATGTGTGAGCAGAGCTCAGCTTAGAGAAATCATTTTACATGATTCAGAGCATTCAGACAGTAAAAACCAGGGGTCTTTTCCTGGATTTCTCTTAGTTTTCACATAATCAAATGTATTATTTTAAAGATGGAAATTTTCAACCAAGACACTGATTTATGCATCATTTAATATCATTTCCTAGGTAGAGATCTTTCCTTTCCTCCAACATGAAACATGTGAACTCTGAGTAGTTCTCAGATGCTGAGTTCCAAATTGTCTGAATTAAATTTGACTCCCAGTGGGTTCTGCACCTTCCCAGTAGTTCATCACTTGCAGGGTTTATTACATTTTAGATGATACTATTAAATCCAGCCACCCCTAGAGATACTGGTTAGACTTTGTGAGCCTAAGAGTAGGAGACCATGAATGAGCCCCCAGAGCTGTTCAGATTTAGCAATGCAGTAATTTACGTTTCCTTTAAAAGGATGGTACTTTATATATATATATCTTATAATTTGTTTACAATTTCAACTCCCCTCCCTCCAAAACCTTTTAGGAATTATAAAATAAGTGTATTTCTCCCCAGTTTAGATGGGTTTTTTTCTATTCAGCCAGCAGCGATTTTAGTCCCTGCCCCAGTGCTTTTGTGCACTGCCAGAACAAACGTGACTTTGCTTCCCAGAGGGTCTGTCTGGGGACACTGTTGGGAGTGGGTGCAGGTACAGGAGTGGGTTCTGCTCCTGCCACCCTGGCAGCTGCCCACGACACCACCAAGGTTCGGTGCTGAAAGGGTCTCGGAGGTATCCAGACCTGTCTCGTGCCTTGTAGGGACTTTGATCAGGCTGTTCACCTGTCACAGCAGCCACAAACACATAGAGTTTTAAAACCTGTTTGGTTCATGCCTGGCTCTGAGCTGCTCACTGAAACCTTCGATGGCCCAGAGCCACAGGCGCTGGCGAGACACTTGGTCCTGAGTGCCTGGGCAGCATCTGCTGCTGAGTGCCTGCTGCTTTCAGGGGCTGGGCTGGCAGCTCCTTTAGCCCTGCTCAGCTAAGCATGGACCCCCTACCCCGAGGGGAGCAAAGCCTGGTTGCAATCCTGAGCTTGACCTTCTGGGCAGCTTCTTGTTCCTCAGGAACAGCAGCTGGACCAGGCGGCCGAGGTGTCCTCATAGGATGGGACACACAGGTTCAGCAGCCCTGGTCAAGGGAAGGAAGAGCTACCATAATAATTTCTAATGGGCAATGGTGTGGATTCTCACAGTCTTCCCTTGCTGCAGCTGGGCTTGAGCATGGGAAGCCTGGACCGCAAGGCAGAGATCTGCGAGGAAAATTGAAAAAGAAGATTTGGGCCATGTGGTACCCATAAACATGAATGCAAAAGGTTTCTAAAGTGTATGAAGGCTGCAGATAGGGTTCTTCTGTTTCTAAAGAGTTGAATATTTAAAAAAAAAAAAGGCAAAAAAACCCCCCTCAACAGGAGTTTAAATAAACACAGGCAAATGAGTCAGCAAGAAGATATAAAATCATCAGGAAAGGCTGAGTTTGTTTTAACGTGGGGATTACTGTAAACACTGGGAGTGCATGGTAACAATTTGTAGCCCATGTGTTTTGAAATATCATAACTGGTGTCAATAAACACATTAAAATTCAACTTCAAAGAGCTTTGTGGATGTTTGGAGTGTCACAAAGACGTTGCAAAATGGGGATTTTAGATGGAAACAAGTATGGGAGCAATCAAACACAGCTCCTATGTGAAGAAAGGGATCTTGTCAAGTTGTTAGACCTAAGCATCTGTGATGGTGATTATTGCTTCTTGCTGGCTAAGAACTGCTCTCAGCCCCTGATTTCTTTCACTCTGTCTCCCCTCCTTGCCTCCCACCCCACTGCTTGTTGGTCTGACCCACCTGTCTGGTCTTGCTTCTCACACTGAATTCTCTGGCGCTTTGCTGCTTGTTTCTGCAGTCCCTGGGAAAGGCTGGATGGTTCCCAGAAGCCACCTTGGGACAAATAATAGATTCACAGAATTGTAGGGGTTGGAAGGGACCTCCAGAGAGCTTCAGGTCCAACCCCCTGCCAAAGCAGGGTCTCTAGGACAGGTCACACAGGCTGGCATCCAGACGGGGCTGGAATCTCTCCAGAGAAGGAGACTCCACACCCCCTGGGCAGCCTGTCCCAGGGCTCCCTCATGGGGAAGAAGTTCTTCTGCAAAAGAATTCAGTTTGTATCCACACCAGAAGAACTCATGGCACAGAGCACGTGTTGTCCTGGTGTGCTGGCAGGCTGACTCAGTGAAGGTGCCCATCATTGTGATGCGCTTGGTTCTTCCCCGCGCTGCGAAGTGCTGCTCCGGGTTCATAGGGCGCAGAGGAGGGACGAGCAGCCTCCATTCATCTTCCCCCCCCCCCCCCCCCCCCCCCCCCTACAGTTTCACTGTCTGTATCTGCAGAGAAGACTTCAGTCCCTCCTCATTCAGGCTCCCACCAGGTTGAAGCACCCTCCTGCCCTCACTTCATCCCTTGTGGTGTTTTTCTGATGCGTTTGGATTCTCTCCATCAAGGCGCTCCGGTTGGTTACGCAAATCTATAGGCGTGCTCCAGGGAGATGCTTCCCTAACTGTGCTCTTTCAGCTGTGAAAGTGCAGACCTTCAGCACTTAAGCTTCAGCACTTTCATAAATCCTCTGGTTGTTTCTGGGATATCCCAGAAAGTGCTAAATTACTGCTGCACGTAAAAAGGCAGCGTGCTTCTGTTTACACGAGGCTCTGCCTTGAGACCCATGTCCACCACATGCCAGCCTCTTGGGGTTTTTTTGTCTTATTTTTGCCTTTTTGATGTATTTAATGCATTACTTCACAGCAGTTAAACACTCTGGGTTAAAACTCACTTGGAAAGCTGCACTGGTCAGCCCGTTGACAGAGCTGCTGTCACAGGATGCTCTCTTAGCCAGCAGCCCAATGTCTGTCCTCTCCACCCAAAGGCAGCAACAAGGAACCTGCAAGCCAAGAAGATAATGGATATTTTGGACAGGGGTGTAGACAAAGATTGGGGACAGATGTGTCCCTATGAAATAGCAGATATATCTTGCCTAAGAAAGTTATTTTGTGGGGAAATTAATGCCACTTCATCAAGTCCCTGTCAAGTTTATGGAGGATAAGGCAGGTGTTCAGTGGGTGGCATGCCAACTATGAGGAGATAGCCAAGCCTTTTCTCTTTGTTTTTATACCAGGGGAGCTGAGACCTTCCAGAGCTCATCACACTTTTCATGGTGCCTTCCAGCCTGGCCCGATTCACCTAGAATCTGCCCTGAGTTATGTGTTTGTCTCCAGAAAGATCAGGGCAGAGGATGGCTGTGGAGGAAGGAGAAGCCCTGGCTGACCTGGAGGATCAGTTCTGTGCAAAAAGACACGTGTGAACCGGTAAGTGAAGCACTGACGCACCAGGGAGCTGAGGCTGACCTGAAACCACACGTTTAGCTGTCTGGGAATTTTATAGTCTGGTGTCTGTGGGGCAGAGCTCATTTGTGTTTGATGGGTGGTGGGAATTACCTTCTTACTGTGTCTGTGATGTGCCTCTCAGCTCCAAGTTCATAGTCCATCCCGTTAAGAGGCGACAAGCAGCGGATGCCACCTAGCCAAGGCATCAGCAGCTCGTGCACCATGGATTTTCTTGTCCCAGTCCAGCTCCCATGTCCCTCTACAACTGGCAGCCTCTAGCAAGCCTCAAAGGCCATGGATGGACTGGCTCTTGGAGGATGAGTGGTCTCTCCACCGACAAATGGATGGAGACCCTGCCTCACCAGTGTGAGCTGTACAGCCAGGTGAGCACAGGAAGGTTTTGATGTCTCACATTCTCTCCTGTGACATCAGCTTACTGTTTGTGTTCAGGTGAAGCACTGCAATTCCTTTTACAAAGGGAATTCTCATGTGCCCCTTTTAAGGAGATTTATGACAGAACCAATATGATGCCACAGATGAACATTCCCACACTGGGCTTCAACTGCTGTTGGATAATCATAGTCAGTATTCCTGTTTTAATACTCAGTGTGGTGTCCAAACCACAGCACTTTGCTGTGAGCTGAGTGGGGATCATTATCCAGGGCTTCCAGCACGATGCATGGAACAGCCTCTAAAGGGGCTGGGACACCTGTTGGCACTAATGTGGAAGCATGCGTGAACACAAGTGTGCCACACACTGCAGTGGATGCACATGAGGATGGAGGGGATTAGAGGAATTGCCAGATTGGATACAGTGGCATTTAACACAAACACGTCTGGAATCCAAGCAGGATGGAAATAACACACACAGAGCTGATCCCTTGTTAGATGGCTTTATTTTTAATTTTTTTTTTCTTTTTTTTGTAGTTTATCTGGGGCATAAACATCTCTGTACAAGGAGGTTATTTGCTTACACTTAAAATTTCTGTTTAATATATACCTTTCTCTGGAATCTGCCTCTGATTCATAACCACCTTCTTTTAGTAGCTGGCACCTTTGCCATGCAAGCTGCAGGAAAAAGTAATTAAATTTAATAGAAGCCACCCTTGCTTTGAAGCTGCCCTGGATTTAGAGCCACAAGGAGAAGCAATTAAACTGTGGCAGCCAAGGATTCAAACTGAAGTTATATAGTGATTTTTTTTTTTTTTTAAAAAGGAAATTTTCTCTGTAAACGGATTTGGATTGTCAGATCCCATTGGATTCAAAGCTGCAGAAATTTCCTTCTTTGGGAAATCTTGGTGCAAAATTAAAAAAGAAATAAAAAACCCAGACAATTAGATGTGAACAGGGGCTCAGTTGTGAAGATCCAGGACTTTTTAAATCCTTTTAAACAAACTTCTTTAAAAAAAAGTTTGTTGTTCTCAGCAAGGGGCTGAATGGAAAAGGGAAGAGGGGAAGGAAGACATCTGTGTGTCTGTTTATTTGCAGCAGGTCAGCTTGTCAGCAGCCTCGGATGTAGATTCATTATGGGAAGGGTGGGGGTGTTTCTTGCACTAGAAGGTATCACAAGTGTTGTTTAAAGCTGTCGGGGTTCTTTAAATCAGCAAGAGGCAGAAATTAGTACTTCAGTTGTGTGGTTTCCCCCAAACATAGTCTTTAAATTAAGTAACAAGGATGGGAAAAAATATGCTAGAATGCCATGATCAGTGCCAAGAGTAGTCCTAATGATGTAAAAATACTTTCCAGAGTTTCCTATAAAGGATCAGGAAGGATTTGGTTGGAAAAGGGTCTGCTCCCAGCGGAGGTGTTCTGCAGAAAAGCAAACTGGGAAGTCGGCTCATACTTACAGAGAGGCCCAAGTGTCCTGATCTTCACCAGCTCCTGGAAATATTGCTGGAGCCTTAGCTAAGCCAGAGGCATGTAGGAGAAAGATTATAATTACTCTTGTGTTTTGCAATACATGCTCTTCTGTCCTGAGGGAAAAAATGCTCTTGGGCTTGTTATCAGGATCCATTCATGGTCCATGATCTGTGGAGCCAACTCCATGAACTGACAGTCCTCTGGAGGTATCCAGAGAAGCGCCTGCTTTATCGCTGCCCATTGTGAGGTAGTTGGGGGCAGACATGCTGGGAACAGCGATGGTGAGCAGCCTCTAAAAGGGGAGAAATCGGCTCTTCAAAGAATGTTTGACCCCAGCGTTTTGGATGTCCCAGCTGTTATCTTTGACAACGGGTCTGGCTTATTCAAAGCGGGTTTCTCAGGTGAGAACAGCCCGAGGTCTGTTTTTACAGCCATTGTTGGGCGCTCCAAAGTCAAAGCCACGATGCTGGGAGCTGGGCAGAAGAAATATTACATCGGAGAAGAAGCTCAGTCCAGAAGAGGCATCCTGTCTTTGAACTATCCGATTGACCACGGCATGGTTACATGCTGGGATGACATGGAGAGGATCTGGAGGCACGTCTATGACTATGAGCTGAGAATTAAAGCCAGTGAAAGGCCGGTGCTGCTGACTGAAGTCCCTCTCAACCCTCTGCAGAACCGGGAAAAAATGACAGAGATCATGTTTGAAGGCTTCATGGTGCCAGCAATGTATGTGGCAGTCCAGGCAATGCTGGCGCTCTATGCATCAGCCCGGATTACAGGACTAGTCATGGACAGCGGGGATGGTGTCACCCACACTGTCCCCATCTACGAAGGATACTGTTTACCTCACGCCGTCTCCCGGCTGGATATCGCTGGCCGGGATATTACTGAGTATTTAATGAAGCTTCTTTTGGAGAGTGGGCACACTTTTGTTACCACAGCTGAAAGGGAAATTGTGAAGGATATCAAAGAGAAGTTGTGCTACATCGCTCTGGACCCCACCCAGGAAATGAAAGCAAAGCCAGGAGAAATAATGAAAGAATACACATTGCCTGACAGCAACGTCATCCAGATAGGTACCCAGCTCTTCCGGGCACCAGAGACTCTTTTTGCTCCTGCAAACATTGGAGTTGAAGCTCCCGGTGTGCACAAGATGATCTTCAACAGCATCATGAAGTGTGACATCGATGTACGGAGGAGCCTCTATGGCAACATCCTGCTCTCGGGTGGGTCCACGCTCTTCCCTGGCCTGGAGGAGCGGATCCTGAAGGAGATGAAGCTGCGAGCATCTGCTGGCATGTTTGTGAGGATCATTGCTCCCCCCGAGAGGAAATACTGTGTGTGGATTGGGGCCTCCATCCTCACCTGCCTGACCTCTTTCAAGCGGATGTGGGTCACTATGAATGATTACCGGGATTTCGGGGCAGCCGTCATCCACAGGAAATGCTTCTGAGGGGAGCACTGCAGCAACGCACCAGCAACCAGCCCTGCTGAGGCCTGGTGACAAAACCTGTGTGAAAATAAAGCATCAAAACCCTTGGTAACAAGGATTTTGTTATCCTCTCCCTTCCCCTTGGCAGGTGACAGGTGAGCACATAGTGCAGGGATGCAGGAACTCCATGACTGACTCGCAGCTGTAAAGGGGAGCAGCACACCCCCTCTGCAGGGAGACTCTCCCCTCGAAAGTCTTCAAGATATCTGGAGATTGCATTCCAAAACTGGCTCTCACGTTATTTTTGACCTCATTAAAAACGCTTCCTTCTGAAACCCAGCAAAACCCCAAACAGAATCCAGATATAAATCAATGCAAATGCAATTACTGCAACCGGCGCTGCTCTGTGCCTGAGCGCCTGAAAAACCCCATCGATTCTCTGCTGTAATTTATCTGGGAAGTAAGAACACCCAGTTTCACTTCCAAGTGCTAGCCCTGAATCAAAATGCTCTGCACTCCCTGGAGAAAGCCAGTGCAGCTGCTGAGGATTGTGAGCTCGGTGCCGGTTTGTGACAAGGGGGATCTAGAACTGCCAGGGGCAGCACCGTCCTGCTCAGGATGGCTGACTCCAGGGACCCACACAGTGATTATGACATCTGGACAGTGTAAGGCTGGGCTGTGGGGGAGCAGGCACTTCCTGCTGTTGTGGGGTACCCCAACATTGAAGCTTGTCGTGTTTGGGGGGAGTTACAAGGACTGCTGCTTTGGGGAGGCAGCCCAGTCCAAAACGGGCATTTTATCTTTTACTTGCCCAACAGAACATGGGCAAGTTACACCCCAGGATGTCATGGAGGAGATCTGGAGATATCTGTATGAACAAGAACTCGAAACCAGGAGGCCAGCACTGGTGACAGAGACCTTCCCAGTCCTTTGCCCCATGGTGGAATGGTGAGATGATGTTTGAAAGCTTCCAGGCCCCTGCCCTGTCCGTGTCTCTGCAGGCACCAGCAGCCCTGTGTGCCTGTGCCCACACAACTGGACTGGTGATGGTGTCGCTATCACGGTCCCTCTCTACAAAGGTGCCTACCTGCTGCATGGCATTTCCAGGCTGGATTTTGCAGGCAAAGGTGCAACCAAATACCTTGCTAGGCTCCTCTTGGAGACCAGGAGCTCCTCTGTAAGCACATCAGAGAGAGGAGTTGTCAGGGATGGGAAGGAGAAGCAGTGCTGTGTTGCTTTAGTTCCTAGCTAAAATATGCATGAAAAGCCTGTATGTTCCCTACAACAGAAGGGCTGTCAAGGCAGGAGACCAGCTATTCCCAACTCTCATTTTGTGCCCACAGAGGCAGAAATCCCAGGGACAGGCGTGGGAGGGATGGTTGCCAAGCATCATGAGCATATCCAGTCCATCTTCTGAAGGTGCGTGCTGTTATTGGGTCAGTTGACTCCAGGGTTTTGAGAAGAGGCTACTGAAGGAGCTCCAGAGAGGAGTTCCCAAAGCAATGTATATCAAGGTCATCTCACCACAGATTGGACGTACTCTGTGTGGATTGGTGATACCAACCTTGCCAGCTTAAGAGCATTCAGGAATGGGTGAGTTACCAGGGAAGACTATAATGAGCATGGACCAACAGTACTCCAGAGAAAATGCTTTTGAAAACTTTAGTTGGGCCATCCAGAATTTTTTTTAAGTGCCAATCTGAACAGCTGGAGAGCAGTTAATAAACCTGTACAAAAATAATTGATTTATAGTAAGTGATTTTATAGCTTACTAAAGAAAGGTCCCTTGTGCATTGGGTTGAAGAAAGAGTCCTTGTTCAGAGCATTTTTGCTATCCAAGATGTTGGTTTTAATTCTAGAAATGTGTTGATCCCTGCTAGAACTGCAAACAGTTTGTCAGACTTTTAAACACTTGAGAACAAGCCACCTCCATCCCATGCCCGTGGGGGCTGGCTCCTTGCCATTCATCATAAACCTCCAAAGAGTGGAAAGAGACCTCTGACAAAGAAATAGAGGGCTCAGGGGTATTGCTGACCCTTCAGCACAGCACTGGAGATCTCCTTGGGCAACCCTGGAGGAGCTCAGAGGGGACTGAGCTGCTAAATTTGGTCTCACTCACAAAAAGAAATGAACTTGGCCCGTCTGTGAAAGCAGAGCTCCCCAACCCAGAGTAGCTCCGTGCTGTTAGCAGCCTCACCGTGTGACTTGCTGCATCATGGCACATAAAACATCGCCTCTGCCTGCTCACCTGTGGGATTTCACTAATATTCTGGCATAAGGAGACTACATTTAGGTAATATAATGTCAATTACAATTATAAATCAGAGCACACAAGGTGCATGGTATCTATCTTGTGCTCTTGAACAAATGTTTTGCTGTCAGGCATCTAAGAGAGGGCAGAGGCATCAGTCCCTAGCTGGCACTGACTCCTCTGAGAAAAGCTGGCTTTGTTAGAAGATGCTCTTCCTCTACCTCACTGCAGAGAGCCAGGGAAAGGGTCAAAATGATCCTGCAGCTATTGCCTGAGTTGTTAAGCAAAGCTGCCTTGCTGAGCTCAATTTCCACAAATCATGCCACCAGATAAGCTTAACCAGCAAAACCATCACAGCTAGCTGATTGGATTTCCAAAGTGAACCATGAAATTCCTAAGAAAGGTGTGAATTTCTTTGCTGGAAATTCACATTCAAATAAACAGCTTGAAAACTGTGCACTTAGAGTGAGCATCTGTCCACCCCTGCAGACCCCCGCACCGCCTCCAGGCAGATGACAGAAATCTTGCCATCATTTGTGAAGCTAATTAGTGCTGCGGTTTCTATACTGTCCCAAAAGTACGGGGGAAGAATCCTGAAGCTACACCTGAGAACCTCTTGAGTTTGTTCAGGACTAACACTGAAAAGAGCTGAGATCTGTCTCCTTAATGATCCAATAGAGTGTCTGGCTTCCCTCGTTCAGCTCTGGAGATGAATCTTCAAACTCGTTGATGCCCTCTGCTGCCTCGGGACCGATTAGTCATCTATCAGCTCCTCTCGCTGCCCTTTGAAGGATCACAAGGCTCTTTCCCTTTTCTGCAGGGCATTTACAAGCGCCCTGGAGAGGGGCACATCGAACTCCATCCTCAGCAGGGCAAGTGCAGAAATAAAAAGGGCCAAAAGACTCAGCTGTGGAGGCCGGGGAGTGGATGACTCCAGTGAGACCCACCTTAACATCCTTTCCCCCAGCAATCAGAGCGAAAGCATAAAGCAAAGAGCCTGGAGTAAAGGCACGTAGCTCTTTCCTGCTCCACCTGGGCCCTAAGGCTTCCGAAAGTCGAGATATATTGCTCCATCGAGTTGATGCAAGCATCCAGAGAGCTTTTAGAGCTGTTATGAAATCAGAATCCACAATCTTGGATCTCTCTTCTATTACAGTATGTTACCTTTTAGCAGCCCACTGGAAATGTGTAAACAAACGAGGTACAACTGTAGACAGTTTAAATATTTTACAGCTCGCTGACTCCCATATGAGGAGGGATTTGCAGTAACTTAAGTGTTTAGACTCCTTCTCCAATAATCTAATGCAAATAAAAACGCAAAAACCCAGCGTGCTGGAGAGCAGAGGGAGCCTGAGCAAGCAGAGTGACTCCAGGTAGTTGTCAGGAAGGTGGAAAGAACCATGATAGCTCTGCCCAGCGACACAGACACGAAGCGCGTGGGGAAGGTGGCACGTAGCAGAGCTCCATGTGTGCTTTCAATAAGGCTTCATCCTTGCAGAACAAGACATTGCCTGATGTAACCTGGGATAGATTAATTGATATCAAACTTGGTTTACATCAGGAGACCTTGTTGGGCTCCTCCCAGCTGAAAATCCTGCTGCAAACCATGGCTGCAGGGATGCAGCAGGGGCTGGGGCTGACTCTTCCCATTCACCCCTCAGACACGACTTTGCTCAAGGGCACACAGCAAGATAGCAGAAGTTGGCATAAGTCCCATGACTCCAGACCTGATATCAGCCTCTTGGTCAAGAGCCTCATGCTCCCATCGCTGCACAGAACACTGGAAATCCATGACTTCACTTGTATTTCATTCTTGCTTTGAAGAGGTTTGAGGTGTTAATCATCCCTTGGGCTTCGTGCCACAGGAAAGGAATCGTGGGAATCCTTCCTCAGTGGGTTTCCATCTATGCCCTACCTGTCCTGTGGATACAGAGAAAATTTAAATTGTCAATGCCCAGGATCTTTCTAGCCTCAGGAAAGCAACAGTCCTGGTGGATACAGGTCTGGTTATGGGATTAGAGAGGCCTGAGTTATTGCCTAGCTTAACCAGCTGTGGAATGAAAAGTTTCATCCTGAGCACCAGTTCCCACTTACAAACACCCATCTCTTGTTTCACCCCTTACTCATCCTCCAAACTATTTGGGGTAAGTGCATTTATCAGTGCAAAGATCAGAAACAGAAAATCACCTGTGAAGTTTGCACTGGAATTGCATAAAACCCTCAGCCTGCTCCTGGTAATTTCTCCCCTCCCTCCCCAAGTCTCATTTAAGTTTCAATCCAGCAGCAGCCCTTTATTTACTTTTAAATGTCAAATACTTCATCATTTTGTGCTTTCCCCGTTCCCTGTGGGTGTGCAGGTTTATCAGTATGCGGTATCGTCAGCGTGGGACAATGCTCACTGATTACCCACAACACGGTGGGGTTTGTCACCCTGCCCATTTGCAGGTTGTGAGCTCTTGAGAAATGCAGGAGAGCTCTTGCTTTCTGCCTCTCCTCCCTGCTATCATATGCACAGTAAACAGCCTGCCTTCAATAGACACTCAAGAAATTATCATCTTTATTATTCACATCCCTTGTCCCCCACCCTGCAGACCCTGCGCTCACAGCCCTACCGTGCCAGGGCCAGCAGCCAAGCTTAGCCAGGTCAGGCCTGAAGTGTCAGGGTAAATCTGGCTTTTCTTCATCTGTGGTCAGAGCGAAGCGATGCCAGCAGGACAGTGGACACAGCCTGCCACCAGCAAATCCAGCAGCCACTGGTAGGAGTGTGACGGAGGTGAGAGATGCTCAGCAGTGTGGCCACACAGAGATGTCTCTGAGGCCAGCAGAGAGCTGGTACGGGCAGGATTGCCTCTGAGGGAGCAGTAAGGCACAGAATCCACAGCAGGCACCCTTGGCAGGGGTGTGAAAACAACCTCTGCCAACCTCAGAACCAGCCAGAAAGGGTGACAGCATCACCCAAGGCACCTAAACCCTGTCCTGCAGCTGAGTGTGGGCAGCTCCATCAGTTCCTTCACCGAGCAACCAGCACGCCCACCCCCTTTTCTTCAACAGTGGGAACGTCCAGGTGAGTACCTGGGCATGAGGAATTTGATGTGAAGGAGGTAAGAACTTTCCAGAGCTTTTCCCAGTGGAGGTAAGATGCAGCTCTGGCTGAGAGAGGCTGTAGCCATTGCGCATGTACCCACAATGAACACGTGCACTCACACGTACACACATGCACACACACACATGCTGATTTTATTAAGCCATTCCATGCAAGTCTTACATACATATATTATTTTTAATGTGTATTTCTTTTTTATTTGGGAAACTTCAGAGCGCTTTTTTTCACACACAGTAAAGTTAGCCTTGCTGAGGTTCATTAGTCCCCTTTCCCCTGTGTGTAAATGGATCTCTCTCAGTTATGCAATGCAAGGGTACACAACCATGAAAAGTGCAGAGCCAGCCAAAAAAAGCATTGTTCCGACCTCGGACGTGTAAAATATTCATATCCAATAATAAAAAATAAAAAAACCCTGCTCTTAATAAAAAATTCACAGTGTAAAATATGCATTGTCGTTCCATCCCCAGGGCTGAGGCACTTTCCAGACCAACATGTTACGTGGGGTTTCACTGCCGTGTTTTACTCGATTAATTCAAAACCAATTCGCTCGCAGACATCCCAGTATTAGGTGCCTAAATTGATTCTGATTTCTCTAAGGGCAATGTGTATCTATGGCTACAGCAATAGCTGGTGGAAGCTGGGGCGGCTCAGAGCATCCAGCACGTACCCCTGATGGTGTATGTGGTGAGGCTGCCCTGGTCCTCATGGCTGTGCTGGGCAAGCAGGAGAGCTCCCTTAGTGCTTGGACCACTTCGGACCTGCTGTTTCTTGGGTGAGAAAATCAGCCAAATGTTAACGTGGCTGAGCCTCTCTCCTCAGGAACGGGAGCGCTTCTGAACAAGCTGGGATGTCCCCGGTGCAGCGCTGCCCCACGCCCTGCAGAACTGTGCACACAGGGCAGAAGGAAAGGAAGCATCTCACCATTCCACCCGAGGGAAAGGGAGACAGGTGGGAAGAACTGCTGGGCTCAGATCCTGAGCAAAGTGTGTAGCAGAGCCAGGAATGCGATTTAGATTCTTCTGCATCCCCATCTAGTGTCACAGTGGCAAAGCCAAACTGTCCCCATGTGTGCACGGGCATCCTGAGCAGGCAGGATGGGGCAGGGAGCCTGAGTCTCTGCACTGGCAGGATGCATGAGCATGTCTGTCGCTTTCTGCTCAGGATCATGTTGTCAGGCGGTGGGTCTGCTAAAGAGACGTAGCACAAGACCCCCCCAGTCCCAGCCAGGAGGGGCTGTGGTGGTTTTCACCCTAACCAGTCGGCTGGTTTTAGTCTCACACCAGGTTATACCACTGTTCCCCCAGATGCTTGTGTCCTCAGTGGCAAAACTGGGACTAAACCACTGATCCTCTGCACATGCTGCTTGGTGTAACTAGGGGCAATGGTGGTCCAGCACTAGGGGAGAATATTAAAGAGATGCTAGAGATGCTCCTAAACAAAGTGGAGCTCAGGAGTGAGAGGAACAGCTCGGAACTTAAAGTGCAGTGCCTAGCACTTAAACTTCATGAAGATATATGGGAGAAAAGAATGAGAAACTCCAAAACAACCAATGCTTCAGATGTTTCTTTTACCTAGAGTGGAGCTAGTTCAATGTTTTACATAGAGCAAGTCCCAAGGAGCATAAATCAGGGGATGTAAGTTATGTTTTATAAAGATCTCAAAACACAAGTTCTTTACCTCCCACATTCTCAGGCCAGAGATTTTAAATGAAAAAGCATGTGGGACAGTAAGAATGTGTATCATCTGTGTCTTTAGTGACCATTCTGTGCCCACAGCCTGGTAATTATGCACTAAGAGAGGGAAGGGAAGAACTCAGTGTGGATGTCGGAGCTGCATCGTGCGATCTAAACCACACCTAAACCCTGGGTCCAAGTCCTGCTGCTGGGACACACTGGGGCGAGGGCTGAAGAGTTGGCACAGCTCTGCCATGCAGGAAGAGAACCCCTCAGGATGGCTACGAGGGAATCCTGCACCTTGCAAGGTGTCCCTCAGTGGGCAGCCTGGGGAGAAGATCGGGGGGCTGCAGGGAGAGGCTTACTGGGCATCCCCAGGGGGAGGGAATGTGAGGGAAAAGCCTCCTGGATGAAGGGCAACAGGAGTGCCCAGAGCTGGGAAGAAGGGGCTGTTGCCTGATGGCTTCCTAAGGCCTGAATGCTTACAATGCTGGCTGAGAGGGCTTCTGTAGGAGCTGCCAGGCACGTAGGTTTCAGTGCGGGGAGCAGCGGGATTGCCTGAGGATGGGGACTGCTGCGTTGGCTGCTCACTGGAAGCTCTGCATCCCTCCAGAAGGCACTGCAGTGGGTCTTCTCCTTATTCTTTGTGCAGAAACAGAGTAACATGATAAAAAAAAAAAAATCTCCCTTTTGCAAGACTCCCTCACAAACCATGTTCCTGTTCTCCAACGCTTGCCCATGCTTTCTCCTCTATATCTTCCAGGACCGTGCTACAGGAACATGCTGAGCAGCATGAATCTAGCTGGGAAAGCCAGCTGAGCAGTGGGCTCTGCTTGCAGGCCCCAAGAACCGCTGCAGGTTTGCAACCCCACCCTCCCCAGTCATCTTGGATCGGATTGACTGTGTCTCATTATGTTATCTGCTTCCTTCTTGTGTCTGAGCAGGAGGATGTTGGGAGAGCCTTCACATGGCCGGCCACACGGAACCACATCCTCGCTATCCCAAAGTTCAGAACATCTGTCTTAATTTGCCTGGCCCTCAGCACGGTGCTCTTCCAGCCCTGGAGAATTTACTGCTTGTTTTCACAATGAATCTCTCTCACCAAGAACAGAGAGGGGAATTTGATGGTGTTAGAAAACATTACTCTCCCTGAGGTTCTCGAGACGTCTTGGATCAAACGTAACCCTGCTCATGTCAGAGCCTCAGACTAACCAAGGAACCACTGGTGAGCCACTTAGTCCCAGTAATGCAGATGAGCTGAGAAGCTTTGGAAAGATTCAGCTCTTCAGATCCTTCGCTACCCTGACGAATCCAAGGGGAAATACACACGCTGCCAAAGTTGCTTCTCTGGGTCGTTCCCGAATTCCTGCAGAAAGCAGTCCTCAGCAGAGCACAGCAGAGCGGTGCTGGTGGTCTGATGACATGCTCTGAAGTGCTGTCCTTCAGCCAAAACAATATGGATTTCCTAGAAGCACGTGTCCCCAGAGGAAGAAATCACGGATGTTTAAGGTATCCAAGACAATAGTCCAGATGCTGGTTTCAGTTACACTGTTTTAAACCCACCATATTCTGTACATTTACTTTGGAACTGAGGGGTTTTTTTTTACAGATGTGAGGCCATTATTCCTCTATGAGGGGAGGAATGGATCCCTGCCTATCCAGAGTACCTGGGTGACCTCCAGCTTGCCCTCTTGCAGGTTTTACTTCCAGATCTGTCACAGGTTCTCTAGGGCAAGGCACCAAGAACTGGATTCATCCCATCTAATCTTTTACAAGCAAAGCAAGTAACTTTGAACTCCCATAAAGATGAACAGGGGAGAGAGAGACTTCACTGACCCACAAGCTGCTGGGCTTTTATCACTCTTCATTTACTGAAGAGAAAATCTTTTGGGACTGGGCTCCTAATTTAATTGTCACCTTCAGTGAAACTGAACCAGGGCCTTTACCTTCCCAAGTATCAGTTCCAGTTGTGTGATACTTAAATGCTGTGGAAAAGATTAAAGTTTAGCACATAAGTTTTTATAGACAGATTATTTTTGTTATTGGAAAGTTGTGTCTGAAGGCTGGAAGAAATGGTCAAACAAGAGAGAGTGTTACCTGGGATGCTTAAAAGCCAAGAGAGATTACATCAAAGCAGCTCCTCTAAGAGGTGGAGATGCCACAGGGCTCTTCTGTGTCCTGCTTCAGGCAGATTTACCTGGTGAGGAATATATGCTGACCTTCAGGTACTGCAATCTGCCTGGCCAAACACTCAGGGGTGGTGTCACCACCAGAGATGGGGGAAAGACTGGAAAAACACACATGTTCCCAGGTGTGCTTGAAGGCAAAAGTCCCAGCCAAGGCACTAGTGTACATTGTCCTCCCCTGCTTTGGCTTGACTCCTGCACAGTCTGCAGGGAGGGGATGCTGTGAGCTACTGCAGTGGGAGATACAGCTTTTCAGCCTGCACGGAGCAATCTGGACACCCAGGGGTTCCTGAGGATGGGAGACTCTGTCCCTGCAGAGCAGATGAGGGGTGCGGGTGTGCAGAGCAGAAGGTCCCTTAGAATCACCTCCTACTTTACCCTAGGCAAAGAGCAGGAGATCACACCCATCACAGAATTAGCTCAGCCCCAAATTACCAGCGTTACACACCAAAACCACCCATCTCCCATGTCCAGCTGCCTGAGTCACTCAATGGCAGTTCCACCAGTCTGATGGATGCCCAACTGCTTTTACTCCCAGCTGATGTTTACAGGGAAGTGTCTGTGTCATGGGCAACTACACGTGTGAGGATTTTCTTTTAGAAGCCACAGAAGGGATTAAAAGCAACAATAATCCATGAAATCACTGCAGGATTCTCTTCCTCCTCGAATGTCCGAAGGAATTCCCCAACTCCTAACCTGTTCCAACTGGCAGCGCTCTGCTCTTCAGCTCTAATATCAGCACAGTTTGTCATGTTTCCAGTTTTTCTGGTGAGGGATTACACGAAACCAAAATGATTCTTTCCATGGGGGATTACATAGCCACTTTTGTTTCTAATACTCCAGTCTGTGAGTGAGGAACGTTTTCTTGGGTACCTGTTTCTTCTCTGACTACGAGAGGTGGTGTCGTTTGGGATATCTAGGCAAAAATCCATTTCATTAATTTCATTCCTAATCATCTAATTCCCAGAGGAACCTGGTTAAACAGCCTGTCCTAAGTCCAGTCTTTATATTTTGGCTGAACGTTCCTGGACAACTAATTTCACATAAATTATATGACCCGGTGCTCCCTGGTTCACTGACTGATGTGCATCTGCATAGTTAGTTGGAAAAAAAAACCCTCACCTTGAGGAACTGTCAGCCACTGGTGAAAAGGGCTCATATTTGAGGGGAAAATTGCTACTGGTTTACAAGAGCCTGGATCAAAAGCCTGTTCTCCAGCGTTTGGGTTTTGCTGTTCAAGTCCCAAAGTGTGCTTGAGGGATTTTTTTGGCAGGGGTTTTAGGGCAGGAAAATAGGAAATGAGCTGGAAAAGTTGAAGACTGCAGCAAACAAGAAAATCCTGGAAGGAACACACTCTCTAGATCCACCCTAGCCATTAATAATATGGAAAGATTTCATTAGAAAAAGGGAGAGGGGAAGAGAAACAAGAGAGAATGGCAGGGAGGCGGTGTGAGCATCAGCGTGCACACGGTGTCCCCACTGCTCAGACTCACAGAAGGGGCTTTGCAGCAGCCACTGCATTAAAACCTACCCTTGGGGTAGGCTGATAACCCCAAGCACTCTAAGAGTGGGCAAGAGGCTTTTGAGACAGTTCCACAGAGGCTGGTTTGCCGGGGGCTGTGCAGAGACTGAGACACACAGGTGAGATGCTCTGAACACAAACCATGGCACAGGCATCCCATCTGTGCACCAGCACATGGGGAATGAAACTGATAAGGTGCCACAGCCACCTGAGAGTAATTTATGGCTGAAGAAACGCCCCTGCCCTAGCCTGAAGAGCACCTAGCAGTGGGGCAGCCCCCCAAAGACCCCACTTTATCTAGGTGGGGGAACTTCTGTGCTTGCATCATGGTGCGCTGTTACCTCCCTCACTCTGACAGGGCCCAAAGAAATACACAGAGCCCAGCAAATTGCTTTGTAAGAAAGGAAATAAAGCTCTGTCCCCTCTCACCTCCCCATAGCACATACCTGCCACCACATCACTGCCAGCTCCCTCCTGCACAGGGGCCCTGGAAGGTCCCCCGGTAGCCAGAGAGCATCCATTACATCAAGCGCCCCTGTGTTCTCTAACCTAAGCACAGCCTCCTGAACTCAATATATTTTTGTCCTGGAAATTGTTTTGTTCTTCCCCATAACACACTGGAGGTGATTGTCTGTTCCTCCGTGGCGGCTCTCAGCGAAGCACACTGCACTGCAACTCCCTGCACAGCAGAGCAGAGCACAGCAATTTAAAACCCCTGCTTCTGCCAAAAGTTTTTGCTCCGTTATGTCACATCCTATACATCAGAGTTTGATGGGAAAGGCTTGGGCTGGGTTTTGTTGGGTTGTTGGAGGGTTTGTTGGGTTTTTTTCCCCCAGTGTTTCTGCTTGCTTCTGCAGATGGAAATACCAGCAGGTGGAAGGACATTGAGTTGTGTTTCGTGTATTTCCACAGTATGTCTGAGGAAGTTCAGCCTTGGTACTTATGGACCACACAGTAACTACAAATAAAAGAATATAAGCGTTGGAAATGTCACATGTATTAGGTGTACACCCCTTGGGATGCCTAACAGTTAACTCATCTGAGGGACAAAACCTGTACCATGTCCCCCAGCGCTGCCGTAGCTGCTTTTCCAAGTGACCATAAGCATGTGGGGAGGGGGTGTTACTCCAGGTGAGCTTTACATATCACTGGGAGTCACTGACAGCCCACCTGAAATCCATTAATTGTCTGGCTTTAGGCGTGGTGGCTGAGTTGTTTCGACACAGGTGTGTTACCCCCTTTAACTGCACTAATCCTCTGCTGCTTAGAACAGGCAGGAGGAATCTGCCCGGTTAGTTGGAGTGCTTGGAGACCATCTGCAGCACCAACCTTACCACACACTCCACCACTGACACATCCACGAAGCAAGTCACTTTGTGTGCAGAGGTGTAACAGCCCCCCAGGTTTGCTGCAGCCCCCCAGGTTTGCTGCAGCCCCCCAGGTTTGCTGCAGCCCCCCCCCAGGTTTGCTGCAGCCCCAGCACAGCTCTCCATCACAGCTGATGGCCCTGATGCTACAAGACCAAGTGATCTAAACTGAATCCAGCTGGCCACACTCACCTTAATTAGAGCACCTTTGTCAAGCCAATTACTTCTATATAAGCATCTGTGGGGTACTTCTTAGAAGGGTCAGTTTTCTGTTGGAGAAAGGCTTGGAGGCAGCATCTGTGTGCTGATGCCTGAGCCAGGAAGCTCCCCAACTTCTCTGGGGTCTGCCTGCTCTTCGGATGTTTTGGGATGCTGGACTGAAGGCTGGCTCACAGTGGGAGGTAAGGCAGCGCTTGGGGCTGGCTTGCATCCCTGGTTTGTGTGTCTGGGTTGGTCGGGTCTTTGCTGGAAGTGTTGCTGCTGGTGATGTGTATCAGCAAAGGTGTGGATAACCTGCAGGAGCCTTTGTGATGTTTGTGGCTTTCTTATGGTGCAAAAAGAGAACTGTGCTGTCCTGGGGCTTTTAGAGTCCCTGCCCTGCTACCCTGGGGAGGGGTCTGCAGTGGGACCTGGGGGGAGCTGCTCTGCTGGGAGGAAATAAGGTGCTTGCTTTGGCTTGGTGGTACAGTGTTTCTTACAAATGTGGTGGTTTCTGATGTTATGCGTGTGGATGCCCAGCTCTTGTGTGTCAAGGGAAGTCTCTGCACTGCAGAAGAAGAAGAAAACAGCAGATGCAGAGCTTAGAAGTTGGAAATTGGTTTCTTTATCTAGAAAACCTGGATAGAAAGCTTCAAGGCTGAAAGCAAATTAGAGGGAAAGTGGAAGCAACTGGTGCTTAGGAGCTGAGGTAGAATGTGATTTGGGAAACCTGGGTTACTGTGAGGGCCCCTGGCCTCTGCTCTGAGGGAAATGCTGCTGTGCCTGGGGTGAATCGGGGTGTGTGCTCAGCACTGCTGTGGGGTGGCTTTGGTCAGGAAGCTTAGGTGGTGCTTGTGTATTTGACACCTCAAATGGCTGTAGTTAGTGGCTGTTGCTGGGTTAACAAGCAAGCACTGTTGCCCTTGAAAAGTGCAGCAGGCTCTCCCGTAGTGCCACAGCATCTCCCCAGCTTGCTCCAGTTGTAGAGTTTCATCTAGGTGCAGATGAGTTGCTGGAGACTTGGTTTTGTGTCCCTCTGAATCGATTATTTTGAATCCTCTGGCTGCTGGTGGGATGCTGTGAGATCTTTGTGAGGGGTGGGGAGAGATCTCCGTGACTCCTGGGCTGAGCAGTTGGCGAAGAACTTGAGGTTTCCCTGCAAAGGGAAGAAGTGGGATGCAAACAAGCAGTTGGGCTCAGAGTGCTGTGTGGGGATGATAGCCCTGGCCTGACTCCATCGAGGAGGGGCAGGGATCTTTCCTCCCCCTTCCCCTGGGCAGCCCCTGGGTCTCACGCTGAGCTGGCTGGTACTGGGGATGGGGACAACTTGGTGCCTCAGCTCCATGGCCACCAGCACGAGCCCTGAACTGGAGGTGATGCTGGAGGGAGGGCTGCACCTGAGCTGGGTCCTGCAGTACAGGGTGAAGGAAAACTGCTGTTGTAGCCTGTGTGAGGACTGTTGGGAACCGTCCCTCTGTCTGAGAACACAGCCTGGTCTGAGCTGCAGTCATCTGCTTCTCTTAAAGAAAAATACAGCTGCTTTCTTACTGCATTTATTGTTTAATTCATTCATGCTGCTTGTTGGAAACACCATCGTTAAAGTCCTTCTGGGGCACAGTTTGTTTTAAAGGAAACTCTCCATGGAAAAGACTTCCCTTTAAATTTAGTACAAAAGAAAATCCCAACTAGTTTTATTTATAGATCAGGGCATGAGAGATTGTCAGTGCTCAGGCTAGCTCTGTATCTCTGCTTCTCCCATAAAAACATGTTTAGCATTTTTCTCATCCTTCCAGAATAAAACTCTTGTGTTGTGTTGGGGTGGTTTTTCCTAAAATGCAGCCACTGGGCTGACAAAAATATTGGGTTCATGCACTGGCAAGGGCAGTCCTGGTGATTCTATTCCTGGGTGATGTATTCTGGGCTTTGGTTATTTTTTAATAGGTCATCTCTTGCTTCTGTGATCTTGTGACCATTTATATGCTTCAAGTTGCTCGAGTAGCTCCCAGATCTGGACCAGATGCGTGGTCAGTTTTGGGGTGTTATTAATACAGAAGCATCCAGAGTTTCATTGTGTGATATTTGCTTGTGTGAGCAGTGAGGAAACAGAGAAATGGTCAGAAATGTGACTTTCCAACAACCTGGGTGATGGGAAAGTATGCAGTCTTAGTGTTAGCTGGTTGTGCTTACTGGGGGGGACATGCTGAACCAGCAGTGTCCTGGTAAATGACGACACTGAGAACCCAAATATTGCTTTCTGGGATTTATAGTAAAGGAAAACCATAGTAAAAGGCAGAGTTTTGCCTGGCTTTGTTTGAAGTGTTTAGTTTTCCCTTTTCTAATGAAAACGGGGCTGTGATAAATGGGTCCAGTTGTAAGAATTAAAGGCTGAGGTGATTAGAACACAGCAATGCTGCCCTGCTTTGTTACCAGAGCTTTTGCAAAGCTGAGTGTTGGCATCAAAAAGCACAGCAACTCTTAACTCTTCGGAAAAGAAGTTGGAGGACACTGGTCACATCTCCTGTTGCCACTTCACTGGGTTTTACTAGTTCACAGCCGTTCTTTATGCCCTTGCTGTGCCCCACCAGCCCAGATTTAGTGGCCAGTACATTGGGAGTAAAGTGTTTCCCTGCCTAGACAGTTCATTCAGCTGAGCTTTGTGACCAAATAACTTATTGAGACTCAAATTCCCTTGAAAATGTCAAGTCCTTTTGTGATCTTTAATTGATTCACGTTCTGGGCTGCTTAGGAGTGGAGTTAAAAAGCTGTTAGTAATAATTTTATAGAAAGTATGTTCCCCATATGAAGGAGCAGTCCCTGTTGTAATGCACCTGAGTGGCTGAAACCCAGAGAGCCTCCTGTTCCTTGGGATGTACTTGCTGAGCACAAGTGCTGCTCTTATCTGAGCCATTTAAAATCACTCTCTGGGTGATCTCACTCCATTATTTTTAAAGAAACATCTCGGTTCACTCTATTTAACTTTATACTTCAGAGGAATGAAGCTATTTCCCCATCTCATTTGTAGTGAGGGAACCAAAGCACGGCAGAATGGGAGTCAGGCGGCTGGCAATGTGTCTGTTTTGGGGTGCTGAAGGAACCTGGGGTGAAGATGTGGGAAGGTCTTGGAGGGTGTGTGTGGGACACAGGGCTCTTGGCACTGGTGTGAGGCTGTGGTGAGCTGCTGGGAAGTACATGAGTCTTTCTCAAGCCCGGGGCGGTGTCCAGCAGCGCTGTGCAAAGCTGCTCTGCAGGGATGCTGATGCTTGAGACTCCCTGGTGTAACGTCAGGCAGTGCAGCCTGACCACAGGGCTTGAGCCAGGATATTTGCATCCCTGCTGAACTTGCTTTGGAGCAGTGTGCTTGCCAGCTCTGTTAGCTCTTTGCTGCTGTTTACATGGTGACTTCAAAGAGGGTTTGCTCTGAAGGCCTGGAGCTCTCCTTGAGTGTCCCACACAGCTGTGGCACTGCACAGAGGCTGTAAGTGTCCTACCAGGGTGCTGGCTTGCTCTGATATTCTCCCTGCAGTGAGCCTGGAAGCTATTCTTCCAGCACTAGTGGGCAGCTTCCTCTGGCAAATGAAAGAAACAGGATTCTAAGAGCAGAGTCTGCAGAAACGAGCTGTTCTTTCCCCCCAAATAGATTCCTGCTCACAGCTTGCTGTGCTGCTTACGTATAAAAACCACTTCACCCCATTTTTGGGGAACCTTGGGATGTGATTTTAGTCTTTTTCTTCTTTTAGTGGTGACAACCTCACGAGGGCTCTGCCTTTGCTCAAAGGCTCAATCTGCCAGCCTGCTGAGGGCAGGTAAATGGGGCTCCCTTAGTGATGGATCAAGGCAATGGGCCTTGATGCCACAAGAAAAAGAACGGCTGGGATCCTTTCTGCCTTGAGAACCTTGACATGCTGTGTTTGGATCTCTGGTTTGGCTTTGCAGTACTCTCCCCCAGAACATCCTACCCATACCAGGCCTGGGGAGCAGCTTTTTTCTGGCAGCAGCAGTTTTGGGGTTGTGTCCTATGAAATGCCAGATGCAGCAGGAGGTAGGATAGGGACCAGTATAGCTGATGCCTTACTAGGCAGCTGTGTTGGTCAGTTGTTTAGGAACAAATGCTCTGGCTGGAAGGCTTCTTGCTTATTTTTAATGGGAAGTTTCCCAGTTTGGGATTTGCTTTTTGGTGCATGGCAGTGATGAGGTACAGGTGGAACAAGTGCTGAGAGCTTGTTGCCCTTTCTGATCTGAGCTGCAGCTTCTCAAACCAACCATTATCTGGCAAGTTCCTTGTCCTTGTTTTTCCCCCCTTAATATGAAGAGAGCAATAAAATACTGACCTTACTGCTGACAGGTGGTGCTGGAGATGCTGATTTCTGAATGCCCTAATAATTTGGGTAGAGTGGTACCTGCAGGCTTCTGCCCACACAGACCTTTTCTAGCTGCTAAAGGATAAGCGTGGGAGCTGGAATCACCCAGACACGGTGTGTGCAAAGCAGAGTGCACATCCCTTGCACACCCAGCATGGCCCAGCTGCTGTGGGCAGGGGTGAGCTCTGCCAGCCTGAGCTCCAGGGCTGCTTTCACATGCTGCTTTCTAATTACAAAGGTAGGGAGAAAAATCCCCTGTGGAGCCCAGGAACCCTTAGCAGCCAGGTTAGGCACTGTGGGATGTTACTTGGGAGCTGCCACTTGGACATCAAGTGATAGATGCTTCACTTCTTGAGTTCAGCAAGTGCTACCAGCAAGCAGTGGTATAAGCTTTTTTGAGGGAGGGAGAATTGGATTGGAGGTATTTCAATAGGTGAATAGAGTGAAAGTAAGGAAAATCTGCTATGCCTTAGCTACATAACTTAGGAGTTTTTCTTCCCTGAGTATATTCCTTTAGGAAAACTGATTTTTAGGTATTGAGTAAGCACTATTACTCACCAATACTGTTGTTTGACCCAGATATTTAATTAATTTTTTAATTTTTGATGCTATAGCAGTTGTGAAAACCCCTCCCCAGCACAGGGGGCGAGTAAACTGGTGCTCTCTGGTTTTGACAGGGAACACCAAGTATGTCTGGTGCTTTCCAAACTGCAGTGCTCCTTCCCCCAAGGTTCTGCTCTCTCCTCTGTTTTAACACGAGTCTTCCCAGGAATAAACCCAGTGGAACATGAGTCACTGTAGGAACAAGGATATGGGCAAGGTGGGCTCCTGGCTTATAAATGGTACAATTGTAGATAGAGAAGCGCAGAGGCTGCGCGGGTTGGAAAGCTGGCTGGAAAACAGCAGTCACAGGCTAGGCAGGCATTTATAGTCATAGAAATCATTGGATGTCTTGTATATATTTGCATTTCATTTTCTAGCCACTTCTTACAAGTGGGGCTTGTTGTTTTTAACTATTAATCAATTAGCTTATCACGAGCTGTGCTCCCACGGCCGAACTGCTGGGCTCTGTGGGGTTGACATGAGCTCTTGTGTAGCCAGTCTGTGGGCTACAAACCTTCCAGGGAGGTTGAGAAGCCCAAATGATCTTGCTTCTGGATGCTTGCTTCACTCTTAGTGCATCAATAGAGTGTGAAACTTGGGGTTTCTGAGTGCAAAGACAAAGCTCTGACAGAGAACTGGCGTTCATCTCTCAATCATTCCCATCACCATGTTCTGAGAGCTCAACCCAAATCTCTCAAAGTAATGAGCAGTTTATTCTTCCACCTGTAAAACAAAGCCCTGTTGCCACAGTGAGTGTACATCTGTGGCTAGAGAAAGATCTCTTAAGGATGCTGCTTTCTCCTCCTGAAGGAGTTGCATCCCTCTGCAGTGTAGGAGCAGAGCTGGTTTGGGAATGTTTGAGCAGCTTCAAGAGTTTTCATCTCCTCCATGGAAATTAAACCAAAACCCTGCAGCATTTAACAGTGACTGTGTGAGTAAAGGAGAAACACGACTCAGTAGCAGGACAAACAGCCAGGAACACAGGCGTGCCTGTGATGTGTAGGAGACCTCCTCTTTCTTCCTCCCTGTGCCCTAACCACTAAGCTGTTCTTTCCTGCACTGGATCATGTTGTCTTGTGAGTGTGACTGGCTGAATAATTACTTGCAATTGGAGGGGGGGAACACTGGTCAGATCAGTACTTCCAGTGATGAAAAGCATATTTTTAAAAACTCCCACCTATCTCTAACCCAAAACCCCACCAAAGAGATAACTAGCTGGGCAGGAACACATGAAATTGGGGAGGGGGGGGGGGGTGTTTGACAATGAGATGATCCAAATTCATGCCTGGTGTAACTCTCCTCAGTTCAGTGAGTTTTACTTGAGGAATGAAGTTGACTCATTCTTCCTGGACACAATCCACCTCTGATGGAAATCGATGGAATTCTTTCTGTTGCGTTTTAACACATGTTCCTACAGCTCCTCTCTGCAGTAAGGCTTCATTAATTTGTAAATGGGAGTGAACTCCTGCTTCCCTACAGCTAATGCAATGTATTTTTGGTAGTGATGGCTTTGCCCTGGGCTGGGATTTGTGGGGGCAACACCAGTCACTTAAAGGGTGCTATTAAATACTTTCCCATCTCTGGTTATGATCTATGGACCTGAGGACAGGAGCTCTTTGTGCTCTAGGCATGTTTGTGTTATTGCATGGGAGCATGTCTACTGCTGCTGAGGGTAGTGGGGAGAGACTGGGTCCTGCTGGGGCACGGTGAGGGCTGCTGCAGATGGAAGCATCACCTTTGCTGGGGCTCACCCCCCAGGGGTGCAGGGGGGAAGGGACACAGCCCGGAGTGGGTAGGTGGGGCTGGGGGGGCCTCCCCTCGAGCCAAGGGGCTGGCTGGGGCTGCCCTCCCACCATCCTGTATCACACACCCCTTCACACTCCTGTGTGATGCTCCCGGGGCACGTGTGGGATTTCGGGGGGGGGAAGTGGGGTGGTGGTGGTGAGGGGACGGTGTCGTGTACTGCCCCCTCCCCACCCCCCCCGGCTGCTCTGCCGGTATATTACGCGAAGGATCACGGCAAAATCACATCACACCCCATAAGTTGGGTTCCCCCTCTCCCAGCCCTTGAGTTATGCTCCGAACCGCGGGGTTTGGGAGGGTTGTTTTTTTTAAAAGCTGCTTTGTATTAAATGAATAAAATATGTTCGTGTCCCGTCGGGTCCCTGTTTGCTGCCATTATGCACCTTTGTAAGGAGGAGTTAATCACAAATGGGTTGCCAGTGGCTTTTTTTTGCAGTTTCTCGCGCTCCCAGGAGGAGCCCTGCATCCTCGGTGCAGTGCATCATCTTCTTTTAATCTTAAAAAGAAAAACGCAGGGGTGGGAGGAGGGGCTTTGAGGGCAGAGATCCTGTCACCTTATAAACAGCTTTCCAAAGCCCAGTAAGAATTGTAGCCGGCGTTTATTTTACGCTTGCGGGGAGATGCTTTGCCTGGTACGAAAGCCTCACGGCTTGACTTTGTCCTGCTGTAGACGAACATCTCTTCAGCACCGAGAATATTTTTCCAGGTGCATTTGTAACAAATAAGTCTTTCCGAAGTGCAAAGCTCTGTTAGTGCTTAAAGAAAAAGGAGCATTTGGGAAAGGGTTTGATTCTTTACTCTTCCTGTTTGCTAGAAAGAGGGGGAAAAAAAAAGTGTTCTTAATTATGACTTGGGGGCGGGAGGGGATGCTTCCAAAGCTCTTCCAGAGAAGTAATTCTAAACAGTGAAAAAAAAAAAAAGGAAAAGAAGTTCTATGATGTTTTATTTTAATAATCCTTTGCAGGCATCTGAGCCGTTCTCTGTTTAAAAAAAAAATAAAAGTTTCAGGAAAAAGGCACGAACAATACAGCCTTTAAAACCAAATCTGCAAACTTCTGAGAATATGCCCCCTTATTGAATACACCGGATTTCTCTCCCGAGCAAAGGGAAAGGTTTTGTTCGTTTGGACAGTCTTTGAATACTGTTCTAAAACTTCTTTCAAGTGGGAACTGAAGAGAGAAATGTTAAGTTCTGAGAGGAGACAATAAGTTAGCATCTTTGAACGGAGTCCCTTGCATGCAAATCAGGCTTTTTGGCAATTTGGGGAAGTTTAATTGGAAGGTGGAAGCGTGTAAAGATAAGGCTATATGGAAGCTGAATCGGTAAGGCGAACCCCGGTGCTCGATGGGGGAGGAAGGGGGGCCCGGAGCCCCCCCCCCCGAGCGGGCCGCCGCCGTTCCTCACCTTTGCTGGGTACCGGCTGGATGGGGAGAGCGGGGAAGCCCGGGGGCAGCCGCCGTGCCCCCTGCCCGAGCCGGGCACCGAGGGGGCTCTCGCACCTCTCCTCCCCTACCGCCCCCCTCCCGCTCTCGAGTGGCAGCCCCCAAAGGGATCTCGTAAATAAATCCATCGGTTTAAAGTTTCTATAATTTTCACCTAATGAATTTTTTTTGTTAATGCGCTCCCCGCCCCCAGGGGCATTGTGTCAGGCCGGGCCCCGCCAGCCCTGGATGGCTTTTTCATGGCTCTTGGCTGCGCGCAGACCCTGCTTGGGATTAGTGGTCGGACTCCTCATTTCCCATAGCCATAAAAGGTCTTGAACTCAATTAATAGCTAATAATTATACAGCCAGCTCCGCTCCAGCCGGCGGTAGCGGGGGAAGCGCAACCAAAGCAGGCGCGTAACCCGCGGGGGCTCTGCAGCGCCGGCCGTCGTGTGAAGGCGGGGGGCGAACCGGGGCGGCCTCGGCTCCCCCCTCCCCCCAACCCGGGGGTGGCAACGCCGGGTGCTGCCGGCGGGACAGGGTGGTGTCATGTTGTGTCATCCCCCCCGGACTGGCAAAGGAGCGGGGTGCAAGAGGGTCCCCCCTCCCCCGATACCCCTGGGCTGTGAGGAGAAGGAGCGAGCTCCCCCGGGGCTCCCGTCGGAGCCTGGGGAAGATGAGGGGAGCGGGGACACCTCCAGAGCCCGCTGGGGTCTCGCCGGTAGCTGGTGCGAGGCTGGGAAGGCAGGAGAGGGAGGGAATTTTTGGGGGGAGGGGGGGGGGAAGTGTCGCTTCACTCGCCTCCCCCAGTCAAAGAAACGCTGCCTTCGGGGTGCAGTCCCCCGGTGCCCGGGTTGCCGGCCGTGTCCCCGCAGTCGGCGGAGCGGCGCAGGGTGTCCCGCTCCGCCCCGGGGGCCGCTTTCTGCTCTGCCCACCGCCCCCGCCAGCATCCCGCAGCGGGAAGGTGCCCGTCCCCGCGCCCGGCTGGATGCTGGAGCTCGCTGGAGCCTTTAGGCTGGGGGGGGGAGCTGTGTTTAAATTGCGAGGAGAAAGGCGGTATAGGTCGTTGTAATGTCTTCAGAGCAGTGGATTTCGGTTGAAAAATGTTTCCTCGGCCGTTCCTCGCCCGGTACCTGTTTCCCAGAGCCCCCTCCCGCGGGAGAGGAGCGCCCAGAACCCCCCGGGGGAGCGAGAACCCTCTGCCCCGACAGACTAGGGACTTGGGCTCTTTCCATCGCTGAACCGTTCGCCGAATCGCAGCGCCCATCATTTCCATTTTGCTTTCATTTGGCAAGCGTTCTCCGAGGCAAAAATATTTTGATCGAACGTCTGAAAAAAATTGCTATAACTCCTTAATTTCCCTTCATTCCCAGAGACCGTCATGATTAAAACTGCTGTGTTTACATCCTCGGAAAACTGTCTGTTCATAGCCTGGCGTTTTAAAGACAACAGCGCACGATCTTTTACGATTGTAATTATAATACTGTTCGAGTTAGATATTCAAATGTAAATGTTGCTTTTCTCTCTTTTTTTTTTTTTTTTTTTTACGACTTCTTATTTTAGGACATGAGGTTTTTTACCTTGCCCGGGATCGGCAAGGCGTAGCCTTGCGTAGCGGAGTGTAACGAATTTGAAGGAATTCTTAGAGCTGAGCAATGTTTTTTTTGAAAAATCTAAAATGGCAATTTACACGGTGGTTGTTTTTTTTTTTTTCATGGCCGGGGAAGCCAGTGGTTTTCTTCTAGAAATAAGAAAAAGCGGGGTGGGGGATAGAGGGGGGAAGCCTGATAAACGCGCTTTGATGCAGAGACCGGTTTCAGTGCAGCTTAAGTATCAGGAAAGTGAGCTGCGGGACAGTAACGGGCGTGCACAGGTTCTGCAAGGAGACTAACACACCACCCCCAGCAGCCCCCATGTATTTCATTGCGAAGGGGACCAGTAAGCCTGGGGGGTGGAGTGGGTTATTCCCACCCCACCCCCCGAACAAAATGCAGGCGTTTCTGTCTGAGTGGTGCTTGTTCTGGAGCTTCTCAAAGGTTTTTCGGGTGAAAAATGATTTTCAGCCCCGTGAGTGTGCAAATAGGCTGCTTCGGGAAAGGAGCTACTCGAGTCTGTCGGGGAGACGATAAGCGGCCCCAGACTTCAGCTTAAATCATTATTTACCTGTGTGTGAAGAGCGTTTGAGCCCCGTGCCCGACCCGCTCCTTTTAGGAGGGACCGACGCCGGCTCCTCCAGCCCGGCTGCGGGCTCCGCGCCCCGGGCGGCTGGAGACGCCGGCTCGGGGGACTCGCCAGCCCGGCTCTGCCCGACCCCGCGGCTGGGAGGCTGCGGCCGGCTTTTGCCTCTTTATTTTATTCTTACTATTTGAATTTAATTTCTATTTCGCCGCCTGAGCCCGGCCGCTCGGCAGAGCCGCTGCTGGGAAAGCAAACAAACTTCCAGCCGGCCGGAGCGGAGAGGCGAAGGCGGCTCGGCGGGGGCGCAGCCCGCCCGCCCCGGGGATGCCCGGCCCCGCTGCCGCCGGTGCTGACCCCGCAGCCACCCGAGCGGCGGCCCGGGCTTCCAGGCTGTCCTTAACTGCCCCCTTGCGCCTGCATCACGCAGGGAAAGCGGGGCTTGAAACCGCGTCCGAAAGGTGTTGAAATTCCTTGGCACCGGCGGGGATGAAAGGCAAGCTGCTCTTTGATTGCGTGGATTTAAGGCAGACCCTAATTACAATGTGGCGGTTGTGTGTGTGCTTCCTCCGCTTATTAATGGCAGATTAGAAAGGGGGGGTGTGTGTGTGGGGAAGAAATCTCTAGGGAAGCGTGTGACATTCTTACCGCCTAATCTGTCCGGGGCTCGCTGACCCTAACGGAGAGCAGCCCCGTCGTATGCCACGGGGATCTTGCGTAGTTTA
This sequence comes from Laterallus jamaicensis coturniculus, assembly GCA_022605575.1. Classification (NCBI taxonomy): domain Eukaryota; kingdom Metazoa; phylum Chordata; class Aves; order Gruiformes; family Rallidae; genus Laterallus; species Laterallus jamaicensis. Next base: position 1,428,694 of record JAKCOX010000081.1, read on the forward strand.
AAATATTAATTCTTGGTCTAATCCCCCCCGCAACGTTGCGCAGAAACAATAAGTAATTTATGCGAAAATCCTTGGGAAGGGGAAGGGGTGACTCCGTGTGTGCGGCAGCACCCGGACAAGCCGGACTATCTCAACCATTTTAATCTTCTTTTCTGCTTAAAAAAATACTTGCGCATAACAACTTGCAAAAAAAACCAACCCTTTTCCCTCCCCCCCCCCCCACCCCGTCCCCAACTGCCGAAACGGGGGTGACGCCGAGCGCTCAGCCCTCACCAACCCCCCTCACCCTCCTTCTCTCCAACCCCCCGACCGCCTGCGAGCCCGGACTCGCGGGAGGGGGCACGGAGCGGCGTTACATCTGGCTTTGAACAGAATCGAGCAGGGAGGCTCTCACGCCAAGTCTCACCTGGAGAGTATTTTCAAAGCTGGCTTAATAAAATACCTGGGAACGGGGAGGGGGCTGTGCAGTGAGAACGCCGGGCAGCCCCTCACACCCCCACACCCCCCCCCAAGTGAATTGCGGCCCCTCCAGCGCCCGCCCCCCCTTTACATAGCTGCCGTGAATCCCCGGCCAAGTGCATGTGGCACGCTGTGTGCTGAAATGTGGCGAGGAAGCGGAGATGAAGGTGCAAACAGGAGCAAAGGCGGATGATATAAACTCTTTTAACAGGCGGATTTCGCTACTGTCGGCTTGCCCCTACCCCCCAGAGCTGTCCTGCCACCACTGCCCGGTGTTGGGAGCTCGGCGGGTCCCTCTGCCCGGGCACGCGTGTGCTGGGAAGGGGAAAGGCGGCTCCTTTCCCTGGAGCAGGCAATTATTAAGTCTCGGCGGAAAAGCGGCCACCTCCGGGGAAATCGTTTTCCCTTTCAGCCGGCTCCAGGGGTGCCCCAAATTCGCCTTGGGGGACAGCCCCTCGCCCACCCGCGCGAAGCGGCGGAGTACTCGTGTCTCCGGGCGTGCGGGGCCGCCTCCATGGGCACCGCGGCCGGGCAGGGACCGCCGGTTCCCTGCGCCAGGTCCCTGGCAGGCACCTGGGCTTACCCGGAGGAGCCGAGCAGCTTCCTGGCCCTTCTCCCTTCCTCCCCGTTAATTATTTGGCCGTTCTCCGTGGAAGCGACACGCACTCGGGCAGGTGCAAGCTGTAAACTCGGTGGCAGCCGCGGGATGCTCGCCCGGCCAGGCGCGCTGTGCCGGCGGGGCCCCGGGGAAAGGCTGCGGGTTCTTCCCGGCCCCGAGCTGTACACCTTGCTCTGGGGACCTGCTGCGCCTCAGCCCTCGGGAGTGCCGCTCCTTCCCCTGGGGATTCACGCCCGAAATGCGGCGGGGCAGCCCTGATTCGGTCTCTGCGGGCGCGGAGGGACCGGCGTGGCCGGTGAGCGGCGGGTCGGGCGGCCGCCCTCCGAGGGCACGCTGTCCCCAGAGCCGCCCCGGCTGCTGCCCTCGCCACCAACTCTGCAGCCTCTAGAGCATTATTTTTTTGGCCTTAAAACGAGCTTGTGCAGCGGGGCCCGTTCCCGAGGGCGGGCGGCTGCAGAACCTCAACCCGCTGCCCGTGCGGGGGGCTGGAAGGGACCCCACTGGCGTCCGGCGTGGCAGCGCGTCCCCTCCGCACGCCGCGCAACACGCCGCCAGCACGCCGACACCTTCGGTTAAAATTTCGTTCCCTTTTATTTTTCCTGTTGGTGCTTTGGAGTGTTTTGTTTTGTTTGGGGCTTTTTTTGTTTTGTTTGTCCCCCTCCCCTTCCAGCGCTGCCCCAAAGAAGCCCGAGGCGCTGCCGGTCCTGCGGCCGTGCCCGCCGGCTGCGAGGGAGTCCCCAGCCCGGGGAGCGTTTCCCGGTGGCCCGTGAGCAGCGCGGCCGGAGCGAGTGAGAAATGCAGGGAAAGAAAGCTGATGGCCGAGGCAAACCGAGGGCAACCCCGACCCTCGGCTTGGCCGGGCTGCTGCCGAGTCACACGGTGACTCTTTCGATCGCTTCTCCGTGGCTTCGTTTGCAGAAGCATCGGCTCAAAGCGTGGAGGAAACTCTTTCCTCCTCCCTCCCCGCACACGCGCACCCCCGTACACCCCCAAAAGCGTTTTGCGTCTCCCAAAATATCTGCGAGCGGGTCCGGTAGTGCATGCTTATTTACCGTAGGAACTAATTCCTAGGGGGAATCTGAATGCTGGGGATGCAGGAGATTTTGGCAAGGAAACAAAAACCAGGCTTGTGCCGGAGCAGGGCTGCGGGCGAGCACCGGCCGCGGCTCCGGGCAGCGGTGCCCGCCGTCCCTGCCCGGTGGCCGGTCGCTCGGGCCCTCCGTGCCCTTTGTTTTTCCCGGCTCGGGGAGGGGGACGCGGCCACCGGGGCATCCTCTCCTCGGTAGCCGCGGGTCTCGGGGCTTTGCTTCGGGTCGGAACTGAGCACGTCCCGTGAGCAGCCGGATTAATAGGGAGAAATAACCCGGGACGACATTTTTCGAACTGAAATCTGTCCGTCCCAGGAGCAGCTCGGTGGGGGGATGCGGGAGGCAGCGAGCGTCCCGAGACCGCTGGAAGAAATATTTCAATGAATTGGAAACATTAGAGCTCCTGTTTCGCCGGCGGAGCTCAGATGAGCTTGTTTTTCCAACCTCGGGGTGCCCGCCGTCCCGTGAAACGGGTACCTGTGCGCTAAAGGCGTCCTCGAGGAAGGAATTCACAGGCACCATTTCAACATTTTTAGGCGACACGTGGCTACGCGTTCCCTTCAAACGTATTTATTTTATTTGGACTCCTGCTCCGCCACCCTTCCCTTTAACGCTGGCTCCTAGGTAGCATCTGAAAGGGCCCTGCTCCCATTTGCAATTAAAGAGTTTATTGAGGAGGGGAAAACCGGTAATTAGCAAGAATATTCCCCCCCTCCCCAGTTCCACCTGCAGGGCAAAAGTGCAGCTGGCAGAATGGCTTCCAGCAGAGACCTGACGCACCCACAGAAGTTTTGCTTTGGTTTTTTTGCAGTGCCCCTTCGGTAAGAGGGCTCCTGATTTCTCTGCTGGCTCAGCCCCGGGATGGGTTAGCACCTAAGCGCCAAGCAGCGCTCTCCCGAACCCGATTATTTTATTGAATGTTTATGAAGGCGCGCGCTCTCTCCCCCTCTCTCTCTCTCCATATTAATCTCATTAAATCCTACCTTTCAACCTTCTTCCGTGACCATCTGACCTGGCCACTTGAATTAAAATAGTGCTTTCTCCGCAGTCAAAGACAGCACATCAATCATCGGGCTATTTACACTTCGCCCCTTTCTTCAAAGCGGCTCTGCCTGGGCTCTCTCTACCTTCGCTCCCGGGGGTGACGGGCAGGTCCTGGGCTGGGGGGGGTCGCCGGTATCGCTCCGTGGGCTTTGGGTCGCTTGGGGTGGTTTTGTTTTCCCTTCCTCTCCCCCTTTTTCTCGGGTGTCCGCGCGTCTCCCGGCTTTCCCCCGTCCCTCGGGAGCGCTTCCCTCCACCTGGAAGGCAGAAGAAAGCGGCACTGCACCCGGCTGCCCGTCCCCGCCGCTCCCGCCGCAGCTCCGCGCCGCCCGACGGCCGCTACCCCGGCGGGGAGGCGGAGGACGCGGGGCCCGGGCCCCGCCGTCCCTCCGCTCCGCGTCCCGGCCCTTCCCTTCCCGGCGAGCGGCAGCCGGGGGCCGCTCGGGGAGAGAGCGGAGCTGGGCTGAGCCGCCCCGGGAGCGGCGGCGGCTGGTCCGCGTCCCGCCAGCCTCCCCTTTACACACACCCCGGGAAGGGGAGCGGGGGTGCGGGGCTCGCGTTTTGGGTCAAAAAGTCCATAAACGCGGAGAAATCCGCCGGGAGATGGAAGAGCCCCGGGCTGCCGAGCGCTGGGGCTGTGAGCAGAAATACCCCCGTCGAAACGCGAGCGGTGACGGCAGAGCACAAAGCACACGAATTACGGTATTTTAAAAGTTAGGCAAGCCCCCGAGCCCGAGGGGAACAGGAGGGGAAAAGGGGTGAAAAGGGAGAAAATAAAGACAGACACCGATCGAAAAGTTACTGTACGTAAATATTTTTCAGATCAAAAAATAACAGCGTGTCTAAAATCGGTACAATTACAAGATGACATCCATTAACAGGCTCTCTACACAGCATTGATATTTAGTAGCAGCAGCAATAATAACAATAATAAGAAGAATATAACGATAATCACCTCTTTATAGGATGGCACCTTGATCCTTAAATATTGTCCAGTGTGTAAGGTCAGTGTGCGGAGGGTTAGGAGCGGAGAGGGCTGATTTTTCTTAAAGGGGCAGATCAGGGGAAGGCTGTGATGGTGCTGGGAGAGAGGAGGGGGGAGAGATAAGTGGTCTGAAGAAGAGGATGGGGGGGGGGGGGAAAAAGAAAAAGGAAAAAAAACAAAACCAAAAAAACCCCCCGATGATGATGAATACATTGGAAAGTTTTTTTGGCCCTGGTGAGGGTGTCAGATTGAATGCTCTGTGCGCATGTGCGAAGGTGTCCAAACTGACAATGCTTGGGAGATGAAGATAGTGTGTAGCTGCTTCTGGGCTCAAGGAGGAGGAGAGGAATCCACAAGCCGACACGATGAGATCCAAGGCGCGGGCGAGAAAACTGCCCAAAAGTAGGTCCTTTCTCTCCCTTCTTCCGCGTACCAGCTCCCCGGCGGCCGGGGCAGGAGGGCGCGGAGCCGGGCCGGGGGCTGCTTGGGGCTGCAGCCCCTCTCCCTCCCCGCGGCGGCGGCCAGCCGCGCCGCCCGCCCCGTGTGCGCGGAGACCGGGCGTCCCGCGCCTCTCCGCGCCGTTCCGCGCTGCCCCGCGCCGCGCCCGGGCGCGCTATAGCGGGGCGCCGCGGGCGAACGGCGAGCTGCGCGGGGCCGGGGGAGAAAAGCGAAAGTTAGCTGGAAGTTGACGAAAGGGGATAGCAACTTTTTTTTTTTTTTTTTATTGAGTCGTTCCAAGTCTTGTGAAATAATATTCCTGGCTTTTGAAATAGTGGGCGCTAGAGGTCTGCGTTTGGCATCTGCCTGCGAGAGCCGGAGAGACTTAACGCTGGAGGGGGGGGGGGGGGAGAGAGAGAGAGAGAGAGAGAGACAGGCAGAGGCAGACGGGGGGGAAAGAAACCCTTCTAGTCTCGGGAACAATTATCGAGGAGAGGGAAGGAAGAGAATTTGTAGCAAAAAAATGGATCCGCTCTCAGTGAGGGGGCTTTGGATTCGCAGGTCCAGAGGGAAGATCCTGAACGCAGCTCGGGTGTCCCAGCTGGGGGTTAAGAAGGTCTGGGGGAGGGGAGTGTGGGGGAGTGTCTTTAATTTTTAATTTTTTAAAATTTACTTGGGGGTGGAATTGCAGCTCGTAAGTCTCGCGCAAGCTTTTTTGCCGCCGTCTTCCACCGGACCCTTTTCCTCTCTCCTTCTTTCTTTCGCACCGTTTTTAGGCTGGATTTTCGGAGGAGGAGAGCGCGGCTTTTGTAGGGCAGAGCGGGGCTGGTTTTGCCCCCGCTCCCGCAGAGCCCAGCTCTAAACGCTCGGTCTGTTTCCTCGCCGATTAACTGTTAGGCTCGGGGCAGCGGAGGATCCCGGTGCCCGGGCAGCCTGTCTATAGTTATCCATTATTATTAATAATTATATATTATTATTTACTATTATTAGTTTAGTTTCTGTTTCGCTCTGGCTCCGTACGAAGTAATCTAGAGGCTGCAGAAGTTCCAGTGTAGGCTGCGCCCTGCTACAAACTCTGCTTGTAGTTGCTCGGAGGAGGATCCGGAGAGTAGCGGCGCCCGGCGCGGTTAAATCGCGAGCGTTTTCGGAGGGATTTGGACGCCTTAAGAGCTGGACGGTGAGGTGGTGCGGAGTTCCCCGACACCCCCCCTCTCTCCGTACCTGAATGGCTCTGCCGGGGCAGCTCGGAGGGGAGAGCTCCCCAGGTGAGGCGGGCAGCCCCGGCCCCGCGGTGATAAATCCCGTTTTGGGTGAAATTCTGGGCGTAGTTTCAGACCCCGGCCGGCGAAAGGGTCACGGGAGCGTGCTCAGCGCTCCCACACGTGGGCTCAAAGGTTTATTTTGTAATTCAAGTTCGTTATTCGGGAGCCTTTTCAACTCCTCAAGGTCAGCGGGCGTTCTCGCTGCAGGTCTGGTCCCGGTCCCTGGTACGAACTGCAGTTTCCCCTCTCCCGGAGAGGACATCGCGCTCTCAAATCCTGCCCGATACAACAGTGCAGTCCTCAGTCGGGGTTTCTTGAAGGAGGAAAAAAAAACCAAACCCAAACAAACCCCAAAGCAAAAATAATCGCTTTGTTACCGCGTTTGCTTGGCGGCCGCAAGTCCCGCGGTGCCCGACCGCCGCTCCGCGCTTTTATTTTCAAAACGACACATGGGGCAGGTAACCCCGCGGCCCCACGATTTACCTTTGCGCGGCTGCATTTTACAGCGCGCCTCGTGAAGGGTGCCCAGCTCCCAAAAGAGCCCCGCGCCCCTGTTTCTGCGACATCCGCGCACCTTCCTCGCTCCAGCTAAACGCGGCTCCGCAACGCAGAAACGCTGCTCGGAGGCGGAGATGTTTCAGGGAGCGCGACCAGCATTGCCAGCCCTGCGATGCTGTTTGGGAAGTTGTCTTTCAATTAATACCGGGATTTATTATTTTTTTCCCCCCAAACAAACACGCTTTAAACTCACACTTTTAAATAATAACTTTAAAAAAAATTAAAATAATCTCTTATTATTTTAGGTTGTTAGGAGAAGAGTAATTTTTCCGACCTCTCTTGGCTGTGAGAAAGAGTTTGGATAGCGTGCATAATTTTTCCTTTCTATTTTTTTTCTCCTAATTTTTTTCCTCCCTCCCTCCCCCTTCCCCTCTTTTTTGCCCTGCGGAGGGCACGTCGGTTTTGCGGGTGCATCCCCGCATGTGCACCCCGGGGTCCGGCCGCGTTTGAGCGAGGGTGGGAGCCGCACACACCGCCCCGGCCTCTCCCCCTGAGCTCTCCTAGCTCCGGAGCGGTAACTCCGCTTCAGGAGCAAGAGGTTTTTCGGTGCCTGGGTAGCTGAAGCGCTGGGGAGATGAGCTGGGGCTTCTGTGCCTGGAAGCAGCTCCTTCCCCGCCGCAGCTCGGAAACCTCCGGTCTGGAGCGAGCGCTGCTAATACGAACTGGAAGTGTCTATTCGGAGGGCTGAGCTCTGATTAAAATCAGGTGTTTAATACAATACAAGGCCCAACGGTTTATGGGGTTTCAGCCGAGGATTTTTTAGGGATCACAGTTCAAAACAGTAGTCCAAAGCTAAGGTTTCAATATCCCAGGAGTATTTATTTGCGAAACAGATTAAACACGGACACGAGTGTCTGGATCTTGCTGTGTTTCACCTCGGCGAGGCAGCGAGAAGTTGGGTTCCTGCGCGGAATCCCGCAGGTCCCTTCCCAAAAGCGCACCTCTCCGCCCGCGCTGCTGGGTGCTCCGGCCTCCGTTACCGTGTGCCCGTATTTATTAACGCCTGATACGTCCCGGGGTAAGGCGATACACACACGGTCGGCCGAGGAGGTATGCGAGGCAGCAGCGTACAGTATATTAAAAACACAATATGTTGTAGAATTTCATTTCATTGGACAATATTTTAAGCAGATGTGGGGCTCCTCTGGGAATTCGACTCTATTACCTGACTCGGGAAGGGGATGAACGTGTGTGTGTGTGTGTGCTGGGGTGGGGTGGGGGGTGGGGGGTGCAGAGCGAAATTGTCGGCGATTTTAATCCGACTCCCCAGGAGAAAGGCAGGTATCGGAGGCGGCGGGGCTGAACCGGAGCTGGGAATTGGTTTTGCTCACTTTACCGCTCACCTCTGGGGGTGGGAGCCTTTCGGATGTGACGGTCGTAAATCAAAAGATGAGGCTTGGGCAGGGTGCGAAGAGGCGCAGCAGCCCCGTGGGTGACGCGGGAGGGGAGGAAGGGCCCGGGGTGCCGGCGCTCCAGGTGAGCGCTGCCGGCGGGCGGGCACCCCCCGCACCCACCCACCCCCTTCCCCCAGCGCCCGCCCAAGGGCTTTTCATCTCATTAGGGGCCCCGAAGGACGGTGCCTCCCGGGAGCTCCCCGAAGGGGTCTGGCTGGAGCAGGCAGGTAGGGGAAGGGAAGGCCGGGACCCCGCGGGCCTCGTCCTGCGGCGAGAACATCAAACCCCGGGGGCGAGGGAGCAGCTTCTGCCATAGCTGATGGTCTCTGCTACCCACGGGAAGGCGGAGAGGCGGCACATACATGAGTTGGGACCTATACGTCTAAAGCGAATTCGTTTTTCCCCTTCGAAATCCCTGAGTTAGGTTTGCAGAGCAGGGACGGAACTGTAAACCACACGTGGACGGGCGTTTGCTGGCTCTCGGGGGCTAAATAAAGTGTTTGGTGCTGGAAAACGGTGGCCGGTGCTTCTGCGGCCCCGCTTGCTTTTCGTGATTAGGGCTGCGGCAAAGTCGAAGTTTGAAGCCTGAGTTTTCAGACGGGGCTGTGGGACCCTCCCGGGCGGGCTGGAGTGACAGGAAAGTGGTTGCGGGTCCGGCCGTGCCCTCCCCAGCCGCCTGAGCGTGGTCCCGGTACCTGCTCCCCGGTTTTAAGACTTCGCCTTCGAAGAGAACAGGCTTCCCGTTTCCCTGCTATTTTAAAAATTATTATTATTGTTACATTCTATAGAGATGTATTTTAAATCAGGGCCGGTGGGATGGCGGAGGGGAAAGGGAGCAGGAGAGCAGCGAACGCAGGGGCTGGAGTCCCAGTGCCACTTTCTCGGCGTGCGGCCGTGTTTGCGCTCCAACAGACGGGTCCTACCCTGGGACACGCGGAGGGCGAGAGTTTAAGGCTGTTTCGGACGTTTAGGCTTTTTTTTTTTGTGTGTGTGTGTGTGTGTTTTATTGGGGTTGTTTTTTTATTTTAACACCTTCAAGCCTGCCGCCGCTTCTGCCCTGTCCCTTCCCGAGCTGGACACCGGCTCCCCGGCCGCCAAGTCTGGCAGCAGCTCGTTTGCACAGAGACAAACGCGTCCCGGGAGCCGGTGAAAGGCGGAGAGAAGCCGCGCTCCCGGCAGAGGGGCTCCGCGGGACGATGCGGGGGTCCCGGCGCCCTCTCCCAGCCTGCCCCCCAGCATCCCGGGCCGTTTCCTCGATGCCCGAGGTCTCTCCGCCGAGCCCGTTCCCCGGCGGTCAGCGATGGGGTCAGGGCGCGGGGTACGCGCCGCTGCGCGGGGACAGGCAGAGCCCGGCCCGCGGCTGGGAACGCTGCGCGCAGCGCTCCGCGGGGCCGGCGCAGGTGCGGAGGCCGCTGCGTCCCCGCCGCCGCGGCAGCCCCGGCTGCTTCGCCCTCCCCCGCCCTGCCCCGGATCTGTTCAATTAGGCAATTAGGGATGCCGGGCAGGGAAGGAAGGGGGGGGAGGGATGGAAGGTTTGATCCGCTAATTAAGGTGATGTGTAATTAGCGCTTCAACAGAAATTACTGAGGATTTAAGATCAGTTTGTTCTTTAAAATTAAAAAAAAAAATCCAAATTCTGCAAAGATGACTTGGGATTCCCCCCCTTCCCCCCCCGGTGTATTTGAGAAGGTACAGAGGGGAAAAACTAGGAAGCTCTTCCCTTTCCCTCGTCCTGGGGAGAACCTGGCAAACAGGAGCAGTGACTAGCTACTTGGTGGGGGAGAGAGCTTGAACTTGCCCGTGGATGAGCGGGTTTAAAGTGCCAAGGCCGAAGGAGCTGCAGGAACCAGGGGCTGACTTTTTGGCCTGCAGGGAAGTCAGTGCTTGTAGGTGTCCGAGGAGTTGGCATGTGAAGTGCGTGTGATGCCGATCCATGTGTGTTTACACCACAGGGTATTTGCATAGAAATATTAGTTTACAAAGAGCATCAAAGAATGGTGTGTTATTCCAATTACACCAAATCCCCGTGCCCTGCAGAAACACTCTGCCCATGCACAACAGTTGCAACTGCAGATGCGTGTGTCTGTTGCACCGATAATGCACGTGCAAAGGTCTTACAACACGTAGTAAAATCGCTGGCATGTGCAACCCAGTGTGTTTTGTGCAGAAATTGGGACTCGTGTCTTTAAACTTTGTTTCGCAACAAGTAAAGCTGCCTTATTTGCAGACTTTGAGTTGGAACTGCAGCACGAGTTCAAGTTCAGCAGCAAATTAAGTCTTTATTGAGCTAAGGGGGGAAAACTTAAAAAAACCCCGACCAAAACCCCAAACGTATATCTAAAGGCTGCTAATAAAAATACCTGATGAAGCCACCGAGGTCAGAAGGAGCAAAGAATTGCTCTTCTGTTCCCTGTCCAGCGTTCAATCACACGTTACCAGTATAATACGAGTTGGAAATGGGCAGGATTCTGAGCTAGCCGGAGGGAGGAAGCCCGGTGTACCTGAACCACAGAAAATCTCCACTCGCTTCTAGGCAGAACGCAAGGCAGGAGCTTGGATTTCACAACACAGGAGCAGTGTAATTCATCGCTGCTGCTCACTGTAATAATACCCCAGCTCCTTAGTCGGATGTAACCGTTCCATGACCGGTGCTAAAGGAATGCTCCAGCCTGCCTGCTGCACAGGGGTTACACCTGCCTGCACGGGCTGCACACACAGGCTCGGTTGTGAAGTGAAATACCTGAAGTGAGTGACAAGGGAATCTTCTGTTCAAGAGGGAAATATCCTTCTGCGGCGTGGCTGCGTTCATTAATGTTTGTAAAGCACCCTGAGATCCTCAGAAGGAAAGGCCCTATTGAGTGGAAAGTATTATTATTGTTATTATGGCTATGATTATTATGGCTTGTATATTTTATGAAAGCCCTGTGCTATTTAATACAGTGCTTCAAAGACAAAGGCCTGAGAAAGTTTGCAAACAGTGCTGAGGTAAAGGCTCGGTAGCCGCCTCGATGCTGGGGGATGTGCTGTTAACCCTGGGGTACAGCTGGGGAAGTGGAGGCAGTGTGTGATGACCTGCAGAGGATCCTTGTCTGCTCCTGGTGATGGGGTCAGGAAAAGAGCCTGTGTTTTTCAGGCTGGCTTTTGCCCTTCTCGCTGCAACATCGTTCTTGTATATATATATTCTTATATATATATATATATATATAAGAATATATAATTTTTTCCCCCTTTCCTGTGGCAGTAAACTTCTGGTGTGAGGAATTGTTTATTGGAAGCAACCCCAATGTTTACAATCCAGGCCTTCCTTATAGTGCCAGGCTGGAGGCTGTGCGTGCTCTCCCTGGGCCAGGGCGAGCTCCTGCTTTGTTTCCACAACTCGGTGGCTCTCCCACTATTGCTGCCTATGTTTGTTTTTTCCCAGTTAGGGATTATTTCAAAGACAAACTCGCGCAATTCCGAACGGGAACCGAAAGGATCGAGCTCTTAACTGAATAATGACTTTCTCCTGCCTGTTTCCCCCAAGATATTTTTAATCCCAATGGGGCAGGTAACCAGTGTATTAATAAATACTTAAAATACAGTGTCCATCTGCAGCAAGGATTGAAGGTGGCTGAAGGATACATGCAAACACGCTTGTTCCCACTCGCTGGATAACAGCCTGTTGATATGTCAGTACTCTGCAGCATTCCACACCAGAATTACTGCTCTGTTTTCTCATCTTAAATATGCATTTTATGCCTTTTTTCTTTCTTTCTTTCTCTCTTTTTTTTTTTTTCTTGAGGAATTTCAGGTCAGGGATGTTGTAGTGGACAAGATCTATGGCCTTATTATTTCTTTTATTTTCTTAATGGATTTTCATGCATCACTGCTGCCTACTCATGGGCTGTTTATTTTTATTGCAGTGGGCTGTGTGCTGTGTAGCGCCCAAACCTGTAACACTGTCCCTGTCCTGAGGAGGTGGCTTTTCTCCTTCTCTGCATTCAGTGAATGATGTGACCCTCTTTGCTAATGAGAATGAAATATGACTTTCATCCCTGGAATGAGTGTACTTCTTCGTGCTCCCGAGCGCTCGTACCCTGAATAAGCAGCTAGCTTTGCTCTTCCCCAGTTGCTCTGTTCAGCAGCGCTTGGGAAAAGGGAAGTTTCTGTTCAGAGGGTGGACAAGCCTTTGGCACACAGCCCCAGAGATGTTCTCTACCCGAATTTATGACAAAAAGTTAGTAAGGCTGCTTTTTTTTTTGGACCACTGAACCCACTCTTGTCCTGCATGTGCAGCTCCCGGCTCTCTCTGGGAGACGTTTTCCAGCTGAAAATGGACTGAGACAGCCAAATTATTTCCAGTAGGCCACAGAATAATGCTTCTATCACGGTAAATCGTGGTCTCCGTTCAGCCAGTGTGGAAAGACTTCATCTTCTCTCAGCCATTCTCTGTCTGTAACGCTGCAGACAAAACCGGGTGGTGTGGAGGGGGGAGGCTGGAGCCCAGCTCTCCCCAAAGAAGTGGCTGCACAGGCATTTGGGGTGAAACATCAGACTGAAATAACCAAGGGGGTGATTTATTTTTGCCTCGGTCGTTTTACATCTTTCAGGTGTTTTGCTTTAAGGTGGGATTTTGGTGTGGGAGGTTTTTGCTGGCCTGTTTTTTTTGGCTTGCAAACCCCTCTCCCCAAAGCTACGAGACACAATGCCCCGGCGTCGGTTATTGGGATCAATTTAGCCATCATTGCTAGATAACACTGTCAGCCCGTTTGAGATACATATTTGTTTAATAGTTAATGTTCTGTACAAAATACGAAGGGTGGGGAGAAGTCAAACTGTAGTGAATGCTCTGCTTATTTTATATCCACTATAACTATTTTTGTCCATGAAAATTGGCTTAATTATATCAATGGAATGTTTCTTTTTCAATTCTGTATGCAATTAGTCCATCTTGCTGGCTGCAATTTATTTTAATAAAAAAATAAACCAGTGGCGTGTTCAGTTCCTCATCCCCTGGGGACAAATGCGATTGGTGTGTTTAATTTCATTAACTACAATGCGGCCTACTGGAAAAATGTATAAAATCAGCTTTATACAGCTTAAACACTGGCATTTGAAACAAATCATTACTGCATTAGCTGTCACACTGGTAATTCTAGAATCCAAGACAAAAATATTATAGCTGTTTTTATAACCCTCTGCAAATACACTGTTAAAATAATTTGTAATCATTTTTTAAACATGCCCCGATGTTTTGAGTTAAAATATCTTATCACCACCAGAGAAGGTTGGCTGCTCATTATCACAGGGAGGCTTTATTCAATGATTCATTGGTCGCTTCCCCCGTTGGAAATCCACGCCTGTCTGCCTGAAGCTCCCCAGTTTGGAGATGGGCTGGTAGCACGCAGGGAAACACGCTTCCCTGTGGGTTGGTTTTATTTTCCCTAGCTGCTTTTGCTTGTACCAGTTTGGGCCTGGCTTTTGCAGGGCCAGCGCGAGGAGCGGCTTTCCTGGGCAGCGCTTTGAAATTCAGCATCACTTTGAACACCCCCTCCCCCCCACTCCTTCTTACTCACTTTCCTTAACAGGCCATCCCATGCACTGTATCTTCTTAAAGTTGTTCTGTTTCCTTGGTCTTCTGAGGGTGGGAGGGAAAGGGGGGAAAGGCATGTGTATCCCTCTCCCGGAACCGTCCTGAAAATAGATGCCTGTGGTGACTCTGGGGTTGTAGCAAGGGCTGAATCCAGCCCAATTCAGCAATGCAGAGCCCCCCAGGGCTCAGCAGGACTTGGGCTGATGTGGGGGTGGGGGGTGACTTGGTAATTTACCTAGTTCAGGGCTGCGTTTCCTGCACTTGATGGGACGAGGCCTCTTCCCGAAGCCGTGATCGAGCCTCAGAGGGGCTGCCTGCTGGGTTTGCTCACATGTGTGCCTTTCCTGTGTCAGTGCTGGGGTCAGGGGGATGTGTGACCAGCCAGCAGAGCACATAGTCAATTCTGTGAAAAATTGAGTTAAACTGACAAAATTCAGGATTTCTTAATTTTTATTTTTTGCTTCAACAAGAGGCCAGATCCTCAACTCCTGTAAATCAGTATCAGCACCAGTGAAACTCATTTGCACCAGCTGAGGACGTGACCCAGGAGACTTTGTGTGTATGTGCATAAAATATACAAATACCAGTACACAGTGGGTTGGGGGGGGATTCACTTCTAGCATCTGCAGATCAGTATCTGATGGAGAAATGTAGCTTGTTTCTTTTTTTTTTCCCTTAACTTATGGAATGATCAATTATAACCTCAGTGTATTTTAGACAGATTGCTATTTTCTGAAGTGGCATGGACTTCCTTTCCACAGAAGTAGCATACAGAAGATGGGCCAGACTGGACATAAGCCATCTGTTCCTTTGCATGCACTGTGCTTTTATTTTTTTCCCCTTCCACTGCTGCCATAAACAGTAGTTAGTTTTCTTTTCCATATCTTTAACTTTATAGCAGCGGTGTTTTGGTAGAAGTGATATCAAGTTATTGTTTTATTGGTTTTACTGGGGGAAAAATAACCCAACCCATCAGCTTTATTTCCTACTCGATACAGAATGACTTCAGGGGGACTAAAGGCTTCAAAAGTGGTTTCCCGTGTCAGGCTGGGGAGGCAACTGGGTCTGGGGGAGGGCAGAGGTAGTGCCAACGAACCACGGCAAGGGTGGGGATGGGGCCCATGGCTGTGTCGTGGTTCCCCTGCTCCAGGGCTCTGTGGGGTGTAAGGGGAAGCGATGGAGTGGGGGAAGGAGGAGAGTTTTCCCCTCAATGCTACGTAACCCTTCCTCACAGAGCAGCTTTACCTGGGCACGGGGCTGGGCTTGGGACACCTCAATGCCAAGAACCAGCCCCCAGCATCGCAGTGGTGGGTTTATTCTCTCAGCCTGGTGTTGCCATGTTTCCAGGGGACAATTCTTTGGCCATCAGAAAATACCAAAAGTTGGATGTGAAGTTTTGCTTAGAACATGGAGAAGTCTCAGGTGTGTGTGGTGTGGGGATGGGTCTGGGGGGGGGACCCTGTGCTCCTGCTCTTCAGACAAAACCCCCCACCAAACCTGGAGCGTGTCCTGACAAGATCAGCCCAGGAGAGGTTGGTCTGAGGGGAAGGAAATCAGCACGGAGCATGGGTTGTGCTGAGCTGATGAGCTAACTTAAGCAAATAATTTACCCTCAGCTACTTCATCTGTAGAATGGGAGGGCTGTGCATACCTGCCCTGGCGCTGGACGTGTGGGTAATGATCTCTGTGTTTGTTCCAGCTCCCACTGAGGTCGTGGGGATGTTTTTGCTGAATTTACTGGATCAGGTTTTTTTTCCTTTTTATTACAAGCTTCAGGTTTGGATAAAAATCTTTTATTCCATCTCAGATGCTTATAAAAAAATGCTTTTGTTTACACGTAGTCTAGCATTTTCTCTCCTTTCAGGGTAGTATTTAGTGTTTTTTATTTCACAGTGAATGGACCTTTTGGGCTCAATCATGTAAATTAATTTTTAAATGGCTGTGCTTGAAGCTCATGTAGTATAAAATTGCTTTACCTTTTTTTTTTCCCCCTCTGTTTATAGAAAAGGACTGGTTTTGCTTTATGTTTTATCACATAAATGTGAAATAAAGAACATGCACGACTTGCAAGTGATCATATATTTTATTTTAGAATTATCACATAGGAATAAAATAAATTTAAATCCCTACATGGCACAATAGTCGTATTCAAAAAGCAGTGGATACCTCATGGAGAACTTTGAAAAGCCCTCTGCTCAGGAACAGCTCTGCTCATACATCTCATGTATCACAAATAAACCCCAGATCTTTGCTACTCTGGGACTCTTAAATTCTTCCTGCTAGAATACTCTTCCAGTATTTATCTAGCTTCAGTTCAGAACAGAATTTGGTTCTTTGTCTTCTGCTCCTGACAGTATCTGTCCAGGATTAACAGCTGCTTAGTGCTGGTGGCTGAAGGTGAACCTGGAGGGGATCTGAGGGATTTTCATGGATGTGTCCTTGAGGAAATGCCCCAAGAGCTACTGATGCTTCAGCAGGCTGTAGGAGATACCATGGGTGTCTGGAAAAGCATGCATCTGTGTGTTTAATGTCCTTTACTAAATTCTAGTGATTCCTCAAATGGTTTAGTGTGTGTATGTATGATTATTTATTTATATACTAAAAAAAAAGCACGTGCCCGTGAAGCAAAATGAATGTCACCCTGTTAAATATCCCTCAGCAAGCTCACTTCTGCATCCTCTGTCGCTGTACTTGATGGTGCAGGTGTTAAAGTATGTGTTTAATTTCCCCTTTAGAGGTATGTAGACCTCTTTAACTGCTGTTTCAGATAAAACAGCATCTCTGTGTTGCTCTTCAGCTCCCGTGTAGGTCTCTGTGTCCTGGCAGAGCAGAGAGCCTAGGTGTGGAGGCACGTGAGGAGCCTCCAGCCATAACCCCAAAGTTTCTTGTCTGATCCAGGAGTGAATACCCCAGTTAACTATTGATCTGTGTAATAGCACTGCCTGTCCAGTGGATCAGGAAAAAGGAGCTGCATTTAACACCTCCCTATAGATCTGTCTTTACCCAATGGACAGTAACTGCTTGGTTTCCCCCCAAGTGGTGTTCAGCAGTTTGTGAAGTAAGTCTTGAGGTGTTACCCAGGGAAGTGTCCTGCCTCCAAATTAATTCTAATTAGCGCCTCTTCCATACCCCCATGGCTGTGCAACCTGGGTGACTCCCACTGTATCCATGAATCCTGCTGCTCAGCAGGAGGGTGGTGGAAGGAAGTACCTGCTCCCCTCGTCTGGGGACGCTGTCCTTCCGAGTTCAGATGCTGAGGGCATAGCTCTGGGTGGTTTGAGGCTCGTGTCGAACCCAGGACCAGGAAATAGGGATTTCGCGGTGGAAGCTTGCCTTTGACCTTGTGCAGCTGATGCTGCCTTAGAGGAACCTTCACCACAGCAGCACGTTTGCTCTCCGGGCAGCGCTGCAACCTTGCTGCTCAGAACCTGGAGCCTCCTGAAGTCCATGGAAGTCTTTCCATGGGCTTCGCTGGACTTTGGAGCAGGCCCTCAAGGCACTGAACTCTTTGGGACATCAATGCTATTTGCATATAAAGATTTTTCATATATCTGAGTAAGTATGTGGTGCTCGTTAATGATTAGCTACTAAGGGTCTGGTATAAGGTATAACGACTTCCAGGGGTGAAGTCAGCTGTGCCTTTGTCTCTACTTCTAAAGTCCCTTTTCTGCTGTGACCTGGCTTTCAGGGTATTGATAAACAAATGGGGTTTTTACCTGTCCTCTAGGATCCTCGTGGCTGGGGGATAATCCTGTCCACAGTTGTGTTTCAGTAACTGGAGGCTGAAAAGACAGCTTTGAGGACTTCCCTGGCAATGTATTTGTGTGTGTGTGCATGCATAGTTCAGTCACAAGCTGTAACTTTGCCAGGGATATTCTCCTTGTTGATAACGACAGATTCTTAATCTTCCTTTTTAGCTCTGTTCAGCACAATTCCATCAGACGCAATAGAAATGAGAATCCCCACACACACAGGCAAACATCTACCTGCTGATCTATGTATCCAGAGACTAAATATTGGAAGAGTGGCTGTTTAGATCAATCCTGTGCCTCAGTGCTCATGTTAGGGAAAAAAAAATAGAAAAAAGGGTAAAAAGAAAAAAAGCACTCTTGAAAAATTACTGAATTCTCCTTGCAGTGTCGGGTTCCAAGATAATGATGTGTCTGTGTGTGAAAATATTAAATTGCAATAACATGCAGAGTGAGTGGCTTTCTGAATGGGGTATTCAGTTCACAGCTTGGACTATACATAAAGCTAGTGAGTGACAGAATACAAATGGTGTCATAAAACATCAGGGGAATTTACAGCCAGTCTCAGTCTTTTTGATCTATATTCTATCTATGGGGCGCTCTCAATCTATGTATCCTTAGTTAATGAAACAGTTAAATGTATTTAATTATTTATCACTGTTTAATGTCAAGAGTTAACAAAGCAGATTGCGTTTCCACCCCCTGCACTTAAAGGTATTAGAGGAACTCTAAATTGTGTGTACTGAAGTCTGGGGTGTTTCCTGTCCGGAGATAACGCTTTAAAACTCATCTCTGCACAGGGATGTTTTTAAATTGCAGTTGCTGGGGGAGAGCAGACCCTTCTGTTTTTTTTCCCTGAGCATGTGCTCTGATTCTAAAACTTCCCTTGTTTCTCACACAAACTGCTTTTATTCATGGACAAAACAGGGACATGAGAATTGAGCTTCTCTTGAGATGGGAAATGGAATATAAAGGTTCTCAGAGGGTACAGGTATGGTGTGACCCACATCTCTGGGATGGCCCAACAACAGAACCAAACTGAAAAACCATCCTGAAAGTCCCTCTGTTGTGTCCACCCTCTTTATGCCTGGAAGTCAGGCCTGGCAGGGTTTATAGTGCTCCATTAATGATCATATTCAAAGGCTGAGCCTGCCGTGTGTTCCCATGGCTTCCCCCTGTCCGGCTCTCCTCACACATAAAATACTCGATGGAGGTTCTCCTAGCAGCCCCTTGAAGCTGCCACCCCTTCCGAAACATCAGGTGTGGATCGCAGAGCTGCCCTGCAGGTCTCCTGTTTCATAGAAGGAAACTTCAGCATGACAAACCTCCCAGGGCGCTGGGTTCTGGCTTCCCTTCCCCCTTCCCCTCTCCTCTGGCAGAGGTGTTAATCGTCACCCTCCCAAGGCTGTGCTGAGCTGCTAAAAGCCACCGCTTGTTAAAGAACCTGCCTTGCTAATTTGGGGCTGGAGGTAGGTGTTGGGGTCCCTCTCTGCCATACCACCTGGGTCTTCTCTATTGGCAGCTTTGATAAGAAATCCTTCTTTCTTCTCTACCTAAGTTCTCTCTTTACCAGCGGTTTTAAATTGCCTTCCACTCCTGACAGACTACCCTCGTTCAAAGAGAAACGTGGAGGAGGCTGATGGTTCTAGTAAGTATTAGGAGTCCATTACCAGAGGACTGAATCCTGTTGGGATCTCTTGGGAGACACCCCTCCTCGGCCCACCAAACAGAGTCTGGCATTGTGAGCAGAAAGGGCAGGGGGATAAAGGAATCCCGCCTCGCTTTCCTCTGACAAAGAAACCTCAATACTTTTATTCAGCGGAAAATGGAATAATACTTCTGGGTTTGCTTTGAAAGCCACAGCCACTGGCTGCTTCACACACTGCGGAGGGCTTCGTGCGAGGAAGAGCTTGCTTTCTGGGGAGGGAGAGGACTTTACACGTGGAATGAGATTAAAGGCATCTCTGTGCCAATATGTGAAATGTTTTGGGGTTTATAGGGAGTGTGAGCGTTTTGCTGCAGCCATGTGCCAGTCGGGAATACCACCCCCCTCTGCCCCAGCTGCTGTACAGCATCGCTCCCCACACAGATGTGTAGGAAGCCACCTAGCCTGCTGGAAATAAAAGCTTTATTGTATGACGTGTTCCCTTTAAAACCCACCATGTAGAAATGTCCTTCTGGCAAAAGGAGGTGAGGGACAGCTCTGGATATTGCACTACTCCTGGAGAAGAGTCGCTTTTGCAGAGCTACCTGGCATCCCTGTGTCTTTGAGGTAGCCTGCCATCAAAACCCCATACTGACTGCAGAACAGCACTTGAGCAATGTCATCCCCCTTGCTGTTGCATGGAAGAAAAGGCTTCTTATTGCAGATAGTGGTAAGAGCACATGAGCTAAATGAGGAGGTTTTTCGTGTCTCGCTCTCTAATGTCTCTAAGTCCATTTTAAATTGTATCTCAGGGAGATGAAATACACACCAGAAGATGGTGGGTCAAGCTGAGATCCCACATCAGTAGCAGATGTGACCTTGCTGAGCTGTGCTCTCTGATCAGGGTGTTAGTGGTCTGCAGAAGAGTTGAGAGGCAGGACAGTCTGCTCCTGCCGTGGAGGTACTCATCTGGGAACTGCCTTGGATTTAATTTGGTCCGGCTTCTATTTTGTCACTAAAGGGAAAAATTCCCCAGTGCATCTGCTGGTCCATTGTATCACCATTGGCTGTTTTCAGTGCTGTGGGCCAACGCTTGACAGTGATGTGGGATTAATGAGCGTGTTGGGTTTTATGACTGCAGCTGATGAAGAGCAACGTTTTCTTAAGCAAAGTGTTAGAGCCAAAGGGAAAGGTTTTAGTGTTGGAAATAGACAGTCAGGTGAGGGCTTCTGCCCTCAGTGTCTTGCAGGTAGTTTATTGATGGTAAATACACGGTGCTGTAAGCGGACTGGAGCGTAGAAGGAGAAATCCCCCTTTTCCTGTGGGGTGGGAGTTGCTGGGACGATGCCTGCAATGAAATAACCCTCACTGGCTGAGCTCTGAAGGATCCCATGAGTGCAAGTCTAAACCTTGGTCCTGAGCTCTTCAGCAAATGTGCATTTTGGAGCACTTGACATTTGAAATGCATGAGCTGGGTCACTCTGGTCGCAGGGTTGCAAGATTGGAGGGGTGGCTGTTGGGGGTACCTGTCTGTAGGGTCGAGCCCCTTCTGATGCCCCCTTAGTTAAAACAGGGAATGTTTTCCCTGTCAAGCCAGGGTGTCCGAAGGAGGCAGCTCTGAAGTGAAGCTGCTTTTGGGTATCTTGTGTAAGCTGTGGTCAACTTGCAGGTAACTGGACAGAGGGAAGAACGTCTGATTTCCAATGCTGGTGTTGCATGGCAATGGCAGAGCTATTGGGAGGCAGGGCACATCTCTGTACACTTCAGGAAGTTCTTATTATCAAAGGAAGGTCAAAAAACATAATCATGTTGGTTTGTTTTTTTTCCTGTACTATGTTGCCTGGTACCTAAAACTGTCCATTGACAGTATCTTGCATGATCCAGCTCAGTGTTTCCCTGGTGTCACAAGCAGGCGCAGCGAGCTGTGGCTCCCAGGGGCTGTGCAGCACCAGGGCAGCAGCTTATTTCTGAGGTCAGGCCTGTGGACAGAGCTTTCTCTGCTGTAGCAGGGAGGTTATTTATAGTGCTACAGATGCCTCGACGGAAGAGCAAAAAATAAATCAGGGTCCATAATGTCATATTAAAAATATCGATAAATTATTGATCGTGATTTAGCCCAGGCTTCAAGTGTGAGTAACTGGCTTCCATAAATCACCCGATTCCTCCAGGACTGGAGAGCGAGGGAAAGGCACTGTGCAGGCAGGTTTCATTTGGGAAGTGAAAACCTGGCTGTGTTTCAGAAAGCGATGAGTGAGGCTGATGCTTGATACCAGTGGCTGAGGCTGACACAGACGCAGGATCCAGACGCCCGTATTGTTGAGCTGCTGCTGCTTCTCCGCCGAGACAGGTGATAATTTCCACAGGGTTCTGATGTTTGAGTAAAAGGCTGCTCAAAATAGGACCTTTCAGTGAATGTGTTAAGCACACCGTGCTGGCTCCCAATGTGTGATCCCTTAAGGACAGGGAGGTTGTGTTGGTGATGATGCCACCTCTAGGATAACAAGCTGCGGACCTCCCTGTTCAGCACTCCTGCACGCTCCAGGAAAGCATCTCCAGTGTAAAGGTTACTCCTGAGAGAATTCTGTCCACATAGTTGTTGTAGGAGCATTTTCTGGCAAAAGGAGTTCTGGTGAGTCAGGTGCTGCAATTTTAGAAGCAGTTTCTTGGAGCTATGGAGCGGATTTGCTCTGTGTGATTAGTACATAGAGTGGCTTAGTAGGAGGGGTACAGCTGGAATGACAAGAGATACCAGCTTTAAAGGGCAAAACTCTGTCTGCAAAGGAAATGAATTCCAAGAATTTATTTTGCAGTGGCAGAAAAAGCCCAAATTCCGTCAAATTCCATCCCTACACCTGGACCTACACATTGCAAAGACACATAAGAAAAGTTAGATTTAAAATGAATGCCTGGCTAAAATGAGACAAGACCTTTTTCACTTTGGTGGGAACAAACCTGCCTTCCTTTTGTTTTTAAAATGTATTGCTCGTAGCTCACATCACCCAAAAGCAGCTGTTAAAATTTTAGCAATTATTAATTTTGAGGCATTTTGTCTCATTGCACTTCAAACACCTGTAGCTGTGAATGCCTCTGTATGGAAGAGGAAGCAAATTGTTGAAAGGAAAAATAAACCTGCTATTGACCTACAAGTCAGCCATTTATTCCTGTTGTTTCTTGGTTTTATTCCTCACTTAGTCATTGCAAGAAAGTCCGTTGTCTTTGCTGTTTCTGCACTAGGAGAGGGCAAGTGCTGTAGTATTGTCTCTACCTGCTACCAACGGATTTCTGTTAAAGCTCTGTCACCCAGAGTCACTTGGCTACACACTGATTGGGGAAAAACCCCAATAAACAACTCTGCACCCCAAACCCCACTGCTGCAGTGATTAAAGACTTAAGAAAACAAACCCCAGCTGAATCCAGGGCAGATTTCCTGGGAGACAGGAGATGCATCAGTGAGGAGCTGCAGGCGTGTTCCATGTTAGGACTGTCCGATGTGATGTAACGTGCTGGTCACATCACCCTTGGCACAAGGAGGAGGGACTGGCCACGTGCGAGGTCCTTCCCTGTCCCTCCATCCCCCATCCACACCACGGGTGGCACACCCACGCACACGTGTTCCCCCCAGTTTAGACCATCCCTATCACTTTCCAGGGACCTGCCGTTTTACTTGCTTGAGGGGCTGGTTTGCAGAGAGAACCCTGTGTGAGTGATTCCCAACGTGGGTTTTTTCTTGTAGGTCAACAGGTTTGGCTGTTTCAGAGGAATCCTCAGTCTCTGGCAGCTCCCGGAAGCGAATGCCAAAGCCTTTGAAGTTCCCCCATTGACATGCGGCATGAGTTTCCCATTTGATTAAACAAATGATGCTTTGCTTAATTTGTCTATGTTGGCTATTTTTATGAAATATGCACTTAATTAAGTAAGAGAAATACAGAAACATGTTTATTCTCAAGATTTATGCGAAAAACGAGAACCCCACTGAAATTTCCAGTAGTGAAGCAATTAAGTAATGGAATTCCACAGTATAAACATAGTATAATTCAACTATAAAAACGGTGTCTAAGTAATGTTAATGAGCTGACTTGAGGCTGCAAAAGCTAGAAAAGTTCACAGTTACAGATGAGAATTGAATTTGTTCTGAATTATAACTGAAATAAAGTTAGTTCTCACGAGGAACAGTCTGTGGTCCCAGTCTGGGCTGTATCTGAGATGTCAAGCTAGACATTGGGGTAGTGAAACCTGTAAGGACCATCCCTTGGAATGGTGGCTCTGATCCATACCAGCCTCGTTATACAAATTATGATTTGCTCAACTGGTAGGCAGTGTCTGCTGAGGGAACAGGGGTTCTGTGAAGAAAAGGGCTGTGCAGTTTTACAGGGCTTCCTATAGATTATTCTGCTCTGAGGAGCAAAATGAGTCAGGGTCTTATTGATTTCTCATTGCAAGTTTGCATATGCAACCATTCACTAAAATAAAAGCAGCCTGGTCAGAGAAGAACTGTAAGAAACCCTATTTCTCTGCAGTCCCAGCCCCCAGATAATTTGTCCGTGGCTTGGGCTGGCTGTTTGCAAAGTTGCTTGTTTAAATATTTTCCACAGTAGCTACTTAAATATTGTATTTGCTGAAGTGTAGCAGAGAGCCTGAGCACCATAAATCTGCAGTAGATTGTGCGTAGAGAGAAGCTCAAATGGACACGAGACCTCCGCGAAATGGGTTTTGGATTTAACCTGAACTCTGAATTTACACTGAAACTTGGGGATGTTGCAGTGAGCCTTGTAGCTGGCAACCTTAATCCCCATTTTCTGTATCATCTCCCCAACCTCTGGCTTGAGATGGAGCTTTTCAGTGGCACCAAGGGAGCGTGGCCCCCACGATGGCACGATTTGGGCCCCTGATGTTATTGGTGACGTTCCTTTCCTTTGCTGCTAATTCAGACCTGATTTCCCCCCCCCCCCCCCCATCCTAAACTCTTATCTCTTTCAGTAAGTTTCTTTAAAACCTTTTCCCTGAGCATTGAGTAGCTCACCATGCAGGGGTGTTCCCAGTGCAGAGGTTCAGCCATGGTGGGGCAAAGCTGAGGCTCCTGTGCCTTTCAAAGCCGTGCTTCTAGCCAGGTCCCCGGGGGGTTTCGCTGTGCTCTGGCCTCCATACTACATTTTCTTTTCTCATTCCACTTCAGAATGTTGTTTCTATCACCTTCTCAGCCTAGTAAATAGCACGCTGAAGATTTATGATGTTTAAACTTTTAATGCCATAACATATTTTATGTATTTTTCACAGCATTATTCAGACGTGTTATGTTATGGTTAGTTCAAGTTCTAGTGCAACTGCTCTGAGGAACTCTTTCCTTGTGGGTAGTTCCTCTTTGCCAAATAGTATTTGCACTTGCTTCAGAGGAGTAGGAAAGGAATGTTCCATAAATGTTGCACAGGATTAAAACTGTGGATGGCCAAACCATTATGGATGGAGCCTGGAAGCCTCAACCTGCAGCAGGGAGGAACTGTGGAGCACAGTTTTTCTTTGGGGGGGCAACCTCTGCTTGCTGCCCTTAAGTGTTCCTGCTCTGAACTTACTGCAGAATGACTCTGTCAGAGGGGAGGGAGGATGGTGCAGACAAATCCCAAGGAGAGAAGCGGATGGACGTGGGAGTTTTTGTTTCTGTTGCTTTCAGGTTGAACTTTTCCCTGTGGCTCTGGCAGCTTTGCTGACTGCCCCCACCCTAATGCTGCTGAGCATCCTCTGTGCCAGGGTTTGTCCTCCAGTAAAACAGTCGCTCTGCTGCTGGGATTGTCTGCTTCTGATGTTGGGAAGGGTTTGCCCTGTGAAAATGCACAGGAAGGACATGCAGGCATAATTGAGTAAATGCAATGCTAAGGATGGCTGTATTCAGCTTTCATTTTGGGAGAAGTCCTGGTCTTGTCTTACATTGTCCCTATTGAGTATGTCACTATAAAAAAAAGAAAACGAAAACCTTCCTAGAATTAATTAATTGTGGGGCACATCTGCCTGCTCTGAGTTACTTCCACAGTGAGACTAATTCCTCCTGTGAAGTTTTCATGAGTTTATAAAACATTAAGTACTTCTAAAAGAACAACAGACATTGTTCTCTCCTCGTACAGATCCTAAAACCCAGCTACCAGATGGACTGAGCCTGTACACAGCAAGGGAATATTAATTTTGATGGAGAGAGAGACTTAGTGTTCTGGGTATTAAATTCTATGCCTTGGGAAATGCAGCACAGTAGATGTGTGTTTGTACTGACTGGTGTCTTTGTCTTTCGTATATAAAAACACTAATTAAAATATAATGTAAAAAACTGAAGTATGCTGGTTACGTTTTAGTATGCTGCTAAGGTAAATAAAAATGAAACAAAAGATATGTATATATATATATAGGGTCATTAAAAGAGCATTGTTAAATCGCTTTATGCCACAAAATTTCCGAATTAAAAGCCCAACAGAAATACATCTGGAGTTGGACACAGGAGCAGATTGCTGTTGCTTTACCCAGAGTCCTGGGCTGGGTCTATGGTTCATTGGCGCTGCCGGTAACCACTGTGCAGAGAAACACAAGCAGCACAGCTCCTGGAGCAGGACCTTGCAATGCTTCCTTTTTACAACCTCTCCAGCGGTCCTGCACAACCCCTCACAGTTCTACCCTAAGGCTGGGCGAGCCGAGCTCCATATGCTGCCTGGTGCTGGGAATGGAAGGTCCCTTTTAACGGGCTCAAAACAGAAACAGCTTGGAGTATTAACTTGGCTGTACCTTGCAGTGGGTAATGAGAACAGTAGACGAGCTGTCAAACTTAGCAATTAAGACTGATCCTTTACAGTTTAAAATGTGGAGTATCTCATATAAAATGGAACTATTTGATGTTGTTTAATCAAAGCATGTTACTGATGGTGAAGCAGCGTGGGCTTGTGATGGCAAATCAGCATCTTCTGTGTGAGCACGTGTGTGACCTCCCTTATGCTGCTTGGAACCAACGCAGGGCATGCACTTTCTTTGCAACCTTTCGTGGTTTAACAGCCAAAAGCTGTCCCCCCAAGTTGCAGAGGTGCTCCTGGGTCCCTGGCAGATGGGGTGGTACCCTCTGGGATGGAGCATGGCGCATCCGGCACTTCCCTGGCACCAAACTCTGAGCCCTTTGCAAGAACAACTTCTCTGTGCAGGGGGGATACCTGGTGTTGTCTGGGGGCAGGGAGGATACCTGGTGTTGTCTGGGGGATACTGTCCACTTCAGGAATTGGGAACCTGGAAGGAAGGCTTCTCCTTGTACTGATGGAAACAGGCTGGGGCCAAGTGAAGCACCCTACCCTGAGCAGCAACTTAGCAAGCTCGTGGTGTCCTCCCTCAGATGGATGTTGGGTTCTGAGTGTCGCCCCCTGTATATTTAGGGTACTGCAGAGCTGTTGTCAGTGCAGGGTGGGCATCGTGGCAGCTTCAGAAGGTTTAACCCAAAGCCCACCACAAGCTCTAAAGATCTTTCCATTGGAGTCCTCCTGTTTTGGGTTTGTGCTTCAGTACGTGCATGTAATAACTCATCCGGGGTCCTTGCAGGACCAGCCTCCTTATTAATAAATGTCTTTCTGGGCAGGAATCCAAGGCTGAAGGCCTGGGATACAAAAGGTCACTCTATCACCACTGTATTGCTTTACCAGTATTTATTAAAGTCCCCTCCAGAATCTTCTCCTAGTCTTCCTGCATAGGATACGGCCACCTTGGTAAGGAAGGAGGAAGGGGGGGGGGGGTGAAGGGAAAAATCTTTCTTTGTGCCACTATCCCCTTGAAGAAAAAGCTTAACATCTGATTTAAGTTTACTGAAATAACAACAGATGTTTATCTTGTATTGTATGGCACATGGCACTACATCTCATAAACCCCCTCCTGGAGCTTAAAGCAGAGTTTCTGGTCCCTCATTTGGACACTTGCAGGCTTTGTGCTCTTTTTTTAAATGTTTTTATTTCTCTGGAGCTTAATCTGCTACCAAAGTATTTATAAGTATCACGTTATAAACCGTGAAACGAGGAATAGCAAAGGAGATTTTCAATACTTCCTCCCACTAAGCACAGGACTATGCAGCTACTTACCTGCAGCCTCAAATAATGAAAAAATTGTGCAAACTTTCTATGGTTTTTCATTAAGAAAATCCACTTGGGGTGTGGGATTGGGGACAGATCAATAAGGAAAAAAAAACATCCCGCCCTGGGAAAGCAAAAACTGGGGAGGCAAAATATAGGGGGGGAAAAAAAAAACCCTTCTGTTTTTTTGGGACATGTAAAAAGTTAAATGTTTTCACTTCTGAAAATCTGGGTATGGTTTGCTGGGAAACTAGGGGATGGCTGCAGTTGGTGCAATATTTATATTGCTTATATATATTCACTTAATATTTATATATATATATATATTCACTTAATTCCCTGATTGCCACTGGAGGAGAGGGCTGTGTGGCAGAAATGACAGTTTTCCTCCAGCACTGATCTCTGTGTTTGTGGAAACATCAATGTTCTTGTGGGAAGAGCAGGGGAATTCAGACTGGGAATCTCACACAAACCTCCTGGATGCACTGGTGGGTTAATGCTGGGTGAAACAGGTACCCCACGTGTCAGGAGGTACTTTGCTGGGGTTTGAGGAGGCAAAGTAAGGAAGGATGAGGTGTCTCTAAGGAGCCACCAACTTGGGAAGATGGTGAGCAGGTAGACGTCCTAAACCCACACCCCTGTGATGGTGCGGTTCTGGTGAGCCCAGCACGGGGCTGGGAAGGGACCAGCAGGATCTCAGGGATGGGGAAGCGCCGTTGAGTCAGTGATTTGTTTGATGATGGGTTCTGATTCTGGCTTTTTGAGGCTTCAGCATGGAGCAGGAAGGTGGAGGGGAAGGTGGGAGTGGAGGGAAGAGGAGGCACCTTGCTCATGTGCACCCAGTCGCTTGGCATGGCAAGAGAGAGGCTGGAAGGTGGAGCAGGCAAGATGACAACACCTTGGTGAGCGTGCCAGGGCATCTTGTCTCCCTCCTCTCTTAGTCCTAGAGCTGCCACATTCCTGTCCTCCATGGAGACAGATGCTTTCATGGGCTTTCTAGATGGCCGTGGCTGGTTTTTTCCCCTGCTCCTGAAGGCACGGTTTATTTTACATGTGAATAAATGCAGTCCTCCTTTGTTTCCTCTGCTGAATTCTTTATTTATTATTTCCTAAAATGATTTGATTTTCCCCCTCCTTCAAAACACATGTGATTGCAATAAGCAGATACAAAATAGAACCGAGAAACAAAAGGCTGAACATGCTGATAATGTACATTTGGTTTGTATTTATCGTTTTAAGATGTGTTTTAATTGGTTCACTACCAACATCCTGTAACTCTCAGGCAGTCAGAAGAGAAACCTGTTTCATTTTAAAGCCAGTTCGTTTCTTCCCTCTTTGGGCTGGGAGTGCTGGGTTAGACCCTACTGTAGTATCTTCGAATTTAATTTAATTAAAACATTTCACTAAAGAGGATTATAATACATCTTGCTTTGCTGTTCTCCGCTGATGATCAGGGCCTGGATTTCATTGGGAAATGGGGTTTTTAAAAGAGCAACAACACAAAACACATTTTGCTGCTTTGTAACCCAAACCTTCATGCATAATTTCTAACGAAAATGTGCAGCTTCAAACCTGGAAATAAACAGTTTGCCTGTTACTCCAGAAGATGAATCTGTTTAGTTTAATGAAGAGAAAGTGAAAAGGTGACATGAACACTGCCTTAAAGTACCTACCTGACAACAAAATGAGGTTTAATAGACTAGAGGTGTGACAGCGCTCAATTAACATGAGCCTCTAAAAAATAAAGGTAGGAATCAAAGGAAACAGGATGGGAAGAGCCATGTGAAAGATGCCTGGTCCCTCCTCCTGGATATCCGCAAGGTGAACTTTACATGCTTCTGCCCCATGTTTGCTGTATGTGTTCTTAAAAGCTGCCCAGGACAGTGTTTCCCTGCTTGGACAACCCACCAGTGACTTCAGGTTTATTGCTGACAGCTTAAGCCCTGAGGTTTGATGCCTCCTCAAAGGTCTGCACGTACTAACAGGAACTGATTTGAGGAAGCTTCATAGTACATGAGGTCAGGCTGGAAAACCTCAACAGGATCCCTTTGACCTTGGTTCTTGTGAGGTTAGCATCATTCTTGTTCTGGACCCTGTTAGCCTCTATCTTCCAGCTTTAATTTTGTATTAGCTGCTTCCACAGATATTTCATGCTTTAAAGAGTAAAAGCATCCTTCTGCTCAAATCAGAACTAAATAAAAAATACTGGGCTGGAAAAAGGATGGTTGCACATATTTCTATCTTCCAGCTCACTGCAACTTGCTTTCCCAAAAGTCTTGACGTTGTTTTGTAGGGGATTGCCCCAAAATCTGTATCTTAAGTTTTATTGACCCCAAAAGTGTGCCTGCACCTGGTGAGGTTTGCAGGTTGCTTTTAAGTGGGGGTGGATTACAGGTCATCTCTCTTTGTTGGTTTTGGCTTTTGCCCCCAGTGGCTTTCAGATGCTTTTGTAGCCATTGCTGACTCCTTTTGGGTAACTCTGAACTGGACACAGCCAGAGGTCTGTGCAGCAACACTCACTCCTCCATGGGAAAAAAGCCACCACTCTCCTGTGGGATAATGAATGTTTCTGCTGCTGCGGTGAAACTGTTTAATGTGGTTAGTCCAAATCAAGAAGTTTATTAACAGAAGTGGTGAGGTGGTGGAATTACCTGGAAGTTTACCTTGGGTAGTGTCACACAGCTGTACAGAGACCTGCAGAGCCCAGAGCAGTGCCAGGGCTGGGTGATGGAGCCCAAGGGAGCAGGGGATGCTCAGTGTGAGCTGTGAAGGGTTTGCGTCTGAAAACCAAGGAACTTTGAAGTTTTCAAAACCAAGGCCTTGGAAAAGAGTTTTTGTATCTTTATTTAGGGTGAGCAGTTGGATGCTGTCCAGAGAAGCACATGGAAACTTTTGTTTTAAGAAACTTTATAGTTTCCCTCTTCTGTTTGGCTACTGGAAATGCAGGGAGGGGGAAAGATGGAAAAAGGCTTGGTTGGTTTGCTGGCCAGTTTGGTCAGAAAAAGAAAACTAGGAAGCATCTTTTTCCATAAAAGTGTCCATACAAGTTCTTGCTCAAAGCCTCTATCCAGCTCTAGCAGTTACTCCCCCTGCTCTGAGGGGAGCTGGGACTGGGAGAGCCCCATCTTACCCAGGTGCTTCTGCCACATTTCTGTGATTTTTTTTGAGGTGCAAAGGTAGATAAATGAGTGGGATTCCAGCTGTGGTTTGGAGGCCAGAGTTAAAATCAAAGGGCCAGCATTGCTCTACCATGGTATGCAGTTCCTGCTGGAAGGGTTATCCCTCGGGCGCTGCGATGACAATATAAATAGTTCTCTATGTTAGAAACCAAATATAGAGTCATTTATTTAGTTCAGCTTGCTGGAAGTTTTCTGAGTCCGTGCTAATTATACTACATATTGGTTTTATCATACATATTATAAATGATTAATTGTGCCAAAGTGGCTGGACGCATCCCCCAGTATCCTACTACTAGTTTAGGTTTCTGACCATCCTTTCATGTGTATTGATTTCTCCTAGAGTTTTCTGGAAGATGGTCCTGTTTGCTACCTGCTGCCATAGCAGTGCTGCTTGCTCAAGTTCTCTAAAAGTGTGTAAGCAAGGGGAAAAACCAGGCTGAAGTGCATCATGAGACAAACAGAGCCTGCAGAGCATCAGTGTGGGGCTGATACACTGGCTGCGTGAATCTGCAGTGGGTATTTTCCCCTTTGGGAATGACACAAGGTTTACTGTCACTGAAGACTTTGCAAGGAGTAACATTAAAGCCCGAGCAGCTGCAGGAGGAAGGAAATGGCTTTTCTTCTGTAATATGTAGTGAAGAGGTAGATAAATGTCTTGGAAAGTGGAAGGTGAAGGGGGGGTGGGTTTGGGCCAGAGCATTGCAGAACTTGGAGAGAGAAGAGCCCAAGCGATGGAAGATAAGAATAAAGAGGATGCAGAATGTGATCAGATGCAAAAGGAGAATAAGAGGGAAAAGGTGGCTAGGACAAATGGGGTCAAAAAGGCACAGAAAATAAGAAGTGGAGTGTGTGTGAGTGTGGGCATTTCTATGGTTCATGTTCTGTGAGATTCTCTAAAATCGATGTCAGCTTAAAACATTAGCAAGAAGAACCTCTAAAGTGATTCAACTTTGTAATTTCAAGGGCAGTCAGATTTAGATTGATTTAAAAAAAAAATTAAAAATTTGTTTTTAGCAAAACTTTTCACCTCACAAAATTTAACAGGAAAAGGGGATTCACAGTGCAGGAGCTGGGTGATGCCTGGACACGAGAGTCCCCAGGCTGCCCAAGTGCCTGGAGTGCTGGGTTTAGGTCAGCCCTGATGCACAGACCATGGGTCTGCTCTCAGGATCCTTAGTCAGCAGCAGGTGCAGAAAACAGCCAGAGGTCTCTGCAAAGGACAGTGGATCTTCCGTGTGGCTCACGGAGAAGATCTTTGCTCTATCCACCCCTCAGATGCTCTGTGTGTGTCTAGTATGTGGGAGAAGTCAGCCACCCAGGGATGAGAATGGGGTCCTTACTCTTGAGGACTGTGATGCTGATGAAATGCTCTTTGAACTGCTTGAGGTTTCTTTGGGTTCTTTCTTTTTCTCTTTTTTTTTTTTTTTTCCTTGTGGGTTTTTGCTTTCTTCTGAAGAACAAAACAGTAACTTCCCATGCAGAGCTGGTCTGGGCAGGACAAGGACTCTTTTGAACTGTTTGACATACAGTCCCCATTCAAAAGAATCTTCTTGCAGCTTCCAAAGGAGCCCTGAAAATACTGCATTTGGGTAAAGACCCAGTGAACTTCTCTTCCATGGGGAGACCAGTGATTACAGTGGGCCAAGGAGCACTGAGGGGGATTCCTTGAATAAAGATGTAAGTTAGCTTTGCCATATTCCAGAGTCATTCACTGTTATCCAGTGGCAAAACTGATCCCAATACTGAAATGGATTTTAGTTTACTCATCAGGACATATGTAATAGACTTGTTCTTCATTAGTTAATGGTATGCTCTCTATTATAATAGCATGTGCAACTTCCTGCTGAGGCTGAGGCCTCTGGTGCCAAGAGTCATGCCCAGGATGGAAAGGATTCCAAGCTAGAACTGGTCAGAAAACCCTCTGGCATGTTTTCTACACAAACATCTTAAATTTATAGATTCTTTAGCAAAGAGATTAAATCTTGCTCCTATTTAAAAACAAACCAACCAACCTATTTCTAATTCTGTAGATGAAAATAAATAATAATAAAACACAGCACTATTTCCTTCCCATAGGACCTGAACATCTGGGTGGTTGTTCTTTGCCAGTTCTCTCCTGGAAAAGTCTCTATCCAGAGGGAGGTGCAAACCTGTTTAGCCCAGATGGCTTTCAACAGGGCTGCACTCCCCAAAGCTCAGTCAAAGGTGGCAGAGGATCCAGTGATGTGGGTCTGACAAGTGAACAGGCTGTTCTTCCTTTTTCTGCCCTCTGATGTGAGGAAGCAGTACCTATTGTGGACAAAAACCTGCAGTACTTCTGCTTGGCAGGGTTATGTGAGATGTACACTAGCAGAGACCGATTTACCGGCGGCTGTAGGTTGTTGGGGTGGTTGCTGTCCTGTTGATGTACAACTAGAGTGAGTGTGTGCACTGACACAGCTGGGAAACCCTGTAGAGGGTGCTGGTGCCAGCTGGTCCCCAAGGATGCATTTCATCCTCTGTAGCGCTCAAGGCATGTTCAGCAGGTCAGGAGATGGTTGGGAACAGCTTGGTTTGATAAGAAGTTGCCTAAATTAGGCTAATGATGGGTTCTCCTGGGGTAAAGCAGGGGAGGAAAAAGTTCAAAGCCTGGTATTTATGTGCACAAAGTCCAAATACCTGCCAAGTCTCTTTGATGAAGTCTCTTTGTCAGAACGATTAAATGAAGGTTAAAAAGGCCAGACCTTTTCTCAACATATTTGACTTGCTCTTTCTTTCCTCTCTTCAAGGTGTCTTCATGTTACATTTATTTGCTTCATGAATTCTTTATTACACTAATCAGTCCTGATGTACAAACTCATTAGAAAATGAGCTGGAAACGCAAGATCTGTCAAATTTCAGAGACTTCTGACATCGTTAGACTCAAGGGCCTTTTTGCAAAGAAAAGAGAGAAAGGAAAGAAGCTAATGAGGAAGTGTCAGATAATGTAGAAGTCAATCCATTTGGGGATGAAGTTTTACAAAGTTCAGAGAGAAAAGAGGGAGCGTTGCTGGGGCAAACCCTCACTTTTTGGCACAGAGGAGTTTTTTTCTTACTGGTGTCACTGAACACTTCTGGTTTGGTTTTGGAGTCGGCAGCTTAAATCAGTTTACTGTGTTATATTCTTAATGATGACACAGAACTGAAGGGAAATAATGATTTGAATAGGATTTCCTAATGATATGAGTTACTAATTTGCATTTCAAGTCTTGCACCAGCCTCAGCTGAAGTTACTGTCCCAAAGTGTGCAGTGAGATGAATGCTGATGCAAGGGTGTGTGTGTGTGTGTCAGATATGCCATGGTTAGCCTAACCTGAGAAGAAAAAAGGTGAAAAAAGAAATGGTGGTGAAGAGAGAAGCAACTCACCTGTGGCCATATATTGGTCTGTGGCTTGGATGAGGAGGGTGCCTTGTTCAGTGCCCAGCTCGTCAACTCACACGTCCCCTCAGCAACAAATGGCAGTTCTAGACAGTCCATCACAGGTGGGCTGCTCCTGCTTTGAGGTGGTTCTCGTTCCATGGATGGAGTGAGGGTGGCAGCTCGCATGTGTTTCTTACTGTGACTTCAAACACGGGGGGACAGAGGAATGACCCATATAATGACAGCATCAGAGCGCATTGGGGAGGCTCAGTTTGCTGGGTACAACAGCCAGCATTACTGTTAGAGATGTATTTAGCCCTTGAGTGAAGTTACATCACCACAGGGAGTTCAGAGCACTGTTCATCTATCGTACAGGAGAGTTGTGTGCCAAGAGAAACCTTCCTCCAAAGCCTGTTCCTCCCATCTTTTGTTGGTCAAGGGCCAGGTGGCGACTCAGAAGTGCTTAGGTCCAGAAGGTTTCCTTCTTTCCAGGCTGTTTGAAGCTAGGGAGGTCCCAGATGGTTGTTCCCAGTTGCTCACCCAGCCTGTGTATTCCTTAAGGATGTGTGGTGTCCTTCCTTAGGGGCTGCTTCTCGGAGGTGCAGAGCTGAGCATCCCTGCCCTCCTGCCTCTGACCGCAGTGTAAGTGAACAGGAGCTGTGGTTGCTCAGCACCTCATAAAAATCAAGCCCCTGTGGATTTTGGGGGGATGAATGAGAGAGAAACTGGGCTCAGTGAATAAGATAAGTTTGCTGGTGAATTGTTAATAGCAGTGGAAGCAAAACCTGAGGCATTTACATACCCATTAGAAGGGGATTTCAAGCCTGGACTCTGGCCTGCTTTGAAATCATTGGTCTCCAGGGGCCACCTCACTGTATCCTGCAAGTGCTGCACTGAAGGGCACTGCCACCTGTGTCCATCCTTGTGATGGCACTTCAAGCACCTCTGTCCCAGACCTGGCTGGGCTTTATGGCCACAATTGCTGGGGCTGAGCCCTGTACAGGGCCGGGGAGGTGCATCTGGTGTGCACCACGAAGGTGAACATCCTGAACCCCTCCAAGGCAAAACCGTAGCAGTGCACGTGGCAGAGTGATGATTCATTTCAGGGAGTTCTTTTAAAATCAGATTAGGCTGGGCAGGCAAGGGAAAGGGAAGGGGGTCTGTTCTGCTTTGCAAATCTAACTCCATCAAAAAGCTGTCAAAGACTGGTACTTCCTTCTTAGCTCTTCCCCCTCTTTCCTTCCTTCCTCTTTCTGTCTCTTGCCTTTTTTGCCTACAGATCCCCCCATCTCAAACTCCTCCTCTTTTGAAGCCTATGGCTGGTCAGGTAAAGTAACTGCATTAGTCCCTTAGGGAAGAGTCCTGGGTACTTTCTTTACCCAAGGGATGTGGATCTGACTTCTGAGGAGCAGCCTAGGTTTCTCTCCTGCATCAGACCCATACAAAAGACATTTCCAGGGCAGTAAAAGGTGAAGAGCACTGGATCAGGCTGGCTGCTAGCAGACTTCTGGTATGTGCTTCTATTTGCTTTACTGATTACTTTGTTCTAGAAGTCCCTTTATTCAGAGAAATACTGTACATGTTTTTGCATGTGAGTCTGCTTGAAATTAGCCAGAGCTTTTCCCTGAGTGCATCCCATCACTGTAGTGTTATTAGCCACATCTTTAAGGTTTCTTAGTTTCCCTTTCTTCTAGTGTTCTGATTCATATTGGCTGACTTGGTTTTGAGTGTATCTTCTCAATAGCCTTTAATATCCTACTGCTCCAGGTATTTCTCTTGCCAAATAAAAAACTCTTCACTGCAGATATGAAATCATAGAACCCCAGACTGGTTTGGGTGGGAAGGGACCTCAGACCCCTCCCAGTGTCCCCCTGCCATGGGCAGGGATGTCCCTCGCCAGCCCAGGATGCCCAAAACCCCATCCAACCCAGCCTTGAACCCTGCCAAAGATCCAGGGGCAGCCCCAGCCTCTCTGGGCACCCTGTGCCAGGACTTCCCCACCCTCATTGTAAAGAATTTCTTCCTGATTCATCTAAATGTCTGCTCTTTAAAGCCATCACCTCTTGTCTGTCACTACATGCCCTTGTCACCAGTCCCTCTCCATCTTTCTCAACACATGCCTACTCCCTTGTTGTTGGCTTTGGTGTTCTACAGCCGCTGCCCATCCTTCATTCTGCCTGTAGTCTCAATTAGCATTTCCACCTGTGATGGCTCCTTTTGGCTGTCGGACCTGGTCTTGTGAATTTGGCTGTTGTGCTGTCCAGATGGACACCAGCCACAGAGTTTTGCTTTGGTCATCCTTGTCCAAGTGACCACTGTTACCCACTGAACGGCTTCCAGACCCTTCAGCAGTTGTTCTGCTGTACTACAGGGCAAGGATGGCTGCAGGGATAGGGAAGAAAGGAAGAGCACAATATAATATGGCATGTTTTCTTTCACTAGAACACAAGATTTAATTATTTTTTAACGTTGCAAAGAAACTTCAAAATCAAACTTTTTGACCAGTTGTCCCTTAGAAAACATCTTGTGGAGAGCTGCAGAAACTGCAGAGCTGAGGCCAGGATTTTTCCACTCCAGAGTCTGGTTAGCTCTGTCATCTACACTTGGAAACGTTTGGTGCTGCTGTTTGTCTGTCTTACTGTTAATCATTCCTCCTGATAAGGTTGCACTTGGCTTCTGTTTATTTCATGCCTGTCTTATCTGCTCTTCCCTCATCCACCTTCTGCAACTGGGGCAGCCAGTGATGGGGTTGGGTGCTGGTTAGATGCTGCATAACCTTTTGATTCGGATTTGCACCACTTGGTTATTTCTGTAAAGAAACAAGCAGTCTACTATCAAAACCAATTGCTTTTATGTAAAAAAACGCCCTATTTTGATATTTTCTTTTACTCTTTCCTCTTCATTGTGGCCAAAAGATACCCAAGGTGCTACACAGCTCTTCTCCCCCAAAACCTAAAAATGGTAGATGGAAGAAAAAAAAAAGATGACTTGCACAACATAATGCCCTCCTTATTCAGGATCCAGGGCTGGAAGGGCCAGTGAATTGTCACTCCTTGAGATGTCTTTAGCTGGTTTTTCAGTAAGTTCAAACAAATTTATGAAAGCCATATATGGGGAAGTTTACATTTCTGCCAAGTGTGTGTTGATAAAGGGGAGACTTTGATCCCTTGGCATGTCAGTTGTACCTCATATGTGCCAGGTCAGGACAAAAGTCTAAGTATAGTTCCCTTTCTCAATGGATTATGGTGCCTCTAAAGCGTCGCATCTGTGGAGCGATCGGTAGCAAGTTGGTGTGATTATGTTCTGAGAGATTTATCTGGGGAAAATCCTCTGTGAGAACTGATTCATAACATCCAGCACTGACCAGGTTGATGTGAATTGTCGAGCAGCTGATGATGGGGAACAACCTGTGTAGAGACTGTGGGTATTTAGGAGCAAAGGCTGGTACCTGCATGTTTGAGTGAAAGGCTCCTATCAACAGAGGAGCCTTTCGTTAGGGATGGTGGTGTTGCAGTGGCTGCAGCTTTATGCAGGCAAGGGTTTTTTTTTTCTTCTCTATATATTCAAGTGGATTATTTGAGGAAAAGGAGTACTTTCCTGAGGACTGAGTGCTGCCAAAATGCAGCAGTTTTAAAGCAAAGGTGCCTCCTGAATGCTTGTATTCCTCTGTTAGCCTGACCTGGGGCTTGGGAAGTTAAGGATGCTTGAAACAAAAACCTATTAGAGAAACAAGGTGAGCTTCTGTGTATAATAGCCATCATGTCACTTGGTGGCTTTGGGCAAAGACTGGTGAAGGGCAAAGGGGCTTATATGTCTTGAAGTGCTTTGTGCTGCTAAACTCTGAGGCAGCAAACAAACTGCTAAATTAGTTGGATATTAAATGTAATTTATAATGCAAGCAGTGGATGCTGGGGCTGTATTGAATCCTGTTGAACACCTTTGAGTTTGTGCTCAGGGTAGATGCACATGGTTTGCACCCATCTGCTCTTAGCTGGGCCGGCTCTGTGGCCACAGGGCTTGGATTCAGGAAAGCAAGTTCCCTGGCCCCACCACTGGCCTGTGGGATAACCTTTGCACGGCCATTCCGCCTCTGCTCTGCACTTTTAACAAGCAAAGTAAGGATCTGCTGGCTCTTTGGGGCCCAGTGCACACCCAGTGCCACTTGTTCAGCAGCTTGGCATCCCAGTGCTGGGCTGGAGTTCAACCCTAGCAAAGGGTAATCACTGCTTGTGCCCTCTGAGGAGCACTTGAAGTTAAGGGAGCACCAGGATATGGCTAATGTGATGCTGAACTGGCAATGGAAGGGGCATGGTAACGATCAGCAGTCTCTCTGCAACCTGCAGTGTTGTTAAATGTTTGGCTCCTATTTGGGGAGCGAAGGTGTTGCAGTGTCTAGCTCATTAGGCTTGCATCATCCAAAAGGATGTGGCTCTTTGGGTCTGAGATTACCCGTCCTGAAGCAGGGGAGCCCTGTGCCAGAGCCCAGTATGATGGTTGTGGAAGTCACTTTAGGTTTGGAGGGCTGTCAGCCCATGTCCATGCACAGTGACTGCTCATCCTACAGCTGCTGCCTGGGGGGGCTTTTCTTGTGCATCTGTCTGAGAAGAAGCCCTAGCACAGCCTGTTGTGCTCACAGCCCCTCTTGCTGCAGAGGGTTCCCTTGGTGCAGCGACCTTGGTGTGCTGGCTTTGGTGGCTGGGTTCTAAGTGCCAAAGAGAGGAGGGAAAGCGCAGCTTCAAGCGCAGGCTGTGAAAGCCCTGGTGTGCGTCTGATTCTAGGGCTACTGCAGAGTTCTGCAGCAGTGGAGCCTGTGGGGTGAAGCAGCTCCTCTCCCCTCTGCCAGCAGTGGATACATCCCCTGCCCGCAGTGGAAGCTGGGCGATGGGCAGGCTGGTCTGGCCCGGCTGTGGGCGCCGGCGCGGTCAGGGGCGTTGCAAAATGAATTTGATTTTTATGGTGTATTTCTTCTAAATGCAGGTCTGTCTTACCCTACTGCTGCTACCACAAAGCTCCCTCGTAGTTTTCAGGAAGCCTGTACAGAATAATTTTCCTTCTACTTTCCCCACTTCCTCTAAATGCTGTAAAAATTCTAAGCCACAGTTTGATCTCTCAGAGTTACATGGAGTGACTCTGGGCACACAGTGGTTGAGGCGACATGGGAATAGGGCCTTGACATTTGTTTTTCTGTGGGCTCCCTATATGGCCTTCTATTTTAATCTCATTTTTGTTCCCCTCCGTGTTCTTTCCTTCCTCCCTCCTCCCTGCATTCACCATTTAAAATAGAACAGAAAAACACTGTTTGAAGTAGCTTGGGAGGCAAGATGGAGAAAGCATCCCAGGATGCTCGTGTAGCCCCAACCACTGCCTTGCAGCAGACAAGGGAAAGAGAAAGGGCTGTGGCTCACCCAGCTTCAGGCAGTGCTCCTCACTTGCTGGAAGACACTGGTCTCCTAGCTGCCTCATTTGCATGAAGTGATGTGGACGACAGGGCCTTTATCTTTTCAGAGAGAGGTGCAGGAAAAGCAAACCAAAGCCCCTCTGCGTTTAGAGCCTATCAGGGGCTGTATAGTCCTGCTTCTCGCTCAGCATGTTAAAGACTCGTTTCAGCTCAGGATAAAGGTGTTGAAAAGGTTCCCAGGGGCTATAGTGAGCCCTCAAAGGACTCTTAAATGAGTTCAAGAGGGGCAAAGACAAAAGGAAGAGGGCAAAGAGTGCAGACAGGGAGTCCCTGGTACCAGATAGGGAACTACACCAGCTCTTTGAACACCTCCGGATGGCATTTGCCTTCCAGACTTTCTATTCCATAAACTTGCTGTCCTGAGGGTTCCCAGAGATGTGTTCCCAGGAGTGCTGGCAGGTGAGCAGCAGTGGGTTGGTAGTCCCTTGAGTGTCCCACCACGATGCAGCTTAAGTGTGGCTAAACTTAAAAAAATTCCCCAAACTGGGAACTGAAACCTGGAAACTTGGAGGTTTGGAGGTTCCAAAGATGGAGAAAAGGAGGGAAATGATTTGTGATAGTTGAAGCAGTGTTAGGTAGTAATTTATGATACTTCACTGATGAGGCTGAGCATCTCTGCTCACTTGGGGTGCTCATCAGACCCCACAGGTCCCCACCCTGGGAGCAGGCAGTAACTCCTGCTCCTGCCCTGTGGCAGCCCACGTGTGTTCTTTGGTACCTGGACTCCTGTGGTGACAAATGTTCTCTTCAGCTGGAGACAACAGAAGCAGAACGCTTCTCCTGGCTGTTTGCCCCAGCCCCCCCCACCCTCCCACCCCCTCCCCAAAGCGAGCATGGCTGGATTCGGGGGAGTGCTGGCATGAAACAGCACCATCTAGTGATGCCCCCCCCCCCCCCCGCCCGGCGATGTGCTGCCTCCCTTAGTGTGTCCAGCTCAGACATGGAGCAGACCCAGTGTTCCCTTGAGGGAGAATCTGTGCCATCCTCTGGGCACCCCATGTGCCAGGTTCTTGGTGGGGACATCGGGCTGTTGGTGGCCTGGGCTCTGCTGTGTCTGTTGGACTGCACACTCCTGCCTCAATGCAGGCAGAAACATGTGCTTCTGCTTCTTGGATCGGCTGCCCCCAAACTCTCACGTCAACAAAAGAGAACACTGCAAGGGTTTTATCCCCCCCCTCCCAGCTGATTGAGTCATCCAGCTATGCAGTTGTAGGACCGGAGAATGAAGGATGTGTGCTGGCTGAAACAAAGCATCTTTGAGCCCGTCGCTGGCCATGGGAAGAAGCTCTGTGGTGACAGGCCTGGGAGGAGCACTCCATGCCAGCTGACACTGTGGAGCTTGGTCTGTTCTGGCTGTGTGGGTGCAGCACCTGATGCTGTTGTGCTGTGGCCACTGCTGATGCTCGCAGGTACTAAGTGGTGTCACCTGATGAGCCCGTGCCCATCGCTGGCTGGGTGTAGGACACCTATAGGAGATCCCTCAATCCCAATGTGACTTCTTGTCCTTGGTTGTGGCAAGATGCCTTGAGTGAAGAAAGCGATTCCTCCCTCAGTAGTGAACTTGTTTGGGTTGTCAGTACCTCAGCCCTTTGTGCATGGAGGTTCTGCTCTGCTTGCTGCTTTGTTTAGAGGCTCAGGTAGTAGGCACCAAATTTGGATTGCTGAAGTGTTGATTGATGAGAAGGGCACAAGCCCACAGAGTGCCCTCTGAGAAAGGTGAAAGGGTATTTACTTCCCTTGCAGCCCCTGGCCCTCAGAGAGGAACCTTTCGGTCCCATCTCCCTTCTTGGTCAAATGGGCTACTGTCATCCCCTCTGGGAGTTAAAAGACTCTGTGATGGAAGGTTAATTTTTATAATAAACAGAACTATTAAACTGGCAACTGAATTCCAACAAAATGAATAACTACATTAGCTTGGCAGGAACTTTTTCCATGTAAAAAAGATTTGGATTCTGCAGTGCCTTAATATTGACCATTACAATGGGATTGGCATGGAGTTACTGGAGTAAACATCCACTCAGAATAGCATGAGACTATTTTGAGGCTAACTCTGTATTTCTCCTCACTACCAAAATTGAAGCATTGGAGGTCACGTTATCTTCTGTCCCTGCAAGAAGGATGCAAAGCATCCTTTTGCCACAAGGACTATGGTAGAGATGTAGTGTAACAGCAGTGATTGCCCCTCATTAGGGATGTGAGAACTCACTGGGGCTGGTTTTTCTCATGGTGAAATAGCCTTTATCAAGAAACCAAAATAACCCATAGTGCTTTGCATGGTGCAGGTGAGGTGGCAGGTGCCTTCCTGCAAGGTGTTGAGGGCACCTGCTGTATTCTGCAGGTATGGCTGTGGCTGTCCCCTTGCCACAGCATCTGAGTTTCTTTGCTAGGAAGGTGTGGAACTTAATCTTCTCCCTCTGAACTGGGAGCACAGGGGCTCGTCTCGGAGCAGCCTTTGGTGCGTACGTCGATCCCTTCCTTTTCAGAAAAGCACTTGAGCTTAAATTTAGGCAGCACGTATCTAAGGACCAGTGGATTCCATCTGACAAGTGCTTTTCTAAATAAAGACTGTAATGAAATAACTGAGGAGCTTCTGTTTGTTGAAATAAATCAGCAGGGCCCTGCCCACCGCTCTCCCGAGGTGACAATGCCAGTATCCATCTGCTTTGTCAACCAGCCCTGCCCACTGCAGATAGCCTTGGCATCTGTCTGGGCCCAGTCTACAGCCTTGCAGCATTTCTCCTAGATGAGTTAAACTCTTCCCCCCCTCCCTTCCCCTTCCTTTCTCTTCTTCCCACCTCCCTCCCTCCCTCCCTGGTCCTTGACAGAGGCGCAAACACTCTTAAATGAGAGATAGTGGCTTCCATCCAATGGAGCCCCGGTTAATCACCGAACATCGTGGGAAAAGCACAAGATGAGGGCCGAGAAACAGCCCATTGTCTGGGCAAGATTAAAGCCCCAAAAGCCGTATTGTCTACTGAGGGGATAAATCTTCCTGCTGTCACTCAAGCACTGAATTAAATTCCCCTTCATTTCTAAAGGGGCTTATCTGTACTGAATAGGCTGTTGCGCCACAAGCGTAAGGGAACGTATTAAGTGAGCTCCTGTCTTGGGCACCTTCACAAATAGACGAAAAACAGGAGCAAATCTGGAAGGGGCGGGTGGGAGGGGGAAGAGCAAAAGTGCTTTGGGCTGGGGAAAAGAGGAGGGATGTTAATTGTTGTTGCAGGTCGTTATAACTGAAGGAGGTAAAACCGAAATGGCCATTTTGCTTGGCTCTCCAGCGCCCTTGGCTGAGATAAATACGAGGTGGAGTATTGGGAGTGTGAGCATCGCTCGGTGCAGGGCTGGTTCGGGCGAAGGGATGTCCTTGCGTCGTCCAGGGAGGTGGGGAATGGCAGTGTGATCCTCCTGCTGGGTCTCTGAGGGAGGAACCAGCCGTTTGGTGATGCTGAGGCAGGGGCTCTGGGTACGCTGCTGGAGACCCTCTGCCACCCAGGTTGCCTTGGGAGGGATGGCAGGGGTGGACTTGAGGCAGATATTGTGCATGGGGTTTGTAAGGCGTTTGCTCAGCTGCTGGAGCTGGCTTTCCCCAGTCATCTGAGGGGCTGGATGCTGCTGGGGAGAGTGGGAATATTTTCATTAGATATCGTGTCTCACGGAGCCCACAGCACCACCACTACTGCTTGTCTCTAAGTGCTTCCTCTGGTCTTTGGCAAGGGTCCAGCACCACGAGGACATGGGACACACACACAGTCACTACTTGTACTGCTGTGGTCCTCTCCTCCTGCTACTCCCCTTACGTTCACCCTTACAGCATTTCTCATGGTACCCTGGTATGCTGTGGCATCCCACCTGTAGATGCCTCAACAGGAATGAAGGTTGTCCCAGTTTTTGGTGGTTCAAAGCAGTATGTCTGAAGCGCAGCATCAACGCTTGGGTGGTGGACCAAGTGTTAGACAATGACCTTGACGTGCTCAAAAATGAGGTGTTGCAGGAAGCAGGGGGGGGTTTGTGGGACCCCAAAGGCTGAAGGTTGGGTACAGCCTCCTCTGTGCTCCAGGCAGTGAATGGTCATTGTACTCCAGCATGCTGATAGCCCAGAGAAGATCAATCACACTTCTGGGCAGAAATCAAGCATTTTCCACGTTAGCTGCTCTCCCTTAGCACCAAATTGTAATCATCACACCAACCCAGTTTGTAGTGTTTGCAGACTGAGGGTGGCCCATGGTGTAGGTGAGGCTGAATTCTGGCTCTTTGTCTGGTTTGTTCCCCCCTTGATTGGTGTCTGTTTTTATGAACCGTTACTTCTCCTTC
Source organism: Laterallus jamaicensis coturniculus (assembly GCA_022605575.1). Taxonomy (NCBI): domain Eukaryota; kingdom Metazoa; phylum Chordata; class Aves; order Gruiformes; family Rallidae; genus Laterallus; species Laterallus jamaicensis. The sequence continues at coordinate 1,471,909 of JAKCOX010000081.1, forward strand.
AGTGATGCTGAGGGTGCTTGGTGCTGTGCTTGTCACAGCCTCTTTTGGCAGCCTGGTCAGTAGCTATTTCTGCAAAATAAAGTGCACATGGGAGAAGTTCCCTGCTGCAGTTAAAGGCTGGATGGTGACTTGTCTCCAGTTAAAGCTGAGCATGCTACGGGTGGCATATGCACCATGAACACCAAAGGACAGCAGTCCTTACGTGTTTCCATTTACCAGGTAAAACATTAACTGTGCAAAACCTTCTACTCAGGCTTTTCAGTTTAGCAGGTGACCACACTTCACCTTGGTGTCAGCACACTGGATTAGAAGGGGGTTGTGTTTCGTGTTTGGTGCGATTTGGGAAGTGCTAAACAGGATTTTCTGCATCCTGAGTGGAGTTTCCCCTTGTTGATGGGGTTTAATGCTCCCTTGTACAAATCTCTTACTGTGCAAATACCTCCAATCTCTCCTTTTAGCAACCCAAACCACTGCTTAAACAAGTGGGTTTACACCTGCTTACCAGATTAAATTAATTAGCCAAAAATAGAGTGAAAGAACTGGCTGGAGAACAATAGTTTGCAAAGAACGCTATTTTTTTTGTATTTCTTGCTGAATCTGGTAATCTGGGGAAAGCTGGATGGAAGTGTTATTCCTCTTAGTTCCCTGGCTTCTTGTTGTATATGCTAACTGGAAAAAATAAACTGATCAGAATAACATCTTGAGGGCTTTGTATTTGGAATAACACAAAAAACCCCTTTTTCTACCTTTTTTTTTTCTTTTTTCTGGCCTTCACATGAAAGAGCTGAGCCAGTCCTTTGCTGTGTCAGGAAACCCCACTTCCCTGCTGTCCAAAATTGTCTCAGCCTTAAAGTTTTACTCAAGGAAAACCTAGAGTTTATCTCCCCCAAAGCCCCTGTTGCTTCCAGAAGCTTGCATCAATGCAAAAAGGTGTTTAATTAAATGGCTGGAGCTGTGACCTGGGTTGGGGTGTCATTTTATGCCCACTGCACCTCCTGCGACCTTGGCTGGTGTTGACCAAGGGAAAGGGGGTTCTGGAGCAGTGCCCCTATACCCACCTGTGTGGTGGGGATGCTCCAGTGATGCACCTTGAAGCAGACAGAGTTTTGTTCTGCGAGAGCTGCTGCTGGTTCCATCCCTCTGAGTTGGGTTCTGGCACATTTTAAATTTCTTAAATTGTTAATTACTTGACAAAATGGATTTTTTCAATAGAAACATTTTATTTCCTCAGTTATTTATTTTGATTTCACCCTTTAGGACTCTCTCCTTTACCAACCAGGCTGCTCATTTTAAGCAGGGAGCATTCTGCAGCCAAAAAGGAGCTGTTAGAGTAAATGTGAAATTGGGTAGGTTTTTTTTACTGATCCTCCTTTATCTTTAAAAATTTTCTTTAAAAGACACCAAAATCTTGTTTTAATAAATCCACATTTCCTAATAAATACAGTTATTTAGAGTGAACTGGCTTGGACAATTGTAACCCCCCTGAATTATATACATTAATTGGTTAGAAATCAGCTGGCGTTTGCCTAGTGAATTGAGATCACGGACTGTTCCGTGCATTTTTCCCTTCATATTCTGCAATCTTTTGGAAGAGGCACAAGATTTAAGTAAAGCACCTTCCCAGTCCCACATAATGCTACTTTTAAAGTAATTTGTATTTAAAAAATAATAATAACAAGCAAACAAACTTGTTAGCCCATAGGATGCTTCTGCCCCGTGGCTTAATGGCACAGGTCTTTATACATCCAAATCCAGCAGCTTTCAATAACAAAGGATGAAATTCATGAAACAAATTGCTTCTCTCTTCATAAGTCGCACACTCGTGTGCCAGGGTAAAGATGTGTTGATAACATTAAAATAGTTTGGTCGCCGATGAATTGTAAATTCCCACCGAGCCCTGGGCCTGGCTGGGAGCTGCGAACAGCGTGGTGCTGGACACAGAATGCACTCAGATTGTGGTATTCACCGCTCTGGGTTTTTATAATATTTTTAGGGATAAGAGCTAAGGAACACCACTGGGAGATTTGGGTAGGCAGCCTCAAGGAGGGGGGGGGGAAGAAAGGAGCAAAATATGCAGAGGCGATTTAATGAACATCCAGGCGCTCTGCTGTGGTGCTGGTGTGAATGTGATCTGTGGGACTGTGGCTTTTGGGGGCAGGGGAACAAAGGGTCAATTTTAATGAATTTCCTTGCTGACAAAAGGTAGCACGATGGCACTCCTCAAGCAGAGACCCACTCTTCCTCCTGTCTTCTCACCAGGTACTGCTTATGGCTGCTCCTTCCCACTGCAGTGCCCTACTGCAGCATCTGCTTAGGGAGGAGCTCTCCCCAAGGAGATGAGTTTGGGCTGCAGGAACCTCCGGGCTCTTCTGCTGAGGTGGTTAAGGGGGTGCAGTGTGCCCCAGACCTTGGCTGCGTAGCTCCTAGCTCCTTTTCCCTGCCCCAGGCATCAGAGCTTTCAGATGGTGGCACTGGGGTCTGTGTGGGCTTGCTAGAGGGACCGTCTGTCCTTGTACTCCCCTGTGGGAGTGTACTCCGGTGTGGTGTGGTGTGGTAGCCTGGGATGATGTAACTAAGGCTGGTGCATCCCACTGGAAGAGCAAAGGGACCTCCCGTGGCAGTGCTGTGGGGTGTCATTGTCTTAAAGCTGGGATGGACATGTGCCCAGGATGTTTGCTTGCAGGATACCAGAAATACTCGAGAGCCACGTACATTAAATAAACCAAAGAGTACATTAAATAAATCAAAGGAGCAATGCTGCAGTTTTGCTCTTTAGTTTTTCCCCCAGTTACTGTTTTAATCAGATCTTTGAATTATCCAGCACAATTTGATCCCGCCCGATGTCAAGGGAAGGAGGCGGTAATAGATGGCTTGCCATGCCAGTTTTGGTGAATACCTCACTAATTTCAGCACGTTCTGAGGACAGCATTCAGCCTGCCCTCTGCAATTAGAGCCCTGAGCTCTGCAGCAGGATGCTGTGACTTCAAACCCGGGGCAGGGGAGGGGGACCCAGCAGTGTGGAGAGCTTCGCGCAGGTCAGGACACTTTGGAGGGACCCAAAAGGGTTAACAAACAAACTGCCTGGATCGCTTTGTTCACTGGAAATCTAATCAGATGTTAACCTACAGTCTATATCCAAGCAATCCTTTCCTTATGATAGTGATTAGTATTACACTCAGAATGAATAGACCAAGGAAAGATTCCTATGGTAACCTTCAAAATGCATTCCATCGGCAGGCTCTGCCTACTCACAATAATTACATTCTTAACTCGTCTAACAAACGGCATGCTAATTAGCTGCTTAACCAGCCTCAGCTCATTATTACCAAGGTTGGGCAGGCTTGAGTAAAGTGACCCAGAGAGAACAAGCCCACTTAAAAAAAATAATAGTAATAATAAGACATTTGTCAGATTTGCCATGAAGATGGACCTCCTCCACAGTGACAGGACTCTGTGTGTGGATTGGCCTTTTGGCAAACCAGCATCCCCTCGGCAGCACGCTTCAGCTCCCTCCCAGCTACGCTTCTTGGGCTGCCTGCGCTTTGCGGTGGCATCTGCAGGTCTTAATTGCCAGAGAGTATTGTCAGGGACCATCCCAAGGTTGCTAGACATGAATGAGCAGTTATCTTGCTCCAGAGCAGGCTTGATGCTCACAGCAGCTGGCCCTGGCTGACTTAGCCAAGCTCTCTCCACCTCCATGCCTAGGAAGCCCATGCAAGTTGGGGGATGACTACTGAAGGCAGATGCTGGTGCTTGCAAGCTCCTCAGTAGTCCCCTATGCAAAACACCTGGCTTTCTTGGAGGCTTGAACCCTGCATGGCTACCCACAGCAGAGCAATCTCAAACAGGACCAGGCAAACCTCCTCCAGACCTCGGTGCAGACTGAGGCTGTACCTGCAGGGTGGTAAAAGTGTTGGCTGGAAGGGATCTCCAGAGGCTTTATTCCTACCTGAAAGTTATTATTGTCCTATCGGGTGCATTTCTCATGCTAAGGTGCAGGGAAATCTTTTCCTCAGGGCTTGTTTCATACTGGGATTTGCACTAATCTGAGTGGTCTAATCAAAGTGGGTAATTTTTTTTTCTGAGGATCTACTTAAAACTGAGCTCAAGTATTTCATGGATGTTGCTAATTCTGGTTAATCCAGGCCTGGCCTGATGTTTATTCAGTTTAGCATAGGCTAGTTAAATTGAAATTAGTGAACAAACCATGCCTTAGCACAAAGGGATGTACTGAAGGAAGCTGAGCTTCCTGCGTTCCTGAGCACAGTGAAACCACGCGGCTGCTCGTGCCGTTGGGCGCCGTGCTCTCCATCCTGTGCTTTGACAAAGCCTGTTGGGCTTTACTTTCCAGGATGATCTGTTCAGGGTCTCTTCTTGAATGCTGCCATGTGCTCTACCCAACTCTGTGCTGTAGTCGGGGCCTTTCTTCTCTGGGGATGAAAGCATTCCCCATGGGTTTTGATTTCCACATCTTAGTGGCGCAGGATGGGCTCATCAGCCACGGAAATATGTCCACCCTTGTGTATCGTCCCTGTTGCTTTGGGATGGTCCTTCTAGTCAGAAAGAAGCTAATCTGAACCTCACCTTGTGTTCCATCAGCTGTGTTTGCTTTGTTTGCTTTGATTGTTTTCTCACAAAATGTTTAATTTCCTGCTGCTCCGCTGTGATAATACACTTTCAACATATGGAGAATAAGGAGAGGAGGATTTTCATTGCTTCTTTGGGAGAGGTGTTTGTTTTTTGGTCTTTGGTGGTTGTTTTTTTTCCAGTGTTAACACCTGAGATGGGGAAAGTCCCACCTGCTTCCATTGCAACAGCCCTGTGAGGCACATCTGGGATGCTCCTGCTTAAGGAAGCACCCCAGAGCCAGTTGTCTTTCTCACTAGCCAGGTTAGCTCACGGTAGCTGATGCAGTTAAGAAAAGATCACAGAAATGGAGCGGGTTTAGAACTCTCTTTACAGTTCTTCAGTGTCAATCCACAAAGTTAATCCTAATGTAAACAAAGAATAACACGATTTATATGCTGCTAAAGGCAAACTTGTGATGTTGCTGTGATGGTAAGGTTTGCTCTAAATACAATCTGTTCCGTTTTTATGTCCTTACACCAGCTGGAAATGTAAGCTCTCCTACCATCATTTCAAATATTGATTTGGTTAGCATACATCAAAACATTACCTTAATATATTAAGCAGAATGTTTATTTTTGGGTTTCACACTTCCAGCCCTTTTAACGCCTTAATGTGCTCGTGCATTTTGTTGCACTCCTAATTATTTTTCCCCTCTTCACCTCTGCAGTTTATTCTTACATTGTTGGAATCCAACCATATGAATAATGAAACAAAGCTAAGCGCCCTGTCCCTGGCAGAATACAATTTCCTCCTTGTGCGTGCTTACAGAGAGCCACGGGTCAGAGACTACAGAATTGAGGTGTAAAAAGTAGCTGTGCTTACAGTTAGTGTAATGCATTTGTCCATCACAAGATGGTCTGAACTTGGACAAGAGGCACTTTTATCCTCCAGTACAGGTACATACAGTTTAACTTCTAAAAACATTTATTTCTGTTGTTAGCAACAGAGACTTTTCTTTCATCTTTATCTCATTGTGTTTATCAGCAGAATAGAAATGCACACACCTTAGAATGAAATCTATTGCTCTTTCCCTTCCTCTCCATAAAATGCTGGCAAACTTTATGCCAGTAAAGCCTGGGAATGTCTCTTGTCCCCACGTGTGTCCCTGTTGATGTTCTCCCATTGCGAATTCGTGCCTGTCTGCAGATGAGTTTGGAAGAGAGAAGTGTGCGGCTCTCTGGGTTGCAGGTGGCGAAAGGATTAGGATTTGCAAAGTTCCAAGCAGCCAGACATCATTTAATAACCCTGTGGATGCTCAGAGTCTTTATTGAAGTGATGTACCAGGAGGTGCCAGGCAGTTGGACGCAGCGCGGTGACAGGATAGGTATCCATCCCTTCAGCTTACTTTTCTCCAGTGTAATAATTAAATATGCATATCGTGCTACATGTATCTTTATCAGGGCTGGATGAGAAATGATTACTAGTGGTGATTTTCACAAATGTCTAATTGGATGCTGACTGCAGTTAGCCCTTTGGTTCTGGTTGCTAACAACTCTTCTGCGAGCTGGTCCTCCCTATGGGTGGAGCAGCGTTTGGGAGCAGCATCTCTGTAACAGAACTTAAATTTCCACTTGAACATTTAAAAAAAAAAAAAAAAATCCCCAAGAATTTGTGGTGAAGTTCCTGTATATTCACCAATTGCAGAACAGGAACGGTGCCATGTGAATGGTGCATCCAACCAGCGCAGGATAACGGAGCTCGTGTTTCAGCTCTTGTTTGGAGGCTGCTTATTGCTGCAAGTGGAGAGCTGGGCTAGTGAAGCGATCCAGGGGAACTCTACAGTGCTTTCAGGGCCCTGCTCACATGTAGAGTTGTTGTTGCTGTAAATGAGGGCGTCAGCATCAGCAGCCACACACTGCAGCACGGAGCAGGGGAAAGCCTGACACTTTCTTTACATAAAGCACAGTATTTTTACCCAAGCTCCACGTTGAATGGTGAATATGGGATGGGAAATGACCAAAGGTTTCCATCCTGTAAGGAATCCCTATGGGTCAGTCCCATGTTTGACAGTCATGGTGGCTTGTTGCTGAGCCCCCTTCTTCCCACTGGAACACAAAGACAGCTCGAGTAATGTGGCCAATGAAGGTTTGGGAGGGGGCTGTGTCATGGTTTAACCTGGCTGGCAGCTAAAATAACCACACTCCTGCCTCCCTCCCCCAAAACCCAGCAGGATGGGGGAATTAGAAAGAAAGAGGTAAAACTTGTGGTTGAGATAGAGTTTAACAGGACAGAAAAAGAAAACAATAATAATTATTATTCTTTAAAAAAACACAAGTGATGCTTCCCACCACCCAGAGCTGATGCTGAGCTGTTCCTGAGCCATACCCAAGCCCTGTTCTCTGGGGAGAATGACATCATATGGTATGGCACATCCCTTTGGGCAGTTGGGATCTGTCCCAGCAGTGTCCCCTCCTGGCTTCTTGGGTGCCCCCCATCTTCTTGTTGGCAGTGTGAGAAGCTGGAAAGTCCTTGACTGCTTGGCAGCAACCAAAACAGCAGTGTGTTACCAACGTTGCTCTCATCCTAAATCCAAAGCACAGCACTGCACCAATTAACTCCATCCCAGCTGAAACCAGGACAGGCAGCTTGCATGTCACATCAGTGACTAGCAGGGCAGAGGACAGCATTTGCTTTTTGGGAGGCTGAGCAGGTTTGTAAGGAAATAATTCTTGAGTATTGCCTTCATGTTAACCTTGCAGTGGACCACCCAAAACATCACTGGTCTCTTCAAAGCAGTATCACTCTTCCCCTCAATCAAAAAAAAAACCCTCTAAAAGCAATCTTCACCTTTCCATGGAGCCACAGGCACAGTAAAAGCTAGCATGTACTGAGAAAACAAGTTGTACCTGGTTAAGAGAGGAGCAAGCAAAGTACCTGGCTTGGCCAGATAATCAGGACATCCTCATATCAAAGGAAGGTCACATCTTTTCTTGTCTTAATCTTGTGTAGTGTAGTGATATGGATGCTTTCTCAGAAGAGATTCTCATGGCATGTTCTGGTAGTGGCCGGAAGCATAATTATTTCTCGGTTTCCAGTCCCTGGGGACCATAATTTGACACTAAGAACTGTTTCCTTAGTTGATGAGTAGCTTTCTTGTGGCTACAGTTGCTCCTCTGACTCTCAGACTTGATGCTGAGGTTCATGCACATGGCACAGGGCTGGCTGGGGCAGTGCTGGCAGCATGGCAGCATCCCAAGCTGAGAGCCCCAGTACAGGCAGGGCTGGCAGGGGCTGTCTTGCCTCCGCAGACCCGCTGGTGGGGGCTCCTTGTGCAGGGGTGGCTCAAAGTGGGTGCAGCAACTGGAACGTGATAGGCTTTTACTTCTTCCAAGTCAAGGCAAAGTGTTAGGATTGTGTGGCATACTGGCTAGAGTAACTCAGTGAATAGGAAAATAAACAGCTGAGTGGATGCAGAAGGCTTCAAGTCATCTGGCCCCAGGTTTTTCAACAGTGTCAAGTGATTTTTATATCTAAGAAGTTTCCTTTCGCTGCTGACTCAAGCAGTGTGATATGTGTTAAGAACCAGCTGAACTTTTGCATTAAACCTTGCAGGCTCCCCTGTCATGTTGGAGAAATTCCCTCCCTCTCCATCAGACGAGCTGTAACTTCTGACCTCCCCAGCCCTGTTGGTAGGGAAAGTGGGATTACAAGCAAGGAAGTACTTAGTTTTTCTAGAAGTAAACTGGAAAGTGCTGGAAACCTTCCTCACTGCTTACAAACTGGTGAGGTTTCAGGTCGTTTAGCTGTAGGATGCCAGGACCCTGCAGATTTGGGGTGCCTGTTTACATGGTACCCCCAAAGCTACTGGAATAGCTCCCAGTACAGTTGGAGCTCACGGTTCTGAAGCTGCAAACTCAGAGCTGGAGCATATTCATAACCCACCCCCATTTGTATAAGGCAGCGATGGAACAAGGAGCAGGAAAACACAGCTTCTGAGATCCCTGTGAAAGATTCTTATTATCCTGCCCCAGATGGCACCAGCTGTACTCCTGGACCAACACTAAATGGCTGCGGCTTGTGCCAAATATGTACTTGAGTGGGTTGTACATGCCCTTTACAAATAGAAGTTGAATGTTAATAGATACTGAATGAAACCCATTGCCAAACCAAACAGAGCCCCTGGATATATACAGGGCATGCAGGGAAATTATACATTTCAGCAGCGCTTGCCACAGAATGCGTGCGAAGGATTTCAAAGTGTTGGTGGATTTAATGTGGTGGCTGCTAATTCTCTGTATGCTAATAGCTGTGTGAAGATGCAGGAAGAAGAATGAGGGAAGGTTAAAAGACCACTGCACTGATATCATGTAAATTCGGGAGAGGGTCAGCGTATGGTGTTGTAAACAACATCACATCTCGGAGTACATGGAGTTCTGATCCTTTCAGGTATTCGAGCCTTTGTCTGCTGATATAACGCTTGCCTGTCAGCCCCACGGTCAGAGGCCCAATCTTTTTTTCTTCAGTTGCTGAAAAGGTCCCAGCGCCACATCGGGGCAACATACTGGCTGCCTATTCTCCTTCCCTATGGAACGCAATCACTGGACAACTCTGCTATAATTCACTCCCTGGCCAGCCCTTTGAAAAGGTGGGCTGCCTCAGTGCTGTTAGCCCAGCAAGATAAATCATGTACTCGAAATTAACTTCCATTGAAAGGAAGGGGTGGAAGAAAAGCCGACTGGTCAGGCGGAGCATGCTAAAGAAAAGATGACTAGAGTTGATAAATGTCATTGCGGATAATTTGGGGGCTGTGATTAAGATCTTATCTAGGTAGGAAGTAAATAGAAAAGACTTAATAAAAGTCCTACCCAGGGATCCGTCCTTATGAACTTGTGAAGTTTTAATTTTTTTAAAGTGAATATTGAAGAGAGCACCAGAAAGGTCTTCATTAAAGGGAAAGTTGTTTTCAGGGTGCTGCCTGAAGCAATTTGAAAAGCGCCTGGGTGAAACTGTACGTCTTCTCCCCCCCCCCCCCCCCCCCCCATTCCCACCCCCCCTTTTTCTTTTCCAGAGTAGAAAGAAAGCATCTTTGTCTAAAAATTCCTTTAAAAAGTTAAAGGATAAACAACTGGGGGAGAACTGGTGAGGATTTCTGGGTAACAATCATCTGTTTTTTCTCTTCTCTCTTTCTTTCTTTAATGAATGGGCTTTACTGCCATAAAATTCCCTACAAATAAAATGTAACCCTATCCCCAATATGTGTAAGGGAGAGAACGCAGAGGCCTATTTGTCCATAAATTCACATACTGTTCGCTCAGAAAGCATAAACTGCCTCCTATTTTTATTGTGCTGGCTAGCATTTGCTTTTATTATATTATTAGCAGTAGTTTGGGGTTTTTGGGGGGGTTGTGGGTTGTTGTTTTTTTTTTTTGATTCAGCCAATTACTCCGGCAACCTGTGAGCAATGAGCAGAAAGCAGTAGTAAACTCGGTGAACATCTGCGGGGCTGAGTGACAGGGATCCAGAGCGCGGTGTGAATTCCCTGTTGCTGGAGAGGCGGGGAGCCCTCCCTTCCCCTCCACCAGGTACTTGGCTGGTAGTAGGGCATGCACCGCCTTTACAACACGGAGTGAGCACGGACAATCTGTAACAGCTGTACAGCTGTTTTCTGTGTATGGACTTCTGTTAGCTAATGAGAATGTTTAAAATTTTATTGAAGAGTGTATCCTGTGATCTATAACCTACCTAATCCAAATCTCTAAGGGATATTGAACTGCCAGAGGTTTCCAGAACCCTTGACATGCCACCTCCTAAACTACCCAGGCTTCTTATTTACTTCCTCCGTATCTTTTTACTACTTTCCCCAGCATTTAGAACATATTTCCATGCAAAACTGTCTGGGTAATGCACCTAAAAACCAAATAATTGTGAAAAAGAGCAGATAAGAGCACAGGGGAGGTGTGAAGAGCTGGGGCACTATGCTGGTGCTCAGGCTTGAGCAAACAGAGTCTGGAGAATTTGGGAGACGGGAAAAGATGTTGGTGTGTCTCTAAGCCCTTTGTATCTCAAAGTACTCCTCCCGCTGTTCCAAAAACAAATGGGGGAAAGGCAGGAAGAGCGAGGAGTAGCGAGCAGCGTGTCTTTCAGACAGACTCTGATATTGAGTAAATTATTATACAGTAGTGAAGGACAAAAGCAGAACCTGCAGTGGCGAAGCGCCGCTATTGTGCGCTCGGACTGGCAGCTGCATCGTGCTGGAGGCTTTGGTGTGACGAGGACATTTCCACAGAAAATAAGACGTTTTTAGGGCTCCTTGAAGCTGGTCTTCAACACAGATACATTGTTCCCTGTGTGTGCAGAGGTTGGTGTGATGCTGTGGTTCAGGCGGCGAAATACCCTGGTAAACCTCCCCAAGTGCAGGTGTGGGATGGGGGGGAGGGGGGCCCGTCCTGTGCTGCAGAAGGCAGCGGGAAGCACTCTGCTCAACCTTGGGAAAGGAAAAGGATACCCAATATCGTGAGGCTTTTACGAGGGCTGTGCCAGCTTTACTAGGGCTGTCGGCTAGAAGGTGCGTTAACTGCGGTCTCAACTCCTCGGCGCCTGCAGCTCGCTTTGTAATTAAACACTTACTTAAGTGCACGGCCGCCTTGTTGCCTCCTTAGCCTGGGGAGAGTTGTCTCGCTCGCATTTACCTTAGGATCCCACAATAATAAAACTTGTGAAGTTCCAATGAAAACTGCAAATCCAAAACCTGCTTATTCCACTCCACAAAAGCAGCGGATTATTTAGCAGGAGCTGGGAACTGAAGCCTTGTCTTTCCCTGTGTAAATTCCCTGCGTGCTGATGCAGATTTCTATGTGTGTTGTTGGTATTTACTAGTAGGAGGTGAAGTTTTGAGTTCAGTGTGTTATTAGGAGTGATGCCTGCCTGGAGGGGCTGGTTTGGAGGTACTGGCCATCAGGGTGTCGTTGGTCACTCCGGCCACATGAGACTCAGCTGCTCCAGCATGGGTTATCTGTGTTAACAATAAATAAATCATACAGTGGCCATAAATGTCAGCTACCAGGCGACAAACAGGTGCTGCTCTTGTGGTGCTTTTCATGCCCCTAAGTGCAGAAATGCCAATGGTTCTGATAGCTCACATGGAAATTTTAGTTAACTGCCATCCAGGCAGCTCCGGGTGAGTGGTAAGGGAGATGAAAACGATTGAATGGGACATTCCTTGGATTTTGGGGAGGTGTTTGTGACCTGTATTATGAGATGCGAAGGTTTCTTATACGTGAAGCCTAAAACCAGGGCTGCAACACAACGGGCACACAAACATGCTCCTGTGTTTTTAAAGTTCTTTGGAAATTTCTCCAGTGAAATCTAGTTTCAGACACAAAACCCATCCCTGTTGCAGACACACTACTGAGTTTAATTCATGAATGCTTTCCAAGCTATGGACATCATCATTTTCCAGTGATCTCATCAGCGTGTCAAAATCTCCCTTGTTAATGACTCTGAGAAAACTGTGGACCCAATAAACTCCATGTCAGGTAAAGAATACAGTGAGGATTGGAAAGTGACAGATAAAGCAAATATCCTGCTCCTAAACAAACACAGCAGGACAGGAGAAGATGACAAATGATGGGATTGTGTCAGCTTGAAAACAGATTGGACTAATGGCATGCTGGACTTTGCACTCCGGGGGATCAATACTCTATCAGGCAAGAGAGCTCGAGACCTTGTGAATAGCGTTTGTATGGACAGAAGAAAGATATCTGCTGATAGCGCGGGCATTTGCTCGCACAGCGCCGTCTCCAGCGCTCGGTACGATGTGTGTGTCAGCCTGGGATGGGGATTCTGTGCTGGATGGCATCTGGGGGGCTGAGGGGGGGATCCCCTCTTCTTCTGGAGAATCCTTCCTTTGAGGCTGGGAAGAGAGATCTGGCAAAGTCTGGGGGCTGCCAGGCTTTGCTCACTGTGACTCTCTCTTTCAAACCTTCTCTTTGGCTGTCTGTCTGTCTATCTGTGGGCTGGTTGGTTTGTTTTTTCTTGGGGGCGGGGAGTGAATTTGAGTGTTTATGGAAAAAAGAAAGAAAAAGTTTATTTCTTGGACTTTAAGGGAGGCTGTGCACAGCAAAACAGTATGTTTTCTTTCCTGTCTTTGTCCCCTTCTGTTCCCAAAACCTCCGGTTGGTACGGACTGGGGTCACTCCATGTAGAGCCCAGAAAAACTGCCGGGATGTGAAACATGCCCCTTCTTCGATGCAAACTTGCCTTCATGTATGTCTGGAGACAAAAGGAGCTGGCAGTTGTTTGGTGTAGGCAGGTCTGTAGGTCTGACTCCCAGGCAGTAGGCGCAAGGCCGAGCGGGTGTCATGGCACCAGCAGTCAGGAACCCTGCTGATGCTTCCCAAGCACCACATCCTTGCCTGGCAGGAATTCTGTTCCCTGGACCCACTCTAGTTCCTACCTAAAGAAACGTTTCCAGTAGTGGGGGCCACCAAAGATTTGTTTACAATTGCCACGTTGTTCTCAGGCTGCTACTTGCAAGGGGACCTAAAATCAGTGTTAAGTGTTGAGTTGTTTTCTCTCTCTCCCCTGAGGGACAGGAGGTGATGGACATGGCCTGGAGAGGGAATGGCCCTCACAAACAAGAGGGGAGTTACCAGGGGGTGATGCAAAGAGAGCCCTTCTGGAATCTTGACGGCTCTTGTAGGCCTGGCTGCGGGCAGACATGGTCTCCTCTTCCTCTCTGCAAGGAGGAAGGCAGGTCAAGAATTTTTATTTCCCCTTGTGTTTGTGAGGACTGTTCCTTCCGTCTCTTCCCAGGGCAGGCAGGGAAGCTGAGGCTGCCCTGGGCACCTTGGGTGCTGCTGCTCAGAAGCTTTTGGTGCAACGCTGGCGAGCTTTTTGGCTGCTGCCTGTTGCCACCCCCAGCTGACACGTGGGTTTGAGGGGCCAGTTTGGATTTTTCAGTTTGTTCTTCAGGCTGTGCAGACTCCTCCCCACCGATTAGCGAGTCCAGAGTCCTGCTGCCATCGCCACCCTGGGCTGCACCCTTCCTTTCCTTCCTTCCCTTCCTTTTCCAGGGACTGACTGAGAGACAGCCCCTTCCCCTGGACCCGATAAAGAGTGCGCGGGGGGGCTTTCAGCTGAGCGGAGGGCAGCAGGCCCATGGCAGAGGGACGCTGGGGCCTTGTTTGGGCAATTTTAGATATCACCAGCAGTGAGGAGATTTAATCCAAAGGCTTTGAGTAGCTGGAAGTTTCCTGATGGGCCTCTCTGGCGTCTGAGTGTGCAGGCTCAGTCCCTTCCCTCCTCTTTCTCTGTGTGTTAAAAGCTTCTGACAGCTTTGGGAAGAGCAAGGGAGGTGACTGCCTGGGACCCCTGGGCTGGACAGGCAGCCCCATAATGGGAGGGAGGAAGAAGGGTGCTGAGCTGCACCCTGCCTGGGGTGGGGGTGTGTGTTGACCCCAGTATGTCCCTGTAAAGCACACCTCTGCTGCTACACACAATGGGCTGTACTGACCAGAGAGATGCATGCTTTACTCACTGGATGTATTTCTCTGCGAGTTACATTCCATTTTGTGTTCCCCCTCCCACCCGGTGTGCTCGGAAGGGTTAACTGTTTTCTGATAAATTGCACTCCTGTTAATAGCTATTAGTTGTTTACCTGAGCTAATAAGATTAATGTCGTATTGAATATGGAAAAAACCCACCCAAATATCCCTTGGACAGCCCAACACATGCTTTTAGATTTATATGCTAATCATCACAGGCATGAAATTCATGCTAAGGAGGCGTTGCAGGAGCACTTTTGCTTGATCAAGGAAACAGAAAGAGTGAACAGACTTCAGTATGACCCTCTACATCCCATCCTACAGACCCCATTGAAGGGCTCATAGCAATGAAATCACTAGGACTGCTCTCATGAGCAAGGGTTTGTAGGATCAGCCTTGAAAATGTGTATTTTTAACTTTGGAAGGTCAGGTTCAGAGCCCAGGAGATCCCTATATTGCTTGTGCTTTTCCAAGGTGTTTATTCAGCTTTAAAGTCTCTTCAGAAAGAGAAGGAAAGAAAGCCTCTTGTGTGCCTATCAGTTTCTCTGTTGATATTTCTTTCTGCCCATTTGATATTTTAGATAAATAGGCATTATCTCATCTGAAGGAACTCTTTGGAAGGCAGCAAGTATTTTTTTATTAGAGTCTGACAAGCTGCTATTTTAGAAATTATATATATATAACTACGGTATAGGAAAGTGGGGTTTAGATGAAGGCCACTTAATAAAAACCCAGCAAATTAAATTCCAATCAAAATATATAGAAATAAATCACGGAGAAGTTTAGCCATGGACAACGTAAACATTTTTAATGGCGTAGTACTTAATTAAAATCAAGTATGCCCAGTTTGTGCAGAATGCATGTGAGTTGCTGTAGCCTACACAGGGACACAGTAAGATAAAAGAAGCTGAAAAGGAATGCACTGTGGCCTCTGAAAGGGTGTGTGTGTTCCCCCTGCCCCCCTTGTCTCAAAAACACCGATGCAATGCAAGGTGATGAAAGTGAAGCTTAAATAGAAACACGGTACCGTGGGCTGTGTGCTGAGAACACCCTCTGCAGATGTGTGCCATGCATGTGCATCCTCCAGAAACGTGAGAGACGGGATTAAACTCTGCAGCAGGGGCTAAACACCGACTTTCCCTGCTGCTGGGTATGGTTACTGGGGCTCTGGGCACCCACTGGCAGTCTTGGTGTGTTCCTGCAGTGTGTGTGACCCCCCAGCTCTGCCTTGCACACCGTGTGAGGTTGGACAGGGGTTAGGAAGGTTTATTCCTGCCCAAACCGCTCAGTAAATGCAGAGCTTGCGACAAACCAGGCTCCGTGCCCTGGCCGCGCTGCCAAACCCTGCCTGCTCACCTCCTGAGGGTGGGGACCCTGCTTGCTTTCCCACTGGTAGCATGGTCCCAGGGCGAGAAAGGAGCTGGAAGGGGCTGTGAAAGGCATAAGAGCTGGTCTGAGGCTGCAATTGGCTGCTTAAAGACTTTTTTGACTGACATCCTCTCCCCTCTTCCCAAGTCCACTGGAGGAGTGCTCAGTCCCTTGCTTTCACTGCTGGAGGCAAGGAGGTTAGAGGAGAGAGTTGCCAGTTAAGGATCTCTGCTCCATGGGAGCTGGCCTGGCTTAAAATCAGGTTTGGGGGTGTGTGCTGGGGGAGGGGGGGCAGGCAGAGAGAAGTTTAGTCTCAGTATTGTCTGGCTGGCGTGGTTACTGACATGATCTCACTGCTTCTGGTTGTCAGACAGCACTAAAATAATAGAAATGATATGCTGAGAATGAGAAAGTTGGGGCCATTTTACATATACTTCAAGTGTTGCCTCTGTTTTTCTGAATTTTCTTCGAGACCAGCGATGTAAACCAACTAACAAGCAGAAACCCCCTCTCTTATTATCTTTTCTCTTCCCCCCCCACCCTGTAATTTATGCATAACGTGTGCTCAGAGAAGCTAGAGGAAAAAGGAGTGTTTTGCATTTATTTTGGCTTGTCTTCCCTTGTAACACGGTTGCTTGGGCCAGAGAAATTGCACGTCATATGGGTGGTGGGGTGGGGGCAAGCTTTGAGAATCCCAAGAAACGCTCGCCCCTCTCTCTGCTGAGCTTTAATAAAAACTGCATTGCTCCGCTGAGGCATTAATTGCAATCAGTTGGTGTGTATAATAAATTAAAGCTAATTCCCCACTCAAGTATCTCAAAGGAATCTACTAATTTAGTTTCCTTTGAGGAAACCGGAACGCTGGGATGTGCCTGTGACCAAAGCTGGTGGCCAAAGGGCCCCTCACCTGTGCAGCGCAGGGGATCTGTGTGCCCAGATGCAAAGTGCAGGGGAAAAGGACCCTCTGCGTTTTCAGAAGCGTTTTGTCTGAACCAGGAGCTCTGAAAAGAGCCTCGACACACACCCCGAGTTCTCGGCGGCGTAGCAGCCCGCTGCAGCCAGTTACCTTAACAGCCAGCTGCACATGAAGGAAAGTCCGTGCCTTGTATTTGACAAGTAAAAATGCATTGAATCTGCCAGAGTCATTTGTCTTTATTGTGGCCCTAATTTGAATGAGAGCGAGTGCTAATAGAGGACACGGTTTAAGAAAACTCTGCGCGGTGGCATAAATATCTTGCAGAGGGAGGAACTTGCAGCACGGTCTGATAGCCTGGGGTTTTTTTTTTCCCCCCTTTGCTCCTGGCAAAGTTTGCTAGCGTGGCCATGCTGGTTCCTGCCGCAGTTTTTATCAATGCATAATGCTTCCTATTCCCCCTGCCCCCCCCCCTCCGCTCCAAACTTCCCCAGTGAATTCATCTAGAAACATATCGATTCCATGCTGCGCCGGAGTGGGACAGTGCCCTGCTCTGCAGAGAGCTCTCGCTGTTTCCCTTTTATGAACAGTCACAGACTGTGTCTGTCAGCATTGCTTGTCCTGTAGTATGTCTTCCTTGTGATTCACAATACGAGCCGCTCATCAAGGCGAGATAGATGTGTTAAATAAAGTGCCATCAGGCCTGCTCGCTCGCACAGTGGTAGCCCATTGTGCTGCCATACGGGTGAGCTGGGGATGGGTTTGTCCCTTTGGAATCCGTTTTAATTATCTTTAACATGATTCCAGCTTGAAATGATATTTCAATTGAAAAGAACTCGGGGGACAATTACCTTCTTCTGTGTCTTTGTAAATATTCATGTGCTGATTTGTTCAAGGGGGGGAGTGGGGACAGGAAGAAGTGGGGAGAATCTGACAATTTTAGGTGTAAACACTGAGACCTTGGGAGGAAGAGAACCAGAACTGAAAGCCACCTGCTTTCAAAGATGTGTTTTGGGGTCAGGCTTTTTCCTTCCTTCTCTATCACTATTTTTAAGCAACATAAGGTGGAGTGTGACTCCTCTTTGACCAAATTCAACAAGTGTAAGGGCTGTAAAGGTCTGTTGTGCTACTGGGCACGGCAGCCAAATGATAGAAACTGTCTTGTGAACAAAAATTAGCTGCTCCATTTCCTCCCTTTTTGTCCCTTATGACACACCCCCCACCCCCCTTTCTTCCTGCCTTCCAATAAGGACCCTAGTATTTTACACACTTTATTGAAGAGCCTGATACATGAGTCCCTGGGGTCTTTGAAATGGGTTTGAGACTTCTAGTTTTGCTGACCAAATGGATGTACCTGCATGATGCTGCAGGTTTTGCCTCTCAAATTCTGCTTAACCCTTTCTCTTCCCTCTCCCCATTTACCCATCTCCTGCATGACGCTGGGTGGTCCTTTTCACGTGCAGACCTGTGGTAGCCCTCTGGGCTCCGAGATGCAGGCTTCCCTCCAACAGATGCTGCTGAGAGATGCTAAACTCCCTTGTGATGGTAACTTGGAGAGTTTGTGCTTGGTCTGAAGACCGAAGCATTAATTTGAATTCAGCTCTCTAGAGAGAGATGCTTTGTGCAATCGAACCCTTCCCAATCCTCTAAGAGCAATTTTAAGGTTTTTAATATCGTGCTTTCAGAGTGCCACAGAGGCTGGGGAAAATAGAAATACTTTCAACAGTTAGGTTCTTATTTGAAAAAACAAAACCAAACAAAATCCCACCACCAAACCCTAAACAATTAAAAAGATGGATACAGTCTGGTTTAGACCTCTTGTTGATTCAGTATTATTTAATTTTGCAAATATTAAATTTCCCTTTTCCATCATCAACACCCTTCCCATGGGATGCAAGTTACCACTGACTTCATTCTTCTGAAGCCTCATTAATGTCACCAGTTGTTCACTTTGACTTATGGGCTTAAATTACCAGAGACTGGAACAAGTGTAAATATAGCTGGGCTGCCCTCGAAAAGTCCATCCACACTTAAGAATTCTGCAGTAAACCAGAGCTGAGAAAGTCAGGAGGCTACAAATGCAGTTGGGGCATAAAGATGACTCCCTCCAAACTCCTTGACAGAGAGATGGGGACCTAAACCATACTGTACTGGTCCTAGTGGCAGTAACAAAGCAAGACTAGAAGACACGCAGGTACTGGACATGGAAGGAACATGTTGCTGAATACCTAAGCCAAAAGCAAGGTAGATGACTAACTGATGGCAGTTCATTCCCTACTTGCATCTGTCTTCTGTTGCTGACAAGGAGCACAGGTATCTGCTCTTAATTACACACAGCATTCATGGCAAAAGTTAGCAGGGCAGCTGGGGTGTGAGATTCATGTAAATGATGGAAAATGCACAGGATAAGGGGATGGTGAGGGATGTGAGACAGCCCACCCAAGGGGGAGGGATGCTGCACCGCTGGTGTGGGCCAAGGAATATTTACTGGGGTGCTGGGGAGATGCACCAAGCCAACAAACACAACTTGTCATTCTTTACTTTCTCCTTGGATGCAGGAGTTATAAAATGTCAACACGTGCTGTTGACTTTCCTGTTCTATGCCTTTTAAAGCTTCAAGCTGTAAACCAGAATGTAATTGCTAATGAAATACACATGAAACAGGGGTACTCTGGACTGTCGCATCAGATGAGCTTCAAATAGGAGGAGGCCAAGTGCTGTTAAAGGAATACAGCAAGGGATAGAAATGGGTTGCACAGAGAGAGCATCAATAATCTCGGGCTGAGCAGCAGACACTTAAAAACATTTCCTGACCCTCCTAGATTTCCAAGGGAGTTTATAATCCTGGCACCGTAGTGGGATGATGATTTAGTAAGAATAACACTGTGTTTGCTCACGTGCTTGTGGCATGATGAACATAGCCACAAGAGTTAAATAACTTCACATGCAGGCACCAAGCTGTTGGTGCAACAGTTAAGCATTAAAAGTTTCATCCTTGCTACTTCTTCTCTGAAGAGGAGTTCTCTGGCATTTAGAGGACAGGCTGGAGGGAACAACCCTGATGTAGCCAGGGATGAGTTGGTGAAGGCACTGCCAGAAGTCCTGCCTGCTGTGTAACATGTATGAAGCCAGTAGGACGTGAGGATGTATGTTCACAGGGCGCTTACACAAGCGCAGACACATGAAGAAGCCAGGCTCTTGGAAGTGCGGGGTGCTGGCAGACACAGCCAAGTGTGGTGGATGTAAGAGGAGGAAGGATTTCCCAGCACAGAGTTTTTCTGGTGAACAGATAGTATAGAATTTTTTCTTGCATCTAGTTTTTATTTATTCTAAAGGTTTGAAGTTGCAAGCTGTTTGGGCAATTACAAATGGCAAATGTTAATTAAAACCAAAACAAACCAAGGACAAGCAATAGGGAAACGTTCCTTGATAGGGAACAAAAACATTTTTGTTGAGGCCTAATGGAAGTTTGAGCTTTGTCCTAAAGCTCTCTCCAGTCTGCAGTGCCTCTCGCTTATTGAATAAGTGAAATGAAGCCCTTGGCGAGAGCTAGTAAGTGTGGGACAAAGGGCAGCAGTGAAAAATGAACACAGTTTCAAAATGCTGAGAAACAGATGTGAATCTGCAACAGAGAAAGGAGGAAGGGAAGCCCATTACAGAGCCCGTACCAAGGGCAGAGTTTAAAACTGCAGAAGGGTTTTGCTTACTGTCCTGCGAGCACCGTGTGGTGTCTCAGACTCGTCCCCTTCATTATCCCTGGTGCTGGGGTGGAGAGAGGCCACTTCTCAAACGGTGTCCAACATCTGAGGGTTCTGGAGGAATACGCATCAAAAGCCCTGGGGCAGGGCGGGGGGAAGGAGAAGAAGGTGGGTGCTTATTAAGTCCTGCTAATGTTAGTGATGTATGGAGTGAAACATCATGAAAAATGAAAGCAAATCCTCCTATAATCTTGACAGAACAAAAGGCTTTCAGTTAAAATAGAAGAACGCTAAGGCGGTATATATCAAACATAGCTTCTATATTAAATGTGTATGTGGCAGAATGTGGATCACATTATATGAAATGTTGTTTGGCTCTCTTTTTTTTATTCCCCCCTTCAACAAGCACCTAAAGCTCTTGCTTGGGAAACATTTGGACAGTGCGCTGCTTTCTGTTGGTAAAATTAGATTTTCTGGTGTTTTGTAATTACGAGGGATTTGCCCATCTGCACTTGGAAGAGAAAAAATTTTGCTCATCAGTCATTAAGTACAAGGTTTACATGTCTAGCCTGAGCGAAAGTAGCTGTACTTCTCATTCATCTTTTCTTGACAGGGTAAAACCAATATATTGAAGCAGTTCTTCTTTTTAAAAATCCCACCTTTTATAACCACTTAATGGTATCAAATTTATCTGATGACTCAGTTTCTTTGAGCACGATTTCCCCAATTCTAATTACTGCAACCTTTTGTTCTAAGAATAATAAAATATAAGCCAGAGTTGGCACAGGAGCAAAGTGGCCCCTAGCAAAAGTCAAGTGCTTGCAAAGAAAATAAAACTCTCCCAGTTCCTCCTTGAAGTCCAGTAGCTCTCACAACAGCAGTTGTTTCCTTTAATGCATTTCATTTGTCACAACTGGGGGGAAGAAAAAAAAAAGTCTTTTAAAATACCTCTATCCTTAAAAGTGAACGTAGTCCTCTTTGGCTCGCCTAGCCTGGTGCCGAAGTCGTCATCTTGGCAGCGAAGAGAATTCATGTATTAGTTTAGGGCTCAAGCAACATAAACAGAACTCAAGTGGCTGGAGGGAAAAAAGGATCATTATGCGAGTGAAAAAAATTAAACATCTTGACTCAACAAATGCTGCAGCCCTGTCCTATAGCAGCCTCTCTGTATGCCAAGTTACAGAAAAGTCATCTGACTTCAGCGGGGGGAGAAGGGGAAACGGGGTTTATGTTTCTCTGGGCAGAAACGTAATATGCTCACAAAGTGCAAAGGATTTTTCTAAATATATTTTTTCAGCTCCTTCTTTTTTTTTCTCCCCTTTTCCATCTTTAGAACTGTTTCACTTTAAATATAGCTGTGCCAAATGCAAATAAGTGTGGAGAAGGAAGCTTCTATGCCTTATGATAGTGGGGAGAAGCAAAAATAAAGCTCAAGCCGATTTCTTTATGGCTGTCCAAGGAGGGCACCGTCACGTGCTGTGCCGTCTTCTAGAAAGAAACCATGACAGATTGGAGGGAAAAGATTTCTCTATCCATCTTGTTATGTCACCTCTTATAAATCAACATATCTTAATTAATTACATTCTTTTCATACCAAGACTTTAAAATTGATGAGGGTGTGCCAGTGTGTATTTATTGCTCATTAGCTGCATGACTCTACAGAGGTTCTGTTCTTTATTCCCACATGTTTAAAAACTCCTCAGCATACTGTGGACATCTCATTTTACTTACTGTATGGGTATGTGTCTCAGTCACGGTGACTTAAATGTGTTACTATCCTGCAGCAGACATAGGAGATGCATAAAATCATTCTCTGTGTGTGCCTGCATTTTTACCTGTCACATGCAAGCACATAAATATCTGTACTGAAATGAGCACGCACAGGACCTCAGATTAATTCTGCTGAGGAGCAATGGCATTTTGGGAGATCACAGATGCATTTATCTGGATTGCTTTTCTCTTTTCTAAATGAAATATGAAGTCAGCACCCCAAGGGTTAATTCTGTATGATATCAGCACAGCCATTCCTTAGACAACTCCACAATGCAGAAGGTCACATACTAAATATTTCTGCCTATCGTTATGCTGTGCCAAAAGTTACTTGAAAAAGAAATGGGAAATGAAGCTGAAATGGGTCTTTTACTTAGCTAATAACTAGGCATGTTTGATAGGAGCTACAGTCTGAACTAGAGAGATTGATTCGGGCAAATAAAACAATGCAGAGTTTGGAGGGGAAGCAGTGCAAAGCGAGTTCTGCTGGTGACAGCAGCACAGCAATGTCTGAGGCTGTGGGCACAGATCAGTGTGGATATTTGGGCAGCCCATGCTCGTCCCATCTTGTTATTTCCTTAGTTGTCTGAAGAGCACAAGCCATTCCTGCCAGAGCTGCAGAGGAAATGGTGAGGGGAAGAGGACAACATGGAGAGTTTCCCAGACTACAGCTCGCATCGGGAGATAGCAACCAGATGGGAAGTGTCAGTAAGAGTGAGGATATTGCTACTGCCATTTGAAAATGGACAGAGTAAGGAATGAAGGGAAAGAGAGGGGGAAGAGGCTGAGTGAAAGATGGATTGCTTGGAGGAGCGGGAGAGATAATAAAAAAGAAGCAGGGAAGGGGTGTCCCAGTACATGGGGGTTAGAGCAGCCTGGCTCCCCAGGGCACCAACCAACAAGAACTTCGTTGCTGAAACAGTAACTGAGTTTAAAAACTTGTTTCTGATTTACCCAGAGACAGAGCAGAGCTCTTTCAGCATTTGCACCGAAATCCAGACAGATTTGGTCTCCAAAATCCTCAGTAAATGGGGCAATTGCTTGGGATGAAGGTGAAGGTTCCAGGTTGGGATTTCTGTCTGCTTACTCTGGAGCTGGAAATTTAAATCTGGGTCTCCCTCAGCCTGTCATCTGCCTTGAAAACAACCCGATGTAGGCAGATGTAAAGCTTCTGGGGCAATAAACACCAGTTCCCTGGCAGAGGGAGGGCCCTGGGGAGAGCAACTTCTTTTCGAGCCTGACAGGGCAGCATTTACCTGCAATGGGAGAGACAGAGGCTAAGATTCCCATTCTCTACCAGACAAGGCTCCCTACCCATCACATTTTTAGCTATTTTGAGGTGGAGCTGTGGTTTGGATGAGAAACTGAGAAAACTTGAAAGTGTACCCAAGATTTTCTCTTTATTCTTGGAGCTCAGAAAGGAAGAGGGGCCTTGAGCAGGCATCTCCTAAGTCGAGTCAGTTTGTCAAACCCAGGAATACTTCCTCTGCAAAGTCATCCTTGGGGAGGAGGGGGAAGAGAGCAGCTGGGGGGAGTCTGGTCACCTCCCAGCCATGGCAATTCGGATCTCTCAGTCCAACTCACTTGCCCCTTCATTATCTGAGAGCTCCCCAAGTGCTGTTATATTGTGCTGAAAGATGGCTCCTGTCACTCTGCTCTCAGCTCAGAGATCCTGATAACAGCACTGAGGCAGTGATGCCCCAGTGGCCCCTGACACATCTGTGCAGTATCCTGACAGTGCTGGGTGTGCCTCCCTGATTCCTGGACTTGATGTTCCTAACAATGATGCATCTCTTGGATGCTATAAAAAATTATTTAAGATAGAAGAGAGTTTGGGAGACCAATTGCTTTAAAATGCAACTCAAAGGAGTGCAGCCTACAGAAGAAGTAGGGCTGGGGATGCTTTGTGTTGGGAACTGAAGCACTGGGACTGTTATCAGCCCAGACGTAGAATTTGTTTTGTCCAAACACCAAATTTCTGCATCAAGAGCCAGTAAATGGCCTGACAGTAAAAAACAAACATCTGGTCCTTAAGGAAAAAGAGGAGTCATCCCTAATTTAGCTTTTAATAATAATTATTTCTTGTTCTATTAGTTGGTGCTCATAATTTTGTAAAATCCTCTAGCTATTCCATTTCACAATTTAAGATGCCTGAGAAATGAATACTTAACAAGCTGCCAAAGCACCTTGGCATTTTATATTTCTGCTGCAACATACAAAAATATGCTTTAATAATTTTTTTTGAAAGAGCTTTTATTTCTTACAATGCATTCTTTAACCATTGCACTTTAAGTTGCTGTACCTGTGGTTTAAGAATGTGCTTAGCTTTGTCCGTAGGAGGAGATGCTCTTATTTCTGTGGGGCTACAAACTGGTGGAAAAATTAGGAATGTGCATGAGTGTTTTCAAGATTGGGACTTGAGTTTTCCTTAGAAACAAATGCTGTTAAGTGATGGTTTGTTCTTGCCCCCATTCTTTTTAGGATCGGTGTTATTTTTATTGTGCCTACTAGGTTTTTTGGATCCATCTTTGTACGCAGAATTCTTCACTCTTGTTACTGGCGATTTCTTTAAATTATGTAAAAATCCAGACTGGAATAAGAACAGTTGAGTGTGGATGTATCCAGTAGAACTCACACACTTTGGTTTAGTTACTTTGTTTTGACTCTGCTTCAGCAGAGAGCTCAGTCTGGTCTCACAACTTGTTCCTGGTACTGACTCTATCCAAACTCTCAGCAGCGTAATACAATTTATGTATTCTTAGTATAACTGAAAATATTTTCCATGTGCTATAACAGTGACTCTTCAACTACAGTATAGGTCATTCAGTTGCTAACATGCTAAGGATGCCAAGAGCTCTGTGCTGTCTGCAAACGTTATTCCTGAGAGGCAGAGAAATCAAGGCTACTTTCTAGCTTTACTTCTTGTCTTGTTTATTGACGTGACTGATGGCTGTAGGGAGGATCGGTGTGTTTTTAGGTGAGTCCTTGTTTAACGTGAGATTCCTAATGGCAGTTCTGTAGGTCCGGAAGCTCTTGTAAAGCAGTTTTAACTTGACCTCTCGTAGCTAATGACGATGCTCTGCTCTCTCAGCTAAATAGAGCAGCTGCTCTGCAGAGTGATCCCCAGCAAATAGTGATACCAGTGATTAGCTGGTACCTGCACCTAGCGCTGCACAGCTCTTTTGTTGCAAAGACAGGGTGGTAACGCTGAGAAGGGGAGTGTTCCGCCGGAGTAGTCTGTTTACTCTGAAAATGATAAAAGCAGCTCAGGAGAAGAGGAGGTGAGGTGTTGGCGTGTAGTTAAAGTCTCCTGCAGTCAGGGGTTGCAGTGCCTGATGGCTGAGGCTGGGAGGAAAGTGATGCATCTCGGTGTGATGCCCAGCACACCTCGCGTGCTTACTCCACCATGAACACGTGCTTGCTGCCGGCCAGGCCTCTTGCTGCCTTCGTCCCTTCACCCTGCGTGGGCAGGAGCCACCCACCATGGCGTGCCTTGCGCCTGAGCCAGTGGCCGGGGCAACTGCCAGCAGCTTGTGCTGGGGCAGCCGGGCACCCCCAGGCCCTGCAGCCCCCCTCCCCCCCCAGCCCAGCAGGGGCCCGCGGTCACCCGTGGCACCCAGGGGCAATTCCTAACACATTGCTTCCTGCACTAGGAAGGGGCCCTGCGTGTTTTATGCGTGCTAGATGCAGCTTTTCCTCCCCAGGAGCCTTGAGAAACCATGCGGCTTCGTATCTTTCTGTGCGTGCGTGCCTGTTGAAATAGAAGTGATGGCTAAACCCCTCTGGGGTGCGAGCGGCACTTGCTCCCTGCCACTGCCCTCCTGGAGACTAATCTGTGACAGGCAGGCAAGGCCCCTCACTCAGCGGTTCACCGGTGGAATTTCTCCCGGACTAATGGAGTGCGGAAGCCGGAGTCCCTCAGCTGGAGCCACATGTTATGCTTAGCCCCCGGCCGGGGGATGGGGCCCTGCCCGGAGCCGAGCCCAGGCTGGCGGCCCCCCCCCCCCCCCGCCGCCGTTGGCCGGCCCCGCTGACCCCGCGCTCCCGAACCCCCCGGGGAGAACAAAACGGGCCGGGCCGGACCGGTACCGTCCCGGGCGGGTGCGCAGGTGAGCGGGTGAGGCAGCCGGCAGCGCGGGGGGGACCGGGGAGCGCTGCGCGCCTTTCTCCTCAGGTTCAGCACTTTTTGCTGCCCGCTCTGGTAAGTGTTGAACATTTGTAACTTGCTTTTTTTTTTTTTTTTTTTTTTTTTACCGTGAGGGCTGATGAAATGATAATGAAATGCCGCCCGCTGGAGGCGACGTGCCAGTGCCCGGCTCCAATGCCGGCATTAGCCTAATTCAGTAAGTGCTAGATGCCCGCTTTGTTTGTGTGGAGCTTGCAGCCCTATTGATGTCAAGCAGGCTGTTAAAAAGCATAATGACATGGCATTAGAGACCCCGAGAGCAATTAACAGGCTGCTTAATTAGCAAAAGGAATTAGAATTTGAGTGGCTGATCTTTGCTTAAAGACTTGTAAAAAAGCTGCAGCAGTTATCTGATTATGCATTGATCAAACAGGCTAACCCTGTCCTTAGGTAATTCTCTTCCCTCCATTGTGGTCTTTGAATATACAACTGTTTAAATATTCTGACCTGCCCCAAGGAACCAGAGGGGAACTGAGCCCGCGGGGCCGGGCGGCACCAGGACCCGGGGCCAAGGCCCGGAGCCCAGCTCAAGGGCAGGGGCCAAGGGTCGGGGTCCAGCCCGCTGCCGAGGTCTGCCTACCCCGGGTCGTGTGCCCGGCAGCTGCCAAGCCACATGCGTGGCCGGCCCGGCAGCACCTTCAGGATGCTGCAACAGTCCCCGGGGATCAGACTCCCTTCGTCCGGGCACCTGGCAGCCCACGGTGCCAGCGGGGAAGCCGGCCGCCCGGGGGTGCGCAAGGCTCTTTGGTGGGGAAAGGGGCTGTCGTGGGGCCGGCCCCAGCGGGGAAGCCGTGCCTTCATCCCCCGCTGCAGCCAGGGTTTGCGGAGTAGAACTGGCTGGCGAAGGCGGCAGCGCGGGGCTGAGCCCGGTGGGGAACGGAGGCGCTGCGGGCCGCCCCCCGCGCAGGCAGCCGCCCGCTGCCGGCCTCCCCGCTCGGCTCTTGGCAGCAAAGCGGGGAGACCCGCAGTGATTGATTTTCCCCCCCCCTAAACAGGCGCGCACACACGCCGCATTGTTTGTTCTGCCTGGCTGCGGGGTTGCTTCGCCCCGAGTGTGTTCAGGACACTTCTTCCCTCACCGAAGCCCGTTGGGGCCGGAGCGGAGAGCCCTTTTGGGGTTAGGGGCGAAGCGTGGGCGCCGCGACACCCCGCTGCTGGTTTTAGGCCGTATCGGCAGCAGAACAGCCACGCTGGAGTAAAGGAAGACGGGCTAGTAACTCACTGTGCTACTACTACACGAGGGTGATTGAGCCGAGGCTGCTGCGGAAGGTCAGAGCAGGCGAGGAGCACAGAGTTCGGCTGTGACACTTGCTTGACCTTGCTGTGCTTTTGGCAGGTGGTTCCCCATTACTGTGTGGCACAGAGTTATTAAAAAATCCATTAACGGCTATGTTTGTACTTGCCAGGAGCCCACCTTCCCCAAATACTAGGGTTTTTTTTTTTTAACAGAGGTTTTTCTGGAATATTGTTCTCCTCTTTGCTGCAGGTAATTTTGCTTCATTGGGAAGATGTTATTTAACGTTCAGCAAATACATCATTTTTCTGGAGGATAAAAGAATTAACCTGCACGAAGCAGGGGAGTCTGCTGTGCCAGGATGGCTTTCATTGTTTTACTTGCAAAAGTTTTGATTCAGGCTTAACTGTGTTTTGTTCCTGACAGTTTTGTTTTGGAAACGAAATAGACATAGTTCTAGACATAACCACCCCGTTTCTAAATGGGCACCGTTATGTAGTGTTTTCCTTGTAACCATCTTGCATTTTTCCCTATTAGATGACTAGAAAGAACAAAAATCACACACACACACACTCAGTTTTGTGAATGAAAGCTATCTCTAACAGTTTTTTGCTGTGGATACTGTTTGGGAGTGTAATCACACTGGAATCTTCTTCCAGTGATCTAAATTGTATTGAGAGTCTGATTAGTTTTTAATGCTCTGAAATGAGTAAGTTGCAATTTGGGTTACAGTAAATCTCTGCTTATAGGAAAATTATTCTGTAGGGAAGTATTTATTACTTTGCTATGAGTTCATGTGAGAGAGATCAAATGTGTATTATATTACATGCCACAGAATTCACCGAAATACTACAGAATATTATCACACTGAAGGTAATCAGCTGACTCTTAGCTCACTGGCTGTACATCACAAATTCACTCCTTCACCCTCTCCTATCCTGAACTCAACGTTTGTGGGTTTTTACAGGTTTGATTTTTTTTTTTGGGTTTTTTCCCTATAGAGGTACAAGTCACTTAAAAAAAAAAAAAAAAAAGGAAGAAGATGCCTGCCTGTACTAGAGCTCTTCATATCAGTAGGCTGTGTGATGCAATTGCCAGGGAAATTTTGAAGCTGACATTCTCAGGTCTCGATCTAGACATCAGCTCTATGTAGGCAGAGCTCGACGCTCCTGACTTAATTGGGATTGCTTATGTCTTCAGGGATCTGTCCAGACGGGCACCAGTCTGCTATCAGAGAAAAGCCTATGTTACATAGAAGCATTTCCCTCATCTTTCTACTTTAATGACATATTTCTCCAAGAAAAACTCTGAATCTTTTCCAATAACTGCGAAAGTCTGTTTGAAATAAAAATCTCATTCCCCTGGAGACTCTCCTCACTGATAAATGGACTATTATGCTGCTCAGCCAAAGAAGATATTCATATCTTCCAAAAATTGAAAGAGCATATTAATAACTGATCCTGTCCCTTAAGTTCCATATTAAGTTGGATGAAACATATTTTTAAGAAAAGGAAATGACAACACCCCCACATTTGATACACATCACTGGGTAAATAAGTGTGTAAATTTATGCCTGTGTTTAAATGCTTGTAGGATGAAAAATGAGTCGGTTTAGGCCTACTTGGATAATATTCTGTGGAACTTCTGACTTTCTCAAAGCCTTTACCCTGAAGGTAACCACACGTTTTGGTAAAGCCTTTCCTAAAGGATGTTTCTAGTCATTAGGATGGAGTGGATTTGTGAGAGGGGAAAAGCAAATGCTCAGCCCATGATACCTGACTCCAACCTGGGACTCGCACCTCCTTCTCCCGTGGCTGTCTGTCATGGACTTACTCTGAGGTGCCTCAGTGTTTTTAATAGGACGTAGAGAGGTTCAAGGTAGTAAAATTTGTGTCGCCTTCACCCTGACCCTACTTCATTTTGCACTGCTTATTCAGGGACTGGATGCTGTTGATGTTAGAAGAAACTTCAGCACACGTTATTTAGTGGGTCTTGAGTTGTACAGAGAGGCAACAGAACTCTGCTGGGAAACTTTTAAAGTAAGCCATCACCACTTCTGATTCTCTTTAAAATGCTGCAACGTCTTAGCCATCTGTGCTGCAGGGGAAGGGCTGATGGCTGTGGGGCAGTAACCCTGTCAGCCCTCTGTGCTCATCCTTCAGAGCTGTAAAGGCAGCTGGTCAGGAGGGCTAATGCTTCTGCACCCAGCCTGCCCTTGCTCCCTGCCAGAGATGCCTGACCCACACCTTTGGCAGCACAGAGAGGTCATCTGGTCTCTTTGTGGTCAGAGCCTGTAACGTTACAGGAAAGTGGGTCCTTTTAACCAAATGCCTTATTTTTATGTGGAAAACTTGATTGAAGCTTCAAAAGCACCTGGTGATGGGGTGGTGTGCTAGGTGGGGAGGTAAGGGAGAGCAGTTGGTGTTAACACTTGATCAGGTTAACTTGGATCAGTTATCTTACTGGTGAATTAGCAAAGGTCACCAGAGAAGTCTGGGGCAGAGCTGGGAACTCGTGGGTGCCAAGGTAGTGTCTTAACTGTTTCATGGTCTGTCGCTGTGTCCCTGTTCTTATAGTCCCAGCTATTCCTTCCTCATGTTCTAACATCTGTTTAAGATTGTTCTGTCTTACAGTACATATAAAAACCAGAGCAAAGGAAACCCCAAGCCAGCAGTTTGGAGAAGGGACAGGTGTTCAACTATTGGAACCCTCAATCAGGAAAAATAGGTGTACTTTTTAGGAAAATCAAATGCAGAATAAACTGTTAGCATGAGCAATGGGTACAATAAATACTTAAAAAAAAACTAGAGATGGAAACGAAAGCATGAAAGCACTTAATTTACAGGAAACTAGAAAGTCTGCTGACCATAAGCTCCTGTGAAGCTCACCAGATTTGTTCTTTATCTAAGCCAGGTAAAATACAAGTGAGCAAAACTGGCCAAACATTAGGAGTAAAAATCTGTATGTGGGGGGAAATCTTTCCAAGGGGCTTAAAACAATAGGAAGTATTGGTTTATAGGCACTGATTTTAATGTATTCTGTTGAAAACTGCTTGTTACATCTTCAGGGCAATGGCACATCTTTGTAAGCAATTCAATTTGCATCTAAGTCTTTGTCACTTGTCTGTGTAGGCACCTTTTTTCTTCTGTTTCATTCTGTGGCCAGCAATGATGATGGAATTGATCATGGGAATAAATTTCACCCTATTTTTAAGTAGTACCAGTTCATTGATTTAAATGTAGCAGTTAGTGTTGGTGACGTTTTCCTTAGTCCATGCAGTGGCAAATGCCACTTTCATTCTGTTTAGTTTCTTGTACCACTTCATAATTCCAGTTTCAGGAGTATAATGTGATGCCACTTTGTTCCAAAAGAGTAGAGTTGAGTAAATTTGACTCTGTCTGTAGTTTGGCTCCCTTTCAGAGACTGGGTCTACTGTACAGGGACATTTCAGAAGCTGAGATATGACTGAAGCTAGAATTACTTGCTGTGCTTCTGAGCCTTTGTTTTGATAGGTATGATTCACTAAAAATTCAGCTCCTTGTTGAAGGGTGATTTGATAACAGAAGGTGTGGCTAAAAGACAGGTTTCCCTGGAAGCGTCCCTGATCTGCAGAGCTTTTTAATTTCACTAAAAAAGATGTGTATAGTTCATTTGTGGCAGTGCAGGATGGTCTCTTGCAATATAATTCTTAGTGACTTGCCTGATTCAGATCTGTAGTAGTAATAGCAGTATCTGTTTTGAATGGTTGAAACACCCTGGTGTAGTTTAGCTAGTCATTCCTCTCTCTCCTAACCTGTCTATGGATTTTCCACCGTTGGTAAGTATGGATGCCTGCACCTGAGAAGCAGGAGCATACAGGAGATATGTCCTTAATTTGAGCCAAGACCCAGGGTTTGTCAAGATATCCTCAGCTAATATATCTGTAACCTGCAGAATTTGAGATATCCCTCACATTCCTTGTGAATGGTACTTCTGTTTGGAGTTCAGGACCAGCAGTCAGCTGCCAGAGCGCTGAACATCACCTCAGCAGACTGTTTGTTACCAGTGCCATTGAGAAAGGTTGTCTGGAAGTTGGGAAGTGTTAGTCAAGCTTTGTCCATTTTGGACTGAAGCTGAAGACCAAGAGAAGAACCCCTTAGATTGCCCTCCAGGATTCATTCAGGTTGGGTTTGGGTTGGTTTGTGGGTTTTTAATAACAGTTCCCCCCCACACACTTTGCTCTCTGGGGGAGTAGAGAGAAAAAGAGAATAAAATTCCAAACAGTGCAACTTTAGGGACAAGAGGGAGGGAATTTAAATTGAGTTGGTGGAGCCATACCGTTTTAGGTAATCTTGACCTAATTAGTCTAATGGAACATAGTCCAGCACTAAGCATCTGTGCTCAGATTTTTCAAAAAGCAAAGATTAAATTTAAAGAGATTAGGCAACTTTTTTTTTTTCTTCCCCCCCTCTGCAAGATTTTAGCTGTTCAAAAATGACAAAAATGTTCTTAAGCCTCTCTGAAGGAAGGGTGACCAAACAGAGTGCCTTTTGTTTAGCCATGGAGCTTGCTTGTGAGCTACTGAGAGGTGGTGTCCGGTCACTGTGTGCGGGACCCAGAAACATGACTTATCTATCGCCAGTAAAGCGAATCAGGCTGGGGTATTAGCAGGGGGATTAAAAGTCGAAGTTGCTAGTGCAGCAGTGAAAACACTGGCCACCCACAAGGTCTGTTGGAGAGACAAGTCTGTAAAAGCTTTCTCTAAATGAGAGGAAAAAGTGGGGCAATGATCTTCCCAGCGCTAATGTAAATGAGCCTTGGATTCCTTATATTAATACTGACCTGGTGGTAAGGTATGGATAACAGATGCCACTGACTTAAGTAGCACTTAGGCTTCTGTGCGTTCATGTGACCTCTGAAAATGAATATGGGTTCCTAATTCTTACCCCTGGGTACTTCTGAGCCCTTCATGATGTGCACACACAGATGGGAAATGTTTTAACTTCCTTCCTGATTTCGCACAAGGTACTAGCTGTCCATCCAGTGTGTAAGCAGGTCTTACACAGTCAGTTGTGAATTTTTTAATGTTTCATTTAAGGGGATAAAAGCTACTCATGGATATGCAATTCTGTGGGGGTTTCGAATGATGATCGTACTTCTTTGGTCCATGTGGGTCATACACAGGGCATTGTCCAAAACCTTTTCCTCCTGTCCTTGGCTGGTGGTCTGTGTGAGATGAGTTTGTGGCTTCCTGATAAACAGAACTCTGTATTACAGACCCATCAATTTGATTGCAGTAGTTGATGTCCATGTTTCAGTGAATGCACTGGCCATGAAGGATAAACTGTATTGTCGTTCTATCTTGCCTTTCATCTTCTGCAAGATCTTGTGTATGGAGTCGAATGGACTTTCAGATAAGTGCAGTGTTTAATCAGGGTTGTTCTTCATTGTTGCATGTACGTTGTATGTTTAGTGGTAAACTGATTTCTGAGAAACTACCAATGCCTGTAGATAAAGGACTTCCTCAAAGCTAAGATGTATGATTGAGCGGGGAAGTAGTTTGGCCATAAAGTGACCAAGGGCAAGCTGAGTCCTGTGGACCAAGAATGAAGCAGGATGTGGTCTAACCTGATTTAAAGCATCTGGATGGGTTTTGCCATCTAAACTGGTGGCAACCATCAGATTTTCTAATACTGTTCCTGAGCAAATCCTGTGTGCCCGTGTTAGGACATCAGAGACTCAGATCATCCCAGCCAACACCAGTAGGGATTATTTTTTTTTAATAAAATATGGGCGTGTTTTCTAACAGTTGGTGTTAAACAGCATCACAGCCTGAGAATCACTGGTAATTACAGGGGTCCTATCGCCTGATGAGAAACAGGTATTTCTCTACTATCCACAGATCCCTCAGAGAGGTGAAGCACACAATGGCAGGACAGCTGTTTTGCTGTCAGACTTCAGCAGAAATACTAAGATGGAAAACAGCTCCTGAAATCTTCCTTTTACCTCTTGGTTAAAAATAATTTACCTGTTGGTCGAAAATAAGCTTGATTTTCTTTCCCCAAGATGTGAACCTGTGGGAAGTATTTCTAAGCATTTTAAGAGTAACTTTGATACTGTTTTTCAACCCAGCTTGTACTTGGGCTTTGTCCTGCCAGTACTTGCAAGCTGGACACTGTGTGAGTAAAGTCCTGTGCCAGCCTGTGTTGGGTAGGTAACCAGAGGGGTATTGCATGGTCTGTGTTCCACAGTGTCTGTGGGGGCTGGCATCCTCTGGAGTTACTGATGTGCTGTCAGTTTTTATACTCCAGCCTGGAGTATATATCTACTTGATGCTGCCTCAAGAAAGGAGACCTGATTTGCCTGAGAGGAACTGTGAATCTGTGGTGGTTCTGAAGTGTTGGTTTGAACAGGTATGTCCATCAAGGTTCTGACATGGTGAGGGCAATCTGGTTAACAAAATCTGGATCAGTACTGGCTCCATTCACTTTCACTAGTTCCCAACAGCTCATTTTTTGAGACAGGTGACCTGGGAGGCTCTGGGATATAGTTTTGAACTTGTTTAATCTTTGCAGTTTGTAGGTTTTGGAGAGGTTTGAGTAACTTTTCCACATAGCTTTGCACTTCCAGGTTCTGACAGGCCAGAAGCAAATTGAAAGTGTCTCAGTTCACAAAGTATTGCTACTTGTTAAAAATCTGGTGCGAAAGCCTCTTCTCCTGACTTGGCAAATTTTGTTGGGCTTGGAAGGATTTTAGTTATCCCAGATTTTTTTTTTTTTAAGGCTCATTCATCCAAGGTGGAAAGGTTGTGAGACCCGGAACACTGCATCCACGTTCCCACACATAATGCCTCACCCTTGCACCTGTGCTGCTTGTGTCAGTGCAAAAGAATAAGGAATGCTTGCAGTATCTTCATGAAGTCCTGATTCTATCAGTAGGATTTATTTTTTTTATTAAGAAACCCTTTGACTTTGAAGCCTGGGCTGAAATACATCTTGACCTTTACAAGTGAATCGGCGAGACACTAACCATGTGAGGTGGGTCATATGGAACAGATTTAGATACAAACTCATATCATCCTACCAGAGGAATGCAAAGTCTCTCCCGATCCCTTCCACAAAGCTGCATCATGTGTGTGAGATAAATCCAAGGGACATTAGGGGCTGCCAGACAGCACAGAGGACAATGACTTTGCTATCTGGAACAAAACAGACAGCGCTGCTTTGAGATTTCACTCTTAAAGGTGTAGTAACCTTCTCCCCTGGCCACTGTGAATTACTAAGCGAGAGTGTTGGGGGTGGAATGGAGAGGGATTTATAGCTGTTTCTAATCTCTGGTGGTCTGGCAGAATGTGTAAGGGACTGCATGAGCATGAAGGTGCCTTTGCAAAGCTGTATAAGATTTGAAGAAGTCTGAAGAAATAAAGAGTTCAACTTTTTTCTGCACCACCTGAGAAGGTGCCATCAGTTCTTGCTTTACACACACCGAATCGTTTTCATCCTGCAACAAATCTACAAGGGTAACAAGGGCTTTCCTGAGAGCTTGGAGGTGAATCTTCCCCTGTGTCCTCACTTGCCAAAATGCTAAGATACGTGCTGTTTGAGTGCTTGTATAGGAGGGGATACATGAAACACATACTGCGCTGAGTAATCCAGCTTATTAGCATAAATGAAGTGTAAACCAAAGAAGACTGCTCAGGTGTCAAGTGCACGGAGTAGAGGAAAGAGGGGAAAAGCGGGAGCTGTGGAGATTAAGGAGTGTCATCCAGCTCAGTGTTTCAGGTGTGTACCTGGTGATGCTCAGAATGTCCATCATAATGAGATGTGCTCCTGGTGTGACTCCTCTGTACAACATCCTTGGTAGGTACTCACCCATGACACGAGGCATCTCACTTTCATTTCCTTGGTTGTTTTGACTATAATGGATAAAAGTTCTTTGAATTTCAGAAGATATTTTGAGAAGATGTAGTTATTGTTTTCCTTGCCCAGCATCTCTTAATGGGAAGAGCATCTTTAACCCTCCGGCAATACTTTAGCTGATTGGGACCTTTTCTTGTCTCGCTTTCTGCAGGAGGAATGGCTGCAGCAGGAAAGGTTGACAGTTAGCAGGCCCGAGTGATTAAGACATTTTTTCCCCAGTGAAAAAAGGAAATTACGTCTTCCCTGGGGATCAGGAGGAGGAGTTACACAACAGAAGACCATTATGGTCTTCATCTGCCGCTCATTTTGATGGAACCCACAAATCCAGCTGACAGAGGTTGTGCTTAAACTTTGGACAGAGACAGAGCTTAAGGCAAACCCTTTCTTCAGCATTTTATTGTGACCAGCTAGAAGTGACACACTATACAAGCATTTCCCTGCTCAGCTCCTCGGTTCTTTACAAATCCTCATGTAGCTTCCCCATTGTTTTCCAAAGGGAAAGTAGATGCTTTCCAAAGCCAGGCGTTGTGGTGTGCTGTGGTGCCCAAATTCCATTTAGGCACCAAGGAACAGCTTTGGTTGTCTGAAGATGTGGGTGTTGAGTTCTGCTGGAAGTCGCAGCACCGCTGCGTTACAGCAGGAGCTGCTGAGGCACAGCACTTTGGCTGGGCTGCTGAACCCTGGGTGACCTGCTGTTTGGCTGGTGAGAGGTAGGAGAACACGAGCATCAGGCCTGCTGAGACAAACCTTTGCAATTTTAGTTAGAGAGGTGTCAGACTTTTGACCAACATCATTCTTCATTCCCCTATTGCAGAGCTTTTTCTTTCAAAGTGCTTTTGCCTTAGGACTCTACAACTCTGACCTCTAGCACCAATATTATACCTTTAATTATGTCTTCTAGACAAATATGTCACCTTCAACTTACTTTAGTCATGGCATGCTATGAATCTCCCTTGGCCACTGTACTGTAAGGTTCCGGGGTTTGACAACGCTATTAGCAGGGAATCATTTTAAGCTGTTCATTGTATAATCATCCCTGTAAGGTGGTGCTTTTCTCTAAATTAATCAGCAGGGCTTGTATTTAATCAACAATGATACGTGTGTATTTTTTCCAAGGATTACAGACTTGTGTCTCGGTGCTTCACAGCAAGCTGGGTTCTGCAGTTTCCCTCGTTTGTGGGATTTTAATCAATTTGGCCTGTACGTAGGTAAACGTCTGCTTGACCTTGAACATAGCAGTGGAAGAGGAGCTATAGCCCTCATTGGTGTTGCTGACAAAGCAAGCAGTTTAAACGTGGAAATTAAAATTTTACTCTCTTTCAGGATTTATCCTTTTTTTTTTTCCTTTACCTATGGCAGGAGAAAAATACAGCCTGGGCTACATCTGCACCAATCCTGGGATTATTAATATTCCTATTAAAGAGCAATGAGGATAAAGAGCAAATGGGAGAGAACAGGAATTCTGTTTGCTTGCTGGCACTACAGCGTAAAGCATTATTAAGATGATTTGTTAAATAATAGAAAGGGTTTTTCATTTCCTAATTTTCCAGCTGCAGCTAAAGCTATCTCCCAGCAACCTGCTTCTCATTCCTTAATATTTAGACTTATGGACCAATTTGAGAGTATTTTCTTTCCTGCTATGATTAATGCTTCTATGAAACAATGTCATCGCAAGCCATCTACCTACCTTGTCAGCTTGGCATCAGTCTGGCTGTGCTGTGCTGTAATTTATGGCTTCAGCCAGTAATTTGCAAATCTAATGTTGGGGAGGCTATGAGGATCTGAAATTTGAATGCTTTTTACTGATTTGGTAAATATCTCCCCCATTAGTAAAACAAATGGCACAGGGATCAGACATCATCTCCAAGGCTCAATAAATATTTTATCAGCCATAATGGAAATTGTCAAATTGATCTAATTGTACAATACGTTATCAACAAGATATCAAAGTTGGACATGGCCTCTGCCCTTGTCTATCATTTGCAGGCTTTTGTCTTCGATTGCCACTTCCTGGGAGAGAAGTAGGGAAGTGCAGAGTTCATTGCAAAGTAGTGTGAATAACGTACCGAACGAACAGCCATTCAGAAGATAAATTCTGGAGAAATAATTAACTCTCCCCTGCTTGACTATAAAGCAGGACTGCAGGAAGGTTCATGTAAATCTCCCAAATGGTAACTGATATTTTTATGTTGAACCTATACGTGTTGGCCTAATACCTAAAGGGAAATTATCCATCACTGATAATGCTTTTGAGGTAACGTTCACGGCTTTGTGCCTTTTAGGAGGGGCTGAGTGAATTCAGAAGTGAATTTTAGTTCTCTGGCAGCAGCTGTGGGGATTGTTTAATTAATTTATTTTAAAAAGTGTAGGAGAAAAATGATCTAACTTTAGCTAAAATTGAATGTAATTATTGCTCTGCTTGAATCCAGTGCAGACGGTCAGTCGCAGGAAATCCAGATTTGTGAATAATTAAAGGTATATTTGGATGCCTGATTTTAACAAGATGTCATGGCAAAGTATTCTCATTTTAAAATTGATGCTTTCAGAGTTGCTGTGTTAAGCTTCACCCTGTAGAGACGTTAGATGTGTTTCATATAGCTCTATTCAGATCTTTTATTTTGTGTGTGTGTGAGGGAATCCCATCCATGGGCAGAGAAAAGTCCATTTACAAAAAATGAGAGCCTTTTCTCATTTCAGGATTTCCTAAAAAATAGGAAGGGGGAGGTGGGCTGTGGGAGTGAGCCAGGCAGTATCCATGTGCTCCAGCTGCCCCTTCCCTGCAGTGGGTCTAAGGAGGCAGCCGGTGTCCTGAGGGGCCTTGAGGAAATGTGCATCTGATGGAGTAAATTCCTGATACTTGTCAAGGTGGAAAGTCTTGTCATCCTTTCTTTCTGTTTTCAGCCAGCCTGTTAATATTTAATGTGCAGGGACTTGGGAAGATACCAGGGCTGTGCACAGACCTGCTCGCAGAAGAGCATGTGTTTGCCTTAACCTGGTCAACCAGCACACAACTTGTTTGTGTTCATTTTTCCCCCCATGTACCCATTGCTGAGGAGCAGTAGGATGCTCTTGGATCTGCTTTCTCTGTCTCATCAGGTTGCTTATTGATAAAAAAGAGAGTCCCAGCCCTTTGCTGTTTCCCTGAGGTTGCAGACGTTGCCCAAGTGCTTGAATCTTTGAACAAAAGGTGTGGAAGAAATGGAAGCATCTGCCTGTCTTTTCCTTGAAGCTATTGTTTGGGTTTCAGAATACCCAAACCTGCCCATGTCTTGTGCTGGGTCACTAGCTGGAGAACATCTGTGGCCTCTTCATAGTCAGAGAATCTTAAACACGTTCTCAGATGCAGCCCCTAGTTATGTTTTTCATTACATCTCTTGGAGGCTTAAATAGAAGGTCTACACTTGATGTTTTTGGTTTCCTGTCATTTTGAATAAAAATAAGGATAGAGAATGTGGTATCTTAATAGGAACCTTGAGTAAAAGTAGCTTTAGGTAGCATAGTCTTTGAGGAAGTGCTTAAAATTTGAGCTAACAAGCTGCAAACCTCCAGTAATGCGTTTTTACTGTGAGCCTGTCGAGTGCAGCTCCTTTCTGCCTTGTAAATAGGGAACAGAAGTAAATGAAAGTGTGTGTGGAATTAGAATCAATTTCAGGATGTTAATAACTGAGCACAAGTAAGATCATAATATTCATTAACTCAATGAGGGGTAAAGGGGTATTTTAACAAAATACAGCAGACAGACAACTAAGACCAAGTTAAGCCTGGGCTTCAAGGCAGCCTGTAGCCTCGGGCTTGTTGAGCCAAGAGAGGTTTCTAAACATAAGCCATATGCTTGTTCTTTCTTCCAAATGTTCTTTTAAAGTATATGTTTGGTTTTCCACCCCTGCACTTGGTCATTCTGTGTGAGTTGTTTAGTGTGGTTTTCTCCAAAGGAGTTCTGGGTATAATATATATATATATATTTTAAAATCTTTTGTAGCAGGATGGGAGCCTGATGCAGTGAGAGCACAACAGACGATATCGAGATCTTGACATTATTAAAACATGTTTTCAAATACTGAATTAGATAGCTTTGGACTACTCTGTAGCAACATTGTAAGGAGTGGATGTAATTCACTCTTTGCTTAAGAGGTGACAATGCCTAAATGTTTGGTTGACTCAGTTGCAGCATCGGCTCATTCCCAGAGCTGTGTTTGCCTACGTCTGCTTTGAGAATCATGTGTGTAGTAAGAAGTGTCTGCCTTGCCTGGTGACACAGGCAAATAGGAGGTGTTTTTTTGGTTAATAATTCTTTCCTGTTAGAATTTAGTGGTTGGGGAAAGTGAAGAGTCCTTGTGTTACTGGAGACAAGGGGGGATTGCAGCGCAGGCTGTGCATGACTGCTGGTGGAGGAAGTGAATGTTCGTAGCAGTCCCTGCTCAGCCCTGGACAGACACTGGCCAGAAGCAGAGCTCTGTCTCTGCAAGGTGTCTGAGGGGTCCGTCAGGGATTTCAGAGGGTGATGGCTGGAGGTGTCAGTGCCTCTGCTGGGTGACTGCCTGTGGGCTGGAACACGCAGGTCAGGGACCCTTACACTGCTCAGCACGTCTACTAAGTGATGCACATCTGAATGAGAAGTAGTTCCCAAACACTAAGCTCATGTGAGGTGCTTTAAGGAAGGCATAGAAGAGCTTTGATTTGGTGTTACAGCTTTTTATGGTCTTCTAGCAGTGCAGGTCAACCAAGTACCAAGTTATATGCACTTAAGGGCAAGCAGTGAGTGAGATGGGCTAGGGCAAGCTTATTAACCTGATACTGCCCGTACGTCAGGAGTCTCTGGACATCCTCAGTGTTGGAATATACTGATGTGCCAGCAGGAGATACATGAGCTGTGCTCAGGACAGATTGTTTTAGGTCTCATGGTCGTGAATCTGTTCATTTGTCTCACCCACCACTCTTGGTAGAGGGGTACAGATATTTATAGATTGGGGAGCTAAAAACTTTCTCTCCTCTTTCCTGTCCTCCCCTCTCCTAGTGGCCCATAAAATTGCACTTGGGGGTTCTTTTTTGGCCTGAGAGGATGGAGGGGGGGACATGGATGACTAATTTCTAGTCTCTTGCCTTCTGACTGTTGTGTTCTCTGTAGCATCTTAGAAGCACTTGCAGTTTTGTTCCTCTCTAGCACTCACACCCAGAGCACGCAGTTGTTTGGTTGGAATGATTAAGGTGATGACAAACCTGTGGGTGTGAGCAAGCCCACTGATCTGCTGCACATCAGGTAACGGTGGCAGGAGCGCTTTGAATTTGTAATGTGAGGGTTGTACAGGCCTTTTCTTTGCATCCCATGCACACTCCTACCTCCAAATCACCAGAGCTAGATTTCTATCTGTAATGGCTTCTGGTGAGAGGGGGGGAAAAAAAAGGAAAGTTGTTCTTAAGCATTCATTTTCTAGGCCAACAATAACCCCAGCCTAGACGGATAACTCCCTCCTAGTTCCTACAGAGAAGTGTTAGACTACACAGACAGTGAGGTCATTCATAGTCACTATTGTTTCTTGATAACCCAATTAAGAAAGTGCAATTTATCTAGCCTGTTTCCATTTAATTATCTAATTTGTCTGCCCGAGTGGGACTAGCTATCTGCTCTGTGCTCTGGGGTTGCAGCGGTGCTCAGGATGTGTTCCTGCAGCCTGCTCCCCAGGTGCTTCTCATTCCTGTGACCTAGAGCCACAGACAGTTATAAATCAGCAAGGTGGAAGGAGCCATCGCATCGCTTTCCCTGGCTGCATCTTTGGGGGGGGGGGGGGGAGGGAAATGTGTGTGCTGGATTGAGAGGCACGGTGCTATTGCCCTCTTGCTAATCTAAGACCAAACTTTAACAGAGATATTTTGTAGTCTTCTGTTTAAACTGAAGATGGCTTGATAGGAAGGTTTGTGTGGGGAGGAAGATTGGCCAGTGTGGATGTTCCATAGCAAAGCTCAAACCCACAAAACCTAATGC
Organism: Laterallus jamaicensis coturniculus; assembly: GCA_022605575.1. Lineage (NCBI taxonomy): Eukaryota > Metazoa > Chordata > Aves > Gruiformes > Rallidae > Laterallus > Laterallus jamaicensis. Next base: position 1,513,070 of record JAKCOX010000081.1, read on the forward strand.
CTAACAGAGAAGTTACTGATACCTGTAGCTCACTGTTAATGCTCTGTAATGAGTGCTGGGTTGGGGAATGCTGCCCTTCCTGCGCCTGTCACTGCAGCTGAATGTGTTTCTGTAGATCCCTCTGCAGCAGAGGGATGGGTCCACATGAACAGCCATTGCTCCAGTCCTTGGAAGCTGAGCAAACCCACACCTGACTGGGGGCAGCCTGCCCTTGGAGGTGTGCTCTGGGTTCCTGGTTGCTCTGTTATTTTCCCCAGAGCCTTCTCATTTGCCATGTTCACATCACAGGTTCAGGAAAGTTGTTCCTAGAAGTGTGTTCAGTAACTTTTATAGTCCAAGTTCTGCTTTGTGGGGGTTGGAGGGTGTTTCAGGTTCTCCCTGGTGTCAGGTTGACTGGCAGGTACAGCAGCAATGGTCTGGTTAACGCTGTGTTTTGGTTTCTGGAAGCGAGGGACACCCACCCTTCCTAAGCTGTGGGTGTGGGGGGTTTCTGTCTTTTCCTGAAGTTGTTTGAGCTGCTGCTATTTCTGAAGAGGTGTGTTCTGTGCTGCTTGAAGTTAACCATGAACTGTGCTATCTGCTGATAGCGTGGCGGCTCTGTTTGCCTTGTACAGTCCTGTGCAGCCCAAGCAGGTGGACAAATACCTAAGAAGGGTTCGGCTTTGTTGGTGTGGTGGTGTGTGTGTGTGGGTTTCTTCCTCTCCCCTCTCCACCCTAGTAACCCCAGAGCAGAAGCACTCTTGCACTTCCAGGTGTGCGTGTTTTGTCTTGCTGAATCATGTTTAGAGAAGAGTTTAACAGTGTAATCAGAAACTTGGCACTCTGCGTGTGTTTCCAGCAACGCAGGCAACACCGTGGCTCACAAGTTAGCCAAAGGATGGGGGAAAGGACTGTTTGATCTGACACCTCAGCAGATGAGTACCTCATGCCATGTTTGTAGCATGTTGCAATGCCACGTAACTGTATGGTGTGGTTCCCTGTCATCTCTGTTGAACAGGGATTATCGGATCGCGTGGCTTTGGCGTGTTGGGAAGTCGCCTTGGAAAAGTTTCTGAATGTGCTGATTCTGTGTCCTGGATTCTCAAAGACTTTTTGGTGTTTGGCCTGTTGTTAGAGTAGAGTTCAAATGCCCTGATCACCTATTTCAGGCATGAAGGACAGATCACCTAGGCACTGCTGTTCTGTGGGCACCCAGCCTGGAGAGCTGTGTCAGTCCTGGGGTTATGCAACTCTTCAGATGATTGTATTTAAAGCCTTGTACTGTTGCCAGCTCATCATGTGCTGTCTCTCCAGTGCCTGACAGTGTGACAGTAATGTAGTTGTTTTAAGGTGTGATTCCTGAAACTGATCCCATCACTAAATACCTATCAAGATCCATCCCTCCAATTTCTGTGTCTCCCAGGCTTCTTGTCAGGAGGCTGGAGACTGGTGTGTAGGTCCATAGTTGATAATAGTGCCCTTGCCAGTCTTAAGAGAAGGTCTGTGTGCGCACCATATTATTTCCTTTGCTGCTTTTCAAGCCTTGTTCTTGTATTGCTCGATTAAAATGGAGCTGCATTGTTTCACCTGCACATGGACAATACTGCTGAGGTACCTAATGGCTCTTCTCACAGGTCTAGTTACATGTTTCAGCTCCAAAAAACCCAGTCCCATCTGTTGGCCCTTTCCAAATATGCTGTGCAGAAATAGTTCACCTTCATATTCTTCTGTATAAAGGGTGACAGTGGCAAATTTCAAGTCCTGTGTGTGCTGCTCACATTTGGGGCTCAGCAGAGCCGATGCTTCAGGTTCCTGGAACCTATTAATAAAGCTTAATGTCAGTTGCTAAGTGTGGGGAATTATTACACTTGATGTGCTTGTGGCTTTATTTGCTTATTCTTGTGTGTGAGTGCTGGGTTAGAAGATTGAAAGTACTGTTCTGTCTTGAATTAATATTTTGAGCAGTCTTTAAATAGGCATTCATGGCTAAAAATAGATTTGTGTCATGTTTACTTGCTATTTCTCTCTCAAAAGCCTGTTGTCAGGTTAGTCAGTAAATGAGGGGTCTGTGACTATGGGAAATGGTTTTAAAATTAAAATCTACTCAGTTCTCTTAAAGAATGTTGTAAATCCTCTCTTGAATCATGGCCTTTTCCAAAATGCCAGTCAAGAGGGCATTGCTTTCCCTGGAACAAGTGCAAGTGTGTCCGTAGGTTTTGCAGACACATCTCAGTTCTTACTCAGAACATCTTTGGCTGTTCCTTACACCTTGGGGGTGTGTGTGTCACCAGGGGTCAAGGAAGAGGGCAGAGCTTCCTCTTCTATTCTGACCTCACCTCAGAACAGGTTCCCATCTGTAAGGGTTTCTAATACAGAGGATGCTAATTGCTTTTACACCCACTATGCCCAGTGAAGGAGTGATGATGTGAGAGAATGACGTGTCCCCAGTATCTTGCAGCCACTGTGGGAACTCTCCAGAAGGCTCAGATGATGAGCTGTGTGACTAGTCTTCTCTGAGCATCGTTGTGGTTCATGGGTGCTATTAACAGTTCAGTTACACTCCTTCCAGGAGCAGGGAAGGATGCTGTATGTCCTGAAGCTCCTGTACTGATTCCCCTTTTCTAAGAGAAATGCCAGCTAGTTTGCTATACCATGTAGGGAATTAAAGGCAGGACAGAGCACTACCATGGAAATCACCCCAGTGATACTGAGAGATTTCTGCTAACAAGGGGTAAGGTGATCTGATCCTGACAGGCATCTTGTCCAGCAGGATAAAGCCTTCCTGTTGGGTTCATTATCCCTTGCAGTCGGTGCCAGAGATCGTGAATTTGCCTAGTGTGTGCTAGAGGAGAAGCAGGTTTAGTAGCCACGAGTAGTCATGCATCCTCTACTCAGCGTTTCCTTCATCCCTTCAGTGTGATGAGTCTTGGAACTTCTCAGCTGGCTAAAGAACAGGGCGACTTCTGTGAATCTGATGAAGTCCAAGTCTCCTCACAGGTGAGATGAGGTGCCTGCTGCCACACGTACCATTTCATATGGGTTTGTCACCTCCATCCACCCTGGAGATGGTGCTGTCTGAAAAGCTGCGAGGAGTGTTCCTGCTGGGGTGTCCCTGAGCTGAACAGCCGCGCTGGGTGACTCCTCTGCACCGGTGGTTTGGTCTGGGCTTTGCAGCACAATCCTGTGAAGTGCCTGGCTGAATGCCAGCAGCTTGGGAAAATGTTTGTAACTCCTGAAAGCCTTGCATATTTCTCTGAATGATTATTAGCTCAAATATTTATCCTGTGAAAAGACAACAGCCCGTATCTGCTGTTCTCCTGTGGGAAGAGGTTTGCACACCTTGCACTAGTGTCTGCACTGCCCGCCTCTGCCTGTACACTCCTGTGGTCACAGCGTTGTGTTTGATGGTACTTTTGCCTCTGGCTTGCAGGAAGAAACCTCGGCAGCAACAAGCTGAAGGGAATAGTTTGAGAGATCAATAAACTGAGCGTGATTACTGTGAGCATTTAGCAGACACTGAAAACCTCACAGTCCATCAGCGTGGTTGGGGCTGAGGCTGCAACACACGTTAATCTCTGTGTGGAGATTTGAATCCGTGGTAGATTTTGGATCCAGGAGCAGAGGGACCTTCCCACTCCTTGGCCTGCTTGTCTTCATGAAATGTAGCATGGGCTTTTAGATCATGGGGGGATGGCATCTGTCAGATTTGTGCAATACTTAGACAAATGTTAATTCATTGAGTCCAGAGTAGATTGTGGGTCTTGCTAGCTGTGCAAAAGTTGCTGAATTACCCTCAATTAGCATCTTATTTAATCCTTCCCTCCCTCCTCTTCCTCCCCCATCGTTCTGAGGAGCCACAAGAGTAAAGTCTGCATCCTTTTATATGGCAGAAAGCCTGAGAAGGATCCTGTGCTCATTTTCATTATGATAAAAGACAAAACAACTAAATTAAATTGGAAGCAATCTCTGCATTACACAAGTCTGCATACTCCAAAATTCTCAAAACAAAAGAGGTGCAGGGGAAGCCAGTCACCATTGGAAAGGAGGAAAAAAGTGTCTTTGGACTAAAACTTTTACTGTTCCTTAACTCAGAACTAAAATATTTTAACTCCTTTGCAGCCAGGGCTGTTTGAGTTGCAGAATGCAAACAGCAAAGCCAAGGAAGTTGTGCTGAATCCGGACATTGCTTGGCTTTTGTGCTGTTAAGAAATTACATAATTTCAGGGCAAATATGCCTGTAGTTAGCAGCAGTGACTGAGCTGCAGTGGGACTGTCTGAAGCTCCAGATTGCACGTGTTCACCAGGGAGATGTGTTAGCCAGCTAGAGGGAGAACGTGCTGGTGACTTGGCAGTGTAAAAATGCAGAGGAAATCCAAACTGTCTTCTAGCACTCAGATTCTTTCTCTCTTTTTTTTTTTTTTTTTTTTTTTTTCCCTTAGAAAAAATAGTTGAAACTTTGAAAGACTAGACTACTATTTGTTATGGTTAAATTGGCCACTGCCCCACTGGCATAGAACACAATCTTTTGCAAAAAGTTGTTGCTAGATTTTATTTCATTGGGAAGGGAGGAATGGAAAAGTCAACTGATCAGGTATCTTGCCTCATCCAATTTAATTATTTTAAGCAAAAAAAAAAAAAAAGGAAAAAAGGTGGTTGCAGGGGGGGTGAATTCCTTGGAGCTCAAGTCACAATGTTATTATCAATTCAAATTCAGTGAGCTTTTCTCTCCCTTGGCTCTGAATGGAACCTGATCTTATGGAATGGAGATGCTTTACCTGATTCTGTGCGTGCACACATCTTCACTAGACATTTCTGCTGATAATTCCACCCCTCTTGAATCTTTGTTAGAAATAGATGGAATAATCCACATTCACATCTTTATTATATTACAGGAAAATAAAAATATTCTGCATTTATGTAGGCCTGGAGTGAACTTTGAGGCTTTGCAGAGATCAGGGTTGTTGGTTCTTGTCTATGCCTGGATTCAATGCTCAGAAGGAGCACAGGAATATCAGGTCACACTCTGCCATGGACTTAAACATGGAGCTAGTGAAGGCCTCACCTTTGCCAAGATGAGACCCATAATCTTTATGGGACTTTAAAGCTCAGTGCTCAGAGAAGGGAAACTGGTGTCCAGCTGTCTGGCTGGAGGGGATGCTCCCAGGAAATGCACACTGCAGGATCGCCTCTCTTCAATTGCAGAGCAGCACATGAATCGGGACAAGGGCTGGTCTGCTCCTGCTAAAGATAACTCGAGTGCCCACCACAAGGCAGGAGGGTTCAGCTATTTAGGAGCCCAGCATGAGCCCCAGCAGTGAAAGGAAAGATGATTTTGCAGCACAGGCTTTAAATAGGATTTAGTCAAAGCAGAGAGTTTCCCAGCCCTTGCTCTATTGCCCTGGCCAAGTCACTTCATGTCTCTAGGGTTTAGTTTCTCATCTGTGCTGCTGGGATAAGAATTTGGAGTGTTTCTGTTTCTTCAGGTCTCAAGTTTTTTGGGCACAGTTCTTGTGCAGTTTTTTTTCTCTGTGGCATCCAGCAGACGACAGTCTTAAACCTAGTTGCAGCCTGTGTAAATGGCATCACTTCACATGCAAACTGCAGTGGGAATTGTGGCTAGGTACAGGTGTTTCAGGGCAAGACCTGGCCCCTAAAGTGTATCTGCAAACACGTGCAGGATACCTGGAAAATCCCATCACTCTGCAGTTCGTGGTTCTGAATTTTCTCCCTGGCTACAGGTGACACTGTCACCAACCCAGCACAGTGTGGGGAACGTGGCAGGGAATGATCAGCATCTCTCTCTGGACAAATACAGAATTTAGAGTTTGAGGGTTGGCAGGTAACAATTCATAGAGGTTTCTCAAGGAGCAGTTTTTGCAGCAATGAGACCAACGTGGCACCGTGTTTAATAGATGCTGAATCACCCAGAATGGGATCAGAGAAATGACTATGGTAAAATATTTCTGCAGAAGTAAGGTAATCCTACAATGAGTTTGTGAGGACAGTGCAGTGTGCCTTTTCAAAGAAGGGGGAAAGGATTTGCATTTGGGAACACAAGTCTTGTCTTTTACAAGCATTTCAAACACCGTGAGAATTCCAGGTTCTGTTGATAGACACTGTAGTTACCTGGCTGTGTCTCCCTCGTGACTGATAAGTTACAGCTTTATTTTGATAATGGGCCGGGGGTGAGATAACTGAGACAAAGGAGGGGCTTTCTCGTGTTACAGAAGTGGCTACCCTCAGGTAAAGCAACTCAGTTGTTCATAAGTTGACCCATTGACCTTCTAATCACTGACAAATTATCCACTGCTTTATTCTTCGGTCTTCATTATGCACTGTTATTAAACAGACTAATTTCTTTTTTATTAGGACAGGATCGCTGAGGTGCAATAATGACCCTTTTCATCAGCTTCACTCAGGGCTTATGGAAATGCTGCTGTGATTTTTTTTTTACCTAAACTTTGGTATATTGTGATAGTTCTTATGGCAGTTTGTGCTGCAGAGAGCGACACTGTGGGCTTTGTGCTGTTGTGTTTTATCAAACCTTAATGTTTTATAAGCTGAAGTCCTTGAAGAGGAACGTCATCTTATATCTGAAGTTCCTACAGAGGGGCTTCATACAAGGTATCCCCTGTCCTTCATACAAGGCATCCCTTGGCCCAGAAATAAGGACATCACAGCAGTGACTTTGGCCTGTGAGCTCAGAGCCTCTGCAGCGCTGTAGCCTTGTCAGCAGCCTCACAACTTGTGGCTGCTCCTGTGAGTGCTGCTGCACTGGGTTCAACTCTGCCCCTTCCCTGCAGCCCTGCGAGCTCGTGCTGTGGTTCCTGCATCAACAGCGGGGCTTTCTGTGGGTCCTCCTGTGCCAGGAGGGTTGTATGTGAGCAAAGCCCCGATATGAGTGACCTCTCCAACTGCTGACTGACAGACCAGTCTGAAGCCAGGGCCCTACAGCAGACTTTAAGTAGGTCTGAAGGGGGAAAAAAGCAGGAAATATGTTTTGCCTAAAATAACAGAGATAACTTGATGTTCCTTGCATGATATTTTTTAACGTTTCCCATCAGTCTTTTCACGAAAGCATTTCCAGTTTTTCAAAGGATTTATTGTGAAGGTATAGGGAGCGGGGGGGAGGGCAAACAAATTAGGGGTTTAAAATTACTATTAAGTATCTTATTCTCAACCCCCTTGACTGAGATCCTCAGTTCAGAAGGGAAGAGCTCAATGAACCATAGTCTGCATTTTGAAAGAGAACTAGTGAGCTTAAGTTTCCAATATTAAACATCCTAAAGAAACCCTGGGTTTCAGACAGCTGCAGGTAACCCCCGGGTTTCAGACAGCTCTGAGGACCTGCATTCTACACAGGCTTTTCCTTTTTGATGTTTCTGGTGGGGTAGCAGATGCTGGGGCATCTAACCAGCCTCGAAATCTTTGAGCAGTATGTTTGATAAGCATTTATTTCTCAGTGTCCCTTTCTGCAACGGAGGGATGGATTTTTTTGTAGTTCATAATATATGAAATAAAAAATTCCAAACCTATTTCCCCAAAAATTATTCTCAAATTGATGACTGAGAGGAGCTACCAACGTCGCCTAGCGAAAGGGTCGATCTAGTCAGACTTTAGCTTTTGAGCTGCTTAGTATTTGATCTGTTTCCTGATCCTTTGTGTTTGTTTGGATTCTTTTGACTCTGAGCTGTATTGTCAGGAGCAGAAGCAGAACTATTGTATACTCAGATGGGGAATATTCGCTATGTCCTGTGCATAAATCAAAGACTTTCACAAATTGCCATGCAAACCTTATCTGACCTTTCAGAACAGAATTTCCACTGTTCTGGGGTCTGCTTTTCACCATTTAGTCCCTTTCATCATAGAGATGGCTCAGAGCAAGCCCGAATTGATGGTGTGGACCCTTAGCAGGGCACCCCGGCACGTTGTAAGAGCCACCAGGTAGAGGAAGGGAAACGGGGCTCAGGTGACCACGTGTGGTACAGATACTGTGCTGAAGTGTTCCTCTTCCCAAGGACAAAGGCCTCAAGTTCGAGAACCTTTCAGTTTATGAGTTTGTTGCTAATCCCTTTAAAACTGGGAGATTAACTTTCCTGTCAATGGGAGCAGGAGTAGGTGCTTAGTCTATATTGTTGTAACCCTTAAACGGCTGGATGTTTGAACCCTCCATTTCCAACAGAGTCTCGAGTGCCTAAACCCACCATGATGCCAGAAGTAGAGCAGAAAGCTCTCATTTTTAATGCCAGTCATGAGTTCATTGCAGTTCAGCTCATCCTTAGTATCTGTTGAGGGGCTCATGCCTTCCTTGAAGCACACAGAGAGAATCCCAGCGAGATCTTTGCCATCCCGTGTTTAATCAGTCAGTGTGTGTGGGGTTGAGCTTCAGCAGAGCCACACACAATCTCGTAGAAGCCTGGCAGTGAAAAGGCCACAAGACTAGATTTGTTGAGTAGATGAGCTGCAAATAATTCAGCCAACTTCAGCACGATAAATGACCTGGTGATAAAGGGTGGGTATTTTTTTTAAGCCAGGGTAGGTGTAATCTATGGGTATTTTAGTCCTAAGCCTTTTGTTGCAAGATTTGAAAATAAAAATAAAAAATAATCAAGTGAAATCAAAGGCTTGGGTTTGCCTGATGGGAGCTATATGGATTGTGTCTGGTGATTAGCATCTCTCACAAAAAGTACTCTCAGTTCAGGTTCACAGAATTATTTCCCTGTTATCTTTGTTGTCGATGGCATGATTGTATATAGATTTCCACAGAAGTGTTCTGTTATTTTGGAGTGAAAGGGACCTGTTGCATTGTTTAAAACACACTTGTTCCAATTCTGAGTGCTTTCCATCTGTTTTCCTATTTCCTTCCTCTTGATAGGAGCAGCATTTCCTCCCCTTCTTACTCTGTTGGAGGGGTGGAGAGGGAGATTCTGTGTGAAGCCTTGCTTAGCTCTCTGTTGTAGGATGTTGCCCAAGATTTAAGCTCTGTCTTTGGGCGAGAGGAAGAAGGGGGAAGGAACAACTTTTGTTTGTTTCAAAGGGTTTTTGGAGAAAGCATCTATGGAAGGCTTTACAGAAAGGGAGCCAGGATGGACTGGAATCACCAGGTTGTGATGGGTGGTTGTGGGTGGCCCGTGTGATAAAAGCTCAGGCCCTGGTCCAGGTCACGGTGAATTAAGGGTCCACAACAGAAAAAACCTTCAGCAAGCGCTGGTTTCTCCCTCTCCTATCACCACACACACTCCTCTCTGCCCTTCCAGCCGACGGCCGAACGTGCTGAGTTGGCAAAGGAGGAGTGTCTGTTCTTATCCCACCCTGATCCGTGGTTCCTCCGGTGGGACTTGGAGCATCACCCATGTCTGGGGCACACTGGGCATCTTTCTGTCTGTGCTGGGTCCAGTCTGAGACAGGCAAAACCCATCCAGGCTGTCAGCCATCTCTTCCCTCTGTTAAATGAAAGCGAAGAAGGAAATGGAGAGGAGAAGGGTATGAAAGAAAAGCAGATCTGGCAGAAGGACGCCTGGGAGGCTGAGCATCACAGGGCGATGGCAGCGGGCTCTGTCTTCAGCTGACCCCAGCTGCCTCTAACAGTTCTGATGTAACCTTGTCTTCCCCTCAGAGCTGTATGGTATAATGGATTTCTTTAAATTAATAATGCGTAAAAGGAGATTTACACCGCGGTGCTAAAATATTGTCTTTGCCTTTTATTCATGCATTTGTCACTGTAATCTCTAATAGAGGTGTTCAGTGGGGGGATAAATAATGAAGGGTAAAAAACTCTGTCATAATCCAGAGCCATTTGCAAATTCATCACCAATACTCTTTTGGAAGCAGAGACAGAGGGAAATGAAAAATATATGCTGGTGCTAATATATCTCACTGATTTCCATCTCCCCTTTAGAGAACCTACTTTGAGCTATGATAGAATGTGAATCCTAGGAATTGCAGTTCCTTTTTGAAGAGGAGTCTGAGGCTGCCACTGAGCCTCTCAAGCAACAGATTAAATGTGGCCAATGAATACTAAGTATTTCATGTTCTTTATAGTCAGACATAATACTCTTACCTTGTGGTTTTTGATTAATTAGGCTCTAAGTTTATTGTGTACAAAACAGTAAGGAAGTTGTAGCAGTTCTCTAGCATTTGAGCTGTTGTGAAAGCTTTTTAAGGCACGTTTAAAAAGCAAATATTTTAAAGTAGAAAGCCTGTGAAGATGTTTTAGTTAATTATTAAAAGTAAGAAGGACTGGAACAAGTTTAGAAGAGCCATGCTGAGAGAGATGCAGTTTCTGGTGAAGTCTGATTCCTTTAACCTTCCTAAAAGCTGTTGCAACTGCAGAATTTTGAAATTGGGGTCTTGGGACAAAAGAAAATGTGTCATTGTGAAAGAGCTTCCCTTGTCTGTTCCCTGACCCTCGGAGCACGTGGATTATTACAAAATTTAGAGGGTAAAGAATCCTCTGTTGCCCCCCTGCCCCGATGCTGTGTGGCATTACACGGGGTTATCGGGGTAACGTCGGGCTGTAGCACAGCGCGATTAGACATCACGTTAAGTCTACACACAGCCCGTTTCATACCTTATCCCAAGGCCTTCAGAGTGTCCTGCTACCAAACTGGACCCTCTGACCCACCCCAGGTCTGCTTCAGCAGCGTTCCTAGCATCCACAGGCGTGAGCTGCAGAGGAAGTGGCTGAAAGCAAAGGAACTGAAAGAATAGGCTGGGTTTGGGGAGGAGGAGGAGGGGGGTTCCCACCAGCCGCAGATCGCCGGGGGTATTGTTGCCACTCTGGTCTCTCTCAGCACAGACCAGCCTGTGTTTGCTCGGGCTCGATGGGATGATTATCCAGCAGCAACGCTGCAGGTTGTGTGTAGCAGTGGAAGGTGTTTTGGGGTGTGTGTGGAAAGTCTGGGCCTGGTGTATATACCGAGGCAGGGCCATGCAGCGCTTTGTGAGCTCCCGAGTGCCCGGCTTCATGGGATCCGCAGCTCCACGTGGGATCGCTCCCGGCTGCCAAGCTGGGCTCGGCGGGGACCAGCCGGCAGAGTGAAAACAGAATGTAGTAGCACTCTGAGAAGGGGGAGAAGATGAAATATATCACAAGATAATAAGAAAATAAACCATTAAAAGGCTCTGTTTCCTATTATCATGTGGTTTTATGTTAATGAAGTTGTTCCAGGCCTGTTTGAGTTTAAGTCAAGCAGGGGAATATGAGTAATATGAAAAATATGTGGGGATGAAGACCCTAAGTTAAAAAGTCTGTGAAACATTTAATGTTTTCATTCACCATGCATTTCAGAAGAAGATATAAAGCAGCCAGAAAGTGGGACGGAAAAAAACATTAAGAGCCAGATTTTCCTTGTTGTGATCTCTGGATCTCTGGATCTGTGTTTATAAAAGCAGGGCAAACTTCACAGGGATGCTGGTGGGGACAACTGTGGGGATGGTCAGGTTCAGGTTCGTTTACTCAGGTTTCCTGTGTTTACGTAAATGCATTGATGAATTTTAGGATTCCAGAAAAGATGACATGAGTGATAAATTGCCATCTGTGTGTAGGGTATCTGCCTGGATTTAAACTCTGTGATTCTGTGAATGTGGGGTTTTTTAGCAGATAATGATTTATGCAAGAAGAAAAAAAATATTGGAGGTAGAATTTGGAAAGCAGCTTCAATCAGAAAAAACAGAAAATCATGAACATGTCCAGAGACTTGACTATATTTTTTAAAAACTGGTTTTATTTATTTTTGGGTTTGGGTTTCTTAAATGTTTTTAGGTGTTTGGTTTTATTTTTTCAGGAAAGCCAAAAAATTTAGCTCTGACCTGACCTAGACTTATAAAGGCAGAGACATGAAAGCAGGAAGGTTCCATTGTGAATGATGTTGAGTGACAATTTTAAAAACCTTTTTTCAGTTAATTGAAAGCCATGAAACCACCTTACATGTATTTATTTCTAAATAAAAATTAAATACTAATTTCAACTGGTATATTTTTGATGCATCTTAATTTTTTCCTGAAAAATAAGTGGTGCAAAATGACAGTCACTTTGTCACCTGGTTGAGAGCATAAAAATTTTTCTTCTTGAAGAGAGGAAGCTTTAGGTTCCCTCTGGTAACAGTATATCAAAGACCATGTGACTATCGCTGGCCAGTCAAAGGAAAACGTAAAAATATTTTTATCTTAAATATTTGTCTTAGTAATAGCTTCAGAGGCAGAAAAATAGCTTGTTCAACTGCAGTTGACTGTTGTATGCTGTGGCCTGGCAAAGTCTGAGCTGGAGGGGAGAGAGGATCTTGCATTTTGGTGGTGGTGGAATGTGAAGCATTTGCTGTGATGTATAGAATCATAGAACATGTAAGGTTGGAAGGGACTTCTGGAGGTCATTTAGTCCCATCCCCTGCAGTGAGCAGGGACACCGTCACTAGATCAGGTCGCTCAGAGCCCCATCAAGCCTGACCTTGAATGTTTCCAGGGATGGGGCCTCCACTGCATCTGGGCACCCTGTGCCAATGATCCACAACCCTCAGAGTGAGGAACTTTTTCCTAATACCCAACCTAAATCTCCCCTTTTCGAGTTTAAATCCCTCACCCCTCATCCTACTGCCACATGCCCTCGTGAGCAGTTCTTCCCCAGCTTTCCTACAGGCACCTTTATGGCTGAAGAAAAGTGGAAGTGTTTCTAGCAGAGTAACACCAGAGGGACAGATACCATGTTGTGTAGATCTACATGTAGGGATGTCTCCAGAACTAACAGCTGTATCACATTTCACAGTAAATCCTTGAAGATTGAGCTATCAAGGCTCAGTGAAAATTCTCCTGGTCAATAGTGGTGAGTGTCAGTAGCCTGGGTGCAGATGGGCTGCAAGCACGGGGGGACCAGAGCGACAGCCCCCAGCTGTGAGGTGGGACACTTACTTCATTTCATTGCTCAGCCCAGCGATCTCCTGTCTGTGAGGGAGGAGATAGGGATGGTAGTTGGAAAGACATGTGAGGAAGCTCTATAGGTAATGGTGTAGTAAGGAAGGCTGTTTCTTTTCCCATCTCCTTCCTTCATGTCCTCTAGCAGTCGTACACTCCGAGTCACAGAATCATACAGGGAGGGAGGAGGGCTCCTGCCCCAGTGGGATGGATGCTGGAGGCTGCCCTGGAGAGCTCTGATTTTGTGATCATCTTCAAAACCCACCTGGATCCAGTGGCACAGCCCAGCTAGTCTGAAAGAAATGATTCCAGACAAGCGTTCCACGCAGCACAGATTTTAATTAGAACGCTGCTTATTAGTGTTGATGCTATTTCTGCATCAGACCCGAGTTCTGGAGAAGCTGCACTGTGCCGTGCACAAGGGAGGGGAACCTTCCCTCATCCGAGTGGGTGCACAGCCTGCTGCATGAACCAGGGCTGGTGGTTTGCACCTAGAGCAGCTCTTGTTCCTGCTTTGATGTTTAAATTCAGAGAAGTTGTAAATGGGACAAAATGGCTTCAGGGTGGGAGGGTATAAATTGGCCCAAGGTGGGTGCGTGGTGCTGTCAGCAGTGAGGGGAAAACGCAGCAGATGGAACCCCTTAGAGCCCCTGGTTATTACTGTATCTGAGTTGCAACATTAAACGGGAATATCACCTTGCCTTCTGTTTTGCTGAAATGAATTAACTGACAGGAAATCATGGATTTCCGAGCCCAGCTTTCCTCACGACATTCCTGCTGCAATGGGAGAATCGAACCGCTGAGAGGGAGTAACAAGAACCAGCTTCCAAAATGATTCTGTATGGTCAAAGTGAAACATCATCAACCTGTTTAGGAGCAATTCCCCTGCTCTGAAGGCAAAAAAAAGGGGTTTAGAGACAGATAAACTGTGACTGAGGGAATCGGGAGTGCGGAGAATTGATTAGTAGATGGTGAGTTGCAGTGGAGGCGTAATGTCTATGAGAGGTGGTAATACACTGCGAAGACCCTGCAGCCGCTTCATGGTGCGGGTCCTTGCTCTGCATTGCAGCAGGCTAGTGATGGTGGGATGCTGTGAGGGCTTTCATAAGGGAGGGGAGGGAGAATCCACCGAGTGCTTCTGGAAATTCTCCCTTAAATCCCTTATTAGGTCATGAATGGGGGGGGGGGAGAAAGGCAATAAAAAACTTTCGAAAGAGATTTTTGGAATTCTCACCATGGGTTTTATTATCTTCATAACTTTGAATGGTCTTACTGTTGGAGCTGCTTTAGTGGGAGTTACGGACTGATGGGACAGGGCAGGACTGAAAGAATGCCGTTTCTTTGCTCGTACAATACAGCAGGAACATTCAAAACCATTGCAAGGATTCATTCTTTTCTCTGTCCTTCCCCTACCGCAGCGCGTGTGTGAGGCTCTCCCCTCGTGCGTTCGTTTGGGAGCCGTGCTGCTTCGGATTCCCCTTCTGGGCTGTTTCTGCTGAAGCTGTTTTTCAATTTAAAAGTTGCAGTCAAACGCCTGTTTTGGCTTTGATGGCTGCAGTGCTGGCGTGGAGAGCACAAACACCCTGCCATTTGAAAAACAAACCCCACCAAATTATCCCAGAATTGTAGCTGGTTTGGTTTGGTGTGTGTCTTTTCCGACTCTCTTGCACAGTGCTCAGGAACTTGAAATTAAAGCTGCGTTGAAGCAAAAATTTGGGGGTAGGTGCCAGAAAGCACCGTGTGTTGTGCTGACAGTCTCTCTCGGAGCGTTCCCAGGCACAAGTGGCCAGTGCTCTATGATCTGGGAGCCAACAGCTTTCAGAGAGTGTTGTGTTGGAAGCGGGATGGGAGGGTTCATTCAGTTCCCTATGAAATGTGGTTACTTGAAGTCTTCGAGGGGAGAGGGGAAAGGCTTTGGGAAGAAGCTTTGATCAAACCAGCTCTTTCCCCAATCTCTTGAAGTGGCCCCTGAAGGTGCTGCAGGTTTCTGAGGTTGCTGTTCCTGCTGTCTCTCTCTCAGAAGCTACAGCGGGGATGGCAGGACCCCAAAGATGAGTGTTCCACCCATCTGAAGCGTCCTGTGTCCACCACCTCCGCTCTCAGCTTGCTGCAGCCTGCCTGGCTGGTGTGGAGAGTGGGCAGGATGGGCAGCTTGACACGGCAACGTGAAGTGGGCCTGCTGTGGGTCAGCCCAGCCGCTTTGGGGCCCGCTGTGCCCTAGGGAAAGCAGGTGGGATGGCTCCTGAACCCTTCGGTGGTTCCAAAGAGATTAATACGTGGTGCTTACTGGGAGTGCTTCTGAGTTACAGCAGGTGACTTCTTGTTTCTCCATGTGTCCTCCAGCTCTTGGCACCTTCCTGCCTTCCTCAGTGTTCATGCAGAGCTTGCCTCTGCCCCGCTGTTCCTCTCCCATTTCTCTTTCTCTATCCCTTTTTCCCTGCCTCAGCAGCTTAAAAAAAAAAAAAAAAATAATCAAAAAAATCCTTTCTTTCCTAGCCCTGTGGCTGTGCTCTCCTTTCCTCTGCTCGTGTCCCAGAGCCGTGCTCGGGTCAGCAGCAAGCTAACGCTTTTGTCAGCGTGATTAATAGCGCTGTGGATTGTCGTTAATTCACTGGCTAATGACTGCAACTCTGGCCGCTCCTGGAGTAATCGGGTGATGTATGTGGGGAGCGCGCACCTCATGGCAGAGGTGAAAATCATTTCGACAAGTCAAATATTGTCACAGGGAACAAATGGCTCTCCCTGTTAATAAAAATTAATGAATTTTTTTACCACTGGCCTGCTAAATGAAGCTGTGGAGTGACTGAGTGGAGGGGACAAGCTCGGTGGAATTAAGCACTTTATTTGATGGTTAAAACCATAAACATCTTTATTACGGTTGCGATAGGATGTGGCAAGTGTTGTTGGGGGTTTTGTTTGTGTTCCAGAGAGGTTTGTTCAGATGCACAGAGGCTTTTTGAAAGTTTGTGTCTGTGTTTGTGTTGGGAGGGGAGCAGAGAGCAAACAAAAGAGGTTTGGTCTGGTGTGGTGTGGATGAATGTTTAATATTAGTGAGCTGTGGATCTCGCTCTCCCTCCGTTCTTCCAAGGATGTCTCCAGCGTGTCCTTGTCTCTCTTGGGCACACAACTGTGCTAGAGCCACCTCTCTGCTCACCCAGCACTGCTGGCTAGCTTCTTCCTAGCAGTTCCTTGCCCAATCAAGCCTCCAATGACACTAGTGTTCAAATAACTGTTGACACTTCTTCCCAAGCTTAGGCACAGATGGAGTGGTCCTCTGGGAGAGGTTGTTCTCGTCCCAGGTGGCTTTAGAGACTAGGCTGGAGTTTGGGGTGAGAGTGCAAGAAATGGTGTGGCAAAGGCAGCATCCTTGGAGTCAGCACAATTTTTTGATGCTGCAGCAGGAACCTGCACTTAATTCCTGGGTAACTAGAGAGCTGCATCCCATCTGTGGTTAGAAGCAGTTTGACTTGGTTTCAGGATGATCTCTGATTCTATCTGTGCTGCTGAGAAGTGTTGGGTCCTGTCAGTCGCCCTACAGATGGGATGCATAGAGGCTGTGGCTCTCAGTCAGCAAGGTGCAGCCCCCTGTACCCCAGAGTGAAGCCGCTGGAGTTCTTGGGGCGTTGGGGACCGCTGTAGATAGAGGCACTCATGGAAATGATCAGGGAATTCCCCTCACCTCCTCTCTGCTGTGCTACCCACTGTTCTTACAGTCTTGCCAAGCTAGCCCATGAACGACCATGTGAACATCTACTGTGAAGTAGGATCAGGCCTTATAGCAAGGTTGTGTTATCTTCCTCAAGCGATTTCACTGCTCCCAAGTCATGTATATGAAGAAAAATAGCACTTGACCTGTCAGAGATCTTTACCACTGCCAAGTTACCTGATATTTGGTTATTTAGGGAGCAGAGACATGAGGGGATTAGAGAAGGAAATCATGGGGAAGCTTTAAAACAACAAACACACCCAAGACCTCAGTGTTGCGCTGGACTGAATGTTAAGTGACCAGGGTCACTCCACAGGCTGGGGCACGGCAGCAGTCCTGGGGAGGTTTTGGGGGGTGCTGCAGCTCTGCTCCTGGCTGCAGAGATGCTCCGACAACAATTGCCTGGGTGAGCACAAGGAGAAATATTTATACTGTTTAAAAATCCACTGCTTTTCATGGGGAGGTGAGATCCTATCTCAGGAGAAGCAAAGGCTTTGGGCTCGTGTTTCTCTTCCTGAACTCTCTTTCCAGCCCGAAGTTAATTTGAATGTGAAGGTGTTTGGTGCCCTGAGGAACAGGGTCTCCAAAGAAGAACCACAAGAACGCAGCGCGCCGTGTTTGTGACTCTAATCCCTGTTATGTGGATACAGTTTTATGAGCAGCACAGTTTAGAAATGTCTTTAAATCCCTGAGCAGTACTGAAAGCTTCCTGCCTCGGGGATTGTTAATTGTCAGGTGGGTCAGGATGGAGATGCTCTCTTCCAGAATAAACACGAAGCAAAGTCTCGGTTGGTTCTGACAGTTAAAGGTCCCGTTAGGATCTTGG
Organism: Laterallus jamaicensis coturniculus; assembly: GCA_022605575.1. NCBI lineage: Eukaryota > Metazoa > Chordata > Aves > Gruiformes > Rallidae > Laterallus > Laterallus jamaicensis. The sequence continues at coordinate 1,530,487 of JAKCOX010000081.1, forward strand.
TTTGTTTCCTATGCAGAAATGCAGCTGTAGGTTGCATAGAGATGTATTGTCCAGGTTTTGTGGGTTTCTTGGAGGTGAAGTGCTCTTCCCTTCAATGCTTTCAACGGTGAGCAGTGCTGCTCGGAGCTGCTGAATGAGATGTTTGAGTCCAAGCACAGCCAGCTTAGAGATGGCTAAAACCCCACCCCACCGCCTCCTTTATACTTATATATAAGTATATATAAAAAGTATAATATATACAGTATATTAGGATATATATGTATATTAGTATATAATATATATTAGTATACATTATATAATTTATATTACTATGTAATATACATTAGATATATACTATGTTATATATAAAATACATTAAAAGCATATATAATATATATTATAATCAACACATAATAGTATATTATACCGTATATAATATACAGTATAATATATAGTATATTATATTTAAGCATAATCTATAATACTATACTATATAATATATATAATTGTATATTATACATGGTTTTAATTATATATGTTCTATAAAATATATAGAACATATAAAAATATATATACTTTTTATATATAACACACTGCTAGAGGCTGGGGGGTTGTATCAGAGCAGGAGAGCAGCAAACAGCATCTTGCTGCAGCTTCTGCTTTTGAAGTCTGTTGTCCTGGTGTAGCTGGACGCTGGGTTTGGCACGTATTTCCTTGGAAAAAATCTCCCCTATTTGTCAATGAGAGAGATGGGATAAATTAGAGAGGTGAAGCAATTCCAAATCTGGGTTAAGTGTTACTGTGTTTAAAAAATAATTCTTTGTGGTACGTAAGTAACAAAGAGCCTGTCTTCTGGAAAGATTTTGAAAGCTATGAACTCAGGAACTTCTGTAAGAGTCCACTGGTGCTTCCTTAGATATACCAGCACTCTTAAGTAAAATACACATTGTTTTTGCCTTGCCTAGGATGCTGAAGAGCCTTTCATGTTTTTAATAACGTATCTGTGAGCTTCTACACAGGTATCTGGTGCTAGAAAATTAGGCTAAGAACCATGTGTATCTCACTGTAAAAAGTTTTCTGACTGGCCCAGGCAATATTTGTTAAACTCCCCCACAGCAATTAAGATTTATTTATCAGCATTATTTAACTTCCAACAAGAAAGGGAACTTTTCTTACCAAGGCTGGCATGGTGGTTGTTCTGTGAAGCTGTGCTGAAATATCTAGAAGTGATTTGGCAATGTGGAACTGAAATATTTTGGAGCACTTTATTAAAAGTAAATCAATATGAATTTGCACCTTTCTTCCAATTAAATAAAATTGCAGAGCTGTATCATTTGGTGTGGGATTGCTGTGAGAATAATATTTCTCCAAGTGCTTCTGTGTCAGTTCCTTGTTCCGATGGAGAAGCCTGAGCTGCACAGCAAAATTTCACTGGTTCCATGAACACTGAAGTCAAGTAAATTAAGCTCTGGATCCGATTTCCAAACGGTTTCATCCGGACTGGCTGCCTGGCCCAGTGTGGAGGCTGATTGCTTGAGTTACCCTCGCTGCTGTAACTCTGTATTCCGTGCTGCTGCAGTTTGTAGCTCATGGCAGGGTTTGGTTTGTGCCTTATTTCTGGAGGAGGAGGCTGGAAGTGTCATGTGTCTTGGGAAGAGGTGGAAGCTTTCCTAGAGCAAATGCTGTTGTGGTGGATCTCCATGGAAGAGCAAAAGAATGGTGAGGCGCTCAAGGCTCAGGTTCCTTTTCTTTGTTGGGTTTTTGGCTTTAATTGTAATTTCACTCATGCCTTTTACTTGAGGGAGCCCTGTTCTCCTTAGGATCATGGGCCTCTGGCAGCCAAAGTCTCTTGTCCCAGCGTATTTGAGCCCATTAGCTATCTGTACCACTCCTTTTTTCTTTTTTATAAAAATCTTTTCTTTTTCTTTTGCATATTTTTGATAGCCAGGACTTTTTATTTGAAGTGAACAATAATTATTTTTTAAAATTTTTGTTTAAAGCATCACTGCTGGTTTTAACTTGCATTGAGCTGTTGCAAGATGTATCTCAGCATTGTTTTCAGTGTGGAATTGGGGCTTCCAGGATGCCATGTCTAAGTTCTGGTACACTTCATTATGTGCTTTCCCCATTTATATCATATTCTAATACACTCTTCTGCAATTATCCTTGAAAAGTGTTTTTTTTTAGTCTCTCTGAATGAGATTGGAAGCTGTCAGCCAGGCAGAAGATATTTATTTCCAGGTTTATAGGGAATGAATAGGTGGTTGAAATATACCTCTCTCACTTCAAATAGTAAATAACACTGCCCAGAGCTTCTCCTTCCTGTCCTGCTCTTAATCTCTGCAGTCTCCTTTGCCAGAGCAGATTGACCAGTCCTGACATGCATCTCCTTAACGTTGACCACGTGATGCTTAAAATCCAGGAGCCGAAGAGTTAAGGCACAAATAAAATCTCAAGTTCAGACTGTCAGCTTAGATAGTGCTTAGCAAGGGGCGAGGGAAAAAAGCCAGTTGTGATTTAGAAGAAAAACAGTGAGATTTGACCAATTCCATGGAATACCTTTCTCAGCCCCAGGGCAAGTGGAAGTGGTATATTAACCAAGGAATAGAGCAGAGGAGGAAAAAGGCCAAATCACATTTCTTTGAAACAAAGAGGCTTTTTACCAGGAACAAGCCTTGATAAAAATTACAGTGGCATCGCAAGTCATTTCACCCGCTCTGCCTCAGGCTATATTAAAGCAGTGAGGAAATAGGGGATGCAGCAGCCCTGAAATACAAATACAGTAGTCCCGGGAGCGTTTTTAGTATAAATAATCCTTTTTAGAATAATGTAGTGGCTTTAAATAGGGCCAGGTGGTGGGTGCAACACCCAAGATTGCCATGGAAAAGAGCGGAGGGAAGGAGGGTCGCGTCTGGATGTCGGGATGTGCCCTGCAGACGCCCATCCTCCCCTGTTCTGACTTAAACCAGAATCTCATGCAATCAGCTTAAAAACAATGTTAAAGGATCTGTCAGACTGAGCCATAAGAATCCTGTGGAGTGACTGAATTAACCAGGTCTAGAACTACCGCAGAGCTCCGTGGCGTTGAGGGAGTTTCCACTGGAGTTCTTGAGATTCCTGTGAATGTATCTGCTGCTGCTTGGCATTTGCTCTTGGGCAGGTCCTGTAACCCATCTGCAGAGTGCCCAGGAAACCTACCTGTGTAACAGCATTTGTTCAGAGAGTTACAGAAGGATTATATGCCACGTTACATCCCACCATCATTCCTGTCCTATGTTCTGCAGAAAGAGTCTGGGGGCACTTTTTCAGTCAGAAGTGACTTGTAAATAGACTTCAGTGGGAAAAAGCCCTGGGATTAAACATACGCCGAGTTCTTTGTCAGGTACTCTTGTTTTTCTCACGGGGAGGAAAGCCTCCCTTTGGAAAGCACTTGAGAGATTGGGAAGAAAACTCCCCAAACAGAGGTCTCTGCAGTGGTACTCACTGGGTGACATTTACCCAGGCTGGATAGTGGAACGTTTTGAGGAGAAATAGAGATCTCTGCAGAGAATGGGATTAAAAAGCCCAGATGTGTTTCCTACTGTCATCCCTTGTCCCATTAAAATCCCACTTCTTCATCACAGTTGAACATTTCTGAACGCTGGTAGCTGGAGGAAAGGTCCTTAGCCCAGGAGAGTTCAGATTTGTTCCTGTAATATCAACAGCGTGTTACAGTTAAGAAAAGCCAGTTGGTAATTCCTGCTTCTAATGCCTATGAAAAAGGGGCTGCCAACATGATCACAAGGCTCTCCAGCTGCCTGGAAGATGCCCAGGACACAGAAAACACGGTTGCTTGTGACTGTCATTGTGGTTTCAAGGTCACTGTGAGGCTTTCACACAGATCTTTGCTTTCAGGTCTGGAGAAAAGATGGTTCTTGGGTCAAACTGAAGTTTGAGGCTGCTGCAAAAATGTGTCCTTGAGTTTTGTGAATAAAACTCTCTTGGTCATATGCAGCTTGGTGACCAAGTGGGATTAATGTTCTGCTGAGAAGTCTGGAGCTGGAGCGGTTGGATTTGGTTTATGCACTGGATAATTTGGAAACCTCTTTAGCAATAGGACTGTGCATTCTACTTCTGCTGCTCATAATTAACAAGTAGGAGAGATAATGATAAAGACTTTCACAGACTGAATTTTAAAAACTTGACTGAGCTAATTTGTGGGGAAAAATGCAACAAGTTTTATGGACTTACTTGCTTTAAAATAGAAGGGGTAGGTGGTAGAAAACAGCCTGAGTACGAGACAGGCTGGAAATAAAAGCCTAGAAATGTGGTAAATTTGTGCCTATCTGAATTTTGAAAATATCTCTACAGTGTTAGGAGCACTGTGGAAAATACTACTTGCAATGTAGAGTGTTACTCAGGGTGGTAAAAATACTATGAAGAATTTTTCCCTGTTTCTGCTGAGCTCCGCTGTTTGTTCTGCGATATAAAATCGGTGAGCTTCACTGGAATGCTTTGGCCAGGGATGGAAAATCCAACTTATATTGTGGCATTAAAATGTGTGCCTCTGTGCCTCTGAAAATAGAGCTCTGCTTTTGACACCCACCTCACGGCTCAGTCCTCTGTCCTGCATTGATTCACTGATTCCCTTTTATTCTGCGCAGTCTGTGGACACTGTCCCTTTCCTTGCTCTGCCCTCCCTTCCTCTCCTCCGTGCCTGGGGTATGTTTGTCTGGCTCACGTTAGGAAACATAAATTGTTATCGATTAATATTAATATTTAGCATGTTTGTGAAAATGTCTTTTCCCACTGCTATTAATCTGCTATGTTAATAATGCCAGGACTCCTGTTCTGGACCCTGGGGAACCCACAGTGAGCAGAATGACAATGAGACGGTGACAACAGCCGAAAAGCTTTCACTTGGCAAAGATGTGAATTCCAATTGCAAGGTCTCCTTTTGGAGACTTACAAATGCTTTATTCTTGTTCTATGGTTTGACATCCAGGACTGAGAGAAATACCCAGCGTCATTTGTTAGTTTTTGGAGAGTCTCACTGCGTTTATTTATTTATTCTAAATAGGTAACGTTCCTCTCAGCAGAGTGTTTAAAAAGGGCTGCAAGATAAAGTTCCACTCTACTGCATTTCTAGCAAGGAAAATTCATAGAATCAGGGCACTTCTGTAGTTTTATGGATTTTAAAAGGGGTGGGGGGTGCTCTGTAGCAAAAATAAGCCAAGGGCTGAAAAGCAATAATGATTTCTCTTTAGGAAGTGGAGCGTTTTCTTCAGGCTTCCATCTCTTCCCTTCTGGATTTTCTTCCTGTTGTATTACTTCTGTAATTTCTTCACAACTGTTTGTTACGACGACGTGTGGCACACTCTGCATTGCTTGTGATGCTTCATGAGAGCTATTATGTTGTAAAGAGTTTAGAGACAGAAATCCCAAAGGCTAATATTTTTTTCCAGTGGCTTCAATAAGAAGATAGCAGAGCATTTTCCCTTAAAAGAGCCCACTTAATCTACTGCCTCCAAATATGCCCTGAATTAATTCTTTTACCGTAGCACAATTTACAGAAGCATCACCCTGTGTTCAAATAAACCCCCAAAGCACAGAAATCAGGTGAAGTGTATTACAAGCAACAACATCCTCTGAAGAGTTTGATTCTAACAGGATCGTATGTGGAAATATTTTTGATGCCTGGTTGGACTAGACTTTTACTGGAAATATAATACTGGCATTTAGTGGAGGGTAATTTGGACACTTTCCCTGCTGGTTTTACTGGAGGAAAATGCGTATTAAGGAACACACTGAAACACTGTTTCAAGCTTTATTCTCCCTTTCTGCCAGCAGAGATCCCTTAAGAAGAGAAAACACTTCATTTTTAACTTAAAACCTGAGGCACTTTACATCCCTACTATCTGCTGCTCTTACAGCCAAGTCCTGAAGCAACTATTTCTCCAGGACATGTGTCTGAAAGCCCAAGCCTCTCCCTGCTGCCCTCGTGCTCGGTCGCTGTCTGCTCCTCGGGCTCGCTGCTATTGGGAAGCATTCCCTGTGCCCCTGCGGTGAAGGGGCTGGGGTCTGCTCCAGGAGGCAGAGTTACAGTAAGGTAAAGCAGGCTGCAGAGGGGAAATGGGAAAAATGCTCAGGGAAAGGGGTTCTGACTGCAAAGGTTCTGCTTTATCATAGCTGTTTGTTCTGCCTCCTCCTGCCTCATCCCTCACTGTCTCCATCCATGAATAACTCTGCAGCTCTTCGTATTCTCTGGGACTAAATTGGTTTTTAATGCACCCTGCAGCAGCTCAGACAGAGGTTTGGGGACAATTCCTGTGTTATCCCCTTAAGCACCAGTTGCAAAGACGGGGTGATTGGAAGCACAGACTGGGACACTCAAATCCAGCTGCAACTGTGGAAGCTTCTTGCTGCAGGAGAAGGGTGCAGAGCTGGCACTCCTGGGAAGCTTTGCACAGGAGATGTGGACATGATTTCTATGACACACATAAATACCAGTTTCTGCCAGTTGTCCTGCAAATGTGAGTGTTTTGGGGTGGCCCAATTTGCCTAGTGCCCCAAAGTGATGTGACCAAGTCACCGTGAGCTTGGCAGGCAGAGCTTTGAACAGCCAGAGCTCTCAGGGCTGTGCTACCACTGTGGGTTTCCAGGATCCCTGATGCACAGTCAGCATCTTCCTGCTTCTAGGGCACTTCTGAAATACTACACTTCCCAGGGTGCAAGGAAAATACACTTATGGTGACTGAAGGGAGAATCCACACCAAAAAGCTGAGAGAGCTGGAGCTGGGTGGGAAGGGTTGGTACCAGCACCAGCAGGGTCTTACATGCACACCTATTCATCAGACTTTGGCTGGTTGGTTTGGCTGTTGGGACAAAGCCAGGAACTGGTGACATGTAGTGCCTTGACCATCCTGAGCAAGGAGCATGACGTGCCAGATCTTCACCTGGAACCATTTGGATTGTCCCCAGTTCCTCTGGATTGTACCATTTTGGGTGCTTTTAGATAATGAAGCCAGGGAGCCTGTGAAAACCTGTGGATATGTTCTAAAGAAGAAACAGTCGTAATTCACTGAGAAATGTATGCAATGTGCTTTATGTATTAGTGTCATCTGTTCCTCAAGACCCAGGATTTAGGGGAGGGAGGAAAACCCCAGCGTTACTAATGGCAGTGGTTCTGTGCTTTACTCTGAAGGTGCCCATGCATTGAGGGAGCTTGTGCCCTTGTAGGTGGACTGTCTTGCCAGCAACTGGGAGGTGGTTATGTTCACCAGAGGGTGACTGGGAGGCCATTCCTGCATCAAGTGAATGATGGGAGTGGTCTAAAGGGTTGGGTTGGACACCTTGACTTTTTAATGTTGATGCTGTTGTTTGTGAAGTATCCTGCTTCACAAGAGTGTGAGCCTGTGTGAGATGGGACACCGGTTCCAGGAGCTGCAGAGTGCTTGAACTGTGGGGAAAGGGGGCTTGGTAATCAGGGCCAGACAGATGCAGCCCAAGGAGGGACTGGGTTTCTGGTTTTCTATTGTATTTCAGCTGTGGCCATCAGGTGGCAATCTGATCACTGAGATCATTCACCGTTCAGAAGTCACTGCCAGGGTGGGTGCTGCTTGGGGTTTGGAGTGTCCCTTGTGATTTAAAGATGTCCAGGGTTTGGTCTGTGCCTGGCTGCCAGCTCTGAGCCCCTCTTGGGAGCCAGGGGGAGTGGGTGGCCAGGCCCACGCAGAATGTCAACCAGAGCGAAGCTGGGCACAGGAGAGGGACTTGTGATAATTCACCTGGAGCAAATTACAGATGGGCAGCACAATATTCAGAGGTAATGAACCCTGTCAGTTGTTGGCAGTAGTTAAGCACATAGTTGCTTGATGTAAGTATTTGCACTCTTGGCTGGATTAGGCTGTAATGTTGATGATTCGTTCCAGCTCTGCTGGTCTACAAATTGGTCATAAAAATGACTTTATTTTTGCTGATGAAACACGTGGAGTGTACAGCAAACAGAGACAGAGTCCTATCGCCCCAGAGGTAAAAATGTAGGTGGACTTGTTTGCTGGAGGTGTGAAACACTCTGTGCCTTCTCTCTGACAGAGTGCTCTATCCGGGATTTTTTTCCCCCCCTTTGTTTTGTTTTCTCCCTGGGGAATGTTTCTGAGGGGAAATCCATAGTGCAGGGAGCCTTGATAGGTTCCTTGGAGCTGTAAATGCAGTGGGGACAGTCCCTCTTTGGGGAGGGAAAGGCGTTTGAGATGACCCACTGCTCTTCCTGCAGAGTCAGACAGAAGGAGATGCATCCCAGGGAAGTCCTGGCACAGTGGGTGTTAGAACAGTCTGGTAACAGTTCCAGACAGCACTGCCCTCTGATACCTGTACACATGTGTAAACTTACAGCTAGGAATAAGGTGCAAAGTTTGAAAAATTAAGTAAAACCCCAATTTTCACCAGCCAATTAATCCCTGAGGAGAACAAGTCTGTGATCTGTGGCGGTTCAGTCTCCTGTATGGAGTCCCCATCCTCTGTGCACCTTGTATTTGCTGCTCGTCCTCGGGCATGAGATTCCAGGTTGGCTTCTGAGCAAAGCATAAGTTCTTCTCCTTGCTTAGAAAATAAACCCACCAGTTTTTACACGTGTGTTGTATCAATGCAGAGTGACTGGACGAGAGCATCCCGTGTTTTACGATCTCTCTCAAAACATGAGGGCAGTCAGACTATGAGGGCAGTGGGTTCGACTTCAGAGTAAATGAAAATTTAACCAGGACTGGCCCAATTGTCCCACAGAAGAAATTAAATTAACAGTGTCCAGAGGTGAGGTGTCTTTACCCTTTGCTTGTATCGTTTGAGAATTTCATAGGTCGTGCTCCAACAGACCTAGTTTTGCTTTTCAACTCGGTTGGAATTCCTGTTTCCTAAGTGCAAAAGAGGCTAATCATAGAGTAGAAAATAATTTGACTTGCTAATACTCGGAGAGAAAACATTTACAGCGACCACAAGTATTTTCAGGATTATGGAGTGTATCATGCTTATGAAAGCTTGTTTCTCGCGCCGTGTTTGAGTAAGGAGGGCTGTGCTCCTCGGCAGAGGAAACGTTTGTAAGCTGGAGCAGGCAGTTCTCTGTGTTTTTCAAAAGCTGGAGCAGAAAAATGTTGGCAAAGGAATCAAAATCCTCGTCCTCGGTAAAGTCTGCCACCAGGTTTCTTAGGCATGAACTCAGGAAAATCTTTATTAGGCATAAAAACCAGGCGAGGAGGAGGAGATGTGTCTGACACAGAAGGTGTATTCTGAGGGTACAGAGGGGATGGAGTGTGTATCCTTCAGTCCAGCCCTGCTTTTTCAGCTATTCTTCCCTGATGGGTTCTCTTTGGCAGCGAGTGCTGTCTTCCATGCTGCAGTGAAAACTGTAATTTTTGTTGGGTGCTGTTTCCCCCCCGATGACATCAGAGGTCAGTCATTAATATGCACTGTGGGAGTCCCTCTCCTTTCGGCGTGGGCCACAATGAGGCGGTTGTTGGACTTGTTATCATAGTGGAAACTACTGTGCAATGAAAGCACAGTCATGCTGCCTCATGTTTAATTGAGAGATGGCAAATCTGTTCCCAAAATACTTCAACTACTTGTATTGTATGACAAACGTGTTTTTCTTTTCCCCTTCATCTGTTTCCCTCTCCCCCCCTTTTTCCCTTTTGGATGAAAAAAAGCTCAGTTTTGGTTACATATGAATATTGCAGCTTAGGAATTGACTCTTCTTGGAAAAATCCCCACACATCATTACCCTTGGAGGCTGCACTTTTCACTCCTAAGCTCCCTATATCTCATGTATTGCAGGCTGCCTGGGACTGGCTTTTTTCTTTCTCCTTTTTTTGTTTCCCCCTAATTCAGAGCTGGCTGTGGAACTTGCTTCTCAAGCTGATGTGATGTTCACACAGATGTTAGGTGTCATAGGTGTGCATTTATGCTTCTAGAAGGTGAGACAGGCCACATGCAGAGAGCTGCCCTCACATCCAGTGTAGTAAAGCTTTGGCTTGTCCACCCTGAATCCTCCTCTAGTGACTGGAGCTCTGCTGGATCCTGGTAGTGAGAGTCCATGTGCAAAACGCTGCTGAATGATGGTCAGGAGCAGTTGTTCAGTCTACGTGCAGTTTTCTGATTGGCAACAAATTATTTCACATTAAATTAATAAATTAGCCCCTCTCTACATCAGTTTTACTTCTGTCGGGGAATTCCCAGAGCAGGAACAGGAAAGCTCAGCAGAGGTTTTGGTCAGTGCTGGTCACCAGCCCAGAGCTGCTGTTTCCTGAGCCAGTTTCACCCATCGTGGCTCCCTGCCACTTCTTTTGCACCCTCCCCATGTTCAAGCCGATCCTGGGACTCACTGTGCCTCCTTCAGGGGTTCTGCTCTGAGGCTTCCCTCTTACAATAATATTTTGGTGCATAAGTAAGTGCTGTTTGCAGTTCCTTGAGGTGCTCTCCCTTCCGACAGATGGGGCAGCTTTTCTGCAGCCTTGACAAAGTTGGGGACTAACAAACATCCCTTTTTGCTCTGTGGAATACAGACTTGGGAGGAAATGATAAACCATGCTGGGTTTTAATTATTGCCTGAAATTGTGTGCCACAAAGCTGATGCAGTAGCTGATGGGAATGCGTGTGTTTTTGTTAGTTCAGGACTAATTTGTGATTAATAAATAAGGATTTATTGTGGTGTAGCTACAATTATCTTTAAATGTAATTTCATGGGAAGCATTTTCTGCTTTACACTATTTTCTTATGGATTTGTATTTTGGAATACGATTTTACTGTGTTACCCAACTTTGTTACACCTACAGTTTTCTTGCCAACGAAACTCCCTGTATGTGGAAGCAATTCCAATTCTGCTTCATTTTGCTAGGAGGCACGTGCATATCAGTTCATCATTTTCAATTCAAATAGGGTATTTTAATGTGCTAACGAGCCCTCCAATTAATGTGGCAAAGACTCTGAAGATACCCAGTAATTACTACTTTGTTTCCTATTAGTTTTCAGGGAAGAAAACTTAGCAAAACTTACTTTATTCTCCATCTTAAACCATTGGGGTGAAAATGCTCTTATTTTTAGTTAGGGGCAAAATTTCATTCATCTGAATGGGCACTGGGATGTTGGAACTAAATATATGAGATACAAGAAATCCAAGATACAGGAGCCCAGTTCCAATCACTTGGTGTTTAAGTGGTTTATGGTGGCTGAGTTCAACTACGTACAGCATTATGGTAGTAAAGCTTTATACTTTGGATGCTAAAGGTTATAAAATGCATCCCAAAGGTTCAGCCTTCAGTGGAGCTGGTGTGAAAGTGTCTCTGGGTTTCGCTCTCACTGGGATGATGCTGGAATCCTCTAGCCAGTTCTAATATAGATAGTTCAAAAAAGTTGTTGAAAACCTACAGATGGTTCAGTCAGGAGTCTTGAAAGGGCTGAAAACACACATTTGAGTGAAAGATATTCTATCCTATGTAGCTCATTCAAGAGGTTAAGAGGTGACATCCTCAAAAATTGAAAAGGGAGAGATGTTGAATGCGGAAGGTAAAAAGGAGGCAGAGGCTTGGCAGGGAGAGAGGAGACAAAGGGGCTTATAACTCCCCTATTAGCGCTTGCTGTGGAGCGCTGGGCTTTGTGTGAGGGTTTGGGGGGGGGAGTGTACAAGCCCCTTAGCAGTGCTGGGCAGGAGGGCAGTGCAGCCGTGGAACCATACCAGGGCTGGCTGGCCCTGCTTGAAAGGCTGTGAGCAGGGGCTTTTCAGCCCAGAGATAATCTACGAACCACCCTTGTATCTTGACGATGGAAATAATTCAGGGGAGCCCTGTGGGCTGAGTAATGCAGGACATCATGTGGAATGAGCACAAATCCTTTTTTCTGTCCTTAAAAATCCATCAGCGACGTGGCTATTTGCAGAGCTGTTGGTTGGCTTCTGGTATGTCGCTGTGTAGGAGTGTCTCTAGGGCAGCACCAAACTTGGAATAACCTCAGAATTTAAAGATGGTGCAAGTGTAAATAAGGTACTTATCTTTCAGCTGTTTGGGGATTCCTTTCCAAGAGACCTCAAGTTCTTGACTTGCCAGCAAGCCAGGTGAGACTGACTGAAACACGTTGGTCATTGCTGAAGCCTGGTTAGCAGCCTGAAGGCCTGTGTTTGGATTGCAAATGATGGTGATGGTCCTACTGTTTACCTGCTCTGGGGTCATCCATTCAATGGGGGAAAATCACCTCTGTTCATAGTTGCTGTAGGTGTCTGTGAGGTTTGCGATGGCATTTCCATCAGATGGCAGCTGTAACAGCAGTCTTGGGCAGAAGCCTCTCTCCTCTCTGGTCTGCCTTTGGAGTGAGAAGGAGGAGAAGCTTTCCTCATGGAGGTGATCACCTAACACCCGGGGTTCTTTTCCCAGCATCTTTATCCTCTCCACAGCTGTCTCATCTTTAAGGCTCTGTAAGCCATTTCCCCTTCCCTCTCTTTGGAATTTCTTTGAAGGAGGAGCTCTCATCTCAGCACAGTGGTTTGATCAGGTTGGGTTGGGGCTATCACAATCATCACGGTAACAACTCATCAGAATGTGGTCTGATGGTGGGAATTGCCCTGGGTACAAGTCCAGGGGAAGTTGGTCAAAACCCAGAGTTTTCCATCTCTGGATTAAAAAAAAGTCTTAAAATTCACCATTTTGTATGGCCAGGACAGCAGAGGGGGAAAGGGGACAGTCAGTTTGGAAATGATGGGAGTGTTTGGCTCTGAAAATGAAAAAGTGAGACGTATTCCTGGTTTTGGGGCTCTGACATCCACTCAGCTATGACCCCCCCCCCCATTTACTTGGCCCCATGACAGAGCAGGGAGGGTGGAAGCAGAGCTCCAGCTGTGCTGCCCAGGCTCCCCATGGGGAACTGCAGCTGAGAGGATTGAATCCCACCTGTACAGCCGGGGGTAGCTGCAGGACGCCCCGGAGCCCTCACAGCCTGGCTGCCTTGGCAGATTTGGCCTCATTGGCTGATCCATAAATGAATTTGTAGGAAACGTGGCAGTTTCTTTGCAGAACTGCTCTGAGCAAGACGAATCCTGCCGTGAAATCACCACAATGCGTGTCTGAACAGGGCAGTTTGGATCTGGCAGAGCATCGTTCTCCAGTTAACAGTATTTCTCTGAAAACTTCTTCTGCTCACTGCCACTTCCCCTATTTAGTTTGCTTTCGGTGCATTCTGGTAAACATGTCTCAAATTATTTGGTTTTGGGGAGTGATGGAAGAGGAAGGGATGTTTGAAGAATATTTGTAGCTTGTACAAGCCAATCTCACACCAGGAAATGGATGTGTGTTGGTACAGGTCAATTGGTTTGTAATTCTCTGCAGTGTAATAATTTGTTGCTGGAAAAATGAAGCTTAAAAATCCTTGCAGGATTAAGGGTGTTTACTTTGGGGAGGGAGGCTGTTTGTTTTCCCCAAACACACATGCTCCTTTCCTATCCTCTGGATTAATTTGGTTCTGGCTCTTGTAGGCACTGAGCTGAGCGGTGCTGTAATTACACTAATGATGCTGAGCATGAAAATCCGATGTGCTATTTCTAACTGGATGCAGTTATAAATTCTGGCTAGCAGCATTAACTCCTCCAGCTTATAATCTTGCCTTTATTCTGTATCCATCCTGTTCAAATCTTTTGTCCTGTTTTCTCTTTATTTTTCCCCCTCCTACCTGATGCAGGTGGTTGAGGCATAGCAAAACCACTGCTGTTGTGCTGATGCTTTTCAGGAAAGACCACACAAATCCTTATTTAAAAAACATAAAAAGGAACAAAGAAATAGTGCCTAGCCTCTGAATTTCTTACAGCCTGAGTAGTATGACATTAAATAAGCATTTTAGGCCTGTGCTTTTCTTTAGGCTGTGGTTTTCTTTTTGAAGAATGGTGTTGGAGTGCTTCTTGCGTTCATCTCTTCCTGTCTGGCTTCTGAGATGTTGCATGGAGCAGAAGGCAGCGTGCAGCTTTTCCCTGGCTTTCTCTTTGACCGTTCTGGCACCATCACAAACTAGATCCGTGTCCTGTGGCGCTCGGGGAAGCCCTGTCTGTGCTGAGAGCAGCTTTCAGTGCTCTCTGTTTGAGCGTGTAAGGCACAATTTTCTTAGAACAGTATTGCAAATGGTGATGCTTTTGTTACTCCTGAGGAGGTATGTTGCTGAGGTGTAGCTGGAAGGTCACATCAGCCACAGCTTCTGTGTTGTGATGCACTGAACTGAAGGAGCCCAAATACTAGGCAGACTGTTCCTGCCAGGCTTAAGTCAGGTTTTACCTTAATTCCTCTTCTAATTCCTCTCCAAAATATACCAAGCCCATTAAAGCAATACATGGTTGCAGGGAACAGGGGGGCCTCTTCTGTGTTTGCTTCCCTCTTGCCGTTACTGAGAGCGAGCCGCTGCAGGACCCCTGTCCCAGTATAACGCTCCCATCCCATCCTTCCGTAGGGCTGGATGTTGTGCAGCCAGGGTGAACAGCCTGCCTGTAGACCAGGGTTATCTTTGCTCCTGCCACTGCTCCTCTCCTTAAACGTGTGAACCAGGCTTTATGAAACTCTGTCCCAGGAAGAGATTGACTGATGTTGGCGTGAGTATCTCAGTGTGTTTTGTTCTGCTGTTTCCCCTTTTAGGTGACAGCGAGATTGTAAATAATATGTACGAGACCGACCCTGATCTCCTTGCTGGCGAAAGTGCAGAGGAGGAAACAGAGGACAGTATTATGTCCCCCATTCCTGTCGGACCTCCATCACCCTTTCCCACCAGTGAGGACTTCACTCCCAAGGAGGGCTCACCTTATGAAGCTCCCGTCTACATTCCTGATGACATTCCAATCCCACCAGATTTTGAACTCAGAGAATCTTCGATTCCAGGGGCAGGGCTAGGGATTTGGGCCAAAAAGAAGATTGAAGTTGGGGAAAGATTTGGACCCTATATGACAGTACAGAGGAGCACATTAAAGGAGACAAACTTTGGATGGGAGGTAAGCGTGTCGAATGTGATGATCACATTCATTTGTCTTCTGTGCAAACTGTTGATAAAGCCAGACGTGAGTCCCCACCAGCCTGGGGACAGAAGTAGTGACTTTGCTAATGGCCTGTTTCCCTGCGTTACTTTGCGTCCCTGATTACACACAGTGTTTCAAAGGCAGCAGCGATCCCTTTTCAGCTTCTTGGGCTAGGAGTACTGCTCCAGCACCATTTTAGAAGGTTGGTTTCAGATGATGTTGGGTCACTCCTTAAAGCACTTGTCATTTTCAGGTTGTGTTCAGAACGTGTTGCAATGGAAGAAATGTGATTAGTCGCATCATGTTTTGTAGTTGGGTGTGTTACCTTTGACTCCCAGTCCATGTTAGCTGTGCAGCTGTTATTAACTGGTCGTGGAAAAATAGCATGTACCCATTAACACCCTCGATGTTCTTGAGTTCTTGCAGCAAAGATAAAGAAATGTGAAAGTCATTTTTCCCCAAGAGCTAGAGTAAAAACAGTCTTCAGTAGGAAAACCAGCCCTGTCCCAGAACTCATATCCATCTCCCTGCTTTTTCTGGGATTGTCACAGAAATCTCTTTAGTCTCTTCTGCTCCTCTGTTCTTGACTGGAAAGTATCCATAGCTCTAAGAATGATCATAAACTTGGTAAATGGTGAAATGCAGCCTGGGATTTATGCTGTGTGTGCACAGCCCCATCCCAGCACACCCGGTGTCCATTATATAACACATCACTCCTCCGCTGAAGCCCGAATGCCCATCCAAATGCTCCGGTACCCCTGCTGCGCATCCATCAGGTCTGCTGTCAGGGACAGCCAGAGGGCTCACATGCCATTCCATAGGCTTGTCCTGTCCCTCATGGAGTGTGGAAGATGGATTTAGCTCCTTTTTCCTCTGGATGACACAGGAACTTGTCCTCTCCGTTGGGCACTAGCTGGCATGAAGCCGTGGTTTAGAAACTTCTGGAGCACAGAGGTGGGAAGCAGCTAGGGGATGAAAGGGTCTGTCTGGGCAGGCCAGCAGTGAGGACACAGAAACCCTGTTTTCTTAGAAAATGAGATCAAAAAGGCCACACTTAAGCATTAGCATTTTAAATCGTGACTGGTTATATTTACACTCTTGATTGTGAATTCTGAAAAATCAGTGTGTGGTTAGGGCCTGTGAAGCCTGCAGGAGTCACCCCCACGGGTTTGTTTACTACTTTAACATGTCAAAAGTGCAGGAAAACGCACAAAACACTTGCTCTAAAAACAACTCTGAGTTTTGTCCTTGTGCAGTAGGAAATACCTGTAGAGCTAAGGTCGGAGTTCAGTTGAGTGAGTCGAGTTTCCTCTTCTCTCTCCCCCAGAGCAGGGAGAGATGGGAAATTCAGCTGAGAGTTTTGATTCCTGCCCTGCCAGTGGCATTCCTGGGAAGCTCATCGTTGTGCTGGCTGCTCTTCATGCCAGCATCGTTGCAGAATATTTGATTAGTATTCTGAATTAGATTCAAAGCATGTTTGGTTTCTGTTTTTAAAATAAAATCCCTGTTACTCTACTGGAATGCCTTTCTGTTCCAGGGAGGCTGTAGGCATGAGGCAGCTTGGAATTACCTCAAGTACTGGTCACATTAAGGTCTGTCTGGAAGAAAGCACAGTTTTCTTCTAGGAATATGCAATATTGATTATTTGTAGGCTGCAGTGTGGAAATGGTTCCTGCAGAAAGGTGGATTCTCTTTTTCTGTGCCTACTATTTATAGGTGGCATTGGGTTGTGTTGGGTTTTTTAAAGACAAAGGATTTTTTGGAGGGGACAAAGCACTGTCCTCCTTGGCTGCTACAAGTCAGACCACATTGGAGTAATGCAAGTGTTGGGGTTTTTCTTCCTATGACCTTGTCAAAACTTTGTCCTTGTGTTTTATATTCCTGATAACAGTTTGTATTTACATTCAAGTTTTTAAGAAATGTTCTGCACTGAATGCCAGGCCTGATAGAAGCCCTATCTGTTCACTCCAGTCTAGGTTGACTTTGTGATACTGTTTATTTTTGTAGTGTAATTGAACAAACTTTCTTTCCCTGTGGCACTTCACACGTTTCATCGGCAGCCTTTTGTTCTCTGGTTTAGCAGGTATGCCTCATACCTGAAAGGAAGGACTATTTGTCCTCCATCAGATGTCCTCAAACACTGTCTGGGACCCACCCTGACACTATCTCTTTTGACCTTGCTTGTATTTGCACATATCTCTTGAAGTTTTCCATTTCCCAGGATGTTTAAAGAAAGTTCTGAAATCCGGTTGCAGTCACTCACTGCCTTCCCTTGGGAACAACATCACAGATACCTTCATGGGCTGGGTGGGAATGCTTGCAAGAAATGCTGTGGCTGCCTGCATGGTGCTTTCTGAGCTGGTTCCTTCAAGCATAACTTTGGACCTAGGCAGCTTTACCTGATGGCACTTGTGCTAGAAAACTGGGCCCTGGGATGGGTCCACCCCTGGTAGTAGAATTGAGTGGGCAGACGATGGCTGCAAGAGTCAAAAAGAAAAGAAGTAGAGCTTTTTTTCATCCTACAGCTTGTAACTAGACTTTTTGCCTCTGTGTTGCTTCTCACAGTAGTGATGGACCTTGGAGACTCCTTTGCGTAGTGTACCATGAGCAGTGCTCCTTACGTGGCTTGACATGACTTTTGATTGTACTTCGCTGTAACTGTTCCTTCTGATTTCTCTAGCTCAAGAAAGTCCATTCTGGGGGGTGGTGGTGGGGGGGTGGGGCTGGAAAACGTGCTATTGAGGGCTTTGATGTGAAAATGCATTTCTCCTGTCCAGGGCATCAACACTGCAGAAATAGCTTTCTCTCTTCAAACCTCAGTAAGACCAGAGTTGTGTTTGGTTTCATTTTAAAGTGCTCCAGCAGCACAGGCTCCTGTTTGGAGGTGGGGGGCAGCTCTTTTTTCATCCAAACCGTTTGATCCAGGCCTGGCTCTGATGTAAAACATCTAGCTCCAGGAGCTGAAAGAAGAATGCCATTTGCTGCAACTTCCAGCTTTGCTCATTATTTCCCTAACAGCCTAACCCATTGCAGGGAATGCCCAATGCCATGTCTGTCTTGCAATGTCTGGAAGAAGGGAGATGTATTTCCTCTTACTATTGATGCTTTGCCTTAAGGCTGCTCAGGAGGGACTGGGTTAAGGCTGGGTGAATCCACGTCCTGCTCTATCTCCAGCAGGCCTTTGCTCTCCTCTCTCTCTCCGTGGTTTCCCTCCAATGGTTCCTTTGTGGAAGATGTTTTAAAAAAAAAATTTGAAATTAAGCCACACCTATTATTCAAGTTTGGGTTTTTTTTTTCTTTTTAAACAGAGATGGCAGGGAGTGATTCATGCTCATTTCATAAAAATAAATGAGAGGTGTCGGCCTTCCGGCCCCCACCCCCTCGTAGGGATGATTCAGTGAGCACTGGCTGGGGATGGTGTGTTTTCCCCCTGTGCCTCATTCCCTGACACTACTGTGCTGATCATGTTTATCTACCTTTTCTCCTTTAAAGACACCACCCAAACTAAAAGCCTGGTGATTATTTAGTGTGACGCGATTGCGTTTCTGCTCTGCTCTCCTGATCCTGTTACTTCCTTGCCTGCTGACACAGAGCATACCATTCCGAACACCCCAGATAAATCACAGAGTGTTTTCCCTTTATTGCCTCTGGGACCTCAAAAAAAAAATAAAATTCACATAATGATTTTGATCACTTTGAGTAAATAATGGCATTTATCATAGTACTGTTTATTTTGCTAATTGAGAGAGGAATGAGAATGACTTCCTGGAGGGAAACTTAGCAACTGGATGCTGGGGGGTTTGGAAGCAGGTATGCTTTGAGCTCTGTTTGCTTTACAGGGTAAATGGCATTAATAAAATATAGGTATTAGTTCCTTTGTTTTAGTTTATATTTAAGTGAGGTCGTTTGCTGAAGCATAGGAGACTTCTCTTACATGGAGGTGTAAGAGGCAGATGGCTTCTTTAGATATCAAAATAGAAGTGCTTTCACTTGAGGATGAAGGTAGAAGCTGTCCCATCAAAGACAAATAACAGTGGAAAGAAAATAAGAGCCTGCAGCTAAGGATGCAGCAGCATTCTTGACTTCACGTCTGTGCCAGTGGAAAACTGCTGCTTTTTGAACAGGCTTTACAGTGTCAGTGATTCATGGCAGTTCGACCTCCCGTTCCCACAAAACAGGATATTTACATTGCAGTGTGGGGCTGTTTGGGGTTTTTTGGGTTTATTTTGTTTGTTTGTTTGAGAAGCACTCGTAAGCACCGAGGAAAACATGCTTCACGTGCGTGGCCTGAATTGCTGAGAGGAGAATCGTATTGTATTTCCTTGAGCCTTAAAAATATTAAAATAGGAAGGAGGCTCTAAGAGTTCTTTTAGCTGTGATGGATTTGTCGTGCTTCCCAGGCAAAAGAACGCGCTGCCCAGATTCCCTCATTTCACTTTAAAATCTGAAGTATGTTCTTGTCTGTCTTGTGTCTTAGCAAGATGCTACGAGGAGTTTGAGTCCTGGAAACGAGCAGAGAAATCCCCAAACCTGTTTGCACTCATCTCTTGCTAATGTCCTTTCAGCTCTCAGACCCAGAGGATGTGATGACATTTCCTTGTAGCTTTTCTTCATGTGTCTTCTGATTCATTCATTTTTCTCTGGCCGTGGTCTTTCCCTTTGGCTTGTGAATAATGTTACTATAACAGCCTCTCCTGCTCAGGGAAAAAGAGCTTAATCACTGTTTGCAAAACCACATCCAATCCTTTGCAGGGAGTGAGCAAGCTTGGAAGCTGCTAAAGAACAGAGCACACGAGCTCCCTGGACAGAGGAGCCTGTTATCTACACAGCTAACACTTCCCATGCAAGGTTACTTCACCGTTTCTCCAGCTTTTCTTTGGCTAGGATAATTCTGAAGAAAGACTCTCTGGGTTCATGAGGTAAACAGATGGTAGGTGTTCCCACAGGTGCTCCTGGCCATTGTGGGCATCTCCAGCCAGGCTACACGTCCGGGCATCCCACAGCTGCAGAGGGACTTTGGCTTTGGGGTGAAACCTGGGGCTTAAGTGAAAAAAAGAAGTTAACCTCATGGAGGAAAGAGAACTCTCTGAACTCTAAAATTTCTAAATCCTGTATGATTTTGGGCCAGTAAAGTTGCTCAACTTTGTACGTGCTAAACACTGTCCCATTTCCAGGGAACAACCGTGGCAAGAACAGCAATATGTTCATTTCTCTGCCGTACGTGGCCTTTGTTCCTGAGTTAGGAGACCATCATGAGGAAGGAGAGGCTTCCAGGCCAATCCTTAGGCTGTTTCCTGTGCCTGGCATGAAACAGGCATCGGTAGGCATGTGCCATTGGCTCCTGAGTCAAGAGAAAGAAGCAGCTAAAAGCAGGGAGGCGTGCAGGGGAGCTGCTTGTCGTATCGAAGACAGAACCCCAGTCTCTACAACTGAATCTACTGGGGGGGTTAATTTAGTAATATCAACCCTGGATAGAAGTGCAGCACACACCTTGTGACATCCAAGCAAAATGACTGAAATTTGCAGAGTTTTCTGGTGTTTCACCAAGTGCCTCAATGTCAGGGTTAAAAGGGTAAGTCTTTTTTGGGCCCAAGAATGCCAAGATATCTTGCTCTATCTTAGGCACTTCTCTAAAACATGGGTATATAAGGAATTAAGAAAAAAAGAAGAGACAGGGGAAGGGAATGACTAAGAATACCTCCTGATTTTTCTCCTTTATTTCCATAAGGGGTAATAACTCATGAGCAGTCGGCAGAGGGCACTTTCTTTAAATAGAACATTCTGATTCACAAGCAGAAAAAGGAAATAAATATTTTCTTTTCGTCTTCGAGAGACATCCATGAATACCAGCTTCTGAAACAGTATTTTATCATCCACACTTAAAAAAAAAAATGAAAAAAGAAAAAAGGAGGAAAAGAAAATCCCACAAATAGCTCAGTGGTGACCACAGGGTTTGAAAAATAGCTTCTCGTTGTCCTGCAGGACACAGAGCACTGCTTCTTCCCCTGGAAGGTTCACTTCCATAGAAATCCAACCTTTATTTTGTCCATTCTCAGGAGAGCCTGGCTGATGGAGCATTGCCACACAGTAGGCTTTTGTAAAGGGAACGATCAATAAGTGAAACCCTGAACATCCACGGGGCTTCAAAGGAGGCACTGCTCAGTGGAGCCTTTCAGCTGCGATTTCAGGAGGTGGAAGCAATGCAGAGGAAGTTGCTTTGCAGTTCTTAGGCTCCTTCTGTGTGGTAACTGGGGATGTGTATGCTGTTTGAGAGGGCAGCCTCTTAAACTGCTCTTAAAGTAGGTGATGTGTGTGCGATAGTGTGGCATTGAGGACTTCAGATTAATCTAGCAGCACAGGGGTGTATCCAAGTTCTCCAGTGAACTTGGGAACTGTCCACTGAGGTCCAAGCTACTGCACCTTTGCTTCTGATGGGTAGGCTACCCCCACCTCACCTGGACTGTCCCTTGCTGTGTGATGTACCCTGACCACCTGAATGCTGTAGGTGTTCACCCAGTTATTCTCCAGAGGTCCTTTTTCTGTGTAGCCAGTCTCCAGCCCTGAGTTTCAGCACAAAAAGCTACTGGGACATTAAAGTCATTACTCAACTTTGAGTCAAGGCTTAAATACATGGAGCTGGGTTTAGACTTCATGGGTTTGTGACATGAGCAAAACCTCATCCTGGGTAGTCATCAAGTCTGGAGGCTTTAAGTTGAATTTCTTCTCTTCAATCTGTATGGTACAAGAAGCAACAAGAGTGAATTTTCTAGGTAAAATGTGATGTTAATTGCTTCTAGAGAAAGGGAAAATCACATTCTCTGCATAATTTGGCACCATCCTCCTCTTCCCATAGCAAGCATGGAGCAGCACCACAGATGTAGCAACTCTGACTTTGTGGGATTTAGCACTTCACACATCTTGGCACTCCCAGTTGCTGCTTATTTGGCTCTGGAAAGGCAAGGGAGTTATATTGTCCTGTACAGAGGTGAAAATAAAAAGTTGGGTCTCTCTTTCTGAAGTAGTGGGACGTAGGTGGGTCTTTGTTCTTTGCTTTCTAACATATAATTTAATTATTCATCCTCTCCCGCTGTGTGTGTTTCACTGCAGCAAAGGACCTCTGCATCCTTGTACTGAGAGTTTACAGCTCTGAAACCAGGGCTGTTTATCCAGGGAAGGGGGGAAGCCAGGTTTGAGTCACTTTCAGAGCCATGAGACAAAGAAGCTCATCTGCAGGAGGAGCTCTGGTGGTCAGACAAGGTGGAGAAGTGGAGAGGAAGGAGCGTTGCCATGCCCAGGACTGTCCTTGGGAATGGTATTACTAATCCTGGGCCTTGTTTCTCAAGCTGTGACTCAGGCCAGCTGCTTCGCATAGCGTCCTGGTGAAGCACCCACCTCGACTCATTTGTGCATCTCTCCCCATGTCCTGGTCCTCCCTGTCCTCTCTGAGAGCAAACAGGTAACAGGAGCATCTGGAGCACAGGCTGAAGTGGAAGCTGGTTAGTGTCATCGGGCTCCAGACTGGTAACAGAACGCTGGGACCATTTAATAGGGTTGCACTGATCAGGGATGTGCACGTTCAAGTGGGATGTGTAAATAAGGGAGAGGCATCTCCTCCCAGGGAGTCAACCTGTGTACACGCTGGGAAGCACAGACTACAGTGGTTGGTCAGAACTTGCCATCACCTACTCTCTTTGCCCCAGAAATGCCCCAAATGTGCTTAAAAAAATGCAGGTGCTCAACACCAAGGAGTGTTCTCCCCCAGACGTCCTGCTGGGGCTCACTGGAGCGGCTCTTGCAGCATCCTGCTAGTGCAGCGCATCTCCGGAGTGTCCTGGAAGCAGCGGAGGCTCTGCTCTTTAAAACCACCTTTGTATTTGGAGTATTTCATAACCTTTCTGGTACAGGAAGCGCAGGGTGCAGCCCACTCGTGCCTGTGCTCCCACGGAGGCTGTGAGCACACAGACAGGGGCATCTTCTGCCTTTTGATCTGATTAGCGAGCAGTGTTTCTTCCCTTCCTGATAATGCCTGGGCAAGCCATTGCTTTAATTGTACATCTTATTGTGTCATCCCTGTTCAACCATGTTCAAAAATACCTACGTCTCACCCCTGTCCCCCACCTCCCTTTTCCCATTTAGATCTCCTGAAGTCCATTCTACCTTATCAGCACAGTAATTTCATGAGCAGAGCTAGGATTTCTGCCGTTTAGGCCCCGGCCATTGTCTGTCGCAGCTGCAGTCAAGATAAACCCTCACCCAGAACAAAGTTGGAATGACCTTTTACAAGCAGAATCTGCCTTGTTTCCCTCCAGACTAATTTATCAGCCTTCATTTCAGCCTAGTCTCTCAGCAGAGGCCTGAAAGAACATTACAGAGAGCATGAATGAACAGGGGGATTAAGATGCTTGGCTAGTCCCTCTTTTTCATCAGACACCTTCTGGATTTACTGAGATGTAAGCTGTAAATGACCGTAAGTGGTGAACTGCCTTAAACTTGGAGTAAGGGGAAGGGAAGGGGCGGGGGGAAATCACCAAAGCCAAATGTTTGGAAAAGAAGAGTGATGCAGGGAACCGGATAAACCTCAACTCCTGAAGTCAGAAAGCGACTGGTCTGAGCCAGGGACTGGGGTGCCTGGCTCTGCCGGCCCTTGCAGTGAGGGCTGGGTGCTGGTGGGCCAGTCTGTCCCTGAGAGGTGCTGGGAGGAAGGTGGACAGGCTGTGTGGAAGCTGACTCAGTGAGAGGGGCTCTGGCTTTTTCAGAGCTGTTAACGAGGGGTTCCTGCAAGTTTAAACCCGATTTATTGATTGAAAGCAAAGTTTAAAAGCTGGATTAGGTGTGTATGTACTGCAAGTATTCCTGTGTAGCAGAGCAGCAAAAGAACTTTACTGGGAGCCTGATTTTACTGCTGCAAGAGCTGAAATGTTTTAAAGCAAACTTGACAAGTGTCAAAAAGCCTGATATGAAATAAAAGATCTCCTTCTCGCTGCCAACAGCCTTAGTCCAAAGAACTTGCTGTGAGGAGGGGGATAAATATTTGTCTCTTGAAGGAGGGGAGAGTTGTCAGGTCCAGTTTGGGTGAATATCCTGTCTGCACCACATCGGCAGCAGCAGTTGGCTGTGGTGGAGGTGGCTATTCCCAGCCCTAAGACGACAGATAGATATATTTTAGTGCCTATACCTTTTAGCTGTCTTCATGTAGTGAAAGGAAGGGTTGTGGAACAACTCTAAAACATTACTGTTGAATCACACGCTGCCCAGTTGCAGGGTGGGGGGAAATCCTTGTCTGTAAAACTTGAATCATTGTGGTGGATTACTTTAATTGACTTGACTTGAAAGCTTTTGCAAGGTAAGAATTAAATGCAGCTCTAGTGACTTAGTCTTTGATATTGGTAGTGGTGGTTATTGCTAGTGCTGTATTATCCTGTGTGTATCTTCCAGCGCTGGTCCAGCGCTGCGGCTGAAGCACGAAGCACGAAGGCAGCTGGGAACTTGCCCTTCAGTGTGTGGCAGTGCTGGGGAAGGAGATGGCCAGGCCAATAAATACCTGATGCAAGCAGGTTTTATACCTTCAGTAGATGAGTGAAACTTTTCCATACATTTGAATTTTCAGTCAGGTGAACAGTTCATGTTCAGTGTCAGGCTATGGCAAATGTCAGGCATAAGGTGTTTGAAACTGGATGCAGATAAAAGAGCAATGTTTTGAAATGATTTTAAGGTTCTGAGGAGTCAAGCCTTGCACTGGGCAGGCCTGGCATGGTTGCTGTGAGTCTTGTGCATCTCCCTGTGAGCATACGTACCAGCGAGTCCAACTGCAACGGTTGATGTTTTCCCTTCTGAGCAATAAAAGCCCTTGAAAGTTTTTAACAGCAAAATCTAGACTGCTCTGAACCTTTGGAGGACTTCTGATTTAAATGTAGGTTTTGAGGTGGAAGTTCAGGCTGTGATTTCTTTGTCCTCTGCGTTGCTATCCCCTAACGTAGCTGTGCCTTTGCAACCTTTTAGGTAGTGATATGGGAGCTGTGTGATTCTTGGAGTTGATGCAATCTTTTTTGCTCTTGGTTGTGCTTAATCTTGCATTGAGAGAGCTTAATAATGCAAAAGTACTGCACTGCTACAAAGGTTACAGCTTGTTCAGACAAAAGGTGTGTGCATCTCTTCTCTTAAATGCTAAATTATTGCTCTAAGTAGTGACTTACAAACACTTCCCCTCTCAGAAGTTGAGTCACTTTTGCTACGTGTAGGTGTTTGCATCATCTCCAAGCTCAGTTTCAGCAGATAAAAAGGCTGCTGTTCTGGAGAGCTGCTGAGGCCAAGGGCAGATACTTCCCTTAACCAGGACAGATTGGCTCTGGCTCTTGGCCAGTTTCCTGGGAAATGGGCAGAAAGCAGCTCAGTTCCTTACAGCCCACTGCAGCTGTGCTGAGGCTTTAAGAAGCATTCAGGTTTGATTATAAAAAACCCCAAAAGCCAGAAGTTCTGGTTCCTGTGGAGTTGTCCCTGTTCTTGGGAGCAGAACTGGGTCTGTCTGTGAGGTGGGCTGGCAGCACCTCACAGGCAGAAGTTAAGCATCGGGGAAGGTAGTGGATGGGCAGAACCATGGTGGGTTAACTTCCATTTGATACGTGCAGGGCCACGTAACACAGTGCATTCAGGGAGGGCCACTCTGGGCTGTGGGTGCAGCGCTGAACTTCACAGGGCAGGGAGCATGCAGGGATGAGCTGGAGGTCTCTGCTGACACATCTCTGGAATCACTGGCTCAGCGTGTGGTGGCAGCCAAAGAAAGGCAAGAAGGTGGGCTTACTGGGAGGGATGTTGAGAAGATGATGGGACATTGTTAAGCTGCTCTGTAGAACCTGGTGTGCCTCAATCTTGCAGCTCTGGTGTGAGCAGAAGGGAGAGCAGAGAGAGAGGAGGAGTAGGGGAGGGTAACCCAAACTTCCAGGAGGATTGAGCAGCTGTCCTAGTGGGAAGGACTGGAAGATCTGGATTTGCTGAGCTTGGCAAACAGAAGGTGTAGAGCAGAATAGATACTGCTGAAGTTTACAAAACCCTGAAAGCAGTGGATAGAAGGGATTTGGAATTGCTATCAAGAAATAATGTAGAAGGAGCATTTGATGGAACCTGTAGAAAAAGTGTTTAAATTAACTACAAGCAAGTGCAGTGCTTTATGCAGGGCAAAGTGAATTCCAGGGCATGCTGCCTGGAGACAGTTGAAGGGTTCAGAGAGGACTGGGGTGGTGTGGATGCAGTCTCCAGATGGGTGTATCAGCAGGGATCTCAACCTGCCCACTGAGGCTTTGGGGTTGGGCAGACTGTGGGGCTACTCGGGGCACTTCTGGGACCTTATGAAGACCCAAGTCTGTCCTGCCAGTCCTGGGGCTGTGCTGCACCCCTGGCTCTACTGCAAAGCTCCAAGCTCGTTTTCAGCTCTTCACTACTTCAGGGGATTTTAGATCCAAGCCGACATGCGCGGTGCAGAGTCTCATCTTGCCTGCAGTTTATGACAAGATTTTGTAGGAATCTGCTGGAAATGGCAAATTTAGAAATCTGAGCCAAGTGACTGCTTTTCCTGTCTTTCCCTGGTTTGCAAAGTCACCTCATTTTCTAAAGGCCATGTTTGTGTGTGTGTGAAATCTCAGTAAATGCATGTGTGAATTTACTGCTCACTATAAACTGTAACTGGCATGAGGAGGGGTACAGCAACCTCAGACTGGGAATGATAACATACTGATACTGTATCCTTTAATTTATTACCTGTATTATCCCCACTCTACGTTTTCCACTCTGTTCTCTCTCCTTCATGAGTTGTGTTTTCACTAGACTGGCGTTTTCCTCCTCTGATGAATTAACTGTCAATTGAAGTTAGTGAGATAAATCAAAACAAATGGACACGCTGCTCCATATTGACTTTCTCACTGCCTGACTCTGAAACCACTTTCGGAGCCCTGTGCTGCTATTATGCTCGCTTGGTTCTAAGCAGATGCCCAAGAAGGAAGGAACTGGGGGAGGTAGGTGTTTAAGAGCCATCATTTACATCTCCACTATCTTTGCTTTATCTGGGATCTTGTCAACAACCCGATCTGTGCCATTTACTGAGAGGGAAGACACTTGGCAGCATGTCAGAAGATGGAATGTTCAGTGGCTCTGTGGAAACGTACACTGAAGTTTAGGTCTTTTAAAATGTGGTCTTAATCTGCACTAGGAGAGAGTTTTTGGAATAACTGTTTAAGTGAAAAGGAGGAGGACACTTTTCATCAGCACAGGCAGTGTGCAGCCACTCCCCAGAACAGAGACACATCTCTAGCCAGAGCCAAGGGAGGCTTATTCACAGCTGCTGTGGGAGTTTTCTGTATATAAGTACAGAGGCATTGGATAGGGGACTTCAGGATGTCGATCAGGCACCCAGTAACTAAGATCATCTTTGTCCCTGAACAGACAAAACAGTATCCTAACGTAATCAGTAATCTGAAATACAGAGATGTGTAAGACTCTTCTCTCTGGCAGACATGGTAAAACTTGAGCAGCAAAGAACTCTTGGGTGCAGGCGTTCATTTTAATGTCATCGAAGCCATAACTGTGCAACAGAAAAGTGATTGATTGTTTTTCAATAATGAGAATAGAAAATCCATCTCCGTGTCTTAAGCGGGGCTACTGCCGGGCTGTGTAGATAAATACCAGCCATACCTCTGGCTAACCCCAGTTCCTCTGCGTGGTTTCAGTACTAAGAGCAAGCATCTGCCTGTCATACAGCAAGTGTCGAAATTCTTTTGTTATTTGTTTACTTGTATCTTAAACATTTGTGCCTTAATACTTGGCTTTGAAAGGCATTCTGGATCAGGCAGGTTATTTTTGCATGGCAATCGCCTGGCTGTGTGTTATGTCTTCCTACGTAACCAGCACCACATTTAGCAAATAAATTTAACACCTTCTCACCTGGAAGAGATCTTAGAAACTTTAATTCAAGAAGTAAAAGGTTAAAAAAATGTATGTGCGGAGGAATGGGTGGTGGAAAGGGGGTAAAGCCTCTCAGCAGTAGGTTAATTGGAGAGTGGAATACCAGTGTAGATGGGAGCACATAGTTTCCTTGGACAATGTGCTAAAGAACTGGGAGCTGGGAAGGACCAGCTGGGATTGTTAGTGAATTAGCTGAAGTCAGAAACTACTGAATGGAGCAAAGAAGTAAAGGGGAAATGAAGGTTAGGGTATAATTCAGTCTAAATTAGGTGGGCCATTCACAATGCATAAAAGGGCTCTGAGCTTCCTTTCTTGGGGAAAATGGGTAGGAAAGCTCACTTTTATTTGGATGCGTGTTGAGTGGTTGATTTTAAGAATGTGCATACCTAGAGCCTACTTTTTGCAAGTGCATTATCCCACATGGGTTTGGAGGAAGCATTGAAAATGCCATGAGCCTGAAAGACAACAGAGTGAGGAAGAAAGACTCACAGCCGTTATGCAGCAGCAGCACGTAATGGTAATAATCTCTTATGAACTGAAACAAATTCTCTTCACTTGCCCTGCTTGCTCAAGATTTGTGATGAAAACTCAGTATCTGATCACCTCTGCATCCTGGGTGCTTGAAATCCACTCTGCCTTTGGCCCATCTCTGCTAGTTGCTTTTGAAGAGATTTATTGTGGCATCTGTGTACTCTTACCAGTTTGAGCTCGGTTTCTGAGTGGTTGCCTCACTGAAGGTGGTGTGGCAGAGTCTGTTCCACCTTAACTTACAGCACAAGACAGATGCCCTTCTCACACAGATTTAATATCATAAAAGGTAATCTTACAGGGTACCCCAATGAAGCAGGAGGCATTGAACACACAAGGGGGACTGTGAGGTTACTTGGTGGAGCTCTGTAAAATCTCATGAACTTAGGCAGAATTAGGAACAAAGGTAATAAGCATTTATTTATCTGTTATTAGGAAATGCCAAGTCTAAAAGCCTCAGTGACGGTCACAGCTATAAATCTGTAGCACTCACCTTGTGGCCTCCCCACAACCAGAGATGGCTGTGATGAGCAGGAGCTGCTGGGCTCAGACTGTGCTCACACTCACCATACCCATTCCAGTGCCCATTTTCCTCACTGAAATCCTGAGGGAAGGGCTGGA
This sequence comes from Laterallus jamaicensis coturniculus, assembly GCA_022605575.1. NCBI lineage: Eukaryota > Metazoa > Chordata > Aves > Gruiformes > Rallidae > Laterallus > Laterallus jamaicensis. The sequence continues at coordinate 1,559,567 of JAKCOX010000081.1, forward strand.
TTTGTAGTCCTTGGAGATCAACAAGAGCCCACTTTCATAGAAAGTGGATAAAAGTATTTCAGAGCTGAGGGCATCTTAGAGCAGATTGCTGAAAGAGCCTTCATCCCCTCCTCAGACCTGTGCCATGCCTCTGCAGGCCAGCAGTGTGGAGCAATCTGATAACACTCACTTGAGTCCCCTCTCATGGCTTCAGTTAATTCATCCAGTGGCTAGTGTCTTGGAGTAGAGGTACATAAAAGCAACACTGAAAAGTTCCTGCCTGGCACACACTTCATGCAGGTTTGTGGTTACAGATGTTTTTCCCATGTTGAAGGTATCTTTCAGGATACTTATCCATGGCATGGTGCTTTCTAATATGATGGGAAGGGTTTTGCTGCATCCCTTCTGGTGTTGTGACGTGAGGTTTCTGTATAGACCTTCAAACTCATTTGCCATTAGTGTCCCCCAGAAGTACTTCAGCCACTTGATGAGAAAAACTGATGAGACCATTTTTCAACTTTGCAGATATTTCCAAGCTCCTTAGAGATGAGCATTGTTCTGACCTCTGTGTTGTCTGTGGTGGTAACTCCTCATGAAGGGATGTTCTCTCTCTGGCTGTGCAGAATGTGCCCAAGCTACTGACCTTTCAGCTCCACAGGCAGATGGTGTAAGACAGAGCAGTGCCCCTGTTTTAGAAGCCTGGGTGATGCTCTGTGTATCATGAACCCACCTGCCGAGACATTGTGCTGGGTCGTTAGCACAGTAAACCTGCCTGACTGTTGTATTCTGGTTTTATCAGACATAAAATGCTTAACAAGGAATATACCCTGTGCCTGATTTTACTGGAGTGCAGTTCCACAAGTACTCTGGCTGAGGTAGAACTTTCTTGCCCTTGTGCTGTACCTGACACAGCCTGGACTGGCTTCTGTGTTCACTCCAGAGGCTTATGTCAAGCCCAGTCAATTTAAATGAGATTCAGAACTGGAACAGCAATAAGTGTTCAATCAAAGTATTTGATAAATCACTTAAACAATCGGGCAGATTGCAAATTCTGTAAATGCAAGTTCTGCACTCATTCAAAAGTAGTGAATGTGACAAGACTAAGAGACAGCAGAGTCAAAACAGCAGGGAGAGAAACTCGGATTCTTTGATGAGATTAAAATACCAGCAATTTAAGTGGCAAGCAGGTAGGACTGAGCTGCTTGCCTAGCTTTCTACCCGATACTTGAGCATTTACAAGGAGAATATACAGATGGGATAAAGAAGAGAAGGCTGATTTGATGATTGCAGCATAATTTTACCTTTACTTTGGGGTATGTGTGTTTTCCTTAATATCTTGAATGGCATAATTTAGATGGTCAGGAAAGTTTTCTCTCTTATTAAATGGAATGACAAGTGACTGTAAAAGCAGGAGAAGGGAAATCTCAACAAACCCCAGATTGCTTTGAATGCTAAACAATTTTCCTTTGGTTAGTCAGATTGTAGCATGAGCTTCCTCGGGGGGAATTTATTCTGTTAAGTGTCTCCACATAAAAGGTGAAAACAAAGTGTTGAAACAAACTCTTTGACTTGACTATAAACTGCTTTGTTGCCTGCTGCAGCTATGAATATGTCCAACTCTGTAAAAGATTTTTTTATTTGGCTGCAATTTTGATTATCTCCAATATATATGGAAGGAATCAAAGTGATTTTTATCTTTCTAGTAGCTTCCAGAATGAAACCTTGCATTCTCTCCTCTGACCTTTTTCCTTCATACTAATGAAGAGTGGGAGAGGAATACACTTACCCTCAGTACCGACACAAAGGCAAGAAGCGAGGTTTGGAAAAAACAGTTTTCATGGTTACCAGAAGGAACATGAAAAGTGGCATCATTTCAGACTGTAGCTAGCGTTGAAGTTTGGCTTTTTAGTCTGAAAAACAGTTGTTGGGTCTGTGTGTGACTAATTCAGTGTCCCCTTATCTCTGTCCTTCCCCCTCATGCTGGGGGTGTCTTATTGGGATTCTGGTGCCAAACTTCTGTTTACAGTGTATTTGGCTTCCTTCCACCTTTAATGTATTTCCAGTCCTCAGAAATCCAGAGTTTGATTGCTGCTGTTAAGATTGACCTGAAGTTTGTCCCGCTCTCCGGGCACTTATTTCCAAGGACATTAGTGAGTGACTGATCTCTTTGTCTCCTTTGCCCCACCTGTTTTACTGCAGATTTGAGATGTCTTAATTGGCACTTAAAACATGCATTGGGAAAACATATACATCTATTTTCAGACAGCACGAGGCCGGGTTCATGGAAGTTTGGAAGGTTTGTGAGATTCTTCAATGAAAACTGCCACACTCCTGGCAGTGTGTTATGTGGGATAACGCTTCACCCACCTCCAGTGTTGGTCTGGTTTGTGTTGTGCTGGGCTTAAATACACCCATACATGTGTGTATCCATGTGTGTACACACACACACACATACTTCAACCCCCCAAATATGGGATGCAAACAGGTTCCTGGAGGTCCTGTGCATCACTTGGTGATAGGCTCGGTGTGGCCTCCTGGTCTCTGAGGAGGTTTCAGCAGTTCTTCCTCAGTTAAGCTGCTTTTCCAAAGCTAGCCGAATACAAATGATTTTAGTAAATGAGTAAAGATCTGCATTCTGGGCCAGTAGCTGCTGAAACGCCTGACTCCAGTTAAAAAAACAACATTGGAACCACGCTAACATCCACTTCACACATGTGGATATAATGGTTAAAAAAAATCCCCTGTAACTTGGATCCAATTTTTTGTTCTTTTTATTTAAAAAAAAAAAAAAACTAATTTTTGAGACTTGCTAGCAGTCATTATTCTTTCTCCCATAAAATATGTATGTTTAGCACTTTGGACACATTAGTTAATGGAAACCAGCAGCTGTACGGATTCATGTAAAACTCTATGGTATGTACAAGGTGGAATTATTTTAAAATCCTGATTTGCTTGCATGATGCCAGTGCCTTTATTTTCTGGTATGTCTATGGCTCTGTCTAGCAGATTTGGAGAGGTTAAGCTCTGTGTGTGCGTGCAAGCGTGTGTGTGCATGCGTCTGTTGTTTCTTTCTTCTTGAAATGCTTCACCACAGTAGGCAAAATGGATGAAACATAGAAAAAGAGAGACAATAAATAGTTTCCTAACCTGGCTCGGATAATAGAGAAAGTTCGTTAGATTTATTAATCCTCATTTTCCTTTGGACTGTCAGGCTTAGAGTGACAGTAAAAAAGCTTGTGACGACTTTGGCTAATTTGCACTCCATTCACTTTCTCATGAAAACCCATCAGGATGACTGAAGAACTGCTCTGCAATTGACCTTATTCAATGGCAGAGTGATATACTGGGAAACAGGCCAGTTTTTACAATGCCGAAAAGAGCAAATTGGACGGAATCTTTGTTCCTCTCTTTTTTTCTCTTTCCTTTTTATGCCAGTCTTGCTCTAGTTAAGCTCTCTCATTTGTTCCAGCAGTAGCTCTAGGGCTCAGGTCACCCTCTGTGGCTGCCATTGCAGGTGATCACTGGACTGCTTGTCTTGGATGCAGAGCTGGGGGAGAGAGGGAGGGAAAGAAACGCTGGACGACGCTGTCGCAGTGAGAAAGCCTCAGACCTTGTGCTCAGCCAGATGTTCAGGGGCAGGAGGCTGGTTTTGTCTTTGCACGTGGAAACTCAGGGTACTCAAACAGGCCACATGCATCTGGCACCCAGGCAGCAGCTGATGTCCCTGTCGTACTTCCATGTTGCTTTTGGGTGAAGAACTGAAGCTGGTGGCTGGCTGGTGGTGGCTGTGGCAGACAGACAGGGAGCAGATCCTGTCCTCTTCTGGGAAACTTCTCTGCGTTCCTTTCATACACACACCAGCAAACCCAGGATCTTTCGCTCTCCCCCATGTAAAGGGGAAATAGCTCATGGTTGGAGTGGCCAGTGGGCCAGCAGCAAGAGCTCTCACATAAGATGTAGGAACAACTGTCCCCTTAAATGAACATTTAATGCTTTATGCAAAAGAGAACAGCCATGAATGAGTCTGAGTCAGATTAGCACATGAACAGTCAGTAGTCTGGCAGATACCGAATTTATCTGGGGCGGTGGAGAAAGGCAAAGCCGTTTGAATGTGAGTCTGAGGCCTGGGCTGGGGCTGCTCTGGGGTGGGCTCTCTCTGGCTGAAATGACTGAAACTGCAGCTTGGATTCATCTGGAGTGGATTCTCTAAAGATTTTTGACTAGTAAGATGCAGCTACCCACTCTTTTAGTAGTAATAATCACAAGACATTCCGTAGCTTACTGCTGTACAAGCCCTGCTGCATCCCTTACTGAAAGCAGCAGGTCTTCACTGGGTGGCCCCAGCGTTCTCAGTACATCACCTTGTTTCATCAAAGAGCCCTTCAGGGGAAGGTAACTGGACGTCACTGGCTCGGTGTCAAGCTTTGAGTGCTTTGATGACCTCTTCAGCTCTGCCCAAGCCAGCAGGCTCTGTCTTAACTGGCAGAGGGCAGATCCAGCAAGATGGGGGTGAGCGATCCCAGGTCCCAGTGCTGCTCAGCGACACCTTGAAACAGCTGGATAAGCAAACGCCTGATCTGTCTTCTGCATGCTGGAGAGAGACGTGTGGCAGCTGTCTGCTCACATCTTGCGCTGAGTTGATGCACTCATCTTGTTCACCCTGGTCACCCTGAGTCAGCAGTGCACAGCTTGGGATGCTGGCAGTCTGGGAGCAAGAAAGACCCCCAGCCAGTCCTGCAGTGGGGTGGGGAGGTTGTGTCTGTCTGTCCTTCTGCCTCAGGCTGCTCAACCAGCCTCTTTGGGGACACTGCTTCTGACACCATGGGCTCTTTTGTGGAGAAATGACTGCGGGCAAGAGGGATGCTGTCTCAGTGTGTGTGTGTGTCGTCACGGTCTATCTGTAGTCCTAGGCCAGATGGTGGGCCCAGCATTTATTATTCGCTGCCTTATCCTTTGTATCGGGTTATTCCCTGGAAAGAATTCCTTGATTTGACTTAGGATATTATTTTCAGTTCCTTCTGAAGGACAGTCATACCTGTGTTGGACTCCTGCAGAGAAGGACGCAGACCTCAGCGTATGTGGGTTTTGAAAGTGAACTGACAGTGGAGGCTGAGGGATGTGTGCAAGAAGGGAGGAAGCAACAAAGCTACCTTTGCAGATGCTCATGTGAAGGAAAGGGCTGTGGTGACACAGTAAGTCTTGATGTGAAGGATAGACCTGGGAGAGGTGATCCCCTCTGAAACGCCCTGCTGTCACAGTTGGGGTGCTCAGGATAGAAGTGGCCTCTCCAGCTCTTTGGGATGTCAGAGTCGAGGGCCCTGGGTGCTGTGACTTCCGCTGCTTGCTCCGCACAGAGCCGTTGGCATCGCTCTGGTCTACTCTCTGTCATCTCCTTGCCCTCCTCCTTCTGGTGCCCTCAGGTCCTCCAATTTCCCCTTCTCTCTCTATCAAATTCTGCCCATGTCCGCACCCTCATTAATCAATGTCAAGTCACAGAGTGTACAACAAGGGCTGTATTCTTCAACTGCCCCCTCAGCCCTCATACATCCCATTGTTCCAAAAAACTGATTCAGATGGCAAGAAAACAGCCGATGCAGCACATAAAAGAGATGAGACAGAAATGAAAAGAATCAAGGAGGGGAAAGGAAAAAAAAAAAGAAGGCATTTTTTTCCCCTGAAACACTCGAATAAATACTCGGCAATGATAATTTAAATTATTCATACATTTATGAAAACATCCATTGAAAAGTGAAGTGTATGATGCTCTTTGTCTACTTTACTTGTCTCTTGTTTGTGATTAACCTTTACTGTAACTTGGGCTGGCAGTGCCACGATCACAAAGACCAGACTTTTCCTTCCATGGGAAAAAAATGTTTCATCGTATCCAAATGAAAAATTAAGTGGAGGTATTTAGTGCTGATGTGGCAATTTGCTGCAGAGCATTCAAGATGCAGCATTATCCATGTCTGCAGTGCAAACACCGCCTATTTAAAAAAATAATAAATTAAAAAATAGACAAAGCCACCTTTGAACAGCTCTGGATTTGTCCCCTTACAGCGTGGTTACATCCATTCTGCTCCCAGTGCTGTGATGTCCAGCAGGACCCGGAGAGCTTGATGCTGCTCAGTGAACAGGGTTTGCTGTACTCAAGGAGAATCTGTGCCTTAATCACATGGACTTGAACACACACAGGCTCAAACAGTGGAAATGAAGAAAAAATTAACTCAGTTACTTGAATTGCAGCTCCGAAGGTGGGCAGACTATGCAAGACTTGTAGTGTTAATAATTGCATCAGAAAATGTTTGAGAAATTAATTAATAATTGCATCAGAAAATGTGGGACACTTGAGACCTGACAGTGAGAGTCTGGGCAGGATTTCTTTTGCTTTTAGATGGACTTTTTTTGCTCAGACTTTGTGGTCACCCCATGACTTTATAAAACCTCCGCTTGTGGCAAGGTGAATAGTAGAGCAGCAAATGCCAATAGCGATAAATGAGCTGATACCAGGGAGAGCAGTAACTCGGGGGGGTTGAAGACACAGAGCTGGGGAGGGATTGTGTGCTTTTGGTACATGGCTGTAATCCTTACTTTTTTTCTGAGACCAAGAGAAACAGTGAATGCAAAGCTTCTCTTCTAACGTTTGTGTCTTGCTTGTAATTCATCAAATTTCTATGCAACTTCCAAACCAGAGAGGTCTGGATAATGTCATATAATTTATAGATAATCATCCAAACAGTCTTATTCTCAAGTGAACATATTTAGTCCTGCAAATATGCATTTATGCCTTTCCATAACTGGTTGATTACGTGGGAGGGGGAGCCATTGTCTAGCAGTCAAAGCCAAGGGATTTTAAGCAAAGATCCAGTTACTCTTCTGTTGACTCTGCAGTTGACTCTGTGTGTGACCTTGGACATGTCACTTATACTCTGAATGCTTCGCTTCCTTCTGTAAATGGATATAACAGTTTGGAGTATATGCAGGAAAGTGTGTCTGGGACTCAGTGAAGCATTTTGAGATTTCCCTCGTAATAGGTGCTGTTGGGTCTTGGCAATTGAAACTAATAGTGCTCTTCAGTGGTGGGTTTGTCGGGAGTTATTCCTGTGGCACTCATCTCAGGAACTTCACAGTTTTTCTTTCATGCCTTTTCCAGTCTCCTTCCACTTCTGCATTTTGCCTTCTAGTTGCTTTAGTTTTTCTATCTAGCGATTTCCATGCCAGAGGACCCTAGAAGTTGGTTTGGCTTGGGTTTTGGTTTTTTTTTCCTTTCCTTTGCATCTCTCTTGTCTGGGATTTACTGGGTTTGTGTTCTAATGCTTCTCTGGATTTGTCTCTTGCTGAGGAGAAGCATGTGCCCTTGTTTCAACAAAAACCACTTTTTAGTAAATTCACTGGTGGATAAATCCACTATGAGAGGCTGTCAGCCATAGGATACAGTATTTGTGTAGAAAGCGTGGTGGAAAACTCTATATTAAAAGAGCAAAGGAGCTGGAGCAAAAGTCCTAAATCAAACTCCTGGCAATATACTGTCTTGGTGTGTATTTCTTGCTAGGCTGTGATTCCTTTTCCTTGGAAATTATCCAAAACTTCCTGGCTTGGTGATCTGGGATGCTTTTCAATATACTGGATGTATGGAGCAGTGGGCAAACTTCAAACGGTTCAGAGATTTTCTGGGGTACAGAGAGGCATCCAAAATCTTGGTTCCTTTTCTCAGCTGATTTGCAGAAATCCTCCTTGGCTGCTTCCAAGCTTTTCTGTAGTTCCTGAGCGAAACCCAGGCATGGGATCCCTCCCATTGACACACCAAACCCTCTGGGGTCTTTGGCATCTTGTCCCATGGCAGAGTGCTCTGTGCCCAGCTCTGCTCACACCTTTGTTGGGAACAGGGAAAAACCTGGCCTTGAGCAAACAGCTGAGCTGGTGCTGGAGCTGTGGAGAGGGTAATCTCTGCACTTGCACCCCAAACACCCCCAGGCTCTTCTCAGTGTTAAGGCTGAGTGAGAATGGTGTAACTGGGTCTGGTTATTCCAAGCACAAAGTTGTCCCTTTGCTTGATTGTAGGTAACATTGTGCCTCTCTTCCCTGCTGGGCCTTTCCAGGATGAGAGATTAAAACACTTCTTGCAGTTCTGTGGCTGAGAAACGGCGACAGCCCAACCCGTGGCCTCCATGGCTGCTCCAGGCCAAGGCCCAGTGCCGCAAGTGCCGGTTCGGCCTGGCCCCTCCACTGCAGCCTGCGGAGGCTGCCCCCCTTCCCGCAGCCCCCCACACGCTTTGCCCATAGAAGGTCTGGAGAAGGAGATGCCTGGCTGTGCGGCGCTCCCTCCTCCCACCCAGCCACCAATACTGGGGTCTGGGAAGGTAGCCAAATGCCACTGAGGACACTGGAGCAATAAATCATCCTCCTTCCAACATCTGCAGGCCCCAAAGGCTAGCCCCTTGCCGATGATGATCTCGCCTCCCACCCCCTGCTTTTTATCCTGTCCCTCGCTGACAAAACACCTATTGTCACGGCCTGAGTGAAGAAGAGTCCTTTTTCCCTCACAAAGGCCCTCTGAAGCCAAGTTGTGAGCTGCCAGAGAAGATGCCTATGTCTCGGCAGGGAGTCTATATCTCACTCTTTTTCTCTGTAGTTCATACTTTTTCTCTCTCACGGGGGTCACCCAGAGCCTTTCACTCTGGCTTCATATTCACATAAAGACATCAAGAAAAAGAAAAACCACACCAGAAAGAATTATTAGGCATGGCTGTCAAATGCTTTGGGGGGGTAGGGGAAAAGAACAGTAACTCTTTATGTGCTGGCATTGTTATAGGAGCTAATGTACTCCTGCTCGAGTGCGGTCTGCAGGAAGACATTACATGCCTTAGGAATTACAGAGACACGTTAAGCTAAAATATTGTATTTCAGCAGAAGGGCGTTTTGTTTTCATTTCGGGGCTTTTTAGCAGTTTTTCCTAGATTGCAGGAGACTCTCCTGCTCCGGCTTTCTTGAAGAACTTTTTTTATTTGGAGAAATCTCTACCGACTGTTGTTCCCATGCTGTTCCTTAGCCACAGTGATTTTTAGGATTGGAACAGCTCGAACTGCCCCCAATCTACTTTTGCATGTGAAAGGAGTTGAAAAACCCGGATGCTGTCAGCACCAAACCCCGCCTGAAGTAGTAATATTTCCTCATTGAATGGGCAGAGCTGCACCAGAGCAAATAAGCCGAAAAGATGGAAGGGAAGAGCCTCCCTGCCTCTCTCCCTGAGCAGCAGAGATGTGAGCCAGTCACTGCGCTTTATGTTGGTTCCGAGCGCGACTGTGGATCCAGAGTTACGGAGCGGCCCGTTTGAGGCAGGTTATGGCTGCAAAGCAGTCCTGAATCTGCTACCCATCTCTCTCCACCATGCTCACAGGGAACTTTGGAGAGCTGTGAGCTGAAGGCTTTGCAAACAAACCGCCTGCCCGAGGTTCATCCAGATGCCACGTAGCCGTGTATGTTTTTAACCCTTTGAAGCTGTGTTCCTCCTTCTTGCTTACAGAGAAGTGGGCATGCTATGCTCGGCACTGGTCTGAGAAGACCCTACTGCCGTGGAGAGAGAGAGATAAATTAAAAACTTCATTTAATCCTTTGGAAGGCTGAGACTTTAAAGCTCACAGTCGAGTAACCTATTAAAATTTACAGTGCAAGGCATCAAAACAGAAGAAAAGTGCAGATGGATAAAGTTTAAAGCATCCTTATAAAAAGCCGGAAACCTAACACTGCATTCCTACAAATTATTCCCTTAGCAAACATTTTTATTTCCAATTAGTAAAAGAAAAATTGCTAATTTGCTGCAGTTGGACAGGCCTGACGTCTCAATCTGCGAAGTGTCAGTGCTGTGAAAGGAAATGTTTCACACTGTGCTGGAGAGAGAGAGCAGCTCTAAAGAGGGTCAGGGCATTGGGCCCAGAAACCAGATTGACTGGCCATAGTGCTAAATTACTCACACAAGACATACATTGTCTGCAGTGCCAGCTACAGAGTACTCACTTTCTCATTCTTTCCCTTTTTTAGTTGGTGCTTGTGGGGGAGGCGAGGGGATGGTAGGGTACCACAGGAGGGGGGCACGGCAGAGAAGAGGGAGGAGGGCTGCGCTCAGCTGCAGTGAGCCACACAGCCTCATCCTCCTCTTATGCCTGAGGATGGGGAACCCAGGGATCCTATGGGCAGGCAAAGCATCGCCATCCCAGCCAGAGCTGTGCTAGGAGCCAGTCACTAAAGCCTGGAACCCCTTTGTTCCAGCACAGGTCCTGGGTGGACCAGGGTTGATGCTGTGCTGGAGAGAAGGGCTCAGCCCCTCCCCATCCTTAACAAACACAGTGCCACCCAGCAGCAGGAGCCCTCGATTTTCAAAGACAGCAGTGGTGATCCCGGGTATTTATTGCCTGGGCAGGGATTGCAGGATGGTTTTGGCAAGGGAAGAGCATAGTCCCTGGTACCTGCTGGAGGATGCTGACAGCATGCCAAAGGGGCGAGAGAGGGGAGTCGGGAGGGACCAGTGGGGTCAGTGGGGGTAAAACCTGCAGCGCTGTTGGGATTCTCTGGGCACAACACCTATGGTGTGGTTATTTCATGGGCTCACTAAGAGCCCTTGAATCCAAACACTGCTTGAGTGTGGTGTAATACCTGAACTGGGATGTAAATCTGGATCTCAGTGGTCTGAATTGTCCACGCTGACTAGAGTGGGTGCTGAACCTCTGAGGGACTCAGAAGGCACCAGCTTTGACTTTTGTGGCTTCACCTCAATGTTTGCCTGTTATACATCTGCCTTGAGCGGAGCTGAGACTAACAGATAGATGTGGCTCATTTTTATGTCATACAGGCTGGTATTTGAATTGAAATAATTAGAATTGTTTTATTTGTCACGTAACAGCAACAAAACACAGAGGCAAGGATCTGGTTCACAAACCATTGCTACCTTCTGAACAGCAATCTTGTTACCTGCCTGTGAATAAGTTCCTGTTTCCCTGTGCTGCTCCTGAACTTGTGCCCAAATTCTGTGTTGGGGACTGGTACCTGCAGGTACAGCTGCGATGCTGAAGGTGTGAAGTGCCCGTGAGCTTTACTGTTTGTTTGATTCCTCATGGTGGGTGCTGTGTCACAGCACGGGGATGTGTGACAGGGATGGACTTTGTACACTCCTTAATAAGCTGCTTGAAATAACACTTTATTGTGTGGAGATGCTGGTACCTCTTGCAGAGCAATGTCAGTGTCTGAGACACGTCTTAATTTCTCTCTCCTTTCTACAAGGCACCAGCATGAGGCAAGCACTGGTTTGTTTCTGCTAAAAATCTTTCCCTGATTAGTGGAGGGGACTTAATTTACAGAAGGAGCTTTTAGTTCTGCCTGGAAGGAAGCTGTTGCACCTTGACATAACAACCTCCGCAGCCCCTTCCCCAGCTAGACAGGTCCTGGGTTTCTTTCCACTGATAATCCCTTCAGGACCTTTGTTTTCTGATAAAGCCGGATTCCACTGGAGAAACCTAAACACATTAGAGGCTCCATTACATCCTCTGCGTGCTTCTTAAAACCTGCCCCGTGCTTCCTGTGCGTTAAACAGAGCAGATGCCTGCCCGGGTCCGCTGGGGCACGGCCCAGCCCAGCCACCTCAGTTATTCCTGATAGCTGGGAGCAGCTGCCGTGATAAGACAGGAACCTTTTCAGGGTGTCCCTGGTAATGAAAAAAAGAAAAAGGCAAAAAAAACCCCCACCAAAACCTTGCCTTTAGTCAGATAACTCTGATGCTTCTTTCAGTCAGGGATGAAGATGCTGTTCTTCAGAGCCATTCGGCAGCTGCTCTGCTTGTGTGTGTCTCCGCAGGCAGCAGCTCTTTAGGCTCTGATGGGAAAGCAGAGCTGCTGGGCTGGGGTGGAGAAAGGGAGAGGGGAAAAGTGGTTTGTTGGGTTCCAGGTTTGAGTGTTACCGACTGGTAGGCCTATTACGTGTCTCCTCTTTGAGACAGGCCTTTGGAGCTCCAGCACTTCATGTGTGAAACCCAGCCCATCAGTGTATCCAAGAGTTAGTTTCCTTAGAAGGGTCATGTTATAGCGTCGGGTGCAGGAGGAGAGGAGAGAGCTGTTCAGGCTTCTGGGAGGACTTAGGGGTAGGTGGAAACATCTGCAACCCACACTGTGTGCTGGAAGGAGTCAGTAACTGCAGTTACCTGTTTCAGGTTTCCTTTTCTGGGGCAGAACTTTGCCCCATTTCCAAAATAATGTAAAGAAGAAACTTGGATGGGAAGCAGCAATAAAGGCTCAGAAAAGTCTTCCTTTTTTTCTTTCCCTTTTAATCATTGCCCTGCTATCCCAAGAATCCAGAGTGTGAATGGTGGTGGACCAAGTTCCTCAGGCTCCCCCAGCTCACTGTGACCTCGTGCCTGTGCTGCGTCAGCGGGATGCGTCTGTGGGCAGCCAGTGCTGATGGGAGCGGTGCTCATGGCTCAGGAATTCTTTGGGGTGAAGGCGTTTGCTCCTTTCTCAGGTCAAAGGAAATAGAAAGATAAAAAGCACCAATTCCCCCCGAGCCCTGCGTGACGTGGGGCAGACGTGGGCACACACAGCCCCTGCCAGAAGCCAGACACAGCGGCAGAGCCTCCTGAACGCCGTGTTCCTCCTGTGTCCCCATGCACACGCTTTCTTCTGGGTTCAGTAGGACTGGCAGCAGCCCAGGGACTTTACATATGCAAACACCTTCCCCTCAGAGCGGCTGCTCTGTCACAACGGGCACATTCTGTCAATCAGCCCTCATACCTGGAGCCATGCAGTGACCCCACCACAGAGGGGTGCTTGGGGTTTGTTTCCGAGCATCTTGGGATGTGCTGAGGAGGGAGGTTGGTGCCTTCCCTCATGGGGGATTTCCTGCTCTTTATTTGTCATCTTTTTTTTAAACTTACTAGTTTAAAACTTTTAACTTACTTGCTCTAGTGTCATCCTTCAAGCCCCCAAAATCCCTGTGTGTTCTCTACAAGTGCTGTAATTACACCAGATGCTGCATTTTCTGACCCCAGCTGGCTGGGTAGTGGCTGGCTGCATAACTGATACAGTCTGTGTACTTCTCTTTGTGTGGAAACACCCTCCATGTTCCAATGCAGCTAAGCAAACTGGCCTTGATCTGGAGTTTTAAGAAGAATTTGTTCTAATTCCCTGTTGCTTGTGGTCTTCATACTCTGTTTCTCTGTGAGCTTTACAGCTGCCTGAGCCGGCACTGCCTACCCAGGTGGATGGCTGGTCGCTGTGGGGACCCACATGTCCCACGCTGGAAGGCACGTTCCAGCAGCAGGGATCTTACATGGCTTCTGTGGGGCCTCACCTGTGGTAAGCTGTACCAGCGTGGAGTAGTTTTCTTACTGGTTCTTACAGGTCAGCCAGGGGTGGGTCTCAGAAGGGAGACATTTACTAAAAACTCAAGTTTCAGGGAATCATGTCACTTGATCTTCAGAGCCCCTGCCCCAGAATGATGCTCTGATGGACACGAGCTGTTAGAGTTGATCATTCAGATAAGGGTGTGGGAGAAACTCGTGACTGGGATTCACCCCAGTGTGATGGTCAGATTGCAGCCTGGATGCTTACGTTCTGCCCAGTGCTTACCTAAAGGAAACGCTTGCCCTTACCTTCTGCTCTGGGTCGTGGGTGTTTGCTGCAGCTCCTCAGTGTTAAAGAGGTTCCCAACACATGCAGAAGCTATAAAGCAACTTGGGATGTGCCAGGATGGAGGCAGAACACGGCACATGTGAAACAGTTAATTCTAACTGAGCTGTGGGGATTTTGTTTTTCTTGTTTCCTTCCTTGATTGTTTGTTTTTTGCTCAGATAGCTCTGTTTGTTAGTTATAGCAGAGGGGACAGTTACACTACTGAGAGATAAGCCAGGCTTCAAAGTCTGAATTGATGTGTGTGTAATTCTGAGCTTACTGGGGTCAAAGGTGTTTGCATCTGAGAAGGAATGACAGCCTTATTGTTAAGATTAGGCCTAAGGAGCTTGAAACTCAATTTCTACATGCCAGAGACTCTGTCATTTGGGCACATCACCTAATTTCTTGTCTCAGTCTTGTCTGTAAAATTGAGTTAGTAATCCTTCTCCTTTTCTCATTGTTCATCTATTGTGGTTACTTATTTCTTGAGCTCTTGTAGCAAGTCTCAGCTTTGTATTTTATGTTTCAGCCAGCACAGTTGGGCTTCAGTCTTTTTTCCTGGGCACTCCTAATGGTGAATGGTGGGAAACTCGGTCAGGCACAGTGTGGTCCTGGGAAGTTCATTCCCAATGTTGTCTGCTGCGGGGTGTCCCCAGGGCTTGAGAGTGTCAGGTGTGGTGAATGGTGGGGGCAGAATTGTCCCTGTCTCAAAGCCAGCAGATTATCAGCACTGACTTTTTCTTCCCTGTGAAAATGGTTCGGCTTGTTACTGAGATTCTCTGTTTACCTGCTCGAGGAGAAGCTTTGTGTCTTTTCCTTTGCAGTGGGTAGGAACAGCATGCTGAGGGAGTGCCGATTGTCTCATGCTGATTTTCCACACTTCGCCAGACCCACAGAGCTTGCTGAGTGGGCTGTACAGGGTCTTCAGCCAGATCTGCTTCTTGAAACAGACTGAAAGGAACTGTACTGTGCTTTGGAGAAACAGCAGCAGTGGAAACTGGTCCTAGATTGTCCAGCCACGTAAGGCGTTTCTTCAAGTAAATTATCAGATAAGGGTCAACTCGTGTCACCTTAACCATGACGCCCCAACAAAAGCCTTGTTTGTGAAGCAGCTGCTGATTATCATTGGTGAGCGAATGTCTTTGAATTTTATAGCTCCTGTTATCTGAAACTAATAAAAACACAATGCCAGTGACAAGTCGAAGGTCATCTCATCTCTTTGTGGAGGTAGGTAGGACTCAGCAAAGCTCAAGATTACATACACTTCTGGTCTAATGTGGTCTGTAAATAAAAGGTTTCTCATGAGGGATGTAAGTGAGAAATGTGTTTTGTCCTCCCATGGCCACCCAAAGGAAAGTTTCAGTGTCCCTTTTCATGTATGGCTTCCAAACCTCCCTACTCTGGAAGGTGACAGAACATGGGATGTGTATTTCAGGTAACCAAGCACCAGGGTGGTCAGGAACCACTTTTGAAAAATCAGATTTAATAGAAAATCTATGGAAACAATCAAAACCCTCACCTTTCAGGGAAGCCATTGTGCCAAGTGCAACGTAAAGAGACAGCAATAAATCACCACGCTATGCGCCTCAAATAGATAATCAATTTAATTGAAAGCATCAATAATCATAGTTTGACATTTATTACCCTGTGGATGTTTTATCTTTTAGGCTGGGGGACAGCAGAGCGATGATGAATGCCAGTTCTGCCATGGAACACAATTATATGGTGCAAGGAAAAGGGGTTTATAATCTGCAAGAAAAAGCAGTCAAATTCATAATTGAACCAGATTGCACAGAATCTGGGATAAACAAACACACAGAGCTCAGGTGAATGGAGCCTGAATCCAGGCATTACGGCTCCTGAGGTGATGCTGCAAAGGCTGCTCTGTGTGTGTTCAGTTCCTCAGGGCCAGATCTCACTGTACAGAATGCCATCTTCTTTCTTTCACGCACAAGAGGAGACAAATGTAAGGCTGGATTCCTCCTCCTTTGGCTTTATTTTGTTGTTTGTGCTCACCTGGTTGTTTCACTGTGCATCCTCCAAGGTGAAAAACAGTCTGGAAGTTGCAGTGGGTCCATTGACATAGGCTGAGAGAGCAACAGAGGGGTCGTGATGCACTCTTAGGCTAATTTTCTGGTGAAGGAGGAATGTTCCTTCTCACCTGAAGAATCATTTCTGTGCAGACTGCCTGCAGACCACCACCCCACAACTTTCTGAATAACAACAGAGTGGAGCACATCTGTGGGCTGAGCTTGTTGGGAAAGCCCCTGGGCCTGCCAGGGCTGCGTTGCGTCCAGCTGTTCCTCACACATCCTGGAAGGGTTTCAGGAATGTAAAAACCCCAAACTTCTACAACTTAGAGTTGTGGAATTGAGTTCTTTGAATAAACTAACTTGTCTATATTAGTTTAGGTCATGCGCTTATTGCGCATCACTCCGAGTTGGTATCGTACCTTTGGTTTGGTTTTGTTTTGAGGACTTTCACTTAAACAGCTTTTACTTTCAGGGGAGTGGATTAAGCTCTTTCTCCAGCCAGTACAGCCTGGTTACGGTGTTGAGTTCTGACTGTTACTTGAGCCAGACCAGAGTTGAGAGGCTGCAGACGGGCAGATGATGCCACCTGGCAAAAGGGGGAGCACAGAACATATGTTCTGAAGATGAGGGGTTACTCAGGTTGAGCTCCTGTCCCAGGTAAATCTCAGCTAGATTATAGCTTTTGGCTATAATTTTAATGCTCCCTCACCAAAAAAAGGAGGATACACAGTTGTGAATGATACGTTTATGGTCCAGTCGGCGACCTTGGCTGTAACAGACCGGGTAAGGCTTTTGCCCTGCTTCACTGCTCACCCTCATAGCAGAAACCATCCTGTAATTGTTTGAAACACACAAAAATACTAAAGGCAAATTCCTGTGTGCTATGAAAAGGCATGTCAGTGCTGATACTTTGGAAGGTCGGAGTGGAAAGACGTGGCAAGCAAGTGTCTTTTTGTGAAAGCAATGACACCACCAACTCATCCCCAGCCTCAGAGCCCGTGATGGGCCTGTCTGCATGTTAGCATGGTCTCCAGGAGGAAAACCAAATATTCAAAGTGGTAAAATAGCCTTCAACAAGAAACATATGAATGTGCAGTAGAGGATGATGGTGTTTTCCTTTGTAAAAGCCACAACATTCATTGTACAGCTGTTCCTCTGTTTGTGCTGGGAGGAGGAGCAGCCAGGGCTGTCGGACTTGCCAGATCTTGGTCCGTTTCCAACTTGGGGTGAACAGGTGCTGTGGGCAAACGAGGGGAAATCACAGCAGCCTCTCACTAATGAGCTCGTCCTCTCCTCCCTGAAGTGGAAACAGGACCCAATGGCCCTGCTGACCCAGCAGTACAGACTGCCCAGCTCCTGGGGGTCGCGATGCCCTCACAGTGCTTCACGCTTCCTCAGTCTCCTGAGCTTTGGGGTGTTGAGGAAGACAAGAACCAAGTTTATGAGAACGTTGAACTGCTGTTATGTTATTCCCACAAAGAACCAGCTTCCCTGCTGGCATGTTCAGATTATTTGGTGCTAAGATAGGATCTCTTAACTCTGCTCAAATCTGTGTTTATTTACTTTGGGCTGGCAGTTAAAAACATGCTTTACTTCATTAAACCCTCTTCAGCGGCTTAAATACCTTTCATTTCCAGCATCTGGATACACTATGGACATTTCTTTGTCTGTGATCTATTGGTGGTAGTTTTTGAGATATAAACAGAAACGCTCTTTGGCAGGACTGTGCACGGAGCCATCTTTCACCCTCAGCGCTCCTTTTGGCACAAGATTAAAAAAGCCTCCTTGTAATCCATCCTGAGAGCTGGATCTCCCAAGTTCTTCAGGACTTGACTTGGAGCGTTCAGTAACAACAAAGGCTGTGGGTGCTTTTTGTAACTTTTGGTGAAAAAAGAAAAAAGAAGTCCTTTTTTTTTTTTTTTTAAATTTTCTTTTTCTGGTGCTGTTCTGATGGAAGCACCAAGTGTTGAGGCCGTTTAGATAGCAAACCCCTGGAGTTACTGAGGAGCTGTAGAAGAATCCCTTAGCCGTGTTGGTGTGGGTCGGGGAAGCCTTCAGCAGAGGTGTCAGAGCTTTCTGAGCAGGCTGGCAGCCAGGACCATGGCTTGAAGCTCGCGGTCAGGGCCAGGGGAAGCCTTTTCTCAGGTGTCTCTTTGAAGTGGCTGCCTGGGAAGTTCTCTGACTCAGAAGGTGTCTGATCAGGGAAACACAAGCAGAGAGATAATGGTCAAGTTCCCCGACCGCAGGAAGTGAGGTGCTGGCGGTGTTTCTACGCTTGTGTCTCCAGTTATTCATTGGCTCCTCTAATCGGTGTTCTGCCTGGGTTAAGGCTTGTTTCTTGGGGAGTAAAACCCCATTTCTGGCCTGGTAGAGAGAGTGGGATCTTCTGGCCTCCTTAAAGGCTGAGCAGACCTTGTTTGCTCAGGTACATATTCATTGCACCAGAGAGGTGGGTCCCAGGCCTTCTACCTCTCCAGCAGTGCAGCAGGATCTCCTGGTATCATGATCGGCTCATGGGGGATTTACTCAAGGTTTCATCCTTTCTGGAAGCTGATGTGGGATGGATGCCAAATAACCACATAGGTAGAAGTTCTCTTGCTCTTTAACTTTTTTGCTACCTTTGCTTTAGGAAGTTTTGGACCATAACAACCAGCAGTCTTGCAGCCTTGGAGTCTAAATGTCTCAGTAAATGTTTTGTATACTTCAGAAAGTGAAAACTCCATGTGTCCTGCTCATGGTACGCAGGGTATGATGCACTGTCTTGGGTTTATTTTGAGAAGTGACTCATACTTACTGCTCTCACAGATGCTCTGAAGCTTCCCATAGTTTAGTTTTTTCAGCTTGCAGTTGTAGTTTCTCATCTGTCAGTGCCTGAGAGGTGGCTGGTTCACAGTCCAGGTGTGATGGGGAGCTGGTCGCTCTCATTCTCTCCACAGCAGCACCAGGGTTGTCCCCAGCCCTTTTATATTGTGCCCTTGAACACTGCCAACACAAATCCTACCTGTGGGAGACATCAGCCACCCAAAGAAAAAACAGGAACTTATTTCCCTTTGGGCTCCCCAAATTCCTGTCTCAAGAAAACGCATTGAAATTGCCACCCACTCTCTGTCTGGCTGATTAAATAAAATATTGACCTTTTCCAAACACAATATTATCATTCCAAGCAAAATATTATCCAGTTCTGTCGGAGATTGTTTCTACAGCTCTTAAAAGGGAACTCACCTGGCACCCCTATCAACTCAGATAAAACAACACCAAATGCTTTTAGAATAAGAAACCAGTTGTGTCTGAAGTAAGTCCACAGAGTAACTCCTGTTAGCTTTTCTTTATAGACAGCATCATGTGCTTGACACTGCTTCTAAATTAAGGGAGACACAGTGCCCTTTGCTGCCCCTCTCTTCTCAGTCCTTGCACAGAACGTTACTACAGGGAGTTCTTCCTCACCTTAGCTTACTGACTCAGGATGAGTACTGCTTCTGTACTAGGGCAGCAGTGTGTCTTGAGGACGAGTGGCATGTATGAGAGCAGCACCTCTTCCTTGTGCTTAACACAGGCTGTGCCACGAAAGATGCTGCTAGTGCAGGAATTCCCCTCCTGTACTAGCCATAACTTCAGCTCATCGAAGACTTATTTTGCTAAATTAAAGGAGAGTTAAGTGAGGGGAAGTTCCTTTGAGCTCACTGTGGCAGGTACCCACACCAGTCACTGATCTGTCTTTCTCCTTTCAGAAGCTCTCTTGGGAAAATGGTCCCCACAGAGAGCACTGAGGAGCCGCATCTTCCACAGAACCAACAGGGCTTGAGCATCTCATCATCAGCCTTATGTTTCTCTTCCAGTTCTTCTCAGGCTTTAATGGGCCATTTTTCTTACTGCATCACACTGCCTGCCTGTGACCCCGTCATGTTAAAGTGGCAGTTAGGTTATGCCGCTGATGGGTATCAAATTGACATATCCCATCCTTTCTGTCGGAGTGCCAGGCAGGCAGGGATACGTTCCCAGACAGCCTGCGCTCCCCCTGGACAGTACCAGCTATTAGTGGGGCTGCTGTTTTCATTCGCTCCTTTCACAGTGTGAGCAGCAAAACTAAGCTGCTAAATGAGACAGTGCATTTCCCACTTTAGACTTTGGAAATTGGTGGGAACGTGGCATATTGGCTTTATTTTCCTTCAAGTGTGATTAATGATCAAAAATCTACATGTCAGAGCTTAGCTATTTAGCTTTGGTGCACTGCTATGGTTACGTTGAGGGCCATTATTTTGATGGAACAGAGGATAAGCTCTAGATATAGCTGCAGTTTATTGAGCTGGATTTTTTGGCAAATTCTGTATGCAGCGAATCGCAAGTTGGCTTTTCTGTTTGTGCTTGTGATTTGACATGCTTGCATGTGGGGAACTAGAACACTTTCAGCGAGCTCAGCAGAGCTGAGTTCCTTGGGCAGGGAAAAGGCTTGGCTTTCAAACCAGGATGGGCAAGCGTGCCTAGGGAAAAATGGACTTGCTGCTTACTGTGGTAACACAATTCGTAGTTCTTATCAGTGTCTCTGTGGGCTGTGAGGAAGGGAATTTCTCTGTTCTTTCTCAAACTGAGCTGTGTAATAATTACCTTCAAATACAGGTGAAGGCTGTATCATTCAGCATGGGTGATGGGAGAAGACAAAGCCAGCTGGCCCTGCTCTAACCCTTGAGACCCAAAGAAGATCTTTTACCTTGGTACATCTAATACCAATCCTTCTTTTTGGCAGCTGTATGCGCAGGGAGATGGGAGCGCTGAGACTTCCCAGTTCCCTACATATGGGTACCAGTCAGAGCATCAGTGGCAAGACTTTGTCTGCAATGAAGGGATTTCGCAAGAAAAAAGTGTATTGAAGTTGCTATGTAGGTTTGAAGGTACTTAATTCCTGCTGCCAAAGGGAGAGGGACAGGGGGTTTCTGAAAGGCTTGCCGATGGGTTTAGGAATGAATGCCATCAGGAGTGAGGCCAGTCAGTCGAAGAGCTGTGTATGGACCAAAGAGAGGGCTAGGTGGCTGGTGTTCAAATGATGAATGGTTCTAGGGGCTGGATGGTGTGTGTGTGTTGAATCCCTTTCAGTGCACTTCTCCCCTCTGAGGGTATTTTCCCAGTCACCCTAGCTGTAACAGGTACAATCAGAGGCTAAGATTGGAGTGCCTGGCTGTACATAGAGTTCTGTGTCAGTGGGTGTCCTGGGTGGAAAGGCTGCAGTGCAGTATGAAGTATGAGCTCTTTAGCTGAAGCCCAGAGGTCCCCAGACCTCAGATGAAGCTCAGGGCAGCACTGCTGTTACAAGATGATCTGTGGTCTCTTTTTATTTACTTATGATTATTACTGATCATCTTAACAAACAGGTTATCAATATATGAAGTACAGAGGAAGTTAATTTATATTACTCTGTCAATACCAAGGTCATTTTTATAACTAAAAAGGGTCGGGAGCAGAAGATGGATGGATGGTCTATGCCCACAGCCAACCGCCCAATCCATTTTCAGCGCTGCCAGCAGCGGAGCGTTATCTGTTAACCAAAACATTGCACTTTGCTCCTCAAGATGATGTTTTGCTCAGATAATGAATGGCTCCAGATACTTAAAGGGATTGCATTAGTAGTTCTGTGGCAGGCAGGATTTGAGTCAATGGCCCAACACTTCCGTGCTGCTCCTGTTTTCTCTGCGGTTAGCTGAGGATGTGACTGGCCTGCGGTTCAGCAGCACAGTGTCAGAGCATCTCATGTTTTATCTAGTGTAGAAGCCTGCTGGGCATGTTCCCAGGACTGCAGACGAGTACAGATAATACAGAAAATCATCCTTCACTCCCACTTTTCTGCCCCAGTGTGCTGTTCCGTGTTTCTGTTCCGAGAGGCGTTTCATGAAGTGACCAAAATACTGGACAGGCGACTCAGTTATTAATTGAGACTTAATCATCCTTCCAGATTCCCTTTTGAGTTGCGAAAGGGGGGTGCAGTGGGCATGTTCTTGCTCTGTAAATGCTTCCTCCCCACTCCAGGGCCCTTAAAGTTCTCATTCTGTGGAGCTGGTAAAACCTCTTTTCTTCGAGTCGCAATAGCAAATAGCTGGTAGCTAAAGGTGACACTGGATTGCTGAAATGGGGAATAGGAATAGAGGGAGGTTAGATGTGGTGCCATGTGAAAGGGAAATGCATCTCTTACTGGGATCCAAGAACATGTGTAATGAATGAAATACGTTTTCTTTTAGCAAAACTGCCAAACTATCAAGTGCATTTCTCATGCTCATTAACACTGGACTTTTAAGAACCCGATAAGAATGCAATATAAAATCAAAGAGCCCCTAAAGACTGGGAGATTATATTTAATACTCTGCTATCACCAGTCTCTGAGTGCTTGGCAAGAGGAACGGTGAGATTTACTAATCAGTACCCTCTCCTATTTGTCTTGGCTGAAGGTCTCAAGTCCTCAGCCTATTGAAGTTATTACAAATGCTCTCCATTAGATGCTGTTTGACTTCCTGGTGTTTGCAGTTGATCACAATGTCATGGAGGAGTTATGTCTTTAAAAGAATGACACAGAAGTCGCGATGCCGCGTATGCAAATCCTGTGTTTATTCCCCTTCTCTTTATTCTCCTTGCTCCTAAACGGACTCTTAATGTTCAACATTCATCCTCCTTCCAGTGACAGGAGCCTTCCTCCTTACATTGCAGGCAGGAGCTTTCTGGATGCTCAGAAGTTCATTGCCTGCACTAAGAAGGTGCTATTTCTCACTCAGAAATGACTTAGGATGCTCCTCTCTTTTGAACACACTTTGGAATAACCTGTGATACCTCACCTCTGCCCTCTGTCCTCTGGAGAGCTGGTGGAATTCCTCAGCAGAGCCACACCAGGAATGAGGTTCTGAGCAAGTGCAGAGGAGTTCCCCAGGGCAGATACCAGACCCTGGGCCACAGCTCCCTCTTTGTTTGGAACGTTTTTCACGCAGCACTGGACCGGCCACCGTTTTGTTCAGACTTTCAACTGAAAAGTAAACGGTTATAAACCGGTCTGTGGAGTGCATACCACGGCTTTGCAGACTGTTACTGGTCCACAAACCACAGTTTGGCTGCTCCACAGTGTTCCCAATTGTGCTGAGGTTGCCCTTAGCAGTGAATGGGTGGTTTATTCTTTATACTCCTTTCAGCCCTTGGCTTGTTTCTTGCCAGTCAGAGTAGGGCTGTTCATCCTCCTTCGCTCGCCAGCCAGGAGAGGAAATTCTTCCGCTCAGACAAGAGCTTTCCTCCCTTTCCTCTTCATTCCAGGCGCATTCATTTCAAATTCCCAAGGCAGGATATTGAAAATTTCCTCAAGTTACCAGGGCTTCATGCATTTACTTATTCTAGAAAATCTGAAGTTTTGGTAAATTGTTGGCCAAAGCGCTATGAAATCCTTGGGTTTTAAAACCATGGCTAAGAGAATGAATTCTTGAGTGCTGAGATGGTTTTCTGCAGGTTCTTTCTCCATCTGGCTTTACTGTGCAAGAACATCATCTCTGGGTCTTGGCTGTTGTAGGGCAGTTATCTGGGGAGCTTGAAAGGGCTGCTCCAGCTCGCGGATGAGAGGTTTAATGGCACACTGTCCCCATCCCAGGCTCAGCCTGTGCCATGCTGCCAGCTGCAGAGCTGGTTGGAGGGTTTGAGTAGGTTTATTCTTCAGCAGTTGGGGCAGGGATGGGAGATATTCCCAGTGGAAAACCAAGTGGCAGTAAAGAAACCCAACCTGGCAATCCTGGGTCAGGTTTATGTGTATTTTATATGTGTTTGCTTTAGACCTGTGCTAGTGTGGTTCTTCCATCCTCATGAGCACACAGCATCAGAGCACTTTTTAATCAGCACGTTTGGCCCATATAGATAATTTCTGACCTTTCCCAGAGCTCCACTGTGAGGGTCTTGGGATGACAAAGGCAGTCCTGGGCAAGGTTTCCTTAGCTGTGTGAGGATGATGAGACACCAAGTATCATAAATTGCAGTGTACAGGGAGCTTTGGAAAGCTCAGGTGAAGAGTGTCTGTGCTGGAGGGACAAGCAGAAATGCAAACCGCTGGTGAACACGTGTTCACCAGCAAACATCTGCATTAAAATCATTAACCCAGCTTGTTCCCCACCAATACTCAAAGCCCATCACGAACTTGAGCTTTTTGCACGAGCTGTGGCAGCTCAGGAAGCGCTTTGTGGCTGTCCATTATTCATGCCGAGAAGAGAACGGATGGCTGTGCTGGTGTTTCAGGGCTTGATGGCTTTGGTGACATTAGGTCAGGTTATTAGTTATTCCAGTTTATTCAGTTGGGAGGCTCACAGTCTGTTAGTGAGGGCAAAAGGTGGCGAGTGTTGCCACTGATTTACCATATAACTTCAGGCAACTCCGACTGCAGACCTCAATTCATCAGCTTTTTGAGTAGAAACTTTTCTCTCTCAGAGAGTCCAGAGCTTAAAAATGGACTGCTGGTGGTTTATGTGGTAGTTGTTTGCAGGTTAGTTCACCAGATTTCCGGTGGGTTCTGGGTGCTGGTGTGAAGCTGTGCAGTGCCCAGGGCAGTGTTTGGGTGCAGTTACCATGCAGTGCAGGAGCTCTGATAACCTGTATCCCATGGGAGAGCCTCAGGACATGGTGCTGGGCTTCTCAGAGGTGCCAGCAGAGCCACAGCTGGGGTGACAGGGCCGTGTTTGGCACTAACTGGCTTTCCAGTAGCACTCCAAATCCAGGGAATGGTTCACAAAGAAAGACCCTTCCCTGCTCCCGCACTGCTATGTGCCCTCGACGAGCTGTTAATGGTGGAGCTGATTAGCTCTTTGCTGCTGCGGCAGCAGCATTTGTCAATAGAATGAGTAATGGCTCTTCACATCCTGGGCAAATAGCAACAATGAGAAATACTCTATGGGCCTTTCTTTTGGTGTAAAATTGTCCTCAGGCACCAGGGAGCGGGAATGTTGCTGTGAGACTGCTAAAGCTGGATGGGGACAGGCATAGTGCTGCGCAGGATCTCGGGATGCAGTAGGGCAGAGCAAGCCAAGGTGTCCCCTCAAGCAGCTGAAGAATCCTTATTTCCCACCAAACTCCCAGGATCCCAGGGATAACCTCTGCTGGGCCCACAGCAGCACCCTGGATGCTGCCAGATCTCCTCTGGGGACAGAGCTGCTGCAGCACTGAGCAAGGCATACTGAGGTGGGAATGTCTTTGGATACCTGAGAGGAGCTGTGGTTCTCTATGCCAGAGGGACATATCCCTCCGGGAGCTTTGTGCTCCTGGCCACCCTCCAGGAAAGCTCTTCGGTGTTCCTGTTTCTAGGAATTTTGCTGGTACTGCTTGCTTGCTTACCTGGCTGGGTCAGGGCAGCACTCATGGGACTTTGCAGGATAAGATGAGGAATAATTAATGGGAATTGTAAAGGACAAAGACAGTGAAGGTGGCAGGACCTGGGTCCCAGGGTGGGGAGGGATGTCCCTGTCACACTGGGTGCAAGGCACTCTCCAGGGATGGCAGATCCTGGGCACTGCCTGGAACACTGGAGTGCATGCCTGGCTTTAAGCCTGACCGACTTCAGTGGGGATGTACTGAGGTCTTACTGAAGGATGGGATGGTAACGAACAACAAGGGTGTGAAAGAAGCGCTGCTATCTGCCTACCCACTGCTGCGGAGTTACTGGGTGCTCTCCTCGGTTACTGGGTGCTCTCCTCTGTCTCCAGCTTGGAGCAGGCGTGGAAATACTTCCAAAACCTCAGGATTCATGGTGGTGGAGCAGGGACAGGATCTGGCCTGCTGTCGCCTTCCCCCGATGCGTCGAGCCGTGCCTGTTGAAGTTGGGGTTTGGTTTTTGGGTGGCTTTTTTTAATGGCAGTTTATCTGAGCTCACGGAACGACTGGGTAACGTTACTATTTACATAAGCTCATTGTGATCTGTCTCGGTAATGTAATCAAATTAGGGTTAACTGCAGCTGGAGAATGCCAGCTTGTAAACTGTTTTTCAAAAAGAATCACATGGTGTTACTTGACATGTTTAGTATACATTCAGGAGGCTTTGCAAAAATTATAGCACATCCCTAAACTAATGCAAGTCCACTGGGGCTCTGCTGCCACCAGCTCTCCGAGTCCAGGGGACGGGACGCGGTGACGTTCATCAGCGGTCAGAGGGAGATACACCTCCAAGCAGATCCCTAAACATGAGGCTCTCTGACGTGGCTGCTGCTGACATGTTGTCTTTCTTTTGGCTAAAATCAACAGATCAGTTGATAGAAAAGGCATATGGTGTAAATTTGAGTACATTTAAGAACATCTGTGTTAACTGCAAAAGCGCAGCCCGCTGTGCACGTCAGGCGCTGTATTTAGTCTCGTGGCATTCGCAGAAGATGAAGTCCAGCCTGAGCTAAAATTACCCAATGAGTAGGTTTTCAAAGTATCTTTTGTTATTCTTATTAATAAACATCGCATCTGGTACTTACTTTCCCTCTTTCTGCCCCTCTCGTGTAATTAGGAGGTGCTGCTTGTGCCGCAGTCCCCAAGTTCTCCTGTTGTCTCAGGGGACAGTCGGGGTGTCCCTGGGCGCTCATGGAGTGCCAGGGGACCAGGTCCGGCTGCTGACCTGTGTCTGGCTGGAAAGCTGCTGTCAGGCTGTTGTCAGTCCATTTAGAAAGGTCACCCGCAGCCGGGGCAGTTCCAGCAGGCACTCTCAGTGCTCTGGCTGTGGTTGGGCAGATGGGTTTTGGTCTCTGTCCTCTACCCCTACATGCACACCATGCTCACTGTGCCCCTACAGAGAGAGGCTGAGAGAGCTGGGCTGGGTCAGCCTGGAGAAGAGAAGGCTGTGGGGGGACCTCATTGCAGCCTGCCAGTCCCTAAAGGGAGCAGAGAAACAGGAGGGGAATCAGCTTGTTAAAGGGCAGGGACTGGCAGGAGAAGGGGGATGGAGTGAAGCTGCAGGAGGGAAGGGTGAGAGGAGATATTAGGGGGAAGCTCTTTGCAGAGAGAGTGGTGAGGGGCTGGAACAGGCTGCCCAGAGATGGGTGCCCCATCCATAGAGGTGTTCAGGGCCAGGTTGGATGGAGCCCTGGGCAACCTTGTGTAGCTCCAGGCCTGGAGATTGGTGGCCCTGCCTGTGGCAGGGGGGTTGGAGGTCTGTGATCCTTGGGGTCCCTTCCAACCCAGACCATTCTATGAGTCTATGAAATTCCTGACCCATTTTGACATCAAACTTGCAACCTGTCCTACTGACATGGGCAGAGAGGAAATGTGGGCATGTTTGGGTTGTGGGCTGTCTCCCAGCTCCTGCAGAAAGTGTGGCAGAGCATAGTCCCATAATATTCCATTTGGGATTGTAATTATCCTTCTTCTCTATAAAGGAAGGATGGAAAGTCCCATGTAAAAAGAAGTCCTGAGCTCTCACAACTGCTAAAATGCCTTTTCCCACATGTGAGTAGCTTGAGTGTGGAGATGGTCCTGTCACAATGGAAATTCTTCATGAAATCAGGGTCTGTTTCCTCAGTTCTGTAATAGAAGGGAATGGAGAAAATACTGTCAAAAAATAGTCAAAGATTGATTTTGACCTTGTCAAAAACCATCCCATTTGGGATGGTCTGAACGAGCAGTAGGGTGAACAGCCACTGATGCTCCTGTGTGGAGGTGCCATTTTTGAACATGAATAAAACACTTTTTACAGAAATTCTGTTCTCTGGGAATTCTGAAATTTGGGATCTGCAGTGAGTCCAAGGGAAAAAATAATAAACACAGGTTGAGAAAGAGAGCTTGCCCCTTGAGCACAGGTCTGTCCAAACCAACAAAAGGAAGCTTGTGTTGGCATTTAGGTTCAGGCTCAGGAATTCCTGACTCTTAAGCCTGTTTATATAGGACTATACCACAGCCCAATTTGCACTTCATTTTGATTTTTTCCCCCCTCTACATTTATGTTTCTGTTGAACGGGTGGATTATGCACTCCCAATGCACATACTTAACCAATTGTATTTAAAGATTTCTTTGCATATAATAATTATAGTTAAAGGTCTTTCTTTGGAAGCAGCAGTGTTCCACGAAGGCTTTTAAGTCGTTGAGCAGGGGCGTATTTATGTTACAGCTCTGGAAGGTTCCTGGCCTGACTCTTGGGAGGCTGTTGAGGGTGGCCAGTTCCTGGTGAAGGCAGCGGGAGCTGTGAGGGCTCCACACTTGAGAACCCTCTGCTATGATGTTCATGGGTGTTTTCCCTTCCAGTACTGTGAGGCGAGGGGCTGGTGTGTGTGGGTGCACACATGGGAACGCACAGGGGTTGTTGCTCTGGTGTCTCCTCTCGGTCCCCTTCGCTCCCAGCTGCTTTCTGAGCTGCAGTTCCATGCTCTCTGAGGGCTGCTCTCAAATCCAGAACAGCTCTGGCCTCTCCTGATGGCAAACACGACCTGTTGTTGTTACAGCTGAGCCTGGAGATACTTTCCAACATTCTTCAGATGTGTAGTCGGTCGCTCTCACCTGGGCATGGTCAGAGGGGGCCAAGAACTTTGTGCCAAAGCCTCAGTGGTGAAACACAGCCTCTTTGGCCCTCGCTGCCTTTCCAGTAACATCCTCTGCACTGTGCAGCCATTCTCATTCCCCCTTGGGTTTCATTCCACCTTCATTTCTCTCTCTTGGAGCTTTTCCCTGCTATTCTTTGGTAGCCAGAATATGTTGCCTGGGCCTGGAAGTCCTGAGTGCTTGACCCCACTCTAGCACCTGAG
Source organism: Laterallus jamaicensis coturniculus (assembly GCA_022605575.1). NCBI lineage: Eukaryota > Metazoa > Chordata > Aves > Gruiformes > Rallidae > Laterallus > Laterallus jamaicensis. Next base: position 1,587,936 of record JAKCOX010000081.1, read on the forward strand.
CCTGTGTTTGACCCCAGATATCTGAGGCCCCTGCTGAGGTCAGTACTTGGGTGCTGGGAGTCCTGCTGCTCAGCCGAGTCCTTGCAGAGGATGTTTGTCCCGTGCGATACAGAGTTCAGGCACTTGACCTCCCTGAATGCCTGCTGACCTGGAGCTAATCTGAGGAGGAACACAGCAGCGTTTTAATGACTTGTATCACCACACCTCTGTTGGAGGAGGAATTAGAGAGCTTCCTGAGTGGCTGCTGGAAGCACCGAGGTACCGCAGCATCCCATGCCCCAGCCTCAGGTCTGTCCCTGATGCTGGGATGCAGCTGCTGGTGTTATGAAGTTCCAGGCTGAGCACCTGGTGACAGGAGGTGAGGGTATCCATGCTGGTGAGGCACAGAGTGCCTCTGGCATCATGCAGGGATGCCGGGAGTGCAGTTGTCACCAGGCCTGTCACTGCCCTTCTGATGGGGCAGGGTGAATGTTGGCAGCTGGCTTTGGTGGCCCACTCTGGGGCTCTCACTTTTGGAGAGCCTGAAGATCTCTATCCTCTCAGTGCCCCTACTCTGCATTGCTGGCTGGTTGAAAGAGAGACACATGCTGCTCTCATCTGCCAAACCTAAAGAAATTATTTATAGAAGCTTAAAACGTGTGGGGGAATATCATAATAGTTCTGGTAGGAGCCTTCCATCGAACTTCCACAATGGCTGCGTTGCTCTGCTGTAGTTAAGAGTTTTGGGCTCTGAACATGATGATAATGATAACGATAATGATGATGATAATATCTTTCCTATTTTCTGACATTCTTAGTTGCAGTTCAACCTAATCTTTTTTTTTTCTTTTTTGTTTTTTCCACAGCAAATACTGACTGACCCCGAGGTGACCTCCCAAGAGGGCAATATCAAAAAGGTAGGACACGTGTCAATCTTATGCTGTTTTACTTGCTTTGAAATGCACCTAGATGCCTTTTTCCCTTTCTGCTTTTGAGCAAAGGTGTATCCCAATAGGGTCGTAAAATTTTCCCAGTATTTGTTGTTGCTTTTCTGGATTAAGTGTTGTGGTTCTACTGGTGTGTTTGTCTCTCTTTGTGATTCCAGTACTTGTGAAAAAGAAAACGATGGTTTGAAGTGTTGGTTCAGCTGCAATATGAACAGCTACTGGTCCAGATTGATAAACATCATTTACCTCTTTTCCAGTAAGAGAAAATGTTGGTCCTTTGATAAGTGCTAAATTCCTAGAGGTCACTCCTGTGTACATGTGACTTCCGTGAAGTCCAGGGGCAAAGGAATAGGTGCAGAGAAGGATAAAATGTTCCTCATATGATGCATTACAGGTGCTTTCTGTCATGTCACAATGCTTAAACTCTACTACTGACCAGAGAAGAGTTTTCCACGCACAGCCCAGCTGTACGTGTCTCCATGTAGTGTTGGGCAGGCTCCGCATTTCATGTTTCAGTAGCCTGCCTGCTGTTCTGATTGGGGTGCTCTCTGTTGCAGCGAAAGGACATTCTTTCTGGGGCTTTCTCTTGCTTAATGGCTTTACTGAAGGGAAGTGCTACAAGTCGGGTTTGATTACAGCCTCTCTGGTTGTCTAGAGGTGGCGGGTCCCTGTTGAAATAATGAGCTATGAAACCCTTTTCATATGCAAGTGTCTCCTGATGGGTCTCCGCAGCCCCGTCCAGAAAGTACCAGTTTGGGAAAGTGGGAAATATTTTAAATTGGAGCTTGCAACCTCTGCTGGTTTTGTGCCCCCATTTAGGCAAGTTTCAGTCTTGTTCCTGAACTCTGAAAGCTCAAAGGAAACCCTGGTTTCAGTCTGACAAAGTGAAACTCAATACTTGTCAGGCTCTGAACTTCGCTTGGGAACAGAGGTTTCCCCACGTGGCTGGTACGGAGGGTTCTGTCCCTCCTGTGTGGAGGAAAATAAGCTTTTATCTTAGCAAGCCAGGCTAGCGACAGGACCCGTCCTGTGCCCATGCTGTGACCTTGTGAGGGACCTATCCCAACACTGCTGAACTTTTTACCTTGTTCATCTCCATAACTCACTTGGTGTTTGTCTCTGCCTCTGTGGGATCCTTTTGTCTGAACAGACATGGTGACAAGGTGGCAGGTTCTTATTATCACAACGCACTTATCACAGGGATGGAGTAAATTCTCCGTGGCCCAGGACTGCTCAGCTATTTCTTTCCCAGTCTTTAACTGCAATATCAGGAATAAATTCGGCATCCCTGTCTCTCAGGGTCTGTGGTACCCTAAAGAGAGCAGGCTTTGTACAGAGCGAGGGCGGGAGGAAAGGTTCAGCTGGCAGCTTTATATGTTCAATACATGGGTTTGTATTTAAACTTCATTACTTTTATTTCAAAGGAGAATGTTGCAAAAACTGCAGGCCTTTGAAAAATCCCCTGTGCCTCAATATGTTCCTGTGCAGCAGGTATAAAACCGGACAGTTATGATATTTGACAAGAGGGGAAGGACTGGCCTTCCACTTCTGTCTTTTAAATGCATTGTAGAGAAGCACTAGTGGGGGTTTATGAGGTGATAAATTTATTGAAGGATGGGCAGTAGGGTTTTACAGCTAGGGTGAAAGAGGTCAAAGCAGTAAGGTAAAGAGTTCAAGTCTAAACTTTATGGCTTGTGAAAAGACTACTGCTAGACAGCTTTTCAGTCAAAGCAAAGTGAAAAATAAAGGATGAAAAATCATTCTGTACAGTTTCTGCTGTATCTGAAAGCTGTAAGTACAAAACCCTCTGGGAGAAGAGTTCCTCTTGCCCCTTCTCTGAATCATTCTGCTGTCATATCCCCAAAGACACAATAGTGGGGATTTGACTTCAGTTTCTTCCTGGTCCTTCAGAGGGAAGTTGATGGTGAGGATGTGGCTGAAGGCAAACGTTGCGGGTGGGCTGATGGAAGCTGGGCAAAGAGGCAGCCAGAGCAAATGGGTACCATCGTTTCCAGGGGCTCCCTTGACTGGTGGCTCTATCACGTGCTCAGATGTGAGTAGTAACAAGGAGTAGGGCCAAAAAAAAAATCCCTGGGATGAAGTAACTGGTAAAAACAGAGAGCAGGGCAGGGAAGTGTGGTAGCAGTGAGAGGTAGAGAGAGATGCACAGGAAGCAATCTCTGCTAAAAAACTGATCCCAGTATTATTTCTGCTGCTAAGCTGCCAGAACAGAAATGCTTTATTATGTAACTTTATAAACCAAAAGGCAGTGAAACGTCTGAAGATACCACATAGCAGACAAATATATCGCTTTATATTATATTTATTATAGTATTCCCTACTTTGGCTTGGAGCAAAACAAGTATTCTCCCAGAATGCCAAGTGTTTTTCAGTTGCTGTGACTGTTATTTCTGCTGGGACCACTAACACCAGAAAGCTAATGTGTGTGTTAGTGGTGGTCTCACAAGGATGAAGATTTCTGGCAATATTACTAAAGGACCTATAGCTGGGATCATTCCTCTGTATCCAGAATGTGCTGTGCCGTAGGCTGAAGCAGTGTGCTCCTACTAAGTTTTCCTTTTACCACCTTTGCTTGCTGATAACTAGTTGAATTTGCACAGTCCAGTGTGTTTAATTTTAAATAATCAAGTGTGCAATTAAGACTAAAGTGGGAGATTCACTTCTCCGTGGGTGAACGTGTGTGTTGAGATGTGCAGAAACACATAGGCTGTACCTGTGGGGATATTGTGGGGATATTGTCCCACATTCCCAAGTGCCTGTCTTTTCCAAGCCATCTCCCTGCAGCCTGTTTATTTTGCTCAGAGAGCAGCTCCCATGTTCCACAGCTCCGAATTTTCAGAGCTTCTCCGCTGCGTTTAACTCGTTGGGAAAAAAAGGGCTTGTTATCATTATCTTCATTGTCATTTTGATTTAACTTTGAGAGGGAGCTGAAAGATTTAGACTTCCTCCGGCAGGAAGCGGGGCCGGTGCCGTTACAGGACACCTCCTTTCCCAAGGAGCCAGCTAGGTGGATGTCTCTCTCCTCTGAAAGTCACTTTGGCTGATGGCTGGAGATTCATATTGAAGGCGTCTCTGTGCACAGAGCTCGTAGCCAGCCTCCTCTGGATGGGCTGTTTTTCTGGCTGTGGTGACAAGAGACCTCAGGGACTTCTCTCTTCAGTAGACTCTCTATTTAGTTTCTGTTTACTTAGAGGGAATAGCCTGAGGGGCTACTGGAGAGAAAACATCTGTGGGAGATAATCTATAGAGTTATCTATCTATCACTCTTGTCGACCCTGTCTCCCTTGAGAGCAAGCTGAGAGACTTGTAATAAAAAGGCATCGCTGAAGAGGCTTTAGGGACAAATAAAGAGACATGTTAAGGGCCAGCTGAAAAAGGATAGAAGACATTATTAAAGCTCAATAGCCGTCTTATCAAAATCCAATAGGATAGGCATTTGGCAAAAGGCTTTAAATTTATTCTTTGACTTTCTGGAGAGCTTGAATTTATCCATTAACAAGAATGTACTACACAGGGAGCGGGAGATGCTATCGGCTTCAAAAGAGTGGCATTCAATCTGGTGTAGCACAAAACACCACGACCAAAACTGAGGGCAAACCCAGTTTTTCCCCCTACTTTGTCTGACTTCATCCTCACGTTGCAAAACACTAGAAGCTGATAATAGAATGCTGATGACACAACAAACTGAAACCCAGCACATTTTTCAGCACATAATTTATTCTCTACTCCCAAAATCTCACAGATTATTTTTTTTAAAAATAAAGTTACTGTGAGAAAGTGTGGGAGATGAGACTGTGTCTCAGAGAGCAGTGAGTAGTGAGGATGGTAGCGAGGTAGGAGGAAAGCTTTTATTCCTGCAACAAGAAGTAAAAGGTGAGTACTGTTTTGTTACTGCAGATAGAGTGGGATAGGGCCATAAATCTCTCCGTGTTGGTTATTACACACAAAACGCTACAGGTCACAGGAACCATCTGATACTTCAGGAGCACATTGTTCACACAAGATGATTGATTGATAATTATGATAATTTGCAAAATGATTATTTGGGTATTATAACCATAGTTTGTCCCACTGGATTGCTGTGAAGACATTTTCTATATCATGGGCCGTCAGAAATGGCCTCTGGCAACAAGGGATATGGAAAGGTCTGGCCGGTCCGTCCCAGTGGGATCCCTTGGACTGATGAATGATGACCCAGAGGAGTAAGAAATCAGACTTCAATAAGCAGTCAGGAAGGTAGTTAGAGAAGAGCAAGGGAACTGTTAACTGTCTTTTGTGGAGCAATTACTAGCTGGGCCATAGGCCCTCAGGCCCGGGCACAGTCTGTCATAACACGGGACGTGCAGTGGGATTGACCCAGAGATTTCCACTGGATGTATGTATTGCCTATAGCTGGTGGAAGGGTTCCAAAACTGTGGGTAAAGAGTTACCAAGCCCAAATTTCTGTGATGTTTCTTCATCTTTCTGTTCAGTGTACTGAAGAGCCACCCCCTCCCGCCTCCCCCCACCCCAATTTTAGTGGGTTTAAAACAGCCATCATCCTCACTGACGATGGGTGCTTTTAGCCAGACTGAATTATTTTTAAGGTGCCACCAGCTTTTGCGTGCTGAAATATAGCCAAATGGAGGGGAGAGCCCCTTCTTCCTCTAAAATGTACCCAGCTGCTGGGAGCGTGAGGCCGGTGGTGGTGGGAGGTTTGGGACACATCACAACCCCCACCCCAAGATTGTGTAACACCCTCTGGTTATCACAGCTAAAGGCCAGTTTCGACATGATCACTGCTGTACAGTTACTATTTCAGAAAGAGCTTTAATTTGCTTGTTTTATGGGTTGTATCTCTCCCAAATAAAGGTATGTTTAGCTGCCACAAACAGGGGCCGCTTCGAGTTGATTTTTATAATCTTTTCCTGAATAGACTTGCGTCATTCCAATAAGCCCTGGACAAAAGAGTGGACAGTTGTCTGAGAGTCTTTTTTATAACATTTCTCTCTTTCCATTGTTAGAGAGCTGCTAATAAAAGGACCAGGAGTCCATTAATTCAGTGAATGAACATATAGTAAAGTCAGTTCCCTCTTGAGAACAATAATGTTGCGGTCAGCTTAGGTTTCCATGGAAACTAAGTACTTCTGAGAAGTTTGCATCCTTGATTTTGCTGAAATGAAGCACGTAAAGTTTAAAAAAAAAAAAAAAAAGGTGTAAGGCTGGCACAGAAGAGTCAGTGAGGAAAGGGATGGTTAAATTATTTTGCAGGAAGAGCATGGTGCGTTTAATTTCTGTGATACGTGTGCCTGGGCCTGAGAGTATCGTGTGTGTGTGTGATGAATGGGCCTATCGAGAGGGCTCCGGGGGCTTTGAACCCGTAAATCAGGCCAAGTTAAGATGACTGGCAGTGGTTAAGTTGGCTCTCTCTGTATCTCCAGTATGTTCCAGTCAACTACAGCCACGTGCATCCGGCAAGGTGTAAACAGACCTCGGCGTGGGTCTCTCTTCCCAGTGGTGTCAGGAGTTTTGGCATCAGGGTGGTTAATGGCGATTTGCTGTGGAAATGCAACGTGTGGATACGGTGTCAGCTCCTCATACTGTGCCAAACAAAGTTGTAAATGAAGAGTTGGATCCCTTCCTCCCTTCCCCTCTAGGTAAATCCCCCACAGTTAAATCAATGCAAACCAAAGACCAGCGATGTTGGTTTCTTTCAGCCAGCATTTATAACCCACTGCCTTATTTTCTTGAGCGAACTGCTGTAGCTGAGAGCACCCGAAACGTAAGGCTTGAACTATTTATACATGCTGCTCCAAACGACATGTGTCTTGTTGAACAATATCTCTGCAGATAAAAGTGTCCCTGTAACTCCAGGCACAGTCAGTGAGGAGAGGTCACCTTGTCTTCCTCGAACGCATCTCGAACCTAAACGGGCTTTTCGAGTTATTAACAAGCCGGCTGCGCTCCCTTGTACCTAATTAATGGCTCCTTGTTGAGAGAACACGTACAGAGTCCTACGTGAAATTAAAAGCCTGTGAGTGTGTGTTCATTTGGGCCAAGATGTGTTTTTAATTGTTCACATACCTTTGAGCTCACGGGCTTTTTTTCCCCCCTGCTAACGAAAGGAGCTGCAGACTGAAAGGCTGGCATTTACCTACCGCCTGTGAGGCGATTACTCGTGAAATAATATTCTGGATGATTAGGAGGCATTACAGCCTCTCCTCAGTTTAAAAATGCCAGAATGCCCCAGAGATCCCCATGAATCTGCTGCCAGCCGGCCCCTGTCAGAGCTGAAGGCAGCACTGTCTGGAGCCCAAAATCAACTGCAGGAAGGTCATGTGAAAGAAAATCCTCAGTCATCAGGAAGCCCTTGGCCCCATGGCCTTTCTGACATTTTCTGACAAACCTTAAATCACCGGAGTAGACAAAACATCACAAATTTTGGAATGATAGCCTCTGGGATTTCAGAACTCTGTTAGCTCCGAAGGTAACCCCCACCTCTGGCTGCTCTGCGGCTCCTCCCTGGATGAGGAGGGTGCCAGGAGGTATTCCTGGAATTAGGTCTGGATTCAGAACCGCACGTGGGCCGGGCTGGGAGCTGTAACCGATACTGCAGCCGCCGAGGGAGCCGCGAGCGGGCGCGTTGCCACCGGGTCTTTCGGCAGTGCTGGGAATATCCATCAGTGGTGGGAGAATGGATTGTGCTGGGCAGGACAGGCTTCTGCTCCAGACTGGAACTCGCAATCGGGATTTATTGTATACATTACATACATCACAGAGGCCAGATGGTTCTGTTAATACAGGCTGTGGTCATGAGGTGTGCGTGGCTTTCGGTTAATCAGCTATTAAAGGGAATATATATCAGGAATAGAGCTCACGAGTGAGAAAGGAAAACCTAGACAGTAATTCAGGAGGGGAGGAAAGAAAAGGGGGTGTGCGGGGGGAACAGCAACCTGAAGTTGGCTTTTAGCACCTATGGTGCTGCTTTTAAAAGAGGAAAAAGAGGAGTCACAAACCAGGGAACTGGATGCCAGTCTCCTGTAATTAAATATATATATCACAGCAAAACCCAAAAATGCTTTTGTTCCTTTCCCCACCCCCTGTGTTTTGTTCTGGAAACATATCAGGGCTTTACAAAGCAGGGAAGGTGTGACTGTTGTCCTGTGCATGTTCCAGGAGCGCAGTGTATTCTGATGGTGCCAGTTAGAATTGGGTTTAGATTAGATGAGCTTTTTATGGAATTATAAAATATGTATTCTGAAAAAAGCCCAAATTTATTTTTTCATTGGGCAGTTTTGAGAGTAAAACAATTTCCAGAATTCAGCTCTTTGGTGATGGTCAGGAGTGCCTCCTGTCCTCACCCTGCAGCTTTCAGCATGCAATAGCAGCTCATCATAAGCAAATTAAGTTCATTCCCTTTGCTCTTTGTGGTGGATACAGTAGTTGCATGAGTGCTGTATGCTGAACCCTCCAGTGTAAAACCGGACTTACTTGAGGGTAATGAGAATATTTTGGCTCCACATCTTTAACGACTGTCCTCAGTTGGGTTTTGCTCAGTAGGATTGTTTCTTCTCACAGCATCGCAGGGTTTCAAAACTTTTATTTTGAGTTGGACCAAACATGCCTCACTCCAGCCTCACCAAGTTACATTCCAGATTACTTCCTTTAACTGCTGTTGAAGTATTTTAAAGTATTTCTGAAAATACTTTGATTTAATCCAGTTGTAACTCTTCAGCACAGTAGTTCTGCAATGTGGAGTCACTTTTAGTCTTGGCTTTAGTTTACATCCACACGGGGAGTATCGAGGCAGTCCCCCTGTGTTGTCTGGTCCCAGCCCTACAATCCATGCAGTAAGGACAGGCAATCTTTCATAAGTAGATTGTGCCCCCCTTAGGTAAGATAATTCCTTCAGGCTTGTTGTCTTCTCATGACTAGAACGAGTCTTCCAAGTTCCAACGTAAATTTATTCCTGGCAGTTTATATTTGCTGGTCCTTTTGCCAATAAAAACTTCTCATTTGAATGGTCTCCCATCTTCATTCCAGTTCTGATGCTCACCACATGCTTATTTGTTCTTTCTTTTATGGGCTCAGGGCAGACAGCATCCTATCTCCTGCGAAGCCAAGCCCAGTCATTGGTACCAAAAGCTGGGCAGCCCCAGTGTGTGGAAACATCAGGCTTTTAGGTCATACTCATTTCTCTAAAGCAGGTGGGTGTCTGATGTCTACAGCAGTGGCCTCCAGCAAAATCCCACCCTCATCCTGCAGCTGGGATGGTTTTGGAAAAGTGCTTTGTGTCCTCATGCCCAGATGGCTGTTCACTCAGCTCTGTGATGGATTCTGCTTTTTAGAGTTATTTCAAGCCAAGGAAAGAAGTCCTAATATGAAGAAGCATCCATTTAAATTATTATTATCCAGATAACAAGATTTTCTCAGAGTAATGAAATCAGAAACCCAGGTTTATTATTTAACCTCAGTGTGTGTCTGTGTTATTTCTGAAGGTGGACGGCAGCTTTAGCTATTTGCTATAGGGATGTTTGTGTTTTTGGGACTTAAAAGTGTTCCACAGACAGAGGCTGGTGAGATGGCCATAACTGTGAAAGCAGATTATTCTGAGGGTTTTAAAGGGCCCTTTTTGCTATGTGATACGAGGGTTGGCACACAAGTCACTGGTGTATGTAGGAGTTGTCGTGGTCTTGTTTGGTTTGGAAACTCACTCACAAGTTTGGATGCATCTCTGAAATGCATCAGACGCCTTTGGTCTGAAAAAACACTGATGAAAAGCTTGCACAGGCCGCTTTTTAAAAATTAATTTCTTCTAATTCCTCATGCTAACTGGGCTGGAAATACCCAAGAAACGGGTTTCCTTGTTGTGTTTTCTCTGTTCTGTTTGTAACGCCAGCCAAGGTCTTACAGTGTTAGCAGCTTGTGTACATAAATAATGAGAAAAGAAGCTAATGGATTTTTTTTCTTTTTTCTGAAAGTTCAGGAATGCTTTAGAGCTGGACAAGGCTCTGGGTACGTGCTTTCCCTCTTGCAGAGGTTTGGTGGGCAAAGTTGACTTCTTTTAGTGTATCTAAACGGAGAGGAACCACGAGCACGGACACAGTCGGCATAGCGAGCAGATTTCAGAAGACTAGATAGTAAACCAATGGTAAACATTACAAACACCACACTCCTGTGGCAGTGACTTACTCCAAACAGTGAGGGACAGCTAGAGAATGCCTGATCGCAGTGCTGGTAGGCCTGGCCGCTGCCTCGAAGGGCCCTCAGAGGGATGCAGTCCTGCCCAGACCTGTGTGAATGACATGGAGCAAGTTACTGTGTGCTGGAGGAGAACCCTTAGAAGTGTTTGGAGGCTTTGAAGAGGGAGGACCGTGGTTAAATTCACATTTAGTGTCAGTCAGAAAATGTGCAGGGCTGGCTTCGAGTGGGAAGAATCTTTCTGTTCATCTGTGTCATCCTGTGTCTGCTTTCTGGACTCTTTCTATGATGCTTGGACTCTCTGATGCTTCATGTATTTAGCACTGACCTGTAGCAGCAGTGTGTGTTAACTCTCTTTCTGTTTGTGACAAGCCAGACCCCCATCTTCGTATCCCCCCCACTGGGGTTTGCTGCTGGTCACAGCCCTTCCCCCCCAGGTTGTTTTCCCTCACCTGCATTCACTGTGCTTACACAGTGCTCTCCCTCTTCATGCCAGCACAGTGCATCGAATATTTGATTTTATTTTTTAAATACCTACCTGTGTGGATAGCCATTTCCTTCTAAAAAAGGAAGTAAAAAACCCCATCAAGCATCTTAATTCTTGTCACGACTGCCCAGCCGATGTGGTGGCAGAGGGAACCCCTCTGTGAAAGTGGCAGAAATACTTTGAGTAAATAAATTTGGTCTGATCGTGCTTCTACTGGAAAATGTCTTTAAGATAAGCAGATGTCATTCCACAGAATAAACAGCTGACCCTAAAATTCCTATTCTGCGTTAACCTGCAGGGTGGTGGTCTGTGCCACATGGCCATCAGTGTGAGATGAGAGTCAGCCAGCCTTGGAGCAAGGAAGGTTTGGGTTGGATGTTAAGAAAAATGGAATAGTGGAATAGTTTGGTACCTGGGCAGACTCTCTGGGGGGGAGATACAGCATCTGCTGCTGCAGGCTCTGAAAAGGCTTAGACAAATACCTGCCTGTGTTAGAATAAGGGGTAGCCTGGATGGCTTCCTGAGATCCTTCCTAGCCACCTGGGTTTTTATGGTGCTGCTGTGTTTATCTTGTTGACCAGTGTGGAAGCAAGAGGTGGAGGGACTGGGCCTGAACCCGTCCTTCCCTGCTCGGGGCAGGCGGCACGTGCAGGCTGGGAGCGTGCAGCTCTGCCTGGCTGGGGCAGAGAGTGCTTTTCTTCTCATTTCAGACTCTCTTGCTTCTCTCTGACAGTGCCTGGTAAGTTTTGTGCTCTTTGTGTTCAGTTTTCCTTATCAGGCAAAGTTTTTTCTCTGTTTTTAACTGGCTTTGGTGCTCAGGAAAGCTGGCAGGTTAAGAGAAAGCTTGTCTGGAGGACTGAAAGTTACCTCCTAAACTCCTTTGTGGTTGAGTTTCCTAGTATGGAAACTAGTAGGTCCAGATTCTGAATCACGTATTTATACACACCTGAAAAAGAGAAACCCAGAGGAAAAAAAAAAGGCAAGGAAAAAAAAAAAAGACAAAGAAAAAATACCCCCCAACTACTCCACAATGTGTCTTTGCCACTGCAAGCCAGAGTTCTGAATTGGTATTGTAAGGGAAGCCAAGGATGATAGAGTATGGAATGATGGGTGCAATAAAGGGTAACAAATGAAGGAGGAAATGCATTGTGCTTTTATAAAGAAGATTTAAGGTGTCAAAATATTTTTCGGCTTCTCCATGGAAGTCATTTGTCCTTGTGGCTGACATTGCTTGGTTTCTATGTATCCTTGCAATGGGTGGAAACATCCTTTAACTGCCAGACAGCACTTACCGATAAGCCAGCCAATTAATAATGTTGATTTGAAAAGCCCAAGAATAGGTGAGAAAGCAAAGTCCTTCGGTAAGTCATATTTGCACAGTATTAAGAGTCCCCTTTTACCTGATCTAGTAAACATGGTATTAGGAACCCTGCGCTATTGAGAAGTTGAGAGACTATAATGATATGTGTAACTGATAATTGCCACTCCTAACTATTCAGCACCCACTTATCATGCCTTTTGTACATACATACCTTTGAAATAGGCAGCACATGTATTTCTCTTTCCTAACCACTGATGGGGCGATTATTTTTTTTCCCCCTGATACACTGACCTATTTTATCAAAGAAAGAAATGTAGGAGAGGAATCAGTGTGTCCCACAAATCTGGTGGCCCTCACATTGCAGACGTTCCCTCAGGTCTGGGTGTGCAAACAGGAGCCGTGGTGTTTGCTCAGCTGATGCTGTGGGCTGCTCCCTGCATTGTTGTGCGCAGGCACTCAAAGGACAAGGTGAACGATGGAAACAAAAAGCCATCTCAACCTGCAAGCAAAGGCAAAAGCGACTCACTGAGGGAGTTGTAACTCATTCCACACGGCCACCACATGTCACCTGTGGTCTCTGGCAGGAATCTGCCAAGACTCGAGCAGCAGAAGGTACGTGGCAGTGACACACAGACCTGGTCTTACCCACGAGGGAGCCTCAGGCAGAGTGGAAGCTGTCGACTGGCACCAGAACGTGCTCCATCATCTGTATCTTTGTATGTTCCTGCACTCTTCAAAAGGCCTGGAAATGGAATTAATTGGAAGTAGATGAAGCTGTTTGATTAAAGGGCTTATTTGTTGCCTAGACGTATGTATAGGTATAGAAATGCAATTAGTTTGAGAGTGCCATTAGCAGTGTCAGAGACCAGAAGTAATAGAGCTTAACCCTCCCAGGAGCGGCGGTGTAAAGCCCCGTGTCCTTCTGATCCCTGAGCGCGGGACATGCAGCGTGCTGGCAGAGCTGGTTTTACCTCTTAACTCTTTCTGTGGTGTAGTTTCCAGCCAGAGCCATCCTGTTCTGGGAAAGTACACACAGTGCCAGCTCCTTCCTTCCTGCTATAGACGGGGTGGAAAACAAGAAGCACCTCAAAGGCTTTCCTTAAGAGATGCCAAGGAGATGGGTCTGTCAGCGCAGCCCTGAGGATGGAGAGGAGAGGACCCCAGGAGTCCCTGTATCCCTGTGGTTGCGATGCAGCAGGATTCAAGAGAAGGTTCCCAAAAGCAGTGGTTTTGGGGCGTTTGGGGGCTGGGCAGTGCTGCTGCCTTCAGCAATTTCACTTTATCAGTTGCTGCCTAAGTTCACATAGGTGGCCCTGGAAGTTATTGGTGTTTCTGGTCAGAGGGCAGACTTTGGATGCTCCTGTTTTAGCCAGTGTCGTGTAGTCCTTGTGCTGCTGTCTGCAGAGACCTGATGAGGTGTCCAAACATGTCAGTGCTTCACTTGACCTGGTTAAGTGACGTTGGAGGTGCAGTGTTTCTGCCCAGGCCATGGCATGGTGCTGCTCTCTAATGAGAACACCACTGATTAAGCGCTGTAGCATAAGGATCCAACTCCACAGTTGTTCACTGCCCGCTCACCGATGGGCCCCAGTCTGAAATACTTTAACTCCTTCTCTGGGAGAAACATCAGTGTCTGTGGTACCCATCACGTGAGACATTGTTCCACGATGTCAGTCGAGGTTGGAGCAAACCCACCCCTACCATCAGAAACATATATTCCATATCTCTTCTTTCCCTTGAGAAAGTGTCTAGCTTTAGATGAAAAGAAATGCACTTCATATTTCAGCTGATAATGAGAAGTTAATAAAATTGGGATTTTGTGCAATGCAGGACCTCTGACATCTTAATCTTTATTAAAGAGACTTAAACTACCAGGAACTGCTGGTGCTGACTGGCACAGCCAGACTCAAGAAACACCAGGAGAGACTGGTCAAATGAACTGTTAAACAACTCTTCCTAATCCATCAGGAAGAAACAATAAGTGCTGGAAACATCTATTTACCATGCATCAATCACGCTTACCTAAGCAATTTCTAAGTAATTATACTTCTGTTATATAGTCCCTGGGATGACTAGTCCAAATGAGGCTTTTGCTTTATTGCAACAAAAAAAATGTACTTTGGTTGACGTACCGACTGTTGCTTCACGTTCTGACAGAGCAGGGATTCTGCTGGATGTAACCTCTGCTAATTGTTGTGCTGCAATCCGAGCTGGAATTCAGCTGCCTTTCCCTTTGCAGCCTTGACAAAAGGAGGAGTTTGAAATTTATAAGTGGTGATTTTGTTTGTTGAGTTTTGCTGCGTCAGTAAAATAAGGTACTTGGGCCAACTTGCCAAGATGGGGCTACAGGGAGGTGATTTTTTGGGGGTGGGGTTATTATGGTTGATCTTTGCTGCAGTAGAAGTTTACTGCCTTTCCTCTTTGCACTCTTACCTTCCCCCTTCGGGCTTGTTTCCTTTCTTGCTTTTGTCCAGAAGCCTCTGTGGGGGTGCAGAGAGTGATGTGCTTCGTCCTCTGATGGTCTCCAGGACAGACCAAGCAGTTTACATCTACTCTTCTTGCTCCCAATGCTGAAGGCTTAAAAGTTTTTTGCTTATATTTCCCCCAACCAATATAACACCACAGACTGATAGATAAATTAGTGAAGAGTAGTTTGTATCTCAGTTTTATACAGCTATACAAATATGATATTGTGTGTCTTGTTGACCTTTGATGTTTGAACATCGTGGAGTTACAAAAACACACATCTATCTCTCTATATATCTATCTATGTGTGTGTTTTACAAACCCATCATTGTGTGGGGCTTTGAAATGTTGTTTTCTAATCCACTCAGAGAAAGGGGAGGGATAGAGTCTTTGTCAGTATCCAAGCAATTAGGATAATTAAAAAAGAAAGCTTATTGGGTAAACATGCTCTTAGATTGTGACCTCTTAATTAATGGACTACAGGGAGAAATTACAGCAGTGGCAAGATAATTAACACATGCATTTAAAAAGAACTGTTAGACAAGGGTATTATAGGATAGTAAGGCACAGATTTGAATCACCGAAGGACTATGGAGGTGAACAAACACAGTTGAACGAGACAAGATTTGCATGTATGAGTGCCCCAGCACACAGAGGGAGCAGATTAGGGTAACTTTGTTATCACATCTGGGTGGCTCTTGCAGTACCATGTTCCCCTCCAGGAGGGGCTTGAAAAGTCCAAGCTGATTTTTGTAGTTTCCATGGAGAATTCACCCACAGAATGATCGTGGTGGCTGCTGGAGCGCTGGAAGCCACCTGTGATGTGGGTGTTGGCAGCTGCCCCTCGCTGCCAGGGATGCGGGAGAGGTGGGGGGGTGTCGCAGTGAGGGACCCGAGCACGGCTGTGCTGCAGCATCTTGTGCTCCTCTCTGCTTTTCTGCACATTTTAATCCTAAAGATCCTGGTCAATGATGGAAACTCTGTCAGTCATCGAAAAATAAAAGTCTGGGACCCAGATTGGTACTTTCAGTAGTGTTTGGTATTGCCAGGAGAGAGAGAGAGGATCTCCCATCACCTCAGACTTTCTGTGCTTTGCGATCTTCAGCTTGGTAGCATCGTGGGCACACATACGCTTTTCTCTCCCTTCATCTCCGTGCTGAGGCAGCTACTGCAACTGAAACCTCTGAAAAAATTCTCAAGAAAATAGAGATAAAGGCTGCTACATGTTTTCACATGTACCCATGTATGAGTGTACCATCTGCACATGGCTGGAGGGCTGCATGTAGTGCCTGGGCAGCGAGACTGCTCCCCCTTCCCCCCTGCTCCCGATGCCTCAGTGCCCCTGGGGCACTGAGGAGGAGGGACTCCACGTTCAGCCCAGGTATTCCATGGGTTTCTGGTTCTCCCAAATATCCTGTTGATGGAAGGAAGCAGGTTATGCTGTTCTCGGCTGGAGTAAGCCCTTTGGAAAGTGTGGAAGATGGTGAGGATAAGTTAGGGCATTGCTCATGCACCCCAGAGAAGAGAATATGAAGAAGCAGTCAGCTAGGAGAGGGATCTTGGGAGATCTGCCTTAAAATGATAGCCTTGTGCTGAGGGGATGGGGCGATCATCACCCTGCCCTGGGCAGAATCAGGCTGTCACTGGGTCCTGCTAAGTCGTCGCTGCCCAAAGTACCATGGAGCCCCCTTAGCCAGATGTCCCAAATGAACAGGGTCCCGCTTTACCAGCATGGTCAGTGTGATGCTGTCCCCTGGCATGATTACCCAAAAAACCTGTGGAGGTCTCTAAGGCCAGCACAGGGGGTATTTGGCTGTGCCAGGCACCCACTGATTTGCATCCCCCGCAGGAAGCCGGGAGTGCCGGGAACAGAGCCTGAGTTGGTCTGTAGCTGTCACCCCGTGTGATTCCTGGGATCCCTCAGTCATCGGCAGTTAAAGCTGACCCCTCGGAGAGACAGACAGGCAATAAACAATCCGCTTCCCTTCTGAGCTCCGGGTAGCTGGGGGGAAGCAGCGCAGCCTTTCCCGCTCTGCACAGCGATGGCACCCGCAGGACAGGGATTCACAGGCTTCCTGGGGGAAAGGGAAGGAGGATTTGTGGGGTTTGGGCCCTGTGTGTGCCCCCAGGTCCCAGCAGCTGAGTGTGGTCAGTCATTACCTGCAGCACAGCCCAGGGCAGCTGACATACCCACACCAGACGTGGTTGGATTGGTGTGCCATTTTCAGCCATGAAAACCACCTCATTCTTGGCTGTGACAGAGGGGCTGTGCGGGCCCTACGTGGGATCCCTCAGGCCGATGTCTTTATATATAAGTGAGTAACTTGTACCCAGAAGGGTGGGAAAAGCTTAGGTACGTGATGGTTACTGGTGGTGGGTCCCATGTTACTTGGGGAACAGCGTGTCCCTGGATGTTGAGGAAGAGAAGCATGTCTCTCTCACCTGTGGTTATTCTTCCATTTTTGACAAAGAAGGGCACAGTTACATGTAAAGATGGGTCTGTCCTTGAGCACTGGTGCTACAGCTGGAGTCAGTTCTCTGCAGAGTGAGTGTCTGCCTCTGAACAGAGCAGGCAAGGAGAGAGAAGGTCTGTCTGATGGAGCTTCGTGCTTTCATGGTGGCCGGAGTCTCGGGAGGGGATAAAAGCATCCCAGCTCGTGAGGGCAGCACAGAGAACTACCCAAGAATGAAGGCAAAGCTTTGCCAGTCTGTGAGCAGGGCCTGAACTTTGGATGGGAGGTGGTTTGTCTGCGTAGACTGTCTCTCGTATAGACAACATACAAAACAGTTTTCTGTGCTTTTCTAATCATTAAACCCCCTAAATTCTAATTTATGGAGAGAACAAACTGCAGAAGAGTCTCAAAAATAACTGTGTGTGCTGGGCACTCACCCCTTGCGTTAGAGCCACAAGCACCAGCCAAAGCCCAGCCATGGTGTACAGTTAGGGAACATGTGATTTGCATAAGTCCCCACTCCTCTTAGTATCACGGGGAACAAAGAGATGCTCTGCCAAGCCAACATTTCACATCTCCAGCCGTGCACTTATCCCAAATCCCACCCACTTCTTAGTAAGTCTTAGTATTGCTTCTTTTGTCTGTACATAAATGTCCTTGTTCCATACAGTGTTCATCCTACCTGGAACATTAAAGATGCATGTAGACAAAAAAATAAATTAAAAAAAAAAAAAAGCTTTATGAATGTTTGATTAGTGACTTGGGCCCCGAATTTTTGACTAATTGAGTACATTAAATAGTATGTCTCTGAAAGACTAATACGAGACACTGTTCAAAGCTTCTTTAATAAAAATTCTATTTGGGATTTGACCATAATGGCTATCCTTACTTGCCAAAACATGACTTCTTAGCAGGTGACTTTCATCAAGTACATCTGAAATAGTACCTAAATGAATTAGCAATAAAATGGACTTAGGCCTAGCAGTAGGAGCCTCCATTAATCTTGGGTTAATCACTAAAGAGATGCCATTCACTTTTCTTAAGAAGTCACATTTTTCTCCCCTTGCTGGCGACCAGATTTCATAAAGTAACATATTTCTAATGAAAGGGCTCTGCTTGAATTAAAACCCTGAAGGTTTATGCAGATTTTAGTTTTGATTACTGCTGGCATGGGCTCTTAGCAGACTCCGGAAGGTAGGTCCGCAGTGAAAGAGTCCCAGCATGCAGTTCATAATATTCTTTGAAATAAAATAGTGCACTTGTACTTAGTGGCTTTAATCAGCTCTGACTTTTGATAGTCAAACAATAGCTAATTACAGTAACACCTGCCTTCTAAGTCATGTCATGTAGGTTATTGCCAACAAGAGACCTTGTATCTTAGCTGCGTGATTATTATAGAGTCTAAAACCTATCTGTTAAAAAAGGAGGGGGGCAGAAGAACGGAGTTTGGTAGCCATTATACGTCTTTTTATTGTCTGATGCATTTCTGCCTTTTCTGTTTGCAGTTTCTTGCGTTTGAAAGGCAGAGAGTTGGTGTTTGTGACCAGGTTAGAGCTGAGTTTCAAGGAAAAGGCTTCCTTTTGCAGCCCTCGCTTTGTGTGAGGTGCCCACAGATAACATGTACATTTTGAAATGTATCTGAACATCTCAGTCTTCACTGCGATGCAGAATTTAAAATATGTTGTCAGTTGTCCCCATCCTCTGATCTCTGGCACGTAGCCACAGAGAGGAATTTTATTTCACTGTCATTAAATGAGGGGGACAAAGGCCCGTTTATTTTACCCTTCATCAAATTGGGAAGGGTCTCATAAAATAAAACACCCAGCTAAGGATCTGATTCTGAAATAAAATACATCCACACCTTTTTATCCCTAATATTTGCCTTTACTGCAAAGAACACTCAGATGAATTTCACTGTACACGTTAGCTGCTGCGGAAGCCATAAATTAGTGTCTCATTGGAGACTCTTCTCTCATTAATTTTGCTAGCAAATAAGGCTTCGTTTTCCCAAACCCAGTCAAGTGAAAAATATCAGATGTTTGCCGGAGGCTCACCAGCCGCTCTAACACCTCTCCAAGAGTCAGCACGACAGGTACGTGTGCTGCCGTTGCGGGGGATGCTCCCTCTTCCAGACCCAGAAAGGTGACAGGTCAGAGTCTGCACCCCGGTCTGCCAGACCCAGCCTCAGGACTCTGAGCCCAGAGAAGCTCAAAGGGCATTTAATTATTGAGCAAGGGACGAAACAGAGCCATAGTGAGATCTGGTTGTATGTTTCTATGTGCACATTTTAGAAAAGCCCCTGCATTGTTTCACCACTCTCCCTCCATAGTTTGGAGGCGAATGGATGAGGTTCTGGGAAGAGTACCATTCCCAGCCATCATTCTCAACTCTGACTGACAGTAGAGTATCTTGACATACTTTGGGATCTTGACAAGATGTGTGTATCTAGGCTTTTCATCTGGGATCTCATAACTGCTGTCTGCAGTGGGAGCAGCTAATTTAGGCAAGCACTTGATAGAGAACTTTATTAATTAAGCTGCAGCACAATACTCGACCAGGGTAAAGGCATTGGTATGTGATCTTCCTAAGCAGGGCCCAAACCTCTTGTGGTGTAAGTACAGGAGATAATTTGAGGGGGATGGTCTGCCCAAGGTCACAAACAGGTTGTGTCAGGGCACAGCGTGCTCTGCAGCCCATGCCAGGGGTGGCCAGACAAGGGACAGAACCCGCTGTGAGGACCGAGGCCCTGCATCCCTGTCAGGTCCATGGAGACATGAAGCACAAGGTCTGGAAGGGCTCTTGGAGCAATGACTGAGCAGGAAGTAGAGCGCAGGGATTCTTTTCCAGAGTCGGCCCAGTGCTCTGTCATGCTGTTTCCCCCCAAGAAGGCTGCACAAGGCCGATTGCAATGCTCCACTGGCTACGTGCCCGTTAGGGCTCTGAGCCTTGGCACATGGCACAGCTCGGTCCCCAGATCAGGACACTCTGCTGTCTCTCCTGGCACCTGAGCACCCACTTTAACAGGGGTGTTGCCTTTTCCTTTAGTGGTTCACCCAGAGCTGTGACGTAAAGCTGAGCACTGGCCACTCTTCACGTCTTAGACTCCTGAACCGTCGTTTCACCTGCTGTGATGGCAGAAGAGGTGTGGGACTGCACTGCCTGTGTCGTGACCCATCCCATCCCTGAAGATGTGCATAGGTGGTGTGAGCTTCCTGTTACAATCAGACTGTGTGTTTATAAACCTTCCCTTAGGATTACACACAGCGCTGGGAGGGAATGCATTCAGGGGTACCTTTGTGGATGGGCAGTGCGAGCATGTGGTACGAGGGATTGCTGCTAACTCTGCTTCTCAAAGCTACTTCTCAGTTCAGCATTTAATGGGCTGGTTTTTTCCCCGTTAAGTTATTCCTCCTCACTCTATCATTTGTCATGTTAACCTCAAACTGTGTAGTAAGAAATCTTCTTTATATCAGTTACCATGTTTGCCATATCTGATCAGTTTGATTGATCATTGCCCCAGCCACAGGTTGGTAATAAGCTGTTTTGAGAGAGACACACATTTCCCATAGGACAAAATTGGCATGACAGCATTATAAACTGGCCATTTATCAACCTTCTCCCAGGTGGTCACTGTCTGAACGCTGTTAGGCAGGCAGGCGAGCCAGGCCTCAGCGGCGCTACGGGGGGGATGCGATGGGAGCCGGTGGGCACTGCGGTGCGGCTAATACAGGAGACAGTAATAAATGACACTGCATTTGAATCAGAATTGTTAGTGCAAATGTCATGCTTAAAGTCCACAGGCTTCCTTGCCCAAAAGCCACCCCTTCAGAGGGCTCTGTCAGGTCACACTGTTTCCCTGGCTGAGTAGTCCGGCTTCGGACAGGAACGGGTCAAAACCATCAGCACCAGGGAAGAGCCACGTTGGCAGACACCATGAGCTGCTGTTCCTGTGCCCCAGGGTGAGGATGCTCTCTGTGCTTTCCCAGTACCGGCTGTAATAAGCTCACCTTCGTTAAAGCTTTGCATGCCTCGGGATTTTATAGACCTCGTGTGTGTGTGTGTGTGTGCTAAAATGCTTTTTTTATGAGCTCTTCCTTGCTGTGGGAAGGTGCTTCATCACCCGCTTCATTTGACTGCAGTGGAAGCCTGCTCAGAGGTAACACTCATGGAAGATCTCTGCTGGTTCAGAATCTGAGTTGTCTGTCACACTTGCTCTGGTGACACAGGTATCCCAGAGCCCTCCTGTATGGAGCGTTTCCAAGTGCTCTACGAAGGTCTTTCCACATATCTTGCTGAACTTTATCTGCTTTATCTTTAGCTTGAAGCAGGGGTGATGCACAGTAGAGCTGGGGATCCATCTTCTGGGCAGGGCTGAATAAGGTGTTACAGAACTTTTCCTCTTTTTACCTGCTCCATGTGTTGTGGGTTTTTTTTTCCCCCCAGAATTTTGGTAAAGTGACTTTTATTTTACAGCTTGAGTGGGAAGCTATTCCCAGACTGCACAAACTGCAATTTTTAATCTTAACGATAGATTTAGTGACCACTGAAGTGTAAAATAAACTACTGTGGCCTAATCAATCAAATCTGCATAGTTTAGAGAAAGCACCTGTATGAGGCTTTTATATCAGAATGTCTGTAATGGCAATAGATGTTTATTAGCAGCCATAAAGCTGAATTTAATATCTCTCTAAATAACACCAACAGCATTAAAACAAATCTCTAAAGCAAATGCAACTGCGCCATAAACAGCCTGTGATGTGAGGTTTAAATGCCATTACAAGAACCCAGCCAGATTCATGGTTTGTTCTGTGGCTTTGGACACTCGACTGGGAATGAGAAAACCTGTGGTTACTGCAGAGAGCCCCCGGGATAGAGCATCGCCCCGGGATAGCTGGTGAGCTTTGTGTTTCAGCACAGTGTGTACAGGTGTCTCGTTCAGCTGGAGGGGCAGCAGAGGCTTCTTGCAAGGTGCTGCTCATGATCTGGCTACATCTTGAATGTCTTCAAAACCCAGGCTGTGACTCACATCCCATCAGCTTCGACCCCAGCACCACACACTCGTGTGAGATGTAGAGGGCTCTGAGGCTGCTGCCCAGCACCAAAGGGTTGCAGGTACTCCAGACTTGTGAGTCTACTGACCCTATGAGTGAGCAAGTTGTACCTTGTCACCCTGTTCTTAGGCTTCCTCCGTCCATACACCACGAAGCCCACGCTGATGGACGTTGGAGGGTTTAAAAAACCCTCAGGAGTCTGAGAATGAAAGAGTAGGTCAGGTCTTCCTGTGTTTAATCAGGAGTTCTCCCTTGGTCCCATACTTTGCAGGACTTTTAGGGCACCCTTGGCAATGTCTGTAAGGCAGCTTTGCAGACCAGCTGCTTTTAAATCCCAGTCTGCTTCTGCTTGGTTTTCAGGCTTGTCCTTGTACAGCAAACTCTGCAGCAGGGTGGTAGGTCTCTGCTTCATCCCCAGCCCCAGCCTTCCCAGCAGATCAATACTCTCACCTTGTCTGCGCCCATGTTTTAAAACCTTCAGTGTTTTTCTCGAAATTTCTGAAAATTCAGTCTTGGCCAAGTGAGGCCACGTGTGGACTGGGGGGCTCTGGAGTGTTTTGAAACCAAATAACCCACCCTGGGGAGTTTATGCTTGGCTCCTTTATTACGGGATCAAGGAGTTTGGGGTGTTTTCTGCTCAGCACAGGCAGGCTGGACAGACAGGGTCGGTGGAGATCGATCTCTGGTGTGCAAAGCGCTTCCCCTCGAGGCTGCTGATCTCTGGGATGTTTATAGGATACAGGAGCAAATAAAGCCTGGGTTTGTGATCCTGACGCGGTCTGAGGTCGGGGCCTCCGAGAAGCAGTTGTTTTTTTGGGGGAAATGTGGTCAGATCAAAGCATCCCAAAAGAACAAGACATTCAGATGACAGGAGGTCACGGACGTGTCGGAGAATAAGGGGTGATACTGTTTGGGCCGCAGCTGCGGTTAGCTGCCGGCAGCTCTGAAGGTGACTCTGGGGAAGGGAACATTGCGATGCTCTGAGCCTCGAGCACACGGGCTGCCCGGCTCCATCCGCTGCTAGCAGATGCTGCTCCAAGGATGCTGTTCGTGGGCTGCCTTGTCCAAAAGAAATCAGGCCTGAACAGGGATTTTTCCCAGCACTGAGGAGGGGGAAGCAAGGAAAACCAGTGGCCTTGTGCTGGGAGTGAGCAGTGATGGGCTGCTGATGTATATGGAGCATGGCTGAAGTCTCATCTCTTCTGGGGTGGCCTGGAGCTGGAAAGAGACCGTCCAGGACACGGCTGCTCAGCATGGGAAAGCCCAGGCAGCCCCCACGGCGAGGTCAGGATGCTCATTGCTGCCCAGCACCAGACCTGGTCTGTGCCGAGTCTGGCAGACGGCTGAATGTCTTGTTACAAAGCTGTTGCGGTGCTTTGGAAAGGGAGAGCTGCTACGTGAGGGCACTTGATGCATCAGGTAGCCATAGTGTAAGGGATTTGGGTCCATGGCTTGCCATAGCGCTGACTGTTCTGCCTGCTGGAGCAGCTTGTGGCATGCTCTAAGGCCATTGGTTCCTGTTCACACAACAGTGGAAACGAGTCCTTGTCTTCGCAGGGAGCAGGACTGAAAGTGTCCTCAGCATCGTGCAGGTACACCTTGAGTAAGGAGCCTGGGGCTCGCAGGGTTCTGTTGCCCCCCAGAAGTAGTAATTATCCCCTGAAGCTCCCAATTTACATGTCTGTGACCCAGGTTAAAAGTGGAGAGGGTTGAGGATGCCGCACATCCCGGCATGAGGCACGGTGGCTTGGCAGGGAGGCGTTGGTGTCCCTGCAAGGCAGTGCTGTTAGAGCCATAGAACTAATCTGAAAGACTTTATATGAGTTTTGTGAAAAAATAAATGTACTGTCCAACCACAGCACTCGTTTTTCCAAATGAAATAATTTGTCTTTAAAATGCATTTTTTCTACTTCTTCAAGGAGAGCCAAAGGCCTTAGTCTGCCTTCAGGATTAGCAGCCAGTACAATTCCCATTTATAAATGAAGCCCTTTTTGATTTGCAAATAAAAAGCATCTGAAACCACTAACCAACTTGGCTTTCATTTTTATGCCTATAAAAATGTCTGAACCATTTGTTTTTTAAATTCTCTAACTGTAAAATGTGCTCCTGCATGCAAATACATCCCAGTTCTGACTGGAGGAGAACTCTCTTTTTGGAGGGGTTAGAAAGCCCTCACGCTTGCAGGGGAGCACAGAACAGTCAGCCCATGGGAAGGAGCAAGGCATTTAATTTTGAGTAACCACCCCTGCCCTGCGCCGCACCTGCCTTGGCGATGCAAAGGGCTGATGGGCTGCTCAGATCCAGAAGTTCAGGTGCAAAACTGCAGCCCAAGCGATGCGAGGAGGAGTTTTCACAGGGGTTTCAGTACTGTTACCTGCCCCCCATGTGTCTGGGGGCTGTGTGTCTGTCTTGAGAGGAAGCGTTTTCACAAGAGCCTCGTGCATGGTGCGATGCTGACACACACACCATGAGAGCTGGGGTTTCTTTGGCCATGTGTGCCTCTGGAGCCATAGGAAAACCCTACAAATACTAATATAGAGTGAAACTGTTGCTGTTTGGGTTGCTGTCAGCAAAGTGTGGGGCTGGTGTGGGAAAGCTGAGCCCCAGTACACCCAGCACGGCACATGGGCGAGCTCTGTGCTGGAAGGGAAAGGTTGTGTGGCTGCATAGGGGTTTCTGTGGCACAGGTGAGCTGGGCAGTCCTTTCCCTGCCCCACACTATGTAGGCATTTTAGGAAGAGTTTTGTGGCCTTGACGTCCTAACAGGACAGGAAGGTAACAGTTTAAAGCATTTGAAACTTTTGTTTCAGTGTTGACAGGTTGGTTTGGGCTGTGGAGGAAATTCGGGTGATGCTTTTTCTGCTTTGTGTTCTCCTTTGAGTCAGAGAGATTTGAGCAGCTACTCCATTTCCCAGGGCCAGTTTCGTACTTTCTTAACCCCCAGTTTGACCGTGGTTTCTGCTGACAGAATGTGAACGTTGCTGTGCCAGGGAAACGCTTGGGAGAGTCAGGAAACAGTCCTGTGCCAGTGCAGACCCAGGGCAGGAGGAAGGGCAGGTCGGGAGGGTACAGCCTGTGTTTGTTTCCACGTGTGGCTTCACAAACAAGCTTCAAAGGCAGAAAAAGTTTATAAACAGAGAGTCTTTACTTCCCCTTCGTTTGTATTTCCCTGCTTCCAGGCAGTTCTCTTCACTCTTTCTGCCACTGGTTCATCAGTTTTGCTTACTGTGTGTGAGCATCCCGGGGGGTGGATGTGCTGGGGGGCCCTGACGTGTGTCTGTCACCCCTCCGAGCCGGTCCTTCGGAAACAGAGTTTAGATTGCACTGCCTCTCACTGCTGTCGAGAAATGGTTTTGTTTGGTCTGTGCTGCCCTCCTGAAGGATTCCTTCCAGAGGGTGTAGTAGCTCTCTTCAACAGCGTGGTAAAACTGTTCTGGAAGTGTGGGCAAGGTGTGGTGTGTCAGGCAGCGTGGGTAAGGTGTGGGTAAAGTACTGTGGGTTAAGGTACCGTGGGTCTGTGCAGTGTTGGGTTAGGTACTGTGGGTAAGGTGCTGTGGGCTGGGTACCGTGGGTTAGGTATGGGTTGGGTACCGTGGGTTAGGTGCTGTGGGCTGGGTACCATGGGTTGGGTACCGTGGGTAAGGTGATGTGGGCTGGGTACCGTGGGTTAGGTGTAGGTCAGGCGCTGTGGGTTACGGTACCGCGGGTGCCGGGATGCGGGCAGGGCTGCTGCGGGCAGGGCTGAGCCGGGGCCCGCCCGCTCCCGCCGCGGAGCCCGGCCCGGCAGCGCCTGGAGCCGCTGCAGGTCCCGCCTCGGGCGGAGCCGAACCCTCCCGGAGGGATCACGGCGAGTCCCTCGCACGGCCCCGCATCGCGCCGGGCTCTCGCAGCACCCGCGCCCCGCCGGCGCTGCCCCGCCCCCGGACCGGGCTCGCGAGGGGAGGGCGCCCCCTCTCGGCCCCGCGGTGCGCTCTGCCCGGGCTCTGCGGCCTCAGAGCTTCGACCGCCGCGTCCCGGCTCCCGAGGAGGCAGCACGGAGACGCCCGCCGGCATCCAGACGGTTGGGACCCATCCCGGCTTGTCCCTTGCGGCGAGCGCCGCGCCTTGCCTCTTGTCCGGGCGCGGGGAAACTGAGGCAGGGTCGGGACAGCCGAGCCAGGCTGGCAGCAGCCGAGGAGTGCTCTTGAAGGGACACAGAGCGTGGGAGGGGGCCCGGTCTTACGGAACCGCTTCGGAGCCAGTTCCCTGTCATGCACGACGCGCTCCGTTCCAGATGTGAGCTTTGAGGGAACTCGCTTTTATCTGCCAGCCTCTGGCTCTCAGCAAACCCTCCTGAAAGCTGGCAGTGAGATGTTAGTCCCTGGCAATACAGCTGCTGCAGCTTAATGTCAGTGTCGTCCTTTGGAGAAAGAAAAAGTCCTGTGGTTTTCACTTCTTTGCAGCCCTGGTCAGAGATACCATTATTAAAGCATAATGTGATTAAATTCCGGGCTCGGTTGTCTGGGTATTTCTTTTATCAGAAGAGTTGTTCCCTTTTACACTGGTGTAAGCAGGGGGAAAACTTGCTGCGATGAGTATGCTCTTTGGTTTCAGAGCATCAGCTTCTAGGAGGGTTTGGTTTCAAAGGAGTGTATAGCTCTGTTGCATCTGTAAGGATTGTGGTTCTGTTCTGACATCGGGTCTGTGAACTCTACATCAAAACTGGATATTATTATTATTGAATAAACTAAACAGTTCCTGGATACTCAACTTCCAGGGTGTGGAGAGCAGAGCCATGTGGGAAGATCCGTTAGTTTAGGAGTTCCTTTAGCCACCATTAAATAGGAACGCTAAAGCAAACACACAAACAAAGCCCAGAACAGCCCCGGGACGCTTTCAGCACTAAAACACCTTCGTGTCTTCCAATTTTGCCAGAACAGCCCCCAAGATGTAGCTAGGAGATTTCTCTGGAAGTAGAAAAGCGTTGCCTCTAAGTCACTTGATTAAATTACTCCAAACACCGCTGAAGAAACCCCGTGTTTTGCATACCAGCGTGAAGAGCTGCCATGGAATTCCTTACTTTGTTGTATGGTTATGTATCCCGTCCCATATTTGGGGTGTCTCCTTAGCAGGGAGAAGGTAGAGTGGGTTATCCCGGCTGTGGGAGCCAGGCCAGAGGATGCCAGCCCCTGCTCCTCCACCCGGGGGGACTGGGGGTGCCGAGGAAGCAGGCTGAAATGCAGATAGCCAGGGGCTTTGGTAGTGGCAAAAGGTTTCTGAAACTCCAGGTCGATTTCTGGAGATCCTGTAGCCTGACGTATTTTGGGAAAAGTTCCAGGTTTTGAGAATGTTGAAACGTTGTTCGACATGTTCTGAATTTGTGGTTAACTTGGAGCTGCCTGAACCTTGTTTGAATACTGCGTGGGTCCCTCTAACCCCCGAGCCGTGGCAGGAGAAGGCCCTCAGCTACCCAAACAGCTGTGGGAATGGCCCAGTTCCAGTTGTTGGGGTTCGTGGTGGCACTGAGGGTGGCTCTGTGCTCCTTCTGTTTCAGAGGAACAGTGACTGCAATTTGGGTGCTATCTCTGCTCACAGGAATACGTTTGTTAGTATTGTATATCTCTTACTGTCCAGAAATACTCGGATTCTGAGTGTACCTGGGAAGCCTCAGTTGCAAACCCCCAGTTCCTGTACGTTGTGTGGAAGATCCACAGCTTTTTAATCCAAATAACGTGAAGGGCCCATCGTGGGTCAGCACGGGCTGAGGAACTGCCAAACACTGGGCCTTATCCAAGTTCATCCCCGACTAAAAAGTCCATCTTCAAATGTTAAATACACGTTTGTTCTGGTTTGGGTTTCTTTGATTGTTCTAAGCACCATGTGTGTGTGTACTGTGCGTTACGGATAATTCCAGGCACAGGCCCCACACTGCCTCAGTGCAGGTACAAGGCCGTGCGACTGGAACACCTCCTCATTTCCTGGTATTTTCAGCGTGCTTTCCATTAATTTATGAGAGATTCTTTGGTTGTTTTTATTGTAATATACCTGTGGCAGCTGGTTTGAGGGGGGACAAGCCTCTGAGAGCAGCCGCCTGATCTACCTGGGTGTATTTGGGGAGAGCAGCTCTGTTAGTGTGACTTCCCGTCTTCGGTTACACTGGACAAAAAGCCATGGGATTTTCTGATCCTCTTGCATTTTGTCTGAACCAGCTTGAAAAAAAAAATTGGGAGAAAACATGGTTGATGAGAGTGAATTCAAATGGAAAGAAGCAGGAGAAACAGTAGGTAAAGGGCCTCAGCAGCCTCACGGCAGCTCTCGAGCCGTTTCTCCCGGTGAAACTAGCAGAGTTCGTACAGAGAATTTCAGGTCACTCAATCATCAAAGAGTTAATTCTAATTTTGAACTTCCCAAATGTCAGTGCTCTTCCATCCAAAAACACAGCAACTGGCTTTATCAACATATGCTTTTCATTACCTACAAGACTTACAATATTTTTGGTGTCTGTATCAACTTGATTCAATTACTGGTACCACTGCGAGGGAACATTACCTCCAGGGAAAAGGGGGTGAATGCATCAGTGCCCATGGATACAGTGTACGGAGCAGATTAATATAGCAGATTTACATCAAGACTGCTGACTCCATTACTTTAAAACTCCTGTAATTGACTTTTTTAAAAATGACATTAGCATTTAAATGGTACTATCGTTACAAGGGTGAAGGTTCAGCAGAATATGATCAATTTATTGAGCTCTTCAAATGTTCTTTTGATATTTATTTTTTTGTTGTCATGCTGGAGGGGTTTTTTAGTGTTTTGTCAGACACGAGAAAAAGTCTATGCCATTGAGATCTTGGTCCACGTAGCTACTGAGTGGAAATGCATGAACAACTCCTCTAAGCCAGCGTGTGACCGACTCAGAGGTACCTTTCTCAACCCACAGCTTTTTCTGATACTTAAATTTCTGTAAGACAGAAAGAAATAATTCACAGGAGCTGTCTTTGGGCTGTGAGAAGAGACTGGTGTTCATGCTTCTTACATGGAAAGCAGCCAGGGACGTTATCCACCATGAAGTCCTTTTTCAGCATCACACATCAGAATTCTTCCAGTTGTGTCCAAAACACATCCAGCCACTAGTTCAGCCTGCACAGCCACCAGTTGAGGCAACTCTCCCAGAAATTTCACATTGGCTTGGGAGAGAGATGTGCTCAGTGTCCTGTTGGTCAGACTTGAGTGCCTGATGCGGCACGTAGCTTCTGGAAATCTCTGCGTACATCCACTGGGATGTTTGTGCTGTAGAAGGTCCATCACTGTCTCACTGGCGGGCTCAGGAAGTACCTTTGTGCAGGTGAGAAGCTCTGTGTCCACCAAAGGGACAAAACTCCTGAGTTTCACTGCACTTAACGACATTTGGGATTGTTTTGCCCAAGCAGGTGACTTAAGAACAGCAGTAAATGCTTGAGAGGATGGTCTTGGAGCACCCACCGCTCTGTTATGACCTATTCAAGACTGAGTTACTGTACAGGAATGGATACATACAGTATACATACATACTCCCTAGATAGACATGTGTGTACCTGAGCGCATGGGTCTGTAAGTTCGGTTAATTCTACTCTAATCTTCTGGTGTTGTCTGTGAAGTTCTGTAATTATTTGCAGACTGATCACGGACTACCCATGAGGCTTAGGTGGCCTGAGGAGGACATATTTTTTCAAGCCTGATGGCTAGGCAAACAGCGGGTGGGCAGAATCCCTTCATAGATAAATAGGTTTCAAATCTTTCTCTCCCAAGCCAGCTAATATCACAAAACCAAGCACAAAAACCTCAACAGTCTGTGAGGCTTCGATGGGTCCCCTTTCCTTTCTTTAATTTTTAAAAAGCAAAATGTAAAAAGAGAAGAAAAGAACAACTGCATTGATTTTTCTACAGTCTTAATCGGTGGCTTTTTGGCAGCTGCTGAGACAATTGATGGATCCCAGCCCCATTCTGAGTGGAAAAGCAGGGCTGGGACGCAGAGCCAGAGTTCAGGCTGCAGTGGCAGTAGGTAACTCGGTATCCCTACCGCTTGCCTCGCTATAAAAATGCTTGGTAATGACCCAGTTCGACCCTGCCAGTTCTCCCTGACCTCCTCCTTTTCAGGATGCTGCTTAATTTGCACTAATTACATTCCATTCTGACAGGAACTTGGACATTGTCTCAAGCTTTCAGGTATTTGCACGGCCATGTTCCAGTGCAGAGTAGTCTGGAGGCTGAACATGAAAATGGCAATAACTGATCTATGCAAATACACTTTGATTAACGTAATACACAAGTAGTTTGCATGTAGTCCAATCCGTCTGCATAAACACCCCTTCAAGTCTGGCTTCATGCTTAAATCTGGAACTCTTTCTGGGATCCAGGAGGGCTGGATAGACCCAACAGCAGAGGTTTTGAAGAATTAACGCATTGATTGGCTTTGGAGTTTGTTTTTTGTTTGCTAGACCCCAGAATCCTGGGTTAACTTCCTAAGTATGATGCGGGGGTTGATGACCACCACAGAAAATCTTCCTTCAAAGGAATCACTGGCATAGGAAGGATCTTTTGCGAAAGGGAAGAGCTACGGGACCGGGTCAGCTTGGCTGCTCCTGAAGTCAGGGTGGAACTGAGGGTGTCTGTACGTGAGAAAATGAACAGATGGAGAAAAATTTGGTTTACAGTCAAATGATTGAGAAACCTGCCCAAGAAGCTGTTTGCAAAGCTGAGTTGTGTGCCTACATCTGCTTTGGCCTTGCTGTGGCCTTTGGCTGAGGAGGGACAGGGCTGGCCCCGATATGTGTGTGTGTGAGGGAGCCGAGCTGCTTCTCGCTTCGAGGTAACTCAGAGCTTCTCCTCCCTGCTTTGCTCGTTCACACAGTGTTTGTTATCCCAGCTCCCCCTGCTAACAAAGCTGAGGAGCTCTCCTCCTCCACTGGTTATGTGCTTGGGGCAGCTCAAAACCCCCACATGCCCGTCCCAGAACCCACCGGCCACCGTTTGCTCTGGCAGGGAGTAGGTCAAAGCCCTTCGGTGTTTTTAGCAGTGTGATGATCAAATGCAGCCCTGCCGTACCAGCGATGCGGTGACAACCGAGACCCCTGCTTCTGGGGCTGTGGGAGGGGGCTGGGGCTGGGAGGAAGGGCCCGTGTCCCTCATGGAAGCGGATCTCCGTATGAAGTCTCAAAGCCACAGATTTAAAAAAAAAGTACAGAGCACATGCCAGGGCTTTGTATTACTTTCAAAAGAGTAAGATAGGAGCTGTGGCTGGAGCTGCACTGAGGCTTTTAGGCACAGACAGTATCAGTAAAGTAGTTGCATGTTTCAAAATATTGTATTATTTTAAAGTGCAGCGCACATCAGATCAGTGAAATGGGATATGCCAATTTGAACTGTGTTGGATAATGCAGCTCTGTGTTTGGAGAGACAGAGGCACCCCGGACCCAAAATCCCTGGAGCTGTCTTTCAAAGAGTGATAGTTACGGAAATTAGCAGTGCAGAAATCCATACGGATCATTCATCGGGAGTCTTATTAACTGTCTTCCCAGTGTGATTAGGAGAGGGCCCAGCCCCCCGAGCAGAGCAGCGGGGCAGGAGCGGCTGCTCCCGAACCGGCACCGACGGCTTCCCTCTGCACCTCAGCCTCTGGCTCGCAGTGGGAATCATTTTGTAAACAGCTCTGGCAGGAGGGAAAAGGGATCAAATCTTCATGTAAACTGAAGCGATGCCCTGTTGTACCCAAGAGTCGGAAGCAGAGCAAAGGAGGTGAGACTTATTCCCGAGGGTGAGCTCTTCCTGCTCCTCTGTGAGCACTCAGGGCCTCTGTCCGTCCTTCCATCCAGGAAGGGCTGCAGCTGGACTGACTGAAAGGGTGACAACTTTGAGGGCTCTGGTAGGCACTCTGCCCACTGAAACCCTTCTCGTGGCCAGTGCCTGCAGTTCTGCCAGGCTGGAGCTGCCTCTGAGCACTGGTGCCCAAAACTCATGTCTGTGTATTTAATACACCTGGAGTTGTCCTAATGCCTCTTTACTTACTGACAGACTTCACCTAACTAGGGAAAAAGCAAGCATTTGGATCAGCTGAAGTTCCTGTAGGGAATGCCACACTATGCTTTGCCCCTACTTTTTTTCTGCCTATCAACTTGAGACCTATTTCGTAGGAAAAAAGACGCCTTCAGAGTTTCAAGTTTGACCCT
Source organism: Laterallus jamaicensis coturniculus (assembly GCA_022605575.1). Taxonomy (NCBI): domain Eukaryota; kingdom Metazoa; phylum Chordata; class Aves; order Gruiformes; family Rallidae; genus Laterallus; species Laterallus jamaicensis. The sequence continues at coordinate 1,620,025 of JAKCOX010000081.1, forward strand.
TCCTGTTCCCATCTGATGCTAGTTTCAAATGAAAGAAAATTAAATTACACACTTGGGTTCAAGGATTCAAGCCTGTGAATCTTACTCTAGCTAGTATCTCCACCAAAGGGGAAACAAAGAACACAGTGGAGATAAATAAGACTTGAAAAAGACAGAATCTTTTTTGTCTGCTTCTTTATCTGTGGTTTGACTGTGTTCCTTAAGTGTTGAAAGGGGCACTTTCTTGGCAAGTATGACACAAATAACCTTCACCCTTGACTGCACTGTCTGAGACAGTTATAAATTTGAGGATAAAGGACACGAACAAGAGTTACTTTATATGACATTTTCTCATGATAACAGGGGATGGAGAAATGAATGAGTATTCCCGGCGCACTTGCCCTGAGATTTTGTCAAGCAGTCGGATTTATAGTCCGGTGGTTTTGCTGTGCTGTGGCCAGTTGCTGGCATGGGGTTTTCTGTCTGTGCTGCAGCACGGCGGCTCTGCGAGGTGGGTGTCATATGGGCACAGTCGGGCGCCTTGTCCCTGTGTTTTGTCACGTTACGTGCTCGTTTACCTGTAGCTGATTTTCCTCAGCCCTCCCTGAAGCAGAGGTGAAGCATCCAAGGGAAGTAATTCCAGGTCCGATGGCACGATGGTGTCGAGTAGCAAAAACTCCCAAGTGTTTGCATAGCTGAAGTGTTTCTGGGTATCAGCGTAGGTTTCATTCCAGCAGTCCCACCAAGACTGGCTTGTGCAGCCCTGCATGGAGATTCCCAATCATGTGCCCAGCCAAGGGCAAGCCAGCGGGCAGAACGTCCCAGCCTCCATTGACACAGCCTGGCGTGGCTGGCTCATGCCCCCACGGACACAGAGTGGGGCTCTGTTCTTCTCACGAGGCAGAAGAGTCTTTGTTTTTTTTCAAAGAAAGTGTTTGCAGTGTTTAAAATCCATCCTGTTCTGTTGCGGGTAGGTGTATGATGGAGAATTTCAGTGTCCTGCCTGAGGAAGATGCCACGCACAAGCATGCTGACATGGCTTTAAACAAACACAAGCGGTAGACAGACAGTTGTTAAATTTCTCAGTCAGATATTCTTAGAAACAATGTCATCATCCTCGTAGATGCATTCAAAAGCATTTCTCAAGATTTTTCACTCTTCTGAAGGTTTTTGTTTAAAGCGTAACAACCACTAGCATCTGGTTGTACTTAGGCTGTGAGCAGGCTCAGGGTGTTCTCTTCCTCTGTGTTCCCGGTGCAGAGCTGCTCAGGGAATGTGTAAGGGGAATGTTGAGTGCTTTTTTAGGATTTTTAATAATGCTGCTTTTGAAGGATGATATTTAGAGAATTGGGGAGACCCTCATGGGAAGAACACCCCTAACCCCAGGAGCTCAGTAGGATCTTTAATGACAAAGCCTGGGGAGCTCCTGGGGACAACATGTGCTTTGTTCCCCTTCTCTCTCAGCACCCGAGCTCAGCCCTGGGGCAGGTACAGCCCGGCTCCGGTGTGCGCCCCAGGATGCTCAGCAGATGATGTGCCATCCACGCTGCAGCAGCCACACATCTTTGGGGATCTTGGGAATGATAATCAGTGGAGAGATTTGCATCTCAGCCCCACACCTACGTGTGGTATATTAATGAAACCACCTCGACTCGCCATGGACGCTGGTTCTGATAATAGTGTCTGGACAACACTCTATTGGTGTTGGTGTAGTGATTCCTCCAGCTATGAACCGGGACAAGGCGTATTAATAAGAGGTGTAGTATTGCCAGGGGCAAAGTTAGAGCGCAAACTTATCAGAGGCGCTGAACTTTGGTTCTGCGCTTCAAATATAATTCCATTATTCCTTGATAAATAAAGAGATGAAGGTGTATAGGCTGAGAGATGATGATTATGTGGGAGCACAGTTTGGGTCACTGGATGAGCCGTGTCTGGTTTGGAGGGCTCTGTCTCAGGTGGTACTACAGGCTCATTTTCCAAGTGTTTGGTGAGTAGGATTGGGAGCAGCTCCATGCACACGGAGTTGGTGGCACTGAGTACCAGTTGCTTTCGATTCTCCATTCATGTTCCTCGTCTGTTTCCTTTTCTTTCAGGGTTGTGATTATTTCTCACAGGCATTTTTTAATGTGAAATTGTCACTACTAACCCAGACCTAAGGCCAGCTGAAGGCGATCCCATTTTCAGCTGCAGTCTCTAGCTTGTGCTTGCTCGAATAATAAATCTTTTCCTGCAGTGATGAGAACTCCTGGAACATTTACTCCTCAGCCATTTGCTCTGATCAAACAGGTGTGATCCGTGTCCATAATGTGCACGAGTGCTGGTGAGAACACACGCAGCCACACTTCCTACCAGGGTCGTGTCCTGCCTCACCACTCAGTCCCAGGGACCTTTTCCAGACATGGAAATGTATGTGAAAATAAATCCCTGGGGAGGTTATAGGAACACTCTCTTTACTCTGCGCTTCCACACACTTGTAAGTTAGGGCAATGCACCATTGGTTTGGTTTTTAAAAGATCCCTCTTCTTTCCCCTGTGATTAATTAAAGATACTTTGGTCTATGTGTGGAATTGTACACATGGCTGTATGCAGAGCTGCCTTTCGATATAAAATAGATACTGTGGTTGAAAGTGTGGTAAGAAAACAGAGGAACAACAGGCATTGCTGAGATTGTAGCGCTGATTAGGAGTGCAAATTAGATTTAGATTTCCTGAATATCTAGCAGCAGCTAAGCATTTTTTGTCCTTTGTGTATGAGCATTTCCATTAAAATTTACAAAGGGTTTGAACTGGATTAGACTCCCACAGTCACTTTGAAATAACAAAATACAACTTGGCTGACAGGGGCTGTTTAGAAACCTTTTGCAAAAATTATCTTCAGAAACGCTAGCACTTAGCAGCTACAAAATGTCTACTTTTGTCTTGCCCCCTCTGCCAAGTTCCCTTTTTGTCTTGCCACGAGGAGGATAAATTATCCGACTTGCAGAGATAAACCGCAGAGAGGTGAGATTACTGAGCCTGAATGCTCCCAACTCCCAGCGCTCTGTCCTCCTCTGCGGCTTGAATTTAAACCCCTGGCTCTGACTGTGTCAATCAGTCACTTAATGAATGCGTTACTACATGTAGTTGGGGTTTTTTCCCCCCCCTCTCTGGAAGATGCAATTAATGTTTTGGCTTGAGACACCTAGTTCATAACACACGTATGGAGCGCAGCGAAAGATCTCTGAAGTGATTTGAGGAATTATCTGAGCAGAAAGGCAGCATACAGTGTGTGGCTTTGCAGGGTCTCTGATGTGCTGGTGTGGGGTGAAGAGGGAGATGCTGCTACCTGTGCTCCCAGCCCCCCTGGGGACCCGAACCTGGGATGGGTGCTGGGTGAAGGGTACTGCGCAAAGCCAGTTGCTGGCACAACCCTGTGCGCTTCGGAGGTGTGTGGCTACAGGGATCAGCTCCCTGTACAGGGGGGATGTCCGTGAGGTTTCCCTCCAGCGAAAGGAGAAGCAGGCTTTTCCTTCCTGAGGAGCGGTGACATGCAGGCTGCCTGAAACAGGAGGGTGGAGAACAATTTTAGCAATAGGTGGTGACAGTTTCTTTTAATCCACAGTACGTCCTGTGTGTATTAGTTTAGCGGCTGACAGCGGTATCGTTGGATTTATCTAACTGAGAAGCCTTCTGACAGAGTAATTTTCCCCCTTATTTATTTATTTATTCAGATTTGTGCCCCAAGGATGTATGGGTGGTGGCAGTGGAGGGGGCAGAGCCTTGGGAAGGGTGATGAGACAGGGCAGATTAAAGACTAGCAGAGGGGTTTGTTGAACTGGGTGAGATTGTGGTTTCAGATCTAAAATCCAGTCCAGGAGTTGCTCTGCGTGTGGTGCCTTCTCTGCTGGGAGCTGGGATGGGCAGGGCAGATAGAGCTCTGCTCAAGCAAAGGCTTTATCCGAGTGCATTCCGCATGGTGTTTCTGTCCCCTGTAATCCAGAGGTGAATCCTGCATGGTCAGTAGTGCCTGGATGTTCCATGCACATTATGCCTGGTACTCGGGGCAGGGTTCTTTGGGGTCTCCCATATCGTGGGCATAAAGTCTATAGCATCAGATCAGTCTCTCACCCACACTCCTACGCTCCCTCCTTCCTTCCTTCCTTCCTCATCTTTTCTCATCTCAAAGCCCTTCAGCCCTGCGGTGGGCTCTGCTGTGTGGGCGTGCGATGAATCTACTGCAGAATAAGAGCCTTTGACTGTGAATTCCTCTTGGCAGAGGCTGTGCTCGCTTGCGTCTGTGAGGGGCACCCAGACAATGGCACGGGCTGGCTCCGAGCTCCCCATGAGCCAAATGAGGAGCCCGAGGAATTAACTCGGAGATCAGCCCTGCAGCCATCCCTAGTGCCATGCTGGGGAGTGCAGACTGTTCATCCCATTTGTGCTGGCCTCGAGGGCTGTGAAGGAATGGAAACCATGAGCTTCCCACTCCAAACCCGGGGCTTTGCAGGGCTCTGGTGTGAGCGGTGCTGGGCAAAGGTTGGGCGTTATTTATTGAGCTGCCAGGAGGGAGGTCGCAGGGCTTTGCAGGTGATCTGATTTGCCTACGTGAGCCTGAAAGCCAAAAACGTGCGGAGATTTGCCAGGTATAAACCGCGTCCGTTTGGGCCGTTGCTGCCAAGTGGGGGCATTTTGAAAAATCCTCTGGTAGAAAGTGTGCTAGGACCCAATTACCATTTTTTAATGAGGCTGTGTTCCTCCCTTCGGGGCCTGATGTGTGCCTCACCTCTGTGGCCTTTCAGGATGGATTTTGCAGGCGCTGCTGTGTGTGGTCCCTGGGCTGACCTGCGTCTAGTGCATTAAATGCATCAGGATACCTCGGGCTGCATCTCGCAAAGCGACGCAGCATGTGCCTGAAACCTCTCTCCATGTAGCAACCACAGACCGTAGTGCGATGCCGCAGAGGTGGTGGGTGTGTGTTTCAACCAGGACTGAGCCAGGGGGTGCAGAGCAGATCCCCCCCCCGATACGGCAGGACCCCTCACAGCCAGCCAGAGTAGCTGTGTACTCAGTATCAGGCTGGGGCAGTGCCAACTCTCCTCTTTCCCACTGGAGAAGAAATGTGTGGAAATGCCATTTAGTAATACGATGGTTTGGAAAGATGGGGTGAATCCTCTTGGATTGCGTGTGTAGTAATGGGTTTACATGGAGCAAATACCTCAGGAAGTGGAACTCGGCTTTCAAGCATCTTTCACTGACTGTGCTGACGCCCGTTCATTTTTCCCACTTAAATAATCTCAATCGTCTTACTGATATTTAGGACTTAACTAATAAATAGAGAAAATTTCCATACTTGCATGGTAGTCTTGAGGAATTTGAAGGGAGATGCTAATTTCTGTCTAGTCAGTTGTGGGTGTTCTGTTGGTGTAACAGACCTGAGTCTGAGAGGAGCTGCTTGTGAAGCATCTGTAAATCGGGGAGGATTTGCAGGCGTGCGCAAAGCCAGTGGCTCCGAACAGTGAATAATACATTCCAGAGTCTGACAGTTAATTCATAGAAACTCGTGAATAAAATAGAAGTGGAATTAATCCAGTAATTCATTACGATTGTGTAACTGTGGGATTTTATTATATCTGGAGAATGTGAAACTTGGACTGAATACAGAGTAGCAGTTTACCAGTGAAATGAGTGTACTAATATGCAAATGTACTAATAGGCTGCTATGAAATTAGTAAATATATAATTTAAATGAGTGTGTTAAAACAGAGGTTAGCAGTTCAGAAGTTTTCACTGCTGGCTCTGAGTTGGTGTCTGCCTAATCATTAGCTCATTACTAGGGTATCTTGGGGTATGGGGGCCGCACAGAGCAGGACGTCCTTCTGTGCCCGGGCAGGAGGAGGTAGATTGGGGTTTTATGTGGCTGCGATGCTCTGAACTGGCTCTATGAGTCCCTTGGAGGCACCTTTCCTAAATGCCACATTCACATTCTGGTCCTGCAGAAGCCAGCCCACTCCAAACCTGTCTGCGTGCAGCTGCAGGGAATGTATGGATGTGGCTCTGTCACTACCTATAGATATATCTGTGAATGGAGGTTTTATTCTTCTTTTTGTGTAAAACGGTCTCTCCAGCCCATAATCCATTTCCAAACTCCTCCCAGTCCAGGCCAAAGACAAAAGCTGCCCTGCCCACCGAGCTTGGCTGCAGCCATTGCCTAGAGAAGCTTTGCAGGGTCTGTGCAGCCGTCGGGCTCTGTGCCAGGAGCGGGCAGGACCCGGCTGGCAGCTGCACCGTCATCACTTCAAGGGTTAACTGCCAACGCAGAACACAAACAAGAGATGCAAGCAAACAGTCCCCGGCAGAAATTGGACCCATCACTTCCCTCTAATGAGAACCAGATTCACTCCGACAACAATCATTCCCCTGTTCCTAGATACGCTCCTAGCTCAGAGAAGGAAGCATTATTGTTGTTTCTGTTCAAAATGCCCCCGACCCACACGTTCTGCTCTCGACTTGGTGTGTTTTAGCATCTGGCTTGCTTTCTGGAGAGGAGAACAAACAGTAATGGTTTGCTAGGTCGGAGTGGTACTGTCTCAGAGCAAAAGGAGGAGGAAGGGAGTCTGCAGTGCCGTTGGTCCAGGCCCTAGAGTAAGTAGTTCAGGCAAAATAACGAAGGTTACACCAGGTAGAGTCCTACATATGTGTCTCAGCCCGGTTTTTTGCGGGGTGAGGGGTGTCAGGTATGAAGGCTGTTCACAGCAGTTGTATTTCTCCTTGTTAAGCAAACATCCACCTGCTGATGAGCTTCGCTGATGTACCAGACTAGGGAGACTTGCCCCAAGAAGTGTTTACATCACAGTGCACAGTTGGACTGTCAGATTGAGGATGAAAGAGGAGAGCTTTCCTGGACTGGGACTCTTTGACCCCTCCACAGACCAAACCACTTGGTTCTCATCCCATTAGGCAGATGTAAAGGGACAACAACTGTGACGAGATCTTGTTTTCCCCTTAGGAAAAAAAAAACCCAAACAATTTTAATCCCAGTCTGGTTTTCAGTAGAACATTGAAAATACAGTTTTCTCACACAGTTTTGCTTGAACTGCGAATATTTTTGCAGGTCCTTGTTGGGGTCTCACATCCCTTGTGCTGTTTCTTGGGTGATGCCTGGAGGCTTCTGTGTGCTTTCAACATGCTGACCCTGTGAGCAGCACAGCCTCAGCCTTCAGCAGCCCCATCAAAATATGCAGTGCTGAGGCTGTTGGTTTGGATTTCATCCTGTATAAGGGATTTGGTAGAGGATGAAGCAGGATTCTGATTTGAATCAGAATTCAGACTTTGCTTTTGCTGAGTGTTTCCTTCGAACAGACAGATCAACCATGAGGTCTTTATACGTTTATCCTGCTCCTTGATATCTCTCAACAGCCAGGCTGTTCTGCTGTGAGGGTTAGTATTTCCAACTTACACAAATATTCCAGTGCTTTTTAAACACGTTCCAAATAGACATTTATTTTGGCTACAACAATATTTTCCTTTTATTGCTGTTACGAGATTCAACATTTCCAGAAATAACTTTGGAAAGGTGCTTGAGGGTCTTGGGTGTAGGTGTTGTCAGATAGACCAGAGAAGGATTTTACAGCGCACAATGGATGCTAACATGTGTTTGGAGTAGTGCATTTGGGCAATTTGGAGTTGAATATTTCAAGAAAATTCATGTGAGCCATGGTGAAGCACTCTCATGTCCCAGACACCACAAGCTTGTTCCATCAATGGACCTCAGTGCATCTGATAAGCACTGTCTGATGCTTGGAGTTTGGGGAGTCTCCTGAGTTCCCTTGGTAGTGTATGTGCCATGCTCAGGATGCTGATGGTGAAGCTTTCTTTTGGGCTTAGGTATTGAGTGATATTTAATGCCCTAGTACTAGAGGAATCAACAGATCTTTTTCCCAAGTAACTAGCAATAGGACATGAGCAAATGGTCTTCACATTACATCAGGGGAGGTTCAGATTGGATATTAGGGATGATTTCTTCACCAAAAGAGTGGTCAGGCATTGGTCCAAGCTGCCCAGGGAGGTGGTGGAGTCACTGTCCCTGGAGGGGCTCAAAACACGTGTGGACGTGGGATCCAGGGCATGGTTTGATTGGCATGGTGGTGTTGGACTGATGGTTGGACTTGATGATCTCAGAGGGGTTTCCAACCTTAAAGATTCTGTGATTCAGTGATGCTGCTGTGAATGGGGGCTGGGGGCTGCGCTGCAGCAGTGGTGTGTGAATAGAACATGCAGCAGGCTGCTCATGCATTTGGGTGGTTCTTTATGGCCCCTTGCATTGTCCTAGATCCTTCTCATGTGCCATGGGTCCAGTGAGAAGGTAGCACCACTGACTGCATGCAGTGCCAGACCCCTGGGCTGTTCTCTGGGAGCAGAAGCTGGCTTTGATTTTTGGATGTCACTTCCCAAGGGTTTCCTTCCCTCCTGCCCCGCATCTGGGGCTCTCCCTGGGCTTTACTGGCCTTGGGACAAACCCAGTCCCAGACTCTGCCCATGTCAAAGTGCCACTCGTGCTGCTGCAGATGTTTCCTGAATGGTGTGACTGCAGCGACCAGCTCGGTGTCACTTCATCATGCAGTGGCACTGGTGGGGCTGGGTAGCCTGGCTTTGCTGTGTGCTAGTTTTAGGGCATGGCACAGGTGTGCTGACATGTACCCCGTGTACATATCTGAGTGTGGGACATGGGATTCTGAAGAGCTGTGGCTGGTGGAGCCCCGTTGAAGAGCTCTGCATCCCTTCCCATCCGCTTCTGCAACACTCCGCAGTCGTTTCGCCCAAGCCAAAACCTCTCCGCTCCCTTCTGCTCTTGGGGAGGAGCTCAGGATTTGTGAATGTGTGAAAGTATTAGCTGCCAGTTATAACTGGAACTGAGCCTAGAGGAACCCAAATCCTTCAGCGGGGAAGTTTGTAATACATTATCTCTGGACTTGGCCCAGCTTTCAAAACCAGGAAGTTTTAATAGGAATAAATGTGAGCACCATTAGCACTTCCAGCTCCTGATTTATTGTCCATCGTTTGTTGTAGAATATTGTTTGGTTGCATAATCTCCTTCATTTAAATAGGAAATGTCATTAGTGGGTTGGTTTATTAAGCACACAGACCTGAGAGGGAGAGGATCCCTTTCAGCATGCAGCCTGCACAGGGGGCACCTCGTGGAGTTGGCATTTGCAGCCTGACATCCCTGCTTGGAGTGGGATAGTGTTTGTGTTTCTGAGCTTTCTAAAAAGGAGGGAGAGCAGGAGAGAGTTTGGGGTGGAGGTGTCAGGCGCGGGGTCCGCTGGCCGTGCCACGGGGTGATGCTGCAGGGATGCTGCTGTGAGAGCGGTGTGGGAGGGACCAGGAGCCGTGGGTCCAGACTGGGAGGAGTGGGACATGTTCAGCACAGTCTCTTCTCTTAATCTCGAGTTCTGGTTGTGGGTTAAACTAGGAATTTCATTCTTTCCCTGGCTTCACAAGCTCCTGGCAGGGAAGGGCTGCTGTGCCTGGGTTTGGACTGTGCTGGGCTCGGTGCCTCAGTGACTGAGGGTGTCCTGCTGAAGCGATGCTCTCTCCAGCCTGGCACACTGGCTATTCCCAGGGCTCTCATGGCAGTTTTGGGTTTTTCCCAGCAAGTGAAAAGTTTTCCATCACTAGGATATGATGGGCTGTTATGACCCAGAGAGGTAATGCCTTGAATAAAGTGCTGCCATGCTCTGCTTTAGCAGGAATAAACAGCTGCCCAGCGTTGGTTGTATTTAGCTCTCTGCTCAGTTTTACTTGGGATCCAGCTGATCCATGGCAGCAATGCTAATTGTCCTGGCTTTTTTCTATTCCAAGATATTTTTTTCCCCCTAATGTTTCCCCCTGCAGTCGCTCTGTTCCCAGTAAGCTCCTCTCCTTTCCGCTCCTCCTTTGATCTCCCAGTTAGGGCTCACCCCCTCCATTTTTTGCAATTACCAGTCTGGAGTGAGGATGCCCCTGACCTTTTACCAGCAGTCTGGCAGACACATGGGACAGGAAGCTGGGGTTTTATTTCAGCCTTTTCTACTATTCATCTTGGATGCATTACACCAGTAGCAGCTCCAACTGTCTTGGAGCCCTTTCTGTGATAAAGGGAAGGTAACCTCGCAGGCGCAGGGCAGTGTGTGGGTAGTGCTATCTGATTGGGGCTGGGCTGAACGAGCGCCAGGCTGCATGGGGAATCAGATGCCACAGCTCCTCCTGTTCTCCAGGCTGCTGTGCTGGGGAGGATGACTTCTGTGTCAAGTTCAGCAGCAGTTACCCTGAGCACAGGCTGTTCTGGGGATGAATCTGTGGATGTCAATACAGCGAGCAAGTCCCTGGCTCCCCCAAAAAAGGGACTGGGTTCTGTGCAGCAGCTGCTTCACTGCAATCTTTTGCTTTCAGAGGTTGGAACCTGCATCATCACAGGCAGTGTACATCACACTGCCATGGATGGTTTGCAGGACGCTGGGCTGGAGCTTGGCATGTACACTGGAGTTTGAAGAAGAGGAGGGAGGGTGTCCCAGAAGAATGCTGTCTCTGCCAGTCTGCAGTGCTGAGCGAGGGGCATTTTCCCCACCTTGCAGAAGTTGGGAAGGGAAGGAGGCCAGCAATCCACAGCTTGTTGTCAGTACAACTCCACAATGAGAAGCAGTAGTAGCTCTTGCCTTCCCTTCTTTGTTCAGACAGCTTAAAAATCAGAAAGAAATACGGGTTTCAAAGCTAGCTGTGGCAGAGGGGTGGCTGTGGAGCTGGGGCTGTGTGTGGGAGCTTTGCTTCTCTGTTCCCTCGCTTCACAGCAAAATGTACAAAGCCAGAGCTCTCCCAGACCTCTCCCAACACACCGCGTGGCGGTTCCCTGAGAGGTGCTGTGATTTATAACAAGAAACAGTAAAGATGGGCTGCTGTGTGAGGAAGGGGGTGTGGGGCCGGAGAGATGAGCCTTTGGAATGATGTTCGATCTTTACCTGCTTGCTCAGAGTATCTGTGGGTTTAAATGACATCTCAGGGGACAGTATCAAACTTCCAAATGCCATTCATCCATCAGATGGGAGAACAAGACCTGGCTTTCAGTCGGGAGGGAGCTGGAGATTTCTCCTGGCGTAAATGAGCTCAGACCACACAGATAAAGAACGTCTTCTGTTCCGTTTTAAAACATTTCAGGGGAGAATCATCTGTCACTCGGCTCCGGGCTGGAGGCCTTTCAGCTCTGACTGAGGTGCAGAGCAACAGTGACGCTTTTCAGGCTCTTTCCAGTCCATCATTCCACTTCAGAATTGGCCTCCCAGCTTCTCCCAGTTCAAACCACACTGCCCAGTGGGTCATTGAACACCGTTGTTCCTGGGAAGAGGCTGTCTGGGCTGTGCCATCCTATCAATTTAAGTCCCTTCGCTATTTTCCCCTCCAGCAAGTATCATTCCATCCCAGCCAAAACCAAAAGGCAATGAACCAAGCAACACACGAAGCAATTTGCAGGGGGAGTCTGTGTTCCTGGGTGGATCCTCAGCTCGTGCACATTGTCTCAAGTTTTAGCTAGATTCAAACGAAAGTTGTACTATTAGGATACCAGTAAGAGTATAAATCTGGCAGTTAGTACAAATCCAGCATGCTCTTAGTATGGGTCTGATAAGGTTTGGGAAAGGTTTACACATTTTATTACACTGTCTGTGCTCCCCTAGTCCAGGCAGACCTGCTGCTGCTCCTGACCAAAGCTTACAGCAATGCTGAAACCTGTTTATTCATCAGCAAGTGGTGTCTTAGGAGGTTGAGGTGAGTCCCAGGTTGTGGCACTTTTGCTGGATATTCTTAATTGAGAAAGATGAATTAAAAATGTCAGAAATCCGCAGGTGGCTTCAGGGAAGGGGCCTGAGCAGGATGCTCCCCATAAACTTGTCCTTCCCAGTGGCTTTAACTGGTCCCAGCTAGGTGCTCTCAGACTCCCTGTTGAGTATCTCAGCCTGTCCTGATAACATCTGTATTTGGCTGAAGGGGGAAACAGCTTCCTCAGTGGAATGGAGATGCCTGGAGGAGAGTGGGCTCTGGAAAGGAGAAGAGATACAGACCTTCCCCTGCCCCCCCCTCCCCAAACCTCATACTTTGCCCCCGGAGTGGCAGGGACAGTGGAGACTGGAGACAGATCACCCTTTTTCTTGAGAAGAGCCCTTGGAGCCCACACCCCAATACCTGCACACCTCAAGGTCAGGTTTGGTGGACACCTCAGCTCCCAGGTCCTGCGGGGTGGGTGCTCCTGGTCAGCGCATCGTACGGCAAAGGGACCTGCTGTCACCTCTGATGCCTGGGGTCTGGGAAGGTCAGTCCTGCCCGTGCGTGCAGTGGGCACTGCAAGGGGACACAGGGACTGGCCTGAGCTTTGTCACCCCTTTGACTGCCCTGGGAGGAAAAAGTGAGCATAGAGGTGGGACAGAAGAAGAGAAGTTCTCCCAAGAGGAACAAAAGCACCTAAACCTGGTCTTGGTGGCATCATCTTTAAAGAGAAACAGAGCCACCAAGGTGTGGGGACATGACCCCACCAAACCAACCTGCCAAACTCATCACTGGAGAACGCTCCATCCCGAGTTTAGTTCAATATTTCATCTTGATTTCCAGAACAAATGAGTTTGGGTAAACTGGAGATAAAGATCAGAAATGTGAAGCAGGGGCTCATTTCATTGAAAGCTGCCATGGAAACACATCCCCCGTTAACTGGGCTATCTACAAAGGCTCAATCAGTACATATGATCCTAATGATTTCCACCCAATTCACAGCTATCTGGGTCAGACACAATTTATGTAGTATCACAAAAGAATGCGTGCCTCCTGTATTTATAGCATGTTTTTCCACGCAGAATGAGAGAAATACACTGTGGGGAGAGGAAAGGAAGGGGGGGGAGGGGGGGGGAGGGGGAAGAGGGGTGCATTTCAAGCAAAATTTCATTTTAATTAAAATAGAAAGCAACTTTTCAAATATGAAATGTCAGGCTGGTTAACCTTGCATCCTGAGTCTGGAAAGATACATTTTCATCTTTGCAATGCCTTAGTTAGTGGTTCCTGGCACATTACATTAACTAATTTGAGATCGAATTATCAAATTTGCTCATTGCTGCTAGCACTAATTTGAAACCTTACAATAAAGAACAGTTTGAGAGGCAGATGAAAGGTTGCCACCCACCGAGGCTCCAAGACCTGTCCCTGGTGTATCACAGCAAGGTTCGGAAAGATTTGGGGTAATTGCAGTCATGAGCTGGAGTTGATTGAAGAAAATTATACCCCAGTTTTTTACTACAAGGGGTTTTTTTCCCCCCTTTTTCTTCCTTTTATTGTGTGTGTGGCTTTTCTTAAATTATGCTGTGAAGTTCTACTGCAAGGAAGACGGAGCACTAGACTTTTAATAACTTTATTAAAACTTCACTTGCAACTCTTTTGGCTGTAACACTCCTGAGGTTTCTGAAGGATTCCTTACAGAGGTGCTACCTGGATTGCCCCAGAGTTTTTAAACTTTATTGTGTCTGAAGGTTTCACTGAACTTTTCAGCTTTGAGCCCAGGATACGTTAATGGATTTCAAAACGATGTAAAACCTTTTCCATCCTCCTTAGCACAGACCTGCTGCCCTTCTGAGCCGGGCGGCTTTATGAGAAGGGATTCTCAGCTGCCAGGTTTAAGAGTGACAATTGTGAGCTGAAAGCAATTTTCTGAACATCAGCATTTCCTAATTGCCACAAAAAGCAGTGTGCCAGTCCCTTAGCTGGCTTGGTTGAATTACCATCCTCAAAGCACTTGCATTTTAACAAGTTACACAGGCTGAAGCGGTCGGGGTCCTGAGAGAGGCATTTTCTTCCTGACCTTCCTGAGATAAATAATTAAGATGGAGTCTAGATAAAGATCACTGTCAAAGGTGAGGGGTCAACCTGGCTGGCTGACCTGGGAGGTACGATTGCCCTGCCAGCTGCAGCAGGGCTGGGAGGCAGCTGCGAGTCAGCAGGAAGCAAAAGTTCTGGCTCTGCTGAATAGCAGAGCATTGAAAGAGAGGAGCTGGGGCAGGAAAGGTCCTCTGCTCACGATGTATATCCATCACACGGCGCTTACATGGGAAGGCAAAACCCTTCTCTGGTCAAGGTTAAGGGAGCAGATTAGGGGATGGTAACAAGGCTTGAAATTTGAAGGGTGCAAAGGTTAAAGTGGTGGTGTTCTGACCAGGAGCCCGTGGGCAATACCTGGGCTTTATGTGGGCTCTTCAGTGTTTGGGTTTGTTCTGTGAGATGGGTCTGTATCGAACACGTGCGCCCAAGCTGAGCCCTCCCCAGGGTCTTTGCTGTAGTGAGCATGCTGAGATGTCCCATGGCTCCTGGGAATTGCCCCATCCCTCCTGGGAATCGACCTGACAAGGTGGCCAAGCCGGGCTGGGGATCTACTCATGCTGGGTACCCTCCTCGTGCCCGTGCCACTCACTTGGCAAGAGCATTGAATTCCCAGTTCCTTCTGAGGAGCATCCTAAGGAAATGGCAGCAGGTCCTTGGGTGGGAATCGCCTCTTGGAGCTGCACCATTGCTTCTGGGAAAGGAACGTGTGCTGGGAGGGGGGCTGCATTCTGCGGCCAGGTACAGAGGACAGACATGTCAGCTGCTGGTGGGGAACAGTGGAGGGGTCAGTGCCACTCTGTGCTGAACTTGTCCCTGCGGTTGAAGGTCGTTCTCTGGACAAAAAGCAGTGTGTTTCCAAATTAGGGTGCCTGGGAAGGAAAGCCATCCCCTCAGCACTGCTGCCAGAGCCCTGCTGCTGCTCGGTAGACATCACTCTGGCCGCTGAGCAGCAGTTAAACTAAGCTGGAGGTTTAGGAGCAGTTTGGAGATAGTTTATAATGAACTAATCCATTATCATTAGAGAGCTGGAATGTGAGAGGGAAAAGAGGGGGGGAAGCAATCCTCCTCCCCTCACCAGACCTCCCCCCTGCCCCTCTGTCCTGCGCCTGTTTGCAGCATGCTGCTTTGGGAAACGCTCTGGTCCCACAGCTCAAAAAGTGGGGGTCACCCCAGCAGCAGAGAGCCTTTGTCCCCAGGATGGAGCCGTTCCGCAGGGCCCACTCTCTGCCAGCAAACTCCAGCATGTGGGGGCATGGACCTACTGCTGCGCCCCGATCTGCGGGGGCAGTGAGGGCTGGGGGCGGGGGCCACGGGGCACGGAGGAGCTGTGCCTTTAACTGTCCCTGCAAGATGTCTGCAGCCTGGGCTGTCTCTTGTTTGGAAGAGGGAGCGCTCAGGGGCTAGTTCAGAGCTCAGTGACAGAGAGGAAACAGGGCCAGGAATAAATGGCCTGTTGATTTACTCAAGTTACATCATTTTCTTCCCCTCAAGAGCCTATAAATCTCACGCTCCTTGTAAAAACAGAGTTTAAAAACAATTGAGAGCTTCTGAGACGACCCCATAGCTTCCAGCCGCTGCGGCCTCTGAATATAGAGCTGCCTTTCACAGGCTGGGCCACTTGTTTCATATTAGATATGAGGGGAGCCCTGCTTCCAGCTAAGCAGCAGAAGCTGTTAAGATATTTTATAGTCGTCCTCGTGGTTTAGATAGTACTCTCCCCATACACATCACGGGGCTTTAGCTAAATAGCAGCCTTCCTGGCTTGGCCATGAGGCTGGGAGAGTCGTTAATTCACACGTTCAGGTTTCCCTGCTCTTGAGGAGTACTGCTGATCAAAGCCACCCTGGCTGGCAGAGGTGCCTCTGCTGACCAGCACGTTCTTCTGGTTTCTTCTGGCTTCAGTGCCATTTATTCTAAGGTGCCCTTTGTTCTAAGGGTTTGCATTTTAAGAAGCATGCTTGGTTGTTGAGCTCGCTGCAGTGCTCATTAGCTTTGCCTTCAATCTCCCATCCGAAGAGCATCCTTTAATCCCACAGGGATTTGTGGTGTATCATTTTTTCATTGCTGATGTGATATGATGGGCTGCAGCTCTTTCTGTGGCAGGGTTAATCTTTTGGATGGTTATCGGTGTCCTGGAGGGTGGGAAAGGGACCTACATGGGACAATGCCTGTCATAGCCCTGGATGAGTGGCAGCCTGGCAGATGCCATCCAAGAAGAGTGAGCAGTGCGTCTGCCTGCACGCTACAAGCCAAGTCTTGATGATAGTTTTTGTATTGTTACGGGGAGACAAGGAGTTTGATGAAGGTCTGGAGTTTCAGAGCTGAGCGGGTCCTCCTGCCCTAATCCTGGGCAGTAAAATTCAGAGGACTCTAGGAACCTTGGAGAAGCATCAGGGGCTTTTCTCAGTCTATTCACAGCCTTTTGCCACCGTGTGTTTCGATGTGGTATCTCCTGTGATGAGGAGGCATTTCTTAGCCACCCAGGCTTCCTGGTGGCTAACATCCAAGCCATGACACCAAAGCCCTGAAGTTCTGCTCCCTGTATTATAGCCGATAAGCTCTAAAGTGGCTTCTCTTATGTAAGCATATAAAAATCAGTAATTTAAAGTACTTTCTCAGACATGCACTGTGAGCAAAGATTGTTCTTTTCATTCTCAGAAGGGGAGAGTAATGGTTACCACACCTGGCCCTGCTGTTATGGGCTAAGCTTAGAGATGGGAGAGTTTGTATTTTCTTATCGGGGGATGCTTTGATAATGATATTGTGGTTAAGTGCAGGAAAAGCAGAAGTAAACAGTGAAACCAGCAATTCCTTCTAGACTGGGGTTTTTTTTTTCCCTGAGAAAAGAAATAAACATACAAGTTGACATAATTCAAGACCACTCGTATTTGTTAGGCCCTGGCTTGCTGCCATCCCAGAGTTAGCACGGGGCTGGGGAGGCAGGAATCCCTGTGGGCATGATTCACATAAACTAAGTGGATTTACTTATCATTTATGAAAACAAAAAAGAAGGTATCTGATTAATCACTCTATGGATCGAGGTCTGCATCACAATGGTTTAAGCAGCAGTTTATTGTCTGATTCCAGTTTGCAGTTTCATTTTGGATGTTTCTAAAGGACTCACTGACTGGGCTAAAACATCTGGTGGGCACTTTACTCCCCAAACCTTTTAGCCCAATGAAACTCTGGTAATGAAGGAGGATGCCTGTAGACAATGAGACATACGTACTTTATATAGACCCAAGTTCAAGGTAAAGCTTCTATACACACACACACACACACACAAGTATGTCATACACATCTCTATAGGATATATATTTATGGGGATATATATATGTTGGGTGAGGGTACTGAGCTCTGAGGGCAGCTGAAGGTGCTTCTGGAGCCCCCCCCCCTAAAAAAGCCCTGCCCCAGAAGGTATAACTTGGGGTTGGATCCTTATGGCTGTGGCTTTCAGC
Source organism: Laterallus jamaicensis coturniculus (assembly GCA_022605575.1). Classification (NCBI taxonomy): domain Eukaryota; kingdom Metazoa; phylum Chordata; class Aves; order Gruiformes; family Rallidae; genus Laterallus; species Laterallus jamaicensis. The sequence goes on from JAKCOX010000081.1 coordinate 1,637,321, forward strand.
TCACATCAGGGAGGAGAACATTCCTTTACCATATTACGTATCATTACAGCTAGTAGTATGCTGGTTTCTTAAGCTTATCCACACCCAGTCTGATCTTTAAAACTCTTAGATAATGTTTGCATCTGCTTCACTTAGAGCTTCTGTCCTGAAGTCAGGGCAAACCTCTTGGTGTGTGGTGTAACCCCAGGGGCAAAACCCTTCGGGAACGAGCGCAGCTTCACATCGATCCCCAGTGTTGCTTTTGTGACTGTGGGGCAGAGCTGGGCTGCTTCTGTCCCAGTGAGCCCCACACTGTACTCCAGGTAGAAAATGTCATTCACATTCAGGCCCCAGAGTTCATTATCCACCGGTTTGCCCGGCCCCCTCACAGAGAACAATGCCCGTTTCCACATCTCCAGCAGCCGCCCAGCTGACCAGCTCCCTGGGCGGTTGGTGAGTAGAAGCAGGTTCTGAGTCCCACTGGGACACACAGTATTTTCTTTCACCAGGGTATTAAAGAGCAGCTAAGAAAGAGACCTCACAGATGCCAAGAGCTGTTGAGCATTGAGTTGTAGCCTCCATGGAGCTTCAGTTCCTCAGCTCGGTAGATCGGCAGCGTTTTTCATGCTGTTTGACAGTTATCTCCTCAGCAGCATTACTGGGCTTATACATCCCCTTTCAGCAGCTCCAGATAGAGCTGACAGCAGGGGGATTCTGTTTTGTCTCAGCAAAGAAAAAAAAAAAGGTGGTCTTTTGGCAGTAGCCAAGGCCACACTCAAGCACCAAGGGGCACAATGTCTCCTCTGTCTCAGAGAGAAAATAGCTTCTGACAGGAATCAGCTTTCAGTCAACTGCCAGGCATCTCTCATTATGGGAGGCCCGACCTGCAGGCTGCTATGTAGATAACCTGTTATCGTAGAAGATTGAATGCGGAGTTAAATTGCCTCGCGCTGCTGTTCCTGCAGGTTCCGGGCAGGGGGGGAGGAGGGGGGTTAAAGTAAAATGTTATCCCGAGGAAAATTTGTCAAAGTTGAAAAACTGGAAGTTGAAGGGAGGCATTGCCCCTCAGTGGTGTCCGGACAGTCTGAGCCATGTGCCTCTGCCTGGCTGTGCTGCTCTGGTGTGTGGGGAGAAAAGCTGGTCACGGGCAGCGCTGGAAGGAGCCTGTGCACAGGATCAGGCCGAGAGCTGGGCTTCAGTGCTTTTCAGACTATGACAGGAGGAGCCCCAGTGAGTGGGAGCTCTCTCAGACTCCTTGAGCTGGCCCCTGCCATGCTCCTCCAAGAGGGTGGCTGCCTGGGTAAGCAGAGGATGGGAGAAGGGAAGGTCAGCCTTTTGGATGTGTCTCAACACTCAGGTGTCGCGCACAGGGGCATCTCCTCCGTGGGCACACAGCCCCACTGGTAGCCACAGCCTTTTGTGTTCCATCTCAGGCACCCAATGCATTCAGGCACTCTGGAAAACAACCCCAAACCAAACCGAGCACCCTGAGAGCAAAACTTAGAGTGGCTTCTGTGATTTCGATGGCAGATGCAGCCACACCTTGTGCCTGAGAGCTTCAGGCCAGCTTTTCCTCAATTTACCCTCGTCTCCATCCAAGTGTTTCCTTTAATCCCTGTGTCTCTGTATCTGGCAGGAAAGGAATCAGCTGCTGCCCCCATTCCACTGAGCCCTCATCCCCACACCCCTTTGTGCACTGGGAATCATTTTTCATTGAGGCCATACACACCTGAGGCCAGCAAAGTTAGGTGGGCTTATTAGAGTAATGCTGTTTATGCTGACAATAAGTTACTTGACCTCCAGGCTGATCAGGTTTCTGATCATGGAGTGTATCAGCTCCCTGCCTTACCTGCTGATCATGTGAAGGCCCTTGCATCGACATCTGGGATGCTGCAGTTGGGCTGTTCAGAGGCAGAGAATAGGCACCAAGGAGGAGCAGCTCACCTTATGAAAGCTTTTGCATCCTCTAGTAAAAGATGTCTTGAAATTGGGACATTTTTCTTTCTTGTGGCTGGGGAGAAAGGTCTTCTGAGTAACTCATTCCAGTTTACAAATAGTAGCTGTTTGTTCAGGCTCCTGGAAACATGAGCAGCCAATAAAGGTGATCAACCAGTTAAGAGGGGCTGAAAGGGACGGTGAAAGCTTCTGCTAATCACCTGTAGGCCAGTCGAACATTCATAAAGGGATGCTTTAATTAGGGTGACATTTTGAAATACATGTGCTGTGTTAATCCCACCAGAAGCATCCTTCCAAACTCCTCCCTCAGGCTCTGGTCCTTCCCAAGCCTTAGTGTGAGCGGGATGTCCATGCTCAACTCATGCGCCACACACAACTGCAGTGGGCCTTTGCCAGGAGGAGCCTGGGTTGTGCAGGTTGGTTCTGGCAGCATGACAAGTGATGCTTAGTGAGCTGAACCTCCGCTTCCTGCTGAAGAGGTGGCCTCTAGCTGGCAGTCAGGACTTCAGTGACACGTTCTTCACTCGCTCTTTTGTCCTCTGGTTTTAAGTGAATCCCTTCTCTTTTCTCTATCCCCTCTTGATGCCCACAAATTGGTACAGGAGCCTCAGGGAAGGGGAGATGTTTTTGGGGTAGTGTTTATGTTTGTTCTGTCTCCATGTCATAGTAAATAGCCGTGCATCCGAAAGGACCCACCTGAGAGCCTCGTGTCATGGGATCATAGCTGTATCAGTTGCAGTCTCAGATGTCTGCTCATGGCTCTTGCCCCTCAGACTGAGCATCTGCTGCTCCTTGCAACCCTGTCTTGATCTTTTCACACCACCTGCCCCGGGGTCTGGAGCAGTTACAAAAATAAAGAGGAGAGAACACACAAAGCTCATCACGAGTTCAAAGGAGCACAGACACTTGGTTAAGCACAGGCTCTTGGTGCTATCTTGTACATGGCATAGTTTGCTGAACCGCTTGGGCACCGCTGTGCACTGTCAGCTCTCACTGTCCCGCCGTGGGACGCGCGGAGCCCTGAGCACGGCGAGCAGAAATGCTTTCATGTCACTTTTATCTGGCACCGGACGCCTGAGACAAGCTTGCAGAGGTAGCTCTGGATTCTGTGTCATGAACAGCGCTGGGATCCCATGTGGCCTTCCCTGTGTGTGTGTGTATTGCCCTCCTGGGTCACTTGGTCACCCAGGACCCATGAGGGGTCCAGACAGGAGGGGATGATTCCTCCCAGGACACATTTCCTCCCGTTATCCAGTGACTCTGGACAAGGCAGGATGGGGACCAGCCCTGCTGCCCTCAGTCACTGGCCGCAGGAGATGCTCTCTGCTTTTCCATGCAGTAGACAGAGCACTGGTTACCTGTTCTTCAGTCTGGGGTAACGGTTCCCTGGCTGGGATATTCCTTTGGTTTGGGATAAGGGTTACCCAGCCAGGTGGGATAATGGTTACTCAACTGGGATGTTCCTTCAGTCTGGGGTAACTGTTACCCAGCCGGGATGTTCCTTTGGTTTGGGATAAGGGTTACCTGGCCAGGATGTTCCTTCAGTCCGGGATAAGAGTTACCCAGCCAGGATGTTCCTTTGGTTCAGGATCTAAACTGCACGATCAGAGAAGCTGCAGCCATCCCAAAAGCAAAGCAGGATGGCTGATGGCAGCCCCGCTCGGCGGCTCCGAGCTCCCAGGGAACCCGTTGACAGGAGGATCGGTTTCAGAAGGAATTGTAGAAACAACTTTCAGTGGCTGTAAATGTGAACAGCAGTTTTGCTACCGGGTTTGGAGGGTTTGTGTGGTTTTAATTTGTGGAATGCTCAGTAGAGCTGCAGGCTGAACTATGGAACCCGCTCACACATAAGGATGGTGCATGAATTGGGGTCTGATGGTGGGGTGTGAGCCCGGGGGGGGGGCAATGTGTTCTTTAAATTTGGGCTTGCAAAAGCCCAAGCCCTTAGGCTGCTGGGAGCTCGTGGTTTTCAAGGGTAGAAGTTTAAATGTTGTCTCTGGAGTTAGATGGGTTTTAACATACCACTTTAAATGTTCATGGGCACGCATGCTGTAGTTCCCTTAACTGGCTGGGGTCCTTTCCCCGCCAAAGCTGCTCTGCTCAAGTGCTCTGGCTGTGAGACCTGATAAACCCCTTTCAAAGCCAGGCTGAGTCTGAGCCTGAGTTCTGATAAGGGCTGTTACGTAGCGTGTCCCTGGCAGAGCAGCTCGGTGTCCACAGTCACTTTGAGTTTTGGGCTTCAGCAGAAGAGAAAATTCACTGAAACCAGCCCTTTTTATCGGTGAAAATCCTTAGAATTTGAGGTGATTCTGATTTGAATGTAAATCTCCTCCTAATTTTTAAGGTCTGTTTATGAAGGGTAGATAGCTTCCAAGGGGTTTTGCAGATACAGATGTACAGTGTTCAGTGCAACAGAACCAGATGGGAAGATGGTGTTTCTTTTATTCCTTAAAGTCACAGAGCCAAAGGACTTTGTCACCTGTGAGCTGCCCTGCAGAAATAAAACCTCGTATTCGCAGCCCCGATTCGGGGTCAAGAGGTAAGGAGATAAGGCCCCTCTTTTGTGAATGGGAGCTTGACTTTCAGAGGGCAGGAAGTGGGAATGAAAGCGGGGAGAATGGCAGGAGTCAGGATGCTGAAACTCCAGCCCCCTCTCATCTGATAAGAAAGAGACACCAAACTTAACAGTGACAGGGCGGCTCTGCTCACAGCCCAGGGAGGAAGGCAGCTGCTGGCCCAGGTGAGTTTGTTCTGGGTATTTACGGTCAGAGCAGTAACATCCCCTCACATTCACCAGCAGGAATGAAGCTCAGCCCTGCTCCTCCTGCGCTCCCTGTCCACTCGCAGTGCAGTGAAGGGCAGTGGGATGCTCCAGGAGTGGTCCTGGGTCAGGGGGACCCGGGTGGCATCCCAAGCCAGCCAGCTGTGCCAGTGCTCTAAGTTCCCTGGTCTCCCTCTCTCCACCTTACACATTTTCCCCCTTCCAGTAACGTTTTGGGTCTGAAGGAGGGCAAAACCTCTGGTACCAGGGGCAGAAGCATCAGAGGGAGGTTTCCAAAAACCTCCATAAGTTATCCCTGCTGAGCAAGTGGTGAGTGTCAGCATGACACAGGAATACACACATATATACATATATACACACACAGAGCTATAGATAGCTGTGTATCTCCACTCTGTCTAGTGGAACCAGTAGCAGGCTGGGCAGCAGCTCCAGGACCATGGGGTAGCAGAAGGCACAGTGCTGGGCAGGCATCCCAGAGCCACCCTGTCCAAACTCCCTCTGTGATGCCTGCCATGCTGGGATGAGTCCCCAGAGAGACCCCTCCGGGTGGGCTTCAGAGTCAGTGCTGGGGCAGGTTTCCTTCCCCTCCTCTGGGTGCTTGAACAGAACCTGCTCCAATGAGAATAACATGGTGTCGCTTCAGAATCTATAATGGGATTTCAGGTTTTTCCTGGCCTGTGTAAATGTAATTAGAATTTGCCGGCGTCAAGCAGCAGTTCCCCAGAAAATCATCAATTAATTGATTCCAATTACTCGTAATTGTTTCTCATACGTTTCAATTAGTCTGCTGTGTTGTTACCAGCAGTACTGGTCAATTAAACAAGTAATCAACATGCCTTTAATATCTGTCATGAAAAGAAGTTGTGAAAAAGAGTTTGATGGAGGAAGGACAACAGTCTGGATGTCAAAACGTGCCGATTCCACTGATTGATCGTTCTGCTGCCACAATTCCTGGAGACAGAGAGAATAACCATGCTGCATGAGTCAGATGGGTCGGCAAAGGACTTAGAACCAGAGCTCAGGGAAGGCACCCAATGTCCCAGCTGCTCACAAATACTGGGAGTGGTTCAGGCTGGGAAGCAGACCAGCCTACTGGTAATTAACACCCACTACATCCTCTCCTCATCCGTGAAGGGCAGGTGTAGGTATTTTCTAAGGAAGGAGCTCAGGTTGGCCTGAGGAGCGCAGGCTCCTGGGCTGTGACCATGTCGGTGTGCTGGCCCCGTGCTGTGGCCTGTTGTACAAGTCATGGGGATGTAAAATATACAGGACATCAGGCCCAAATAACTGCTGTTCCCAGGAGCCTCTGCAGCCCGCAGACACTCACCCTTTACCTTTTGACTTCAGGAGCCTGTGGAGCTGTGAACCTGGAAGGAACTTCCAGTGGAACACTGTGCGAGTTGCTGAGCGTGTCGTGTCGAGTTGTTTCACTGCTTACATACAGTAGGTGCTTCTCAGAAAAGGGGAGTGCAGCTCAGTTTTAAAGATATAACCCCCCCACCTTATATTGTTAAACACCTGCCTCGGTGACCTTTGGGTTTGGCTGCCACCTCCCTCCCACTCCTGTGCATCAGAACTCCATCTGTCAGACCCCGGTTCTTTGGGATGGTACCTGGGCACGGCGAGGCACCAGCCTGCAGCCCCCTGCCCCGGCTGCCGGCGCCCGAGGGGCTGATAAACCTATAAAGCTAATGAAATAATTAATGGGAGGAGTATTGGAATGGCAGTCGATGCTTTCATATTGATCAGAGCTGTGGTTTTGTTGGGAATATCGACTCAGCTACAGTAGCAGCTTCTACATCTGAAAGTTCTTGGCTCTTGGTGTGCAGGTCTGCACGGAGCCTTCACTCCTGTGTGCATCTCTGCCCTGGAGGAACACGGCAGGATTGCTCCCACGAGTAGCTGCTGCTGGGGGGGTTATGGTTTACAGAGCCAGCAGCGTTCAGGGGGCTGCAGAGGGGAAGGTTGCACGTTTCTTCAAAGCCAGGTGCTTCCCATGCCTGGGATGTGTTTGGGATTCGCTCGGAAGTTGGTCAGAGATTCTCCAGGATTGAAAACTTGCTTTTCCCTGATTTTGCAGAGGTGGGAAGGGAGGCCCTGGTCCCTTCTTGTTACTTAGACCTGTGTGCGGTTGGTTTCTGCTCCGAGTCTCAGTCACCGTCGAAAGAAGTGGATGGAGGTGGGTGGTGTTGGCCAGCCCTCTTGTGCACGAGACCCTGACTCCCCCGTGCAGCAGTGGGAGCAGAACAAGCCGGGAGGACAGTATTCTTTAACGTTGTCAGTAGCAGAGGGTGCTGAGGCTGCTCGCTGTGCCTTGAAAAAGGCCATTATTCAGGAGAGTGATAACAGTAGCTGTGGTTTAATTAATACTGCTGATTTTTTTTATGTGCATGGACTCCCTTCTCAGCAGAGTAAAGATGTAGCACTAAACAAAGCCTGGGGTCCTTGGGTCAGGGACTGTCACTATGGAGCTGATATCAGTTACAGAACAGACAGGAACAGATTTCGTTTATCTGACACTGAGCATTGTGCTGGAGAAGTTGGCAGTGCTAATAATTAGAGATGAGAGTGCTCACTACAGAAACCCTGCTTAGCAGGTAATCAATCTTTATGGGGGAAAGGGAAAAAAGCCGAAGCAGCCCGCACCTGCGAGGGGACAGGGGACCTGGAGGGGATGGAGAAGGACAGTTCCATCCTGTGTAGCTCTGAACACTGGAGAGAAGACTGCCCAGTTCATGTTTTCGGACCCATTTCCTGTGCTGCTGTTCCCCATCCTTACTGGAGGGAGCTTCTGGGTGGCTCTTACCCTTCAGTGGCACTGTGTGGCCAGGCTGTTCAGTTCAGGACCAGCATCACCCTGAGGTCTGTGTTTGGGCACATTGGGGCCCTTAGGAGAGTAAGGGGGAAAGGTGTCAGGTCCCGGGTTGAGGCATCTGTGCTACTACAACCCCTGTTCATCTCGTTGTGAGGGATATTGGCAATGTGCCTCTGGATAGCAGGACACCTGGGGTGCTGCCCAGTCGAGTCCCCACAGCGCTCAGTTCTGTGCTGACAGTCACTTGCACCCTTGTGTTTGTTGGCATACCTTCAGCTCCAAGCTGTGCAGCGAGTCTGTGCTCCTGGCTTGGTGCTGGGTACCTGGGTGAAGGGAGCATCCCCACATCTCCCTGGTCAGTGCAGATCCAGCAGGCGAGCGAGCACTCTGGGTTGAGCTGAGAGGGAAGGAGAGGTCTGGAGGTGTCTGCCTTCCAGCACTGTGTTTGCTGACTGACTTTTCCATATTCTGCCTTCCAGCCACATCCTTTTCCTAGAGATAATATAAAAATTAACAGGAGGCTACTGAAGCATAGATGTTTATTTGCAAAGCCCTCCTGAGTTACTAAGAAAACACCAACGCAGACACAAGTCTTTGCACTTCCCAAGCTTCAGCTTGAAGAGGTCAGGAATCAGAGAGTCTTGGACATGCCCTGAGAGAATAATTATTTTTGGCAAACTTGCATCGATCCAGTGTAACTTTTCAGCGGTGTGCTCTGCACAGCAGGTATCCTTGGCGCTCCCTTCCATGTCTTCAGGAAATAAAGGGACAGCAAGCTCGATAACCCCACTGTTTTCCCATCCATCATATTTTGATTCAGAAAATTCAGCAGGCGGCACAGTGCTAAATTATTAACTGAACCATCATTCACCAGGGACAGGTTCTTCTGGATGGTCTTTAGGAAAACAAAGTGATGCTTTATGTTTCAATAGACAAAGGAATGTTGTCAGCTAACAAGGAGAGCTGCTGCCCCCAGACCAAGCGGGAACGGCTGTTGGGATTTAAGGTAATGGGATGGGATGGGAAGGCAGAGCCCTGTGTAGCTGGTCACACTGCTCCCATCTCCTGGCCACCTCCCGCGTTCAGACCCTGCCATGATCAAGGGTGATGTCAGACCATGTGTGTTGACATCACAGGGTTGGAAGGGCCTGGTGCAGGCCAGGATGAAGAGTGGCTGGTGTGTCTAGTTTGAGGTCTGGGTGAGAGCAGAGCCTTGTGGCACAACCAGCCCAGAGCTCGCGGAGCACTCCTGTTGCTCTGGCTCTCAGGACTCAGCTTGGCTCTCGGGTAACTGTGTGGGGTTGGACTCCAAGCTAAGGCTTTAGAATGGAGATGTTTGAGGTCATTTGAAAAATGTGACATAAAAAGACTGCCTGGCTGTTCTAATGCTGGAAAGTCCACACACCTTCTGTAGTGGTGTAGTGGCAAGAAAAGCCACTTCCACCGTGAAGTGGTACTTCCATAACACCTTATGCTCTGTGGGCACACAGCAATGATGCTCAGAGACTCTCACTTGTGTTGCTATCATCGTGTTGTGGTTCCAGAGCACTTCTGGAGTAAGAGTGGTTAACGATGGCACCATCCGAAGGGGGTGGATGATGATCAGGGTCCACTTTCCAAAACTGGGAGGCTGAAGTGCAGAAGGGCCAAGTGAAACGGGCAGAGGTGCAGGGAAGCCAGCCGTGGGTCCTCCTCACTGTGTTCCCTCCAACCTTCCATCCATCTGTCCATCCATGTGTCAGACAACGCTGCCTCTAGAGCACACAGAGGTGCATTGACTGTGTGGGTGTTGAACAATCTGGGCTTTGTGATACGCTTGGCTCCTTTTGCCAGAGTGGAACCTTCTCAGGGCAGCACGATTCAACTTCATTTTTCCAAAAAAATGACTTTTCCTGGCGTGTTGGGCATGGAAAATAGTGATGGGGTTTTGCTTTTGTTTATATCACTTGAGGAAAGTCATTATGATGTTCCTGCTCACCTTAATCCACGCAGAACATGGCAGCTCCATGTGTTTATGTTTTCCATTCCGTGTGTTTAGTCAGCCTCTTTTCCTGCTTTCAGCACTGAGCTCTCCTGGCAGCTCCTGTTCTGACACGGTGTTACCCAGCAGGGGTGAAATAAAGGGAGGATGTTTAGGTTAATGTGGTTTAATAAAAGATCTGGGTTTGAGTCTGGAAAAAGCAGAGAGAAGAGTCTTTATCCCAGTGTCGATTGTAAGCGATCTTTCAGCCTCCGGACTCAATAACAAGGTTTTGGATATGAGAAGATAAAGCAGGATCCAGGGATTTTGTGTAGCTTAACTGTTGGGAACCACAGCGTCAGCCTGGGGAGTTTCCCAGCCCTTAGATCCCACAAGTCGATCTTTCCTCGTTATGCCATTAGATCACTTACAAAGGGGAAAAAAAGGAGCTGAGAACAAGATGCTCTTTTAAAAAGAGAATAAAAGGAAGTTAGAGGGAAGAGAACACTGGGTGGGTATGCAGGCTACATGTTAATACTCCACAGATCTTAAAGGGGCAGGAAAAGCACCCTGTGGTCTTAAGATAAACCGTGTTTTGGGGGAGGGCTGTGGCTGGACTGTGCTCCCATGGTGGGTGCCAGCTGCCCCATGCAGCTCCCAGGTTTGATGGTCCGTTTATCCTGTCTGCAGCGCTGGACAGAAGGCAGGGATGTGAGATGACTGCTGTGCAGTGTGGTGCCAGACCTCAGTGGTGGGTTCCTTAGGTAGGTGGGTGGGTTTCATTCTAAGGGGTAAATTCTTTTAGCAAACTTTGGTGTTTGCTGGGTGCAAAGTGCTTACGTGGTCTGGGGCTCATCTTGCCTGCGGTTGTTCTGGGTGAAGGAGGGATGTGTGGGATGAGAGGTTACACAGTCGTTACACACTGGGACTGTATTTTCAGCTGTTAGTCCAGAGAGTGGGAATTCCACCTCCCATAGTTACTTGGGAATGGCTGCATGTAACGGCCAGGGGTCTCCAGCCACTCAGAGACAAGATTATTAACACAAGTTTGCAGACTCAGCAATTGGGAAAACAGGGAACTTTCCCAAAGCTGCCCAGAGCATCAGCAGCACATGGGGCATGTGCTGGAGCCTTTTGTCATCCCAGTCCAATTCCTGGAGCAGCCCATCCTCTTTCCCATTCATGGCTCTAAATAGAGCAGTCTCTCAGCTGCTGCCCTGCCAGGGAAAGGCGAAGGACACGGGGTGTTGTTCTTGTCTGGGTTTGACAGGATGCACCATCTTTGCTGCAGCCGTTGCCTGTTTCAGTCTGCTGAGCCCTCCTGGCTCAGCAGTGCCTGACGTGCTCGCAGTGCCCATGATGTTCTCTTCACTTCAATGTAAGTCCCAGGAATCTTTCCATGTTGTTGGGGTTGGCTGGGTTTTCAGTCGAGCTGCCCCCCTGCCCCTGCGCTTCCTGGGGTGCTGAGCACCCCTGGGCCATCAGGAGGAATGTTCAGCTCCTGCCATGGAAACGTGCCACGTTCCTGGCAGAAGACAGCTTCTAAAAACCACCTTTAAGAGAGTAACACCAGGTAGAACAAGGTAAGGCATTCCAGCATCATTCCACTCTCCACTCCAGCTGGCTGCGAGCTGCTGTGTGCTGGGTGTGCTGCTTTTTCTCCTAGTGTCCAGTTTGGGAGATGCAAAGGAAGGATTTTTATGTGAGGAAATCAGGAGAATATACTGTTGTGATTTTCAGAAGCAAAAATTCCCCCGTCCTTCCCCCAGGACTGAGTCTGTGTCCCTGCAAATGAAGGATGCTGGACCTTGCTGGTGTAGCACGGTGGCAGGGGAGTCCAGCAACTGGGATCTGGTTGAGGTGATGGAAGTGCCCCAGTAGCTTTGGTCTGAAATTACAGTAATAATTCTTAAATTATAGCAGTCAGAAGTTAATGTATTTCTGCTCGGCATTGTCAGTGGCAAACCAAAGCCCATTAATTTCCCCCTCAGTGTTTGTTTGAGAAATCATCCCCTGTCAGCTGCTGGTGGTGAACTTGTCTCCCAGCTGCATTCCTCGCCATGCTCCCTGTCTCCCAGCCAGGGTCCTATCCCTGCAGGAGATAAGATACAACAGGCATTCACTATGAGGTGTCAACGGGCTGCTTTATGACACATGATGAGTGATAAAGGCTGTGGAGAGGTGCTGATGTGGCCACATTAGTTAATGAGGTCATAGCTGAAGTTGCTGCCCCACTGATAACCTGCAAATCCAAATAATGTGCAGATAGCAGTGGGGTGTTCAGAAATCCTGTCCCTGTATTCTCTTGCTGTCCATCAAATCCAAGCACCCAATCAAACAAAAAATGATGATGCTTCCAAAAGGGGAAGGCTCATTCTCTCTGCAGCTCCCAGAGCTATGGGAAAGCAGCAGGATGCGAGACGCTCCTTCCCCAGGCTCGGTATAGCGCTGCCCTAGGGACCCCCACGTCCTCTTCTGTCTCTGAGAATTCTCATTCTGATGAATAGTTCTGAACTATTTGAAAAAGCAGGGCTTCTCTGAGCCTGGCCTGAAGTTTGGGGAGGGTTTAAACACACCAAGGCTTAGTGAAATCCTCTTCACCCCTAAACGCCCGCCAGAAGCGTTCCTCTCCACAGACAATGACCTTTTTCACTGGTGGTTCTAAATCCACGAAGGAAACATTCCTCCAGCCTCTCAGAGAAGCGCTGGATCTCAACAACAATGTTTTTAGTAGGGAGCAGGCAGGCTCTGGCTCCAACCCCTCGGGGAGGCTGGGAAAGTGCCGGCATGGGGCTCAGGTTGAGGGGTGCAAGGGATGTGCCGCTGGGCTGGGAGCTGTGGCAGGGGGATACAGCTGCAGAGGTGTGCTGGCAGCATGGCATGCAGTGGGCATGGGAGGGAAGGAGGGAGAAAAGCTGCTTTTTTTGGGGCACGGCACGATGGGAGCTCTGTTGTGGATTCGTTTGCCTCTCCACTCAGTCCCATTCCCCTCAGCAGTAAGGGTGGCTGCCTGGCCACAGCCCTCAGCTTACCCAGAAACCACATGTGATCTCATAGATTGGAAAATCATACTGTCACTTAATAATGACAATTGCCTGCAACTTGGAAATCGGTTCAAATGCGCCAGTTTCCCCCCCTTTTTGCTCATCCTGAACAAGCCAAGGCCTGGCCAGGCCGTGTCGTGCTGGCAGTGAACTTTCTGTCCTTCCCTTCTTAGCAGCTCAGGTCTAATTTATTTAATCATTGGGGCAAACTTTCAAAGTGCTCTTTTGTTTCTCAGGTTCAGATGTATTTTTAGCGCTTGTTACCGAGCTGGGTCTGTGCATTGGAGAAGAATTAATGATTGTTTTGGGTTTGTTGTTATTCAGACGTCCAGAAGCTGGGGGGATTTGCAGACTTTGAACACCTCAGGGGCTTTGTTACGTGCCGTTTGTGTGTTGTTGGGGCTTTAAGGATGATTTGGTTTTTAATATAAACTCGGCATGGTTGAGAGGTGACAGCCCTACCCAAGAAAGTCCTGGGTTACCCACAGAAGGGCTTTACCTCTGCAGCAGCGCAGTCAGTCTGCAGAGGGCTGGAGCATCCCTGGGAACATGGCAGGAGGGTGCCCTCTCCATCAGCTCGGTTTAAGGACAAACCTTGCACCAAACATAACAAAAGTAGCTGCTGTTCCCCCCTATCCCCCTTTCTTTTTTTGACAAACAAACAGTGTTTCCATCAAGCTGTTTGCTGTGTTGGTAGCCTCCAGCATTCCCAACCCCAGTCTGGGATCAAACCAGTTATCAGCATCCTGTCGATTGCTTTGATCAAATCTGCTGATCATACTTTTGGTGCTGAACCTTTTGGGCTCATGACAGCAATTGATGAGATCGAGAAGCAATCTCAGCTGTGCTCCTTTGACAACACATTGAATTCTTTGGCCTCACACTGAGGTGGCTGTGGAACGAGTGGCAAACCTGGGAATGATGCAGAGTCCTTCAAACAGATACAACCTTGTAAAAGGCTGTGGGAACTGGGGATGCATGGGGTACCAAAATGCTTTGGGAGAGTCAGTTAAAAATGGCTGAAAATGGAAAGAAAAAACCATCCACATATTCACAAAGCTGAGATTCTGAGCAGGCTGTTAAGGCTTCCTTGTGATCCACAGCTCATCTTGGGGCAGGAGCACTTAATGGTCAAGTCTTGATCTTTATTTAAATTATTACTCATGCAAGAAAATAAATCTGAAACTCCCCTGCCAGACTTACAGAACAGGAGATGTAGGAGTGGTCTGAGTGTCCTGCTGGCCCTTCTGTCATGCTGGAGGAAAGTTCTGGGGTCCCAGGGGGGCAGAGGTTGCTCCTCAGGCTGTGGTGCCTGGTGCTCCATCCGCTGGGCAGTTCCCCTCAGGCTGCTGCAGGGGGGATGGCTTTATTTTATCAGGTACATTGAGTTTCTTGTGAGATGGGCACACAGTCTGGTACCCGTGGTCAGTGTGTCTGTGGACTGGGTAATGCACTCAGGGCTCCTCAGTAAGATGAATTTAGCATCTCCCCAGTGCAGAGCCAGTGCTTCTACAGTCCCCAGCCCTGCACAGAGCAGTAGGGACAGCTGGGGAAACTGGGGCCCCTGTCATCTTTCAGGGGTTGTTAATACCTGAAACCTCTCAACACCAAGGACAGGGCTCAGAGCCGTTAGCCTGGGGGGTACCAGGAGCTGGGCAGGCTCCAGCACCATGGGAGATGCTGTTGACCAGCCTTAGTGCTTCCTCACCTTCTGGAGAATGCCATTTGGACAAAACCAGGTCTTGGCTCAGCTCCCTGGAGTGAAGCCCAGCAGTTTCTCCTTCTCCTTGCCCACGGTGTGGAGCACATAGCTTCTTGCAGGTGAGCAGAACAGCTCTCCTGGATGTCTCTATGGTTTCCTCTGTGCTCCTAGTCTGATCAATAGCAAAAACCCCGCTGACTCTCTGTGCTCAGCACGTGGTCCTGAGTTCTTCAGGCACAAACGTGTCCTTGCACTGAGGACATCCAAGCCCAGCATCCTTGTGCACCTCCCACACGGATGTGCTCCAGTGGAGGAAGCTGGCTGTTTAATTACACAGATCATGGTGCTGGCCTCACCTGGGAGCTCTTTACCACAAGCCAGCGCTTGTACAGGTCGAGAGATGCTGTCCTGCTGTGCCCAGGGTCAGGAGGCTCAGCCTCGCTACGCTTGAAGCTCTCCACGTTCCCGCTGAGTTACTGGGACTCAGTCAGACCTGTGGTTTGTAATGAGGTTTCCAGGCATCCAGGGGCGGCTCTGACGCTGGGAACCAGCAGCAAGGCACCAGGCAGCTGGAGGCGCTTCGAAGCCTTTCTCTGGGTGGCTTCTTTTCCCTGATCTCTCTCCTAAAACCGTCCTGAAACACTTCTCCCATGTCTGCTACCACACAGAGCAGTAGCATTGCCTGTCCTGCTTTCCAACTTCCTCCCTCTCTCTAAAATGTTTGCTGTTTGACCATAAGTAATTCTCACCTCCAGCTCTCCGTTACCACCTCGTCCAGTCTCCTGCCCTCACCTGCTTGCACTTTGAGGAGAGATTTTACATTTCAACCAGTTTTGACTTTGAAAACCCCAGACCTGCCCTGGTTGGAGCGTGGGTTTAACCATGCATCTCTGCCCTCTTCATTCTCTCCTTTCTGTGTATCCCGCTCTTCCTCCCTCCACGGGCCCAGCCTCTGTGATTAAGTCTGCAGCTCTCCTGCTGTTTTTAATAGGCCTGTGGACCTGACCATCTGATGAGAACCAAACTGCACAGCGTGCTCCTGAATACTTTCACTGGAATCTCCTAATGCAGGGTATTAATCATTACTGTCAAGCCATTCAGGCCCTAAATATGTCCACCCAGTATAAAATTATACTAAACAGGAGGGGAAAAAGGACTTGGCCCATATTAAAACCAGACATTAGGCAGTCCCCTGACTTGCCAGGCACGATGGCCGAGGGCACTGTCCCGTTGAACAAACAATAGCTTATTCAGAACACTCTGTTTGTGATTGACGTGCATAAAAGTTTCAGAAAATCAGCGTAATGAGTTAAAGGAAGCACAGAAAGGCGTGGCTTCTCCTGCCAGCTACTGACACAAATCCCTGGGAAATGCTTTGCTCCGTTTGTCCTTCAGATGCATCCACCTTGGTGACCATAATTAGTATTTTCTGCGGTTGGGTCTTCTTTTGCTGCAGTTAGAAAGCAGTAATTGCTCCATCAGTTGCTGTCATACCGAGTTATCCTATACACAGAGCTCGGGGAATTCTTGCTTCGGTTTATCACTTGAGTTTGATCCTGGGAGGTGCTGAGCAGAGCGTGTTAGTAAAGCATGGGGTTACCTGACAAGCCTCGGGACAGGTAAGGCTGTTTCTTGGTTAGCTGGGAAGCAGACATGCATGTTTTAAGCTGCGTTTGTTCTTGGTGTTTCTCCCTGCCAGGGAAGGCAGCCCCCAATATTAGAATGCACTGGGGAGGTTTTTTGTTGGGTCCTTTATTTTTCCCCTCTGCCAAAAGGCTGTTTCTAATTCCCTGCAGTAAGGATGCCTTTATTCTGTGGTGTTGGTAGTAAAAGTCAATCGAGTGTAAAATAAAAGTTGCATAAGGTGAGCAATAAAATGTTATTATTCCTGATGTTGGCTTTATTGATGAGGCCACTGGGTGTTATGGCATCCCCCAGCCCCAGGGCACTGCCCTGACAGTCCCTGGGAAGCTTGTGCCTGGCAGAGGGCCTTCAGCGATGCTCTGCCTGGAGGATGGCATCCTCTCAGCTGTGGGAATCGGTAGGGAAAGCTCTCCAGCCACCAACCACAGCATCCTTAGGTGAAGTTTTACTGGCAGTCGAGCTGCCCAGAGAGGTGCTCCATCCTTGGGGGTGTTCAAGGCCAGGTTGGATGGGGCCCTGGGCAACCTTGTGTAGCTCCAGGCCTGGAGGTTGGTGGCCCTGCCTGTGGCAGGGGGGGTGGAGCTCTGTGATCACAGAATCACAGAAACACAGAATCTTAGGGGTTGGAAGGGACCTCAAGAGATCATCGGGTCCAACCCCCAATCCTTGGGGTTCCTTCCAACCCAGACCAGTCTGTGACTCTATGATAAGCTATGAGGCAGGGGTAAGGAGGTGGGAGCACCTGGTCCTGCACCCACCCTTCAGCAGCAGCCAGGAGGTCCCCACTTCGCAGCATGGTGCTTCTACTCTTTAATCATCGCTGATCTTTCCCTTGCTTTACCCTGTGCCTGTCAGAAGAATATATAAACCCAGTAAAAATAAAACAAAGCACCTGTATATGTTGCTGGGTGCAAACTGAGAAAGCTAGTGTCCTTTTCTGTCCGTCATCGGCCACGTTAATTAGTTTGAGTGGCTAATAGGATAATGTGATCATTAGTGGTTTCAGGTATGCATTTAGTTTGTGTGCTATGGATTTAATGTTCTTTTTTCCCCATCCAGTTGTGGCTTTGATAAACATGGCTTAAAATGTCAGGGAGTTTGGCACTTCTCAGAACCTTGTTCAGTGTTTCGTTAATGGCTGGTGCATTTATTCAGATAGAAACTGATGGAAGCAACAGTGACAAATAAGTAATCTGGCTTATACTGGAACAAACAGCAGTGATGCAGCACTTCCTACCCCGACTCACATTTCAGGTTTACTGTGCTGGGCAAAAAACCCCAAATCCTCCCCAAATGGTGGTGCAGTTCAATAGTTGTCATTGATCTTGGCAAGACCACTTAAACCTGCCAACTGTGTTACATGCTTGAAGTCTAGACAAGGATGTAGCAACCAAGCCTGTTTCAGCTGGGTCTTGCTTTTGAAATTACATAGAGAGCCCAGGAATTGGAGTGGAGGTCAGTGAAACAAGGACCTCTCCACTCTTCCGAAGAAGATCCTGTCTGTTTGCTCATCTGAGAGGGCCCAGCTGCCAAAACCATGGGGTTTGGTGGGAATAAGAGAAGAGTCTTCTGTCCCTCCCTCCATCCTCACCTGCGAGTGGTGCCACTGGAGGAAGGGAGGAACCACTCTTGGTGCTGATGCTGTCAGCCTGTGCTTGCTTCCAGCAAAGGTGAGGAAGGGGCAGAAAACCCCCACTTCCAAACACAATCTTTAGAGAATAGAGAATTCTCTGAGATGAAAAGATGGGTGGCACAAATGAAACACGGTGCCAGGACTGAACGTTTCCATCCCACCCCAACCTATGCACACACAAGCACTTATGTGGAGCCAGACCCATGGGTAGCTGGGCCAGCGGTACCCTTGATTTTACCTGTTTGAGACACTCGTGGTGCCGGTTCCAGCTCTGTCCCTTCACCAACCCATCGCGCTCCCCGAGCAGGACTCGGTGTGCGAAGGGCTGTTCCTTCCCTAGGTGTCTGCACAAGTGTAGCCTGTTTCCATAACCGTGTTATTAGTTTTGTGCAGCCTACAGGAAAAAGTGATACCGTAGCTGGCATCCCAGTGTTAGGTCATATTAAAACCATCTGTAACAAATCTTTATTTGCAGTTACTTTGGAGTTCAGATTTCAGCTTCTACTCCACCTGTCATCAGTGTTTATCCTTATAAACTTTCACAGCTTCTTTTATTCTGTCTTTTTTTTTCTTTTCCCCCTTCTGAGAAACCTTTTCAGGATTTTTGGCAGCCTGGTGCTTCCTTCACGAAGCGACATTTCCCTCTCCTTGCTTTGGGAAAGACATGGCTTTAATTCATCTGTGATCTCTTCAGGAGAGCAGAACATTCCTCAACGTGATTCCCAGGAGCAAACAGCACAGTGCCACCTACGATTTCTGCAGCATTGGAACAGGAGGTGTTGGGGGGAGCTGCCTGTGAATTGTTGGGGCAGAAGCCTGCTCTGTCTGCTGCAGGTTCAGAGCTCTGCTCACGCTCTGAGGAGCTGTGTAACGGGGATGCTAACGAATCATAAAGGTGGGATCGTTCACAGCAGTTTGGTTCCCTGATGAAGACTGTAGCCAGGTGGGTTTAGTGCTGCTGAACGAAAGGCAATGGCAGAGCTGCTTTGGAGCATTATCCACTCAGTATGCTGCATGGATTTCAGAATGCTATTTAAAAATCTGTTCGTGGCATCACCTAGGATACAATATTGTAGGAGAGGCCTTATTAAAGATGATGTTTGTGTTTGGAACCTTGAGAAAGCACTTTGTTTGCTAAGATCACTTTAATCTGCATCTTGCATAAGGAGAGACAGCTTAGGTACTGCCATTGCTCTAGGCCACTGTCAGATATATGTCTTTGCAGATGCCCAGCTTTGCTCATCCAAAAGCACTCGTGGCCTTTAAAAAAACTTCCTTCAGTTTCCACATCGTTTGACTTTGAAAACCAAAGGGGAAAGTGCTACAGCACGAGCAAGGGTGTGATGGGAGGCAGCTGCTCAGGAACAGCTGCCCGCCTGTCCAAAAGCTCCTCACCATGGTTTTACCAGCAAAACAACCTGTGTTGGGCTTAGTAAAGATGCTTATGTGACAGTTGGTGGAGAAGCACTGAGATGTGGTTGCAAGCCCAATGATACCCAGTTACGCTCTGCAGCAAGCAGTGGGCACCACAGACCTGCAGCTGACGTGCCCTCCATCAAAACACGGGCTGGTCTCACTGCATTAAACTCTGCTTTGCTGCTGTGGGTGTCCATAGGGATGCTATTGACTGAGTTTGAGTTTGGGTTCATTTACACTGAGACCATCTCAGGGAAGGTTGTACCTCACTGGGTTTCCTATCTGGGCACTGTTGGCTTCCTGGAAAATACTGAAGCCACGTTGTTTGCAAGAGCAGCAGCAGCTCTGGTGCTTTGATTCTGGTTCCCTGCTTGAGAGGAGGGAGGCTGCTCGTCACTTCCTTCGCTCCGATTCCGCATGGCGATGTGGTGCCTGCGCTGTGCAGACACCCCACATCAAAGGGGGAACAGCACCCACACACCTAAACCGGCTGGTGTGAGTGACTTCAGCACTGTGTTAATTGGGAGGTCGGGTTTTGTAGCTCAGTGTATGCAGGCTTTTGTGGATTGGGCTCAGGAGCTGTAAGAAAAGGGCTTTAAACCTTTTTTCCCCTTGTTTTTTGGGTTTTAATGAACCTCACTGGTCTTGCAGGCAGAGCCACTTTTCAGTGTTGGTTGTTTCCAGCTGTAGTTCATGCTGTTGGAGTGTTGTGAGGAGCAGTGATGGACATGCCAAGGGAACAGATACTCTGCTGTATCGGAAGAGTTGTGGCTCCAGTAATTCTCTATGAAGTGCGTTTTCCACGGTGATATCTGCTGCTGTTTCAAGTGGGGTCTGGGGAGCAGTTAATACACACGTGTTTTCTCTCAGCGATTCCAGAGCTGCCCCGTGAAGCAAAGCCAGGGCCTGACATCCCTGTACCAAAGCCTGGGGCGATCCTGAGGGACACAGGATGCTCTTACAGCACTGGGGCTGTTACCCTGCTCTCGGCAGGACAGTGAACACACTGTGAATCAAGGGATTGGTTTGAGGATGATATAAAATCACATTAAATGAACAAACCCTTGGAAAGAAAGCAAAATAAAAGCCAGTTTTTCTAAAGGAAATTGCACTCAGAAGAGCTGATCATCAGTTAATGATGTTGTGGTGATACCTGCTTGTGTAAGTCATCTGTCACACTGGTGAGCTGCAGCCAAAGGAGCAGGACCATGTTCTGGCTCCCCAGAACCTGGTTCTGCCTGGTGTCCAGAGCCAGGGTCTTCTTTCTGGGCTTCTCCTCCTTTGTCTCTTACTGTTGCAGCACAAAGGTGGGACTTTGAGGCAATATCCAAGTGTTTGGGGATTTCATCCAATCTGTCAAAGCCACAGTGGGTTTGCCACCTTCAGACAGGGTTTATTTTCTCCTCCATTACAGTGTTTGACCTTTCCATTCCTTTTTGTGATGCTTTCTGCCTCTTTATCCCTCAAACAGAGTTTCTGAGCCCTCAGAATGTCTGAATTCAGCTGATCCTGCATCTGCTCAGCTTTGTGGTTGGCATGGCAGTACTTCATCCTTGGGCATTGCTCATAGAGCATAGAATTTTTTTGGTTGGAAAAGACCTTCAAAATCATCGAGTCCAACCATTTATCCAGCCCTGCTAGGTCCAGCACTGTGTCACCAAGCACAGCATCTCCTCCTCTTTTAAACCCCTCCAGGGATGGTGACTCAGCCACCTCCCTGGGCAATATCTAACAACCCATATCAACCCTTTCATTAAATTTCCAATTTCTGACCTAATCTTCCTCTGACTCAAGTTAGACCTGCTCCATCCATGTCGGGTGTCTTTGATATCTAAGTAAATGTCTCTGTGTGTGTGTATATATATATATAAAATGTGCATTATATATATATATAAAATAATTGCTGTTGTGGGTCTTTTGTGACTTATTTTCTCCTTTAACGATTGGGTTTGGAATGGCGGGGGTGTGGGGGGCACCTGGCTCCAGCCGTAAAGCGCTCAGAAAACAAGCTTCATCTTTGTAACTCAGAAGAGTGCATTATGGATGTTTTTAATCTCTTTGACCTTGTGGCAGAGCAGGAGGGAAGTGAAGAAATTGTGACAAACACCAGCTCTTTAATGCCAGGTTTGTTACCGCTCCGAGTGCCCTAAGGGTTAATGTAACAGTTTTAAGTCCTTCAATCACACCCACCCCCCAACTACAGAACACTTCCAAATAATCCCTTTATAATAGACCCTTTTCCACAGATTGTATCTAACCCCTGCATTAATGGGGCCCGTTGGTGTCAAGCATTTCAACAAATACGGCCGGCCGACTGCGCTGGGAGCCCCTCTTCCTCGCCACAGACGTTAATGATCTTTTGCCCCTCTGACTTGGCTCCCCTGCTGCAGGGACAAAATTAAACCACCACGGATGGCAAAATAGTTATTTGCTGCCCAGGCAATTACAAACTTCCCAAACTCTCCATCGCGGAAAGGCCAGATGGACTTTATAGAAACCAGACCCGGGCCACAGTTTTAATTATCATAGTCCTGTCAGAAATGAGTGAAATTCTGAATGACCGCATGAAACGAACCAAAAGCCTTGCACATGGATTTTTTCCTCAATAAAATTTTATGGCTTCTTAAAGAAACAGCATTCATATATTTTACGAGGCCTAATCATTCACTAATGCCTATATTAGTGCACCTGCGGCACTCGGCCCCATGGAAATTGCAGCGCCGGCCCGGGCTGTGTTCTCAGTGTGTTATTACAGACCCCTTGTCCCGAGCACAGCACATGTTTGGGGATAAGCCGGGTTCGTTTTCGTTAGCCAGCAGTCATTGTAATGAGGCGAAGAGATTTATGGGCCTTTATCTGCTGAAACTTGGGCCTCGTTATGTGCGTTAGGCTCGGGTAATGAAATGACCCAGGGTAGGACAGTCCATGGCAGGGCACTGGGCTTGTTTGAAGGGGGTGGATGTGCTGTGTCCCTGCACTGGTTCAGTGGGAGGGGGAGCATCCTTTGGATGCTGCCCCTCAAACAGCAGCGTTGGCTCAGTTGGTGCTTGGCAGTGCCCCACGGCTGTCTCCAGAGATGCCCAGGGTGCAGCTCAGTGCTGTTCATCTGCCTGTCAGTCACAGCACCCCAGTTCTGATGGGCCGTGCTACACTGTGCCACGGGGGCAGCCCTGGGGTGCAGGGAGGGGTGCTGGGCGCCATAGCCCCAGCTCCAGAGTGGAGATACAGCGTGGGGGAAGCAGGCTAATGCCTTTTCTCCCCTTCCTGGCTTGGGGCTGTAGGTCTGAACTGACACCTCAGTCCTGCTGTCCTGTCCCGTTCAGCTCTGGTCCCAGAAGGACTGATGGATGTGCAACAATCTTAATTGTGTAAGATTTCCCCATGCTGATAACGACCACAGACCCCACGAAAGCCCCAGTTTATAGTCTGTATTTATTCCAAGTGGATGGCCAAATGTTTTATACCACTGTGTCATGTTCCATCCTATGGGGGCTGCAGAAGCCCCCATACCTGCGTCCTGGCTGCTGGGACAGGTATGTGTCCCACCCGCTCTTAGAGGACAGTCTCTCCTTGTCTGCATCACATCTGGTGACACCGGCCCTGTCCTGGTGTCTGAGCTGAAGGCTGCTGTTACACCTCACCACTCAGGTCCTCAAGGCTGGATAACTCCAGGTTTCCCCAGCTTTCCTCACATGGTGTGTTGGGGGGCTCTGGGCTATCTGCGTACCCCAGTGTGTTTACTCCATGGAGGTGCTTTCATCCTAACCAGATGCCTTTGGTTTATGTTGGGGGGTTGGGTTGGGACAGACCAGACCCCTTCTGCACCAGCCCACCAAGCAGCCGCTGTGCACCCCAGGTGAGCATTTGCATCCTTCCTTTTCACGGCTCCTTCACATCCCTGTGGAGGCAGCATCCCCAGCCATGCGTCCCACAGGGGAACAGCGCTCTGACATCACCCGCGCTCTGTGAGCCAGTGATGGATGCTCAGGTCAGCCTGAGCCTGTAGCAGAGGAAAGGTGGTACCAAGGAACGCATCCCTCTGGCTGGTGCAGTCCAATCTGCTAATGAGGTCCCCTTGAGCGACGTGCTGACAGGCTCAGAGCATACTGGGGGTGTTAGCTCCAGCGCCGCTGGAATGAAGTCAGCCTTCTCCCCCTGTGCTTTCTCATTACTTCATGTGTTTGGCAGCTGCTAACAGACTGGACAAGCTTAGCCAGGATCAGAACTGATGTAGAAACATGGAAAAGACTATTTAGCCTTTCCAAACATTCTTTCTGGGGAGATGGTGGAGGGGAGGAAGAGCTGCCCTGCGCCTGTGTTTTCCTTCTGCGGTGCCGTCAGACACCAGCAGCTTCTCGTTGGGGCAGAGGATGGGGAGGGTGGGCATCTCTGTCAGGCATGTGCTTGGTTCCTGCCAGTGCCGTGGCCTCGTGCCCAGCACTGGGCTGATCCCAGCCAGCAGCCCCATGCTGCTCCAGCGTGGTGCCAGAGGGACAAAGTGTGCTTGTGTGGAGCCCACCGGTTCCAGAAGGGGCAAGTGGTAAACGGGGAGAGTATTTGGATAAACTTACCAGCCCTCAGGACTAGAAAAGGACTTTTGTTGATGTGAAGAAGACGACTGTTACGTTACCATAGGCTGATTGGATCCAGTCCAGTAAAAACTGCGCTTGAAGTATAAAAAGCGATTCGAGTGTCAAGCGAAGGGGCTTTGGCTTCAGGTCAGATATTTATTTTTATTTATTAGAACGTGAGCTCCACATCTGCCGCCCGGCTTCAGTCTGAAGCAGCGTCTGTCTCTCCTGGGAATATCGTCCCTCAACAAGGAGACCTTGTGCCGCGGGAGGGGGCTGCAGCTCTGCTGTGCCATCCCCTGTACTGGCCCCTCTGTGCACCCCTGGTTTCCCCAGGCTGTTTGTTTTGGGGTACCCGAGTCCATGGGACAGGGACAGTGCTCCAGGTGAAATGCTCCAACTCAGCACAACTTGCTGCATCCACTGCAGAACCTTAGTGAGGGGCAGCGTGTGCCAGCCCCACGTGTATGGTGCAGGTGTGTAACAGGGTTTCACACACCTCCCAGTGTTGGTCTGGCCATGCTTCCCAAACCACTTTCCATGGTTTACAGATTTATGTGGTTACAGATTTTATGGGACAGACTCTCCCTTTTCACTCCTGGGAAGCAGAGCTGGGCACCCAGGCAATCCCAGTTTCCCCAGTCCAGCAGCAACAGCATGCTGGTGCACGCTGCCCATCATGAGGCAGAGCAGGACTGGTGGGACCTTTGTCCTCCCTTGCCTTATTTTCCAGAGGTATCCATGTGACAGCAGAGCATGGGATGCAGGGAGGCAGCAGTTTGGGACAGAGAGGCAGGTTTGTCCCTCAAAGCAGAGGGAAAATGAGCCTGAGCTAGCTGCAGCCATGTGAACTCACACACAGAGCTGCAGCCAGCAGATCACTGAGTCCATGTGCCTGCTTGGGTCTCTTCCCTGGGCTATGCCTTGGTGTAAATGCAAGAGACATATTTGGTGCAAATGTTTCCCAAAGATTTATTTTTATCTAATCACTTGTGAAAGTTTACTGACTTTAAAGAGCAGATTTGCTAACCACCCATAAACCATGTTTTTTTCTGCTTTAATTAAACCATTTTTGTCCATGAGGTTTTGTTCACACACTGACAACATCAATATAAATATCCCTCTGCCAGGGTAATTAATAAAAGCAGGCAGCTCAAGGGAGAAAGCATGTGTGTCGTGTCATCTCTGCAGACTCTGTGATTGTATCCTTCTTCCCAAAAAAGTTAAGGACTGCCCCAATTAAAATGTTCTGTGGCTTATGTATGTTCGGGTTCCATTTGGTGTAACTGAATTTATGGCCATCCACAGAGAACTCAGGGGGCTGCCAGCTCCAGGCAGGGATCGTTTATGCCATGGAAATACTGTGCTATTAGATTTTTTTTAAAGGCTGTAGGATTAGGGCTCAATAAACTATTTCAGCAGCATCCCAAGGCCTGTGCTGTTGCTGTGCCTGGCTGTGCGGGTGCTTGCAAAGGGAGTGAGGGCAATAGTGTTGTTTCCACCACACACTTCACTCCCTTTGCATGTTAAATCATCACTAAAATCCTGATCTGGTGCTTCCTACTCAGCCCTAAACCCACACTTTTTATTAAGGCTGAGCTGGAGCTGTGGAGGCTGGTGCTCTGTAACCTGTGCTTTTAACAGCAAAAAGTGAGAAGAAAGTTGTCACCAAAGATGTGTCCCTGTGTGCTGGTGCAGAAGGGGCTCAGGGCACTGTCAGCTGGACCTTCTCAGTGCCTCAAGTGCTCCTGGTGTTTTCTGAGAGGACTTGGGGAGCGTTGGGTTTGGAGACACAACCATCCTCGCCTTCGGTGTGACTGAGAGCTGGCATGGGGAGTTCCCATCCTTCTCTGTACATGTACAAACCCTCAAGCCTCCCTCCCTGGGCCCTTTGGGTTGTGTCTTGTGTGTGACTGACCGCGGGGTTCAGCAGCTGCCCCAGGGAAGGTGCCCGTGTTGCAGCAGACCCTGACTCGCCGCAAGAAGAGTTGTGGTACTGAAATCCTGATGGCAAACAAGCTCTGGACAAGGAGCAAACATCTCCCCTGTCTAACACACCCTGGTAGGATGCAGGTTCCCTCTTCCTGACCTGAGAATCCCGATGTACTGTCGTTGTAATGGTTGAGGCATGTTCCTGTGCTGGGGGATGGGGTGTGCATTTTGGAAAGCACATATTTGTCATACTCACCTCCACCACCTTTTGGACCAAAATCAGGCTTTCTGCTAGGGGAGAAAGCTGCTGCAGAAGGCAGATGCCATCCTTTTGTCCCCCACCCCTTCCACTGGTCTTCAAACCAGCTCATCCCAACAAGAGCAGAAGTCTCCCATTGGATCAGAAGGTGGATCAAAGGCAAAATGTTGGTGATGGGTGTTGGGACGTGTCCCTAAGGCTTCAGACAGGTGTCCACCACAGATAACCAGCTCTGTGTGGAGCTGATTGGGATCTCCCTGGCTCAAACCTGCCTTGCTCAGGCACGGCAAGACACGTGCTGTGTCCCATCATGGATTGTTTTGAGTCCCTCTGCCAGAGCACCCAACGTGTGGGAATCACCCAGGTAACGTAACTGGAGCAGAGGCATCCACATGCCTTTTGCTGGGTGTTCCATCCAGGCACCACCTTAACCACAGCATGCTCCTGGGCTGTCTTTTCACCCAGAGATGGAGGAAGATCTGGGCTGGGAGATGTTGAAATGCTGTTTCTCTGCATATTCCCAGGCAGATGGATCATGAGATCCAGCTCCCTGGAATATATCGTTTCATAAGTGGGTGAACTGGTGCGGGGTAGAGTTCATCCTGGCGGCCCTTGGGACTGTGCAATTTACCCCTGTACTTCCTTGTAACTCAGATTTCACTTTGTGCTGTCTGACAAGACACTGGTTTAGTTTCAGCTGCAGAGAGCTCAGATCACCCAGCTCCAGAGGAGCTGCTCAGATCGGGGCTCCCTTAGCTTCACTCGCCATTTTAGAAGGAGAGCAAAGGTTTGGCTTGAGGAATCCTAGAGCTGGGTCTGCAACAGAAGGGACTTGAGTGGGAGAGGGAAACAGTCAGACGTCTGTGGAGGATGCTAGTGCTGGAAGAGGAAGCTGGTTGCTCTCTGATTGTGAGTGGAAGTGAAAGCCTGCAGAGAACAGGCTCCCTGAGAACTGTGCATGTGTCTTCTCCTAGCAAACCACACAACCAAACATCTTGTACCAGGGTCCTCCTGCCTGGTACAAGAAGTAAGAAGCAGTAGTAAGGGGATAAAACAGCAGCGAGGCTGGGCTGTGGTGGTTCCTTTGCCTCCCTGGGAGCAGTGGAGCCTCCTGGGTTGGAGCTGTTCAAGAGGCTGGTGCAGAGCTGAATCCTCTTCTGGCAGGGAATGGGGCAGGTGCTCCAGCATCGCCAGTGCTGGGGCCCTGCAGCACCACTCAGAGCCTGGCAGGAGCTGGCACTGTCAGCATCCCAAGCGATGTCACTGCACCCCAAGCACAGCAGAGATGCCAGCACGGCCTCCTGCCCCACACACCTCATTGTGTGAAGCTTTAACCAAGGACCTGCCTCCCCAGCCCCAGGTCTCCCAAACTGGACAGCTGTCCTCCTTGTCCCTCTGGCTGCCCAAAGCACATGGAATGTGTCTTTTCCTTCCCTCCTCAGAGCCCTTTGAGCTCCCTGGGGCTTGTGCTGATGGGCAGCATGTTGTGCTGGGGCCATCACAGCCCCTGGGACCTGCCCACGCTACCCGAGCGTCCCCAGGGGAGCAAGTCAGGTACCACACCTAAGAGAGGGGATTGGTTCTGCCTTTGTGCTGGGAAGGACTCTTCTGATCTTGTTTGTATATATTTTAAAATAAATCAGTTGGCAGCTTTGGTGCAGGATGTCGCTCTGCAGGGTGGGAGCCTCTGTGCCGCTGTGGAACGGGCGCGCAGGCTTCGTCGCCTCATTTCTGCACCTCCTTTTGGTCATGTTTTCGGTAAATACGGGCTATAAAGAAATCACACGTTTCAGCTTCACGAGAGGTGAGCAGTACTTTGTTACTACATCAAGAGAAAATGTCTCTGGGGGTTGGTGAGAGCTGACTGCTTTGTTTTGAGCGCCCTTTACGCAGGGCTCTGCTGTTCCTGTTTTCGATCAGCTGCCTTCTTCAGGAGGGAAACCTCTAATATCCTTTCATTCTTTTTCTCAGTGCCAGCCCAGTTCACAAACTCATCTATTTCACACCTTCTAAAGAGCATGAGAATAGCCTGCAAAGCAGCTGCCTTACTCATTTCTGATAAGAAAGGCTGCAGGGACCCTGCTTCCTTGTATGATTGTGGCACCTTTGGGGGGGTTTCCTGTGTAAATGAAACCTTGGTGCAGCTGGGCTCAGGCAGTGTCAGCTCTGGGGGAGGGTAGTGCCTTGCTTTGCTTCAGGGATTCTTTTTTTTTCTTCTTCACTGTTTTCCTTCTCTCAAATCTCTGTTCTGAAAGCATAAGGTCATGGCTAAAGCTCTGGCACCATGCATCCTTAGGGCCTGTAAGTTCAAGGCGTTTAAAGCTAATGCCTGGGAGGGTAGACGCTTCCAGATGGATATTCCTAGACGGCTTGATTGCTGTTTTACATGCTGACATGATGAGGAAGGAGGAATAATATCCCCTGGGGTGAGGCGCATGGTCACTGGTAACTTTTGTGCTGGCCGAGTGCTCATGTGCAGGTGATGCTTCTGCACGTGAGAGGGATGTTGGACCATCCAAAGTGAGGCCATCACAGTGTGTGTTTGGCACCAGTCATGGACAGGAGGAAGCCCTAAAGCCTCAGGTCTTGTCCTACCTCTCAGGACATTCCCCAGCTCAGTCTCCTTGCATTACAGCCTGTCCTGCCTGGAGTTCAGCTCTCTGCCATCTCCCTGTTACTTGAACTCCAGCCACATACCCCCAGGTCTGCTAATTAGATGGAAAACACGTGCTATGTCAGGAACCTCTGAATTCATTCACCTTTCCCTGGGTACCTGGATAACTGATGTTATAATTTATTTCATATATTATTGATGATCAAGGATAAGCTGAGAGTGAGGGGTTTGTGGGGACAGGAGCGGAGCTGCTAGCGCTGTCAGATGGTGGTCCCAGTTCATCCCCAGGAAGAGCAGGTAGATCTTCTCCTGACACATCCTTCAGTGGGCTTTGCTGATGTGGGAAGAAGGCTGTCAGTCAGTGACTGATACCAGGAGTACGAAGAGGCACTTGGAGCCTCTGTGACTTCTTTGGCCAGAGCGTAAAACGTGGCCAATGGTTTTGGCACCCGGTGCTCTCACTCCATCGCTCTGAAGAGCTCTGCATGTCAGTGGTGTCCCACAACTCTGCTCCCAAAACGTTATAAAAATAAAGCTACAGGAAGAAGGGAGGATTGAAAACAAGCAGCAGCAGTGTCTGTACACAGAGCCAGAGCAGGACTCCCCAGGTGCACCTCAGACAGCACGGGAAGCACCTCGGACACTCCCGGGTCCCTCGGACAGCATGGGAAGCTCAGCCCCACTGTCCTTTCCTGCTCCCCCTTCCTAAACATCCTGAAGCTCTGAAGCCTTGTCTGCCTGTGAGCAGCCCTTGTCTTTATCATATCAAGACTTCCCTCCAGTTCCCATTTATTTTTCATCTGTCAGGCTTTTGGAACTTTAGTAATTACTGTGCTTTAAAATGAGGCAAAACGAAGCAGAACACGAAAGTGTGGGGTCTGGAACTCTTTCTGGGGGGAGGAAAACTTCAAAGTCTGTGTGTGTGTGTATCTTAGAGAGCTGGAAATCCCTTTCTTGCCTTGTGTGTACAGTATCTGAGGCAACCCTGTGATTTGATTCAAGCATCATTTCGTACGGTTTACTGTTGGAATCAGTGTGGTATGAATTACGTTACGAGTGAAAAATGAGCTTTTGTTGAGATAAATGCCTGCCATCATCTCCAAAGTCCTCTGCTGTTTTGACATTTTTACTCTGTCTTTGCGTGGTGATTAGATGTTGCTGTGCAAGCTGAGCCCAACGCCCTCAAAGAGAGAAATACATTAGGGTGGGAGAAATCCAAGGGGGTGGGATGGTTTCGTGCAGGAGTTGTTGTTTGCCAGCACCTTCTTTGACATCCTGTGTTATCTGGGGTTGTCTTCTGGGAAGCAAAGCTCTGCCCCTGGAGCGATGTGTATGGGAGAGGGATGGCATTGCAGTGGGGCCTGTTGCACTGAGCAGCTCTGTAGAGCAGGAGGTGCTTGGACAGAGATCGCATTTAATGAGCTGTGTGAACGCTGTGCTGTGTCATAGAATATAGAGTGAATCACAGACAGGTCTGGGTTGGAAGGGACCCCAAGAATCACAGAGCTCCACCCCCCTGCCACAGGCAGAGCCACCAACCTCCAGGCCTGGAGCTACACAAGGTTGCCCAGGGCCCCATCCAACCTGACCTTGAACACCCCCAGGGATGGGGCACCCACCTCTGGGCAGCCTGTTCCAGCCCCTCACCACTCTCTCTGTAAAAACCTTCCCCCCAATATCTCATCTAACCCTTCCCTCCTCCAGCTTCACTCCATCCCTCCTGTCCTGCCAGTCTCTGCCCTTTAACCAGCTGATTCCCCTCCTGTTCCTCTGCTCCCTTCAGGGTCTGGCAGGCTGCAATGAGGTCCCCCCACAGCCTTCTCTTTTCCAGGCTGACCCAGCCCAGCTCCCTCAGCCTCTCTCCATAGGGGAGCTGCTCCAGCCCTCTGAGCATCTTCCTGGCTCCTCTGACCCCTCTCCAACAGCCCCACATCTTCCTTGTGTTGGGGCCCCAGCTCTGGACACAGGATCCAGCTGGGGCCTCCCAGGGCAGAGCAGAGAGGGACAATCCCCTCCCTGTCCCTGCTGCCACCTCTCTTCTGGTGTCATCGTGTCTGCTGGTTGCTGCTGTGGGGGCTCATGTTTGGGCAGCTGGGATGGATCTGCTGTGCTTGAAAGGGATGTTGATGGCACTGCAGCTCCAGGGGTGTTTTATCCCCACCCAAAGCTGAGTGACACAGGAGCTGCCCGCTGGTGGGGACGCAGGAGAACAGTGGTTAATAACAGGCAGCCCCTCCATGGGCTCAGCTGGATCCACACATGCTCCAGGAATTCAGAGCTTGTGTGAGCTCTTCAGGCCCTGCTGCTTTGGAAAGGGAACGGGGCATTTGGGGAGCGACCAGCCTCGCTTCATGTGACTCCTCCTGTCCTTCAGATGTGGTGGAAAAAAGAATGAGAAGGATGTTTTTCCGTGACAGAAGTATGTCTCAGGAGCAACCTTCCCCAGAGCCTGCAGATGTTTTTCCTTCAGATCCTTCATGAAACCAGATAACACAGTAGCGCTGTGGGAAACGCAGACACCAGTGGAAAATCTCCACTCCAGACCTGTGGCTTGAGTGGGAGGGAAAGTTCAGATTCTTTTAAAAACCCAGATCGGTCTCTCTCTCCTGTCGGCTGTTGGCAGCACAGCTGCCTCCTGTGGCACCGGACTTGGAACCCAGCTTAGAACCAGGCTCAGTACCCGGCTCAGAACCAGGCTCAGCACCAGTTGTTCCTGACTCTGCCCAGCATCCCACCAGCTCCAGCACAAGCCAGCTGTGTTGCCCCACACTGGTGGCTCTCCCAGCTCTGTCTCAGTACTGGTAAGACAGCAACCTGTGAGTTTGACAGGAGGACATCTGTAAGGGTTTTTTTCCCTCTCCTCTGAGCTTTCCTGATGTTTGGATACCCTGGGCCTTTGTGGCAGAGTGGATGGCTTCTGTGCACCCAGCTGTCCTGCTGAAAAGCCAGAGGTCAACTTGCAGGCAGGAGCAAGCAGGGATGCTGGGGATGCTCCTGAGGATGCCCACCCAGGCACTTCACAGAGCTGGAAAGGCTCAGTCGCAGGTGATTTGAGTTCTGTGACCCCACAGCCATTCGATGATGCTTGGAACTGGAGCCTGTTGTCCCCTGGACCACACGTGTCATGGGCGTGCAGGGCTGTTTGGGAGAGAAGGCCTGGGGAACTCGCTCGGGGTGATGTGAGAGCTCTGCTCGCACCCCAAAAACACAGCACAAGGCTTGAATGGAACTTGGAGGAGAGGCTTTCAGGGAGCAGCATCCTCTCTCCTCCTCGTCGGACATTTTGGGATGGGGAGCAGACTCCAGGCTGTCTGCACCACCTTAGTTTGGACGAGGAGTCTGTGCAGAGAAGAGTGGTTCTCCCTGAACATCCTTAGAGCTTCCCCATGGCCCTGAGCTGGGGCAGCAAACAAGTTGGGCCTGGCTCAGCTGCTCTTCCTGTCGGCTCTCGGTGCTGCGACCTGCTCTTGCCTGACACGTTTCTCATTAACTCTTTGTCAAATCACCAGGAAGCCTGCTTAATTGCAGGCAGAGTGCTGAATTTATGAGTTCATCTAGGCTTCGTGTCTGCACATTGACTGAGGTGTTTCTCTGGATGAGGTCCTTCTCTCTTCATTCTGGGGCAAGAATGGACTTTCTGTTTCAGTGAGTTCTGAAAGTCATAAATTGTGGCCGTCCCTCCCTCCCCTTTATTTAAAAGAAACACAACAAAACTTCATGGCAACAGTTTATTGCTCTAAATCAGCTTGTGGGTCATTAAAGTAAAAAGAGGGGGGAAAAAAAAGGAAAAAAATCTCCCTGGAACTCCTGCCAAATAAAATGTGAGCATCAGCCAAACTGTCAGAGGCAGATCTGCAACTATGGGATGAGAAGGTTTATTACACTTTCGGCTTCTGGGGAGGGATGTTATAGCAACAGGACGCTGGGTCACTGATGGCAAACTCATGGTTGCTCCGTTTCTTCATGCACACTAGGAATCCATTAAGCTAACTGACGACAGATCCCCAGGCATTCCAGTCCTACAGCACACCTCTGCAGAGGCCAAATGTTGGACGCTGCCCATTAAAACGTGAAAGAAACAACCCAACAGAGAGCCCACAAATTAGAGGAGCAGGAAACCTCAAATGATGTGCAGAAAAAATCGTAAACCTTCAAGAGAATTTTTCCATAACTTTTGCTCCATAACTCAGCATTTCTGATGTTAATAAATCATGGAACCGAGCCCTGAAAGATCAATGAGCCTTTTGGACTCGAGTCCTGAGTGCTGCTCAGCAGACAGCAGATGAAGCTGCAGACTGAGTCCTGGAACATGACAACCATTTCCTTTTGGCTGCCTGGAGATGAGTCTGAGCCGCAGCCACGGCCGGTGCTCCGGGGCTGGATCCAGCACCCGTGTCTCTGCCTCGGGCCCGTGCCAACCTGCTACCCCAGTGAACGGGAGGGGACACTGATGGGGAGAGAGAAGGGACACTGACAGGGAGAGGGGTGAGGACTCTGGCAGAGGAGGGGGAGATAACGTTCTGGGAACAGACAGTGAAGACAAAATCATGGAGCCGTTTGGCTGGGAAGGGGAGTTGGGAGCAATCAGATGAACTGTCTGATGTGAAGACAAAAGTGATGGGAGGTGCCTTGGGTTAAGAAATAAAAGTAAATCCTGAACTCGCCATCCACAGCAGAGTGGGAAAAGGTGCTGTTGGTTTTGGGCATGTTCAGTGGAAAAAAAAGCCAGGAGAAATCTGTGATGGGTGGGTGGGATGCAATGGGAGACTGCTCAGAGGGAGGGGAGACAGGGGAAGCGCTCCCACAATAATTAGCTCTATGAGAGGGCCTGTAGGATGCTGTCCCAACGAACTCTTGCTTCTCCAGCACATCTGAGGCACATGCTGTTTGTGTGGGCAGCCCCTCTTCGTGCATGGAACACAGCTCCGTGGGGCTGCAGCTCTGCGGGTCACTCTGCGGAGAATCAGGAAGGTAAAGTGCATCACCCTGAAATGGCTTTAAGCCTGTGAAAGTATCACCAAGTACTAGTTATTAATTCCTTTCCCCTTTCTTTCCCTTCTCTTATCTTCCCCCTTTTTTCCATCTCCTCTGATTCTCCCTTTAACACCGCAGCCGAATTGCCCACCAGAGCCCCCTCTGCTACCGCACTGACCGCAGGGCTGGCCGGAGCTTGCAGAGCAAGCACAACTACTGAATTTAATTCCACTGAGTCATATTCCTGCTAATTACACCAGATTTTCTGTTGTGGGTTTTTTTCTTCCTGCAGTATCTTTCTCTCTTTTTTTTTTTTTTGCTGTTGGTGCTAAATACCTGATACCAGCCTCAGCCTGCCTGGGAAAATGGGGACATCTCTGGGCAAATGGCCTTATGTCTCCAGCTAGGGATTATTTCTTGAGAGAGATTAACTTAGTTCTGGAGTTAACTGTGAATAACCAGTCGGTTTAACAGAGCTGACGGTGGCTGTTCACCAAGTACCTCCTGAGGACATTAAATTGAGGTGTCCAACAGTCCACTGTAGGATGGAACTCTTAGGGCTTCCATTCGCTGTCTCTGATTTACCTGTAGTTAAGACGTTTGCCTCTCCTTTCTCTATTTGCTCTTCTTCAGAGCATTGGTTACCTCTCAGTGCTGGTCATGCTTCTAAAAACCATATATAAACCCAAGTGATGTGTGTGAATCCCAAAGGCAGCCTTCAGACAGAACATCTTCGCTGCCGAAAATGACTTGTGAGCTGATTTGCCCTGAAATGGCAGAATGGAGTAATTCCAGCAGAGGAAATTTCTGATTTCCTTCTGGTGTGAACTGAAAAAAGATGTAAAAGCTGTTTTTCCAGAGGTTTTTAAGGTGGGGGAAGTGGGCTTACAGCGTTACCCTGTGTGTGAGCTGCACACCACAGCTGGAGATTTGTGTTTACTATTGGGGCTTCTCGGTGTTTTTGAATTGTGATGCAGCTTTCATACAGAGCATCAGAAAGGAGCGTGAGCGTGTGAACCTGGTCTTTATTTAGAGGTGTCAACCACAAAGAGCTGGACTCCCTGAAGAACAACCCTGCTCTGCAGCGTCCCTGCACCCTGCATGCCATCAGGTGACGATGGCACATGTGGCGTCCCACCAAGTCCCAGAACAGTCATCCTTCCCAGACAGCTGCACGCTGGGTTAGAAAAACACCCAAACATCCCAGTAAAGTAACACCAGAGGTATTTCCCAGCCTTGGACGTACCACATGGAGGTCTTTATGGGCTGTGGGGAAAGGCCTGTGCTGAGTGTGGTTGTCATTCAGAGGCAGGGTTTGGAAGACAAGTCTGTGTTCTCATAGACACTACCTTTTATTTCTGTACCTGTGATAAATGGCAAGTATCCAGTAAACCAGTGAATCCCTAACTGCTGGGGACTGAACACCTTTTGCTACAGCATGTGACGGGATAGGAGAACTCATGTAATTCCTTCCCCATGGCTGGCAAGTGAGGAGTCAGCCCTGGCTAGCAGAGTCACTGCTGGCTAACAACTGTATGGCTGCGATGCTCAGCTTGCTCCTCCACCTCCAGAACACTTGCTTGGCTCTCCAGCTGTTCTGGTTTCAAAGGCTCCTTACTGGAAGCAGCAGAAGCCCGTGGTTGAGAAGGGACAGTAACAGAGCAGAGCAGTGCTCAGTGGGGCTGCTGGGCCTTGAGCTATTTTGGGAGTGAGGGGGAGTGTGAAAATCGGGGCCTTCAGTTCTCAGGGCTTCATGCAACCTCTTTTCTTCTCATTCTGATGGTGAGATTTCACACCTGCTCTTTGGGTTTGAAGGCTCTGCTCAGATCAAACCATAGGGTTTCAGGTGATTTCTAGCTGAGGCAGGACCTTGTTCTGAGGCAGAGCTGTTGCCTCATGCAGGGGCCCTGCAAAGCACTAAGTGAATTTGAGCTGAATTCTGGGTTTTCCAGAGTGTCTTCAGCCCAACAGCTGCAGAATGTGAAAGGGGGCATCTGTAAGATATGGCTATGACATAACATAGACCATGTGGGTGGCCCTGGCGTGTGCCATATCATATTCCCAGTGTGACTCAGTCTCACTGATTGCTGCTGTGTAAGCTAATGGTACTGGGAGATGAGTGGGCTGCTGCTTGTTCAAACCAGTAGAAGCTGTATATCCAAACTGCTCCGTGGCTTCAAGTCCGCAGCCAAACACTGAGGATTCATCTCCGTTTCGCTTTCCAAACCATCTCCTTGGGACCTGTTGCCACGTTCTGTCTCGGTGTGTCCCCCCTCCTGCCCCTCCAGGTGCTGGTCTGGCTGTTGCACTTCATTAGCTAATTTGTGGTCAGTAAAGCCAAGCCAAGTGCTTTAATCCCAACAGTCAACAGCTTGGGCCAACCTCAATGTTCCTAGAGGTTCCCTGAGATGAAACAGAAGTTATTTTAGCTTGAATAAACTCTAGTACCACATTAAGAACACTTTTATGGTTGGTTTTTCTCCTTCCAAAGACCTTAAATTGGCTTCCAGTGACATTACTGCCATGTATCAGACCTTTGCTGTTGGAATAGAGCTCAAGGGGAGGCAAACAAGGGCACTTACAAAGTTCCAGCTAGAGAGAGTCTGGGTAGGGAGGAGCTGAGGCTTTGCTGGGGTCTCACCACCGCCCCCCCCCCAACCCCTGAAGGGTAAATTCAGCAGTTCCCTGTGGTGTTTTTAAAAACTTGAGGTCCCTGAGTAAAGGCGACTGAATTTGAGGGGAGCGTCAAGAGTTCAAAAGAGCTGTCAGACACCCTCCCAAAATCCCTTTGCGCACAGTGTCCCCATTGGATTCAGACCTGGATTTAACCCTTGATGTACATTGGTGGCTCCTCCTGGATTTTCACATGTCCTTTCCTTTGGCATGAAACCAAATCCCAGTAGTCCTGGTGCCTCTGGCAGATGGAGGGTTAACCCCAAGGCTCAGTTCTCCCCTGCACTGGGGCTGGGGTGGAGTTGTTGAACCGGTGAGTGATGAGAAGTGATGGGATTGAGCTGACTGACCCGGGGGACTGAGCAGGACTGAGCAGTTGGTGGGGAGACCTGTGCTGGGTACAGCTGAGGAGGGAGGAGAGAGACCGCAGGAGGAGAGGGCTGAGGCTTGTCTGGCTAAGGGGACCGGCACTGAGGGTGTGCCAGGGGAGGTTTACTGGCTTTTCCCATTTAGGTAGATCTACTCAAGTCAAACTGGTAAGCGACTGCTGGAGCATTCCCACACATGGCACGAACTTGGCCAGGCATGGGGAGGTTGTTTCCTACCAGTTCTGTCCCAGCCAACCACCCATTCCAGGAGACAAGGCAGGATTTCACTGAGGCTGCAGTGCTCTGTTGTGACTAGGGGGGAAACAGTCAAATACCAGTGGTGTGATTGCCCCCTCATCCATTTTAATACATGTAGCTTGATGAACACAGTTGCTGCTGGAAGTGCAAGGCCAGGGTGTGGCCCGTGCAGAGGTGGGAGCTTTCCTGGAGATGCTGCTGATGCCAGCACAGTCCTGATGCTCCATGGGTTTTCAGAGCTGTGGAGCAAGAGCCTTGGCCAACAGCATCACTCCAGGCTTCCTCAGGTGGACCTTACTTGTTGCTGTCTTCGCTGCGTCTTAATTTCTCCTTTCCTCTGTTCCTTCCTTCTCTTCTTTCTCTGTCTTGAGAGAGATGGGAAAGTATTATTGTATCCCATGAGATTTTGAGAGAATTAATTGCATGTTAAGAGCTTTTGATGACTGAAGTAATCTGCAATGACACAGGGTCTGGTAGGGGTAGAGGGAAATCTAAGTCTAAGGGAAAAAGGAATGTCAGTAATAGGGGGGCCACTCACAGCAGAACATCATCGTGCTGTGCCCAGGACTCAAAGGGCTTTTCCTTGGTTTGGGGGGTCCTGGGTATGTTTTAAAATACACTCTTTTGGGTGGGTTGTGAGGTGGGTCATCCTGGAGGGTGGTGAGGAAAGCTGGGCAGCTTTCTGTTCCTGTGTCACCAAACTTCCTTTGCTCCCTTAAGAAGGAAAACGCTCCGGGTCTCTCCCTGGCAAACCCACGGTTTTCTTCAGACCACAACCCTTTCATCCACCCTTTTTTCCCATACCTGGACTCCTGGAGGGCTTTATTTGGAAGGATCCCTCTTTTGCAGTCTAGCTGAATCTCATTTCCCCTTCAGCCTTGCAGATCCTCTGGTGTCCCTGAGTTTCTAGTGCTGTAGTTACACAGGAGGAGACATCGGTGGCTGTAGCATTTCCTGAAATAACATTTCACAGCCCCATTTTGAAAGCTGACTCAAAACCAGAAAGTAATTTTTTTATTTATATCAAAAAATGAACTGACATGAAAGGATAAGACAGGTACAGTGAGGATGGAGCTGTTTAAGGGCCTTGACAGTAACATCAGGAGCAGTTACCTGCTCTGATTGCTTAAGCTGGTGAGTACTAGACCCGTGTGTGTGTCTCCATCACAGCTGTAAGTCTGAGCCTGTCACTCATGGATGACTCTGATGCATATCCTTGGTGGTTCTGCTCACCAGGAACATCAGATGATGCCCAAGAGCTGATGGTAGCCCTGTTGAATGTGTCTCTGTTAGTTACATACACCACGCAGCCTCCTTTCTACTTCTTGCTCAGAACCCTGCATTGCAAATCCTCCTCCTTCCTTTCTGCTCTCTGCGGTGCCATTCCACAGCAGACCTGTGAGACCCCTGTTTCTTCTTCTGTCCTCTCCAGATTGCTGATGACCTGGGGACTGAGAAGTTCTGTGTGGACGCCAGCCAGAGCGGAGCTGGGAACTGGCTGAAGTACATCCGCGTGGCCTGCTCCGGGGAGGAGCAGAACCTCGCCGTCTGTCACCTTAACGAGCAGGTAAGGACTTGGGCAATTAGTAAGTCCCTGAGCCCACCTCAACACTGCAGCAGGCCCTGGGGTGGGCTGGCTAGAGGATGGGATGGTAGCGGTGGAGCCGGATGGAAGCGGCTGAGGGATCCATGCAGTCAGCAGCTCCCTACAATAATCCAAACCTTGTGGGATCTTCCCAACCCCTTATGTGGTGGGGGCTGTTACTAGCAGTGAGCAGACAGGAGGTATATTTGGATGCACACTGGTTAGGTGATGTAGCTTAAGAGATAATTAATTTTCAAGGCTTCAACACAAAGATGAGCTGAGGGTGGAAGAACACACTTGTAACAAGAGCTTATAAAGTCTGTGGCTGGCAGGGAAGCAGGACAGACACTGGCTCCTGTGAAACGAGGGTGGCTCAGGGTGTGCAGGATGTCAGCCCACCTTATGAACTCAGTTTCTGTTTTAAAATGCTTTTCAATAACTTCCCTTTGGATGGAGGGGGGGAAACCAACAAAACAACCCAACAAAAACCATCACAAATGTTCATGATTTAAGCAATCCAGAAGAGATCGAGGCACAAAGCTCTAAATTCCAGGCTGCTGGGTTAAAATGAGCTGCTGATTGCTGCGGTGCCCACTCACCACCACTCACAAGTGCTCTTACAACAAGGAGCCTTCTAAGCAAGAGCCAACATTTATCATCAGCTCCTTGTCTTACCCAGTGAGCTGCTCGGTGCGCTGTGACACACACCGTGCTGCTCCCGCCTCCCCTTTCACCGGGTCAGTGCCTTAGGGGCCCTTAGCTTTCCTCTCACCCCTTCCTTAGGACTTCCCCATCCTTCATCCTGTGCAGAAAACACAGGGCTGCGCCTGATGTGGCTTCGCTCTGGATCGTCCTGCAGCTTCCCCGAGCCACACAGCCTCTCACAGACTGAGGAGCACCTTTGTGGACTCTCTGAGGGTTGAACAGGACCGTGCCCCATACATGGTTCGTTCACGGGGAGACTCTGCTGGGTGCTGGTGCTTTGAGCATCCTTGGTGGGGAGAGAGCAGAGATCTCCAGCCAGAGCATCACTGCCCTTGCAACCGACTCCTAAGGCTGGAAACATGTTATAAATCTGGAGAAGTGACTAAGCACTGCTGATTTCCACCCCAGGCTCTCTCTTAATGCCACTGGTTTGCACTTCAGTTCCGTGGTGCTGGCTGGGCTTGGGTTTTTCCAGGAGGGACTCAGAACACCAGAGCAAAAGGTGTTATCATTCCCAGTTGGGGTGTGCGTGTAGGTCTGGGATGTGTTTGTCAGTGTGCAGAGAAAAGCAATGCTTTTGCAAGGAAAGATTACCCACAACATGCCAAAATGGTATTGTGATGGTAAGAGGCAGGAAAGGCTTTCAATCAAAACTGTTTGATTTTCAGGAAAGAAAGAAACAGGTTTACACAGGGAGATGGTCCTTTGCATCTCCACCCCACCACGTTCTGCTCTTCTTTACAGCCCTGTAACTTGGGGGCATTCCCAGGAATCCCAGGTTTTCCTGGACGTGTAAGTGAAATCATCAACAGGAGAACCCAGACCTCTGAATGTTTGGGGGGGGGCTGTCCCAATTTCCAGATGAGAACGCTGCTGTTTTGAAAGAGATTAGTTGGGATGTTTCATTCATTATTTTTCAGTTGTGAAAGCAATTTTCAAATACAAAGTAATGCCAGCCAGTTCTCTTTGTATTTATTCTTACTGACAGGTATTTGAGCGGAACAGAAGATCCCTGATTGACTGAGATAATTGTGCTTCTAAGTGGGACTGGGAAAGAATGGTAGAAAAATGATATGATTTGCTAAACGCGTCTGGAAAATGATACTTGACTTCTGTTGTGTTTGTTCATGTTGCTGCTGCTGCTGCTGCCTTCGTGGGGCAAACACTTCAGCAGTTCAGCTGTTCTTGTGCAGGAGATGGTAATATTAAATAGAGGATATAATGGCCCTGAGCTCACGGTCAGGAAGATAGCTGCTGCTTTTGTTTGTGTGTGTGTATATAGGAAAAAAGCAGGACCAGCTGGAGCTACAGAGAAAATCAGGCTGCTGTTTAATAAGCCAGTCGTGAATTCACGTCTGTGACCGTGTAACAGGGATATTTCACATGTGTTTTGCACAGATCCTGCACGGCTCCGTTCAGGATTCCTGGGTGTGTAACACAATGCCTTAAAAGAGGAAACAAAAAGCAATGGGGCTCAGTAGAAACAAAGGGCAGGCTGCTCCAAAGGAGGGGAACGGCTGCTCGACTGCGCAGCCAGTTTTGCCCAGGAACACAGGAGCCAAACTTTGAGGGGCTCGCTCCTCCCAGAGCCAGCCAGTCACGTCCATGGGTCTGGCACTTGTCTTGGACAGGTAGAAATATTTGTTCTGTTGGATTTCCAGAGCAGTTAACTGTCTGCACGGCAAGGATACAGAGGAGCTGCTCTGCATCGTCCCTGTCCCTCACCTCTGCAGCTCCTGGGTGCAGTGAGTGTTGGTGCTTGTCGAGCTTTAGCTGGGCGCTGCAGCTGCTGTCTGGCTTCTCCAGCACTCCTTTTCCCTAACTCACAGCTGTGATGGAGCAAAGGTAAATAGTGGGCAGAACTTGTACAGCAAGTAAACGTGTCTTGGGAGAGGTACAGTGACAGCAAGCCAGAGCTCGGATGCGCTTTTCTCTCTTGCCATGTTCCATCTCCATCTGTCCCTTGGTATGGGAACATGCACAATGGCCACGTTGTTCCTGCCTCCAGAACACTTCTGGGAGCAGAGGAGCCCAGCTTTGCTCTGCGCTCTGCTCTGGGTGAGATCGGCCTCGGGTGTGATAGTGTGTTGCAGTTCCGATACAACCAGTACCTGGACACAGCTCGACTGTGAGCTGCTACAGCCGGAGCAGCCTCCTGTTGCACCCAGCGCCCATCCACAGCAGCAGGCACAGAGCAGATTTGGATATCAAGCCCTGACAGGAAAGGGATTCCTCTGGGCTCTTTATAAGTCCCCTTTTTTCCCTCTCCTTCCTTTAGTGCCCCAGCCTAGGAAGGTTCTGATAAAAATCAAGAACTGCTGTATTTTCAGTTGTCTGCAGGAGCGTTACCCAAAACCTCATGTGCTGTTAACTCCTTGTGTTGGAGAGACCTGGCTGGCAGTTAGGGGAGGCATGTTCTCGTGGCAAATGAGAAGTGATGATAGTGTGTGGAATTTTTATATAAACTAGGAACAGGAACGATTTGTGGAGCTGAACCTTCTGAGGGGTCAGCAAGTCCCATCTTCTTCGGCATGCAACAAATAGGGAAGGAAACCCAGCAGCAGCTTTAATTAATTCAGACCATCGGTGACGCGATTGCAAGATGAAGTTAATTATTATAATGAAATGTTTGATGAAATTAATGCGACTCCAGCAGAATCCAGCCTTTCCCTAATCGTTAATGAAGCCTGTGCTCTGTGCCTTGAAAGGCTGCAACAGACATGTTTTCGTGTACAAGAAGCCACTTTGTTCTGAGAACAAACAGGAGGAGTGGGGGAGTTCAAGGTTATGGCACGGTGGCACCGTCAGCTATTCAGTAGTGTGGCTCAGAGGGGTTGTTCCAGGGTAGGAGCCGTGGCTGTGTCACTGAAGTAGGTGCACCTTTTAGATCATGGTTTGTATTTTAGTGCTGTCTGGGGTTTGGGTTACTGGCTGAGAGAGAAATGTCTGTTAATGGATATTTTGAGTTCTTTGCTATTTTTTTCTCTTGGCTAGCTGCGAGCGATGGCATATTCCAAGCTCTGTTTTACCGAGTCAAGCCCTCAACTCTGGGCTTGTTCCTACTCTGGCTTGTATTTTTTTCCTTATTTCCCCCCCCCCACCCCTCCCCCAGGCAGGCTTGCCTTTCAACTCGGTGTTGTTTGGTCCTGGGAAAGGCTTTTCTTGTCAAACAAGCAGGCAGGAAAGAGAGTTGAAGTGCAAATTAAATAAATCACGAGAAGAAGGAGAATTTTGTACCCCTCGTAGTCTGCAGTGGAGCCCACAGAAATTCACCATCTGACCCGGGTGAGACAGTTGAGCACAGTCTTATGGAAAGATTTCTTTTGGAAAGATTTCTTTTGGGTTTTTCAGCCGGGGATCCCAGCACACTGCTCAGAGAGATGCTCCGATCCATCCAGCGGTGCCAGCTTGCTTCCTACTGACTGTCCGTGGGCTGGGATGAGGAGGGATGTGGCATCAGGGGAAGGGCTGGTTAGGAACCAGCGCAAACCTGGGATGGAAATTCCACCGAGGGTTCGGGCAGGTGCAGGGACAGGTTTCTGAGCAGTTTGGGACGTGTCAGTCGGGTTTCTGTGCAGTTTGGGACATTGTCAGGCACAAGCAGTTCAGGTTCCTGTTCCCAGTGGATCTGCGACTACATCCCGGCGTGGAACTCTCAGGAGGGGTTTCACGGCCCTTTCTGCCGGGCAGTATTGATCTGTGTGCGCGCCTGATAACGAAGGATTTGTGTAGATGTCCCGAGGAAGGTGCGGGGAGGAGGCGCGGAGCCCAAGCGGAGCCGCGGGGCTGACCTCGCCCTCCCGAAGGGTTTTCCCAGCCCGCCCCGCAGTAGGTGGGCGCCGCGCTGCCTCGGGCTGACGATGCCGCCTCTCCCCACGGCTCCCCGGGCACCCCGCGGCGGCTGCGACCCCTCAGCCCGCCGGGCGCCCCAACTTCCCTCCGCACGCACCGGCCGCCCTGTCCCGCACCGGCCGCCCTGTCCCGCACCGGCCGGAGGCGGCTTCTGCCGCCGGAGCGGCCCCTGGGACGGCGCTGCCCGCGCCCCGGAGGAGCCTCGCCCGGAGCCGCCAGGTCGGGCATCCCGTCCTGTCCCCGGCCCGGCCCGGTCCCCTCCGCTCCGCTGCGCCGGGGCCGTCGGCGGGCGGAGCCTGCCCCCTGCTGGGGCCGGGCCGGACTCCCGCCGCGGCTGCCCGGCCCCGCTCCCGCCGCCTCCTCCGCGGCCGCCCGGGCAAGTTTAGTTCGGCCTTTCCCGGGGACGGGCGGCGGTCCCGGGGCCGGCCGCCTCCGGCAGAGCCCTCGCCCATCCCGGTCGCAGCGGGGCGGGGGCGGCGGGCAGCGCTCGGCTCGGCAGGGGCGGCGGGCGCCCGGTCTCCCGGAGCGGTGCCCGCAGCGTGGCAGCACTGCCTGTAGCCGGACGGGTGCGTATGCTTCAGCCGTAGCGGGGCTGGGACAGGTCGCTGGCGGGTTTGGCTGTCGGCTGGCACGGCGGGATGTGGATCTGCGGGGAGTTTCCTGAGCCGAGCGGGAACGGGATGCTCCCGCACCGGCCGGCCGGAGCAAGGCTGCTCCGGGGAGCGACGCCGCTTCCCCGTGCCAGCGCTGGCAGCGTGGGCTCTTGGGATGGAGCCAGGGAGGAGCCTGGGCACCTGCTGCTGCTGCCAGTGCTCGGGGTCGTCGTCTCCCAAGGCCTCACTCATGCTCCCCTGCGCGGGCGGCTCGGGGAAGGCGAACGCATCGTGCGATGCTGTTCATGGAAGCACAGAATCATAGGGCTGGAAGGGACCCCAAGAGACCAGCAAGTCCAGCCCTCGCTCCCGGTAAGCGCTGGGTTGGCAGAGGCTGAGGCGCAGCTGCTGTCGGGAATCTTTCTGCCTGAGTCGCAGTCGATGCCCTGGCAGGTAGTTTCTTGCCTTGCTGTGAGCGGCAGTGCTAAGGGAACGGAGCAGTTGGTAGCTGCTGCCTGTTGAACTCGCCCAGCGTTGCTGTTCAGACAGGGCAGGGGCCAGCATGCTCCAATACTTTGGAAAACACACAGAAGATGCTGAGTCTTTAGGCTTTTGTGCAGCTCTGCTCCTCCTCTCCGGTCACACCGACTCGCATCCCGCTGTGTGTTTTCTTCCAATGCTCCTTTTGGTGGGTTCCCTCACCCCTGCAGTGGAGTCACCCAGAGCTGCCCAGGCACCACGTTGTGTAGTGCCCATGAGCAGCCTGTGAGTACAGAGACTGATTTAGTCACCAGTTGTCACAGAGAACCCTGTGCTCTGCCTGCTCTTAGGAATAAGCCCCTCTCGGCCCCTTCCTCCCCTGGG
Organism: Laterallus jamaicensis coturniculus; assembly: GCA_022605575.1. Classification (NCBI taxonomy): domain Eukaryota; kingdom Metazoa; phylum Chordata; class Aves; order Gruiformes; family Rallidae; genus Laterallus; species Laterallus jamaicensis. The sequence continues at coordinate 1,681,500 of JAKCOX010000081.1, forward strand.
GCTTTGCCGTTCGGCAGAGGGATTGGGACTGTTGGGGTCCCCTTGCAGGTAGCCCGAGTGTCACAGGCTGTGCTGCTGTGGTTTGTGTTTGCTCAGGGGCAGCACAGTAAGGATGAGCGTGTGGTGTGTGTGAGAGAGCAGGCACTAGCTAAGACCTTGCGGCCTTGCACCGTGACTCTGCACCTTGGGTAAAGGGGATTTCCCCTCGCTGTACCAAGTGATGCATCCACGGGGTGGGAAAACTCCTTTTTGGTTCAGGAATGGTGGGTAAGGCGCTTGTCCCCTCATGGGCGCATCCTGCCCACCCGAAATGGGAGCCGGGTGTGCAGCTTGGTCTCTGCTGCTGTCCGAAGGCTGCTGAGTCCGTCCTCTGGTGTCCTGACACAGGTTCAGAAGGTCACTAGTGCATAGAGCAGTCTGGAGGGTCCAGGATCTGTGAGGAGACACGGACTCAGAATGGGGATAAACCACTTGCCTTGGACCAGTTCTGGTCTTGCCTTGAGGGTCAGGACCTCGGGCGCTGGGTGGGAGTCATCTGCAGACTGAGTCCATGCAGACAGGCTAGTTGGCATCTCTAATTATACATCCAGCTTTGGCTTAGAGAAGCAGAGACTTAAATGCATTGATCCCATCAGTTTAGTCTTCCCTTCGCTGCAGCAAATACTGTGAGTGTACAGGAGGCAGGGAAAACAATGGGAAGATCTCAGCAACCTGAAGGAGAGAGGCTGTTGCTGTGAATACCACTTTATTGTCCGAGCTGCATGAAACGCTGACGCACAGAGAGTAAAATAAAGGCAGGAAAAAAGAGCTCTCAGTAGCAATTATCACACGAATGGAGTGACAGCCTCCCCTGTTAGCTGGGATAATTTGAGTTATTGGTTAAAATGTAAAATGCAGGTCTTTGCATATTTAACATGCCTCTCAATTTTTGTTTCTGATTCCCAGATCTATTATAAAGTTATTAAAGAAATTGAGCCAGGAGAAGAGCTCTTGGTGTATTTGAAGGAAGGTGGTTATTCCCTTGGGAACATGGCGCCCAGCATGGAAGGTAAGGCCTCCTGTTGCTAGACAGGACTGTTTTGCACCTCTCACCTGCACAGCAGGAATGTTGAGAACCTCGAGGAGGGCTGGACTGGGGCAGAAACCTGCCCTGGCGCCTGCCCCTTCTGTCCCTGTCGATGTGTGATGCTCATTTCCACTCCTTCCTCTGGTGAGAGCCGCTGTTGCTGATGGCAGGTGTGTTTTCATTACCCTCCAGGCATGCAACAGGTTGATCTGCCGCTTCTCTTTGAGGAACAGCATGGGTTTGGGTATGGCTGGAGGTGCCTTTTCCATTCCCAGGGTCACCATGTGTCTTTGGGGGTAACAAAAAGGGGCCAAAGCACTCCCAAGTCTCATGAAACACTGGTCTGTAGAGCTTCAGGTGACGTGGGAAAGGGGCATCCCAGCAAAACTTGGAGGGCTCATGGCTAGAATTATTATGGCTAGAGTAACAACTCCTCTGAAACCCAAAATGGTGTGGTGAGGGCTGAGAGAGGCTTCCTGTGAAAGGAGAGGTCACGTTTTGATGACTGCGACGTCTCTCCTGCCTTGGGCTGAGGCAGTGCGGGACTTAAATGGGGGGAGAGGTTCCCTTCCCTTCCCTGTGCTGTGCGTGGGGAGCGACGAAGCCCCATTCACTTCTCCCTGCATTATCCTGCCTGTTTCCCTCCACATCCCCCACTGCCAGTGACTGACACTCAGCCATCACGCCCGCAGTGCAAACGTGGTGCAGTGGAACACATCTCTTAGGAAAGGTAGGGAACACCGTGCCCCAAAACATTATACAGACCAGGCTACCACACTGACCCACCCAGAGCACTCAGAAATGGTACAGATGCCTCGTTGGAACTGGTGGTTTGTGAGTCCAGGTCTTTCCCCAGGATGGCCACAGCGCTGCAGAAACCTATTGGCACGGGAAGGACACTGAGGGGCTGAAGTGAAAGGAGAATCGGCCTGGGCTGCCAAGTTCTGCTCTGGGTTATAGTGTCCCTGGGCTCCTTGGCATGTGGTGACAGCAGAGGGGAGAGACCAACACGAAAGGGGCAGGGATTTCTCAAGTGATGAGATTTTTAGGGTACATTGCTGGTGTCTGTTCCTGTCCGTTCCTGGCACGTGGAGCCTGTCGCAGGTTTCGTGTTACTCTTTGATGACTAATCCCTATAAATACATTCCCAGCTACCAGCCTTTCTTAAACTCCCTGTTCTACCGTCATTAACAGCTGAAATCAGACCTGTCTCACCTGCACATCCTACAGCACCTTTATCACCTGTCTCACCTGCACATCCTACAGCACCTTTATCACCTGTCTCACCTGCACATCCTACAGCACCTCTATCTCCTTCCACCTGCCTGTGAGCACGATTTGCAGATGCAGGTTTGCATTATACTCTTTAATAAAGAGTACATTCTTCATGTATTGCCTTATAGTCTTTAAGAGTATATACTCTTTAAGAGGATAATGCAATATGCACAACTGGTTGGAAATATTCCTGGGATAAGGGGTGTGGTTTGAGGACTGGTGATGCTGAGCTCTCCCACTGAAGGTCCTGGGTGAAGGCAGCCACCAGCACCATGCGGTCGCCGCTCTCATGGAGCTTTGAGATCCTTTTTTAAGTGTGTTCTCTCCCCTCTCCAAAAGTTAATCATTTTCTGGGGGCTGGCACAGGGAGGTGCATCATTCCTGTGCTCACAGTGAGGGAGTTACACTGTGGGGTGTTTTTTTTTTTGTGATGTTGGGAAGAAATCAGAAAGCAAACTCAGGGCTGGTTTGCATTTCTCTCTCTAACAGCCTTTCATTTGAACAAGCAAAAAGTGCTCCTTGTTTTCCATCTTCCTCATTATGTAACATTTATCTGTGTCTTCCTGGTAATGTCTAGTGCTTTTGCCACATAATTGCTTTCAAATTATAATAGGGCGACATTAAATATTTGACTTCTTAATACTTTTTCCTTCCAGTAATGCTATCTCCCTGCTGCCTCGCACCCCCATTCCCCTTCTGAATTAACAAGAAAGGAAAATGCAAAATTGTTCCACACAAAGATAATTATCATAAAAATCTTTTATCCGAACCCCAGCCAAACACAGCAGACCCCTTATCACTGCAGGAATTTTGAGTAGGGCACTTGAACTCCTTTGAGATTCAAGTCTGGTAGATTAGCATGTAGATGCCACATAATTGTGTTCCCCTTGGTTTCTCTGAAAGCTATTAGGCGCTGATTTATTTTTCTGTTACATTCCTGCTTTGTCCTGAGTGTTACTGATGGAACTTAAGATAGACACATATAACCATACATTTGACAAACAAGACATGGAGAACAGGCAGCAATTTTTTTGTAACTGGGTTTTTCTTTTCTTTTTATCCCCCTCTCCCTGTAAGGTGCTGCAGCAGTAACCTTCCCTGAAGGGCAGTGTTTGCACTCCTGGTGCTTAAAGAGAGAAGAAAACTTTCAATGAGGACTTGTTTTGAAGGGGGGTATTTTTATTTTTGGTGCTTGAAGAAGTACAAAAAACACCCCCCACTGGCTTTAAGGAGCCCGAAGTCTGCTGCAGAGGCACAGAATAGACACCAGCTCTCCTCAGCTCAGTCCTGAGCTCCTTTCGTGCTTGGGTTTCATTTTTACAGGGCGATGCTCTGGCCCTTGGTCTCTGGGTCTGTTCATTCCCTGCAGCGGTTTGCCTTGGGATCTCTAATCCTCTGAAGTTTGGAGATGGGAATGCTGGAGGGACGGCTGTTGGGTATCAATACGACTTAATTGGCCAGTCAGCCCTTCCTCTGCTCAGCCAGTCTGAGAATCACAATGATACAACCAGTGGCAGCGTCTGTAACACATAACTATGAGGCTTTTAATTGCGTTTTCTCAGTTCTCTAATTCTTCTTTTCAAGAAAATCTTCTTTTTCCCCATCTCAAATATTTCTTTTCTTATCATCCATCTTTTCTACCTATGGAAAAGACGTTGTGTTTGCTGACAGAAGGGAAATGTTGCTCCTGGAGCCTGTACCAAGCAGAGATGGGCTTTTTTGGATTTAGTGGTGCTCGAGGGCTGGAGCTATGAACCCTGTAGTCTGAAAGGATGCAAATGCAGAGTTTGCATGTCTCCAGCGCTTGATGCTGTCAGGCTTGTTATCAGGGGTGTGCGGAGGGTGGGGAGGTACCTGCACACACCTCATCACAGCCCTTGCCCCTCCTCACTTGCTGCTCTCACACTAAGAATGCTTTTGGTCCATAAACGTGTCTAGATGAAATCTGAAATTTTGCAGGGTAACATGGTATGCTTCGTACTCCTATCAGCAATAGGACATGATACTGCAATTCTCCCCACACACACACTAATAAGCAGTTTGGAATATTCTCATGGTAGGCTCTATGTGATCTCTCAGTGCTGCTGGGTCACTTTTTCTGTCCCGATTCCCAGGTTTCCCTCCCCAGGGATATAAAACACATGAGATGCCTGTTGGCACTGTTCTGCTAAGCACTGATGAGCAGAGTTCCTCCAAGAAGGGGAGCAGGGCCTGATGCTGCTGGGAGTAATTTCATGGTATATCAGTTGTCAAAACTTCTTGCAATGAGAAAGATTGGGGTGTTTCTTCCCTCAGGGTCACCTTTTGCAGTCAAAATGCCCTTTTTTGCCCCAAATTAAACAGTGACCTGCTGGAATTTATGTCTTTTCCCATCCCTCTCTCTGGGAAGTCCTGCAACATCTCGGTGTTTGGCTCGTTCCTCGTGCAGAGGCTGCCGGTGCCTCACCAGCACTTGCTGGGTTCAGCTGTTTGACTTTTTCCAGTCTGTGGGCATGTCGATACTTTCCGTGTAGGTGTTGGGCCACTTTGGGTTTCATCTGCCTACATAGCTTGCTGTAGCAGCTTATGGGGTCTTGTCTTTCACAGTCACCACAGAGGCAAGTCTCGGGCTCGCCGGCGTGCAGGGGCATGGGTGGAAAACCACAGCCTGCACTGCAACAGGCTGCGCCGAGAGCGATGGAGAAGGGAGATCGCTGCCCGAGTGGTCTCTGGGTGTGATGCTGCCTGCGCCCGGCCCCGAGTCACACTTCGAACAGCCTTAACCCTGATTTAGAGCAAACACCATTTCAGGGCTGAGAGCACAGCCTCAGCGCTGTAACTGTGCAGGACTTTGGGCAGATGAGTACGTGGGGTGCTCGAAGCTGGGTGGGCTGAAAGGTCGCAGGTTTTGCAGGTGGCAGCAGCAGAGAAGTGGGTGTCCCCCCCCCTCTTACCCTGCATCCCCTCTCCCAGGGCAGCAGCGCTCAGGGATGGGTCGGCTCTATCACAGCGTTGGCTTTTGGCCGCATCTCCTAGATGGAATATTTCCACCCTTCCCTCTGAGCTAATGCCCTTTTCCATGAGCTTTGCTTTTGCAAGTGAAGTGGTCAGGAAAAGAGGGTAAAACCTAAGCCAAACCAGAGCCCGGGAGCCCAGAGGAAGAGGGGAGAGGAGCTCAGGGAAGTGCGGCACCAGTGACTAAGTGGTGGCTGGAAAGCTGCTGGGTGGAGAAACCCAGAGCTATCCCAGCTCCCTCACAGAGGTCAGTCGTTCTCCTGGAAAATTTACAGCTCTGAGCTGATTGTTTGGCTTGGCACTGTGGTCAGGATGCTGCCTTGTAAACTTAATAATAGCTGCCCTCTTTTTAATTTGTTTGACCTTGACTACAATAATTTATTATGTGCATTACATCTTTTTTTTTTTCTTCTTTTTTTTTTTTTTAAAGAAAAAACAACACGAGACAAACAACAAAGAGCTTGGCTCCCTTGCTCCCTTTTCTTCCTTCCATGGCACTCTGGTTTGGAACTCCTCAGGGTGGAGGGCGCATGGTGCTTCTCCCGCTGTGAGCCCACCTGAGGTTAAGAGGATAACGTTAGAAAGATGTTTTCTTAGAAAGGAGCTTCTCCTGGTCTGTGCTGCAGCAGTTTGCTTCTCCTGGTGTCTGTCCTCACTGGGTTGTTCCTTCTTTTTCCTGGGCAGCCCCTTCTGAGGAGAATCTCATCCGTATTTAAAACCCAAACCCGCTGGCAGCCAAACGCGATGCTCCAGCAGCAGCCCCGGTATTTTCTGTACCTGTGGCCGGTCCCTTGTCTCAGCAGGGGCCAGGACACAAAGAAAACAACATCTCCCCTGGTTGTGGGCTTTATTTTTTTTTCTCTCAATGCTTAAAGCGAAAGCAGCCTGCCAGCACTGCCTGCCTCGCTTTCTCTCTCCTCTCATTTACAGGTTTCCTCTGTGCTTGCCTGTTTGTCTCCTAGACCCTCACTGTTCTCTGTAGCATCCCGGTGTTGGGGGTCTGCACACCCCGATCCCCCAGCCCGAACCCCCTCTCTCTCTGTTGCAGAAGAGCACACGTTTCGCTGTGAGGACTGTGATGAGCTCTTCCAGTCGAAGCTCGACCTGCGGCGACACAAGAAGTACGCCTGCAACGCCGTCAGCTCCCTGTACGAGACCCTGAATGACGAGATCAAGCAGGAAGGCCTTGGGGATGGTCAGGTCTATGAGTGCAAGGACTGCGAGAGGATGTTCCCCAATAAATACAGGTACCACTGCGCTGCCAGAGGCTCCTCTGGCCTGTCCCTTGCCGTTCCTCCTGCGCGGTGCCAGCCAATGATGGGAAACGTGATACCAAGGGGGAGCAGGGCGGCTCTGGGGATATACCTTTCCTTTCCCCTTGGGTTCAGGAGAGTTGTTTTTGGGATCCTTCAATGTCCCCAGTTCCTGGGCAGTGTTTTATTTTACCCTGATCTTGTAGGCTGTGATGCTTCCCATTACCCATCAGTAGAAGCAGCCACAGATTATCAGTGATGTAAAGTTGAAGTGGTTTGTGTCTGGTACCCTGTGGGTTCTCCAGGGCTGGGACAGAACTGGCTGGTCCCTGCAGCAGCTGCTCCCAGGTGGTATCACAGTGGGATCACGTTCTGCCAGTGTTTGCAGGAAGAATTCTTTTACGCGTAGTTCTGTCGCTTGAGAGCAGTGGGTGTAGAGAGGCGTTGTTATGCTGGGAGCTCACACCGTGGCCCTGAGCTCCTCTTTGGTCTTCCAGAAATGATTATAAAACACCTATTCCAATCAACTTTGCTTTTTTCTTTAAAAAGAAAATGCTCATGAAAACATTTTGTGTTCCCCAAGCAGTTCCGTAACGGGAATGTGAAAAGGAGCACACAGAGATGGAATATTCTCCATCTCTTAGTTTTATGTGCAATAATTACTCAGTTGTTATTATCAGGCTGCTCTAGACAAGACTGAAACTCTGTTTTAAAAGGAAAAATTCTTCCTCCCAGTAAGTTTTAACTGAAAATGTCTCTCTTTCAAGCACAGTGTGACAGTAACCAAAGGCAGCTTTAAGGCAGAGAACTTTGAGATTTTGGATTCCCTTGCAGCGTGAGGCTCCAAGGGTTCGAATATTAGGAGCCAGCTTTAAAAAGTGGGAGGGCTTTTAAAACCCTTTTTAAGACTGGGTTTATTTGCATCCCAAGCCCTTAGCTCCTGTGCTGTGTTCTCAAGCTTTTCTCTGGAGCTGGGAGGGGACGTCCCCATCTGTCCCTGCCCATCACCCCGAGCGAGCCCCCCAGCCCAGCACACACCCACTCAGCAGACCTGGATGGTCTCACCATTTTTCAGAAGTTAATACAGATCAAACCAGGAGTGCCCCTGGGGAACTGGAATTGGGCATTTAGCAGCTGACTAAATAAATAAATGTTTTGCTAATCCCAGTAGGTGCTTCCCTCTAAACAGTATATTAGTTTGTCCATATTTGCTCTAAATAGACTCATAAATCACAGTTAGCAGGAGCCTGTTTCTGGATATGCATATGAAGGGTATATATATTTCTTGGTACGTGTGAAAAATTTGGTAGCATTAAGAATGCAGTTTCTTTAGTGAAATGAATATTGCTTCTTTAAAACCAGTGGATTGGCAGTTTATAAGGGGCATGTTCATGAATATTAACTGTCTGACTGGAAGGAAGGGGAGGTTCTTCACTGAATAGCAGGCTGGTGGCTGCTCAGGTTCCTTCAAGAGCCGCAGGGGAAGTTGCAGTCCCAGGAGCTGCTCAGTCAGCGCTTATACAGGGGGGTTCAAAGGGCCTCGGTGATGGGTCCATTCTGCTCCAGCGCTGAGCAGGCAGGTGCTGGGGTACCTGTTGGTCCTGGAGTGCCCATCAGGGCCAGGGTGCCTGTCAGTGCCGGGGTGCCCATTGGTCCCAGGTTGCCTGTTTGTGCTGGGATGCCCATCAGTCCTGGGGTGCCTGTCAGTGCCAGGGTGCTTGTCAATCCCATGGTGCCTGTTGGTGCTGGGGTGCTTGTCAGCCCTGGGGTGCAGATCCCAGGAGGTTCTGAAAGGGAGAAGGAGCTGAGTCCCAGGTCCAAATCGATTCCTGGGTTTCAAAGCCCTTGGGCTCCTTGGAAGGGCTGGGTTTATCTGCTTGAAGCTGTCCTCCAGCGTTTAATGAAGAGTGGCAGGGTTTTCCAGTAGTGTTTAGTTTTAATGCTGCTATAAAAGATACAGCCCTGCTTTAAAGTTCCACAGGAGCAGTTTAAGGTTGATCTGTTGGGGATTTCAGGCAGGAGTAAGTTTCACAGAAGCTTGTCCTTCATCTGAAGTCGCAGGAGTATTTGTAACTCGTGCTAAACCAAAGGCAGCAAAGGACACACATTTCCCTCTGTTCCCATTGGAGAGGCGCAGGGTTTCCAGCTGGCTCAGTCTGTTTTACAGCCCTCAGTCTTCAAGGGAAGGTGTCCCAGGCTCCGTGCCTGCCCTGCTGCCACCAGCAGTGCCTTCCCTCCCCCAGTACATCTGGCCCAGTGGCAGTGATGCACTGGGATGGTGTTCGGGCACCCCGTGTGTCCCACCGAGAAGCCGTCCCTGCCGTGGCCCTGCTCCATCATCCTCCTGGCTTGGCAGAGGCTGCCAGCTGGCAGAAGCTGAAATTGCCGAGTTCAGTAATAAAAGATGTCTGACATTTAGAAGTGAAACGTGTTTGCACCTTATCGTGTTTCTTCCCAACGCTGAGTTGCTGCATTCTGGGGAGATGTGGGCTTCGTGCCCATGGAACGGCAACGCGATAGGCTCAGCAGCCACAGCCAGTATCTTGTCTTTCCCTGTGGGATGCCATCCGAGTCGTGGTCACAGAGTGCTCATTTTTCCCTTCAGGAACCTGCAGGGCTGGGTCTGGTTTTACCTTCCTTTTCCCCCTCTTAAATAGACTCAGGTATTTAACGAGAAGTATCATAAGACGCAGCAACATTCTGAGGCAGAATAGGGCAGCTTTCTCTGGGAAATCAGTGCCACGAGAGAAATGGCATCAGCATGGTGCTGCACCTCTCACAGCCGATGTGCCCATCACCTCTGCTCCATGAAGGCTTCTGCAGCCGTGCTCTGCAGCAGCACTTACTTCTGGAACCCCCCCAGACCCACCAGGCTCTCAGCCTGTGTCTCTATCGCTGTCTCCGATCGCCTTTCTCAATTTCAAACCTCCCCGGTATGGGGCAGTTCTGTAACAATATATGTCCCAGCACTATGTGCCCGGTTCAGGTGGGCACTCAGGTGCTGGGCAGGCAGTAGGTTCTCACCTGTCTCTCTTCCCCAGCCTGGAGCAGCACATGGTGATCCACACCGAGGAGAGGGAGTACAAGTGTGACCAGTGTCCCAAGGCTTTCAACTGGAAATCCAACCTGATTCGGCACCAGATGTCTCACGACAGTGGGAAACGGTTTGAATGTGAAAACTGTGTCAAGGTATAGTGCTTTGCCTGGGCAGGGTGCTGGGAGCTGGGGGAAGGAGGAGGGATGGAGGGCAGGTGGCCCGTGCTGAGTGATGTGGGGTGTGCAGCTCAGCTTTCCCTGGAGCAGCCTGGGGTAACAGAGAGCTGGCCAGGCTGGGAGCCGGGTGTAGTGCAGGGCCGGTGTGGGGAGCAGAGAGCAATTCGCAGGACACAGCTCAGCCCAGCTCAGTCCCTGGTGTGGAGGGGATGAGTTTGTAGGACGTGGCTGATCTGCTTAAGCAGGTCGTGCCCAACTCCGTGCAGCTCCTGCGCAGCGGGAGGCGAGCATCCCATGCTCCTCAAACCCAGGCTGGTGGTATCAACAACCCGAAAACCACATGGGTCCAGCTTTCCAGGTGTAAATATATATATATACACACACACACCCTTCTCCCCCTGCTTGGTTTCCCCTCCCTCACAACCTCTTCTCTTCCAGGTGTTTACGGACCCCAGCAACCTCCAGCGGCACATCCGCTCCCAGCACGTGGGCGCGCGGGCCCACGCCTGCCCGGACTGCGGCAAAACCTTCGCCACCTCGTCTGGCCTCAAGCAGCACAAGCACATTCACAGCACTGTCAAACCTTTCATATGTAAGTTGTCACGGCCATCACCGAGCTCTGCCTTGCGCTATAATTGCACGTATCCTGCGGGGCCCCCCAGGACGACCTGTCCCTCTGTGAGCCGCCGCTGTAATTTTATAGGTCAGAGCACAAGATGAAATTCCACAGCCATTTTTCTCTTTTTTGGGGTTTTTGTGTTTTTTTTTTCCTTTGCATGCTCCCTGTTTTTTCAGTAAACATTCGTGGCAGTTTTTGACTTTCTTGACAAGTTAAAAGCTGAGGCTCTCAGCACTCCCAGCGATGCCATTTTGCTCATATCTTTTCTTTCTCTCTTCTTTTTTTTTTTTTTCCTTTTCTTTTTTTTTCCCCTTAATAATTTTTGAACGTTCCTGTTGGTGACATAAATAAATAGCTGGCACAGCCTGAGCGAAATGTTTTTCAGGGGTGCCTCAAAGCCCATAGCCATTGTAAGGAATTCAGAATAGTCACAGAGATTAGAAGAAGGTGTGTTGGTTTTTTTTTTTTAAAAAAGAGTTTTTTCCTTTATTTGCAGCATGTTTCAGCTTGATGATGCTTGGCAGCCACGTAACTAGCAGGTTGCCCGTGTCCTTAGTGCTCTCTTCAGCGGGACGTTCCCAAAAGGGCATTTCCCTTGAGAACTGCTGGGCTCAGCCCATGCCCCTCTCAGCCCTGTGTGTGTTTTTAATTGACACGGCACCTATCAGGTTTTGGTAACTGGGCTGAAATGGGGATTGTGTCCCAGGAAAGCTGTAGAAAGTTTAGGGACGACTTCCTGACACTCCACAGGAGCAGCTCAAGCCCAGGACAAGGTCTGTGTTTGATTCCAGGCTTTGATGTTACGGTGGGAAAGCCACTGAACCCACCTCTGCCTTTTTCCCCCCCTATTGCTCTAATGGGAACAGTATGCAGCAGCATCCTGGGAGACTTGTTTCATTAACGTGTTCTGAGATAATCAGATGGGTGTCAGTGGAGGAAGAAAAACCGCTCTTATTGCTCATTTTGATGCAATCTTTCATGTGAGGACGGGACATGAAAGGGAGGATTGGAGTCTGGGAGCATTGCCGCAGCGAGATGAATGATTCCTGCTCATAATCTCCTCACTCGCACCTCATAAGAATTAGGGAGTTGTCAGCCTGCGTCAGTGTGTAAAACAACTGGAGACCGATCCTGCCTGGCTCAGATGTGCCAGGTGGAGTCACCTGCACGAATGTGGAACCCATTAGTAACACGGGGGGAGCCCTGAGGCCGGGTCCTTCCCTGTGCAAGGGAAGAAGAGGGTTTGCGGGTGGAGAGGGGGGTGGTTTGGGGATGGTTTTGGGTTTTGGTGATGTTATGCTAGGCTTTAAGAGAAACCCCAAACTGTAACTCCCTAACCACAGAACCCAGAGCAGCGAGGGGGCAGTATGCACAGGGTCACTAAATTGTTGTACAACTGGGACTTGAACAATTTTCCAGTTGTCCTTGTAGGAGGGGGATGTCATCTCTCATACCCATCGTGCTGTGCTGTAGGGAACTTTGTGCAGCATCCTGTGTGTCAAGCAGCTCTCTGGGCTGGGAAATGGGGCAAAGGAACCTGATTCCCTTGGAAAACTTTGCTTTTGGCTATCCTTGGTCTTCTCACACTGCTTTGCCATATGGGGACAGTGTAACTTCTTTGTCATCCTGTGAATGCCTGCAGTAAGGGTAACACCAGCTCCCAGCACACGGGGTTGAGCCACTGAAATCCCACAGGAGCTGCATGGAGTTGGGCACAACCTGCTTAGGCAGATTGGCCACCTCCTACAAATCCATCCCCTCCACACCACCATGGAGCATCCCTGGGGCACAGCCACAGCCGACCCCTCCATGCCATCCACTGGGGTTTGGGGTGCTCGTTAGAACTGTGGAGTCCAACTTGTTAAACTTCTCTAAACTTTGGTTTGAGTTTCAGTAGAAAGGGCTTGCCCTTATCAGAGCTGCCAGGGAAACAGCCTCCTGGCATTTGGTACTTGAGTACTGATGTAAATCCTGGGGATTTGGAAAAAAAACCAGGGAAAATCAGGCTTGTGTGTACCTGTGAGTACAAGTTGGGAGGAAGGAAGGGAGGGCACAGAGTTGGAGGACTTGGAGAACTGGGATTCAGGTCCCAACAATTTACTTACCCTCTCCTTGTCACAGCTCCCACCCTTATGAAACAGTGCTAACAGCAGCTCTCCAGTGAAAGGAGCCTGTTGATTCACAGAGAAGTAGAATTTATCCCTATGTTGAAAGAGGCATCAGACAGTAACAAGTTACAGTGTTTTGCTACTCAGCAAAGCTCGGGTGGGATTCTTTTCCCTGCTCTGCTCCTTTCCTTCCACACCAGGGAAGTCTGTGGGTGAAAGAGGTCGTAAAAATTCACATTTTGGAAGGTTAGTATTTACAGGCTGTTAAAGAAAACGCTGATGTAGCGTTACTGTAGCATTGCTAGGGTGTCCTACTAATCTAAAGAATACTGGATCTCCTCCTGCTTCTAGCCCTGAACTGAGGCCTGGCTGGCAGAGCATTTATAGAGCATCCCTACGGAGTGGTTACTTGCTATTAATGGCATTAAAGAAAAGGTAGTTTGATTAAATGAGGCAAAGTCCTTCTCCCTTCAGCTTTCAGTGCTCCCTACCATGCCAGACCTAGAGGGAGAGCAGGCCAGCTGATATAAATAGGCATTATCATTACGGTGTGTGATTAGCAGCATTGCAAATTCAAAAGAGAAAAGTTTGAGCAGGAGTAGCACATCGCCCTGGATGGCTGCAGAGTGAGTCTGTGGGAAGGGGCTTACTGAGGGGATGGCGATGCTCCTTCTGGGCTCATGGCCTCTCCATGCCAGCTGGGCAATGGCTGGCACTCAAATGGAGCATTGCTTTCCCCCCCTTGCCTCTCTTCCTGCCTCCTCAGCCAGAACTCCCAGGGCTGCAGGATCAGAATGAAGGTTCACTGAATTTTAGGGGTTGGAAGGGACCTCCAGAGATCACCGAGCTCAACTCTGCTGTGGCTGGGTCCTCTATCAACACGTTGAGATGTTCTAGGTGGCTTTTCCCACGTGCTTGGGAACTCAGGAGAGCAGCCAGGCTCGTGAGCAGGGTTTCATACAGGGAGAGCTGATGCTCAGGGGCACCACGCAGTGTGTCGAAAGGCCTGGCAGGGGAATTGGGGGACTTGGTCTCTAGAGCCACGTTTCACCTCTTGTGCCTTCGGGGGACGGGGTGTCGGGGCAGGGTGGGGATGATGGAGCTCCCCAGGGCTTCCCTGCCGCTTCCTGTTAATTTCATACCCTTTTGTTGTTGGTTTCTGTTGATGCTTTAGGTGAGGTGTGTCACAAGTCCTACACGCAGTTCTCCAACCTGTGCCGTCACAAGCGGATGCACGCGGACTGTCGCACGCAGATCAAGTGCAAGGACTGTGGCCAGATGTTCAGCACTACCTCCTCCCTCAACAAACACAGGCGCTTCTGCGAGGGCAAGAACCATTACAACCCGGGGGGTATTTTTGCCCCTGGCCTACCCCTGACGCCCACGTCCATGATGGACAAATCCAAGCCCTCTCCCAACCTCAATCACGCCAGCCTGGGGTTTAACGATTACTTTCCATCCCGCCCACACCCGGGGGGGCTCCCATTCTCACCTGCCCCCCCTGCATTTCCTGCCCTTACTCCAGGATTCCCGGGGATTTTCCCACCGTCCCTGTACCCCAGACCCCCCTTGTTACCACCCACGCAACTGCTCAAAAGTCCCCTCAACCACACTCAAGATGCAAAGCTTCCGAGCCCCCTGGGGAACCCAGCGCTTCCCCTGATCTCTGCGGTGAGCAACAGCAACCAGGCTGCGTCGGGAGAGGAGAAATGTGAAGGCAGCCTGGAAAACTCCTACCTGGAGAAGCTCAAAGCCAGGAACAGTGACATGTCCGATGGCAGTGACTTTGAGGATGTCAATACGACCACGGGCACGGATCTGGACACCACTACTGGCACCGGTTCCGACCTGGACAGTGATGCAGAGAGCGACAGGGACAAAACAAAAGATAAGAGCAAACAGCTGGAGAGCAAGCCAGATTTCGTCAGCAGCTCTGTGTCCGCCAGTTCCGCCAACAGCACGAGCGAGATCCCTCTCTTCTATTCTCAGCATTCCTTCTTTCCTCCCCCTGAAGAGCACCTGCTGCCTGCCACAGGAGCAGCCAATGACTCTATCAAAGCCATCGCCTCCATCGCAGAGAAGTATTTTGGGCCTGGCTTTATGGGGATGCAGGAGAAAAAGATGGGTTCGCTCCCCTATCATTCCATGTTCCCTTTCCAGTTCCTCCCCAACTTCCCCCACTCACTCTACCCTTTTACGGAGCGGACCCTCAATCACAACTTGCTGGTCAAGGCAGAACCAAAGTCACCCAGGGACCTCCACAAAGTAGGCAGCACCAGCTCGGAGTCGCCCTTCGATCTCACCACGAAACCAAAAGAGATTAAGCCAATCTTGCCACCACCCAAGGTCCTGCCAGCCCCATCCTCGGGGGAGGAACAGCCACTGGATCTGAGCATTGGCAACCGCATCCGAGCCAGCCAGAACGGGGGGCGAGAGCCACGGAAAAACCACATCTATGGGGAAAGGAAGCTAATGGCAAGTGAAGTCTTACCCAAGATTTCCCAGTCTCAACTGCCTCAGCAGCCATCCCTGCATTATGCTAAGCCATCACCCTTTTTCATGGACCCCATATACAGGTATTAACATACCCTGCCTTAAGCTTTCCTCCCTACCAGCCTGTTGTCTAGCTGACGCCGCAGCTCGAGGCGAATCGGGATGTGGGTTGTTTGGAAGGGGCAGGGAATGGGCCACTCTCGATTGTGCTTCTCTCTCCTTTGTCACAGCACGTTGAATTTTCTGAATCGAAAGGGCTGAGTGATTGAAAGGAGAACTCATAATCAATCCGTATAAAGAGCACATCCTTATTTTGATAAAGAAGAAACTTGACCTATTTAAGGACTCTCCCACGAGCCAACACTAAGATGGCACTTCTGCTGGGGAAATTCCAGAGGTTTGGTTCGATAAGAATGCAGAGTTCAGCTGCCTCAGAGCCTGGCTCTCATGGCTCGGGAATGAGTCAGGAGCCCTGGGAGCGGGGAAACGCAGCTCTCCCACTGACTGGCTCGGTGGCCTTTTGTGAGCCACTTCACCTTTCTTCCTCCCTACCCCTTTTTCTTGCTAATTCCTTTTCTTGGAGTTTTTTAGTTGGTAGGAGCTGCTCTTGTGGGCCCAGCCTTCTAAGCCTGGGGTGACAAGTACGGTGTAAGTACGGGATAGCGGCCGTGTCCTGGGTCACTCCCAGACACCTTCCTTGCAGACTAATCTGTCCTAGCAGACCGTGAGGGCTTTCTAGGTTCACCCTGGGCTCTGAGGAACACCTGGTTGGTCACGTCATGCCTCGAGCAAGCCGAACGCATTTGGCCTGCGTAGAGCAGAGTTATCCAAAGTTATCCAAGTGCCACTGACACCTCCAGAAGGGTTGATTTCAGGAGGAGACGTAGAGGGGAGACTTGTGCCTTTTGTTGATGGAGAGATTGTAAAGAACCTGTTTCTAAAGGCAAACAGGTTCAGGCTGAAGGAGAGGGTGCCACTGAGCCTGCGTGTGACCCATGTGGGGCTAGTACCAGCTCTGCCCTCCTCCTGCCATGGGCAAAGTGTTTGTCCTGTAGCAAGTGGCCTTTGCTTGTTCTTAGCAAAGGCTGGTGAAAGGAGGGGTCCCAAATGAGTTCGATTCAGACATTAAAGGGGCAATTAATTCTCCCTTAGCCCAGGATGCTGGATGCGTGGGTTCAGCCTGGGGCCCAGTCCCTAAGTGAAGGGCTGCACACGCTTTGCTCCTGCGTTACCTGTGTGGGGAGCGCAGCTGCCCTCCGCTGCTGTGGTGAGGTTAACAGCTCTGCTGCAAGAGCTGGTGTCGTCTTAGCACTGGAAAGACTCAAGAGTCACCACAGAGCGATTATGTCAGTGCTGGGATGGTTCAAAGGGCTGCGAGCAACAACGGGCAGTGTGGCCATCGCAGGGATGGAAACGCAGGCCAGGAGAGCAGCACCTATGTCACTGCCTCGCGGCTGCCGTACGGGTGATAACTGTGGGAAAAAATGATGTCAATGTCTAGGCCAGCCAAAGAGCTGTCAGCTGAGATGAGGATTAGTGAGCCCTCGCTGCTTGCTGTTAAGAAAGCGTCTCTCGCTTTGCCAGCGCTCTCGGGCTTGATGCTGTGTTGCTTGCTTACATGCTTACCATCTGTGATGGCAACGGCTGCATCACAGCCCGGGACACGTAATGTATTCTGTCTGGGACCCACTGTGGCCATCTCCTCCTGGAAAAACAAGGAATGATGTAAATAGTCCGGCATTTGTTTTTGTTAAAAGTACCTCTGGAAAAACATAAAGAGCTGGGATAGAAAGGCAGAAGCTTGGGCTCAGCACAGGGTCCTGCCACCTCCGGGCATCAGTGGCGGGGATGTTAAAATAACACGGACTGGGAAAGCTGTTGCCAGTTAAAATAGCAGCCTGGGGAAAACCGTAAAGGTCCAGAAGACAGATGGAAGTGAAGGATGGGGGCATCGTTGGTTGCATTCCACGGGGTGCATATAGTTTTAGTAATACATTAAAATAGAAAGGCAGCGTTGGAGTTTCTCTCGACTCAGACTTCTGATGTAATGAGCTAAACAGCAGAGCTTCCAAGTCCCAGCTTAAAAAATATGGAAATATTTTGTTTCTAAACTTCTCTTTATCAGACTCTCTCACATCATTTGGCTCCTTCATTTTTCTCCCAAAGGCCACTTAAATCCTTGACATTTTCTCCTGGTGATATAATTTAATGCAGCCAGACAGCCTGAAATCAGTGCAGTTTTTAGCTCGGCCTCGTTAAGGTAACGTTCTCAGGCACTGGGCTGAAAGGATCAGCTTAATCCTCCGGTCACTGCGGAGTTCAGCTCTGACGAGGAGGTTTGTACACTCGTTGCCTTCTCCATACCCGGCACTGGGCGATGGTCACGCTGCTCCTGCTCACTGATGCGGGGGGGTGGGGAGGGGGTGGGCTGTCTCTCTCTGGGTGCTGAAGGGATCCCCCTGGGAATCAGGGCTCGTTTCCGCACGTCATGGAGGGTAAAGCTTCGTGTTCCTGGCTGAGACCTGTGCCAGCCAGAACCTTGTGACGTGCTGGTTTACAGCCGTGGTGAGCCCGTACAAACTCGTACCATCCAACGTGTGGAAGTGACGACTGCCCTGCAGATCCAGCTCTTCTCTTTTACCTAAGAGAAATTAAATGCAGATTAAGTACAGTTCGCTAAATAGCACTCTGCATGACTCTTCTTTTAAACCCTTTGGTAATTTGATCCACACACCAATCAGCTGAAATGCAGCAAAAATAATTTGCTCTCACTTATGCTGGACTAATGTAGTTAAAATTACGCTTACTACTGGCTGTCTGCTGCTTTGGCTGGGGTGGACTCAACGCCAGGGATTTAAAGATGCAGCTGCATTTGCTGCAGTTATTTACATCACCCTTCTCTCCTACAGAGGACCTTCCTGTTTCCCCTTTTGGGTGACCCCAGTGCTGTGGGTTCCCTGCAAGTGGAATATTTAGTGAGAGCTGAGCTGTATTTTCAAACGCAGGAGCCTGACTTCGGGGTGGTTTCTGCACAGCGAGGTCCCGAAGCGAGGAGTGTTTGCAGGGACCAGGGGGACGTCAGGAGAACTGATATTCCTGAGTCTCTTCAGGGATGTCCTGCCAGGTCCTCACTTTTTAAATTGCCTGCCTATAAACTCAGTGCTAGTTGTACCTCTGCTACAAGGGCAGTGACTGCAGAGCACATAATGCCTTAGCACGCTGGCGGCTGTGGAGTCCGGTGCAGTGCTAACCTGTAGGATAGAGACAGGTTTTTCCGTGCCCTGGCTGCCTGCTGCGGACTTCAGAGCTTCTCCCACATCCCCGTTGCTTGTGCTATACCCATAATGTTTTTTCATGACAATTTGCAGCAGCAGAGACTTACAAACCACTAGCGCAGAGGTGTTGGTTCTCATGTAGAGACCAGAGCTCTGTGTCATCAGTCTGATGTCTGTAAAAACAGCCTGAAGAGGGGCTCATCTCACGCCTCTCCCAGGGCCTGTGGTGGGTGATGTGTGGGCATGGTTCCCCTATCCAGTGGAAGGGGCAGGCAGATGCTCGAGCCCATGGGAGCACAGCTGGAGGTGCAGGGCGGATGGGCTGGTGCAGTGTCCCCATGGGGTACGTAACCCTTGTGTTGTTGTCCAGCAGGGTGGAGAAGCGGAAGGTGACGGACCCTGTGGGTGCCCTCAAGGAGAAGTACCTGCGACCCTCCCCGCTGCTCTTTCACCCCCAGGTAAATGCCATGACAGTTCCCGCAGTGCTGAGCGAGTGCTGGAGGTTTGGGGCTGGTGCAGGCTCTGTCTCAACCAAGGGCCCCACCAGAGACCCCGCTGGGCTCCACATGCTCCGTTCAGATACGGCTCATTTCCTAAGGATGGCAGGAGTTCTGCCTTGCTGTTCCCTTCGTGTGACCAGAACAGGGTGGGGGTCTGGACTGCTCATGGGCCCTGGGGTATTTGCTCCCTCTGCATCTCTTTTGGGCCCAAGTCGCAGCAGAGCGATGGGAAGGGCTGCCGGGTGGCTTTCCCATTGGAGTGTGGACCGGGAATGCCAGCCCATCAGGCCCTTACCCCAGAGCATTGGGAAGGCACAGCTAAGTCTGGAGCAACCAGGACTTTCCAGGAGCACCAACCCCAGCTTAAAGAGCCCCTTATCTTAAAAGCCACAGTTAACCCAGCGACAAGCAAAGTTGCCCTTTGCCCATAGCATTCCTTGCTCCAGAGCAAGCTCTGCCCAATGTCTCCCCAGTGTGATGGTCAGTCTGTCTTGCTGCCATCACACGATGGGAGCTGAGCTTTGGGGTCGTCATTGTGCTCTCCTTCATATTCACATGCATTGTTCTCCCCTGATAGTGTTTCCCACCTTAGATAAATAACTTGCAGGTTTGTGAAAGCTGGGTCCTGGTTGCTTTCACAGCTAAACTTAGTTCCTTCATTGTTTCGCATCAGCCTCAGAGTTTGGTTAATAACTTCCCCCGATTTTTCCTTCATACAGGCTGGATAATGGTGACAGGCTGGCCAGGAACATCCTGTGTTTGTGTGAGTTAGAATAGTGGGGATATCTGCCTGTAAAGAATCTGATAGCAGGGAGGAGCCAGTGTGGCAAAGCAACCCAACAAGACGATGAGAAGCCTACAGACCCTGAGTAGGAGCGAGCATTGGGTGGAAGGTTATTAACATTGTTCCTGAAATCCTGACCACGTCCTCTTCCCATGGCAATGAAAAGATGTGGAAGGTCTGGTTATCTGTAATGGCTTATCACACAAAATAGCCTCAAATTTACAATCGCTCGAGCCCGAAACTTCCTGATAACTGGCTTGTAATGAAGCGTGCTGCTGCCTAAGGATCGCTCTGTCTCCAGCGCTGCCGTTCCCATGCTGCAGAGCCACCATTGGGGATTGGGTGAAGGGAGACAGGTCAGCTGCTCAGGAACTTGGGAGGTTTTCACTACTGGATCCCCACCCATTGTTACCCTGGTGCTTTTCCGAAGAAATCCTGTTTTCAGGGGCTCTTGCTTCTGCCTCTTCGTTAGGGCCAGCACTTGCACACTGGATCAATCAGAGGCGCGCTCTACATGCTCTCTGCCCCTCACTCCAAACACAAGCTTGGGCTCAGCCTTTTCTTCTGGGGACAATTCCCCAGCTCCACAGAGGGCCCTGGGTGGGATGTGATTAAGCCCAAAGCTGTGATCACTGGGAGCGTGCAGGAGATGCTTTCTCCCTCAAAATGAATTCCAGGCGAGTTTCCTTTCCTGCCCAGTCGCTGACAGGAGTTTCTCTGCTCCGACACAAGTTATTCTTACATTGTCTATTTTAAGTGAAACTCTGGACAACATAAATAAATGGTGTAACTTTTTGATAACTTAATGGAAAACCTTTTCTCACCTGTTAAGTTTCTTTTCTTCTCCCCTTCTTTTTTATTATAACCAGGTGGTTGTTCCCTAAATAGCAAAGTGCCTTTACCACTGGAGAGGCTATGGCCAGTGTTTAGAATTTTAAAATAAGCCTACGGCTATCAAGCCAGCAAACATCTCTGACTAAGTGCCTAAAGAACAGGGCACAACAAAAGATATCTCCAGGTACTCCAGCAAAGGGCTGAGTGGCATAGCTCTGAAAGATCCGGATAGCATTTTAACATGATGGTTTTGTTACATGACTGGCAGCTGGGGCAGAGCTTTTGCTGTAAATGATCAAGTAACCTTTTCAAGTGGCTGGCGCTAAGTATTACTTACTATTTATCATGGGCTGGGAGCCTCCAACTAAGGGGCCGTGGATCTATTATCGAGAAATGGGTTTTACTACTCCTCTTTTTTACAGCTTATGAATGGTTGTCAGCCTTCCACAATGTATTCTTTGGTGATTAAGACAACTTTTTTTTATAGTCATACATTTTAAACAATATCTTGGCTCTCTTCCCCCCCTACACCCCCCCCGAGCCCAGTTTAATAAAGTGTAAACGTGCAAAAGGTCAGCCCTTCCTGTACAATAGAGCATCTAGTTTTGATCTATGGCTTCCTACTGCCTTCCGCTCGCTCGCTGTCCCCCGGCGCTCGGGCTGACTCTCCGGCGAGGCTCCCGCTCCCCCCAGCGCTCCCTTCTTTCCCAGTGATGTCATCTGCAGCCAGGAGGCAGCTTTAGTGCTGCCTTGTTTGGTTTATCCCTGTTTTCTGCTCGCTCTGTGGAGTGTGGAAAGCTGAGGGCTGGAGATGGCAGCGCCGTGCTTCGAGGTGTGTTTCTCTCTTGGATCTGGATTTCCTATTTTGCTCAAGTGAAAGTAAAAGTGGTTTCCTTTAGGTGGGATGTTTATGTGTATCTTTTTTTTTGCTCACAGGCTGACATTTTTCTTGCCCTTTTTGCTTTCCCCTTTCTCCTCTATCTCCAGGTTGGAGGGTTTTTCCCCCTTTGTGGTGTGGTTTTTAACCTGGTGTTCATGGGGGAACATGGCCACTGCTGATCCACATGAAATAGAGCTGATGAAGGCACCCAGAAATGGTTAATGCAGCATCACATCCCTGGGCCTGTGTGCCTGCTGCTCCTATCTGAGCAGGCTTTCAGGGCTGCGGTCCTCCTGACCGTAACTCATCCAGCCACAGCTCGCCCGCAGCGTCTTGGCTGGAGTTCCCTTTCACTCCAGGAAGCTCAGCCATCTCCCACCCATCCTTCCATCACCTTTACTGGCCTCTGAACCCATCACACATGCAATTAAAGTGCTGGCCTCTTTGCTAGGCAAACTCTCTGTGGACCAGCTCCATCCTGAGTCTGATCGTAACTCCTCCTCTTCCCCAGATGCTCCCTCTCCATCCCTCCAGGCTCAGCCTGCCCTTGGTCTCAGCTCCTGGATCACAGTCATGCATTCCCCTGTGCCCCCACATCGCTTTGGCCAGGGTTCTGCTGCCTTTTGCCCAAGACTTCTCCGTCCTCTCCAACCTCTGCCTCCCTGCCTGCCCACGGCTCGCTGTTGCCATCCCTCTGAGCCTGGGCAGGGTGCTGGGTGCTGTCAGAGAAATCCCAGCTCCTTGCTTTCTGAGACTTGGATTTGAGTTTGAGGGGAGGGTTTGGGCAGTGAGTCCAACACGCAGCAGGTCACCACAGGGGGTGATTTCAGCCTCATCCCTGGAGAAAGGGAAGCTGAGCATATCCTGAGAGAGCTTTTAATCCAAAACGCTGGATGCAAGCACATGGCAGAAGGTAAAGGAGTGCCCAGCACCTGAGATGTGGTGCTCACAGCGTGGCTCTGCCAGGGGTCTCTGTCCTGATGCCTCTGGGGCTGGCACATGACTTCTCACTCCCCTGGCCAGGTTCCACGGCTCCATTCCCTGCTGTGCAGCCAGCTTCTGAGAGCAGAGCACACAGCAGCAGCAGGCTTTGCCCAACGTGCTGCTGCTCAAAGACATGTTTTATGCATCAGATAATTGCTCTTCCCATGGATTTTTATGACACGAGGTCTCGCCTTGTCCTTGTAGATGTCAGCCATAGAAACCATGACAGAGAAACTGGAGAGTTTTGCAGCCATGAAGGCAGACACTGGCACTTCCCTGCAGCCCCTTCCACATCACCCCTTCAACTTCCGATCTCCGCCACCCACGCTATCCGACCCCATCCTGCGCAAGGGCAAGGAGCGCTACACCTGCAGGTAAGGGCCTGGGCACCCCGTGGGAGCGAGGTGGTTCCCCCACCCTGGCTGGGAAGCTGCACCAGACACCAGCATGACACAGAGCAACTTCAGTTGGGCATCTTTACTGTCTTGGCAGGGATGGGAAGGAAAAACAAGAAGCAGCAGAATTAGAACAGAGCCTTCTCATGACTAATTCGCTCTGAAATAGCTTGTTTTGTCTGGTAGAAAATCAGCATCTTCTATTTTCTTTGTAATTTTTAATAACCTTGAGAGCAGATCTGGAGATTCTCAAGCAAGCAGATTTCTCCAAGCCAAGTCTCTGGTGTGTGGCAGCGAATGCCCCGGTTCCCAACGCGAGCGCGGCCTCGGCTGCACCAAGTAATGCAGTGTTAAAATGGCACACAGCAAACAGTTGTACCCGTTGCAGCTCTAAGAGCTCGTGTTGGAGCAGATCACTAGGGGAATAAAGCCCCGTATCTGCTGCCATGGTTTTCCCTGCAGCTCCTGGAGGTGGCTCCTGTCGCCTTGTTCCAGGGTGCACTAAGTGGGTGGATGTTTTGCTTGATGTCTCCTTGCGACTGCCTTTGCCTCTGAAGCTGTGGGCTCACATTCCAGTGGAGTATTCAGAAATTTGGGGGTTCTACCTACAATATGGGCTAAACTTATATTCAGATAAACCCTGGCAAGTCAGCATTTGGATTTCCTTGTTGATTAACACGTACATTTACCTTCTTCAGGACATCTGAAGGTGCTGAATGCCTCTGACACACATGTTCCTTGCACAGCGTCAGGTTTCATAGTCCCACAACATCACCTTAGTATTTTATTTCCCAGTTAATGTTTTTATTTCTACATCCCTTCCTTTTGAGTTCACTGCAGACCAGCTTCACTGTGGAACATGGTTCCTTCTCCTGTTTCATCTCCTGTTGCTGTGTTCCCTTACTCTGAGCAGACTGTCAGGCTCAGGGCAGTGCCCCCTGTGAGCAGGAGCACAGTGCTGCAGCGTTTATCTGGGAAAACAACCTGTGAATTCCAAGAAGGGCGATGGAGTAGGTTCTGTACCATAAGCAGCTAGAGAGGGCTATAAAGGAGGGCTGTAAAAATCCAAAGCAATGGACAGTATGAATAGGCAGTGATTAAATGCTCTCGATCCTGATGCAGGAACAAGGTGGTATTGAATGCAGTCACTGAGTGATGGGTTCTAACAACACAAAGTTCTTAACAGCAGCACAGTTCTCACTGCTGTAGGAAGCTGGGGATGTGAAAAGCTTGTGTGCATTCAGAAAGCTTTTAGGAAAATAGATGGAAGAAGCTCAGCAGAAGGGCATTGAACAGAACTGTGTGTAGGCTCGGGAGAACCTCCAACTTCACATGGAAGCTGGGAGAATATATTTGGGATGGGCTATTACATCTGTACTGTGTTTTTACGTGCCTGCCCAGCCCTCCAAGATAAGCTGTGAAGCCAAGATAAGCTGGGTGCACTCAGAGGGGGCTTTGTTTTTTCTGCCCTTCCCAGTGGTGCTGCATCGTCGACTGTCGTTCTGAGTCTCTGATGGGAGTGGGTCCCACTGCTACCTCACCACTGTGCATCCTGCTACTCTGGGTGGGTGTTGCTCTCTTGGTCCTTACCTCCACATAAAGGAGGATCCTCCCTCAGTACACAAAGGGATTCAGAAGTTGGGAGCGGTACCCAGAGGAGCGAGGGCGGTGGTAGCTGGTGATGCTTGTCCATGGTCCGGCGCGGCGGGGCTGGCGTGCACTGATGGTTACTTTGGCTCTCTCCATCTAGGTACTGTGGTAAGATCTTCCCTCGCTCAGCAAACCTGACAAGGCATCTGCGGACACACACTGGAGAGCAGCCTTACAGGTGATGCCCCCGCACACAGCCCCTTTCCCAACCTCCCCTCCTTCACCACGCTGTTATTTTTCCTCCTTCCTATAAAGCTGTGCCAACATAATACCACAGTCCTGTAGCATTACATACAGTGATTCATAGGACTGTATATTATGTGTACCAGCCAAAAATAATCAGGCTTGGCAGCTCGAAGATAGACACTTAACTTATATTTAGATGTATGCTGGCAAATGAGTGGTCTGGTTTGCAGTGTTGTTTAACACTCACATTAACCATTCATCTCAAGGACAGCTGAAGGTGCTGAATGTCTCTGAAAATCGGGCTGTTTTGAAGGGCTTGCCAGCAACTTAGCTGCTGGGTCTAGCTACATTTTTTTTCCCTTTCCTTAATGCATATCAGAGGTGCCTGGAGCAGGGGATCAAAAAAACAAAGGAGAAGAAAAACGCCGTGATGCATCTGCTTTAAAACCCCAGTTAGGGAAATCGTAAAGTTTAAGAAGTGGGGAGGTGGGGGGGGGGGGAATCCACACTCTGTTCCACGTGTCTGGCTGAGTATGGAAGGCTGATTCCTTGCTGGTTGTGGCCAAGGTGATGGGATTGTGACCTGTGGCTGTGCAGAGAGCAGGGTGCCCCGCTGCCCATCTCCTGCGGCCAGCAGCCCACTCACAGGCGCTTGGAGGGGACAGTCCCCTCTCAGTGGCTGTTTGGCAGTTGAATAAAACCCACAGAGCAGTATGTAAAACTCTGTGTGTGTGTCCAGGTACATAGGAGCATTTCTCATGGAAAACCAAGCAGGAATCTTTCCTCCCCAGAATTTTCTCTTAGTGCTTTGCAGTCAGTTCCAAAAAATGTCAGCAAAAAACGTGCTTTTTGGTTGATTTCTCATTAGTATAGGTACCTATATATGAGCAAACCAGCATGAGTGATGGATTGAGAGCTCACTGACAGTCAAGCATTGTGTTTTCCATAACGCAAGTCAGTGTTCTGTGCGTTGTCAAACAGCAACAATTCCAACAGTTTGGGGTTTGGTGGCTAATATCATGGCATTTCCATACGCAGTCGTAGGCTCACAACAAAGCTAATGGGGTAGTTGGTATATAAAGAGAAATGCAAACAAATTTATGAGCAGCAAAAGGCTGTGTGGTCAAATGCATCAAATCTTTATGCTCAGTTTAACTTAAGGACCTACCCTCTCCCACACCGTAATCCCTGCTGCATACTGAGTCGGTTTTTTTTTCCATAGAGAGCTGTACAGAATTTGGAGTGTAGACATTAGGTAAATTAATTTTTTTTAAAAAAAAAAAAAAGCCCCTCTCCAAAGCAGACATGTATTTTGGAACCATTCCCCCCTCCTCTGATTTTCTCAGTTGCGTTACTTGATATGCCTTGAATGAACACTGTGTGTTCACTGTGCACCCCTGTCTGACTGAAACGCTCGCTCCCGATTATTCAGAGGTTGTTAGTTCAGTTTTCTTCCAAAAAAGGAGACTTGCAACTTAACAAAGGTTAGGAAAATAAAGATTTATTTGATCTGGTCTTCTCCCAGAAAATGGCCCGTGTGTTTTTTCTGTAATAGAGGTTTGACTTCTGGACAATGTTGCATTATAATAGCACTCCTGAGAGTTAGGGCGGCGTTTACAGAGCAGCTTAATTATCATCGATTTTCTTTTGCTCTCAGAGAACTGAGATTTCCAACTTCTGCAGCAATAACTTGTTTCTAAGCGCTGGCTTCACCCAGGTAACAGGAGGCTGCTTTACCAATGCCTTGTGTATAACTTCTCTTTGATTGCTTAGTGGTTTTTCTTTTGACTCTCTCAGTGTTCTATATTCACCCAGATAAGAATTAAAGTGTTCTTACAGCTGGCACTAACTGACCAAACATCCAATTGTAGGGCAGAGCGCAGATAGAAAGAAAACAAGGTGCTGTGGGTGTGATTTGGGGTGGGCATCAGTGAGCAATGTGGGTTTTTGCCAAGTCACTTGAAATCCGAGGCTCCTTACTGTGTGTAAAGTAGGAGCTAATAGCACGTAAGGAGGAGAATTAATTCTTTGTGTGAAGAGAAAATGCTGCATTTTTTGAAGGTTAAGAAATACCTGGTGATGCACTTTGCTCCCTAAAAATCCACTGCTTGGGAAAGGCTGGAAGACACCACGCTGCACAGTGACATTCCACATACTGCATCCCTCGCTGCTTTCCACACCGACTCTAAAATCCAGCAGAACGTGTTCCCTAACCCCTGGCAGAGAGGTCTAAAATCCAGCAGAACGTGTTCCCTAACCCCTGGCAGAGAGGTCTGACTGGCTGCACTGCTTCTTTCAGGGAAATGCAAAATAAGTTGGGCTTGTAAAATCCTGTTGGACTTCCCTGGAAGCCCAGGCCCGCAGGAATAGGACTTGGTTGTTATTCAGAGATGACAAATCCCAGAAGAGGCCGTTCTGAGTGATGCTCCTGTGCTGGGAGCACGTGAACGCAAGGCTGCAGTGTAGCCCTGGGTTCACTTCTTAGCCTTGTTTCCATCCTCTGGAACCCCAGAACCACTTACACTACGTACAACCTGGGCTGAGAACAACCAAAAGCTCTTTGCTTTAGCAAGACTTTATTTTCTTCTTTCAAATGCCCATTCCCTCCAGGATGCCATCTAATTGTCTCTGGAATTACAGCCCATCCTGAAGCAGGGCCTGGTCAGCTGTGATTCCCCCTATAAAGATGTGCTTCCTGACGTCTGGTTTGAATTTGGTTCTCTCTAATTTCCCTTCAGGCCCCTATGTCCTGTTATCTAGCTCAAGCTATCAACTTGAGCTGAGGGCTCCCATGCCATTCAGGATTGCAGGCAGTCTGTAAAGTCTCTCCTTTCCCCTTGCCCTGCTTTAAAGTGCAGCCTAAACTCATCCCTGGTATGAATGCACTTGAGATCAGGGAGTCCCTGGGAGGAAGAGCAGCTGTTTGTGTGTTTCCTGCTGTGGTCCTGCTGTCTTTCCAGCTCACGTGGAGCATCACACCAGTGTAAAGCATTGCCGGTGCTGGTGAAACTGCCTGACACACATTCCCCAGTGCTCCCATTGGAAGGGTTACCAGGCTGCCGTGGCCATACCACCAGGAGCTCAGCTTCTCCTTCCCACCTCACCAGGTTCACTGTGGATTTGCCAGCTGTGTTACAGGAGGCATCCGAGCTCCCTGGAGCTCTGAGGATCTCCTGCCCTTCCTCAGAGCTCCAGAGGTCCAGCTCAGGCTCACTCAGAGCTGTCCTTCACTCCCATGGTGTATTTTTTCAGCCCGTTGCTGTGGTACTTTAAACTGATAAGGAAGAAACTTCACTACCATTTTGTCAGTGTGTTTACAAAGCAAATACTGCTGCTTTGGAGTTTTATTCTTCTCCTGCCTCAGTGTTCACCTCTTCCCTGAATTTAAGCTGGTTCTTCCGTCTGGGTCATTTATTTAGATTAAAACCAGCAGAGATCCAAGTACCGACCCCTCAGGGACCACAAATAACGCCACACGTCTCCCTCGTCCCTTGGCTTGCAGACATCAGCTAGTGCTCCTCTCCAGTGCCCCTCTGTTTCCTATTTTTTTAACAAGCTCTTTGTCCTTTCCTCGTACCCTAACCTGCACCCACATAGCTCATAGTTAGAGCGGGGACCTGTCAAAGGGAACTTTTCAAAGACTTCCTGAGCATCTGAATAAATTGGTGTTGGGGGGTGGGACACAGATCGCTCTTGCCTTGTGCATGGAAGCTCTGCCTTTGAACTGCCCCAGGGAGTCATGGAGACCAGACCCAGCGTGGGTGCCCCGGGCACCCAGAGCACCGATGCGGCTGTTGTGCCAGGCACAAGGCAAAGAGAGAGGAGAGCTGGGCTCAGCAGGATGTAGGGCTGATGGGGACAGGCAGGGAGGGCAGATCTTGAGCATCAGCAGAGGCAAGGAGGGGGCCAATGGTGCAATACCAGTGACACTGAGCCAGGCACAACTGCTGGGGACAGTCCTGTGGAGTCACAGGGGTGTCGGGGTGTTCTGGGCACCGTTTTGGTGTTTCAGTTTTCTCACATGCTGAACAGAAAGCCCATCAGCTCCCTGAATTGGAGTCACTGGCTGCTGGCAGATAGGAGGAGAGTCAGAGCTGGAAATCTGTGCATTCAGCTCTCAGCAGATCGACTGTGCTTGTTCTTGCTGATGGTCAAACACCATCTCATTTCCTGGGGTTGCTCAGTACTCTGTCAGAAAAATTAAAAACTTTTGAGAGCTGAGAAAATGCTGATTTAAAAAGATTTTTTTTTCTTTCTTCTGAGGTCAATTGTAATAAAGGTTCATTATTTGAAATATCTTTATTCTTTTGGGTCATTTGCCAGTAGGAAATTCAGAGGCAGACATGGAATCCATAAACATCCAGCGAGGGAGAGTGTTTCACAAATGCATCTCTGCTGTTTCCAAAAATAATACCAATTTATTTTTAGAGCCCAAATAAACCCCACAGCTGTAGCACATCTGGAAATGGTGTCTGTGTTTCACAGCATAGATTTTTACACCCCCATTTGAGCCCATTGTGGTTGTAGGATACTATGCCCTCAGTGTTGAGGCAAATCCCATTCCATGCCTGGATGCTGTGGGCACAAGGTAAGTGCTGTATGCCCTCCTCACCTAGTGAACTAACAGCATCCCTGAGTGAGGACAAGCATCCTGCCTTCCATATGCCTTACCAGACAGCAGCCCAGCTCACTGGGGGGAATTTTGCTTGCTGTTTGAGGAGCACAGAGCAGTTCTGCTAAAGCAAGGGGTTTGTTCAGGGCTTAGTGGGGCTTAGGAGGAGTTTCTGTGTGTCCCGTAAGTGTACGGGATTTGCAGAGGTCTGTGGAGGAGGAAGGATTCTGCTTCCAGGGCTTTGGGAAGTGGAGCCGTGAGGAAAGCAGCTTTGTCGTGGTACAAATGACGTATTTAAGGGGAGATCTAATGCGGGATTCAGGCGGATTCAGAGAGGAAGGAGATTTTCCGCAGCTCCAGTGCCCAAACTGCGGCTCGAAGCTGCCCTCTTCAGTACACGGGCTGCCTCCTCAGCCGGGGGCTGAGCAAAGCCCTGCTGCTCTTTGGGGCATCTCAGTCCGGGCAGCCCCAGACAAGCTCCCAGCGCATCTCCCGAGATGCTGCCGAGGTTCCTTCCAAAGCAGGAACATCTCTGCTCTCTGCAGTTGCCCTAAACCTCCTTACATCACTTATTTGGTTTTCATCATTAACCAGATACTACCTAGGAGTAAATCTCACCCTGTTTGGAACCCATGGTGCATTTCTTAGGAGCTACTGTACTATGGTAAAACCCATAATTACCTTTAAAGGCACACTGTCCTGCCTGCACCATGATTCCCACAAGGAATTCCACAGACAGTGGGAGCTTTCTGTGCATCCAGATAGCGACGTCGTGTAAGGATGTGCTAGCTCATGTAGGGATGTGCTAGCTAGTGATGGGCTTGCACATCAAAGGTCCCTTTTTTCTTCCCCTTCCTCCCTCCACAGCCACATTTCACCTGCAAAATGAGAAGGGTGGAAGGAATAAATTCACCTTTCTTATTTTTATGTCCATGTGCAGAGAAGTAATTATTTAGTTTCAAATTCTTATTTGTTTGGAGGGCTCGCTTCTTAATTAATCCTGATCCTTTCTTTGTGCTCCTTGAATAACAACAATATCAGATTTGTCTGGAGTGATTAATGCCTCGTGCTTCCCAGGTCCTTGGCTGTGTAAAGATTTATAGACCAACATTTTCTGGTTTTCTGATAGTCAGATTTTTCTTTTCCTTCCCCTCACGTTGCGCTCTGTGGCATTTGCTTCTATTTTTCAGGTGTAAATACTGTGACAGGTCATTCAGCATTTCCTCCAACCTCCAGCGGCACGTCCGGAACATCCATAACAAGGAGAAGCCATTCAAATGTCACCTGTGTAACCGATGCTTTGGGCAGCAGACCAACTTGGACCGACACCTGAAGAAACACGAACACGAGAACGTTCCAGGTAGGCAGGGGCACGGCTGTGAGCTCCTGGGGGGAGAAGGCACCATGGTCAGGTCTCTCCGGTCTCCTTGGGGAGCTGTGATGGGAAGCACTGTTTCTTAAGGCCAAATATCATCAGGTAGCAAAATCCAGATAGCCTCTCCTGCTGCTCTAGGGATGGTTTATCCACCGTGCATAATCCTAACATGCACAAGTCTCAGCTCTGCTAGGTGTTACTGCCGCTCCAGCCCGTAAAACAACCATCGTACTGCTGACTTCCCAAGGACTCTGGCCAAGAGTGTGGCCTCCCTTGCCTAGATAAATCTCCCTGTGTGCTGCTGATGTGGCCATGTCAGGCTCTACCAAGGGTTTTCACCCTGCCGTGCATTCATAGGTATGTGTGAGCTTCCAGAAGACTTTGCCTTAAGATAAAAACCCAAGGAAGAAGTTCCTGTGCTAGAGCCTGCTAAATGGTTTCCCAGCCTAGGATCAAAAATGTATATGGAAAAGTTATGGGCAAACAGCTACGCAGTGGATCGTGGTTCTTAAGTTGTGTACAGGGCCCATAAACACTGAGCATCACCTACGTTTCTCTCTGCAGTTGGAGCCTGGAAAACATGAGCTCCCTATGGCAGCTTTGGCCTGTGAGATTCCTCTTAAATGTTAAACCCTTAATGCACAGAGGATCGTTGCAGGACCTTCCTCCTTTATTTTTCCTCTTGATGACAGCTTTGCCGAGATCTGATTGTTTCTCCTGTTTTCTTTTCTTGTCTCTCCCTCTCAGTGAGCCAGCACTCTGGAGTCATTACAAACCACCTTGGGACCAGTGCCTCCTCCCCAAACTCGGAGTCAGACAACCATGCACTTTTAGATGAAAAAGAGGATGCGTATTTCTCTGAAATCAGAAATTTTATTGCAAATAGTGAGATGAATCAAGCGTCAACTTTAGCAGATAAAAGGTAGATGAACAAGTCAAACTGCCTGGTGACATGTATTGCTAACGTGGTTGAGAGGCCAGCCAGCCTCTGCCCTGCAGCACCCCATTTCAAACACTCAGAGGGGGATGTAGCGGTTTGGAAGGGCTCTAAGCCCAGAGTTAAGTCTTTCCCAAGAGTGACCTGGGTTAGGAGGGCTGACACGAGGGCCATGGACAGCTGGAGACTGGTGGGGAGCAAACAGTGGAGCACATCTTGGAGATGTGGTGCTAGGAGCAGGCAGGCTGGTGCTGCAGCTGGCTCCAGCACAGCAGCTGTGAGCAAACACAGCTCCTTCTCCAGATAAAAATGCAGTTATGGAGCCGTTACCTTGTGCCATCATGGTCAGAGAAGCACTGATTGAGGGAACTGGGGGACCCTCTCTTCTAGTCTATGCGTTCGTTTCCGATCTGTCCGTATCACTAGCCTCACTCCACCTGCTGCTGTCCTGTGGCCACACGTAGCTACTCAGTGCCAGCACCAAGGTTTAGGTCCAGAGTGTAAGTATGAGAAATCCACATCATGATGTAAATCCACGTGAAGAACAGTGAGGAGGATACAACGTGCTGACGTGACATTCCTGGTGAAGATGCTAATCTTCCTTTATGTCACTTGGTGGCATCCTCTTGGGTTCTGAGTCTGTAGTGCTGCCAATCCCACTCTCGTTCTCTCAGCATAATTAAAAGCTGCTGATCTCTGGAGTCAGCTAGATCCATAGGGCACAGGTACCAGAAGTAACAAGAGGGATTCGGGCTGACTGTTGGGTTACACTGTGAGGAGGCTTCCTCCTCCTGCTTGCTCAAGGGGAGATGGTAGAGGGCAGCGGCACAGAGGAGGAGAAAGCAGCTTCTCCTGTGGATGTGATGTTTTTAAGAGGAGGAAAACTGTCATTTACATCCAGACTAGACCAGCTTGTACTTTGAAGAGCATTGGTATATACTCAACATGCCTATTAGCCTGTTAAGACACTGAAGGCTGATTTCTAAATGCCCAAATAGGTCAGTTTTCCCTTTCCTTGCAGTTTAATAATAGGTATATGTACTGAAATGTGTCATACATGCGTATAGAGCTCTCAGCATTGTGTGACACAGAAAAGGACAGACTTACAGACTTATGCATTTGGCTTTTTTTCTTTTTTTCTTTTCTTTCTTCTTTTCCCTCTTGACCAAATCTTTCAGGCCAGAAATCCAGGATATCGATGGCAATTCCCAGTGTCATGGATTAGCAAACGAGAAAACAGAAGATGTGGATGATGAAGATGAAGAACTGGAAGAGGAAGATGACGACAGCCTGACAGGGAAGTCACAGGATGAAACGGTATCACCCACCGCAGAGCCCCGAGGAGCCTTTGAGGATGAAGAAGATGAAGAGCCCACATCTCTCACCATGAGCTTTGACCACACCCGAAGGTGAGGCGGGCCATGCCCTTTGGGGAGTGCGATGGGGCTCAGGCTTCTGAGCCCTGTCCGTGGGAGATCGTGAGTGCTGTCGTTTTATTTCTCGAGCCATGTGTCATACCTCCTGTTTGATTTGAGCATCCACCTGAGAGATTCCATTTTCACCACAGTGGGGGACACGAAACAAGTGGATTGCAAGGAGACTCTGAGGTTAGGTGTATAGCTGGGACTTGAGGAACTATCAGTGTGCCTGACACAGACAGCAGCATTAGTCAAGGCACCCAGCCCAGTGGGTAACGTGTTTCTCTCTGAAACCCTGCTCAGGGCAAAGGAAGAGGCACACATAATGCAGTACCTTGTGCTGCCCTGCCCCATTAAGTTGTAGCAAAATGCTGGTGACTTCAAGCAGAGTTCTCAGAGCTCTGGGGAAAAATGATGCTTTTTTCTTTCCAAAGCCAGGCCACCTTTCAAACAAAGGGTCATTGCACACAGCAGAGCCTTAGCTGGCCTTTTGCCTCAGTTTCCCTGGTATGGGTACTGTAGCAAATGTCCTGTGATGCATAGTAGTATCTGACTTGATTCCTGCACATCACCATTTTCACAGGAACTCGAAGAAGGCACAGCAGTGCTTGGGCCCAGGGTCAGACGTGCCAGGGAGCAGACAGCAATTGGACACCTCCCCACAGGAGCCCAAAGCAAACGGTGCCCAGGCTGGCAGGGACATCTCCAGCGCTCTCACTCCTTTGTGCATAGCCATGCTCTCCACTTTTTCTTTGCTCCTCACGTGTTGTGTCGTCCCTGTGTTTGTCGTCTGCCAGTTCACGCATGTGGCTTGTGAGACCCCCCGTGGGATGTGCATGCAGGCACTGGGCGAGCACCACGCACATGGGCTAGATGTGAAGGGTGGGATGAGCTAACAACAGGTCAACCCCTTCCCCTGGTCATTGGTACAGGTGTATTGAGGAGGACGAAG
Source organism: Laterallus jamaicensis coturniculus (assembly GCA_022605575.1). Taxonomy (NCBI): domain Eukaryota; kingdom Metazoa; phylum Chordata; class Aves; order Gruiformes; family Rallidae; genus Laterallus; species Laterallus jamaicensis. Next base: position 1,715,303 of record JAKCOX010000081.1, read on the forward strand.
CCGGCCTGTTAGATTTGGAGCAGATGCCGAATTTTGGGAAGGGGCTGGATCTTCGCAAAGCAGCCGAGGAAGCGTTTGAAGTTAAAGATGTGTTTAATTCCACCTTAGACTCTGAGGCAATAAAACAGACTCTGTACAGGCAGGCTAAAAACCAGGTAGGTACACGACAGAACATTTCACCTAGCTCGCCGCCAGCACATATGGTAGGATTAGCAAGCAGCTGGCCCCCTGTAGCTAAGGCCTGTTTGCCCTCCCAGTGAGCAGGAATCCTGCCTGCAGCATGTGAACCGTGTGTGAACTGTGTCGTGTTGCAACTGAACTGAGATGGAGGAGAAACGGAGCAGGCATCAGCTTTAGGTCACCAGATCAGTCTGTCACTTAGCCTCTGCTGTGAGAACATGCTTATATAGAAGGGTAGAGGCATCTGTCTGTTTTTTTCTGTCTGCATAAATGTTTCTATGCCTGTTATTTATTTATTTATCCTTTGGGATGGGTGTACACTGAGCACTTGGGGTCTGGTCTGCAGTAATAACCTATCCTTGGGCTTGGTGAGAAGAGACAGTAGTATTGCCAGGGCTTGGGGTCTGATGAGGCTGGAGGACTTCCTCCTTTATCTCCCCGATCTCCAAAAGCAAAACCTAAACTGGGAATCTCCCTTCTGAGCTAGACCAGTTCAGACCCACCAAGAAACCTCAAAATGGTATCTGGGCACCCATGGGAGCCTGGAGAAAAGCCTGGAGGTGTGGGGCAGCTCCTTTCGTGCTTGATGCTTTTTCATTAAACCACAATGCTTGGGTCTAATCTTGTGAAGTTTGTAGCTTGATCCCTGCAAAAGGATTCCCACAGAAGTGACATCACTGGACTGGTTGGGGGAGAGAGTACTGGACCCTTCAGGGGATGAGTACAGCTCGTTGCCCTTCAGGAAACAGAATTTGTCCTGAAATCTGTTTTAAGTGTCCAAAGCAGCAGCATACTGCAGGCACCAGGCAGAGTGTGGGGTTTGATTTGTCATCACCCGAAACCTGTGAAATTATTGTCCCCCCTCCTAGGAGGTGGTAATTCTGCAGCTGGGGAATCTCTGCTTGCAGATTGAAGCACACAGCCTTGGTGAAACCAATCCAAACACGAGTCCCTGGCCTGACTCCTATGTGTGTCCTGTTATTAATATGCCTGGTGTACATCTTGCTTTGGAGCAGCTTGCCCTTTGACAGTTTGTACTCCATCCCTAGGTCTGGCCCGTGCTTGTGTGGGGATATTTTGGGGGGGTTGAACCCATGTTACAGCACATAAGATGCAGGACTGGTTACACTTCAATCACAGTAAATAACTGAAATAACTGGAACCATCACCTGTGCTGGGGAGGCAACAGCAAAACCCCGTGTGGGTGAGCAGCACAGCACGCCTCTTCTGAGCAGATTTAGCAGTGTGCCCGGACTAAGAGGACAAAGCTGGAGCTCTCCAGCACCCCCCCAGAACAGGAGTGTGTTGACAAGTAGATCTGGGTCTCGGTTTGTAGGAGGAGAGGCTGGAGCAGGGTAAGTGGTTAGTATTGTCAGCGTCACAGCTGCACTGCTGAGGGTCCTGCTCTGCTGAGCGTGGTACCCATGTCCCTGGTCAGTGTGAAGGGGAGGGCTGCGGAGCCACAGCCACGCTGCAAAGTAGGAGCATCCATCCCACCAGCCAAGGTAGACTATGGGAGGGTGGGCACCACATCCCCCTGTTCTAGATTGCAGGAGGCTCCTGGGGGCTTTGCCCCCCTAGTAAGTGAGGTCAACATCCCCCTGAGTCTTCACCTCACTTGTGCAGGCTGCGAAAGGACACTGAGCTGCACAAGACAAGTAGTCTTGGAAGAGGGAGAGCGTCCTGGTTACAGAGCAGCAGATAGTTAGCAAACAGAAGGCTCAATGCCTTTTTCTCAGCAGACACTTTTAGCCATCTCACTGGCAGTGCCAGCAAGCGTTTCATGTCCCTGTTCCTAAATACCTGTATGGGAGTTTCTACAGGCACTGGGGAGCTCATGCTGAGCGCTGTCAGGGTGCTCAGTGAGCTGTCCCTTGGGTTACTGCTGGCATGGATGGCTTTTACACCCTATCTGTGGTGTATGACTGGGCCCTTGTCTCTCCAGGCCACTTGCTTGCCTCCAGGCGTACTCTTTTAAGAGCAGAACAAGGCGACTGGCAGTGTGTGGTGTGGCTGCTTCCCCGGTGAGCAGAGCCTAGGACAGGGCTGTGCCTCTGACCACGTGCGGAGCCGGCATGGAACAGACTTTGGCTCTGTAAAAGCCAATGGGAGCGATGGCCTCTCTATAGCTGCCTGTAAACTCTGTGGCAGGTTGGGGTGTTCGGAGTGATGAGCATCATCCTGGTAATCTAAAAGCCAGAGGATGCTTTCAAACCATTTCCTCTGTGGTTAGGTGATGCTGTGCTTACAGCTTGTCGCAGCCCGTCCCACGCGTGTATTCACACATGTCTCTGCATTGCTCTTCTCTCCTCCAGGCTTATGCAATGATGCTGTCCCTGTCTGAGAACGCTCCCCTCCACACGTCCTCCCAGAACTCACTGGGTGCTTGGTTGGACATGGCAGGAGCAGCTTCAGAGTCGGGGACCTTTAACCCCATCAACCACCTCTGAGAGGTCACCAAGGCACTGGCCAGAGTCCAAGCGAGGAGGCGGTGGTGCTGCAATTATCCTAGCAAAAAAATCCTAGCAAGCAGAAGATGGATGAGAGGGCCTCAGGGAGTCGTCTGGACTTTTGGCTGAGAAGGAAACCTGTTGCATCCGACCTGCGAGTCCTGCGTTTTCACCTGTCCAGAGTTTTCATTTCTAGTTTATCAGACAGAACGAGCCTCTCCAAAACTGGATAACCCTGAAGCAGCCCTGGGACTTCACAGTCTGTAGGAACAGCATGAGCAAGACACGAATTGCAACGGTGCAATCCCAACATTGGCCCCTCTCTCAGTACAAACCCATCTTGCTGAGCCAGTGACACCTGTGTGTGAGCGACAGCTCGGCACCATTCGGTAGCACATCCTTCCAGTCCCACTGAGCAGGGAAGCACTAAGGAAAGAGCCAGGTCTGACCTGTCCCTGGTGCAATTCTGACACAGGCACTGGAGTTATACCAGGGAAGGGTCAATTTGACCCCTTTAATTGACCCCTCCCCCCTAAAAGAATTTGAAATTCCATGCTCCCCCAGAAATGTCATCCCATCCTTTGATCTCAGCAAAAGGTGGCAGTGTGGGGCAGAGCCTCAGCCACAGTCGCCTGCAGTCCTGGCACGCTGTATCCATCTTCCAGGGAAGAAATCTTCAGCCTGGAGCACTGTGGAGGTCTGGGCCATGGGTGTGATTCTTTGTGCTCAGTGGTGCCCTGCGTGCCCTCCTGCCTGGGCTGCAGGGCTGAAGAGAGCTTTCTGTCTCTGCTGGTGAGCCCAAGCTGCACCGGAGACTTGGAGCATGTGGATTGTTCCAGAAAAAGCTGGGGAGGGGGGAGATGGCACCGAGCCTGCAGCAGCCTGCGTGCCCTGCCGCTGAGCTCCTCCAAATGCTTGGACTTGCCAGGCAGGGAGGCCCTGGGGTCAGCCCTGCCCCGGAGAGGTGCTGCAGTGTGTGACAGTGGGTACTGTCTCGCCATCAGGAGGGCAATCCAGACACATCTCCTGATGCGTCTCCCAGGGCGGCTCTTCTAGAGTGGCATCCTGGCCGTGTTGGTAGCATCCAGGGAGAATGACAGCAAGTTCTGTCCCATGGAGCTGTCTGGGTGTGCTGGATGGGCGCTGATGCCTCACACGCTGCTCTTTGGCCTCGAATTTAAGTAAAAGGATTAGAATTTCCTTGCTGCGGCAACCTCAGGGGTACAACCCTCCATTCACACACACAGCCAAGGACTGAATTGTCTCTCTGACTCTAAAATTGCTGGCAGGTATTTTATCCATCACTTTGAAGTCCCACCTTCGCTGGCACACAGCAGCCTCTAGAAGTACAGCGACGTTGCAGTCACAGTGTGCTGTCACATCAGCGGTGCTGCAGGTAAAGCTGAACTACAAGGAAACACCCAGGCCTGGCAGAGGGTGACACTGGCTGCACAAGTGTGGGATGTGTGTCCTGAGATGCTGAACTACTGCATCTAATGGTTAGAAATGCTGAGGACTGGATGGCCACCGCATGAAGGGATGTGGCTCTGCATCTCGCCTGTTGTGGTGCTGCATCAGCATCCAGCTGGGAGCGGGGAGGTGCCCGGCTGTGCGCAGATCCCACAGCCTGGGAAGTTAGGGGAACTCCTCCTGTTAATTCCAGCGTGTTTTAGTGCTGGGTGTGCTTCCAGTACACGTGGCATCGAGTAACAGCTGCGTGTGGAGCGATTTCAGAACAGCAGCCCACAGTGGGACCTGCCTGTGCACACCTGAGGTCCGGAGCCCCTCTTGGTGTGGGAGAGAGCAACCAGAGGCTTCTGTGCCAGTCCGGTGTGAGAAACATCAGCCAAGCCTCATCCCAGCGTGCTAAGACAAAGCAAACAGCTCCTCAAACAAAGCAGAGGTGTGTTACCACGGAATCTTTGCCATTCACCCTGTGCACCCCAGAGCATCCACTCGTGAGGCAGATTTCAGCCAGCTGGGAGCCTCAGACAGTCCAAGGAGGAGGCACCTCAGGAAGCTTCAGGACAGGAGGTCAATGGGCAGCATCAGCCTGTTCTCCAAGAAAATTTACCCTTCCTTTTCGGTTTTTATGCCAACACCCTGTGAAAGTGCCCAAGGCTCGGAGACCAACAGTCAGTGTAACCCCAACTGCGTCATTTATTTGCACAAAGCTCTTGGGTAACCGGAGCCCAGGAACTGACGATGTCAAAAGCACCCAGGCTCTGCGATGGAGACGGGACGGTCCCGTCCCAGCACATCTGCCTCTGCTGCTGCTGCAGCACAGCCCTGCCCTGGCGCTTGGCCTTTAAATTATTCCCCCAGGGGCCAACTGAAAATAATAAAAGAATGGTTTCTGTTCCTGATGGGATTTGTTTTAATCTGTACATAACTTGTAATTTTTGGCTAATTCCTTTCTTATTTTATTTCTTCCTTAACAGTATTTTTTGCATTAGATGATATCATTATTGTGAAGAAATAATGTTAATATAAGTCTGTAGTGAAGGACCAAAATCGTGTCATTAAGGTTGTGTGGTGTGTGATTGAGAACCAGGGAGTAGGAAGAGTTTGTCCGTGTGCCAAATGCCCCGATGGATCCTGCTCGTCTTGCTGCCGAGTCTCCAGACAATCAGTCCCAGGTTTCGCTGCGTTGGCCTTGACGTGACGGTGCCTCAGACCAGGGGCTCTATTTATTGCCTTGGCCGGTTGGAAAACAAATGCTGCCTGCACCAGGAGCGAGCAGCCCATGCGCCTTCTGCCGAGCACGGCGAGCTGGGGTGAGAGAAGTGCCAGCTCCCGCCTGGGTGCAGCCATGGGGGCTGGAGAGCCATGTCACCGCATCGGTGAATGATGCTACCATGCCACATGTCATACCAGCAGCCTCTGCCACCTGCCAGCACTGAGGTGCAGAGCCATTAGCAGGGGGGACACGAAGCAGCCAATGGAGCCTGGAGCCAGCGGGCAACTCTGCCAAGGGGATGCAGCATGGGAGCCCGTGGCGGACTCGCCCTTCACTGCAGCAGGGTTGCACACCCAAGTCATGTCCCAGAAAAGCCTCTGGCATGGGAGCCCTGACCTGCAGCCAGTGCCAGCTTCGCTCCCAGCACACGCAGAGACTTGTCCAGCAAGTGCCGGGGCTGGAGCCCATCACCACCAGCACAGCCTGGAGCAGCACTTGGTCCCCGTGGGACTGCCTGGCCCCGCTCCAGGAGAGCACAGAAACACAGCCTGGCCGTAAACACAGGGATAGATCAGTCTTGGCCCATTCCAGCGTGAAAGCCTGAGCTGCAGCTCTGGGCCCTCTAGTATCCACCCCAAGCAAACCATGAATCCAAGCATCTTCCTGATGGGAACCACAGCACCGGATGCCTTGGGACAGATCTGTGGGTAACTAAGTGCCAGTGTGCTCTGCCCCCACCTTCCATTCATCGCTGAAGCCATCTTCAGAGAGGTTGTCATCACACGGCACAGCATGATGAGGAGGCGCCCTGAGCTGGTCTCCAAAATGGGACCAAGTACTGAGAAATGCAGATGTTCCTGTGGGGATCTCTTCGGGGTGCACGTGGGGTTCCCCTTGGCATCCCAGCCCCCCTGTCCTGGCGCCGTTTCTTGAGGAGCACAGTTTGCCAGCCGCTCCTGCCCCAGCCTGAGCTTGTGTGGCTGCTGCATCCCTCACAGGGCTGTTCCCTGCTCCCCATGGCAGTGAGGGCTCCTGGCACAGCACGGTGCTGCCCAGGGATGGGACCTACAATCCAGCCGGGGATGAAGGACGTTAAAAACAGCAGTTTTGAAATCATGAAATGATTCTTTTTCTTTTCTAATGCAGTTTCCTTCCCCTTTTCTCTAGCCAGCATCTATGTTGTAGGATTTCCCGACTCCTCTAATTTAGCACTGATTACAAGTTTTACTTTTTCCACAGTTAAATAAACAGAAAGCCTCACTGAATCTCTGTTTATCTCCTAGCTTTCGTTCGATTGCACTTGAGACGTGTTGCAGCTCCTAGCAGATGTTTAGTTTGGATGTGGGGTTGCAGACAAAGGCAATCCCTCATTTTGAAGGCTGTTTCTTTCTCAGAGGTGTGCGTGCCAAGGAAGGTCCCACCATCAGGGCTCAGCTGGCTTCCCACTGTTGGCAGTGGGAAAGTTCTGGGTGCCCTTGGCTTCGGTTAGATGCAGAGCTGTGGTGCTCGGGAGCTGCGGTGCCAGGGGGATGCAGCAAGCTGCGGGACACAGTGACGTGCCGTCAGTCGGAAAGCCAGGGCACCACTCGAGGTGGGATTGAAGCCAAGAATATTTGTGTAGGACCTGTTCATTCGAAGCATTTTCACACCTCGCAGCCGCGTTGCCACCACAGCAAGGAGGCGAGCCAGGGAGAAGCCCTGTGGAGTTCTGTGTAACTGGATAATGGTGATGGCAGCTGCTCAGCAGCCCTGGCTCTTCCCAGCTGTTTGGTGCTGCTGAGCGAAGCTGCATCCTCGGAGGAGGGTCTGTGTTCCCCCCAAGTGTGACCCTGACACAGCGAGATCTCTGCCGAGTGTGTTAGGAGCTGGAATGGGTCAGGAAAGGCGAAGGTGTGGCACCGGCCTCCGCGGTGCTGAGCTCACGCCTGTGCCGGGCTCTCACATGGGATGTGCCCACGGCCCAGCAGGGTTTGGTTTGCTGCTCAGTGTGCATGGGGTCCGGCTGGGCGGCCCCGTGGGGCTGGGTCCTGCATGTCATGGTCGCACGGAGATGCGCAGGGCTCAGCAGCAAAGCCAAACCCAGCGGGGCTCAGACGCCGGGCACGAGCCAGGTTCGCTCAGCCAGGCCAACAACGTGCAGCTTGGTCCCTGCCTTGCTTGAAGCAGAGCGGTGGCAGCTTCCCACCTCCCCCTCATCAGCACTTAGCCTTGCGATAGGCGTTCCTGAAATCGGCTTCCTCCCGCTCCACGCCAAGCGTTTCGGAAAAGCACTTGCACAACGACATGAACGACGTGTTCAGACTCTAAGCATCAAAGCACTGGATTGTGAGCCCCCCCCCCCCCCCCCTCCCCTCAGCCCACTTCAATCTACTGACTTACATGGGATTTTTTTACGTGCTGTACTGTGTGTGTGTGTGTGTGTGGCGGGGAAGGGGGGAAGCACCGGGGTGCAGGAACCTGCCCGGTGAAGGGGCAGGGAGCGGCGCAGTGCGCTCCCGGCAGCGCTGGGAACATCAGGGCAAAACCCTCCGCTCCTGGGCCATGGTCAGTAGTGTGCTCACGAAGCCATGCAACTTTTCCTCTGTAGTGTTGAGTGATACTGTGATGAAAACGTTACTGAATGATTCCAAGGTTATTTTTCTCTCTCTCTCTCCTGTCGTTAATTCTTATTACCACTTTGGGGAAAAAAGAAAAAAAAAAAAAAAGAATGAAAAAGAAAAAAAAGGCAGCTTTGATTTTCCAAATGTGCAATTCACATGTGAACAAAGTAATTCTGAAAGTAATTCTCAATGTATTTTACATTCTCGTTGCTCTCTTCTAAGCAAGAGATGTTTTGCCCTGATGTCATTTCCAGCCTGCAGAAGATGTAATTTAAAACATATATATATTGTGCTTGCAAGAATCATAAATCTGTGCATCCTATGTCATTCCTTTTCCCATTGTTACAATACAGATATGATTTAGTTTGTTGGGTTTTGTTTGGTTTGTTTTTTTTTTCTTTAGAACTGTATAGTGTTTTTTTTAAAATCAATTGTAAATGTCTGGTTTTCATATAATGTTTAAAAAACATTGAGAAAGAGGATGGTGCTTGTTCCATATCATTCTTGATTGTATATTGCTTCTGTTATGTTTATAAGTAAACTGTGCATGACTTGTGTTTAGCAGTCATTATTGTGTCTGTTTGTGAAATTTTTATTAAAAAGAAGAAAATTCCGTAGATGCACTTATTGTATATGTGATTAGAGTGTGCGTCCCAGGCTGGGAGCCTGCAACTGCCCAGGAAGAAGGAAAGAAAAAAAAGGAAGTGTCGGCAGTTATTAATTAATATGAAATCGCTTTTGTTGGGAGCATAATGAAATAAGAGAGATGACGTGTAGAAAATAATTAAGAAAATTTTAAAAAGCGATTTTACAAATTTCCTTTTGACGCTTGTGATAAAAGAGCAATGTACTTGTGTAGAGAAATTCCTTTCCAACGATGAATAGGACAAGCTGATTTTGAGGTTAATGCTGTAGAATAGGAATGTATACCAAATGTAATCTTTCCAATGCTACAATGAATTTATACATGAGATTGATATGCAATAAACCTGTGTGCTTTTATAAGCAGTGGTCCTGTGAGGGTTTTTTTTATAACACTCCCCTGCTGATGCCCAGCGAGTTCCAGTCCCTGAGAGGTGCCTATGGGAAAGCTGGGAAGAGTTGTTCCCAGGGGAGTGGAGCAACAGGTTGAGGGGTGAGGGATTTAAACTCGAAAAGGGGAGATTTAGGTGGGATATTAGGAAAAAGTTCTTCAATATGCGAGTGGTGGATCATTGGCACAGGGTGCCCAGAGAGGCCCCATCCCTGGAGACATTCAAGGGCAGGCTGGATGGGGCTCTGAGTGAACCGATCTGGTGATGATGTCCCAGCTCACTGCAGGGACTAGATGGCCTCGGAAGGTCCCTTCCCACTTTACATGTTCTATGAGTGTGTTTCCCTGGTTTCACAGCCATGGAGCCGATGTCCAGGCCCTGGTTTGCAGCCCAGCTGATGCAGCAGTACAGCCACGCTCTCCTCCGAGGGCTTCAAAAGGTGAAACAATCAGCATCCTTCCCTGCCGCCGAGGTCCAGAAGGACCAGGCAGAGCTCCTGAGCCACATCCCGCTGAGGGGACGTGCCATTCCCATGGGGAAGAGCGGGATGGTGCTGGGGTGAGCAAGCGGGGTAGGACAAAGAATGGGTGGGCTATCCAAAACCAGCATTTCCTTCCACGAGCTGAGCCAGCGGCCAGACCTTTCAGCGGGGGCCCTGAGAGCAAAACGGCCTTGAAAGCAGGGCCTGCGAGCTAACAACCCGCATTACCAAACTGATGAATGGCCCCTGCCTCGAGAAGTCATTCATCGCGGCCCGATGATGGTATCCTACGCACAGCATAATGGCCCTTCCCCGGCGCTCGCCGTGCCAGGGTCCCGCTCGCAGCTGGATGCTGAGCTGGATGCTCGCTGCCTCCCTGGCGGCCGCAGCCTCTCTCCTTATTAGCCCCGGGGGGAAAGGAAGGAATCTATCGGGTAAGAGAGCTCTGATAATAGAGCGATTGTCAGGCCAGCCTCGGAGAGCGCAGAACAGGCTCTTTTAAAAGGATATTGCTGACAAGCGGACTTTGTCATCCGGAAAGTGCTCGAGATTCACCAAGAACCAGCAAGAAAAAGGCTCATTTTGAGGGGGAGGGAGGGGGGGAGTGGGGGGAAGAGAAGGTCAAGGAAAAGTCAGTTCTCGGTGAACACGCAGCTCTGGCAGCCGAGCCACCGGCCCGGCCCTGGGGACCCCAGCGAGCGGCCCCGGAGCATCCCCCCGGCGCCCAGGGCCCCGGAGCATCCTGGTGCGCCCAGGGCGGCTGCTCGGAGCTTCCCCTCACCGCTGGAAGGGCAAGAGGCGAGGGCAAGCCCGGAAGGGCCGTAGCAGCCCGGGCTGCCCGCACGGCCGGCTGTCGCTCAGCCCCCGGGGGAACACCCCGTCACCCAGCGGCACGAACCGAACCGCATCCCCCCCCGCACTCCCGCCCGGGCCGGCCCCGAGCCGCGGCCCCGGCACCCCCGCTGCGAGGGGGCCGGCCCGACCCAGCCCGGTCCCGCCCCGGGGAGGCGCCGCTCCCGCCCCCGCTGGGCCGGGCTCCGAAGGGCGCGGGTAGGTGCGGGCGCCGCGGCGGGACCGGGCGCCAGCAGGGCGGGGCCCCCAGGAGGTACCGGCCGCGGGCGTCCCGGCGGAGGGGCCCTGCAGAGCCCCGGGCAGGGCCCCGAGCAGGGCCCGGCTCCTCCGCGCACCCCCGGGCGCTGCTTTCCCCCACCCGCCCCGGGGCGCGCCGCGGGAGGCGGCGGCACCTGGCGCCGCGGAGCGTCTCTTCCGCGGCGGGGAACGGGCCGCGCCGGTGAGTAGCCGGAGGCTTCGTGCTGCTCCGGAGCAAGGCGCGGGCACGGGGGGAGGCAGCGGGGGACCCTGTGCCGGCGGCACCCCGCACCGTGGGCCCGGCTGGGGGCCAGCGTGGGGCTGGGAACCTCCGCCGCGTCTCCGGGGACCCGGGGCGTGCCGTGGCGCCCTGCGCCTCGGAAGTCGGGCTCACCCGGTCCGGTTACAGGGCCGGTGCCGAGGTTGGGCTCCGTCCTCAGCGCAGGCAGCGTTGAGAGCAGAGTTCTCCCCCCGGTCTCATCCACGGGGCACCTGGCTTACGTCTGGATAAGGGGCATCTGTCCGTCCCTTGTCTGGGGCAGGTAAAATAGGCAGCAGCGTGATCAAAAGGCTTCTGTGGATGGGCCTGTCCTGTCCCTCTGCCGGGGATCGGGGCAGGGAAGTAACTTCAGGTCTTGAGTTCTGTTTCCTTGTCCGCGGCCTGTGGAAGAAGGAGCAGCGTGGGGATGGTGAGGAGGTGCAGTGAGACCTCAGCTGAGAGGAGTCACTTGTGTTATGTAACGGGGCAGGCAGTGGGTGTAAAACGCTCCGCCGGGTGTTTGCTCTGTGGGTGCGTGGGCTGGCACGGGAGGACCTGAGTAAGCTGAGCCCCAAACAAGGAGCTGGAGGCACTTCAGGTGTGAAGCTGCTCCGCAGAGGGTTTGGGGACAGGTACAAGCCGTGGGAAGCACGGGGCTCGCAGTGAGCTGTGTCCTGGGGGTTCGCAGCACGGGGACAAGGTCCCCAGAATAGATTAAGAGGGGACACAGAGGTGCAGCAGAGGAGAAGCAAAGCTCCAGCCGCATGTTGCTTGCCTGGGTGCAAGCCAGCCTGGTGTGGGCCGCATCCTGCGCCGCTTTGCCTCAAGCCAGGCATGGGCTTCTGGGGCCACCAGCCTGGCCCATGGGCACCAGGCAGCCCTGGGAGAGGTGTGTGGGCAGCAAGAGCATTGCCAACGCGTCTGCATGAGCTCTGCCTGTGTCCAGCGCCCTGGGGAAGCGGAAGCTGTGGCCCACACTGTCACGAGGATCCCTGTGCGAATCAGTTCTCAGGCACAGCAAAGCATACATGTCCTCTGCCTTGCTGGGAGAAGGTGTTCAGCTGTCTGTCTGCCTGTCTTACACAGCTTTCTGGTTCCCTCAGCCACCATCATGTCTCAGAGCCCCCCTGGCAGCTCTGTGGATGACAAGACCTTTCTCCTGGAGTACCGATGCCACCCAGTACGGCCAGAGCCACCCAGCCCGACCTCCCTCCCTGGGAAGCGCAGCTCCACCACAGTGCCCGACGGTGCTGCGCTCTCAGCAATGGGCTCTCCCACCTCGGTGGAGCCCCGACGCATCGTCCTCAGCACGGACAGCCCGGCTGCGCTGAAGATGGGAACCCAGCAGCTGATCCCCCGAAGCCTGGCTGTCTCCACCAAGACCAAGAACAGCTCTTCCCGGCGCCAGAGCCTCGGGGCAGTTGGCTCCAGCTGGGAGCCCCTGAGCCCCGACCCGAAGCGGGCGTCTGTCCCCAGCTTCTCTGTGGAGACAGAGCTGGAGGATGATGGTATGGGGGCCATCAAGCGCAACCTGAGGAACCAGTCTTACCGTGCGGCCATGCAGGGCCTGGAGGGGGACCTGGGGAACACCGGCCCCTCGCTGAAACCCCCGTCCTCAGAGGAGGGCAGCGCCCCGCCGACCCGCAGCCCTGCCAGGAACAAGGTGGGTTTAGCATCCTTTGTCACCCTGTGGCTCTCAGCCAGGGATGGAGCCCCCACTTTCCCTGGAGCGGAGCTGCTGCGGGGGGGTTCTGCAGAGCCTTTTTCCTGCGACTGCTGTCAGTTGCAGAGCTGTGTGAGCCCAGTGTGGGGCTGGCCCAGCCTGCTGACATGACCTGTGCCTTGGGAAGCCTGCGTGTCACCAGCAGATGCTGTCGGTCCCCTGAGAGCCCGGAAATAGCAGACATGGCTTTGGTGGGGAGTGTAACTGGCTGCTCGGGGCTCCCGCTTGCCGGCAGGCAGCTGCAGGCATGTTTGCAGGGTGGGGTTGTACACAAAGGGCTGGGGAAAAGCTGAGCCTGGCGCAGCCAAAGTCCAGGTGTGAGACAGACAGATGTAATAGGCCGCAGAGCAACTACAAAATCATTTAGATCCTGACCCTGATAGCGTGGGGTGAGAGCTGAGTCACGTCGGTGAGGCAGAAAGAGAGCTCGGGCAAAAGTCAGGCTGTAGGAACAGGGGGGTGTTTCCAAACCTGCCCTGTGGGTAACTTCTCCCCTTTCCTCAAGGAGCTGAATTGCTTCCTGGGGCCACAGAAACAGTGACTCTCCTCCTCTCCTTTCCCTTGCAGAGAACCCTTGGCTTGAAGCAGGCGCAGAAGCGTGGTGGCTCCTTCAAGGACCGTGAGTGTTGCCTCCTGTCTTGCCGAGAGCGCTGCCCCCAGTTTCCCCCCAGCCTCGCAGGGCACCGGGGTGCTCTGGGCAGAGCGAGTCCCTGAAGCCCCTGTGCCACGTGTGCTGCTGCTTGGCCCTGGCTTGAGGCAATTGCTTTTGCCTCTGTTTCCCCACCTGCAAGAGGAGCACTGCAGCCCTGTTTTCCCACTCCCTGGGGTGTGATGGAGCTCAGGCTGCCGCCGTGCTCGCAGCTGGAGCGCTCCCAGCTTTGCTTGCTCTGAGCAAACACGGGGGAGCTGTGGGAAGCTGCTGGGAGCCAGAGCTGCTGGTTAATCGGTGCTGTGCAAACTCTGACCTTGGCAGGGATGTGCTGGCCCTGGCTTGCCGGCGCTCGGGGCAGAGCTCTTGGCTGATGGGATGAGGCAGCGGTGGTGGGAAGAGAACCCAGGGGCCATGGCTGGGAAAGGCTTCGCTGACCTCCTGCCTCTCCCTCTGCAGAGCCTCGGCTGTACCAGGAAATCCGTGAGAGAGGCCTGAACTCTGTCAGCCATGAGTCAGATGAGGATGTGCTGGATGAACCCGCTGCAGAGGAGCCGGCCCCGCAGGGTGCCGCTATCGTGGTGCAGGCCTATCGCCGGGCACAGGTCACCTGGAGCCAGCTCCCAGAGGTAGGGACAGCAGCCCAGCCCGAGGGTCCCAGAGGTAGGGGCAGCAGCCCAGCCCGAGGGTCCAAAAGACCCTGCTTGTCCTCATGGGATGGCACAGCCCCGGCAGCCTGTGCTTGAGGAGCAGAACAGACCCACCCCCTCGCTCTGTGGTCCTTGCGATGGGATGTATGTCCTGGGGCTGGGCGGCCCCGGCCCGGGCGCGGGGTCCTGTCCGGGATGCGGGCGGAGCTGCTGCCCTCCTGCTTGCGAGGGCGCGTTCTCCCCGGGTACCGGGGTCGCTGCGGCGGGTGACTGAGGGCCTAGACCGCACTAGAGGGCGTGCAAGGACCGTCGGTTCGGCCCTGATCCCGGGCTCTCTCCCGAGGTGCTGGAAGCTGGTATCCTGGACAAGATCTCCCCCGAGGAGCGCAAGCGGCAGGAGGTGAGAGGGGCCCTGGATGGGACACACCGAGTGCAGCAGGGATGAGCGAAGGGTGGGCGAGCCCTCCCGCACGGGGGTCAGCTCCGAGCGGGGCTGGGAGCAGGGCTGGGTCCTGGATCCGAGCTCAGAACCCCCCCAGCCTGGGGTTCAGCTCCCACATGCGGGGCTCAGGGTGCTGCTGTTTGTTTTCCAGCTGCTCAGGGGCTGGGCAGCAGTGGGAGGGCTTGCATGGTGGGAGGGTTTGCATGCATGCTGTGGTGGGGAAGCCAGCAACTTCTTTGGCTGCTGGTGGGAAAGAGCCCCTGGAAGGGAAAACACACTGGGGCTGTGGCTTACAAGTGAGTGGAGGTCCTGAAACACACCGACGTTATGGTGCAGACTGGGCAGTGTATTGGATGAGGGAATGCCTTACTGCTGGGGCAAAGTCATTGCCCACGGCTTCGGGCCAGCCCAGTGTAGATAAGGTACAAGTTTTAATTCACAGCCCAGTTTAGTCAGCAGTAAGGCAGTCTGTGTGGTTACGCCTCCCCTGCCCTGCTCTTACAGGCCATGTTCGAGATCATCACATCTGAGTACTCCTACATGCACAGCCTGGGGGTCCTGGTAGAAGATTTCATGAAGTCGGAGGAGCTGAAGGAGACCATGACTCAGACAGAGCACCACCACCTCTTCTCCAACATCCGTGACATCCTGGCAGTCAGCACCAGGCAGGTGATGCTTCCCTTGGCTCCAGGCAGGTGGAGCCAGCAGTGCTGCAGCTCAGCTGTCCAGCTCCAGCCTGGCTGTGGCATGTCCAAAAGCGGGGCACAGGGCAGTGGAGCCACCGCAGCGAGCAGCAGCTTGTTCCTAACCACAGGCAGGGGCTCGCTTGGGTGCTGAAACTGAAACTGCACCTTCAAAGGGCCAGTGTGATTGTGGCTTTTCCTGTGCTCGGGCAGCCAGCAAGCCCTGTCTGTGTGGAGAGGCAGGTGGGGCTGTGGCAGCCCTGGGAACTGCTGCGGGGGCGTTG
This sequence comes from Laterallus jamaicensis coturniculus, assembly GCA_022605575.1. Taxonomy (NCBI): domain Eukaryota; kingdom Metazoa; phylum Chordata; class Aves; order Gruiformes; family Rallidae; genus Laterallus; species Laterallus jamaicensis. Next base: position 1,730,507 of record JAKCOX010000081.1, read on the forward strand.
GGTGCTTGTGGCTTCCCACAGCCAGGTAGAGGCGGCTCTAATGGGGCAGGAGGGAGTCTTCCCAGAGAGCTAGAGTGGAGCAGGGATCTCCTGCAGAGCAGAGGAAGCCTGTGTGCCTGGGACCAGGCAGGCCCAGAGCTGCGCTCCCCATGTCAGCCGCGGAGCCGTGCAGGAGGTGTGGGTGTCTCAGATCCCCTGCTGAAAGGATCTGGGACCTTGTCCCCTCTGGTAAAACTTGCAGTGGGAATGTTGTGAATTGGGTTCACCTGGCCACACAGTGAAGTTCTTCACAATTCCCTCCTTTCAGCTTCTTTGAAGACTTAGAGAAGCGACACCACGAGAACGTCCTGATTCCTGACATCAGCGACATCGTGGAAGAACACGCAGCCAACCACTTCAAGCCATACATCAGCTACTGCTCCAACGAGGTCTACCAGCAGAGGACACTTCAGAGGCTGCTGTGAGTACGGCTGCACTGGATCAGAAGGAGCTGCCTGCGAGCGTCTCTGGGATGTGGGGATGGTACCTGGCTGCAGGCAGCTCGCAGACAGTGCTTGTGTCCTTTTCCTAGAGGAAGGATGTCTCCTTTCCGAGCAGAGCTCCCCACCTACAGCCCTCAGCATGTCTGTGCTGGGGGATTAGGACACAAGTTGTGTTGTGCTGCTTGAAGGGTGAAGGATGGGGATGGGAGGGAACACGTATGTGGGGTGTGTTAGGGACAGGTATGGTGGCTCTTCATCTCAAGGTCGTGTGGGTGGCACAGGGAGGTTTGTGTCTGCTGTTGGCTTCTCCTGCCTCTTGGTGGCCTTAACATCTCTCAGTGCTTTTCCATCACCTTCTAATGGAGCTGCCCAGTTTCCACACCAGCTGAGCACTGGAAGCAGTGCTGTTGCTGCACTCAAAAATCCCAGTAACGTAAGGACGGAGTTAATGGAGCTTTCTTGTCCTGTTCCAGAACCACAAACCCCTTATTTAAAGAGACCTTGAAACAAATTGAAAGGAGAACACAGTGTGGAGGCCTGCCAATGATCTCATTTCTCATTCTCCCTATGCAGAGAGTAACACGGCTTCCTCTGCTCTTAGATGTAAGTACATCCCACGGTGGGGTTGCTTGGCACCTTGGAAGAGGTGATGCTGTTACACCCTTCTGAGCCCAGGACAGTCTTCTCTTGGACTGCCATCCCTCTGGGCCCCAAGGCTGCGATGCCCACGCTTTCATTCAGGAATTAGAGGGAGTATGATCTGCTTCTTGTGGGTGTTGGATGTGCAGCTTACAGCTTTTGAGTAACACGTCATGTCCCAGCACCATCCACTGGCGGGATGTGAGGCGCTTCCATGCCCCGTCTGGATACCCAGGGTGGGGTGGCATGGGCATCCCATTTCATTCCTGGTCTGGTGGCCCAGAAAAGAGCAGGCAGGTCTTGCACAAGCTTCCTTGAAATCTGTGGCTTCTGGACCCAGCTGCTGTAAGCAGCAAAGCTGCTGGATGTGGGGCTTCTGTAAGAGGGTGCAGCAGAGAAGGGTAGGGGGATGTTCGGTGCATTGGGTGACAGTGACGCTCAGGCATTTATCTGATGGAAAAGCCCCAGAGAATCCAGATCCACAGCTACCAGCACTGTTAATCTCAGCTTTGAAGGCTGGGCTGCCTGTCGGGAGCGGCTCGAGTGTGTGTCTCACTCTCAAACCCCAGGGGGGCGGTTGATGTGCAGGTCTCTGTCTTTCAATGTCACTAAAGCATCTTATCTTGACATTCTAGACTGTCTGTCAAAAAACAAAAGCAGGCACTGCAGCATATGAAGCTGCCACCAGAGCTCTGAAAGCCATCAGCAAGGTGAGGCCCACTGCCAGCTCTCCACCTTTCCTCCTCCCAGCACGCCCTTGCGTTGCTCGGGCCCCCAGCCTGCTGTTCTGGCCTCTCCTTCCTTGAGATCACTGTGCTCTGAGCACCTCTTGGATGTACTCATCTCCTCCATTGCTCCCCTTTCACCTGGTCTTGTTTCTTTTCCTCATCTTTTCATCTCTCCCCTTTGGCCCATCTTCCATCCTTCTCTTCGGAGTCGTCTTCCCTGTTAGTGCTCTCCCTTCTCAGAGCCTCCTCGAGGTGATAACAAGCCCTGGCACTTGCCTCTGGTTTTGGAGCAAAGTGAAGGAGCAGTGGTGCCCGTGAGCCAGTGCCCATCCTGCTCCCATGTCTCATCTCCATCACCTTTCCCATCTCGGGGCTGTTCACACAAGGTGATGGGTGTTGGTGGCTCTTCCTTTTGTCCCCTGGAGACAAGGAGCACATTTCCCTTGGCAAGGTGCTCCTCTCACCTGGGGTCTGTCCCATTCACTCATCCGTTGAGGGAGCCAAATGCACAGCCCTGGGTTGATGGGCAAAGGTGCATCTGCTCCAGAGGGACACTGCAGGGGACAGGGTGCCACAAGCTGCCCTCCCAGCAGTGTGGGGGGGCTTCACCTGCCTGCAGAAGGATTCTGTCCTGCCCTTCTGCTGCTCGGTCATTTATCCTCCTGTCTTCACCTCCTCTCCTCCTCTTTGGTGAAGCTCGATTTTGGGACGGTGTCACTTTGGTCCTTCTCCAGGCACAGCAAACGTGCCATCTCTTCCATTGCAGGAGAACCTCCAGCTGCCTGTCCCCAAACCTGGCTTGAAATGGGTGTCAGGACTCTGGTGTTCCCCCTGAGGGGTTGGGGGGCAGCTGCACAGCCCTTGGCCAGCAGCACTGGTGGAGGATGGGTGGTCTCAGCATCTCCACTTCCCATGGTTGTTTTTCCTTTTTCCAGCTGGTTAAGAAGTGCAACGAGGGAGCACGTGCTATGGAGGTGATGGAGCAGATGTACACTCTGCAGAAACAGCTGGAGTTCGGGAAGAAGAAGGTGAGGACTTGTGGAAGGGGGGAGGGAAATCTCCCAGGGTGTGTGCTTAGAGTGGCCCATCCCAGATGTGTCAGGCCAGTCCTGGGAATCCTTCCTGACAGCTGGAGCATCGTGCTGCCACCAGCACTGTCACTTCCTGCCCCTTTTTTTCCTGCTGTTCCAAATTAAATATGGCTTGGCGAGTTGAGCAGAGTGGTCCTGGATAATCTGCTGTCCCCCAGGACATGTCTCCCATGTTCTCCTCTGCCTTCCTCACAGATGAGTGGTGAAAGCTGGGCTGGCCCCTGACAAGCAGAGGCTTTACCTGGCACATCAGTTGGTGGCAGTGTCTGCCCTTGCTGTCTCGTTCCGGATAGACACAGGGCTCCATCTGTCCAGAATGGCTGGCAGATATGGGCAGCTCTCTAGAGGGCTGTGGTACAGCCCTGACTTTGTGCCCCACTGCTGCAATTTGGGGGGAGCTGTGTCTCTGGGCGTGCTGGAACGGGGTCTGTGGCTGCACTGGTCCCTGTCGGCCACCTGGAAAGGTGTTTCAGAGCACAGGATGTCTGTCCCACTTCTTGAGGTGATGTTGCTGGCTGCTGATGGGACAGGCAGCGCGTCAGACTCACTCTGGGTCCGTTCCAGCCCCTCCCGCTGATCTCCGCATCCCGCTGGCTGCTGAAGCGGGGGGAGCTGTACCTGCTGCTCTCCGAGGAGCCCGGCATCTTCCGGCGAGGCGCCGGCCGCCTCTGCTACCTCTTCTTGTTCAACGACGTCCTGATCATAACCAAGAAGAAGAGGTGAGGCTTGGGGGACCCTCTCCTTCCTCTGCGTAGCAACCCGGGGCGGGGGGCTGGGTCTTGGCCTCCCCAGCAGCACGTGGGCTAAGGAATCCTCAAGGTGCCCCTGTTACTGAAGTGTCCCTGATTGGGTGGTGGAGAAGGGCCCAGCTCCCCTGCCCTTGGCTTTGCTTCAGTTTGTGGGGGGTTGGCAAGGCTGCAGAGCCCCATCTCGCAGCTGAGCAGTGCTCATGTCCTCACCCTGATGGTCACCTTGGTGATGGCCACTGGCCTTCACCCTCTGGGGCGCTGAGACAGCACCAGAGGCAGCTCCATCCCCACCAGCGGCATCCACGCTGCAGCTGAGGTGCTGGTCCCTTCTTTGCCACAGTGAGGAGAGCTACACTGTGATGAACTATGCCACGCTGGACCAGATCACCGTGGAGAAGCTGGAGAGCGCGGAGCCGCCTTCCCCTCCACCGGGCAAGACCGGGAGCAGCGGCACGGCCCGTGGAGCGGCTGGGGGGCACCTGTTCCGGGTGGTGATGCTGAAGGACAGCGAGGGCCGGCGGGAGGAGATCGTGCTGTCGGCAGAGACACTGTGAGTGGGATTTCACAGGATGCTCTTTCTTGCTTGTGGGATAAACTGGAGCCCTGGAAACCCCTCAAGGCTCCTGTGAAGCCCCTTTCCCTGCTCACAGCTCCTCCAGGCAGGGCGATCCTGGCAGGCTTGTCCCCTTGCTCTCTTATATTCCCCATGTAATTCCCATCTAATCCTTTCCCTCTGCCAGGAGCGACCGGGCACGGTGGGTCACTGCGCTGATGCACAGAGAGAGGGAGAAGCCTGACACCACTCCAAAAGGAGGTACCAGCATGCTGGGGGGGGGGGGGGGGGTCTGGCCAGCCAGTGTGGGGCTTTTACCTGTCCTTACCCCCTGCTGGAGGAGGGGCTGAGGATGTGGGGATGACGGGACCTGGTGTACCACACTTGGTCCTTCAGCGCTGCCTCCTGTGAGGGTGTCAGTAACATTAAACCTGACACATGTTGCTTAGGGGGGGCACAGTGAACCACAGGACCCTCTCAGGCAGAGGGTCAGAAGTGATTTTGCTGGGAGGGGTCAGTAGGAGAGGGCAGGGGCAGGAGGGGGAGAGAGTGCCCCATGCTGAGGAGCCCGGGTGAGGGTGGGGGCTGTGCCGCCCATGCCTTCTCACCCAGTCCCTGCTGTCCTCTGCAGAGCTGAGCCAAGTGGAGATGACCTGTGCCTACCTGGCCAAGCAGGCAGATGAGATTTCCCTGCAGCAGGCTGACGTCGTCCTGGTGCTGGGGGGAGAGGACGGTAGGTGCCAGCAGCTGGGAGCTGCGCCCAGGGAAGGTTTACCTTAGGCAGAGCTGGAAGCGGGGAGGGGTGGGGGGGAAGCTTCTGGGACCCCACTGCACAGGGGGATTCAAAGGCTTCTAGGACCCCTGGGGCATGCATGTCCCTGGCTGACTCAGAGGCCCAGCAGATGAGGGTGGGTCCCAGAATGCTGATGGAGGTGCCTCTGCCATGCGCAGCTGCTGTGTTAAGCACCAGCCATGCTGTGCACAGGCTGCACCTGGCAGCAGGCAGCAGAGACTCAGGATGAGCACAGCACCCCCAGAACAGCCAGTACACCAGATCTCTCCCCCACCCCGTGAAGCTCCCTGTCCCTGGATGCCTCTAGCTGGCACCTCCATGGGAAGGGAGCGGCACATGCTGTGGCTCTTGCTCATGGTGTGACCAGCTCTGTTCTGCTCCTAGGCTGGTACTGGGGTGAGAGGCTGCGGGATGGCAAGAGGGGCTGGTTTCCCCAGTCCTGCGCTCGGCCGATCACCAGCCGCGCCGCGGTGGAGTGCAACGTCCGGCGGATGGAGCGGCTGCGCATCGAGACCGACGTGTAGGCTGATGGCCAAGGGAAGACATGCCTCTCAGACTTACTTCAGGCATCCTAGAGCCTCTGCAGACTGAGCCTGTAGCAAGGGAGCCGGAGATCCTTTCTACTTGAGTTTTGTTTGTCTTGAGCGGTCACCACTGGCAGATCTTCCCGCTCAGGACTGGTTGTTGTAGCAGCCACAAGGGCAGCTGATTCACATGAGTCCCAGCAGCCGAGTGCTCCTGGCCAACACTGCTCTTCAGGGCCTGGAGCAGGGTGCAGGAGGCAACCAGGGTGTCGGAAAGGCTGGAGTGACGTTGGGAAGGCTGCGGCTGTTCTTCGGGTCGGGGCTGCCTGTCTTGCCTGGAAATACCAGGGCCAGAGCATACCCCAGTCAAGGCTTTTCAGGGATTTAAATCCATGGGCTCACCTTATTCCTTGACCCAATTTTTCTTCCTCTTCCTTTTTTTTTTTTTCCTTTCTCACAGTTCTCTTTGCTGGGTTGGACACAGGCTGCCCACAGCAGGGTCAGGCAGTACCCCCTCGCTTTCAGTCACTTGCTAACGGAGTAGATGCTGATGGCATCTCTCATGGCATCAGCTCAGGGACAGAAAGGGAATGCTGCTCCAGCTCGGAGCATCCTGCCAGCCAAGCACAGCAGGGGTGAGGGGGACATGGGACTGACATGGACACCGCCACATGCTCACTGGGGTGGCTGCACATGGGCTAGGGTGTTGTAATCTGTCTGGATTAAACTGTTGAAGGAGTGTTGGATTAGCAATAAACGAACGGATCCTCCCCAAATGCATATTCTCCTTGCCCAACAGGGCACTGCAGCCAGCCATGGCACACGCTGGGCACTGCTTACCCAGCACCATACTGATGCCAAGGACCCAGGACCAGCCCAGAGACAGGCACTAGTGACATAAGCACAGGAGCCAAACCAGCTGTATTAGGAAACAGGAGTAGGCAAAAAAAGAAATATATAATTCGTTATATTAAAAAATACAGGTGCAGAGTTGGTGTGGTCCATGCTCAGCCCTATGGCTTCTTCTGGGCACCTGCCAGGAGCTCTGAGTCTGGAACAGGACTGATCAGTCCTGATGCTATAGGAGGGGATAGTTTTCCATGCTCTCCCATAGCTGGACCATGGGCTACAGTACTTCTTTGCACCACAGTCACCCGACACATGCCAAGGTGGCATCGCTTGCCGGTGCCTGAGCAGGGGCTGCTTGCTCCTGCTGCTTCCCAACTGGCCAAAGCAATAAATAGAGCTCCTGGTCTGAGGCACCGTCACGTCAAGGCCAACGCAGCGAAACCTGGGACTGATTGTCTGGAGACTCGGCAGCAAGACGAGCAGGATCCATCGGGGCATTTGGCACACGGACAAACTCTTCCTACTCCCTGGTTCTCAATCACACACCACACAACCTTAATGACACGATTTTGGTCCTTCACTACAGACTTATATTAACATTATTTCTTCACAATAATGATATCATCTAATGCAAAAAATACTGTTAAGGAAGAAATAAAATAAGAAAGGAATTAGCCAAAAATTACAAGTTATGTACAGATTAAAACAAATCCCATCAGGAACAGAAACCATTCTTTTATTATTTTCAGTTGGCCCCTGGGGGAATAATTTAAAGGCCAAGCGCCGGGGCAGGGCTGTGCTGCAGCAGCAGCAGAGGCAGATGTGCTGGGACGGGACCGTCCCGTCTCCGTCGCAGAGCCTGGGTGCTTTTGACATCGTCAGTTCCTGGGCTCCGGTTACCCAAGAGCTTTGTGCAAATAAATGATGGGCACGGGCTCGGGGGAGGGGTTGTTGGTCAAGGCTTCGCTGATGCTGGATGTGCTGCTGCTGTGGGAGCCAAATGCAGCTCCTCAGCCTCCTGCCCCATCCCCTTCCCTGGTCCTGGGATTACCAGGAAGGGAAAATCCATGCAGGGTCCAGGGCTGGGGCAAGGCCAGTTACTCAGGGGTCTACTCGTGCAAGAGCGTTGTGGGTATCCATACAGTACTGCTGATGGTTTCACCTAATTCAGGCTTGTGTTTTGGTGGAGCAGAAGCTGTGGGCAGCTCGAGGGGGGCGGGGGGGGGCTGGTGGACTCCTCTTGGGAAAAATCCACCGCCCCCTCCCCGCCCAGTAGTGCCCCCTGCTGGGAACGTCAGCTGGGAATGCTGGGCTTGTGCCGATGGAGAGGGGCAGGCCGTGGGCCCCAGCTCTGTAGAGGTGGCCTGGCAAACCTCTTGTCCCCACAGCAAAGGCTGATTTACAGCAAACCTCCACTGGAAATTCAAATTAAAGTAAGGCAAGTGTGGTGGGTCTTCTGCCAGACGCATGATGGGTGGCGAGCCGCCCGTGTGCAGCCAGCAGTGTGGAACAGCCGCTTTCCAGCATCCCGGCCAGAGCGCTGCACAAGGACCGAGTCTTGACCGTAATTCTGGCTCCTTTGAGCCCAGCACCCACAAGATGAAGGCCAGCATTTTGCATTGAGCCATCCAAGTCTGCTTCTGGACTGGTCTGCCTCGCCAGGTGCTGGTGTCCAGGTGCCCAGTGTGTGCCGCCACAGTGAACTGGTTACAGTGGGAGCATCAGCCTTGCTCAGATGAGTCCGAAGGCAGCAGTTTGAGCTGTGAGGAGATGCTAACCACTCACGTGGCTCACACAGGCGTTGGTTCAGGGGGTCGTGAGCTGCTTCAGGTGGCTGTTGGGTCACACCAGGGGAGCACTCCAGGCAGCTGCAGGACTTAGTGCTTGGCTGGCCGGCCCCCAGCCTGGGTTGGTGGTGACGGGCTGGGTGCTGGGGGCAGCACCGCTGGAAGGGAAGATGGGATGGGTCAGGTTTGGGCTTAGGCTGATGAACAGCGCTATTGTCACACTGTTACTGGGTTTAGGTGACAGTACCACTGCCAAAACCATGTGAACTATGCCCTGAGCATAGTACCCAGAGCATTCCCCGAGTCACTCTTGCGTGATGCTCCCCCCCACAGTGCGCATCCCACGGTACCCCTGCAACCCAGCCCTGGTACGTTACCTTCCCGACATGTTGGTCCCATGTACCCGTTCAGACAGCGGCACTGCCCGTTCTGAGCGTCGCAGTAGGCGTGGCGGGGGGCACACTGGCAGCCCAGGCTGCAGTCCGGGCCGTACCTGGTTGGCTGGCAGTCTGGTGAGGGGGCAGAGAGGTGCTCAGCCCCTTCCCACTGTGCTGCAGGCTGAGCGTGTGGCAGCAGCTATGCTGGGTATGGCCAGGAGCTTGCCGCCCCCTCCCCCTTGCTATGGTGACACAGGGCATCAGAGCACCCCAAGGCTCAGCACTTTGACACTGGTGATCCAAACACAAGGCACTGAAGTTTGCATCCAGGCCTGACTCCAGGCACAAGCTGGAGCAGTGGGCACCACTGTTGGGATGTCTCTTGCTCTTTTGAGGGGGCACACACAAAAAAGGAAGAAGCAAGCCCCCCTCCTTCCACATGGATTCAGCTCTGACGGGGGGTGGGGGAGGGTTCCATCTGTTTTAGGAGGGGCTTCAAGCCTACGGCCTGTGCCCTGCTGCACAACCCCTGTCGTGCCATCCCAAGCTCAACTCACCCAAACTGCACTTGGGGCCGGTTTTCCCCGGGGGACAGAGGCAGCGCCCCGTTACGGGGTCGCAGGGCGCGTTGCTGGCACAGTCGCAGGGCTGCTGGCATCCCTGGCCATACGTCCCCTCCTGGCAGCCTGTTTTGAGAGGCAAGGTAGAGCATGGGTGCCAGGCCACCATGGAGCCTGGCCTGTTTCTGGGGGAGCAGCACGGGGTACCTGTCTGGCATTGCTCGCCACGCAGCCCGGCAGGACACTGACAGTGCCCAGTGCCTGGGTCACAGCCTGCTCCGTGCTCACAGTCGCAGCGCTCCCGGCAGCCGGCTCCATGGAAGCCCGGGGGGCAAGCTGGGATGGAATGGGGAGGAGAGCTGGTTAAAGCACAGATAGGTTGCACAGTGGCTCAGCCGTGCAGCAAAGCCATCATCAGCCCAGCAGAGAGAAGCAGCGAGCCTTTCTCTGCACCGGTGCCCAAGGCAGCAGCTCTTCTGGGGGGCCTGGCCACCAGCGTGACCACAGCGCATCACTTTATCGCGCTGTGGTCCTGCTCTCTGGGTGAGAGGCAGAAAACACCCCTCACACCCCCCCAAAAGCCAAAGAGGTCTCAGCTGCCAGAACTCACTGTGTTCGCAGAGGGGTCCGTAGTGGCCTGCAGGGCAGTGGCAGGCTCCTGTTGCCGGGTCACAGGTGGCGTTGTGCAGGCAGGCACAGCGGAGCTGGCAGTGGGCTCCGTACCTTCCCGGCGGGCACTCTGCGGGGAAGAGGCAGCACAGAGCAGCTCAGCGGACAGACAGACGGCACCAGCCCTGTGCTGCACCCAGAGAGTCGTGACTATAACAGGCACAGGGTGGTGATAGAGACTGGACCCAGTACGAAACAAACTGGGCGAGCTCCATGGTTACTGGGCCAAGACCACGCGTCCCGGTCAGGTTTACCCAGTTCGCAGGATTTCCCCGTCCACCCAAGGGTACAGGAACAGGAGCCGTTGGCTGCATCGCACAGCCCCCCGTTGCGGCAGGAGCAGGTCTGCTGGCAGCCCAGCCCATACCGGTCCCTCTCGCAGCCTGTGGGACAAGAGGCAGTGGGCATGAGGAACACCCAAATACAGGCAGAGCTCTCGTGGCGAGGAAATCTGTTCGCACTGAGGACCTTTTCCAGCCTGGAATGCCTGCTCATCCTGACACAGCACCCCACAGCCAGCATCTACCTTGCTCACAGGTGGGACCAGTTCTTCCCGGCGGGCAAACGCAGTCTCCGGTGACGTGGTGACAGGTAGCGCCGTCCCCGCAGGAGCACACCTGTGCACAGTCCTGGCCGTAGCGACCAGCTGGGCAGCCTGGCAGAGGGAAAACCTTGAGCTGCCGTGATGATGCCAAAGGCCCACTGCCTGTGACTGAAGGCTGGAGAGGAGGGACATGGCAATGGCACACGAGCACAGCAATGGGCACAGAGGGGGATGCAGGGAGGGCTGAAGCTGGGAGAGCATTGCTGCCATGGTTACAAAGTGAGAACGGAGGGGGTCCTCCAATACAGGGGCCAGTTACCCTAACTCTCATCTCCCACAGGGCCAGCATCCCAGCTGCATACAGGGTTTGCACCTCCCACCATGCAACTCCGGCTGAGGGGACCCCAGATGTGTCTGCCCCCCCGAGTCTGAGCCAGCACTCACCGATGCCGCAGTCAGCGCCGATGTAGCCAGGTGGGCAGTGGCACATCCCTGTGGCAGTGTCACACCTGCCCCCGTTCTTGCACTCGCACGGCCTCTCACAGTCACGGCCGTACCACCCCGGGGAGCACTCTGTGCAAGGAAAGAACAATGGCCTCGGTGCCTGGGAAGATGGGAACACAGCCCAAACTCTCCGGGAAAGCCCAGCCCGGGTTCAGAGTGCAGGGACGTGGTGGCTGCTCCGAGGTGTCGACAGAGCTGGAGCCAAGGAAAACCCCAGAAAGCACTTTTAAACCATCTCGCTGCAAACAAGCGACTGCGCCAGGGACCCTCGGGCTGTGCAACCCTCACTGCTGAAGGAACAGTGGGTAAATATCCCACAGCCCATGAGATAAATGGCAAAGAACCAGTCTGAGTACACGTGAGGATGATGAGATGTTGACACAAACTCCTACCTGCAAATTACTCCACAAGAGGCACGGCAGAGGTCACAGCCCTGTTTGGGAGCTGGGACAGGCTTGGGCAAGGGCATGAGAAAACACTTGCTGGGACAGAGCCAGGCCCTGAGCTGTGCCACAGTTAGAACCGACCAGACCTTGGCCAAGCCAGTGAGGACAAAGGGGACCAGGGCAAGAAACCAGGTGAGACAAGCCGCCAGGACACGTGCTTGGAAGCCACGTCAGTGGGCTGGCTGCTCCCCAAGCTCTGCTTCTCCCGATACCACTGGTGCTCCCAGCACTGGGCTGCATCCTGTCAAGGGCCATCAAGCAGAGGATGAACCAAGCACAGACTCACCCAGCTGGCAGGCAGGGCCGTGGAAGCCAGGGGCGCAGACACACGCCCCGGTGACCGGGTGGCACTCCTGGGTGGCTCCAGCACACTGGCACATCTGAGCACAGCCATCCCCAAAGGTCCCTGGCAGGCAGGCTGGCAGGAGCAAGGACACAGAGGCAGCTCAGCATCACTTAGCAGGACTATCCCAGCCCTGGCATGAGACTTTTCCCTTTTTACTTTAAGCCAGTGAAAGTTCTCTGCCACCCAAAAAGCCAAGGGAGCCACACACAAACGGTCCCTCAGCTCCAGACAAGGCTTTGGCTGGGAGGCAAACTGAGGCCTGAAAGGCACCAGCTGCCTTTTGCAGGGCCAGCCTGACCTACCTCACATTCCACCAAGCTCCCACCCCACAGCTCCCCACAGCCCTGTCCCCGGGCGAGGAATGCACTCACATGCCTCTGGCCCTTCCAGACTTGCTCATGCCCACAGGAGCTCATTTTAATACTGATTTATTGCTAATCCTCTGGATAAACACGTAGCTCTGATTTCCCACTTGGCTCCCTGAGCTTCCATAACACTCTGTGGGCACGCACCCAGCTGCCAAAGCGCGAGCTGCTCCTTGGCACTGCTCGCTCCTGAAGATTTTTTTCCTTGTTTTTCCTTCTTTTCACACCCTCCCTCTATTTTTAAGTAGCAGTTGCTTGACCCATCCTGCTCCCAGAGCCTGTCAGCAGAACCCTAAGAGGCTTGCTCCCTTCTCCATACACTTTTCACATCCGGAGCCGGTAAAGCCTGGCGGGCAGCCGCACTGGCCGGTGACGTGATGGCAGGGCACTCCCTGGGGACAGGAGCAGCGACTGGCACAGTTCTTCCCAAAGGAGCCTGGGAGGCAGGCTGTAGGGAGACAAGCGAGACTGGGTGTCCTGACTGGCTCTGGAGTGATTGGGAGAGGCACTGGGGGGGGAGGACCCTGGGATGCTGGCTCACCCTTCTCACAGCGCTGGCCCCGCCAGCCACGGGGACAGTCACAAGCACCGGTAACGTGATGGCACGACACATTGTCCCCACAGTCGCAGGGCTCTTCACAGCGAGCGCCGAACAGCCCCTCAGGACAAGCTGCAAAGATGCCATGGGGGAAAGATGGCACGTTACACAAAAAGGGGGACGTGGGTCTTTACCACCACGGTTTCCATAGGCATACACTTCAGTTCATGTCATTTATGGCCCTTTCATTCTGTGTGTGTGTCTTAGTGAGGCCAAGAGCCCTCCCATCACCTCCCCACAGCCATGGGATGGCCAGGGCTGTGCTGCCTTGAAAGGTGGGGCGAGCAGCAACCTGCCGAATGAGGGGTGGGAATCCCTGGGGTTCAGATGGACCCCAGGCAGGCAGGGTCTGGATAACAGGGCCGGTTACAGGGAAGAGGAGAAGAGAGCACAGCAAGGAGATGATCTGCTGCTGCTCTTGAAATGAATGGAACAGAAGGTGCAGGGTGTGGGTGGGGGGATTGCTGCCCTGCATTGCATCCCTGCCCTGACACCTGGGGTCTAGCCCATCGGGGACCCCATCTCTCTCCCCTGACCCCCATGACGCCCTTGTGCAGCACACAGTACACATGGTTAGGATACCCCACCCCCACCCCACTTACGGCTCTCACACTTGTCGCCCGTCCACCCAGGCTGGCAGATGCAGTGACCCTTCTGGCGGTCACAGAGCCCCCCGTGGTGGCACCCACAGCGCTGCCGGCAGCCGGCCCCATGCTGTCCCTGCGCACACTCTGGGAGGGGGCACACAGTGAGACACCGGCCTGACATCCCCCTCCCCAAATGTGCATGGGGAAGGATGGCACAGCCAGTGCCACATGCCCCGGCCTTTAGAGGGAAACGAGTCCAAAACAGGACAAGTTCACACCAGAGTCCATGTCTTGGCACTGCCGTTACTCACCCAGCTCGCAGGCCAGCCCTGTCCATCCCTTGGGGCAAGCACAGAGCCCCGTGGCCGGGTCACATGTGCCACCATTTTGGCAGAGGCAGCGCTGGTGGCAGCTCCTCCCGTAGAATCCCACTGGGCACACTGGGGAAAAACCAAACGTGCCCAGTGCTTGGCCCATCACACTGTTACTCCACGCGTTGCCACGAAACCCCCAGGCAGGGCGGTTCAGGATGAACTCAGCATCAAGCTGGCCTGGCCATTGTACTGCTCGGCTTTTGTAGCTGCTGTTCCACTGAACTCCCCCTGCCCACCCCAAAAATGGAGGAGGACACAGTCTGTTTGGGTTTAGAGGCAACCGCATGGTGCATTACCTTGCTGGCACGAGGGTCCTGTCCAGCCGGCTGCGCAGAGGCATCGCCCAGTGACATGGTCACAGGTGGCGTTGTTGAAGCAGGCGCAGGTCTGGCTGCAGTTCTCACCATACCTGTTCCCTGGGCACACTGGTGGGAGCAGAAGTGGGCACAGAGTTAGGGGATGAACACACCAGACCCCCCCACTCACCACCCCAAAGGCACTTGTCCGGCAGAGGAGCCGAGACAGTGTGTGGGTGCCCTGTGCCCGTGGTTTTTACAGGGGCAATGACAGCTGTATTCTGCAGGTGGCTGATGTCCAAACACAGACATTGTCGTTATCATCAGCCTCACACCATCTTCTCTGTTTGGAAAGTGTTTTGCTGGGCGCTTAAACCCCCATTCCCCACAGCAGCAATGTGCTCAGCCAGAGCCACCCCCTCACGTCCTCTTCAAAACCAAACACATCCCTGTGCAGAGTGACAGGAGGTCCTCCTGCCACGGAGGCTCCAGGACACCTACCCTGGCCACAGCGGGGCCCATCCCAGCCAGGGGGACAGTGGCACTGGCCCGTTACATGGTCACAGCGGGCACCGTTCAGGCAGTCACAGGCTTCTCGGCACTCCAGCCCATAGAATCCATCAGGACAGGCTGCAGAAAACCAAAGATAAATCCCCACAGGATGCCTACATGGAGAGCTGGGTGTCTCCTAGCAGAGAGGAGACGTGTCCCCTTGGCCTTTCGTGTGGGCGTAACACTGCACTGGTGTGGTGGGAGCCACGTGCCAATGCCTTTTCCCATGGCAGGGCAGTGGAGGCACAGGACAGAGCTGTGGTGCAGGACAGCAGGACTGGGCATCTGTCTGCTGAGCTGGTCGCTGCAGAGAGAGGCCACACTGGGACCCTGCGTGCAACACGTTTACACACTCCAAGGCAGCTGTGCATTTACACCCCGTTTACACTGAGTTAGTTCGTATTTTCCTGGACCTTTCCCCTTCAGAATTAGAACCAGAAAATGAGCAGCTTGCAGCCCCATGATTCCCCCCATCCCCACACCCAGGGATTCTCTCTGCCAAGTCAGATGCTGCCGGTGAGGGGAGCGTGGTCCGTGCTGGCTCCGCAGGCACAGGTACCACAGGTACTCACCGTGCTGGCAGAAGGTTCCTCGCCAGCCCGGGCTGCACGTACAGGCCCCACTGACGTGGTCACAGGCAGCGCCATTGTCACACTGACATCGGTGCTGGCAGCTGAGCCCGAACCATCCTTCTGGGCACTCTAGCAAGGAGAAGCAAAGGAGACTGAGGAGCCTGTGCTTTCCAGCCATCCCTAGGGAGCAGTGCCAAGGCAGGGACTCGGGCAGCTGCTTTTTTTAATCCCTGGCAGGCTCTGCCCTAGCCCTTACAGGTGAGTGCCTGAGCCACCCAGCCACCCTCAGGACAGAGCCAGGCTGGCAGGATCCCAGACAGGGTATGGGGGCTGGACTGCTGCACCCGAACCGGGAAGCATTGCTGGAGAAATCTGCCCCAAGGCTGCTTCTGCTGCCTTCAGAGGGAGCGGGAAGAAGCCTCCAGCATGGCCTGGGCAATGCCCTTCCTTGTAGAAGCTTTGTGTGTCCCCTGGCTGGGCTAAGGGGCAAGCAGGGCAGGGCGGGCACTCACTCTCTTCGCAGCGGCCGCCCGTGTAGCCAGCTTCACAGATGCACCGTCCCGTCTCGGCGCTGCAGCTCCCATCGCCATTGCTGCAGTTGCAGGTGTGAGCACAGTCGGGGCCCCAGCGCCCTGTGTCACAGGCTGAAACACAGGAGGGGAGCAGGCCTTAACGGCACGGGGTTCCACCTGCCTGGCT
The DNA here is from genome assembly GCA_022605575.1 of Laterallus jamaicensis coturniculus. Lineage (NCBI taxonomy): Eukaryota > Metazoa > Chordata > Aves > Gruiformes > Rallidae > Laterallus > Laterallus jamaicensis. Next base: position 1,746,191 of record JAKCOX010000081.1, read on the forward strand.
CCTCAGCGAGCAGGGACACTGGCATGGTGCTGCCTTCTCCTCGGGCATCACTCCCTCAGACAGAGGGACAGACATGGCTGTAGGTCCTCAGAAAGCCCAGTGGGACAGCGAGAGCAGGTGCTATGCTAACACAGAGCGGGTGTGAATCCACTCCCCAAGCAAGCTCTCTACAGGCAGGCAAGCAGCACCCGGTGGGACAGGGTGGGGAGACCTAAAGGGCGTCAGAGGGAGAGTTTTCAGGCAGAGGCACAGCGCGGAGGTGACAAGGAAGCAAACAGCAGCAGAGCTTTGCAAAGCCCAGCGTCTAGCAGGCGCGGTGCAGAGCACGCAGTGGGTACGGTACCTCTCTGGCAGTTGTAGCCCGTCCAGCCGGGCGCGCAGCTGCACGTCCCCGTCATGGGATGGCAATGCCCATCGTTCCCACAGCTGCAGCTCAGCTGGCAGTCCGGGCCAAACCAGCCAGGTGGACACACTGCCAATGCAGACACAGACAGACTGCAGACGGCTGCTGCAGCGCTGCAGCCAGGGCTTGGGCTGGCGGGTCCACAGTGAGTGGCTGCAGAGCACCCAGGCTCCTTGCCTGAGCGTGGGTGCTCGGCTCTGGGACAAGGGGGTTAGGGTTTTGCCTCCCTCTTCCTGATGCCAAAGTTAGCACTGTGAAGACAGGACTGGAGGGATTCAAGGGGGGAGCCCAGCCTGTGCCCCATGGCGTGAGGCGATGGTGGCCAAGCCTGGCTCTGATGGGCACAGCAGTGCCTGCTCCATGGCAGGATGCTCTGCTCAGAGAGCAGGTGCTCCCCCAGTCAGCCCAGATATCCCTCACCCCAGCCAGCGAGGCGTGCAGGACCCCACGGCACACAGCACTCACCATCCTGGCAGCGGTGGCCGGTGTAGCCAGGGGGGCACAGGCAGGTTCCCATGGCGGGGTCACAGCTGGCGTTGTTGGCACACTCAGGACAGATCTCCTGGCAGCCCAGGCCCCAACGACCCTCAGGGCAAGCTGGAGAGAGGGCAGAGAGAGAGGACACACAAGCATCGGGATCACAGCCTGGGCGTAAGGGGGGAACGTCCCTTTCCTGGCGCACTGCAATGGGTCCCCTTTCCCGCTCATGTCTGTGCTCCATGCACAGCACAGGCTGCTGCTTGGCAATATACAGCTGCTAACAAGGACAATATCGCTTTGTTTGGTTTATAAACAGCGTGTGAGCCCTGGGGAAGTGCTATTCTGATCTCACTCCAGTCCCTTCAGGTCACTTTGGATCCACACCCGTTCAGGGGAGCTTGAGGGAAACAGTGCTGCTGGCCAAGGGTGTCTGCAGCTGCTGTCACCCTCTCAGACACCACATTAGCATCGCCCAGACCTGCTTTCAGCTGCAAAAGGCTAAGAACTGATAAAACCGGGGCAGGAATCCTTCTCTAACTCCTCCTAAGCCGCTCTGGGGCCTGGAAAAAAGTCAGTTCAAAGTGTACGGTGAGCGCTGTGCGTGTGTGGTTTTATTGCTCAAGCTATTAGGAGCAGGACAGCTACATGTGGCTAACACCTTCCAGCTGCTGTACTACTGCATAGCCCCGGGGGGTTCTCAGCTCAGGATTCCCAAGTTTTCCAGCAGTTAAAGGGTACTTATGGTGAAGGCAATTACAACTACGTGTCGGCAAAGACAGACTGCTTCCCTATGCTGAGGACTGCAAGGACTGAAAATATCATCATCGGTTCATTGTTTCTGCTGTTGACTTCCCTTCAGCCTCGATGATGGAGCCAAGCTAGCAGCAGCTGATGTTAAAGCCTTACCACCAAAAGCTGCCTTGTCCTGATTTTCTGTGAAAAAGGCCCTAATTGAATGAGATGCTTTTAAAACTCATTTTAGGAAAAGACAAATAACAGCTCCATGCCCCACTCACACCCTCATGGCATTTGCTGCCTGCTCACCTTGGCTGCAGTCATGTCCGGTCCATCCTGGCAGGCAGAGGCACTGACCCGTGCTCCGGTCGCAGGGCGCTCCGCTGCAGGAGCAGGACTGCTGGCAGCCCGCCCCAAACTTCCCCTCTGGACACTCTGCAGAGAGAACAGGGGTGAGGGGGCTGCTCGCTCCTGGGGTGCCTGTCCCGGGAGCAGACAGCCCATCGGAGCCCACAGAGTACAGAAGAGGCTCAGGCTCCATGGGGAAAAGCCCAGCAAGAAACGTTCCTGTGCTCCACGCCTGGATGTGGCCACTCTGTTATCCACTGGCCCCCTCCAACCTCTGTGGCTCCACACCATTCATCCCTCAGGGAATTGCTTCTCTGGTGGTGCTCACCCTTTGGCCAAGCCCTTCTGCCCACACACCCGAGGGCTGAGGCCAAACCTGTCTCCGATCTGCGGGCACTGGCACAATAACCCATCCCCAGAAACCGTTCCCCGCAGAGCCGTGCCCGTACTGCGGCACTGGCTCAGACAAGGGCTTTCGCTCTGCCCTGAGACACATGTGCCCATGGTGGGCCAGTGGACTGGGCCACCCCACTGTCTCCATGGTGGGGTGCAGACCTCCAGGTTCACAGCCCCCGAACCCAGACTATCCCTTGGCTTGTATAAGATGCTGAGAGGGCTTTTTGCTGCCTGGCTGGATGGCTCCGGGCTCTGGAAGGCAGGCTTTTAAGCAGCAGCAAGATCTGCAGCAGGTACACTGATGTAAAGTGATAAAGAAGGTGCATCCTCATCCTTGGGAGGAGTAAGTGCTTCCCCTTCCCTCTGCCAGGGTGATGCTGCCGATGCCCGAAAGCTTGGTTTGCTCGTGGTACCCCATAACATGAGTAACCAGCCAGCTCATTACGTGCAGATGGGAGGAGAGGGCAGACCCAAAGAACCCCAAAACACTCTCTGAGTCTCTCAGAAGAGCTCCATGCCTGCAGACCTTGCTGTTCACTGAAGTCGATGTTTGGTGAGACGTTGGCAGAGGCAAACACACCAGCACTCACAAATCACAGAGGAAAAGCACACCAGCACAGGGTTTCGAGCAACACAGTGGAGTTTTTGTTATTCCTCCTCTTTGCTAATTGATGGCAGATGTTTGTCTTCACCCTTTAATAATTCCCAGATCCGAACATCAGCCAAGAGCCTACTATTTCTACACAAATATTTGTGTTATTTCCTGTGACTCCCCCCTACAGCCTTCAGCTCCTTTCGGATTCTTTTTAAAAACACCCCAACCGGCAGCCCCAGCCTGCCGAGGCGCCGCGGGGCTCTGGTGGCAGCAGCGTCCTGCTCCATCAAGGGGCTCCGGGACCCCTGAGAGGAGGCATGAGCTGCTTGTGCCTCTCCTCTGGACAGTGCTTGGCTCCCTTAGTGCTTTCTGTGACCCACAGTCCAGCTCTGTGCTGTCAGTTGTAGCGCGATGCTCAGACTGACAGACCGGCTCTGTGCTACCAGTTGTAGCATGGTGCAAGACACCCGCGTACCAACAGCTTAACTGGTATAATAGCTGTAACCTCCGGCTGTGTGCAGGGGGAGCGCTGGGTTATCCACCAGGTACTGCAGAAACTCCCTGGATGCTTAAACCACAATCCAGATGCTGATGACCCCAAGCCTCCTGATGTGACTGGTCTTCAGCTGTGGCCTTCCAGAGCCCAACCTTTGGCACCTTCTGTTGGATCCAAGTGGTTGAAGGGTGATTCAGGAGGAGACAACCTCACAGAGAGTGGGACCTCGGCTTGCCAATCGATGACCAGCTCTGAGGTGTCGTTTCCCAAGGGCTGTGCTCGTGTTTTGAGATCATCGCCTTGTGCCAATGACTCACTGCCTTCGGGTTCACTCAGAACACCTTCCTTCAAAGCAAATCAAACTCTCCAAAACCCCAACTGCCTCCTGGGACCCGGGAAAGCTGAGCCCTCGGAGCCGGAGCATTGCACTGTGTGGTTCAGTTACCGTGCTGTCAGCAGCCCTTTATGTGGAGAGCAGAAAACTGCTCCAGGAGGTGCATGCAGAGGAAGGAGTTTAAATCCTGCTGTAAATGAAATATAAAAATGTATTTTCTGCTTGCAGATTAAACAGTTTTGGTGTGGGACTGAGAATGGAGCGGAGAGTCTGAGCGGCTCCGCTCAGCACTGACTGCCTGGACGGAAAAAGACGTCAAAGCAGGGTGAAGGTACCTATCCATCAGCTTATCTGCAAGCAGAGGTGCCCAAGCAGCAGGATGAGACCTCACTCCTTCCTGAATAAGATGAGAAATCCCACTTCCCTGCTTTAAGGAGATGGCAGGGTTTTACAAAGACCTGCACACAGCAGCTCTCACATCCTCTGAAGCCACTGCAGCTTCTCAGTCACTCAGCTGCAGCAGGCCGGGAGTCTGAGGGCACAGGAGGAATTCTGGAAGTTCTTTCCCACCCTCTGGCAATGACAAAGCTCATGGGAGGGCCCCATCCTTACCTTGGTCGCAGTTCTCCCCGTGGAAGCCTCGGGGACACTCCTTCCAGCACTCTCCAGTGACATGGTCACAGGATGCTTCTGGGGAGCAGCTACACTTCTTCCTGCAGCCATCCCCGTAATAGCCAGGGTCGCAGGCTGTCAGCGATTGCCATTAAAAAGAAGGAACATCTGGCATTGCTCCATTGACCCTGGAAGCACAGGCAGCCCCAGCCCCAACCAGCACCCTCCCCAGCCAGTTGTGGGGCACAGCCAGCTGGATGAGGTCCAGCATCCACATCCACACTCCCATGCACTGCCCGCCAGCTGAGCGTGGCTGAGTCCCAACACAACTCCTGATCCGCACTGCAAGAGGTGGGACAGCCTCAGGAGCAGGGGGAGAGGGCAGAGTTTAGTGGCTACGTCTTGGCAACTCACCGGTCTCGCAGCGCTTGCCGCGGTAGCCGGGTTTGCAGCGGCAGGAGCCGTCCCTCTTGTCGCAGTCCTGCGTGTTCTGCTGCAGGCAGCGGCACTCCTCGGAGCAGCCGGGGCCGAACGCCCACTTCGGGCAAGCTGGGTGCAGGGGGAAAGAGCTGCTGAGGGACCAGGGTGGGGGGTGGGGGGGGTCAAATGACGCAGGACAAGGGGTGGAAACTTCACCACCCGGCACTGGCCCTTCCCAGGGACCGGCTTGGGAAGGGCTGTGATCGGGAATGCCGAGTACAGGCTGACAGGACAGGCGTACCCAAATGGCAGTACCGTCCGTACAGGCCGGGATCGCACAGGCAGGCGCCGTAAATCCGATGGCAACGACCCCGGTTGGCACAGTTACACTTCTTCCTGCATTGTTTCCCAAAAAATCCCTTAGGGCATCCTGGTAGGAGAGAGAGAGAGAGAGGTTTGCTGGGCAGATGAGGCTGTATTAGCCTCACTCATGTCCAGCAGAGCACAGAAGTGTACTGAGATCAAAGCTGCACCACACAGAAAGGAACCTTGGCAGAGGATGGAGGATGCAGGAGGTGTTGAGAAGGGGACTGGCTTCTTCCCTGACCTGGGATGTGCTCGTGAAGTGATCAGAGCAACTGCATTCCCTGTGCCAGCTCCAAATCGGATCACATCCCAGTGTCACCGGGCACTGCCCTGCTGCCCCTTGCCAGTCACATGAGGTGCTGCAAGGGGGTCCCTCTGCTCTCACCCCCCTTGGAACAGAGATGCCAGTCAGCTAGAGTTGACCCTGCTGGGCACTGGGCTTTTTCACACATGGGAAAGGATTCCATGAGGCCCCTCCAGCTGATAAATAGCAGCTATTTGCACCATTAAGAGAATTTGCACTATTAAGAGAAGAAAACCATTGTTCTTTCTCTGTGGTGCTGAAAATCTGCACATGGCAGCCAGGCTGAATCACAGCATCACACAGTTGGAAAAGACCTTTAAGATCACCGTTCCCATCCTATGCCAACCCATATCCTGAAGTACCTCATCTACCCTTTTTTTACACACAGAATGCCCCAGGCAGTGCTGGGCAGCAGCACACCCCTCCTCCCTGCCATCAGGAGAGCAGACAGCTTAAGCAGGGGAAATGCCACCCTGGGACAACAGGTCAGCTCTTCCTTGTTTATTTTCATCTCACCTTCCTGTTTTTTCCTCTGTCCCCCTCCACCACCCCCTGCCTACAGAAAGAAGAGGCTGGGATGTCTCTTGCATTCATTTACATTCAGCTTCGCTCTCCTCCTTCTGTAATAGCTCCCAGATGCTCCGACCATCAGTCTGAAGTCATTTCATCTGAACCTCTCTGCCTCACTCCTCCTGTGCTTTTAGATTACATCCCCTGGATTTTAACTCTTTGGGAGAACAAACACCTACCAGCAGTGACAGACACCCCTCCTTTTGCAGCACTTTGGGTCCTGTTGTCACACCTTTTCGTGCTTTGGTTCTCCTTCAGCAGAAAACACCTCCCCAGATCTGCAGCTCTACCCCTGAACACCCACTTCTCACACTCCTGTTCCCAGCCCAGTGAAGCCTCCACGGCCAGACCTCTGCTCTGTGGGTGAAGAATCCCCTTCACCACCTCTTCCTTGTTAAAATGACATTTTTCCACCACAGACTAGTGATGTCCTGAGTCAGACAGAGCAGGGATGTGTCAGAGCCACTCACTCTGGGATGGTTTGATAAAGGAGCTGAACAGGGGTGTCAGGGACCAGCTACAAGGGAGCAGCACAAGGCCCTGTGTGGAAAACGCTTCAGAGGAGCATGCTGGTAGCTCAAAGCGTGGCAGCAGAGGTGGCTGTAATTAACAGTCATTCATCAAATGAGTGCTCTGCTAGCACATGAAGTGAAACAGGGAGGAGCTGCCTGTGCTGGGGAGCATCCCTTGCAACTCAGCTTTGCTACTTCCAAAGCAATTTTAGGGAGAAAAGGAAGCTGCAAGGGAGGCCCCAGGCTCTGTGCTTGGTTCCAGGGCTGTGCTGAGGTGCCCACCCAGTTTTTTGCCATGAGGCAAGACTTCCTGTGCACCCAGGACCCTGCGCCACACCGGGGCTGCAGCGAGAAGGAAGGGGATGACCCTCACCGCACACAGAGCAGGCGATGAAGAGCTGTGGGCTTACCGTCCTGGCAGAGCTCGCCGGCCACGCCGGGCGGGCAGCGGCAGGCGCCCGTGGTGGCATCGCAGGTGCCGCCGTTCTGGCAGCGACAGGCCAGGCTGCAGTTCCTGCCGAAGGTGCCGGCCGGGCAGGCTGCAGTGAGAGAGAGAGAGGGAGGTGATGCTGAGCTGACTGTCGCATCCCGGAGCGCAGCTGCTGCCTCCCTGCATCCCAGAGCAGCGCCTTCCCCGCGCTGCCCTCCCGCATCACTCACTCTGGTTGCAGAGGATGCCAGTCCAGCCCGCGGGGCAGTCGCAGCCGCTCTCCTCTGCGTTGCAGGTGGCTCCATTCCGGCAGTCCTCACAGGACAGGCTGCAGTCGGGGCCGAACGTGCGCTCCAGGCAGACTGCAACGAGAGGTGTCATGGGTGAAAACCTTCCCGGGGGGCTGCTGCAGCATCCCAGAGAGTTTGGGCAAGGAAACACCCTCCCCAAACCCATGTACAGGCTGCGGTATGGGTGCTGTAACGCAGGCTCTGTGTGCACAGGGAAGGCACTTGGCGAGTCTCAGGGGTGCGCTCAGCCAGCACACAGAATCCCAGCCCACACAGCTCATTCTCCCGACTCCCACACAAAGCACCCCTTCTACCCCCGCTGCCAAAGCCCACCGAATTTTTCCGAAAGCGTGTGCTCTCCCCTTGCTTCCATCTCTTCCTCATCTTCCTCATAATCTTCGTTGAAGAGCTGAGTAAATTCATCCCGCAGGATTGCCACGTGGGGGACCGGACGGATAACAGGGTGCCGGCCATCCAGAGCTTCCACGGGGTCGGCTATAGCTAGGGAAGCAGTCACAGGGCAGACAAGGGTTAAGAGCCAGGCAGTGGGAGAGGGCATTGGGAGCCAGGCAGGGCTGCGGAGGACCCCACAAAGCCGGGGCCAGCACAGACTGGGTGCATTTTGCCAGAGTAGGGAGGCACTGAATGCTGCTCTTTGGGGTCCAGACCTCTGGAAGCCTTTCCAGGGACCTGGGCAATGCTGCTGGGGGTCACTGGATGAAGAGTGAAGTGCTGGCTGCCTTACTAAGCCAGGTAATGGTGCCTTTGGTGGTGGGAAAAAGTCACTGGCACTTCAAAAGAGGCAAATCCATTGTTCCTCATAAGGAAAAACTGTAGGGTTCCAGTTCTTCAGTGAACACAGAGCCTCCACAGCAGACTATCTTTGGCAAGCGCTGGGTAAGAAAGCTTGCCTTGGGGTGAGTCACCACCACCACCAGCAGTAGGTGCTGGAAAAGGTGCTGTGCAGGGCTAGGGAGCTCCAGTCCACCCTGGTCCCGGCTCGGCCAGGCTCTGTGCCAGGGGACTATGCCGGGGGGAGCAGCAAGGGGCAGGGAGCTGGCTGCACTGTATGCAGGTGCTGCACTTACAGACGCAGCTCCGGCGGTCGTCACCCAGCTTGTATCCAATCTCACAGCCACACTGGAAGGACCCTGGCTGGTTCTGGCACACATGCTCACAGCCACCATTATGCGAGGAGCACTCGTCCACATCTGGAAAACCAAAAGAACCTCTGGGAGAAACTGGAAGCAATGCCTGGCTGTTCACAGCTGCTCGTTCTCTCCATTAAAGGCTGGCCTTAGTCGCTGTCTCAGCTGTGTTCTATCCAGACACTTTTATTTGGGTGAAAACGATGGGCAGCGCTGCCTCTAGGGCTGCGTGGTTTCTGTGAGTTAATGGAGTAGGACCCCATCCCTTTGGGATGCCCTGGCTGGAAGTTCACAATCTCTGCTGCTACCCCACCACGCTGGACATGTGTCTGGGTCAGAGTGGCTGAGCCACCATCACAGGGGGCTGACACACCCAGAACAGTGTTACGGGACTCTGATCTGTGCACTTCTTGCTGTGCCATAAGGCCGGGGACCACGGTGATGCCATGTCGCTTGTGGGAGCCCAGCTAGATGTTCCTGCTTACCATCACACCCACAGCCGTCCGTGCTGAGCCTGTATCCAGCGTAGCAGGCACACTCGTAGCCCCCGGGATAGTTGTAACAGTCTTGCTGACAGCAGTGAGAACCGTTGTCACACTCGTTGACATCTAAATGAAACCCGAGGGCGCTGGGTGTTAGGACACACTGAGCTTTGCGTGGGGACAGATGGCACTTGTGAGTGCTGCTCCGTGACTGGCTCTGGTGAGCGTCCACCCATCTGCCTGCCACATGCCAGCCAGTATCCCTGTATCCCTGCCTCCTGCCGGAGCCTGATGCTGACAGAGCCTCCTCTGCAGCCACAGAGGGATCCCGAACCCCAGGGACCCTTCCTAACCAAGGTAACTGCGATGTTCAGTCTGAGCTTGCTCTTTAAGGTTCTGGGTGCCTTACAAACAGGCAGTTCCAACCCTAACACCCACCTCTGTTCTCTGGTCTAGCCTGCTGCAAACACTGACACTGAGCTCAGGATCCTTCAAACTGCCCCGGGGAAGTCTGAGGAGGGATGGACTGAGAAAGCCTGGGGAAAGCAAAGCTCCCTGGGCTTTAAATGTCTAGTGCCTCTGGTATTTATGGGACTCAGCTGTCGACTCTGCCATGCAATTTCTGTGGTGCCCATGTAGCGGTGGGGTTTGTGGAGTGTCAATATGAAGCATATGCCTCAACTTAGCAGCATTTACAGGGCTCCTGGAGCCCTGTATCTCTCCATTAACAGGTACTTTATGCAACCAGAGGGGACTGAACTCCCCTTGGCTTGCAGGCAGTGACTCAGCCACGTCACTCATCTGCCCAAACCACTGCTGCTTCCTTCGAGGGAACAGGCAAGATGGAACCCCTCGATCATCCTCCCTTCTGGGCACAGGCTGGCAAGTACAGCGACCCCAGAATTGCTTGGGGTGTGTCTGCAGACCCCAGAAACCTGCCTGGGAGCGTTCCCTTCCCCTGCCTTACCCGTGCACGTCTTCTGGTCCTCTTCAAGCCGGTAGCCGAAGTTACAGGTACAGGCTGGGCCAGCGCTGGTGTGGTGGCACACATGGGAGCAGCCCCCATTGTTGGCTTCACAGCTGTTCACGACCTCCATTTCTATCCCTGGGGAGGGCAGGGGGGTTAGGCAGAGCTTGGCAGCGTGGGCAGCACGTCCCTGGCAGCAGCTGGCTGTGCCTGCACACAGTGCCATGCTCAGGCAGGTGCCCACACAGGCACTTCCCAGTCGAGGGGTGAAGGGATGCAGGAAGGACAAACATAGTTCTGTGCAGAGGCTGCTGCTGGGCTGGGAAGCAATGGATAAAAATAAACCCCTGGATCCTAGGCAACGCCCCGTGGAGCCTCTTTGGGACAGCCTTGTGCAGCAGGCTCTGGACAGCCTCCGAGATGAAGCAGACCAGAGACAACGCCACTCCCATTCCTGACAAGCTGCAGGACGTGCTGCAGCCAAAAGCTGGCTCAGGCTTTGCAGGCACAGGGCTGCTGTGATGCCAGCCAGAAATGGGAGCAGCAGCACAGAGCTAAGGCCAGAAACACCCCAATGCCTACAGCTAGAAACGTTCATTCCTGACGTGTCAGAAATGGCAGGCTCAGACATCAATAGCAGCAGTACATCTTCACAGCTTGGCAAACTTTATGTAAACTGAAGTCTAGTTAACTGAGCTTCCTTAAACTAAAGGAAACTTGTACCGTGGAGCTTTGCCTCAGTCCTGAACCTCAGGAAAACAATTTCTGCCTTCAAGAACATTTTTAGACCCAAGGAAGGTGCAAGAAGGGGAGCCTGATGCCTCCCAATGGATCTGTGTGGGTCCTGTGCCATGGTGTGAGACCATCCTCCAGCTTTCACAGTGAGAATACAGCCCTTCTGCCTTTCCTTTTCTTACTAATGCAAGAGCAACCAGGGCTTTGCATAACAGAAATGTGCTAGAAGGGGCTTTTCATACACAAAGGCTACTTAATTCGAGAGCTGGCACCAAGGTAGAGGTACTGCTGGGGGAGCTGCAGCTTCCCAATCCCTGTTCTTGCTGGCTAACGAGCATCTTCTCCCCAGCAGCTGAAGGTAAATGTGTGGCCACACAGGAAGCTGAGCTCGGGGATGCTTTTTTACAGAGTGCCTGGGGTGAGATAAACCACAGAAGAAATGGCTCTTCAAGAGCATCACACCAGCCTGGCTCCTCACACTGCCCTCCCGCTGCCTTTCAAGACCCATTTACAGTCTGCAAAGCCTTACCCATAGACCCCAGGCACGCTACTGGGGACAGCTGCAGCAGCTGCACAAGCAGAGCATCACTGCTCCCAGTAACACCAGCTGCCAGCACTGGGACTGCCACAGATGCTTTCACCTGCACAGGCTGTGGCACTAAACACCGATAGTTCCACTCTGGGCTGTGTGTCAGCTGAACAGAGATGCTGGGGCATTCTGGGTCCCTCCTGCACAGCGTTCCTCTCTCTTCTAGACGCACACAGATGCAGCTGCTTCACCAGCTCACTCCCTCCCTCAACTACACATCTGCAGCTGACTGAACTCATCCAGCAAAGTCCCCAAGAGCCCAACTTGGCCTAATTCACAGCCAGACGGCTCCAAACAAATTGCCTAAACCAGCAGAAGTAGCTTCATGGTAACTGTAAAGATCAGACAAAGTTTTTATCCCAGTGGGAGAGTAAACAGCCCAAACCTGCTTGTGAAACCCTTAAAGGAACATGGCCATTGCCCGGATTGCCTCCTCCAGCCCTCTGCTAACCTGCAGAAGCAATCCTGCCTCCCAACCCTGCCTGCTGTGCCGGCCTGGGCACGAGGCTCACACGCAGTACTCACGGTAGCATTGCCTGCCATCGGCCCCCAGCTCGTAGCCCGGCTTACAGGTACACTTAAAGGAGCCACGGGTGTTGAGACACTGGTGTGCACACAGGGCTGTGCCAGTTAGGCATTCATCCACATCTGCAAGACACGAGGGCTCAGTGAGAAGGCAGGTCAGGTTGTGCCATACACCACACTCCAGCTCTCACTGTCTACAAGTTCCTCACGGCTTCTCGCACCCTGGACTCTTCACTGGGCTCCAGGCTAGCAGAGAAACAGAGTTAAGGGTTCTGAGTTACTGTGAGGCTTCCTGGGAAGCTGGATCACACCAAACTTGGGTGGTGTCCCAGGCTCCTGCAGAGATGTCAGCTGCTCAAGGAGCGTTCCATGCCACCCCTCTGGAAGGCTCAGGCATCACTCCACTAGATTCACCAATGCTGGTGGTTACTGACCCAGAGCACCTCTGCTCCCTGCAAAACACAGCTGGTTTTGTCCCAGCCAGCTGTGCTGTGGGGCTCTTACCTTCACAGGCCTTACTGTCAGGTGCCAGCCGGTATCCAGGGTGGCACTCGCAGCGGGCTGATCCGCGGTGGTTGTGACACCGGTGCATGCAGCCCCCGTTCCTGTCAGCGCAGGGGTTCCTCACTGTGGTAAAAGCAGAAGAGGTTTCTCTTGCACCAACCCCAGCTCTTACCATCATGCTGGGAAAGCAGCAGTGCCCAGAGAAAAGCCCGTGGCTGCCAAAGGCCACTCTGCACCAGACAGAAAATCCCCGCTACCGTTTACAGCTCCATCCAGGCAAGAGGATTTACCCAGTGCAAGACCCTGCACAAAGCAGGTGCTAATCTGGGTGAAAGCTTTCCAGCAGAAGCTTGGCACGGGCACGTCCCTCCTCAACGATGACAGAGCAAGTACGAGGTAGATTTATTCCAAGTGCTCCCAGCAAGAGGTTTACTGGTTTCTGACCTGCTCCAGGACCTGGACAGATGCTAAAAAACCTGCTGCGTTTTTAATATCCCAGTTCCCTTTCCCTTGGCAACTTCTGTTCCTCCAATGCCAGCTGCTACAAATGGGAAGATTAAACTTCTTCTGCTCTACATCCCCTCCAGCCTCTCTCCCTCCTGGAGCCAGAACGCTGTCTGTCTGCAGGCAGAGGGAGAGGACCCATCCCGCTGCAACACACAGAAGCATCCACCCTCACATGATTTCATCCTGGCTGACTATGCTCCGTCAGCCCACCCTTGCCTTTCAGGATAAGCCCCAGGATAAGCCCCAGTATAAGCCCCCAACAATCTGCAGGGCTCACACCGGTTTGGAATCCCCCACTCCATTGCTCTATTTGACACTGGAGCATACAAGTGTGTGCTCCCCATCCTGTCCCCAACCCCTGGCTCCCCACAAGCACAAGGCCAAAGGGAAGCTCTGCCTCCCCAGCTTCCCATGCCCGCGCTGGGGACTCACGGACGCAGTGTTTCCCATCCTCCCGGAGCTGGTAGTTGCGCCGGCACTGGCAGCGGTGCTGTGTCAGTGTCACCTGCACACAGTCATGCTCACAGCCGCCGTTGTTCAGGGCACACGAGTTCACAGCTATGAGGCAAAGGGACAGAGAGTGACAGTGACTGGGTGAGCCTCTTGCACAGGACTGGGGTGAATGGCCCAGGGGAGTGCTGCTATTGAGGATTAAAACCAGGGCACAGTCTGACAGTGCTGGAGAGAGAAGTTTGCAGCAGGTTTTTGAAGTGTGCACAGTGTGAGCTGTGAAACTGCTCCATACACAGCCCACCATGCTGCTGGAGCGGGACCCTTGGCAGCTCCCTGTCTCGAGGTATGTGGGGGGGTGCTTTTCTTTAAAGGTTAGATTGCCTCAAACGTGTCAGGTAGCAGTCAGAGGGGACAGCCAGCACCCTTCCCAACCAGCATCCATCCCCACCAAAGGGTGCCCATGTCTGCAGGCAGGCTTCCCGCGCTGCCTTTGGGCTGAAAGTCTCATAACTTTGATCAAAGACGGTCCCTGTGCGTGCAACACCACAGCAAGCCCAGCGTAATTCCTGCTCAGAGTGCTGTGCCCATGTGCATCCTGGTTTCCTTGTACCAGAATGACACACAAGCTTCTGGCTCACGAAGCACAGCAATCACAGGAGGTGCCATCAGGGAGCATCTCAGGGAAAAGCGCTTTGAGATGCACCCCGCATGCCCATGCTTCCATTGTGGGGTGGGGACGGCCCCCGGTTCAGGGCTCTGACAAGGAGATGCTGTAACCGGCAGGGTCAGAGCGCACGGGGATGCGCTGGCGGGGCTGGGAGCTGAGCTTCCCGCCTGGTGTTCCTGGCTGTGCCGCAGCCTCTCTGTGTGGCCTTGCGCAAGGCGCTGTCCTGCCCAGAGGATTTCAAACAGGCAGAAAACAGAAGGGCTTTGCCTAGGCTACGGCAGAAAACACATCTCATGACCGAGCGCGTGGATTTTTTTCTCTTTACGAGCTTATCATCGTTAACCAGCCTTAAAATAGTCATTGTTTTCCCTCCCCCCCAGTCTGGTTTTATAATCTGGGGCTTCCCTGCAGGATAAGCAACAAAAGTAGTGAGTTTAGCAGGAGGTGTGTGCCCAGGAAGCAGCGAGCAGGCAGCTCGGCTGTGCAGTGCCTTGCAGCTCCCTGGGACCACTGACCTTCCTGGATCCAGGAGGAATCCAAGCTAGAGAATAAGGCAGGGAAGGATTTTCTGGAGAGGGATGTCCAGGCTCTGGTAGATAAGCTATCCAGGGGAATCACACACCTCCAAAGCGATGGAGAACGCTGCACATCCCCTGAGCTGGCCTGCCCATTCCTCAGCTGGGAGCATCTCAGGCTGTCCCAGAGCCCCTTATGGGCACTGGGGAATCGCCCTTTCGAGCCTGTTCCTCCTCTCATGAGACACCAATGTGTGTGAGACACACACACCCCACACCGGGCGGTGAGGGTGCGACACAGCTACCGCCTGGCCGCCGTCGGGGCTGGGAAGCCAGCCCTGGCTTCCCGGAGCAGCACAGCACGGTGAGCTGGGGTCTCACACGCTCCTGACCTACTTCTCAAGCTCCAGAACAAACCCGTGTGCTGACTCGGAGGCGTCTTGTGAGAAAGCTAAAAATATCTGTAATGAAAACCATCTCCCCACAAACCCACACTCCAGGTGACCATGGCGCCTTCAGCAACCTCCACAGATTCACTATGCAGGCGAGCCCAGGAACCCTGTGCTGGGAAACATCTCTGCTTTAAGGAGGCCTCTGAACCCCCAGGGAAGCTGGGACACACGTGCCCAGGAGCAGGCAGGCTGCAGGCAGCTCGCTGCTGCCAGCCACGAACGCGTGTGGAATCCGTGGGCACCCCAGCAGTCA
The DNA here is from genome assembly GCA_022605575.1 of Laterallus jamaicensis coturniculus. Taxonomy (NCBI): domain Eukaryota; kingdom Metazoa; phylum Chordata; class Aves; order Gruiformes; family Rallidae; genus Laterallus; species Laterallus jamaicensis. The sequence goes on from JAKCOX010000081.1 coordinate 1,761,279, forward strand.
GGAGAGTGCTGCAGACAAAGCCCTGGCAGTCATTTCATTAAAGCCTCGCTCGTACATTAGTGAAAACCAAATATTTGGCACGGGAGGAAAATAAAAGGCACAACTGCATTTATTTACTCCCCCCCCCCCCCCCCCGCAAATAATTCCTCTGCAAAAGCCATGCCGTGACTCAGCTGAGGAGCTCTCCCATTTCCAGCTTTCAAAGGCCAACTTCCCATTGCATGCCTCTAATTAACTAAACAGCACTTGGGGGAATAAAAGTGACTTAACAGGGTCGAAGCATTTGCCATGCACAACATATGGCTGGAGCGAGAACTATCAGTTTATGTTAGTTGTGCTGACATTGTTTCCTTCAATCCATTTGGAAGGAAACAACAGGAATACTCGACGTTCCTGAAAAGTGACGGGTCAGAGTCCCAGCGCTCAGGCTGGAGCAGAGATGGGTGGTCATTTTAAACTGCTCTGATATATTAAAGTGTTTAATAATGTGCATTCAAAAGCACCATCAATAACATGCCTGCTCTTCCCGGGGTGGTTTTTAAAAGAGAAAACAAAGCAAGCCGTGCTGACGCCTGCCAAAGCTCTCCTTCACAAGGGAAAAGCACCGGGCCAGTGTTGAACAAGCCAAAGCATCTTATGTCTACAATAACCTCCCAGTATGCAGCTATTTGTACAGATTTCCAGTCTAAACCCCTGTCCTCTTTGCTTAACTCAAAAAGACTTTTTGGAGCAGGAAAGACAAAGTCCAGGTTCTTTTTTTATCATAGGAAAGTCAGGCAGATGGAAACCCTGTCAGGGAGGTACAGCAGACTTCCCAAAGGGGTCATTCCTGTGTAGAAGCCTGAGGTGTCTCTCTGGGTTGCTCTGAAGCATGATACTCACCCAACACCCCGCAGTAGGTGTGTAAGGATGGAGTCCCACCGCAGCAAACCCTTCCTTGAAAGGCTGAGGAACCTCCAGACGCTACACACACACACACAGCAATCCTTGGGCGCCCCAAGCATCCCACACAGGGCACGGACACTGAGTGATGTGCACATGATGCCGTTCCTCTCCTTGGTCAGGGTGCAGCAGAGCACAGAGCCACTCACTGATGGACCAGGTGTTGTTGGACTGGGTGATCTCCAGAGGTCCCTTCCAACCCTCATCGCTCTGAGATTGACCAATGCCATTCACAGGCTGCTAAGAGGATGCGAAGGCAATGCAGTGAGAACACAGGGATCCTGCAGAGTGTTCTCCTTCCTCCCTTTGAGCACAGCTTGCTCACCGTACCATGCTGTTCAAGCCCAATTTCAGCCTCCCCCACTGTGCAACTGCACATGATGACCAAGGGGCTGGTGGACACTGTTGTCTCAGCCACCGCAGGAACGTCCCAGGCAATGGGAGCCTGAGTCCTTCTCTGCCAAGAGACCCCTGTGTGGGGAGGACGTGGATGGCACCACAGGCTGTGTGGCAAGTACACAGGAAAAGAGCAAAGCGATGGCATCCCACAGAGCTGCCCATGGCACCAACTGGCAGGGATGCTCCTACAGCACCACAGGCTTCCTAGGATCCGAGCTAATTCGACTTGAGAATCAGGAATAATAAGGCAAAACAAATGAAACATGTTACAGTTGCTTTGGATGTCTTTTGTCAAAGCAAGGGCCTTCTAATTCTGTGTCTCCTTAGCTGGCTTCTCGCAGAGTAACAGCCAGCAGAGCTCATTGCTGGCCTTGTTTTAATTATGCTGGGGGTTTTTTTCTGTTTACAGAACAGCTCTAAAAATATTTCCATTCCCAGATGCTTTTCCTAGCTTAACATTTCTGTGACAACGCTGCCAAATCCAGTGTCGGCTTGTACATCACGCAGATTTTTGTAATTAAAGCTCAGACAGATTTTCCACAGAGGATATTTCATCGTCTACAAGAGGGACCTTACTCCCATCCCCTCCGTCTGAAGGGTGTGCAGTGCTGCTGCAAGATGCAAGCTCTGACAGCCAGACCTTCTTGGGCCCAGGAAACGGACAAAAAGGGGTGATCAGGATGTTGTTGCTCCTGGTTGCACACAAGAAGCGGGTCTATGATCCTCCAGACCCACGTAACGTGCCATCAGGAGCGGCAAGCTAATAGTTTAAAGGGGCCCAAAAGCAGCTGTGCCTGGAATTGAGCACGCCATTCCCTTTGGCAGCATCACACACAGCCATGGAGTCTAAGAAAAGGCTGAGAAACCCCCACTGCTTGCCCCAGAAAAGGGCAAATTTTCTGCAATGTGCAAGCGGTGTGCACAATGGATGGAAACTAAAAGCCTCTGCAAAGGGTGTATGGACCATCCATCGCCCTCTGTGAACGTGGCTCCAGCCCACACAAACCTTCACAGCTCTGTTCCCTGTATAAATTGCTGCTATATTGGGGATTTCTTCGTTTGAAGTTCTCTTAATATAAACAGGGATAACATGGTGTAATCCCACACTGATTTATTCTAACCTCAGACGATTCCCAGAAACATGTTGTGTGTTAACACAGACCATCTCTCCAGTCTGGAGGCCAACAAAAGCAACTGGCTCCGATGAAATTCCTTGCCTTGGACTGGAGTTCATCCCTCTGATGAAGCAGTGGAGAAAGACCTGAAGATGTCAGCTTCCTCCTCCTCCGGCCCATGTGGTTCTGATAAAGGGTGAGGTGATCTCAGGACGTCCAAGGGCTCTTTTTGGTCTCTTTCACTTTCAGTGGGAAGCTCTGCTCTCTCCGCGCCTTCGGTACTAAACCCCCTTGCTATGTGCATTGACAGATCCTTGAACAACTGACCCAAAGCTGTTCAGAGACACAGAGCAGGACTGGAAAAGGTGGCTTTATGCCCATTTTTGTGCTCTTCTGAGCCACAGAGCATGGTTCCAGGTACAAGTGACCCCTCAGAGCTGCCTCGGCCTCTTTGGTCATGCAGGAGCATCTCCGGGATGCAGCCCACAGTGGGCTCCTGACACCCGCAAGCTGAACACTTGGCCTTGGCCATGAGCTTTCCTTCCTCTCCTTGGAGCCCCTCACTCCTGTGGCGCATCAATGGGGGCAAACACAGTGCCAAGGGAAAAAATAAATCTCAGCTGCAAGACAAGTCAGCACCTTGAACTTCACAGGTGTGAGGAAAGGTGGCTCTGGTCTCCCTGAGCAAATTCTGGCACCTCTCGCTGCTGTCAGCCCAAGAAAGCAGTTGCCAGGCACTGCAAGGCCTTGGCCCCCTTGCCACAGGATAATTTCCTGGATGGACACCCCTCTCCGACCTGCTTGGCATGATGTTGCAGCCCCAGCTGTACCACACGCCGCAACCCATCTAGGGGTACAGCACCAACCAACACAACAGCTACAAAGCTGCTCATTGCCAGGTAGAAGCTCAACTGTCTGACTGTACCCACATGGACAGGCTGCCACGTCTCCTTTCTACACAGCACCCAGCCTCCAAGGCACAAAGAGCTGCTTGGCTCCTACGTAGACCCCCTACACCCCCCCAGCACCCCCAGGGTTTGACAGCTCATGCTGCTTTCCAGCACTCAGCCTGTTGCTCTCCCTTCCTGTTACAGCTGGCATTGAGAGGTGTAAAATCCTTTCTTCTTCCCCAGCAGCTCTGGGAAAACACTCCTGCAACAGGAAAATCGGAGTGCAAAGGGAGGGGGTGTTGAGTGAGGCCGCTGCCTCTGCTGCGGCCCGGTAACTCCCTGGTAACTGGGCAGGAACGCTGCCTCAACAGCAACCACCCGACGGCCCAGATCAAGTCAGAGCAGAGCCTCTGACTTCGCAGAGTAAATATTTACAGAGACCGAGCACTAGAGGAAAGAGCCACTTGTGTGCACTTGTGAGAGCACCACAGAAAGCGGGTGCACGCTCGAGGGCCTGGGATTACTGCACAGTGACACGTGGAAAGGCCGCCGTCCGCCCCGCACACCCCTGCCAGGCTCACGGGCTCCCCATCCAGCAGCAAACAGGGGAGAGCATCCCCTCGGAGGCCCCCATCAGAGCCACCACGCCCTGAGAGCATCCCCTCGGAGGCCTCCCCTTGCCTGGGCTCCATCATGGGCTAGGCTCATTCCAAGGGTACTCACAGCCTGTAAGTACCATACGGGAGTCGTGTAAACTCCAGCCATGTCACACTGGGCTGCTGTGCTGTGACAGCCACCAGCAGACATGGGGAGGTCACCTGCTGGGCTCCTGCACCAAGAGCCACCCACGGAACGTGCAGGGGCACAGAGCTGTTCTCCAGGGAACAAGCATCGAGCGGGGCAGTAGTGGCACGTGGCCCCCTCTGCCTGCAGATGCAGAGGGGGCAGCCAGAGCCCCTGCAGAGGAGTAACCTCCCAGTCTGGGCTCTCTTCTGAGCATTTACAAGAAAAATGAGCTCACTTCCACCCCTCTGCACAACTTGCTTAGTGGGGGAGTAAAGAGCTCTTAGGAAGGCGTGATGTATGTACACACGCACGCTTCTGTCACGAAGGTGTGAAGAACAAAAGCCACCAGTCCTGAGGTGAGAAAAGCCAGATTTTTGGGTCTGCTCTGTTGTTAGTTTAGAAACAGCACTCTGCAATGATGTGGTGAGAGTTTTCACTCACCCTGCCTGGTCTGCACCTACTTTCCTGGGTACTTTGAGCATCACAGGGGTACAGGCTGAGGGATCCTGCCAGCTCTCCTCTCCAGAGCTCCCAGAACCTGTCTGGGTTACTCTGTAGTAGATCAGGTTTCAGGATAGAGCCCTCTTAATCCTGGCAGACGGATTCCAGCACCCTGCTCATTATGGCAAGCATTGGCTCAGAGTTTAATTCAAAGCAGGTTTGCAGCACTCAGCACAAGCAGCATGGAGCAGGGGAGCCCTGCCTGCCTGCATCCCAGCAGTAATGCCCGATGCCCATCACAGCCAAACAAGCAAAGAAGCCCGAAGAATTAAAGCAAAGGGTGGAAATCACTCTGATTCCTCCCCATGGGGAGCCCTGTGGTGCTTCGGGAATTCTTCCACCTCTGGGGCTGACCATGCTGAGAAGAGCAGAGCTTCCCCACGCCTGCCTCGTGTTTCATCCTATGAGGCAGAGGCAGCTGGGTCACTCAACAAAAGAGAGAACTACATATTACAGAGACAGTAATTAGATGACAGACCACACAGGCACACACATGCCAGCAGCAGCAATGCCCATGCACGGATGCAGTTCGCATGTTCAGTGCTAGAACAGGCTGGGAACAACTGGCTCTTCCCCTAACTTGTGATCCTTTTGCTCTGGGATTTATCCAGTGCAGTACAGGGCACCCCAAGCACACATCTCACTGCCCTTGTCAGAGTATGGTTACATAGCAGGGGCAGTCACAGAGGGATGTGTGGTCTGTGCTGCTCCGGGCACGGTGGGTACCACTTCCTTAGATGGCTTTTTCCCTGCTCACACTGCCATTCCCAGCCAGAGCACACCAGCTCCCACAGTCATTTTTAGCAAGCTTTGGAACGCGACCGTTTCCTGAGAGAAACCAGCAAAGGGCCTTTGTAACACCATCGCCTGGGAATTCTTTCCACTTGTATGAAAATACCCCTCAAAAAATGGAAAAACGTGTCAAAGAAAGCTGTGAGGGAGAAGTGGTTTAATAAAAACAACAGCAGATGCTGGAAGGCAGGCTCCAAGCTCCACCCCAGGGTCTCGGAGCCTCTCGCCTGGGGCAGGCAAACAACACTATTTCAAGGAGTTGGCCCAGAAATGGACTGCAAGCCAGACCTGGCATCGTAACCGTAACGTCTGGGCACGCGCCGTCCAAGCACACCCATGACCAACATCCCAGGGAAGGGGGTTTTGAGATTATTGTGGCCACAGCCCCACAGGAGCCACGCTTATTGCCACATGTCACACCCTGTGCCATCTCCAGGACCAGGGAAACAGCTGGGCCAAAACCAAAGACCAACTTGAGCCTTTTCCCAGCCTCGCTGATGTATTAGCTCAGAAAATGCTGCACCCCATACACCCTGTATCCAAAGCAGAGGCACCAAAGCACACTGAGTTGCTTCTCCTGAACCCGATGAAGCTAAGGAACTGCAAAATAAGTCAAATTTGTACATGTCCACACTGAAAAACAGCAAATGTTGTGAACCCAATAACGGACACGTGTCAGGGAAGACTGCCAGGACCCTGAGAAAGAAAGGAGCCACCCATCACCATCATCTCCAGCTCCCTGCATGGAGGATGGGTGTGAGTGAGTAAGCCAAGGTATACACTCTGTGTACAAAGCCACATGCTTACAGTAGGAAAAGGGCTACAAGGGATCAGAGAGTCTCAAGACATTTAAAACTATGACTTACCAATGCAGGTCCTGCCGTCCGTGTGCAGGCGAAAGCCTGGCTTGCACTCACAGTAGTAAGATCCAAAGGTGTTCACACACCCGTGCTGGCAACCCCCATTGAGGACCTGGCACTCATCAACATCTGCAAAAGAAAAGGGAAGAAGGGAAAAAAGGTTCAGAGAAATAGGTACAGTGGTACCTAAACTCAGGGTCATTTATCTGTGGTTCACTGACTGGAGATCTGAGGAACAAATGCAGAAGGGAGGAGATTACCATTTAATTATGTTTAATCAGTCAGGCTAGTTAAGAAATTTCAAGGACAATCAGGAAACACAGACAACTCATTTGTCAGTTGGCATAAAGCATCCTTCATCTTCTTCAGCTCACAGCAGTCACTTTTCCTGATTGCTCCAAGGTGATGGATCCATTAAAGTTTTACTCTTCCTTATTCTTAATTATGTGTTGAAAATACACTGTGCCAGCCCATTTATTACTTACATGGATGGTGGGAGAAAACATCTTACACTACAGACCCAAGACTCACAATTCTGCAAAGTCTTTAACAGGCTTCACACCACTTAAGCCAGGAGTTCACTTGACCTGGTGCTGAATTGTGGTGAAATCTGGGGTGACAAGCTGTGCTCAGAATTGCTGTGCAGCATGGAGAAGAACACACGTTAATACCTGGAGCAAGCTATCCCAGCAGATAGCAGTATGATCAGCAAGGATTTCTTCATCATTACACCATACTTAAGAGCAGGATGGAGTCCAGCTTGACATACTACAAAGGGTGGGACTGATGGCAGGTCCCCAGCCCTCACCTACCAGCTCCATGACCATAGCAAGCCCTGGAGAACCAAGGCAACAAGGAATCCACTCAGCCAATGAAGCTGTGCAAGCCCACATCTCTCAGTACAACTACAGCCCTCAAACAAAGGCAGTCTCTGAGCCAGAAGTATCTTCTGCCAAGCATGGAGCAATCTTTCAGGAGCTGAAATGGGAGCTGGTAAAAACCTCCTGGTTCATGTTGTTATCCAAGGCTCAAACCCAGGGAGGTAGATGGCAGCATGTTACAGAAAGGGAGACCCATCCCTGTTTTGCAGACCTTAAATAGCCCTTGACCACTGGGAATAACTGCCAGGACTGAGAAGACAAACACTTGGAGTGCCCAGCTGCAAGGGGCAAAGCAAGATGTGCACCAGAAGCTCGTCACAGGCCAGTTTGTGTTCCTGAGGTGTAAGACTCCTCCATTTGGCTATAATTAGAACCAATAGAGATCTCTGTGGATATAGCTACAGCATTCCTTGATTCCTGGTGTCTGGGTATGCCTACACCTGCCCCCCTGCTCTGCCTTCCAGCCTGGAGAGGATCAAACATCCCGGGGGGGATGCACCAGACTATGTCCACACTGACAGCAAAGCAGCCAACCAGCAATTCTTTCTTCCACAGAGAGAAAACCCCAACGGCTGTGGGGCTGCTGGTGTTTCTGCACACCTCCTGTGGCATTCTGTGAAGGCACCTTCAGCACACACACCTCTCTCCCTCTGGCACGGCGAAGCAGCAGGACGACACAGAGCCAAGGAACCAGCAACGCTCCATCAATGACTGTTACTAACCAGATAAAGAAACACTTCCTCAATGAATCATGCAGGGTGTTGCCCCAGACTGTGTCTTTGCAAGCAAAAAGCCTGCTCCAGCCTCACCCCTGCGCCGTGCCTGGAGCATGGCCCAGCCTGCTCCGAGGGCTTGCTCCCATCCGATGGCAGCGGCGGCTCTCGCTGCGGGGCAAAGTGCACCTCAAACCACAGGGGAAAAGGAAAACACAGCCTTCACTGAAGCCAGTGCTAAAGTTTTACATGAACTAGGTTAATTTTACATTCATCAGATTAATTGCCAACAAAATCGGCTAGTGGCAAAGCAAATGCACTGGGTGAGGGAAGCGCAGTGGGGATGGGGGTGTCTGCTTGTTTCTGAGCAATGTGCTGGTAATAAAAGCAGGTTTTTTTCCTAAAATACTGTTCATTTAAAGACTTCTTGCTGCCTTGGGAGTCCAAACGTCAAGATCAGAGCACAGGGAAATGGCTCTCTGCCCTTCCCATCCTCGTGATGTCCAGTGAGCCCACATCCTCAGCTTCTGCAATGGCCATGCAAGACTCCCTCCTCAGAGCTCCCACCACGGCCACAGCCTTCATTAACTCTGCAGAAAACAGTAATTAGTGTAATTCCAGGCCTCTGCTCGTTGGCTCAGGTTCCTTCTCCGGGCATTTTAAAAGGTTTCGATATTTTCTTCCTGTTTTCCCCAAGATAATTGATTTTTAAGAAAGGAAGATAACCAGTTTTGAGCTTTAAGCGATGCTCTACAGAGCGACCCGAACGCAAACCAGCTCCTCAAGGGGAGAGAAAACATGCTGTTGCACAAACCTGAAGTGAAGTTTGGCTGATGTATTGAGCCCCAAGCATGGGCACAGCACGTGGAAAAGCACGTGGGTTGTGCAAAAGTGTGAAACACAGGAATGTGTTTCAGTGAGCGTGGGATGGATGGCGTCTCTAGGAAACACTGGACGCTAGAGGAGAACAAGGAAGATAGTACAAAACTAAAGACAGGACTGTTGGATGAATGAATAAACAGTTATTGTGTTGTGTTATTATTGTTATTACTCCCAGAAAGCACAAGCACTTGCCTTCAGTAAAGCTGCTCTGTAATTTTCTGGCAGGCCATTTCTTTTCCATTGGAAAATGCTGGTGAGAAATAATCACTGCTCCTTCTCCTAAAAGCAACGCTGGAATGTCTGTTCTGCAGGACATGTTACACTTGCATTTCAATGAGGACCAGCGTTTTCTATTTTGAATTTGCTCAAGAGCAGGAAAACTGGGTTTGGGAAGGTTTTCTGCAGAACAGCAAAGTTTTTTTGGTCTGGACTTACACGACTATCCCTCTGCTCCCTTCAACCCTAATCTGAAACCACAGAGGAGTTACCGTCCAAAAAAGTGAGTGATATGCTGAGCAAACTTCTTGCTTTCACCCCATTACTCACACTCAGCAATCCAACATCTCCTTTCTAAATGTCTCCTCTTCTCTCTTGGTATGTTTCACCCTCTAAATCTCAGTAATTGCTGAGGGCTGTCCCCACTGCAGACCCCCCACCCCATCCCACAGTGGCTGGGGAAGCAGCTGGTCCCTCCTCCCACCCCATCACCTTCCCTGTGCACGGACCCCACAGAGCCCACCACATCCCACTTTTCCTTCTGGAGCCTCATTTCTCTCCTCCTGCGTCAACAGAGAGATTTTTGGACATGTCCTGTGTGACCAAAGTAACACCCCCATCCTCTGCCCGCTGATGGGAGGGCAGCAGAGGTGCTGCCCCCCAGGAAACCTCAGCTTTGTGTCCCTGGAATTAACACACCTGTGCAGTTTGCCCAAACAAACTCGAGCACAGAGAGAATAGGCAGCTGCCAGGCAGATGCTCTGCCTACTGCCTGGCTCTCTGACGGGGGGACACGTTTTTCTGGTGGGGACCAGCAGCAGTGGCAGCAGCTCTGACCTGCCCAGCCATGCACAGAGCTCCCCAGGGAGTGATCCACCCAGGAATACAGACTGTGCAGCAGCAGGGCCAAGGCACAGCATCCCTGCAAAGGCTCACGTTGCCCTTGGTGCACATCTTGGCAGTACAAAGTCCCAAAAATCTACGTGATGCTTTGTGAGATGTGGTTTGTGGAGCACTGAGGTTATTTTCCTACTGGAGAGCTGAGAAAGTCTGGTTGAAATTAAGAAGTCAAAGAAAAAATTAGCAGCATAAGGACTTCCCTTCCAAGGAGGGCAGCTGGATCGAGCAACCCAGAGCTGTGCTGGGATGGTACATGCCAAGCCCAGGTGTTGGGGGGGGTTCTGCTGTGCTGGCATGGGTAGGGCAGCAGGAACCAGCCAAAGTCCACCACAGCAGACATGGAAACCAAACGCAGTGAGAGCCTGGGAGTGGGACTGGGCTTACTGCATAGAGAAACTTCCTGCAGCATAAGGAAACCAGAGTTCAGGTCGTAGACATGAGAAATAGCTGCTGCTCCCATCAGCCTCTTCCCTGAACAGAAACAATCCACAAGACCTCCAACACCAACTACATGGACCATGTCATGCTGTAATCTGATGTAGGGAAGATGAACACAAGACCCAAGAAAGAGGAAGGTGTGAGGGGATGGCTGTGGCACTCCCTGGCCACGCGCAGGTCCTCCAGGAAGAGCTACGATGATTTATCTCAAACTAGAGCTCTGTGTCAGAGAGGGAAAAAGTGGCACCCACAGCTCTGCAAATTACTAACTGTTTGGTACAGAGGCAGTTTATCTCCTCTGAAAGGCTGAGGAGGAGGAGATGGATCCCAGCTGGAAGCAGCAGATACGCTGCTGGGATTCGCTGTCTGCCTGAAGAGCAGTGCCAGGCTTTAATCCCTGCGGCAATTAGCCTGGATTACAGAGCAGGGCTGCAGGGAGAAGGTTAATTAAAATCCATCAAGATGAGCATGTGTGGGATTTAGCAACTTTATCTTTCCGGTACCAGTTTGCTGGAGCTAATTCAGCAGTTTTGAGAAATTAGGAGAGTGGAAGGAAGGAGAGGAACCAAGAGATGGGCACACTGGGTGGCTGAGGGCAACTGGCCCTGGGTAGAGCAGCACCACTACTGTCTGGCTCTATGGACACAGGGTAGAGACTCGGGGTGCAGAAGGGTGCTGGGACGTGCTGGAAGGAAAAACCCCAAGGCATTGCTTCATCTCCTGCCTGCATTGCACAGCCCCTGCATGAACACCCTGGAGACACTGGAGGCCCTGTAATTGCACTCTCCCCTCACAGCCCGTGCAGACAGGACTCAGCAGGTAGAACGGGGCAAGGCTGGAGAGGAGGATGCCTTATACCCCCCCTCTGCTAGCTCAGAAGCCCTCCCTTCCTCCAGGATGAGGATCACCAGTACCTGCCTCAGGCTGGCTCTGGCTTGGAACCCAAGTGAGGAAAGAAGAAAGGTCATTTTGGGTGGTCAAAATGCCTCCACACCCTCTGTTTTCCTTTAGAGCCTTCACCTCGAAGGCTCAAAGAGCTCCAGAGTTATTCGGGCTGCCATCCCTCCCCCCACAGCCTCTCCTAGAGAGCTGGGAGATGCCCATAGCTTTCCCATGTTACCCGTGCCATCCTCAGCAGCAGCAGCAGCTTCCAGAGGCACTTTGGGAGCAGATGCACTGGTTTTACAATAATCTGATGAAGTGAACAGCATCAGGGAGCTACTTCACCTCAGTCACTTTGTCCTCAGCTCACCTTTTCCTGCCTTGGAGGGCAGCAGCTGGGAGCATCCCAGCTCTCCTCTGCGCTCACCTTTCTATTCGGATGGAGCTGATAATCAGGTGTTACTCAGCGTGGAGTAGAGGCACACGTAACAACAAGCAGGCAGACTGCTCCGGACTTGCTGCTGCACTTGGCCTCTCACACCCTCTCTTGTAGGTTTGCTTTAGCCCAGCTCTCAGGGCAGAAGATGTACCTGGGCAGGCAGCAGCTGGGTCCCCACACCGTGCCCAGGAAGCTAACTGCACCGAGGATGCAGGCACAGGCCTGGCCTCCTTCAGGGCACCCCTGAAGGAGCTCATGGGCTAACAGGAACCACATAACCCATTGAAAGCAGCCAGCCAAACTCTCTGCTGTTTCCTGACATGCTTTTGAGAATCCTGGAGGGAATATCGATGTACCAGGTCTCCATCCCTGTAATGACGTAACACAAGCCCCCAGCAGAGCATCGTGAGCTCTCCTGTGGAGGTCACCTGTATGAGGACGTCACCCACAGTGTGGGTGCCCCTAACACGAGGATCCACGGGACTGCACTGTTTGTGCACAGAAGGTGTTTTAAGGCCTTCGAGGCCCTGGTGAAAGGCACACCGCCATGGGGGTGTGCAGCTGCCTGTCCATGGAGCTGAGATCAGCAGAGTCAGGCTCAGGTGAACTGCTAGATGGGGAAGGGAAAGGAGAAGGTTTCTATTCCAGGAATGAAGCTGGATCTCGGGGGCTTGCCTTGGAGAAGCGGTACCAGCTAACATGGATAGAAGCAGCATGTGTGATGAGTTTGAGACGAAGATCTGATCTATAAATAACAAAAGACCAACTGACCCCGTTCCCAAAGGGCTGGCACATCTCATGAATACACAGACATCACTTTTAAAATCAACTGCTCGGGGCATTTCCTTATTGGGATTATCTCACCATGAGATAATGTGTTCCTTGATGCCTACATTACTCACAGCCATCCACAGCCTTTAGCGAACTCCACACGCTCTCCATTATTTCCTAAATCTTCAGGGAACCTCGAGCTTTACTGCTGCTAAGTCAGCGGCGCACAGGAAGAGGAGGAAGCAGGAGCGTGTGGGTGCGCTCGCAGGGCTTACTCCTCGCTCAACGTCCCCATCTACCATCAGACGTAAGCCAGTGCACATAAGCATTAACAAAAGTGGCCAGAGAGGTATTTATTGTCTGGTTGCCATGCCTGACCCAGTGCAGCAGCCAAAAGCCCAGTAAATCTATCAGTGACAGGGAAGAGCTGCATATTTTTCTCCTTAGTTACTGGGAAATGGAAGCAGAGAAGTTTTCCTTCCGCTACGCTGGAATCGCCATCTATTAGCAGACACTGCCTGTTACTGCTTCAGACTTTGGGAAGGGGTGATAAAATCCTGAGGTACCATCAACAGAAGGTGCTGCAACGGGAGGGCAGAGACCCTCCATCCCCTCCACCTGCTCGATGGGAAACTGAGGCTGGCCCAGCACGATCCACACAGTGAGAGGCTCGAGATGCCCATGTTGGGAATGTCCTAACAGGCAGGAGAGCAGAGAGGTGACCTGAGAGATGCAGCTCTTCTGACTGTATGGACCAGCTACAGCCCACGGACACCCGGCTCCGGGCTCTGCTGCCCGAGGATTCCCCTCGGAGTAATGCTGAGCTCTATCCTTGGCCAGCCTCCACTCCGCAGCACCCACACGACCCAGACGAGCTCAGGGAGCCGTGCAGAGAGAAAGCCAGAGGTTTTCCATGAGGAAACAGCATTTTTTCATGCACTGCCCTGCACTGTGAGGGTGCAGGGCTCACTGAGGTGAGATCCTTCGGAGTGGAGGTAAAAAAAACCTCAGCCACACACCCTAAGAAAGGGCAGAGTTGCTTTTTTAAAGGCACACTGCATGGCAGCTGTCTTTATCCAAGCCACGGAGCTCCCTTTAACCAAGCCACGGAGCTGCACAGCAACTGATGGGAAGGAACAGGAGTTTCTGTGCCTTGTGACTGTGCAGTAACTCTGCCGGGGCAGACCATGCCTGTCGCGATACCAAGTGACGACAGAAACGCAGCGATGCTGCCAGCTCGTGACTTCAGCCGCCACCAGCCTGGTTCTCCCACCCAGCAGCCCAGTTACCTGCATCCCCGGCGGCAGCGAAACCTCCCGGGAGGATGAGGACACCCAGCCCGGCCACGTACCTGGGCGCAGCTCGGCGTGGCCGGCTCCGTACCCCGCACGCCCCAAGTAGCAGGGGTAGCAGCTTCTCCAGAGGTAGTGGTAGTGATTGCCGGCAGTCCCCGGGATGCCACCCAAAAAGCCGCAGCACCACAGCAGCACCCAGAGCTGCCTCTGCTCCCGTCCCATGATGGAAAGCCAGCAGGCATTCAGACAGAAGGCAAACAAAAAAAAACACCCCCCACCGCAGCCCCACCAACCGCGGGGTCCCGCAGCAAGCTGGCGACGAGGCGGGGCCGAGCTGCGGGGAGTTAAGAAGGGGAGGTTGGGGGGGGGGGGGGAAATAAGAAAGAAGAGGGGGGAAGGAAAAAAAAAAAGCAAAGGGACGCGGCGGGGATGCGCGGAGCGGCGCGGACGGGCGGCTCTGCCTGCGGGAGGGCGGTCCCGCTCCGCTCCGCGCCGCCCCCGCTCCGCACCGCCCCCGCAGGTAGAGCCCGGCCCGGGAGCGCCCCTGCTCCCCCCCCCCCCACCCTCCCCTCACACCCCCTCCCCGTTTCCCTCGGCCGGGCCAGACCTGCCCGACGCGGCGCATCCCTCGGGAGCAGCCGGAGCGAAGCCGGGCGTGGGGAGCGGGGCCGGGGCTCGGCTGCTGAGACCGAAACTCTCGGGGAGGGAGGGATGGAGGGAGCGCGGGGTGAGCTCTCCCGGTCCCCGGCTCTCCCGGTCCCCGGCGCGGACACTGCCGAGCACCGGGCAGCAAAACGCAAGGGATGCCGTCAGGACGGACAGACAGACAGATGACTTCTGCAGCGGCACAGCGCCGGGGCCGGTGCTGGCCCCAGACACACGCGTGGGACGAGGCGACCCGGCACCGGCCTGCCCAGCCCCGGGGCTACGGCTGCAGCGGGAGCAGAGCCCTGGCCCCGCACAGAGCCGCGCATCTCCCCGCGGAGCGCAGCCGAGGGCGGCCCGGCTCCCCTGGGGCTGCCCATCACACCCCAGCTATCCCTGGCCATCCCATCATGAACCCCATGTACATCAGAGTCATCCCCCCCCCCAGGGTGCTAGGCAAGCCCCGCGCTACCCTCACACCTCCCCAAAACACCCCAACAGCTTGGCGAGCCCCACACCGGGCTTGCCTGCAAGTCCTGACAGAAACCTCCATCAACAAACTCCAGCTCCACCAAGGAGCAGCCAGCACCCCTGATCCAAAGCAGCCATCCTATCACCCTTTCCTGTAAGGCAAAGCCCAGAATTTTATTTTACCTTTTTTCATTAAACAAGAAGTAAGAATAGCTTATTGGATTTTCCAGAGGCAAGCTCAAAAGCCTCATTTAACTTTCTGGAATGTTTTGAAACAATGTGCTTGCAGGGTTGAGCTGGGGGAGAGCAGGGCCTGCTACACTGAGCCATTTTAGCAGTATTATTTGGCTGTGGTAAAATTCCAAATTAAAACTTGTGGTTTAGGCTGCAATGAATAGCATTCCATGAAAAATGTTGAAACACAGAGAGAAGCTGGATCCAGGGAGAAAATAACCATCTCGGGCTAGTGCTGCAGTGGTTTCCAAAGGAAGGTGGACTTCAGTCACGAGCAAGAGCAGCTTCCTGACACTGCATGGACCAACTCAGCTCATCTTAATATTCCCCCACTGCAGCACTCCACATGCTTCTCATTAACGTTTGGGGTTGAAACGGAAAAATCCAACCCAAAAAATGGTCAGTTACTTTGTGGAGAAAAACATAACCCTTCTGAAAGATGCCACAGATTTTTGCAGAAGTAAAACCAGTGCAAACTGCTGCGTGCTACAGCCCAACAGCTCTTCAACACCCACCTTCCTCCTGCTGCCTGGCAGGTCTGAGAGCCCCCCAAGGAGATGCTTGGCACTGGGATGGGGAGAGGACATGGGGCAGGGAGAGGACATGGGGCAGAAAGAGGGGAGGTGTTGGAGACCCCAGAAGTGACACTGGCACTCCCCAAGTCCTGCAACAAACCAACTGCCCCGTGTCATCGCTTTGCAACCCGATGCCAGTGCTGCCACCCTGCTGGGAGTCACCCATAGGTCTCCCACATGCATCCCCCCTTTTAAACACAGCACATGGCCAGCCCTCAGGAGCTGCCAGGGCCCCTGGGTGCTGTAGGCGCGCTCCCCACGATGCTGCAGCCCCGGCGATGGCTGGTGCTGACACTTTTCCTGTAAACCTTCCCCGTGGTGCTGACATGCACAAACGTGTTGCCACAGAGCCATGAATAACGGCTCAGACTCCCGTGGGTCAGCGATGTTATTAAGACATTGTCTATATTAAATTATCCCTTCCTGGAACGCAGCTGAATCACAGCTCTCCAAGAGCCTCCTGACTCCGCAAGCACCAACCAAAGGGACCTTTCCACTGGCTCCAGGACCTGGAGATCCCTCCTAGCCGGGCACAGGCAGCTCTGGGTACAGAGTGCTCGCCCCTCACCCTGCAGAAACGAACATCACCACAGCCTTGGCGCCCCACAAGTTACGTGACAAACTTGTTCAATCTCATATTCTCTGAGACTGTGAAAAACAAACAAAGAGGAGAGGAGAGGCTCAGGCTCTTCCAGAGGGCTCCGTGCTTCAGCAGATGTATCACAAGCACTTCAGGCTCGAGCACAGACGGAATCCTGCTTATGTAATAAGTTGTGCTTGGCCGGGTTTGAGCCAGCTCGGGCTTCCTTGTCACCTAATCGAGGTCGGTTGATTAAGTACTAAGACCCGGTTTGAGTACAGTAACACATGACAATCGGCAGCAAATGGTTACTGCTTCCTGGGGAATCAGCTCAGAGGGTGTTTGCATCCAGAGGGGTTCTTCAGACAGGGACAGAGCAGGACCAAACCCCTGACTTCAGGCTTGGCACTCCTAAATTCTCTTAAGAACCCAAATGACAGCTGATGACATGGGACTTCACTGCCCAACAGTGTGTGAAGTCATGGAGTTAATTCATCCCTGCACAGACACAGTCCTGCTTCAGCATCCTTCCCTTGCTTCACCCTCCCGGGAGGGACTCCTCACCCACTGAGAGACAACTTCCCACCCACAGCTACCAGGGGCTCCTGTGGGCAAGGTTTCCACCTTACTCTCCAGTTTTAACCAAAGAAGATGCCACAGGATCAGCTCAGAGGAAGGAATGGTGTGAGTACCAACTGGAAACGCTTTTCATTTGTCCAGCTGCCGAGCCTGAACTCCCTCTTCCAGGTGGGAGCTGGCCCGTTTCAGAGGAGCATTGAACCCTCCTTCATCCACCCCAAAGCGATGGAAAGAGGGGAAAATTCCCACAGTACAATATTGTGTCTGGACACCTGGATTACCTGCCCGTGGTGCCAGTTCACACCAGAGCCCCAAACTCATCAAGTTAAGGCTTGTCTGGCACGAGGTCCCCAGCCCCAGGGACAGGAAGAGAAAGGCTCACCACCTGCACCCAAACCAAAGGCTACCCCTCGAACTGTGGCTCTGGGACTTCCCTCCCTGCTTTTGCCTCCTGATAACCTCCTGGCTGAGGCTGGAGGAGTCTGGTACCTGCCCACATCCAGAGGAACTCCAAGCTCCAGCCTGTGGCTCCAAGCCATGGCACCCTGACTGCGTGGCCGCGCGGCTCGGGCGCTCTGTTGTTGTGCTGTGCCGTAACGCTGGCTGAGGAAGAGTCAGATAAACAGCGCAGGAAATTCAACACATACCAGTCACGGGCTGCCTGCTGAAATGGATTCCAGACAGGCTTCTGAGCCCCTCTACGTGCGCGGAAGGAAAATGTTAGCTGGTAATTAAATGAGCGGAGACCCCCGTGTGCCAAGCGAGGGTTAGGACACACAGTGCGCCTCAAACATGTCATTTTGGAGCCAATGCCCTTGTCCTGAGACAGCTACAAGGACTTCCAACACGCTTCTCCATGCAAAGTGGCATTTACAAGGATAAAATAAACAGCAGTTTGTGAGATTCCTATTTCAGAGGTTTGGTTTGCGATGCTTTCCAAGAGCTCCATCCGCCGCACGCTTGGCCGGGCTCCCTCCATCACGCCTGGTGCTAGAGCAGAGCTCTCTGCAAACCAACTCTTCCAAAAGCGTGTGCACTGGTTTTCTACAAAACCAGTGGTGGCACAGATCCCCCACAACCCCTCACCGCAGGTTGGGCACAGGGGATGGACCCAGGTGGGTCCCCATCTCTGCTGTGATGAGGGGAAGGAGAGGGCACACGGGGGCACGACTAGTCCCAAATGATTCCAACAGCACATGCAAGGGGATCTATGCTGTCTCCCCAAAAACAAAAAGCAAAAACCAAGAAGGGTTGTTTGTTTCCACCAAGATCCCGAACCTCTTAATCATCCAAGAAGCTAATCCTCATCAGGGGAATTCTGGGGAAGCTGAAAATATTTTCGCTTGGCCAAGATAAGGGCAGAGCTGTTTATTTCACACATCTCCACAGTGGTGCAGAGCCAGGAAATACTTTTCAGTTATTTTCAACAAAACAAGACAAATGTACCAGATTGGCAAGAAAGTGACATTTTTCTGTGGAATTCTTTAGTGTCCAACCCAATACACGCAGGATGGGCTCTCTCCCAGTTTGTCAGCGATCTGTGTTCATCAGTTTGGATACTTGGGGGCTACTGGTAAGCAAACCAGCAATGAAAATACACAAGAGCTCCACCACAAAACCACAGGCAACCCAGCACCCACAGCAGGCATCGAACATTGTGCTACACAACACATGAGCTCCAGCTCTCTGGTCAGCAGGAGCCTGGTAATGGTGCTCTGCTGGTGCTGCCAGTGAAGCCTGGAACCCCAACAGACTCCAAAGAGCCATGTCTGGTTCTTGAGTTTGACAAGCAAACAGCTTTGTGCATCTTTCTGACTCCCAGCTCCAGCTGACTGGAACACACAGCACACACAAACCCCTGGGGAGGAAGGGATGGGAACCTGCTCAGTGCACAACAGCAGGGTCCAGCCATGGGAGCTGAATTGGCTGTGTGATGTAGGGCTTGCTCTGGGTACCACACTGATACAAACCCCATTTAGCATTTCCATCTTACAAACCCCAAATTGCATCCACTCTTCCCCTGTGCTCTGAAAGCAGGTGATGTGTGGGGGAAGACAGGGAGCAGTGTGACAATACGGACCCCAAAGGGGAAACCTCATCTCTTCTGAAGCAACAAAATACACGTGGCCAAGTGCCACGGGGCCATGGTCTCACCCTGAACACAGCCCTCCCATCAGGTCTGTGACTCTCACTTGCTCCTCAGCTGTGCAGTGGAAAGCAAACGCTTCCTCTGGACAGCCAAAGAGCGTCAGAGGTGGGTGCAAGAGGAGAGGAGCACCCCAAAAGCCTCTCCTTTGGCAACACGGATGCTGTGTAGCATCCCCAGTGCAGCCTCCCCATGCAGCCCCCCCAGCCCTACCTGCACACGCCTTCCCATCCTGCTCCAGCCTCAGCCCCGCCGGGCACTTGCAGTAGAAGCTGCCGATGGTGTTGCAGCACCGGGACTCGCAGCCACCGTTCCCTGTCTCACACTCATTCACGTCTGGAAGAGAGAAGAGGGGAGCACAGGTGAGCTGCCACTGCCAGACCCAGCTGGGATGCTGCACAAGGGCAAAGCCAACTGCTCTGAGCACAGCTGGTGTTCCCAGTGCCGACTTCCCAGCCCCAATACAAAGAAAGAACGTTAACCAACACAAAATTACACCCCTCATCACACACATAGTGAAGGTGTCACTACCCAAACGATTCCTACCCTCACAGCACTCACACAGGTAAGGGCACATTCACACTCTGAACACGAGAAGGCAGGGGGTTCTGCACACTAAAAATCTGTTGGTTCAGAAGCTCTACTCTCCTGTCAGAGCAGAGCTGGGGCACCTTTCCACCCCGATGCCTTCAGACACACACACACAAGTTGCCTGAGCAGCACTGACCCAGAGCAGCCTGAATGAAGAGGTAACCAACGTTTAACAATCCACATGGTTCCCATTTTCCCCAAACTCCTGTAACCCAAACCCTGAATAAATCACATTACCCTGGAGAAACCAGAGACTGCTCTTCCCCTCCGGGGGGAAAAGGGGTGGGGCGTGGGCCAGACCTTTAAGGAACAGGGAGCAGCTTTCTCAAATTACCTTTTAAATGGAGAGAATGAGTAACCATCAGGTGAAAACCCCCTTGTTTCCCTTCTTGCCTCAACGCAGGCTCCCTCCAAGGGATTTAACAGCCGGGGACCTGAACGAGCCGAAACCTGTGCTTCCCCTCTAACTGGGCAGCAGCATCCTCCCACAAGTCCATCTGGAAGCTATTAACAAGCGCTGCAGATGCTTTCCATTCAAGTATTTTCACACCTCGCTGGAATACTTGAGAGCTACTTTAATTAGTGCAAATAACAGACCATGGGCATCGCCAGGGCTGTCTGCGTGGCTCCAGACAGAGTGAAATCCCCAAAACGTGCAGACAGCAGCCCACAGGCACCAGCTGCCTGTTTGAGTAAGGGCAAGCAGTGGGACCAGGCTGGGACTGGGAGCCTTTCCCACTACCAGGCTACAAATCCCTGGTCCCACACAGACTGAGCATCCTTGATCCCAGGAGAGATACTGAGCCCAGAGCATCGGGCTCTGCCACAGCCTCTGAAACATCTTCTGCCTACAAAGCAGCAGAGGGAAGGGAGACCATAAGGAGGAAACCTTGAGCCACATCAGCGTTCCGCTGGTTTATTTTTTTCCACTGCAGATCAAAAATCAACCCCAGATTGGGAAATGCCAAGTTTCAGTCAGACACGTGAAATCTATGGGGAGGTTTCAAAAAGATTTATCAGCTGTTGGCAAATTCTTGACAGCTGGCACTAAGCAAGGCATCCCAAAAATGTACTTGTGCTTAAGCAGCTACTTTTCTCCCTCTGTAAAGCCCCGATTCCTTCTTACAAGAGCTAGAGAAACGGACACAAATAGCTGTTTTAAGGCGTTTGGTCTGGGAGGAAGAATAACGAGCTGTAGCTCTGCCAAAGCCCCGTGCTGCAGCCATACTGTACTCTGCACATCCCTGACTGCTACTGCAGATAAATCTCGGGATTTCTTTTGCTCACCCTGAGCCGACGGAGCTCGCTGCCTGTCAGGAGTCAGCCACACTTCCATCTGCTCCGAGCCCGACCCCAGCCCTGCTGCCTCTGGGGCCAGACACAGACAAAATCCTTTGAGAAGCCGTGGGGAGCACAGCTAGGGCAGGCAGGGATGGGGAGTGGAGACAGCCTCCCGCCAGGCACCCAGCCTGGGTTCACTTGGGATGCTACAGAGAGGTCGTCTGCAGGCAGCAGGATGGCCCCAGGCTTCTGCACGTGTTATCAGCACATCCCATGGAGAGAAAGAGATTAATGGAGTGGAGGGGAGATACTGCATGAGGCTTTAAATCCCTGGTTCACATCCCAGGGACCACAAAGTGCCACGGACTGCCTGGGTACCACCCAGGTGGCCTCATGGAAACCCTGCTGCTCAGGCTGCTCTCACCTGCTGGATGCGGCAGGGATGGGGATGAGGATGGGGTGGGGATTAGGATGAGGATGGGAATGAGAACAGGAAGAGGCAGAGCCATGGCCATGTCTCAGGCATCCACCTCTCTCTGCTGCCAATGGTAAAGTTCTTTGCAGAGGCACCCGGGCAGCGATGCTCCTTACTCAGTGTAAAACAGGCCCCAGCTCCCTCCTTCACTATCAACAATAAGAGGTGTCTGCAGGTAGCCCACAAACCTGTCAAGCCAGGAGGAATTAAACATATTACCAGCCAAGAACAGAGTCAGAGGACAGTGATCAAAACAAGGCTGTCGTGATCAAAGAGACCCACCGATTAATTCCCCCCACCCCTCCTCATTCAGTCCTGTCTGGGCTCGGAGCTCCCCAGCTACTCCTGAGACACCAGACTGTGCAAGTTTTGTTTGACTTTTCAGAAATCCCAAGACCTGCTGGAGCTTAACCAAATCCCCCAGGGTTTATCTCCACTTAATCCTCCTGCTGCAGCAACCTGCCAGCGTTTGGAGACCCCCAGTTTGCTCCAAATGCTTTGTGCTCCAGGGAAGGGGCTGCCCAGGGGTCTCCTCTGACAGTGGGTTGTCACACTATGGATGTTAGAAGGATGAGTTCAGGAACTCCACGGGTGTCAGTGGGATGCCCACATACTGCAGCTGGCTGAGGCACTGGCTGTTTGAGGAGAGCTGTGGCACTGAGAGGGTTGCAGAAAGTGAACTGCTCTCCACCAGGCTTTCTGATCTTCACTGGAGATCTGGCAAGGCTTATGTGTCCTATCCTCCCACAAACTGATTTGAAGGTGGATGCCAGCACTGGCACAGTGGCCTGTTTCACGTGCTATAAGTGATTCTAAGTGCTGTGGGACACACATGCAGGAGAAAAGTCCCTGCTCTTCCACGTTATCACCCAGTTGGTACCCCCAGGAGCAGTGCTGGTGGTTAGACTACCCGCTAACTACCCAGGGAAGGTGACTTCTCACCTGCCACAGGAGACTTTTCAAAAGGGAAATTTAAAAAGTCTCAGCCCAAGAGTGCTGCTGAGTCAAGCTGAAGCTCGGGCATGAAAGCTGGCTTTGTGTGTACTCACGACTTGGTGGCTGCAGCTGAAGGGCACACGATGCTCTGCTCAGTCCCCCCATGGATACCCTGCAAACCCCTGAAACCAAGTATGGGTCGCCTCGACTCACACCACAGGCTCCACCTGTACTTGGTCTCCGAGGTCACGCACGGTGGATGTTGAGGTGCATCCTGACATCCCTTCCCTGTGAAAGGCTTCTTCCTGTCCTCAGTTGTGTTCACACATCACTGAAGGGCCATGGGAACGCAAACAAATTCACACAGAATCAGTGTCAGGGGTTGGAAGGGACCAAACTGCAGAGAGGCCCTGGCCTCACAGCATCTGGCTTTGCCTTCAGCAACAGCTGCCCCTCTCCAGCATCCCCAGAATCGGGGAGCCAGGGCAGAGAACGTGACCCTGGACAGGAAAGGGGACGTCCCTGTACACTGCTCTGGTGACCCACAGGTTAGAGCACACCAGACCACAGACAAACTGCGGTGCCAACCTCTTTCCCCTCCCAGCAGGGTGAATGTTTATGGGGCTTAATTTCCCTTACTTGAGCCAATCACCCAACGTTGCAGTGAGAGGAGCTGGCAGGAGACTGTTCCCAAGTTCCACTCCAGCTCTTCCTGGCTGAGGACAGCAGCCCTGTCAAGTGCCGTGGTAGCCACGTGCCAGTGGATAAGGGAGGAGCAGCTACCCAGAGATGCCAGCATCCCCAGGACACCACTGCCCTGAGCACTGAGGGACTTGCTGCAGCGGGGGACAAAGCCTCACCAGCATCACCTCCTCTTCCAGGAGCTGAGGACAGGGAGGGCACCTCACCACAGGCTGCCCAGAGTACCAGCAGAGAACAGGATGTCTGGAGCCAAAACCTTCTGCTGTGAGGGTGGGTTTGGCTCTCCCTGCTCTCTCCAGTCCTTTCCATTCCCCTTTCCTTAGGTCGGTGTCCGAGGAGGCTGGGATTCTTCCCACGAGCCGCGAGAGGGACCCAGACGCTGCCGGAGCCCTGCCGGGATGCTGCGCTCTGCCCGAGAGGGAGCGAGCGAGAAGCAAAACCGCCGGTACAAGCGGTTTGCTCTGTGCTGCTGCCTTCATTCCCAGTCCTTCCGCTGTCAGCAGCCCGTCTCCTCGCCTTGGATAGAGCCAAGCAGGTTGGATTCTTTCCCAATATTCAGGGAAAAACGCCGTGCTGCCGGGACCCTTTCTCTTGGGCATCCTCTGCAGGCTCCTGCAGTGACCCTCCTCCCATCCCTCACCGTGGGGCACATCCCAGCAGCTCCCTAACCTCACAGCCTCTTGCACCCTGACAGCTCCCTCCTCCTGCTCTTCCCTCAAGTACATTCTTTACTGTTAATGTAGGGGAATATATTCCTGAGATGGGCTGTGCATCCAAGCAAGGCAGCTGTGGGGCTTCCCACTCCTCATCACCCCCAGGAAAGCAGGATCTCCTATCTGTAGATGCACAGCTCCTATCCTCAGCTGGCTCAGCCCCAGATACCTCTCAGCAATTCCAACCCGATGCCTATGCAGGAAATCATCTGGCAGGATGCTGTGTGAATGGTTTCTGGACATTTCTGGCCCATGATGGTCCAGAGAACAGTCTCACTGCCTGGGACCTTGTGCCAGTACACTTCCTCTGGCTACAAGAGAAATCTTGGCCTCAGAAACGCAGAGGGGTGTCCAAGACCAAGCTCTCATAGTGATGCTCATTGCACCGACTGGGCCAGCAGAAGAATGATTTCGATTCCTTGCTTCAGACACAGTGTGTAATGATGCCAGGGAGAACGATGGTCAGTGCAGGGAGTGCCTGCACTGCAGAACGCACTCTGCTGCTATCTGCTGAGAAACAGCATCACTGCCTTTTCCCACCATCACCTGCTGCCTTTTTCTGCCAAAAGAACCTTTAACAGCCTGGTGAGTTATCACTGCAGAGGGAGGATTGCCATTTCCTGAGCAGCCCAGACCCTGAGACCTGCCTTCTTCCTCTGCAGCACCTACGACCACAAGCAAGCACAGGCTGGCCATGCAGGGAGCTTCCCTGTAAAGCCCAAGGCAGACCAGTATACCACTGAACCTCCACATCTAGCACTGGTGAGCCCAGCAGCATTCTGCCATGTACTGCTGGTGGGACAGCATCCCTCCCCAGATGGGACACTTGGGCTTCTCACACACCAACCAACCAGGATGGTTCAGAGCTCAGGAGATGCAGCCTGGAGGCCAGCAAAGCCTTGTGCCTGCCTCTCCAAATTCCAGGTGGATTTCCTGGAAAGGATCCTCCTGAAGTAAAGAAAACCTGTGAGATCTTGGTTTCTCAGCAGAACCTACACTGACATCTGCACTGTTGTATACACACACAGAATGTATGTCTGTAATGGCTTCTTCCCAAAACCCCAACCTCTATAGGCTTTCAAAACACATTTTTCCCCCTTTTTTTTTATGTAGGGAAGTGGCCTTTAATGCCCCATTGAAAGGGATTCCAACAAAACCTCTGTGTCAGGGCCAGGACAGCCAGACGTGCTGAGATCCCAGTGAGAAGGCTATGATCTCGGGGTGAAGGGTGAGCCCCAACTGTCTCTCACTGCCCCATCCTTCCCAGCACCCTGCATGCGATGCTGAGGCAGGGAGTCCCTCTCTTCAGGGGCTCCCCCAGCCGCCACTGCACACTGGGCAGGACACATCTTACCCTAAAGAACTGGGAAGTCCCTGGGAAAAACCAATCTTCTCCCAGTCCCTTTGTCTCCGTATAATTAAGGTCAGTACTACAAAGCATCCGAGGGGGGGAGGCACTTTGTAAGGTTCTCAAGAGCCGCGGCAACATTCACAGCACAGGACGGGCTATGTCGAACTATTGATTCCTGATCTCATCATTCATCTTCAGCCACAGAAGCTGCTCGTGTTCCCAGATGCACAATAGGTGTCAAGAGTAAGAACCTTGAAAAAATACATTGAAGAAGTTACAATAGCAAATGGCTTGTTTATGCCATAATTGGTATTAGGCAATTAATGGTGGGACCAAACATCACAGCGCCTCTGCAAACAAAAAGCAATGCTGTTTAAAGAACATTTAATGAGCACGTTTTATGTTGTCCTCAGCAAGTTTACTGCCAAGCCACAAAAGACATTTATACACACTTCCTTTTGTCTCTAATGAAAGGGTCAGTGCTACTTGCTTCTTGTTAAATTCACAAGTTAAAAAAAAAAAACAAAAAAAAAACCAACAAAAAAAAAAAGCCCAAGCATAAAGTTTGAAACTGGAAATTCACCTTCCTGCTGGAGCAGCTGCTGAGCTCCAAAGGGGTCTGCTCAGCACAGCGTCCCGGCACCACGCCGGCTCTCGGGATTAGAGGCGAAGCAAACACCTCTGAGCAGAAAGATGGGGTTCAGTGCCTGCCACAGAGATCTATTGTACAGCTCAGATACCCACATACTCCAAATATTTGGCATTCCAAACTCTTCCCTACTAACAAGGTGAGATCCTGAGCAACCGGGAAAACGAAGGCAGAAATGATGTATTGATTTGCTAGGAGTGAGTATTGTGCTGTGTGATGCAGGGCAGTGTCCCAGACCACAACAGGGTGGGAGGGATAATGCCTAGACCACTTTAAGCCAGAATAACGACCCAGCGCCCTGCTCCCCAAAGCCCATTCTCTCTCCACATCTGCATCCTCTCCGCATCGCCACTCCCCACTCCGGCATCCAAAAGTTCAGACCCCCACACAAGGTGCTGCAGTTCCAACTATCAAATGTTTCTGCACCACAGAAGGGAAAAATCGGGGTACAGGCACCTCCAAGCACTGTCCTTTTGGGAGGCAGAGTCCGTTTTCCCATGCTCTCCATCAGAGCAGCTTCCAACAGTGCCTGTCGGTGCTGAGCTCTCACCTTCCTCCTCCCGAAGCAGGCACAGCCCAAACCCATGGTGCACAAGGGAGAAAGGTACCAAAAGCAGTGGAAAGCTCTTGGGAGAGGGACCCAGTGACATCTCTTTCCTTTACAGGGAGCCTTTTTTCAAGGTTTGGGAAAAAAGCACTAAGTGACCTAAGAATCCAACTCAAGAAAATCATTTTCTGGAGCATTCTGTCTGGGAAATACATGCTGGAAGGGAAGAACTTCCATAGATGTAGAAGGAAATGGCATCTCCAGAGAACTGAACAAGCCAGCTACAGAGATGTGCCAAGCATCTGAAATCTCACAGCAAGGTCAGATTCCTGCTGACCAAAGGCCTGCCTAAAGCACAAGGGGTTTCATAATGAATCTGTCCCCAAATACACCATGACACATTCTGTGCTCACACCGTCTGCCTGGCACAGTGTTCTCTTTTTAACCATTTCTTCAGCTTACACACATGTGGTTTTGAAGCACGTGCATCTTCACAGAGTGGATCGTGTTACACTGGAGACCATAAAGTGAAAAGCCACGTCCTACTCTGTTCTAAATACAAAACCATCCCTGGCACTCTGGCACTTTATATCCCTAGGGATTTGTTTTACAAGAAAAATGCAGAATCTAACTTTCTGGGCAAGTTTATCAAGGCCTGAGCTTCTGAGCAGACACAGAGTGAAATCCCTCGTTTGACTTTCCACGTGTGGTTGGTTTGGGCTGTGCTCATCGGCTGGAGAGAAGCTGGGTAACACCCGAGCTGGGGGTGAACTGTGGGAATGCAAGCTGCTGCTGATGGTAATGCACAGTAGAGGAAAGCAAGGGACGATGTGCAGCTGGTAGAAGAGGTATCCCCCGATGACAAACATCTGGCAGGCATTAGCTCAGCATCTGCTGTCCTGAAACCCAACACGCCTCACAGAATGCAGTGGTATGCTGAGGAAAGGCACGGCATCCCTTCAGCAACACACACCCCATCCCCCTTCCCCACCCTCATTAAACCAGTGAAAGGTTTAACCCAGCACCCTGAGATCTCTCACCCTTACTACACAGGAGGGTGTTATTTCAGCCCTTTGATCTCAGATGATCAGATCAGGGCATTGAACCAGCATAGGGCAGCTTGCTCCATCAGTGGGCCAGAACAGCCCCCGCCAGAAGAGCCGAGCGCTGGTTTGGACCCCTGGGTGACATTCTGCCCAGCCTCTGAGCAGCTACTTCGACCCCTTCCCCTCTCCAAGAAAAAAAATCCCCACTTTAATCTGCCAACACAGGCTGCTCTACCCCTCAGTGACCACTGCTCGCTCTGCTCCGGAGTCCCACCCCAAACCCACAATGCCAGTTCCACGTCCCTGCCACCCAGAAGGCCTCTTGAAGGAGCCTGAGAAGGAATCCAGGAGAGGCAGCAGCACTTCCCAAGGTGAAAAACATCCCGACACCGGCTGTTAATGACAGTAACTCATACAGTCCATCACTCCTCAATGAAGCTAGACAACTTTAAACATGACAGCAGATATCCCAAAGGCTGTTTGCTGTTCTCCAGTGAACCTTTAGAGACTCACATCATCTGAACTACAAGGTTACTTCCTGAGTAACTGCCCTGTGCTTACATCCAGGTTGGCAAGACCGAGGTGGCCCTGGGAAGCTCACGGTGAGCCTCACACCATGCATCTTAGTGAATGGTGCTGGGCCTGCCCCGCAGATGGAAGCGTGAGGACCTTGTTTTGTGGGTACAGCCCCCGCTGTTCCCCAGCCTCAGCACACTTTCCTTTTCCTCTCAAACTTTTCTTTTCTTAAGCTGAACAATGTCCCCCCCCAGCCTTGGCTTCTCTCTTGGCTTCTCTCCTGCCTCTAAGTTTTTCAAAGAGTCCAGCACTACCTGTTTGCCAGCTGTTAAATACCGAACGCTTGGCTGATGGACAAGCCGATAGCGCAGGAGGGAACAGAGCTCTGCACAAGCCACCCTTGTTCCACTGCCTTCCTGAGCCAAAGAGAGAGAATCCAGGTGGGCAGAGGTGCACGGCTGCGCTGAGGGCTGGCAGCAATCCCTCTGGGCTCCAGCTCTTCCCCCTCCCTAGCAGAAGGCTCCCCCCTTGATTCAGGAGGCTGTTTATAAATAAGAGTATTGGGACTTCTTGGCTGTTGGAGAAGGGCTCTGCTTAATTTAGGCCTGGTATTATTAACAGTGGATTCTTTCCAATAAACTGACAGCGGAAGAACAATTGCTGCTATTTAGTGCCACAAATGGATTTCAAACCAGCCTTGTGAGCCATGAAATACCTCGCCTCTGTCGCTCTGAAATCGGCACGGGAGTCCCCTCAGAGCAGGGAACTCCCTGAGCCCAAACAAGCGTTACCGCACGTGCACGCTGAGGTCCCTCCATCTGGGAAAGAAGCACCTGGCTCCTGGGGCTGAGGAGAGCCTGCGAGGTGTTTGCCTTCACTTCCCAAGACAAAGCCCTCCCCACGTTGATCGCAGCACCTTCGAGACACTTTGCAGCCCCGTGCTCTCTGCAAGCCACCTCCAGCCCAGGGGCTGCAGCAAACCCCTCTTGCCCATGCCCTGACACGGGCAAAGGCTTCCAACTGAACAGCCCAAGAGATTAGCAGGAGAAATAGGGTCGTTAGTCAATCAAACAACTAAGGGCACATCAAGTGCTCGTGTAGATGAGGGTGATGCTCTAAAGGATGCTGTACTGGCCTCCTGAAGGGGTGACAAAGGGGGTTCAGCAGGCCTTGCACAGCAGACACTAGCCATGGCCCCGCTCACTGACAGCTGCCCTCTCCTTTATGCAAGCCCAAAGAAGACTCGGTCCCGGCCAACCCTTCAAAACACAGCTGGCTAATTGGGAAGGGTCCCGTCCCTCCGGCACAGCAACGCTCCCACAGGGAGCCCCCAGAGCCTGAGTGTTGCTGAAGCCACCCACTCTGCTGGGGAGCTGCTGGTGAGTGGACGCTGAAGCCGAGCAGCTGACAGACAGCATGAGACAAACAGAAAGAGCCTGTGGACAGACGGACAGCCCCTGCCAGGAACACACAACCCCGCAGCGTGCAGAGGAGCCGGGCGCTGGCAGAGCCGCCTGGGGGGCTGCTTTGCTGCTGTACCCTGGAACTGTACCCTGAAGTGTGGGATGGTCTGAGGATCCCTGGGACAGCAGGACAGGTTTGGAGCAGAGCCCAGGTTTTCTGACACCACCATTCTCCCAGCAATAGGCCCCTGGACAGAAAGGTCATTTATGCCTAAACTCAAAGAAGGGAGCTCCTAAAGAGGGTCTCAGCCCAGACCAAGTCTCAAACACCCCATTTACAACCCTTTCATCTACCAGATGTGGAAGAGGTGAAAGGAGTTTGGGACAACCCAGCTGCTCCCCAGCTCAGGAAGGGCCTCCCCAGGCTCTGTCATGATGCTCTCTCAGCCCCTTCCTCAGGTTTGCTGCTCCAGCAAAGTCCTGCTAACAGCAGGTACGAGGCACCGTGTTGCTGGGGAAACAAAAAGAAGATAAATCTCTGCAGACAGCACTTGGCAGGATCAAAAAGCCACCGAGATGCAAGAGGCAAGAGAGAAGGTGCTGAAACCCAGAGTGGGAAGCAAGATGTACTGCAGACCTTCCTGAAAGAGCTCCTGCAGCCTGGCTGGGAGCTCTGCCTTCAGTGTGAGGTGGCTTAACGCAGCTGAGGAGTGCCCAAATACCACTTTCAACAGCTTGGGAGAGGGGGAAGGACAGCACCTCCCCCCTGGGAGCTAGACCAGTGGGGTACCACCTCATCTCCTGCCAGGGCAAACACGGGACTGCGGCTGCTCTGCGCCGGCCAGTGAAAACATCCCATGCTGAAAGGCACGATAGGAGTCTGGCCAGGACTCCAGCATCCCAGCATCCCCCTCCAGCCTGGAGGCACACAAGTGGGGACACCATCCCAGGGGCAGGCACATCGCCCCAGGGCCACACACACACCTGTTATCCTGTGAAGCATCTTGGAGGGCAGGGAAATAAAAGCAGCCATCCCCATGCTGACCTCTTGGGAGCCCAAGCACCAGGTTCGGGTCCCTCATCCAAAGGGGTAACGTTAGTGGAATGACAGCTGTATTCTGTTCCCCTCCAAAACAAGCCACCCTTTTCCCTTTTAAAACAGCTTTTGGGGGGCTCAGAAACCCATGTTTTATTTTCAAAGCTGCAACCAATTATAGCCTCAGGATCTGCTAAGGATTGCCAAAGGTGACAATGTTTTTTTACCTCTTGGGTTCTGTACAGCAAAACACCCCACGTTCATTTTATTCCTTTGCTTGAGGGGAGCTATGGCAAAAAAAAATTCTTGCATTAATTTCCCAGAGCCCCCTGTAAACGTGAACCCAGGCAGCAGCACCGTGCACATCCCAGGAGAAGCCAGGCTCTGATCCCCAGGGCTCACAGGGTGAGAGGGAAGCGGATGGAGCGTGCTGCTGGGTGTAAATATTTGGGCCTTGGGTTACTATTGTGTCTGCAGCGTGACTATTTTAGATACAGAAAGCAAAAAAGCAAAACAAACTGGAAGCTATTTTAGAAACACAAAATAAAAAGCAAAACAAATGGCAAATTGCTTTGATACGAAGCAGCTCCCTCCTGATCCTACTTGAAATGCAGAGTTTAAGCTGCTGGCATTACCCAGAGCTTCGGGTGGCCAGAGGGTTAAAGTTGGGTCATTTCTCTTCCTGAGTATTACCCTGTTCCCTGCAGCTGCACAACACTCGTGGTCAGGTGGGTGTGTGGCAACTCTTGCCTTGAGGATGCTCAAGCTGCCCCAAAATCCCACCAGCCCGGCCAAGGGCCGCTCGCTGCCACGTGCAGCCTGTGTTTCTGGAAGCAGCTCTGGTCAGGATGCCCTGTGGTGAGAGAGCAGCAGTTGGGGTCCCAGCCTGTCCATGGGCTGCCTCTCATTTCTTATTGCCAAGGAAACAGCTTTGCAGCTAATTGAGCAGTTGTGCCAGGGGCTGTGGGGCAGGGGGCTCCAGCCACCCCACACAAACCCCAGCCCCAGGAAAGCCTCAGACCGCAGGAAGTGCAGCTCTAACCCCAGGCAGTGACACGTGTTCAGGAGGGAGTAAGGAATAAACTGAGCCTAAAGTCAACAGCATCAAGGGGTGGCGGGGATGGGGGCAGGGGGCCAACCTACAGCTTGTATCCTCTTTCTTTAGGGGTGTTATCTAAATGGGACTTGGGGGCCTTTTAAGCACATCTGAATTGACCCCCACCTGCCCTCCTGGAGTGTGGCGCTGGCACACGTGCTCCCCCTGAACCAATTCACCCACAGGCTCACCCTCCCACCCCCAGCTCCCAGTGCTGGGGGGCTGGGGAGCTTTGGGCCCACTCCTGCCGAGGACTACTGCAGTGCCAGGTCCCCTTCTCCCCACACCTACCTCTGGTTGGAGAAGAACCACCACATGTCCCTGGAGTAAGAGACACGTTATGGGTGGTTATAAAAGGGAATGAGAACCCTTCCCCCTGTGGCAGCTGTTGGGGACCGACCGTCACGGTACCGAAGCGGAACATTCGTCTCACAAACATCCCTCCCTTACCCATCTCAGGAAACTCAGTAACCTCCACGAGAGAATTTCTGTACTGCACGGAGGTTAATTAAATAAAGCTTAGCAGCCCCAAATTAAAGCCTGCCCAGAGATATAGCTGATCCAGCTAGCCAGAGCGTAACGGTTCTGCCATCCGATGTGGCAGCCCATCGCCACGCTTCCCCAGGCTGAGCTTCCCTCCACAGCCCACGACCCCAGGGTCTCTTTGTTTGACCAAACTTTAATCAGCTTCCTTCTCTGATTCCAGCAAATCCCTCGGCTGATGGCAGCCAGGAATGAAGGCTATTGTGCAGCACGGAGCTATGTTTCACAGCAAGCCACGATAAGCATTTCCTTTCCAAACATCCAAGTTCCCCAAATGCTACAAACAGTGGCCAAGAAAAGCAGAGAGCAGATTATTGGAGTTTTGCAGATAAAACAATGGCATGGGGTGTGGGGGGAGAGGATACAGCAGAGCATCCCTCGCTCTGTATCCTCTCCCCTTCCAACTCAAAGGCAAAGGAAGAACCGGGAACCAGTGCTTACCGTACTGACAGCGAGGCCCTTGGAAGCCCGGCGGGCAGCGGCAGGGCTGTGAGGATCCCTCGATGCAATGTCCACCATTGAAACACACCCCATAACTGCAGATAGCTGCAAGGAGGAGGAGGGAGAGGATGACTCCAGAGACCGCGAGCAGAGGGCTTCCCGATGAAGCTCCCCCAGCCCAGTTATAACCATTATAAAAGTACTGCTGAACTGTTTTTGAAAGGTGACTCTTACTTGGGTGGCAAAGCAACACCCCAGCAGCACACACAGCCTCTCACAGCACAGGACAGGGACTCAAGTACCTCAGGCCGTGTCCAGGGGCTTTTCTTAAAGGTGAGCTAAGTGTGAATTCACAGGAAAGCCCCGCAGAGCTGCAGGGTGATGGATGAAATCACCCTTCTGTGCGGGGGTAACACGCAAAGTGCCTCATGGAGAACCATGCTGGAGCCCGTGGCAACAGAGATAACCTACTGATTTGGGGGTCTGAGGTGTCTTGCAGGGACACGCCACTAGCAGCCGCTTCCTGCCTCTCGTTCCCAGTGCCCAAATGCAGCATCGCCTTCCGGACGGCCGGGAGGGTGACACAGAGCTAAGCTGTAAGTAAGCCTGAGCAGCCACATTTCTCTGTCCGCACCAAGTGAAGTGTAAAATGTACACGGAGACAGAGAATGCCCAATTAGGCTTCTGAAATCCACCTTTCCAAGTCATCTAAATAAAACCACGAACAAGGATGTGGTTTTCCCAGTGGAACATCTATTTCCCATACCCCATGAAGAGCAGCTGGTATTTTATATTGCCCACTAGAAAACACTCATCTCGGAAGGAGAAACGTTGTTAGCAAGTGATGCTGTCACGTGTGCTGTGCTTTGTCAAAGTGTGAGGACGCAGAACAAGCGCCTATCTTCCTTTTTAAGCCCATCTAAAGATTCAGACAATGAATTTTCTCCCTGTTCACTGATCTGGACATCTCCCCGTTGCCAGCCAATTTCTCTTCCCTTTCTTTTCCCTGCACCTCCGCTGTTTCTTTCCCTTCTTCCTTCCATCAGACAAGCGGTAACAAAATCCCACACCGATGGGGCTGGGCAGGAAGTGACCTGCCAACAGACCCAGCCACCCATCAGCCTGGCTTCTCTTCCCATTCCAGCTAGAGCTGTAACTAATTAGCATCAGGAGGAGCAGGGCTGTGATTACACACTTCGTTTTGCAGCCTTATACCCTGGGATGAAGGCAGTCCCCATGCAGGCCTCAAAACCGGCTCCAGAACAGCCAGTGGAGGACACTCCTACTGACTCCAAACACTGGCAGTGTGTTTGGGGTGGGAAGGGAAGCACAAGGGAACAGTGCAAGGAAGCGCTGGCATTTTGGGGCACGCTGGCAGGACACCTCAAGCACACAAGATGCGCTCGCAATGGCACCCATGAGGCACTTTCAAATATGACTTCCAACGTTAAGACATCACCCCACAATTGGGTTGGGGGTGAAGAGTGGGTGCAGAGCAGAAACCCAAAGTTCTCAGTCTCAGCTTGCTGCCCCCAGCCAACCCCCTTCCCTCCCAACCACAGCTCTGGTGGCACTTGAACTGACACAGCTCCAGACAGAGCAACAACTTCAGCCAGCTCCAAGTGCCATTCCTACTGACATCCCAGCTCCCCAGACTCTGCACCGTACATGTGCTGGAGCTGACACTCTTAAGCCTCAGTGCTGGCTCTTTTAGGGGCACGATGATTTTTCAAATCCTCCCTCCAAAAATAAGACGACTTAGTAAAACAAAGGCAGCATTGAACTCCAAATGCTTTTCTACCCACACTAATGAAACGGTGATGAAATGTCGCTTCAGAAAGCCAGATATCTTCTCATCCAATGTTTTAGCCACTTTCCAGAGCCTCAGGGATCAGAGCAATCCCACATCAACCCCGTGCCGGTCGGTTGGCCCAGAAGAGTGGAAGCAGGGCTACTCTTTCCACAGCACCCTGCAGAGCTGAGCCGCGCCGTGCGATGCCTGCCATGGCAAACACTTCCCTGTGAGCATCCTCCCGGCTGCCAAGGCCACGGGAGTTCCTGGCAGCGAGCGTTTCAATGGGATTCCCATGCCGGGTACACGCCAAGATTTTCTAGGGCTGCGGCCTCAGGTTTTGGCCGGCTCCTGTGAGAGGAGCTGTCTTCTGCTTGCTCCCTTTCCTTCAGGCCCCGACCCGATTACACAGAGTTGACCGAGTGGGCAAAGTGCCTAACAAGGGGTTTGGTTTTCCCCAAACCCTTCACCTTACTTGCCTAAGCCCAGGCTTTAGGCAGGGTCTCTGCAAAGTTGAGCCTGGCTGCAGGATGCCCTGAGGCCAGGAGTGCTCAGCCCCACTCAGTTATACCCAAGCACAACAATGGAAAATATTAGAAGCAATGGCAGCGACACGAACCGGGGATTAGCTGATACGGGTGTTATTCTTGGCTGCGGCCCAGATTCCCTGAATGACCCGGACAATTCCCTGCTCTGTGCTTCAGGCTGGCACACACCAAGTGGAAACCGGAATAACCTACTTCCCAGCCCCGTGGGGCTGAGGGGCCGGCGGGTTTCCCTCCCCCGCACTTGCCAAGGCTTCTGCGAACCAGCTCCTAATCCAGAGCAGCATCGTTTAATGCCACAGAGATCCAAGAAAAGGGTAAGGACACTGTTCTGGGGAACAGGGGAGAGAAGATAGGCTGCAGAAAGCCTCGCCAGCTGCTGTCTGAAGGGCTGGATGGGAGCTCTGGTGAGGATTTACCAAGGGGATTCCTGGGAAGTCAGAGGCCAGAGACTGAATTGAAAGGAAGAGTGATGGAGAACAGTGTTTCTCCTACAAGGTCCGGGCTCACAGCAGCACACCATGGCCATCCCCCACGGGCACAGCACTGGCCTGCGGGGAGCCTCTGTCAGGAGTTTAACCAGCACTAGAGGCTTGATCCGGGAGGAAGGTTCAGAAGTTCAGTCAGAGCCTTTCAGCTGACAAAACAATGAGCCGCCGGGAGCCAGGAGGGGATGTGCAAAGGAAAGTCAGCCTAATAGGGAAATTAAATTGTTAACGAACACGTTTCCTGCCGAGCCTCCCAACCTGCATCGCAAATAATGGCTCTGCTCTGCGAGGTGGGCTCAGCCGGCTCCTGTAGGCCTGCGCAGGCCTGCCGCCATGCTGGGCTGCGCCGCGAGCCAGGCTGGGCCATGCCTGTGGAGCCAACGTGGCCCCAGCCTCCCCTGTGCCATGGGCGACGTGCTGGAGCTAAGCAGAGCTGGCAGTGAGAGACATGGCTGGGTGCAGGGTAACTCACCCTGGAGCCTTTTAATAGACCATTCCCGACTAAGGGCAGGGCAGGGATCAACCTCTGCCAGAGCTAAAAACCAGAACAAAGCCTGATCCAACCGAGGGCTGGATAAAATCCCAAAGACAACTGGGGCTTTAGACCAGCATCCCAAGGTGAGCTCCTCCAGAGCAACATACAGACAGAGCTGGCACTGCCACCTCCTGCACAGCTCATGGGTCACACTGCAACTGCAACACAGTTACCAGCACTACATCCCCTGGTCACCAGCACTATATCCCCGGTAATGGTTCCTCTGTGGCCTCCTCCACACTCTCCTTTCTGTCCCACTGGGTTTCTGAAGACAGCAGTGGCCAGCCCAGGAATGCAGACAGTGTGCCTGTGGCTGAGCTCCAGCTCCTCCATGCAGACCAAGAGCTCCGGGCTCGGTGGGACACAGCTTTTCACCACCTCGAGCTGAGAGCAGGGATCCCAGGGCTCACCAGCCATGCAGGGCCCTCATCCTAATCAGTGCAGGCTACAGCTGTGTCACTGCACTGTGTGGAATTTCAGGAGCACCTCAGAGGCCACTTGATACCCAGAAGCGTAGCCTGGATGTCAATCCACCTGCAGTCAGGTAAGAAGGAGCCTGATGCCATGCTAAAAATGCGAAGGGTGTCTTGACTCCTGACCTTTTCCTTCCCAAACAGGACTGAGCAGACCAAAGCTCTGAGACGGAAGGCGGGTGCACGGCAAGAAAATAAACACCAGCGGCTCGCCCATCCCATCAGCAGCAAGTCTGACATCACCAGGGAGAGTCAGAGCATTCCATCTCCGAAAGAGCCAGACCTGCCCCTTGCTTTTCTCCTTCACCAACTCTGCAGGGAGCAGCCCAGCAAAGACCACTGCCCAGCCAGCTCTGAGAGCCAGTCCCACGGTGAGGATGAGGAGCTAAGAGCGCACCAGGAGCAGCTTGCTTCCCTTCCCGGATGGGATTGCTCACTTCCTCAGCAGGAACTGTCATTCCAGAACGCACCTTCCCGAGTTCACCCACCAGCATTATCTGCTCAGCAGCAGCGGTTATTAGGCACCCGGGGGGGTTTCCTCAGGCACAGCGGGGCTGCTCGCCGGTGTAGGCAGCTTTTGAAGAGGCAGAATAGAGATTGCCTGCTTGAAACACCTTTTATTATAGAAAAACCTTTGCTTCGGGCATCAAAGCACAGGGAAGGTGCCTCTTCTCCAAACAAAAGATGCCCAGCAGTGGGAGATGCTTGTCTCTATTGCAAGGTCATCGCACCCAAACTGGCCTTTACGATGGAGCTGGACACGGCTGGCTTGCACCCCCACCATGCCCGGGCAGGTCAGAGCCCAAATGCTCTCTCGATCCACCTGCCCATGATGGAAAAGGCTGCTGGTTTTCTATGGCTAGGGCAGGAGCACCTCCAAAGCCCAACTCAGGAAATATCAGAGCTCCGTTACACAACTCAGCAGAGAACTCATAACGTATCACGAGGAGCACGTGTGATTCTGCCCCAACAGTGACACTTATTTCTACCCACATGCTCGGGTAAACCTTCGTTTGATTCGAGCCAAGGTTTTGCTTTGCTCTCAACCTCTCAAAAAGCAAAGTTTAAAGTTAAATAGTTCCCCAGCTGGATGTGGCCATGGTGTTTAGGGGAAGGAGCCTGGAGCTACGCAGCATCTGCCTCCCACGTCAAGCAGTGCAGCCTGGAGGGGAGGTGGGAATATGTGGCCCACGAGGATAATGCTGCCTCTGTCCTCCACAAGAAGAGCATCACATCCTCCTCTATGCCAATATTTGCACACCCTCAGCCTGAGCCACGTGCCAGCCCGAATGCACAGTGCAGCTTCCCAGCACAGCTGAGAAACATCCTTCCGACACACGCTGAAGAGAAACAGACAGGAGCCAACCCACCCCCAGATCCTTCCGAAGACATTCCCATAGCACTCGCTGCGGGCACAGGGCGTGGGATGAGCCTCCTCAGCCCAAACCCAGCCCTGACCAGAGAACCTCACTCCGACGGTGTGATACTCACGGTAGAGACAGCCAGCATCGCCTCGGAGCTGGGACCATCCCGGGCAGCACCTGTACATGGTCTGGTACTTCACCTTGTAGGCTGGTCGGTAGCCGGTGTGATATGTGGTTCTGAAAGGCAAGGACACAGGGTGCCCCCCGAGAGCATTAATCCCCCTGGAACTCAAAAACCACAACTCCCACAAACACCACGAGGAATTTGGTTCTCAGATGTGCTGATGTTTTATTCCCACCTGGTGCAGCAGCGAGCACTGGGGCAAAGAAAGTACCTTTGAATTGACTTTAATGGGGAGCACGAGAGACCAAAGCACCCAAGTCCCCATCACCACCCTGACTCTCTTCCCCTTTCCCAAAGTATTCCTCAGCTGAGCCTGGGTACACGCCAAAGGTCCCTCCGACAGCCCCTGCTCCAGGGTGGGAGCTGGGGCAGTGAAGGGGGGGGGTTGATCTGAAGCATAAATAAAGAAGAGTGACACTTCTTTCCTGGAAACGTGACGCTGTTTATACGTGAAAACCGGAACGTGGAGAAAACTTTTGAAGCTGATTTTGTTTTTTTAAAGCTCCTTTGGCAGAACTTGAAACTGCTCCACCAAGTCAGACAAACAGCAAACATTTGGCACCGCTGATGTGGTGTACGTATCCTCTGAAAATATTTACCCAAACTCTGTCTAGCCCTTCGACTCTGTCTGAATGTTTCTAGAGAGCCCCTAAACTCCAGCGAGCCACCGATGCCCAGGAAGGAGACCTGGGGCTGCTCCTCTGTGCCAGCCTGTGCACGGAACTGCAGCTGAGAGAAACAAAGGCAGAGACCAGGTCTGTCTGCATGAGCTGTCAGCAAATCTTGAAGGAAATTCTTGTGCTCCAGGGGCAGCTCAGAACGCAGGAGCCAGCAACTCAGCACAGAGCCACCCGGATCCCCACAGCACCAGAGCTATCTGCCAGCCCAGCCCAGAGCTGGGACCCCCCAGGACCCCACACAAGCGGGGGATGCAAACACAATGCATGGGCTGTTTTGGGCAACACTGTCCCTGCCTGCCCCAGCCCACCTTCCTCCCAAATCACAGCTTCAGCAAAGCAATGACACCACAGCAGCACCAGCAGCGTGCCCAGGGAGTTTAGGGAATCCACACATGACTATGGATCCCACCTGGTGGGAATGGTGCAGCCCCTACAGATGCTGCTCCCTGCCCAGCACAGGGAAAGGAAGAGCCAATGCTGGATTCTCCGAATAGCTCCAAGGCAGCCAGGGCAACTCCAGGCCAGCCCTGTGTGTCAGACCCTGAGGCTGTTACCAGGCTTCCCCAGCCCAACTGTGTCCAACTGGAGCAGCTCCAGCAGGTGAGACGGGGGCTGTGCAGCATCCCTGGGAACACAGAGACAGCATGCTCCACTGCCCTCGGTTGCTCAGCACAAGGGAGCTTGGCAGGAGATGTTCCAGCTCCTGGAACAGGCTTGCTGCGATGGGCATTCCCAAGGGAAGTTTAGAGTGAGGGATGCAGGACAAATCTTGCCTGCAGAGTTTTGCTGAGTCCTTTTATCACACCAGCTTCTAGAGTTCCTGG
Organism: Laterallus jamaicensis coturniculus; assembly: GCA_022605575.1. Classification (NCBI taxonomy): domain Eukaryota; kingdom Metazoa; phylum Chordata; class Aves; order Gruiformes; family Rallidae; genus Laterallus; species Laterallus jamaicensis. The sequence continues at coordinate 1,800,422 of JAKCOX010000081.1, forward strand.
GGTGAAATCCCCCACAGCACCTCCATGTTCCATCAGGAGCAAAGTTTTAGTAGGAGGCTGTTCTGAAGTTTATAAGGGAGCAGGACAGAGAGGTTTCCAGTTCAGTTCCTTGATTTATAATGTCAGAACGAAGGGGACAGCTGGAGAGCCCTCAGCCTTTGAAGCAGGAGCAGGCAGGGCACCCATCACCTCCCAGTCCTGTCAAAAGACGGACTCTGTCCGCTCCTGTATGACCACTGCACAGGTATCATCGCCAAGATAATTACCTGCAATTACAGGTTAGGAGGAATTCCTACAGGCAAGACTTAAAAGCTGTCTCTAGTCCCCGCTGCCCCTTTGAAACTACCACTGTCATTATGGTAACTACCTAACGAGGCCGGAAAAGCAGGCGGAGCACCGGAGATCCCCCGCTGCAGTTTGGCTGCCGTGTCGGTGGGAACAGGGCATTGTCCCCACTGCCGTCCCTGTCTGTAGCCTCCACACCCCGGGGTGGATGCCCAGCTCCCAGTGAAAGTCAGTTGGCGATGCCACCATCACTTTTCCATGTACACTCAAACTCCTTTTCTCACCCATGCAAGAGCCCTGACGTGTGCCAGGCGGTCCTGCTCATGGTGTGAAGGAGGCTGAGGACCCTGCGGCACAGCCTGCTGAGCATCACCACACACACACGACGGATGGCACAGCGACCTCACCCAGCCCCAGCACTGCCTTCGGCTCTGGGACACCACAGCCCACTGAGCAGCTCTGCTTTGAGGCTGAGACGTGTAGAGAGGCAGGAATAAGGCACCTGATGCGATTAAGTCATTTCATTAACACAGAAATAGGGGTAAGGAAGGAGATGCAGGCAGTCTTGAGAATAAAAGGGACAGACCTTCCCTCAGGGAATTAAGACTCTCAACATCACAAAGGTGCCAAGGCAGGTCAGAAACCCCTCTGCCTGATGCACACAGTGCTCACAAACCTCTCTCAGTCACTTGGTTATGGCCAAGAGAAGCATCTAACAGACAGCTCTACTCTTCCCAGCTTATCTGGGGGTCCGCATCTCCCTCACACGAGGCTCTCCATCAGCTCATCCCCCCAGCGAACCCCTTTGTTACCCCACCAGCTGACCCGCTGTGGAAGGAAGGGGTGTCTGCTGTGCAAGGATGGAAGGAAGGAGTCTCTGCTGCCCAGCTCGAAGGAAGGACACGTACCTCCGCTCGTAGCCCGTGCACCAGCGCCGTCCCCCGCAGTCCTGCCTCCACACTCTGACGGTGCGGGTGACAGCCCGGACACACGGCTGCCGGTGCCCCACGATCGCCAGCTCCTGCTCTGCACACACGTTTGGCCTGGCACAGACAAACAGACACGTCAGGGGTACGGTTATCTCCCTCCTTGTTTCATTAAATGGGTGCAGGGAAAGGAATCTGCCAGGTTGGCCAGCCACAAGCAGTTGTGGAGTGCAGCCTCCCACCTCCCCCAACCCCCCAGTTTCCTGCTCCCAGGAACAGGCAGCATGCTGGCTGCACAGCACCAGAACATACAGCACAACACCATCACCTGCATCTCTCTGAAGTGCATCATCAGGTCTTTGTGAACCTGTTTAGCACTGGAGAACCCCACAGTGAGCATCACAAACCCACACCAAGGGTGGGAAATCACCCCACAGACATTGGGCGATCCCTGCTCCATCCCAAACCCCCTCCCAAACCTACAGACCAACATCGGAGACTTGGAGGCAGTGACAATGCCTTAGGGCTCATTTCTAGACTGAGGAGAGGCTGGATCAGAGGAAGCAGCAGCCTACGCCGTGCAGCAGCACAGCAGTTTCTGTGTTTGCCCCTTCTGTCTGCTCTCCACTGATGAAGAACACATATGTGCTCTCTCTGTGCCGAGGGGATTCTTTTCCTGGCTGTTGTCACTGCAAACACCAGTGATATCCGCATCTCCTGACAGTGCCTGGGAAAGAATTACCCTGCCCCCAGAAGCGATACATCACCTCATGAATGCTGCCTTAAAACAGAAACACAGTTTGCTGTCTTAGATGCTTCCTCACTTACTCAGAGCTAAGGGCTGGGAGAGTAGCTCCAGTCAGCAAAGGGAATATATCCAGTTCAGAAAGAAAACAGGGAAAAAAAACATTTGCACATTTTTCTTTTCTAATCCTGACTCTCCTTCACCACGCACCACTCAGCAGCTCTAGGTGAGAAGGAAGAGGGAGACATCTGTCCCAGGCTTGAGAAGTCCTGAGCCATTGAGCATTTGGGAGCACCTCAGCTCCTTCCAGCCCTTCAAAGGGGCTGGGAGCTCCACAAAATGCTTTCTGTAGAAGTTAAGCTAAACGATCCAGCTGTGGGGAAGCACAGAGACTGCAGCCAGCACCTGACTGCCCTGGGATGCTCAGCTACGCTGCTGCAGCCAGCCTGGCGCTGAATTCAGGGTCACTGCACGTGTCTCCCCCCATCCTGCTCTCTCTTGGCCCCAAAGTCTCCTCGTGTCACCCTGCATATGGCTGAGCCATCGGGCTCACAGAGAGCTGCAAGCTGCCGCAGCACAGTACATGCCCATCCCTCACCTTGAGCCGTCTGCGCCTCCGACCGGAGCCACAAGAACCAGGCTGGCAGGGGCACAGCTTTGGTGGCCTTTACTGCAGCAAAGAAAGGGACTTGTTTACCCTGGAGATGGGCAAGGGGGTCACAGGCATCCCTAGTGATGCCCTGTGGGAAGTGACAGCACTTCCCAGGCGCTGGCATTGTCCTGTCTCTGGCACACATCTCATCGCCAGCGTGTCATCCAACAAGTCCTACAAAGCCCTTGCTGGGGCAGGAGCTTGAAATCCCAGATGCAGGGAGAAAAGGCACCATCCTGCAAAGCCTTTGTCTGCCAAAAAGGAACCCCTTCCCCATCCTGAAGGCGAGGGCATCGGGATAACTGGAGTCAGCACACCGAGCAGCGCAGGGTCCTTCACGAGAGGAATCAGAAGAGGAATCAGCACGATCCCCCTGCATCCAGAGCCCGTCTCCTGGCAGGAGACCAAACCTGCAAGGAAGTTTTCTGGCGCAGCCAAGCGATTAACACCACACTGTAACTGTACAGTTTCATTAAGGGAGAACGGCTGCTGGGGTAACGGCAGAGGGGGAAAGAAACACGCCTGAGACATGGAGACGTGAAGCAGAGAAGCCAGCGGGGCTGGGAAGAAAGGTCAAACCGTGTACAGAGAGATCCCCCCACCCTCACACCACGGGGACCTGGGGGCAAAACCTCCCGCAAGCAAACACTGGCCAGGCTTTCAAACCCCTGTGCACCTTTACGTACAGCTGGGAGTAGAGAAAGGGGCACAGAGCTGTCCTCCCTCCCCTCCTCCTCCCTTTCAAAACGCAGCATTTGCCCCCTGGTCCACAGCCCCCCGCTCCAGGAAACCACCCCAGCTCTCCTTCCTCACTACTTACATTTGGGGCTGCAGTTTGCTCCCAGACGCCAGAGCCGAGATCAGCAGCATGAGGACGAATGACAGGGCCACAGCCCAGATCTCCATCGCAGCAGCTCCTCTGTGCCCCCCAAGGTGCTTTTTGGGGTGCCAAGAAAACATCACAGCCCGCACGGGCACGAGCGCTCCCAGCTGCCCCCTCTGCCTGCCTGGCTGGGGTCTCTCTTGCAGGGGACAGTGCGGGGGAGCGGGGCTGTCACCCCTGGGTGCTTCCTGCCATGCGGGTGCGGTTCAGCGAGTTCCTTCAGTCCATAGGAAGTGAGGACAGCATGGATCACCACTGGGATGCTCCCCAAGCCAAACCTGCCTCCTCACACCCCTTCCAGTGAGCAGTACAGAAGTGGCTTTTCCTTCTGGCATTCACTTCTCGCCCAGCACCCTGGGGGGGTCACAAGACCCAGGTTCTGTCCCGCAGCGACACCCCATGTGGGCCCAGCCGATCCAGAGTCACAACCCACATCACCAGGGCACGAAAGAATTGGCACCTGCAAAAGAAGGGCTGCTCCCCTGCACCCCGAGCATCCCCCTCCCACGGGGCTTTGCCGAAGCGGGCAGGGTTCCACCTTACCCCATCCACACTGCTGAAGCCACCGTCCTGCTACAGCCCCCACCTTCCTCTGGCCCTAGCAGCAGCTTCCCTGCACCTCCAGGGAGTACGGAAACTTCCCTCCTGCCTTTCCCAGGTCTAGCTCCTTTCCCTCACATGCTCTCTTGTTCCTTTGCTTGCTGACAGGCAGAGATCCCTCCCACCAGCCGAGTCCAGCCCCGGAGAGAGGAGGGGGAGCCCAGCAGCACAGCAGCAGGGACTGAGGTTGGGTTCTCCAAGCTGGACGGGTTGCACAGCCCATGGGCAGCCCTGTACCCACCACCCAAAGCCCCTTTCCCAGCAGCTCCAAAAATACCCCATGGAGATGTAATCTTTCCTGCACTCTCCAATAGATGACAAAGTGATCGCTTCCCAAGGGAATTCTGCTGGGCGGGTGAAGCAGCCAGGGACCCATCTGACCTGGCTCGGTGCTGGAGAGCTGTTAGCTGGCCAGTGGTAGGAGAAAACCCTGGGAAAGAGGGAGATGGGGAATGAGACTGAATTGCTGCCTGCCTTTTCCCACCAGATTGCCAGCTGCGTGGGGAAGCAGAACAGGGAAGTGCCAATATGGATCTCGGACAGTTTGCCAGTCCCCCTGAAATCAGGAAGCAGAGAGAGAAGTGCCCAAGCCTAATTCTGAGAGTTCACTGCCGAGTTTCCTCTTCCACTGGTTGCTATTACTGGTCTCAGCAGCAACGGTGAGGACCAGGGGCTGTCTTGTGCCTTCCTTGTGGGGAGGATGGGCGCATGGTAGGGGATGCAGCAGGACAGGGATTAAGAGACTGGAGCTGCACTAAAACCCTCCTGCCTCAAGAACCCGACAGCAGACTGCCTGACAGACAGCGAACTCCCTCCCAGGGCGAGGAGGATCCCACGCAGCAGCTGGGCACTGCTTGCAGCCCCCAGCACGCCTGACTTTTGGCAGCTGCTGATTCCTGAGAGCAGCAGGATAAGGTTTGGGGGCTCCAGAGCCCACACCATGCACACACTTTTGCCTCTGAATGCCAACGGCTACACCAAGGCTGAGGTGACCAAGGAGCCCAAGAGCTGGTAGTGCCCAGGAGAAAGGGAGGCAGCTGCTTTTTGCACCTTAACCCTTCCCAAGTCTCAGCAGCTTGGTAAATCGTTCAGGAGAAAACAAAGAGAGAGAAAGAGGGGCTAATGTTTCCACCTGCCAAACCGCCGGGTGGGAAGAGGACATCTTTCATTGTTCCTGGAGAAGGAAGGCAACCCCACCAAGATGCTTTGTAAGGATGGAGAGAGCTCCAGAACACAACAGGTTCAGGTCTCCTCTTCCTGCCAGGACTTTAAAAAGTCGGATTCCTCTTACAGGTGGAAGCAGGAGGGTTTTAGTGCGGCTCGGCTTTCTCCATCCCTGTGCTTAGGCGCCTGCTCTCAGCTCTTTCAGCGCTGGCCTTCGCCTGCTACCCAAAAGCCCCACGGCTCCCAGGCAGTGGAAGGGCAGAGCCCGGAGTGTGGCTCCCTCTCCAGGACACGGCTACAAGACAGTATCCCAGCCTGATGGAGGCTGGTGGGACCTCTGGAGATCCCCAAGTCCCACCCCCAGAGCAGGGTCCCCTCGAGCAGGGTGCACAGGGCAGCGCCCAGGATCACGGGGATGCAGTGGCTCCAGGGATGGATGGAGACTCCCCAACCTCTCTGGGCAGCCTGGTCCAAGGCTTTGCCATCCTCCTGGGAAAGAAGTTCCTCCTCAGGGTTAGGGGGAATTTCCTCTGCTCCAGTTTGTGTCCGTGGTACCTTGTCCCGTCCCTGGGCCCTCCTGAACACAGCCTGACCCATCCTCCTGAGCCCACCCCCCCCTCACAGGTTGCTCAGCACTGAGATCCCCCTCAGTTCGGGTTTCTCGGCCCCAGGACACATCACTGGGTCGTATTCAGCCCAGTGTCCCCCAGCACTCCCCGGGCTTTTCCCACAGCGCCGGTGCCAACCTGTCCCGGGGGACAGGGACAGCCCGAGCCCCTCCGCAGCTGCCAGCAGCGGGGCTGCCCCTGGGGAGGCTCATGGGCGCCGGGCAGGAGCACGGCGGGGCTGCGAGCGGCGAGCCAAGGCGTTCTGCGGCTGGCAGCCCCCCGGCCCGGGGCACGGCAGCACCCCCCAGCTCGGGGTACCGAGAGCTCCGGGGCACGACCGGCGCTGGAGAGCTCCAGCAGCCGCTGGAGAACTCGCCGGTCCCGCTCCGGCGGCTCCGGGGCTCCGCTCCCGGGGGCGCCCGAGGCGGAGGAAGGGGGAGCGGCTCCGCGTCCCCCGGGGCTCAGCCAACCCCGTGGCTGTGCCGGCCCCGCGATGGGCTGTCCCCGCCCGCGGTGCCACCTCCCGGCGAGGGAGGGGGAGCGGGAGGGGGCGGACCCGGCGGCCGCAGCCCGTTCCGCCCCGGAAGGCGGCCAGAGCTCGGCCCGGCCGCGATGCTGCAGCTCCGGGACGAAGCGGAGGCCCCGTCCGACAGCCCCGGCAGCCCCACGGCCGCCACGCTGGTGCCGGGGGAGGCCTCGCCGCCCTTCTCGCCGCCCCGGGAGACGCTGCGGCCGGTCTCCGTGCGCACCGCCACCCGCGGCGGCCGCCTCCGGGAGTACTTCGTGTTCCGGGTACGGCCCCGCCGCCCCCGCGGGCCGCGCAGTCCCGCCGCCGCCCCCGTAACCTCCTGCCTTTCCCCCCTTAGCCCGGCACCATCGAGCAAGCGGTCAGCGAGATCCGCGTCGTCGTGACGCCCGAGGAGGACGGGGAGGTGCGGAGCGTCTGGCTGCTCACCGAGTGAGTGCGGCGGGGGGGGACCGCGGGGCCGTTAACTCAGCCCCGGGACGGAGGAGGGCGGCTGGAGAGGGGCTGGGAGGCAGCAATCCTTCCCGGGGAGGGGGGAGGCCCTGGCACAGGGTGCCCGGAGAAGCTGGGGCTGCCCCTGGAGCCCTGTCAGGGCTCGAGGCCCCGTTGGATGGAGCTTTGGGCACCCTGGGCTGGGGGGGTGTCCCTGCCTGTGGCAGGGGGGCACTGGTGGGGGGAGGTCGGTCTGGGGTCCACCCAAACCAGGCAGATTCAGTGACTTTGATGAAAGACTGTAAGGTAACTCACTACTCAATCCCTTCCTGCAGACCCCACTCATAGCCTGACCACACTGGCGTAGCTGAAATAACCCACTCCCCCTCACACCCCTACAGACCAGCACCCAGGGCTGCAGGGAAGCTGACCCTCTGCCATGCATCTGGGGCAGGGGATGGGACCAAAAACACAGACCAGACGTACCTCCTCCTTCTGAGCAACGTGTGGCTGGATTGTGTGGCTCCCCCGAGGAGGAGGCAGGGGCAGCTGTGGTCCTTTCACGGTGGCACAAGTCAGAGCAGCAGGGAGAGGCAGGGAGGAAGGTGGATGAAGGGGGAAGTGCTCCTGCCTGCTGCCTCACCCCACTGTTTGTACTTACCCCTGTGCAGCACAGATGGTTTTGGTTTCATCAGTGCTCCTATTAAAACAACAGTCTGCTTTTTGTAAGGACAGACAGCTAAACCAGGAACATTCAGAGTGAGCCATAGGGGATCTCAAAGGTGCTGAGACAGAATGGAAAACACACCATGACAGAGACTTCAGATTCATTCCCCATAGTGACTCCTCTCCCTGCCGAGCTGGGAAGAGTTTCTGGCCATTAACCAAAACTGCTAAAGCTCAGTCCCGTTATCTTACCAGAATCGATCACTGGAACAACGAGAAGGAGCGCCTGGTCCTTATCACAGACCGGTCCCTGCTGATCTGCAAATACAACTTCATCAGCCTGCAGTGCCAGCAGGTGACGAGGGTCGCGCTGGGGGCTGTGGACACCATCTCCCTGGGGGAGTTCGAGTTCCCACCAAAGTCCCTGAACAAGTAAGCTGACAGGGTACAACTGGGGCGGTTGTGCTGGGGCTGTTAAGGAAATAGTGTGAGCTGTCACCCACCATTGGGCGGGTCAGAGTTGCTCCCTTAGCTGTAAGTAACAGCTAGAGCCTCATTAGACCAACTCAGAGCAGGGCAATCAGTAGTTGTGTGAAAAGCAGATTGCTCAAGGCCTCTGAGGAGAAGGTAGAATGGCTTTGGGAGCAGCACTGTTCAGAAATGCTGTAGCAGCACCACCTTCACGTTCCTGGAAAGGCACATTGAACGTCAGGTCCTAGGCAGAGACAGGCTGTCCCAGGCTGCCACAGCCGGGTGTCTGACCTTACCCCCCTGCACGCTGCTGGAAGTGCTCACAGTTCAGGGACCAAATTCTTCTGTTCCCTTCTAGAGGCAGGACACAGATTTAGACTTGAGCTTCCTTTTAAGTTGGCCCCTTTCAGCTGTACGTTTCCAACAACTTACCTCACTGTATTAACTGTGCTGCCTCCACACCAGACGGGAAGGTGTTGGCATCCGCATTCAGTGGGACAGGCAGAGTCGTGCCTCCTTCATCAACAGGTGGAACCCCTGGTCCACAAACATCCCCTACGTCACCTTCACCGAGCACCCGATGGCAGGTGCCGACGAGAAGATCACGTCCCTTTGCCTGGTAAGGACATCCCATCCCATCCCTAAGAGGTCTTGTCTGTAGCTGGACACAGCTGAGGGACTTTTGGAAAGGCAGAAACAGCGGCAGTTACAGAGATGGAACCCAGAGCTGCCTCACCCAGCTGCCTCACCCCATTCTCCAGGTTCTGATTGGCAGGGCAGCACAGCCAGCATGTTGTGCCAGCTGCCCGTGGGAGGCTTACATGAGCCTTACCTGAGAAGGAAGCCCACCCAGCTTGTTTGTTACACATAAATAACTTCCTGGTGTGAAATTAACAGTCCTTAAGGTGAAACATCAGAACATAAAGCTGCTCACAGCACGCGAGATCCGCAGCCTCAGCGTTAATCCCTCACACTTCAGCATCAGCAGCTGTTCTCCAACAGCTTTTAAAAGGACCAAGGTGATTTATTTCTTTTTTCTTTCAGTTGGAAAACTTTAAGACTCAGCTGGTCCAAGCTGTGAAGAAAGCCCATAAGGAGTGTCCCATGCCAGGAAGGGCAAACGGGGTGCTGGTGCTGGAGCGGCCTCTTCTGATCGAGACCTACCTGGGGCTGATGTCCTTCATCAACAACGAGGCCAAGCTGGGCTACTCCATGACAAGGGGCAAATTTGGATTCTAAAATTCCTTGTATTTAAGCGCTTTGGGGGAAAGCAATTGGGTCTTGCTCTCCTGGGAAGAGCACGCTGCGCCGCAAAGCATCGGATAATCAGAGGGAAGAGGCAGGGGAAGGAAGGGGGGTAGACGTGATGGCTTTGGGGAGGCCCTGGCTGCTGCAGGGGACACACAGGGCAGTATCAGTCATGTAGCTTGTATCTAACTCTGAGTGCTCACACAGGGCTGGTGAGCAGACCTGTTTCCCATTTCTGGCTGGGTGTTCCTCCCTGCTCACTGCCCAGGGGTGGGATGTGCTGCCACTGCTCCGCACCGATCCCCAGGCACAGCACAGTGCTCAGGCTGTAGCGTGTTGTACCTGCGTGGTATCAAACCCTGTAGTGTGCTGGGGCTGGGTGTAGCAGCAAGGGGGTTGCTCACAGCAGCAGTACCTTCCCATTGGGGCCAGTGCCCGATAAGAACTGGGACAGCTGCCTTAGTCACCCTGTAGCAACTGGAGTCAGCTGAAGCTGCGCCGTGTACCTGAGCTGTCACAGGGTGAGTGAAGCGTGTGGCTGAACGGGCATCGATGAGCTTTGTGTAAACACCCCCCATGAACCCAGACAAGCTGCCTAGCTTCATACTTACGCCTGCTTTCTGGCTGCAGTCACACAATAAAGACTTCTGAGAACATCACCAAAAGCCTCACAAGCACAGTTGCTTCTTGCAGACAGAACTGAAAGGAACCCTGGTTTGGTTACATTGACATTCTCTGCAATTTTTAAGCCTCCTCTAGGCAGGGCAGGACTGGACAGAGATAAAACTTTAAACACTGCACATCCGTCTTGATTTACACCTTTTGCACTTACCATACAAATGTCCAGTAGTGAAATTCAGAAGCAGCAGAAGCCACCACAAGTGAAGCTGCTCACAGGGCCACTCTAACCACTTTCCATTGTGTGCAACCTCCTGTACGTGCTGCTTTATCAGAGCATCTCTGTGCAGCTGCACTGCTGAGCAAAGGCTGTGCTGTGGTGGTGTACTTTTAAACTTCCGTTGATGTGTGGTTATGAAGCTTGTGTACAGTGACCTCAGAACACAGTGAATTGCATGCCCCTCTCACTGTACCTCCCAAGGTGTTTACTTTACATTAATCTTGCAGTAAAGTCTAATTTAACTCTACTTGTTATTCTTCATTTTGTGGAGACAGAGGCTGTGAAATTAAGCAGCAAATGAGGAAACATCCAACAAATTCCTGAACAACAGGCTCCCTTCCATTGAAGGACTGGGTGACCGGCTGCTCAGGTTAAAGATCAAGCACAGCCCAACTGCTCCATTCCCCACTGAAGCACCCACCCCAGGCTGGCCTCCACAGCTCCTACTTCAGTTCCCTGTAACTACATCATTCTAAAGTATAAACCTTCCTGGGAAGATTCAGCACAGTAAGCCCAGAGAAGACCAGGCACCGTTCCTGTCCCTTGGCAGGAGCTTAGTCTGGAAAAGCAAAGCTATTATTACAGGCTTGGTTTGCTCTGTGCACAAAGCAGGCACTAATTGGCTAGAAAGGCTCTCACTGATGGACCTGCCTCTGCTACAGAGTCAGTGTGTGCACCAGAAAAACCTGCCAGCTTACAAGGCCAGGCACAAGCCTTCCCTCATGTGTGCAAACCTCAGGCTGATGATACAGAAACAGGCTTCAGAACAGAGGAGAGCAGGCTGAGTCATACCCAGTTTGTAGCTATCAAAATATTTATTGGAAATTATAAAAACTTAAATAAAAGCTATACATTATATACACACAGCTACAGTTATAGAAAATAAGGTTTCATAGTCAAAGTTCAAGAGGAAGTTCAACCACATCAATACTAAAGTTCTCTTGAAATCCAGGCTTGGTTTTCTACACTTCCATTGCTACATCACTCCATTCAGAGTGTGGGTACACTCCTTCAAATAAATTACTTATAAATACAGAAACTGCCAAATGGGACACAGGGTTTGACCTCTTCCCTCATCCTCTCTCAAACCTGTGCGCTTGTTTGTGCAAACACTTGCTATTTTACCTCTTCTCTTTCCAAGTAACACACACAGAAGTTATCCTTACTCAGCAGTGCCAGGGAGTCCCCACTCATATGCCAGGACAGAGACACAATCTGGAAGTCACCTGCAGAAAGAGATTCAGAGTTTGTCAGCAAGAAACTGATGGTCTGGCCCCTCACTCTGGGAAAAGGGAGCTGGAATAAGTCCCACCATCACTGGCCCAGAGTTCAGGTTCACATACATTCTTCTACCTTTCCACATCAGACCTCACACGCACGTTTCTCCCCAGGAGAGCTTTGTGCTAGCTCAGCTGGTTTCAGAACACCCCAAACCACCAACAGCTTTACTTCAGCTCTCAGCACACTGTACAGCTACACTTCCCATGGAAATAAAGCAACATGAATGGAAATCTTGGTAAAGAGCATACTGCACAGCAAAGAGACAAAGCACTGTTAGCCCCTCTTTGCTGTGCCTCATTACAAGCTCCTCGCTGAGGGTAACAATGCCTGTTTTAAAGCATGCCAAGCACATCTGAGCCATTTATGTGACAGGGCTGAGGATGGAAATTTAAGGAAGCTGCTGCCAGCAGCCCCTTACCTTCCCCAGGAACCTGCACCGACACGCAGCCCGCTGGGGACCAGAAGTAGACTCTGCTGTTCCCTGTGCAGACAGCGAGGCGAGGCTGCCGTGGATCCCACTGGAAGGACTGGATGGCACAGAGCTGCTCCAAGACCACAAACAGCTTCAGCTTCTGGATGTCCCAGATCCAGACAGCGTTAGGGATGTTATCTGTGGAAGAGACAAGCGTGAAAACCTCATGGATGAAGTGATCACTTTTCTTTTTCCAAAGAAACAGGCACTGGGTTGAGGTGTAACACAACCCAAACCACAGAGCTACACCACAGGTCTGACACTGCTTGGGGTTTGCCTTGGCACTACCACAGAAAGGATGACAGTGAGCAGTTTGTCCCCTGATCTTTCACCAGTTCCATCAGATTGCTGAGTTCTGAGCGCTGCTGCTGCACCCAGAGCAGAACAGCCCTTCAGGGAAAGGTTCAATGGCAACTCCAAGACTTCAGCTGTGTGAGGGGATCCAAAGCCCCCTGCCACAGGCCATGCAGGCTTCTGCCTTCAAAAGACACGTGCTGCGAACAGAAGAGGGCTGCCCTGCATGTTTCATGTCCTTACAGGGTGAGCTCACATGCTTTTGACCCCAAATTGTGAGCATTACATACAAAGCCAAGGCCCAGCGAAAGCACCAGAGAGTACATCTGGTGCTCACAATGCTGTATGGACACTGGAAGACACAGGCAGAATCTCCTCTGTAGTCATACATGACAGAACTGATTCTAAACAGGGCCAGGAACCTTCTCCAAGAGCAAAACAACTGGCCCATTACTGACCTTGTTTCTTGTACAACGACACAGCACAAACACCAAGCGGGGGTTTCCCCTCCAATTCAGGGCAGTAGGAACTCACCATTTTTGGTTGCCAGGAAACAGTTGTCTGGACTGAAGGCCAACATCCCAATTCCCATTTTGGGATTTGCCCTGTCAGCAGCTGGTTTGATGTACTGTAACGAAACAGGCACCTGGGAAACATCATCTGGAATTTGGAAAACCAACCTTCACTGAGCAAGCCTGAACGGACAAAGATTTAAATCCCAACTGGTAAAACCCCCTCATCTCTGAAGAAATAGGATCATGTTTTACTCTTCTCCAAGAAGTTCCTATCAAAAACTCCAGTCCTCTTAAGATATTGCCCCTTTTATATAAGCAGCCTGCTGTTCTTGCTCTGGAAAGGCTGGAAATCCAGGCAAAGCTGAGATGAAACGTTGAGGAAAAGGTCAAATTTTCTGCTACCTTTTAACTGTTCCTCAGAGGCACAGCAGGGCAAGGGGAGGGGGATCTGCAGTACCACAAACATTGAGACTGGAACACAGAAACACTCTAACCATCCATCTGCCATCACTTTAACATTTCAAAGCCTGGCATCTAAAGGCAAATGTAAAGCTCTGCCAGGACCACAGCTCCTCAGACAAAAGGCCTTTCTCATGCTCTGCTTTTTCACATAAACCTTACAGGATTAATTGCCATCCTGAAACAGACAGCAGGACTGTCACACCTTCTGACTGTTTTGCTTTTAATTACTGGAACTGCCACACACCATGATAAGGTTCTTAATTGCTAGCCTGAGAGGAACCACAGCCATTACCTGCAGGAGTTAAACTACATCAGGGTAGGTTCAGAACCTGTGCCAGGGCAGGGTCAGATTAGATGTTAGAAAAAAATTCTTTACTGGAAGAGTTTTTGGGGCCTGGAACAGGCTGCCCAGGGAGGGGGTTGAGTCACCATCCCTTCATGTGTTTAAAAAAAGGGTAGATCAAGTACTTAGGGATATGGTTTAGCACAGGACAGGAATGGTTGGACCTGATGATCTTAAAGATCTTTTCCAACCTTGTGATTCTGTGGAATACCCTGGCAGAGATGGCACCAATCAGAACTGATCCCCACAGTGTTTGGAAAACCTTCCAGGCAGCTCCAAGGCTGAGGTCTGGCCACTACAGCCAAGAATTACAGTTCTTCTCTACAAGATCCCATTAGTCTCTAACCTGCCTCCAAACCCAGCAGAGGGGATCCCCTCTGGCAGGGTGCACGCTGCCCTCAGAGCTCCCCAGGCAGCTTGGGAGCCAACAGCAGGGCACCCAGAGGACCCATCCCAAAGAGGCAGAGTTTGTCTGCAGCCATTATTGATAGAATTATTTCACATGGTCACCTTTGGCATCTCATTTGAGTAAACTTTGGCTTACATTTACTCTGTGTGCTGAAGAGAGAGCTAGCCAGTGCTCTTGTTGGAGGGAAAGAAAGTCTCTCTGTTTCAACAGATGGGGATTTCTCCACTTCTTTATACACAATCTACAAAGAAACAAGTGAGAGTTCTACAGAAGGGCCTTGGAGAATTTGAACATGGGCTATTACCAAGCCATCCACACCCCACTAACTCGTTTTCAAGTGTGTTGCACCTCTGCATCCCATTCCCCATCACTGGGCTTCACGGGCACACTGAATCCAGTGTTCTCAGTGAATGATTTGCTATTTGAAACTAGGATCAAGGAAATGCTCCTGTGATAAATAAGCCAACCCTGTGTTCTATAAAGAACAGGACTGCCAGAGTCCACCTCATTTGTTACTCCTGAGCTAAGTCTGGCAGCACCATAAATCATTTCCATGACAATGGGAACACAGGTTTCATTTCTGCATCAAAGGATCTGTAATGGGAGACACAAATACATGCAGAGTGCAGCACTGCAGGAGGAAGCAGCAAGAACATTTAGTGGTGTGCCTGTGACATTACCCCCAAACATAGGCACCAGGATAAAAGGCACAAGCTGCAATTCCTGTCCGGGTGGTAGAGAGCAACAGAGCTATTTCCATTACATGTTTTACACCTCACTGGGAGTAAGGGTGTTTTCAAGTCATGAGTTACACTAGAGGCTCATGTCTTGCTTCTGGTTAAGAGGCATCCCCACAGCCACGTGAATCCTGCAGACTCAGTCTACACATGTAAACTCTAAGGGGGAACCTGTCCAGAAGCAGGAGTAGTTAGTGCTCCCTGTGCAGTGGCACACAGCACTACTGCACTGTGTTCTTTGCACCTTGACAAGCAGAACAGCTTGTGATATGGGGAAAAAGCTACAGGTCTCCCCCTGCTGCCAGCTACACCAAATCCACTGGGCCTTGCACATATGTGTACCAAGGATAAAAATCAGTGATAGCAGATAATTAGAAGAAACGTTTCTCAGGTGGGCTGGGTGAGCTTGTACATCCAAGGTGTGAACCTGACCACAATCTAGTTCCAACACTGTTTAAAGTCACACTGTTTAATTGTGTAAAACAGATAAATCTTTCCTGTTAAGTCTCCCACTTTGGCATCACCTGCATGAATGCTTTCCATGTACATGAAAATACACAGGCACGTGCCAGAAGTCATCCAAGAGCCTGTTAGTGCTAAAGCTGAGAGGATATGTGCATATTCCAGCAAGCTTGAAAGGATCCCTCTATTTTCCTCACATCCCCAGAGCCCCTGCCCTATTCAGGCATCAGGAGCAGCAAGGTCTCTGGAATGAACCGTTCCAGAAGCCAGCAGTACAAAGCACGAATGATTCAATGGATTTCAGATCTGTACTCACTGTCTTGGTGTTGGTGACGGTGGCTGGATGCTCAAACTCCGTGATCTTCTTCCAGGTTACGTGGTTCAAGATACGCACCTGAGTCGTCAAAGCAGCACAAGACAAGACTTTGTCAGAAGTTCTCTACGTGTGGTAAGCAAAAGAGAAAACAAACCTCTCTTACCTTCTCATCATAGCTGCCAATTGCCAAGAACTGGCTGCTGGGACTCCAGGCGATCGATTTTATGCCCAGCGACCACTCGTAAGCCCGATAGGAGGAGAGCAGCCTGCCATCGAGGGAGTACAGCAGGATTTTATACTGAAACACAAAGCAACCAGTGTGAAGACACTGCTGAAAGCCAAAGACCAGCAGAACCATTCCTTCCAAATCCTCCCTGCTTAAAACACAGCAAGCTGGCTACAAAGGGCCTGGTATGTTATCTGTGACATGGGATGAGAGGCTGTGGCTCCCAGTCTGTCTGTCTGTCTTGGCACTCATTGAGCACACCACCCTGTCCCCAAGAGTGCTGATGCCATTGCAGAAGATTCTTGCACTCTTTCAGTGTCCCCAAGGCATCTGACCAGGGATGGTACAACCTGCCCACTCACAGGGTATTTATTTTGGTCACTCTGCCCATAACTTCATGGCCACAGGAAGATGCTGTTCTACACCCAGAGGCCACTTACTCAGAGCAGAAGGGACAGCAATTTATATACTCATTGCTAGCTTTCTGGATGAGTACTTCTATGTGCAAGGTGATGCAGAGTAAAATGGTACAGGAGCCTTACAGGAGAATTCTTTGATTCATCTTTCATTATTTCAGTAGTGGCTTCTGCAATGTTTACAGTCAAACGTTTTTCAAGACAAATTACAAAGAAAGCTAATAAGATAATTTTCTGTCAAACTTAGGTTAATCTTTAATGACATACACATCCATTACCAATACAAGCATTCAGCTTTTGTTATGTTTAAAAGAGAACAAATACAACACTAGTTATTTTGTTTACTGCTTTATACAAACCAACCCAAACTCCCCCAACCCATCTTTGGCTCCTTCCTACCTCCAGACAGGTATCCCACGCTGCCAGAACACAGCCATTAGGAGCCCATTCAATCCCAAACAGATCTTGTGTTTCAGTGTCAAAATGCTGCACTCCAAAGAGAAAGAACAAACCCATTTCAAATACCACACTGACAAACCTTGCTGCACCTGACCAGAGGTGGTAACAAACACTGCATTCACCTTTACTTTGGATCCCCTGTACAGAAAAGGCAAAAAGTTGCTGTACCTTAAACTGAACAGCATTCTGTAAGGAAATAAAAAGTATTGACCCTGAATCAGCCATGCTCAGCTAGCCTAACTCCCTGCCTCAGAAAGACTGGTACAGGATCATTTGGGAAGAGCTTGGGAATGTGATAAGCACTTAGTGGTACTTCCCAACTTTTGCTGTCATCTTCAAATGGGACTCAGAATTCCTGAGCCAGAGGTGATGCTATAAACAGACTAGTTCTCAAGAGGTTTTATTTCCTCAGATGCACCCCATCCTCTGAGGCATGCCAGCAGGAACACTTCACACACCAGTCTCATTCTCCAGCAGAAAATAGGGCAATTTCGACTGCACATTCCAAACAATCACTTTATCAGGCATTTAGTACTTTTATTCTTGTAAATAAGCTCATGAGAGGCTTTGAAGGCATTCTGATAGATCCCACCAGCACCTCTTCACACACACATGGAATACACTGTCCTCCCAAACAGAATGCTGTACAGAAGCATGCCTGCAGGCTGACAAAGGAGTCAGATGCTGGACCAGCAAGTCAAAAAGCAGATTACCAAAGCAATCCAGCCTAAAGTAGTGCGTAAACCGTGCTCAGAGCCTATGCAGCACCAGTGGAAGGCAAGGAAATGTCTTACTCTCAGCAGCTGCCAGTCGCTGCACACGAAGATGCTGATGAAGTCCTTGCAGTCCCGTCTCTCCGCTACTGCCATGTAGCGCCCGTCCTTGGTGAAAGCTACTCCTGCCAGTGAGACACAGCTCATCAAAAAGGAGACAAAACAAGACAGAAGAGCTGACATTTCTTCAACAGAGAGAAATTAGTCCCAACTGACATGAGAAATAATAAGGGAAGGGAAAAACAATCTTCACAGCTCACATTAATCAAGGTGATGCATAGTCTCACTAATTGCTTGTGCAGGCAATTCTTAAATTTGAATATGCTGTTTCCAAGGAGCATCTTCCCTGCAGAAGGTTAGCATGCTTGAAAACCCATGTTTGATTACCAACAGTTATATAAAAACCAGGCTTCAAGTCAAGAGACCATTTAGCCCAGCCAAGTGAATTAGTTATGCAGCCACTGGTATGGCAGCTTCCAGGCATCAGTCCCCATCCATCCACTCTTATTTCATGTGTGATGCACAATTGACTTTGTCATATACAGGATATTATTATATACAAGCCTCGGGCAGGGAAGAGCTAACCACAGCCACGTGGCCAGGCAGTCCTGCCACGAGCTTACATAGGAAAGACTTAATGGAAAAGATGACAAAAGCCATTTTGGATTAATGTTTTTCATCACCAGTGCAGCCAGTTTGATTTAACATCTTGAAGGCCCTTCCAAGGATAGCACAAGAGAGCTGCACACTTTAAGAGGCCCACAGATGAGACACAGTCCCTCATTAGAAACCATGATAACTCCTGGGCACATCCAGGTGCCCTTACACAGCACCCACAAGCAGACCAGCCCCTCAGCAGGCAGGGTGGCAGGGCCTGTTTAGACACCTGTTTCCTCATGACCCCTCAGGTTTGTTTTCCCCCTTCTGCCATGGGGAGAAATGCCACCTCTGCGTTAGGCACTGACCTTGCTGACAAGCTTTGGGATACTTGATGTAGGAGACAGATTTCGTACACAAGGACCACACAGTTATCCGCAGCTGGCAAACAGAAGCACACAAGGAAGCATGTTTACTTATGCAGATAAAATGTTAAGTACATGGAAACCCATAAGCCATTTTCAGCAGCACAGAGCAGATCAATACACCTTCTGTGGCTAAACACAGCTTTTCTGTGTCGCTCAAACACAGAGCCCTGGGAAGTGATGGTAAGGAGATCTCCCCCCACCCCTTCAGTTCACAGGGCTACTCATTCCAAATGAACATGGCAGCACACTGAGCACTCTAGAGGGGTCAGTGAGATACAGAACATCAGCACACAGAAAAGCTCTTCATCACCAGTAAAGTTTCTGCTGAAAGCAGGAACCCAGCTACACGACTGCCAAGGTACCACAGTCACTCTGCAGTTGGGAAAACAGCTTCACCACAGAATCCAGAAGAGAGCTGAGAAGTTTCTTGCACTGATGAATGGATGAGACCCTACAGCAACTTAAGAACACAGCCTCCCTTGGGACAAGGCTACTGAACATGAACATTCAGATCTATTTTTCAACTTTCAGAAATACTCAGCTTTGACAGCTAATCTGCGCTTTGCTCTTCCCTCCCCAGCCCCCCAAGAAGGGAAGATTCCCCAATTACTGAAAGAATCTGAAAAGCATCAAGATCTCATTTGCCAGGCAAGGCACCAGCATCACATTCAGGGTATTTCTGGAGGCTTCTGCACCCACAAACCGCACAAGCTGCGGAGACAGCAGTCAGCTGCCAAACAAACCTCTCCACAGCTCTTCAAGGTCACAGCCCACATTCTGGAAGCTCTGCCTTGCCATCTGCAGATTATTCAATTAAAAACAAATACTTCCTCTCCCTTAGCAACCACAGCCACCCCAGACACATGTGCATTAATCAGTATGGCATGTGAACCTTCACATTTGTAGCTGCAGCCAGGAATGTTCCCACTGTCATTTTATTCCTTGTGTTTTCCTACATTTTATTGCATCAAGGGAAGTGATTCTAGGAGACACTCCTGGGCAGCATGCCACACCTCTGCTCTACCTGGTGACACTACAGCCTGAGCGTTGCAACTGCAGCTTTTCTTCATCGCTGACATTCATATTTTGGCAGGAGTATGATTCAGGTAACTGCCATGGTCCTCAAACCAGATGAGGGAATCCTGTGACACGATCCCTCCAGAGGTACACAGAGCCCTGAGGGAAGACAACAGCATTAGCTGTTCTCCCTACTGCTTTTTATATGCAAAAGAAACTTGTGAGACTCAGAGATTTTTTATTTTTCATTTATTAGAAGAAAGAGCACAGCCAGAACAGATTTGTTTCTATCCTAAGTTTAAAAAGGTACCAGGCAATTATTTAATTCACCCTCTATTACTTTATGCCTCTAATTTGCAGGTATGAAGTTACAGCTAGACAGCTATAGTCCCAGCTTTAATAGGAGGTCCTAGAGGGATCCACTAATAACAACATTAATCAAGTTTTATCACCACAACTGCTGGCTTCCGGCCACCCAGAAATGCAGCGTTGTTAGCCTGCTCCTCATGCAAGATTTACTTTAAAAATACCAACACAATGCCTCCCCACATTCTTCTACAGCAACTGCAGCAGTGACACAGACTGCCTGCTCCTATTAATTGCAGCGTTAGAAGCCCTGGCTGCCATTCCCCCCCTGCCCAAAGCATCCAGCACGCATTCTGCAGGCACTGAATGCACGCTGAGCAGCTGCCAGCTTTGGGTGCTGAGGCCTGGAGCATCATTTTTCCTGACAAAGGCATCCAGGCTCACATTGTTCTGCTACTCAGCCTCACTAGCAACTCACCTGGCACACTAGCCTCAGGCACACCTCCCTCCTAGGCCAGGGAGGCTGGCTCAGAGCCTCAGGGCAAAGCAAAACCTTACTGCTCCTGCCAAGCTGGAGTACATGGGAAGAGGAGAATCTCTAGAGGGGAGAACAGTCACCTGCAGAGCTCTTGATGTCAGCTCTGTCTTGCCTGTGACTTCACTGCAGAAGAGAAAAGGTACCTGCAGGTCCCTGCACCCATCTCTGCTTCATCCTTGGGAGCCATCCTCTGCTCTTACAATAGAGCCTTGTCCAAAAGGGTCACAGTTTGTAACACCCCAGAGGTGACACTAGTTACAGTCTCCCTGCTTGTCCTTGTCAGGCTGTGCTTAACTGCTGAGCATGCACATTGCCAACACCCCAATGCCCCATGTACCCCCCCACATCTTTTCTAGTGCATGCAGCATAAACTGCAGTGCTGGGGACAGACTCCCAGGCACACCTACACACACTCATGGGGTGGTTACACCCACTCTACAAACACCTCACAAAAATACACCTTTGACAAACAAGGCCTATTGTTATACTGGGTGCTTCAAGCCTTTGATAACCAAAGCACTTCATCTTCAGACTTGGCCTGATCAGTCCCACACCCTGCAGCAGCTATGAAGATGCTCGATTCAGCTGCAGTCTCTTCTCAGGTTAGCCCAGAGCTGCCCAGGGACCAGCCACGTGCTCTGCTGTAACTTCACTGACTCAACTCAGTGGAGTTAAACGCAAATCCTAATGATAACGGTGTCTGAGAAGTTTTCAGCTGTTGTTTTGCAGTGGAAAACCAAACTAAAAGCAGAAGCATTTTTAAAATAGCCTAAAAACAGCTGAGAAATAAAAAGTATTTAGATGGCAACGTGATAAACAGTCTCCAGCACTGGGTCCAGGACTACTCCCGATGTTGACAGCTACAGGCAGGTGTAAGACTGGTGATTTTCAACAGATAAAAACACACTTTTAAACAACCTTGCATCTCAAATGACTGTCAACTTTTGTCCCAGACTTGACTGGGTCACAGGGCCCCCTTACATAGCAGTGTCTGTCAGCACCGGATTTCAGGAGATTATTCCTAGCACATTCCTGGCCAGAAGCATTTTTCGGCCATTTACAGTTACTAAGGATTAGCTCCAATAAACACAAGAACACAGGCTTCTGTGCCCTGCTGCCTTGCTGCAAAGAAGCTCCACAGTGCTTCAGGACCTAATGAGGATCTAGCACAAGTACAATGTGCTTATAAACCTTTAAGTAACACTCAAACCAGTGCTGCTGAGCTTTGAGTCACCAGGAAGCACAGGATCCCTTTGCTTTCTCTGTGCCTCTTCTCTGCAGCTCTTGTCTAAGTTCTATGTGAGCCTATGAATTCTACTACAGCCACATTGCCCTGGTCAACAGGGACCCCAAAGCCCTCCAAGACATCCCTGAATTTGATAATGCACACAATATACCAATATTAAGTATCCTGACAGCTTCTGTCTCAAGCACAACTCCTGCCTGTCCCACCAGACTATGGATTTCACAGAGAGAGTAAACACAACTGCACAACCCAGGCAGCTGTCTGACAACAGCTAATTTAGCAACCTGTTTACAGCTGGAAAGAAAGCTTATCCCAACACAGATGCCAACTTGGCAAAGGCTTAATGAAATCCTCTAAGGTCAAACCGAGTTCTGTTGGGAGGCAATAAATACTCACTAGTCCACCCCCACACACACGTGCCAGGAGATCCTCACACAGCATCAGCCTTCAGTTTGGGTTACTGAGGGCTATGCTGCTGCCTGCTAGAGGGCACATCTCTTCTGGCTTCAGGCTGAAATTCTGGAGCCATGGTTTCATATTAGTTGTGATCAGGGCAGCTCATTCCTGGGAAAGCTAAGGGCTCCATTCATCACCCATGACCTGCGATCTGAAGCACGAGGGATGGCAAGAGACTCCTTTACAGCCAGAAAGTCTCTACCCCAGTCAGCACTAAAAAGCCTTGCCAGCACCAAACACCTCTGCCAGGGAATTCTGCCATGTGTGCATCAGGAAATACTCTGTAGCAGCATACATGTTCCTTTGCAGGTCCCCTCCACCAGTGTCTGTACTAGCCCCAGTGCACACCCACAGATGGCCAAGTTCTCATCTATATTATGCCTGACATTGGAACTTGGAAAAATCTGGCAGCATAACATTTCAACTCAGCACTAACAAGGGTTGTGACACAATAAAATCCATCTACAGTTTTGGTAAGAGGATATACAACACACAAACATGCCCTGCATGTCATTCCCCACCACTTCCTGACCCTTCATCACTGCACTGAATAACGTGAAGCATCAGCTCTGCTTCAACAAGCCTGTGCCCAGCACCTACAAACTGATTTGGATCCTACCTCAGTGTGGATCCCAGAACACAGCTCTTGGTTAAGAAGCACTTCCCAGCGTTCTCATTTTAAGTTTGCAAGTGGTTCTATCAACAGCAGTCTGTCTCCTCTGTGCCAAATGAAGCAACTGAGAAAGTATTTCCAGAATCTGCATCTAACTCTCATCTCACAGGTCATTAAAACCAAGACCATCTCTTTTAATTTCATAGGCACTCTTAAGCAATCATGGTTTGGGGTTTTCTTGCTGGAAAACCTGAGCTACAAACACATTTGATTTCTAGAACTGCTTTGATGAATGCCAGTTACCCGTACACATGATTTCTCAAACACATGATTTTACCCTCAAAGCTAGGTGTCCATTTTCTACCTTAGCAGAAATAAGGGGATAAAATGTTAACAGAGGAACTAACATATAAACTGGCATTAACCTAGGTTACACAGGAGAACTATAGCCACGTTCCTTACCACAACACTACAGCTTTAAGAGCTTTAGGTTATTTTAAGAGGCAAGGGGCAGACAGCAACATCTGATACCACACAGAGTAATCGTGACTTCACACTTACGTGGAACTCGGTCGTATTGAGAATGTGACGACCATCCGGACTCCAGCATGAAGCCACCAACCCTGCCGAGCCCTCGTCTATCTTACAGTGCCAGTCTGGCTGCTCCAAGGACCAGACCTAGGTCAGAGAGGAAACCAAAGAGGCAGCACAGCAAACCTCTGCTTACCAGAGTGCACAGCAGCTGAGAAGAGGTTCCTGTGTCGCATGCCAGCGAGGTCAGGAAGCCTCTGAACACCCGTGGCCATGAAGGACTGGCGCTGGATCCCACTACAAAAGTAAGCCCCACACCTGCCAAGTAAGGTGACTTCTTTTTTTTTTGCCATTATGCCGAATATTCTGCACATCCAACACTTTTAAAAAGCTGTAGTCCATTTACCAAGCGTGCATGTGTGTATTGCCTGTTGAGCTGCTGGGCAGATAACCTCCAGCTTTCATTTGTTTTGATAAATAGTCTTATTCTAAATCCATGGGCGCTTTCAAGCTGAGGTGTTTGTCACAGTTTTAAAAACAAGGGCATGCTGTGTGAGCCTCCAACCAAGTGCTCCCCATAACAACATGGGTCACTTTAGCAAAAGCAGGGAACTGACACCTGCTGTTGAGCAGCTCTGACTGAGAGCAGGCACAGAGCCCACACGGGAAACACTCCCCCCGGCTCTATCCTCACCTGAACGATCCCGCGCTTGTACATGGCACACAGTATGAAGAGAGAGTCGGACGACCACTCGATGTACTGGATCTGATCCAGGCAAGTGTAGAGCTGGAGGATCTGGAGGCTGCTCGCATCCCGGACCACCAAGCGGTACTGCACGCAGGAAGCCTGAGCGAGAACAAAGCCACGGCCGAGCTGGTACACCCGGGCGGGCTTAGGAGCCCCAGCTCCGGCCGCGGTGCCACCGCCGCCTTGGCGTGCCGCCGGGACCCTCCATCCCGGCCAGGCTGGGCGCCGCGCCCTGCCGCCACCGAGGGAGGGGCGGGGGCTCCGTGGGCCGAGCGACTCCACGCTCGCTCCATCGCCGCCGGTTTAAGCGCTTCATCTCCTGCGGGAGCGACAGCGGTGCCGCTGCCCGGCTCCGGGGGCCTCCGGCCAGGCCGCTGCCCGGCCGCACGGGGCCCAGCCCGGGGCGCGGCGGTCGGTCGGTCGGTGGGCCCCTCCGTACCGTACGCTCCGGGCGGCGGGAAGCGGCCATTCCCGGCCGGGCCCAACGGCCGCCTCAGGCCGCGGCGCCCCCCCGGGCGGGAGGGAGCGGCCCCGGCCAGCCCCGCGCCCCTACTCACCAGGCACTTGCCGTCGGGGGAGAAGCGGCCGAGCAGGCCGGAGAGCCGGAACAGCTCCGAGAAGTTCATGCCGGGGAGGGCGCGGGGAGCGGCCGCGCCGCGATTCAAACCCGCCCGCTCCGCCCCGCCGCCGCCGGCCCTCAGCCCCGGCGGAAGCGGGCGGAAAGGGCGGGAGCGAGCCGGCCGGGCAGCCAATGGGAGCGGGGAGCGGCGCCGCGCGGCACGCCGGGAGCTGTAGGCCGGGGGCGGGGCTGCGCCGCGCGGCGGGCAGCGGGCGGGAAGCCGGCTCGCGCGGGGCATTGTTATGCAAACGAGGCGCCCAGGGGTCCCGCAGCGCTAATTACCCCTCCGGGCTAATGACCCGGCCCCGGCCAGTCACTCCCCCGGCGGCTAATCGCTGGCGGCAGAGCGGGCGGCGTGCCCCGCGCGGTCCCCAGGCAGGACGGGGTCCCGCAGGGTGCCGCGGAGACACAGCGGCCAGCAGGATGCTGACTGCACGGGAGCAAGCAGCGAGGCTCTGGGGAGCAGCCAAAGGCCCCCAGACCCCCTAGGGCACGGGAAGCAGCTGGCTGCCAGCCTGAGCACACGGGAGCTGATGCTGGGGGCCATGGGGATCATGGGGACAAGGGGGATCATGGGGACCATGGGGAAAATGGGGACAATGGGGATCATGGGGACAATGGGGATCATGGGGACAATGGGGATCATGGGGACAATGGGGACAATGGGGATCATGGGGACAATGGGGATCATGGGGACCATGGGAACCATAGGGACAATGGGGACCATGGGGACAATGGGGATCATGGGGACAATGGGGATCATGGGGACAATGGGGACAATGGGGATCATGGGGACAATGGGGACCATGGGGACAATGGGGATCATGGGGACCATGGGGACAATGGGGACCATGGGGACAATGGGGATCATGGGGACCATGGGAACCATGGGGACAATGGGGACCAGGAGGACAATGGGGACCATGGGGACAATGGGGATCATGGGGACAATGGGGATCATGGGGACAATGGGGACAATGGGGATCATGGGGACAATGGGGACCATGGGGACAATGGGGACCATGGGGACAATGGGGACAATGGGGATCATGGGGACAATGGGGACCATGGGGACAATGGGGATCATGGGGACAATGGGGACAATGGGGATCATGGGGACAATGGGGATCATGGGGACCAGGGGGCCAGGGGGACCATGGGGACAATGGGGGCCATGGGGACAATGGGGATCATGGGGACCATGGGGACGGGGCTGCCTGTGTCCTGCCCACGGGCTGGTCCTTAGGCGCTGAGCACTAACACTGAGGAAGCCCCCAAATCCCTTCCCCACTGACCAGCCACCCGGCGTTCGGGCACACGGGTGTTGTTGGGTCCTGGCAGCCCGTACCCCTGCACTGGGGGAGGCAGTGAGCCCCTCGCCCAGCTCCCGTGCCCAGTGAAAGCAGCAGTCTGTGTGGGACCCCCCACGTCCTCGCTCATCGTTTGAAAAATAAACCTGGGGATCAGAGCAAACGTCTGAGTCAGTTTCATTCAGGGTCCAACAACCGGCTGCAGGGAGCCCGACACGTTGGGGGCTGGTGGGTACCTCTGTTTCCTGGCCCGCAGCGCAGGGACAGCGCTGACAGCTGCTCCCTGGTCCCATCTGCCCCGGCAGAGGCTGGGTGCCTGCAGCAGAGCTGCCTGTCAGGCTGGGCTCGGCACAGGGGCGGGTGAGCTAACACACTGCCCGTGTTTTAAGAGTTACAAACCCCACTGCCGCTTCCCCTGGTGACCAAGCTAAAGGGCAGGGGACCAGCCAAGCTTTTGAAAGGGGGGGGGGGGCAGTGAGAAGGTGCATCAGCGAGCCCATGGGATGCAGAGAATTAGAGTCAGATGGGTTTTAACCAGATATACTCCACCTCCATCCACCCTACAAGCATCTCAGCAAGCCATTTTTGCCCCGGGAGAAGCAGCGTGGAGAAACGTGGGACCCTTGCTGGTCCCCCAGACAGGTCCTGACACCCCAAGAGAGAGATGGACCGGTCGCTTTGACCAACACGAGCACAAAACTTGGTCCATCAACCTAGGCAAGAGCCTGCCTCCTTCTGCACAGGGGCCCATGTGAAGTATCCTTCCCCGCTCCATCACCACCAAACCCCAGCAGCCGCCTCGGGCACAGCGTGGCTGGGCAGCTGCTGGTGCAGGGAGCCAGCTTGGCCCCTTTGGCGCTGGTGACCAGCTTAATTCCCCAGCACGCTTGGCTGAGCATTCCCCACCCCCTTGCAACTGCCTCCTATTCCAGGAAGGAGCGCAGGAGCCTTTGCCTCACTTTTCACATAGCTTTCAACAGCTCCAATGTCATTGCCTAGGCGACCGGGACGCTACTTGATTGTAGTGCAGTAAATAACGTAGATCCTCAATCCCAGGCCACTCCTGCCCGCGGGAGACCTCCGGGGGAACCCGAAACGCCTGGGGAGCCAGAGCAGGTAGGAGAAAAAAACCCGACCAAAGGAACCCCCTGGGTGTGCGCTCGATAACGCAGCGGGACGATGCTTTGCGGCCGCTTTGCTTTGTAGGCTGGTTACACCATATTAAAGCGCCTGGGAAAGTTTGCTCCCAAGTGCCTTAGATCGGGAGTTAAAGCACTTGTGGAGGGAAAAACCTGCCAAGGCTGGAATGAGATGGGAAAAGCCACGGTGGGGCTGGTACCGGCAGGATGCTGAGCCTGGCTGCCTGCCACCGGGTCCCTGGGCAGGGCAGCAGCTCGGCTGCCAGGGAGGGAGGGAGGTTTGGCTGGCTTCTCCTCCTGCCCCATCCCGAGCTGCCTGTGGATCACTCTATTCCTTGGAGAGAATTGCTGTCGAACCTGCCCGCCCTTTGGAAAGAAAATTGTTGATGAGCTGCTGGACCCCGAGGAGGGCTCCCAGGGCTCAGGTGTGCGCGGGAGAGCTCGCTGGGTCCTGGTCGCTTTAGGAGCCTCATTCCGCAGGTGTGGATTTAATAATCCGGGGGAGATGAGCAGTAGCACGGGGTAGTGCTGGCACCTGGGGTCTGTCAACATTTTGCAGATATTGTGTGCAGTCCAGGTGAGCCTGATAGTTCCCATTGTGAGGAGCAGGGGAGAGGGCCAGGGGCCGCTTCCCAAACCAGCAAGGAACGCACAGCAGCTCCATCTGAGGGCTGGAAAGGGCTCTCAGAAGTCTTCCCTCTCTCAGGATGGGCCAAGAGTCTTTAAGAATTAGGAGTAGCCCTGTTAGGCAGGTTGTGTGCGTTTATCTCCATTCTGGGCTGTTAGAGTGGCGGGAGAGGGGGGAGCACGTTACTGCTCGGTGCAGGAGCAGTGCACGTTTCCACGTGCCTAAAACCAAGGCTTAAAGTTAATGGTGAGATCAAAGATGCTTCTTGTAGAGGTAGAGGCTGCAGAAGCTCACTCAGGAAGGCTTCAGGCCCTCCTGACGCCCGCAGCACCCTTTCCCTTCCACATATTGATGAAAGAAGGAAGTTAAACTCATAGTAAATCCTCTCTGTGGTCAGAACACAAACCATGGGCTGAACTAAGCGTGGTTGAATATGTGCAAGTACACCTGCTCCACTTCTCCAGGGAGTTTTTCTCCCGCCTTGGGCTGGCTGTGTGCTTTTTGTTCTCTGTGTGCCCCGGGAGGCTGGAGGGAGACACAGCTCCTTCAGCTGAGCTGGGGCTGACTTGGCATTTTGGACCCAAAGCGGGGGAGAAGACCGAGGATGCTGAGCATTTCCACAGAGACCCTTTGGCAATTTGCAGGGATAGAAGGAGCCAGCCCCCAGAGCGACCCCAGGCCTGTCTCCTCCATGTGCGCTTTCCCTGCAATGCCCTGAGCAGCAACAGAGGGAAGCAGCAATCCAGCCAAGGCTGCGCTGGGGAGCAGGCAGGGAGCAGCTCTTGGAGCTGGAATGGGCAGATCAATGCCGGCAGCCTTGGCACCCTGGTTTGCCTCTTTCACTCTTTCTTCCTCTGGAAGCCTGCCCTGAGTGCAGCGTATGTCCTGCTGCGGGCTCCTCCAGCTGCCAGCCGTGCCAAGCATCCCCCATGGCCTCCCTGCAGTGCTGATGTGGTGGGATGGAGGACCCCTTCCTGCACTGTTCCCTAGGCAGAGAGATCGGCACTCTGATCGGGAGCTGTGGGTCTCTGGAGGTGTTAAAGCCTCCCAGGAGGGAGAAGGGAGATTGCTGGCTAGGGAACGCTTTCTGGCAGAGGTCGGTGTGATCCCTCGGGTGCTGGGACACAGGTGACCTCAGGGAGCTGGCGCGGGCACAGCAGAGCTGAAATAGGCTCCAAACAGACCAGGGGGGCTGGAGGTGACAGAGGACCCTTAGCTGAGGCTGGCAGGAGCTCTGCTGTGTTTACCCCCAGGTTAGCCACATCCTGGCGTGTTTACAAAGCACAACAGGCCTCCCAAAACTCTGCTGCCACGGGCACCACTGCCAGCTCTGAGGAGCGGTCTGGGCAAGGTCTTTTGAGGTGGTTTAGCATTGCAGATGCCCAGCTGTGGGGTGGTTGTTTGCAGAGATGCTTTCCCAGGATGCCCAATGAGGAGTGATCCCCCCACAGAGGGACACGGGCAATGCTGACAGCCCTGTACTGCCCAGTTTAGAGCTCACACATGATGAGGTGCTGGCCGAGCTTCACGAGCACCAGTTGTGCTGTGAAAGAGAAAGGGAACTTCCACGGCGCCCTTAAAATATTCAGATTTTTTTCCTTCTGAAAACGAGTGCAGCCACGTGGTTAGAGCTGGTGTCACCCATCATGACCACGCAGCCAGGGCGGCGCGGAGCTGCTTTCTCTGCCGAAGGGAAAGGCCTGGCTTCTTCCTGAACCTGCCACTGCTCCGGGCCAGGGAAAGCAGCATGGAAGCAGGGTAAGGCCCCCAGCAGCCGCCTGGCTCAGCTCGAGGCTTTTTCCTTCTTGCAAAGCCGCCGCGTCGGCCCTTTCGTTTCTCGGTATGTCACACGTGGGACCCAGAGGGATGGGAGGATGCCAGGCTCCCCCTGGTAGCTGTTCTGCGACCAGGCCTGGAGGGAAGGAGCCTTCCTCTGCTGAGGCAGATGCTCCTGGAAGCTTGTCTGCGGATCAGCAGAGAGCATCCTGTGGGATCGGCCAGGGGGAAAACATCACCCTGCTTTCGTTTGGAGCCCAGGGCCTGCAGCCACCCAGTCCCCAGCTGACTGAGAGGCCCCGGGCCAGCCGCAGCATCGCTCGCTCAGAGAGCGGCTCCCCTCGCGCTCGAGCCCCAGAAGCAGGAAGTTTTCAGGCTTTCACTATTAGGTGTCGGTACCGAGTCGAAATGAGATGCTAACACCAGCGTGGGTAAAAGGAGCAGCCAGATGGTGCCCAGGGCATGTCCGAGTCAGCCAGGGCAGCAAACAGTCCCACTGCTTCCAGGGAGTGGGCAGGAGAGGAGGAGGAGGACAGTCGCATGGCGGCGCCGCTGGCAGAGGAAGGCAGTGAGGAGCTCAAGATGGCTCCGCCAGATCTGCTGCTCCTGGCGCTGGGCTCGGAGGGGTGCTGGGCACAAAGGCAGGGCTGAAGTACACAGCGTGCTTCCCTTGGTGCTTGGAAGAGGCCACGAAACCTCGACTGGGGGCAAGGGGAGCCGGCCGAGCCGAGCATGGCGCTGGTTATGCCTTGCAGCCAGGCTCAGAAGGCTTTGGCTGAAGAGCCAGCTCTCCTGTGGGCTTCCTCTTGCACTCCCAGGTCGGTGCTGTGTTCCCTGGTCAATGCTGTGCTCCCAGGTCGGTGCTGTGCTCCCAGGTCAGTGCTGTGCTCCATCCCAGCACTGCAAAGCAGGGGCTGCACTCCCGACGTGTCGCTCAGGGGACACAGCACTCTGTGGTGTTTGCGAGCTGCTCAGAAGGAGGAAGGTCATTTCAGTGCCTGGACAAGTGATACTTTTCACTGTAAACTTGCCCTGTGCATCCGGGTGCCCTACCTGTCCTTATGCCATTACGGATCAGTGAGCAACTAAAGCTTCCAGAGAAATATCTGGTGGCATGTTGGCAATCCTGGGGTAAAAGCTGCCCTGTCCCTTAAACCAAACGAACCAGGACAGGAGGGCTAGATCAAGGTGGAGCCCGGGCAGACTTCTTCTGAAGTTAAGTGTCTGCTGGCTAGGCGGGGTGCTGAGCTATGCAGAGGCAGAAATGTCTCTCCCATATTCCCTGGATTTGCAGAAGGTCTCCCCACCCTAGAGCAGGACAGGGACCACACCGTGCAGACCAGCAGCTCGGACCCAGGGCTGCAGCAAGGGTGCCTTCAGCTCTGATTCTTGCTGCCAGTTTCTTTGCTGCTACCCAGCTTGTGGTTTCAGTTTGATTCAGAGTGACGATACACTATCGCTGTGCTGAGCCGGAGTGAAGCTGCTCTGAGGTGATCACTAAGAGCAGTTGTTTCCCTGGGGCTGGGGACCTGGTTGCTGCTCTGCTCAAGCACACCCAGACCACCTTGGATGGGTCACAGCATCAGTGCTTGGCAGAAATGGGGTGATGCCCCAACACCCTGTGACTCTGCCCTCTCCACAGCACCCACCTATTTGTATGAGAGCTGGCCAGCACCTTCATCACCAGAAACACCCCCCAGTTTTACTGTGTTACCTGCAGCAAAAGTGTTTCCAGCTGCCTCCTGCCCCATATGAGACGTCCTTCAGCACGCAGAGTCCAGAGCAGGCTGAGCATGGGTCACCCCCTGCAGCCCCCTTGCCTGCAGCCCGCTGCAGGGTGAGGGGCACTATCTCCCCACGATGGGTCTGCCAGGGCTCTGATCCCAGCTGTGCGGCAGGGCAAGGTGTGAGGTGGCACTGCAGCGATGCTAACCTTGCTGTTCCCTTTGCCCACAGAGTGATTTACCCTTCGTCAGACTCCCCCTCTGCGAAGATGTCCCAGTCCTCTCCAGCTGATGAAGGCACAACGTTCGAGCACCTCTGGAGCACACTGTAAGTGGGGCTGATCACTCCCCCTGGGGTGTATTCCCAGGCAGAACGGCCTGTTGCTCTGTCAGCTGCATTAGTGGTGGTCCCAAGGGACACAAGTGCCTTTTCTGTGCTCCAGTTTTCAGTTTCCCTTTTCCACCTGCAGTATTTTGCCCCCAGACTCTGATCTCCCTGCTCGGAGCAGTTCCTTTGCCAAAACCCTTCACCCCAGTGATGCCAGGCCGGGCAAAGGCTCTGGAGTTTGTGTGCAGTGAAAGCAGAGCCCTCACACCTTGCTTCCAGGCGTTGGGTGCTGTTTCTGAAAGGGCTGCTGTGGCCACCAGCCTTGTCGATGTCCAAAGCTGCTCCTGCACACCAGCAGTCAGCGTGTGGGCACACTTCCCTCGCTTGAGGAAGCAAAGGTGTTTGGGGAGCAGAAATGCTGCAGCAGCAGCTCAGAAGGGTGATGTCCCCTGTGCCCTGCCTGTGAGGAGCCCACCAGCCATGGCAGCACCGGGATCAAGGCCTGTGTCCTCCTGGGCATAGCAGAGCCACTTGTTGAGCCAGCCCTGCTCTGTCCCTCGTGTACAGGACATGGTGCTTCAGGGCTGTGTGGAGATGGCTGGAGCACAGGTCCCCTTTCAGCTGGGTCCCTTGCTCGGGGAGCCGTGGGGGATGCTGGGACTAAGCCTGGGAGGATGCGCTCTTGCTCATGAGGTCATCAGGCTTGGTGGCTGCCTAATTAAAGCAGGTAGTTTCTGAATTCAAACCTCTTCCAGTCACACCAAGACGTTTGCAAGTCTTCTGGCCTTTGCGCCTCACACTAATCAAGCAAGGAAGAAGGACTGTGCTTCATTTCATCCTCCTTCTTCCTTGGTATCTTCTCACCTACAGACATCCTGAGGTGACAGACATGCTAGAGCAGCGGGGTAACCGAAAAACTTCCCAAGCCTCTGCTTGCTTTACCCACCAGGCAAGAGTTTGCCTGAGCACAGCCTGCTCTGCCATGTGAAAATAAAAGCAGGGGATGGAGGCAGAAGTTGGGAAGGGAGCGAGGTTCAAGGGAATTGTCAGTTGCTCGTGGCAATGCAGGCGGAGAGCCAGAAGGCTGAGTGTCTGCCCTCACCTTTCCCACAGGGAGCCAGACAGCACCTACTTCGACCTCCCCCCGTCCAGCCACACGGGGAGCAATGAGGTCTCCAACCGCACGGAGGTCACCATGGACGTCTTCCAGATGAGAAGCATGAACGACTCGGTCATGGTGAGTGTGCTCAGGCTGCGCCGACGGGAGCTGCACCCAGCACGAGCCTGTGTTCCCTGCAGCGGGCTGGGGGCTCAGGTGTGGGAAGTGGGCTGCTGGCTGCTTCATAAACTGAACGCAGCCGCCGCAGGTGCCACGGTGCTGCTGTTTCTGCGGGGCCTGATAACCCACAGCCGATGGTGATGGCTGCGCTGCGGCTTGTGGCCGGTGGTACAGCGTCTGTAAGCTAGTGGCTGCTTGTTAAAGGTAACACTGCTACACAGTGTTATCCCTCCGGGAAGCTGGTGCATCTCCATCTAAGGCACAGGGGCTGCAAAGCGTAGCAGGTGTGTGAGACGTCCGGGTCACTTGCACACATTCGGTGCCCCGAGCAGGGTGACCTCCTGGGAGCATCCCTGGAGCAGCACGGGCTGTTGGCAGCGTCTCCCTCCAGAAAGCCGCCGTTTCCCTCCTCGCCAGCTTGCATCCCCTCCCCCAGCCCCCTTTTCCCTCGCTTTTCACTTGCTTTCCCTCCCTTCCCCAGCCTTTGTGTGCAGCAGGCGGGCAGGAGCCTGGCAGAGGGATCAGGCGGGGCCAGGGTGCTAATTGAGGAGCTGCCCCTCGCTGAGCTTTCCCGACACCTTTCTTCTTGTTCCCGCTGTAACCGAAGCCGAGCCCAGTGGGAATCGGTGCAGCACAGGGTGCTGCCAGCGCTGGCGAGCCCCAGCCTGGCGGGGCTGAGCACAGGGGATGCACACGGGAGCGCAGAGCCGGCTGCTGGCCCTTGTTCGGGATAGTGAGCCTGTAGTAAATATTTACACTGTGCTGATTGTGCAACAGAGCACTGTGTGGCCAGGCTCCCGGCGAGCCATGGCCAGGTCTGGAAGGCTGGTGTCACCGAAACGCGTGGCGGGCTGATGGGCACAAGGATAAATGCACCAAGAAGGCAGTGGAAGGAAGGTGAGAGGCAGGAGCTGCAGTGCAGGGGCCGCTCAGTTCGTGCTGCCCATGGTGCTCAGCAGACTGGAGCACAGGAAGCAGCGGGTGCTGTGACACCCAGCACCAGTGCTGATGCTTAGTGGCCCTGAGCAAGCCACCCAAACACCCTTCCCATCTGTGTGTGCACAGCAGCGCTGGGTGGTGGGCAACACAAACCGGCTCCACCTTCTAAACTACTTGAACTGCTTATGAGCATCAGTACGCAGCCTTCCATGGAGGGTCTGGCTGTGGGAAACACCCTTCCCTCATCTGCATCCAGCCGGGAGGAAATCTGCCTGGCCGCTCCTAATACCAATCTGTCCATCCCTCCCTGCCTGTCCATTAACATATGTGCCCATTGAGACCTCTGCCGATCTCTCTATCCCCATCTATTCACATCTCTCCCTATCTACCCACATCTATGCCTACACGCCCATCTAGATATCCACATCTATCTGTATCTACCCATGGAGACAGGGATAGCTCTGTACCTCTGGGATACGGAGCAATCTCAGAGCCACTGCCACATCTGCTGGGCACAAGCGCAGCCACCTTGGTCTGTGGGTGAAGTGTGCTGGACAGATGGGTCTCCAGCCCAGGGCGACCACAAGCAGCTTTTCCGGAATGGAGTCTGGCTAGGTTGGATGATGGAGCTGGACCCCCGCTCTCCCTGCGGCGGGAATGGTTGGTATCGCCCAGTCCATCACTGGGCAAGCTGGGACCTGCCCTGTGCTTTAATGAATAGTCATGAGGGACAGAAAGGGGTGGGCCCCGTTTTGTTGTTGGATGCAGCTAGTTGACAGAACTAAGGGAGATGAAAAAGGCAAAAAAGCCAACACACGGCGGCACACGGGCAGCCAGAGCAGCATCCCTGGCGCTGCCTGCCCCAGCCCTGCTCCCACACTCCCCCAGTCCACCTGCCTTCCTCCCCAAGCCGTCCCCATCACCGCCCCGACCCCATGACTCCCGTGGCAGGACACTTCCCAGTGCTCCGTGAATCCCAAGACGACTAAAATGCTGTACATCAGCGACCCGATGCAGCATTACACCACGGTAGGTGCTACTCGTTATTAATGGGCTTTCCCTTGCTGCTTGTATGTGAAGTGGGGTGCATGCTCCAGCTCTGCTGCAGAGCACCCACTGCTGCCTGTGACACTTGTCATGGTGCAAGGCTGTCCCTGTCCCATGGCTGCACAGAGGAGCCATGGCTCCTCCAGCCCCGGTCATGGTCTATGAGTGGTGTCAGTGTGGGATGCTGCAGCCTCCGCGGCTCGGTCGGCGTTCCTCTCTTGCCTTGCCTGAGCCGGTGCTTGCAGAGCCCAAGGTGGGGTTTAATCCTTGGTGCAGAGGGGTGTGGGCTTCCTCACCCATCTACGTGGAGATGAGGAGGGCTGTTAGCCAGAGCATCCCTCCAAGGCACACCCTGTGGTGCCGGGCACCAGCAGCACCAGTTGGTCATCCTCTGGGTGCCTCCTCAGCCGAGCTCACAGCATGCTCCCATCGCCCCAGGTTTCCTTCCCTGGTTTCCCATCTCTGGGAGGGCAGAGCAGATGAAATGGTACCTGTGCTGCAGGCGAGATGCTTTCAGCCCTGTCCTCAAGCACTGTGGTTGCTTTCTTGGTGGGAAGGGTCCTGAGCCTGCTCTCTAGCACGCAGAGTTCGATACGGAGGCAGTAGATGCTGAAAGGTGCGGTGCTGCACTTCCCAACCAGAAATTACTTCATCCCTCTCTTCTGCCTTACGTGGGCTGGTTGGTACAAAGCAGGTCAGAACCGGGTTCGTTCTGTGCTACGTGGGAGGTCATGGCTGCAGCCGTGTGTGTGTGTGTGCACAAACACGTATGTGTGTGTGGCTATCTCTGTATTCACCCATCCCCATGTGGGAGCACTGTGTGGGGCTTCTGGGCACACATTCACACACAGACACCCAAGCCTTCCATTCATCTGCAAAGGGAACGTTCCCAAAATGTGGCCATTTTCCCCCGTGGCTGGCTTTGGGCATCTCCGTACCACCCTGGCCCCGCAGTCCCGTGGCAGCTCCCTGTGCCAGGCAGTTTCCTGGCTGGATGGTGAGGGGTTTCCACATGCAATCTTCATGCCTGTTTCGGTGAAGTTTCTCGTAACCTTTTTCTCCAGGGGAAGCCTGGGACTGTGGAAAGCTGGGCTGGGGGCGGCTCGTCTTTGGCAGGGCTGTTAGTGGAGCAGCAAGAAGGAATCGAGGGGTTTCCGCACATACTTTAGGGGAGACAAGGGCTGTATGTGTAAAAGCAAGCCGGGTCTTGTTCAGCATTCCTCCATTTAGTCACAGGCTCCAAAGACCTTGCGAGAGATGCAGGCAGCAGGAGAACTTTCCTGGAGAGGGATGATTGCCTTTAAACCATTATACATCACAGGCGTTTGGGTGAGGTTGGGATCCCAAGTTAAAACACGTCTCTTGATTCCTAAGCCGTGAGCCTTGCCGCCCTCCCGGGTCCCCGCAGCCGCCTGCCAGCAGCCTCTGGTTTCCTGGGGCTGGTGCTGGTGGCTGAAGAGACCATCCCCATGGGGGCATGGGGGGATTGGGTGGGGGCTGATGCTGGGTGAAGCTGGGGGCAGCACAGGTGGGTGGCCCCATTCCTCCTCTGACACAGGGTGCTGGGGGGAGCGGGGTGATGAGCAGCGTGGTCCCCGGTGGAGCAGCACCCGCCGTGGGGTTGTTGGGGCTTGTGAGTGCTGGGGGAGCCACCCTGGAGCCGTTGGGGCTCGCAGATCTCCGGGGGAAAAACATCCCACTTGCCTTGAGGACCAGCTGCCTTTGGGATGTGTTGTTTAAACTGCCAGTTCCTTTCTCTACCATTGAAAAAAACAATTTATTTTGTCTGGTTTTTGGGTGAAAGCTTAAGGCCACTTTAGCCACGTGGCTACTGAGAAGGTGGCTGTGCCCGCAGGGAGCAGAGCTGCCAGCTCCCGCTGGAAATGTCCGACAGTAGTTGTTTGGAAACACAATAAGGGGAAAAAAAGATAAAAGTAAAAAGCCAGGATTTGGTCCAGTGTGTCTGGAAAAAGAGCCCATAGGTGTGTGAATGGGAAGGTTTGCTCTGGGAGCTTTCTGCAGCATGCAGCATCACAGCTACGCGCTCCCCAGATTTGAGGCTTCCCCAAATTAGACCCGTGCCCGTGAAAGCCAGCAAAGGGAAACGTCCTAGCTGGGAAGGGAATGACACAACCTGCCACCAGAGCCGGCTCTTCCTGGAGAAACGCTTCCAGAAGTGCCCTGTGTGTGCGGTGGCCGTGCGTGGATGCGTGCGGGAGACCATATAGCTGCAGTGAGCCTGTGCCTCGCACAAATGGTGACCTGTTGGGACGCCCGAGCGACTCAGAACAGCTCCTTTGGCTGTCTTTCCCGCACGCTGGCCCTTTAAGGAGGCTGTAACAGGACACCTGGAGCCCTGCAGAAGTGTGGCTGAGCTTTCCATGTCTCTAAACTGGCTGGTGTTTTCTTTTTTCCCTCCTCCCCTTTTCCCTTCCTCCAGTCCCAGTTCAATTTGCTGAACAGCAGCATGGATCAGAGCATCGGCAGCAGAGCAGCCTCCACCAGCCCCTACAGCTCCGAGCACACCTCCAATGTCCCAACGCATTCGCCCTACTCGCAGCCCAGCTCTACCTTCGACGCCATGTCCCCAGCTCCTGTCATCCCCTCCAACACTGACTACCCTGGTCCCCACCACTTTGAGGTGACCTTCCAGCAATCCAGCACCGCCAAGTCAGCCACCTGGACAGTAAGTTGCATGTCTTCTTGCCTTCGCTAGAGCGGTGCTTGCTGCTGCAGGCGGCTGCAGACGGTGCCCTGCAGCAGGACGCAGCAGGCTGGCTCCATGGGGCAGCTGTGGGATGCAGCCACCACTCCATGGGGACTTGGCCCACCCAGGAGAGCAAAACCTGTGTGGAACATCAGTGCTGGTTTTGCAGGGATTGTCTCCAAAGGGGCTGTTAAGCTCATCAGTGCGGCTGTAGTTTTGCTCACAGCAGCTCCCCAAACATCTCCCCAAATTGCAAAGCTGGGCAAGTGTCCCAGGGAAGTACCTGTCCCTTCTCCTGGGGCTTCCCCATGCGCTGGCCAGCGCCCGCTGTCAGGGGCAAGGTGGACCTGTGCTCAGTCTGCTCTCAGCTGTGCTGTAGATCCTTGCTTGTGGGTTGCAATCCTTCCTCGTCCCCTGTCAGAAGAGGAACTTACTCTCTAGGGCTCATGGCATGGTAACAGAGCAGGTTTTTAATCACAGTGGGGTCTCCGCATGGCATCGCGGCATCAGCGATGCGGGCGCAGCAGCCGGGTCCTTGGGAGCGGAGGTGCAGGTCTGGTCTGCTGCTGGTCTGACCACAGGTCCTCAGGCAGAGGAGCGCTCTGGGGATCAGGCAGCCAGGGACCGGGCAGAGCGTACGAGGGCTGCTTTGGTATTTGTGACCAGAGGTCCTAAATTCACAGCCTGGGTCCTGGCTTAGCATCACGCTGTCCTTGTTCTTAAGGAGAAGCAGCCCCTGCAGCCGGTGCAGGAGGCATTTCTGCAGTGATGCCTGGAGAGCAGAGCCGCTCACCCGCACTCGGGAGGCAGTCAGGAGGCAGAGCAGAGGCTGGGATGAGATGACTGACACAGCGAGGGAGCAGCGGAGTTTCCTCTGGGGCTGCAGTTCGACGTGACTCTGATACGGGCAGGGCAGAGCAGGAGCGATGCCTCAGCCTGAGGCACGGCAATGACTTTTGTTTGTGGGAGCTGCTGTGTTTATTGCCATGACAGTCCTTCCCACAGCAGGCAGAAAGCATCCTCAGATGTGTTTGTGCAGGGAGACCCCGGGGTGGCAGTGGGTGCTGCTGCTGCTGCAGCATTGCGGGCTGGTCCCAGTGTGCTGTGGTGAGAAGGTGCAGGAGGGATGATGGGCTGCGGCGGCCCAGGACTCTCCCTCAGAGGAGCGGTTAAGCCTTTGCTCTTTTCCACGGTCTTTCCTGGCAAAGTGTTGCTGAAGGAAGCCTTTCATTAAGCATTGAGCAAAATGTGGGTCCTCGGCGTAGGATGTGACTCCAGCCTGGTCCTGTCCCTACTGAGGGGTAACACACATCGATCGTGTAAAGCTGCCTGGGACCTGCACAGGGAAGGGGGGCATCCAAACTGGCACCAAACCCACAGTGATGCAGGGTGCCTTATTCAGCGTGGAGGGAGGAGGACCGGGAAGCATCCGATGCTCACTCACTGCTGTCCCCAGCCAGCATTGCCGGGGTGATGGCTGTGGGATGGAGCAGGCACAGCCATGGGCAGGGCCAGGCTGGGTGCTGCAGGACACCCCTGGACAGCGCTGCAGGCAGTGCTACTCATGCACAGGACGGAGAGAGGCTCTTTCCTTTGCAGTCGGAAATACCCTCCCCTCATCCCAGCCAGCGCACTCTGCAGCTGCAGGAGTACAGCTGAAAAGCCACTCAGGTCTTTTCGGCCATTTGTCTCCAGGAGAGCAGAGGGAGCAGCAAGAGACTCCCTGAGACAGCCCTGCATGGTGGGGGAGCCCGTGACGGCCCCTTTCCCTTGCTGGAGCTGCCTGGGATCCCCCCTGACTAACAAAACTGGGCCCATACTGTCTCAGCATCACCCTGTGCTGACCATGCTCCCGTAGCCACTGAGTCCTACCGGGAGCTGTGCTCGTCAGGCTGGGAGCAGGCTCTTCCTCCGGCCTTTGCACTAAGGTCTCCTCTGCACGTCGGGCAGTCAGTGCCCCCCTCGGTGCTGCAGGAGCCCTCCCAGCCTCAGCGGAGCAGCTGGATTTGAGAGATGCCCAGTGAGGATGCACACACCAGCCGGGGCTGGGAGCTGAGGCTGCCAAGCATGTGGCTGCAAGGGAAGAGGTCCAGTGCAGAGGAGTGAAATGCCTGGCTTTACTACTTGGTGAGGCAGCCAGTGAGATGTGCGGACCTCTGAACCGTGATGCTGGTGTGACTGGGCATCCCCCAGGAGCAGGATGGCACCAGCCCATGTTCCAATGCACTGAAGCTGAGCCTTGCTGAAGACAGTAGTGGATCAGCAGTGTCCCGTACCCTGAAAAGCATAGGGGAGGATTCTTTGGCAATAGAAATTTCTGCAGGATTGCTACTGATGGGTGCAGGCTGCCTGGCTCACCAAGGTTGCTGCATGAAGAACGGTGCTGCTGCGGTGACAGATCCACTCCGCATCCTTCCAGCTGGTGGCTGTCACAGCCGTGCAGCTGCACGTGTCCTGCTGGCAGAGGGGCTGTTGCCTTCTTCCCCCTCACCTCGAGTTCTGCATTGTCACTGCTGTGCTTAGGAGTCTGTCCTGGTTAAAGGGGGCCCCAGAGAAGCACACCTTGTTTGCTGCCAGTCCGCCAGCATACCCATAAGGATGCATGGGCACAGTGCAATTCTGTACCTGGGCTGTGGACGCATAGAAGCAGAACGAGGAGTGCCTTTGGGGAATGCCAGCCCTCGAGAAGGGACACATCCAGGCAGCAGGGCCGGGGATAGCGACACCTGACAGCTCCACCCTGGCCCGGTGCGGGCATCTCAGTGTGTGACAGGACACGTGTCCCTTGCTTCAGCACTTTGACAGCAGCAACACTGCCCGTTAATCTGGAGCTGGGGAAGCCACAGGGCTTTGGGATACTTGGGCTGTGCCAGGTAATTTATGCTGGGACCAGTGCAAGCATGGACCATGGATTTGTCGGAGCTGCGATGCGGTAGGGAAGGAGGATCCTAAGGAGCCTGGGGCTCGTGGCCAAGGGCTATTTGGAGATGAGCTGCCTGCACGGTGGGGTGTCTAACTCTGCGGGGGCTGGGCGGATGGACATCCCATGGGATGGATGATCAGGGTGCCCAGGAGCCCACTGCCCTCGTCTGCAGGTCTTGTGTCCGCACATCACACCTGCTGTTGACAAAACAGAAAAGGTTTGGGTGAGCCAAAGATGAAAGATTTGGACCAGATACCAGAGAAGCAAACTGCATGAGAGGTCTCCATGA
Organism: Laterallus jamaicensis coturniculus; assembly: GCA_022605575.1. Classification (NCBI taxonomy): domain Eukaryota; kingdom Metazoa; phylum Chordata; class Aves; order Gruiformes; family Rallidae; genus Laterallus; species Laterallus jamaicensis. The sequence continues at coordinate 1,840,879 of JAKCOX010000081.1, forward strand.
GAAGAGTAAGGGTGGCCTGGTCACAGCCCGCATGGGAGATGGCTTCTGACAGGAGACAGCTCTTTAATCTAATAGGGAAAGACATAATGAGATCCAGTGCTTGGAAGCTGGAGCTAGGCAAATTCAGACTAGAAACAAGGTGGAAAGTTTTTAACAGTGAGGGTAATTAACCATAGGAACAATTTACCAAGGAATGCGGTGGATTCTCCAGCTCCTGAAGTATTCAAATGAAGAGTCTGCATATCTCCTGAGAGATAAGCTGCACTTCAAGCACACGCTGTTGGCTCCACGCAGGAGGAGTGGGCAGGAGTCCTAGGGCAGCAGTGTAGGGAACCCAGAGCATCACCACCTGCCCTCTCCAGCCTTAAATTTAGGGAATGGTGAACGGGGAAGGGGTGAACACAGGGGCTTGGGGCCCGTGTCACCATCCCTCACAAAGGGATGCTGGACAGTGGGTAGGTGATGTCGGACATCCCGACTCCTGGGCTGGGCTCTGAGCAGTGCACTTGGCTGTGAGCTCTGAACTGGAGCGGCTGCGCCGGTCTGTGCTGCGAGTAAACCCCCCCAGGCTGCCACCACCACCTCCCTTTTCATTTTTAATGGCCTTCTTATCAGCAGAGAGCAATGGCCAGATGCTGAAAATAAGGTTTTCCCCATGGGTCTGAAGCCCCCCTCTGGGAAGCTGCTTCGGTGGGGCTGGGAGGAGGACCGGGAGCTGCGGCACTGCAAGACGGGACATGCCGGCAGCCTGCCTGTTCGTTGGAAGCTGTCAGGGCTCTGGGCTCCCCGGAGCTGCCCGAACATGCCAGAGCCCTGAGCCCATCCCGGTGCTTGCTCGCAGGCCGCCCCTCGCCACGCTGGCCAGCTGGTAACTGATGGATAATTAGTACTTATCGCAGGTGGGGCTGCGGTGCATCCATGCCCCCTCCCCTCCAGAGCCAGCAGAAGCGTTAATAGGGCCTTTGGCCTCCTGTGGCTGGGCTGAAAAAGGATGTGGGGGCTCGAGCCCCCGGTGAGGGGCAGCTGCCTGGGCTCGCACAGAGCCCCTGCAACTGGGGGAGACGGACAAACTGCAGAGTGAAGCAGCTGGGAGATCGCTGGCACGGGCGCAGGGCGGGGGCAGGCCCACAGCAAACCAGTCTGCATCCCAGCGCTCGGCTGGTGGGATGCTGCCATGTCAGACTGGTTCCAGTTGCAGCTGGAGTGTGGGCAGGGGGAGCCGGGACCTGAAGCTGTTGGTCTGATGCTAGCTGAATGAGGCGATGGAGATAACTGGCGTGGCAGGAGAAGGGATCTCCCTGGCTGGCTGGAGGCTGTTGAGGTAGAGGTGATTGTAAAGAGGAAGGAAAAACTTCGAGGAGCATCTGCAGGAAACAGCCCCCCTCTTCAAACTCACTGACACCCTCCCGTATGCCAGGGAGGCATCGGTCCTACAGCAGCTGCCCAGGGATGAGCAGGGGACAGGCTCAGCTCAGCACACTCTGCCTCCGAGCCATAAACACCTTCGTGTTTATCCGGGGATGCCAGGCAGAAGAGCGTGGAGATTTCGGCGTGCCAGAAGTAGGAAAGCAGCCTCAGCACCAGCCTGCTCCCCAGCCATCGCAGCCAGCCCACTGGAGGCTTTCCACCAGCTTTTGCAGGGTGTGGATGAGGCTCCGGGTGCTCCAGACACAATGGAATTAAGAAAAAAAGGCAAAGGAATTCGGTGTGCGATGTTCCAACACGATCCTGCTATCAGCCCCACTATCTCCAGTGTGTATGGTATGCACAGGTCAAGGGAACGACTTCCTGGCAGCCGCCACTGCAGCGGGAAGGCAACACTCTTCGCTGGGAGACGATGCCTGGGGAGAGGAGGGAGCTCTGGCCACCTCCTCTGCATCAGGGTCCAGAGCATGCAGGGAGGTGGGGACTGAGGGGCCTGCTCCAGGAACCGAGGCAGGAGACAGGCTGCTGGAGGGATGTGGCTCCCTGGTCCAGCCCGGCGGGGGTCTCGGGTGATGGCTTCAGCAGAGGTTGGCCAGCACCACCCTCAGTCTCAGCTGTGTCCTTTGGGAACAGACACGGGCCCTGCTGCTGCACTGCTGGGAGCAGAGGGCTTTACCACCTGGGGCTGCATCCACACCACGAGTGCTCCTGGGAGCCCCGACCTCCGAGGTGTAAAGGAGAAGGGGAGAGATGCTGGGTGTGCCCCTGGGAACCACGCTGCCTGCCTGCACGTGGTCCTGACAGTGGCTGGAGGAAGGCAGGAGGAAAGCGAAGCAGAAGCAGCTCCCTCCTGCTCGGCACAGCCTCCGGGGATGCTGTGAGAGGCGACGGTCCCCCCCACATCCAGGTCTTGCTGCTCTGGTCTCTGCATTTTGTTGCCAGCAGTGATTCCCAAGCACAGCCCAATCCCTTTGCTCCCCTCCCAGCCTGCTCCCCTGTATCCAGTCATGATAAGCATGAAATAACTGCCAGGCTGGATTTTCAGCTTCATTTTGGGCTGAGAGGGGACTCTAACACTGGCTTGGTCAGAGGGTCTGAGCATCAGACTTGCTAGCAGAGATTAAACCCCACCCTTGCCACCTGGCTGGCAGAACTGTGACCAAGAGCGGCTGCGATCTCGGCTGGCAGTTACACTAAGGATGTGTGCACTGGGGAGGGAAGGGAAAGGGCTCCTTTGGGGGTGACCCAAGGGATTTTAACTAGCAGTAATGGCATGGTAATAAAGGTAGAAACACACAGCCTCTCTGTGCTGCGTCTGCTGCAGGGAGCCCCAGTCCCAAGGCCTTGCCAGTGGTCCTGGAAACAGGGCTGGGTGACCTGTGGGTGCTGAGGGTCCCCTGCAGCTGCTGACGACTGGGGAGGAGCAGATAGGCTCCATGAAGGGGACAGGAAGGGCTCTGCCAGGCACCCAGGACCCCCCCATCCAGGGGACAGCTGGCCATTCACTGGCCATCACCCCAGAGCATCACCATGTGTGCTCAGGCACCAGCAGGATGCTCTCCTCTCGGGCATCAGCACCCAGCTCATAGTAAACGAGCAAGAGAGAAGCTTTGGCAGGAACTCCCAGCTCAGTGAGGAGTTAGACAGGCTGGTAATTAAAAAATGGTTATTAAAAAAAAATTAGGAAGAAAAAAAGAAATCAGCTCAGTAGTCGACATGTCTTCCAGGATCTGTCGTAACAGATTCGCCGAGCCGGTTAACGGTATTTGCGGTTTGCAAGATGCTACATGCCTGGGGAAGATGACAGACACATTATTATCACCTCTCTGCTGCGATCTGTCCAAACCTGTCCCAGGATGCAGCTCTGCAGCTGCTTGCTGGGGAGCGCAAGGAAATTAGCAGCCGGAGGCAGCACTTTTCTTCTCTCTCCCTTGCCAGGCTAGTGGCTTTATTGGGATCCATTGACTGCAGCCCTGGACACGTCTTGAGTAGAGCTAATGAGGAGAGTGGAATGTAGCAGAGGAGGAGGAGGAGGCGGCTGGTAGGGAGGAGGGGGGAGGATTTGTGGAAAAAGTAATTGTTGAGCAAATCATTTCCTTCAAGAGAGGAGGGAGGACTTGGCTGCGGCCCTCCCGAAGCAGGCAAGTCTGGACGCTTCAGTGTCAACAGTTGAAGATAAATAAGATTTTATCAGCTCCGAATCTGTTGGGACACATCCTCGTAGCGGTTCTGCTGCCCAGGGAGGGCTGGGGGGAGATGGACTTTGCCGGCAGCTCCTTCTGCACAGAGGACTCTGGTTATCTTCTGCATGAGCCTGTCCGCATCCGTGGGGAAAAACACCTCCCCTCTTGCTTCCTGCGCAGGAGATGTAGGGACAGGTCTGAGCAGAGTGTTGGCTTTTTCCTGAGCAGGTCCTGGGTGGGCAGTGGCAGAGGCTGGGACTGAATTTCAGCGCTGCTTTACAGGTGTATCACTCCCCATGAGTGGTTGTGGGGTATTAGCTCAGACAGACCTTGGGAGGTGCACGCCATCCCCTCAGACACAGCGGCAGTGGTACCCAGAGGACCTTGGCCAGCTTCCTCAGGGGCAACGCAGGGCTCTATCCCTCTGCCATGCTTATTTCCCATTACCTTTGACCTCCATCGAAAAGTGGCTGTATCTGGGTGCGATGAGGAGGTGAAAGAAACCTTGTCTGCAGAGACTTTGGGGTACCCCAGAGAAAGAGAGGTGAACGCTGATGTATTCCCAGTGCTTCAGTAGTTTGGCTGTTCCAGTCATTCCTGGTGCTCTGGACTTGCAGGACAGCTCACAGGGCAGGGGACAGCAGGACCTGACGTGACACCTCCAGCCAGAGAGCTGACACTGAAAGCTGGGGAACCACAGCACAGCCCCAGAGTGACAGATGCCTGTGAGTGCAGGACCAGCTGAGTCTGCAGGGCTGGGAGCTCTCTGACCTGGCAGCAGGATGGCTGCATACCATGGGGAGCACAGCCATGGCCACACAGGGCACAGCCCCAGCTTCTCTGCCCAGAGTTATCAGCAGGAGTTCCTTAAAAGAAGGGTTTGTTGCTGTGGAAGGCTCTTTGAAGGCAGTGCCGGAGCTGTTAGGACACGATAAGGTTATCAGTGGAGGCATGCCTGCGCCGAGCGGCAGCCCCTCTCCCTGCGGGGCAATCGCTCTGCTATTTAACAGAGATTTATCCATGTCATAACACGGTATAACGAGAGAATCTGTTACCAAAGAGCTTGCCATAATGCACCTCTGCTCTTTCAGAGCAGTTTTATTTCCCAGGCGTGTTGAGGGCTGCCCGGGAATGCCGACATGAAAGGATCCTTTGACAGGAGTTGTCAGTGTTTTAACACCTGGCAAGGAAGAGCCCCCCTCCAAATAACCCTTGTCTTACCATGTCACCGCCTCAGACCGATGGCGCGAAGCCCCCACCACACCACGGGCACACAGGTTACATGGGCCACAGCAGTGCCAGAGCTTCCTCACCCATCTGGGCAGCGCTGCCAGCGATGCCAGGCCTCTGGCTTCACCATGACTCCTGCTGGCAGTGTGGGATTGCAGCTGGGGAGCTCACCTGGTCGCAGAGTGAAGCCACAGGGCATCACTGGAGAACGCGGGGATTTCAGTGCAGGGCAGTGCCTCTAAGCAGCCTCTCTCTCCAGGCCAGCCTGCATGTCTCTGATGCTGAGGATTTTTTCCTGCTGCCACACTCAGTGTCGTGCTGCACCTCCTGATGGCACCCTCCAACAGCCACAGCACCATCCTGCTGCCTCCATCATAGAGCCAACAGTCCCCACCAGCCCCCTGCCATCCCAGGAGCTGGTGCCAGCTGCCAGCCATCAGCCCAACACAGCCTCAGCTGCTGGAGCTGCTGCTGGTCTCCCTGTCAGCATCCTCCCCCCTTTGTATCTGCAGACAGACACCACCTGGGAACGGTCCATCTCGTTTGCCTCGTTAAGCCATTCCCCAGCTGGTAGGAGCCCCCCAGCCTCCATGGCCTGGGCAGAATCACTCAGCCCACGGTGCATCCACTCCTCTGGGAAGTGGGATGGGGAAGTGCAGTGGGAAGAGGAGAGCTGAGCCCTCCCTGCAGCCCCCATGCCCTGCCAGCAGTCCTGTGCCAGTGGCTGGCTCGCTGCTGAGCCCCGCTGCCCCCAGCTCCGAAACCCCTGGCCGTGGGGCGAGTGCTGCTCTCACGCAGCGTGAAGCAGAGGCTGGAGCCTCACCTGTGTTTGGAGGCTGGGCTGAGCGTTACATCCTGATGAATGCGCTGCTGCACGGTGGTATTTCTTTGGCATCGGGCTCCGTGTTGTGGGGATGAGATAAAATCCTTTGAGGCAGAACATGCCCTGCCATGCAGGGACCGGCTCCGCTCTGTGTGGCAAGGTGGGCTCTTGTATAGCAAACACATTCCTTGGGAGATGGAAAACAGCATGGCACTGGGGAGGTGGGAGGGAGCCGCACGTCCCCACACCTGGGAACCAGGACACGCGGTTACGGGAAGGAGAAGGATGGGCTCTGCCCCCCCCAGCCTCCTCCTGCCCAGGCGTGTGCTGCCAGCCCCTGCCCGCTGCGGTGGGTGCTTGTGCTCAGACCAGACCTGGGACTGGCACTGGTGGGCACCATGGCCAAGGGGCTCTGCTGCACTCTGGACCTGTGCTGTGGGGCTGGCTGGCACCCTTCCCTTCCCTTGGGCACATTTAAATATTTGCAGGGGAAACCCAATATTGAGCCCGGAGAATAAACCATCACCACAAGGACAGGAGGAATTTCCTTCAGTTGCTGGGTCTGTCCGAGGGCACTTTGGAGCCCCCACGGAGCCGGCACACGGATCAGCTCCGTGCCAGCACAGTCCCCCCAGGGCGGCTGCCAGGCAGGAGGCAGTAATTGGATTTATAACAAGTCATTATTTTAATTTGCTGCTTTACTGCCGTGTTCACAGTTCGCTGGGAGCGGTGAGAAAGCAGCGGGCGGGTGGGTGAGCGGAGCTGAGGGAAGGGAAGTGCCTGTCTCAGATTGAGTGGGAGCATCTGCCCCAGCCCAGCACAAGCCCCTGTGCTGGGAAGGGAGCCCCATGCTGGGAAGGGAGCCCCCCGCTTGCACCGCAGCAGCGGAGGGAGCTGAGGGCAAGCAGGGAGCATCTGTCAGACCCTGGGACATTCACCTCATGGGCATCTCTTCTTTCCAGTACTCCCCCCTGCTGAAGAAACTCTACTGCCAGATCGCGAAAACATGCCCCATCCAGATCAAGGTGTCCACCCCCCCGCCCCCCGGCACCATCATCCGGGCCATGCCTGTCTACAAGAAGGCCGAGCACGTCACCGAGGTGGTGAAGCGCTGCCCCAACCACGAGCTCGGCCGAGACTTCAACGACGGTAAGTGATGCTCTCCCACCCTGCCCCGTGCCAGGGCCGTCCCGCGGGCTGGGAGGGGGGGCCGCACATCCCACCCCGCAGCCCCCGTGTCCGCGGGATGAGCATCCTGGCTGCATCCTCTAACGCAGAGGTTTGCCTTGCAGGCCAGTCGGCCCCCGCCAGCCACCTCATCCGGGTGGAAGGCAACAACCTCTCCCAGTACGTGGATGACCCTGTGACAGGAAGGCAGAGCGTGATGGTGCCCTATGAGCCCCCACAGGTACCTGCCTGCTCCCAGCGTGGGGCACGACCAGTTCCTGCCTCTGGCTGGGCTTCTGCTGGTGCTGAGGGTGAACATGCTGCTGGCAGGACTGGAGCATCCCGCTCGCCCTTGGAACACCTCTGGCCCCTCCTCGCTCCCTGCCCTGGCAGCAGCTGAGTCTGAGCAGCTGCAGGTCCCAGCCCTCCCGAGCATCCCGAGCATCCCATTGCTGGGAAGTGGGGCACAAAGGGAGATCTCCAGTGCTGCCTGTGGGGGACACCAGGGACCCCCTGTACAGTCCCCTCTTCCCACCCCCTCAGCATCATTCCCTTTGCCAAGGTGCCAGCCCCATGCCAGGGGGGCTCAGCCTGCCTCCCCCTCTTCACTCCCTGCTCAGCACCTGCTCTCCCCCCCGGGCAGGTGGGCACCGAGTTCACCACCATCCTGTACAACTTCATGTGCAACAGCAGTTGCGTGGGGGGAATGAACAGAAGGCCCATCCTCATCATCATCACCCTAGAGACGAGAGAGTGAGTAGCTGTGGGAGCAGGGGTGGGGAGGGGTCCTTGGAAGGGAGCATCCCAAGGGAAGGGGACGTGGCAGCCCCCTGCAGCCCCAGCCTATTGCTCTTCTCTGCTGGCTGGGGCAAGGGCCATGGAGGGACTGGGGTCCCAGCCCACATTGGCTTCTGCCACTGCATCCGGAGCCTTCCTCTGCCCCCAGAGCTCCTCTTCCCCCAGGACACTGCTGCCCTCAGTGCCAGGGGCTCAATTGCCACCTGGGTGGATGGATGGAGGAGACCCTCTCCTGGTCTGGCTTCTGAGCCAGACGGTAACGTGCTGGGCTGAGCCTCACTGTGCTTCCCAAGCGGGACTGGGGTCACTGGTTTCTCTCTCCTCCCAGCGGGCAAGTCCTGGGAAGGAGGTCGTTCGAGGGCCGGATCTGTGCCTGTCCCGGCAGAGACCGGAAGGCTGACGAGGACCATTACCGGGAGCAGCAGGCCCTGAACGAGAGCGCAGCTAAAAACGGCACCGCCAGCAAGCGCAGTGAGTCCCCTTGCTGGGAGAGGGGGGGCTCAGGGCACAGCCCCAGGCTCCCAGCCTGCACCCGCACCCCCTCGACACTCCAAGCCTTCCCCAGCCCACCCAAAATCACTGCTCTGCTGAAGCCCGGGCTCAAATCCCCACCCAGGCACGATGCTCTAACCTTTCTCCACAAGTCACATACGCAGGACCTGCTCCCTTCCCCCTCAAGTGTGCAGGGCTCCAAGGCCACCCAGACCTGTTCGTCACCCTTATTGCTGGAGAGGGGCACAGGGGGGGAGCCAGAGTGGAATCCATCCAGGAGCCACGGTGCTCCCGTGGTCACGGGGCTGTGACCTGCCCTCCCAGGCCAGCGTGCCAAGCTCTCCTGCTCTCCTTTCCAGCATTCAAGCAGAGTCCCCAGGGCATCCCAGCACTGGGCACCGGCGTTAAGAAGCGGCGGCACGGGGAGGAGGAGATGTATTACGTACCCGTAAGTGTTGGTGAGCTGCACTGGTTGAGAGCTCAGCTGGGCATGGCCCTGGCATCATCCCCTCTCTGCCCCGGGGATGCCATGCTGGGCAGAGTGGGGGTGAACAGTGATGGCACAGGGCAAGCAAAGGGGCTGAACACAGACCTAGGGAACTGAGGCAAAGCTGCGTGTCCCAGGGTGTCCTGGAGCCCTGAATGGTCCTTGGCCACAGTAATACTGCATCTCATGGTGGGGGGTGGGTGGAAAAATGGGGCAGTGGGGAAGGTGGCTGGGTGGGATGGGAGCAGAGTGAAGCTCTGGGCTCGTTCCCTCCTCCAGGTTCGAGGCCGGGAGAATTTTGAGTTCCTGATGAAGATAAAGGAGAGCCTGGAGCTGGTGGAGCTGGTCCCACAGCAGCTCGTGGACTCGTACCGGCAGCAGCAGCAGCAGCTCCTGCAGAGACAGTAAGTACCAGCGAGACCCCCGAGAGCCCCCCGGGCTGGGGCTGGTCCGCTGGCTCATGGCACATGTGCCCAGCGCCTGGTCCTTAGCGAGGGCTGACGATGCTGCAGAGCTGCTCTGGGTGCAGAGGGGCTTTGCTGTGCCAGTCGCATCGGCACGGCTGCTCCAAGTGATGCCGAAGGGCCGGGGGCAGCTCGGGGCCCGGGGGAGCTCAGGGCTGGGCAGGGCGGCTCCATCCCACGCTGCTGGCTGACCGGCCACTCGCTCGGCTGTCCCCACACAGGAGCCAGCTGCAGACACCTTCCTCCTACGGCCCCGTCCTCTCCCCCATGAATAAAGTTCACGGCGGAGGGATCAACAAGCTGCCTTCAGTCAACCAGCTGGTGGGGCAGCCAGCGCAGCACGGCTCCGGCTCTGCGCCCAGCCTGGGGCCCATGGGTAAGGTCCCACCTCACCACGGGCAGCGGTTGGTGCTCCCGGGGGCTCTTCCTGCTCATCAGACCGTCAGCTCCGTGCTGAGGGAGCGGGTGGTTGTTGTGCTGGGTGATGGTTAATTGATCTGTTTGTTGCATTGACTCGGCCGCTGCCCAGGACCCGGGATGCTCAACACCCACCCCATGCAACCCAACGGGGAGATGAACGGGGGCCACTCATCCCAGTCCATGGTCTCCGGATCACACTGCACCCCCCCTCCACCCTACAACCCCGATCCCAGCCTCGTCAGGTAGGGAAGGTGCCCGATGCCCTGTCTGTCTTGTCCGCTGGTGTCTCTTGCTGTCGTCCCTCGCTCTAACCTCCAGATCTGTCTCACAACCAGTCAAGTGGCCACTGGTCCCAGCTGAGAAACCACTGCTCACAGAACTGTGTTCCCACCTCAGAAAGCAAAGCCCAGCTACCCACCAGCCAGATAGAAACCTCTGTTCCCTTCCTGCCCCCTGATCTGGGTCATCCTCCCCACTTAATTAAAACCTGAAGGCAGCCGGGTGAGAGGCTCCTCCCACATGCAGCTCCAGGAGCTCCCTGTCCCCGTCCTTACCTGCAAACAGATCCCTGTGACTTGTTTCCATCAGGAACACACTGGCAGGTCCACAGCTGCGTGTGACCATTTCAGCCCTTAGAAAGACCACAGATACTGGGGCAGCACCCTGAGGGCAGGGGGCTGGACGGGCAGTTGAACTTGTAGCTGCAGCCCAGTGCCATGTGCAAGACTCCCCTGCACCATGGGTCTGTGCTGCTTGGAGCGCACCATGCCCCCATCTGCCCCCACTCCCTCCTGCAAGTTACCCCGAGTCTCTTCCTGAGCTGAAACCCCTGATGACCAGGAGGAAAACAAAAAATAAATAATAAAAAAAGCAGTTCCAGGAGTGAACGTAACCCCATGCCCCACTTCAGCACCAGGGGCGGCTGTGGTGGGGCCCCCATGCTTTGGGGCAGCAGGTGCCAATGAAATCCCAGCCTGGAGCTCCCCCAGCCTCCCCACAGCCCCTCTGCAGCACAGGGGTGTGGAACTGCAGCTGAGTCGGGGGCAGCAGGAGCCCGTGGCAGCCCCCCACCTCTCCTGTGACCTGAACCACCCGTTGCAGTGACAGTGACAGCTCCGAGCAGCAGGTTTTGTCCATGAGACTTTAATGCCTCTTTATCTTCCGAATCTTTTCTGCAGTTTTTTGACAGGACTGGGGTGTCCAAACTGCATCGACTATTTCACCTCACAAGGGTTACAGAATATTTACCACCTGCAGAACCTATCCATAGAGGTAAATGCTTTGGGGAAGATCTGTTCTTACCACTTGTTTCTGTCAGCTCTGGGTCTGGAAAGCAGGGACAGAGTGTGTGGAAGGCAAGGGGACGAGGGAGGCGAGCACCAACCCGTCCCACCGAGTACGAGCTGCTCCCCAGGGAGCCTTCCCTCTCTGCATCCTCCTTGGCCTTCAGATTGAGCTACTGTAGCTCAGTCATCACCATGACAGTCTGAACTGGTGCTTCCAGACTGTTGGAAACAGAAGCACTGAACATTCCCCAGACCTCGGGGGGATTTTCCACTGTAAAAGCAGCTGAGGTGCTCGGTGAGACAACCCAGTGGGATCCCCCACCACCACTGCACTGCTAAACCCCATCCTTCCTCTTCCCCTGTGAGTCTGTAAGACAAAAGAGGCTGAAATAGGGGAGTTGAGCCCCAGGGAATTTGCAGTCAGGAGTGGAGAAGCCCAGGTGAGGCAGAAGTTGCCCGAAACGCTGACGAGGGGATGCTGGAAGTGCCCGAGCTTGCACAGAGCATAAGCGCTGGGTGAGAGCGCAGGAGGGCGGCACGGAAGCAGCAGCAGCTTCCCCAGCCTGTCAGTGTGAGGAGAGGAAGGGAAACAAAATAATCGTAACCCCTCTGAGCCGGAGGCAGCCCCGTAAATCCCAGTGGTGGTGTTTTGGCTGAGGCAAAGCTCCTGCCCCCACTCTGCCCACAGGCAGCAGCCAGCTCTACCCAGCAGCTGCCACCAGACAACGGTGATGCTGCTGCTGGAGGCACAATGGTTTTTCAGTGGTAGCTGGGGCCAGTTGTGTAACCCTAGCCAGGCTTTGGACCGTCTGCTGAACTAACTCCCTGACCCTCTGTGAGCTGCCAGAGGCCCAAACTTGCACCAGGTGGCTGAGCTGTGTGTCCCAGTTGGTGTCTGTAGTTACTAATGGCTGCTCGATGTCTTCTCGTCACGCTGCCCTGAGGCTCTGTGTGTGGCATTAACACGGGGCTCTGGCAGCTCTCGCTGTTTGTTGGGGTGCAGGGAGCTCCAGCCCTCAGTGTGGCAGCATCCCACTGCCACCCACCTTGGGGTATTGCTCCAGCTCTGAGAAGATGCTACTCCAGGCTCCTGGTCCAGGCCCGAGGAGATGCCAGCCTAGCTGGACAGACATGAGGACCCTTCCCATGCTGCTCTGCAGCAGCATCCCAAGGGGAAAGGTGTCCGTATCCCCCATCTTCACATCACCTTGATGTGAGACCCCCCCCCATAAAAAGCAGGAAGTTCTTTAACCGGTCACTCGGCCATTGGTTACGGCAGAGAAACCCCCTGGGGATGATGCTCCCATGGGCTTGGTGTTGTGACCGGGGGGGAATCCAGCCCCACCACTGCCAGGTGCTCAGGCATCACACCCACATCCCCCCAGAACATGAGCTGGGTGCCCCGGGCTCACTCTGGCCATACCTCAGCAGTGTTGTTCTTCCAGGACCTCGGAGCACTAAAGATCCCAGAGCAGTACAGGATGATCATCTGGAGAGGTCTGCAGGACCTGAAGCAGAGCCATGACTATGGGGCCCAGCAGCTCATCCGCTCCAGCAGCAACGCCTCCACCATCTCCATCGGCAGCTCGGGCGAGCTGCAGCGGCAGCGCGTGATGGAGGCCGTGCACTTCCGCGTGCGCCACACCATCACCATCCCCAACCGCGGCGGGGCCGACGAGTGGGCAGACTTTGGGTTCGACCTCCCAGACTGCAAATCTCGCAAACAGTCGATAAAGGAAGAATTCACGGAGGGAGAGATCAACTGAGGGGCTCAGGAGGCGGCAGCAAGAGACCCTGGGGGGGGAACGAAACCCCTGTGAAAAATACTTTCAGCCTTGGGTGTCTGAACAGCGTGATTTTGTTGTCTGGAGGGGAACTGCTGCAAGCTGTGTGACAAGGCACAGCCCCCAGGTTTCCCCGGAGAGGAAACTGTGGTGGCTTTGGCAGCGCCGGGGGCCGGGAGGGTGGCTGAGCCGTGGATTTTCTGTCGCCGTGGCAGGGGATGCGCCGCTGGTGCCTGGCGCCGTCCCACGTCTGAACAGGGGATCCCCACACCCAAGAGACGGGGAGTAAAACTGTGGCACATCTTTCTCTCCATGAGACTGGCCGTCTGTCCTGCAGAGCCGTACCCACTGTGGCATCCAGCCCGCCCCAAAAGCACTTCACCCTTCCCCATTCCATCCTGGTTGGGTACGGGGATCTGCTAGCAGGAGCCATGAAGCAGCACGGCCAGCTCTTCCCATGGGCAGCAGCCCTCTCCTCCCCTTTGCTGTAGAGCAGAAAAGAGCCCGTGTCAGTTCCTGGTGTGTTCATGTACCTAAATATTGTGTATATAAACGGAAGCGACTGTACATACGCTGCGCTCGTCGGGCTGTACGGAGAACAAAGATTTATTTTCGTGTAAGCTATAAAGAGTGACACTTCCTCCCGACAGCCAGACGCAGGGGAGACTCATTTCATGCCCCAGCATGTAAACAGGCAGAAAGTCTCCTCTCCAGCCTTACCCAGTGCAAGTCCCCGTTCCCAGAGCACCTTTCCCACAGCCAGTGTGTGCGAGTGTTGCCGGGCAGCCAGGGCCTGGCCCATCCCATCCCTCCCTGCAGCATCAGGGCTTTGCTGAGCCACAGCCTGGGGCTGGGAGCTTGGTCCTGCCCTGGAGCACAGAGATGGACAAGGTGACCACGTCCCTGTCTCTGCTATTTTCTGTCACTGGTCAGTTGCTTCTGGGTGTAATTTGTGTGTTGATTCAGGCTGGAGAAAGCCCTCAGCAGGAAGGACAGACACAATTGGGTTCGGGGCCTGCTCCTCTCCCTGCCCTTCTAGTGACTGCAGGTTTTGGAAGGTGACGTCCCCGTCCCACCAGTGATGTTCAGGGCTCACCTGAGATGCGCCCTCCCCTCCTTGCTGGCTGGGGTCCAAGGGAGGATCATGGGGAAAACCAGTGTGAACCCAGTAGTGCCCCACATCCTCCCTGTCACCTTCACCCTCAGTGTGTGACAGTAGCTCTGAGCCTTCGGCATGCAGCCAGCCTCCTCTTCCTCGCACGATGGGCTCTGCACTGCCTCCTGTCTGGGGTGAGCGCCCTGGCCGAGGGCATCAGGAACCCGGCTCCACCAGCGCTGCTGAGATGTGAACCTGTGCCCCCAGATCACAGCTGATTAAAGCACTTTAATGCTTTAAAGGGTTTGAAACAATCAGTCGTGTTCTGTCGTTGAGCAAGGCCTCTGTCCCCAAGGAACACCCCAGCCCTGGCCACAGCAGGGATGCCACTTCGGTGCTGTTACCTCTGGAAAACCTGTTCTTCTACAGCTCTGGTTTCATTCGGGGGTTTTCTGTTAACACAATAAAAGCCCAGTGGGAATTACGTCTGGCAACTTCTGTTGCACGGAAAGCGCCCTCCTGTCCCTGTACAAGCCCTGAGGTTTGACACCTTGAAGGGCCTGAAGTCGCTTTGCTTCACTGAGTGACAGGGCAGAGCGGACCCTTTGCTCCCCCTGAGCAGAGCCAGCCCCAGGGAACAGAGAGCTTTCCTTCCGTTCCCAGGGCTCCTGCTCTGGGGTAGTGTGCCCAGGTCGCTGCCCACCCCAAGAGCTCCCGGTGCTCCCTCAAATGCCCCACACCCCACGGAAGCGACGGTGGCAGAGCCAGCCCCCCCAAAACAGAAGCAAACCCACCTGCTAGTGAGAAATTGCTTAGAGAGACAAGAGTCTGCTTTGCTCTAGAGGCCAAACGGGCAGTTTTATCCATAAATGACTGGAAGAGAATGAAATCAGTGGCAGCCTTTATTGCTAAGACACCGCTTTCCTCAGCTCGAAGGATCCGGTTGTTAAAGCCCAGTATTCCCAGGAGAGAACCACCTTTAGTTACAAATCTCACTGCTACTCCTAGTCTTAGAAATACACATTCCATACGTAGGAAATTCACTGAGCTACAGAACCTCATGAAAAGTGTCCTCACAAACGGACACACAAGGCAGGGGTGGCATCTGACTCCAGTAAGAAAACTTCCAAAGGACCTTGAAAACCAGTGTGTGAGAAGTAGGCAAGACCAGTCAATCCTACACAGCTGCAACAAGCCCAGTGCAAGAAGGGAGGGTACAAAGGACCTAGTTTAAACGCAGACTGGTCCCATGGTGAAGGCACTGTCCTCCTCTCTGGTGTGTACTCCGGATCTGCTGGACTGGAACAAGCCCAACCCTTTAACATGCATAACCAGGTGCCCTTCCCATGGTCAGCGACTCGACTATCAGCCCCATTCTGCTACCAAGATGTGTGGAACCCAGGCTGCGCTCAGCCTGGGCGCCGAGTCACCCCCCTGCAGCCTCAGGAGCAGGTCCTGGGCAGGGCCCTGGGGACAGACTCACAGGTTGAATGCCCGAGCCTGTCGCCCCTCTAGGAAACACCTCAATCTGTGGCCTTCCTGTGACATGTCCCACCTCTAGCACAGGGACGGCCAGCAGTCTGTCTCCCTCCCTCCTTCCCTGCTGCAATCATTTCTTCTCCCCACCCCCAAGACAATTAGATCCTCGTTACAAAAAGATTTAGAAAACCCCATGAGACCAGCAAACCAAGCAATAAATAGGAGGTCTGGAGGTGAGGTGAGCATGGGAGTCGTGTTCCCACATATTCCGAAGGGGCAGCGACCAGACAGCAGCTCCTGTGCGGAGTGTTGGGCTGGCGAAGCTGCCAGGAGCTGTTCTCCCCATGGCTGGAGCTGCTCCAGGCCTTGCCACGGCACCAGGAGCATCCATCCTCTCCTGGGAATACAGCTCCATGAGCTCTGGAGGAGGAAAAGCCACCTGGATGAAACCCCACGGAATTTCCCCAGGGTTCTGGCTGATGCCCTAAGAAACATCCGTAGCTCTTCTGCTTCCCAAGTGTCTCGGTCTTCTGAGCATTCCCAGAGGAAATGTCAAACCCCAAGTCTTACTTCAGGTAAGAGAGGGGGACCTTGCTGGTGGCAAGGCCTCGCTGCAGCACGGCTTCCCCGTTGCCCATCACATGATCTCAGTCTTGATGACAGACGGGTCTGCTGCTGCGCTGCGCAAGTCAACTGCAGATCCGTTTCTCCAGGACTGCTCAGCAGCTGCGGCGACCTGAATCGTCCAGAGAAACTGCTCTTTGGTGATCACAGGGGGCTCCTTGCCTGCAGGGACAGGAAGGAAACACACATCACCAACCTGCTCTGCCTTTCAGCACATGGCTGCCCACCACAGCATCCCCCGGCAGCACCCAGAGCTGCAGCCTCAGACTGATCAGAAGCCTCCAGCCCCATCTCCCTCCTGCCTGCGACTGAGTCAGAGCTGCAGATCAACGCTCCGTCCCTCACCCGTCTCACCGACTTCACAGTGAGAACCTCAGCCCTCATCTCCACACCTACTGGTTCCTCCCAGGGCTTTCAGACCCAAACACTGACCTCAGGAAGCGTTCACTGAACCCCAAGTGATGTGGGGCATTACCACAGGCCTTGGCTGTACCTTTCAGGGTTCTCAGGAAGTGTCTGAAGAGCTCCCTGTGCGCGTCTCTGTAGCGGTCGGCTTGGGTCTGTGGGTATATGGACACCGAGGTGCCGTGCTCCGTGATGCCCAGGGGATTCTGGTTATCTACCCGTAAGGTCCCTTGAGAACCGTGAACCTGCAGGGAAGCAGCCAACAGGAAGAAAAACAAAGATTTCCAGTTACCAGCTGTGCAGCTGGCTGGAGAAGCCCTGGCTTGTACGGCCATGGGAGAAGCAGCTCCTACGTTGAGGAGTTACAACAGATGAACAGATGGGACCCCAGGTGGGTGTCAGTGGCTCCTGCTTACTGACACCTCCTGTTTTTAACTCCTTCCACCCAAGCCAAGCTCTATTTCTAAGCATTTAACAGCCATCACTCCCCAAATCCAGCCCACATGCCTGCTGCAATTGGTGACTTTAGGAATTTAGAGACAAATTGCCTCCAACTTGCTGCTTCTCTTCTCTTTTACACCCTCATCTCTTGGCTTGCTGCACACCTACTAACACCCCAGACAGGCCACGACGGAGCCACACGATGCCATTTCAGCCTCAGGAGAGGCAACACCAGTTCCTGTCCTCGTTGGGTTGGGTGCAGCTCACAACCCCAGTGGGACATACATCAACAGAGGCAGAATTTGGGCAGCAAGAGAGGAAGCAGACTGCAGGTTAACAAGCACAGGCAACCTGCTGCTGCCTGTGTTGGTTGGTGAGCCGTGCCTGAGGCCCACGCAGGGCAGATGCAGAGGATGCAGCCTGCAGCAGGCTGGGCTGGGCTGGGCGGTAAGAACACACCTCTAGTCTCTGATCACAGGTTTTGGTGCAGTGCTGACTGACGTCCACAGTCACAATTGCTCCACTAGGAAATTTCATGCTGACCGCAACCGTGTCCGCATCCTTCAAGTAGGCCATATCTGAGTGACAGAAAAGGCACTGGCTCACACCAGGAACAGCACACCCCCAAGTACTATGACTACAAGGTTCTCTTCCTCCTCCCAGAGGCAACACCGGCCCCTCAATACCAGCAGCACAACACTTTCCACACTGTACACCAGCTGGTTTACCATGAGCTCTGTGGAAGCGCTCGGGCCTGACCTCCACCTTCCCAGCCTGTGGCTCGCCCTCAGAAGTGTTTCTACACCTTCTCCCAAACACATTTGCCTTTGCAGCTTATCATGACCAAGATGGGGAACTTTCAGCCAGTAGCTACACCGAGGTGGATGGTACAGAGTCACCCCGAGGCGTTCGTTTGCTGCGTTTCAACACCTTTACCACAGGCTGTAACGCTGCGTACTACACCTCCCAACAACAGCCAGGCAAGGTCAGCAGCAGCTGCAATTACCTTAATTAAAACCGTTGAAAAACGGCAACTTCCAGTTTGCTGGTTAGTCTGAATGAGTCTGGCAACCCAGAGCGTGCCCGCCAGCTCCACACAACCCCAGTAAATCCCCATCTTGGGCTGCGCCCAGAGATCAGCGGGGCAGCGGCAGTGCAGCCGGAGGAAGCACAGAGCTGGGAAAGGCTGTGCTGATGTTCCTGGGGGTGCAGAGCTCTGATCACTATTCCCTGCACCCCAGATTTCACACAGCAGACTCTGCACCCCTAAGTGCCACAGAGGGTTCAGCAGCAGCTCTACAGCAGCTGCTCGGCACCAGCTCAGAAGGCAGTGCTAAGCACCCTGCCTACAGCAGCGTCCCAGAGACTGGCCTTCCACGCTGCCAGACTCAGCCGTTCCGTGAGGGAACCATGCTCCCACACTCTCCCTGCCCAGAGTTCGTAGCCAAGGCCAGAGGTACGTGCTGGCATCAAGAGATGTTTTCTTACCTGCACAGAACGCATGCCCCAGTGAAAAGATGGTGTCTGGTGCGCTCTCTCCCAACAACAAGCTGACAATATCGATATCATGCACAGCAGCATTGTAAAAAATTCCACCTGCAAGAAGCCAAACAGGGCATTAAGGTCCCCACACTAAAACACCCAGCCTGCATGCGTTCCTGAACCACCCCCAGGTCAACATACTGACCCCCCTGCCAACAAAGGGATGAATTCTAGGAACAAACAGAGAAATGCAACAAAAACAAAGCCTGGGAAAGGAAACACTGCTCAAAAGCAAACCAAGGCACCATCAGGCAGCACAGAGGGGGCCTTCCAGTGGAACAGAGGCAAGACACATTCCCAGCCCCATGAGAAGGGAACTGTGTGAAGCTCTTGGTACCTGAGGCTTTCAGGAAGCTCAGAGACGCCGCAGGATACATGCTGCTGATGGTGGATATCCGGTGGATCCTGCCCAGCGCCTGGCTGTCACGGACCTTCTTGTAGAGGAACTGCAGCGCTGGGTCAAAGCGCCTTCAAAGAGAGACAAGGGCTGGATGTGGCACAGTGTCCCCAAGAGGAACAGGTCACCCAGGCTACCATTACTGCCACAGTGCACAAGGCCAGCTCAACAGCAGCGAGTGCGCAATGGGATGCGACCCTCACTCTGCAGAGGGGGTTTGATGCAGGTTTCCCCCCTCAGCCACCTCTTACACATGGATTCTCCTCTTGCAAACAAGCCTCAGAGCTGCCCTGTGAGATTTTAACAAGCTCAGGGAAGGCACTGTGGGCACTAAAAGCATGTGGAGGTCAGGCCCATCACCCCCAGCCCACCCCAGACCCCCCCCCGCCTACTGGGTTCTGTCCAGCTGAGGCCAACCCAAACCTCAGCCAGGGGTGGGTCAATGTCAGCCCTGCATGCAGAGCGCTCGGGCAGAAGAGGTGACCGTTAGGGCGGGTATTGGTGTGGTTATCTGTCAGTGTGTGTGGAACATGGGTGAATTCTAAGTGTTACTTGTGAGGAACCCAGCTCCTCTCTGCAGGGGAGCACAAAGCCAGCGTGGGGTTTTACCACCAGCCCACACCCACCCAGTGAGCGCTGCTGACAGCCCAGGCCCCGTTCACTGCAGCACTCTGGGCTTTGGGCAGAGCTCCCCGAGCTCCTGCATTCTAAAAACACCCTCAGAGCCCCCACTAGCATCTGTCTGAGCGAGCTTTTATGTTAATCTCATGACAGCCAGATTTTATCTCCATCGAACATGAAGCAGGAAGCCAATCCAATTAACTCTCAGATGAGCAGCGTTAACGAGCAGCAGTGAAACTGAGTTTATCTGAGGACAAATTCAGGAGAGCCCGAGGAACCAGCGCTGCGTTCAGGCACGCACTTATCAACCATGAATCAGGAGAAAAATGCCAGTCTTACTTGTAGAACCCACACACCAACGGCCTCCCGCATCTGTCGGCTTCATCGAAACAAGCTTCTGCTGTCTGCCTGTCAAAGCTGGGCAGCCTCTCACAAAACACACCTTTTCCTGTGCAGAGAGGGACAGGGCACGGGGCTGAAGGCAAGACGGGGTCTGTGAAGGACACCTCTGCCTTGCTGGAACACACATGTGTCACCGTGTTGGAGAACATGTGTCCCACGACCCCTCAGGACAGCTTGGTATCTGCTGGAGCTACTCACTCCTCCTGGCCCCAGCTGTGGTTGTACCTGGCCTTGGTTGTACCTGGCCTCGAGAAGCACAAGTGTTCTGAAAGACAGCTTTCCTCCCAGTCCCACCAGTCTTCCCAGGACCAGACACTCCATACTGGGACCACCACAGTACAAACTCCACTGGTGTGAAGCCATTCACACCAGTGTCACCAGTGGGCTAATTTCCCTTTCAGCAACTGGAGGGCTGCAGAACTCAAGGCACGCTGCCGAAAGGAGGGAGCACCCCCACGTAAAGCACCACACAAACCGACTGGCTCTGCCCCAGTGTGTGACTGGCTGCAGGTAAAGCTGAGACATCCCTCTTACCTGCTCGTAACGCATCGATCACCATCTCGGAGGCTTCTTCAGGTGGAGAACAAATAATGGCTCCAGAGACTCTGCAGGAGTGAAAACAAACACCCCCAGTGAAGACAAAGCTCTTACTGGAAGGAATAATGCTCAAGAGCTCCTAGTTACAGTTATTTTTCTGAGAGAGGCCTCAAGCTTTGCAGAAGTGTTAAAAGAAGCCCTGAAACCCCCCGGCATAAAACTCTGGAAGCAGCAGTTATGCTATGAAAGGAACCTGGGGCCAGCTCATGAGGAAGAAACAAGGGAACCCCGAATCTGGCTGAAATTAGAAGCAGCACAAGGGAATTGTGGAGCTTTTCCTGCATCACCAAAGGGGGAGAAAGCCTTTTCAAGGTGCTCTTTGACAACAACTTCAATCCTGCTAGTTAAGGCACACACTGATATTGTGTTTATGTGGTAGAGCTGCTGAACAAGTCATCAGTGCATTGGACTTTATCACCATTCCCAAGTTTCCCGTGTCTCAGAACCACAGAACCTCCTGAGTTGGAAGGGACCCAGAAGGATCCCCATGTCCAGATCTTTCACGCTTGCCATGGTATTTAAAATAGTGATCTGAGACACAGCCACAGCATGCATGTTACTGGCTCAGTTTAACTGGAAGGCAAAACACCTCTACCTTTCCAGTTCACTGCAATCCTGGCTCATCTCACCCCCTTCCAAAAGAGCTCCCAAAGCCAGCCAGCTTCTCCAAGGACAGAAAACCAGCAGGGAAGCATGTTGTTTGTTCCTCTATGGGAACACAGGAAAATAAGGGGGATTTTTCTCTTGCAAAACTGCCTGCAACAAAAGTGCTCTGAGTTTCCACCGGGCACATGAGTCAAACCAAGCTGCTTGGGGACTTCCAAAGCGCCCACGGGCAGATGAGGTGCCGCACGAGGCTCAGCCTGCCACAGCGCCAGGGTCTCACTCTGTTCCCACACACACGGCCTCAGGAGCACAGCCTCAGGGCCGGCTACAGCACCAGGCACGAGCGGGGAAGCAAGCAAGCCCTGTGAGACGCCTGCCCAAGCCTCGGAGCGGGGCGCACGGGAGCTGATGGCACACGTTACCGCTGATCGTTGAGCGCGACATCGGCGTCCTGCTGCCGCAGCACCCTGGTGCCAGCCAGGAACTCTGTGCCAAAGGCCTGCTCCACCTCCTCCAGCTGGTCCTCCACCACGTACAGCAAGCAGCAGCCGTTTTCCTCCAGCAGGCTTTGGAACAAGGCTTTATTGAGCAGCCCAACGCCGAAGAGAGCGAGGCCGATGTTGCCGCCGTGCCGTGCGGCGGGTGCCGGGCCATCGCGGGCCGCAGGTGCGAGTCCCTGCTGTCCGGCCGGCTTCGAGGGGGCTGGAGCGACCCTCGTGTGGAAGGCGGTGGGTGCAGAGGGGCGGCTGGCGGAGGTGGAGGGCGCCGGGTCCTCCCGGGGCACAGCCATACCCACGGGGTGGAGGGGAACCAGCGGCTTGTGGTAGGAGGGCGGAGAGGGCGCCATGCCGGTGCCAGCGAGGACGAAGGACGGCTGGGAGAGCAGGGACGGCGTGTCGAGCTGCAGGGGCAGGCCGGGGCCGACGTCCGGACCTGCAGAGCTGGGCGAGACGAGACAACAGAGGGTTGGGGTGAGCGAGGCTGGAGTAGGACGGGGCTGAAGGGGGTACCCCGCAGCGGCGGGGGGCAGAGGGGGGCCGTGCCGGGCCGAACCGCCGCTCCCTGCCCTCCCACCCCCGCGCAGGGGCCGAGCTCGCCGGCCGCCGGCACTCACAGGAGCAGCGGGGCGCGCAGGCCGTGCTGCCGGAGCAGGCGGCGGTTGCGGTAGTGGCGGCCGGAGGAGAGGTGCTCCAGGATGCGGTCGCGGCGCACCCGCATGGGCAGCTGGCAGGACGTGCAGTACAGCGTCTCCACCACCGCCGCCTCCCCGGCCGCGCCGCGCTCCAGGAGGTGCCGCTTCACCGCCAGCTCCGAGAACTCGGCCGCGTAGTCGTGCAGCGTCTTCTTCTTGCGGCCCATGGCGGCGGCGCGGCGCGGCCCGGAAGCGGAAGTCGCCGCCGGGGCAGCCGGGGCAGCCGTTGCCTGGCAACCCACGCGTCCTGCCCGGCACCCTCCCGCCGACGGGCCGCTGCTGCTCCCGGTGCCCACCGCGGGGACGGGCCGCTCCCCCCCCAATCCCACCGAGCTCGGCCCGGCAGGAGCGCTCGGGCCGCCCAACGGCCGCCGCCGCCGCCATGGCCGCTGCCGGGGTGGCGCGGGAGCTCACCGGACTCCCGGAGGCCGAGCGGGAGCTCCGGGAGGAGCTGCAGAAGGCGAAGGACAACCACAACATAGCCACAGGTACCGGAGCTCCCCGGCGGGCACGGCGCCACCCCCGCTCCCTGCCCAGGCTGTGCTCCCGCAGGGCTCCCGGGCTGGGATGCCCCCCGGGGCTGGGATGCCCCTGGCTCTGCAGTGCTTCCCTTCTCCCCTGGGGCCTGCCCCTGCCTTACCACCCCCACTCGTCCCCAGAGCAGTTCCTACCGCCCCCCACACAGCCAGCTCTGGCACAGGGAAACACCCCACCCACCCGCCTTGCTGCTGCTGCAGCATTACCACCCCACACCTGTAGTCCGAGGGTCCCAGCATCAGCTCTGCCCACACTTACCTGAGAAAAGGGGCCACAAAGCTCCTGCCAGGGACTGGCTTTGCTGAACAGTGGCACTCCCAACTCGGCAGGTGCCATCACTTCCTTGCACAGACAACTGGAGATCCAGGAATCCCAGCTCCGGGCAATGAAATCTGAAAAGGAAACGCTCCAGAAGCGGCTCAGAGAGCGAGACAATCAGCTCCAAGCCATGTCTACTAAGGTACTGTCCTGAGAGCACCGTGGCTGTTGCTAAGGGAGCCAGGAATCCGGGCTTCCCAAAACAACCCCCCATCCCCCAGTCGGGACATGCACTGAGGTGTAAACTATGTTCTTTGAAGTTTTTCAGTCTGAAACAGGAGCGGCAGCATGAAGAAATCATGGTGGCAATAGAGAAGGAGAACTTCAACCTTCGACAGGTTCGTTTGGTGCAAAGCTGCTCCTGAGAATTCCTGCATTAGCTGCTCAGTTGTGCCCAGTTCAGGCTCAGGGGCATCTGACACATAAACCCTCCTGTTCCATCCAGTAGTTGTAAAGAAAACACCCAGTAATATCAAGTTATCAGTAATGGCAAGGTTGGTGGTCCACAGACTCTGCCCAGAACCGTTTGGACCACACACTGGGCAGACATGGCTGAGCCTGCTCACTCTCCCTCTCAAGAAAGACTGGATCTATTGATCTCCACAGGTGGCCATGGAGCAGACCAGCAAACTGGCTGAGCAGAGCAAGCTGATCCATGAGTTACAGAAGACAGTCAGTGAGCTACAGGCAGAGGTTCTGAGCGGCCAACACCACATCCACAAGCTGCAGCGGGCCCAGGCAGCAACCCAGAGCCAAGTCGAGATGCTGCAGCACAGGGAGCTGAAGACCAGGGTGGCCCTGGAGTGCGTCATCAGCAGGGTAAGCGTAGCCTCCATCGCTTCAGACTCCTGCCCCCTTCTCCAGGGATGCTTCCACCACTTCAGAGTCTGGAAAGCAACAGACATTCCTGGGTAGCAGGGCAGGAGGTGCACCAGGGCACTGCAGTCCTTGGCTCGCGGGGCCTGGCATCTCTTTGCAGACACTGGGCCAGAGCAGCCCAAAACATGGTCCTTTTGCTTCCCAGCCTTTTCACATGCAGCCCTTACGGTGCTTACACAGCGAACAGGTCTCAAACAGCAGAAGCCCTTGAGAAACGTGAGCTCAGAACAGTTACATCATGGCATTTCTTATACCCTTCCCAACACAAAGTACCAGGTAACACCTTAAAACCATGTTCATGTGGCTGGGTGCTGGCTGAAGGCTGCCATGGCCAGCACAACACTCAGGTACAGGCCCCAGTCCACCCAGAAACACATGGCTAACGTGGTGCTGGCAGCACAGCCTGTAACCTCACACACACACACTTTCCATTTCATCCCTCGCTGGCACTGTGCTCAAGCCTGAGGGCAGAGGCTCTGTAAATCCATGCAGACACCATGGAATTCTACATAAAGACTAAACATGGGTACTTCTTTCCTCTTTTATCACCAGTTTGAAAAATATAGAAGCAAAGTAATTCAGGCAACATTCAGTACAGCAGGCAGCAAGCCTCCCCAGGCAGAGGTCACCGACGAGGAGTTGCTGCAGGCAATGCAGGTACGTGGCTCTTTCGAGCCCTGCTCCCAGCAGCAGGGAAGGGCCCTGTGAGAGAAGGGAACACTCCTCAGTACTGCTCTCTGCCTAATGCTTTCCACCCCTTGTACACATCCCCAACTTCCAGAAAATCATTAACGAACGGACAGAGTTCCATCAGATGCTGAAACAGAAAGGCATCAAGGTCCCATCGCTCCACAGCGTCAACCCACCGCCTTCATTGCCCACCAGCACCAAGGGAAGGAGAAAGAGTCCTGCCAGCAGGAAAAGCAGCATGAAAAGCAGCCCGAGTGGCTGAGCAGCAGCCCGAGCAGCTGTGCCACAACACGGCCCTGACCACAGGCTCCTCTCCCTTGGTTTTCAGGTAGTGACTTACTAACAAATTAACTCCTTGTTCTAAAATAAAATTCTGGGAGAATCTCTCCTTCAGTTGTTGCAGCTGACTGGGAGCACAGTTCACTGTAAATCCCTGATCCACAGAAACATTCCACGCTGCAGGGAAGCTGGAAGCACTGCTAAGGATTCTGAGTAGCTAGGGAGGATTCTGTTGCCACTTCTGCAGCACACAACAGCTGCTTTGGCTGTTGGGTGAGTGGAAAATTCACCCACACTGAAACAAGTCACAGCAACACGTGACTGCAAGAACTGGTTTATTATTTTCCCATTCACTAGGCAGGTCCCAACACGGGGATGTATTTGACACTGGAAGTTCAGGTAGAGCTCCCTAGCACTTTTAACCAAAAAAAGGCAAGTCACCCATGCCCATGGAGAGCTTTGCATTTGTATGACAGCAGCCCAGATAGACAAGTCGCCCAGAGGCCACAAAGATCAGAATCACTCAGACTACCTGTATTTGGAAAGGTGTCCCCAACAGTCCCATGGGGGAGTGTGACACACCGCTTTGGGGGTCACACTGGGCAACAGCTTCTCTTCTGGAGAGATGGGAGCTTCAGCAGTGTTGACATAAGGCAGCATCAGCCCTCTGACCAGAACTGAGCAGGAATAAATCCAGTGGGTCACTCAGTGGGTGCACAAGGAGGTCACTGCTGTTTCTGCACTGGTGGGCGACAGCTCCAAAACGTGCTGGGACACGCAAACCCCGCAGTCGGTTCCACTGGTGTCACTTGGAAATGGAAGCTGTGTTAAGGTCTGAGCACAGCAACCGACGTGGTAGAACTCCCTCTGGAGCTCAGACAGCAGTGACACCTTTAGCATGGCTCCGGGGCCACAACTGACACTGCACAGAACGAGGTGGCAGCGAGGTGGCTTCGCTGTCCGGCTGCAGTCCCAGGCTGTCACACGTGTCCAGGTTCCAATGCTGTCACCTTCTGGATGTCTCAGCAGACTTGCTGATATTAATAATCCATCTGAAACACTCCAGGAAGAATTCATTTTATCAATGCCAAGGTGTTGCCTCCTGACTTCCAGCACCTTCAGTTCACACATCTGCCCAGTCACACCACCGACAGCTTTCTGTCCAGGCTGGAGGAACTCAACAACACTCCCTTACTGCAGCTCAATCCCACTTGGAAGTTTCTCCATCCCCAGGATGCCCTGCTCGTGTTCTTTACAAAGACCAAGCCCCCTCGCTGTGTACAAGCTGCATGGTTGAAAATGGGGTAAAAAAAACCAAACCAGGATCACTTCCTTAGCTTTGCTGGCTGCTAACGGATTATGGTGAGGAGAGAGGAAACTGTGGCCAGGTCGGTTTTCGAGGGATAAAGTACTTTCAAGTTTCCATCCGTATCCACCACTCGAACCTGCTCCACCACCAACACCACATCAGCTGGCTGGAGGTTTCGGCGGGGGTTCAGATCCACCGGCCCACAGACAGCATCAGACTCGTTACCCGAGCCCGACTCTTCCTTATTGTCCATGGTGAATCTGTTCAGTTCTGCGATTTTCTGTTACAAGAAGTAGAGAGAACAAGACAAAGTTTGTTCAAAGTCAAAGTGTGTGACATCACAGAGTTACCTGCTGTGTTCTGAGGTCTGACGCTCAGGACACAGTAAGGTAACAACCTTCTGCAAACAGCAAGAACAGTAAGTGAAGGAATGTGAACACTACTCCTAAAACAACAGCTTCTGCATTCTCAATACGTGAGAGAAGTTGCACGTTCCAGTGAGAAGTACACCAAGATATTTGACTGAACTTCTTACCAGAATCAGTGTGTCCATGACATCTTTGCAGATCTGTAAACTGGTATCACTGGTCACTTCCAGGAACAGGTCACGGGTGTCTTTTCTAACCTGTGAGAACACCACAGGTAAGGTGAAAGGAACCGGAGCACCCACAGGCACTCGGTGACATTTCGATACAGACGCTGACCGCATGGCTCACGCTCAACTCAGCCAGAGGCAAAGCACCACCTCCCTTCACAGGTCAGACCCACGCTCCTCTCAACAATGCCACCTCTGCCAAGGCAGGCTGGTGCCTCTGCAACAGCTTGCCAGGGCTCACCGGATTTATAGAAGAGTAAAAACCTAACCCTGAGGTCCAGCTCAAAGCTAGTCTTGCAGAGCAGAGCCAGGCTTTGAGGGTTTCTCTGTGAACGCAGTGACAGGTTTCACAGAGCTGTGCCACATTTTGAATCAGGAGTTAAGGACCCCTCAGCAGACGGAAACACCATCGAATCCCGATTAACCCATTTCCACCGACAGAGAGTACCTTTGTTTTCTCACTGTTGGTTATTGGTGGGAAAGAAATCACGACGCCCTCGGCATCCACAAGACACGGGTAGTTATCTTTGCCATCCAGCAGCTGGAGGTACCTGCCAAGAAACAAGGAACAAGTAAGCACCTGAAACAATGGCAGAAAGCAGTGACAAAGGGAATGAGCGTGTTCCTGAGCTGCCACAGAGCAAGACCAGGAGTCAGAGCACTAAAATTCAGCAAAACTGTATTGTGGCTGTACAGCTGAGGAAAGCTGCCAGAACTGTGCAGGAACTCATGGGATAACATCAGCAAAGCAGACAGAGCTGCTTCTCGTGCCTTCAGACCTCAGGCTCAAGCAGGAGTACCAGAGCCTGCTCTCCCATTCCTCCAGACACCTCACTTCATTTCCTCTTCGCTACAGCCATGTGGAGTTCTCCCACCACAGCCTTGGGTGATCTCCACACCAGCTGCAAAGGGGGCAGGGCACTGCTGCACTCTGGTGCTAGGAGCAGATTTACCACACCTCTGCTTGGCTTAGTTCACTGAATGACTGAACGTGCACAGCATAGCCTTCATTCCTGTTTCCCTTCCACTTGCCCTTCTGAATCTATCTGTTGCTGCTAAGAACAATGATGAGAGTTTACACTTGTCACAGCTGGAGGTAATGGAAGTCACTCGTCCTTGCCTCACTCCAGGTTTCTCTTTACACATAAACTCAGCTCAGAGCGTTTCATCTCAACTCCCGGGCACTCACACTGCCTTTGTTAGCCCCTCACTAGAGAATACATTCCAGCACATTCTCCTCAGCACTGTGTTTCCATATAAGAACCATTTACCAAATTCACATGACAAAAACCACAGGAGATCAGAACACTGACTTGTGCAGCCCAGAGACGTTCTGACGCTTCTTCTGCTTCCTCTGCTCCTCAGCTTCTAACTGCAGCTGGCGGAGAAGGTCCTTTGCCTTGATCTCCTTTCGACCCAGGGGCACGATCTGCACAACACAAGAAAGCAAACGTTTGAGTTTAGAGTGCCTCAAACACTGGGACTATTCACACTGTCCTGCAAGGAGTCAGCAATTCAAACCCTACTTGTGTGTGCTGCCATTCCCAGGGTCCTAACGTGTGGAAATACACTTTCTATTTCACATGGAGCACCATGATCACTCTGGGTTTAAACCTTTGCCTGAGCTACAAGGCCCACCAGAAAGCCAGGCTCTTTAGCTAGTGCTAAGCCAGGCACCAAGAGATCCTTAGCTAGGCCTGTCACTGTCACTGCATACCTAGTGACATGAAAATCTGCCATGCCATAGCAGAAGCCATGTCAGAAGTGCTCTGGAAGCAAGAAGTCATTCCTGAGGCTCAGGGCCCGTGCACAGAACTAACACAAAGGTATCTGGAGAGCAGAACACATCAGGAACTCAGGGTCAGCCCCGAGGAGTCAGAGTGTCCCGACGGTTCAGCCCTGCAGTGAGACGTGTCCCGGAGGCAGGACCACCACAGAGGAGAAGCACCGAGACCCACCCGTGCTGCTGGCCCTACCTTCAGTTCATCAGGAGGCCGAACGTCGTAGGTCAGGGGAGCCTTGATCGACTGCAAGTCGTGGGTGGCAATTGTGGCTGCTGTCCGCTTTTCACAGATGTCCTCATGCAGTTTAGTCTAGAACATAAAGAATGGCATCAGAAGGCACAGGAACACCAACACGATTAATTCCTCTGAGGGCTCAGAGCATTTGTAGCATTAATGCTTCAGTGTTAAAAGGAGCTCGGCTCTATCCCTGCACAACAACGTTATCCACGTTACAACCCAAATGCACAAAGAGCAAAGCACAGCACATAGTGTGTTTCCTGACCAGGAGGTAAATGCTTTGACATCAGAACACAGTGGCTGATAGGTAACCTGAAAGAAGCCAACCCCTGCCATCCTACGGGCAGCACGCCCAGCCAGGGTCTGTGGTTGTGACACCTCGGGCGGAAGGTTAGGCACACACAAGGCAGTTCTGGCAGGGATTAGGGGGCCTGGAGTCACACACAGGGGGCCTGGAGTCACACACAGGGCTTCTAACGTGGCCACGGGTTTAGTACTGGTTCCCATCGGGTGCCCCAGCACTAACAAGCTGTTGTTAGGGAGGCAACGCAAGCGGGTGTGCGTTCATCGCCCTCTCACGACAACATCCGAGCTCCTCTCAGATGCTCTGCAGGAAGCAGCTCTGCCCACTGCGGGCTGAGAGGGCAGCATGCACCCCGCCGTCCCCCACCTGCTAGCCGAGGGGTTCGTGCTGGAGGGTCGCTCCATCCCCAACACTGCCAGCACTATACAAGTCACCCGAGGCTGCAGCAGTTACCTGTGCAGTCAGGAACCTCTTGAGAGCGTTTCCTGGCTCCAAGTTCACTCCCTTCAGCACGCAGCACACGATGAAGGGTCGAACATCTCTGACGCCCGGGCTCGCTCTGACCACCAAGGGCGCCGCGTTTTCGGAGACGTGCAGAACCTTCACCAGCAGCTTGCTCGCCTCCTCCAGCTCATCCTGCTCCACATCCCCACCATCCTTCTTCTGCTGCTTCTCCCTCTTCTTCTTCCTAGCCTCCTCTCTGGCGGTATCAGCCTTGCCCTTCCCACGGCCACCGGCCCGCAGGTACTCCAGGATGGCCTTCATCTGGCAGCCGTTGACCATCTTCTCCAGCCGCTTGTCCTTCAGCTGGTTGCCTCTGAAGTTGGCTTCCTTCAGCCGGGGGCAGTCAGCCAGCACAGCGGGCAGCTCCTGCAGCCGGTTGTTGGCCACATCCAGGCTCTGGAAGAGACAAGGATGGAGACTGAGCCGGGGCGGGGGGACCCGGGGCCGGGGGGGGGACCCGGGCCCGCTCCCACCTTGAGGGCCGGCAGGAGGGCGATGCCGGCGCCCAGCTCCTCCAGCTCGTTGTCGGCCGCCTCCAGGCGGCTGAGGAGCGGGAAGGGCGCCCCGGGGACGGCGGCGGGGGGCAGGAGCCCGCCGGGCAGCTCCCGCAGGCGGTTGCCGGAGAGCAGCAGCGTCTGGAGCTGCGGCGCGGCGCGGCTCAGCCCCGGGCCCAGCTCCCGCAGCCGGTTCCCGCTCAGGTTGAGGCTGCGCAGCTGCGGGAAGGCCGGGGTCCCCTCCGGAGCTGCCTCCGCGGCTCCCTCCGGCACCGCCCCGCCCAGCGCGGCGGGCAGCGCCTCCAGCCCGTTGCCGGAGAGGTCGAGGAGGCGGAGGGCCGGCAGCGGCCCGCCCAGCCCGGCGCCCAGCCCGGCGGGGCCCAGCGCGTTGCCGCGGAGCACCAGCGTGTGGAGGGCGGGCAGGGCGGCCGCCAGACCCGGGCCCAGCTCCCGCAGCGCCGCGCAGCCGCTCAGCTCCAGCGACTGCAGCAGCGGCAGCGCCAGCAGCGCCGCCGGGAGCCGCCCGCCCCCCGCCGCCACCCGCTCCGCCACCGCCGCGCCGGGCAGCGCCAGCTCCCGCCGCCGCTCCCGCGCCGCCGCTTCCAGCTCCGGCCAGGCCGCCGCCATGGCGCCGCGCTCCCGCTCCGCGGCAAGGCCCGGCCACGCCAGGCAAGGCCCGCCCCGCCGCCGCCCCGCCCGGGAACGCCCGCGCAGCCGCCCCCCACCCGCTCGGCCCAGCCCCGGGGCTGCCGGCTCCCCCCGGTCGGCGGGACAAGGCACAGCGCCCGCCCGCCCCGCTCCGCACTAAGGAACTTATCCAACGCGAGCGGCTGCTTCTCCGTACGCGCCGGCGAGGAACCCCCCAGGGTTTGAATCCCTCCCGCCCGCCCCAGGCACCGCCCGGGCGCTGCGGGGCTCTCAGCGGGGCGCCCGGGGAATTCATGCTGCTCCAGCCGGCTCTGCAGCCGGGGTGGGGGACAGCCAGGTACAGAGACCAGCTGGAACAAAGGCTGTAGGAGAGGGAGCACACAGGCTGCTCCCTCTTCAGCATCGCTGGTTGGGGTTGAGGCCAGCGCTCTGCAGCCCTCCTTCCCGTCAAACACCTGCACCAGGTTTGCTCCCAACATTCTGCTGGAGCCTCCATCACTCAGGAACAAACAGGCTGGGTTTTTCACACCAGGATTTGTTTTGCCACTGCAGAAAACACAGGTTGTTTATTAAGTGAAAGGAAGAAGCCCGGTGAAATCAGCCTTTAAGAATGCCATTGGTGGTACTGCTGTGCTCAAAGCCAGGCCTGTCACAGCTGAAAAGAATTCCCATTTCCTCACTTGTAACATCTCTGTAATTCACACCGTGGCGCAGGTAATATTATCTTTATACCTCACTTGAGAAGCCTAAAGATACCCAGCAATCTCAGTGAGTGTTACACACTCGATTTAAATCATGTCTTTAAAATGCCACTAAAGAGCTGTGCTCTGGATTTGAACAAAAATTATAAAGCCCTGAGACGTGATGCAGGGTGCCTTTGTCTTTTATAAGCCGGTGAACAAGGACATGTGGTGCTGCACTTCTCCTTAGGTAGGGAAGGGCATGGAAGAGGCAGGAATCTCTGATCCAACACCCTCTTGCAGGGAAAGAGCTGCAAAGGTTACTGCATGGTTATTCTCAAATAGGAACCCGTGTCGCTAAAGTAGAAATAAAAATATATGTATATTAATATATATTCCTACTGTATGTATAGTTATTGACAGGTGCATTTGGAAGCATTAAATAAGCCATTTATATAAAGACACAAGTGTGCCAATCTACCTGTAAAGCTCACAAGCTTGTAGATAGCTGCACACAGACTCCAAAACACGCCCGTGACAAAACCAGGACCACAGATTTGCTCCCTGGGAGCAGAAAATCCACCCTCAAAGCTCCTGTTACCATGATCACTCACTCTGGTACCCCTGGGCACGGCAACGAGAGACCAGTTCATTCTATCCAGGGAAGCAACGGCCTCAGCAGTGCAAGCGTGAGGATTGTTGCTTTGGGCACACAGCTTCATACATTGTGTCCTCAGAGAACTGGTTCTCATTGCAGCTATGAAATGCTCCTGCCCTTGTTTGAATCAAGATCTGACTAGGCTGTTAGAGCTGGATTTAGAAGCAAACTGAGAGAAAGTATGCAAAAGCAGGGAAAAGGTCTGAATTTGAGGTTTTCTGTAAGGGGCTGTTTCTTGGGGATTTATTTCAGAATGATTTGTCAGATTTTAAAGCAAAATTTGAGTTTTTACAGCAGCTCCACCGCTACATACATTTGTTACACACCAAATGCTTGCAGTTTCGCTTACTGCTCCTGTCCAGTGGACTGGTAAGGCACTTATGGCCCAGAGAACACCACTGTCACATGATGTGTGACCACAATAGGCACCTTTTGCTCCCTGTGTACCTGATACTGTTCCTTTCAGCACCTTCTGAGGTCAGTCTTAGCAGAAAGCTATCAGCGATATGTTCAGCCATTACCACACACTGGATCTGGATCTCAAATGCTGAGCGTTGGAACCACAGCCCCAGATTAACCCCTAACAGGGCAGAGCCTCTGTGCTGACAACACAGCTATGCAGCGTGGCTCCTCAGCTCCATGCTCACAGGGCAGGGCTTTTCAGCACGAGGCACCGGCTGAAGTCCAACGTGCAGCTGTCTCTGTGCCACCCCAGGAACACAGCTGTCTGGGTCAGTCCCAGAACCACACGTACTCCTAACAAGCACACTGCTAGAAGAAACCACAGACAGCTAGCACAGAAGTTACCAGCCCAGGCAAGGACTGCTGAACAGCCCTGAGCACTCAGCGAGAAGGGTGAGAGGATTTTCCCAAGGTTTTTAAGTAGCTACTATCAACTATACGCCCAGTTACTAAGGCAAAGAAGAAATACTTGTCCTGTCATCGCTTTG
Organism: Laterallus jamaicensis coturniculus; assembly: GCA_022605575.1. NCBI lineage: Eukaryota > Metazoa > Chordata > Aves > Gruiformes > Rallidae > Laterallus > Laterallus jamaicensis. The sequence continues at coordinate 1,873,706 of JAKCOX010000081.1, forward strand.
AGTATGTTTTGCCAGGGCTTTTATTTGGGACGCCTCTTGGGGTTGGGATCTTGCTTCCTATAGAGGTTGGTCGGGCTCTTGCTCCTGAAGGACGTGGCTGCTTTAAGTGCTGGCCTCCTGCTCTGCCTGTAAAGAGAAAATACAGATCATTATTCCAAGTGCCTCTAGTCCCAGCCTTGTATTTTACTTCCTACTTTGGTTCTCGAGGCACAAAGTCAGAGTGGCTGATACTAGCAACTCAAAGGTGGCAAAGGACCCAGCGTGAGGTGCGTCTCTCACCAGGAGCAGCAGGTCAGGGTTCCTTCCCTACCCCTAGGAACCTGCCTTGGCTGTGTCCAGGCAGGATTTAATTGCCTTCTATGTTTCCAAAGTCCAAGCAGCAGCCAGCTACCTAGTGTTTGCATTACCAAGTGGAAACAGCAGAGCTGAGGACACACACATGTGATTGTGGGTCCAGGTCAAGACTGGGAAGTGTGGAGTTTAATCACATTCAGTTCTGACAATTCAGCAGCTCCTTCCAGGAACTCAGAGCAGTTGTGAAACACAGGTGTGAGCAAAGCAAGGATCAGGCAGAGGAAGTGAACTCTGGCAGCGACCTGAACGTGTTGCAGACTAAGGACTGAAAACAGTCTGAAGGACAAAAAGTTTGGGATGCTACCAGCCGAAGAGTTTGGGTGCTGCAGGTGGTGAAAACTGCTTTTTGTTTAACTTCAGGAAACTGAAGGATTTTGCAAGTGCTTCATAAATAAAGATGACTGTTTAAAAACCACCTGACATCAGCATCGATTTCTCTTTGCTGATAAAGAAACTACAGAATCACAAATTCTGCCCAGTTCCTGGGTCAGAACTGAAAAGGAAAAGCAGTACACAGCACCAACTATTCAATTCCTTTTCTACGGAGGATTAGATGAGCATCCTCTGATTGGACATCAGGAGTTAAACCAGGCTTTCAGTCCTCTGCATCAGCATTCAGGACCTTTCCAGACAGCTAACTGTTCAGTATCAGAGCTGATTCTGCCAGTCACAGTCAGACCTTTCTGCAGCAAAACCCCCTGAACCCATCAAATTACAGAAGGCAGCAGTTTCCCTGACAAACTGAGCTAAAGCTGTTACTGAACAGGTTTGAGAATCTGCTCCCACAGTCTGCAATCTACGCCAGGACATGAAACATCACTGAGGTTACACAAATGCAGAAAACCTGGTGAACAAGAACTGAAGAGCTTGTTCTCCAGGATGAAAATCTGGCAGCATTGTAAAAACTATCATAAACCAGCATCTCACCAGGCTGCACCAGGAGAGTTTTATTCATAGTGGATAACCTCCGTTGGTTCATTTTACAGCCATCTTTGCCTGTGAGGTGAGACTTCCAGGCCTACAGTCAATGAAAAAGAAGCTGTATTACAAAGGCAGCAGAATTAGCTGTGTTGGAAGATCCAGTGACATGACAAATTCAGTCCAGTGACATAACAAAACCAGACTAGAGGGCAGTCTTACCTCCTCTCCGGGGGAAAAGTTGTCGTGGCACAATGGGCAATGGTTTGCCACGTTTTCTGGTTTGGCAGCTGAAATGATTAGAAAGAGAATGTAAGAATGGCAAAACCAGGCTGAGTTCAAATCCAAGAGGAGAACCTGTACAACGACCCCAGGGCTAAAGCAGCCCCTACCCTATGATCACTAACTGCTCTCAAAGTCGTCCTGTGTTTAACCATCTACATTGAAACAGGATCAAAAGGAACGACAGGGTTTAATCTGCAAGGCTGTGGTAGAGCCTGTCCCTTCTCACTCGTCTCCCCACATGCATTCAGCAAAGCAAAGCTCCTCAAGCACTGGGAAAGCGTTCCCTCCTGAGGATTCACTTGGGTTTCTAAACCCACAGCACAGTCCCGAATTGGCAGTGGCCTGACTTGCCCCAGAAGACCCAGGATTCCCAAGTCTGACCTGACTTTCAAAGTTCAACCTTCTGGTTCAAAACTACTCACGATTGCAAGTCTTGCTCTTAACATGCTTGGGCAAGTCCTCTTTCAGAAGGGCCTCGCTACAACGCTGACACTTCCCAAAGCTGTCCTTCTTATCGCAGTCAGTCAGCAAGTGTTCTGTCAGGCTGGCTATTTCCACCACCTGCAGCAGAGCAGAGCCAGCCCTGAAGATCTGCACTGCAACCGAGCAGGTAAAGGACAGTGCTGAAAAAACACTCCTGGGGGGTTTGGAAGTGAAATTTCACTTTTCAAAATGACAAAAGGCAAATGAAATTCCAGTCCAGTTATCAGTACTGCTGCTACCACCCAACGCTGCTCTTCTCGTAAGCACTACCCAAGCTCACATGCTGCATTCAGAATTCACTGACTTTCACACTGAATCTCTCACACTAAAGCCCCAGGAACAGCAGTCAGTGTCCTGCAGTAGCTCCAGGAAGTTTATGCCTCACCTGTTTGCAGTGTTGACATCTGATTAACACGGGACAGTGTTTCCAGTAATGGAGATCCAGTCCCTCTTCTGTGAAGGATTCGTCCCTTTCACCACAAAAAATACATAAGCTAGAGGAAAAAACCCAAACATCAGTACCAGCAGAGTGGGATGGATGAATCCCACCCCTACTGTTAGGAACAGTTCTGAAAAATAGCTAACATCATGGGGCAGCTGATTTTCCCTATATAGCACTGACCTTCGGACAGGGCATGGAAAGACACCATTATATCATTCATAGTAAATGAACAAGGTAATTCCACCAAAGCTCAGCACAGCTCACTGAAAATGGCTTTCACAGCCCCAGAATCTGCGCACACTTTCCCCCATCTCACTCTGCAGCACACATGAAAGCAACAGTGTCTCTTTGCTGTATTTTGCACTGACCAAAATGTCCCACCAGCAACTACTAAGTTCCAGGTCACACTATCCAAGAACAACATCTAGGATTGCCTGGTGAGGATTCCAAATCTGTTAGAAGAGATTTGTATTGCTTAAATACTGAAAGCATTAGCTTTAATCTACTGGAGAAATATTAGTATCATTATTATCCTGCCTGTTACACCAAGTGCTCAAGGTGATTAGAACCTGCTCATCTCACTTACTTATCCAAGTAATTTGCAACAGAGGAATGGTCATCTGGAATCTCTGCTGCTGCAGGCTGTGGGCTCTCGTTTTTCGGGTAACCTGGAAAGACAGAACTATTAAACCCATGATCACAGTGTAATTAGGTTTTGTGCAGGCCTAGAAGTACCACTTCTCTGGATGGTAAGGGCAAGGAACCTAACAGGCACGCTGGTAACCAAGCCCTAAGAGACACCAGACCCGTAGGCAGCTGGGAAACCAGTGCTTTAGTGATCTACAACCCTCACTTATTTCAGTGATTACTGTTAGATGTAGTAGGTGATCCACCTCAGGTGGTTCTATGCCAAGGTATACTAATGCCTTGTTAGAAATTAACTGGTTAGCTGATAATCCATTTTCTTTCATGAACTCTAGAGCAGGCTAAGATTGAGTCAGTCCAAAGCACTCCAGCATGTTTTTAGCTGAGGTCATTCAGTAATCTGTTAGGCATCTACAGCCTTTAAAAGCAATCCTGAAAGATCTCTACACTTCTTAATACCATTTGAAATTACCTACCTTGATTCTTTGGCTTCTGGAAACCGGATTCTTTCTCCTGTCAAAGAAACAGAAGTTAGACAGGTCCTTAATGATTTTGATGCTTGCCAGGGAGAGAGCAAGCAGATGATATCCTGATTTGTCTCTGGAATCAAAAGTACAGGAGCAGAGCCAATGCATTACATGTCCCTGCCTCTGGTCCTACGGCGATCTCTCAGGCCTCGAGGCAGCATCCTTCTGCAGATGGAGACAGCCTGGATGGAGAACATCATGGCTTTGGGGTCGCCTTTCAAAGGTTCTCATCCCAAACTGACTGGGAGCGCAGTACAGCATGCTCCCAGGGAGCCTCAACACACTCAGTACAGTTCCTATACACTACCTGGCACAGAAACACCCAGGCTTGTGGAAACACATTTACCATACAACAGATAAAGCTGTTGTAGAGAAGAACCCACATTTTGTGCTATTTGGAAAAAATATCCCCTTTCCTCCCTGAATTTTAAGCTGGATTGGTGAGAGCAGGTAGTGTATGTAATGGACTCTCTGTCAGATGTGTTTTGGGGGTTTTTTTAGTTTCTAATGAGACAACCATAACATCAGTTATCCAGGCCTGCAACACCTGAGGGGAAAAGGGTTAAAAAAAAATAAATAATCAAACCCAAACCAGACTAACCTTCCCTGCCTGGACTTCTGCTTGTACGTCTTTTAGAGCTGCCAGCTGACCTTGCAGGACTTTTATTTCTTCCTTCTTCTGTTTCTCTGCTCCTTCTGTTGCTGCCTTTCTCTGTGCCTGCCAAGAAAGACACTTTCAATCACTGAAGTTTTTGAGGCATCTGTCATACAGAATAGACTACAGAATGCATCAGCTCATGCAGAGATACCTCTCTGTACCAACTTGAAAAACACACAGAGCATCTCCTCTGTGTGCACCACTGCTGAGGCCACCCAGCACGAAACAGTCCGCGTGTCTTTTCCAAAAGGACTGTGCACTGTTTCAGAGTTGGGGATTATCTCTCTATTCCTTGCTGGCTGGACTTGTCCCTTTATGTAATAAACTCAACACTGACTTTTTACCCTAGGCAGTGTTAACACCACACCTTATGATGCTCTGCTGCGTGTGTCACTCAGCATCAGTTCGAGGTATGACACTGAGAAATTGCTCAGTGAATGCAGTGTTTAAAGGATGTGCTACATCTTAGTACATACCCTCACATCAGCTTCAGAAGGTTTCCCATCTATTTTAGCAAACCCCTCAAAGAGAGTTTTGTAGATAACAGTCTTGCGAGCGCTGGCATTGTCTGGAGGGAGATACTCCAGTACCACAGCCTTGTGCTTCCTGTACATGTCCAGGATGATCCGCAGCGCCACGTCCCGCACTTCATACGCCCTGTGTTCCAGAGCACCAGCTGCAAACTGAGAAGGAGGATAACAAGAAGCATGCCTCTTTTCCCACACAGGTTTTAAGAACTCCTTTATCAACCCAAGACAATCATTTCACTATAGTGGGAGAAATCTTCATCCAGATATTTGCAGACACTTTTTGACCCAGTGATTCTTTTCCCCCCATGGTGGCAGCTTGCTCCCATGTGCCGTCACCTCCAAGGTGCTCGAGCTCCTTTCAGCAAGCCCTCCAAACCAGACAGGCCCTAACAAAACAGCAACAGGAAAAGCTTCTAGTGCTGTAAACACAGACTCCTACCTTCATGACACTGCCAACGGTAAACCCTGAGTTTTCAGTTCCCATCTCTTTCAAGAGGCTTTCCACTAACTCCACTTGACTTATTGCCAGATGTGTTGGGGAGTTCGGCTTTAAAGGTTGAACCAGATGGACTGGAACAACCTGAAGAGGTTTAACTTCACTGCACAGTGCTACTTCCTGTAAACATACAGAGAATCCGTGTGTGAGTAGGAACGCTACAGGAGAAAACTGTCTTTGCAGAGTTACACTAATAGCAAGTTCAGTAGAATGAAACAGGACTCCCACAAGCAGCTGCTGCTTATTTCTTCCTTCAGCTTGAACGTGAAGTCAAATCTGATGAGATTCCCCCACCTGCAAATGCAAACTTCGTCTCTTAATGCAAATCAACACTTAATTTGAGGACAGGCACCTACCTGAATAAAGCTAGAAGCCACGAAGCGAAGACGGGGTGAAGAGTCTCCTGTTCTACAAAGCAAATTTGGAAGCGTCTTCTCCAGGCAATGAGCAGTTTCTAGTTTTCCTAGTTTATGTTTTGGTATATATTGGGTAATGATCATTTTTAAAAGTTTCAGGGAAGCTTGAAAAACCTAGGTCAGAAAGAGAAAGGAAACACTGAACAAAAACATGACACAGATGCTTGGCTGAACAACACTATGCAGGTAGGGCATCAGGAGTTGTTTCTCAGGCTCAGTACTCAGCCCAGGGCAGGACTTTCCAAGCTGCTGAATCCCACAGTGCCCAGCCCTCCATCCTAGGAGCTGACATTTCACTTGCTTTGGGTTTTTGTTTGGTGGTTTAGAGTTTTTTCCAAACTTACTCACAAGTAATTTTATAAACTGTTTGAATTATTTAGAGTGTCAACCACATGGTTCTACAGTTTTTCCTGTTTGTTCTTTACTAGAGAATTTCTTACCAAACTTATCACAACTTACTGAGGACACTATGTCTTTGATGGCTCTCCTTACAAGGAAAATGGCAGCCCTCAGCACGTTCTTTAGATCATCCTTCGGAGTGTTTACTGACATTTCCATCAGCTTCTTGTACACAGCCAGTAAGGCGTCTTCGCGATACGACCACGTTTTGGAATATGCTCCTGAAACCTGAATGCAGAACAAGTTTATCTCTTAAAAGGTCATTGCCGATACTTCAGTATTTATCCATCATGTATATTCAGAAATAGCCTTAAAAGCACATGTGAACTTAGGCATGCAATCCCCAGCTGCTTCCCACAGGAATCTGGCCTCCACTAGAAGAGGTGTTTCTGCACATACTTTGGAAAAACATGAGAGAAATGGATCCTTCATCAATGGTCGGGCTCACAGAACCATTTCAGACACAGTAATGGTTTCACTGCCTACAGAAGACCACTCACAGTGGCAAGTTACAGGTACTCAGTGTGGGTCCATAGCCTATAGCAGCCTACCAGGCACTATCTGCTCACTGAGTGGTCAATCGCAACAGCTACAGCATCACCTCAAGGCTGAAAGCAGGAAACCCATGTCTCCAAGGCCAGAGTTCCATCTCAGATGATGAAGTAACAGCTCTGAACAAGTAAAAGCCGTTTAAGTAGGTCAAATCAACTCAACACAGATGACAATAACCCATGTTTTTATTTCGTGTCTCTTTACCAAAGCTTCTCCAAAAACTTCGATGGCAGGGCTGGCCTCCCTCAGCGACCTCTCGGTCAGCGGTTCTGGTTCCCCAGGGACGCCGTTGCTTGGAGAGTCACTGGTCTCCTCTTCAGGCCTCTCTGGTGTAAGGTGCATAACTGCTTCATCAGGCTGTTTACAGACAGCTGGAAGAGGTCTCTCATCATAAGGTAAGAATTCAACCTAACAGAGAAGATAAATTTGCTATTCTATACATAACTTCGATGTGAAGTTGTTTCATCACTAACTGGATTCCCCTCGATGCATTTTTCCCCTGACAAGTACAGACTGCTGAACCTTCCCAAATAACAGCACAAAGGAATGGAATCAGTGCCTGTGAATAAAGCTTACTTCTTGTCTATGGAATACAGGAAGACACACAGAGGAGGCACACCCATCTACAGAACAGATATTCTGCTGACTGCAAGCCATAAAGCTTTATTTGTTAAATTGGTTTAAAGCAGCATGGCACCACTCACTACTACAGCTGATTTCAGACACTGTGTAAGCCACGAGAATAACCCCAAAAGACCTTGTGTTTTGGGAGGCTGAACACAAGACCACTTGCTCTGATAGATTTCTGCAGTAGCAGAGGTACAGTACTCACATTTTCTCTGAGACACACTTCCCCAGAGGTTGTGGGATGAGTTACAGGAGGAGGAGGGGACTGATGGGGAACAACGGTCTCGGCACAAGGGGGTTCTGGGGACTTCTCTTCCAGCAAAGACTCCACACTCCACAGCTCTTCTTTTTGTTGTTCTCTGTGCTCACTAGAAGGTGAATTTGCAGCTTTTGTGTGCTGAGGACTTTCAGTATTAATCAGAAATTCCACAGGCAATTCAGGTGGTTTTTGAGTCTAAGGAAGGAAGGAGAGTTCGTAAAGCAAGGCCAAAAACGTACTAAAATCACAGTTACTACAGCAGCAACCCTGACAGGCAGCAACATTCTCCTGCCTTCAGGTAAATACTGGACCTCTCTCACAGACAGGGAACCATTCCCACTGGATGCAGCTTTATGAAACTATGGGAAAATAAGTCTGTGAGGATGTGTGTATGGAGAGATGATAACACTTCCTATTCCAATATAAAGCTGTATGAATTCTGTATGGCTGGCCACAGCACCAGCAAAAGGCTGTGAGACCCTTTCCAAACACAAGAAAGTACCTGAGGAATCTGCATTGGATAGCCCTGAAATTGAGGAAAACAGGCAGGATTCTGCTGTCCCCTGCTTGAGACTGCAGCACTTCGGTGTAATGCAATTTATAGAGCAGTAGGCACGGCCATGACACGCCACACACAAGCCTTCGCTCAGGGAAATCCACAGTCCAAGTGGAAAACCTTAAATCCTGGTGTAACTGTCACAAAATACCAGTGTGACAACTCCTATCGCCTGAACTTTCCTGTGGCTGCTCTGCCAGCTCAGTTTACACATGTGATACAGCCTCCTGGATGGGAATAACAGCACCCACCATCAGCTCTGCATCCAGGAGGTTGTGGAGCTCCAGCTGCTGGTAGACCTTCAGGCGGTATGCTTCCATTTGCTGCTTCTTCCTTTTGGCAAGATCATAATCCTCCCTCTCTACAGCATAGCGCTTCTCCACCTCGTAGCGTCCCAGTCGCTCCCCCACCTAGAAGGGGGTATGACAAGTAGCTTGGAGTCACGTTACCACACACACACGCCTACGTTTCAGTACTTCCAGCCAGATTGTTACACCAAGCTCTCTGATTTTAAAATTACTAATCTGAAAACACACAGGAAATCGTTATGATTCCATGCGAACGCTCCAGTCCCTGCTGGGACACTGTTTGGCTTCAGAGATAATCAGTATTTCAGTGGTACCTTCTGCAAGTCTGCGATAGCTTGTTTGAGTTTCTTGGCATGGTCGTAGCACTCGTGATGGACAGCTTCGCGCTTCTTCTCGTCCAGCCTGCGTATTATCTGAGCCACTTCTGGATCCTGGTACATGTCAAAAGCCAAATCATCCAGAGGGGAAATGGAGTCATGTTTCCTGACGATGCAAAACCAATGGACCAAAGTTTCAGCTAAGCCAAAATAGTCCAGGCTGAGCATGTAGCTCTTCACTAGTGGGGGGCTGGCAAAATACAGAGGCTAAGAACTACTTCAGACTGGGGTACAAGAGACCATACTTACCCCAGGTAAGTTCCATCTAGGGCAGGATCATCTGATTTCATTCCCAAGTAGTGGTCTATCAGCTTCTCTCTGGAAGGCTTTGTAGGAGGTAAAAAAAAAAAGATCTTAATGCACATTCACCAACATCAAGTGTACATTCAGCACAGAACCCCTGACCTACCACCATCAACAGAAGCTATGTGACTTACAGTGTGTAAGTTACTGAAACAGGAGGATTTGGAGAGACTGAAATTGCAAATATTCCAATCGATCCTGTCTTACTTATGTACCCACACAACTTTTCAGAGCTTTCTTGCTTCAAGATGTTAAAATAAGAAATCAATCTGTGGCAGCTCCCTACAGCACAAAACTGCAGCAGAAGATGCATTCCATTACCCCAAGAACCCAGTAACTGAACACACGTAGCAACAGTAAAGTACCAGGGATGGTTTGCACTTACAGTGTTATTGCTGTCATTACTGTAGTCTGCTGGGTCTCCAATAATGTTTATAGCTACTAGGGCAACCTGGGGGAGATTTAAAGGGAACGTAAACGCACAATGTCATTACTTTTCCTGTTATCTTATGAAAACCAAAGCAAAAATATTGGAACTAAAATAGTATCTAGGACCTGTGGTCTCTGGGGTGGCATGGAAGCAAAGCAAAGCACCACGGGCTACAGGATGTGTTCCACTCTTCCTTAAAACTGCATCACCGTATCTAAAGCCCCCATTGCACAGGCACCAGCTGTTCCCTTTTCTGGGACAGAAGGGAAAAGGGCCACAGTGGAACTGAGGCGTTTTCTCTCTCAGGGTGGCTGTACCACCCCTCTGCTCAGTGCCACAGCAGACCTCAGAGACCAAGAGTAGCTTGGCAGCAACCAGAACTCTGTTCCCAGAGGAAGTAAGTACTTGGCCATCAGCACAGAGCCTCCTGCCCAGCCTAAAACCCAGAACGAAAGGCAGTGACAGACAGGGCACTTGCCTCATTTGTGCTGGGTAAGTTGTGTGTGCTTGATCATGACTTCAAGTCATTTACAACCTCTTATTTGTGTTTTCCATTTCAAAAGAAACCAAAAACAAAACCTGGAACTTCCAGCCAATACTTTTAGCTTCTACAAATCAAAGGAGCAGATTTTTATGGCTGAAACTTCACCTAGCTGAGGAAGCAACGTACCTGACTGTATAAGTTGTATTTATTGACATAATTTTTATGGAAGATGAGCTTCAGGTACTGGCCAACTGCATCCAGGTACACAGATTTTAACTCTCGTGCTTTGAAATCCGTCTTTTCATTGTCTGAGAGAGGGACGTAACTGAGAAGGGAAACGTACCAAGTAAGCAGGGGAAGCACACAAACACACAGCTGCATTTCTGCTCCTCGGGTGAGTACTTGAGTAAGGTTTTATTATTTCCTCCCAAGGCCTTTCTGATTCAGGTAGTAAACCCACTCAGAGCTTTTTGACTTACCCTAGCCTGTGAAACCTCTCTGACTGGTAAGGAGCAAAGTATTCAGGCAAGCTTTCACTGATGTAGAACTCAATTTTGCTTGAGATCATGTACTGGTGAGCCAGCAACTGCAGTTTTCGTATCCGACATCTCTCTGCTAACTGCAGAACAATTTCCTGGGGGTACTGACAGAGCCTGAAAACACACACCATTTCAGAATCAGCTTTGTAAGGACGACTTCACTTCCAACTTGAGTAACACTCAATTATGAAACTTTCCAAAGCTGTTGTAGTTTAATTCAGTGTTGCAAGAAAACAAAGAGCAGAGCAGTGCCCCATGCCTAGCCAGAGGGTGTGCTGAGAAGTCTGGATTTTTAATACTAAGCCAAAGCAATTGCAAAGTCCAAGCAGAAAGAGCTCCATTTTATTTTAGAGGACTCTATTTAAATGCAATTTCATGCCTTTAAGTGGTAACTAGGGCTCTTTTTCCCCCCCAGATTAAGGATTCCATGTGTCTGCTGTGACGTTTTGGGGTTTGTTTGGTCTGGGATGCTGTAAACTCCTCTGGCCACACGTGGTGCCTCTCCCCCTTTTTTAGGCTGAGTGCTTCAGAACGCTCACAGTACCTGGGCGACCGCCAGCCGTTCACTGTGGGCGCATGCACCATCAGCTCTTTCGCACTGAAGCCGTCCTCGTGTCCCGACGAGCTAACAACTATAAACCCGAGCTTGTGTGGCATCCTGCCGAGCCGGGCTAGTCAAAGCAACGACACAAAGCAACCCCTGGAAGGACAACAAAAGCAAACCATGACACTACGGTCAAAGAACTGCATCCTGCGGTCCATCAAGTCAGGGGACAACGACTACAATTTACGTTTCCTTACACTAATAAAGGGCACCGTATTCTTAAGCCAAGCGCTGTGCCAGTGCTTGGCGAAACCAGGGTGTAGCTAACTCGCCGGGCGGTTTGCCAGGAGCCTCCATTAGAGCTGCTTACCCCAGAGGGAGCTGGGAAGGTGAGTTCTAAAACCACTGGGGTGAGCGACCCGCCCTACGCCGGAACAGAGCCCCAGGCACCCCAGAGCCGAGTCCCAGCCACGCCGCCCCCCGGGCCGCCGAAGGGAGGCAACGACGGGCCGGACCGGCGCGAAGGCCCCGCCGCACACCCTCCCGCCTGCCCCAGCCCCGGCCGCTTCCCGCAGGCGGCGGCAAGCCCCGCAGGCCCGGGGGGAGCTGGGGCGCTGCTGGGGAAAGGGCGAGGCCGCGGGCAAAGCCGCCCTACGCGGCGGCAGCGCGGCGGACACCCGTGGGAGGCTCACCGGGCCGGAGCGGAGGGATGGAGGGAACGGAGGGTGAAGTAGAGAGGCCCCGCTCGCCTCGGCGCGGCCTCATCGCCGGTCTCATGGCAACGCCGCGCCCCGCTGCGCATGCGCGGCCGCCCGAGCTGACCCCCCCCCCCCCCCGCGGCGCAGGCGCGCCCGGCAGCGGCCCCGCGCCGGCGGACGGGGCATGTCGGCGGCGCTGCGGCCCTTCCGGCTGCGCGGGCGCGGCGGCCCGCGGAAGTTCGGCGTGGCGGCCGGGAGCCTGCGCGGGCTGCTGCGGAAGGGCTGCCGGCTGCTGCAGGTGCGGGCCGGGGCCGGCGGCGGCGCGGAGCCGCGGGCCCGCCCGCCCGTCTCACCCGCCCGGGGGGCAGCTTCCCTTGGCAGGCAGCCGGCTGTGCCTCTACGAGGACGGGACGGAGCTGACCGAGAGCTACTTCCGCGCCCTGCCGCCGCAGACGGAGCTGGTGCTGCTGGGCCCCGGGGAGACCTGGCAGGGCTGTGAGTGCGCCGGGGCTGGGCGGGCAGGGGGGGAACCGGGGACGAGGGGGGGGCAGCAGCCGGCGGCGGGGCAGCGGCCGGGCCCGGCGCCCCCCTCAGCCGGCGCCCCCCCCCGCCCGCCGCAGGTGCCAGCGACATCGAGCGGTTCCTGGCCGCCTTCTGCAGCCAGGGAGATGCCGTGGTGGAGGCCGCTCGGCAGCTGCTCTCCGACGAGCGGGCCCCCAGGAGGCAGAAGCTGCTGGCGGATCTCATCCACAACCTGAGCGGCGACGTCCTGGCCGAGGACAAGGAGGATGACAAGCCGTGGTTTGAAGGTCTGTCTGCCCTGCTCTGCTCGGGTCCCTGCTCTGCTCGGGTCCCTGCAGTTGCTCTCGCTGTTCTTAAAGCCGTGTCAAACTGGGGTGTGCTGGCCAGCACGACTGGTACCCGGTCAGGGCGATCTCAGGCTGAGAGCAGCGTGCATTTCTCAGTTTCTTGAAAACATACCTATGTTTGTGATCAGAGAATGTTAGAGCAACAGGGACCATGCCATTCTACCCAAGACTGCTCTGCAGTACGTGTTTCCCCACTAACACTGGTCTGCAATTACAGTCTTGTAATGATTTGCTAACAGTACCTTAACATGCCAGCTAACCCCTCCTGATGATTCCTTGTATCCCTTTGCCTCCACCTCCTGTTCCCAAACCGCTGTTGCAGTTCCTCCTGAACAGTTCCACTTGCTTTTCACAAACTCTTCTTGTATGCACACCAACAGAAAACACCTAACAGTGCTAGCAGGTACTGCTCTCACAGGAGTTGCTAAGAGCAGGGTAGTCTTGAACCAGAGCAATGAAAAGGGCAAAGAAAACACTGACTGTGCACGTGAGTGTGTGAGAAGAAGGGGTGAGGTCCCGGCTGGGCAGTACAAAGTTACACCACCATCTAACTCCCTCTAGGTCTAGACTCCCGTTTTAAGAACAAGTCGAGCTACATGCGATACAGCTGTGAAAGCAGAGTGCGGAGCTACCTGAAAGAGGTAACAAGTTTCTACTGAAGTAACTTATTTTCAAGCTGCTAGTGCAAATAAAAAGGCTTTCAGTGTGACATACCAATGGTGGAAACAAGCCTCGGGCTGCTACAGGCACCAGGGAATGACCGCTGAGTTTCTCCCTCCCCTAGGTCAGCAGTTTCATTCCAAACGTTCATCCTGCGGCGAGAGATGAGTATAAAGAGATTGTTGACCTGATGGCTGACAGGCTGAGATCTGTGAAGTACAACGGGTGCTACTTTGACAGAAGAGAGGAGGCAGCGGCTCGTCTCTGCACGACAGAGGGATGGTTCTCCTGCCAGGTGAGTTCACCCTTCCAAAGCCAGTTCCAGGCAGCGATGACACCAGAGGAAGGAGTTCCATGGAGCTTTGCATAGTACAGCGTCCCATTCAGCAGGGTGAGGCCAGCACAGCGGGTGGGATCTACCTGTGGGTCCTCAGAGCGAGCAGTCAGGCCACGCTGGGGTGGCAAGCAGCACACCGGCTTGTTTTGCAGGGACCTTTTGACAGAGATGACTGCCCAGGCAAGCATTCCATCAACCCCTACAGCAACCGGGAAAGCAGAATCCTCTTCAGTACCTGGAACCTCGATCACATGTATGTATAAAGCATCAACTTCAACACACCTGCTTCATGCCCCTCATTTTTGGCAAGACCTTTACCCCCCCGCAGCGTGCGGTTAGCTGCGCTGTGAATAGTGCGTTGTGATGAAAGATGCTTGGATGCTGCAGCTGTTTCTGCACCGTATAATCCCAAAGACAGACTGTAACACCATCTCTCCTTAGCTGCTTGGCTTCTGGTCTGATTTCCTTTGCATGGGACCGTCCTGCTCCTCACCACGTTCCCCTCTGTGAAGCCTTCTCTCTGGCAGAAGCCCTCAGACCCATTTTGGGGCATTGTGCAGGATCTGCTGAGCTATTTCCTCAGGAGAAGACAAATAAAATCATAAACCTAGTTATGGTGAAAGAATTCAAGTTCCGCCTGGTGCTGAAAGGAGGATGGAGACTTGATTATGATGACAAAAGTTTTGATGGCAATATTGTTTCCTCTTTTGTGTGCTGCAGAATAGAGAAGAGACGTGCCGTTGTCCCAGAGCTGGCAGAAGCAGTCAAAACACGAGATGGAAGAGAAGTGAACTGGGAATACTTCTATCAGCTGCTGTTTACCGTGGATAATTTAAAGCTTGTACATATTGCTTGCCATAAGAAAACCAATCACAACCTCAGCTGTGACAAAGCTAAAATTTACAGAAAAAGGAAGCAAAACCACACAATTTCGTAGTGCTGTCTCCAGAAGCGACTTCTGCTCTTCCCAAAAATCACATCGCATGGTATCACTCTTAAATAGCTCTGGTTTCTAACACCAAAACTTACTTAGGAGTCCCTGGCAAAAGAGACTTGCTAAGTAATTGAACAGCAGTCTTGCAGTGCAGCCATTCCTATCGTGCCAAATGGCTCTCCTGCCTCCTCACCTGCTCCAAGCCCTCTTTGAGCACACAGTGTAAGGCTGATATACACAGCTGAGAGTCAGAATGGAAGCACAGCCAGAGGCTCACATCCATTCCACCCCACAATCTCTTTCTTGCCATGACAAATATGAGCCCACAGACATGAAACTTGGGCAAAACCTTTTCTTGAAGACTAATCTGAGGGACCTGCAGGTCCCATTTTCTCTGAGCATTACATCAAACCAGGAATACCCCTGCAGAAAGACTTCACTCTGTGCCTTTCCCAGCTGCCAGCTCACCCACAGCTGCTCTGTTTGCTGTGGCTTTGGATGTGCATGTAGAAGGAGGAGCAAAGCCATGGTGTATCTTTGCTTTTCCTACCTCTGTTGCCATTGTTCCCCAGAGTTTTCCCTTTCCTTTCAAATGGTTTCTGCCTCTTTAGCTTGCACTTGCTTCAGGCAAGGCAAACAAGGTTCCTCTCTGATCATCATGTTTACCTGCTGCTTTAGAGATCCCTGCTTTTGTAGAACACTTCCTACCTCAGGAACAAAATACAAATGAGAGGAATTTTTACTTGATTTTTTTTTTTAAAGTATTGATAGCAACTGAACTTTTATGGACTGCCAGTGCAACCAGTGTGAATTTTTTAAAAATAAAAACCTACCATCATCTGTCTGTGTGTGTATTTTGGGCAGAGGTGCACTAGTGGGTAACAGGGCGTAACAGAGAAGGCAGCACAGCTGAGGTTCTGATGCCAAACACAAGGCACACTTGCCACAAACTGAAAATTGCTGCTGTGCAGAGTGCTGAAACTAGAATGAGAGTCCCTGCAAGGGCACCTTTGCTAGAGACGGCAGCAAATACAGCACTGAGGGGGAGCTGGGAGAGCTACTTCAAGGTGGAGCTGTGCTGAAAGCCATGAATATGCTATTAAAAAATTAGATTCTTCTGTTCCAGAATTAAGAGTGAAAAGGAGCCCAGAAACATCGTTGACAGAAACAATGCATCAGCTGGAGTGGAAATGTGAATAAATTAACATGTCATGCATATACAATGTGGTTGGCTTACAACTTCTGAATGTTTAACAGGCGAGAGCTGTATGAATTAATATTTATTTAAACCATCTGCTGATAACATTTTCTCTATAGTTTTAGAAACACAGGAGAAGCTATTTATAACAATAAAGCCTTGAAAGCTTATTGCATAACCATACTTTCAAAGAAGTCTTATCAAAAAGATCAGGTGAGCTAACACTTCCTGAAACCACCTGAGGTGGCTCTGGTTGTTTTCTAAAACCATGAGCCACAAGAGCAAAGGCAGTGGACTGACATGTGTCCTTGTAGCATCACTCCCTGTTCGTTTCCTGACTCCGGTGCAGGGAGATTCTGTTCCTCCCTCATCATCAGCATTATCTGTGTGCAAGCCCCCCAATTCATAACCCTTGGGAGTCAAGTGAGAACCTGCCCAAGCTGCATGACACGGCGCTATGAAGGGTGGCTCTAGCAGGAGGGAAGCAGGCAGTTTCACCAGGCAGCAGGCCAGGCAGTAACAACCCCTTCCCTCCCAGAGACTGACCCCACCGGCTCACAGCGACTGGCACACTCAGTTCTGCCAGCAGAACCACAATTCAGAGGTTGAGTTGGTGCTGGGCTTGGTGTAAGCAATGTCACACACACACCAGAGGCTTTTGTCACCCTCTCTGCTGTCTGCTGCAGTGGCAGAGCAAGAAGAGAAAGGACTTTCCTCCAACATGGTTTTCTTGGCTCTTTTAAAAAAAAGCCAGAGCAAATGTTCACCCTGGCTGGGTATGTGCTCAATCAGCAATGAGAACTACTGCTTTCCTTGTGGCATTTTCTCTTCAGTATTAGTGGCAATGAGATAATTTACACTTTATTTCCAAATCACTGAGCATTCAAGTCAATCTCAGTCCCAGATAACTGTGGGAGCATATTGTATCTGCCAAGTCCAGAAAAACAAACTCTACCAGTTCTCTGCCTGAGAAAAGGCAAACACAGACACCTTATGCTAGCAACACAGCCAACCATCGTTATCTGGCTGCAGAGGAAAAGAAAAAAGGTATAGTTTGTTTACAGTTTGTTGTTAGACACCATCCTCTTCCTCCTCCTCCTCCTCTTCCTTTGCAATAAAATGGAGCTTCCTGAATTCCCGCCTGCTCATCGCGGTGCTTGGGAGTACCACTGCTGGGAGATCCTTCAAGGAAAGGGTAAATCATTACGGGCAGTCTGTTGCAGCACACGGCAGACCTCCTACCTCACCGTCAGTCTGCGTGCTTCCACAGCCGACACGAGACACCAACACACACCTCTTCACCAACACACACCTCTTCACTTGGAAGCGGCAGCACAAACCCAGAGCTAAAGCACAGGAGCTTTGCAGGCGCTTTCCTGAACCAGGCCCAGCTCATGGCATCCCTTCTGCAGCCCTGAGAAGCTTTCAGAGGGTGAAGTGCTCCAGAAAAAATCCTCACTGCTACCACTAAACACTAACCCTCAGGCAATGCCCAAAAGAAGGTGGCATTGCCTGACCAAAGTTCTACAACATTAACAGACCTGGGTTGTGCATTTCAAGTTCCAGCCCCTGGTCAACCCAAAAGTAGAGGCGGCCAGAAAGACACTGCCATTCCAAGAATAAAGAACCAACAACCAGCAATAGACTGTTTTGGCAGAGTAATGCAGCATCTCCATAACCCAGCTATTGATGAGTAAAAACATCTATCTTGGAGCACTGGAATAAGCAATCAAGTAAGGAAGATTTTACACCTGGATTAATTTGGTTGAAGAATTAATGTAATCTCTGACTGAGACAGTTCTATCTAGGGGGCAGGGGTATGACTCTAGATGTCTCCCAATCTGCCTATAATTTTGAGGGTTTTGTTTGAAGATGTGAATGTCAAGAGAGCTGAGCCTGTGAAGTGCGAACAGACCATCGTCATCTTACCTGGATAAACTTGCAGTCTCCAAAGAACCGCTCCACTGGCATTGGCTGGTTGCTGTCCTCATCGAAGAAAGCACTATGGTCTGGTTGTACTGCCTCCTTCATGAGGCCTCTATCTGCAAGCACGCTCTCTGGGCTGCTCTCCTCTTCACTGCCAATGTGACTGTGCAGACTGTCATCACTGTCCGTTTTTGATGAAGCACTGCTCGACTTCACTGCACCCGGCTTGAGGGAAACATTAACCTCCTTCTCCAGGTTGTCTTCATTAGTCTCTGGAGTGCCACCACCTTTCTTCTGCTGAACGATGTTGCTGTCTCCTGGGTCTTCTGAACGTGGATCCCCATGAGATGTTTCAGGTGTCTCCCCCAGAGCAGCAAGGCTTCCACTTCCCACGGTAAATCCTTCTGGTTCTGGTTTTTCTAGACCAGGTTTTTCACGTTTCAGCCTCTTTGAAGGTTGTCTCGCAGCGGCTTCACGTGAAGAAGACTGTTAGAAAGAACAACAGATCCTAAAGCTTACTTGATAAGTAAAATAAAACCATGATGTCTTTTCAGTTGCAAGGCTGGGCATGGAACACAGCAAGCAGCACCTTGATGCAAAACCACCCTGCTAAGAGAAGCAATTGGTGGAAAGCACACATGATGAAGCCTCAAAAAGCCAGAATCAATGGCGAGGAGCAGGGAGCTTGAACTGAACTACCACACGCAGCCCAGCACAAGGTTCTCCTCAAGACACAACCCAGCACCCTGCAGGGTTAATCACTGCTTCTCAACTTGCCTAGGGAAGCCACGGGTGGCAATAAAGGCAGCCAAAGGAATCATCGCCCCCTGCCAGCGGCACCACACGCCGGGTAACAGCCAGACCCCCTTTACCTGAAGCCAGAACCCGCACCCGTGTGCGCCCCAGCACCTCCCGCCTGCACACGCCTCTGG
The DNA here is from genome assembly GCA_022605575.1 of Laterallus jamaicensis coturniculus. Lineage (NCBI taxonomy): Eukaryota > Metazoa > Chordata > Aves > Gruiformes > Rallidae > Laterallus > Laterallus jamaicensis. The sequence continues at coordinate 1,892,392 of JAKCOX010000081.1, forward strand.
CGAAGCGGCGGAAGGGAGCAAAGGCGAGGCCTTTCCTCCGCCGCCCCGGGTAATTCCCGCCGGGTGAAGCTCTGTCTGCGGCTGTTACGGACCGCAGCCCCGCGCCCCATCCCGGCCCTCCCGCCCGGCCGCCCCAGGCCCCATCCCTCCTACCAGGCTCGGTGTCCGCAGGCCTCCCCGCTGCTGACGACGGGCCGGCGCTTCCCCTGCGGGCTGAGCGGAGGCGGCTGCCGGGCGCCCGCCCTCCGAAGAGCCCTTCGCCCCGCGCGCAGGAGGCCGTCGCCGCCCTGGGACAGCCGGGCCGCGGGGCTCCGTGCGGCCCCGGCCCCGCGCTCTACTGCCCGCCGCCATCTTGGGGAGGGCGCGGGAGCCCGCGCTCGCCATCTTGCGGCGCCAACCGCCTCAGCGGCCCCCGTCCGCCAGGGCGAGACAGGGTCTTGGCGTGGGGAGCTCGTTTCATACCCCGCTGTGAACAGGGCGACCCACGCAAGCCCCGACGCAGCTGCGTTAGGTTAAAATGAGCCCAAGCGAAGTAGAGACAGGTGAAACTGCCTCCACATGCCGCGGTGGACTGCTGCCTGGGGGAACCCCAACAAGCTCTGCCTGAAGAAAGAACCCCAACAAGCTCTGCCTGGGGGAACCCCAACAAGTTCTGCCTGAGGAAAGAACCCCAACAAGCTCTGTCTGGGGAAAGAACCCCAACAAACTCTGCCTGGGGAAAGAACCCCAACAAGCTCTGCCTGAGGAAAGAACCCCAACAAACTCTGCCTGAGGAAAGAACCCCAACAAGCTCTGCCTGGGGGAACCCCAACAAGCTCTGCCTGAGGAAAGAACCCCAACAAGCTCTGCCTGAGGAAAGAACCCCAACAAACTCTGCCTGAGGAAAGAACCCCAACAAGCTCTGCCTGGGGGAACCCCAACAAGCTCTGCCTGAGGAAAGAACCCCAACAAACTCTGCCTGGGGAAAGAACCCCAACAAGCTCTGCCTGGAGGAACCCCAACAAGCTCTGCCTGGGGGAACCCCAACAAGCTCTGTCCGGGGAAAGAACCCCAACAAACTCTGCCTGATTGCCCTGCGGGTTATAAATGTTGTGAATCTTTTGCATCCCATTGTGTGTCCCTTCTAAAGCACTGCTTGCTCCCCTTGGAGGTTGGGCTGCCAGGGAGTTATTACTCAGTTATGCCTCTCCATTCGTCCCCACAGCCCTCAGGGAGCAAATTATGTCAGTAACTCAAATCCCTCTTTAACTTCAAGGCCTCTGACAATAGCAGATGAATTTCTGGGTAGCCAAGCAGCCTGACACTTAGATTTAAGTATCTAATTAACTTCAGTTGTTTTATTGGGGGAGGCGAGGTAGCACGTGTGCCCACGGCGAGAAATTGTGGGTACTGCGTGCCTTGATGGTCCCCACCGGAGGAGGGACAACAGCGTCCACCACAGTGGAGCCCGGGGTCTCTATCCATCACACTAAACCCCAGCTCGCTCCTCTGCTAATTTGGGGCTTTGGGGACGCTGTGGGGATTTTTATAATTCAGTCCAGCCGAGGCCAGAGGAGCATGTTTCCTTACAGCAGCCATTAATGTTCTTGCTCACTGCAGAGCCGTACCACAAGTCTCAGTGGTTTGACCGAGCGCTCCTCAGTCGAAGAAAACCGATAAAAAGCTTGTCCATTCACCCTGGCCTTACAAAACACGAGCAACAATTTAAATCGCAGAAAAAAATGGCAAGACTGTTCCTAGGGGGATATTCAAGCGAGACATTTTTTCTCAAAAGCAGAAAGTCTCCCAGTTAAGCGGCAGAAGTTCAGAGACATGCCTGACACGTTGTTCTGCAATTTCTCCTGGTGCTCAGGGGTCCTTCTGTGCTTCATTCTCTGGCTGAGATAATTCATATTCTCCTCAAAAAGCTTCACGACTTCCTCTGCTCTCTCGCAGTGTTGCTGCTCGCAGCCACGGAATCCAGATGATTGCGGGGAAAAGTTAACACTGTCTCATAAACAGAAGATGACTAGGACTGGCTGAAGAGCAGCATTTCTGCAGCAGGAAAACTCTCCTGTTTTCATGTCCCCAGTGAGCTGAAAATAGTAAGAAAATTTGGAGAATTTTAATAAATCCTTTTCCCAACACCGCATGTTTCTCATTCCTTACGCTGCTTGGTAAAATTGATGTGCATATTAGAGCGATGCAGGCAGGGGTGGCTAAGCCCTAAGCAGTCTTGTGTGCTCGGATGACCCAGCACGGATGCGGGCATGCTGTCTGCAGCCGCATATAGGGTGGATATCCACAGCCGACTCGGACCATGCCGGCTGGCCTCAGACACTTCCAAGGGATGGAGCTGGGATGCCAGGGCTCCCTTGCAAAGCTTTAGTACTGTATTCACAGCGTTCTGCCCCAAAACCATGTCTCCTTTTAGGAAAGCTGGCCAGCGGGTATAAAGCGGCAGCTGATGAGCTGCTTGAGCAGGAAGGGAGGTTTGGGCTGCAAAACGCAATGTGTAAATCAGCTTCTCGCAGCACTTGTCTCTGTGCCTGTCACTAGCAGCAGCATCCCCGTCTGTTAGAATCCTCCCAGTTCATTTGGCTAAACAGTAGTGACATGCTAGGGACAGGAGCCAAAAAAAAAACCCCCAAACCGCTGCCTGTAAACATGCTGGCTGCTAACTGTTGAGTGAGAGGTCTGTCAAACTACAGAGTCACCCGGCAGGAGCACGGGCTAGTCTTTTCCTGCTATGGGAATGTTATTTTTAGAGAAGGTGGCTGAATTCTTCTCCCGGAGCAGCCCCCGGGGAGGATGCAGGAGGAGGCTCCACTGCCTGACAAATGGCAGAGGGACCCTCGCCTCTGGCAGTCGTGTCTTCCCCACTGTTGCTGCACACAGGCGATTTTCGTGACAATCTCTAGCGTTTATAGGGCAAATCCTTCCCAAAGCGCTCAGCAAGCACCAACTCCTGAATTCAGGGCACCGCATCTGCCCAAGGCTTCCCACCCTCCCAAAGACCTTAGTTGCTTTGGGCAGGGTTGATGTTTAAAGCGTTTCAGGAATGCCAGTAAACCTCTCCCAGCACAGAGCATCCCACTGAGACCGAATCGTTACCCGTGCTCCAGGAATCCCATTACCTGTGCTGCTGGAACTCAGCCTTGCCGTTCAAGAGCAGAACAGCAGCTTACGGGCATCTTTTCCCCACTTAATGCAATAGTTGCTTTAACTGCAGCCATGCAAGCCAACAGCCTCGTCCCACCGCTTGCTTCTTTTTAATACCCTTTCGCTGCAGGATTCTGATTTAATTCCCACACAAACCAAGAGTCGCTTTAACGTTGTTCCCTGAGCAGCTGCTCCCAGGAGCAAAGCTTGGGCAGCAGCTCGCTTGACACTGGGGGTCAGTGTTCCACCAGCAACGCAGCACCCAGAGACACCCATGGCTCTCCAAGCCATGGCCATCACCAGTTTTCCACCAGTGACCGGGAATGCATTGGGAAGCCCTGTACATCCCTTAAAACCACTCTGAGCATACACAAGTCTCTTCCGTACACACCTGACAGTGACAGGGGAGACTGTTTTACAGGGGAGGCTGTTTTACATGGGGCTCATTAAAAATAAACCCACGATGTTGATTTCAGCAGCTTAAATTACTTGAGCCAGTGTAATGGGATAAATATTTGATGGTGAAGTTTATTGAATTTCCACCACTATTATGCTGCTGCTAAAAATATAAAGGATTCTGTGAAGCCTGCTTGGTGGTCTCCAAAGGGAGATGGTCAGAAACCTGTCTCAAAACCCACCTGCAGAGATTGCTTTGGGGATGGGAATGAATTATCTTCTTCCCTCTGTTGTCTGCAGGTAACAGCAAATTCTTCCTGTCCCCATCAGAATTAGTCAGGCCCCATTAGCACTGCGAAAATAGCATGGGACAAGTCTGTTGCCATTGGGAAAGCATGCTGCTCTGTCAAGGAGTCATCCCCACTGAGGATTTGTTCCACTTCATGACTGCTCCCAAGGCTGGGGAGCATGGTGGGGAAACAGGGGAGCAGCTGGTGAGGGATGGCTTGAGGCTCTGGGGTGTTTATTGCTTTTGAAGTCTCTCTGCCCCTCAGGGTCACGTTTGTCTCCTCTCCCCAGCTTCTCCACTCTGCAGCACTTTGCTTGGACTGTGGGACTGAGCAGAAACGTCACAGGATGTGGTGTGATGGGAAGACCTGAGAAGTGACCAGCCTGCATGAGCTGTGTGTGGCCAAAATGTGCCTGAAGGGCACTGAGCCCGACACAGCGAGCTGTGTGCAGCCCTCCTGTGAAGGGGCACCCGCAGCAGTGATCACCAGTCTGAGCTGGGCCAAGTAGCACCATCCTAGCAGAGCAAAAAGCCATCAGTGTCTCCCTCAGGGAGGAGCTTTATCCTTGGTGTTGGACAGGAGTGGGAGTTTAGGCTGGTGCAGGAATGCTATCACAATTTGATAGCTCCCCACATTCCAAAAGGATAATTACAGTTGAAAGGCCCTAGAGCAGGATCATGATCACTGAGGTCCGACTCCTTCCAGAAAAGGAGCAAACTTCACCCAAAAAGCACTTAGACTGATTCGTTTTTCTTTACCCTCCATTACTGATGGCAGAGGTTACGTAGAAAGAGCTGTAACTGCACCTCAGAGAGGACCTTCTGCCAGTGGGGACCCTCACACAGCATCCATCTCAAAAGAGCAGGAAAAAACAATCAGAGGAGACATGTTCTGTTCATGCAACAGCAAGCAATATTGTACCATTGGCAGGATTCATGCTAAGACAACCGCTCCGGCGTCCTAGAGTGCCGTGCGTTTGCACATTCACTCCAACTGGGGACTGCAGTGCAACAGGAGCAATTCAGTTATCAGCCCTGTGAGGCTCCAGTAATGAAGCCAGATCTTCATTACAATCTGTTTAAGTATTTTCTACATGCAAGCATGCCTCCATCAAGAACTCACTGGTGGATCTCCTGCATACTGACTCGTTTGAAGCTATTTTTTTTTCAAGAGTCAGCAGTACTGGAGTCATCTCCCACGTCTTTGCGGGGTCGGCGTGGGCCCTAACACCCACCCCACTTGTGTGCTGTGATGAGAACATCCAGACACTGTTGGGTTTGCCATGGCTGCCCTTCAGGGATGGATTAATTTGGTACGTGGACAAAGACCTCCTGCACAGGCAGTGGGTCTCCAGGGCTCCAATAGTGTCTGTGTGCCCTGGTGCTGCTTAACACTTGATCCAAGGTGGAATTAAATAAAACATAGGAAGAAGGCTTAGAGCTTAAAAGCAATCTAGTAACGTAAATGCTGTTGTATAGCTAGAAGCTTGACTGCCACATCTTTCTGTCCTCTCTGTGTGTCTCTTCCCGCAGCCAGGGCAGGTGCATGGTGATGCAGACCACTCTCTGGACCCGGACATCAGTTGCCTGAGCCCAGCCAGGAGCCCTGAGCCATTTCTGGAAGGAGCCTCTCTGGCCAGATGCTTGGTGCTCATGATGGCTCTGCTTTGGCGATGCCAGCAAGGCCCAGGGCTGCCTGGCACACAGGAGAGATGCAGTACTGTGAGGGGCTGCCCCTGGAATTCCAGTCATCCTGGATTTGAGGAAAAGTTTCTGCATTGCAGTTGCTTCTTACCGTGTGTCCTGGGTCGTCTTCGCTAAATAACCCTTGCTGGTTATCCTTTTCAACTAAAAATACCTGCTCTTCAGATGTCCACCTGGTGACCAGAAGCCATGGCTGCCATTCCACAGATGTTGTTGTGACACTTTGATTTGCTGTGAGGATACACGAGCAGAAAGCCACCAATGAATAGAAGAATAAATCTATATATTCCTTGCTGTCACTTCAACTAGAAAGCGAAGCCGGCAGCTCTCTCTCTTTGGGGAATCTGAGATTATTTGGACAAAGGTTTCCCCACGGGTAGCAAACTTGCAGGAACAAAGAAGTAGGGTTCGCAGTGTGAACAGGCATCCTACACCCAGCGTGATCAAAAGCAAGCCCTGAAACAGTGTGTAAACCAGGTGAGGGAGGGAAGATGTAACTGTGCTCAGGCTGCACAGGAAATGTATTCAGATAGCAGGTTCTGAGAGGATTTAAACAAGCATCAGCTCTGTCATTCCCAGAGCCGACTCGCACAGGCAGGCAAGCGCGCTGTCTGCAGACAATAGCGATGTTTAAGGAGAAGCTGCTACAATACGCGTGGCGCTGATTTTGTCATCCTGCTTCTTGGGAACAGAAGCCAAGCTCCTGTTCAGGCTCAAAGGCAGCCGGTACCCACCCCGTGCTGCTGCCATCGCAGTCGCCGTGTGTGCTCATAGGCTTGTCCTCGCTTCTTCATGTCCTGCAGAAAAACAGCCACAACATTGCTGCTGCTCTCCTGCCCATAGTCAGTGAATTCTCACACCAGAAGTGTTTCAGGGTAGACTTTAGGGGTTTAGAGCCATGCGGAACCCCCGGCCCTGGAGCATCCTGTGCTGGGATGCGGGAGGGAGCAATGCCACCTTCCCAGGAAGCAGCACTGTTCTGTGCCCCTGGACACGAGCAGACTCTTCTCCGCTAGCGTCAAGGCCAGCAGAGTTGCTCTGACCCTGGGGGGAGCCTGGTCCTTCCCCACCCCAGCATCCATGACAGGGTGATCCTCTTGGGAGTGGATTTCTTACGGCAAATGAAGGGAATGCAGTGCCCTTGTAGCTCAGCGCTGGCTCCTGCTTCCTTCAGAGCTCTCCAGAGGCAAGCCTCTCTGGCCAAGAAGCCCAGAGGCACATCAATAGCTCCTCCAGCCCACGGATCTCACTGCTCTCCCCAGAGCACGCTGTGTTTGCTGCTGTCTGACGTCTCACTGCACAGCCCAGGTCAGGCTCCCTGCCCTCAGCATGCAGCTTCCCCAGCACTTGACCCGTGGCAGCGCTCTGCCTCTGCAGCTACACATCCCTCAGCGCTTTCGGTCACGCTCCTTGGTGGGAAACTTGCGAGTTCCTCAGTTTTGTCTCTACGCTCAGTAACCAGGGGAAGAAAAAACCCCTGAAGAAGTGCCGAGGTTGCATCTTTGGGAAAGAGAAATGTACAGGTGTGCACCTCCATAAATATTTCAGAGAGGAGTTTATTAGATTCTACTAACATGGCAAGTGCTGCATTACAGATGCCGAAGACTCTGGAAGGAAGCCAACCACCAGTTCCCAAGGACTATGTGCACTGTGCTGAGCGGGGATCCTGCTCCCCACAGCACAGGGAGCCGGTCGGGAGCATGAGAGGGGCCACCACAGTCAAGTTGAAGCAGTTCTTTCCTTTGCAGTTTAATCCCCTTCCCTCCCCTTGATATCAAGTTTATTGAATTGCAGAGACAAGATGCATTTCTTTCTTGAGGGATTGTGGGAGAGTATTTGTAATCCAAGGGCTGTAATTGAACTCAGGAATAATAATTATACTTCTCTTCATTAATATGTCTTAGAGCTCATTACAAACTATTTTAGTGCCAGCGTCTTTGCCAAATCCCTAGAGGGTGAGAGATAACTTTTTCTTCCACCACAGCAGCAACTTTCAGGGGCGCTCCAGCAGTTGAGGGGTAACAGCAACAGCCGAACCTGTTTGACTGATGTTAAGGCCAGGGACCCCGCTCCCAACCCGGAGTGCTGGGAGCTGGCACCTCTTTATGTACCCGTGCCACAGACTGAAATTGCTGTTCCAAGCTAAGTGGTGAATAGCAGCACAAAATGTCTTGCTTGGCTTCACCAGCCCATAGAAAGGGAGTCTTATGGGAGCTGTGAGGCGTTTCTAAGGTTTGCTGGCTGCTTGGAGTGACTACTGAAATGCAAACCACCGCTGGGATCCAGCTGTGCTCGCCTTTGTCATCCTATACCCCCAGGAATGGATCTAAAAGCGGATGCTTTTCAGTACAAGAACGTCTATTCCAGATCACAAGCCTGCAACTGAGATGAAAAATTAAAACTCGTTTTACTTCAACAAGAGAGAGAGGAAGGACGTGGTGCATTAAGACGTGTTCCAAACCCACAGATCCCATTACTGCTGAAGTGAGGTCCCCAGGCAAACCCAGCACACAGAGGGGAAAACATTCCCGAGATCTAAGATAGCTTTAAGCCCCTGTGATGCAGGGATGCTGCTCTTTCAATATTGAAGCTCAGCCTGTGAAACACACCAGTTACCTAACATCCCTTATCGTGTTTGCACCAGCACCTCTGCCAAGTCCCCACTGCCCCGGGGAGAACCGTTTCCATGCAGCAGCAGCAGCAGCAAGGTGTGCTATTGCAGTGTGAGTTTATCACTCTCCTGAAATCACAGCACTCCTGATAAAGCAGCACACCAGCTAGGTGCTAAATTTGCCCAGAGCACTCACAGCCAGATGGTGAAGGGCTGTTAGGATGCTCCAGAATGCACAGGTTTACTCTGGGACGAAATGCAGCCCTGTCACTAGCTCTCCAGCTCCTAGCAGTTTCAGGGGAAAGGAAAAGAGATGAGCAAGGAGCAGAAGTGAGAGCAGCCCCTCCAGGCTTTCTCTGGAGCAGTCCTTCCTGGTATGCACACACTTGCTCCCTGGATCTGCCAGCATTTGTCAAATCAATTCAATTAATTTTCTCAAACAGCCATTACTGCTTTTCATCGCCAGCTCTCCCGTTGAGCTCGCCTGTGATGTTTGAAGCTCCTGTTCCCCAGAGAGCCTCGACACCCAGCAGGCAGCATGAGCTGCCCCCATCCCTGGGAGGGGTGCTGGGCCCCCGGGCAGGGCGCAGGGGGCATCCCGGCTGCCTGCGGTGTGCCGAGCCATGGCTGCTGGCCGTGGGGCTGAACTGGCTCATCAGCTCCAGGTGGAGTTCACAGGGACAGAAGAAAAGCAGACGAGAACGTGCCTGAAATGACAAATTTAGGAGGTTGGAGTGGCAGGCATGGATACCTGGAAAATCATTTTTACGCCCTGTTCTGGAGCAGAGGGAAGCAGAAGACATGTCAGTGGGCATCCTGGCTGCAAGGAGACCATTCCCTCCTCTCCATCACAGAGACCTCTGGCTCAGGCTGACCTGTGCACAAGCCTGAGCTGGTGTGAGAGCCTCCAGCCGTGCAAAGAAGATCAGACAGCCCCAGCAGCAGTTACCTCAGCTGAAGACAGCAGTGCACAGAGCAGCAACTCGGAAATAATTTTTGCCTGTCTTGGAGCTGCCTCTCTGCTGTGAAGAGCAGAAAGCAGCACAAATCCATATGGGAGCCAGACATCTGGATTCAGACAGGCACAGTGCCACCGAGCTGCTGCTTGTCATTCCTTTTGGAGGGGGCTGTGGAGGAGCACAAGCCGCACGCCTCCATTCCCGTTCCCACGGGAGGCTCCTTTTCTGTGGGCACAGCACTGGCAAGGGCTGTGCTGAGGGACACTTCCCACACACATACACACACCTCCCCGGTCCCAGTCCCGATGGGAAGAGGATCAAACCCATCCCAAAACGGCAGCGCTCACCGTGTGCCTGTTCTCGCATCTTTCTTCCAAGCTGCTTACTTCTTTGAAGATTTCTGACCCTCGTTTCAGCTCTGCTTCCAGCACACCACAGCTCCCCCCAGCTCCCTCCAACGCGCATGATGCAAAGGCAGGAGGGAGGCAATTAGTCTCTGGAGGCCATGACTGGGATTTAAGTGATGAAGCTGTTTTAGGTGGGTCCGATTTGGCCTGAGAAAGGAAAGAAGCCCTGCAGAGCATGCTGGTTTGGGTGAGGGGTGGGGCTGCAACCCAACTATCCCTGATGAAAGCAGCCACCCCTCTCTTGCAAGAGCTGCCTCGGATCTCACCTGCCTGGAAGGCTTCACTGCCCAAAGCCAGTCAGGAGGATGGAGCTCAGGCTGCGGCTCAGCAGCTCCCAGCGACACTCACCCTTCCCCTCTCCCTCTGCTCGGCCCTGTACAAACACACCGCCCCTTGAGAACACCCTCATGCCTGTCTCCTGCCCCTCAGTGTTTCCCCCATGGGCTCTATGCTCCCACCGTGCCCTCCCAGCACTGGCTATTTCTGCTCTTGGCCGCTGCTCTCCTCCGAGTCCTGAAAGTCATTTCCCACCCTGGACCAGGAGCTGCAGCTGCAGTCAACTGGCTGGGCTCATACGCTCCAAATCACCCTAATGGCACTTCAGAAATGCAAATAAAAGTGAGATGATGATATTTTACGTAAATAAGCAATGTGGCGATCCCAGGCTGGCTTGGCCTGCCAGGGAAATTCTTTGGAGAGATATTAACATTGAAATATGTGAGCGTGTTTGCATGGAACATTTATTGTATAACTCTGGGCTCCAATAAAGGCTTGCATAAATTATTCATTTTGGAACTGAGATGAAATGCCAGAACCCCACCCACCAAGGGACTGCCGTTATTGCTACCAAAGATCATGCCTTAGTTAGCAGCTCAGCTATTAAGGCAGCACACAAGGTAATTACAAGTGGGAAGCAGTTACCTCCTTGGTGACACAGGGCTCGGGGTGACTGCTGGTCACCCCTCTGCCAGGCTCTTCCCGGATGACACAGAGCACCAGGTCCTGCCCGCTGTGCTGGTCGGAGGGAGCCAGGAGGCAGGCAAACCTCGGCCAGAGGAAACCTCCACTTGTGCAAGAGCCCAGTGTGTCAGAGCTGTAGGTGATGAGCAGGGCAGAACTTGGCCACGGGTCCCCCTGGGCCATCAGCCCCCGAGAGCAGCCAGCACCCGTGTGCCCAGAGGAGAGCGGGCGCCGCGGGCTGCCGCGGGGCAGAGGCGTGTGCCGGCTGTGCCGTGGCTGGGCACACACAGCACCAGCGTTTCCCTCCGCCCATCCACCAAAAACCCGGGTGGCAGTTGCCATGGCAACTCCTCTTTTTTAAACGCTGCTGTTAAAAGAGTTGCATCAAACCCTCCTGGAGCATCATGGTGGGAGCATCGTGTGGGAGCCTCGGCAGGGGCACGGTCCCGGCTGCTGCGTGGGCTGGTGCTGTTGGCTGCCTGGCTGTGGCCCAGGGCTGCGTGGTGAGGCGTTACGGCAGCAACCTGTGTTTGCTGGAGCTGCAGAGTGAACGTTACAGACCCAGTTACCCATTTGCAGCTGAAAATGACTTTTTTCCATCTCAAACACCCGCAGCACCCACAGTCCCGAGGTGAAGCTGCAATTAGTCTTCCACACGCCCCCTCCCTCCTCCCACTCACACCTTCCCCTCTCCAGTTTCCAGGAGGGAAAACAGAAGCGATGGATCGCAGAGGGGAGTTTGGGGGCTGCTGGCTCTCCTGACTCACATGGGGAGGGTCGTGGGGTTGCCCTTTTTGGGCTCTGTAGCCTGCTCGGGCTCCAGCTGCCCCTGCCCAGCTTCATTCACAGGGATGCTCCTGCAGCCTCCACGCTGGCAGCACCCATGCAGTTGCATGCCCTCACCCTCCAGCACCAGCAAGGCAAGCTCCAGAGCTCTTCCTCCCACCTGCAGCCTTTATAACCTTGGCCTCAGGTTCATTTGGCTGCTCTCACCTCCATTACCCCTCTCCTGCCCGCTTTGATGGCCCCAACCCTGGCACGCAGGCAGGGACATAAAGGCAGCACACTGGGCTGCTCAGGGCTGTGAACAGTTGGGTGTCTTACTCCTCTCTGTGCTGGCCCATGCTGCACCCACCACCCCAAAAGCACTGCCCCAGCACCCCACATCCTTCACCCAGCACCAGGGGAATCAGGGAGTCTCAGAGGTCTGAGACACTGGCTCTGGCTGGCACATGGCACACCAGGGAGCTGATACAGGCACAGCAGCAGCATCGCTGTTTTATTTCTGCGGTAGTGGCACCGTGCTTGCACGCTCACAGGCGTCCCATACAACCGCACTAAGTTCTCTTTACCAACTGTAACTTTTTATACCAGCAGCTGTCTCTGCCTCCAGCAGCGTTTTATGGATCATAAGAAAGGCTAAGTGGAAGTTTTCCTTTTTTTTTCCTTCTTGGAAGCAGATCAAACAGCCCCAGTTCAACAGCTTCGTGTGGTCTGGAGCAGAGACCCGTGTGACAGCCTCCTGGGCTGTTCCCCCACCACATTTCCCCTGGGGAAGGACACACAGCTCATCGGGAAGCTGCACCGTGACCCTGTGCCACCCTCCTGTGACACTGCTTTGGGTATATTGTAAGCGTGGAAGGTGGGTGACGCAGAAGAGCGACCATTCTGTGCTGATCTGTGCACTAGGCAGCTCGTGGCTTGTTTCAGCTGTAGGACTGGGAGGAATTCCACTGCTGGGAACACTAATGAGAGGTTTGCATGAGAGAGGGAAGCAGAGAGAGGTGAAGATACCTATCACAATAGTGAATAATGAAATTAGGAGAGTAATAATTAGCAGCACATGAGATTCCAAGCAGAACAATTACCACAACTACTGTATCACTGACTGCCGTGGATCTCCACAGACACCCCCCACCCCTCGGTATGTTTTCACACCACACAGCTCCGGGCAGCTCTGGTGATCTGCTCCAGCTCCTATCCCTGCCTCCTGCCGCTGGCCCCATGTCTCCTGGGACGGGAGCAGGTATGGCCAGGGAAGAGGACAGACCCAAGCAATTCCTTGCCATTATAAGCCCACATTTAGAAGACGAACAAGCCTGCGTCTGCCATCAGATCTGGGCAGTGTTAGGCTTGGTTAGAAAATAAGCCCTGCAGCGCTGCCTGCTCTAGGACTTTGACAAGACTTCCAGCGGCATGGGGAGCACCAGGACAGCACGGGGTGGGTGACAGCCAGCTCTGCTGCTGCCTGCCTGGGGAGAGCTGGAAGCACAGCCGCCCTGGGAACAGATCCCTGTGTCGCCCTGGGAATGCAGCCCGGGCATGAATGCTTCCAACAAAATTCTGACCACGTCTGAAAAATGCATCTTAGGCTTCAGGGGCCAAGTTGTGCCGTCTCATTGTGTAAGGAGAGATGATATAATTCCAGATCGTGGCATCTTTAGTGGGGATTTTATTTCTTAGCCTGCAGCGGTGTGTCTTTGGGAGGGCTCGGTGTTTTGTTAGGGAGATAATCAAATGACTCTGAGGACCTGGAGACAGACAGCGATGTCAGCCTCTCCTCACCAAGTTTATATTTAAAGCCTGTGCATTGTGCTGGAACGCTAATTTGACATATTTCTGAGGGCTCTCTGCTGCTTGCTGCTCCTCGGCATCAGCCGGCACTCGCAGGCGAGCGCAGAAAGAAGGGGCCAGCTTTCAGCTGCCTGTGGGGCTGGGGGGGCGGGTGAGCATCCTTCCTGCCCCTGGCACCGTGCACAGGCAGCTGAGCCCTCACCCCCAGGCTCATGGGTGCATCCCCTCAGCTTCCAGGCTGGGGGGGCTTGTTGCCTCACTCAGCTCTGTGCGGGGGAGTTTGCTGCCTCTTCCCAGCTGGATCGTGGCTGGCAAGTGCAGCTCAAAGGGGCCATGGCCCGGATCCCTCCCTTGCACCCAGACGATGGACAAGGGTCTCATCCTGCACAGACACCTTTCCGTGCAGCGTGCCGAGGAGATTCATCCCTGCAAAAATCCAAACAATGAGGAAAGTGTCAATAAACATATATTTTTTACAGTCCATTATCTTACCCTTGCCAGCTTTTAGAGTGTTATTGCACCAAGCCATTAAATCCCCTCCATGAGTGAAACATGCCATTTGTGTAATACAGCGTAATGGGACCGTTAATGCTTTCCCTCCCCCCGCTGCAGAGCGTTTCCAGGAGAGGCATTAATATCCACATTCACCCAAACAATCCCTTAGTTCCAGGTTATTTGCACTTAATGCAATGATATTGCTAAAATCCCCCCTAAAATTAGCACAGATGATTTTAACAAAACCAAGAAAACATATTTATTAATAATCTCTGCGATGAATGCATGGGTATAAATAGGCTATTATGTCTATCTAGAAGCTCTTTCAGGAGCAGAAGGGCTCATGATTTCTTGACGACAGTCATCGGAGGACATGAATAACATGCAGCCTGGTAGCTGGACCAGGCCACAGCTGACTTGCCTGGGGAACAGAGGCCACGTCTGCTGCCATAAGACCGGCCACGCCGCCCGTGCTCACTGGCATTTCCCTCCCCTGACCTTCCAGAGCCTATTTCTTAAAAACATAATTAAACGGCATTTCCAGTTCAATAATGCCTTGCTCTATTAGCCCCAGAAGCTGAGATGCAGAATTAAAATACCACAGTGAAAGCAGCAGCCGCTCCCCAGGCTGCAGCCCCAGCTCAGGCTTGCTGCTTGACATCCTTCTGCCTGCTGAGGCTGGCTCTTGGTGATGGGTATGGTGCTTTGCCAGGCTACCCGTGGAGCAGAGTCCTTCCTCCTGCACCCAGCAGACCACCGGCCCAGCCAGCCCCAGCCCCCAACTCCCCCCAGCTCTTTGCAGCTCCGCACAGGGCGCACCACTGAGCCATTTTGCTCTTTTACTGCTCCTCGCACAGCGTTGGAGGCTGCTGGCAGGGTCTGCCAGCAGAGGAGAGCGTGAGGAGCAGTGTGCTGAGATTATTAACAATCTCCTCCAGAAAGCGTCCTTATTAGCAGGGTGACACAGGGACAGCCACCACCGTGCTGCAGGCACAGAGCTGGGATGTACCCCAGGGTGGCTGGGCATGCCGTGAGCTCCGTCCAGGGCCAGAGCTGGCTTGGGGAAACCACGCAGGGAAAATGTCTGGCTCTGGAAGGAGCTGGAGTCACTGTGCCGAGCATCAAGCTGGAAGCAGAGCCGAACAAGCCAGGCGACATCCGTAACACTGCTCAGCATGAGGTGCAGCGGAACCAGCCGCCGGCACCGGGCCCAGCCACACCATCTCCGGCGTGGCAGCTGCAGTGCTGAGCTCGCCTCGGTAAATGTTTGGATACTGCTGAGATATGTATTGACAGCAGCAATTAATCCCTCGATTTATTTTGCTGACCTGCTGCATAAGAGGGGTCGCGTTCAATCAGCTACCCAAACACGCCGTTATTGTTCCAGGCAGCGACTTCCCCTTGTGCCAGCGCTCAGACTTTGTTCTTCCAAATCCTGGCACTGAAAAGCCTAACCCCCGGCAGCACTCGAGGCACATGCTTGGTTGAGATGGGAGCGCTGCCGAGGAGCTCCTGAGGGGAGTGTGCGTTCAGGACAGCCAGGGGTAACCACACCACCCCCCAAACAGCCTTGTGCCTGTGAGAATCACCGTACATGGGCTTTACCCTCCTCCTCACAGCTCGACTCGCTGGAGCAGCTTCAGGAAGGTGCCTGAGGTGCCTGTTGTACAGATGGATGCTACTAAGCATCCCAGTTCATGCTGGCTGCTCCTCCAGCTGCCCCCAAAAGAGCCCCTCAGCACGGCACAGTGAGGTGATGGAGGCGCTCACTGGCTGCACTGCTTGCCTAGCTAGGCCACCCAGGGACCAGGCACCTCAGGGGAGCACGAACCCCCCACGCGTGGCTGCCCCAGCTCTTCCTTGGCATTGCCTTCCAGCGCTGTCACTTGCACATTCTCTATTATGAATCGATTCCTAATCTCCTTTCAGCAAAAGATCAAACAAGCCCTTATGCCTTTCTTGGCTGCTTCCTTTGCTTACTTTTAAGTCGTTACGCTGGTTTTGAAGTACGATTAAAAGGGAGGCGAGGATCCCAAGCGCAGCCGGGTGACATGATGCGGGTTGGAAGCACAAGACAGCAGAAACCCCAGCTCCCTGCAGCACCAACATCCCCTGCCCCATGTGGGACCCTCAGCCCTCTCACACCCAGCTGCCTTAGCCTGGGCTCTCTGCACTTGAATTTTACTAGTGCTTCCCTGCCAAGCCGTGCTGAGCAACCAGGGCAGAGGGATTCAGAACTCGGAGCACCAGGGTCCAGCATAACGCAGTTTTGGCTTGCACTCTTGCCACAGATGAGTTCTTTGCGTGTTGTTGGGACGTCATCTACATGTAAAACTGCTCCCATGGTGCTGTCTGCCATGCTCAGCATCCCACCAAGCTGAGCAGGAGGGACTGTGCCCCCTGGGTGTATCATCCAGCTGGTGACCCACACACCCCACTGCAGCCCCCAACGTGTCCACAGCCATCTGCAGCTTGTGAAACCGCCCACCTCCCTGTGCCACAGCAGAGAGTGCCTTGCATTAAGTAACACCCCGCCACTAAACCTTTATCGCTTCCCATATTGTTACAGCCTGATACTCCAACAGCAAAGCTGAAACGCACTGGAATTTACAGGACTTTTATGTACATGCTGCCGTCTCCAACAATTGAGGAGAATTTGAGAGAGACGATGCTGCTCTCCTCCCCTGGCATCTTGGGGACGAGCTCAGAAAACGAATTGTCTCGCTGAAGACAATGCCCTTGATGCAGAATAGCAGAGCCATCGCTGAACAATTGGGGGCTGATTTTTATTTTGGCTCTAACTCAGCTTTCTCGGCGCAGGTGTCCAATTTGTTCCTGCCTGTATAAATCCCACCATTTAAATGACTCAGCTGTTGGCA
Organism: Laterallus jamaicensis coturniculus; assembly: GCA_022605575.1. Taxonomy (NCBI): domain Eukaryota; kingdom Metazoa; phylum Chordata; class Aves; order Gruiformes; family Rallidae; genus Laterallus; species Laterallus jamaicensis. The sequence continues at coordinate 1,908,807 of JAKCOX010000081.1, forward strand.
CAGACCAACCCAGGAGATATTTCCCTGGTCGGGTTTGTACCTTGGGAAAGCAGAAGCATCGTGCCCGTGAAGCAGACAGAGGTGATGCTTTCCCACCCCAAAGGAGATTTACAGGAATAAATGGCATGTGAGGTTAAAACAGTAGTGGATTCCTCCACTGTGTCTGTCACCCACAGACTCGGGCTGCCTGGCAGCTCCGGCACCGCATTCCCATCCCAAACCTCTGCCAAGTGTCCAGGCATGGGCAACGGCTGCGAATTTACTGCGGGGGCTGGCGGCAGGTTAAGTGCAATAATCTGAAACAGCATTTCTGTAACCTTACGACAAGGGCAATAAAACTGAATGAGATGCGCCCTGTTCCCAGGAATTTATCAAACCCGCATCGTCTTTCTCTTTCAGGAGAGGTCACGATGCGCCTTGGTTTATGGTGCACAGAACAACAAGGGCAGCTGCCCCTGTGAGCAGCTGGGGGTTGGTTTAGAAAACTTCAGTGAAAAGATGCTGGTCACAGGGAGTTCACGGTGTGGAGATGGAGAGCCCAGAGCCAGCCTGCCCCACACATCCACAGAGCTGTAGGGGTTGGAAGGGATCCAGAGATCATCAGGTCCAACCCCCTGCCAAAGCAGGGTCCCTAGGACAGGTCCCTAGAACAGGTCGGCATCCAGACGGGGCTGGAATCTCTCCAGAGATGGAGACTCCACACCCTCCTTGGGCAGGCTGTCCCAGGGCTCCCTCACCGGGAAGAAGTTCTTCCACAAGATGTTCTTCCCATCCAGGCTTGGCCCAGCTGGCCAGTTTTTCCTGCACACTGGGGTTTCTCTTTGGCAGAGGTCGAGAAGCAAAGTGTGAGGTGATTAAAGCAAGCCATCGGTCTTCCTGCTGCAGTGGCTGGAACCGGCTGTTTCATGATGGCTTTTACTCTTTGGAATATGACCCGGACAACATTTACACCATCGTAAGGTTTCACTTCAAGGGTCTTAAAAGGAAATCAATTATTTTTAGTAATATAAATATTTTATGAAGCTGCCTCTCTTTCTAATGACGGGACAAAGAAAAATACAGCCCTTCTGCTCCTCAGCGACAGAAAGCGCTGCAGCAATCCAATCTCAAAGCCAGCAGCACTTCACCTGAGTCACCTTCTCCGGGCAGCTTAAGAAGGAGCCTGAAACACAATATTCTCTGTTAAATTATGCATACTGGAGCTGGCCACTCTGCTGTCAGAGAGGAGCGGTCAGGCTCGGGCTGAAGCCTGCCATGCCCTGGCTCTGCCCCGCAGCTCCCCGGCCCTGGGGAGAGTGATGCTGTTGACATAAGCAAACAAAATGACAGTGGGGACCTTATTGCTGTCCAGTGGTGCTGGGCATGATGTGAGCAGGGAAGGTGACTCCCCTCGCACTGGGGCACAGCCAGGCTGGTGAAGCTACCGCTGGGAAGCTGGGAGGTCCGGGACAGGCATGAGGAGCGGTGGGGATGTGCGTGGCAAGCATGGGCACAGGGCAAAGCCAGGACACACTTCAGCAGCACCATGCACTCCAGCTTCCCACCCACAGGGACCCAGTGGTCGGGATGACTCAGATGGGAGCAGGCATCCATCCCTGCTCCCTCCCTTAACCTGGGAGCTCAGCGCCTCTGAACGATGCATGCGTTTAGGTTTTGGTATTATTATTGTTTATATCAAATGAGTGAATTCCCAGCCGCTTTGGTTTGCTCTTACATAATTCAGGCCAATCAGTGCGCTTCCCAACGCAACAAGCTCTTAACTTTGCTGAGCCCCGAGGCACCGCATTTATATTCTGTTCTGCTGCTGTGAAAATGAATGGTGTGACAGTGACAAGAGGAAGAAGGAGCTTTAAAGAGAGAGAAGAAGCCAAAGAGAAAGAAAGATAGTTGAAAGAAGCAGAAAGACAGGGAGAGGAGAAGATACAGAACAGCAAAGTGGTTTATAATGGAAGGACTGTAATTTATTTTGACACTAATCATGTATTATTCATTCGGAACAAAAATAAACCTTATTAACCAGGAAAAACAGATCTCCCGTCTCCAGCCCACGTTGTGACGAGCGAGTCGTGGCGGTGAAGATCCTGACAGCCGCCGGGCTGGCTCTGTGCCGCGTCCCGTGCCGCGCGCCCGGCCTCGCCCGCCGGAGCAGCACCCACGGGTGCTGCAGGCAGGAGCAGCGTGATGCTGCCGTGAGGAATCGCTGCTCTTAGTCACGAAGAGGAGAGATGCCTTTGGCTGCCAGGGAGGTCAGGTAATGCACTGCTATTGTTTGCATCCCCGGCCGATGTCCCGCATCTCCGACGCTCTGAACATTCTTTCTGGGCTATAAATAGCCAGGTCACTCAGTCTGCTGCTCGGGTACCACTGTGATGGGCACAGTGCTCACAGCGCTCAGGAGCCTGGAGGAAAATCAGACCGTCCCTGTGAAGGGCACAGCAACAGCCTGCGTGAAAACAGAGCTGGACACCTTTCTGACAGGGGACTTGGCACAGCCTGTCCCATGCAGGAGCAGGAGCAGGAGCAGGAGCTGCCTATGGCTCCTCGGGGGTCTCTGTCTTCCCCACCAGTTGCTAATGATTCTCCCTGCTTCTTGACCATACTTTGTGCACGATATGAGAGACGTCACCACGCAGCCCTCCCCAGCTCCTGGAGAGATGTGGGCTGGATTTCAGAGCGTTATTGCTGACTTACAAGGCTTTAAATAATATTGGACTCTGCATACCTTGCAAATCTACTCTCTTTTAATATCACTGATCAGGTTTTAAGGTCTGAGCCTGGAGATTTATGGGGCCATCCCCTCCGTAACTCAGTCACGTGTGGCTTGTGACTTCAGAGCTGACATCCCAGGTTTTGAGGCAAGTTTGGCTTCATGCTTTGGGGCTTCTGTTTTAGCATGAAAGGCAAACACAGTCATTTCAGTGTAAGAAGAGTCCTGGAGAGGGAGTTGTGTGCCATGGCCATGCAATCCCCTGACATCCCGAGCTGTGATTAGTCCCTGGAAGATGCGATGTGGCTGGGAGCTGGTTTGGGTTTGCAGCACCCAGTATCCCACAGGCACAGTGGGCTGGGAGAGCACAGCCATGAGAGCCTTTCCCAGCACAAAGAGGAGCTCTGCCTGTAGCTGACACGAGGAGAAGGGAGCCCTCACCTCTGCTGTGTGACTGCAAGTGCCCTGTGCCTGTGGTGCCCATGCCCGCCCCATCCCCATGCTGTGGCGGCACAGCGTGCGGCTGGGTTCTGTATGTGGCCCCTGTCTCCACAGGCTCCAGGTCACCACCTGACAAGTTTATTTACTTGTTAGAACACAGAACAAATTGCAAAGGGGCTCCCTGAGCCCCCTGGGCAGGAACAAGAGTGGCCAGCATGCTCTGAGGGTGAGCAGTGCTGATGGAGTCAGGGCCAGAGCAGGCAGCAAGCGCCTGGACAGCGTGCTTTGGGAAGCAACACATTATAAATGGAGGTATTCAATCTCTAGAAAGCTTACACATTTAATTATCTAGCCAGACCTTCAGGGAAAAGAATTAGAACAATAATTATCAATTTGTTCTTTGTATCCAAGGGCAAATTCAACATTTAGAGGACGGAGTTGTTACTGGTTCCTTTTCCTCCCCCCTGCTCTTTCTAATCCTGATTAGCAAAATGTGCCTCAGACTTTGAAAGGAATGATTCCTGCTCTCTGGCTGCTTCCTTGGAGGACACTCTGGATGCTGAGGCATTTGCCTGGGGCAGTGTGGAGCTGCGAGCCAGCGTGGGAACGGGGCTTTGCTCCCACTCTCCCCCAGTGAGCAGACAAGGCTGCCCAGGGACAGTCACCCAGGGTCAACCCAAATACCCCTTCCCGCAGCTGGAAAAGCAGCTTCACCTGTATCCAGGCATCACCCAGCCCCTTCCAGAAAAGGGTGCTGCAGTCCCTGGGTTTTCTTAGCACTCAAATGGCACAGGGTGCCGCTTGCCTCTGGCCAGCATGGTCCTGGCCCCCAGCCCCCATGAAAGGGACACACAAACCAAGGCCCCAGCCTGCAGTCCTTGCAGCCCCGACAGGCTGTAATCCATAGACACAGGGCATTTGTTACAGTTAGATCTCGAATACATCAGTTTCCACTTGACCTGTCTGAACAACTTCTTGAGGGATATTCAGCCTCTTCCCCAGACGGAGCTTATCCTTCAACTCAGGGGGAAAACGCCACGTTAACCCGACATACAAAATGCACTCTGGCCTCTCCATGAGCAGAATAGTTCCCAGTCAGTGCTGGGAGTACAGGCATCCCAGCAGGAGCATCCCCCGGGCTGACCCAGCCCTCAGCCAGCCCTTCCCTCTGCCCCGGGCTGGCGGCGAGAGCAGAGCTCGCTGCTGCACACGCTGGGCCTGACCCAGCTTTCATTGCTTATTCCTTCCTTTTGGGTTGGTTTTAGGAGACTGGAGAGGATAAAGATGCTGAAGCTGGCATGGCAAGCCTCCTGGAATGAGCCACGTTATTAAAAATGCTCAGTTTAATTCAGATTGATAACTGCATTAAAGGAGCAGGTTTTCCCTCCCGTAATTGAGTTACACCTACAGCATTGAAGTCAAAATTATTTTAATCACCGCCAGCGTTAGGTGATGTATGCTAAACTGCCAGTGTCAATGCCAGTGCTGAGAAACATCAATTAGAGATGCCGCTTCTTGCTCCTTCCTCTCATCGCCGGCAGCGCCGCGCGCCGCGGGAGAGCTCTGGAGCACCGGCAGCTCCTGACCCATGAGCTCCGGAGAGCTGCAGCGACAGCTCTTCAATTGCCCTCACCTCTGAGAGGGACCATCCCCTGCTGCCCCTTCCTCTCCTGCCCTTTGCCAGGGTATGAGCCTGTTCGGATTTGCAGGAGCTTTTCCCGGCAGTGGGTCTGTGGCAGCGGGGAGTGACCCTTGGAGTGACCCTCAGAGGAGCCGCATCAGCCGTGGCACGGTGCAGGGGTTCAGCCTCACTGCAAAACCTAGGTCAGGGCTGGACCCTGTGGCTGGAGGGGAACCGGCTCCACACTGGGAGCTGAGCACAGAGCTGGAGCTGGAGCATGTTCCTGATGGAGTGTGCTGGCTGTGAGGGGCACGGCCTCAGCCTTGCCTCTACCCCAAACACGCAGTGTCCCTCGGCCAGGGAGAGAAGCCAGGCTCCCTTTCACTGACATCAGATAACCTTGATAAATCCTCTTATTAAATTTAATATCTTTGATCAATCACAGTAAAACTTGAGGAGATGAATTATTAAAATGAAGGATTGCTTTGTAGGGTTTATGGTTATTGTGCTGCCTAAATTAAAAACCTAGGTGCTGTTATTTAAAAGAAAAAATGCTCCTACTGCCCCTAAAGCCACCAACATCAATTCGGCTCCAGCCAGAGATCTCCGATAAGCAGAAATCACATTGCTCTCCCTGCACACACCAATTAAGCAGCCCCATGTCCCTAAGCCATGGATTACAGGCAGGTCCTCGTACACAGCATGGCAGAGTGCATCACCTCACCCCTGCCAGCGTGATTTCCACACCAGGGCATTGCATCCCAAGAGGGGTGGGAGCAGGGGTGGGGCTGGTTTCGAGGAGGGGCACAGGGATGGGGTTGGTTTCAATGGGTGGGCACAGGGACCACTCAAGTTGTTTTAAACCTCCATGGTTTTGGCTACCACAGAGGAAACCCCAGAGCTCTGAGCTGGGGCATCACCACCTCTGCTGCCACAGCTGCTGTGATCCAAGGGAGACTGACATGTGCCGACCCGAAGCCCGATGGCTTCAGGGCTGAGCTCCAGGCCTCCCAAGACATGTCCCATATGAGAACACCCACTCCTGGAGATGGGTCTCACTCAGGGGATGCTCCATGAACTATCCAACACTGATGCTTGAATGACCGACCTTTTGGAGGGTGCAGAGCGCTGGTGAGCTCTCTGTGTGCTGGGGAAGGATGGGAAGGCTGCTCGTGGCCCATGAGCCTCTCGGAGCACTGAGCCAAGCACCTGGGCTGGCACCTCACCTGGGGACATCTGCACACGTGACGGGGTCCTGGGCACTGTCAGGGTCCCAGGGAGCGGTGCTGGCTGCCGGTGGCTGGCACCCACCCCGGAGGACATGGAGCTTGTCTGCGCTGGCGGCTGGTTCCAGCTTTGCCGACAAGGTGACAGGACCCACGGGGCTCCCTGACATCACCAGGGAAGCGTCAGGACTGTCAGGATCACGACTTACAAGCTTAACAGCTGCAGGAAACTTCAGGGCAGAGAGAGCAATTCCTCCACTCAGGAGACCTCAAACTGAGGTGTAATCTTTTCCAGGCTCACTGCAGTGTTTGGAAATCCAGGACAAAGCATTTGGGGGATTTTTTTCTTGTGAAAACCTCAGATTTTAGGGTTGATGAGCACAGAAACTTCCAGGATGTGGTGTGAGCTGCAGGCAGCTGCCTTCTGTGGGGTGAATGCCCATGCCGGGGTTTGTGCTTCACTGGCAGCTGCGTCGAGCGAGTGGCATCAGCAAAGTCCCCAGCACAGCACTGGTGCTCAGCTAGCAGTGCTGGGAGCTGCTGGGGCACCCTACCTGCTCCAAGTCCCCGGGGGACAGCAGGAGATGGGGACATGGCAGGCAGCAAGAGCCATCATGCTGTGGCAGCTCGGCTGACATGTGCACAGCCGCCCCCGAAGACAGGTCACCTGAGTTCAGGTGGTTCATGAAGATGTGGCTCCTTGGGTTTAGAAGTTGACAGATTGGCATTTCTCCCCCCCCCCTAGATTGCAGGGAAAAAAACAATTAGAAGGGAGGGAATAAAATGTTTTTGAAAGGGCTGTGTGCTTAGGTGTGCGCAGCACTGCCTTGTCAAGATGAGCTGCCAGGGACCAGCGGGGTTCGGGCTGGATTAAGTGTTTAGAGGGATAAAGAGCAAATCCAGAGCTACAGCTCCACACAAGGGAAAACCTGCCAGGGTATCGGTATGTGAGCGGAGAAGCCGAGGTGCGGGCGGGAAATCATAATTACCTGCTGCTGCCTTCCCTGAAACTTTGTCTGCAGCATCAGTTGTGGGTTATTTTGGGAGGGAAGACACTCAGTAAGCACACGTCTGCCTTGGCTGCCCTGCGGGGAGGTTCAGTGGGCAGACCGCAGGGTGGGAGATCTGTTCCTGGCATCTTTTCAGCTCAGGAAACTTTAGCAGTGTCATGAGAAATAACGATGAGCCGGGCTGGCAGAGCGCAGAGGCGCAGCGAGCCTCCCTATCGCAGGCCACTTAATCAAAGGGAACTTCTGCATTTCTCACTCGTCACGAATTTTCTCCGTATCCTTAAAAACAGCTTTAAACTGCCAGGCTGCAGCTCTTTTCCTCCCACTGTTTCCTCTGTGCTGGTTCTTTCCATCACAGCCTGTCAGTCCTCCTGCTCGCAGCTCTTCAGCAGTGATGTACGAGCGTGCCTCGGGAGGACCTCCGGCTGCAGACAGCCGCCGTGATGGATGGGCTGGATGCGAGCTTTCCAGTAGCACCGGGCTCGCTGAAGCCCCACAGGATGTTGGAGCTGTGCGGGAAGCATCCTGCCTTTCGGCTGGAGCTAGCAGGGTGTCCAGCTGTGAGGGGTGGGGGAGTCCCCAGGGCAGCTCCTTACTGGAGCCCTGAGAGCTCCTTTCCTCCTCATGTGCAACCCTGAAGCTCCAGCACTCAGGCTGCCAAGCGAAGACGGCCACGGCCATGGCCAAAGTTTCCCCTCCACTGTACCCGGCTGCTGGTCGGTGATGCTGGGATGGTGAGAGGAGGCTGGGGCAGAGCCCAGATCCTTGCAGAGATGTGCCACGTGTTCCCAGGGCAGCTCTGGGCAGGCAATCAAACCTCCAAAGTTCAGCTTACCCCCAAGGCTCAGCTCATCCCTCAAAGCTCAGCTCACCTCCCAAAGCTCAGCTCACCCCTGCAAAGCTTGGCTCATCCCCCAAATCTCAGCTCACCCCCCAAGGCTTAGCTCACCCCCCAAAGCTCAGCTCAGCTCACCTCTCAAAGCTCAGCTCATCCCTCAAATCTTGACTCACCCCCCAGAGCTCAGCTCATACCCAAAGCTCAGCTCGTCTCCATCAGCTGTGCTGAGAACAGCGGCCGTGCAGCCAGCCCCCAGGAAATATTTCTGTTATATTGACTTCCCCATCCTTTGGCACTTGAAATTAATTTTGTATTTGTTTGGCCCGTGATGGGCTTTAACCTCTCACTGCAGCCAGCTTTTGCCAACCCCAGGCAGTTTAATAGCTAAAGCGTTTGATTAAAAAATTTAATAGCCCCAGAATGATGGAACAGCTTCTGCCCACAATATATTAAGCTCCTGGCATTCAGATTTATATGCAGTGTAAACTTCCTTTATATGAAAACATTTGTTTCCTTTCCCGCATCCGCAGCAGCATCAGCTCCTCTCCCACCCCACCTCACCTCCTGACTGAACTGTGCCTTTGCTGAAGGTACCGTTTTTGGAGGGAGAAGTCCTGGTGCTGCTGTGTGAGGGTGCAGGAGGAAACGCCAGCACACAGGCTGCCCGGTTAGTGGCTGTGCCGGCTCTGCACCGGGGCTGAAAGAGCCCCTGAAAGCAGCGGGGCTTCCTGAGGGCCCCCAAAGCACCCACCTTGCCAGTGGGAAAGCTACTGGGAGTCTTGTGCCATCACTGATTTCTCACCCAGCTCCAGCGTTCCAGCTCAGCTGAGGGATGTGACCTGCCACCTCTCTGCCATCCCATCCAGTTACACATCCATACCCCTCTCTGGAACACTTCGTAGGAGCCTAAATAAATTCCTGTCACCGTCAGACCCCATAAATCTTCATTATCATTTGCCTCAATCAATCTGCTCAACATTTCTCCTCAGCCCAAGAGTTCCCAGAGTGGCCATAACTCCTCTCCAGGTCAAGGAGCTAATCATAGTTCACACAGATGGATATTTCCCTTTGCATTGCACTCCTCCACATCATGTTTTTAGGCAAACACTGTGACATAGTGCCGGATGAACAGCGTGGGCAGTAACCAAAGCCAAGGGCTGGAGCTGTCTTGAGGGAGAGGTGAGACCTGGCCAGGCTCAGCAGTGGGCCAAGGGATGGACCAAAGGGCCAAGGGATGGACCGGGGAGCAGGAAGGAGGGGGAACAATTCAGTGCATCGGCTCCAGCTCCTCATCCAAGGAAGGGCATTTTCACAGGCAGCATCTCTCTGCATCGAGGGGGCACAGTCAGAGTCCTCCTCCTCTCATCCTCTGGAGAAACTGGCATTTCATTTCCCATCGCTCCTAATCCTCTTACTCCTGGGGACTTTCTGAGGGTGGATTTTCAGCTGTTTCTCACTATATCATAATGTCAGGCAGGAATAGGAGCTTTAGGCTCTGGTGTGGGACTTGATAGAGATTTTTGTCACCCCGGAGAAGCTCGGGAGAAAGGAGAAGTCTCAGAGGGATGGCTGTGGCTGGCGCTGGGGCCAGGGCTGAGGGCTGTAAATATCAAGTCCCTGCAGATGCTCCACAGTAGAAGGAAATTGCTGATTATCTGTGGCAACACTTTATTAGCAAAGAACAGTTTGTTCTTACACTCTTCCGACTGTCGGCCTTTTTTTAGATGAGAAACTATATGAAATATGCTGTAAAATACCTAATGTGCCTGTTCAGGATAATAATTCATCCTCTGTGTTCATAAATTCACATTTTGCTAAAAAAGGGGGAGAAAAAGAAGCAGGAGATGTTGGGTGATTTATAACACTTACCCTGTGCTGTAACTCCCCAGCCGTCCCGCTTCTGCTGCTTGGGGATGTGGACACGGCACAGAGACAGTGCCAGTTCACAGCCCTTGGCTGGGGCTGTTCAGGCTTTATGGAAGCTGGGGAATGGTTTGGGAACACAGAAGGCCTCTTTGGAGAGCTGGAGGTGAGCATCACGTCCCAGGAATGGGGATGTGTTTAAAGCTGCCTCGATGTACCAGCCACTGAAGGAACAGCAACAGAACTGGGAAATGTGCATGGAAACCTCTTCATCAGGACAAGCAGCAGTTTCCTACCTGCACTGCCCAGGTGACAATCGGAGTGTGGGACTCAGCACCCCCATTAATCATCAGCCCGGAACATCGCAGGGCTGCACAGACGGGATATGGAGATTAATTAGCCAAGGGTATTTGAGCACATGGTTCAGCATCTCAAGCAGTCAGAGCTGCTGCATCCCAAATTCCAGCAGCACATCCCTGGCCTGCCAGAGCCGTGTGCCGATTCAGCTCTGGGCTGCTCCGCACAGTCAGCTGCAGGAGGAAGGGGATCTGGTTCCTGGGGTGCAAACAGGGAGATGGGACCTTCCCATCTGATAACAGGCAATCGCGGCACCCTGTGAGTGGCCACTGGGACCCCCCTTTTCATCCCCATCTTCATGAACCCACCAAACCTGCTCCTGTCGCTACCTGAAGGCGTCACGCCTGCCCGGCCTTGTGCCCATTGTTGGATGACTGGAGCAGGACTGGAGGCTGCCGGATCTGCTGGTCATCGCCAGAAGGGAACAGCACGAGGAGCCAGGAGCTGCCAATGAGCCTGAGGAGCCTCCAGGCAGCTCTGCTTTGCTCTCCCATCACTCCCTCAAACCATGAGCTGGGAGACACCCATTCTTTACAAAAAAAGTTATTTTAATTTGTTTGTCGTTCAGATTTGTACTGGGAAGGGTGGAAGCTGCGAGCAAACCCCACCAAGTTGTCCGAGCCACTGTGTCCCACATCACTATTTACCACGCCAATGCCTCTCCCCAGCCAGAGCGGCTCCCCGAAGAGAGGCTTGAGCAGACGTCTGTCTGTCTTCCTCTCTCTGGACACACACCCAGCCTGGTAACCACCATGGCCCCGGCGCCGGCTTCACCCATGCCGCTGCTCCTTGGACTGGCACTGCCAGTAACGACACGAGAGCCTGATTTATTTCCCCTCCCAGTCCGCAAGAGATCTCAATTTTTAAAAAAAATATAAATTATAATCAGAGGCAACGCAGAGGGAGAGCGGAGCCTGGAGGCGGTGTCGGTCTTAACGGCTTTATTACAGTTTTAATATTCTCTTCACCTCTAGCTAATCTGGCAGTCATTAGGATTAGGAAGAGGAGACAACTAGGCTGAGCAGCTGATCGGCGCTGTGCCCAGAGCAGCACAGAGGCAGGAGCTCCTGTCCCTCAGCCCCTGGCTGGGCTGCTCCCGTGCCCCCCACGTTTCGGTGCGGAAGGGGATGGGCAGCCTGCACCCACGCTGGGTCCTGCTACTAGCTGGGAATGTTAATAGTGCTGTAAAAACCCAGTTCAACCGGCACGTATCGATGTGCTGAAAGCACTCCTGTGAGGACGCGGGTTGGAAATGGGAATGAAACTCTGAGCGAAACCTCATTTGCTTAAAATAACAGCAGAGGTTGGATTGTTTTGTGCTGGAAGAACAAACAAACAGATGGAGGGAACGGGGCTTGAGTAACGAGCACAAGCTTCACCTGACACTTTTTAATAGGGAATTATGGATGGAATGATGGCAGGAGTACATCCTATTTGTATTGTAAACCATGTCTGCTTGTTTCAACAATCGCATGGCGGGCCTGAGCTCCGGCAGCCGCGCCGGGTTATTAACGAGGGCTCCGGCAGGACTTCCTGTCACAGAATGTCTAATAATGGTTTAATAAATATGCAAATGGGCACCCATCCATTTCTGCAGCACGTGACGGTAACACCGAGCAGGCTGCCCACCACCGGAGTTTGGCAGCGGGTCCCTTGCCGGGACACTGACAACGGGCACGGGCACTGCTGGAGGGGCTGGAACAGCTGGATCCAGGGCTCTGCTGCCCTCCTGCCAGGTCCTCCCCTCTGGGATGGGTATCCTTTGCAGGGAAAATCCCATGAGGCAGAGATGGAGCCACCCAGGCATCACTCACGGGGAGCTCCAGCCTCTTCGGCTGCGCCGGTGCCAGGGCATCACCGGGTCCAGTCAATAGGTGACACAATTACAGTCCCACTGAATTGCTGTTCCACGGCTGCAGCTCCAGGCAGGAAGAGCCTCACAATAAAAATAATTTGTCAGAGGGCTGTTGATAAACCCTGCTTATTGCAGGCTGTAAATTCAGCACAGACACTTCCACCTTTATTCCTCACCCAGGGAACAATATCCCCTCGTGCTGAACCGGGGGGAGAGGGCAGGTTCTGATGCAGTCATTCTGCTGCACCAGTCCTGCCCAAGAACTCTAAAGCTCAAGGGATGGGGTAGATTCTGGGAGGGACAGGCTGGGAGGGGGCCAGAGCGAAGTACAGAATTGCTCCAGCCTTTGGAGACGGCTGCAGGTTCCTTTCTCCCTGCAAATTCCCTTTTTTCACCAAGAATTTCACCAAATTCTTGTAAACTGCAGCCAAAGATGCAGAAGGGGTGGAGATGGCTTGTTGGGGTCCCCCTGAGCCCTGCGCTTTGTCCAGGAAAGGACAGTTTGGCACGAGCACTGTGCTGGTGGCCCACATGTCCCTGCAGTGCTGGAGGGGTGGAACAGGGGGAGAACTGGTGGGGTCAGGGGGTGTTTTGCTCTTTGCTTGTGCCCCCTTTGCCGAGCAGGTGGGGGGACACTAAGGTGGGGTGTGGGCATCACTGCACCCCAGCCAGAATTCCGCATGGGAACCACCAAGCCCTACACCCTGCACTTGGCAGCGCTTCCAAGTGACTAATCAATTATTCTTTATTAGGTTTATTTCTTTCATTAGGCATTTCTTCAATGCTTTCAGTGTTTCATTAGTCTCCTCTCAAGTTACAGTGGATTTTCCAGCGCTGTGTGGAAGAGGATAATTCATTTTATTAGGTCATTTATTTTCTGGGTACATTTTTAAAGGTCAATTAATCCATCTAAATGGAGGAGGCCGTACAGAATACCATCCAGTGCCTCCTTCCACTGCTGCCCAAGGGCTCGGTGTTGGCCCACTTGCCTGTCAGGGCCAAGTGCCACAGGCTGCTGGGATGCCGGGAGTTACGGCTTGATGTCAGGGAGAACCGGCTCCTCCCTGGGCTCCTCGGCCCGAGGGATGGCAGCCGGTGCCTGCTGTTCCTTTTCAGCCCCAGAGCTTCTCAGCACATCCCAGTCCCCCCATGTCAGAGTGTCTCCTGCTCCGGGGATCAGGTGGATTTGTGTGGATCATGAGATCAGGCCGGGGCCGACCCCATGTGTGGGCTGGGTTGGAAGTGGTTATGTTCTCTCTGAGGTTCACTGGCTTTGCCCATTGGTATCTCTGCTGCTGCTGAGACCACCCAGTGTCATGAGGGACTCAGAACCATCATTCCATAAATATTTTCACCAAAGCTGGAGATTTATTCCATTCTAGAGCCATGATCATTAATGGAAATTGGGAAGGAGAAAGCAGCTCATCCTGAATCATCCCATCAATTCCTGAACAAGCAGAGCTGGCAGAGCCACGTGCCAGGCAGGGTGTGAGTGGTGCCAAGGAGCACAGAGGGACCCGAGCCTGTCCCCACACCAGCCGCTCCATGCCTGGTGCCTTTACCCCCTCACCACTCCCCAGCAATGCCCAGGGGAAGCTGCAGTTCAGGGCAAGAGCCGTGGAGGAGCTTTGGTGACGAGGCTCTGCCGGGAAGCTGCTGGCCCCACGTAGGCACCTTGTTAGTACAGAGAGCTGCCAGTGCAACCCAGGGAGCAAAAGCCAGGAAATCCTTCACTGCTGCTGCCTCTCCTGCTTGTATTTACATTTTTATTGATGCCTACAGAGCCAGACACCCATTATTTTAACTGGAAAATCCATCGAGTGCTCTAATAAAGCTTCCCCTTAATAAAGGCGACAGATGACAGAAAGCACGAACAGCTTGATGCCTCCACTGAAACGGGAAAGGTGTGTTTCACTCCAGCTGGGAAATGCTTGGAAATCCTTGACAAACTGAGCCCTGCGCCTCACAGGAGCCAGGGGGGAGCCTGGGTCCTGTCTGGCGAGGGGCAGCAGGGGGTCTCATGCCTTCCCAGGGGTCAGTGGTGATGCTGCAGGTGACTTCTCCCCCCACCGCTGCCCTGACTGCAGCAAAGATGCTGCTTTGCCAAAAAAAACCACCAACCCCCAACCTGCTTTGGTGTCAGTTGGGCAGTGTTCAAACCACTGTGCTCTGCACGAGAGTTGTGCCTGGGATGAGCCTAGGGAGTCACAGGAAGAGTCGGGCACCCAGGGAGATAACAGCAGTGGAGGACCAGGCACATTGCTTTGCTGAGCTGCTCTCAGGATGGGGACAGCCAGGAAAATAATAGTTAAAGCATCAGGACCTGAGGGGAGGAGGTGGATTCACAGACCTGCTGTGACAGCTCAGCACTTGGGCTTCACTGTGCCAGCGGCTCAGAAGGAAAACCCTCCCAAGAATGCCAGGTTGGACTCTCAGAGGTGCCAGGTTGGGCTCTCGCAGGTGCCTGGTTGGGTTCTCGGAGGTGCTTGGCTGGGCTCTCAGAGGTGCCTGGTTGCAGCAGGGGCTGAGCTGGGAGACAGAATCTTTGTAGATGTGTCACAAGTCTCCTGCAACATGCTTAGGTTTTAAACGGGCTAAATAAATATTAATAAACCATAAAGAACATGAGCTCTGTTAGAAAGTGGGGATAACAGATGGGCTGTACTTAACCATAACATTATTTTCAGCTGAGGAGCTGAGCTGGTACAGGAGACCGTGCGAGCTGCGCTCGAGCTGCTCTCCGGGCTCCTCCGAGCATGAGATGTGCGGGTCTGGAGGAGCCCCAGCCCATCTGCTGCTCTCAGCCACTGGCACAGGAGGAGCTGGGGCAAAAGGCACCGTGTGCCCCTTCACCATGCAAACCCATCGCTGCTGCGTCGTGTGGGGTGATGCTGCTGCTGATGCTGCTGCCGTGGCACAGGGCACCCAGCACCCTGCCAGCCCCCTCCACCATCGGTGCTACTCGGTGCCAGCCTGCTGGCGGGCAGCTCGGTGACTCGGGTCCCCCAGCCAGCATCGGCACAGTGAGGAGTGGGGCTGGGCTACCTGGGGATGGAGCTGCAGGTGGGTAAGAGCCGACCCTGTTCTGCAAGCGGCTGGTGCCTGCAGGGTGCCTAGAGGGTCTGCACGTGGGTGTTGAGCTTTGTAACATCTTCTGCCAGGCTACCAGGGAAAACCAGCGGTGCCAGGAGCAGCGTAGTGCAGGGGTCTCCAAATCATCAGGGGAGACGAGGGGGCTTGGGCTGGTGGCTCCCAGGGCTAGTGGGGGGTTTCCTGCACCCAGCGAAGCCCACCGGGAAGTCTGGGCTGGGAAAGATTGCAAAGGGAGGGAATGCTTTGTGGGTTTTCTGAATTTTGGGGGGAAATAATGTAAGGAGAATGGTCTGGCCATCTCCAGTCCTCCTCAGAGGGAGAGCAGAAGGCTCACAGGTTCACTGCAAGCGCGTAGGAGACAAGGAAACAAGAGGAAAGGATGGCGTTTATGAATTGTGGCTGTTAAATCTAAAGGGGGGGAACAAAATGGGAGATAATTGAGCTAACGAGAGTGAAATTTAAATTCCAGCAGTCAGCAAGAAAGTTTTCATAAATAGAAATACCAACTGCTCAGGTGGAGAGCTCGGAGAGCGCGGCAGAAGTGAACGATAAAAGAATTGCTTGAACACATTCAGGGCCCATTGTTCGGGAGAAGAAAGCAGTAAAGAAAAGGAAAATAGGGCTCCTCAAAGTAATGAGTGGAGCAGATGAGGGAGAACAAAGGCCCGGCAGCTCCCGTCCCCAGTTAATTTGTTCCCATCTCATTGAGGAGAAGGAGAAGCGGGCAAGGAGCAGTGCGGCTGTTTGATGCCACGGGAAAGGGACTGGTATTGAACCCTAGATCAATAACCAACGAGACACATCAGGGGCTGATAAAGCCGATCAAGCTCTAGAAACTGAGTCTGGTGTGCAAGAGCTCCCTGAGAGCGTTAAACATCCCTTGTGTCTGCCGCATGGATCGAAGCACACCCGTTCCCAGGGCAGCCCCGGCATGGGGCTTGCTCACTCTCCGTGCAGCTCAGAGGTGTGCTGGAGAGATGGATGTGCTGGAGAGATGGATGTGCTGGAGAGATGGATGTGCCAGCAGAGCTGTGCTGGTGCTGGCATCCGCACAGGGCAGCCCCCGAGCCAGCGCCGCGCGTCCCTGCGTCCAAGCGAGCTGCCCACAGCTTCTCCCACCATGCTGTTTATTGTTCCAGGCTGTGCTTATTTCCAATTATGATTCAGTTTATCCAAATTAAATGCCACTTATTCTTCAGTGTAGTTATCCAGTCCAATACTCTTAATTAGTTTGTAAAGTATTAGAAGTCAATTTTAATTATTTCCAGTGGGTTTCGGGGAAGTCTCAATTAGACGTCTCGTGCTTCTGCTCCAAGCAGCAGCTCTGCCTTTGCCTCCCCAAGCACCATGTCCTTCCCCACATATCCCCTCACTCATCCACGGAGCCTGGTCAGAGCTGTGAGGATCTGGGGGAGCCGGGGGGGTCCAGGGGGACCTGGCTGGAGCCATGGGAATCCATGGGAGCCCAGCAAGAGCCATGGGGATCTGGAGGACCTGGATGGAGCTGCAGGGAGCTGGCAGCCAGCTGGATCCCAAATCCATTCAGATTCACTTTTTCTTACTTGTTCCATGCAAATTCAAGACCAAACAGGTTTGCCCCATCCCTTTCTCAAGGGGAGCAGCAGTACCTAAAATTAACTCCATGCTGAACCCCTTTTAAACCCCGGCTTGCCAAAACAAGGTTCACCTCATCCTCAGCAGAGCACAGCTCCGAGGGGTTTCAGGTGGGAGCTCCTGGTGCCGCCCACTGCAGGGCTGGGACACTGCTCCAGGAGGCAGCCCCCCGTGTGCCCCCACAGAGCGTGGTGTGGGAAGGAGCAGCCTGTGAAGGATGTGAAGCAAGGCGGCTTTGGGGATGAGCAGATCCGCTGGGCTTGTTTTGCAGCAGGAGATGCCTAGGTGACTTCAGCCAGAGTCCAGTGCCAAGTGGGGTCCTTGTGCCATGCCATGCTGTGCTGTGCTGTGCCATGCCGTGCCCCAGCCACCCATGCACATAACAGAGGTGCCGAGTGGGGTCCCTGTGCCATGCCATGCCGTGCTGTGCCATGCCATGCCATGCTGTGCCGTGCCGTGCCGTGCCCCAGCCACCCATGCACATCAACGCAGGAAACTCTTCACATCAGCAGTGACAGGCAGCAATGAGGGGAGCAGACAGCTCCCCAAAATGGTACAAGCCTCCACAGGGCCCTGCCAAGAGCGGTTCGACATACCCTCACTGTGCCGTGCCTCTGCGGATGTCCGGAGTCATCCAGGGGAGCCAAGCATCAGACAGCCCGGTGCCTCAGCTGCGGTGAGCAGCTGCCTGACACTCACAGCTCTTCACGTGTGGATGGACGCTCCTCGCTTGATCTTGGAGGGCTGGGAAAGCTGAGCAGCAGAATCCCCCTCTCAGGGTAACAAAATAACAACACCAAAAAGGAGATAAAGCAATTCTCAGCTCCAACTGAAGATGAATCCTCCTTTCTGCTCATTACAAAATACCTATTATCTCCCTTTATCTCCTAGCCAGCAGTGTTATTTCAATTTAACAGTGTATGAGAAATGCAAGGAAATATAATAAAAGAGCCATGGATGTACTATTTAATGTCAGAATGACAGATGCTTCAATTAGGCAGACAGGGCTATTTCTCCCCAAAATAGATAAAGATGAAATTTTTATAAGACTGCTCTGTTTGTGTTTACGATACAGTACTGTTACAAGCTTTCATTACAATATAAATTAAAATAAAACCTCCTATTTCAGTGGAAACCCAAACAGATCTGCCAATAGTTTCACAAGTCGTCAATCCCGCCATCCCCTCGGCTGCCTCGGTGCCCAGGGCCAGGATGGAGCTGTCACCGTGCCCAGCACAGCTCTCACCGTGGTGGTGGAGCTTCCCACACATGTCCCCCACCAAAGTGACCGTGAGCTGCTCGCTCTGGAGCTCAGGTGGGCTTAGGGCTCCTTGGGCACCCAGCCACGCTGCAGTGGTGACCTTCCCTGGTGCACAGAGGTTGACAGTGATACCAGCACCCTGGTTTGCCACAGCCACCCCCAGCAACTCGCTGCTCCGGGACGTGCTGGGCTCCCTGTGAGCCCTTGAAATCTCTGAAGGTCTTGCCTTCCACACGCTGCTAAACTCCAAGGCAAATTTGTACAGTAACTGGGTCAAGGAATAGTCAACAGAAAAGTTATGTCTGTGTTTACCCAGGAATTATATATATATATATATATATATATATATATATATCTTGAATTATGCATGAATTAAAGAAAGTCAACACGGGCGACACAGTAAACATGTTGGCTTTGCCAGCGGCGTGGAGAGGGGGGAGAAGTGTGGGGGGGAATGTGCCAGTAAACTTTCCATGGTGCTGGATTCAGAGGTGAAGTGGTGCTGTGAGGGCACTGTGCCGCGATGTACCATCCCATCCCATGCTGTCCCGTGCTGTGCTGCACCATGCCATGATGTACCATCCCATGCTGTGCTGTGCCATGCCATGCTGTGCTGTGATGTACTGTGCCATGATGTCCCATGCCATGCCATGCTATGCCTTGCCGTGCCATGCCGTGCTGTACCATGCCATGATGTACTGTCCCATGCTGTGCCACGCCGTGCCACAGAGCCCAATGGACTGGTGCCACCAAGGCTGGTGCTGAACCAGGCCTGGGGCTGCAGAGCATCCCAGCCCACACAGCAGCCTCAGCGCCCAGCTTTGCACACCCGCAGTGGCACTCGCTCTGTTGAGTTTATTTATGGCTTGAGCCCGGCTTTAATTGTTTCCATCTTGTCTGTTTTAGGCGCTTAGCTCGTGTCTGATTTGTCACACAGCGCTGAGGATGTTTTGGTAACTAAGCGCTGTAAACATTATTTATTATTATATTTCAGCCAAAACAAGCATTACTCTAATTTATTTATTAATCACTTTTCAAATTCAAAGGAAACATCTGTGCAGATTCGCAATTAAGTGGGTTTATGGCTCGAGTGAGATTTCCCCAGAATTTCTATAAATAGATCCAGTGTTTATTCCTCATTGTCTTAATATTTCTGAACAATAATAATCATCAGGATAATCCTTCCAGCCTGCTGCAACCCCTTTGCAGCACCGGGACCCGGCAGCATCCTGCCAGGAGGATGCGGCGATGCTCAAGTGCTGCCGCCAGTCTCCAGAAGCATCTTGTCAGAGCTGGGTGGTTAAAACCCCCTGGTCCTTGCAGCCACTGCCAGCCAGCCCAGCAATCCCAGGAGCATTGCTGTGGCCATCTGACTGCTGCCAGTCCCCAGAAAAAGGCTGGTGCTCCTCTGCAAATCCAAGCCAGTGCTGAAGCCCAGACCCCCCACACCATCTGCACACCGGGCACAGCCGTGTGAAGCTGCTCTTACACCTACCTGCCTCCTAATTAAGCCCCAGCATGTCACTAATCCGTCACAGCTGGAAGCCTCCTCTTCCCTGCCAAAGCTCCACACTCTGCTAACCTGACACCCCACATTCCCTCAGCCCTCGGGGTACTCCAAGCTCCCCGACACTCCTCATGGCAGTGCCCAAGCACCGGCCCCTGCATGGTACAGGGTGTTTGTAACCTTGGCAGCATCCTTAGGGATGGGAACCCTCAACAAGGACTCAGTTACGACTCAGCAGCTCCATCCCGTTCTCAAACTTAATGGATTTGTTAATGATAAATATATTAATGCCATTAGCATTTCAGAGGAAGAGAGGATGATGGAGCGCAGGAGAGACCTCAGGACATCGAGATGGCTTAATTGCAAGGCGGTGACGTTTGATAGATGGCAACACGCTGCCTGCGCTGCCACAGCAAGTAAACACCTTGTCCCTGAGGACACAGCAACAGCCAAGGGGGTTTGTCCTTCCCCCATCTCCGGTATGAGAGGAGCAGCTCAGCTCAGCTCAGCACAGCACAGCTCAACTCAGCTAAACTCAACTCAGCGCAGCTCAACTCAGCTAAACTCAGCTTAGCACAGCTCAGCTCAGCTCAGTTCAGCTCAGTTCAGCTCAGGTCCCCGAGCAGGCTCAGCCACAGCCCTGGCCCAGCACCCGCAGCCCCAACAGCCCCAGCTGCATCTCCCCAACTGTCACTCCTGGGAGCTAAACGGCTTCTAAAGACATTGGGAAACTGGCTCCATATTTCAGCAGCATCTTCCCTTTCACTTTTGGGTCTATAAATCACCATCTTTTCGCAGGAATTTCCATATTCTGGCGGTGTGCTGCTCTGCTGTCGTTCCCTCCGAGCTGGGCTCTAACCTGGTTTGCTACCTGGAGACGCAAGTAACAGGTTTAACCTTTATTAGGAGGCATATTTATTGCTTTCGGGGGGCTACCCTTTCCAAACCTCCTCCAAAGAGACATCTGTCTTTTTGAGGTTTCCAGTGTTTCCAGTGCAAACCTGAGAATCAATACAGCTCACATTGTTCCAGCCTTCCCAACTGCCAGGTCCAGATTGGATTTAAGCTGGGCTCCATCCCCCGTTTATGCTTTAAGCATCCCACGACGCCGTGCGCTCGCACAGCTTTATTGACTGCGGTGGGGAGAGTGTGATTTATCCTCGCTGATCATCGGTTCAATTTGCCCAAAGGAACCACTCCTAGGGATGGTTGTAAGTAGGCCTATAAACGTATTTCATACCCTTCTCCCGCACTGGAAGAGGTAAAATATAGAGTAGACGGCTCTATTATATCAGCTTCTGGTTATTCTCTCTAATATTTATTTCAGAAGTCCTGTGCAAAAGCCACTTTGTGCGAGGAGGAGATAAACCTGCTTTTGAACTAATTGCAAATCACTTTTATTGGCAGAGGAGCCGTGCGAGGGAGACTTGAGTGAAACAACCCAGGGGTTTAACTTGGTGTTTGCCGAGCGAGCTGGGGAAACCCGGTAAGGAGCATGAGTGTGCTCAGTGTGGAGCTGGGGCTGAGCCCTTGGGCTTCTTCACCCTGGGCCGTGCCAGCTGCTGGCTGTTGCCACCCCACATGGTACCTCAGACCCATTTCTGCACCCATCTCTCAGCAACAAAGCTGAGATCATCCTGTCCATGGGAGCTGGTCCAGAGACATCAGCAGTTGCTGCCCCAGCTGTCGGTGCCTCTCCCAGCACAGCTCTTGCACCGTCCTGGTGGGTGACGTGCGAGGAGCCATATGCTGGTGTGGGCCTCGCAGAGCTGACGCCAGCGCACTGCGCTTTGCAGCCTGGGCACTGCGCTTTACCGGGACACGCCGTGCAGCTGCTTGGCCGTTTCGTCCTTACAAACCCCTGCTCAGAAGGACCCGTGCCAGTGCTGGGATTGCAAAAGAGCTGGCCAAACCGAGGAGGGCTGTGGAAAGCAGCCAGGTGGCCCAGCAGCAACAGCCTGGCACCTTGTGCTGTGCCGGCAGCCTGGTGAATCTCCTGGCCTGCACGCAGCATGGGCACCGTGCAGCTGGTGTGCAGCATCGGCACTGTGCGGTGTGCGTGCAAGCACAGCGTGGGGCTTGTATGCAAGCACAGCGTGCAGCCACAGCCCGCAGCCTGTGTGTAATCACAGCAGGCAACTTGTGTGCAGTCACAGGATGCAGCTTGCACGCAGGCACAGCGCACAGCCTGCATGCAACCACAGCGTGCAGCCTGCATGTAAGCACAGCAGCCTGCATGCAACCACAGCGTGCAGCCTGCATGCAACCACAGCAGCCTGCGTGCAGTCACAGCGTGCAGTTTGTGCGCAGTCACAGCACACAGTTTGCATGCAGTTTGTGTGTAATCACAGGTGCAGTCTGTGTGCCGTGGGGGCTGTACATGCACCAGAAGCTGGGGCCACTCGGGCCCGGCTCCTGCCAGCCCAGGTGTTATCACAGCCCTGCGGTTATCACAGCTCTGTGGTTATCACGGCTCTGGGCTGGCAGTTCCCAGCCGTCCCTGAGCCCTGCGTGCCCGCCGAGGGACGGGCAGGGGACCCGGGGGTCGCTGGGGGACCCGCTCGCACCGCAATTACTCGCTCGCCGTGAGTTCCTGCGGGAAGTTCTGTTTCCTCCCAGGAGATGGCAATAACGGCCGGCGCTGGCATGGCCAGCCTGCGGGAAGCCTCATGGGCTCCAGAGGTGCCCCCGGACAAACGGACACCTGCCTGGGACAGACACCTGCCTGGCTGAGCCCCACAGCCTCTGCTGCGGCCGGTCCCACCGCAGGCAGGGCGATTCAGAACCCCAACCTCTGCCCGTCTCCGCCGAGGGCGGCTCGAGCATCCCGGGAGGTACGTGCTGAACCAAACCAGCAGGAATTAAACCCACTTATTCTCAGGAACTCATCTGTTTCCCAGGGATCAGGGCGTGCTGGCTGCTGGCACCTGCCCAGCCCGCAGCTAGCGAGCCAGCCTGGGGTCCGTGGCAGCCAGATCCGATGCGAATTAGTTGTGCAAAGCCGGAGGGTGAGCTGCCAAAGTGGGAAGTTTTAATAAGTGAAATCCTCCAACATCATTAACCAGTGGAGACATCAGCCCTGGGAAGTTTAAGCACCACAGGCTTGGCACTGCAGACCAAGGGCTGGGAGCAGGGCTCAAGCCCTCCCGGCCCCCAACCAGCTGGTTAAACTGGTTACCCAGGGTACCAGCTCTGGTACCTCTTCCAGAGCCGGTTAAACATGGAATGATTTGGGAGCTGATGAACGGGAGCCCTGCAAACTGCCCTGGTGTGGGGCCAGGCTGGGTTTGGCTGCAGGCACC
Organism: Laterallus jamaicensis coturniculus; assembly: GCA_022605575.1. Classification (NCBI taxonomy): domain Eukaryota; kingdom Metazoa; phylum Chordata; class Aves; order Gruiformes; family Rallidae; genus Laterallus; species Laterallus jamaicensis. The sequence goes on from JAKCOX010000081.1 coordinate 1,931,502, forward strand.
TGTCTCCTGGGCAGGCACAGGAGAACCCAGGCAGTTCATCAGGACCTGACCACCAGCTCCACACAATTCCCTGCCAGCCAAGCTTCTTACAGACCCACATTAAAGCAATCATGTTGTCTTCCCTCCTGCTCCGGTGACAGCTGCCCTGACACCGCCGCTGTCGGGAGCTATATTCATGTCACAGGAGTGCGGATCAGCTCTCTGGAGAGTCCTTCTTCACTGTGAAGTGGCATCTCTGCCGTGTAGTCTGGGGAGAAATCAATGGGAAAACTAGTGTGGGATCAGCCAATGAGGAAACTGAAGGCAGACAGGGGAAACCAGGCTTCCCTGCTGCCGTGGTTCTGCTTTTCCCCATCCCACCTTCTCCCTTCCCCGGGGACCGTGGGGCATCCATCCATCCACTGGGAGGTCAGCTGGGCTCAGGGTGGATTTCTCCATGCTCAGCAAGTCTTGTGGTGAGCAGCAAGAAGGGAAATGCAAGAAAAATGATCAGATTTTCTCCTTCACTGAAACAGTAGAGCATTAGCTCCCAGTCCATAAGACAAAGCAGGGACAAAGGGTCACGTTTCCATTCAATCTCTTTAATTGGTCTTTTTCCTGAAAACACAAAATCAATATTTTCATCTCCACGTCCCCAATAAGCTATTTGGGGCTCTCTTGATAACACAAACCTGGCCCATACAGACTGATGGGGTACAGGCAGCTGCCTGCTGCTGGAGGCCCAGCCGAGGAGATGCCCAGCAGCGCCGTGGCCACGAGCAGCCCCGCAGCATACCAGGAAATGCCACGTGCAAGGAGCTGCCCGTGCTGTGCCATGGGGATGGGGCTGTGCTGGCCGTGGGGGACCCAGCCAGGTGCCGGCAGTGTGTGAGTGATTGGAGGCTTCGGCACCAGAGAAAAAAGCCAGTTCCAAGCCCAGCATCCCCGGTCAATAGCTGCCAACTCCCCAGAAACTGGCCACTGTGATGGAGCTGAAGGGGCAGAATGGAACCCATTAGAAGCATTAAAGTCAGGCCGAGCTGGGAGCAAGGCCCTTCAGCTCCCCGAAACCATGGCCTGCTCTGATTGGAAGCTTTGTTTAGTTTGGCTTTGAAATGGAATTCCTTTTCCTTCCCAGAGAACCAGTGTAACTCTCTGCTTTGAGTAAGACCATTTATACAGTCAAACACAGCCCTGTTGCAGCACACAAGCTCCCTGGAGAGGCTGCAGTCGCCCTCTCCCCAGCCGGCTGGCGTTGGGTGAGCCTTGAGCAGGCTTCACCCTTCTCATTTCATCTTCTCTTGGTAATTACAGCTTGGTAATTACAGCTTTACCTTCACACCCTTCCCATGCACCCTCCATGCTCCCCATCTGCGGTCGGAGTGGCACAAGGTCCCAAGCTCAGGGAGGGGAAGCTTCCCCACTGAGACACCGAGCTGGAGGCTGCACCCGCTCCCTCCCTTGTCACCTCTCCATCCAGGGCTCAGCAGGCTCCTGGTGAAAAGGCACCTGTCCTGGTGCACCTGCAGCTGCTTTGGCTTTGGGGCATGGGTGGCAAAGCCAGTGTTCCCATCTCCCTGCCACCTCCCATCTCCCTGCCACCTCCCATCTCCCTGCCACCTCCCGTCTCCCTGCCACCTCACTGTTGTGCAGCTTATTTGCAGAGCGGCACCAGAGGGAGGACAACAGTGTAATGAAAGCATTGCATCCCAATTTCCAAGTGTGGCCAACAAGATCCATCAGGCACTTTGGGAAAATCAAGAACTTTATCTCCAATCAGGCAGCTTTTATCCGCTTAGGAATAAACAAGGCTGAGGAAACGACTGGTAGCAACAGCTGCATTGTAAATAAGCCTGAAGCCAGACCCTTCTGCTGGAAGTAAATAATTGATCTCAGAAAACTTCTGCTTAGGCAAAGCCATTTCAATTACCTGGTGGATGACAACGAGTGTCGCGGGAGGTTAATGGCTCTAAAATATTTAAGGAGAAGATGTTTGCCTGGGCACATGGCAGTTTGTCTTTCATTTCCCTGGAAGAGAGGGATGGTTTCAGAGATGAAGCAGCAGGTTGGTCTGTCCCAGCCCTTCCCATCACAGTCTATTGGGGCTGATGGCAGAGACTGGCCCTGCATTCCCATGGGTGGTTAAGGGGGTCGCACCAGCCCCAACTGTGACTTCTCTGGGCATGTATCAAGGGCTGTGAGCTTCCCTTGGGGATTTATCCCAACCTCAGCAGAGAGAGCAGCCTCCCAAAACCACCTGTAGAGCTGCTGGAGCTGGGGAGCTGCTCACTGCTGGCAGCAGGCAGCCTGGATGCTCTGAGCATCGCTGGCAGCTGGCCTTTTGGGGTGTGGGAGGGAACCTTCCTCTCTCCCCTGTGGGATTCCCACACCAGTTGAGTTTACTGGGGGATGTGTTAAATACAGCACCCACCAAGCAGCAGTTCCTGGATGCTGTGGGCCTCGTGTCCATCCCTGGGGATGAAGGTGTGTCCTGGGACAGGCTCAGGGGAGCTGTGCCTGGCTGTGCCATGCGGCTCACCAAGCACTACCAAGGCTGTGGCAGGTTGCTGAGCCATCAGCTCTGGTTTGGCAGGAGCTTTGATCAGGATACCTGAGCGCTGGGGAGTGTGTGTGCTTCCTTTTGTTTCACTTAACTCCCCGTTCTTCACTTTCATCCTCATCAATAATTTATTCTTGTTTGTTCTATTCACTTTCAGGGTTTTTTTTGTTTTCTTCCCCATTAAAATTCTGCTTCAGGGGCTCGTGGAGAGACTTTGAAGCTCTCCCTCTCCCTCCCTGTCCTCAACCTTTCTGAGGAATCAGAGTCCTCCCAGTACAGCCACGAGGACAGGGACACTTAACTCCCTCACTCCTGGCTGCTCTTTGCCAGCCCCTGTCCCTCTGGACCCCCAGGGTCCAGAGCATCTCTGGGTGTGCAGGCAGCTGGATCAAGAGGCACAGCACTGGATACTGGGCTGGAGCAAGGGGGACCACGGAGGGTGGAGGGGCTGGCAATAAAATGAAACTGTTCCTGGTGTTGTAGTGCACCCAGCTTTGGGTACAGTGGGTCAGTAAAAGCCATCTCTGGGAGGGACGGCTCCTCTGGTGTTAAAAAGACTGTGAATTCTCAAAGCAGAGCAGAGATTGGGTGGGCAAAGCACCCACCTGCACGGCTGCTGAGAGGGGCTTTCCAAGCCCTGCCACAGAACCATCAGGCAGGCTTTCCCTTTCCCTTGCAGCTCCTGCAGCTGTTCTCCTCTTTTCCCTGCTCCATTTTCTACCTTCTGTCAATATTTGCTCCCCAGGGGAGGTTGGTTTTACCACACTCACCCCAGAAGCCCCACAGGTGTGGGTGCATTCCCCTGTGCCCACTCAGCTGTTCCCAGTCCAGTGACCCCCACCTGTGCCCACAGCCTGTGCTGGGCAGCAGCAGGTTTTTCTCCTTCAGCAATCAGACCTCAGGCTTTAAAACCCCAGGCTGGGGGCAGGGTGGCTGGTTTGTCTTTTTGGGGTGGTGTGGAGCCTTTCCCTGGGCTGTTGGTGAGCAGCCTGTGTGGAGGATTAGGGGTTGTTTCTCCTCTTGGATGAATCAGCTTGTCCACAGACTTTTCCAGAGGTAATTCCTGGGGGAGCAGAGGGTGGCTGGCTTGGGGGTATTGTTTGTTCTGGGGTGACTGGTGCTGTTGCAGCTTCGGTGGCAGCACCCAGGGCCCTTCTGAGGAGCATGGTGCTGCTCCTGGCCTGGGGACTGTGGCCTCTCTCATGCCCCTTGTCACCATCAGTGTTTATCTGTGTGCAGAGCTGGGTGTGCTGCCTGGTTTGTGCAGCTTCAGCATGAGCTGCCCTGGGCAGTGGCGGGGCAGTGAGTGACTGGCTGTGGCAGAGGTGACCCCAGAGCATCTAGGAGTGTGCTTGAGGTGTCTGTCCTGCTCCTGCAGCCCGGGAAAGGGCCCATGAAACCAGCTTGTGAGTGAGTCTCACCCTGGTGCCCCATGGAAGCATGGCTGCAAGGCTGCCCTGGGGGATGCTGCTCTGGCTGTAGCTCCTCTCTGAACCAACTGGGCCAGGACTATTGATTGAGACTGCTAATTGAGCTGGCTTTGTGGTGGGTGGGGATGTGGGGCTCTGTGCCATGGGGTGCTTTCACAGGTGTGTCTGCAGTGGAGTTCTGCCTCTGTATGGGTCTCCTGGAAGGTGCTGTTGCCTTTTCTCTGTCCCTCTTCCAAACACTGGAGTGAGCCTCTGTTCCTTGCTGCTGTCTGCCTGCCCCAGACCCTGGGTGCCCAGAGCAGGGATGTGAGCTGCTGTTAGTGCTGTACCTGTGCAGGAGGCTCAGTCTGTGACCCTGAATGGAGCTGGCACAGTGTTACCCCCTCCCCCAGGGAGGGGAAATGCAGACCCCCCCCTTGTGTAAATGCATATTTGTTTGTAGGGACACTTCATAGCTGACTCACTCATGGCAAATGCGTTTCCAGCTGTGGGGCTTACAGCAGCAACAACCCTCAGCTCTGCCTCTCTCTGCTGCTGTGGGGTGTGTAACAGCCAGAAAACAGTCGAGCCCAGGATGGCACCTTAACAAACATGTATTATGTCTGTTCACACCATGCTGCCCTCCCTGCATATTTTCTGTAGTAATGGGCTTTAACTCTTCCCTGCAGACTGCTCAGGTTGGCACAGAGGCAGGCACAACTCTTTGAATTAAAAATAGTTCCCTGTGTCAGGGCTCATCTCTGTAATCAGCCCCCCCAGGCAGCTTTGATCTCAGTCCCACATGATCCCTGATGGGTTTCCAGCTCCTGCAGCTCTGGTGCTGAATGGGAACGTGGGGTGTGTGTACCCCCCCACACATGAGTAGGGGTCTGTATGTGCTGCAGAGGTGGGTGGGCTGCTGACCCTGCCCCAGGGGACATGTCCTGAGTCCCTGTGCCCCTGCCATGCACCCAAAACTGCCTTTGATTTGAGAGCTGGGGGTGGAGGCAGAGACCCCTGGAGTCAGGTGAGGGGCCTCAGCTTCCAGACCCTGTTATGGTGGGTGGGCTCCCTTAAAACAAGCCCTCTATGCCCCAGGGAAGCAGCAGGCAGGAGCCTGAGGTGATGAGAAGGGGGTGATGGGGGGGCTCAGCTGTCCACAGAGGGCTGAAGCAGCCTGGGGTGCTGCTCTGTGCATCGTTCTGCTGTCAGCACAGCCCTGGCTCAGGCAGCATGTGTGTGATTTACCGGTCCATTGGGTTAACTGGTAACCCTCAGCTTTCTGGGCGCTGCCATGCATGGAGAGGAGAGCTGCAGCTACCTGGGAAGTGGGGAAGGGTCTTCTGAAGCAGTCCCCTGGGAACAGGCTCTGTTTTGTGGGGGGGAGCTGAGTATTTCTTGCTCCCTGAGCCCCAGCCCTGTTGGGTTGTGACAGACAAGGAAAGGCACTTGCAAGAACCAGCCTCTCAGCTGCAGGTTTTCCAGCAGCAGAGGCTGGTCTGAAGGAAACGGGGCTTTCTGAGCCTGGAGGAGGGAGGAGGCAATGGATACAACGCAGTTAAACAGTCATCACAGGTTGAGGGAAGGAGCTGGGAAATTTAAAGCCAATTAAAAGTATCTGAGGGTTCCTAAAGCAGACAGGTGGAGATAACCCACTGGGCTGTGATGGGCTCTGAGTTCTGTTAGGAATCACAGAAGAAGAAATGCAGCAAATCACCAGGCAAGGCTGATGCACAGTAATGCTCCAAGCTCCTGACCTTTACCCATCTCAGGAGACTTTGCCACTTGTCTGACTGCACCTTACAGCCCCCCCACCCCCCCATTGACCCCTGCCTGTGATGACCCTGCTCGTGCTCACCTTTCTCTGCTGCCCATCGCAGCCTTCCTCCACTTCCCAGCCTGGGGACACCCGTCCTCACCTCCCTGTCCCCTCCCCTGCTCCCTGTAAGGAGCATCAAGCTTTTAACTGTGGGGTTGGAGGGGGGGTTGCCTTGTGTTGCTGCAGCGCTGTGGAGCTGCTCAGCAGCTATTCTGGGATGCCTTCTGCACTCTGACCGGCAGGATGCTCCTGACTGCAGCATCCCTCCTGTCAGGGCAGTATGTCCTGACCCCAGACAGGCGTGCTGGTGAGGTTGGCAACTCCTGGCTCTGGGAGCTGACATGAGAATCCTGATACCAGCTTTATTCTGAAGGAAAACACAAGTAGGAATTTTCCAGAAACTGTTTTTGAAGGAGGATGGATGCAAGACAGGAAACAGTGTGAATGAGGATGCAGCCTGGAGCTGTCCCAGCATCCTGGCTGGGCGTGCAGGAGGTGTGGGAGCTGGGAAACGTGATGGGGGGAAGCTGTGAAGGCAGAGTGAGGAAGGGGAGATAATAATAATAATACAGGGGAAGAAACACAGGAGGAAAAACCCAAGCTGCATCTTAATGGGCTGGAGGGTTCAATGAGCAGCTGGGACAAAAAGAAATGCAAACACTGTGTTTCCTGAATAATAGAGATGGGGGAACAGGTGATAAGGGGGGAACTGAAGGAAGGAAGGAGGAAAAAAATAGAAAGGAGAAATTACTGAGGGGAGAAACCTGCAGGTGATGTGCTGTTTTGCTATGCTAATAGAGAGATGAAAGCAAATGGAACGGGAGCAGAGACTGGTGAAAGTCTTACTTTTGCTGGAAAGAATAAGAGGATAAACGTTTTTAACATTTATGAAGTAGCAAAATAAAGCAAAGAAAGGCTCAGAACATCAGGCTCGTAGATGAGGAAATTAAAGTACATAAAATATTTATTCATTTGTGCTGGGTGGCTGTCAGCCATGCGTGTGCTGGAGAGATGGGATGTTTCTAGGCACAGTTTTATTCTTGCTCCTCTTTTCTCCCCCCCTTCTCCCAGAGATGAACAGGAACAATTTGGTAAATAGTAGCTGAGTGCTCAGCTCATTTTCTGCATTCCATTAATGTTTCATTTCTTAATACCCTCAAAACAAACCCGGGGAGTTGGTCTGAAACATCACTCTCCTCTCAAATTGTGGTGAAAAGGAGTGTGGTTCCAGGCCAGTCATCAAGATTATCAACTGGCATCTGTAGTAGGACAGGGGTGGATGCTGATGATAGGTGCCAGATTGGAAGCAGCCCTTTAATGAGCCACAGGAAGAGATGTAAGGCAGGGTTTTCGTGTCACCAGCTGTCCCTGTCCCAGCCCAAGAGGACTGCTTCTGAGGATGCTCTTGGCTTCTTGTCCTCTGAATGTTTCTCCTCATGGGCACAGTGAGCAGACTCCCCCATCCCAGTGACTGACCAGTTCCTGCACTGGAGGCAGGAGCCACTCCCTGATGACAGATGTGGGTCTCTGACCTGAGCGGGTGGCTTGTCCTGTGGCTGAAATCTGTGCTGCCACGGGTGGGCAGGGACACATCTGGGGACCCAGCTGCTGCTCCTGGCACTGCCATCGGCATGAGCATCACGGGGTGGCTCTGCATCCCCTGTGCCAGGAGGGTGGCGTGGGGCCGGTCCCTCCTGCCGCGGTGCTGGCCCCAGGCTGTGGGCATGTCAGCCTCTGGCCTAGTGCTAATTGTAATTTGTGTGATGGGGAATCCCGGGTGCTCCAGGACTTGGCTGCTGTCGCCTGCTGCCTGTCAGATGCGTTTATTCTCCAGCAGCCGCAGCGAGACTCTAGCAGCCCTGAGCTAACCTGCTGCTCTCCAGCCCGGCGAGTGATGCTGCCCGGTCCCCAGATGCTGTTACACCTCTACCTGCCCCTGTGCTTCATCTGGGGGGGTCCTGATGGGACCACCGGGCACTGGGTGGGCAGCAGGGCACTGCCTGGGAGAGGAACAGGGATGAGCTGGGCCATGGAGGTGCAGGGGCCTGTGTCCTGGCAGGGTGTCGCGGGTGGCTGGAGCATGAGGACACTGTGCAGGGTGCAGGACGTGTGCTTTGCCCACTGGCTGCACTGATCCTGCTGTGCTCTCCCTCCTCAGAAGCTGAGGTGTGCATCGCATCTTCACCAGGCTCCAAAGCCCTTTCTATTTCCCCCATGGCCTTCATCATCAGTGCTCTGCATATAGACTCTCTGGCAAGCCCTTCCACTTGATTCAGTTGCTGCTTAATTTAATCCTCTAATTTAATCAATACTTCATGGACCAGGCCTTTGTTTTTAAAAACAAACAAACAGGAAAACCTTCTGGTCCTGTTTTTTGTGTGTGTGATTGCCTTATGCAGGTGTAATTAGGTTAATGCAATCAGTGGTGATGAAGCTGCCCTCCATTTAATGAGGGAGCAGCCTTGTTCTGTGTTGGGTGAGGGAGGGGAGCCTGGAGAGGGGAACTGCATGCTGCCAAACTCAGGTACTTGTGACATTACTGCTGCCATCATCACATTCAGGGGTGACCCTTTCTGTTGCAGGGATGACAGGAGGCCCCAGCAAGGACTCCACCCCCTCCCCAGATGCTCGGTGGGACATGCTGCAGCCTCAGCAGGCGAGGAAGGATGGAGAGAGGTAGGAGGATGGGGAGAGGCACATGAGGAGTGCAGGTGGGTGGGCTGGCTTCCCTGAGGTCGTGTGGCACTCATGGTGGGCAGCGTGGTCTCTGGTTACAGGGTGTGAAACTGCTGTTCCTCACCTGAGCTCTGGTTGTGCCAGGCAGAGGGGGCAGGGCTCTGCCCTCCCTGTGCCTGCTGGTAGTGCTGATGGAGCACGTGCTTGGTGCTGGCTCTTGGCTTATGATGATGCTCAGGACAGGCATGAATCTGGCAGCAGTTGTTCCATCTCTAATCAAATTCATTGAGCCTCAGGCCATTCATGGGGAAAAAAGTGTTTTCTGTCTGTAATAAGGGGATGTTTGGCTGTCAAGGGGTGTGAATTCTGGTGATGAAGTTATCCTTTCTTGCTGTGTGTTACTATGAATTCCTTAAGACTGGTCTCAGCAGAGTAATGATGGGTGCAGGAGGCATTTCAGGCTCTCCAAGAGGGCTGGTAAACAGCAGCAGCTTCCACTTCCAGGGCTGAGCTGTGCATTAGCCTGGCTCCAGCTTCAGCAGTCATGTGGGGAAGCAGCTCCTATGGAACTGTAGTGTTGTGTGTGAAGGGACAAACGAGCTGGGGGGGGGGTGGCATTGCCAGCCCCTGGTTGTGAGCTCCCAGCTCTGGGGATGCTGTGGGACTGGGATACGATCAGTGCTGGGGGCACTACTCCTGGTGCAGGGCTGGGTTTGGGTGCTGTGTGCTGTGGTTCCAGCAGCTGCTTACTGGGACTTTCAGCCCTGGACTGTGTGCTTCAGCTGGTCTGTGCCATCTCTGCCTTGTCCCATTTGGGAAAACTCTTATCTTGCTTGCAAGCTTTGGCCTTTGGTTGTGTTGTACCTTCGCTGAAATAAACTGACTATGGTGAAGCTAGTGAGGGGGAAAATCTCCCAAAGAAGCTGCAGGAAACATTGGGAGGGCAATAAAAACCAACAGGAACATCTCTACCTCCTTGTTTTTTCCCAGAAAGGTCAATTGACTCCCTGCCACCTGAGAGCCCGTAACAAAATCGATGATACTTCATCTTTAATTTGATTTTTCCATTCAATAAGGGTGGTGAGCATTAGTGTCACTGTAATTTTACAGAGTGCCGTTAGATAACAGGCAAATATCAAACATGAAGATTATGTGCAGTATCAGTGGCAAAATATTACACCCAGCAGTGATTTAGAAGAGCATTAATGTCTGAGGCATGCTGTAAGGCTTGTCACGAATGGGGCGATAAAACGTCTCATTCCTCAAATGATGAGACTCGGGCTGATGCCTGGCTGGGGGAGGCAGGGGGGTGCCTGTGGTACCCAGCATCCTGCTGGCAGCCAGGCACCTGCCAGTGCTTCTCTGGGGGCAGGCACCTCTGTTCTCCAGCAGCCAGCCCAGCGTGGCAGTGGGTGATGTGGCTGGCGGGTGAGGGATGCTGCCCGCTGGATGCAGGTCGATAGTGGGATTGCTGTAGAGCACGGTTATTTTTGTGTTTAATTTGCTGAATAAAATGAAGCAGGTAAATCACTCGGAGATGTGAGCTGGTGTTAATAGGCACATTTGCAGCGCTATCTAAAAATGAGTCCTGCAATTACTGACTCATGCCAGCATTTGTGCTCTGTGCCATGGAGCCTCCGGTGCTGCTGGGAGCCAGCTTTCCCCACCGGCATCCTGGGGAGGTGGGCTGGGGCACTGCAGCTGAAGGGGTACAGGGCTGCTGGGGTGATGCCCAGTCATGGACCTTGGTAGTGTGCAGCAGGCAGGTGCTGTCCCTGCAGAACATGCTCTGCTTTTCTGTGGCCTTGCAGGAATGAACGAGGCTGAGAAAGGGGCTGGGCAGCTCTTCCAGCTGTGCTGAGCATCACTTATTGCTGTCCTTGCCCAATGGCAGAGTGTGCATGGTTGGTGTACCCATGGTGTGGGCAGTCTCTTCAGCCATCCCTGCTCCCCCAGCATCCCCCAAACATTTACCTTGTGCCTGGCCTGGAGACATCAACTACTTTGGTGCTGCAGCTGACGAACAGCCCCTCACCCCGGGCTAACAGCAGGGAGCAAAAAGCACAGCGGCTGCAGCTGAGGAGGAGAGACTCCAGGATAAGTGTGAAATTGGCTCAGCGAGGCTGTTTCCCAGCCCCATGTGCCCTGCTCCTGCTGAGGAGGCTGGGCTGGCACGGAGGCCTGCTCGCTGTGGGGATGTCTGCCTCCAGCCAGCCTGGAGCAGCCTCCTTGGAGCGATGGGCATCTGTTGGGATGGAGAGGAGATGAGAGCACCAAATGATTATGGCTGCGTTTCGGTGCTGTTGCTATCACCCCTGGCTGTGAGCGAGCCTGCCTGCTGTGCTGCTGGCTTCTGCTGGGCTTGCTCCCTGCCTGGGGCTGGATGTGCTTTGTTGGGGGGATGTGGCTGAGCTGAAGGGGCTGTAGGCAAAATGCCAAAGAAGGAGGGAAAAGTTATGTACCCCTTTAGCTGAGTAAACCACTCTGCAGTGCCCCCAGGCACCTGGCAATGGGGTGCCAGCGTGGGTTCTGCCAGCCACAGCCTCTCTATTGCAGTGGGATGGGCAATATCCCAGTAGGGTGAGGCAGCCTGCATCCCTACACACCCCCTGAACCCCTGTAAGGGTGCAGGATGAATGGATGGATCTGCACACCTACACTTCTCCATTTCAACATCAGGGTTTTCCTGTGACTAATCCTTACCCTGCTGCATGCCTGGCTGCTGTGATGGAGGCGATGCCCAGCTCTCTGGCTGGCTTTTCCAGCACCTTTGTCCAGGGGAAATGCAGCAGCTCAGCCGGGGTGGGATGTGGGACCTCCTGAGCATCCTCAGCCCTTACCCCTCCAGCCCCTGGGCAGGGAGCAGCGGTGCTGGGGCTGCCCAGGTGATGGGGTGGGTGCTGTGGAGTGCTCTGCCAGCTTCCCGGAGTAGCATCCTATGTGAGGCCGGATTAGTGCGGGTGGAGCCTTGGGGCTGGAGCAGCAGCTGCCTTCCCACCTCTGCGGAAGACAGGAAGGGTCAGGGACCCGGCTTGCCACAAGGCATCACCCCTTCTCTCGGGAAGGAGCGGCGTTAATCGCCGGGATCAGCAGAGTCAGAGTGGCTCACTGGAAACAAAACAAAGGCTATTATTATTCAAAACTTGTCGGGGGGCTGTGGCTAATCTCATTACCCGCGGAGCAGCAAGGCACCGGGGAAATCTCACGGTGCCGATAAAGCGCTCGGCAGCTGCGCGAAGCAATTATGGGCTGGAGGAACCTCTGGATGGGGGGGGGGAGGGCTCAGCCCCTCCTCGGAGGCTGGCAGGAGGGTTGCTCCCTAGCTGAGCATCTCCTCCCTGCCCTGCTCGCTTTGTGGGGAGCCCCTGCTCCCTGAGTGCAAGGTGGGGGCTCATCTTCAAGCCCACCCTGGTGCCTTCCCCCCGGTAAAGGTCTGTTTGCTGGAGCCTGGTCAATACACAGCTCTGCAGCTGCAGGACCGACCCTCTGTAGGTGGGTGACCTCACCCTCAGGGGCCCTTGCTGGGGCTGGTCATCCAGGAGGCATCAGGCACATAACCCTCTTAGCACTGTGGATAAAGATGTCCCAGAAGGTGGTAAAATATTTTGATGGGATGCTGTGCAGGCCATAACTGAGTGGTGTTAGTGGTGCTGCTTCTAAACTTATTTATTTTCTCAAATCATTGCTCTGCTCTGGCTCCTGTTCTAAACTGTAACTTGGCTTTTTAAAAGTTGATCATGCACTAATTCATTCAAGCCTGTTCATTGACATTCTGCTGAGGGGGTATGGGATGGCTCCTTTCTGCATCCCAGGGAATTCTGACTGGTGGTTTATGGCACCTTTTTGACCAGGATATTTCCTAAACTTCCATGGCACTAGGATGATGCTTGTTGAGAAACACCTGAGAGAGGGCTGGGCACTAGTCATGTCCCACATGGTGTCTCTGAAGTGCTTCCCATGGGTCTGTGGTGGGTGTGCATGGACTGGCAGCCTGGACCTCTTGTTCTTGCCTTTTTTTGGCCATTGTGAGAAATGCTTTCTTCCCATCTCCCTGCCCTGAAGGAGCCCACGGCCTCTGGGCAGTCCCCCCAGGGAGAGTGGGGTGCCCATCTGAGGGACCCAGCACTGCATCACTCTCCTGCCCTGGATGAAGCCTGCTTGGCACTGCTCCACAGAGCCAGTACCATACCACTGCGTGCTGGAACGCTGTTATTTCACTCCTCCAAACACTGTCAGAGCAAGTCACAGGAGGGATTATTTTTGGCTCCGCTCGCGTAGTTACCTAGCAATTTGCAGGAGCTGTGGTGTTACTGGGTGGTGACTGGAGCTGGGGAGCTGCTGTGCAGCCACCCATTCATTTGTTGTGTTTGGTTCCTTTTACTGCTCACAAATAGCCCAGACGCCAGCTCGGGGCCTTACGAATTTGTTCTCTGCTGGAAAGGTTTCAGCTGGGTGGGTTGTTTGTGTAACATCCCCTCTGATGGCTGCTGCTGAGAGCTGTAACTCCTGCATCACGCCTGGGCTGGCTCTGCTGGTGCAGCAGTGCCTTTCCCCTGCCCTGTGGAAGGAAGGGTGGCAGCATGTGCCAGTGTGAATGTTCTGTAGGATGGGGCTTGGAAATGCCTTCCCAAGCTTTGCTTCCACGTTTCCCACGTTGAAGAGAAGTAACATGAGTGCCTTCCTCTTCCGGCCTCTCTCAGTGCCTGTCCCTGTGCACGCACAGCATCGCTGCTCTAATGAGCCATAAACACTGTTTACGTTTGCCTTATTATCTCCAAGGTAATTTATGGCTTTTTGCTCATCCAGGGTGTTTACAGGCCTTCTGCTCCCTGCAGAACTTGAAGAATTGGAATGAGGAATTGTTATTCAGCTAATGAGTGGTATTGATTGCTAAAAACCAGAGTCACTGCCTTCCATCCTCCCAGTGTCAAACTGGAGGGGAAAATCCGTGCTGGTGCAGAGCAGGGAAAGCAACACCCAGGTGGCAAAGAGCTGTGGTGTGGTGGTGGTAAGTCTCCAAGAGATTAGGAACGAATAGGAACAAATTAAAGATACTTCAGCTCTGTGTGTAACGTTACCCACATAATTCAATTAGAGATAGAGAACCTGCTCTAGACTTCTGCCTCTTGCAGGCATCTCGAGCATCCATCCCTGGTGCTGCGGAGGCTCTGAGGCACCTGATCCCTGGTGCTGCAGAGGCTCTGAGGCACCGGCTCTGCAGCCCAACCTTGGGTCCATCCCACAGCGCTGGTCCCTGTCCCAGGCACTGCGGGGAGCAGTGTGCCTGTGTGTGGTGTGGCATCGGGCTGTTCTGTGCTGGCAGCACCTGCCAGCAGCAGCCTCGGGGTGTGGAATGCAGCAGGGCTGTGGGCTCGGCCTTTCAGGGGTGCAGCCTCATGTCCTGGTGAAGCGTTCTGTGTAGGTGGCAGCTTGGGGGTTAGTCCGGCTTGTGAGCTGCTTCTGAATGAGGCACCGCACCAATAGGTGCCTGCACCCCTCCTCCAAACACTGTCAGAGCAAGTCACAGGAGCCTTGCTGTCCTGCCACAGGTGCCTGGGCTCACAGGTGCCAAGTGAGGCTTGGCTGTCCCCTTGCTTGGAGATGTCTTGCAGCTCGGTGCTCGCCCAGGGCTGGTGCTTGCAGGGTGCTCATCACGTGTTGCTGGGATGCTGAGCACATCTGGGGCGGTGGCAGTGGGTGGGAGCATCCCAGTCTCCTGGCAGAAGCCTGGCAGCACCCACAAACTGCCTCAGCAATGCCCCTCACTGCAGGACATGCGTCTCACCTCATCACTGCCTGGGCAGTGGGCAGCTTTGGCGCACAAGGATGTTGCCAGGTTCAGCCGATGCTTTTCCTGGGAAACCTGGTGATGCAGCTTTGTTCCCGCAGCACACCAATGCTCCTTGGCTCTGTTACCCCGACCCTTTGGCTCTCCAAAGTGTTGCAGAGAGGATGGAAATGAGATCGATGGCTCTTTAGGAGCTCCAGCGCCTCTGGATGTTTGCTTTAAATAGAATTAACCATGCAAATTGAATCATGTGAGCGTAAATTAGCGCTCCTTTCACTGGGGCTCTCGCTATGGCTTAACCTACCATTTACCCCAAGACATCTGCTAAGTGCCATTCTTGCAAGTACTTAAACAGCACCTATCGCTACCAAAAAAGCCCCAGCCCCTCGGAACACAAAGCTGCTGGAAAGCCTGTAATTATCATTAAAGGGCTATTGTGCTTCTGGCGGTGCTAAGCCGGTGGTGAGGCTTTCCAGGGCTGCTGCTCCCGCCTGCCAAGGGGAGGGATGTGGAGCCGGCTGGGGCCCGAGCCTGCCCGCTCCCATCCCCGGCTCGCTCGGGAAGGTGGCAGCATGGGACTCGGCCGGTTTTGCCCAAAAATCTGTGTGAGGCAGCACCCTGTTGCCTGGGGAAGCTCTGCTGCAGCACAAGGTGCTGTGCAGCCCCGTAATGGAGTGATTATGGGGGGGACACACCCAGCACAGGATGGGAGTTACTGGTTGTACTGGGCCAGAGAATTGGAAAGATGTTGGAGGAGGAGCACCAGGCTCCCCAGCCAAGGTTTCCAGCCACATGCGCCATGGGCAGGAGACCACACATCTGCCTGTGGGTTTGGGGCTCTCCTGGCACCGCTGCCCCTGCAGCTGATAAGGAGAGAGGGGGGCCAAGGCTGCAGCAAGCGTGGCGTCGCTCCTCCAAGCCTTCTGCAGTGTGATCTATTATTTACACGGTTATTTAAGCCTTTGTTGTCATAGCTGGGAGAATTAATGCATTAACCTCGCTGAGAAGATGGAGTGCTGGCAGGCTGGAAGCGCACGGAGTTCTGCCCTTCAGCCCGGGTTTGCTGCGGCACAGCAGATCCCAGCTGTGAAAGCATGATGGGTGGGGAGGACGGAGGGAAAGGGGTGGCATTGCTGGTGCCCAAGCAGCTTGGTGGCATCCCACGGATGCTCAGCCGGCTCCTCAGCCAAGCCCCTCGTGGGAAACATCACTGTGATGCTCGCTGGCTTCTCGCGCCGCTCCTGTCCCCTTCCTGCAGCGTGAGAAAACTCTCTGCGGCTGGTATGAATAGAGCTGGGCACAATTCCTCCAGAGCCCTTATGCAAATCCCCAGCCATAATGACACATTGTCTTGTGCGATCCTGCAAACAGATGGCCCAAAGGCAGCCTCAAGATCTGGATTAGTCCTGGGCTCCTGCAATGTAGCTGGGAGCATATGGTCCTCATAGCTCTGTGGTTGAGCCCGAACGGCAAAGTGAGCTGTTTGAGATGAATAAAGGGGAAAGAAGTGGGGGAAAAACCAATATTGTGATGACTTGGTACCACTCAGACTCTTCCAGGGGGCTGGAACTGTCCCTCACCACACTGGTGCTTCCTTCCAGCCAGGGGCAAGGCTTTGCCATCCATGACCCGGAGAGGTGGGAGTGGATCCTGGGTGCTGCAGAGCTGCAGCTTGCTCAGCACGCTGCTGCACACGAGGCTTTAGGAGCCACTTGACCGGAGCTGCTTCTCTCCTGTCGCTTTCCCAGTTGCTGGTTTCCTTCTTGGAGCTGTCGAGAGGGTCACTGGGTCAGGAAAACGGGGCATCACATGTTCCTCTCCTACCAGTCTGTAAACCCACAGAACACGGGGCTGCTTCTCCCTTTTGCTGCAGCCTGAAGATGTTTTGAAGGCAGCTCATCGATGCTGCTTGGGATTTCTCCAAGGACTAAATGGGAAACTAATACATATGGTGAAAGTGCTGAGCAACGATGATTAATCCTGTCAGTTAAATACCATACAAGTGTTAAACAGTGTCTGCTGCCATAACTGCCTCCCCTCTGACATCCCAAGAACAGCACCATTCCCATCAGCAGATGAGCTGTCACTTCAAGTCCAGCACGCAGCATCTGGATGGAAAAGGATGGGGTGGTTGTTTTTTTTAAGCTACACTACTTTCCATCACCTGGGTGTCTGGGTTGCCTACAGCAAGTTCTTCCAGTAACCTGGATCTGTGGTCCCTGAGGTTTGCAACTGCACACAGGAGGGGCTGTGGTGCCTGTAGTTCTGCGGTGCCAGGAGCGGGCTCTGCGGAGGAGCTGTGCCCTGGCCCCAGCTGCGTGCCTCACCGTGCTTTCCCCTGCAGAAATAGGAAGCAGCAGCAGATGTTCCAGATGATTTATTTTCTCTTTGCCATGTTTCGCATTAGTGTAGAACAGCTCAGCAGGTCTGCTGGGATTCCCCCAGCACCAGGGCGCTCTGAGCAGAGGAGAAACCCAGAATTCTGTGTCTCCATGGAAGTGAGGAGCTGCAGAGGCCTGGAGACTGGCCCCAGGTCTCAGGCAGGTGAAGGCATCATCCATCCCAGGCTGGAAATGGACTTGGGGGTGTGAAGCGTGTCCATCTGTCCCAGTTGCATTTCTTGATGTCACCTTTCTTCCATGTGAGCAAGCAGAGAGCAGCTGCTGGCCTTGGCTTAGGCATTAGGATGCTCCTGGGGGAAGCACAGACCATTGTGGGGGACATGACTGACCCTTCCTTTCCTTTTAATTACAAAGTGGATTTGTAATTAATTGATGCTGATATTTTCTTGAAGAGGGATGAGGAGAGAGGGCTGATGTCATGTTGGGACAGATGAAATACTGGGGAAGATGATGCTCAATGGGGCAGCTCCGTGAGCTGCTTCAGGGAGCTCTTGTCCTCAGACTGGGAAGAGGACACTGGTGGCTGATGACCAGGAACTCCCCCCAGGGTTCCTCTCTCCTATTCCAGTATCCCTGGCTGCTTCCCTGCCCTGCAGAAGAGGGCTCAGCAGGACTGCAGGACCAGCCCCTTTGCTGCTGCCTTGCCGTGGGCCTGGCGCTCCCCAGTCCCTACTGCCCACCCTGTGACCTGCCCAGCATCACGCACTGCCAGCATCTTCTGTTTCCATGGTGACCACAGGATGCTGTGCTGCGAAGATGGTACCCAGCACCACCAGCTTCTGACGGTTCCTTCGGGAAGCGGGTGGCCGGTGGAAAGGTGGGATTGACCTACTGTTGGCATCGCAACCCCCAGTGCTGGGGCATCGCTCCCCTGCCCCTTCCTTCTGCCTCTCCCGTCTCCTTTTGGTTGAGGTTGGGTGCTCATGGCAGGTCCCCATGGGCTCATCCCCCACCCTGGCACATTTCCTGCTCGTGTGATCAATGCTTCTCATTCCTTGATAACAATCCTGTGGCCAATAAAAGGGAATAAGCCGTGAAGCGCCACACAAGCAGCATCCCCCAGGAGTGGTGAAGCTCTGAACCGCTGCTGCTTGCAACAGCCGAGTGAGGTTTTTGTCCCTAAACAAACAGCCCCAGTTAACAAAGAATAATCAAGGGTTGTAAGAGCATTTTGAAGGAGCAGAGGTGACTCCTGGCAGGCAGTGGGACTTATCTCGCACCCCAGTCCCCATGCAGCTGGGGTGCACGCTGATGGGGAGGAGCAGGATTCCAAAAATCTTCTGAAGTGCTGTGGAAATGTGAAGCGCTGGTGCTGCACCCCTGGGACTGTCCAGCCTGGCTGGTGGACATCTCCAGGACAGGAGGCCTCTGGAGCTGCGTGGAGGAGAGGATAGGAAGGGAAGGCACAGCACACACAGGCATGGTGATAACTTGGGACTGTCCTGGTCCAGAGTTGCTGGATGGAGATGCCCAGCAGGAGCTCGGTCTCCCTGGCAATGGTTGCCATACAATAGCAGCTGTGGCACCCCATCCGCCTGACTTCAGGCACACACATTTTTCTTCCCGAGGGAACAGGCTTGTGTTGGGGTCCCGGGGGAGGCACGAGCACTGAGGAGCCCTGTGATGTGATGTCTCAGCGCTGTGGGATGGATGGAGACAGAGGAAATGGAGGGGAGAGGTGTGGAGGTCTGACCCCTGCCCTTCCAGGGTCCTTCCCAGTACAAAATCCCATCTCACTGTGGCACATGACCATCAATCTCAGCCCTGCAGATGATTCAAAACATAACATAGCCTGGAAGGTGCTTATAGCCCATTTTTGGGTGGTTTTTCAATCCTTTTGGGTTGATGCCCAGGCAGCTTGTCACTGCAGCCTTCCAGCACTCCCCAAGTTGATGGACGAACAATTCAGGTTGTAGTGAGCAGTGCCCAGAGTGGGGGGTCTTCCCAAGACACCCAGGTTTCAATTGGTATCATGTGCAGGGGGGCCCAGGTTGGCAAAGCATCTAATCCTGTGCTGAAAATCATGTTAATGTTTAAATCGTGTTGAAAAATACGTCCCAGCTGTTTGGAACAGGGCTGTGACCCCTGCACCCACCGGGCCCAGAGATCCGGCTAAGCTGGGGCCATGGGCTCTACCTGCTGCCAGCAGCGATTGGAGAGCTGGCCCAGCAGGAATCGCCTGGTGTTCCATAAATTACTCGCATCCGATCCTCGTATCCGCTTTTCCACATGAACAATAACGTTGAAACGAACGTCAGTCATCAGACAGACATAATTGGATTTGGAAAGTGTTATATTGTGAATTAAGTTGACTGATGGGGAAGTGTCAGTTTTATTAACAGTCTTCCTTCAGATGATAATTTTATATCTATAAGGATGAATTACAAAAGAGTACTTGAAGGCATCGGTTCAAAACGATGAAGTCATTTTAATAAAGGCTGACTTTCCCTTTCATATCCTTGTTTTTAAATATTTTATCTCCTTGTGGGAAACTGTAGCTAATTAGGAGCCAAAACCAGCGTAAAAAATGCAACATAACCAAGCGATTAGTTTGCATCCGGACTCGGGGCGCGTGCAGCCACAGGGCAGCCAAGCCCTGGCCAGGGCTGGCTCGACCTGGTGCTGGAGGTGATGGCTACAGGGCTGCTTGGGAAGCAGAGCCGGGCTGGTTCGACCTGGTGCTGGAGGTGATGGCTACAGGGCTGCTTGGGAAGCAGAGCTGGGCGCCTTTTCATCCTTGCACAGCAACAGAGACCTGGGACGTATTGAGCATCTGAACTGACCAGTGCTGAGCTGGGGACGGTGAGCGTTGGACTCTTCACACCCTCTCCAGGGTGTGTAACACAGCAGGTTCTCCTCACTGTACACCCTCAGGACTTTACAGCGCATCCCCAGCAGTGGGATGCGGGAGGGGGCAGCTTTGGGTACCAAGCACATCACTGGGCCTCAGGGAGCTGCTTCTCCATCACCTCATCCTGACCCTGGCCTCCTCTTGCTCATCCTGTTTCCCCAGCTCCAAGGAGCTGGGACAGCAATCCTGCTGCTTCTGGAGAGGAGGGGGGCACAGTGCCTGGCTGGAGGGACAGTGCCCAGGCACCCTGCCCGCAGCAGATCCGTCTGTCCCATCGCTTCGGTTTCTCCATCACATTGATGCCAGCTGGTCCCTGTTCTTGGGCTTCTGTGCAAATCCCAACATTGAGAATATCTCCTTCCCCACGTCTCCCCAGCAGAGAGAGGTGGGAAACGCAGGAAGGGAAGTAAGAGAGAAAAAAATCAAACACTTGGAAATGTCCCCAGCTCCCCTCCGCTGGCAGGGATATGGCGTTGGCTTTGTCCCGTATCACCCGGCACGGAGACGGCTTCTCCCCTCCTCATCTCCAGCCTCTGACACCAAAAGCCTTTCGGGTTCCTGTGCCAGTCACAGCTTTGTTTCCCTTTCCTACTTAGGCTTATTCTAATTACACGTGTCTTAATAAATATTTGATAAATATTGATTTCAGTCAGAAGGGGGCTGTGAGCCCTGCCTGGCACCAGCGCCGGTCAGTGCAGCCGGAGTCACCTTTGGCCGCTCGTTTATCACTGGGCAGCACCCGCTTCATTAGGTCTCTATCAATCAGTTAAATACTCCGTGCTGTGTTCATCCCCCCGTCGGGAAGGAGTATTGCAGGACTGAAGAGCAGCAAGGTTGGACTAAAATCTAAGGAAGAAAAATGAGCTGGTAAGAGCTGCGCTACGCCCGGCTTCGCTTTCCGAGGGGCTCTGCAGGGTTTGGTGCTCAGCTGCTTTTGCTAATGAGTACAAGTGGCTGCAGCCCTGGAAATAAGGGAAAAACCTCCCTGGGTGAAGCTGTGGAGTTCTGCACATCTGCAAACAATGCTGTGACGTCCCGGGTGAGGGAGAAGGTCTGTGCTTCCCAGGGGAGCAGAGCAGGCTGTTAGGGCTTTCATCCCCAGCAGCTCAGCCTCTGGGTCTGGGTGCCTGTTGTTGGGTGACCTCGCTGGGCACAGAGGTTTTCGTCGCTTCAGGAGGTGCTGGGAGCCTCCTGGCCCATGGGGCGGCCAGTGGAGCGGTGAGCGCACGCTGATTGCTGTGGTGCCTTTGCCTTGCGCCGCAGATCGGAGCCAGGAGCAAACCCCCTCTTCCCAAGTGCTGCTGTTCTAAAGTGGGTCATGGCAAAACAACAGCCGGTGAGCAAAATCCTCCCTGACAGCCTTTTTCCCGGCCATTCACTTCCCTTCCCCCTGTGCTCCTTCTCCTGCACCGAGGCTGCGGCCGCTCGCATCCAGGACCCTGGGACCAGCTGATGGCTGTGGCACGCTGCCTGGCTCCCAGCCCCAGCTCGACACAGCCACAGGCAGGGCTGGGCAGCGGCACAGGCGCTGCTGCCCTCCTCTACAGTGCCACCCCAGTGAGCACGAAGCCCCGCTGCCGGCATCGCAGCCCCTCAGAGCGGGTGGGCCGGGTGACCCATTTATTTGTATTTTCCTTGAGAGAGGAAGGCAGAGCACAAACTGCTGCATCGGCCAATAACGAGATCAAAGACGGCTGCATAACGCCTCGGGAGCCTCGGCACTGTGCAGGATGGAGTGCTGGTTTTGTTGGCTAGACTGGAGCTTTGTCACTGGGATAAAACCCCATGTTCGCAGAGACCCGGCCTGACCTGCCGCTCGGGATAGAAAGGCTCTCTCCATCGGAGGATGCTGTCAGATACACCCGCAGCTCTCCCCCCTCTAAAAGGAATCCCGGATTTCAAAGCAAAATTGCAATTCTGGTGGTTCTTTGGAGAAGATCTGAATCTCTGCTTTCTGCTGGAACGGTTTTGTGCTGAAACGGTTTGAAGTCAGATGCTTTAGCAGCACGGAGAGCGCGGGGCTGGATTTGCATGTGAAATGAATCACGCCTGATGTGATTAAAAATGCCACAAAGGTTGAATTCAAGGCATTATTTTTTTCTTTCTTACTATTAAAGTTTTTCAGTAATTTTCCACCCCCACAGATGAGCATCATTCAGATGAACTGGAGAGAAACTTTCTCTGTGATTCATTACTGAGGGGTCTGAGGGGAATTCTTCAGTTTTCAGTAAAAAAGCAAAGCTAAAAATAAAGGGTTTTCCATCAGATCAGTATTTTTGTAGAAGCTGAGGTTCTGGGAAACACGAGGGCAGTGCTTTATCTTGTGAATTGTTGGTGGCAACTAATTAAGGCAAGGGAAAGGCAGCGGGCAGGGCGCCGTGTGCGATGGGCACGGCGAGGGCCGTGCTGGTGCTGCTGCTCCCGGCGCCCGTGGGTGTGTGGCAATGTGTGCTGAGCGTGTTTGGGACTGGTGAGGATGCTGATATGATCCCATCTGGAGACACAGCGCAGAGCAATGGGGAAGGGCCAGTGTCCCTGCACCAGGATGGTTCCCTGTGCAGAGCAGCTCTGGGCATCATGAGTGAGCCGGAGGCCAGACTGGGTATGTGCTGCTCCATGTCAGTATTTCAGCATTTGAGCTTTGCCAGTGTGACTGCTTGGAAAAGTAGCTGTTGGGCTGAGCTGCAGGAACAGAGGGCTGGGTGTGCTTCCCTGGACATCTCTGGCACCTTTAGCACAAGTGCAAATGTGCCTCGAGGCCTGCAAGCAGCGGCTGCCCATATACCTATCCCACTCGCATCCCCATCCTACCCGTATCTCCATCCCACCCGCATCTCCATCCCACCTGCATCCTCATCCCACCCGCATCCTCATCCCACCCACATCCTCATCACATCCTCATCCCACCTGCACCTCCATCCCACCCGCATCCCCATCCCACCTGCATCCCGGCGCCCACGGACACAGCAGTTAGTCCCCAAGGAAGGATTATTTGCATGATTAGAAAAAAGGGGGAGGCACATCACAGGCAGCAAACCCCGCACCCTGCCTGTGCTCTTACGAAACAGATGCATGTCAGCATATGTCTTAATACCAACCTCTCTACAAACGATAGAGAATCAGTCGGTGGCTGCCAGGGAAAAGGCGATATCTCTCCATCTATGTAGATGAGGGCCTGAAAGCGTATTTGTATGTAAATGTGGTTTTTCTAAATGCAGGCTAACTTACCAGTTGCTACAGGAGATATTGTGTATTCATAGCAGGAGAGCTTTTTACCCGAACAGGAGTTTTGGAAAGTACTTTGCATGATTTCCTCCTTTTCCTCCGAGTGTCGGAGTTTGACTAACACACTGAAAATTAAAAAATAATTGAAACAGATCATATGCAGCTCAGCAGGGGCATTATTTTCCGGTGAGTGGCAAGGGAACGGCGGAGCGGTAACGGGCGGCTTTTGTAGCCCTGTCACTTTGATGAATTCTTTAGCAACATCAGAGGCAGCGCGGGGAGACGGGGGCTCTGCGCTGCCTCTCCGGCGGGGAGATGCCAGCTGGAGCAGCAGCGCAGGGTGGACTCAGGGAGCCTCGGCCCGGAGAGGAGTGTTTGCTGCTGATCAATGATGTGTTCCTTGTGAACACACATTGGACACGGGGAAGGAGAGATGGATCCTGCCTGAGCCTTTCCGCAGGAGCCTTCGGCTGAGGGCAAAGGCCGGGGGAAGGCTCCACTCCACACACCC
Organism: Laterallus jamaicensis coturniculus; assembly: GCA_022605575.1. Lineage (NCBI taxonomy): Eukaryota > Metazoa > Chordata > Aves > Gruiformes > Rallidae > Laterallus > Laterallus jamaicensis. The sequence goes on from JAKCOX010000081.1 coordinate 1,954,722, forward strand.
CCCCGCTGCTCCGTGTAAAGCCCCCCGAAGCCGAGACGTGTGGGGCAGCTGAGTGGGCGAGCGATGCCGGCAAAGGATGTTTACCCAGCCAGGGATGCTCTTCAGCCTTCACCAGATTCACCTGCTCCTGGGATACCCCGACCCTGCTTTACCTGAGACGTTGACTTATCCCACATCAGTCATGATGTTTTAACACCTGTGATGGCCTGGGGGGGGTCAGCGCATCTCTGGCCACACTGGCCCCCCAGCACTGGGTTCAGACAGTTGAGCATTGGCAGCTGACGACGGGGCTCCTTGAAGAGCTCCTGGCCACGTCTGGCAGAGGGTTCCACCAGCATGTTCTGCCAAAACCAGCCCAAATCCCCTGAGGGTGCTGAGCAAACCAACACAGGGGCACCAGGGAGGGGAGTGGTCAGGCTGGGGCACTCCCAGTGCCCCCAACGAGCTCCAGCTCTGCAGGGAAGGGTCAGCCAGGAACAGCTTCCCAGGGAAAATAAAAACAAACCATGGCTCAGAATCCTGCAAACGTTTCCATCCCACATCTGGTGCTTTGAATTAGGACCTGAATATTCATCTCCAAAATGTATAATTTATACTTACAGCAGACAATTCATAATTTAAGTGTTATTGCTCTAAATTAAGTATAACATTTAAGCTGGCTGCAGACCAGATAGCTAAAACCAAGATACCATGAAGAAGAGGAACCCGCTCGCAGCAGCTGAGCCTGCAAGGCACCAGATGGATGCTGGGACCCAGCGCCAGCCCAGCACAGGACGATGCCCCATCCAGAGCGGAGCAGGACCAGCTGAGTGCAGCATCCCAGCCAGCGCCTCTCCCTCCTCTGCCAGCAGCCAGGAGAGAAGGAAACTGGGGGAAAAAAAAAAAAAAAAGAAGTTAGAAACGAAAAAGGAAAATTAAACATGAAAATTTAATTAAATCACCCTTTGATCACTCTCTGTGGAATGGACTTGGTTCAGAAGATTATTTGTTGGAGAGCAATAATAGCTTCTAATTAGGATAGGATTCAGTGCGAAATGAGGGGGTTATTATTTTTTTTCTTAAATCAACCCGTTTTTCCCCGACACAAATCAACGGGGCTCCACGCACGTTACCGGCCAAACACCATTAAAATTGTATCATATGGCCAGTTACTCAACGTTGTTTATCCAGAAAAACTCCCAGTGTGAACCCAGCACAGAAACCCAACCCGAGCCATCGAAGGAGCGGCCGTTCCCTCTTCCATCCCCAAAAGCGGGCGCAGGGTGGGTGCAGCTCCGTGGGGAGTGAGGCTGGAGGAGAGCTGTTCCTGCCCAGGCAGACCCTGGCGTTGGCTCCTGTGCTGTACATCCCCTGGGGAAGCAGCACGGCTGCTCTGCTCTGTGAATGAGGCCCCTACAGATTTGCATATATCATAATAAATGTGAGTCATAACCAGCCAGCACTGAAAACGCTCACCGAAAGAAAGAACCAAATATCCCCATTAGGGCTTTTATCCCCTGCTATTTCATATCACAATAAAATGTCAAAAGGAAAAGAGAAGCAGATTTCTGATATTATTACTTTGAACTTTTCTTGGCTATACTCCCCTGAAGCATGACATTTACCGAGGAGAGGGAAAAAAAGGAGATGCTGGAATATCTCCTTAATCATCTTTATTTCAGGGCTCTGGCATCGAGTGGCTGGACCTTGTCTCCTGCCTGTATGGGAGCGATGGGATGGCACTTGCGCTCCGGGACCCCTTGTCCCCAGCATCCTGGGACCATCCTGTCCCCAGCACCCACCGAGGAGAATCAATGGCCACATCTATAGCATCATCATCGTCATCATCACTGTTATCGATATCAGCATAACAATTAATATCAGCACAGTATCACATGGTAATGGAAGATCAAGGACGTTTCATCAGCTGGCTGATCCTGCTGTGCCCTGGCAGAGCCGGTCCCCAGACAGCAGCAGATGTCTCTGCCCTACCAATGCCCCTCAACTCTGGCTCAGGATTTACACCACGGTGTAAAGGTGTCTCCTGGGGACCAGAAATGAATCGGTTTGTAAAAAAATTACACGTCATTAAAAGTTGATGGCGAAAGGAAAAGTGGGAATGGGTGTCATAAAAAAGTTAGAGGAATCAAGTGGTTCTTCCATCAAAAGCTTTTACGAGTCCATTTAAGAGATCCATTTTAACTGTATTTTAATTTCATTTATGGACCTAATAAAGTCAGATGGTGTCAGGGAGACTCACAGAGGTGGGGCACCGACACCGCACTTGACTTCCATTTCTGGGAAGAGCCTGTTCTGCCATGTGCTGAGTTTGCAGGGGCTCTGCGGCCAGAGCAGGGTGGCCAGGGGTATCCTGCTGTCTGGGGATGAGGATGGGGATGGTGCCAGGTGGCACCTACCATCCTGGACAGCCTGCAATGGGCAGCTGTGGCAGAGCTGGGTGGCAGAGCTGAATCACTGCACCTGCAGACTGGGAAGTGAGGAACTTCTCGTGAGCTTGAAGGGACTAGCAGGAGCCCCGAACATGGGCTGTGACAAGGGTTGCAAAAATCCCAGGAGCTTGTCTCCCCAGCTCATGGAGGGGATCATCCCAGGGCTCCGTTTCCCATCACGTGTCTGTTCCAGGCGCGCTGGGATGCTCTTACAGAGCCAGGGCTATGGCCACACACTGTTCTTGCATTCCCACCTTTGCAGCAGCCAAACTGCGTCTGGTTTTCCAAAGGGCTGAGGGGCCTGATGAATTGAGCCTGTTTAGGAAGTCAATCAGCCCTGTGTGGTGAGACAGACCGGGAATTAACCCCATGGGCATCACTTGGCAGCACTTGCCCTTCCCTTCCCTGCCAGGCAGCTTCTCTCCTGCAGCCGAGGAGCTGGTCGGTGCTGCCTGGAGGATGAGCTGGGGGCTGTGCGGCCAATTCGGATGGGTCCTGTCATGCCTCACACCCAGCTTGGGGCAGGGAGAGAATTTGGGGGTCCCCAGGCCATTCCTGTGCCCTTGGGAGTGTAAATAATTTTCATGTTCCTTTTGCTGCTTTGCCTTCGGTCCTGGTGCTGCCGGGGTGAGTTCGATCTGTGCAAGTGAATCCGATGTAGCAGTTTCATCCCCTGTTTAATTTTCATGTGAACACAAAAACATGAGCAGGGTTATGTCCTGGCACAGCAAGGGTCTGAGGCAGGACGGGGAATTTCTACCTGGCAGCATGTTACTGGCCTCACAGTGGTGCCTGGAGAAGGATGTTCTGGGAGCAACGCTTCCCCTGGGACCCTGGGAGCTTTTGGGGAGGTTTAACCATGATAATCAAAGCCACTGCCATGAGGAGTCTCCTTCAGGCCGGGAAAGGTGGCAGTGAGCAGGAGTGCTGCTGAGGGGATGCAGTGTGTGGGGCTCCAGCTCAAATCCTGCAAAGCTCAGAGCTGGAGCTGAACTGGCAGAGAGGGGTGTTGAACCCCGGCTGTTGGGGGTCTGGCCCGGACAGAGGGTCCAGCCCGGCCCGGGGGTCCTGCCCATGCCTGGGGTCCTGCCCAGTCTGGGGCCCAAGGGGTTTATGGCTGCGGAGGGGCTGATGGCAGGGAGGGGAGCAGCAGCAGCAGCATCGTGCGGGAGGAGAGGGGTTGTTATGGTAACAAATGACTGGTGCTCTCCGAAGGAAGCACGATTTCGGTTAAATAGGGGGAAACGCGGGGAGGAAGAAAAGGATAATATTTCAAAGAAATTTAATAAGACTTGAATTGTCATGCTCCTTCTCTGGAGTGGGTAATGGCTCAAGAGGGAGGGCGAGCGCCGTTTACAACCCGTCTCACGTGCCGCTGCCAGCGCTGCGCCCAAGCAGAAGCCAAACTCCGGCTCCTCTGATGCCAGCCAGCGCCTTGGCTGGGGGGTCCAGGAGGGTTTGGTTACTCAAAAGCATCATCCCCTGCCAAAAGGTGCTGCTCCTCCCAGGATGCCGTGGGGAAGCCAGAGCCGAAGCAGCCTGCATAGGGAAATATGGGGGGGGGGGGGGGGGGGGGGGCACCCAAGTGGCGCCCTAGAACAGCTTCCCAGGGGGAAGGATGCTCCACAGGCAGCAAGGTGGAGGCAGAGCTGCCCTCACCCTCCTCTGAGGGTCTGGGAGCATCTCTGTGGTGTGGCACAGCCGTGCTGGTGCCGGTGCAGCCAGCGCCAGCCTGGGCTGCTTGAGCTTCCCTCGCTGAGCGCCGGGCCGGCTCCTGCCTTCGTCTCCTCTGCGCGGCAGCTCTGACTTGCTGAGGAAAGGCGGTGGTTTGATAAGGAACACAATAATTAGGAATGTGCCAGAAACCAGGTATTAATAGAAGCGCTATTAGAGAATTTATGGATGATTTAAGATGCAGCCCATTCTGCTAGTGAATGCCTCGTCTGTTTAAGAGCAGTAATTGCCTATTATCTAGCAGCTTCTGATGTGCTTGGCTCGTGCTGGCATGACACGCGAAGATGCAGCACGTAGTTAAAGAGCTAATGCCAATTCAAAGGGCCTGCTTGTAATTTTAAACACAGGAATCCAATAAAATTCAAATGGCAGCCAGGAGGTGAAAACAGTGAGCGGCACGGGCCAGGCACCGATCGATGGGTAGGTGAGTGCCCCCAGGCGCGGGGATGGGTGCAGCCCCGGGGAGCTGAGAGAGCTGCAGAAGGCTCTGCTTGTCTTTAGGGCAGGTAAATCTCACCCCTCCCTTATGATACGTTGCCCATGTCATGACCTGTAGCAAAGATGGGTTTGTTGGTCGGAGAGAAGCCAGTTCTAAAGGATCGTGATAAATAACGTAGCGCTGAGCAGCCCCGCGAGCACCCTGTGTGTTCATCTCTGCGTGCGTCTTTTGGAAAACACCTCTGGATTTCTGCATCAGGGTAAACATCCCTCCCTCATCCACAGGCCCCTCTTCCGAGCGGGAGGAACACGATGCTGAGCACAGGCTGCTCGGCAACATGATGTTCAGGGCAGTATTCCCCAGCAGAAGTGTCAGGCCAAGCTTTGGCTCTGTTATGAAGCTCCATAGCTGCTCTGAACAATGAACATCCATTTCTTGTGCCGAGGACGGAGTGAAAGCAGACAGTGACTGTGTGGGGTGGAGAGCCAGACCCATGCTCACCCCAGGCCAGCCAGCCCTGGACAAAGCCACGACCCACCGATGCCCAGCCCAACGCTGCGGCTCCCACCACCACCAAGTCACTCCCATACCTGTGATGGGGTCCCCCCCCTGCCCACCCACCCACCGCCACACAGACCCCTTAGCAGAGGTTCTTCACATCTGCTGAAAGGAATCTTTTGGTGGCAAAGTGCTTTCAGGGCAGCAGAGGGGCAGGTCCTGCTGTTGGGCTTGCCAGGCTCCGGCTCACTCTGTGAAGGATAGATGCTTTGAAATCCAGCCACAGCGGCTGGGAAGCTCGTCTGGCTCTTAATTTATAGTGCCCATGCTCTGACGTGTTGATCTTTGTGATTGCACAAGGAATTGAATTTGATTCAGATTTATTTGATCTAATTTGTGCCTCCTGTTACCTATCGCTGCAGCGTCGAAGGCTGCATGGGGGGTTTGTTCAGCCGATCCCAATTAAAGCTGGAGGAGTGCAAATACACACAGGAGCGGCTGGAAACACCACGAGCAAGGAGCAAACAGGCTAACGAACTGACCCCCACCATGACCACACAGCCCGAGCTCCCTGCACCAGGAGGAATTTCCCACCTCCCCTGCTGCTGAGAGAGATCCATGTCCCCGAGACCCACGTCCCCAGGATCCATGTCCACAAGACCCACATCCCCGAGACCCACATCCCTGAGACCCACATCCCTGTCCATTGCTGCCAGGAAGCCTGTGCTGATGGCAGAACTCCCACTGCTCACAGCCATGAGACACGGCAAGGTGTCTCTCCTGAGCGGCAGTGTCCGTTCTGCTGCCCTGGACATCTTCCTGCTCAGGTTATTATTCCCTGCCCCCTCCTGTCCCCCGCAGTCACAGTTATTTAGAGGCTCATTTTCGGAGGGCTGAGCACCGGCAATTCCGGCTGACTTCAGTCTCCTTGGCAAAAGAAAAGGGACGATGGGAGCGGCCTCCTTTATACAGCACTTGGAGATGTGATCAAACAGCCACATCCAGGAGGTTGGTGTCCATAACAGTGACTCAGAGTAAGGACAGGAGGGCTCTGCAGAGCCCTTTTGGACCAACTTCTTGTTCTCCCCCTCCGAGCATCACCCCCAGCTGCTGGGTCCCAGGCCAGCTCCCTGTCCGCTCGGGTGCCAAGCTGGAGCACCAGCGTGCTGGTCCTCGGCTGCTCCCTGGGGAGAGCAGAACGGCTCCTCCTTGGCTGGAAATACCAAGAGTCCATCGTTTCATTAAGTCCATAGTACTGTTAAGTGCCTTGGGTGCCATTGGGGGGAAAAAAGGTTTTAATTGGAGTGTGTCTAGCTTGAATCCCCCTTGGTTGGTTGTTGTGTCCCAGGAAGCCCTGCAGTGCTGTCCCTCCCACCAGGTCCTGTGCAAAGGGGCTGAGGCATGTGTTTGTGTCCCCATCCTCTGCTAATAAGCTCAGTGGGCTGAGCTCTTTAATTTCCTTTGGGGGAGAGATGTTTCCAGCCCTCAGCTCATTTCTGCCTGCCTTTCCTCCATGAAGAAGCCTGCCTGCCTTTTGTGGAGCGTTCCCTCTGTTTCTGTTTCCATCAGGGGGGAGGAGGGGGGTTCTTTTCTCCTTGTTGAAAAGCTCGTGTTCTGCTCGCGGGTGGCACTACAGCAATCCATAAATAAATAACAATACCATGAAAGGGCTCCGGCGGTGACACTGCCGTGCCAGCTTCTCCGTGCTCAGGAGCAGCCGAGGTCTGCTCGCCCCAGGCAGGCTCCGAGCATCGAGTGGAGCATCCCCCACGCTGCCCAGTGCCGGCACACCTGCCCGGCCCGGGGAAACCGCAGCTCCCTGCCGTGTGCCGGTTACTGCCGACAATGTCATCTCGCTCCTCCGGCCTCCTGTTGTGCCCAGAAGTGACAATGACATGGCAATCAATGGCAATGATCTCCCAAGTAGCCCAGCTGATAAACACGCTCTCGAGGCTGCTGCGGGCACGCCTGAGCCGCTCGCTCGGAATAAATTGGGTTTGATGTATACAACACGAGGTGTATATACTCTTAAATTTACTCCATTCCTTCAATTCCCGTGGCTCCCAAGCCCCTGCTGTGGGGAGAGTGCAGGGATGGGAGCATGGGGCAGCTGCAGTGCTGTGGGGATGATGAGGGGACCCAGCCACAGGAGCTGAGCATCCACCTTGGTCCCAACAGGCTGGTCCTGCCATGTACTCAGCACATGTCTGCTGCCAGGCTGCCTCTCCCCCCTTGATGGGGAGCCTGTGTGAAAGCAGCTGACAGCGGTTATCCCAGCTATTTAAAATCAGCAGCTGCTGGTCAAACCCTTGCATTTGCTTCCACTGAAGGTGCTTAGCAAAAACTGGGCTTAGTGACTTTACCAAGGCTGCAGTGTGAAGCTGCAGCAATGGGAGCACTGTGGCTTTCCTCCCTTGGCCGGGCTGCTGTGCCAGTTACCCAGCTGGCAAACCTCTGAACCCCAGGCGATCCACAGGCTGAGGTGGTGAGTGAGGGGCCATGGGGGCTGGGCCTGGGCTGCTTCCTGGCATGTGATGCTTTGGGCCAGGCACTGCACAGGACATGCTGTGGCAGCCTCCAGCACGGCTTCTGTGCTGGCTCCTGGTCCCCTCCATCCTTGTCCCGCGCTTGACCCGCTGCTTGCAGTGTGCTGTACAGCACAGTGTTTGCACAGGGAGGGTGAGAAACTCTGTCTCACTGCCCCCCCCGTCCCCTGGGTCCTTCCGTGCAGGTATCCATCAGCTCTGTTGTTTGGTTGCCTTAATTGAGCTTGCTATTTATAGCTGATTATTGGAACCAGGTCGAACTCATCTTGGTGTGATTTCCACAAGGAGACAGTCAGTGAGTCACTCCAAGCCCTTCCACCCATCCCCAGTGGGTGTGCAAGGCTGTGCATGCCCAGGGGGTGCACACACGCTGAGCCCCCTGTCCCTGCCCCGCGTCCACCCAAGAAGAGCCCCTCTAAAACCCGAGGTTCTCCTTCGATTCGTAGTTTTGCTCTGCAGAAGATGCCTTTTGATCCCTGGAGTGGGCTCTGAGGAGGCAGCAGGACGTGAATACCGAGCTGCGTAATTACGCTCTGGGTGACATAATGGATGGCCGCAGCCAGCAGCTCTGGCTGGCTCTCTGCATACTTCAGCTGCCGTTTAACACAATCATTTTCTTTTGCTGGCTATAAATATGTTTGAGTTCCCTGACCTCGGGAGCTGGCATTATTCTCAGAGGCAGAATGATTTCTTCTCCTGCGGCTTGTCGCTGCGCTTTGGCCTTGGAGCTCCCCGGCCCCTGACAAGCGCGTGAAGCCCGATTTACAAAGCAGCCGAGACCCCAGCAGCAGGCCTTGGGGGGAGGCAGGCTGATGGAGCAGAGCGCCCAGCCCACTCCGGCCCTGCCAGCACCTTGATTTTTGGGTCACCATCAGCAAACCGTCGCACCCCTGGGCTGTGTGGTTGGTCGTTGTCCTGAGAGCTGGGAGAAGCCCTGTCCCCACCCCGTGTAAGACCCCTGATGCTACCAGGATGTTTGCAAGTGCGTTGCTGCATCACTGCTTGTGCTTTCCTTGTGAGTGAGTCTGTCTGTCTGCCAGCCACAGAGCAGCATCCCACAGGCACACCTGGGCTGGGGCAGAAAACAGCCCTTCCCCACCAGCGCTGCCTGCTCCTGCCTGCATCCAGGGCTCTGCTCCCTCCATCTGCAGCAATTTGCTTGCATAAATAATTGAGACTATGGTCTCCCATGACTCGCTTTTCATAGTCACCGCTCATCCAACAGTCACTGCTTGTCCTGTCCTACAGTCACCGCTCATTCCCAGTGCTCTGCCGAAACCCTGTTCCATGTTAATCGCTCCAGGTGTACAGGAGTCACTGAGCAGCCAACCTGCTCCTGCCCCGTGTTCTGCTGGCGGTGACCTTGTCCCCGCGCCCCTCCTGCTGCTCTACCCTGTGAAATCACCGTGCCGGAACAGTGCTGGAGTGGGAAGAATTTACTGCTTAAATAATTTATCCGGATTCAGTACAGAAAGTCTTTTGAGGAGATTCATCAGCTAATAAAGAAAATTGATTCTGGGAGCCAAAGTCAATATGGGGTTAGAGAAACGCCACCACCTGCTGAGGGCTGCCTGCCAAAGCTGCCCCCCCACATCTGGATTGCCCTACCATGTACCTCCTGGGCACACCTCCCAAAGTGGGCCGTGCCCACCTCCTCGCCTGCCAGCCCTTGGGCACCTTCTTAGTACTTTTTTTGAGGCCCCATGTCTCTGGAGGGACCTGTGACTTGAGGGGCAATGGAGGCACATGGGTGAGTTGTGATGCTGCCCCCGCTCTGGGCTCACTGTGCTCCTTGGGGTAGCTGTTCCATCCACAGTTTTGGAAGGTGGTCCAGCACAAGCCAGCAAAGCTGCTTCCTGGCACTGGTTTTGTCTTTGCCAGGTCTGATGGGCATGTGGGTGAGAGCAATGCACAGGGCCAGGAGGGAGCGATGCCGTAAGTGGGGAGTGAGCAGCAGGGCAGTGATGCCCTTTGCCCAGCCAGATGCTTGGGCACCCTCTGCCCATCCTCTGCTGTTTTTTAGGGAATATTTCTTCCTGTGTGCGATCAGGAAGACAAACATGGTAACATTTAAGAAACAGAAGCACCTGGGAAATGGCCTGAGCCAGCCTGCAGAAAGGGAGGTGGGAGGGGATGCTGTGAGTGGGGACATGGAGGAGGCCGGGTACCTTCCATGGCAGCCCATGGAAGATGGGAGAAATAGCCAAAGGAAAGAAAGAGAAAAGAAAATTTGGCAGCAGCATTTGGCCATATGGCTGGTCTGTACTTCATGTGTGTTTCTCCATATGTTGCACGTACATGTGTTTGTTTACCCCCCGTGCACTCTGCGTGCCAGCACCCATCTCAAACCCATCACAGCTCCCTTGCAGAGGACCAAGGCTTTCGGCACATGTTCTATCCCTCAGCTCTTCCTCGGAGCTGTTTATCCCAACCCCCCTGATCGCCTTGAGAACTTAACACCACCTTAGCCCTGACACAGCCCCCCACTGCCTAACCTTGCCTGTGGGGTGTGTGGAGCTGTGAGTGCTCCCTGGGCTGAGCCAGGTCATTTCCCAGGAGCCTGGTGAGGGAACTGCTCTCGCTGGCTTCGTTGCCGCTGCTGGAACCCATGTACCCATCAATAATTCAGGTGCCCTTACAGCTACTGCCAGTACATCCCTCCCTGCCTGCTTAATGGGAAGGCACATCCCTGTCCCCAGTGCCAGCAGTGATCTGGGGGTCTGGCTGGAACTGTGGGAGCTTCCCAGCATCGCTATGCAGCTCTGCCGAGTGGGGAGCCTGGGGCTTCCAGGGGAGTTTGAGGGTCTGCTGCCCAGTGAAGGCAGGGAAATCAGACCCAAAGGTGGAGACATCGAGGGGTAAAACCCAGACTGGCTGCAAGCTTCACCACGGAGCGGGTGTCTCCTCGTGCTGGGGTTGCTCTCCGAGCGCGATTTAAGCTGAAAACTCGGAACAGTTTCCTGGTACAAATCATCCAGGCAGGATGGAACAATCGATGGGAGATATGATCTGCGATTTGTCTCTGCAGCCAAAAACATCTCATCTGTGAACACAAACTCATTAGGAGCGTGATTAATGGGGGCTGAAAGCAGGAGTCGGGGGTAGTGAAGCTATCTGCGAGCTCTGCCCTCCGCTTAACCTGAGCAAGCAGCATCATGCCGAGCGGCAGCAGCCCCACTCCCCGGAGCCAAGAGAGCCCAGCTTGCTCCCAGAGCCGGTGATGGGATGAGCAGCTCTGCACCACACTAGCCCCCTCTGAAGCCATGCAACGTTTTACTTTGCCAACAGCTTTTTTCTTGCTGGAAGGACGAAATGTTGTACTTGCTGGAGCCAAGGGGGCCGGCCAGCCCACTCCATCAGCAGGAAGAGGGACCCCAGGCTCTTAAAGATGGAAACAACGGCCCAAAGCGTTCTCAGGGGAGCAACTGTGGAGAGCTGCAATTACTGTGACTGCAGTTACTCGATGAGAGATGCAGAGGGCTCTGCCTGGCATCCTGCCGCGCGGGAGCTGGGGGTTTCCCTGTTCCATGAGGTCCCTGGAGCGCAACCTGTCCTGGGTGTTGGCGAAATTTGGATTCAGGATGGACCCAAATGGGTTTCTCTTCCAAAGTGCCTGCTTGATCAGATGTATCAAGAGGGACAAAGCTCCTTTTGCCGCTGTGACCTGACACTGGTGTAAGAAACGAGCCAAACCCTCTTGGCTTCCTCACCCAGCACCGCTCCTTGCTGCACCCTGGCACAGCTGGGCAGCTACGGAGCCTCACGCTGCACTGCTGGCACGCTTCTCTTCCCCCAGGTTCGGCTGGCGTGCACTGCTTCTCCTGTCCCATCTGCCATGGGACATCCTGGTACAAATCCTCCCTCCCACTGCCTGCAGACCCCCAGCTCCATCCTTTGCCTGCAGAGCCCTGGGAGTGAGGATGGGCAAGGTCAAGCAGGCTTAGAGACATGAATGGGGGAAAGATTTTAGGAATATGGTTCAAATAGTGAGGGAATTAATTCCGGAGATGCCACAGAAATGATGGCCCATAAAGTTAATGAGATATTGCTGAAGAAAGGGTAAACAATTAGTACTATTAGCTGCAAAGATAAACCGAGACCTATTGCCCTCGGAAACACTGAAACTAATTAAATTGAAAATTACAACATGGGAGTACAAAAACAAAAGCAAATAAATTGAGAGAAAGAATTAACGGGCTTAATATCATGATGATAATATTATTAGCAATAGGAAGTGGGGATTGTGCGATTAAAGCTGTTTATTCTCACGCCTTTGCACTGGAAGCAGGCAGCGAGGGACTCAGGAAGGGTGGGAAGGGACCTGCAGCTCCAGGAGCTCTGCCAGGGTCCCAGCTCAGCACTATGGACCCTCATGGAGATGGTTAGACCTCCCGGTGCCCTCCCTAATGCCAGCGCTGGTGCCATCCCGCTGTGCCAGAAGGTCAGACTCATCTGCCTGCAAACCCCCCAGTGCTCCCACCAGCCACGGCCGGGAGAGCCCTCCAGAAGAGTCATTAGCACTCTGATAATTGGTTCCGTTTAAAGGGATTAAAGCAAAATTAACTTTGTGGTTTGCCACCCAGAAATAATCCTATTTTAAGTGGACAGATTCTTCTGCAGCGTCCGAGGCAGAAATAAAGCCAAGCCAAAGGCAGCCAACATGCTGGAGGCAACGGAAGAGCTGGGAAGGTCGGGAAGGCAGAGAGGGTCTGCAAACTGGGGCAAACTTTGGCATTTGGTCCCATCCCAGGGCTTCGGGGAGGGAAGATCAGCCACCACGGACAGGTCGGGTTGCCAGAAGCTGGTTGACTGGAGAGGGATGCAGACAGCAGAGCCGCTGTGGCTGGGCAGCACTGGACCAACCATTCCGGCCCCGCTGGGCTCCGTGCCCTCACGTGCCAAGTCAGCGATCTCCGCCATCCGGTGACAGAGAGCCAAGTCACTTTTTACAGTCGTTTCATTATGATGCTTAATTTCTTCTGCAGAAGCAATTGCGTTCTATGGGTGGAAAGCAATATCAGAGACGTATGATTGTTATTGTGATCCCACCGGCTCCGCGGCTGCCGCTCTGGTGCTTCCACTGCCGCAGGAATAGCAATCAGGGTGCCGGAGCCAGCGGCTCTGGCAGCACCTGCCTGCACCGGGACAGATAAGAGGCTTTGCAAATGGAAAGATAACCCTGCCCACTGGCCAAATATTTACCTGGGAGGTGCCTGATCACATCCAGAGGACGCCTCCATGCGGGCTGTTCAAACACTCGGTGACCTCTGGGAGCAAGCAGACCTGCTGACGGTCCCCATGCCCTGGCCCTTTGTTGTCACTGCCATGTCCTCTAATTATTCAGGAGACGATGGGCAGCGTGTGTGGTTTGGGCTTTGGTTTCTATTTCTGACACCATCTTCAGCTAACAGAAAGAATTACACTGATGCATTTAGGTTTCTATTTCTTATAAGCTAAAAAAAAAATCCCTTTGTTGCCCTGTTAAATGGATCTGGCAGGCAGCACAGGGTTATTCTCTAGCCAGTGCCCCAATCTGCATAAGTATCGAGGGGGTCTAATTAAAAATGTCTGAACCAATTAGGCACCTTGTGGCCATCAAATGTTAGTTTTCCATGAAGATTAATCTACTTAACGATGTTTCCCCCATAATTAAAAGTAGCGTGTCAAGGGTTATGGTGCTGGAAAAGCAACTGGGGAAGCAAAGGGAAGAGTTGCCTGAGACTTTGCACGGGCTCCGTGGCAGGGCAGCGCCGTGCGAGGGAGTGGGAAAGGTGCTGAGCATGACCAGGACCGTGGCAGGGCCCTGGTGAGTGCTGTGGCTCCCGGCTGTGGTGCCTGGCCTGGCAGGAGAACACAGAGACTGTTGTTTGGGTGGCATCCGCAGGGATGCTCCTGGCTTTGGGCTTCAATGACTGAAGGGAATGAAGGGTGGTGATTGCAGGAGCGGAGTGGGATGGTGATGGCATGGCCAGATGCTCTGTGGTACCTAGACTCGGCAGGATGGGGATGCCTCAACAGGCAGTGGAGCAGCCCCAAAACTGGCAGCTGGTCAGAATGTGATGGCGTTTGTGGAGCCAAATGCCAACAAGGAGCTGTGGATGAGGATCTGCGAGTAGGTATGGAGTGATGTACGCTAAGTAGGTATGATGTACACCGGGTAGACATGGAGTGATGTACACTGAGTAGGTATGGAGTGATGTATGCTAAGTAGGTATGGCACGTACGCTGAGTAGGTATGATGTACACCAAGTAGGTATGGCGTGATGTACACCGAGGTGTAGGTAATGGCGTGATGTACACCGTGATGTACGCCGAGGTGTAGGTATGGCATGATGTACACCGTGATGTACGCCGAGGTGCACGCAGGGCTCAGCTCACCATTCAGCTGTCTGCATTTAATGGATATAAATGGTTCCCTTTAGCACTGAAAAAGCTGAATAGATACAAATATTGCCGATACCTTCCGGGTGCACTGGGCCCCATTATCCTTGGGTAATCGAGGTTATGTGCAGCTCTTCTCCTGTATCTGTCACTGTCTCTACTGGCGATGTGCTGAAGCAGAAAAACCTCGAGGATGAATGGCTGGGGAAGCTGGGGGAGGGTTGGGACCCCGAAACCTTGCAGGGTGGAGGGAGCACCAGCGTCCTGCCGTACCGTGGGCGCAGGTTTTCTCTGGTGCAGCCGGTGTAGAACTGCTTCGGGTGAAATCCCTGCCAGTTGTTAGGCTTTCGGTGCATTTTCTCCATCTTCACAAATCTTGGGCAAAAAGCCAGTCATGTTCTTGACAGAGTCCCCAGTTATTTCTGATTTCCTCCCTGAAACACTGCACTCCATGAGCCAAGCCAGCCCCACACAGGACTGCTGCTGTTCCTTACTACCCTGGTAAACATCCACCCACGTGCTGCCCATCGCTGCGTGCGAGCACCCTTCCCAAAAGCTGCAGAAATATCCCTCCCGTAACCATACCTGGGAGCACTGAGCCCACCCCCAGCAGGGAATTTTGGGAGGGGTGTTCTCAGTCTGGCTATGGTGGGAATCCCGCTCCTTGGTGGGAGTTATCCTACGGCACTGAATCGGTACCGCGCCCCTGCGAGCTGGGAGTTTGCTTTCCATGTGTGTTCTCCTTCCTAACGGAACCGAGGCCGTAAGATATTCCTGGAAAGTGCTTCCCAAAGGCTTTGGGAGACGTTCAAACGATGTTTTCTGTGTTATCTCAAATTGGGTTTTCCGTTTCTAAGGAACGCTCAGACGTTGAATCCCACCCCCCTTCCCCACGCCTCAGCGCACGAGGGAAGTCTGTAAGGGGGAGGGGGGCGGTGTGCTGTGCGCGTGATCACAGGCAGCACATCCACCCCTCTTCCCACCAAAATCTCCCTGAAAACACTGAGTGGTTTTGCACTGACATTCAAACAGGCTCACAAAGCTCCAGCTCCATTTCCTTCTCCATTAAAAGAAGGGGAAAAGCCGTTTCAAGCGGCTCTCCTCCTGCTGCCTCTGTGGCAGAGCGGATGGAGGGCCCACAGCAGTGAAATCAGGTCCCCAAGCAGCGTGTGACAGCTGCTGGGTGGCAGGGAGGATGCACTGCCCCGGTCCCAGGAGATGCCCCGTGGTGCAGGATCCTGGCTGCCTCCTCACCAGGTGCTTCCAAGGTGTTCCAGTGCTCGCCCAACGCCGTGGCTCCGCAGGGAAGCAGTGCCGCTGTGGAGCTGGTCCCAGCCCAGGCCCTTGGCTGGCTTCTTTACTACAGGCAGGAAAACCATTAATATGATGAAAATGACCTCAAATTGCTCTTGCTGGATTATTTAATCTGGCCGGGCTCCTTTCGACTCTCAGCCACCATAAAAGAAGACAAATGGCCTGTCTGGTGTTTAAAGGTTTTGGAATACAGGGCGGTATCGATTTTGTGTATCTGGAAAGGTGACGGTCCCCGGGCTTGCCAGCCTGTGCGGGGCGGGGATGACACAGCATCCTTCCCAGGATAACCCAGGGACAGGGAGTGGGAAGAGGTGGGATGGAAGCAGGGGGGGTGGATGAAAGCCTTCCCTCCCCGGGCTCTCTGCTGTCATCCGTCCTCCCTGCCCACCCTGCCGAAATCCCCGTCAGGGACTTCTCCAGCCCCAGGCACGGGATGGGGGCTGTGCTCCCCGGCACCTGCAAACCGGGGCAGGCACACCCCCACCCAGCTCACCTCCCCAGCTGAAACTCCTTCCTTGTTCACGTTGCCTTCCACAAACTCCCAGGAATAGCCCACCCAGGGGAAGCTACGAAGGGAAAAGTGATTAATTCTCAGTGGCACGTTGAAACACCGATTTTATTACAATTCATCCTTTTCACGCACTTTGGCCTTTTCTGATTCATTCTTGCTCTTTTGAGGTGGAACAAGGCTGATGTTTTGCAGCTCCTGTTTCTCAGGAGGAGTTTTTTAACCCTCAGTTTGCTGCTGTAGCTGTGTTGGTGAAGGAGAGCCTTGCCCCCTTGCTTGGGGGATGCTTGGGGGGATGCTCAGGGGATGCTCCGGGGATGCTCCACTCTCCTAGCACTGGGCTTTACTGCCCTGTAGGATCCAGCCTGGGTATGATGGGGCACAGTGGGGTACAGTGGGGTGCAGGGCAGTCCCCAGCCCAGCCACCAGCCCCCCAGCTCCACCACGCAGTGCCCGTGCAGCTGCGTTTTTACAACCCAGTGCAACAAAACCTGAAATGTACTGGAAATAATTCTACTATCAAATGCATTCAGCTCTGTTTGTTTGCTTTTAAATTAACATTGGGGATGAAATAATTCAGTGAACTACAAAGGGATACCTGGGCTTGACAAGACTCGCAGGCAGGATTTCTTCCACTTCCAGTTATCACAGGAAAAAACATTTCAACATCTTGTCTGCTCAGCGCAGGAAAAATAGTTCTGTGCTCTGTGCCTGGGAAACAAGGAGCTTATCAAAAAATCTCAGGCATCAGAGGGATGAGATGGCAGAGGCGCTGAGAAGGCACCTTTTCTCTCTGCTGTGTGTAACCAGGAGCCTCTGTGGGGAAGGAGAGGTCCCTGGTGAAGGCGATGGGTTCTGGAGAGGCGAGGAGGCAGGAGCAGGGGCACTGCAGCCCACAGCCAAAGGAACGAGGGGAAAGGGAAGGTCTCTCTGTGGTATTCCTGCAGAGCAATGTGGGAAATGCCCTGGGGCTGCAGGGAGAGGAGTGGGCAGCGGGGTCTGTGCCCGGCTGAGCTGCCCAAGCCCCTGGCAGCCCCCAGCATCCAGGTCGCTCACCCCTCCTCATTGCACAGCATCCTCTCAGCCCCAGCAAGAACAGCTTCTCCCCCCCTCCTCACCTCCCACCCAAAGTGCTGCCCACAGCCTGTAGCAGGGTATTCCGGGTGCTCCTTGACCCAGTGACAATTAGGAGCCGTTTTGGGTAACAATTAGGAGCTGCTTTAGGCAGCAATTAGGAGCCGTGACCAAGCAAGTGTGGGTGGGTGAGCCGGACACAAGCCTAGAGTCATCATTAGATGTGGGGAGAGGAGCCGTGACCGGGAAAGTACTGGGGAAGAGGCCTTATAATGAGGGGGCAAAAGGACCAGGCACTGCTTAGCCAGCCTCTACAGCCATTAAACTGCCCCAGATGGCTTCATTGCCAAGAAGATTTGGAGGATGAGCTGACGAGCTCTAGCAAAGCTGACTGAGTGAGAAGAGAGGCTGGGCTAGAAGCCTGGGATGCACCTCTCTGTCTGGCCCCAGGTCCTCAGGCTGCCTCCAGCACGGAGCAGGGCCAGGCACCAGGTGAGCAGGGGGGCAGTAGCTCAGCAGAGCAGTGTTCTGGCTGGATTAGGGCTGGAAAAGGCGCTTATGTGGGGGAGAGCCTGGTGAGGTTTTGCTTCTGGGAAAACCAGAGAGACAGAAAGGCAGATGGATTGATGGATGGATGGATGGATGGATGGATGGATGGATGGATGGATGGATGGATGGATGGATGGATGGATGGATGGGAGGCTCCTGGAGAACATCAGGCCACAAGTCATGGATTTCCAAACCATTTCAGTGCACAAACCCCCTGAATTTTGGTGCCTGGGGAGCAAATGCAACCCTAAACTCAGGGAATTCAGTACTCTGGGAGAATAAGCATTTCCCTCTATTGGCTGCTGTTGGTGCTGGAAGCTCCATCCACTGGTTCTTCAGCTGTGCCGAGGCTCATCGGGCTGCCCCGGCTTGGGATGGCCGACATGTCCTCAGGAGGTAGGTTCAGGTGAGGAGGTGACATTTGGAGAGTCAGTACTAGGGGTGAGGAGCCATTGCCCTGACGAGGGATGAGGAAGTTTAAGCTTTAGGCTGGGTTTTATTTCTTTGCGATCGAGCTGCTTTGCTAATTGGGGTTTGAAAGCTGCTGACCGCTCCAGAGGCAACAAGGTTACTCCACGATCACGCTCTCCGCTTCCATCAGATCTTTTCCACCCCCTTAATGAAAACAAATGCTGCCCAGGACAGGGACCATCCTTCTTAGCTGTCTTCCCAGGCCCCGAGAACGGGCTTGCTTTAGACTTGTTTTTATATATGTTATTTTAACAAATGAACCAAATTATATCCTGGCTGCTCCCAGATACATCTAATTCCCAAACTGTAATGGAGCTGTTTCTGCTCTCTGGTCATTAATCCCATTAGTGTCAGCCTTTGCATCTGGTCCTGGGCCCTGAAATTCAAGTTACCCCAAGGGGGCTGAAGTTCAAGCCCTTGAAAGCTGCTTCCCACATCAGGGCATGGCGCAGGAGCGGGGCTTGGTGGCCAGTTAACAGTAGCTAATTACTTCTGGCCTCCCTTGCCCAAATCCATGCCCGGGAAGGAGGGAGCAGAGGGTGCTGGCAAGGTGGTGTGCAGGCCAGGGTGGGGGGCAGGGGGGTTAGTCCCCTTTTATGACGTTTGCAGTCCCAGCTTTGTATTAAAATCCATCCTGAAACACTATTGCCTTCTAAAAGTCTTGGGTTAACGCTTCCTAAAGGCAGGCCCTGCACAGGAGCAGAGCAGGAGAAGCCAGACAGCAGGAGGGGGTTTGAGCAGTAAGCCGGTCCTAAGGCCACGCAGGCAGACAAATGAGAGCTGATGAGAATCAATTGGTTTGCAGCAGGCCCTCAACTGCAGCAGCTCGGGCTTCCAGCAGCATCAAGCTTCATTCACTCCTAAGGACCTCCAAACTTTAAGCCCATTTCGTTCCCCTCAGTATTCAAGTGCTGGCACAGCCTCCGGCTCACCAGCCCCGCGGGTACCGGGGGATGAATGAGCACATCATTAAACAAATTGCAAATAACAGCTTACTTTTACTGGGAGTGGGGGAAAGGAGGCGGGGTGGGGGGAGCAGGGAGAGTGGAGAGAGAAGTGTTTAAATAAAACTCTGTGGCTCAGGCTGGAAGCAGAGGCAGAGGCTTCTGAAGCAGGTATCTGCAGGGATGGGTGTCTCATGACTCCTGCGGCTGTTCATCTGTGCAAGGCATGTGCAAGGCATGTGCAAGGCATGTGCAAGGTGTGTGCAAAGTGTGTGCAAGGCATGCACACACACTGGTACCGTAACTCATAAGGCTGAACCCCTGCCCCGGGGAAGAGCCATGCATGCGCCGAGCAGGGTGCTGCTGGAGCATCACCACAGCACGGCCTCTGGCACCCTCAGCCTTCCCTTCCTGCCAGTCACTGGCCAGGCAGCACTGACTCAGGATGCAGCAGGGCATCCCTTCACTGGGAACTGAGGGGGAACCCTGAGCCCCCACATCCATCCCAGGGCTGCACAGGGCTCCCCTTCCTGCTCCCCCCTGCAAAACGGTAGCAGGTGCCACAAGAAAAAATATTCAGTGCTTTGGTTGGGGCAGAGACCAAATATTTACGTGTTTCTCCCAAACTTGTTACATTCGGGTTCTTTTGAGAATGCTTCCTTCCTCCCTGCCCTGAAAGCAGGGATATATATCAAGCGGCGGACGCAGAGAGAGGACAAGGCTGTATTACGAGGCTAGATGAGGACATGAAGATGTTTTTCTCTGGCTGTTTTGGAGATGGTGAGGCAGGCTCTGAGGACACCTCCGAGGTGCTGGCTCTCTCCTCCCCATCCACACTCCCCAGTGGGCATGGGGGACAGGGAACCTGGCAGGGTGAGATGAGATGCTGCTGGGGCATCCTCTGCTGATGCCTCGCCGAGCTGGCACAGAGCAGCGGGTGCCTGGGGAGAAAGCCACATCCTTTGGCCAGGGGACATGCTGAGGCTGTTGCCCCTCCAGGAGCAGGGCAGGAGGGGCAGCCAGGGTGGACACTGCCATGGCCGGCACTGCAAGATGCTGGAGGGCGGCTGGTGAAGGGTTTTACCCTTGAGCAGTTGTTTTGCTTTTGTTCTCTGGAGCAAGACACCTGCTTTTCCCACAAACAAAGCCATAAATCGTCACACAAGCAGCTTCCCAGGGAAGAGCGAGCGGAGCTGGGATGACAGCGACAGGGAGCTGTGTGAGGAGGAGAATTGCTTGAAATATTGCTGAAAACTTCCACGCCATAAATATATTTCTGATCACAGCTAATAAATCATCGTAATTATTCTATAAATACGGGACAGGCTGGCTGCACGGTACCTGACTTTTTCCTACAGGCCTCTGGAGCAAATTTGTTAGCATCTTAAAATAAACTATTTGCTCCAGATAGTTTGTTTGTACTCTCCGGGCTGAATCGTCTCCTCATTCATTTTTCATTGCCTTTGGTTTGGTCGTTGGGAATCTTTTTGTGCTTTTTTCCCTGTCTGGCTCTGACAAAGACACTGAGTGGGAGGGAAGCGTGGTGAAAAATCCACTGGAAAGTGTTTGGTTTTCTCCTGTGCTGCGGCAGGTCCTGGCAGCAGAGATCAAAGGTTCTTTCCATGGCTCCCATGCTGGGCAAGGGCTGTCTTTGCCTCCTAGTTGGGGATGGAGAAGGTAACAGGCAGGATGGGAGCTGTGTGCCTGAGCATCCCAACTTGCCTGCGCCCATCTGGAGACCTGCCCAGCCATCGCGGGGTCCCGAGCCCCCCGAGTCAGACACAGGGACAGCACAGAAGGAAGGAAGGAAGGAAGGAGGTTTCCCTTCCCCGTTCATTCTGTGTGTTCCTGGGTGAGCCTGGAGCTCCTGGCTGGTGGGAGCCACAGCAGTGATGGCGAGGCGCCGGGGAGCATCGCTGCCTCAGATGCCAGATCCCATTCACTTAATTTCGGGATTCTTCTGTGGGAAAATCATCAATCAGCTCCACTTAGATGGAAAGTGGCTGTGACAGGGAGAGCTGGTACCCGTGCAGAAACCGGCTGCAGGGAAGGAGCTGCAGGGTTTGTGAGTCGAACTTGAGGACTGGCAACCTCATGTCACCCATGGGAGCCAGCCCATGAACCTGCTTCCTTCCATGGGAGAGTTTTTTATGCGGTGAAGGCGGCATCGGTCTGTGATGGGATGAACTGCCCCACATCAGGTGTTACCATGGGCAGAGGCGAGGGGTGCAGGGTGCTCTGGCAGCCGGGGGGAGCCCAGGTCGCTGCGGATAACATCGCAGTCACGCCAGTCCGCCCCCCCCGCCCCACGCGCTCGGTGCTAAGGATGATGCTCCTTAATGCCTTTTCCATAGGGCTATAAACTCACAACACACCATTTTTCCCCTTTTATAGATCAGCATTACTAATTTATTGGAAGTTTACTATTTGGAAATGTTCTCGTATAAATTAATGGGCAGGTAATATTAAACCTCCATCCCTGGGGGAGGAGGAAGCCAAATAAACCCCACAGTCCCTCCGCCGAAGGAGAGGCAGCCCGTTAAATCATCCCCTTTGCTCTGCAGAGGATGTCGCTGCTGGAGGTCTTCTGTCATAATTTCGGTGGGGGACCCCACACCGTACCCCCCACGGTGCTTTTTGGGTGTGTGGATGTCTTGAGACACTCGGCCAGGGGAAGCAGCACCCTGCTCACAGCATCGCTCACCCCTGCAGCCAGCAGCACCTCACAGCCCATGTCCGCCTGCTGCACATGGATGTGTTTGGAAAGGGGGGATCAGGAGGATTTTTCCAGGGGCACCAGGACTGCTTCTTCACCTCATGTGCTTTCAGACCAAAAATACCAGTTATCTGCCCCAAAACAAGTGCCACCCAGTACCTCCCAGTCCACAAGGGGCTTTGCAGGTTTGCAGCCCCTGTGTGCAGGCTCAGACCCAGAGCAGGGATAACTCCCAGCACTGCCAGCATCCCCCACAGCCCCTCGGCATCCCCTGCAGCCGGGGCAGGGCTCAGAGCAGAGGGGAACGCACATGTCCCCCCTTCCCTTTGGCACAAGCATCGCCGTGCATGAGGAAAGCCTCTTCTCCCACAGCAATATAAGGATGCCACAGCTCAGGAGCACTGAGGTGCTGGAGCTCAGTCCTCTCACTGAGCAGACGAGGAAGGGGGGTGATTATTTCCTATCACTTCACCAAAGGGACCTCGCCGTAATGCACCTGCTGCGCGCTGATGAATCGCACCAGAGGATAATGAGGGCCTTAGGCAAGGAGCAAGGAAGGAAAAAGGCTTTCCAGCATGTGAGCACCAGCACTTTCAATGTGAACTAAATTGGCCTGATCACTCCTCGGATTTGCAAAATTAAACCGTGCCAGATTGTCAACACGACTGAGAGCTACGAGACAAATATCACCAGAGCAAAGGGGACCTGTAACAGCCCCACTGGAGACACTTGTAGGGCTGAAGGAGCTTCGTACCCTCAGTGAAAGCGCTGCTGTAACTCTGTTATCCTCCACACCACCTCCAGCAAGGGGGAGATAGAAGAGTTCATCGGGGAGATGTGGTAGGTGACTGCGCTGGCACCGGAGCTGGAAAGACCTTGGCACCACATCCATGCTTGTTAGGAAGGCAAAGCTGGACCTGTGCGTGCTACACACCACCATCAAGGGGAAAATCACCTAACTGTGTATGTGTTACAGTCCCGGGAGGGAAGGGGTACAGGTGATTGAAGAACCCACAGGGGGGAACCCTGAAGCCCCGTCGGGCTCTGCTGAGCACTGGGTTTGCTTCCAGGGGAGCGGTGTGAGCATCACACCCTGTAGCAGAAGCTCCCCTCTGCCAGGCAGAGCAGCAGCCCTCTGCTTTGCTTTCACGTCCCAGGTTGTTAATGTGCCGGCCGGCAGCCACCGCGAAGGAGAAGCCACCTTGCTTCACCTTGCAGCAGCCAGACGTAAAACCTGGGGAAACCATGGCAATGCTGAAGTCAGTGTCACCTTCCTAATGATGCCAAGGATTTCTCAGCACAGTTAACAAAGCCAGGTTACTTCTCCAGCTGTTAAAAGCACAGCTCCCAGGCTCTGCAAGCCTGTTTGCCAGGCATCTGCTTTTGATCCCAGCTGGTGCCCCTCAAGCTCCACAGCCCCTGCCCACTGGACCCCCCAGGCTCTGCAGCCCCTGCCCACCCTGCCAGCTGTGTAAGAGATGCTGTCAGTAGCAGAGGGGCTAGGGTTCAGGGTGCTGGCTGAAGCCAGCCAAGAGCTGACGGTGTCTCCATCAACTCAAAAGGTACCTGAACACAAGTGTGGGGTGAGCAGGTGGGAGCTGGATGTGTGTGCTGATGGCAACCAAGCTGCTCAGATCCTGGTGTGTCCTCAGGGCCCTGTTCAGGGTCAGGGCTTCACAGCCCAGCTGGGAGGCTAAGGGATGTGAACTAGGGAGCCAGACAGATAGCTCACTAACCTGAGCGGGTTCCTGCAGTGCTGGAGCAGAGGCAGAGCCAGAGGAGCTCCATCTCTGCAGCACAGCTGAGCACTTAGGATAGTTGTGCCTGGAAGTATCTCGCACCCAGAGCCTGTGTCCATCCCATCGTCCATCCAGAGGCAAGCTGAGAATCTTGACATCCCACCCAGGGGCTGTGCCTTTCCTAAGCAAGCACTTGAAATAAGAACCCAAAGAGCACCTCAGGGCTGGTGCTAAATGCCAAGGAGAAAACACAAGCTCCAAGAGCAGAGCGCTCCCTGGCTCTGTCCCCCATCATCCCTGCCCAGCCAAGCAGCCCCTGGCTCTTGGGGGTGGTTTGCAGGGACCCCCAGGCAACGAGTGCTTGAGCCAGGGCAGGTTCTGTGTCTGCCAGGCATGGGGGCTGCTGGGGCTCAGGCACGCTCTGGGGTAGGGAGAAGGTAGGCATTTTTCCTTCTCTCATTAATCTCTGAGGCTTGAGCTTAATTATGCTACTGGGCTGCTAAGTCAGGGCTTCACGCTTCCTAATTTCTTCTTTTGTCTTGCATACACATATGAGACAGATTTTGCTTCCACAAGGGATATTTATAGGACATATGTTAGAGCTTGAAGAAGCTGATTAGCAATGTTTAGATTAAAAAAAGAAGAAATTGCCTGAGAGCAGCCCAGCCAGACAAGCACTACACGGGCTGGTGGCTTCGGGGCAGTGACTGCCCTGCCTCTGCTGGGTCTCAGGGCTGGACCAGTGCGGCTGGGGGGCACAGAGCTGGGTGTGCGAGGCGGGCGCTGCGGCAGGGCCCGCGTCAGTCAGCGAAGGCAGGATGCTCTGTCCTTGGGGAAGGGCTTTGGGGACAGAGGCAGCTGAACAGCATGCTTCCCTGGAAGAGTGAGCGCTGGCTGGAAAGCTGGCTAACACCCCTGAGCAGGCAGCCCCTGCTGCGGGGAGGCTCTGAGGCTGTAGGGAGGCTCTCTGAGGCTGCAGGGGCTTGCGGTGACTCTTTCAGGCCATGGGCAGAGGGCAGATGTGCCCTGCTAAATGCTTCCCAGCTTTTCCACATCCTCTGAGCTCCATCCCCCCCCTCCCCCCCCCCCACCTCCTCTTTCCTCCCGGGGGCTGGGCTGAGGCTGGGGCTGTGCCTCACTGCACGGTCCCGTCAAGGAGTTTGAGCCCTTCCTTAGGTGAACGCAGGTCTCAGAGTCCTCTCAGAGCTGCTCCAAGCATAGAACCCAGAGGTGCTTCCCAGAATCCTGTTCCCTGCCAGCGCTGCTCTGAAAACCCAAAGCACCATGCTCCAAGGAGGCAGAAATTGCATTATACTCCTCTCTCCTTCACCAGCTCTAAGTAACACTTCTGCTGTTTCCATATGAAAGGAAAATGGGTAATGACAACCTATTTCTATTGAAGAGACAATTTTCACTCCTCCTTGGCGAGTGCTGCTGGGGCAGCGTCTCTCCCTCCACTCAGAGGCACATTAGCAGATTTTGCCTCCAGAAGATGCTGGGCGAAGCGTGGTGCAGCCGGTGATTCAGCAGCGCCCTTGGGGTGCCCACACCTATTAAAGCTCACGGTGGGTGACGAGGCAGGTGCTGCGATGGGAAACCTGGGAAGAGGAGTTCATAGCACAGGAAAACCCCCCCTTTTCTCCCCAAATACGGGGCTGCAGGAGCATCTGCAGCCAGTGCCGCTCGGTGCTGACAGCTTTGCACCAGCGGCAGGAACTTTACTCTCTTGGAGAGATGACTCCAAGGAGAACAAGTTAGACAAATGAATTCGCTAATGACTTCCTTCCCTCCTACTTAAATGGTGGGATAATTCACAGTTCCTGCTCTCGCAGCGGGCTGCTCCATCGCCCGCCCCGCGCCAGGCGGCCCCGGCAGCGCTGCCGAGTAAATGAGCCAGGCAAATGGGGCCAAGATTGGCACCCACCCCCCTCACGAAACGCCCTTCGAGATGGGGCACTGGCTATTTTAAGAAGGTGCAGAAGCCAGTGCTGAACTGTCACCTCGCCCCACGGCGGGCAGGCAGCGGGCAGGGCTCTCCAGAGGGAAGCAAGGACATGGCAAGGATGCCCAAACTCTGGCCAAGCTTCTCCCCCCATGAGGGTCACACCGCAGTGCCTGGGAGCAGCCCTGCACCCAAATAATGGCCCCTACATAAAAGCTCTGTGTGCACGCCTGCTTTGGCACTGTCGAAAGCCCCAACTCTCCTTTGGGTTCTCTTTTATTTCCTGGCTCAGAAACACCCTGGGAGCTTCTGGCTGGTGGTGTCTCGATGCCGGGCTGCAGGAAGAGGCTCGTGGCCAGAGGAAGGCTGATGCCAAGGGCACGGGGGCTTTCAGTACCAACATGCGGCAGTGTCAGAGATCTTTACAGCCAAACAAACACAGGCCAAGTTTCCTGTTGACTTCCAGCCCCTTTCTCAAGCTCGGGCTGCGCTGCCAGGTGCAGGAGCTCTCTGGCTATGGTCCTGGCCCCCCACACCAGGATGGGACCCCAGCACTGCAGCCCCCACACCAGCTCCACACCCTTGGCACAAATGGGGAGATGATAATTTTTAAAGTGGGGATGAGTTAAGAGGATTCATTTCAGATACAAGATAGCTCTCATTAATGTTTGCTCGTTTGGGTTTATTTAAGCCTTAATTGATTGTCTTCTACTTAACTACATTCCAGTATCTCTCAGGCTCCAGAACAGACTCTTATAAGGCTGATGATTGCACGGTCTGCAAGATGGGATTGTGTTGGTGGCTCCCAGGGAGCCGTGCCCAGCCTGCCCCAGCAGGTTGGAGACACGACTGGGGGGAAGCCAAAATCGGCCTGGCCGGCATTTAGGATGCTTTGGTAGCCCTGGTTCTGCTGGGCTGGGATTGGAGAGGTCTGTCTCCCAGGAGCTGACATCTCCCAGGATCAGCTGTTCAGCAGGCCAGCCTCGAGATTGCATCCTTCCCAAAACAGGCTCCTGCCCACCAGGAATCCGGCTCCAAGTAACGCGGGGGTTTGGATGCTGAACGACAGCACTTCTAGTGGCAGCTGGAGCTGATCCACTGGGAACGGGAGCGAGGAGCAGGAGCTCGCAGGGACAACGCTGACCTTTCGTGGGGCCGCCTCGCTCAGAGGAGACTCCTTCTGGTTCTAGAATCAGTTTATACGGAGGCAGAAAAGAAACCTGGTGACTCAGAAAGGCAGCGGAGAGCAGCTCGGTTCTACTTCAGCCCTACGTTCTGGTGCAGTTGTTTGGAACAAAGTGAGCTGTGGCTGTTGGAGGAGCCGAGGCACCTTGGGGTTCACTCCTGTGTGAGGGGACTGCCCAGGGAGTTCTGGCTCCGTGAGCTGCAGCCCCCCTTCTCAAACGCAGCCGGGAGCAGCTTCGAAGAATCAGCCCCCAAACTGGTACAAAACCCTCCTTTTTACGGGAGCGACTGAACGGGGACCATCCAGGGAAGCTCGGCTGTTCAAGAGAGGCACTGTTCTGTCAGTGCACTCGCTATAGGAATAATTTAGCTTCTTACTGGCAGCACCCCCGGAAAGAGAGAAAAACGTATCAGGCTCTGATGAAACACCTCTCAAAATAACCAGGGCGCTTCCCGACACGTCCCGCTTGTGCTCTTTGCGCTCCATTGTCTTTAAACGAGCGGAGGGGAAGGAAGGCACGGGCTCTCCGGCAGCGGCTGGCGCCGGCTGCTCTCCTCGGAGCGGGGAAGGAGGCGGCGGGCCGGGGGAGCATCCCTGCCCGGGGGAGCATCCCTGCCCGGGGGAGCCCGGCGCCGCCGCCCGCTCCGCACCGCTCCTGCCCGCAGACGTGCGGGGCCAGGAGCGGGAACTCCGGCGTTTGCCGTTGCGCTGGGGAGCGGCGGGCACGGCTCTCCCGGCCAGCCCGCGCCTGCTGCTGCTCGCACGGCCGGCTGGCGGAGCGCGCTGCAGCCGGTACCGGGCCCGCTCCCCGCGACCGGGGCTCCCCGCCGCACCGGTACCCGCAACCTGTGGCGGGGAGAGAGCTGCGAGGGCGCCCCGGGACTTTGCAAGCACGAATTAAAAATGTCCCACTCCTCCCCCCCGCTGCTCGGGAACCTGCCCAGGGCACCCTCCGCCCCGGCGCTGCCCCAGGAGCGCCCGCCTGGCTCGGCGGGCACGCAGGCTGGGAGCATCTCCACGCCAACCGGGCAGAGCCGAGCGCCCGCCTTCCCCCGGAGCCGCAGGGAGGTGGAATTCGCCCGGTTGCGGGAGAAGGAGCGTTCCGGCGCCCCGCGGCGCAGGCCGGGGCGAGTTGCTTGTCCGGGGGAGGGCACGGCCACTCCCCGGCCGGTCTCTCCCCCGCGGGGGGCTCCAGCGCCCGACGGCGCCGCGCACGGCCCGAGCCCCGGCTGTGGGTCCGTCCCCGCCCCGCCGCGGCCGCGGAGCGGAGGGGCCGCGCTCCGCCCCCGCCTCCTCCCCGCGCAACTTCCCCGAGCCGCGGCCCCCCGCCCCCGCCCCGCGGGTGCGCGCACAGACGCGGGCGCGCCGAGCCGAGCCGAGCCCGGCGGAGCCCAGCCGAGCCCAGCCGCGCCGCGCCCGCAGGGGCCCCGGCCGCCCCGCGCCTCCCCCGCCGCGCATGGGGCGCGCAGCCTCCGCGGGCGCGCAGCTGCCCCGCCGGCGCTGAGGGACCGGGGCAGCCGGAGCGCCGACCTTCGCCGGCCCCCGGGCATGCCCGCGCCGCTGGCCGCCCCCTGCCCCGCCGCTGAGCGCTGCCGCGGGCGCGGGGCGGCGCGCCCGGATGGAGAGCTGAGGCGGTGAGCCCCGCCGGGCCGGGCCGGGCGGGCCGGGAGACGTGACGATGTGGATGCGACGGCTCCCGGGAAGCAGGTAGGGCCGGGGCGCGGCCGCCCGCGGAGAGAGCTTCTCACCCCCCACCCCTTCCCCCCCCCCCCCCATTCTCATCCTCCGGCCGCACTCGCGGAGCGGCGGCGGAGTTAAATCCTGAACTTCCCGGAGCAGGAGCGGGGCGCGGAGTGAGGCGGCGCAGCCCGGCGGCTCCCGGCGCTCGGGGAGACGCGGCCGGTGCATGTTCCGGGCGGGATGGGACCCGCCGCCCCCTTCCCCCAGCCCCCGCCCAGGGAAACAGCCGACCGGGTCCCTTCGCCCTCCCCTGCGCGTTGCCGGGAAGGGTCCCTTCCCTCGCCGCCCCGGCGGGAGGCTTTCGGGGGCCGGGGGGGGGGGTGGTGTGGGGTGTCCGAGCATGTGCGGCGGGCGGACGGACGGGCGCGTTCGGGGATTAGTCGGGGATTGCAAAGCGGAGGAGACGGCGGCAAAGTGTTATGTAACACGTTTTCATCACCGCGGCGAAGGCATCCGAGCTAAATCTTGTTATTCCCCCTCGCTGTGCCGGGGGCTCGCTCGGGGCCCCCCGGTGCCCGCCCGGCTCAGCCCCAGCCCGGCTTGGTGGATTCGTTTGCAGCAGCAGCGTGTGGAGTGAGGGCGGGCGAAGGGATGCTCTGCCTTGTTATCCCTGTCCCGTTCCGCTCCCCCCCCAGCCCGGTTGTGTGGGTTAAAAGTCCAGGTTTAGAGCCGGTGGGTGGTTTGTGTGGGGCAGGGGTCGAAGGCTGCCCCCAGCCCCCTCTGCGGAGCGGCCCCGTGGTGTGGGTCAGGCATGACCTCGTGTTCTCCGGCTGTGCCGAGGGTCTGGCTGCTACGGAGGGTCCCAAGTCGATGGCCATGGTCGATGGCTCCCACAGCTTGCACTGGGCCCTGGCGACGCTCCCTGGGGAGCGGGACTCGGGGTCCTGGGCGGCTGCGGCCCTGCCCTTTCGCTGGCAGAACATGGCTTCTGCTTTGGGGGCGCGGGAGGGGAGATGGGCAGGGCCCCCCGGGCGCAGTGAGTGGTGAGAAGGGTCTTTGTCCATCGCTCTTCGGAGCTGCTGGAGGCTTTCTCGCTCTGCCCGAGCTTTGGATGGAGTCCTGGAGGGTGCAAGGGGAGCTGGGGTTTTGTCTGCGCGGGGGAGCTGGGAGAGGCCCTGGGCTTCGGTTTTACCCTCACCATGCTCCGCGTCCCAGCTGCACGTGGCAAGCCAGCTCCCAGCACCCCCCAGCCTTGCCCCCAGCCCCGGCACCCTGAGGGCCCCCCAGGCCCTGCGAGCGCCTTCAGCTGCCGTCTGTCCGTCTGTCTGTCTGCCAGGGCTGTGCTGCTGCACACTGGGAAGGACATAGTCTCCGAGGAGTCGTAGTGACCTTAAGGAATTGCTCTTGGGGAACGCACCCGCAGCGTTCCTTGGGGTGCCTCGGCTTTGGGGTGATTCTGTGCCTGACGAAAAGCCCGGCAGAGCTAGGGGCTGTTTCCCAAGCCTGGAGCCAGCAGAAGGCTGTAATCTTAGGAACAGAGGACGCCCTCTGCTTCTTTATTTTTGTGAGGAGTTTAGCAGGGAAAACAGGAGCTTTCCGGTCGCTTCTCCCCTCGGTTTGCCTGGCAAATTTCTTTGCTGTGTATCCTGGATCCTCAGCTCCAGCCTGTCCTCTACATCACCCCTTCGGCTTCCAGCCCCCTCTGTGCTTTATTTTTAATAAGAGATAACTTTACTGCTAACCTTGCCTGCTGCTCTCGCTTCTCTCTAACTCTAATTGCTTCTGGCTTTATTTCTGACATTTCCCATGTTGTTTCCCCTCATTTTCTTGGAAGACTGCTAGAAAAATAGCTCCGAGAGAAGCCATAGACCTTTCCAGTGCCCGTGTCACCCCGCACGGCCTCTGCCTGGAGCCGCTGCCCGGGAGGGGACATGGTACCTCACTGCTCCTTTCAAGCCGGATTCTTTCTGCCCCAGGGCAGCGGCAGCCGCCTGACCTTGCAGGCCAGCCTTGCTCTTAAGCTGGGGAGGGCAAGACCTGCAAATCGCTGGGAAGGCCTCTGCCCCCCTTTCAAGGAGGGGAGCTTGCTGTTCCCCCCAGTTCCGAGCACTGGTGCACAGAGCCGGGATGCACAGCTTTCCCCCTCAGCCCCCAGGCTGTTCTCAGGGATGCTCCAGGTCCTCTCTGCCCTTGGAAGCAGGGCTGGTGTGGGTGCTGCAGGGCAAAGGACTGGGTTGGGTTGGGGTTCTTTTGGTGGGGGGGGTGCGAGGGGGAGGGCAGCATCTTCTCCATCGCCTCCTGAGTGCGCACCGACGTACGCGTGCGTGCCTACAGCTGCGCCGGTGCCTGCGTGCGCCTGTAAGGGCACAACAGCTTTCTGCAGCGTGCCGTCTGCCAAGCTTCTGGCTCTGGCTCAGGACTTCGCTTCCCTAGCTTCCAAATGGAGTATTTTAAACCCCACGCCGGGATTTGTGCAGCGTTCAGCTCCGGAGTGATGTGCTGCACGAGCACAGCCCCTTGTTTGCTATTTCTTCCCGTTCGTTATAAAACAACTCATTAAAAGCACACAGCCCTGCACATTGGTGCCCAGGAAACTTTATGGGCCCGGTAGCGACTGCCAAAGCAAACGTTTTCCATGGATTTCACTCATCAAGTTCACGCTGTCAAATGTAGATTCAGCCGCTCGTCAAAGATGCAAGCCTTGCAGTCTGGGAAGTAATGAGAGCGGTAAGCAGTGGGAGTTAATGGCCTCCACCGAGGAGTCCTTACTCATCCCGCATCCACACAGGGGCTGAGCTGGCTGCTCCTGGGTGAATTGATTGCCACAGAAATTCATCTAGTGTCACCGGCTATGATACTTAACAGCCACAATAATGCTTGAATAAACTGCGCTTTTATGCAGCGGTTCGTACCTCCCAACGGCAGCAATTTCACAGATGAGGCAGAGGGAGCGGTGCTGGGCTTCAGCAGCCTCTTCCCCGTGCTGGGAATAATTGTTGTGCTAACGCTGGGGAAGCGTGGAGGCCTTTGTGGGGTGATGGATGGATGGATGCATAGATGGATGGGAGCTGTTGAGGTCACGGAGCCACCACTCACCCCGGATGCTTTGGGGGCTGCCCCACATTGGCATCCATCCTGCCTGCCTCCAGCACATGCGAGCCGACGGCCCATCTGCTCCAGGCTGCGCCGCACTTTGGGTTTGCTTTACGTAACCATCACCCATCGAAAACGAGAAGCTGCTGGTTCTCCTTCAAAGCCCAGCCCACAGTGGGGACCCACCAGCTCTCCAGGTGGCTGATAACCTTCCTTCTCCCTTTCCTGGCCCACACTGGATCCACAAGGTCTCCCTGCATGGCTCATTCACAGGTGTGTCTGTGTGTGGACAGGGCGGCGCTGCGCACCCAGCACGGCTTTGCACACCAGCTCTGTAGGGTGTGAATAATCCATATGACTCCTGACAGGTCTGAGGTTCATTATGAAAATGTATGCATGGTTAAGCCTTTAAATATAGCTAATAGGAGAAGGACTGGGAGGAAAGATTACGGGAATCAATACGCTGAGCCGGAGGAACGGGAGCTGCTCCACTCCCAGCTGCGGTACCCATTATTCTTGTTAAGGGCTGGTGATGATGAAGTGGGTCACAGCAGTTTGGGGCCCATGGAGTTTGGGTTAGAGACCGGAACTCTTTCTGGGGGGTAGTTCCTGGAAGCCACGTGTTGTGGGGGGGATCAGTGGGGAGGGTGGAGTGGCCTCGTCGGTGCCTTCACCACCTCATTGGAAAGAAAGAGTCTGCCTCTCCTCTCTTCTCCTCTCCCTGCCCCTTGGGCCCATCTTTGCTGTGGGTTCGCAGTTTTCATCAGCGTGAACTTTTTCCCTGGAATAACGTCAGACTCCAGACCTGAGCTGCCTCCTTAAGAATGGAATTTGAGTTGATATGAATATTTCCTGTGGCTCTCCTTACCGGGACCTGCACCTACGGACTTTGATAGCTTACATAATTTCCTGTGATGGAGATGCACTTCATCTAATTTCACTTTGAAATGCATTGATTAAATCAGAACTGCTGGGAGATTTAAGCTGAGTCTCTGTGGCCTGAACTTAACCGCGGGAGGTTTACCTACCCTTCATCCTTCAACATTAATTTGGTTTTATGAGGATTCCTCGTGAAATGAGGTTCCTGTCAGCCGCTGAATCGCTCCCGCTTTCTGGGTTTATCAATTCCTTTCCCTGTGGCTCTGGAGTAGAAGCTGTGCTAAACCTCCTTTCAGCACGGCGTTCGGCAGCTTCGCCTAGCGCCAGGGGGGAATGTGGCGGGGGCTGACAGGCATTCCTGGCCAGGCAACATCTCTCCTCACATGGGTTGCACCAGGCAGGGTGGAGACTCGCAGTGAAACCCCCCGAGCACAGGAGGATGCAGGGCTTCTCTGCCATGTCCTCTTCTCGGCGCCGGGCAATGCAGCTTCTCTGGCACAGCGATAGAAGGAAAAGGAATCCCGCTGGGCTGGGGACGGATGAGCAGTCACGTGGAAACAAGCAGGGATGGGATCAGTGAGGGCTGCGGGGCACGAGGCCGAAGCCCCCGCTGGGCACTCGCCCGAGGCCCTTCCCAGCGAGCAGCGGGATGTATATACCCAGTGAAGCCTCCAAGCCCAGCTCTGGTTCTCTGCCCGAGACCACTGGTCACCTCTGGGCCAGCACCCTCTGAAATTCAGTGGCAGAGGCTTCCCCAGTGCTCTGCCTTGGCTGGCTGGTTTGGGAGAAATTAAATGGACTGCAAAAAAAAAAGGAGAGAGTATATATATATATATATATATATATATATAAAATAAAGCTCATCATTCATAAAGTGTTCATTTTCAACTCTGATCTGCAGAATGCCTCACTGTGGCTTGGAAGTGATGTGTAGGCAGGAGGTACGCTTCAGCATGTGACGATTCCTGTTTGAATCTGCTCTGGAGGTCTCTCAGCAGCTCTGCTTTTCTGGAAACTTTGATGCGTCCCCAGCAGCCCTGCGCCCGGTCTGCCGCTGCATCCCCCTGAGCGATGCTGCCCGTGAGTGATACTGTCCGTGGGCTCCAGCACCTTCTGCCCTGCCCCATCCTGCCTGGTGCTGTGGGGAGCAACAGCCACTCCCCAGCACAGGGACTTGGGAGGGCCCTGGCTGGAGCAGGAAACAAAGGCAGCTCGCTGGATCCTAGTGAAGAAGGTGGCTGGTGGTGAGGAGAGGAAGAGCCTTGGCCACCAATCAGCTCTTCATCCTGGGCAGAGCTCTCGGTGGGACATGATGAGGGGGGAGCAGTGAAACCTTCCCCTTTCTGGCTGGGGTGTGAGCCCTGCAAACCGTGCTGGCTTCCGAGTAAAGGCTGAGTAAAAGCTGCTCTGATGCCAGAACTCCGTCTGGAGCCATGGCGTGCTTCCCACAGGAGGTGTGTTGGGATGCCAGAGCATGTGCCCTGAGGCGAGGGGCTGGGGCCGTGCCGGGGTCTGGGGATCAGGCTGAGGGAGCAACCCTGTGCCAGGCATACCAGCAGAGCCATGTGCTGTACGAGGGGCTATCTGGTTCATGCAGGATGGGAGCTCTGCAGAGATGAGCTGCAGCCTCCCAGGGATCGAGTGCTCCCACCCATGAGGGGCTTTGGCCATGCATCCCCCTCTGCAGCATCCTGGGATGTTTAGGGGCGTCTCCTTGTGATCCCCACTCCTGCCCAGGGGTCGGGGCCTATAAATAAGCAGGAGCGTGACAGCGTCACATGTGTGCAGCTCGGTGTGGGAGGGCTGGAGGCTGATTTCTCCACACTCAGCATTGGAGGCTCAGCTAAGAGCAGACTGTGCTAATTGACGTTGCCACTTGACTGCGTGTCACTCGGGTTGGAGACGTGGCAGGGTCAAGGGGGGAGCTGGGTTTCCCCCTGTTGGGAATTGCCTGCCCGGCGAGCTGAGCCCGCTGCACGTGCCGGTTCCTCGGGGACACGTTCCTCTAATTGCCGGAGTCCCGTGCATGACCCAGCCCGGCGCCTGCGATAGCATCTCTGCCTCCGTCCGCGGGACTCGAGTAATGAAGCGTCAGTTAATTGACATGGATTAGGACATCCACTTAAGTACCCACCGGAACATGGGTGATTAATGCCAGGAGCCGAGGCCACGTGGCCGTGCTTCCCACCGGGAGCCTGGTTGGGCTCTGCCTCTCCCATGCAGCAGCCAAAGCTGGGCTGAGCCCACAGCAGCTGGGCCTTACACACCGCGCAAGATGCTGGCAAGTGCTGTACTCACAGGAGCCCCTGAGAAGAACAGACCCACTTTCTACGTGTGGTTGCCTTTCCTGGGTTTCCTTAGGAAGTTTTCTCTGGGGAGGATGATGGTGAGTTCCTCACCTTGTTCCGTGGCTTTGGAAGAGCCTCTCCACTCGTTGAGCATCCTCTGACACAAAGCATGCAGGGCTTGTTCCGTGCGCCCCTCAAGGTGACGTGACTCCCTGGCAGAGTCATTTCTGCTTGTTCTGATGGATAAGGATGGGAAGGGAATGTTTCTTGGGGGCAGCTCGTTGGGGATGTTCTGCTCTGGCATCCAATGGGAAAGGATGTGATTCCGCCTTCTCCCCTCCTGCCTCGTGGCCAGTGCAGGGGCCCGGCACGGTGGGTGTTTGTGGAAAGCCAGGATACAGCAGGAGATGCAACGAAGTGCAGAGGTTTGTGCAAAGTAATGAGGAGTGTGGAAGGTCCCTGTCAGCACCGCTGTGCCTGGCTGAGGCCTCGGTCTCTCCTCTGGAGACAATGCTGGGGAAAGTTTAATCGCTCCCACAAAGGGGATTTTTTTTCTTTTATTATTTTTTATTTTTAATGAGATGCAAAGCTGGGTGAGATCTGACTCACTGGCAATTAGGCTCGGGAGGGTGTGGGCCCACAAACGGCACAGTGTTTTCTGGGCGCCCGGCGTGCCGCTGGTGACTCACGCTCACCTTGATCGTCAGGATTTTGCTCCCGCGGCTGCTGGAGCGGGAGAGCCTGTGAGCTGCCTGGATGTGGTACGTGTGGTGAGGTGGCCGTGGCCGGGAGAGCTGCTCTCTCCATGCAGGAGAAATTGTTCGGTGCTAAAAAGGGATTTAAACCTCTGTATGAAAGGATCAAGAGTCTTCGTCCCGGATTTCATCCTCGCTGCCGGCGCTTTCTGTTTTGGCTTGGCCTTTCCTCCATCCTTTTGGGCCATCCTCTCTTCTCCTTGTAGCATGTCAAGCTGTGAGCTTTCACTGGCAGCAGGACGTCCCGGCTGCAGGGCTGGGCAGAGCCCAGGTACCAGTGGCTTGGGAGCAGGACTGTGGGTACCAGCAGCTCCCCAGGACTGTGCCAGAGCCTTGGCCGGGTGACATATACCCATGCTGAGCTCTCCTCCCTCATGCCCCAGCTTCCCCACGGATGTTTTGTACCTCCAGAGACTCCTTTGCTGCTGGGCTTTGGTTTGGTTTTGGTTCTAATTGCATTTCTTGCTCTGTAAAAGCCACCCAACTGTGCTTTATTTCCCATCCCCTCCCTTCCTGCAAGAGTTATGGACCCTTTGAAATTCTGTATGCTTCCCCTGCGTTTGTCCATTGCCCTGAGGTCTCAGGGCAGGCTGTGCATCCTAGGGGCTTCCTAGCTTTGGGTTTTGGTTGTGAGTTGAGAGCAGGGCTGAGGTTCAGACCCACTTGGTGGGATTTCTCATGGCACACCCAGCCCTACCCACAGGAAGGGGCTGGCTGGGCTGGGGATGTGGGTGTATCCAGTGGGATTGGTGCTTGTCTTGACCCCAGGCAGGAGGAACTTCTTGGGAGACCATCATGAAAATCCCATTGGGATGGGTATTTTCTGCAGCAGTAGTATTCCCACTGATGGGGATATCACGGTGGGCTCCAGCGTGTGGCTCCCACGGAGCCCCATTGTGTTCAACAATGGAACGGGCCTATTCTAATTATTTTGTTGTTTAAAGCTCATTAAGCTGCTACTTTATACGTACTGAGCCAACTTATCTTATTTCTTGAGATCAAAGCGTTTCCTGCATGCGTTGTAATGACATGCTCGAGCACATTAATTTAGAAAATGAGATAAGCACCCGGGTTATTTACCAGCCAGGTGGCGGTGACACAGGGCGGTGTGAGCAGTAGCAGGTACCATGGAGTACTGTGTCCAGAGCTGGGGCCCCCAATACAAGAGAGATGTAGAACTGTTGGAGAGGGTTCAGAGGAGGGCCACAAAGACGATTAGAGGGCTGGAGCACCTGCCCTACAAAGAGAGGCTGAGGGAGCTGGGCTTGTTCAGCCTGGAGAAGAGAAGGCTGCGGGGGGACCTCATTGCAGCCTGCCAGTGCCTGAAGGGAGCAGAGGAACAGGAGGGAAATCAACTTTTTAAAAGGGCAGACAATGGCAGGACAAGGGGGAATGGTTTAAAGCTAAAGGAGGGAAGGTTTAGATTGGATATTAGGGAGAAGTTTTTTACGGAAAGAGTGGTGAGGTCCTGGAATAGGCTGCCCAGAGAGGTGGTGGATGCCCCATCCCTGGAAGTTTTCAAGGCGAGGTTGGATGGGGCCCTGGGCAACCTTGTGTAGATCCAGGCCTGAGGTTGATGTCCCTGCCTGTGGCAGGGGGTTAGAGCTTTATGATCCTTGGGGTCCCTTCCAACCCTTGCCATTCTATGATTCTATGGTCTTCCTCGTGGTAGGTCTCTTCAGAGCCCGAGGGCTGGCTTGAAGTAGCTGCTCTCTCCTGAAATCACTGTGCCTTTGTGGATATGGGCTCTGGAGGAGGAAAACCCCCGGTAAGACTCCTGCTCCAGCCTGTGATCATGCAGGATTACGGCAATCCTGGCACTGGTCTGCTTGGCTCCCGGGGGAAGAGCCGTGTTCCCGCCGTCCCGTCCCACAGCGCTGGGGCTTTGCGTCACCCTCTCACACCCTGATGCCATCGTTTCATCAGAGGAGGCGGCCGCATCGTCCCGCAGAGACCTGGCTTTGCCCACAAATCCAGGGGGTAGTGTATGAGGAGGAAAGAAAATTCAGAAGCGGAGCAGGGAAACAAGTGACTCCTTCAGTGGCGGCTGCGGGGGAAGCACACCTTCCTCCCTGTGCCCGCATCCGCATCAGGGAGCCATTAAACCCAACCGCTGTCCTTAACTGTTCTGCGCAGCATTAGGGATGATCTCTAAGCTCCTGGGTTTAGCACCATCCTACGTATGTGGCAATCCTGCTCTGCTGCAGCGGGGGGGTTTACGTGTGTTTGGGAAAAGGGGCAGATGCTCTGAGCACTGGTGACGGTGATGGGAGGGAGCAGCGCGGTCCCGCATGCCCGGAGACCTCCTGGGTAGGTGCTAGCAAGAAGAGAGTAGGAACTGGTTTTGTGGTGTGCTGAGGTGGTGGGATGTATGGGGAGGTTTAAATAGAAGCTAAAATAAGAGGAACCCCCTGTGATCTCCTTAGGTTTATGAGGGGTCTGGTATCGCGAAGAATGGAGCTTGAGGGATGCTTGGGTAAGATTTTTGGTGGATTTGGAAACCTGAGAGCGACTTCCTAGCAAGTTGTGTCTGAACCAAAGCTCCTGCTGCTGCCGCCTGATCCTTGGTGCCGGTGCAGAATTTGGGGGCGGGGGAAGGGAGGGACACGGGCAAAATACATCGGCGACAGGTGCAGGTTTGGGCTGGGAAGGCAGCGCTCACAAGCCCCCTTTATCCGCTGGGACAAAAGCCGAGTGTTATTTCCGAGGGTTTGATGAAATGCCCCTCTGTCCGTCCCTGCCATGCTAAATGCGAGCAGTGTTCTCCGGCTGGGCTGGCCGGGCTGGCAGCGTACGGAGCGGGAAGCGTCGCCCGTGGCGTGTGTGCTGGACCAGGGGCTGAGCCCACAGCCGAGCCGAGCCGTGCTGCCGGGGTTGTGCTCGGGTGTTTGGTCGCTGAGGCGGGAGGCAGCGCGAGGCAGCTTGCCCAGGCCCTGCCTCGAGACGTCTGGCAGATGAAGCCGCAGCCCGCTGGGTCTTCCCAGGGGAGCCAGACCACGCGTGGGGCTCCTTCTGCCGGAGCAGCGGTCGGTGAATCACCGAGCTCTGGTTCTGCATGGAAATCTGCTGGAGATGTCTCTCTGTCTGAAGGTGCCGATTCTCAGGCTTCCCACCCCCGGTGCTTTTCCGACCCTCTCTGAAGCCATCCTGGGGAAATCGCTCTCCCATGGATGTGTGTCCCTGTCCGAGTGGGTCAAGCAGTGCCGGATGATGTTCACCTGCTCGCTGCATTAGCTGAGCTCTCACGCTCATCCCCAGGCTGGCTGCAGGTGCTGAGCTCCCCGAGTCCCGTTGGTGTTTAAAAATGGGGAATGAACTTAAACCTCAGGCTTGAGGTTTGGCTTGACTCTGGCAGGGACCAGGCACGTGGCCACAATGGAAGCTGCTTTTGCCTTCACGCCGTGCCATGTGCACCCATCTTCTCCCTCTTCTCTTCCCTGTGTGGCTCTACAACTTCGTGCTGCATCTCATGGCGTGGGTGTGGGATGCGCTGGAGGGGTCCCGTGCTGGTGGGGTCCCATGCTGGTGGGGGTCTGGCACTGGCTCCAGGATGCTGCGCTCAGGGCTTTGCCCTTTGTGCCTCCAGCAAAGGACGGGGCCCACAGGCAGGAGCAGCCAGGGCCGCGGCAGTGCTGCGCCAGATCTGCTCTCTGACAGCCTTGGCAGGGCCTGCGCCTACCGCATCAGCATATTGGCGGTACCGCTGGGTATTAATTATGCCTTCCGCACTCGCGGCTATTCAAATGTTAAAATTGTTTATTTGCAGCTGGGCGAGCTCGAGACGGAGGCAGAAAAGCCCTGTGCGAGCTGCTCCCCTTGCCTGCCCCGCAGTCCACCGTGGGACACAGCTCCCCAGGCACAGGCCAGGATGGACCCGTCCCCTGTCACAGCATTTCTGCCCTGGGCAGGACCCGCTGCTCCCCAGCCCACCTCTTCTCTGTCCCGTTTTCCTGGGGAAACGGGCACCGTCTGCCTGGCCGCGGAAGCACGGTGCTGAGGATTCAGCCTATTTCACCCTCGGCTGGCTTTCTTCCCTGATAAATCCCATCCCTTCCGCCGCGGGAAGCAGTCTCGGTTTAATTACTTGTGGGGAGAAGGGGGAGAGTGGAGGAACTTAGGCCTTGTTTTAAATATCTCTTTTATTAGCAGGTAATCCTGAAGCTCAGGTCTGTAATATCGATAGGTAGTGATGTGGCACATTTAATTTACCTAGGTGCTACTGTGTGTCAGCTTTTGTGCCTTAATTCCCAGTCCTGGCTTTAAAGAGCTCGTCAGCCATATTTTCTCAAATTTATAATTATCTTGGAAGAAGTCGTGGCTGCAGATCGTGCAGTGAGTAACTTCCCAGTTCCCGTTGGGTCTGGGTACAAAGCAACTTGTCCCAGAGCGAAGCATTGCTTGGGAGGGGCAGGGTGCAGTGAGTGCTGTGCTGGGCACCCGGACGGGGTGGTCCAGGGGGTCTCCTGCTGAGCAATGATGTAAGGCACCTGCCTGCACCGCTTCCTTCCTCCCAACTCCGGTGAGGGTCCTGTTCTGGTGGGAGCGAAAGGGTGATGCTCTATTTCCATGGCGATGGCTGCTGGTGTCACAACAAAGGACGGTCGCTGCACTGCGGGGATGGCAAAGCAGGGCTGGAGAGGAGAGGAGAGCAGCTGCAGCAGGAGCCAGGGCTGCAGTCCCCACCGCGGTGAGGACACGCGGTTGTGGGCCAAGCATCTGCCGCCGCTGCTGACACTTTCCCCTCTTCCTCTTGCTCCTGTGTGAGTCGCCTGCTGAGACGCAGCTGCCTCGTTCCTCCCCTGGCCAGCAAGTTTCTGCGGACGCTCGCACCGTGTCACTCCGGTGGCCTTTGTGGGACGCAGCCACACTGCCAGGGATGCTCCTCCTAGAGCGCCATGCCCGCTGCGCCTGGCCCGGGACGAGCAAACATCGCCCTGTCCCTCCGGCCGCTGCTCCCATGTGCGCTCCAGGCGCTAGCCGGAATATTCCGTCCCTGTCTCGCTTGGCGTTCAGAGATATGAAATGCTCAGAGTCCGTAAATCATCTCAACAAGGACATAACCTTGATTCCCTGTGCAATACCAATAGATTACCTAACAGGAGGCACGGAATGGAAGAATGGCTCCATTTGTATAATTCTGCATTAAAAATCAGCCTATTCTGCATTTAATGCTGCTGTGAAGTGGCTCCTCGGCCAGGGGAGAAAGGGGCCGGTGTTGGAGACCAAACAAGTACCTTCTGAAAGGAACACAAATAGGCACCTCTCTCCCTGCGCTGCACTGAGATTCGCCTTCACGGGCGCTGGGGAAGCGGCTTATTTGCGAAGGGCTTGAGAACTGCTGATGGCTCCTGTGCTGCCCTTTCCCAGCCGGGATCCCTGTTAATTGCTCGGACAGATTACCAAACCTGGGGATTTCTGGGGGCACAGCAGCCGTGGGATTAGCCTGCAGCCTACCCGCTGCCATCGTGCTCCCATGGCTGCTCCTGTGGATAGAAGTGTGGAGTAACTGGTATGGAGGCGGGTAGAAGGGGGACTCTGCTCCCCTTGGCCTGGCCGCTCTCATCTTCTGCCCAGTGGGATTTATCCTCAGGGATTTCTGTCCAGGTTCCATGCAGTACCGCTGTGCACAGCCCCATTGTCTCAGGAGCGCAGAGTGGCCCTCTGCGCTCCGTACTGCTCTGGAGACATGGTGGGGCTGATCCCATCGGCACCCTGCGCCTCTGCACATGCTTCAGTGCCGCAGCGGCATTGTGGGAGCCGTGGGTATGAAGTGGCAGTCCCAGGGCGATGGGCCCAACCTGTGCCTGAGGGACAACGGGTTTGGGACGTGGGTCTCAAGGACAGAGATCCCTCTTGCCATGTTCAGCTCTGTGGCAATCCAGGGCCGGGAACTGCCAAAGCATTTCCCATGCTGTGCTCCCCAAAGCACTCAGGGAGCTTCTTATGGTACATGAAGCATTGTTGAGGTTGGAGGGATTAGGCTGCCCTGGCTTTTCATGGCAAGGAAGGGGCTGAAGGCACTAGGGGTCCCTGCAGCCTCTTCCTGACCAGCAAAGAGCAGGGTGAGCTCGTGTCTCCAGCCTCCTTGAAACTAATCTCTCCCAAGCCCATGGCTGTACCTCGAAGGGATTTGGGAAGGGGTTTTCGTGCTGGGGAGAGCTCTGAACTGGGTGGCGTATGGCAGGCTGCCACGGCTCCATCCACGGCACCTCACGGGCCCGTAACTCCATCACCTCTGGATTGGAGATTGCCTGGGCTGGGATCAGTCAAGTGATCCCACGTGCACAATCCCTGCAATTATCTGAGTGTTTCCCTTGAAGCAGAGTGCAGGTGGGTATTGGTCGGAGTTTCCCTCACCACCTGAGAACAGGGATGCCTCTCCAGCCATTGCACCATGGGAGCGGATTTGTGGTTCGCAGGAGCAGAGGCTTCAAACGAGGAGGGTGAGGAAGGGATTCATCTTCTCAGGGATCTCTGCTACTCTGTTCTTTTTTTTGAACTGAATTTCAGAGTTTTGTAGATTTTTTTTTTTCCTTGAGTTTGAGAAGTATTCCAGGATAACTGAAGGGATTCCAGGATAACTGAAAGTATTCCAGGATTACGCTCCCGCTCACCACCAAGACAGGGGAAGAAGTAACACAAAACTGAGAGTGAGTGGTGATGGCTCCTCTTGCCTCCGCTCCTGGGCCGTGCGGTTGGAGGAGGGTTTGTGCCATCTGATGTCTCAGCAAAGCTCTGACGTTCTCCTGCGCTCTGAGCTGCGGTGACTTTCTGCTCGTACCTCTTGAGAGGCGAGGGATGCTCTCCTGCCTGAGCTGTGATGGGCAGGTGGAGGCACGGGGACTCCCCGGGGGTGGCGTGTCGGGAGCATCGGTTCCTCCTGGGACAGCCCAGGGGGTTTTGGGGCACACAAAGGTAGCAGGAGCTCCAGGCAGGACGTGTCTCCACTCCCTCGGCTGCCCATGGGCTGTGGCCCTCTCACCTCCGGGTTTTGTGGGGTGTTTGAGTGGGGGGGAGGAAGGGTGGTCCTGCAGTGGAGACTGGGGGCTCTTGGCTGCCACTGGCCCCGCCACGCGCTGCCGCATCCCCGCCGCCGCGCCGAGCACATCGGCTGCGTTGCCTAGACAACAGCAACTCCTACACGCTGCTATTTATTCTGAAGGACACTTGCTCTTATCTGTTGTTGCAAAGCCCTCAAAAGATTGCATGCCACGCAAAATTCCTCTGAGGTAACCGGACTCACTGCTCCCGTCCCAAAAGCCGCCTCCTGGGGATGTGCCAGCCAGCTGGGTGGCCGGCAGCATGGATGCTCCTCAGGTGACAGTCCCTTGGCTGGCATCACTTGAAGGGAGGGACACAGGCAGGAGGGTGACCCGTCCTGTCCCAAGGATGACACAGGGTGCTGCCCTGTATGAGCTGTGGGTGTCCTGGCCATGTCCGTCCCCATCATTGGGGCTCTGACCTGGGGACCGATGCTGGGAGCGAGGGATGCCTCTGGCTGTCACCTGGTGTTGCCTAGCCGTGCTTGGGCACAGCATCCCTGGCTTGGCAGCATGAAGCTGGGGTGTGGGGAGGTCACCCAGTGCAGTTTCCCTGCGTGTCTGCCCAAGGCTGCGGGGGAGCAAGGCAGCAACGCTTGGGCAGGTCCCACGCAGGAGCAAACCCCCCATGAGTCAGGGCTGCTGTCACAGCAGCTTCAGAATGTCACGAACAAGCAGGAGGAGATGGGAATCAGGGGAAAGTCTGTCTCTTCTGTGAGCTGCTGCTCCCAGGGACTGGCATTCTGTCCTTGGGAAGCTGCTGCACAGCAGCGGGGGTTTAACGACCACCGAGTTCGGGCTGGGTGCATCGTCCTCACCTCGGGTGCTGCTGCCTGGCTGGACAGGGTTTGGGTGTGCGAGGGGTGGTACCCAGGTGAGTGTCGTGAGGAGATGTGTCAGGTGGGATTGAGGCAGCGGGCAGGGGTGCAGGCGAGCACAACGAGCCTCTGGAGTGAACATGAGCATCACAGAGCTGAACTTGGGCTTAAGACTCCCCTTGAAGCCCCCCACTCCTTGCTGGGGGGTTGGGGTGTTGCCGTAGTGCTGCCGATGTGCAGCACGTGCGGGATGCTCTTCGTGCCGCCCCCCACGGCACTGCCGGCCTCTAAAAAAATCCCCCACCAACAATGTGGTTTGGGCGGTTTGGGCTTTTTTTGAAGCCCTGAAATCCTTCCTCCCCCAGCCCGAACTATTTTGGTTTATGTTGTCTGTTTCTGGCTCTTCCCTTTCTCCTTCTGTGCTCCTTCCCTGCGTCGCCTTATTCCTCCCCAAAATAAATGCTGTTACGCTTTGAAAAAACACCCAATTAAGGGAAAAGGAAAAAAAAGAGATCCTCTGAGCAGAAAAAGACTGTGCCTGAGAGTATCCAGGTCAGCTCCTTTAGCTTCATTTGCTCACGCATGGAGGGAGTGTACAAATGCTTCTGTCAACCAGATGCACATTTGTAGTGCTACCAAGGACTTTACGGGGCGCAGCGCTGCGGAGGATTAGTCTATTTAGCCATATAAAGCTCTCATTAACTCCTGCTGAGTGCGACAAAAGTCTTTCTTGTGTAAAAGCTGAATAAAATGGAATAGAGATTTTTGGGCTTTGGCCTAATGGGTTTCTGTTTTCTGGAGGGGAAATTAAAAAAGAGGAATGTGGGTATCGGGGTGTTTTCAGGCCACGCGTGGGGCAGCGTCTCAGTGGGGTGTGAGCAGAACAGAACCTCGTGGGGTGCTGCAGAGGATGGAGCAGGCTTTGAGGTGACCTGACACACCGCATCTAAGCCGGGTTTATATGTGGTGTGGGACGTTTCCAGCTGCTCCTTGGCAGAGGGGACACTGAGAGGGGCTGCTCAGCCTGCTCAGCCTGCTGGGGGCCATACTGGAGGAGATGTGGTGGCATGAGCAAACCCCAGCAGGAGCTGGGCTGCATGTGCTCTCACACCAGGCCCGTGGCCTCTTCTGCCTCAGCTCTTTGGGGGGTTAAGGCATCCACGCTCCCTGTGCTGGCTCCTTGGACCTGCCTGGGAGCGGGGGCTGTGCTTCACAGCACTGGGTACCACAGAGGCTCTTGCTACTGGTGCCCCGGTTGTGCCCTTGCAGTGCTCAGCTGGCATCAGGCAGGGCGGACACCGGCTTGTTCCTCAGGGCCTTGTGCCGCCAGACCTGCGCCATTGTGCAACGGTGCTTGCAGACCCTGGGTGAGCGGTGAAGTCATGCTTTTGAGGAGGGAAGGGGGTCCTCAATCTGCCCTGTTCCTGGTGGTGGAGGGGAAGGGGGCACAGGGCACCCTGCCAGGCCGTTTTGCGGTGGAACCTTGTCTGGGGCATGGGGGGAGAATAATGGTACGGCTTTCCCATGCTGCCGGGGGTGTTTTCGGGGGTGGCGCTGGGCGGGAGCGCTGAGTCACCCCGCTGGTCTCTAACACAGTTGCTGTCTGTCCGCAGGTCAGTTTGCCCGCTCGGAAGCCATGCTTGGATTTTAATAGCCATGTTCCACCTAGCCATGGACCTCGCCAGCTGCCAGCCCCCAGCCAGTGGTGCTGGGGGGAGGCTCTCGCCACGGCCGGCGCTCCGGCACAGACTGTCCCGCGGCTCACTGTGGGGCACAGGGAGTGGGGAGGAGATACGGCGCCCTGGCCCTCCCTGGACCTGCACCCCTGAGCCCCCCCCGCAGAGACCCCGCTCCCGCCGGCCACCCCCCACTGCCCCACTGCCCACCGGCCACCCGCCACGCCGGCCCCGCTCAAGGAGAGGCCGGCGGCACCTGCGTGGCCATGGCTTCGCCCCA
This sequence comes from Laterallus jamaicensis coturniculus, assembly GCA_022605575.1. NCBI lineage: Eukaryota > Metazoa > Chordata > Aves > Gruiformes > Rallidae > Laterallus > Laterallus jamaicensis. The sequence goes on from JAKCOX010000081.1 coordinate 1,999,701, forward strand.
CGGGACACCCGGTCCACACCGCTACCCGAGGTCATCGTCTGGGGCCCCACAGGAGAGGAGGACTCCCTGGAGAGCAGCACGCTGCCCGGCGCCTTCACCACTACCGCTGCCACCACCGCCGCCACGACCACCGCCACCACTGCTGCCGCCACCACTGCTGCCGCTACACCACCTCGTGCACCCCCCAGCACCCCAGCTCCTGTGCCCGGCAGGGACGGACCCCGCAGCAGCCCCGGCCGCACCAGCACCGCCGAGCCAGCCGCTGGCCACAGCAGCGGTGGCAAGGATGCTCGCCCACCCCGCGGGCTGGGAGACAGCACAGGTAGGGTCTGACAGCGGGGCTGGGGTTGGCGGTGGGTGAGTTGGGTGGGCTCGGAGTTCCTGAGGTCTGTCCGGGATGGAGCTGAGCACTCAGCGTCACACAGCAGCGCTCGGGAGGCAAGCAGCAGCTCTGATTCATCGCTTTTATCCGTGGTGTTTTCCAGCAGCTCTCTGTTGTTCCCATTAGCGGTTCCCATCCACAGCCCATCTCCTGTAATCGCGTTTCGGGCACGGCGCTGCCTTCCCCCCGCACTCTCTGCTGCCTGGACATGGATGGGAAAGCTGCTTCCCATTTATTTCAAATTATATTTGTTATTGCCGGCATTAAACTGTGGGGTACCGGTGTGTAGTTTACAGAATTTATTCACTGTGCATCGACTGCTTTTAGCCCACAGTGATTTTCTAGTCGATTCGAAAAAGAATTTTATGGCCTAATCTTAATCCCAATTAATTTATCTCGCCTGCCCTTCCTGGCAGAGAGAGACGAGCCAACCATCAGTGTTGTTCCTGACTTGGAGGAGATATTTATAGTGGCAAAAAACCTCCCAACCTACACAGCTCTGGGAAGAAGCGCTGGAATCGGCTGGGCAAATTAGCCAGGGAGTGTTGATAACAACCGCCAGCATGAGCTGCATGATGACGTCTGCAGCCCTATGTCCCCAGTCCAGTCACAGTCAGTGCCTCTGACTCGGTGGCACCATCCAGTCTGGTTGTGTGGGGTGCGGTGGGGCCAGTTGCTGGCTGCGGCAGCCCGTCTGCCCGCTCCATGTGCAGCTCGTGGGAGGACGGCCCTGCGCACGTGGTGTGGTGTCTTGGGTTCGGCTGCCTGGTTCAGGCGAGGGTGAGCTGGTGGTGCGCCGTCTGCCCAATGGTGTCCTGCCCCTGTGCCACCCGCCCGCTGGTGTGCCGCCCACATGCCCATGTGCCACCTGCCCACCAGTGTGCCGCCAGCACCGTCATCCCTGGTCGGCAGATCAGCAGAGCGCGGCAGCTCCGAGCCGCCAGCAGCCTCCTGGGGCGCCCGGCTGCTTTAATCCGCTGCCGGCTCTTAGCTCTCATTAGGGGCTTTTCGCAGGGTCGGAGTTGTTGCTAATTAACTTCTTCTGGCCGAGTGGTGAACACGATAAACACCTTCCCGAGGCTAAAGGACCTTTTTTGATCTCGGCTTGTCCATCCTAAATTGAAAAGTGCCTCACTTGCAGATGGGCTTTCCCTGCCAGCGCCGAGCCCCCGTGGCACCGTGGGACGCACGTCCCGGGAGCCAATGGCCAATGTCGGCTTGAAGCCGCGGCCGCGCCGCTGCCGGTTGTGCTGGCTGCGTGCCTGTGTGAGGCTGTGCGGTGTTGGAGCCCTGTTCCTCTTTGTTATATAAGCTTTAGCGGCTGGAAGTGTTTGTTCTCTGCTGGGAAAAACATATGGCTACAAATTAGGATTAGGTAACTCATCTGTACTTTTTATTTGCCTCAGCGAGCATCCCCGCTCCGCGGCCAGCGAGGTGCCACACGGTGCGACAGGAGCCCGCCGTGGGGAGGGATGTGGCTCTTGCAGCCTGTGGTTCCTCAGTGTTCCCTGGCAACAGCTTCACGGGTTGCAGTGATCCCACCGGTGGCACCAAAGGGCGCTGGGGCCACCCTGGGAGTTGGCAGAACCTCCCCTGGGCCAAGCAGACACACGCTCCCTGGCGTGGCAGTGGCACCCTTGCTCTCCCATCAGATGGGGGCTGCCAGCTAACGAAGGTGTCGCTTCTCCCCCTCAGTGTCTCTCCTGCGCTGTGCCCCTCCTTCCCTCCAACACACCCTTCCTTCCTCCCTGTGCATCACTGGAAAGGGGCTTGCTGGGTGCCCTGCAAGGCTGGAGGGGACCACAGGGGTCTTTAGGGTGCCGGGGTGGGGTCATCTGAGCGAAGGCTTCGATCCTCCTCTCACCTTCCTGCTCCCTGCTGGGGACGTGAGAGGGGAAAAGGCAAAACGATGTCCTGGGAAAACCCAGCTGAGAAGGATTCCCCTGGAACAGCAAACACTCTGCTTGTAAGTAGAAGAGGAGGCAGATGAGTAATGGCTTGTAGTGTCCAGAAAGACCGGTGAGGCTGGGTGGGTACCGGTGAGGCTGGGTGGGTGCCTCTGTGGCTCAGTGGGTGCCGCTGTGGCTCAGTGGGTGCCACTGTGACTCAGTGGGTGCCACTGCGCTAGGGGTGGCTGTGGGTAACCCACAGCTCAGGTGTGTTTGTTCCGGTGCCACCCCTGCCTGCTCAGCGCCTGTCGGGGCGCTGGCAGCAGTCAGGTGGGGACGCAATATGTTCACCCAGGCGCGGTTTGTGCTTACGTTTTTCGGAAGCGTGCCTCCTTCTCTTGGGGGCTGTCACAGCCCCTGCACGGAAAAGGAGGGATGATTAAAGTTCTGGCGAGTGCTAAGGGCCATTCAGAGCCTTCACCAGGGTGGCCATGCAGATGCTGTCTGTGCGGGCTCGGCTCTGTGCACAGCATCCCCTGGACCGTGGCTCGGCCAGGAAAAAAGAGAAAAAAGGGAAAAAAGGGGAGAATGAATCAGAGTGTCGGAGCTCAGGCATGAATTGTGCTCGCCGGGCTGTCTGAGGCTCTCCTTTCAGTATTATTAGAATAAAGCCGTCTTTAATTAAACCTTTAAGTGCTTTATAAGGCAGAAGACTTTATGTGCCGTCTGCTGCTCTTAATGGCGATTTGATCGCCGGTACGCAGCGTGTTTGGCATCGTGCTCCGTGAGCAGGGTGCTCATGCAGGAGCTGGGTACCCCCGTTCCCGGGTTTGCCGTCTGGGAGGGGGGTGAGGGGCTGCGTGGGTGCTGGTGTGGGTGCTGGCGTGGGCACTCACCGTGCCGGCAGCCAGAGCCAAGCTCTCTCCCCGCCGCTGGCCAGGAGTGTATCAGGAATAAATAATAATAAAGAGGTGATCGTTCCCCGCTGGGAGATGACCCTGCCTCCAAAAAGAGGGGGTGGCAGAGGGGGTGCTGGATGCGAGGAGATAGCAGATGCAAAAGGCTTCAAAGGAATTAATTAAAGATAAAATGTGTTTAAAAGAAGACCTTGGGCGGTTGGGCTGGAGCTGCCTCTTTGATCTGCTGTGCACAGGCACAGGGAACCATTGCAGCCAGGGGCCGGAGAGGGGGCGAAGGGACTGGACGGTGTCTCCTGGGCCAGCACCCACCGATCACCTTTCCCAAGAGGCTCCTGAAGGATCCTCCTGTGGCCCTGCATCAGCTGCGGGGATGGAGGGATGCTGTTGGGATGGAGGCTGAGGGCCAGAGCAAGCTCTGAGCTCTGGTGAGGGAGAAGGGACCGTGCCTCTCCCCGGCTCCGCTGATGCGTGTGTGTGTCCCTGTCTTCGCCCCGCTGCCTGCACGTGCCAGAAGCTCCTCTGCCGCTCTCCCAAGTATTTACTGCTGGGTGATATTTGCTGTAACACCTGAGAAGATAAATCCCAGTGTCTTTAGCATAAGCCTTTAGGATCTTCCTTCTTGGCAAGAATATTCCTCAGCAGCAGCAGCAGCAGCAGCAGGATATTCCCCTCTTTTCATCAGGCCAGCCTGGAATACCGGGAGGTTCCCGGGATCCTCAGGGGCTTGTTTGTTGGGTTTGTTGGGGGTTTTAGCAGGAGAGCTGCCTTTTCCTTCAGGATGAGTAACGCTGCCTGGGCTGGGCACTGAAGCAGATCACCGTGTCAGGCAGAGGATGGACTGGCTTTGCACTGGAACAGTTTTCCAAGGAGGCTCCTGCCGTGTTCCCTCCCTGTGTCTAACCCTCGTGGGGGTTCGTGATTCATTCTTCCCACAAGCTGTGGCACAGCAGTAGGGTCTGTGTTAGGGCAGAGGTGGCTGATCCCCTCCCCGCTCCAGGAAAGTCCATTTGGGTCTGGAATTTGCATCAGAGTGGCCATGCAACGCTTCCAGATCGAGTATTTCTGTCCCAAAGTGGTTTTTATTGGCTGGATGAAGCTTTCTGTGATCAGATGTGTTTTCTGATGGACTCACACGTGTAAATCCCGCTGTGATCAAGTGCTTGCCTCTCTCTCCAGCTCATCCCTGTGATGCTGGATGAGCCCTCCTGGCTCCCTGCCATGTGCCAGCAGCCCTGGCCCTGGCTTGTTTGGGGGATTTAACCTTTTGTCACACTTTGACTCAACCCAGGGGTCACAAGAAAGTGGAGGCAGAGGAGGCAGAAGGGAGGAAGGAAGCATCCCATGCAGCATGGGTGTGGGAAGGGGCTTCAGTGCCTCACCACAGGCTCCTGGCTGGCATGTGGCAGGTTCTCAGAGCATCTCTTGTTTTCCTGCCGCTGCCAGTAACTCAGGACGATGCTCGTCAGGGATGAAATGGAGCTGGTTTTTTTTCCTCCTTTAATTTTATGCAGCTGAGAAGCCTTGACGAGGGTCTTCAAAGAGTTGCAGCTCGTAGCTGTTTTTATTGGGAAAATGAAAAATATGGTCTCCCTAACCAGAGCTGTTGAAGTAAAGGCCTTGGGGGATAGAGGTTCTCTTTGTTTTTAATTAAGAGCTTATATCTCCTGTTCGCTGCCGCTGCGCACTCCTGCAGCAGCGAGGCGTCAGCCTGGGATGGATTTTCTCCTGGAATTAATTCTGGTGATGCGGAGCTGTCCAGGAGCCGCTTCAGAAGGTGGCCAGAAAGGCCAAACCTCAGCACTTTCATCTCCGCGGCAAATATTCCATCTGTAAAATAGCATATAAAAAAAAACCCTTGGCGTTTGCTTGCTCTGAGGAGATGGGGGGTTTTCCCTGGACTTTAAGGAGTTTGGGGTTGTGTTTTGCGGGTCGATGCCCGGCTGCTGCCCGTGGGGATGCTGAGGCCGGGTCTCCCATCACTGCAGGGGGTGAGAAATCCCCGGCGAAAGTGGAGTACTGAGAGTGGAAAAACCCAGCGACATTCCAGCCTTTCCAAGGGTTCAGAGAGCGCCTTTGAAGAGCGTTCCCTCCTGGCAGGCGACACATGAAATTCTGCTGCTCCAGCAGAAGCACGGGGGCTTGGACACACTCTCGGTTCCATTAAATACTCCTCCTGTAATTACCCTCCAGTTAAACGGTCACTGCGTCAAACTGCCTGGTAAAAGCCTGGGGAGAGGGGGCTGCAAGCAGCTCCCTCGCAGGAATGAGCCATTTACAGCTGCAGGGCCGGTGCTGGTAGAGGTAACTGCATCCCAGGCATCACCCCCTGATCCCATGTGCCACCCCTTCCTGCAGCTGGTTCCTGGGGTGTGATGAAGTGCCCGCCGGCCTCTGTGACTCACTGCCTCAAAACGTGGCCGTTGGAAACATCTGATGCCAGGATGAGGGAACCAACCGAGCCACCATGATCCCAGCTTCCAGGTTCTCTCCTCAGCGTCCTGGGGACACAGGTTTCGTGCTGAGCCACATGCTCAGCAGACAGCTTCCCATACTGGATGAGGAGGAGGAATTTTGCTTTATGAGCTTTTGATTTTATCCTCCAGGTCACTTTCCTCCAGAGCAGGCTCCCGGGACCGTGTTTAAGATCCCACTTTGGCATTGGCAGTCATCCCTCCCTCACCTTGCTGTGCCCCTTGGGTGCTGCATGTCCCTCCTGGGGTGTTCCACTCTCCCAGGGTGCGCCATCCATCAGCACTTGCTCTTGCAGTTTGGGTGTTCCTGACTGGTTTTGCTCCGTGTGGGTCTGTAGATTGCTTTGAAGGCTTGGAGGGTGTGGAAGGGCTTGGGGTAAACCTTTATTGCGAAGGACATGGCTGTGGAGCTTCCCAGGGAACCATCCCGGTCCCCATCGTGTCTCTTGCCCTCTTGCTGTCGCTGCTGTGGTTATCACTGGTGGGAAGAGCATCCCTCGTCCCCTTGAAAGCCCCCCCAGGCTCTGGTGCAGAATGAACACACGATGCAAAGGAACTTTCCTCTGTGCCGGTACATATGGCAACTTATGTATGTGACAGAGTCTAAAATTATCCAGCCCTTCTTCAAATCCATGTGTCCTGCTCCCAAGAGCTGCCATCCTTCCCAGCGCTCAGGCACCTGCAATCTGTTCTGCCTGTGCGGGCCCCATTATGTAAGCACGAGGATTAATTGCATCGTTAGGCTCTCCCGCGTCCCCGCCGCCTCTGCCTCAGCGCCCATCTTTGGTCTCATTTCCGACGCCGCTCCTGTTTTCCGAGGGATCGGGCACTGGGCTGGTGTGATTTTATTTTTAGAGCCTTCCCTTCTCTCTTTTTCGGCGGTGTCCCACTGGGAGCTGCTCCAAGATTGCACGAAGGATGCGGCTGGGCTGGCTGCACCGGGCTGCTGCTGGGGCGGGTGTCGCTCCTGACCCGGCACACACTGGAGCACAGGGGCGGGTGTGAGCTGGGTGCTGGGAGCTGCCAGCTGTGCTCCTGGGCTCCGTCATGACACGGCTCCTGTCATGACCGTCCTCAGGGAACCTGAAGCATGGGGCCAGAGGTCTCCCTTGGCACCGCACCTTCAGCCTGTGGGTGCTGGTGGGAATCCCCATGGCGTTTTCCCTGTGAATTCCCTTGGGAAATGAAAGCCAGAGGCTGAGCAGTCGAGGAACAGGTAATTTGGCTCTGACTCCCCAACCGCTTGTGGGAGGTGGCTGATCCCACCAGCCCAAGGGAGGATGGCTCCACCAGCCCCACACAGCTCCCACCCTGGGTGTTCCCACAGTGCCCCCCAACCAGGTTCTGTGGGGCACCTACCAGCCCTCCTTCCCGAGGGCACAGAGCCCACTGCAGGTCCCTGGCGTCGGAGCCCTCTGGGGATGCTCTGGTGGAGGTGGATGCCCGTTGCTCCACGTTCTCTGCCACTGATGTCCCCCTGCCCTGGCATTTTCGTCCCCTGACCCACTCGTGTTCTGGCAGCTGCTGGTGCCAGCCGTTCTCCGAGGAGCCTTGTCACAGCCTGTTTGAACCAATTGAAGTGTAATTGGGAGTAAATGGAGGAAATGGGTCATTTGCAAAATAGGTGCTTGAGTCCAAGGAGAAAAATAACCCTGACGCATCCTATCTGCTGTGCTCGGCTTCACAGGGCATCGAGGCTGGCGAGCAGCCGTCCTTCTGGCTGTCTGGTGGCTCCCCGGAGGGGGAGCGTGCAGCTCACAGTGCTGGGGAGCAGGGGAAGGCCCCCAAATCCCGGGGTTTTGTGGCATTCTGCACCTCCCTGTGTTTGGTGGCCTCTTCCCTTCTGCCAGCTCGGCAGTGGGACACTGCCAGGGTCCAAAGAGCCGTCATTTCGGCCCTTGGGAAGTCTTGTTTCTTTGGTCCTGGCAGTGTCCATGGCAGTGTCCATGGTGTGGCTGACTCTGCCACTGACTCCAGACCACCTCCTGTCCTTAAAACCAGTCAGGATCCCTGCTCCTCTCTCCAGCTCTTCCCACAGATCTTCCCCAAAATCTATCTGCTGGCAAAGTGGAATAAGCACTAGAGGGTGGTGGGTGGGTGCTCCCCTCCAGAAACCCCGCTGCTTTTATTTTGGAGGGGAGGACTTCTGCTACACCATCCACCAGAGCTTTGTGTTTCTGGGGGATTAGTGGCTCCTGGGAGGTGTGTGTGGGCTGGGGGGCATCCCTGGGAGGTGCTTGTCTTGCCCTAGGAGGTGACAGCTTTGCTGGGAGCAGGGCTGAGCTTGAGCAGCTTTTCCCCCTTGATGAGCGTTGTTGGCAGTGTGGGCAGGGACCCAAAAACCCCGGGACTTGGGGATGAGCAGGGAGAGGCAAGATAACGAATTCCCAGGGAGTCCAAAGCTCTGTCCTTTGAGGGAAGGCAGCGGAGCAGCGTGCGTGATCCATGCTTTAAAACACCCCTGATAAATCTCGCCTGGCCTAATTATCCTGCTCAGGTTCCTGCTCAGAGCTTGGCACAAGCCTGATGTGAGTGTGGGGTGCGCTGTGCCCAATGTGGAGCTCGGTCCGCTGCTGGGCACGTGGGAGAGCCTAGCTCTGTGTTCCCATGGGAGCATGGGGATGTGCCCATGGATGGCAAGCCAGGCACTGGCAGCACTCTGGGCTGGGATGGGGGGAAAGCCACCCTCAGCGTGTCTCTCTTGAGAGGGTTTTCTGCCTGAGGAGACACACCTGGCTCATGCCACGTTTTCCAGGGAAGGGATGTGCATGCATACAGCTGCCAGCGCTGGATGCGCCGCTGGGCTCCCTGCTCAGACCCACCTGCCCGGCCAGAGCTGCCCACCTCCTTCCCAGTCTGCACTGGGCAGCTCCGCAGCCATCCCCACCTCTGTCTCAAGCCGCAGCAGCGAGCCAGGAGCTCGTGGGCTCTCGTGTGGGAGGAAGCAGCACCCACCTTGCCACACACACCCACATGAGCTGGGAGCCGCACACGTACAGATGGACGTATAGCTGCCTGCTTCCCTGTCGTGCTGGCGCTTATTTCTTTATTAAAAGCACCATCTATCCATCCATCCATCCATCCATCCGTCAGGAGCCGCAACATCTGCTTGTGAGAAACGGCACATCCTTGGGCTGCCGCCAGGAAAATCATTTCATTACGAAATTGCAACTGTAAAGCAGCAGCAAATCACAAACATACTGTACATCGGGCTGCTTTTGTTTCCAAACTGCTCATTAGGAATGATACACGAGCCAAAATTATACCCTGTGTAAGGTGAATTAGGAGAAAATGAGCCCACCCGACCTTCTAAGTGAGCAGCAGTTAGTGCAGTAATTATTATCTCTGGTTAATCCCGCACCCACTGCAAGGCTGCGCTCAAGTTTCCCTTTCCGTCCCGGAGGGGATACGGCTTCACATCTCTTCCGTTCTTCGTGCCTAATTCGGGCTGACAAGGAACATACTTGAGAGGATAGGAAATGAGAAGCCTGGCTTAAAGATTATTTTATGTAAGGCAGGAGAGAGGATTGCGATGCCACTGCCGGGGAAGGGCTGGGGGGAGGCTGGGGGGGAGGGGGGTCCACCCGCTGCCCAGGATCACTCTTGTCTCCCATTCCCACTCTCTCTCATTCCTTTACTCCCCAGGTCTGGCGGTTCATCAGATAATCACAATTACCGTGTCACTCATCATGGTCATCGCCGCTCTGATAACAACTCTCGTCTTAAAAAACTGGTAAGGTCCCTCCTGCGCCTGCTGGGCTTTGGGGGTGGGGGCAACAGGGGGGTCCTACCTGGCTGCGAGCGCTAAAGCCCACAGGGTCACTGGGATGAACCCAGGGAGGCCCTTCTGGGGAAGATGGGGTGCCCCTGCAGCTCACCCACCTCTTGCCAAGGGGTGGCCCAGTCCCATGTGGGCCATGTGCTCCTCACTGCCACCGGATTGCCTGGCGCAACGTGATGCCACCCGGTGAGGTCAAAGGCGAGCGCTCAGCCCCCGCGGTGTCCCTGTGCTGGGTGACATCTCCCCTGCCGCCTGGCTTAAGCAGCTTTGCCGCTGCTCCTTCCATCACCGTCCGGGCTCAGCCACCAGCGATGGCGACTCTCCTGCCTCCCCCCCAACAAAGGGCATCTCGGAGCCCCTCAGATGCCGCCGCTTGGCAGCGTGCTCATCCCCCAGAGCGCTCCTGTGTTGTTCCTCCAGCTGAATTTGCTCCTGTTTATTCTCTTGGCATGGCTGGGCGTGTGACAGTATAGGTTAGCGCTGCGCTTCAGGCACTCCTGGCTTTACCTATTTTCCCAGGGAAACTGGCCTACTTTGAGGTCAGCGGTACCGGTGTAACGGTACAGCCCTGGGCTGGTGGGAGAGCTGCCATACCATGCTGCTGTGCTCGGCTTCTCTGGCAGCCTCCTCCTGCCCGCTCTGCCCACCCGAGCTCTGCAGTGAATCCTTCCTGCACCCAGGGGGGAATTGCAGAACCAGGAAGGCAAAGAAGCCTGCTCGCTCCTGGGATTAGAGGAAAACCTATTTGCAGGGCTACAGAGGCGTCTTAATCTTGGCAGAGCTTTAACGCAGCATTGCAGCTGCCCGACAGTGTACGTTGCTTGCCCCACGGATGGGTTTGTGTTGCTGGGAGCCGGTCTGCGGGGAGGCATCAGGAGCGCAGCTGGTGATGCTCAGTTTCGTATCTCACACAGGCTTTACTGTGCTGAATTTCCTTGGGTGTAGCAGTATATCCCCCACAGCAGGGCTCAAGGATGGGTTGGAGGGAGCTTGGGGCACCCTGGGCTGGGAGGGTGTTTCTGCCCATGGCAGGGGGGCTCTGGGGGGTCTGAGGGTCCTGTCCACCCAAACCAGACTGGGGTTTGGTGATGCCAGTGAAAAAGCGTGGAAGATACTTTACAAAAGTGATGCTGGTGTCCTTGTTCCTCCTCCTGCCCATGTGCCGCCGTCGAGCTGGCACTTGGGTTGGCAGCCATCTCTTTAGGCTGCCCCAGCCGGTGCCGCTCCTGGCGCAGCACCGTGCTCCTGGCCCCGCAGGGCTGCATCCGCAGGCAGTGCTGGCAGCCCCAGCTCCCGCTGCCTGCGGAGCTGCACCCTTCCAGGTCTCTGCTGGTGGGATGGGCACTGTCGATGTCAAAAAGCAGCATCTTAATGAAACCAGCATCTGAACCCTTAAATAGGCACAGCCTGACCCGGGGCAGGCTCCTGCTGGCGGGTGTTCTCCTTTCCTGTGAACCAACCCAGAAGCATTGCATGGCCATGCGATCCCAGCGGAGCTTCCGGAGCCATCAGGTCACCAGGAAGCAGGGCTGTCCCACTCATCGTCTGCCCTGTTAGACCAGTTTCTGGCCTGATTTATCCCAATCAGTCAAACCTCCCAGTGCCTCCCAAACAGGAAGGGGTCCCACCGGTGCCTTTTCACACACGGAAGGGCTTTTCTGTGGGTGTGAAAGCGTGACCCACTAAGCCATCCCTCTGGTGGGACAGAGCTTGTACCCCAAATTTAAACCTGACCCCTAAAAAGGAAGAGGCCAGGCTAGACTGCTAGAGTGCAGCAGGTCTTCCCAAAGGGCCTAAACTGTGATCTGATACTGGGTGATGTGCAATGAATGGCTGAGCGTCAGCGACGCGCCGTGCATCGTGTCCCTTCTTCTCTCCCCGCCGCCCCAGCTGCGCACAGAGCGGCCGCCCACGGCGCAACAGCCACCAGCGCAAGCTGGACCAGCAAGAGGAGAGCTGCCAGAACCTGACCGACTTCGCCCCCGCCCGCGTGCCCAGCGCCCTCGACATCTTCACCGCCTACAACGAGACGCTGCAGTGCTCCCACGAGTGCGTCCGGACCCCCGTGCCCGTCTACGCGGAGGAGGCGTTGCACTCGCCCGGGGATTATAAAACAACCTACAATGGAAACAGGTGAGGCGCCCAGCACGGGTTCCCTCCGGGTTGGGGAGCGCCATCCTGCGACGGAGTCTGCTATCCTGCCCCGTTCCCTGGGGAGATGCTCTGGGAGCACATGGTGGAGCTGCCTTTCCCTGGCTCACTGTACAGAGGGTGGTCAGCTCAGGGAGCCCTGGCAGCAGCGCTCAGCGCCGTGCGCTTTGCACTGCCCAGCTGCTGCTGCCAGCATGTAAATGCTGCTGGATCCACGTTCCCACGTTCCCAACGTCTCCAGAGCGGCATCGAAAGAGCTGCTGGGTTGCAAATGAGTGGGGTGATTAATGGTCGAGAGCCAAAAGAACTGCTTCTGTGATGTATTAACGAGAGGCTTCACAGCAGCTGGCGACAAGGGGTGAAAGATGGGAGCCCTTGCTCTGCGTACCCCTGCCCATGCAGGCACTGGGGGTGGGTGTGTGACCTCTCCCCGGCGCTGGTGCCATCACACCTTTCCCTTGCTGTGGCTGGAGGGGCTTCATCTGCCCTCAGGCAAAAGGACCCCACCAGTCTCAGGCCGGGGAGACGGGCAGCACCATCCTGCTGCCATTGGGGCTGCGCAGCCTCAGGGGGGTGGGATGTATTAGGAGATGCCCATGCCCAGGGCTAGAATCGTCCCAATATTGCAGCCCTCTATTCCTTTCGCCACCCCACCCTGGTTTCCAGGCCAGTAAAACCCATCCCAGACACTGATTTAGAGAGATCTGGGGCTTTTTTCCCCCCTGAAAAAGCTGATTTTTGGAGCAGGCCACCTCGGCGTGCTCCCTGTGTGTCTGTACCAGCACGTGCAAGCCCGTTTCTCTGCTTGCTGCAGACCCTCTTCTTCTGACCGGCATCTTATTCCCGTGGCCTTTGTGTCTGAGAAATGGTTTGAGATCTCCTGCTGACTGGCCGAAGCCTGTTTGACTTCTGGGGGCAGGGCAGACGCCGTCGGGCTGTTTCCTGGTATGTACCATGCTCCCTCCGTGCCCACCCCATGCCCATCGTCCCCCCTTGCCTTCCAGCAGCCACTCCCCGCCCTGCCCGGTGCCATCATCCTGCTTGCGCCTCTTTGGGGATGGGGATGTGAGCCAGGCGGCTTACCCAGCTGGAATGCCGGATGCCTCCCTGGCCGTGGAGGGGAGGTTGGGAGTCAAAATGCCTTTTCCACAGAGGCGAATTACAGATGGGCCTGAGCTGAAAGCTGGGGGCTGGGATGGGTGTGGACTTGAGAGCAAAGGGTCCCTGTGGCCTCAAGCTTCAGCCTGACCCTGTGGTTCCCACTCACCTCGGGAACCTGGACGAGTGGCAGGGGTTTCTGTGCCGTGAAGTGCCCCAATCTGTAATTAACCTGGTGGTGCATGATGGACAGCCCGCCTCGTTCCAGGGTCACACATCCAACATGCATGCTCCATTGCCGCACGAAAGCTCATTGATGATTTTTGCTGTCATAAACGCTTCCTTTCTCACTGCTGCATGGGTGCTGGGGTCCTCCTCCTCTTCCTCCTTCTCCTCCTCCTTCTGCTCCCCTTGCAGCTGAGCCCGCAAGCCCCCCTGGCAGCCGGATGCACCCTGCTGCAGCTGAGGTGTCTGAGGGCTTTGCGCTCATTGTCTGGGGACTTTCTTTCTGAGGCCGCTCGGGCTGTTCTCACCTCCCTGTGCTCCTCTGAAGGGGGCACAAGCTGAGAGCAATGGCAGGAAAAGCAATTAGGGGTCCCGGCGTGGCAGCTCACCATGGGGCAGCAGTGCCCATTGGAGCCACGCACTCAGGTGAATTAATTGCTCTGCCCCAAGTCCCCACTGTAATGAATCATACATTCAGCACAGATGAAGTTTCCAGCCTTCCCTGACAGTGGCTTGCTCGGAATAGGCTGTTTAACATTATGCTCAGCTATTGAACACAGAAATATAATTAGATTAGAATGGAAGGGAATAAAAAGTTAATGGTCCCGGCTGTGCTCGGGGCCGGCTGCGTCTGGGCAGGCCAGGGAGGTGTGCTGAGGGCGGCAGCAGCCAGCGAGGGCTCGAGCAGCTCCGAGATGCTCCCTGCCATGGGAAGCTCCCACCGCTCCTGCCCAAGGTCATGGGAACCTCTGTGCCAAAGATCATGCCCTGGTCATCGCCTCAGGTTTCCTTAAACAGTCCAAAGTGGCCCATCAATTCCTGATTTTCCTCATGGACCCATTTTCATGGGATCCATAAAGTACTCTGGGGAGATCTCTCCCAGTCATACCTGGAGCGTTTGCTGCACGGCAGAGATCCTGTTTGTTACAGGGATCTGGGAGGTGGTGTTTGCTATCATCAGCATTAACCAAGGCAGATGAATCCACAGCCTGTTCTGGGTGTGAGGGCACTGCCTGCCAGGTATCTCTGGAGTACCCTGTGTGCCTCCTGGTGAGAACCTGGTGATTACCATGGATCCAGTGACTGCCGTAGATCCCTGAGGAACATCACTACAGCACAGACAGCTGGAGAAAGGCCCTCACCCTGGAACAGGGTCAGCCCAAACCCTTCTGAAGTTCAGAAGATGGCATGTGGTGGTTTTCCTATGCCTTACAATCTCCCACGCACGTCTGCCTGCATCTTCTGCAGGGACAGGGCTGTCAGCAAGAGGAACCCCCAGGGTCAGGCAGGGACAGGGCTGTCAGCAAGAGGAACCCCCGGGGTCAGATGGGGATATCTCCAGCAGGGGCTCTGCTCTGCACCCCCGCAACCCCCACAAGTGCAGGGTGGGGTTCTCACAGCTCTGCAGGCACGTGGGAGGTCTCAGGCACTACACTGGTTTCCGCACTGGACAACTCGCTCCTCAGAAAGGCTTGGAAGCACCTTACAGGTTTTAATTGATGGCTCTTCACAGCTCTTAGCTGTCTGGTGAAGACATCAGCACTGCTGATCTGGGGAGCCAGCACCAGAGACACAAGACGAGGGTTTGGCAGGGATGTCAGGGCAAGGAGGGAGTGCAGACTGGATGAGCACTGGAAGCTGGCTGGATTAATGGGGACTTTAGGAATGGCACTGTGCTTCCTAAACAGCAGCCTGGCATCTGACAGTGCTGACGTCGTCGTAAGGCCGAGCGGTTGCAGGGAGCAGATGTAAAGGATGGTACCACAGAACAGTCTCCAGCCTGGAGAGCTGCAGGCAGTGCTCAGGTTGTGTCAGGAAACCTGGTGCAACTCATCTAGCTACACGGCAAGCAGATGTTGATGCTGTTTCTTGAGGTCAGATTCATCACAGGAGTGCCGGGGAGGGTTCCTGTGCCGCCGCTGGCGCATGGTCCCTGCCGGGGCACTGGCCCTCACGGGAGCGGGACATCGCCTGCGGTGAGCAGCTGTCAGAGCTTTCCAGCAGAGTGCCTCGCCAGTGGCCAGGCCACAGTGGAGCACTCCTTGGGGATGGATGTGACGGCCAGGCAGCCAACAGCCCTTCCTGCAGGCAGAGCACCCAGCCGCACAGGCAGCGGCAGTGTGGTTTCGGTGAGGAGGAAGCAGACAGTCACAGCAGTTGTACTAGGCAGCTCATGAGAGGAACCTGCAGGGAGGTGTAAGGCAAGAAAACTCCCTGTGCCCCCATCACTTCGGTGATGGAGGAGTCGCAGTGCCGCGGCCGATGGCAGCCACCAGAGGTGAAGTTTGCAGCTGGAGCAGCTTTGGCCAAGCACCGCGGTGAGCTGTGGCTGCTGTGGTTTGATGTCACACTGGCTCTGGGGCTTTCTGAAATGGAGTTTGAGATTCCGCATTATTCTTGTCCTTAATCCCACTCCCTTTGAGTGAAAAACCCCATGGAATGAGATTATACAAAAATGGGTAAGGTTGATCAAGCGCTGACCTACTTTGCTTGGAGAGGCTGTTTGGAAGACAATACACATTCCCCCTCCTGCCATGCACACAGGAGCATCCACCCAGAACTGTGTGCACATTTGGCACCGCGCTGAGGGAAGTGTCGATTCGGGACCTGAGCATCGCCCCGGCACGGTGATGCCGCTCTGACCCCAGCCCTGGCACGAGGCAGTTCACATTTACCATGTTGTGTGGTAATTCGGAGCTTTGAACACGGCGAGCAGCTGCTGCCACAGCCCCGTTCTGCCTGACAACAGCAAATGGCTTGTATTAACATTAACAGATAATGAGTCATCATAAAAAACCCAGGCTTGCCTTCGGAGGAATAACAGCAGTCCCAACACAGCCCCGGCTCAGGAGATTAAGGACTCTAAAAATCTGCCTCGCTAATTAAGACTCGAGTGTCGTTCTTGGAGCTGGTGTGTCGGGTATCACACTCAGAAACCAGTGTTCGGAAGGAGCCCATGCCCGTGAAGCATGGGGCTCCTCCAGGTGCTCGTACCCCAGTTGTAGCATGGGGTAGGAAGGGATTCCACATCAGGAGCGTGCTCCAGGCAGCGCCTCTGGATGGGTACCCGCTGTGTGTACAGCCTGTGCCTGGGCATGTACAGCACACCGCCACCCGCTAACGATGGGGAGGAACCATTTAAAGGTTGCATAGGGAGAGAGAGGTCTTTCAGAAGACAGCAAATAAATAGCTTGAGAAGAACTTCAATAGGATCCCTGGTTTTGGTGCTTAACCAATTCTCCATTGATTTCTTTAGGGCATTTAACTCTAGGCAATCTTGTTAGTACTCATCATCGTTTTCTCATCCTCCAGAGCACTCGCTGCTCTTAGGTTTGAGATGCTCCAGGACGCAAGGATGCTCAGGATGAATCCACGCTCTGGGAAGGGCCCTGTGGAGATAGAAGTGTGCTGGAAGGCATGCCAGAGCCCCAAAGTGTCCCTCCCACTGCTCGCCAACAGCATCCCCATCCCAACACCTGCAACCCTGTTTGGAAGGCCACCCCGCTGAGCACAGCTGGAAGTGAGCTGGTGGCAGTCCCAGTCCCAATCCCAAATGCAATGCAGGCTGGCACCTGGGAACGGGAGTCCAGTGGCTCCCCTTGGATGCTTGCCCACTGCCGTCAGCATTTGCTGCCTTGAGTCCCGCTGTGCTGCTGGTGGGAGGAGGAGGAGGAGGAGGAGGGGAAAGCTTTTGGGGGCATCGAAGAAGCTCTGCGAGTGGTGAGGCGTTTCCCTGTCCTGATTTAATCTTTGTTTTTCTTCTCGTCCTTGACAGGATTCCATTGGTGAACCTGTAAAAAATATAAAAAATAATGGGTTACCTGTACCTACCATTTCTGTTTACCAGTAGGAGACTCAAAGAGCAGCGTTCTATGGGCCAAATATATTTTTATAAAAAGGAACACGCCTATAGGGAACTGCGATTCTCAAGGAGCGCGTTTTTTTGGGGGAGAAAGAGAAGGAGAAACGTGGAGCGAGGAATCCCGTGGAGGAGGAACCCGCGAGGGACCGAGGGAAAGACCGGCTGAGCGCCTGGAGCCTGGACGTGGACTGTGACTCTGAACCTGTGCCAATAATACCATTATGTGCCATGTACCGACGCAAAGACTTGGCGAGAAGCCGGAGCGACGCCGCTATCGCCCGGAGCCCTTGGGGAGGACGAGGAGGGCGTCTCTTCTGGTGGGGTCATTCATTCCGGTCCATACGCATCCATACGTACGATAGATGTAGAGAGAAAATATATATATATATATATACACACACAAACACTTTTTTCTACTGTAGCAATTTTTGAAGAACTTAAATACTCATTTTTAAAGACGACGTCACGGGCTAAAAGTCTTAATTTCTTTAACGCGCAGAACATGAACTGGGTGAACTGATGTTTTCTACTTGGGCAGCTTGCCTCTCAAACCTATATGTGTATATATAGGTAGACATATATACATATATATATGTGTGTGTGTGTATGTATAAGCATATATATGTATGTATACATATATATATATAGGGTTTTGGTTCTTTTTGGAAACGCGTTTCCAGGGGTGGTGATGGGAGTGAAGCGCAGTGGAGGGGGACAACCCCCTGGGCTGGCTCTGAGTGCGGTGCCAGCGCAGGGGCTGCTGGTGGGAAGCGGGACAGAGGCTTCCCAAATCCCAGCTGAAGCGCATCTGCACTGCCTCGTGGTACCTCCATCTCCGGAAGGGATGACGGAGAGGAGGGGTGCGAGGCAGGGCGCAGAGCAGGTCCCCCAGCTCCTGGCAGCTTGCAGCAGCCTGAGGCACCAGTGAAGGCTGTGTCCAGACTTCTGTAGCCTGATACATCATCAGGGGAGATGGGGAAGCCCAAAAGCCCGTGGCTGCCCTTCATTTCACCGCAGTCCCAGCTGTATTAGGGATGACAGCCCAGGGCTGGATGTGGACGAGTTTTAGGCGTGGATTTCCCAAGGATGGGCTTCTCCTGGCACAAGAGACAAACTTCAGGACTGGGATGTGGGAGTGTTTGGGGAAAACGGCTTCTAAGTTGGCCATGACACCAAAGCTTGCTCAACCCCTAGGGAGAAACAAGAAGGGGAGAAGCCGACTGCCTCCCAACCCAGTGCAGGGCAGGGAGCTCTGGGAGCCTCTCCCTTCGCTCTCCTGGGCTTCACTGGGTCTGGCATGGCAGGAGAAGATGCAGCCTGCTGTCTGCAACCCAGAGGATTGTGTATTAGTGTTGAAGAGGGAATTTCGCCCAGTGGTTTGCCAGGGAAATATGGCTCTGGTTCTGTGTGCTGCTCTAGAGACATTGCCCTTCACAGCGTGGTTCAGGTGGGTGCTGACGAGCACACCAAGCCCCCATCCAAGTCTTTCCACAGAGTCTGATGCTGCAGTCAGCACAGCAGACTGTGCTGTGCCATGCTGTGCCGCACTGTGCACCTCCCAGCCAGTGCTGCTGGGGAGGCCAGGCAGGAGGGGGGGATGGTGGCAGCTGGTGGGGGTCTCCCAACCTGCCTGGTGTCTTGCCACGATTTGTTTCCACTCTTCAACGTGTGCCCTGCTCCAAGCCCAGTCATTCCCATGTGGGTTGTGCTGAGGCAGAGCTGATGGCACTGTACGGCCCCGGGTGAGGGTCTGCTTCAGGTGGGTCTGGGTTGGGTTTCTTCAGCGTGGCGTAGGTGGGAAAGACAGCAGAATTCAGACCAAAGTCCTCCGGTTCTTTTTGTAAACCACCCTTCGTATATATTAGTGATTTTTTAGAACTGTCCAGAAACTTGTTTCTACTCATGGCCAGTGTTTCAGCTCCGTTTCTTTATTACACTGAGCGTGCAGCTAAATAGAAGCTCCCGGCATTGCGTGTAGCCCCGTGTGCAGTCTCTTGTTCCTCTTTTCTGTCCTTTCCCCATGGAATTGCACAGTTTGGATTATTTCCCCTGAGTTTTTGGATGCTGCCCTGGGAAGAAGTCTTCCTTGCCAGACCTGACGGTTCCCTGTGGACTTGAACCAGCCATCTCCTGGCATTGGTAATGCTCCCCGTGACTCCGATGAGCCTTGAGCACCACTGTGGGTGCATTCCACACCCAGGTCGCTGCCAAGTGGCAGCTGGCGAGGAGGAGGGGGGTTTGGGTGGGATGGCTCCTTGGGAGAGACATTCCCCAGCTTTACCTTCCCTGGGAACCGCGGGGGTGTTTGCCCTCAGGGTGTCCCAGGGATCTGCCCACCACAGGGGACACCCGAGGGGTGCAGATTCGGGGCCAGGAGCATCCGTTGTCTCAGTGCACTGGGGCTTTGGGGGTTCACTGATGTCAGGGGTGCTGCCCCCCAAGTTGCCCTTCCTGGTGTGGGATTTGAATTCTCATTTTCTGATGTCCCTGACACCAGTCCCCTCCAGCTCCGGGGCTGCGTCGGTCGCGCTTCCCCCGCTGATTTCCGTAGTTCCCACGGGTGTTCCAGTGTGAGCTCAGTAGCGGACATTGGAAAACAGATCCCAGCTCCCTCATTCCCAAGCGTTTGAAGCACCATTCCATGTTTCTGCGTTTGTGGAACTCGCTGCCAGCCGGCGTCCAGCACGGCAGCCCCGGGGCTGGTAATGGAGAGGGGTCCTGCCCCACACCTGGCTAATTCCCCATGGAGCTGGAGGAAGGAGTGGGAAGTGTGTGTGTGTGTCTGTGCATGTCAGGGAGAGAGGAGGGAGGCCAATCACTTGACCCCCGACAAGGGGATCAGATTCCTCGTGGCAGGACTTGCATGAGTTTTGCAGAAGGACACATCCTAGTCACCAAAAGATGAGCCAGGGAACAAAAGTAGATGCACAATCTTCCCTTATTTATAAGGACCAACAGCACTTGCACTTTATCAGAGAAGCCCTCCCATCCCTATGCATGCCAGGCACGTGACAAGGGACAACTGCCAGGAGGAAGGGAAGGAGGGAAGGGCCGGAGTTGCAAATGCAGTGATGTACGAGGCAGGATCCTATAGCATCCCAACGTCCCTCGTAGTAGAGAGAATTGAACTGTGGTTATTTCATCCCCTGCCATTGATGAAAGCCAAAAACATGATGAGGAATGAAAACAACGAGGTCGGATTTGAGTGGAACCGACCAACTGAGCAGATCTTTTACAACAGAGAAAAGCAGGCGAGCGCGGCGCTGGCGGGCGCGTTCCCTCGCGGGCTTTGCCATGCTGCAGTCGCATCTTCTTGCCCTGTTTTGGCTGCCACAGGTGATGGCTTTAGGTGGGCTCCTTCCATCGCTGCCCTTTGCTGGACATGAAGCTTCATCCTGAGCTGGTGGGAGTTGTGTGAGGTCTCATCGGCTTGAGCCGGCAACAGCCAGGGAGGTTTGGCAAACACTGGTCATGCCGCCCAGTATGTTGGGTGGGCTGGAGCCGCTTGCCCCGTCAGCGGGGTTTCACTCCCACGTGGGATGGAAAGGATGTGTGTGTGCTTGGATAATTAAGGATTTTGGTGTTGTCATTCAGGAGCCAAGCCCGTTTTCCAGCTCGATAGTGTTGCATGGGGAGCAGGGAGTGTTCCACTCTGAGACACAATCCTGTGTGCCAGGCAGCACCATTTGCCTTGGGATGGGCTGAGCCCCGGCTTGCGAGAGGCAAGGCTGCTGGCGTGTGTTCTGGGATTCAGCAGGTGGTTGGTGAGGCCAGGAGAGTGGCCGCAGCAGGCACGGGGCACACCCTGAACGTGGCATCGGGCATCCATCGCCTGGCAAAGCTGTGGTTCCGGCGTGCCATTTCCTTGGAAAAACAGAGCTCCTCGCTGCTACTCACCAGGGCTCTGGCAGCTTGGGAAAAAAGAACAAAAAAGTCATTTTGCTCCTTGCCATCCAGTCCCAGCTCGCTGCTTCTCGTTTCGGTTTGGTTTAGGGATTTCTGAGCCCCTGAGGAGTCACCAAGAAACATGTCAGCCAGCATGGCTGCGTGCAGCCTGTGACTGTCAGACAGAAAATGGCTTGGGTGCCGGCAATGCCGGCTGCTCCTGTGCCGGGACAGCAGCTGCTCTGCTCTTCCTGGGGCCATGCAGCGAGCCCAGACCTCTGGGACTGTGTGTGCCCATTCTTCCATCAAAACTCATCGCCAGCACCGAGCAGGAGCTGCAGGCCTGCTTGGGCCTGGCCTGCAGGCAGGGCTGCTCACTGGCAGCCACTTCCCTGTACCAAACGGAGCCGGTCTTGGGCTGCTGTGTCACTGCGTCTCGGGGCGCCGTGGGCAGGTTGGTCGGGTTGGCTGCTCAAGCTCCTAGTTTGCAAAACTGGGGTGTCCCAAGGGCAGCATCATTCCTGGGCCCGGGGCATCTCAGGCCCCGGGCAGCTGCCCATCTCTCTGACTCTCATAGTTTACCTTCACTCTGTCTTCCCAGCCAGGGAAATGGGCAGCCCGCAGTGGGGGAACCGACACCGGAGAGCGTGCGGGGGCGGGGGGGGGCGCGCAGATTTCGGGTTACCTCTTCTCCATCAGCAGCTTGCTGCGAAGGAAGGTGGTTCAGCTAAAGTGGTAGTTAAATAGTAGATATTCTACACATATTCTATATTTTGTAAAAAAAAAAAGAAATTAAAAAAATGAAAATAGAACAAAAGCTATATCTATATGCTATCTCAGCCCACCCATTTCAGGATGAATGTGGTTGGAATTTTCATTCAACCAGGTATAAAATCTGTAAGCGATCTTTTCAAAACCAGCAAGAAATCCCTCCCCATCTCTGACATCTGTGGGTTTGGTCTCCAGATCTCATGTAACGCTTCTCACACATTTTTAAGAATTATTCTCAGCGTTTGTAGGTACATTTTCAATAGTGTCAGGAGTGGAGATGATATTTACTTTGAGAAAAAAGTCTACGTTGCACAAAAATGTACACTAAGGGCACAGATTTCTGACCCAGATTCTTCTATTTTAGGTTCCGAGGGGGTTTATTTTTCTGTTTGACAGGACATGTACAGTGAAGTTTACACTTTATTTTTATTTTGCCAAAAAAAAAACAAACCCAACCCAACCCCACCCTGTTTTTCTACCATGAGACAGCTTTTCCTTTGTAACCGGTTTCACATCACTGAGTACTTCTTTATTTCCCTGGGAAAATCCTGCACCGTGAGACATCCGGCACCCGCGCGTGCGGTGCTCTCGCTGCGGGCACGCACAGCCCCGGATGGGCCGGTCAGCCCCGC
Source organism: Laterallus jamaicensis coturniculus (assembly GCA_022605575.1). Lineage (NCBI taxonomy): Eukaryota > Metazoa > Chordata > Aves > Gruiformes > Rallidae > Laterallus > Laterallus jamaicensis. The sequence continues at coordinate 2,021,768 of JAKCOX010000081.1, forward strand.
GCTCCCGGCTCTCGCCCTTCGGCATCACAGTCCCTCCCCGGCACGAGCCGGGACGGTGGCGGAGGGGCACCGGGAGCCGGGCAGCCACAGGGCTGCGCGGGCGAGAACTGTTCCTTCCCCGGCGGTTTTGAGTTCCTCTCTGTCCTTGGACGCTGTGTGTTTGGAAGCACTGTAAATGCCACCCGGTACCGATTTCCCTGTGTATATTTAGTACTCTGATGTTGCTATTAAAACTGATATGAGAACCGCGCAGCCGGCTGGTCACTGGGTTCCTCTGCGCGGTGCCCACGGGCTCCAGGAGGGGATGTGGGTCATTTTGGGGGCAGGGGGGCAAGAAGGAGCCTGGGAGCCTCACTGGAGAGCTCTCTCCATTGTTCCCCTTGGGCAAGCAGATGAGAAATCCCAGTCCTGCCTTCATCCTGGGACAAGGGTCTTGTGCGTTCCCTCAGGTGCCCACCGTGGCAACCCCCCACTCCAGAGCCTGCGGCAGAGGCCAGAGCACGCCGGGTCCCCAGGCTCACCCGGTGTCCCCCGGTGCTTAGGGGGGGATGCACGTTGGGATGAAAGGCTTGATGGAGGGAAGCCCTTTAGCAGGACAGTTAGGGAGTTAATTAAACGTCACTAATGATGCTCTAAACTAACAGTTCTGTGGTAAGGTAAGCGGGCGCTGTGGAACTGCTTAACCTAGATACGAGTTTCACTGAGGATGCGTCCTGCCGTGAGCAGAGCCGCAGCCAAATGGCTTTTCTTGTGCAAGGATCTGGGTTGAGACGGGCGACAACAGTCAGGCTATCGTGTTCCCAGGAGGGACTGCCCACGCTGGGTTCGCTGGACAGACCTGGCCACTGTGTGGAGGGGTCTTGCAGAGCTTGCTGGGGAGTGGGGACAGCTTCCAGGGCCCCCCACGTGCACCCTCCCCTTCCCCAGGACCCTGTGGAACGGCATGGCTGCAGTTCCTGACCTAGAAAGGGGAGCCTTTCTCAGCGTCTCTGCCGGCTTTGAAGAGGGGTGACCTGGGAGGACAGCTTAGCACAGCTGCCTGCTGCTTCCCTTCCCAGGCTGTGGCAGCAGCCGTCCCGCTGCGCCGGGGCCCTTTGCAGCTCTCTGTGCCTGACCGCACACCAAAATGAGGAGCAGGGATGCTGACCAGCACCAGCCTGGCCAAATCCTCCCCAAAAGCCCTCTTCTGGGGGGGAAATATATAGGAAAATAGAGAAGGACAAAGTGAGATGCTCTTCATTTTAGGGCCAAATTGCCAGCTTAAATCACCGTGACAATGTGTACAAGCTAACAGGATGCGAATGGCCCCGAAGCTGCATATATCAGCTGGAGAGCTCTGTTCATTCCCAGATACAAGTGGGATTTCAGTGTATGAAATACAGTGTTGGGAGCTCATTCCTTTCCCTGCCATTTATCACAGCCGGGAACGTACTCACCAGCTTGAGCTGTTGCAAGTGTCGCTGCTGGGAGAGCAAAGGAGAAATATTGTGCTGTGCTGGGCAGTGTGGGAGAGGGGACGTGGGGGGTGAGCGGGAGCCGGACGCCTGGGGCAGGTTTGCAGCTTTGCTCGCACATGCTGCGGCCTCTGATGGCCACAGGCAGCCTGCTTGGCTGCAGGAACAGCTCATCACTGCTTGGCTCTTCGGATGCCTCCCTAAGCTCCCTGTAAGACCATCGCTGCCCAGCCCAGCAAGCTCAGCTTTCTGCATTGCAGACGAAGGGGAGCACCAGCCAAAACGGTGTCCCCATGGAACCAGCCCCGCAGAGTTGGCCATCCCGGTCCCCCTCCAGCACTGTTTGTCCCCAGGCACAGAGCCAGGAGCATCAAGCATCCCCTCTGGCTGCCCGTCTGCCCCGCGATGAGGACCAGGGCACAGCCACCACCTGCCATGCTCCAGGTTATCCAGTACCTCGAGTGGTCTCCAGGGCCGGAGGGGCCATGCCAGTCCCCGTCCCCTTTCAGTGCTGGAGGCAGCAATCCCTGCCTCCCTTCAGGGCTGCCGCAGCCCAGCAGGGTGAGACTGAAAAATGAGGCTGGAAACAAAACATGAGTGCACTGATGCCACAGCACACAGTGCTGTTAGAAAGTAGGACTAAGCATTATCCAAGTTTAATTATTATAATTATACCGGGGCGAAGTAATTGCTGGAGATATTTTAAGCATCAATCAACACGCTATTTGGAAAAACGGAGCCCTGATTTATCCAGGGCTAGGTGGGAAGCATCAACAATACTGCCTGCTGGAGGAGGAGCCCACCCAGGGAGGGGTTCCAAGCTGGTCATCGCATCGTACTTGCAAGTAGGGATTGGGGCAGAGGGTCTGGGGCGGGAGAGGAGAAGGGGGCTGACAAGGCCTTCCTTTGCCATAAGGACCCAGTCATGCTGGCATCCCCATGTCCCACAAGACATGTGCTGAGAGCCGGGCTGCAAGAAGAGCATCGGCTTTGGGAAGAGGAGCTGTGCATGGTGTGGTGACCCCACCTTGGCTGTGGCTTTGAGGAAGATCGGCTGGGGCTGGATGATTTAGCGGTGCTGAAATCATTTCAGCTTGTTATTGTGGTTTCTATGGCTCTCTGGCTGGATGTAACAAATTGTCTGCATCATTTTCCAGATGGATCATTCTTAAATCATCCAGGACAGGCTTCAGGGCTCAGCGATGAAGCAGTGGAAAGCACTTCAGTTCAATAAATGCTGGACACGTGCTATATTGAGTGCTATCTCATATTAAAAGTTTAAGTACATCACCCGAACTGATGGGTCTCACAGCCAAGATCTCCATGCTTCGCAGCCCATCTGCGTGTGGGTGCCCAGCAGGGTTTGGGACACTGGCAGATGAGCTCAGCCAGCAGCTCATCCTTCCCCAATACCGGTTCCTGACGTGTGTCCAGATGTGTCGGGGCTTTGGGCTGAGACCTTATATCCAAATGGGAATTACTTGATTGATCAAAAAGCCCCATTGCAAACCAGGGGTGTATCACTGTTGCTACCAGCCACTGAAGCAGCCCCCAGGTCACTCAGGCTGGGGTCGTGCCAAACCCCCAGCAGCAGCCCTGCAGCAGGATGTGTATCAGCAGCAGCGCTGGCATCTCCGTCTTTGGCCAGGGACGTGCATGCCCAATAAATGACGGACGTGGGGAGAGCGGTTCATTACTGCCAGGCAATTTGTGCTAATAAGCAGTTTGAAGCAGCGAAGCCTCTCAGCAGAGAGATGAATGATGGCAGGAGGGCATTGGAAAGGAAGAGCCCCGAGGATGCAGCAAGAGACCTGCACGTAAAGTGCCAGCGCAGCCCATGGTGGGGTCAGGCTGTGGTGGAATCAGCCCATAGGATGGGGGGCACGGCAGCTTCCCACAGCTTCCACTGGGGATGCATGGATTGTCCCAAAGCCTCGGGAAGCAGATGCGATTTGCAGGCTTCACGTGCTGGGCTGGAGTTAGGTCTGATCCCAGGGTTTATTGATGCTGACACAACCTGAGCCCCGAGACTCCAGGCTCTGTTCCGCACTCCCCTCACTGACGTGTCTGTGTGCTTTTAATAAGCTCACCGGGATGAAACCCTCGCTGTGCAGCAGCTCTGTCCATCCTCCGAGCAGGATGCTAACGGAAAGCTCTCATTTATCTCCATTCCCTGTCAGGCCAGCCTGGCACTGGGGCTGTTACCCCCTTTCCCTTGCAGATTGCCCAGTGTAAGTGATGTGCCAGGAGCAGAGAACGGGAGGCAGGAGCTGGGGGTGGGTGTCCCAGGAGCCAACTCCTCGCTCTGCCGATGCAGAGGACCAGCACAGGAGCTGTGCCAGCAGGAATCCCGGTGGGACCCCAGGGATGTGCCAGGGCATTGTCACGGTGTCAAGGACAGCAGCACCTGGGGGCACACGGCACGGGGTCTGGTGCCAGCACCCAGCGCCTGCCTGAGCAGGGTGTCACCGCAGCAGCGATGCCGCGGGCAGCACGTCCCCCTCCCTGGGCGAGCCGTGACCGCTCAGGTTCGGTATTTATTGACCTGTCAAAGGGCTTAGACATGGCTGAGCGCGTTTCCCCCTGCAACGATCGATCTCAGTCGGCTTAGATCAGGGAACAGTTGATTTCTTCACCTGATACTCGCCCTGGCCTTCGGTAGCTGAGGGTTTAGAAATACATCGGAGCCGGAGAGCCTCACCACTCCTTTCCCATGCAACATGTCCAGCCCTGGCACGGCCTTGGGGCTGCTGCTTCCCAGAGAAAGCTGTAATGAAACAATGCTCATTCAGCCTCTGGATGCCACCAAGTAATTCTGAGTTCTCTACTGACCCAGAGGACTCCGCTCATGGTGGTACCCAGGGAGAACCGACCCTCCTCCCATTCTTCTCCGGGACAGCTCAGCACTCTGAGTCCTCGCTGGCTTCGTGAGGGGTGAATCAGGACCAGCCCATGACCAGGGTGGATTGGGACCAGCCAGTGCCCAGGCTGCACCGTGCAGGATGCAGCCCCTTTGGTCTCAACCCAGCAGACCCTGATGTGGGGAGCCGGAGCGCAGCATCCCGGTCCAAGGCCAGTGGGCCCAGTGTGCCGATGGCACAGCGGCATAGGGAGCCAGACTGACGTCCTCCCCCCTGGGCACATGTTCCCAATTACCAGCACATCTTTCTCTACTTAAAAGCCTGGCCAGCACTTTGCCCTCAGTCTATAAAAAGCACAGCTTGACATTTGTTTTTCCCTACCTCTTTCTCATCCGTGTTTTCCTTCTTGCTTCAGCCCCTGTGCTGGCATCCAGACTAACAGCTATACACATGGAATGGAACCCAGCCAGCTCCAGTTACAAAAGGGTTCTGTGAAGCCATGAGAAGAGCAATATCTATGTAACAGCCCATAAACCTTTACATTGGGGCAATTAGCCGTGGTTGCAGTCCCTGGTACAGAAAAGCCCCACGTTCCCTGCTTCACTTTCCCTCAGCCCAGAGACTGGGAACCCTCCCACAGCCGGCAACATCCCACATCCCTCGCTGCTGCAACTGCTCTGGGTGGGGATGTTGCTCCCCTGGGATTTAGAGGGCAGGAGCCCCCAGAACAGAGCCCTCCTGGGCAGGAAAATGGGGATGCAGGGAAATGGGGATGCAGGGAAATGGCTCCTGTCCAGCCAGACATCACACGTTGTGTGTGCTGGAGGTGCTGCCCTTATCCCTCTGGTGTCTTTGCCAGTCTGGAGGAGCATGTGGCTGCAGAACAGGAGCCAGGGTGAATTTTTAAAACGCAAATAAAGCCTTTTCCCTCGGGATTGGCAGGTTTTAGTGCTGTCTGGCTTCAAATAATTGACTCCCAAAGGTGCTGAGGCTGCCTCTCCATGGGCAGAGAGTAGGGATGGGCAGCGAACACTGGTGCTGAGCTTCCAACACCTCCCAGGATCTCCTCTGCACTGGGAGTGGGACAGCAGGACAGCAGGGACAGAGCAGCCGAGAGCTCCCAGAAACTTCTGATCCCACTTCCCTTGGTGTCAGAGGGACTGGGAGCGGGCGAGTGAGCCCTTTGGAGCAGGGCCAGGCTGGGGAGACAGCGTGCTGGCAGAGACAAAGCCTGGTGACAGCTGAGTGACACCGAGCTGTGGGTGTCGGAGCCAGGGAGCGCCCGGGGGGCTGGGAAGAGACCGGACAGTGCAGCAGCAGCCAGCCAAAGGCACTCAGCACATGGAATGGGCAAACAAAGCTGCGGGACAAAGGGCCCCAGAGATGTGCTGGGGACCGTCCGAGCACAGTTTGAACCCACTGAATGGATTTGGAACGGATTTGTGGCCAAGTTGGGCCTGCACAAGCGCAGTGTCAGCTCGAGCGAGATTCGGGGACTGTGAAGAGAAGAAAAAGCCAAGTTCACCAGCTCCATGAAATTCTTTCCCAGGGCCCAGCTGAGGGTCCCTGCGAGGGAGCTGGATGGGGGATGCAGCATCCCAGCAGTGGCAGGGCAGGTGCAGCGACTCGCAGGGCACCAAGGGCACAGAGGTTCCCAAGGAGAAATTGATGAGAAGAGGGGAAGGAGGACGGTAGGAACGGTACCAAATGGGTGCTTCCCCTCAACTTAAGCAAAGTTGGGAAGAGCTATTAAAGCTGGAGATCAGTGAAGGGGGAAATTGAAGTGATAGGGGCTGAGACGGAAAATTAGGCACAGATAATGGCTTAATGGCACCGGGGTTTAACGCGCCCTCCAATCGCTTGTTGGGAAGAGCTGTAAAAAGCTCCTGTGTGAGATTGTTTCTCTCTTTCCAAGTGCCCAGTGAGCAAAATCCCTGCAGCCACAGTGTGACGGGCACGGCTGCCCTGGGGTTGTGAGCTCATGTCACTGCTCCCTGTCATTGGCACCTTTGGAAGCAGGATAAAACCTGGAGATGAAGCTGGGGCAAAACAGCAGTGGCAGCAAGACCCAAGAGAGCCACTGACAAGGGGCTTGGCCACCCCAGGCTCTGCGGACCCTGCTGCTCTTGCCATGGCTCTGCCAGAGGAGCAGCTGCAGCCAGGCACCGTGCTTAGAAGCCCCTGCCTGGGAAGCCAGAGGCTGGGCTGAGGGGCAAGAAGGTGCTTTGAGGTTGGTCAGAAGGATGCCTTCCAATCTAGAGAGGGTTGGAAGCGGAGTTGGATGCTCTTGTCCCAGAGGCAGGTGGGGTCACCAGCATCCTGCTCCTGCCTGCTCTCTCTCCTGGGTGGTACGGCCACCTCAGCCACAGCCATTCCAGTGGCTGCAGGTCCCACAGCAGCACTCGTGGCTCAGTGAGTGCATGGCAGCCCGGGGCTGCTGGGGGTGAGGCACCCCATGGTTACCCCTCTCTGTGTCAGTGCTTACTGTGTGCATGGGTAAATCACAGCATCGCACAGCCCCGCAGCCTGATCGGGGCTGGAAGGGGCCTCCGGAGATCATCTGGTCCAACCCCAAATCATGTGGAGCCTTATGGGAGGTTGTGCCCCGTCTCAGCCCTCGCATCCAATATGGGCTGTGGGGAGCATGGATGTTAGCCCAGAGCTGCCATAACCCCTTTCCATGGCTCACACGGCTGTGGGAAGCACAGGGAACACACAGCACACACCTGTCAGCTCCTGCTGACAGCCCATGGTGCAGCCCAGCACCGGGGTGGGGCTGGGTGCTGAGTCAGCACCTTCACAGGTGGAGCAGGAGGGCGGGTGGGTAGCTGTCTGGGGCGGGGGTCTCCCAGCTGGCTTGGGCTGGGGGAGAGGTTATTTAGCACAGGTCAGGAGCCAGCACTGCCTGTTGCTCAGCCCCTGCTCACATCCCCTGGAGCAGCTCAGCCCTGGCAGGTAAGTGGTGGCTGTGGGAGGGGGTGGGTACTGTCCCTGTCCACAGAGGCTGGTACCATCACGCTTCCCCATCCGGCTTGCAGCAGCGATGAGCCTGGCTGAGGGCGATGTGCTAATCTGGCAGTTGCTATGAGACCCGTGCGATGGGTTTGATGCAGAGGCAGGCGAGTCATTGAGAGAGATTTGGGGCTTTGTGGCACCGCTTGAAGAGCTGTGGAAGTTTCCCAGTGGGATGCAAATACAGAATGTCCGGCTGTCCTGGCAGTGAGGTGCCGGGGGATGTCAGGAGCTGTGGCTTCCCCAGGCTGTGGTCTCTTCTCTTTGTGGCTTCCCAGCCTGTCACCCTCCATCAGTTGCTGGCTGCTTGCAGGGAACATTTCTGGGGCTAATTTGGGAGGGGAGGATTTGATGTGCGCTTCTCTCTATCTGTAGCTCTGTCCCTGGCAGCACAGCCCCTGCTCCTGGGCTGCAGCCTGGCTGCTCCAGCTCTGCCATCACTTACAGCTCCTCCACAAAGCAGGTGTGGATGGGGACCCAGAGAGAGCGATGCTGGCTGGACGAGGGGCACCCACATCCCCCAGTGGGAACTGGGGTAGGGGGTCCCCTTCCTGGGTGCCAGCAGTGGGCAGGACAGGAGGGCAGAGCATGGCTTTGGTGTTAACCGGGATGGGCATCGCCAGAACAGTGTCTGGGGCTGCGGCACCCGCACCGGGTGCGGGGACTCACGTAACAGGCGGAAGGAACCGGCGCTGCAGAGAGTTCTAATTATGTATTTGACTGATATCCTGGGTTTGGGGTCACGCGACGTTGGGTAGTTACCTCAGTTAATTAGGAATTTTACAGCTGGATAGAAAGTGTATAAACCACTGAAAAGAGCAGGGCACAGGGGATGGCGGCGGGCGCTGCCTCCGCCTGCTCCGGAGACGTGAGCTGCTGTGTGGGGGCCGTGCCAGGCAGCGCCCCGGTTCAGGGAGGGCACTGGTGCTCACTTGGCATCCTCAGTGCATGGGCAGAATGTCTGCTCCCTGCTGCCCAGGCAGCATGTCTCAGGGAAAGCTGGCCCTGGGTGCTGTGCAGCCCTTGCTCTGCCCAGGGGTCTGTGGTAGCACTGCATCATCCTGCAGCTTTGGGGCTGTGGGGAGAGTGGAACTGATGGGTGCCCGTGCTCTGGGCTTATGATGGAGGCAGGACTGTATGGCTGCTGCTTGCTGGGGCTGGAGACCCGGGGCAGATGTCCCCTCCCCGATTCACCCCTGGAGCTGCTGGAACTGGTGCATCATCCCCTTGAGCACAGCACATCTCCTGGGCACGTTGCCCCTCCAGCTCCTTCCCCAGCCCCGCTGATGGGGTGCATGGGACGCTGCCCTCTGAGCAAACCTGCAGCCGGTCCCTCCCGGACAGGCTCTTGTCTGTCCAATTTTAAACCCTGTTTTTAAAGCCCGGATGGTTTTCAGACCCGGTGCTGTTAATGTGCAGAGACAGCTACTGTCTGAAACGGCCGGTGCTTCGTGCGGCTGCTGAAGTCTCCTCTGGAGCTTGCAGGGTGAACGTGTTTCTTCTTGAAGTATTAGGAATCAGTTTTATTTATGTAATCTGACAGGTTATTATGCGCACTCCTTATCTGACTTGATGATTTATGGGAAAGATCCTCAAGTCTGTATTTAAAATTTCTGATAAGCAGCATTTCTTCCCCCTTCAGCTGGGAGAGATGCTGGTAGCAGCTCAGACCTCGAGGACTTTTAGTTTAGGAAAGTTGGTTTTTTTCTGCTAGATCTTCCAAGGATTTTCCCTTTTCCTGGGCAGGGGGAAGGGGTCAGGGGTCTGACCGAGGAGGCAGGTGGTGTTGTGTCACTACAGGGCCTGGTGCTTGGGCAGTAGGTGATGATCTGGAAGTTCTTGGTGCTCCTCTTGGTCCACCCGCCGCCCAAACCCCACAGAGAGGTGCCTTTTCCAGTGGAGGTTAATGGGAATTCGTGTGGCTTTCCCTCCAAGGAGCCAGAGGAAGACCAGAGCCTCTCCTCCTGTGTTCAGGGCTGCTCCCAGGACGTGTCACTGCGCTCATGCTCCTTCAGCTTCATGATGAGAGAGCCAGGAGAAACCGTGCCCATGTGGGGGTGTGATCCCTACCCTGGGACATTCATTTCTATGGAATTCTTACACTTTCCTTACACTTTCCTAGCTTAACTGTGTTCTGGTTTGATGCTGAAGTGGCTAGAGGGGGGTGCAGGCCTGCAGCAGATGCTGGCTCCCCTCCCGAGCTTCTCCCCGGTGTTTGGCTGCATTAGGGCTGTGGAGGCTGGGACCTCACAGGGCTGGACCAGGAGGTGATGCCGGTGCTGGCGAGCCAGCCCGTGCTCTGGATTTACAGAGATATTCGGTGTGTTATGGGCAGCACAGTAAATTTCTCTTTAATAGAGCTTTAAATATTCACTTGCAATATTTACATAAGCGTTGTAACAGCTGCAGAGGAGTCATTAAGGACTACTTACAGAGATAATCCCGATTTTAAAATTCCTTTAATGTGCATTTCCAGAGAGATTACAGCCACATCTATCTGGTCAATAAGGAGCACATGTCCCTCCATAGGGCTGGAGATCGGGAAAGTCGGAAATAACCAGGCAAAATGTATCTGGATTAAGCTGTGTTGGCTTCTGGCTGCCACGGCCTTTCTCTGCAGCCTAACGCTGTGTCAAAGGAATATCGGGTGTGTTAATTAGCTACGAGCCTGAGCAATCAAAGGCACAACTGATAAAATCGATCTGTGCCCCCGATAAAAGGTTCTCCCCTCCCTGTTCAGTCTGCAGGAGTTGATTGTGCTTATGGAGAGTCCAAATGGGGTTTCCTGTCTTCCCTGACTGATGCTCGTCAGCATTCCCACGGTGCTGTGTGAGCCAGGGGCTGCCATGGTGGCAACACTGATCATTAAGGTGTTCCTGGGGCCATCCTGCTGCCGTTTGCTTCTTCCATTTCCAGGTCCATCATCAGCATCTCCTGGTGAAGGTGGGGATTGCCTGAGCCTGGCAGGACCCGCAGCTGGGCCACAGCCCCTGCTCACTGTGTGTAAAGCTACATCTCCTCTCAGAGCCTTGCTCCAGCACCCCAGGCAAGCAGGCTGTGGCTGCACAGAGCCTGGCTGTCCAATCACAATCACCTTTTCTTTTCCTCCCAGTTTCCCCTTTCCTCCCCCAGAACCATCGGAGCCTGGACCCTTCCCCACACCTACTGAGCTGTGGCAATCCCAACATTGCTCATCCCTTGGCTCACTGGGCCTGAGACTCTGGGATCCCTGGATGAGATTGGATGCTGTGAGCTTCCCCAGCTGCCAGCCCAGGGTCCCTGGAGTGGGTGACGCTTTGCTGGGGAGGTGGTGATGCGCTGACCTCGCTGTTCCCACAGCGCCCGTCAATTATTCATAGGTCACAGCGACGCCCGGCTTTGCCTTCCCATCGCAGCCTCATCCTGCGGGACTCATACTTCTCCTGGCCATAAATATTTGATGGTGGCTGGGAGCTCAGTGAGCTGCAGGGGCAGAGCCAGCCGTCACCCCCGTTCCCATGCGGTTCTGGGTTGAGGCAGTGGGGCCAGAGCTCACCTGAAGTGCTGACTTGGAGTCCAGCACAGGTGCTTAGACCCAAATCTGCCCAGCAAGAGCAATTTCGGCAGCTCAGCCCGGCCTCTGCTTCCACAGAAGTTTACAGAAATAAACCTGCCTGGCGCTGGAGCGGGTTTCAGATGGCTTCGCTGAGCAGCGCTGCTGCTCTGCGCCAGCAGTGTTTTGTTTGAAATCTCTCCAGCCCAATGAACTGCTCCTGCCTCCCCGGCTGGGGTCTGGGCTGGCAGGCTGCCCTGCAGCCCGGGACTCGCTTTGGAGCCAACCCAGATGCTTCAAAACAGGCGGTTTCCTACCCAGAGAAGCTTCATTTTCTCTCTGCTTACCCCAGGCCCCAGCAAGCCCCAGTTCTGGCCACAATGCCCCTGGCATGGCTCGCCTGCAGCTCCCTGGGGGAAGCTCCACACTGGGACCCTGCTCCCTCCAGCCAGTGATGGGGCAGAAAACAGCTGGGGAGTGGGGCTGCATGGTGCTGGGGTGGAGGATGCTGCACAGAGGGGCAGCCCCACAGGCAGACATCAGGATGCGGTTCAGTTGCCATACACTCCTCTGGACCCATCCCATGTCTGCTCTCTGGAGGCTTGCTGCAGGCAGTGGTGAGAGCAGCAGGCAGTCTGGCAGCTTTTCCCAGGGCCCAGGACTCCCTCGTTTTTTAGAGCCAGTTTCCCCAGCCCCAGCTTCCCACCACACCTGACTTCCACCCTGGCATAAGCAGCCAGCACTGCATGGAAATAGCATCTCTCCTGGGCTGTTGGGTGTTGTCTCACCTGCACTCCCACAGGAGAGGAGGGAAGAAATTTAAGTAAACACTTGGGAGTAGGAGCAGGGGAGAGGAGCAGGGATGCTTGGCACATTCTCCCCCTCTGCCAAGACTTTATGTGCTCCCTTTAATATCAGGAGGTATTTATAACTCCTTCCTTCCCAATTATTGCCATGAGAAGGCTGTGAAGAGGAAGAGGAAGGCAGGAGGGAACCAGTGGACGGTAGCTGGGTCTGCCTGGGCTGTTCTCACCTTGCCCACCACAGCCCCCCGTACACATCCAGGGCTGGGGCCAGGGGATGGGACAAAAGCCAGAACACAGGCTGCAGTTTCAGCTTGTCATTGCATTCGGTGTGGAATAGCTGAAGCAATAATTGTATTTGTAGAGTCGAAAAGTGAAGGGAGATAAATGGTGTAATTTGAATCAATATTAATTTTATGCAATTTAACTTTTTATCACAGCAAATACAATTATCGAGCTCGGGATCCATCGAGAGAGGGAAAGAAGTCCTTTTAGCTCAGAAGGCACTTGGCTAACCATGCAGGGTCTTTGTGGGTGGAGACGGTTGTTTAATTCAGCTTTGATGGGCTGCACTTACTGCTTTAAGGGAGCCAGTGGTGGCAGGAGCAGGCAGCTCGGGCAGGGCTCACCACATCCTTCGGGGAGCAAAGCAACAGGCTGCCAGGATCGGGAAGGGGCTGGAAGTGAGGAAAGAGGCAGACCTGGCACTCCCGACAGCCTGAGCATCCACAACCCTCATCTGGCTCAACAGCCATCCAGGCAGCAAGTGATGGAAGTGCTGCCAGCAGAGCAGCAGCCTGGCCTGCCTCCTACCTTCCTCTTCCTTGGGACTAGCAGAGGAGCAGCTTGATGTGCCCAGGACTTGCCACTGCCCCGGGGCTGTGCTGAGACTGGGTACCCATCACACGCCTCGCCCTCCGAAGGAAGAGGTGTTTTCATTGTGGCATCCCACATCTGAGCTCGGGGTGATGCTGTCTTCTGGGAGAGGAGCAGAGCAGGATGCATCATGTGTGTGTGCTCTGTCAGAGCGGGGAGGGGGGCTCATTACTGCGGGGGGGCTCTGGCATAGAGGGCTTTGATGCAGGAGGTGGGACACGGATGCTTGGCAGCATCTTGGGGGACCAGCTGCCTCAATTCAGCTCAGGAGCCTGGTTGACAGGCACCCTCCCCCACCTCCTCCTCCCTGCACCTTTCCTGGGGAAACAGGTTTACAAACTTGGAGCACCCGTACCCTTAAAACCCATCAGCTGAACCAATGCAGAGCAGGGACCTCACAGGCACTGGGCTCATCCCCTTGTGAGGTGCCTGTCCTCAGGATGCACACAAGGCACAGGGCTGCGTCACTGGTGCACGGGCTTTAATTGGGAAGGGCTGGTGCTGTCTCATATACACCAAGGACAGCTTCTTGAACAATCATCACTGCAAAGTATTAAACACAGCATTTATCTTTCTGAAAATTGGTACAGGCTTTGAACATTGATTTTCACCTTAGGGCGAACGTGTTACTTTGGGGAAATGGCTGTGGAATAGAGGATGTTTTGATCTGTTTTGCTTTAACCTTTCTAAATACATCTCGAGCGCACACGCCGGCTGCTCATTCATTACCCGGGTTTGATCGCCCGCATCATTCGGAGGGAGAGAGGAGGGGGATCAGAGGGACGGTGTGGTTGCTGCTGCTGACAGCTGCCTGGGTCTGTGGGCTGTGGCACAGTGTGCCTCCTGCTCACTGTGGGTCCCCTCTGCTGGGACATGCAAGCAGCAGGGACAGGCACTGGGGAGATGCTCTGGAGGCCAGTGGGACCGGCTGCAGCATGGCATGGCACCTCATCTGTGATGACTTGGGAGTCTCTTCTGACTCCAGTCAGGCTCAGCTCCCTCGGCAGAATGGGGATGTCAGTGTCTGCAGGGACCCTGGGGTGCTGGCTGTGGGTTCAGGTGAGCTGGCACCCAGCTCACAGAGCCCATGAGACATCGCCACCATCCCTCCCAGGGCCGAGTCTGCATCCCAAACCCAGCGTGGAGCCCAGGGATGCAGCACATGTCCAGAATCCACAAAGTGAGGAGGTCTGTCTCTCTTTCTTTGCTCTGAGAACCAAAGGAAAACCCAACAGACACAGTTGTCCGAATTTTAAGGTCATTTTTCTCCCTTTTATATGGTAATGTATTAGCTGAGCAGAAGCAATCCTGGGTAAGTGCCGTAGGACAGACACGCTGGTTCAGGGAATTGGCTGAGATACGATCTTTCACTTAAAGCACAATAAATAAATACACTTCCCTCTTCAAAAAACATGGGGAAGCTGTGCCATGAATCTTCCAGGAGTTAAAAGACCTTTGAAGCATTCGGGTTTAGACATAATCAGTCATGTTACGCATCTAAAGAACAGAGTGGGAAAGCAAACTGCAGACCTCTTACAGAACTTGGGGGAAGTTTTGTTTCTGGCAGTGAGTGATGGCTGAGCTGGCCAGCCCTGTGCCCAGCTCCACACCCAGCTCTCCCTATGGTAGAACACGTCCTTTGTGCAGCGTGTCCTTCTCAGGCTCAGCTGGATTCCATGTGGTTCATGCCTCCTTCCCATTGGTGCCAGGCTGTGTGGTTCTATAATTCAGGGCTCTCTGACATCATGGGCAACTGGATGAGCTGCCACGTAGCAAGGATGCTGCCTGGTTGCATATGGCATTTCCCTAGCTGGACATCACAGTGCTGTTCCCAAGAGCAGGTTGGCACCCAGCTCCTCAGCAAGCTCTCCGTCCCTGCATGCCAGGAGCCCTGCGAAGGGCACTCGCCCTGCAGCACAGCACCCACTGAATGGCCGCATTTGCCTTCCCCCCACCCCCCCCCACCCCAGCACATGCAGAGGGAGCAGAGCCATGCTAGAGCTTCTCAGGACAAAGCTGGTATAGGAGACCATTTGGAAATAACAGGTATTTGGGATTCATTGTTCCCTTGGAGCAAATCTCGCTTTTAAGGCAGAAAAGCCTTTTGAGTAAGTGCAAAAGCGTGTACTGCATCCTCCTGGAGAGGAAAAAACGTGTGATTCTCATCGCTTTTAGTGCCAAAACCTCCCAGAACCATAGAGAAAGGCTGTGGCAGTCGTTCTGCTGGCACAGGTGCCTTGGTCATCCATGCCCTCTTCTCGCTCAGGGATGCAGAGATGGATGGTGGCTGCAGCATCCTCCCAAAGATTCCCAAAAATTATACTGGGGAAACTCATTAATCCTGCTTGGCATCTTAGCAGCTGTACCAGAGCTTGTTTCTGGTCCCATGTTTCTCCCCAGTCTAATCCTTAATGGGAGCAAATGTCCATGTCCCTCTGCTGTATTTTCCCTTCCAGGGCTGCAGAGGTCATGAACTGGAAACACAAACAGCCTGACACCTGCTTCCTCTGAAATTCGGAAGGGAGACAAGGCAGTCAAGTGTCTCAGATGTCCGTGAGCTTCCCACGATGTGTGTGGTCTTTGCTCAGCCAGGGCTGTGCCTCTGCCTTCATCCCATCAGGACAGGGCGGCTCGTGCCCCGGGCTGGCCAGGCTTTTACAGAGAAAGGGGGTGGGAAAAAAAGAAAGGTCTTTAGTGGTGGCAGCAGCGGCCCCAAGGCGATGAGGGAGCTGCCTTTGTCCAGGATGTCCCTGGGGTGATGGGTCTGGGTACCCTTCTTTGCCTACCTGCCTGTAAGAGAGGGGGTGAAATCTCCTGAGGATGCAGAGTGAGGTGGTGGGTTTGGTCCCTGCACTGGCTGCTGCTCCCCACACCCCTCTAAAGTGTCTGCACAGCCAGCAATCCGTGTCAGCACATCTTCAGCTCCCTCCCTTGACCCTGTGCCCAGCTCCATGCCAAGGGCTGCCGGATTCCCCGGCAGTCACTGTGCCTGAGAGCTCCAGCAGCGGAGGAGGAGCAGGTGAAACTCCGGACTGCAGAGCTGGTGTTTCCCAGCACACTCCCCAGGTTCAGCAACACCAGAACGCTTGGGTGTATTTCTGACGTTTTCACATCAAAACACAGTTGTGTTTCGCTGTTCAAATATTTAGCAGAAAGTTCTTAACCAGTCCTTGCTACATTAATTATTCCTATTAATTATGCATGCATTTATAAATAGCAATTGAATTAATATTTAACGGTATTTTTATTAGAGAATTTCAAAAGCCTGTTAAAAATCTGCATTTCTGAAGCGCCACCTTTTAAGTCGAAGGACAGTTTGCAGCTCCATCTTCTTCCTCACGCTCTGTCTTACCGGCCTAAACGCTTCTCCCCAGGGATGATATTTTTAGTTGTGGGGTTTATCTTTTTCTTTTTAAATCCTCATTTGTAGTAGGATGCATAAATTGGGTGCTGCTAATTAGAGCTGCTCCCATGCCCGCACTGCTCCCGGGTGAGAGCTGTGCCTCTGCCCCGTCCTGTCCCCAGGGAGCACTGCACCTGCGGCTATCGCAGGGTAATTAATCACCGTGAAGCTAATTGATTTCCTCCCAGGAGGGCTCGGAGATGCCCTGCCGACCTGCTGGAGGCAGCGTGCTTGCAGCAGAGCAGCCGGGTTGGGACGGCCATGAGGCTGAGATGCACCTTCAGTCGGCACTGGTGCGGCGTTTCCCTGGTGTTGCTGACGTGAGGGGCTGCCCACACTGTTCTGTCACTGCCCTTCTACAGAGCATCACATCCCAGGATGCATGCACACCCTCACCTCTGCATCGCAGCGTAGCTGTCATGGCCAGTCCTGGCTGCGGCTGCCCTCCCCAGACGGGCGCTCGGTGCCCAAAGCTGATGAAACTCTTTCCCCGTAGAGATGCAGCTCTGCAAAGAGCAAGCAACAAGCACCTTTTCTCCTGGCCTTTTCAGGATGTGAGGATGGAAAGTTTCCATATGGATTTAAGTGGACAGGCAGGGATGAAGCTTCTCCATCGGCATCCTGAGCTGCTGCAGGGGTATGTTTCAAGCCCCGTCACAGTCCCAGGAGTGATGTGTAGTGAGCAGGTTGCTGCCCTCCTGCCTCACGTCTTGAATCGCTTCGTCTTCCATCACCTTGGAAAAAAACCCACGTTGGGTGATGACGCTGGGGTCATCCAGATTAATAAGGATAGACGACTTTCTGGTGTTTAGTCAGGGAAAAACACCTGGAGCTGCTCCTTTATGACTGATTAATTAGGGGGAAAAAAATGCTGTGGCTCTAATTGGCATTTGAGTTCTCTCTGAGTTTTAACATTCATGCTATGCAAATATATCAATTCCTAACAATGTCTAACAAGATCATTTGGAAATGAGTCTCCCGGGGGGATTGCAATCAGGCTTTGGGGAAGGCCGGAGCCCGGTTGCCTTCCACCTACCTACAGGAATCAGCAGAGAACTCGGTGTCGCCTGTTCAGCACCCAACACGTGTCTGTCAGGTGCTGCCCTGGAGCAGGGGGTGGTCACACCGGTCTCCAGCCACTGGAGAAGGTGCCTTTCACCCTGCTCTTGTTCCAGCCCAATTGTGACAGCAGAGACAGGCTCCTGGTCTTTTTACCCTTCACCTTCCTCCCCATTCACAGCCCCCAGGGAGCCAATGATGCTGCTCTGGCCACCAGCAAGAGGCAGCTGTGTGGTGCTGCCATTCCCTCTCTCCCCTGCCTGGCACTGGATGGTTCAGCAGTGGGACCTGAGTGGCTCAGGATTAATTTATCCTCATGTGAGAACCATGTCTGACTCCTGCTAACGGCTTTAAGGGCACCACGTAACGGCTCTGGCAGGAGACCCCAGGGCTGGCTGGAGGTGCTCCTGGGGGTCTCGCCTACGCCCGCAGGACTAAACAAGCCCTCATCGTATCTTAATGTGCTAATTGGGGGTTATTACGGCCCTTTTTATTTACGATTATTTTACAAATGTGATACTCGGTCTCGTTTTGCTCGGCGCTACGAGCTTTGAAAGGATGATAATTACCTCTCATGTAAACCTATACTTATATAGAAAAAATGACGCCTGGAATGAAAGGCCTGAAGAAGCAGCATAATGTGTGTTTGCTGCACATAGACACGCAGGGTAGCACACCCGCACCGCTCCTGGATCGACTCCGGAGCTGCTCGTTGGCTCTGCAGCCCCACCACTGCGCTGGGGCACCAAAGGTGGCATGAGGTGCAATACGTCCCCACCACCCCCCTCGGGTTTGCTTAATATTAAGGCGCCCTCTGCGTGTACATGCTGCCTGGGAGGGGATGAATAATTCATTGCCAGCACACAGAGTGGATGGATTTAGCCTTGCTTTCCTGCCCAGTTGAAATCCTGTGTGCAAAGGGCATTGCTGCCCTCCCCAGAGCCCGCCGGCTCAATCAGAGAGCTGAGATGCCTGGAGTGCTGCCCCCTCTCGCACTCCCCCAGGCTTAGGGCTCTGGAGATGCTGGGTTTGGGGGGTTGCTGGCACTGGTGTGCGCTGCTCCACGCTCAGCATCTGTCTGGTTGGATGGAGCATGTCATGCCGCAGCGCGAGGGATTAGCCACAGATCCAAAAAAAGAAAACCAAGTGCAAGTCCAGGGCTGTAAAACCAACAGGTTGGTGAGGAGCGAAGGAGGCACCCGAGCCCCGGGTCCGATGCGGCTCCCTCCTTCCCTCCCTCCATAGTGCATCCGTTAGTCGGTGCCTGCAGGAAAATTGCATCAGGTCCGGAGCTGGCAGGGGAGCTCATTGCTGCAGCTCTTCCCTCTCACTGCCTTCTCCATTCCTTTTCCCTTTTTTTTATCTCTCAGGCCTCAGGGCAATGATTATTTTTTGACTGGAACAATAAGCCAGAGCTCGGCGCTGGCAGGGATGGGCTGGGGTTGTTGTTTATTTTAAATGACTAAGCTGATTTGCTTAATGCTCATCTCTCAGGCGGGGATGCGGAAGGGGCAGCTCAGCTCAGCCCCTCACTTTGCTGCCAGGGAGGAAAGGTAAATATTTCCTCCAGCAGGAAGTTTCTTGGAGCCCTGTGGGATGTGGCAGCTGCCATCCTGTGCTGGGTGAACCCGCAGCTGGTGTGGATGTGTGGGGTAAATTTAAGGGGGCCCCTGGCTCTGATGCTGTCTCCCACCACTACCCTCAAGGTCTGTGCAAGGGTCCAGGGCAGTGTGAAAGCATCAGGGGATGGGATGGGATGGGATGCTGGGGAGAGATGCTGTGAGCTCAGGGCTCTGGATGGTGCCTTCTGCTTCCCCTGGGAATGGGAGCAGAGGGGTACAAGGATGAGACAGGTTGTGCTGGGTCCTCTCCATCCCCAGCACCTGTATATGAGCATCCCACAGGGAAGTGAGGTCAGACCCCCAGCACCCCGTGCCAGCTGCTGGCAGTGTTGGGCTGTGTCTCAGCTGTGTTGGGAATGAAATTCCAGCTAAATCTGTGTTTCCTTTCCTTCTGTTGTGAAGCGTGCCAGGGAACTTGCTAAGAAGGCTAATGCAGAGGTTTAAGCCATTTCAGAGCAGAGCCCGCTGACCCAGTTAAGTCACCTGTCCCCAGCGTAACAGGATAAACCCTTCGGCACTGCCGAGGAGTCGCTGCCCATCCTTGTGTCTGGTGGGCTGTGTCATACTGGGAACGGGGCACCAGGCAAAGCGTTACACCAGGAGCAGGGTAATGCATCCCACAGGCTCCATGTGCAGCCACATCCCTCCTTGCAAGGCATCTTCTGGTCCCAGGAGGGACTCTGGGATCCTGCCTTTACCCCGGAGTGCTGGGAGGGATTTGCCTGGTGGTGGATGCAGCTCCCAGCTCTGCTGCCGCTGTGCCGCTCGCTTCCCGCTCTCGTTCTGACTCCATTTTCCCCAAGCCCTCCCAAACACACCACACTCGTCTTTACAGCCTTGGCAGGTGCCAGCTTTGCCGGCTGCCGCGGCTCTGGGGGCTGCTCCTGCTCCTAGTGTCGTGCAGCATCCAAGCGCGTGGCTGGGCAGCTCCTGGGCGCTTGTGTCCTGCCGGCAGCTCCAGGGTGACGCAGCCGAGCTGCGGGTGGGTTTTACACCTATGACTGGGCCAGGAAGCATCTCCAGGGCCACAGTCCCAGTGTTTGCCTTGTGACAGATGTTGCTTTACGCTTCCCTCTCCCTTCTGTTATTGCCGAGCGGCGGAGGCAGCAGGTGGGACCCTAACTGCCGAAATCAGGGCTCGCTCAGTGCTCTGATGACATCAATTAGCTTCCTGGCCCTGGTGCCAAGATCTCTCCTATTATGGCAGGTGAATCTCTCAGTCCATAATACTCTCATTCAGAGTGGTTTGAGTACTTCCATCTCTGCTGCACAGAGGCACACATCCCTGTGCAGCTCTGTGTGCGTCAGACAGCACGACTTGTGCTGTGACTTCGGGCTGTAATTCTGTGTTTACAGACACACTCCTTTTTCTGAAAATCATCCCTTTCCTGCTGCTGTCTGTGTGCTGGTTGAGGCCCCAGGGAACTTCCTGCAGGAAGAGAAACACCTTCCCGGGGGAACCCCAGACCTTCCACTGGCCCCTGAGAACTTGTTTCAGATCAATGGGGTACGAACTGACAGAATTAGAAGTTCCAGAAAATAAGAAGCACCAAACCAGCCAATTTTCGAGACCCAGCAGATGAATCTCAGACTGTCTGGGGGTCTGTCCCTTCAAGGGCTCTGTAGCTCCATGAATAACAGTGTGGTTTGCAGGTACTTTCATGAGGAGGGAGATGCTCCGCGCTGCTCACTGCAGTGGCTGAGGGGCATCAGGGTGATGGAGGCACCAAGGCGATGCCTCTGCGCTGGGCAAATCCCTCGGACAGGCCAGGCAGGAGGAGAAAGGATCAGCTATCCAGGGGGAATCTGGATCAGGAAAGTGAAGAACTGGGACCATAGTCCTGCATTACTGCCAGCAGTGTGTGCATATGGAGCAGGAGCAGGGAGAAGCCTCATTGTCCTTGGTGTAACTGTTCGGTGGGTAAACAGCCACATTTCATCTTCGCTCAAACACCTTCCACCAGAACCAGATTAACTGCTTTTCCCTTTTAAATGAGAAAGCCTTACAGGAGAGAGGATTTGCAGCAGAAGTGAGTTTTGTATCCCAGTTTCCACACCCAGGAACCCAGCGCTGGAGCCCAATCGTTGTCAGGAGCAGTTACAAAAAAAAAAAAAGAAAAAGAAGAAGAAACTCAAAATCTGCTCAGAAGAAGAAACACAAAGTCTTTGGTGTGAAGGGAAGAGGCGTATCTCCCTGGAGAATATGATAATTTATAATGAAACATTATCTACAGACCCATATGTTACATTTTCTATTTATGGCTAATTTGCTTAAGCATTTATAATGTGCACCCCAAGGGAGGACAGTTTGTCTTTGGGCAGCTGGCTAGCCGGGGAGGGAAGGAACGACGTGCAGTTGGATCTGAGCACGCCAGCAGCCAGGAAGCTAACGGCACCTGCTCGAGATGGTGCTGGGAGCTACTGTGGGGAGACGGGAGGGAACCCACCCTGCCGCTCTCACCGAGCTAGCCACGGCATAGCCATGGTGCTTGCCATGGCGGGGGGATGAACTGGGGCAGGACCGGTGACTCTGATGGTCCCTTGGTGACTCTGATGGTCCCTCGGTCTGCTGCCACAGCCCTCAGGTTCAGCACTGGTGCATCCACGGGGCACAGGCTGAAGGTGTTCACTCACTGTGCTTATGGGTTTTGGGGTAAAAAAACGAGGAGTCAGCTTCTCCTGAGGCAGGGGGCATCCCTGGCATTCCCCACAAGCATCTTGGCTGGTGTGGGGCTGAGGCTCTGCCCCCAGTACAGAGGGGCTGGAACCGGGAGCGGTGCTGAGCGAGCACATGAGAGGGATGAACGTGGCCTCGCTACGAGGCTGAGGAGATCCTGGCACCTAAACGTGACAGTTTATATGCTGGATTTGACTGCTCTGCTCTTCCCGGATGATATTCAGCCACAAACATTTCAATCACACCCTCAGCGAGGGGCGGATAACCCAGATGACTCTCTGAATCACTCTCTGCATCACTAAAATATTTTCAGATCTGATGGCAGACGTCTCGACACGATGTTCACAGATCAGCCCAGGAACGCGTCTCCTGCCGCTGATGTTCGCGTTTCGCCCTTGAGCTCTCAGAGGAGAAAAAAGAAAAGAAGATTTTGAGATTTCCTCCGGCTGTTTGACCCAGATGGCTCCTCACACAGCACAGACATCGTCAGGGCAGCCGGCCCGGCCGGAGCCCCCGCGCTCCTGGAGCATCGGCCCTGCTGCAGGAGATAACTTGGTTTTCCTAAGCGAGCTGTGCCTGCGCAGCCAGGAGCGGCCTGGGGGAGGATGTCATGTCCCTTTGGTGTGAGGTCACGGCTCTGTCACTGAGGTCAGAGCCACGGGGCTGTGGAGCCGACTCACTCTGAATTCCCTGGGGCAGTCAGTGTATCGGCGACCGGTGGCACCCTCATAAGTTGGGGGAAGGGAGGGTGACAAACACGGGTGTCTGCTCCAGGGTGATGCGCTGTGTTGGTGCTCCATGAGCTGGGTTCAGCTCCCTAGTGCAAGGAGCAGGTGTGGCTCTGGAGCCACATGTGAGTGGATGTGTCTGGAGGTAACGTACCCTTCAGACGTGTCAGTCACATCCTGCTTTTCCCTGGCCCATGACACCCCCGTCCAGCTCAGCCCAGCAGAGAAGCTCCCTCTCCCTGAAGACTCTGGTGACAATTTTATGGATACCTTATGCCCCTGCAGCATCCATCCAGCTCTCAGCTTTGCCCAGGTTATTGATTAAAAGCATATTAACGATCAATAGCTGGTCTAATTGCAGGGCTGCAGGAATGGCTGCCTCTTCGCTCTCGTGGCCACGATGCTCAGCGGCAGCAGCCTGCCGTTCCCTCTCCCTCGCCCCCTGGAAGCTGTACAGCTGCCTGATGTGTGACCGGCAATAGAACATTTTCCCAATACAATATCAGCCTCCCAGAGTCGATTTCCACAGAGGAAATCAAAGGGAACTATTAAAACTCATTACCATTTTTATCTCCAATGCTGCAGATTCTATTTGCTGTGATTTTATTTGAATCTGAATGCAGGTTTTATTTGCATAGACGTTTTTGTTCTAAGGAACACTCACTCGTAACCGTAAGGGCAGAACAGCAGTCACACACATCCCTTCCCTGGCCAGGCTCCGGAGGGAAGGCTGGGTTTGAAGTGCTGGAGCTGCAGAGTTGCTGGGAGCCTGGGAGAGTGGAGCTCAAAAACACAGGGAAAGCATTCAAGTATTTCAAACCAGGCAGTGGGTGTAGTCTTCAGTGCTCTTCTTCCTCCTCTTAGTCCCTATTGTCTGTGAGCTGCACAAGGACAAATGGGAAAGGTGGGCTCTGTTAGGCTGTTGTGGGGCTCCAGGAGGCCCCACCTTCCCCATTCCTCGCTCTGCCAGCCCGGGCAGCTTCCAGAGCAGATGCCGGCATCGCTCCTTGTGCCAAATCCAAAGTTTAGCATCTGTTGTAACAGCAAACCCTGACACTGCTTCTCCTGCCCCCTTCCAGCGCTTTCACTTGGGTGTGCTCCTGCATCCCTCGGGGCTGCACAGCTGCTGTGTGAGGATGCACCATGCGAGGATGCATGCCGTGGGGGGATGCATACTGTGCCAGCTGCCCACGGGAGCCAGGTGCTGAAAGCAGCCATGAAGCACCCACTGAGTGCTCAGGCTGCTCCCTCAGTGCTCCCTCGGACACGGGATGCTTGTGCTTAAGAGTGGCATTGAGAAACCCAGCACATCCCATGGCACCACTGAGAGCAGAGGGATGCCAGCTGGCAGCATAATGTGAGGGGCCAGCTTGGCAGTTATCCCCAACACCTCCCCGTATAGGTGTCTGGCAGGGGGTCCCCAACACGGGCACAGCCAGGGGCCAACAGCATCCACCTGGGTCTCGCTTCCCCTCACCCACCCGGGCGGGCTCATTTTCACACTCACCCCCTCCCCAGGAGGAGCCATGCGTTTCCCCTCACGTCATGTGTGAACCACGTTTTGCAGCAGCCTACATGCTGGTTAAAGTTAGAAACAGGCTCTGAGGATGCTGGCACCGAGGCGTGGCTCCGGGCAGCACTGTGGCTCAGAGGCCATGCTGAGCAGCGAGCTGCAGGGACCTGGGCGATTTGGGGCACGTTGGTACCATCCGGAGGCTCTTCACCTGGCCTCAGCTTCACCACCGTGCTGTACAGCGGTTCTGGGAACAGGCAGGGATGTGAGCAGCCAAAGGAGGCTTGTCCTCAGGGCAGAGGAGATGCTGTGCTGCCGTTCACACTCCGGTGCGTTTAGTCTCTGAACCAGTTTTCCACCTTCCAGCTATTTACAAGTTTCCCCGTGATGTGGGGCTGCTGCTGCTGCTGCTCACTGCTCTGTACACCAGGGCTCCATCCCGCTGCCCTGGAGGCTGGTGGCTTGGGATGCTGCCGGCTGCTTCTCCAGCGCTGGCTGTGCCCAGATTTCCCCACAGATGTCCATTCCAGCTGTGGCCTGAGAGCGCAGGGGAATCATTCACAGCCAGGAGAAGGCAGGGGGCTGGGTGCAGGTGACTTTGACACCTTCCCCACGAAGCTGCCCGTGCTTTCTCTGCGTAACCCGTCACCATGGTGCCGCTGTGAAGCTGCAGCAGTGGGTGCAGCAGATGGTCCCTGGTCATTTGTATCTTAATGCCTGGGCCCTGCACAGACGTCGTGGCTGTAAAACCGGAGGTGTAGGTGTGCTGGGGCTGCCTTCCCACCCACATCCTGCTCGTTAGTAACATCCCGTGGAATTACCAATTCGGGCATTCCTTAATTGGGCCACGATCCTCCCAATGGGCACAGACTGCTCTGTTAATTGGGCTTGCCCATTCCTCCCACCCGGGTGCTGGCAAGCAGCACCAGCATTGCCCAGCAGTTACCACCACAGCACCCACAAGCCAATGAAAACTGTGTGGTGAGGGAATGGAATTTTAAAAAAAATAATCCTTCTCCTCAGCTTCCCACAGGCCCTTCAGAAGCAAAGCCTCTCATCACCAAAGCACTGTCCACTTCTTGCAAAGCCTGGCACGCAGGCTCTCCCAAAACACTGCCCATCCCACCGAAACCCTGTCCCTTCCCTGGGTTCTAGCAGGGGAGCAGAATCTCATGCAAGGAGCAGAGGTTCATTTTTGACAGCCAAATTAATATTTATTATTCATTGGGGAAGAAAACGCTGAGCTGTTTATCACTGCTTCATTAGATTTAGCCAAATACCAGCTAAACGTAATTACTCGCACAAACTCCTGTGGCAAAGCCTGAAATCTGCAGCTAGAAAAGGGTATTTAAGGGTGGATGTTGGAAATCAGACTGCTGGGTCATGGTGGGGTCTGAGCTGCTGGAGTGGGGGCTGTGGGACACTGGAGCAGGCTGTGGGTGTGTGGATGGATGGATGGATGGATGGATGGATGGATGGATGGATGGATGGATGGATGGATGGATGGAGCAGGCTCCCTTCCTCCAGCCCCCCAGGTGCTCCGTGGTTTTTTGTGGGCAGGGAAATGCCACCCATTCCCCCTGCTCATGCACTTAATTAAGCTAATCAAGCCTCTCCCCTCCACCTCTGCTTCCCTGCCCATAAAAGCAGTGGTGTAGGGGCAGCAGGAGCCCCAGCTTGGTGCCCTGCTGAAGCTCAGTTCCATCCCTGCTCTGTCCCAGCCTGCCTAGTGACACCGTGGGATGCTCTCCAGCATGCATGGAAGGTAAATCACCTCTCCTCCCTGGGTCTGGCCAACACTA
The DNA here is from genome assembly GCA_022605575.1 of Laterallus jamaicensis coturniculus. Lineage (NCBI taxonomy): Eukaryota > Metazoa > Chordata > Aves > Gruiformes > Rallidae > Laterallus > Laterallus jamaicensis. The sequence goes on from JAKCOX010000081.1 coordinate 2,047,110, forward strand.
AATCCCTCCCTCAGGCTCCTGAGGAGCAGGGAAGGCTCTTCCCTGCCTTTCAGCCCTGCTCACTAATTGCGAAGCACACTCACTTTAGCACCCTGCTATCCCATAATTGATGTTGGATACCTCTCACAATGAGCCTGATTTAAATGTATACATGTTTCTCCTTCTCCTGAAACCCTGCTGGCTGTGAGACACCTAATTAACAGCAGAGCTTTCAAAGTCTCCCTAACAAATGCATCCCTGTGTTTCTTAGCACAAGGACTCTCATTAGCGAAGCAGTGCTTTGTGATTATTTATACCCCTTCTATAATTAAAAATTCTGAAAGCTAATTACAATTATCCATCAGTTTTTCAACATGCCAGGACCAGCAATCCTCACCTTTTTTCTACCATTGTTTCCCTTTATTTAAGGGACATCCTTTCGTGCCTTGGGCGTGCACAAGCCCCCTCCCAGGCTGTGCCGCTCCCCGACACCTCCAGCACTGAGCTGCTTCCCATCACGGCCGTTGGTTATTTGCCTTTACTGTGTGCTCTGCTGTGCTCTTCCAGCGCCGGTGTTTGCTTTGGGAGCGGGAGGTGGCAATGGTTGCTCCTGGCTCAGAGAGCAGAGGGAGCGTGCAAGGGGCTCAGGGAGGGATGGAGCGTGTGGGAGAGCAGTGGGTGTGTGCAAGGGGCTCATACGGGCATTGGCCCCAGCAAAGGAATGGTCCCTGATTCACATCGTGACCCCTCGTAGCACCTCTGGGGGTCGGGAGCGGAGGGGCACGGTGAAGAACGCCTCTCGAGCTGAGCGTGCGGGCTGTGCCTGGGAAGCCATAATCTTAATATGAACATCTTTAAATATCCTCGCTAATGGGCTCATCCTTTAATTTCCTGGAGCAGTGACGGCTTCAACAGGCCCTATATCACAGCTAAGATGGGATCTGTCACCGAATGGCTGAATTATATTTCATCCTTTATTTTTATCAGCGCCGCTGACTTACTTATTACTTCCAGAGTCCCAGCTGGCTTTTGTCTGGCCTGTGCTCTGCTGCTGCTCGTGGAGAAGAAAGCGATAGTTTATAAAGCCATTTTCACAGCGTCCCCATAATTTTAGGCCATGTCTGAGGCTTCATTTTGAATGAAACTCTGCAGATAAACTGTTATTCATGGTGATGTCTGCACGGTCCTTGGCAGCCCCCAGAGAACACTGCCTGCTTATAAAGGGCTTTCCCTCAGATTTATTTTTGAAGAACAAAGGGCGATTTTCCCCCCGCCGCCGCAGCAGCCCACGTGGCAGATGCTGCTCGGGGTGTTCTCTCACAGCACAGTTTATATTGAGAGTGTAATAAACTCCTGAGCTGCGTGTGGCCAGGGAGTGAGCCCTGGGAATTGCTTCCCACACAGGAGCTGGGTGGGTGTGCAGGAGGCGGCTGTTCCCCGGCTCAGTGCTGGCTCTGGCAGGAAGGGGCACTGGGAGAGCCCCTGTTGGTTTCCCTGGTAGTCCTGCCCTGTGCTGGCTCAGCACGGGGGCTGGAAGGTGATACCCTGCCCACCTTGTCCCACTCCACCTCTCTCCTCCGGGCCCTGCTCCCAGCAGTTCAGCCCAAAATGAATCCCAGGCTGGCTCTAAGCATCTGGACGTGAGGAATGTGGGTGTTGTCGAGCCAACAGAGCATTTGGTCGTGTTGTCCTGGATGCGTTCCCATGCTCCCTGCTCCGCTCGCTGTTGGCTCCAGTGTTGTGTGTGCCTCCGGGAGCAGTGAGCATCTCCAGCCTGGGCGCTGCCGGCACCGCTCAGCTGCCCCGCGGCACTGGGACGACTGAGCACCATCTGCAGTCCTCACTGGCCTCTGCCGCTCGCCGAGCGGGTCAGGGCAGCACACAGCGGGGCACGGAGATGAGCCACTGGCAAATACCAGTGACCTCCAGTCAGCCATGGCTGCAGGGACAGGGAATTTTCCAGGCAGGAGCGGAGAGCAGGAAGGAGCCGGGGGAGCAGAGGCGAAACACACGAGCAGCTCCAGGAGCTTCTCCTGAGACCTGCCGAGTGCCAAAGTTAATACATTGAATATATTTGGTACGTGCTACACCAGCCATTAGGAATGTGCTTGTTCTGTCATTGCTCACGGGCACTTGCGGTGAAGCATTTGTCCTCTGAGTGCACGGGGAAAAATTAGAGTGCCCTGAGCCGAATTGGTCAGCCAAAAATAATGTACAGCTTTATCCTTGGAAGGAAATTGGGCATTGATTGGAGGACAGAAGTGCGGTGCAGGGCTGAAAGCAGTGTGACATTTCCATACATTAGGGAAGCGTGCATGGTAGGCGTAATTCGGGATGTAAATCACCGGTCCCCAGTTGCACTCCATCGTGTGCCTTCACCCGTGGCCAGAGCAGAGCAGCTGTGGCCCAGGGCTGTGTCCCAGTCCCCCTCCCAGCATATCGCCTGGGCACAGAGCTGTCCTCCCAGAACAGCCCTGGTCCTGCTGCAGAGGTCGCAGCAAGGATCAGCAATGTCACACCCATGTAAAACCTTGAGCTGGTAGGGTCACTGCCACATATTGGCTCATCGGTTGTGAGGGAAGGTGATGAGCAGATTGGCTTCAATGTAAATGCCAACCTGGCCCCAGCTTACCATTGCCCACTGCCATACAGCTCAGTGAAGGGTAGGGTGTGAGGGACACAGGAACATCGGTGGGCTTTGCATCAGCGGTGTATTTCCAAGTCTTCCTGTGTTGGTATCAGAATCCTCCTTAGGAAGAGTTTCTGGTCCTTAGGTCCTATGACAGCATGTGTTATGAGGGGACAGCAGGCAGCACGTGGCTTGGGCAGCAGTGGGAAGCTCAGGTTGGACTGGCGCTCACAAGAGGAACCTCATGGTCAGTCAAGTGGCAGTGGCGTCGGGGCTGCTGCCTGGCTGTAAAGCTGCTTTGGGATCTGTTCCCATGTGTGAACTGGTGTGTGAGAACATCCTCACAGCAGCTAAAACCTGGAATAGCCCCAAAGCAGTGAGTGACCTGGAAAGCCTGCTGCAGTGTCCACCTCCCACTCCCCCATATGATGCCTGGGTGGGATGCTCCTTCAGGGGCTGGCAGTCGTGGTTGGGGGGAAGCTGCCTGACCCCCTCAGCTGGCGGTGCTTTCTCCACCACAGCCCACCCAAACCATGAGGAACTTCTCTCTATGAATATTTAAAGGAACTTGCAGGATGCCAGGAGCTCTCTTCCTGCCCTTCCCAGGGACAGCAGCCATCTCTGAATATGAAATTAGGAGCAGTTTGAACTCATTCATCCCTTTAATAATGAGTCAGAGAATTCCAGCGCCCGTTGGCCGAAGGTCTCTGAAGCTTTGCTGTGCTGTGTGAGCCGAAGCAGTTCTGCTATCATCGGGGTTCGTAGCTGTTCCCTTTGCAGTGGCTCGTGGTCCTGCAGCACCTGGGACAGTCCAGGGATGGCCCCAGCTCTGCTGCCCCCAATGAGCTCCTGATGCTCCATGCAGGGAGAGTGCTGGTACTCAGCTGGTGCCAGGGGTGGGTTCTGCCCAGTTCTTCTCCCTGTGCCAGAAAAGGCATTGAGAAGTCTCCTAGGTTCCAGTTAACCGATTTTTGGTGGTTTTAATTAGCAGAGGGGGGATCAAACTCCAGCTTGAGGGCATCAGCAGCAGGTTATTTATCTTTTCATATCAAGTGTGCTGGTTTTTATCTCGTAGCATCTTTTCCGTTCACATAACTCGCTGGTGATTGCCTGATCCGATCCAGACAGGGTGCTTCCCTGTTCTTGGCTGGGTTTCTGAAAGGAGCTGATGCCTGAGGGGCTCGGCACTGGCTGGCACAAGCCATGGTCCGCTCCTGCAGTTGGTGAGCTCCTCTGTCTGACAGGGCATCATCAGGCCCACCCTTCATGGGCACGATGTGTCCAGGAGCAGTGGCTGTGCAGCAATCAGGAAAGGCTGAGTGGTTTTATTCAGAGCAAACTCCCCAATTCCAGCCCTAGCTTGAGGAATTCCCAGGCACATCTGAGGACAGAAGATAAGTGCTCCCTTCCCAAAGCTGATACAGGCAGCAAGAGGAGAAAGGAGCCTGTGACTAAACATTACAGTAGCCTGAAGAGCACAGCAGTATTTTAAGCTGCTGCTGGCTATCTTTGGGCTGTGACTCTGTGATGAGTAAGAAAACATTGGCTTTTTTCCCTTTATGGGTCTGTTGTTTCACCGGCAGAACCTTGTCCTGTTGACCTGAAGAACCTCAATTGCGAAGCTATTAAAACCTAATTTTCTATACCAGACTCCTGAGACAGGCACTAACTTCCATGGAATAATTTATTTCTTCCCTCTGACAAAAAAAAAGAAGAGGAAAAAAGGGAGGGGAGAGGTGTTAGGGTGCCTCTTCAGAGGGATACCCGGGATGGAGCTGTGCGGCTGGGCTGTTTCCTGCTGATATTCCGCTCTGCAGTGTCCTTCCAGGAGAGGAGCAGGAATGTTCCATGGATAAAGGCCTGTTCAGAGCCTTGGTGTGTCAGCTCTGTTTGCACTGGATGACTGGCATGGGCTGATACAACACAAGCCATGTGTGGCTGTGCCCAGTCCTGGCTGCGGGCAGAGCCGGACAGCCAGAGTCAGCAATGCAGGTGGGAGCTGGCCAGACAGCCCATCTCTTCATGGGGCAAAGCAAACTTCCAGCCTCCTCCTCCACCCAAAGCAAGCCTTCGGGTTTGCTCATCCCAGGAGCCCGGTGCTGCTCAGCGTCCGAGCCCAAAGCCTTGCACACTGTGCCGTGCTGATATGGCAGCCACTGAGCTGCCAAGGTTCCTGCACAGCCGCCGGGTCCCAGGGAGCTGTGATGGGTTTGTAGCTGCTGGGTGAGTCAGTCCCACGCCACTGCCTGCCCTTTGCTGAAACCCAAGCAGTAAAGGTGGTAGAAGAGGAGGGCATGAGAATCACACCTGGGCTGTGTTTGGGTGTCTGGAGATAGCTTTGCCAGGCTTTGCTGGAGGGCTTTGGTGCTAGGGCCATGTTCACCAAACGCATCGCTGAGGGAAGCACAGGAGGAGGGAAGGTGCCAGCGAAGGAAAACCTGCTGTTTCCTGAGGCTGCCATCCCCTCCTGGGCACTGGGCCCTGGTGATGGAGCAGATACTCCAAGGCTGCCTTCTGCAAGCAGAGCAGATGGAGCATGTGGCTGGGGATGGGTGCAAGGGACATTGGGGACATGGGGACAGCTGGGAGTTGGGTGATGGTGAAGCAGAGGTGGTTTACTGGGCACCTCGCTCGGGTGCCAGCAAACCCAGCAGCTGGAGATGCTCCGCCGAGCCACCACTTAATATTCTCAGTCGTGATAACGCTTTGTTGGATAAGTGCTTTTTAAACCCTACAGATAGATAGAGTATCTGGAGTGGCATTTTAGAAGAGAAAATTGAGACAAGATTCATTACAGGCACCAGTAAATGTCAAACATTTTATCAACTGTGTAAAGTGCCGTGTTAAGCTGTCTTTTCCCCCCCCAAAGCTTGATTAAAACTATAAATGCCTTTTTAATATTAATATTATTCTCTTCTCCATGCTGCTTGTTTGGTTGCTCACAGTGGCAGCGAAAGGGCTGGTAGCGAGTGGAGGAGGGAGGGGAGTTGGGCCGCAGGAAACAGGAGCCCCACAGCTCCACTCAGCCCCAGCTGTGCAGGTGCCAGGCTGTGGGGTGCCCATGGGGAGGGGGGAGCAGCCACCCACCCACTACCCTGCCCCAGGCTGAGCCCTCCCACTGCCGGACCCCATCCTGGGCCATCCTTTCAGAGTCAGTCCCACACACTTCTCCCATTCGAGGCGAGCTGGCTACAGCGGGTCCTTCTCTGTAAGCTGTATTTAATTAAAAGCTGGCTCTTTGTTGCATGAGCTAATTAGCACTCTTTGCTTGGAGGCTCAGGCTCAATCAATATCTAAATCCGTGGTCTAAATCTAGCACAATAATAAATAGCTGTGGGGCTGTTTCATGAGGATCCCGGAGCCGTTGTTGCTGTTGCCGGTGGCACAGTGACTTCGGCATGGGCAGCACTGAGCAGCTCTGCCAGAGCCAGCCTACGGGGCCAGTGCCTTTCCCTGAAGTCTCCCTGGGTTTGCAGGACACAGGCACTTTGGGGGGGTGGTTTTCCTCCAGAAATCACCATTGTTTCCAGAGAGGAGGAAGCACACCTCAGGAAGAGCTGTCTGGGTGTCCCTTGCTTGCTTGCCCCTTGTGATGGGAATCAACTTTTTAAAAGGGCAGATAATGGCAGGACAAGGGGGAATGATTTAAAGCTGAAGGAGGGAAGGTTTAGATTGAATATTAGGGGGAAGTTTTTTACGGAAAGAGTGGTGAGGTCCTGGAACAGGCTGCCCAGAGAGGTGGTGTATGCCCCATCCCTGGAAGTGTTCAAGGCCAGGTTGGATGGGGCCCTGGGCAACCTTGTGTAGATCCAGGCCTGAGGTTGGTGGCCCTGCCTGTGGCAGGGGGGTTGGAGCTTTATGATCCTCAGGGTCCCTTCCAACCCTTGCCATTCTATGATTCTATGGGGTTCGATACCCCTCTGTGGGTGCAGCCCGAGCCCCTCTGTGGGGTCTGCATCCCCCCTGCCTCTGCCACAGAGCTGAGCGAGCCAGGCCATGTTTCTCTCACTGAGACGCTCAGAAGTGGGTTTTCACACAAATTATTCGTTATAAAAATTGCTTCTGTTACAGACGCGTCTGATCCTCCTAAAGGGTGCAGCTTCTGAGAGCGGAACAAACTCATGAAAAATACATGACCTGGAGCCTCTCTGGAATGTTTATCGGTGCCGCGGGTCTCGCTCGGGGTGTCGCGGCTGCGGGCGCTGGCACCGGTGGCTGCCGGCTCCCTGTGCCAGGCTGGGGCTTGCTCCTGGGGCTGGCTGGGGCTGGCCTGCTGCCCCAGGCACGTTGCTGGGGACCGCTGAGGTGCGTCTTGGTGCCAGATAAACCGGGGCCTCCACAGATGGTCCTGAATGGCCTGCACTGGCTCTGCTACCGGGGTTCAGGGGCCAGCATGAAGCCTTGCTGGGGAGGCAGCGACTCCCCCTGCTCTGTTCCCCTGGGCTCGGGGTGACCGTGGTTCCTCCTGCTGCTGGCTGAGGCCAAGCTCGGCTTCTCCCGTGTTTTCCCTTTGAGTCGCTTTCAGCCAGGAGCGGGTCTGGCAGCCCCAGCCTGCCTTCCCTCTCCTGCCTGCGTTAATAATGCCACCGCACTGCTGGACAGCCATGCTGACACAGTGAGTTACGCTGGGCTGTGCCATAGCAACACGGCTATCAATTCACTTCATAAAGGGTGGTAGGTAAAATATATGGTGGTGAATGAATTAACTCTGTTTTGAGGATTAAGGCTGCCTGAATGGGAATGCTCGTGCTGGTCCCGGGGAGGCAGGCAGGCAGGAGGATGGCACAGGTGCTGGCAGCCTGCGTGGGAGCCCGTGGCTGGAGGAGCTGTGCCGAGCCCCGTCACAGGTCCTGTCACCTCACTGCAAAGCTGCCGATGAGTTTTCAGCTCACATGGCTGTTACATACATGCCCTCATCCGACAGGCTTGGTGCTCGGCCAGAAGACATGGCTGACTGGGAGTGGTGTGAGCTGATGCTGCCCACCCACCTGTCCCTGTGCTCAGCCTTGGCTACATGATGCCATGCAGCAGAGGCACTTAAAAGGACACAACATCCAGAGGGAAAAGGGATGCTGAGAGAAGCCCAGGGAGTGCTGGGGGGTTTGGAGGTGGCTCAGTTGTGGTGAAACAGGCACTTCACAGAGTCGGGCATCACTGGTGTGTGCTCCCTGGGCAGGATGTGATTCTGTCCCGCTGACTTTGCCTTCAAGCACTTGCACTTTATAGATGAGACAGGAAGTAAGCCCTTTGCTGTCCCTTAACAGCCCCGAGGTGTTCAGTGACCTGGTGCCACCCCTTGCACCCCAGGGCTGTCCTCAAGGGAGAGACACGAGATGGAAACCCCTCTTTGGGGATAACTTTGTGCTTGCATCAGCACTGGTACCAGCCTGCCCATTAAACTGGAGTATCAGGCTCTTACATCCCATACTGGGAGCACCAGTGAAGTGGCCGAGAGCCAGACCTGAAATGGCCCTGGCAAGGTTTGTGTTGATTCTTTAGGGATGGGCTGGGAGCCGGAGGTTCGGCGCGCGCGCAGAGGAAATGGCTGGTTGGCAACTCCCATCTGTGCAGTGCTACAAATCACCCGTGATTCACAGTTATATAAAGCTGCTTATATAGTAAACAATCTCGTTAATAAAAGCAGAAGCACCGGGTCCGATGTAATCCAGCGAGTGTGACTAACTGGATTTACAGGCTGGCTCCCAGTGCTCGTGCGGAAGCAGAGAGATTCCTTAGATCTTGCAGGGACTAATTTTTGCTCAGATCCTCAGCACCAATTGCTCCTGCCCAGAGAGGGATGATGGAAATAGCTCAGCATGATGGGTTGGGTGTGTTTTTACTTTGCTCTCCCAGAATGCCAGTTTGAACAGCCCGCGGTGGTACCACCCACCCACCCTGGCACAGGCTCGGTGTTGTCTGTCTGGCTCTGTGTCTGGAGGCAAAGCTTTGTCCTTTGGTGGGAGCAGCAATTGTGGGGTGACCATCACCTAGAGACAGCTGCGTTCCCAGGATCGTGGTGCCTCGTGTCTTCCCTGTGAGCAGAGCTTTCCCTGCTCTCCATCGCCAGGTCAGGGTGTGATGAGTTGGGTCCTCGCCTTACTGCGACGGTTGTGTCCGTGCCATTGGTCGGGGAGATTTGGCACGCTGTCTGGAGCCAGGCTGGGGGGGCTGCTGAGGATAGCGAATATTTATAGCCTGTTACAGCAATGGCATTTGCAGATGATGTTGGGTGGTGAGGGAAAACAGCAGCGTGTGCTTCCCCAGCTACGCCGCGCCACTGCGCTCAAGTGGAATCAAATGTTATCATTATGAGTGTGCTTTAATTATATATTTGAAGACTAGAGGTTCAGCTTTGGCATTGATGAGGAGGAGCCTGTTAATTGGCTTATTTTATCAGCCGGTGTGTACCTCACGGGTTCGCTGCGGCGCCAGTAACGGCACCCACGGGCTCCGCAGCAGCATCCCGGCAGGAGCGGGTGTCCTCCCCGGGGAACGCCGCTCCGCTCACTTGCCCTGGCACTGCACAGTGCTGGTTAAGCCATCGTGGGCTGCAGTGCCATATGTCATCTTTTCCTACAGCCTTTTCGAAGTGTGAAGGCAGACACACCTGCGAGGGGTGGCACTGCCACGCTCGGCCCCGCAGCAAATGCTGCTCCTGCATAGACGTGGCCTATTTATAATACAGGCAACAGGTAGTGTGTCACAGTGCCAGGTGTTCCGGAGACTTTGGAGTATAAGCAGTGGCCTCTGACCCAGCTCCTGTAAAGCTGCTGTTATCCTGGCACGTGTCCCAGAACCTGTGCGGCTGCAGGGCTGCTGGTGATTACAGCCCCCCAGAGAGGGGGTGGGTGCCCCATCCCTGAGGGTGTTCAAGGCCAGGTTGGATGGGGCCCTGGGCAACCTTGTGTAGCTCCAGGCCTGGAGGCTGGTGGCCCTGCCTGTGGCAGGGGGGTGGAACTCTGTGATCCTTGGGGTCCCTTCCAACCCAGACCAGTCTTTGATACAACCAAGAATACCCCAGGTCCGGAGATGCAGCTTGGCTCACCAATACAAACTGCCCATCCAGCTCCAGTGGCAGCTCCTCAGGCCACCAGTATACATGGCCACAAGGTCCCCACTCACCCCATTGCCCAGGTCTTCTTTCCTCTAAGACTCTGCTTAAGGCCACCCAGGCTCAGGACCCACCGCAGCATCCCCAGCAGCGTCCACTGGGGCCAGCTGCCTTACGTGGGTGAGGAAGGGACCTCCCAAAGCTTCCTCCCTTCCGAGGCTTGTTTAATTAAAAGCCAGTTTATGGTGCATGCGCTAATTATAACTCCTCAGCCCAGAGGATCAAAAGGAACTTGTTGCTTCTCACTCCCTCACTCGAACCCGCTGCTGTGGGTTTGGGTGCTTGGAAAATTTCAGAATAATTCTTCCCTGGAAATGTGCTTTGCTGACGGGATTTTTTTTTTCTCACTTGAGCTTTTTTTGGGTACGTTTATGTGCGAAGGGAACTGCCTGGGGATGTGGCTCTTGCAAGGAGCAGGGAGGCTGATTCTCCAAGCGGCTATGCTGGGGAACAGTAATAGTTATTCATATATTTTTAATACAGCAGTGTAAGAGATCCCCGGCACCGGAGCGCTGCAGGAGGGGAAAACACCCTGGGGAAACACTGAGCCTCTTTCTCTGAGACTTTGATTTGGTGTTTCCCATAGAGGTACATCGTCACCAAAGAGCCGTGGCTGAGGGGCAGAGGCCAGGGATCCACCCCAGCAGTAAAGGGTATTTTGGGGTTTGATGCTTTTGGAGTAACGTGTAGGATGTGGTGAGTTTCGAGGTGTTGGCTGGCAAAGGGGGGACTCAGCGGTATGTGTCAGAGGGGCTCAGACCACGATGCTGAATGCCCAGAGCTCAGGGGTGCAGCGTGGTCTGAGCCAGTGCTGTGCTCCCGGTTCTCCCTCTCTGCGTAGCTGGAGCCACCAACCCCCAGGGCTGCTGCGTTGCCGGTGCCTCGTGTGCTCGCCGGCGTGGCTTTGGACACAGGTGGATCTCAGCCCTGTGGTGCAGCGATACAGTTGTGGGAGCGTGCGGCCCCTTTGCCTCAAGCCAGTAATGATTTGAAATGACATCCGCATCCCTCCTGGCGTGCACACTGCAAGTGGCAGTAGTTCTGTGCCTTAATGAAGCCAATTAGTGCCATGGCTCTGCCGTCACGGGAGCCGTGGGAAGATGCACTGGGTAGGGATGCTTGTGCATCCCAGGAGTGACCCACTGGGCACACGCCGTGCCGTTGCCGGAGCTGGAGTGCAAGCCCACATTCCCAGCATCTCCCTTCCATGCTGGTGCATCACTGCCAGAGGCCACGAGCCATGGAGCCACAGGGATCCACAGGGATCTGGTGAGGTGGGTAAATCCCAGCCACTACAGCACGTGCCCTGGCGTAAGCACTGACCTGTCCCACGTGTGCCGAGCTGGTCGTGGTCCCAGTATCGCTTCATCCCAGGCAGACTGGGGAAACTGAAAGGGAAGAAAAGAGAAAACTGGTTTTGCATTTGCAGCAGGAGAAGGCGATGCTGAACTGTTCCCATGGGGGCAGCGGGGCCTCCTGGGCACCAGCAGCTGCTGCTTCTCCTGACCACGTCCAGAAAGATTGGGGTAGACTCTCACAGGAGTTTTGAATTGTCTGTCCAGTGATGTCAGAGCTGTTTCCATCCCGACTCAGGCATCAGGGCAGCGGGAGGCTGCACACACCCCTTCCCAGCTGTGCCCCCCTGAACTGCAGCTCCGGTCCTGGAGCACGGATCCCACCTCTCAGCTCTTTCCCAGTTCCTTACTCTGTGCTTCCTGGAGTTCCTGCAGCAAGCTGCTCACTCCACTTCCACTGGGGAAGATGATATTTTTGCTTCAGTTCATTATAAAGAAGCATCCAGGGAAATATTAAATCAGGAATTAAATTCCAGCTACTTACGGATTGATGCTGGTGTACATCATCTTAGCCCGGGGGGAAGGACAGCAGAAGCTTCAGTAAACAGAGCAGGTTGTGTGTGGCTCTGGGCGAGCGCTCCCTGAGCTCCAGGATGGGTGTGTGGGGGCTAGGACTGGCACCCCACTCTCCCTGAGACCATGCCAGTGGGCTCAGCCTCCCTCCCTGGGGCAGCACTGGTTTTGGGGGGGGTCAAGTGGGGCTCTGCCAAAGGAAGAGAGAGCAGAGGTTGGGGTCACGCCACCTACTCCCCTCCTTAGATACATCCTTCTTTTCTCATGCACGGGGAGTTTGCATTCAAAGGGAGAAACCCAGTTAACCTGGTCGAAAAGGTTGTAACCTGTTATTAAGCGAGTTGCTCATTTAGTGATCTTAATTATGGTTTTGCTGAGCTGATGTTAATGCTGATGCTGAGGGGGAAAAGGAGAAAAGGCATCTCCTGGATCAGCAGAGTCATGGGCATGGTGGGTAATGTGTTTCTTTGTAAAGCTTTGATTACTCTGTGCTGCTCTTGCCAGGTGCAGGCTGGAAGGACTGGGATGGAAGGTCAGGTGCTTCCCTGCTGCAGTTGGCAGCATCCCCCTGGCTGGCATCCACTCCGGGCAGCTGAGCACCTGCGCTCCATCCTCCCCTTCCTCCAGCACTCTCCCCCACACAATGGTCTCCATGGGAAGATGTGACTCTTGGGATGGACGAGACCTGATAGGACCAAGGGTCAGGACCAGGATAACTTCCAGGGGCACAAACACCAGGTTTTGGTCAGCATGAGGGAAACTGGGAAGGGCACAGCCCCCGTGCTGGCAGCCCTTGCACAGCCCCCAGTAAAACCAGCATGAGCAGCGGTGTGTTTAATGCTTCCATGTTGTGCTGATCAGGGCTGGGAGCACGTCTGGTAATTACATTTTTTCACCGTTACAACCGCAGCTCGTGTTGTTGTATAAAGAGATGGAGCAAAAGCAAATATGTTTGTTCTACCTACCTTGTGTGGCAGAGAAGGAAACACCAGCTGCCTTAAAAACCTGATTTATTATTCGCTCAGAACACGCCTTCAAAAACTGGGAATAAGAGTGAAGGGGCAATGTTTGGTTTCCATGAGAAGCCGAGGCTGCCGCAGGACTTCTTAGGGCGCAGCAGTTGAGGAGCTGTACACCACCCAGTCGTGGTGTAACACGAAGGGAAGAGCATTTGGGGATCAAAAGGCTCCTGCCAAGCTCGGGCTGCTTTGGTTCGAGCTGTCATGGCATCGAGATCTGTCGATCCGAGGGCACGGGTCCACAGCTTGCCACAGAGCCAGCCACCTCTGCCGCTCCCATAGGGACCGAGCATTTCTGAAACCCTCCTATCTGCTGGGTCTTCACACCCGAAAAGGTCCAACCGCCCCTTCGATGGTTCAGTTCAGCAGCAGCCAAGGTGCTGGGAGACCTCGTGCAGGTGATTCTCATCACCCATGCCCTCATCCTCCTCCCTACGCGTTTCTCCCCACCTCTGCTTTGCCCTATCCTGGGGAGATGAAATAATAGATAAATAGAGAAACGATCGGTATGGCAGCAGGGGATCAGATCCCAGCTCTGTTTCAAAGCCATGAGCTGATCTCCGTGAGATCACCAGCCAAACCTTCCCTATCTGCAGAGACCGATGAGCCGGGGTGGGAGGTCTGGAGCAGCTGACAGGCATGACCACACGTTCCCCCCCACACACCTTTTGCACGCCGGGAAACTGAATAATCCAGTTTTCCCCAGACAGAACCAGCACACTGTACATATTCATCCCCTCCAGGGGTAGCGTTGGCCCTCTTCTCCTCGAGTGGAACTCACTGGAAATTGATGATCGTTTTGCTGAAAAATGCGAGGTTATGTACACAGGAGCAATTATACATAAACTTATTAATTATTTAACAGCTTGTTAATGAGCGAGTTGCAGGCTCACAGCTCGGGCTGTGGTGCCTGTTGGCTGCCAGGGAAGCCAAGGGACCGAGGCGGGATCCTCACCGTAAGGAAGCATTACCTTGGGAGGGCACTCAGGGAGGTGATGGGCACCAGGCCAGCTGCGGGGCCGGGATCCAGCAGTGCACCAGAGCTTTTCATCCCCAGCTCCTCGTGCCCACTCACAGCCTGGGAGCATCCAGCATTCCCATTAAACATGTATAAATGGAAATGATCTGGGTTTCTAATGCGAGGGAGCAATTTGCATTGATAGAAAGCGTGTGTTCCTGGAGCAGTGCTGGTGTGCTGGAGCAGCCAGCGGCACCTCAAGCCTCCTGCAAATGGGGCTTCTCACTTCCATGAGAATTCCCTGCATCCGGAGCTCCATCAGCATTGGCTGCTCCCTGCTCTCAGGTGAGGGGGTCATGGGCCGGGTCCTGCTGCATCCCCAGCACTTGGCAGTCGCGCCGGAGGTGTCCGCAGCGGTGAGGTTGGTTACAGGACCTGCTGCAGTGATGCTTTCAGTGATGCTTCCCACATCGTTCCAGCGCCTGCAGAATCGAGGTACCCATTTGTAAATAGGTGCAGGGCACATGGGGGGTCAGGTGGCTGGTGAAATCCTGTTTGGTTGGAGCTCGCTGGAAGATTCATGTGTAATGAAAGTAAAAACTAATAAACACTTGCAGATGCAAATAAGGGGAAGTTCATTAGTTATGTTAAGTAGATTATGTACATTACTTACAAGTAGATTACTTACTGAGGTGCTTGTGGACATGGAAGGCAGAATATTCCATGTGATTGTACGTGTGGGTTCCTCTGCATGTAGAGACAGCCCGAGCCTTTCATGGGAGGGCAGCGATTCCCTGGCTGAGGGGTGGGATTGCCCTGGGCTTGGCACTGACCTGGGAGGTGAAACTGAGCTGAGGAGCCTGTGGGTCAAGGGGGAAGCTCTGAGTTACCCATTGGAGGAAGGCAGATTGCCTCCTGGTGCTCTCACAGCCTGTTTCTTTCTCTCTGGGCAGTTCTGGAGCAGAAAAGCCTTGCTGTTCCTCAGAGGGAAGTGCTGGCCCCAGGAAGATGTGTTTCCCTCTGGGGCAGGATGGGCAGCAGGGGGGAGAAAGGAAGAGAAAGGAATTCCCACCACAGTCTTTACTGTGTCGCTGGTGAGGAGCTTCGTGGAGTTATTCATCCCAGGAACTCTGTAAACCCAGAAGGTTGGAGAGGGCAATTGCTGCTGTCAGCTGGGTGTTTTAAAGTGCAAATGACACTGTTATTCCTGGGGATGGAACTGCAAGGTTACTAATTGTACTGCCGTGTGATCGGTGCCGACACAGCAGCTCTGGCTGGGGTCCCTCTGTGTTTCCATTGCTGTGGAGCAGCTCTCTCAGATCTCTGATAATTTAATTAACCTGCCCTATTCCATCGCTGGAGCAGGGGAGAAGGAGCCAGACATCCAGGGAGTTACTGCTTTGCCTGAGCACGTGTGTCGCCTCTACACAAGCCTCGGAGCAGCGGTTTCCCTACCCAGAGATCTCATTGTGAGCTTCTGAATTATAGATCATTTTCATAGACATGTGTCAACTGCTCGGGGCAAAGAAGAAAGTGATCCATCACAGGGATGGCGTGCGGCCGCGTCCGAGCTGACCCTGCCCTGCAGCTCCAGGGCATCGCAGCTCCAAGGGAAGCCAGGGCTCACCAGCCACGCTCGTGTGTGTTGCTACATTTGGGAACTGGCTGAGAAACCAAGGTGCTTGCACAAGGGCAGAGGAATTTCAGGACTTCAAAGGTAAGCTGTGACCCCGCTGCTTGTCAGTGTGATGCTCCGTAGCTCTAAAAATAGACCCTCTGCTGCGGGGGAGAGATATTTTTGGAAAAGCCCATTCCTGCAGCCAATCTCAGAGCTTTACTTTAATTTCCTTCTGCACGTAGATTTTATGAAGTGCCGAGCGAGAGCTGGTGTGTGCCCTTGTGAGGCAGCATCCTCTGCGGCGAGCACGTGTCCCACTCCCCGCCGGGCGCAGGGAGTCCCCCTGGGGTCACATCCCACCCTGGCACAGGGTCCGTACCCAGCCCTACATGACACACTTGGTGAGTCTTAACCAACCCCCAGAGCGGCTGTGGGTACCAAACCTGGCCAGGCTCTGCATGAGGGCTCAGCAGGCTCACCTGGGGGTGCAGGATGCTGCCAAGGGAAGAGGAGCACGGGGGGCAATGCCGTGGCCCCGCTCCCAGCTAGGAGTGCCAGGCTTTCAGCAGCAAGCTAACGAGCTGCTTGCAATCAGGTAGTAGGGCCAGGAAACGGTGGGAGCCCCGAGAGATGCAATTAGTCATCACTTCACTCAAGGCACGACAGTGGAGCCTGATTTGAGCCATCAGAAAGCCTGATCCCGCGGGTGGCACACGTGCCTCCTCACCCACGGAGGGGATGCCCCAGCAGCTTATTTACCGGGATCACTGCTCAGAGCACATGTTGAGAGGGACTCTAAATATAGGGCAGCGGGTGGAGATGATGAGCTCCAGCTAGGAGCTGCTTTGAGGGAACAGCACGAGGTGTGTTCCTCTTCATGCAGATGGCAAAAGAAGAGTAGACTGTTCGTGCTGCCGGCTCCACCAGCTCTGCCACGTCTCCCAGAGAAGAATGGAAACTGCCTCCGACGCCTCTTGCAAGGACTGAAATGAATACTGCTCCTCATTGGAAGTGGCAGATCCAACTACTCCCCAAAAGGTGAGCATTAATATTCTGATTTGCAGTTGTTAGATCCGTGCTCTGGCCACGGAGCTGCAGAGATGGGGGAACATGGGAGGAAAGCACAGTTGGGAAACTTGGATACCCCAGCTCCATCCCCACAGCATCCATGGAGGGAAGCGGCTCTTGCAGGGCCTGGTCCTATCGAAGGGCTGTGTCATGACAGCTGCCACATCAGACTGTGGTGGGTTTTCCATGCAAGAAACAGGGAGATAAATCTTCACGGACGCAGCCTCATTATCTATGTGGCATTTAAGTGTAATTTATGCCCAACACCTCACCGCTTCTCTGGTAGGAAATTGCACTGTGGGTTCCCCAGCGCTCAGCTTCTGCAGCAACTGTCTCAGAAATATTGAAATAAATCGATCCCTGAGTTCCCTCTGCATTTTTATTGCCAGTTTATCAAGGCAGGCAGGGCACCAAACGAGTCATGTTGGCAGGAGGAGGAGGAAGGTGAAGGTGCTGTGGCTTGGCTGCCCTGTGCCATCACTAAAAGGGCTTTGGGTGCCTTGGCAATCGCCACTGCTCACGCCGGGGACCTGGCTGGATTCTCTGTACCCCGAGCCTCCCTTCTCACCTCCTTTTTTAATCATGTCCTAATCAAGGATGCAGCAAAAGCCTTAAAAAAAGGAAAACAAACAAATGAAATCGATGAGCAGCATCAGGGGAGGAAAAAAAGCATTTTCTGGCCAGACTCCCTGCATGGGGAGGAGATAACTGCTCCTCTCCTAGAGCATCCAGTCTGCTGCCAGCTGAGGAAGTCAAGTGCAAACCAAGTGCCTGGAAGCTGAGCTCAGTGCAGCCTCCCTCCAGTAGTGCCTCAGCCCGAGCACTGGGGCCTGGGGTGCTTGATCCTGGCCTAAATTGTCCTTGGAGCTCCGACTCGTTGGTCAGCGAGAGGAAACGAGCTGTCGGTTGGTCCCATGGCCATCCCAGCTCCTTCTCCTGGTTGGTTGTGCTGGCACAGAGGAGGCACATGGTGAGCAGCCGTGCTGCCCAAACTGCTCAGTGCCGGCGTGGAGAGAAGGGCTTGGGGTGCCAGCAGCCCTGTGCAGGGCCCACACATGTGGAACCCGCTCATCAAAGCCACAGATGCTTGTGGGAAAAGCTTCTCATGACTGGGAAACGTCGGAGTCCATATCTCCAGCACTGGCAGAGAACGTAGCAGCTCGTGGCATGTGCCTCCATCGTTTCATACCCCTGTGCAGTTTGGGGTGCAGTTTCTTACCCTCATGCTTGATCCTTCCTGGCTAGTCCATGAGTTCTTGTGCTTGTTCTCCCTGTGGGGTCTTTTGGCCAGTTGGCCCCTCCTGCCTGTGGGGAACCGGTCCATCTGAAAGCAGTCTTGCCTCGCCTTCGAGCATCACCTGCAGCACCTGGCTGCAGCCAAGGAAGCAACGCTCCTTTTTTGGTAGAACTTCAGAATTCACCCCAAAGTTTTGTGGGGAAGGAGAATATTGTTCCCTTGCCTCAGCACGAAGTTAGGAACCCAAACGGAGCCGTTTAACGCCTCGCAGGGATTATTAGAGACAAAAAAAGCCTTGGAAAGAAAGCACGCCATAAATCCAAGCCTCTCTGTGAGCTCTAAATCTGCTACACGTTAGCCCGTAGTCTTCTAAAACAAAAGTGACTGCACCAATATGAGACTGTTATTGTTTAAATATTTCTGCTGGGAAATGCTGCATGAAGAGAAGCTGCAGTAGCTGCCCCGACGCAGGATTTATTAGAGCAAGTTGGCACCACTGTGTTCGCAGGGAGTGGAATATGCTTGTAGAGATTATACCAGATTTACAGTGATTAATAATGGATTGGGCACGGCAGACTTCAAAGGGGTTGGCTCCCTCGCGCTGGGGGTAGGTGTGTGGGAGCTCAAACTGCAGATCTGGTGCCTCAAACAAGTGTTTCCAAGGAGAAGGCTTTTGGCTGGATAGCACCAGTGGAGCCCCACTCCTCATCCCCACTTTGCAAAGAGGCACAGTCACAGCAGTGGCACACTGAGGTTGCCACCCTGGCACAGTTCCCTGAGGAGACCTGCTCACCACCATGCCGACCCCAGACCCCAGCTCTGGTGAGTGATGGACCTAGCACCAGGAGCTGCCCTGCTCCAGGGGAACCGTGGCTCTGGCCGAAAATGGCCCGAGGCCCCCAGCCATGGGGATAGGTGACACCATGAGTTATGGGAAGGGTCCCTCTCAGAGCTGGATAGGGGAGCGTGTGACCAGGAGGGTGAGTGGGGGTTTTGTCATCAGCCCAAGGGATTAAGTGAGCTGGGAAATATAGGACATGCCTCTTGCTGTGCACACACAGACCTCGAGCTATTTTTAAAGACCTTCCAGCACATGCTGTGGCCCCAAATTTTGGTATGAAGCACCTGAGACCAGCTCCTTGCAGCAGGAGCTCTCCTGTGTCAGCTGGAGACTCACAGCCATGCCATGGATGGCACAGCAAACAGAGAGCACGACTCCTATCATTGACACTAGTGTTATTAATTATGCGTTATCATCAGTCTGCCCTCATTTGATCTTTGCCAGGCAGGTCAGTGGTGTTCTGCGTGCAGCTGCGATTGCCCAGCTGCCTCCATCTCCATCCCCATCCACTGGAGCACCCAGCGTATGCCTGTACATCCTAATGTAGGATCCCACAGTCGAGCCAGGAATGGGCCAGGGCGAGCGGGAGCTGCCGAGGAGCCGCAGACCAATGCACTCCGTGAGTGATAAATGCTCTGGCGTTAATCAAGCGTTATTGTGTGTTATAGTTGGGAGGCATCTCCAGCTAATGAAGACGTTTTCCCTGTATCTGCCGTTATCTGGGCTCCTGGAAGCACTGCGGAGGAGCTCTCATCCCGCTCCAGGCAGGGCTGATGGGATTTGCACCGGTCCCAGTTGCCATGGAGAAAGCGTTGGATGGCTTTAATACATCTCCGCGAATTTCTCCCCGGAGTTTTCCCGTGACAAGCTGGACTGGAGGTAGTGTATAAGAAGCTATAATCTTCCAACTCTATGAAAAAATGATTGATGGAGCGCGCAGGGCATAACGAGCTTACCAAGGCTCTGGCAGCACGTGGTGTGGCAAGGTGGGCGGGCGGCACTGGGAGGGACCGGCTGTTGTCCCCAGGGGATGCACCCCTGGACCAGAGATGCCCTGCCCCCACCCTGCCATCCAAACCCCTGCACCCCCATGGGACGTGACCCATTGTCCCCCCTCCCCAGTCCATGCATGCCATGCCCCCCATGCTTCCTCTGCCATGCCATCCCATCACCATGGCACGCTCCTCATCACCAGTCCGGCTGTGTCTCTCATTACCCCAGCTCTGTCAGCAGCCCCCGCCTGCTCGTTAGCACACATTCCTGGGAATTAACAGAGAGGCCATTAAACCTCTGTTTGCTTTCGCATCAGGGTATTCCCATCTAACAGCCTTAGTGTTTACACTCGCCTGTTTGCTTTGGGAGCCGATGAAAACAGGAATGATTCATACAGACACAGAGAATCTGCTCTCTGGCTCAGCAAGGCACCCACCTGCCCCAGGTCTAGCTTTGGTGTTCCCTCCCTGACCCATCCCACCACCTTGCCTTTAGCCTGAACAATTTTGGGAACACAGTGGGATCAGTAAAGCTGAGCCGGGCATTTTCAGCCAAAGAGGGCACAGTAGGGAAATCTGGAGTAGCAGGGAGAGACAAGCTGGCTGGCAAAACCTGTGGCTGTTCCCACAACCTGCAGGGATGAGCGTGGGGATGGGGGCTCAGGAGCCAGCCCTGGGTCTGCAGGGAGCTGGCATTACTCCTGCCAGCACTGCCCCGCCTCCTCTTTCGTTTTGCCTTCTTGTTATTTTTCCCACCCCCTCAGAGCTGCTTTGGATTCTCTGGACATTTTCCCCTTGGCAGCTCGTGGGCTTTAGAAATATGAAGTCCATCAATCACTGGTGACCGTCACCGCCGCGCGGTGTCTGCTCCAGACAGCCGGGCACCTCAAGGGGATGGGCTTGGGGAGCAGCTGCTGCCATAGCCAAAAATCAGATTTCCTGGCTACTTGTTCCCACCTTTGGTTGTTTTCCAGGAGTTTTGGTGAAATCCCCCACGCCCTCAGCCACCCCTGCGCTCGGCTCTGGGGACGATTTCCCATGGAGAGGAGCGAAGCGTGTGCTTCAGCTGCTGCACCGGGGTTAAAGCGTAATTAATTAGTGAGTTTATGGTGTTTTCCCATCTGAAATTCAAAACAAAAATTATGCAGAACACGGAAGGTAATTAGGAAGCAGGAAGCTCCAGCACACCTTTGAAGGAGAGTGCTGAGGAGCAGCAGGGCCCTGGGCAGGGCAGTGATGCAGCAGCTGATGGAGGCTCCAGACCCCCATCCCCTTCCCCCAGCACCCGAATTCTTCGTATGCCTGGTGTGTATCCCCCATCATGTTTCCCAGTGGTTCGTACTTCATGTGCCTGGCTTAATTTCCTTTGCTTTCCCTGCACTTACAACTGGCTCCCGGTGTGTCACACATACCCCATCCCACACCCTTCCCCCTGATTTAGCCATGCAAGGTGTCCCACCCGTTTACTGGAGTGGGGTGCACAGGGCAGGCCATGCACACCCGGTGGGAAGCTCTTACTACAATGAGGTCAATAGTCTGAAAGATAAACACTTTAATGTTTTTTTCCTTTGGGTAGATGTGGGGTTAATTTCAATTATTATGGGGTGGTTAAAAAATGGGGATGCTGACAGGGGCAGGGGAACTAGTGTGTCCCACACGGCTCTGCTGCTCCAACCCCGTCCCAGCCAGGCAGCAGGGATTGTTCCCATCCTGCAAGTGCAATCAGGGCTGATATATTCCTGAGACAAGGCTGACTAATTAACATACAGCCTGTTGATGCTGCTCCACTTCCCCATTTCTTCTGCCTGTCAAGCGCAGAGTCAGGTCAGGATTGGGAACTTTCAGGAATTATCATTTCACATGAAATACTCTGTTTCCCCTTTCAGCACGTGGGGCAGCTCATGGTCCTGATGGCTGTGGTCTGTTTCCCACCCATGCCTAAAGCAGTGCCGGGGTCCTGACCAGCAGCGGCTCAAGCAATTACCCATGGTGGGGGTGGAGGGACTGATCCCCTTGGGAGCCAACTGAGGCAGCAGCAAAAGGGAAGGGGAGGAGACAGCCAAAAATATAGTCCCAAGCATCTTCTGCTGCAGGAGCCGCATCCTGGACTCCTGGTCCCCAGCCAGAGTGGCTGTGGTGCTGGGGTACTCCTCAATGACAGTCTAGCCATTATCATGTCAGTTGGCTGATTTTAAAGACAGGCTGTTCTTTTTATCATGTTTCTGATGGTTTTCCCTATTTTTCCCCACATTTTCCAGCCTGGGTGGTTAAGCGCAGTGCCCCTGGCCTAGAGAAGGGGGGGGTCAGTGTGAAGGGGGGGTTCAGTGTGAGAAATGGCAGTGTCACGAGCCGAGCCCAACGGGCAGCAGAAGAAAAATCATCCTCACAAAAATGCCAGCATCAACCCTGGCAGGGAGAGGAGGGGAAGGATGGTGTTTGGAGGAGGAGAACATAAAAACCTCCACAGGAACTGTACCTGTGTAGGAAATATCGCCCCAAAAGACAGTGTTGGGGGGTGCTGGGAGTGATGACTGTTCTCTGCTTTATTTGCTTGTGACGTGTGCTCTGGGTGATGACTGGTTGTGTTTATACTGCCAATTCGACAGTTTCTCTGTACCTTCTCCTTCGGTTTCCTTCCTGCCTCTCCCCTGCCCCTAACTGTCCTCCCCTGTGATTTTAGGCTGCTCCCACCCCTGAAGATGGGCACATCTGTCCTCCCCACAGCAGCAGCCGCCTCTCCTCCTGCCCCGCTGCATCCTCACTCCTCTGAATCCACTTTGCCCACAGCAGCCAGTTACCCTTCCAGGCACTTCCCTGCTCAGGCAGTGTGCACAGGCTCACACCACCTGGCTTTCAGGTGCATTCCCATCACCATCATCACTTACCCTCCAGGAATACCAGGGGTTCCCCTGATGCAGGACGGACCCCATGGTGGTGAAGTGGCTGTGGGTGATGGGTGCAGAGGAGGCTCAGCTGATGCGAGGGTGTGCACCACATTCCTGGTTTGGTTCGGTGCCCACAATCGATCTGCGCTCGCTCGGGGTAATTTTGTTGTGTCTTTGGAACAGTTTATTTGCTCTCTGGAGTGCTCGTTTTCTGGAGTAATTTCTCAAGCCTTGTCCAAGCCTCTTGTCATGTCTGCACTAAGTGAGTTTGAGGGCTTTTTTCTAGCACGCTTTCTTGTTTCTATTTTATTTTTCTATTGGCTCTAAATTTACATTGAAGTGTAATTCAGTTTGGTTTTGCTGACTTGGGCATGAGGAGGAGCACGTTGCTGTCATCGAGAAACCCCAACAAGACACTTGGCTCTCAGGCAGCCTTCAGAGCTTTGGGGGTTCCTCACCCTAAGCCCTTTTCCCCTGGTTCCTCTTCCCGCTTCGTCAGGCTGGGCAGAGCCTGAGGGCTTGCCTGGGAATGCAAGGATGCAGGGACCTAGGGATGGAAGGATGCAGTGATGTAGGGACCGAGGGATGCGAGGATGTGGGGATGCAGGATCTAAGGATGTGAAAATGCAGGGATGCAGGATCTAACGATGCAAGGATGCAGGGACCTAGGGATGCAAGGATGCAGGATCTAAGTGTTCCCACAGCCATGCCAGCCCTGCCATCCCCAGCCCCTCTAAAGTCGAATTAAAGTGTGGCCCACTAGCATGGGGGAGGGAAGAGGATGCCTGATCTTTACAGATGACATTTAAGCTGGCAGAAGACCAGTTTATTTTACCCACTGTCACATTTAAAAGGCACTGAATTCATTATACCATTGAATAAATCACATTTTAAAATGTATTTATCCGTGGAAGAGCTGCTGCTCTCCAGCCAAGAGCTCCTGCCCAGGACAAAAGCTCCTGGCGTGGGAGCAAACAACCCAGCGCCCCCTCTGCGTGACACCCGCAGCTGGGTTCGGGCCCCACGCTGCCGGTCGCTCCAGGACGAGGCACCAAGGCTTTGCTTGGGGCAGCAACTGAGCAGTGATGATGCACCAAAGTGCTCTGACTCCCACCCCATCCCTCCCACCCCCGCCAGCAGCTGTAACGGGTTAAGTGCCAGAGATGGAGCTGGGGAAATCAGGCAGGGAAATAATCAGCTCCTGGCTGAAGTGAGGAGATGCCTGGGACTTTACAGCTCCTCTCATACAGAAACCAACGGTTACACAAATAACACCTGGGGGATGATAATAGGCTGTAAATAACTCAGGGTTCTCCAGCACAGAGCTGCTGTGTGCAGGCCTGAGCAGCACATCGATGCCTTGGGATGACTCTAGCCTCTCCACAAGAGCTGCAGGGGATTGGTGCCCTCTTGCCATCTCAGCACCCACCTGGCACAGTCCCTGCCGTTTTCCCAGCCTTTCCCAACCGCCTCTCCATTTTCTCCCCTTCACACCCACATCACCCACTCCCCAGCTTGCTGCAGTGCTTTTTGGTGATGCCCTTTGCTAATGGTGCTGGGAGAAGCCCAGAGGTTTCCCGTGTGTGCTGGGATGGGGCAGCTGGCTCACCAAACCCACTGTGTCTGTGAAAGCTGCTTTGGCGTCCACCAGACCCAAAGAAATGGGTTTCCCCTTGTTTCCCCCTCTGAGCTGAGCATCTCGAGGAGCAGCTGCCCCCCATTAGCTGTGGGTCAGGGCTGGACACACGTGGGGAAGGGGCCTGCCTGGCCCTGCGCGGGTGCAGCAGGATGTTCCCTGAGGATGTGAGGTTCCCAGCGCGCCGTCGTGCAGGATTCCCCGTCTGCAGATGCGGTGGTTTCAGTTTAACTCTGCTGCTAAATATTTTGACAGCCGCTCTTCCTGCAGCCTAGCACAGCGTGTCATCTCGTACGGTAACAGGCCCCTCAGCTCCTCGCCGCGTGCTCTCTGCCGGCACGCCGTGTGCTCCCCGCTGCTGGAACAGGCTGCCGCAGCCCTCCTGGGGGGGATGCTCCTGGATCAGACCTCAGAGATAGGAAAGGGGGGGACAAGGGCGTAAGCCACTCGGCAGCAGGGGCAGGCGGGCTGCTGAGGGGCTCAGCCTGTCTCCTCCAAAAGAGTCCCAGGTGTCAGGGCCCCCGGCTGCCCCCAGCTGTCTTCACGTTCAGCCCTTGACCTTCTCAGTCTCTAATGAGAATGGGACAGGGCGAGTAGGCAGCAGGACCCACAGCTCAATTAACCGAGAGAACAAAAACCTTCAGTGGCGCAATTTGGAACCGGGTTTGTTCTTCTCAGCCCATTCCATGGGCAGGAATTGATCTGTCTAATCTCTTATCTGTGACTATGAAATTGTATTTCCCTCTTAATAGGCCCACAAATGTCACAGATGAATAGTTTGGGAGACACGCTGCAGCCGGCAGGAATACTAAAGAGGGACGGAGGGTTGGCTTGCTCTGAGGGAACCAGCACACCCGAATGCCGGGGTCAGTGTCAGCTCCGGCCCTGCTCCTGAGGGGCACATCTCAGAAACCAACTTTGCTTTGCTGGGGAGGCCTCTAAGAACCTGCATTCGCTTTGGCATCA
The DNA here is from genome assembly GCA_022605575.1 of Laterallus jamaicensis coturniculus. Classification (NCBI taxonomy): domain Eukaryota; kingdom Metazoa; phylum Chordata; class Aves; order Gruiformes; family Rallidae; genus Laterallus; species Laterallus jamaicensis. The sequence continues at coordinate 2,071,917 of JAKCOX010000081.1, forward strand.
CAAGTGTCTCCACAGGTTCCTTGAGAGATGGCGGGCACTGGCTCTGTGTCGCTGTTTGGATGGCGAGGCTGAGCTGCTGGTGCTCGGTCAGAGCTGCGCTCCCTGTGTGACAGGGGCTGGCTGCCTGGCTCTGCCTCCAGAGTGGAAGTGATGCACGGATGTGAAGTGCCCCCAGCCCCGTCCATCCCCTCCGCCTCCATCCCCCGGAGAGGTTCCTGTGGCCATACATCCCAGATGCAGCAGTGGTGTGAAACGTTGGCTCCAGCCTGGGAGCACAGGTCTGCAAGCAGCAGTGCCAAATCCTCATCCCTGCCCCCTTCAGAACCCTGCACAGGTAAGGTAACAGGGGAGCAGCAAGCCCGCCCACGGAGCTGTTGGATGAATGCATTTGGAGCAGCCCAGGTGATGTTTTTGGGAGGAGATGGATGCCGTGCCCACCCCTGCATCCCTCACGCCTGCCCAGGGACTGAGCCCTTTGCAGATGCCTCTCGGCAGAGCCCCCGCCCTGCCGTGGCACTTGTCACCAAGCTGTCACCATATGGAAACCCATCAGACTAATCGCGTTATCAGCCAGATACAGGTGGATTACTGCAGTCGCTTAATGCTCTGTTTAAGCAGCTGGTTTGTTTGGTTTTTTTAAAAGCAAAATAATTGAGGGAATTACTGTAAAATTAGAGAACTTAGTGGTTTATTTACTGCTTATTGCCAGAGCTGCCAGTGGGTGCTCACAGCTCGGTGGGATGGCAGGGACCAGGGATGGCAGAGCTGACCGCTGGGACTTTGTTGCCCCCAAGGAACAGATGCTGGAGCCGGGGGTCCTGGTACAGCACTGGCTCCAGAAGTCCACAGGTCTCCCCAGAACACAGCCATGGATCAGGAAGGAGCTCCCAGAACTGCCGAAGGGTCTCCCACCTGGATTGCTGTGCCCACAACTGAGCAGGCAAGTGTGAAAATAACTCTGTCGTGGAAAAAACAAGCTCCATCTCCTCGCGTTCTAATACAGGAAATATCACCTGCTCCTCCAGCTCCTCTCATAAACAGGGAATTTATCTGTCAGCAAGCTAAACCAATACAAGTTGAATAATATTTGTTGATTAATGTAGTCGATGAATTTCATCTTTTCTTTAAAATATTTGCTGCATATTTCCGTAAATTATTCATCTAGTTTATAAGGCAAAGCAAATATTTGTGAATAGATATGAATTATGTGATTTATAAAGATGAAATATTCATGAGTCGTTTTCATTATTCACCTCGTCCCCGAATCGCTACATAAATCTGATCAAGCAAATAGATTTGGTGAAGCTCAGCCCGAATTTACGGGTGTCGCGGAGCTCGCCGGCTCCCACGCAGCAACCAGAGCGGACCCGGCTCCTCGGTACCTGCCTCTCACACAGAGCTTGGCTTTAGCCTGGATTCCAGCAGAGACAAGGGCGAGGAGAGGAGACCCACAGCTTCCTTCCCTGACAAGGACGCCAGCGCTGCCGGGAGGTCATGCAGCACCGCGGGGAAGGGTGCTGGGGAGAGGTGTTTCAGCTGGGAGCGACGACTGCAGACAGCAGGAGCATCGACCATGCAGGATGAGTGAAAAGCTGGGTGAAAAGGCCTTGCCGTTGGGCGGCTTCAAACTTGGCACCTGCAGATGCCCTTCACCAGCTTTCGGCTTTCTGCGCATCCTTCCCCTCCTGCCTGCTCTGCCCCGGCTCGGGCCTCCATCAGCAGGGAAGGTTTCACCCTCTGGTCCCTCCCACCGACCACTCCCCTCCTGCATGCTCCAGAACATCCTCCTTGTCCCTACCTCCTCATTAACAGCAATTAATTTTACAAAGTGCTGCCCAGAGGTGCCGCCCGAACCGCAGCAGGAGAAGTGTCCCATGAAGGACATGAGGGATGTACCTCTCAGCCTGTGCTTTCCAGAAAGCACCTAGGGGGTCCTGATGTGAGGAGCAGGATGGAGGGCGCTGGCAGCAGAGCTGTGGCTCTGAAGGAGTTGGGGGGGCACAGCAGGGGCCCCCAGCTGCAGCCGCCGTGCAGGGACAGGGTGATCCTGGGAACGAATCTGGTGACAGACTTGGCTTTATAAAAAAAGAAAAGCCCCACAAACCCGAATGTTAACGAGTCGGTTAAGCAGCTGCTTAACACTCAGGACGTGAGTGATGCCTCCGACGACGTTGGGGCTGGGGCTGCTCCCAGTTATGCGCACGCTAAGTGCTGCTTGGAGCGGTGCCACCCGGCGCCCGCTGCCGCTCCGTAATGAACTCGGCTCTTTCGGAGGCAGCAAAATGAGCACTCAGAAATTCAGCTTTGGGGACCTTCATATTTTCCAAAGTGTTAAAGTGCTTTCTTTTTAAATAGCAAGCTTCCATTTAGAAAATAGACTGTTCTGCAGATAGCATTATACATCTCCTGCCACGGGGGGTGTTTTGCTCGACGCTGCGCGGGGACATCATAAAAGCCATGTGCTTAGCCAAGTGGAATTGCTGACTCTATTACCCTGGTCAGGGAAAACCGTCTGTCTTCATCCTCCTTCTTATCCATCAGGAAGGGGCCCATACTTAGCACACATCCCAGAGCCACAGCCAGAGCCTGGCACCTGAATTCAGTGGAAGCTCCCTGGGGATGCAGCACCGGAGGCCGTGTCTCCTCTCCCCATGTGGAGGAGGTCGCACCAACCCATAGGATTATTGACATCCCATGGAGGAGGATGGGCAGTGTGACGTCCTCACCGAGGCAGAGCAGCACAGCTGTGACCCTTCTATCGTCCCAGGTATCTGGAAAACAGTTGGAGTGTTGCATCGACCAGTATGAGCAGAGGTGTTTCCTCACCCAGCGAGGTGGAGAGGGGGGGATTCTGCTGGGCAGGCTTTTCTTGGGAGAGATGTCTCCATGCAATGCTCCTTCCTCATACAGCATCCCTTCTGTGTGAGTGAGCTGGAGGTTAAACAGGCAGGGAGAGCTGGCGTTGGCTTTGCCATCGTGCCAAGGCCGGTTGTCCCATGGGGATGCTGCTTCCCATTAGGCTGCAGTGCCGAGCGTGGGTTGGGGCAGGGAAAGGCAGCAGCAAGCGACAGGCAGCTGCTCGGCAAGCTTTGCATGGCCAGGCTTTGCATTGGCACAGCAGCTCCTCCAGCCCTGGGGAGGGCAGGCCCGGTGCTGGCCGCAGGGCGCCGAGAGCCAAAGCCTCTTTTCCCAGAGTATCGGTGTTTCCATAAATATGCCTCCCCCGTCAGAGGGCACGGCGGGGCTGTAAGCGGCTTAGTCGCTGCCGGCTGCACTCACGGGTGATGCGGCAGCGCCGGCAGCGGGCTGGGCTCACCGGTGACTTGGCATCCTGTGGGGTCTGGCCGTGTCTGGGTTGGCTCCTGAGCCCGTGAGGGCACTGCTGCGGGTGCCTTGCTGAGCAGAATGTCTCCCCTCACCGCAAGCTCAGTGTTGGGCAGCTCTTCTCTGAGCAGGGCTGTTTCTGCAGGTCTTGGTGTGCCAGCGAGGGTGTAAAGCGGAGGGAACACACCTGCGGCTTCTCCCGTGTCCGGTGCTTGGCTCCTGTGCCTTGCCGGGTGGCACGGTGCCTGTCCCCCACACGCCATGTGATGCTCATGTCCCCTGTGGTGCCTGTGTCCTTCTGAGCCTCCATCACCCCTCTGGCTCCAGGATCCAGCTGGGAGCACCCCACGGGCGCCTCTCCCTCACCTAGCACAGTGAATGAGACCTCCCAGCAGCCCTTCCCGGACCATCTCTCCTTACCAGAGCATCTCCCCTTCCCAGAGCATCTCCCCTTCCCCCTGCAAGCCCCTCCCCGCATCCTCGTGCAGGACACGTTGTTTGTCAGCGCCGGGAGCAAACGTGGCCGAAGCCGCTGCTGCCTCCTGCAGTATCGGATATAATTTTAAGGTCCGTTAAATATGATTTAAATATTTTTTTACTCATTAGCAATAATTTAGAATGATTCTCTTTCTCTTTTTTTTTTTTTTTTCGGAAACTTCAAGTATGATTGTAATAGCTTTGTAATTTTGGGCTCTATCATTAAAATTAATGATATCCTAATGCTCTATGTGCACTAGAAAAGTCTGATCAGTTTTTTCCCCTTTATATATCATTACTAATAGAACATTTTAATGGCTGTAATTTCCAGCCCTGTAGATGGAAACCTAAAAATAGGAAGAAAGCCTATTTCATCACGCCATGCCAGCGCCTAAATAATTCAATTACACAGACGGGAATATCTGAGGCTGGGTGTGTTCCCAGCTGCAGATAACCAGAAGAACTTGATATTACTTTTAGGGCAGGGCTGGGTCTTAACGAGGTCTCACCCTCTGGTCCCGCTGGGGATGGATGCCAGCAGTGGCCACAGCATCCCCCCATCCCTGAGCCACTGCCAGGGTCCGGGCAGATCCTGTGGTGGGAAGCGATTTGGCTCCAAGAATTCAGGCCCTCTTGTAGTGAGCACAAACCAAAGGGAGATGCTGGCACCGGTGTCCGGCAAAGGCTGCTGCACACAGCCCTGGGCTCCCCTCCAGCAGCATCCCTCACGCAGCCCTCGCTGTGTTGTCCTTGCAAACAAACTCTGTCTCTCCTCCTCCACAGGCAAGGGCGAGAGCATCATCAGAGCCGAAGCCAAAAGCTTCCCCAGAACCACACTAAGCACTTGCTTTGTTCCTCCCCACGCTCTTTCGCCTGCTTAGCCACTTGTAAAGCTTTTCATCTTCCTCCAGACTCCTACGTACAGCCAACTCCTCTCACATCCTTACCTCGCAGAGTTCATCCCACGTGTTCCTCCTGTTTATTGGTTTGTGCTTCGCCTGCACCACCAGAATTCACAATCCCACTGTGGGCTGTCAGGGTGGGTTTTTACTCCTCTCTTTTTCTTTCTCTGAGGCAGTGAGAGATCCTTCTGGTTCGGAGCCGTCAGCTCGCTTTGGACCCAGCTGGTGGGTGGGAGGGGGGCGGCGCGGGTCGTTCCCCAGCCTACGTGTTTTCTCACCTCAGTAACACAGAACCTGGTCCAGATCCACCGTGTCGCCATCAGTCCCTTATGAGTGGAGCACAGGCTCTCTGAGGCCACAGCAGGGGTGGTGACCGTGCCATCGCACGCCATCGGTGCGGCAAACTCGCCAATGGCACCAGCCTCGCCCGCACTGCAGTGCTGTGGGCATCACTCTGGCTACCGGCAGAGAGAGGCAGAGAGATGCTGGAGGAAAGAAAAGCAACTTTTATATATCTTTATTGGCAGCTCATGGCCAACTGTCCTGTGCCAGCAGTGAGCCCTCGCTGGCAGGCAGAGAGATGTCAAAGATAGTTATTTAGTGGGATGGACCCAGTGTTCCCCCAGACCCATCAGGCTGTGGCAGGTAGCCCCTCCTCAGCTGCAGGTGCAGAGGCATGGCTGGCCTTGTAACTCGTCTGGCAATTCAGAACCTTTTTTGAAGGTCTCCTCAGGCTCGACTGTTTCCTGCCTCATAAGGAGACCTTTTCTGGTTTGGCATTTCTTTTCCCCTGGTATTATCAGTGCTCGGGAGAAAAAGTCCAAGCAAGGGAGAAATTAGTGCAGCTGAAAGTTCCTTGGCTCGAAGGAGGAGTGAGAGTGGGAGCATCCCGGTCGGCACTGCCAGAGCTGGGGCTGGGGGATGCAGGGACTGAGCCTGCAAATGCCACACTGGTGGAGCCAGGCTCTCCCCTCCTGGCTGAGCCAGTGAAATTCGCAGGGGTCAAAGCCTCACCTGAGGAATGGGTGCTGAGGAACGAGCTGGAGACCATTAGGGAAATGCCAGAACTTGTGGAGTCGGAGAAGAAACCCTGGGGGGCTGCTCAGATGCTGGTTCTGGGGTCCACAGTCTCTCTGTGGGGAGCACAGCCCAAGCCCCAGCAGCCTCACAAAGCTCACTGGATCTCTCCAAAACTTCTCACAACCCAGGAAAGTGCTCAGGGCAGCTATTAAAGTGTAATCAATCAGTGTCAAATAAAAGTCATCAGAATATGACTAAGAGTCTGATTGCCTGTAACCAACATAATTAGATGGTGAGGATTTTCTTTCTTTCCCCTTTCTGCAAGAAGGCTAAAAGCCTCCAAAATTGGAGCTAATACCCCGTGTCTGGAGCGAGGTGAATTCACATTTGACCTATTGTTCACATAAAAATTCTCCTCGAATCTAGCCCAACCTGGAGACAGCAATCACTGCAGGGGCTTCAGCACAGACCTCTCTGAAGAACACACACCAAAAAAAGAAAATCCTTGCAGTGTGTGTCCAAGGAGTGTGCTCGGGCTGACTCCAAGGGTGCCGGGGGGAGAGAAGGTCTCTGCCTGACTTGTTAATCGAGGCCGTGTGAGCAGCCTTCGTCCCAGCACCAGTGAGCATCATGCTGGCACGTTTGCTCAATAAAGCAGCGTGTGCATGGGCAGCAGGGTGAGAGGGATGGAAGAACCTGGCTGGAAATGGGAGAGAGGGGACACGCCTCAGGCAGATCCCTACCCCCGAGGTCCCAGAGCATCTCTGCTTGGGAATGCTCAGCCAAGGGCAGCTGTGAGGCTTGGCTCCCTCTGAGGGACAAGTGGCTCATGCTGATGGGTGGCCCTGGGATGGATCGTGAGGACAGCAAGCTGACAGAGCGGAAGAGAAGCTCCCTGCAAGGCTCCACCAGGATGCAGCTGCTGCCTCTGCCCGGGGTGTCCTAGACTGGGACACAGAGCCCGGCACCGCTCAGCTCAGCAGCAAGGAAGGTCCTTGGCTGCCTTCAGGCTCAACCGAGGGTCTGTCCCTCTGTTTTCTGCAGAGGGAAGAGACTTTGCAAGGAGGCAGAGGATGAGGCTTCTGACACAACCCTGCGGTGCTCTGGCCAGACTCCTGCACAGCGCTGGTGCTGCCATCCCGGCCGGTGCCAACCTGGGCACCGCAAGCGTCCCATCACCTTTGCATCCCCAGCAGCGCCATACCAGTTTCCCCAGGCTGACAGAAGCAGTGATGCCATGTCCCCTGCCACCACTTCCCTGTCTCCTCCTGCTCTCCAAACCCTCTTTGGGACTATATGGGCTGTACCTATGCGCTGCTGTGCCGCAGCCTTGTGCCCCAGCACCCCGAGGCTGTGCCAGCTCTGCCGGCCGGCCGCCTGGCTTGCGTGTGGGTGGGTTGGGTGTTTCTCCTCCAACTGATTAATTGCTATCAGAGAGTTGATGTTTCCCTCCTGTCCTCCTGCCTTTAAGGTGATGGCAAAGGAAGGAAACAAATGAGCCTCTCATTACTTTGTCTTTTCCACTTGGCTCCCTGAGTGCTGTATCGATCTGTTTTACCTCCTCACTTCGTCCCAGCGTGTTCCGGCACCGAGCCTGATGGGGTAGGATCCCTTCCCAGGGTAACTCTGCTCCTGACCTCAGGAGCCAGGGGCTGCTCCAGAGGGACTGAGAGATGCGATGAGCTCCCTGGACTGGCTCTGCTCATCCCAGGCCCAGGCAAGGTGAGAGCCCTGTGATGCTGGGCAGCCGGGATCCACCACCAGCTTCACCATCCAGCCAGGCCTTGGCATTGCCGGGAAGGCCCTGGGCATCACCCACTATGGGGCCTTGCCTGTGCCGGGGGTCACCGGGATGGCACAGCCAGCAGCCAAACCATCCAACTGATGGATTCCTGGGCACCGAGTAATTAAAACACCAGCACTGGGAAGTAATTCCCTCTGAGGGGCACAGACCTGCTGGAGCCATGGTGGGAAGGAGCATAATGTGGGAACAGCACCCAGATGATGCTGGTTTCCTCCCCAAGCTGCTTGCAGCAAGCGGGGCTCCCCACTCCCCACATCCCCTACTCCCCCAGATCCCCACACCCCCCACTCCAGGCTTTCCCAGGGAAAAGGGAAGTCAGAACACATAAATCCTGGGGACATCCCAGTTGAGCCAGCACCGACCTTTCTCCTGGACTCTCCAGCACAGACACAAGCCAGCTCAGCCTGAGCCAGGAGAGGTGGGAGAGGTGTGTGTGCCGTGCTGGGGCAGTGGGAGCCTCCCCGGGCACCCAGCCCTGCCGCAGGGCTCCCCCACCACTGCTGACATTTCTGGTCATCTCTGGCATTTATGTTAATCCCCCTGGGTTTGCATTTCCCTCTCAGGATTAACGGCAAAGCAGTGAGCTGTCTATACACAAAGATTAATTCACCCCGTGTGAGAGCTCTGCTGTCAGGCACAGCCTGTGGTGCGAGAGGGGAAACTGAGGCAGGCTCAACATCCCATGTGAAGGATGCAAAACCCAAAAAAACCCCACGGGGAAGTTTCTGGTGCCTGTTGAGAAGTCATTGAACACCCAGGGGTCCGCACCAGGTCCCCAGTCAGCTCGTGTGGCAAAGTGTGTCAAGTCAAGACAGCCACTCTCCATCCCTGCCCGGGCACCGCCTGGGAGACAAACAGATGGGCAGACAGACAGATGCCATTGTGCATCGCTCTCTAGGCATCGCCTGGGAGACAGATGGACAGACAGACCGCTGTGCGTCGGGGCGGCCGGCTGGACGGCTGCTCGCTGTCCGACCTCGTCCCGGCTGCGCATCGGCTGCCCGCAGGCTCCATCTTGTGGAAGATGCTCCCCGAGGAGCCGGAGCGGGAAGGAACCCCTCGGCATGGGAGCTGCAGCGTGTGGCACTGCCGGAGGGTCCCCGATGGGCTTCCAGCACCCCAGCCCCCCGCAGCACAGCAGAGCCGCCTTCCCCTCCCCGCAGCCCTCGGGATAGAGCGAGAGGTTCCCAGTCTGCCGGACGTTCCGCCTCTGCCGAGGTTCATTTACCCTCTGACAGGACCCTGGGATCTCCTGTCCCGTTTAACTACGCGTCAGGAAGGAATGAACGGCTGGAAGCAGCTCACCCCGGGCTGCTGCACTGGGGGCTGGCGAGAGGAGCCACTCCCAGCAGCCTGGGGGAAGGTTCGGTGGGCAGCACCACCACGGACATAGAAGGGCCCTGCCAGCACTGCCACTACCAGCCTTATCCCCCCCCCAAAGTGTCCCGGGTCCCTGTGGCACCCAGCCACAGCCGAGTGCTGGATGATGCAGCAAGACAGCGCTGGGTAGGAAAAGGGGATACACGGGATTCCCAAGGGCACATCCGCTTCCCAGTCATTAAGCTGTAATTTCCATCACTTTAATTACATGAAAGGCAGATGAATGGTGAGCAAGCTCCTGCTTGTGCCTCTCTCTGCATTATTAGCCCTGTGCTCGGGCTGGCTGGCGAGGAGCCGCTGTCGGGTCGGAACACATTCTGCTGTATTTGGATGATCCTGTTGGCCCAGCGTTCCCCAGATCATAATAAAACAAACATTAATTACTCCTTCAGCAGGTGTAATCTTCTTGAAAACACTCAGCGCTGCTCAAATGCCATCGTAGCCCCATGCTCCACACTGGAAGGGTAAACAAACCCACCCCACCCCCCCCTGCTCCGGGCAAGTTTGGGAAGGCATGGGCATGCAAAGGGGAAAGGCAAGCCTCTTGTGCAAAGAGGCTGGATCATCTGGGGGGGATGCAGGGGGGAGCAGCAGGGCTGGATGGTGCCACGTGCCGCAGCGTGCCAGGGTCCTGGCACAGGCTGGACTCCAGGTGAGCAGCCACAGAAAGCCAGCGCCTGGCTCCGGCTCCTTCGGGCTCTCCTGCCTGTGCCACCTGCCTGTGACTGGGCATCCCCGGTCCCCACACAGATTCCAACAGCGTTGCCAGTGCTGCTACTACTACTACAGCCTGGCACGGCCGGGCTGGGGGCAGGAGGGGCTGGGACCAAGCTTTTTCGGGCAGGGGCCAGGTGCTCCCTCAGCAGCTGGGGATGCTCACAGGTGGGGGCACTCAGCACCACCCACAGCTCGCCTATAAAGGGCTGCTGTAAAGCTCAGGGGGGTTTGGCTGGAGGGTGGGAGCTCCCTGGCTGGTTCTCCTCTTGCTGAGCTTTGCTTTGGAGGGTCCCTGCTGGGGAGCCCTCCGTGTGTTGGCTGCCCCAGGCCCCCTGTGCAGCTGGGTTTTGCTCCCTGGGGAAAGGTGTCCCCCAGCAAAGGGATCTGAGAGTCAGGGGAGCACTGGTGTGAGGATTTCCAGAGCAGCAAGCTGAAGCCTCCTCATACTCAGCGCTGGGCCAGCTCAGAGGACACAAGGTGAGTTGGGGTTTGGGCTCTCCTGGCCAGGGAGCTTGGGAGCTCTGGTGCTCTTAGTTGCTGACACTGAGTTTTGAAGGTATGGGGAGTCCTGACCCCAGGGAAGGAATCCCAGGACTGAAGGAAAAGGCAGGGCTGCAGCTGATGGCTGTTGGGATGCTGAACAGAGATTCAGATAGTGCTGAGTGGGTTCCTGTACTGATGGCTGGAGGATTTGTTCTGTGGGGACTTCCACACATGGGGGAAAGGAATGAATTGTGGTTGCTGGCTGACATGCAGCACATGTCTGTCCTGTGCTTCTGGTGGAGGAGTTCAGAGGTTCCCAGCTGAGGGACCTCTCTGTGTTCCTGTGGCCTGGGGACCCCACTGGGTTCCTTTGTGGGCTGAGGAAGCACCTGAGTGCAGGTGTGTGGATGTAGCCCCTTCCCACAGCTCTGCCCTTGGGTACCTCTCTCCTGGCCCACCAGTGCCCCCAGGACCGGGGTGGGTGCTGACCCTCACCAGGCAGCTCAGAGATCTGGTGTCACCTCTGGTGTTTTGGCTTCTCTGAAGGCAGGGAAGGATTTGGCTTGGCTCTGTGTGATCCAGGGTGTTTCAGCTGGGAGAGGGAAGAGATGTGTCTGAAGCCAGGCAGCGGGATGACATTTTTCCAGCCAGTTGAAGTTCAGCATCATTAGCCATTCCTCCTACGCACGGGGCTCGGCAGCGCTCCGGCACGGCCTTTCCTTGCCAGGGCTGCCTCCTCTGCTGCTCCTCACCTCCTCCTGCTCCTCACCCACACAGACCCAGCCCTTCGGCTCCTCTCCAGGAGTTACTAAAAGCTTTAAAGCCCAGGGCACCTCTCCTTGCCTGCTTCCAAGGGGATCTCTGTGTTTTGTTGGAGGCAAAGCTCCTGGCTGAGGGAAATCAATCACTGCCTGGATCTTAAAGAGAAAAATCAATCGTAGCTCTGCTCTCCCAGAGAGGGCTCCTGTGTGCACATCGCCTGAGGTGGCCTCCAGCTCCCAAGGGATCCCATAGGGCTGTCGTGTTGGGGGCAGAACTGGCTGTGATCGGGGAGCAGGGGATGGTTCTTAGTGCAGGGATGTGCCCCAGCACCGCGGGAAACTCATCCTCAGAGCAGGTTTCCATGGAGAAGTAGGTGGAATCGCAGCTCAGCCTGTGCCAGGCACACTCAGGTGTGCTGACTGGGTACCAACACGTGCCAAAACCACCTCAGCTCCCCAAGTACTCGGGAGCATTACATCAATGCTGGGAGCTTGCAAGAGAAAGGGTGTTAAAGTGCTTTTAAATAAGAAAGGAGTTTCACATCGTCTCATCAGCATCCCCCTGCCCACAAGGGACCATGTGCTTCCTGTCCCATGGTGTTTCGGAGCAGGGTGCCAGGCTGAAGGGGCACAGGGCAGCCCAGCAGAGCCATCGTCCAGCTCCAGTGTCCTGGGGGGAGAGGAGGAGGAGGATGCTCTGCAGATAGAGCCATATGTTGTCAAGTTAATAAAAGACCTTGGAAAGCGTAAATCCTGTGTGCTGGCTGTGAGCCCGGGTGCGTAACGCTGTGCTGCTGGAGGAGCAGGCAGCAGCTGTACAGCTCCTGTACTGTGAGCTGATGACCGAGCCCACCACGAGATGCTCCATCCCCTGGGGACAGACAGGGAGCACGGCCCCCTCCATGGGAGCCATTGTTTGTGCTGGGGGAGCTGGGCTGAGGCTGGTGCTGCTGCAAGCTGCTTCTGGCTCAGAGACAGGCATCTGGGGAGCCATCTCCATGGCATGTCCCCCCAGGAATGTGCCATGGGGGGACTGAGCTGGGACCATGGCATGAAAGGCAAGGAGCTGCTGCTGCAGAAGGAGATGGAGCCCCTTGCTCTGCCCCAGCTCTGCGGCTCCTGGGCTGTGGGTTTATTCTGAGAAACTTACTTCCATCAGTAAAACAGATTCCCAATGACCCACCTGAGGGTGAGGAGGAGCAGGGGAGCTGCTGTGTGTATGACTCAACCACAATGCAAAGCTATTTCCTTTCCCATTTGCCAACCTGAAAATTGAGGCGTACACAAATTAACGAGTATTATTATGAGCCTCATTAAGGGAACTGTTCTTTAGGGGGAACCATCTTCCCCAGTCCAAGTGCTGTGTTCTGTCTGCTCGCCTGTTAATTGATGGCAAACTGTGACATTCTCCATTTCATTGTGATTAACCTGTGGAGCCTGTGACTTGCTGGCTGGTCGCCTTCCCGGTGTGAGCAGCGATGGATGCAGAGGTCAGAGCTGGCTCTCACCCCCAGGTGCCGGGTCCTGCTTTGCTTGGGCAAGTGTGATGCTGCTCTGAGGCCAAGCAAATTCACTTCACTTCCTGTGGCTCCTGCGAAGATCCTGGGCTTTGTAGGGAAATAAATCCCACGCTGGGTTTTTTTCTCCTCATGTGGATTGATCCAATATGAGTGTTCATCCTCACCCTAAGCAGGGAGCCAGCGCTGCATCTCAAAGCCTCATTTTTGCCTTTTGCCATTAAATTACATTAAAAGAGCTTTCATGTTATCTCTTAAGTAGGTGCTTCTCATTCTAGCCACATATCCTCCTTCTCCTCGAAGCAAGGGCTTTCCTTGCGCTCAGAAACAAGCGGTGTCTTGGTTGTTTCTCCCAGGGGGATTCAGGCACCTTAAGCATGATGGGGTGTTACCATCTGAGGGGAGAACTTTCCTGTGGGTAGGCAAGAGGTGTGATGGGCTCTGAGCCCCTTGGCAGCCCTGTGCAGCGTGCTGAGGGTGCCAATGTGATGCTGTGGCACTGAGTTAAGTCCCTGTTACCAGAGGATGGGGTCATCTGGGGAGCAGGAGACCAGGACTGCCTCTGGTGCAATTGAACTGGAGGAGGGGGAGGGATGGTTAGCTCATGACCTGGCAGCAGAGAACCCATCAGTGCAGCCTTGGGGGTCCCTCAGGTGCCCCAGAACACCGCTGACTAATTGGGAGTGATGCTCAGCCCCCACCTCATTTGGAGTCTCCAGCAGATTTTTTTCTTTCACAATGGACAGAAAAACTCAATTTTCAAGAAGTGCATCAAGCCCTTAATTGGGATTTTAATTCCTAAATGGCAGCGGGTGCTGCAGCCCTGGCTCCCTGGCTAATGCATCCTGGTTGTTAGGGAGCAGATACCCCTTGAGCAGGGAGAGGCAGCAGCATTTGCATAGCAATGAGGCGGCCTGGCAGCCCCACAACCAAAGTTGATTTTCTTTTGCATCTAAAAGCAGACCTGAGTGGTACTTATTAATTTGAGTCCACCTCTGAATGCACTTAACGATTCAAGTCCAATTAGTTTTCAGAGTGCCCAGGTAGGAAGTAATCATTAAAAACATGTAAATTAAGTTACTGTGGAGCTTAATAGATTAGTCATTGACTTTCTAGCTTATGCTGGCTCTTAACCTTCAGCTTAAATTAATCACCAACAATTTCTCTGAACTGGATACAGAAGGTTAGAGCCTGGGGGATGCAGCCTCACCCAAAGGAGAGCTGACCCCCCTGATGAGCAGAGCCCTCCCTTGGGAAAAGGAGCTGTGCTGGACACCCCTTCTCCTCCCAAAAGCAAAGACCCCACTTGCTGCAAGCACTGAGCTTGTGGGTGACAAGCTGCTGTGTCTGAGCTGGGGGGTCACCTCTGGGGCTCAGCCCACCTGAGAGGTCCTGTTCCCCTGTGTCTCTGCTGGGCTCTACCTGGTCCCAGAGCCCAAAGCTGTACCCACACCCAGGACCACTTGTTTTGTTGAGTAGGGAACAGTGATGTGTATCTTGGATGGACACACCTCGGGGATGAGCTGCTGGAGTGCAGATCTCTGCCTGATCCTCCCCTAAATATCCCTCTGCCCTTGGGGTATTGCTCCCCTGTTTCCCATCCTGCAGCACCCCAACCTCACTGGCAACTGGGATTAATGAGAGTGAAGCTGAAATTATTCAGGGACTCCTGGTAGATGCCCCATGGGACCAGGAGGTGCCTCATAGAAAGATGGAGCCACCTGGGGCAGTGCAAACAAACCTCTGGGTCTGTGGTGGGGGCACCCACAGAGCCCCCTGCACACCCCCTCCCCCAGGCATCCCCAGCCCAGCTGCCCAGGGCACGTGCCGCTGTGGGCTGCACTGCTATCACAGAGGGGGAAATGAGAGAAATATCTTCTGAAAAGAGATCTGGCTGTGAGCATTGGAAAAAGCTATTTCTAAAATTGCAATTACCAGGAAAGAGAACAAATTACCACTTCAGGGACCGTCACACATGGAGAATCAGAGCTTTGGGAAATAATCAGAAGAATATATTCACAGAAGTGCATTATTTATATTGAAACATTTTAAAGTAAAGGTCACCAGGAGAAGCTGGAGATTAGTAAATAGGAAAATGCAGGGATCACTTTACTGCCAGGGTGATTAGGGTCCCTTTTGATTATGAGTGCATTAGTCAGGGACATGCAAGTCGCTGCAGGCTAGCACCCAGGCACGGGCTCTTAGGAGTTAAGGTGATGGTGGGTCCCCACGTGCCCCTCTGCTTGTTCCTGCTCCTGGCCCAGGACTTGGGTTGGCTGCATCGATGGGATCTGGCTGGTGCTGCTCTCCTTGGAAAGCTTTGCCTTGGAGAAGAGGGTCCCTGTGGATCATGGACACAGGCCTGGGACCTCAGGGTCCCTCCGCTCCCACACTTGGCCCTGTGGGCATCGCCTTCCTCACCATGCAGCAAGGCCTGGGTGTTCACTGGTGGCACCCACCACCTCTACAGAAAAATCTCAAGCATGGAGAGCTTCTGTCCCCTGAACCCGACTGTGTGTGTGGCACAGCAGCTCCCTTCCTCCCCTTCCCTACCGTGCCCTTCAGAGGTGACTTCTTGCAAGGCAGCTGCCTTCTTCCTCCCTATTGTTATCTCAGACCATTAGTAATGCTGCACCGACCTGTCAGGCTTCCCCCAGCTCCCTCTGAGCTATTACAAAGGACTTAAAACATACAGGATGAGGTGTCCCTGGGCAGCACCCGAGCCCCTGCGAGGTGCCTGGGCATCTCCTGAGCCCCTGGAGGCAGCTGCATCCTCCCTGGGGTGGGAGAGCCAGCTGAGCTGGGCCATGGGGCCAACCTGTCTACACATAGCTCCGTGACATCCCCAGGTCCCCTCCTCCTACCCCCTCCCTGCCCAAGTAGCCCTGAGAAAATATTTGCCATTCACGAGCGGCCAAAGCAGGACTGATTCACTGTGGTGGCATCTCAGGATGTGAAGTGGCACTTTCATGCTCGTGTCACCCATTAGACATCTGAGGGCATCAGCACAGCCCATTGCACTGGTACAGGCCTACCCAGTGCTCAGAGGAAGCTGTCTGACATCCCCATTCCAGGAGCTGTGAGAGCGTGCTGGAAATAATGCAAGTGCATCACAAGCCTTCTGCTTAGCTATTCCCATCCTGCTGCCCCTTCCAGCCCTGTCAATGTGCAGCTTGAGAGAGGGGGAGTGCTGCTCTACAGTGTTTCTGTGTCCTGGCTGCTGAAGGAGCTGCCCTGGATGGTGAGCTTAAATCAGAGCGAGGGTTGTGTCCAGTGGGGAGCGCCTTGGGGGAGATGCTGCTGCATCCTGGGGGAGATGCTGCTGCATCCTGGGGCAGAGCTTTCCTGGAGGCAGTATGTGCCCTGAGGAGGAGGAAGGCTCTTTGGGCAAGGAGCTGGGTGGTAGGAGCCTCTGAAATTGCTGCCCTGCACAGAGCATCCTGCCTGTGTCCAGGTGTGGGGTGTGTCGGGCAGCTTGGGGGTACCCCAACCACACCCCCGGCTCAGGGGCTTTTCTCCCCGCACCCAGCAGCAGCTTCATGCTGGAGACACTTTTAATGGTATCAATCTGTCACCGGGTGCTGGAGGGGAAGGAGCCTGGCCATGCTTCTGAACAGTAATAGCTGTGCCCTGATTTATTAATGAGGAGGTTTCACAGCCTGCTGGCTACTGACAAATGGCCACGATTTTATCCCCCCACGCCCCCCAATCAATACCTTTTAATCAAATCCAATCACACCAAATTAAATTAAGGAAAGTGTCCAAAATAACCCCAAAGTGTGGGTCTTGGCACAAGCTGGCACGGGGAGCTGTGGGGCTCAGTCCCCTCTGCGCTGCTGCTGTGGTGAGCCTGGGCAGGGGAAGGAAAGGCTGGGCAGCCCTCTGCCCCCAGCACCTGGTCCAGGACATCCCTGGGTTGCCTGGCCTCAGCTCCAGCAGCGTTCCTGATCCCACACCCCGAGATGCTGGGAGCCCCTTTAAGCACAAGGCTTCCCATGGCTGAGGGCTGCTCAGGCAAAGCGTTGGTACCCCGAGATGCTGAGGGAAGTGGGGGGGTCTCCATCCCTGGAGGGATTTGTAAGCTAGTTGGATGTGGTGCTGAGGGACATGGCTCAGTGGTGGTTGAGGTGATGGTTGGACTTGATGATCTGAAGGATCCCTTCCAGCCAAGACAGTTCTATGATGTACTGACACAACACATGCAGCAAACCAAAGCGCTGAGCATGTGACTGTAGAGGGCACAACAAAGGGTCTGTCACTCCTGTGTCCGAGGAGCCACATCCTTCTGCTGAGCAGGAGGAACTGGAGGCAAAGGGAAGGACTTCCCACCTCTTCCCAAGGCTTTCCTGGCTCCCCCACATCCCAGAGCACCAACACCATTGCAAGGACCATCCCGGGATGTTTTCTTACTGCTGCCTCTGTGTTGTTCTCCCACTACCGTCGTGTGTGTGCCGCTCCTGTGTTGTTCCGTGGGGTTCACTCTGTTCAGCTGCTTCCACCCAGTGTTACAGCTTTTCCTGCCCATGAATTATTCCCTGACATAATTCTGCAGCGCTGGTTATATTTAGAGCACTCGCTCATTGGGCGAGGCCTTCTCCTTCCCCCTTTGGTTGGGTGAGCTCCTGCTCTTCCCACGCCGTGTCTCAGGCCCCGGTTGATGTGTGCCAGCTAATTACACCGCGGGATGCCAGATGAGGCCGAGCTCACACTGCCTTCAGGCTCTCGTGGTGGCAGTTATTGGTGATAAGGCAGAAGGCAGCTGTGGAGAGACACCTCCCCCTGCGTGTGCATCACAACCAGATCCCCCCGTGTGCATCCCAACCGGATCCGCTGGCACTGGATCGGCTCTGGAAGGGGGATGTTCGCCACCCAGAGCAGGAAGCTGCTGCAGGGGACCTGGATCACTTGATCTAGCCTTGTGTCTACTTAAGGACCCAGCTCCCTGCTGCTGTGTCTGTGTTTCACATCCTTGGCCAAACACAGATCTCTCTGGGGCCATCCAGACGGCTTTGCAGGTTGGCCGGAGCCTCCTGGTCCCTGAGGAAGTTTTCCTGGTAGTTTGTCTGTCCATCCTCTCCTAGTTTCTCCCAGGTTACACTGCTTCTCACCCACCACTCCTTGCATGGGCTCCTTTCCCCAGCCGCCTCACCTCCCCGCCTTGATCTGTTTTTTACTGCTGCTCTTGTTTTCCCTCCCCATCCCTCAGCCTCCCATAAAGTACTTGACTTTTCACACCATAATCGGCGTTTTACGGCTGCTCCTCGTGCACGTGCCCTGGCTCTGCCGGCCCCTGGCTCTCAGAGCATCCCAGCAGCCCCACACTTGCCCCCCCCAGCTGCTCACCCAGCTCTGGGCACTGCTGAGGTGCCACCATGGGCTGACTCAGTGCAGCCTGACCTTGCTCCTTTGGGGACCGGCCCCTCTCCTGGAGCTCCTCATCTGAGCCCAGCATCCCGGTGCAACCTTCCAGAGGATGGCTTGGGCTGCTGGAGCTGCGCCAGCTGCGGCAGCTGGAGCCTGGCAGAATTAAAGTCTTAATTGCCTGTGATAATTAAAAATCTGAGGAAGTTTCCCCAAAGCACGAAGCTGCGTCCTGGCCCGATCCAAGTGTGTGTGGGTACTGGTGGTGGAAGGACGGGTCGTTTGTGCCTCCACGAGCCCAGGGATGGTTTGGGGCTCATTTGAGTTGTGGGTTTTTGGACCTTTTCAGCAGCCTGTGAGGCTGCCCCTTCCCCTTCCCCAGGAGGGAATCTGATCCCAGCCCTGACCAGTAGTGCTGAGCAGGTGACTTCTGCAAGCTGCAACCTGGCCAGGGGGTCCTGGGGAGAGGGCTAGCAATGTTCATTAAGAGCTAATTAATGGCTCTTCAGGGAGGGTGATGCTGGGGAAGGGGGGGGGTACTCACAGGTGCCCCAGATCCCCCACCCAGCCCCAGCAGGCTCCAGCCCTTTGCCCGTGGTTTGGGATCCAGGTGGGATCATGGCACGGGGAGGCTGCTGAGCGGTGAGGGAGGGCTGTATGCACACAGGCTGGGCCCCTGGCGAGGCAGGCAGCACAGGGCAGACTTTAATAGCCACCCCTGGTCCTGTGCATGCAGCTAACTGCGGCTGCAGATTTATGGTTCCAATTAATTGCCCGAGTAAATTAGAGGCACCCAGGTGAGGCCACAGACAAGACGTTTTCTACGTGTTTTTCCTCCCTCAACACTCACTGGGAAGGGCTGGGTGGGATCATGAGCCCTGTCCTCACCCACTGAGGGACGGATGGGCACTGCAGCATCCCTGGGACCACGCAACTCTCCTCCTGGGCCAGGACGAGCGCTGGCAGAGGACTGCAGCTGCAGGAGGATGACCTTGCAGCCCGCGCTCCCTGCCAGCCCTCAACGCTTCCCGGGAGAGAGCTCCATCTTCCCTGCCGACAGTGCATCCCAACTCCCAGCCATCCAGCCAATCTCATCAAGCTCCCCCCTAACCTTTGTGCAAAGGTTGTGAGAAATGCCAGGGCAGTATTTCACAGGAAATACGAGCCCGGGCGGCCCGGGGCTCATAAACTCTGGGGCAGGAGGTTCAGGCTGTGCCTGCCTGCAGCAGGAATTGCCCAGCACCTGCCCAGTGGTGCCGCAGCCGGGGGGGACAGTTTGTTTGGAAGAGGCTGACCCTCTGCGGCTTGCAGCGATGGATTAGGAGAGCCCAGCTTGCCTGTGCTGCCTTATCTGCCCAATAATTGAACGAAATAAGCTCTCTTATCTTTACAGCCCGGCTTTTCCCTGGCAGCCCCCTTATCTCTCAGCCCTTAGAGATTGCAAGCGGCCATCCAGCCCCTCGCAAGGGTGCTGTGTCCATCCACTCCTGGCAGGCTGGAGCATCCCAGTGCACTGGGGGCCACAGCCTTGTCTCTGCCCCTCATCCTGCCGTGCAGATGCGGTCCTGCCGGAGGGGCTGTCTGGGAGGGTGCTCCAGCCGGTGGCTGCAGGAGCAAGGATGCTGCAGGCAGCCGGGGGGCAGTGAGGGATGTTCAAAACCCTCATGTTTTCAGCCAAAACAGCAGTGGGGTTTATCTGCGAGGCTCCATCGGGCCGCGCAGAGGAGAGCGCGTAATTGGGTCTCTTAGGTAACCTGCGCCGCGCTGAAGGCGGCTGCAGCTGCACGGAGCTGATGGACCACTGAGGAGACGTTAGCATGTGGAATGATGACCATTAACTTGATTAAAGAAAGGACACAACACGCGTTTTGTTCTCGTGTCGGAGCTGCTGCTTCCCGCGAATCGCTGGTTGGGGATTTCGATTTCCTTATGCCAGGAGACAAAACACCTCGGGAAGGATGGGTAATTGCTTACGGGCTGAGTTTTTCTAGGCTAGCTTAATCTTGCCAGGGATTTGCTTTTAGCTCCAATGTGAGGACGGATTTTCTTTAAGATCAGGATGAAAAACACTATCATATATTAGAAGCGGAATAAATCACTCCCCAGCACTGGATTTACACAGGCTTTTCTGAAGCGATGGCTAATCTGGAGCAGCCAGCCCCAGTCCCATCTGCAGGCTGCGGTCCCCCCCATGTGCTCAGCTCCTGGGAAAGTGCCCGTGTGCTGGGGATAAACCAGTTGGGCATCCCAGCCTGGGGTTACAGCACGGGAAGATGCCTGCTGCTCCCCCAGGGATGGTTGGGCAGCATCCACTGCTGGGTGCTGGGAGGGATGACCCCAGGTCCCTGGAAAGGGGCATCCAGCAGCGCTGGACCGGCACCGCTGGTCCTGACGGGTCAGCCAGGATGCCGCAGGAGCACACAGATGTGCTCGTAATTAGGATGCATCAAATCAGTTATAGCTGAAGACAAAGAAAATTAGAGAAAATGAAGAGGAAATGAAAGGGCTTGCACAGATGCAGGAGAAATATTTTTAGTCCTTCCAAGTCCACGGCGTCTGTTGTGTTTGAAGAGTCCGTGCTGAATCCTCCCGGGACTTGCTTCCTTTCAAATGAGGTTGCCATCTCCCAGCGCTGCAATTAGGCATGTCCGTGCAGCTCCTGTTTAGTGCAACCAAAGCACTTAATTTTCATTAAAAAGCTGACATTGGGAGCCATTCCGAAGGACAGGCAGCAGCCACTGCCACCTGCCTTCACGGGATGGGACGGGACACACGGGTGCATAAATGACCAGGCTGCGTTTCCAGGGTCCTCCCTCCTGCTCCCCGAGACTGACTGACTGCACGTGCCTCTCCCATACCCCTCCTGACACCCCGCCTGCATTTGGGGGGATAATTTGGTATATCCATAAGTGGTGCTGAACACCAGTTTGATTATGGAAAAGCTGAATCATCTCTGCCCCGTGGTCCACGGCAGGATCCCGGCAGAGGCCAGCAAGCATCTACAGACGGGACCCTGTCCTCTTGCCTTCCCCACTGTGTGTTGTGGGTCTCCAGGTGACCTCAGGGAACCTTTCCTGGGCAAAGACCAACCAAAAATACCCCCAGCATCCCTCTTGGTTCCAAAATGCTATGGCCTTGGTACATTGCTGAGTGAGTGTGCCCAGAGCTGCAGCTAGATGAGACGGCATGTCGTTCCTCTTCCCAGCACCGGGCATTTGTTGTTGCCCTGCGGAGCCTGGAAGAAGCAAAGCAGCATTTGAGGGGTGGCTGTGGTGGGGACAGTGGCTTTTCACCACTAAGCAGAAGGGAAACACATCTCAACAGAGCTGTGGTTTTACCAGCCAGGGCAATGGGGGGGGCTGCACCATGGGGTTACCACTGTTGGGGCAGGGCAGAGCGTCTGCACGGGGCTGGACTGGGGGCTGCTGGCGGGTTGTGTGGCTGCTGGCTTGTCAGCAGATGAAAGGGCTGAGCAGGATGTTCCCCTGGGCATGGGTCTGCTCCCAGCCGGTGGGGATGGAGCCTGAGGCTGTGTCCATCCCCACCCTGGGGCTGGACCGATCCTGGCAGGAGCACAGAGGCCCCAGGGGGTGAAAAGCTTCCCCGCTCCCCAAACAGAAAGCAAATGCTGGTTCCCCTCTCCTCGGCATTAATCTCTGTCCCTCCTGGGAAATTATGCCACGATAAATCTTTATTTCTCATGATGGCTTGCCAGCTTTAATAACGGTTTCACGGGGACGGGAGAAGCCGGCGAGCCAGAGCACAGCACAGGCTGGAGGATGCTCTGCTCCCCCTGCCAGCACCGGCGGGTCGGCACTGATTTATCCCCCTTTCCCAGCCCTGTTTGCCCAGCTGTCGCACAGGCCAAGTGAATAACTGTTTCCTCAGTAAATTCAGCCTCCTCTTAATCTCGAGGCATCCCAGATTTCCTGGAATTTATTTGCTGCCCGAAAGGAGCAGGATGGGGAGGGAGGGAGGTCGGTCCTCAGGCAAGGATGCTCGCTGTGGTCTTCCAGCCACCAACGTGGGCAGAAGAGCCAGTCCTGCTGGGTGTGCTCCAGAACTGGCTGCATCCTGCACCACCGGCACGGCTGAGCAGCACCCAGGGGTGTCAGCAGCCCAGCCTGCTGCTGCCGACAGTGGGATGCTCTGCCCCGTCACACAGGGATACCTGTGTCCATCCTGCTGCTCACAGGAAGGGGAACACATTGTGCCACAGCCCCCCGAAAGGGCTGGGGGGGCCGTTGGCCCCAGCGTGAGAGCGTTGCAGTGCCAGGGGGTTTTATCACCCCCTGACTCAACCCGAGCCGTTTGTGGAGCTGCGGGTAAGAAAAATGGAATTTGCTCTTAGTTCCCACGGTGTCCAACTGGTGAAGGGGAGTAATTGTGTTTACCACATTTGTGGGAGTAACTGAACAGCCAAATCCAGTTTGTGCTGGAAGCTCTGCAAGGCAGGGACTGGTCTGAGCCCCGAATCAGTTTTCTCCATCAGTGGCCAAGGGTCCCGGTGAGCCCCAGGATGCTCAGCTGTCTGGCTGCCCTCCCGCTGCTCTCTGAGGATGAGTCACAGACATGCATTTCTGGCCAGTGAAAGCGTGTCCCACAGGTGGGGAAGAAGATGCTGCGTGGGGAGAAAAGACCTGTTACATCTCATCCCTGGGGACAGTGAGAGCTGGTGGGCGTGTGGGACTGCCGAGCATCCCCCGGCACCGTGCCAGCTGCCTGGTGATGCTGGGGGTGGCGTAAGTGGGTGCTGTGATGGAGGGAGGACAATGAGCACCGGGACTCCTCACTGAACCTGCGCTGCTGGGCTCAGCCTGGCACTTGGGGCGGCAGCACGGCTGCAGCCGGGCTGAGCATCAAATGTTTTAGCAGGGAGTTACTATAGAAACTATCTCAACTCTTCCCTCCGTGCAGCCTCGTTGCTGCTAATAAATAGCCTCGTTATTTTGCAGGAGGTGCTTTGGAAACCAGCAGCACCACAGTTCGGGCCAATACAAAATTAATGATGGAAAATAGTGGGGCCGTTTGGTCCCCGCACCATAAAGAGCAGGGAGGCCAGGGCTTCCATTAGGGAGAGTTATGGCTCATTGCTTGGCTTTTGCTGTATTTATGTTTTATGTATTGAAAGTGGTTTCAGCCACTGTCACAAATTACTAATTCCCCCATTACATGAAACGTCTGTGAGCAGGAATGGCTCCTGCCCATCAGAACAAACCATCACCTTACGTGCAGGCAGGGACCCGGCTCCAGAGCAGCCCCACAGGCCCAGCACTGGGGGGGAAAGGCTGCTGGGGGAAGGGGCTGTCATGCTGACGGATACCAGGGGGACCACCAGTGCCCGAGGCAGCCACAGCCCTCATTTCCATGACAAATTTGTCCCTTCTCTGCTGCCCTGGCAGCCGCAGCCACCTCTGCCCAGCTCCTTACAATGTCTGGCTCCTATTCCCTCTCTCTTCCCAGGGCCCCCGGCATCCCAGGAGAGGACAGTTACAAATCACACCAGGGATAACACAGCCCTCCAGAGAGAAGCTTGGCCACAGGTTGTTCCCCGTGTTAATAGGTCCTGCTGTTAAGCACTCCTATTGTTGTTTCCCTCCCAGACGGCTGAGGGTTTAATCCAGGCAGGCAGTCACTGGGCTCCCGTACGTGGCAGGGAGAGATAAGGCTTTTGGGACTGTCTCTGGGCTCATAGGTGTTTGTGCATCATCCCTCCGATGGGCTGGTTGTGGCCACCATCCCACTGCTGGCACAGTCCCTTGCTGAGCCCCTCAGTGCTGGAGACTCCAGCAGCACACTTCCCTACATCTGGAAGATCACCAAACCCCAGGCTGGTGTGGGTGGACAGGGACCCCAGAGCCCCCCCCACCATGGGCACGGACACCCCCCTTACTCCATGCTGCCCATTTGCAAAGCCTTCCACAGCTGCAGTGTTTGCTCTCCGGTGCATCTCGAGCTGGCAAAAGCTGGACGTGGTTGTTTATGTTCTCGTGCCGTGTCTCCCCGTGTAGGCATTTTTGTAAAGATCTGAAAGGAGAGTAGAATTGATCACGCTGGCTTGCCCCCGGCACGAACCACCACCTGCAAATAGGAAATACCACTCTCCGCGGCTCTGCGTGGAGATCACGCTAATGACTTGCCATGGTGCAGACCCAACATCTCGATGGGAGGCAGCCAGGCATCAGAGAAAATGATGGGGAATATAATGAACCATTTGTCTTCTCTGCAGAAGGAAGAGTGGCAGGGGAAAAAGCAGGCGCTTAACTCTTCAGCTGCGGCTGGCGGTGCTGCCCCAGGGTCTGCGGGGTGAGGGGGGGGCAGGATGAGGCACATCCCCGTGCTGGCACACTTTCAGTGCTCCAGGGATGTGGGAGGCTGGCTCCTCTCTTCAGCAACCCTGTCTACCTGCCTGCAAGGGTGTGTGTTGGCAGAACGAGTGGCCAGGGGCTGCTCCAAGGGTCACCCTCGCATCCTGGATGCTGGGGAGCCAAACCAGAGTTGGCTGGGAGCACTGGTGAGGGCCATTTGCAGGCACGGGGAAGACCAGTGACAGGGTTTCATGTCCAGACTGCCAGGTATGCACCTTTCCGAGGGATGGAGGGGGAAAATTACCTGCTCCCATTTAATCAGGTTGTTTCCCATTAGGTGGATTAAACAGCTTCCAGCCACACGCACAAACCGCTGCCCAGAGCCACCACTGATGAATGTTCCTTTTGAACCTGGGCACAGTGGGGAGCCGATCAAATCCCCAGGGTTTTGAATCATATAATTTATTTAAACTGTACTGGCTGGAAGGAGAGGAAGCAGAGCACTTCTTCCTTTATCATTTTTCTTAAGAGGAGCTGATGTGAGACAGATAACGTGGTCCGATGAGCTCGGCCCTGATGTTACCGCTCAGCCCAAGTCCCACAGATAGGGCCAAAATTCTCACTTTTCAGTGAAACTGGGACTCAGCTGGGCAGGAATCTCACAGCAGTTTGGCAGCATCCCACGGCTGAGTGGGCAGCAGGAGCGGAGCAAGTGGCTGGGTGACCACAGGTTTGCTCCTCTGTAATCCCAGCTCTTCCATAATCCCATCTCCTCAGTCCCCAGTCGGGTTTAAGGGTGACACCCCCCCTGAGCCACAGAGACTTTGGGGCAGAGCACTGATGCAGCAAAGCTCCTCACAAGGCAGAAGGGATGTGACAGCTCCCCTGCTCCGTCGTGTGAGGAATTAAGGTTGTTGCACTGATAAACCACTCAAAAAGAGAAATTATCTATTTAAAGCCATTTCATTAATAGACACAATTGTCTCTATTTTCCCCCAGTAAAATGAGATTTGTCTTCCTGAAACCCAGCCCTGCATTTTCACTCCCCTCTCCCTGGGGAGAATAAACCCCCCTGTCAACCCTCCAGGTCTGGCAGCGGTAAGTGGTATTTGACATATAAATAGGAGACTGCTTATGGAGCATCAATGGCACCTTGTGTCACTAACCACTGCCTGGGGCTGCGACCCGGTCCCAGCACCACCACAGTGCCGTCGCTCTGCCCTTGCCCTGCAAACCCGCCAGCCCAGCACTACAAGGAGTTTCCCAGCGGGCCAGCCGGTTCCCATTAACCACTGTGCATCCCAAGTGGAATCTGCACCGGACAGCCCCACATGTGCACCCACTGCACCCAAGGAGCCTTCCCTGGCTGTTGTCATGGCTGTAATTACCCAGGGGGTCAGTGATGGCAAACCTGGAGGGGTAATGTCCCTGTGCTGATGGGCCACTCGTACCCCGGCCAAGGGCACATCCCCCCAGCAACACCTCCCCGTTTAGCCAGGTGTCAGTGTGGCCAGCCCGGTGCTCAGGCAGATCTCCTTGCCACACAGCTCCTACCCTGGGCCGCAGCCTTAAACCCGACCCCTCCATCTTTTTGACAACTTAATCTTTATTTGCTGGTAACAACAATAGGTGCAATTGCATCCCTTGGCAGGTCAGACGGCAGGAGCGCTCCGGACAGGGCAGGGAATGAATGGTGATGTCTGGCCAAGCCCAGCTTTCACCTCTGCGTGCAGCGGCTGCGAACTCCGCTGCAACAGCCACTGTGCGAGATCGATGCCCTGAGTCCAGCCCCCTCATTCCAGCAATGGCTGGACTTTTGCACCCATGGGAAACTGGCATTAAATCTGCCAGACCCCCCTCCCCGCACCACCCTGCTGATTCCAGCAGCAGACGTGGATGTTCTGGCTGTTCGTGGCACTTCCATTTCCCGGGGTGAGGACCGGGCGTGCAGCGGGATGCTGAGCAGTGCTGCCTCCTGCCAGCCGTATCGCCATCTCATAATCAATACCCCTGCCAACACTGATGCCAATAACTTTAATTCTTGATAAATGGCAGGCATAAAGCTGAGCTATTGTGTTGCTAAAAGAAATTTAATTAAGGGTGAACAGAAGGGATTCATCACTTGGCAGCGCAGCCGTTAAAGGCGGCTGGTTGGCCAACCCCCATCGGCGTCCTCACAGCTTGTGCCGCAGCTCGTGCCGGTAACAGCAGGTCCCTGGGTGCTTACTGTGTCCATACCCTCTTCCCAAACCAGCCCATACAGCCACACAGGTCTCCAACCCCACCCCAGCTTCCCTCCAGCCCCCCCTGACTAGGGCATGTCCCGGCACCGGGGGCTCACTATCACCCACGAGCACCCCAGTTTGTCCTTGCCAAGTTCTCCATCACCAGTAGCCTGTTCTTGGGGACAGGTGCTCGTTTAAGTCTGATTATTTTTCCTAATGCATCTCTGACATAATCAGGGTTTCCTCGGCACGCACAGGAAGACTTTCTTCATTAGTTATTAGACTTCAGCCCCCGAAGAGCAAATTAGGGGACATCAATATGCAAATGCAACGCTTCTGAACTGGCAGCGGCAGAGCCGCCTCCGGAGGGGCTCAGAGCTGCCTTGGCATTTGGCTTCCACCTCTCTGCGGTCTGGAGGTGGGGGATGCTACTGCCTTTAATTTGTTTTTCGCACTGGAGTGAGCTAAAAATAAACCCCACACAAAAGTTGTTCTTTTTGGCTGCCTGGTTGTATTTGGGTCGGTTTTTCTGATACGCAGCGTGCCCCGTGCTGTCAGAGCTGCCCGCTCGCAGCCCATGCTCCAGCCCCATCCCAGCCAGGCTCTGCCCGGTCCCTGTTGGATGCTGCGGCAGGCGAAGGGCAGCGGCACAAGCGCGTCTGCCACGGCGAGATGATTTAGTGCCCAGGACAGCTCGGGGATATGCCGGATGGCAGACACTGCACGGCATCACAGATGGTGTCAATTTGGGCTGTAACTTCCCAAACAAGCCATTTCCCCCCATTTAAGCCTTTCCAATCCCACCCCTGGGACTCTTGCAGCAGAGCCAGAGAAGTCAATTAAAGAGCTGCTGGCTCTGCTCCCTGACCCCAGCTCGCTTTGGAATCGACCCCCACAGCCCCAGCTCCCCCAGAGATGCTGACATGGGGAGGGAGAGCATTAAATCCCAAATAATTTTGCAGACTCCAGGGAGGACATTCGGGCTCCTGGGGCGAGGTTTTAACCAGGGGTAGGTTGGTGCAGGGGTTGGGGTGGGGGGCCTGCCGCCTGTCAGTGCCCACACAACCACCTGCCATTGGGCCGGGACATTCTCCCAAGGAAAGGGGGAAAGGGGCAGGATCTGTCCCAGCTGCCCCGTGTCCCCGTGCTGGGGGACCACAGGCAGTGGCTGGTTTAACCACAGCGAGTAAGCCCAGGAGCTCCGGAGCACTGCAAAGGAGGCAATGCCATGGGGAGGGGGCACAAAGGGGAGGACACCAAATGCTGCCCTTTGGGGGAGAGGGGCATTTTTAACCAATATTCCATTAACTGCCAGCAGGACCTGAATTATTTTTTATCTTTTTCTCTTCCGAGCGAGCGAAATGCCCCAGGAGCCCTGCACGGCACTGGGCGGCAGTTGGCTCCTCCAGTCCCATCTGTGCCATGCTGCCTTCACATTAACAGCTATACTAGAGCAGCCCCAACCCCAGTCACATCCCCAGCTCCCCTCCCAAGCCTCCCGCATCCTCCCGGCTGTGAGGACGTTTGGGTCTGCCTGGCTGCTCTTGCACATCCATCTGGGAGGCTCCGGCTGCTCCAGCGCTGCCAACCCCAGGAGTATGCAGAGCGGGGGGGCTACCGTGTGAGGACACCACACAGTATTTCTTTGTGAGAGAGAGAGTGAAAAAGCCCCTCTTTGAGTCTGCAGGAGAGATAAACCCCCTCCCTGTTCCTGGAAACGAGGTCAGTGCCCCCGGGACAGTCGCCAGTCGTGTGAGCAGCCGGGGTCCAGAGAGAGCAATCAGCCCTTAGTGGTTATTAAGTCAGTGGATGTGGGGCAGCGACGGTGGGGTGCCCCCCACCCTTTGCTCTCAGGGACAGGGAAAGGGAACAACACTGGACCAATCCCTGGGTTTGGGGGCTTCTGAACGCCAGGAAAGGACGCAAAAATTTACCAGCCCTCTTTTATCTAAATTATGTGGCAATTCCAAAGATTAAAGATCCCACACGCAGCAGCAGCCCCCGAGTTATCCGTCTCCAGGAGGAAATACGAGCTCGCGGGAGCTGTGCCGGAGACGCTCGCAGAGCATCAGCTGTAATGGGTTTCATCACTCTGCTGTGGATGGGGACAGAACACCCTTCCCATGCGGGAGGAGAGATGATATTTCATGGGAAATGGGTATTTGCGAACTCATCAGGCAAAGCAGGATAAACCCCTGGCCAAGGAGCCCCAAACCCCGGCGGGGGGGTGAGGGGGCATCACAAACCTGTGCTGCTTTTGTGTGTGCTCAGCGTTAACGCCCTGGGGACACTGGAGCAGGTGCAGGATCTGGACCCGCTCCCGGCCATGCCAAACACTGTGCTCCATCACTGCCAACAGCCACCCGGGGCCGGGCAGCCTCTCCCTGCTGTGGGGCGATGTTCACCATGGCTCATCCTGACTGCAGAGGCCAGAGCTGCCTGCGCCTTTCCCTGTGGTGGCCAGGGATGCCCAAGGATTCCTGGGAAGGGCTGCACGCCGTGCGCCCCCACCTCTGCTGAAGCATCCCCCCAGCACCGTGCCCACCCCAGCATCGCCTTCCCCTCCCTGCGCTCATCAATAATGCCCCACAAACGAAAGCTGGCACGGCACACACACACACACCCCCCTACACACACCCCTCCCCGTAGTGTGGTGGGAGAATTCCAGCTGCTCTGAAACACACATCTATACCCCCTTGGCTGGCTTTCAGGGCCCTGACACTGCCCGTGGTGAAGGCGACATGTTCCTGATCAGAAGGTGCTCACGTGAAGATCCGTGTTCCTCACATGCTGGGATTAAACACACGAAGCCCCCAGGTACTGGATGCTGTGGGGCATCTCCACCCCCGGAATCAAGGATTGCCAAGGATCACCCTCAGGAACAGGGGGATGAGGAACCCAACACACTCCCCGACAGAAGCAGCTGTTTGTGCACCATAGGCTTCCCCCACCACACTCCGTGCCAGCCCCCTCTCTGCTAATAAGTAATTAGGAGATAATTAACATTTGTAGCATACAGCGGGAAACATCTGGGCCTGGGAATGCATGAGGAGCCTTCAAAGGTGATTAATGGTGTCTGAGGAAGAAGAGCTGCAGGTGGCTTGTCAGAGCATCCTGCTGGAGGGGCCGGGCTGGAACAGCCCAGGGGATACTCTGGGGATGGGGCCATGGATGGGGACATGGATGGAGACATCACTCCCAAGCAAGGATGGGAGAGCAGCAATATCACCCCAGGAAAAGGGTTTCCCAGTCAGGAGCCACTCACTCAGAAGCAGCCCGGACATGAAGGAAAAAACAAAAGGGCATTTGTTGGAGCTGGAATTTATGTTGTGTGACTCCTACTTAATTAAGTAGTTCATTTGCATAACCTTGTGCAGTTGCTTCTGTCATCACAAAACTCAACCATGTGCAAACAGTTAGCAAAAACAACACACATAACTCAGACTTGTGCTTGTTGTAGCAGCAGCTTTACACGATGCGGTTAGGCGGGTCCGACGGACAGCCCAGAGCTGCCTTTCCTGCCCCTGGAACAAGAGGGATAAATCTCCCCATCAATTTCGGGGCAGAACTCACTTGGCTCCCCTCTGGCAGGTTTCCCCTTCCTCGCCAAGCGCTATGGCTCAGGGGGGCTGGAAATAACCCCCAACCTCAGGCACAGGGGGGCTGTCGGGCTCCCACCACATTCACGTGCCTCTTTCCCTACAGCAGGGGAAGCCGAGGGGTGCTGCTGGCCCCACGTCACCTTATTAAACCCCTCTCTGGCTCTTAAAGGTTACCCATGTCCAGGGCTCTCCAGCCTTTGACCAGCAGCATCTCTGTTGAGTAACAAAGCGGCCACAGCCCCACGTACAGACCTGTGTTCTTAGGGCTGCTCTGACCTTCTGCAGCCTGTCACCATCCTCCCTGTGTGACACCAGGAGAATTATCCCCGGTGACACTCGGCGGCTGCTGACGAGGGGCCTGGGAGCACTGCGTGGGCTGGGCGGCTTGCGGGCAGAGCAGGGCTTGGTGCTGCGGGAGGCTCAGCAGACCCACCAGACATTTCCCAGCATGACGTTAATAAAGGTGGGACTGAGCAATGCTGGGGAAGAAGCTGGAGCATCCCTGGGCAGAGGCACTCCGGGGGGTGCTGGATCCTGCCCGTCTGTTCTCTCCTGCAATGGAGCAATGCATAAAACCGCGTCCATCTGTCCCGGGGCTGCGGCACGAGGCTCTGCACATGCTGCTGTGCCCACCCCACGGGTCCCCAGGCTCCCACTGCCCACCACCACGGGTGAGCATCCCTCTCCTGTCTGGCATTTCTAGGGCACCCACGCCCACAGCAGCCAGAGAACTTGCTGTCTCCCTGACCGACACTGCAGCCCAGCCATCCCACAGTGACAGCGCCCGGCACGGGGACAAGCATCCTCATGGGGAGAAGCTTTTGACTGGCAGGCAAAGGTTGCAGAGGTGTCTGCAAAGTTTTACTCTGTAAAGCACAAGTAGATCTGGCTCGATTCAAGCTTACGACTGCCTTTGGAGCCCCTGGGTGGCTGCAGCATCGCTGCCGAGCCCGAGGGTTATTTCCAGTCAGCCAAACACCAGCCGGTGGTGGAGCTGGGACAGCTCGCCCTGGGATGTGCTCAGCACAGAAAACTCATCCAAAGGTACCCTGAGAGGCTCCAGCAGCAACCGAGCCTGGACACCCAGAGAGGGACCCCACTGCCCGAATCCCTCGTTAGCAGTATTAACGAAGAGCCACGCCGCTCCCCCGTCCCCATGGCCAGGAACACACACAGCCACGTCCTGCAGCAGGGGAAGAACAATTCAACCTGTCTGTAAGTACCCAGGAAGGTAAATGCATTAACCTTACCTTGATCCCCGAGTGTAATTACACAAAGCCTGGCTCCCCAGTAAATGAGTACATTAATAACAATTCTGTTCCTGTAATTACTATCATTTCTTAGACCTCACAGCTATGTCCTAATTCGGCTGCGGAAGCGAGGGCATTCCCAGCGCCCGCCTGGCAGCACCGCGCACGGACAGGGGCTGCCCACGGCTTCAGTGAAGATGCTACAAACAATTAACGTGACTCTTGCTCAGGGATGAAACCAGCTTCATCAAGATCTTCCTTCCCTCCCTCCCGCTCACCCAGTGCTCCCGGGAACAGGCTCCAAGCCCAGCACTCACAGGCAAAGCAACAACACCCGTGTGCCCAGCCCACAGCTGATGGGACCACCACACATGGCAGAGCCGGTGGGTCCTCGGGGATGCTGGGCCATCCTCAGGATGGTGCCTCTTCATCGCTCTGGAGGAGGAGGAAGGAGCATCCATTCAGATCTCCATGGAAACCCGCACTGAGCAGCAGGGAAGGCTTTAATCTGAAGTGCTGCTTTGGCTGAGACCCTGGGAGCCATCGGCAGGAGATGAGCTGCATCAAGCAGCAGCAGGGTAGGGATGTTTCTCCAAAAATGGGTGCCAAAAGAGTATCTGAGACATTAGGCTTGAAAACCTGCTTCTGAAAGGCAGGGAGCTGAGCTGGGCAAGCCCATCGCAGCAAAGGATTTGTCTCAGTCACTTGGCCCCTTTTTAATGTGTGCAAATTATCAAATATAAATCTTTGACTTTATTTCCTTTTTTTCCCTGGATTTGGTCATTCATTTGAAGCCAGGGCAGATGGTCAGTGCACACAGAGCTCAGAACATCCTCCAGCATGCACAAGCCCCTCTGCTGTCCCCTCAGCCCCCGGGGCCCCCAGCCCAGCACAGGAGCCCAGGCTTGTTTGCAAACCCTGATCTCAGGACGTGCAGCCCTCGGGTTGGGGCAGCTGTTCCCAGGGTGGAACCATTGGTGCTGGGATGAGAACGGGGATGGGCTGAGGGGGTGTAGTGGCTCCCCAGACCCTAGGTCTCACCTTGGCCATCACCAAGAGGTGACCCACCAGAGATTGCCACAGCCCACCCCATCCAGCACACAGTGACTGACCACATGTGTTGTAACTGGGGCGGGAAGGGTCGCCCCAGCAGCCCTAAAGCCAGCTGCCTCCCCGCACACAGCAAAGTTGGGGTCCAGCCTTGCTCCAGAAAGGACAGAGGGAGCAGGTAGGAAGTGTGGAAGTAGAAGATGCTCCATCCTACAGGGAGCCACACAGTGAGACCAGCAGAGACCCAGCCTGTTCCCATCTCCCACACTCCTGCATTCTGGAGATAAACAGAAGGCCGTAGCCTCCAAGGGTTTCATTGCAGGACCTGTCATTTAATTTAATTACTGAAGTATGTTTCCCCCAAGATAAGATCTGCATGACATTTGATAAGCCCCTGGCAGAGTCCCCTCACACGCCCCAGGTACCGGCTGGACAAAGTGACAGCAGCGGCAGGAGGCAAAGCCCACAGCATGGGGGAGGTCTGGGGGCACCCCTGGCAAACAGCTCACAGAGGAGCAAGATGGCCAGGAAGCTAGAGGAAAGTCGAATGTAACATCTAAACCCCCAAAAACCCTTCAGAACATCACAAGCACGGCTTTAAACCCAGATAGCTGCTGGGAGAAATGGGGAACAAGCCTCCCCTGCACCAGCAACAAACCTTTGGTAATAGCCAAAAGGGGATTTTTCTCCCCAGAAGAACATCTTGCACATCACTTCAAGGTCAGGATCTGAACATCCAGGGGACAATAGCAAATCACAACTGGCCCTGAGTGCATTGGCTCCAGAAGACAAGCACCAGGAATCACATCTGGCTTCAGGCGCCCGACCTGCACCAGTCCCGGTGCCGGCAGCCGCTGCCCGGCTCGGCAGCACGCAGCAGCAGGTTGGGTTCCCACGTGCCTGCCAAAGACAAAACTAAGAAATTAATCTCAGGTGAATCGAAGCGTTGCATTTGGATTTTGACCTTTCAAAAGAAAATGAATAATGCATTTCAAAATAAAAACTCATTTCAGAGCTGAGAACCAAAACACTTCCCGCTGGAAATGCCACGGCCACGTGCAGTAACACCGGCGCCCTGTGGATTCCTGGGGCGGTCAGTCTGCTCCCTCAACCCCAGGGCAGCTGCACCCACCAGGTTCTCTCTGCCCTCCTCTTCCTCTGGCCCCACCAGCTCTCCAGGGAGTTCCCTGGAGCTTTATAGAATAGCAGGTTCCTAGAGTGTTGCCCTCAGGGCACAGCCTTGACTTGCTGGTCACCCTGGGCTCCAGCAGCACCCCCAGCACAGGGCAGGGACCCTGGCATGATAAACTCCTGGCGTAACTGCCTCCCCGTGTGTCATCAGCTAATTGAAAATGAAATTACCTTCTGGGATATGCTCCAGGAGCCATAGTTCTCTCCCACAGGAAGAGAAGTCGTCCCACCGCTTAGCCAACGCCAAGGCAGCAGGGTGGTCCCATCCGTGTCTGCCCTGAGACGGTGCCACAACACACTGGCACAGCCAGCACAGGCAGCCCCTTCCCATGGCACAGGGTGACAGCAGCCGCCTCTTTGCCATGGCAAGCGGCAGGTTGCTGGATCTGCCGTGCTGCTTTCAGACCAGTCTATCATTCCTTGTTTGGCAGAGACCCGAAACGCTCATTTCAGCTAATAGAGACCCCTGGCACTGCGGGATTGAGGCTGGCCCGCTCCCAGCAGGTAGCGCAGAGAGCTGCTGTGTAATTAGGGGGTTCTCAGGCAGTCACTGTGCCAGCCTCACCCTGAGATTACAAGTTCAAGGCAGAGGAGGACCCTGCTGAAGCTGGGGGGTGTGGGAGCCCCCCACCCAAATTAAAGGAGCTTTGGCACCAAACTCCTTTTTTTTTTTTCTATTTTATTTTCTCCTTTCTCTGTGCCACATTTTAGGGGCCTCTCCCTGCCCTGAATGTGGGTAGGGCTGGCCAGACAGATGGCTGGGAGCAGGGCTGGATTTACTGGATCCTATTGCTCCACTGCTGTTCCCAGACTGTGCCCCAAAATCACCCCCCACCCCCAAGGGCCAGGGACCCGGCCATGCCAGCACCAGCACAGCAGCGCACTGGCATCAGGCAGCACTCTGTGCCTACTCCTGCCCTCTCCCCACGTCCCAAACACACCCCAGAAAGGTTGTTTGTTCTGCAGCTCAGTAAAGTTCAGCTGACGTAGTGCAGCAGCGACTCCTGTCTGGGTGAGCAAATGAATTTTCATGACTTTGCCATCTGCCCAGGGTGGGAAACGCTGGTGCTGGCAGAGCCCATGAAGCAGCAGAAGGAGGAGCTGAGCGGGAGCAGGAGCTAAGCAGGAACCATCCCAGTACCTCACTATGGCACATCTACATCCCGTGCAGGATGCCTGCGAATCACTTTGGCCAACAGCACCAAGAGCCAGACAGGGCAAGCCCTGTGCTCACCTGGGACAGGGAGCCCCAGGTTTCCACCTCCCACAGAAGAAAGTGCCAGCACACACTACCAGTTCTGTGAGTTTAATTGATCAAGGAGTAAAAATGTATCAAAACCCAAGCAAAGTGTTTCGTCTGGTGCATACAAAACTCCAGTAAAAATATAAAATACTTTAAAAATAGCCCAGAGAATTAAATCTGCAAAGTTTTAAAGTTAAAAAAAAAATATAAAGATTCCAACCTGCCAAAAATACAGCAACGCTTCACAAAAATAAAGCCAGCCTGCAGCATGACACACAGCAGCCAACGCACTCGCTCGCCCCAATTCACGTGGATGGAGCCACCCAGCACCACCGGCACTCGCGGCAATTCCCGGGGATCCCAGTGGGCAGAGAGACCTCCCAGCTGGGTGAGGTGACAACAAGGAGACCCAGCTCACACTTTCCCCTTGGTGAGACACAGGCAGAGCCGAGGCGGCACTGCCGGTGCCGGGACCTGCCGTGCCAGGGCAGCCTCACTGGTAGAGCACCTTCACGCAGAAGGTCTCCTCGTTCTTGTCCTCGTGGTCGTTGATGTGAATGAGGATCTCCTCCTCACCCTCGCCCTGGCTCGGGGCAAAGCGCAAGCCGATGGTGTAAACCTCCCCGCCGGCAACCTGCATGAGAGAGGGTCATGGGAGAGGTGGTGGGACCCGACCAGGAGCCCTCAGTGCACCTGCCCTCCCCAAGCTAGAGCAGCCCCCCCACAGCATCATCCCCTGCAGCCCTTGAGCATCGTCCCCCCACCTCCATCCCAAGCATCACACAGCCCGTGTCCAGGCAAGCATCAACCCCAAGCATGGTACCCCGACATCCCTCAGAGCATCAACCCCCACCCCGCATCCCATGAGCATCCCCCAGGCAAGGTGCCAGCCAGCAGCAGGACTTACCTCGAAGGAATCCTCCCTGAACTGCAGGAGGTCAGGGCGGTTGGTGCGCAGGAAGTACAGTCTGGGCGAGGGGTAGGGGTTGGTGTAGGTGATGCGCTTGTTGCAGCCTCTCCCCCCTCCTGCAGGCAGTGAGATCTCGAAGGCCTGTGGGTTGAGCACGAGCTCAGAGGGAGCAGCAGGTACCCCTCCAGCCTGACCACGGGGAACTGTCACCCACACCCACGCCTGGCCAGTACATCTGGGTGGCAGAGAGCCTGATGCCCCCTGGCATTTGATCACTACCAGGAGGAACAAAGAAACGGCCTTCAAGGGAAAGCATCCCCCACACAAGTCATCACCAGCCCCAGTGACAAGGGGCCAGGGCAGCACTGGGGATCGGCAGCTCCTCTGCCGGGCAGTGAAGAGTGGGGAGAGGCTGCTCTGGTGATGCCCTGCGGCACAAGGCTGAGGCTTTGGTTCAAACACCACACTGAATTTCCCCAGCACCCAGGGCTTCCAGGAAACAGTCCCAGGAGGAACACGTTAGCTGGGAAATGTAGTTTTCTCTGGGGGACAAGGATTCTGCCAGCACAAGGTTGGGGGAAAGCAGCACAGTGAGCCTTCACTTCACAGCTAGGAACAGGAGTTAATGCTCCTGAGCACAGGACTGCCTTTGGAAGAGCCAGAAAGACATTTCACCTCAGCCTTGAGGGAGAGTACCAGGGCACCCAAACTCAGGGTGGCAAGAGGAGACAGCCATGGGCCATGGCCAGACTACGACCACAATTTCCACCATACCTTGGAGATGAGGGGCTGCCGGCAGGCCAGGCAGAGCAGCCACGAGGACACGAGCTGGTGGGACTCCACATCCACCAGGTTGAGGTAGATGAACCTGCTGCCAGCCCGCCGAGGCCTCACGCCCACATACAGGTCCTGGATGCCATTGGCGGGGAGGAGGAAAGCGCCAGACGGATCCACCTGGGGAAACCAGCACTGGAAGCTGCAGGCGCCTGCGCCAGCCCATCGCAGCTCTGCAGCATCCCCCTTGGAGCGTACCCCAGACACAGCTGCTCCCACAACCCCACACACCCCAGCCAGCACTACAGGATCCCGGCATCAGGAATACACCAGGATGGCTAAGAGCCTCTCAGGGACAGCCAGCACCCCCCTAGCCCAGGGACCTCCTCCCCTCGCAGGGACTTTTGCTTCTGTTCATGGGGCAGCAATGGTATTTTCACCCCTGTTCCCATCCACGCTTGCAATTACGGCCAAACAAATTCTGAAGAAATTGTTACTCTTCAGATGGTCTCATTAACGTGGATAATTTGCCCTCGGGGGTTCCATGCCGATGATCCTACACACGACAGCTCTAATCAAAAGATAATTATCGCAAACACTTTACGGCAGCAAATCGTTCCTAATTCCAAGCAGGCTGCCTCTTCCTCTGTGGAAGGGACTGACCCTGGGCTGGGCTGGCCATGAAGGAGCCCATGAGGGGGCTTACCTCCACCTCCTGGGGGTGGGAGGTGAACACCTGCACCCTCCGCGGGGTCGGGGTGCCCCGCAGCACCAGGGAGAGGCGGGAGAGCTGCCCGGCCATGCAGCTGACATCCAGGCGCTGCAGCGAATGCAGGTAGAACTGCCAGATCTGGACAGGTGCCGCCAGCCAGGCATCCCTGCAGCAGACAGACGGACAGGGCTCAGCCAAGGAGCCCATCCTGCTCCCTGCCCTGCCTGAAGCGCCACCCAGCACAGGGACAGCCTAGCCAGCTCAGCAGGTGCTCACCCACGCACCAGGGATGCTCTGTCCCAGGATTAGAGGGAGAGGGAATGGATTGAAACCCCACAGGCAAGCGCTTCGGGATGTCACCACAAGCAGCAACAGGGCGGTGTGAGCTCCCCTCCCACCCGGGCTGAGGCCCTCCCACTTTCAGGGGTCCTGTACTCACGTATAAATAGCAACAAAGAACTTCCTGATCTGTGGGCTCGGTCCTCCAGCTACTTTTAAGAAGATGTCCTGAGGCTCCCCAGGCCCCTGCGTGCAGAAACCAGAGCGTCATCCCAGCAGCTCTCCGGAGATCAAACCGGATGAGGAGGGGTCCCTGCTCTCCTGCCCACGGGGGAAACACCCGCCACCAACCCACTTAGAACAGCAGATGCTTTCGGCATCGAGTTAAGCTGTGTTATTAAGTTATTATACAGCTTGGCTGAGCTCTTCCAGTATTTTTAATTACAAAAGAGGATACAAATGACTATTGCATTCCAGGTCTGCATCTGTAATCAAATTTTGGCAAATTTTCCCCAAGTTTTCTAACAAGCCATAATCCAATTACCATACTAACGTGCTTCTGCAGCGGCAATTAGCAACTGCCCTTCATCACCATCTGCACACACACAGGCAGGTTTGTTTTCCCTCTCGACCTCCCCCAGCTGCAGAGCAAGCCCTCCCACCACTCCAGCATCACACTACTAGGGGCTGATGAGCAGGGATGCTCCATGGGTCCAAGACATCTCTCTGCCAATAGACACAACCCATGACAGGGGGAAACAAAGGACGCCAGAGTGTAACCAGTACCATATTTTTGGTTTCACAAATGATGTTGGGGTCACTGCAGCGAACAAACATCTCGGGTTCCCCACCCGGCATCCCCACCGGCGCGCCTGCAGAGCAGAGAGACCAAGGTGAAGCCATTGTACTCTGCATCCCAGGCAGCCACAGACCAAAAGCCC
Organism: Laterallus jamaicensis coturniculus; assembly: GCA_022605575.1. NCBI lineage: Eukaryota > Metazoa > Chordata > Aves > Gruiformes > Rallidae > Laterallus > Laterallus jamaicensis. Next base: position 2,110,148 of record JAKCOX010000081.1, read on the forward strand.
TCACGCCCAGCTACCAGCCACTTGCACAGGCACACTGGTGAGGGAATTAAACACAGTGACCACAGGCAAGCAGATGAGGAGCGAGCAGGGAGCCCGAGGCAGTGAATGGGCAAGGAAGCAGAGGTGAGTGCTCTGGGTACCATCCATACCTCTGGCAAAGCCCCTACGAACCACAGAAGCATCAAAGACCCCCAGCACATGCTGCAGGCTCACCAGGGACGGTGTGCCAGGGTGGCAACCGAATGCTCTTCTTCAGGAAGGTGAGCTCAGGGTGGTAGAAGCGGAAGGTCTGGTCCACAACGTGGGGCTGCGGCTCCACCTTCACCCTCAGGAGTGCCATGGGCTTCCCCCCGCTCAGCCGGAAGGAGACCTGGGGGAGGGCAGCAGGACAAGGGCAGAGCAATGCTTCCCCCTGCGCAGCCCCTCAAGCGGGCGTCTCAGCAATGCTTCCCCCTGCGCAGCCCCTTGAGCGGGGGTCTCACCCACATCACTCACCTGGATGTGCTTTGTCCCCCTGGCCCCACTCTCTCCCAGGGAGGGGGTGGCAGCATCAGCACCAGCCCCCAGCCCTGCCGGTCCCTGGGGGCACAAGACCGCATTGCCTGGGGATGCAGCACAGCTATGACTGTGCAGCACTCCCCACATCAGTGCCACCCTGCCCCACCTCGGTTACACAGGCAGGGGAAATGCTGGGAATGGCTGGAAGTGGGGCCAGCACGTACCTGCACTGCAGTGACAGCAGGGTCTCCGGAGAAGGTCTGGTATTTGAACGGGATGCGGATGGTCTCCTTGGGGCGCAGGTAGACCTGAGGTCTGAGGTCATCACGGACATGGAACATCTCCTCCTCCACCGGTGTAGCACTCTTGGTCAGCGCCTTGAAGTGCCGCCACTCCCTCGGGTCCAGTATGATGCTGGGGGAGCGAGCAGGCGGCAGGGATGCTGGTGAGGACTGGTTAGGAGCCAGTGCCACCCCAGCATCTACCCCCTGCTTCCACCCCCACCTGAGCTCAGGGTGGTCAACCTCGATGGTCACGGTGTGCCGGATGCTGTAGGGGTTCTTCAGGGCGAACTCGAAGAACTCGGCTGTGCCCAGCACAGCGTGCACAGTGTGGGTGCTGGTGATGGCCTGGCTGAGCATGCGGGAGATGCTCTCACCCTTAACGTGCTCCCGGTAGGCATCGATGATCTGCAGGTCCTGCAGGTGCCGGGAGCGCTGCTCCTGCCAGCCCTGACAGGACAGAGAGGACCATAAGCCCAAAGCCACCATGGCATCCCCAGCCCACCAGCACCACTCTCCTCACCGAGACCTGGGGTGTCCTCCCACCGCCAGCATCCTCCTGCTGCCGCACCAGAGCCATGCGCTGCAGCTTGCGCCAGCGGGCAGCCGCAGCCTCACTGGGGACAGTCAGAGGAGGCAGACTGACCTCTGGCCGCCGGCTGCGCAGCACATCCGCCAGCGCGCTGTCCACCTCAGCCAGCCTCCGCGCCCGTGACACGCGCCTGCCTGCAGAGAGACCACTGTGGCACTGCCAGACACCCCTGGAGTGTGGGGGCAGAGGGGCAGAGACCAGAGGGGGTCCTGCCAACCCAAACCTGCACAAGGGGGATTGGACGAGCCCCAGCCTGGCAGGACTCACCTTTAGTCACGTTCGGGGAGAGCCAGCTGCCTGCCAGGACGCTGCCAGCACTGTCTGCTGCGGGCACGAGCCAGGAGCAGGATGGTGGTGAGGACGGCAGCTGCCCCGGGGTCTCCTCACATGGGTGACCTGCCAAGAGCAGAGATGTGGGTGAGGGAAACTCCCCTCATTTCACCATTACACGACCAACTGCAAACTGCCCCCACCACAGCCCTTTGTGGACGTGTTAAGCGCAGGACCAAGTGTCTGGTCTGCCAGCCTGCTGGTGCTCCCTCCAGAGCCTGTGCCCTCACCCCACGGCCACACACCCAGAGACTGAGCGGCACTAAAGCATGGCCCATCCCCAGCAATTCCCTGCTGATTCCATCACTGGCTCCTGTGGTGACAGCACATCACTGCGCTTTGTCCCTGGGCCACAGCACTGCCACGGCACAGCAAAGGCTCACCAGGAACGCTGTGCCCTACTAAGCCACACCGCATCATGAGGCTGAGGGGTGTTTCCCCAGCCCAGGAGAGCCATCCCCCTCCCTTGGACTGTTTGCAACTGGAAAAAAGGCTCTGTCCTGTCCCGCTGCCCTTCTGCGGGGTGCCAGCTAAACCTCTCCCCGGGTCGTGAGTCTGAGTCTCCTTCCCAGGAGCTTATCGGCCCTTTGCAGGCAGCGCACGGCAGCGATGATTTGAGATATCCCATAATGGAGCTAATCTTTCTTCTGAAGATAAGATTTTAAAACCCGGAGTCACTGCACAGTTACCAGGTGGGGAGCTAAATATATAAAATAAAAGCTCCCAGCAGGTCCAGGGAAAGAGACATGTTCTCACAAGCGTGGGTTGCTCATGGGTATGGCCCTGAGCGCGATCCCCCTTCTTCTTATGGCCCCATGCCATTTGCCAGCACCAAACTGTACAGCACTGTGCCCGCACCACCAGCTGCCTCACCGGCATGTCCAGCCAGGCAGGCAGAGGGGACCAGCACACAACCCCCAGCACACAGCTCTGCCAGTGGTGCCCCAAACCAAGCAGCCAGCACCAGACACACCCAGCAAGGGGCACTTTAGGCCATGCTGGCAGCAGGCTCTTACCGACATTGGCCAGGCAGAGGTGGAGGCGGCCCCTCACTGCCACATGGACACCGAGGGGCCGCAGGGCACCGTGCCGCAGCGCTTCCCGGCCCATCACTGTCACATCTGGCTCATACTCAGTGGTGGCCACCTCCAGCTCGTGGTGGGTTCTGACGGCCACCCGGCCCTGGCGCAGCAGAGGCTGGGGACAGGAGGGCAATGTGTTACTGGGAAAAGCAGGTCCAGGGGTGAAGGGGTCTGGGTAAGGGGTCTCTGGGTGTCCTAAATGCCCTGTAGTCCCCATAGAAGGGACAGACATTCTGCCATTGCTTTCAAGATGACAACCCCGCAATTAGGGGTGTGGGCTGCCATTGGCCTGGGCTGCACAGAGAGGCTGGCAGCTGGTAAAGGCAGCCAGGGTAACACCTGGCATCTCGGGGTGGGGCGGGGGGGAGGAGAAGCCAGGCTGTTCCCAACCCTGCTGCACACCAAGCGAGGGGGGTCCTCGGTCACTGGCAGCCCAAGGGCTCAAGGAGAAAGCCCTGCACCCCAGCGATACCTCCAGTTTAACGGCAGCAGACCCAACGAGGAGCAGGGAGTCTCCATCCCAGACGTCGATCTGGAGGCTGTGCTCAGCCAGGTACCGCAGGAACCAGCGCTGCTCCCCACGCCGCAGGAAAGCAGGATCCACCATGTACTTCAGCTGCAAGCCCGGCGGCCCTGGGGACACACAGCATCAGCACAGGAACAGCTTCCACAGCGCCGGCGCCTCAGCCAGGACTAGGATGCTGCTCTGCTCCCGAGAAGCCTCCCTCCACACACCCACTCTCCTCCACTTAATGAACCTGGCAGTTAATTAATCATGGCCGAGGTCCCCCAGGACCGGCACCCTCCCACAGAAACACCCACTCTGCACAGGCCCTCCCTTCCACTACCAGCTCCAGGCAGAGAAGGAGCTTTGTCAGCTCCAGTGCCTGGTGCTCTTGGAAGTCATGCCAGACCCAAGGCATCAGGCGTGGCACAGAGGAGCAGCCACACGCAGAAGTTAAAACCAGAGCTCACCAATGCCAAGGGTCCCGTCCTTGTTCATCCGGACCAGGAGCTGCACCGGCACAGCTGGCACAGCCGCCGGGCCCCCGTCCATGCTGACCAGCTGCAGCCGTGGTGTGGTGACCGGCGGGAAACGGTAGAACTGGAACGTGAGGAAGACTGTCCTTGGCCACATCCCCTCCATGCTGTCCCGAGCATCCCTTGAGTATGAGAGAGGGGTTTGGGTTAGCTTACAGAACAGCGCTGCCTCCCCATCACGAGCTCCCCGCAGAGAGAGAGAAGAACAAGAAGAGATCGGCAGCATCGCAAGTGTTTGGACTTCCCTAAAGACAGTGGGCATATGGTTGGCCTCAGCTTTCCAAAAAGCTTCATAATTCCAGCTGTCTCCTGCCATATGCCATGACAGAAGAGCGCAGCGAAGGCAGCGCGTTACCTTCACACAGCACCCAGGGAAAGACACAAGCAGGGCCCTGCCCAGCCAAAGCCACCCTGCGGGTGCCAGCTTCCTCGATTCCGTAGGCAGTTACAGAGCAACCCCGTGTTAACCAGTTTTCCCATCACACTCTGGATAACAGATGCAACAAAACCCCGGAATATGATTGAAGAGTGCCCTGAAAGGACGAGGGCATCATCGCAGCACCCTCCAGCGCTCCGCTCCATGGCAAGTGCAGGAGGAAGCGGCACCTTTGCAAGAGCTGCTCCCGCTCCAGCAGGGAACCAGGAAAGGACTCTGGCTCAGGAAGCCCCTCGGATCCACGCAGAGAAGGTGCCATGAAGAGCTGCCAGCCCACCTGCCAAAGGCCAGGAACTGCAGGATGATTTCGTTGCCTTGCAGAGGGTCAGCTTCCTCCAGCTGCGGGTTGAAGCTCACTGGGTGCCCTGGCTCCGAGACTTCCACCGGTTCTTGGTTGTGATCCAGGATGTCTGGGAAGCCAGCAGCATGCAGGCGTGCCAGAGAGGCACGGGACAGCAGAGTGTGAGACCTGACAGAGAAACGGGGGTGAGACGTGTAGAAACAACCACGGGGGACCCCCATGGGCCGGGGGTGACAGGGGGCAGGAGCTTCAGGAAGGGCAGCCGAGCATCACCTGCCTGCCTGCAGCCCCAGCGCAGCCATGGGCACCTGCAGCGGGGCGAAGGGCAGTGCCTGCAGCTGGTCACCAGTGCAGGGCTCTGGGTCCAGCGAGCCAAGGTCAGCCTCCAGGTGAGTGATCCCCCCTTCCTGCTGCACGCTGTGGCCATGCGGCACCAAGGGCTGCTCCCTGCCCCGCAGTGGGGCGGACAGCTGGGACACCGACAGCTGGTGGGAGAGCAGCAAGGCTGAGTGCCCGCAGCCCCATGCCGAGGGAGCAGCCCCTGCCCCAGGCAGCCCACCCTGCTGGGACCCCACAGCAAGGTGGGTCAGTCACCCCTCCTCGCTAAAGCAGCTCGGATGCGGTGCTCCGGCATCACTGAGAAATGGCTCGGCTCAGCTGCTGGAGGGGTGGCACCTCAGCTTCCCCTCTCGCTGCCGTGTTTCCCCTGGCAAGGGGAGGGATGAGACACTGCAGCAGGAAGATCAGGCTGCTGAACACAGTCTTATGGAGCATTTCATTTCATCACAAACGTTTGTGTGCACTGATCCCTGCACCGAGATATAAAGCAGCATCAAGAGGGATCTCGGCATTCACAGCTCTCCTTAAATCCTGGCAGCTCCGCACGCAGAAGCCGTGTGTCACTGTCAGCACGTAGCAGGGACAGCAGCACCCAGCAAATCTGGGCTGTCACAGGCCAGAGCTGCCCTTAAACACACATGTGGGGCTTGAAAAGCACTCCAGGAATCATGCCCAGCACAGGACCTGCCCCGCTGTGCCAGGGGAGGTGGATTTGGGCAGGAAAAGCGGCAGAGGACAGAACTGGGGCACATCCTCAACACGTGGGCCACCCCTGGAATGCCACTGCCCCCCACTTATGCAGCACTTACCCCTGGTCCCCGCGGTGAAGCCTCCATCTGCGGTGGGACTGGCAAACCTGCAGAGAAGGACAGGAGATGCTCTAGTGGAGCCAGCACCCCACTGCCATGGCTCTACCGCCCACCAGTGAGCCCCTTCCCACCTCCCTCTTACTTTCAGGGGGTGGGACCAGCTTTTCGAGGTGCTGTACCACCTCTCAACCCTTTATTTGATTTATTTTTCTAATAAGATGTTGCCTGCTGGGGGAAAACGTAGCACATCTCCAGAGCCATCCATTATTTTTGCTGGGAATCAGGGTAACTTTGCAGTAGAAGGCAGCTCCTCCATCCCCAGACAGCGCCGCGGTTCCCCCTGGCCATGAGGCGCTGCCTAAGTGGGATGCTTAATGAGACGTGAAAGTTTTAGGATACTTAAGGTTTTCGTCGCTCCTCCGTTATTCCCTGTCACTCCCTTCATCTGCTCATGCATTCGTGCCCCGAAACGGTACGAGCCCCGTTGTGTTTGTATTCTGCTGCTCAGCACAGCTGAGCTCCCCGCGCTCTGAGCCGCGGCTGCTCCGGAGCGAACCCACGGCACAGATGTTGCAGCTCTGCATCCGCATGATGCTGAGACCTTGTTTTGCTTTCACAGCCAAGCGCGTTCCAGCTGCTGTAGGAAGGGAAAGGGCTCCATCTCCCTCACATCTGCAACACTGTTCCACTCAGTCAGGATGGCTTTGGCCATCGGTAGAGACCAGACACAACCAGCAGCACCGCCAGCAGCGGAGCCGACAGAAGAGGCACTCAGCCAAGAGGGCCAGGCAGCAGCACGCTTTCCAACAGAGCACAAGTTGCTCGCCCACTCTCACGGCTCCAGGACCACCGCTGTGCTGCCCGAGCTGCCCCCAGGGCCAGGGAACAGCCAGGCAGCTCTCCCAGAGCATCACCCTGAGGAGGCATCCCCCTCGCTGGGTACCCCAGCCCAGTGCCAGGCTGCAGCCTCACCAGCACATGCTCACCGTACCGCACATCCCCAGCTGGAATCCCTCTGGCAAAGCCTTTCAACAGCACCAGGGAGGTACCAGCAGCAACACAGCCACAACGCAGGGTGCCCAACCCAGCACATCCCCACCATCACCCGGCCCCTCATTCACCCGTGGAGCTTTTCCGCTCGGAAGCCACTCGCAGCTGCAAAGCCGGCTCCTTCTGCCGGGCTCCCAGTGCCACCTCGTGGAAAGCCTGGCAGTGAGCACTGCCCAGCAGCCACCGGCCCAGCTTGGAAAACACATTTAATGCTGCAGAAGAATGGGAATTTTGTTTCCCATCGCTCAGAAGAGTTTGGATTAGACAGCAAGAAGCTGCACACATCCACCCACGCTGGGTGTTGGGCACGGAGCCTGAATGCCATCGGAGCAACCCAGAACGGGAGCAGGCTGGTGCCATGACAGAATCCCTGGGGATTCCACACCTGGCTCAGCACTACCACCACAGAGGAATCCTGCAGGTTAAAGCCACCAAGAGCAGAGTGCAGCTGAAGGGAGCCTTGTGTCACTCCAGTAACACCTGGAGTAGCTCAGGGAGACCCGGGGAAGTCGTGTGCTTTCCCCCGAGCAGGCACCCAAGTCACACTCTGTTTTAAATGTCAGTGATCTGGAAAGCACTCACTCAGCGACGGCGTAGGAGGCCTCTCCGGCTCGTCCCTGGCTTTACGCAGGCTCTGCGCAGCAGTTACAAGATGTTCTTCCGAGTCTGTGGAAACACGGAATTGGACAGTCCCAGACTCCCCGTGCTTCCCCTGAAATTGGAAATGAAACCCTCTCAGACAGTGAGCTACATGCAGCCTCCCGTGCTCCAAGGCATTCCCTCACGTTGCAGCTTGGAGCGGTGGTGCCAGCCAGAGGCAGAGCAGGCAAGGGGCTGTGCCAGAACAAGCTGATCCAGCACCCCACCCTGCAGATACCCCTGAAATAAGCCACCCATCTCTCCCTCCCTCTGGCAGGAGCAGTGTGGAGCTGGGCACCACAGCCATATTTAGGCAGCCACTGCCCCAGGACTCCCCCACCCCAACCCTCCATTTGCTGATAAACACTTCAGAGCCACGTCTGTCCCATGCATATCATGACCTCAGTGGCTGCCAGAAAGCATCACGACAAATAACTGTGCTGACTGACCACGCGTCAGCTCAGCGACTGCAGCAACCGACACCAGCATCCCCACGGATCTGTGTGGAAGCGAGCCCTTACCCGGCGGGAGCTCCGGCCACTCGGCGCCCTCCGGTAGACCAAGGCTTGGCAAGGGCTGCGGCAGGCACCGCCACGCAGGGGCAGGACCACCTCTGCCATGCCAGCACCCAGGACAGGGCTCCAGACAGCCCAGCGCACCGAGCACATGTCAACCGCCTCGGTGCGGGCGCTGCCAGGCAGGGCCTGGGGACAGAGAGGGGAAAGGCAGCATAAAGGCTTCCACTTACCCAGGAGCATCCACAGCCCCCCTTTCACCCAAAGGAGAGGTACAGGACTGCACGGAGAAGTCTCTAGCACCTGCAGACACCCTTGCAGCCTGCTAATTATGGTACGGAGGGCAAGGCGATCAGCTCGGCAAGCGGCTTGGGGATTAACCGCCCCACACCAGGCTGTGCCAGGGGAACCGGCGCTGCCGCCGCTCCAGCCAGCACCCACACAGCCAAACAACCCCCAGCACCACTAATCTCTGTGAGTACTTGGGCTCTGGCTCTCGAGGGAGCCAAACGCAACACCTAATTCCAACAGCACCTCCTTCCCCAGCACAAGCCCTGGGCCCAGCACATACTCCCCACCTCATTAACCCCAGTTCTGCTCCGGGCAGCTCTAAGGAGAAGATGCTCACTGCACCTTCAGTGAGCATCTTAGCAGGACAATTAACACCTCCCAACAAGCCCAGGGCCATCGGTTCAGACAGACTACAGGCTATGACAGCAGCAGGGCTCTGGAGGGGACAACTGAGCTCGCTAAGCTGGGTTTAACCTGCAGAAAGATTAAACTGAAACACACATAAGCGATGGGAAAGCAGCTGTTGGTGAGCCTGGGCCCTGCAGTCAATGCAGAGACTCCTCCTGGCCTCAAGGTCTGGGGCACACCGGGAAGAAGCCCCCAGAAAAACCTCTGCATTCAGGGAAAGAAGGAAAAGGAAAAAAAAAAAATAGAGCAGGGGAGTTAACTTCTTTTTAACATAGGTGCCAAATTGTGAAGAAAAGCATTTTAACTTTAAAAAAGCTGCCAGTGAGCTCACCAGAAGACTACAGGACCACTGCAGACTACACCTCTCCATATAAAGGGTGGGGAAAGGGAACCACCAGCAGTTAAACTCGCTCAACTGCAGGGTATTCTGTGCAGGAAGCACTGGGGCACGGACATGAGGCGGGGCAGAGGATGGAGCTGCTCAGCGGGGCTTCCTCCTGCCCCAACAAGGGACGGGACGAGGTGCAGGCACCCAGCCCTACCTTCCCACCGGCTCTGCCCGAGGCGCAGAAGACGTACTCCAGCTGGAAGCAGACCCCGAACGCCGGGTGAGGGACCATTTCGCTCAGGTGGATGCGGCTCCGCAGGACCAGCGCCTGACCTTCCCCCCTGCACCGGGACGGGGGAGCAGCTGTGGGCAGCGCCAGAGGCAGGAGGGACACAGGAACAGGGGGTCACCCTCTTACCTGGCTCTTGAGCCTGGCACTCTCTGGCAGCTGCCCTGTGCTGCCTCTGCCTCTGGCACCAGCACGGCAACCTGCGGCACCTGGACGAAGCGCAGGCCGTTGTGGACGCCGACGTGCAGCCGCCGCTCCCGAACTGCCACCCCATCTCCATCCGGCACGGCGTTAGCCTGTGACAGGCATGTTTTCCAGCTCAGGCAGTGAGGTGACAGAGCATCCCCCCTGCACTGCCTGCAGCCAGGAAAATCCAGGCAATCCGTAGAAACTCAAAGAACAGGACCCATCCCCAGCAGCTGATGGGTATCAACATCTTTGTCCTTGTGGCACAGTTGGTGCAAAGCTGGCAAACACAGGAGGACGTGGCTAGTCCTTCCCGTGCACCAAGCACTGCTGCTCCTCAGCTATGATGAGCACTGCACCTTATCTTTGTGTCTGCCATAGCAGGGCAAGCCCAAATTCTGCTCATTTAACCTCTGAATGTTCAAAATAAATACAACACAGAGCAACTGCACACTGCGCTGCACCAGGGGCGAAGTCAGAGTGGAATTGGGGACCCCGAGTGACACAGAAACAGGAGCCCCGTTTATGGGAACCCTTCTGCTGTGCCTGGGAGCGAGTGCTGGCACTGCTGCTGGGGCACCGTGCCTTCCCCAGCTGGCACCACACCAGCCGTACCTTCAGCAAGCGATCGCTGTTCAGCGAGTCCAGCAGCTCCTCCTCGAATTCCTCCAGGGAAGGGTACAGCCGGACAGACAGCCTCTCCAGATAGCAGGTAACTGGCTTCATCGGCCGGGGCTTCTGCAGGCAGTCACCTGGCAAGACAAAACAGTGGCCACAGGTCACACCAGTGCCAGGGCTGATGTCACCGAGACCACGGGAGTACCTGCTGTCAGACCTGAGCCAAAAGCAGCACCAGGGAGAGGCCGTGGTCACAGGCAGGACCCCCAGGCTCCCCCCAACAGCCGCATGTGGACAGGGAGAGCCTCAGCAGCACCCAACAATGGTTGCATTGTGCTTAATAAAGTCACAGGCACCGATGGGCTGGGGTCCCAGCTGTGCCAGGCTTCTGCTCACCCCTCTTCTGCTTTCGAGGGGAGTGGGCTGTGTGGTACAGGGGACTTGGCTGCTCCAGAGACCTGGCTCAGCTCTACAGTAGCAGGTACAGCCCCCACAGCAGGCTTTTCCAGGCACTCAGCTCCAAAACTGAGAGCACATTTAGCCTCTGAACCTTCAGATCACTCAGTTTTCATCCCAGGAGCTCCAACGGCACGGCTGCTCCCCCCAGGGAAAGATTAACAAGGGCTGAGTGTGCAGGAGCTCATCCCCAAACTTGCCAGGCACCCAGTGACCCCGAGCCCTGCCACTGAGGAGGGAGACTTTAAACAAGCTGCAAGGGCTGCTCCTAAGACGAGCTGATTAATTAAAGCAGCCATCACTTGTCCCTAGCAGTTCCCCAGGAGCAAAGCAATTAACAGAAGAACAGAACGAAGCCACTCTGACATCTATCTCGAACACGAGGGCTGCGGCCCCACCAGCACCCTGCCAACCCCCCCAGCATGAGAAGCACTTGCCAAGGGGCAGCGCTGCAGAGGACCTGTGGGTGCTCCCAGAAAGCCCCTGCCAGCACGCTGCTGCAGCCTCCCTGGGGACCCGCTGCCTTCAGCGGGAGCAGGGAAAGGCAAGGGGCCCTTCCTTACCTGTGGCTCCATGCGCCGGCAGCAAGCCCGGAACATTCTGCAGCCCCGATACCAGAAGGTTTTCGGGGAGGAGGTGAAATATCATCTCCAGGGGCTGGTGGGGCTTCAGGGTGTACTGCAGGTGGCTCCTCTCCATCACCGTCAGGTATTTGTTCTCTGAAGAGAAAATGTCCCAAAAACACCCACATCAGGAGGAGACAGCTTCAATATCCACAGCCCCAGCTGGAGGCCAGATGCCCATCGAAGTCACTGTCACCCCCCCCCTTTTCATGTGTCAGGAGCAGAGTGAAAGCCGGGTTTGCCCAGACAGGCTCTTCCCAGCTGGCACTTGGGATAACCATGGCACGGACCACACACCGCACCGTCCATGCACACACGATGCTCAGCTGGGTTAGAGAGGCTGAGCCAGAAGCATGACACTGCATCGCAGGGTGCTTACTCTCCACGGGGTCCTGGAAGCGGGGGTGCAGCAGGGCACGTGGTGTCCCATGGTACAGCTTCAGCCTGAAAGCAGAGCCTGCAGCTGTCAGTAAATCCACCCCAGCACACCCGCACCTCCTGCTATGCCTCTGCTTGGTGGCAAGATCCCACCCGGGGTAGGAGCCCTGCCCTTTGGCAAGGGGCAGCCATCCCACAAGCCCGTCCCCACTTCCCAGGGAGTGAGCCCCACAGTTTGATCAATGCTGGTTTGTTGCTGCAGCCCTGGGACCACCTTTCTCCCAAGGACCATGCCTTTTCCCCTGACTCAGTACATTACCACCCCAATTCCCAGCAAGCCCCATCACCCATCACCGTGGGGACCTACGTTCTGTCCTCCGGGGCTAGGTCCATTGCCTCCGACCCGCTGCTGAAGAGGGGGATGAGCCCAAAGCCACAGGAGAGATGCTGAGAGCCCCCATCCCCTTTGCTGGCTGTCACCACCACTTCCACGACAGCAGTGATGCCAGGGTGGTTCAGGGAGGTGTGGAAGTACACACTCTGGGACAGAAAGGACAGGGAACAGGGATTTTAGAGCTGAGGGCACACCCAGAACATCCCCTGACCCCTCCAGACAGCAGCTCACAGCCAGTGACTTCCAGCACTGCCCCAAAACCCCTGCCACCTTACACCTCACACACCATTAACCCACTGCTGCGGTGCTGGTGGTAAGGGGGGTTTTCCAGACCCCCGAAGAGCAGGGCTTCAGCACAGCAGTGTCACAGCCAGTGCCGCAGCTGGAGAGCCAAAGGAGCTGGAAGCTCCGGCTGTAGGGTGATGGCCCAGACTGGAGGGGACACACACACAGGGCACGCCCCCAGGACAGGATTTAAAGCTCAGTCAATCTCTCTATTAAAAACTCATCACCACAGCGTCCTGGGGAAAGCGTTTACTGTAATCACAGGCTGTCAGGAAGGGATAACAGAGAGAGGCATTACCACGCCAGCCCAGAGAAATAAACTGTGATTCTATTATCTTTGATTGCGAAGCACTGAAATAACGACCACCAGCTGCAGACCAGCACCTGGCCTCACCAAGGCTCAGAGAACCCTTAACATGGATCCCTCGTAAAGCCCAGCTGTCCCAAAGCCGAGCTTTACACACCAAAAACCTGGACAGCATCACCAACAGCATGTTCCCCTCCCCAAAACCCCTCCTCGGCCTCATCCCCAGCACCACAGCTGCACCGGGAGCAGGGGATGGGCCAGGAAATTCAGTGACCACAGGACTTGGATGCTGTGAGGCTCTGCCAGGCCACAGCTTTAATCTGTCCCTCCTGGACAGTGACTGCAGCACCCAGGGAAGAACCACACACCTCAAGGCCCCTCGATTTAAATCCGTGAAGGAGCAGGGCTCCAACCAGCGCTAGGCCTCAGCAGCAGCGCCGAGCACAGGAGGGGAAGCCAAAGCTTCATTAGATGTGACACCTCAACTGCTGCCCACACTACTGGCAGGGGGATCTCCCCAGTAAGGGCACCCCGGTGTGCCAGCATCAAGGGAAGCACAACTCTGGGCGAGTTTAGTGCCCAGGGAAGGGCAGAAAAGCAGTGTGCCATTGGCGGGCGGCTGCTCCTTCCCTCCCTTCCCACTTGTGAAGAAACACTGCTCTCTGCTGCCAGCTCGGATGGCAGCAGGCAGCACAGGGTGGCACACGGCAGCTCCCAAGCTGGCATCCAGCCCCAAAGGGACCCAAGGCTCCAATTTCCCCGCTCCCACAAAACGTACAATAAAGCTTAATCATGGGACAGCCTCTGGGATGCGCGCAGGGCAAAGGGGCTGGAAGCACCGGGGACAGGAGAGCTTGCTGCTGCTTGCACAAGGCTCAGAGGCAGACAGACAGACTACAGCACACACCTAGGGTTTGCTGCTTTACACGGCTCACAGCTCAGCGTGCTGAGCACGGGGTCCCAGAGCCCTCCGAGCTCTGCTTCCAGCACACCGAGGGAGCACGCCAGCACCAAGGGAGAGCAGCTCCAGGCCAAGCCTGTGACAAGACAGCTCTTCCCTTTGTGCATTAAACACCTCCCAACTCAGACTCCTGCAGCTCCAGCCACCTCCCCACGGGACCTCTGCCCCATCCCGGTGGGCTGAGGTTTCCCTGCCCACCCACAGCCCCCCAGCTCCCTACCTCATTGAAAGCCACCCTGGTCGTGCGGGGCGGAACGGCACGGGCAGCACGCCGGGCACTTCTCCACGTCCTCCCGAAGAAGTGGTGGTAGGTGGCATCGAAAAGGGAGAGGCGCAGCTGGTACTCGGCTCCCTGCAAGGCACCGCAGGGCGGAGGGCAGCGGCAGGGGGGGCCTGTGCAGCCCCCCCGGGCTGCAGAACACGCAGGACAAATAACTCCTGCTCTGCCCCAGCCTGGCATGCAGCCCATGCAGCCCTGCACCCAAGGGTGCGTAACTGGGGGCTCCTCCAGTGCTATAAAGGGGGCACTTGGCAATGCTGTCCCCAATGAAAAGCACAAGTTAAAGGGCACATTAATTACACACTAAGTGGGATGCGTGGGACGGACACGTGGCACCCGCTTGCGCTTTGGGGATGTTTTTGGAACCTCGAACCACTCGTGAGCCTGATCTGCCAAGGGCCCGGGGGCTGCGGGGCCGAGCCCCCCTTACCTGGGCCAGCGCAGCGCCTTCCAGGGCTCCGAGGACGCAGCGGAACGCCGTGGACCCCGCGGGCCGAGCCGCTCGCCGGTGGTGCGGCGGGAGCGCCGGGCTCTGCAGGAACGCCTGCTCCCACTCGCTGCCCCGTCCCGGCGGGGCTGCCAGCGGCGGGCAGACACGGGCGGCCGGGTGAGACGCGGCTCCGAGGGGGGCTCCACGCACCCCCAGTACGAGTCCCGAGCGCCACCCGCGGCCCCCGCAGCGCGAGCGGGAGCGACACGCGAGAGCTCGTCCCGCCGCGGGGCACCGGCACAGCCCCGGCCGGCACAGCCAGCTCGGGGCGGCCGGACAGCGCGGCGGGGCCCGCACCTCCCAACTCCGTGAGTCACGGAGCCCCCGCGGTCACGGAGCCCCCGCACCGCCCGGAGCCCCAGAGCCCCGCAACCTCCGCACAGCCCGGAGCCCCCCGAAGTCCCGCACCGCCCGCAGCCCCCCAGCGCTGCCGAAGCCCCGGAGCCCCCGCAACCCTGTATTTCCCCGGGCCCTTGCACGGCCCGGAGCCGCCAAAGTGCCGGAGCTCCCGCAGGCCGCACCGCACCGCCAGCCGAACCAGCCCCCCCGCGCTCACCTCGCCCTGACGCCATCTTCTCGGGCCCGACCAACCTCGCACCGGACTGAGGGGGGGACGGACGCGCTGCCGCCGCTCATCACCTCACCTCCCCCCGCCGCCGCCCGCCCTCCCTCGCCTCTCCGCCAGAGAAAAAACAGAGAATAGGCGGGAGGAGATGCCGGTGCGGTGTGCGACGCGGCGGTGGCGGGGAAGCGGCGGCGGAGGCGAAGGCCGCTCCCCCCCCACGCACGAGTGGTCGCGCCCGTCCCAGCATCGGGTTACTAGGGCGATGGTGCCGCACCGCGAGGGGCGTGGCCTCGGCGCCGGCCCGCCCCTCGCCGCCGCCAATGGGGACGGCGCAGGGCCGTCGTCATTTGCATGCGGCCGGAGAGGCGGGCGGCGCGCCCAATCGGCGGCGGGAGGGGCGGGGCGGGGCGGGGCCGGGCCTGCCCCCCACGAGGGCGCCGCGGCGGGGCGCTGGGAGCGGCGGACGCGGCGGGGCAGGTGCGGGGGGCGCGGGGCCGGGGCGCGGGGATGATGGGGGGGTGATGATCGGGGGGGGCGATGATGGGAGGGGCCCGTGGCGGGGGAGATGGAGCCGGGCACGGCCGCGGGCGGAGCTGCGGCAAGGCCACGCCGCCGCCCGTCCGCGGACCGGCGCCCCGGCAGCCTCCGGCTCGTAGCCCGGGAGCGGCGGGGGAGGCTGTAGTGGGGGGCAGCCGGCCCCCCTTCCCGCGGAAGGTCGGCTCCGATCATCGGCTGCGTCCTCGCGGCGCCACCGGGCGGTATCGGGGGGCGGCCGGCGCAGGCGCGGTCTCGGCGGCGCTCCGCGGGACCGGAGGGGGATGCTCGGGGCGCTGGATGCAGCGCGCAGCCCGGTGCCCGCGCCTTGCTCCTCCTCACGCCTCCGTTCGGGCCCCCTCGGGCCTCTGCCCGAACCGGTGGTGCGGAGACAGCCGGGCCCCCGACAGCCCCCCGGTCCCCGGCCTCCCGCCTGACCCCCGCTCCGAGCCGGCAGGGCGGGGTCTGACCGCCCCTTTCTGTCCCCTGCAAGGCGAGACCCCCCCCGGAGTGGGCGCTCGGGGGGCCGGGGCCTTGCTGACATTGCGCCAGGGAGCAGCAGGAGCGTGACCCCCATAACACGATGCGCTAGTAAACACGCGGGCAGGGGGATGTAAACGTGGGGTCTTCCCAAAACATCCCAAAGCATAGCCAAAACACCACGTGGGTCGTTGGAATGGGGACCTCTCTCCCGCCCCCCCTTCTGCAGCCCAGCTGCTGCCAGAATCCCCCCGGCCTTCCCTTCTGCTGTGCCCAAAGCATGCGGGTTTCTCCGGCTCAGCACCCCCACGCCAAGTTCGGCTGTTCCAGGCCTTGTGTTGGGGCAGCCTCGCTGGCCCCATGCCCCCTCCAGGTCGCTGTGCTGGTGTGGCTAACGCCGGCGCCCTGGGACTGTTGGTGCGGGCGCCTTGGGCTCTGGTTGCGGTGAGATCCCCTCAGTCGAACCACAGAACCGTGCCCTGCACCACTGGAGCCGAGACCAGGTCACTGCTGGCTCTGTGCAGGCTCTGGGGCCAGCAGCACCCCAAAAACCACACAGGTCTTCCAAAAGCATCGCTGGGAGCCGCGGTGCTGCCATGGATGAATGCCAGAGCAGGCATGCTGGGCCACGTGTATCCAACTGGAATTGCATGTATATGTATATATACATGTATGCATATGTATGCATATGTATGTATATGTATGTATATATATACATGCTGCGTATATGCAGCGATTTTCCAGCCAGTTCACAAGAAACGCCTCTGCTCGCAGCTGCTAACGGAGGATACACCATGGCTGCTTTTTTATTCTTATTTATCTTTGTCATTACTCCTCCGGGAGGGCGGCGGGGCCAGCCGGTGCCTCCCCTCTCTTGGCGTGTGGGTCGGTGGGTCAGACACGCGGTCAGACACAGTGAGAGCAGAGCGACTTGGCGTCTGGTTTCCAGCATCTGCTGGGGAAGCAAAGCCCACACCGTGCCGGTGCTGGGGAGCGCTCCCCAAATGGGATGGGGTTTCCAGCCTCCCCCCGCCTGTCACACGCTGCTGGCAGAGCTGCTGGGATCGCTCACCCCGTGTGATGCCCAGCAGGTCCCTGCCAGTGCCAGCGCAGTTCGGAGCAGGCACCATGCTTGCTGGCCCTGTAGCCGGCAGGACCGTGCCAGGAGGGCAGAGGAACTGGCAGGATGCCGTAGTGAAGCTGAGCAGGACTGGGCGGATGGAGCGGCTCTGGGTTTTCCCAAGCTCTAAATTAAAAAGCACCGCTGCGTTTCCAACGCCCTGACCCCTTTTCTCTGGCTTGGCCCCTGGGTGTCCTGTAAATCCAGCTCCCAGCTGTGTCTGTCCCGTTATCGCTGTGGGAGTGTGGTGCCCTTGGGTCCAGTGTGCTCCCATTCCCGGGGTGGCCCCGAACCCCGTGTTCCAGGGTGTGTTTGTTGTGCCCAAGGCTGCCAGAAAGCAAAAGCTGCTGAGAAGGCACAAGTGGTGTGGGGGGGGGTGGGATGGGTGGCAGCCCGGTGGGACATGGGCAAGCCCCGGCACTGGGAGCAGCCCTGCAGCATCGCCCGTGAACACACGGGTTTATTGTGTAAGAAAAACACCTGATTTAAGGGCATCCAGGGATGGACCCGTCCAGCTCCAGCCTCCCCGGACGAGCCTACTCCCCCCTGACCCGCGCAGGGATGGATGTCCAGCGCCGAGTGGCAGCCGCTGGCTCGCCCACACACGCTGCCCGTGCTGGGCTGCGGCACCGACACGGTTAAGGCACCGGCGGGTTTGGGGAGCCGGGCTGCACGCCACGGCTGCACGCCACCACGGCTGCACCGGAGCCAAACCTGCCGAGTCAGGATGTGAGAGCGGCAGGGACGGCTCTGCTGCATCCCTGGGTGCTGCCGCATCCCGGGGTGCTGAGGGCTCAGCGTCCCCTCCCGCGCCGGGCACCCCTCCCCAGGGTCGCAGCGGGGATGGGGTAGGAGCCACCGTCCGCTGCGTTTGCCTCCGGCTGTCGCGGCCGCTCGGCACCGGCATCGTTTCCCGAAACCCGCAGAGCCTCCAGCCTGCCGGCAGCTGGGGGTTGGTTTGTTTTGGTGGGATTTTGCTTGGCCTCCTGCCCGCGCATCTCCGTGTGAGCACCGGAGCCAGGTAGGTGCGGTGCTGCGCCGGCACCACCGACGCAGTGGGGAGGGTGCCCACCGGCTCGCAGGGAAGGGGCTGCCGGCGCTGCCCGTCGGGGACTCTCGGGCGCCCTTGGACCCGCCGCGCTCGGCGCTGGCGTAACGCGAAGGCGAAGCCGCCGTAACCCCGTCTGGCGCACGGCGTGCGGGTTTGGGCTCTGCCGTTGGCTCGGGGAGCCGAGCGGCACCGGGTGTCGGCGCTTTGGTACCCACGGAGCGGTCACGGGCCGCCTCACGTGTCGTGGCTGATCCCCCATCGCCTGCCCGGTTCGGTACCGGCTGGTGCACAGGGCCGAGCCCAGCGGCGGCCACCCGCGCCGCGCTGGCAGCCTGCGGGAACGCGGCTCTGCCGCAGCCGAACCTTCCCCGGGCAGAGGGAAGGGGCCGCACTGCTGCTCTGCGCATCCCGCAGCGCCGGGGCTGCGTGGCGGGGCCGGGGCGGGGGGGGGGGGGGGGGCACAGGCAGGAGGTGCCGGGTCGAAAGCCAGAGCAAGGCAGTGTAACTGTGCCAGGGTCCTGGGGGGCAGGGGGTGGGGGGCAGCTGCTGGGGGGGCAGGCCGGGTAACGGAGGGCTAGCGCTGCAGAGATGCATGTCCGGAGGGGGGAGATGCTCGGTACCCAGAGTGCGGAGATGCTCGGTGCCGTCTCCCCTACACCCCTCACCTGAGCAGATGGGAAGGACACGGATGCCCAGGGTGGGGGTCCCGCAGCCCCCCACCCCCACCCCAGTGCCTCACCTGAGGGGCTCAGGCCCATCGGTGGGTGCAGTGGCTTTGCCCTTACATTCCAGTTAAATCCTTGTGCAGTTTCACCCCCTCTTGCTCTGGCAGCAGCGTGTTTGGGAGGTTGCGGGCCACAGACCACCCCAGGCTGGCCCAGCAGAGCTTCTGCTCCTGGGACCAGCCAGAAATCCCCCCAGCACCCATGCTGTCCTATCCTGTCCTGCTGAACAGGGATGGGGATGGAGCAGGCACCAGGTGGGAGCACAGGCTCTTGAGACACCCCTCGCACCCAGGTCCCGGTCACATCCCACAGAGGAAAACAGTTCTCTTCCCTTTCTGTGTGTCACCCTGCAGAAATTCTGCAGTCGGCGGGTCACAGGGCTGGAGGGGTCTTGGGGAAGCGCCAGACATAATGGGGACGGGGCTTTAGCAGTGCCTTTGGCTCAGCACCCCGAGACAGGGGTTGGTCCCAGGGTCTGGGATGCTCCAGCTTGTCCGGATGCAGAGCCCTGCCCTGTGTACCCACCACACTCCCCAGCAAAGGTCTTCAGATGCTGCCAGAGGCTGGCCAGCCACCACGCTCGGTCCCCCGGCATTGCCATGAGGTAATGGACCAGGGGTGTCAGAGCTCGCTGGAAATTGCAGTGCTGAGCCCGTGGCAGCGCTGAGCTCATCACACCACAGATCCCCAGGAGCAGAGCCAGCCACCAGCCCTGCAGTCAGTTTGGGTCGCTGCTTGTGGCTGTCCAGGCAAGGAAGCTGCACAGCTGCCCCAGCTGCGGCTGGGGCTGAGGCAGGGGAGGCCATCCAGTCCTCCTCAGGCACCCCCCAGCTCGCTTCAGCTTCGTTAGCCGCCTCTGATTAAGTGTCACTGGGCAGACACGAAGCAGCTGCAGGAACACACACCCCAGTGCAGGCAGCTCCCCAGCGAGGGCTGCGGGGAGCCACGAAGGTCACCCCAGCAGCCGGGGGGGTTCGTGATGGCTTCGGGGGCTCAGCACGCACCCAGCAATGGTGCAGGGGGAGCAGCTTCCTCCTGCCCTTCCAAAAATAAACCTGGCTTTACCCAGCCCAGCACGGCTGCGGCCAAAGGAGCCGCGTCTCTGCGGTGCCTGAGTGGGAGGGAGACGGGGCTCTGCACCGGGGCCGCGGGGGGCTGGGGGCCACAGCGGGGCTGGGGGCCGCGGTGGGCGGGCAAGCGGCTCTGCGGGGACGGGCTCGGCTGCCGCAGCCGCTGCCATTGGGCCGCGTGGGCTGCAGGGGCTGCGCCGGGATGCAGGCATGCCGTGCCAGGATGCTTGAGGGATGCGGGATGCAGGAGGGTTGCGGGATGCGGGCACACCAGGACTGGGTGCTGGAGGGATGCGGGAGGGGTTTGGGATGCTGGCGTGCTGTGCCAGGCTGCTGGAGGGATGCGGGATGCTGGAGGGATGCGGGATGCTGGAGGGATGCAGGATGCTGGAGGGATGCAGGCACACTGTGCTGGGATGCAGGATGTGGGCGAGATGCAGGATGCAGGCATGTCCTGTTGGGATGCAGGCGGGATGTGTGCCAGGACATGAGCTCGCTGCGCTGTGCCCTGAGCCTGCTGTGCCCAGGGTTGCTGTGGAGGGAGCCCGGAGACCTTGGTCCTCACCTAGGGGGAACACACAGGGCATGGGGACATCAGCCCCAGTTTTGTGGGCAAACACAGTGGTCCTGTGACCCTGGGATCCACTGGCAGGGTGGTGTGAGAGCCAGCAGGACCTCGGCTCAGTGGGCACAGGCACAGGCACAGGCTGGGGATGGGCATGGCAAGGGCTGGGTGCCTGCACAGGGCCCCCCCTGGAGCTCTAGCATCCCTGCTCACACCCTTCTTTCCAGGCTGTGGGGGCAGCCCAGGGGTTTCCTCCTTGTCCCCCGCAGAGGGACCCACCCAAGTGTTAAACCCCAGCAGAATGTTCCATTTTTCAGGCCCATTGATGTTTCCTTGTCGTTTCCTGAGGTGTCACAAGCCCTCGGTGCCCGGTCGGTGCTGCGCTGCCAAGGGTGAGGTCCTCCACGCATGCCCAGCTCACCCCTGTGCCACAAGGCAGCAGCAGGCAGCACCGGGGGGGCAGGAATTTGGGGAAAGCAACCAAGCTGGGGAGTCAGCAGTGGGCCTGGGTGGGTTCTGGGTCTGGCAGCGCTGCCATGCCCTGCCTGCCGCTGCCCACACCACAGCCTGTGCCGTACGCCCATCCGGCTCACAAGCTTCTGCAACAGGAAGCGTCGTCATGCACGCGCCCCAAAACCCACATTTCTTCCTCTTTTTCTCTTCCCCTGTGGCAGGGGTGAGGCGGCGAGCGGCTCCGGGGAGCCCAGGCTGGCTCCATGTATCCCGAATCCACCACTGACTCCCCAGCGCGACTCTCGCTGCGGCAGACGGGCTCCCCAGGGATGATTTACAGGTAAGGGCAGGGGGCGGCCCCGGGGGAGGGCTCGCAGGGGCTTCACACCCAGGGGTGCACCCCGGCGGGCACCATGGCGCTCCGCATCGCCCCGGCACGTGTGGTGCAAAACCAGCAGGACTGTAAAGATGCAGGCGGAGGCGGCGGCATTTTTGGGTGCAGGTGCCCATCATGGGAAGAGCGGGTGCCTCTGGGGAGCGTGCCGGTGCCTGCTGCATGGTCCCACCCCGTCACCTGCCCTGCCCGCGGCCACCGGCTCTGCCGCTCCTCGGCTCTGCCTTTCTAACGGGGCTTGTGGCATCTTTCTTCTCTCTCCCCTTTGCTGTCGGAAGCGCGAGGTACGGGAGCCCCAAGCGCCAGCTCCAGTTCTACAGGTAACCCAAACCTCCCCTCCCCAGAGACCCCAGCCCAAGTCCCGGGACACCCCTGTATGGCCCATGCCCAAGGCACTGCCAGCCGTGTTGGGGGGGGGGGTCCCTCGGTGCAGGGGGCATTGCCAGCACCATGCTGCGTCTTCACCAGCTCACGGGTCTGGCAGCGCGACTTGGGGCCCTGTGTGTGGCTGGGTCGGTGGGACCATCCTTGCCAGGCTCCCCAAAGAGCAGAGTGTGGCCAGAGGGCTATGGGGGGGCAGCCACCGCAGGGGTGCGCGGCTCGGCTCGGGGAGGCATCCTGCGCCGGGAAGAGCCCACTGGCTTTTCCCCAGGGCCAACCCAGGAACCCAGCCAGCCGCTCCTTCCATTAAGAGCAGCGGCGTTAAGTGGCACAGGAGGCAGCGCTCCCCCTTCCTTTTACCGTCGGAGCGAAGGCCGTGCCAGCAGCCGCGCTGCTGCTCCCTGGCCATCCCGCCGTGGCCATCCCGCCGTGGCCATCCCGCCGTGGCCATCCCGCCGTGGCCATGCCGCCGTGGCCATCCTGCTCCATCCCACCATGGCCATCCCACCATGGCCTTCACACCAGGGCCGTCCTGCTCTGTCCCCGTGCGTGGCTAGAGGAGTGGAGACTAGTGGCACCGAGGTGGCTTGGGGTGACATGCCATGGTGGGTTTTGGCTGCCAGCATGGCCAGGCACAGCCACGCACCGGCACCACCGGACACATGGTGCCAAAGGCTCTGAAGCCAGCCAGCAGCAGCCCCCCTGCTCGTGTTCTGTCTGCAGTGCTGGTCACCCAGCACCCTGTTTCAGTCCTGCCCCAGCCCGTGGGGATGGCAGGGGGGCTGTGCCCGGCACAGGGGACCAGCTCCACTCCCTGACAGCCCCCACGTGCCACCAGCACGGGACCTGTCGCTGAAGGCGCGGGGTGGCCGCGGGCAGCAGCAGCGGTGCCAGAGTGGATGAAGCAGCGGCACATCCCCGGGCTTTTAGCAGAGCGGCCATGAATAATTTAGCTCCCCTTCTCAGGGAAGAAAATCCCCTAATAGGGCTAATGGAGCGCGGTGAGAACGCTGGGCTCTGGGGGGGCCCGTGGCCGCCGCCAATTGCTTTGGACGCCAAGCACCAGCGCTGCCCTAATGCGAAAAAAAACCCGCCGGCCGCGCGGCTCTTATAGCTGCCCCGGGGCAGCCCCAGCACCCAGAGCTGCTGCGCTGCCGCCGAGCAGCATCCCTGGCGCGCGGGTGAGTTGGGGACGGGCACCGCCAGCTGCGGGCACCAGGGAGGGTTTGCTCTGCGGGGTGATGTGGGGCTTGGCGCTGCACGAGGGGCTTCGCTTGGGGATGTGGGCTGGTTTTAGGCAGGCTGCTGGTTGCCAGCAAGGTCCCAGCTTGTAAAGCTGCGCTGGGCAGGCGCCTCTCCGAGCTGCCACCCTGTGCCGTCACCTGCTTGTGCCCTCTGAGCAGTGCGTCCTCTCCCCATCCCCTCCCCATCCCACTCCTCTCCCACTTGGGCACGATGCTGCCTGGGCTGGGGCAGCTCCCGCAGCCCCTGCTGCCCCCCACCCCAGGCAGCATCAGGCTTTCTGCGTATGACACCCATGGGTGAAGCTGCTGCCGCCCCGTAACACTGCTCAGCCAAAAACTGGGGAGGTGCCAAGATGGGGGATTCCCACCCCATTGGAGCAGCCCGACCAGACCCCCGGCTCCGCTTGTTGCAGCCATTTCATTGCAGCACAGCGAAGCCGTAGAGCAGCGGTGCAGCCGGCATGGAATTCTCCTGGCTGCTATCGAGCAAGGGGGTCACACTGGGGATGAGGGGATCCCCCCTGGACTCCCCAGGAGCCACCACCAGTTCTACCCTGGTTAAACCCAGGCTGGTGCTGGCAGCGCCAACTGCGGCTTTGGGGCAGGGTGGGGGAGAGGCGGGGGCTGGGGTTCAGTTAAGCTGCGCTGGGGGATCCCTTTCCCCATCTCCCTGCGTTCCCGAGCCCTTGCTTCAGAGCACGGGAGGGTCTCTGGCAGTGCTGGGTGTCGTGGGAGCTCCCTGGGGCCGGTCCCCCTGTTCCAGCTGCTGCTCCGTACCTGCCGGGCTTTGTCCTTCCTGGGGTCACACCTCATGGGAGAGCTTCATGCCTGTGGCTCCAGCCACCGTCAGCTTGAGCTTGGCAGGGAAAGACAAAACCACCAGTGGGAGCCTGACTGGAGCCTGACGCCGGCACAGCGCCGGCACGGTGCCCTCCCAGCACCCAGCTGTGGGTTTGGCCCCAGTCCTGGTCCCCACTGCTTCCTTCAGGCACGGAGTGCGAGGGACACCACAAAGCGGGGCGATCGATGCCGGTGCTGCCGGCAAGATCCCAGCCTTAGAGGCGCCGGGTGCCGGCGGTGGGTGAGGAGCCTGTGCTGCGGCAGGCTATTTTCAGCCACACGCACCGGCTGGGAGGTCGCTGCCGTGGCTGCGGGAAGCGGGGGCTGGCAGCACAGGTTGCAGCAGCCTGCTGCAGGCATGGCAGCCACCGGCCAGCGCCCACCACCCCAGGGAGCCCCCATGGCCACCCTTCCCATCCCAGCCTCTCCCACCGCCGGCGGCTCTTATGCCACAGCCCTTCCCTGCAAGGCCACTGCGCTCGCCCTGTCCCTCGCCGACGCTCCCCATACCCTGCTGAAGCTCCCTGCTGAAGCTCCCTGTGCCATGGACCCGCCGCAGGTCCTCGCAAGGGCAAGTGCTGCTGGGGTTCCGTCATCGTGGCGCGGGCACGGCTCTCCCATGAGTGGCGGCAGAGCCCGGCGTGGTGGCGGGCGCTTTCCCAGCTCTCTCCGTAGCATTGCTGAGCGGCCGGCGGTGGGGCTGGCCTGTGGAGCCCCGGCTTGGGCGGCGGGATGCTCTCCATGACGTACAGCGAGAGCCTGCGCAGCGTGGCCAGCCGGCACCCCCCTGAGTGGGGGCTGCTGCCAGCCCCCCGGCCAGCGGACGGGCTGGAGCTGCAGCGGCTGCGGGATGTGCGGGCGGCAGCACGGGCGAAGACGCTGGAGGAGTTCCTGCGGATGCATGGGCTCTCCCTGGCCGACAGCACCGCCCGCACCACTGGCATGAAGTACAGGTAAGGCAGCGCTGGCACCTGGCAGCATGGTGAGCATGCTGAGGGCCGAGCGGGCCTGGCCAGAGGTTTGGGACTGTGGGGCCAGGGCAGGAGATGCAGCTTAGCGTGGCGTTACACCACACCGGGGCCAGCTGGGCCCGCAGCACTGCGCCGCTCTGCCGCGAGGAGCCGATGTGGCTGCTCTGCCGTGCCGACACCTCATCCTCGCTGGTCTCAGAGTATCTGTCTCGGGTTCCCCTTTTGCCACTCGGTGCTGTCGAAGGTCAGGCAGGTGGAGCGAAGAGTTACAGACGCGCTGTCCGTCCGTCTGGCTGTCCATCCATCCGGCCGGCACTCACCGTGGAGCTGCCGCGCCATTAACTCTGCATGCAGGTCCCGGGTGCCGCACGAGGCAGGTCAGGATTTCATCCGGCTTCTGTCCTTCTCACCCGCCGGTGCCAGGAGGATGTGTCAGGCGTTCAGCGCGCTCGGCCGTGGCACGTGGCTGTTCCCGCTCTCCCCCCGTATTGCCAGCGGGGACCCCCAGTGACACAGCCAGTGCTGGTGTTGGGGGCACTGGGGCTGGCGACTGTTCCTTCTGTGGAAATGCCAGGGTGCTCAGGGTGCTCCTCACTCTCCTGCTGCAGCAAAGCACCCGGGGGGGGGCCATGGCTGTGCCGGCTCCTGCCGTGCTGCACTGTGCCGTGCAGCACCACGGGTCAGGTTCCTCTCGGCTCCCAGGGACAGAGGTAACATTTACACAGTGGCAAGAGCTCATCAAATATTCATGGGGCAGTTATTAATTGATGGGGAGAAGCTGGCACAGGCACCCCCAGCGATGCTCCTGTGGGCCCTGCCCGCTGCCCCCACAATCTCTGGGGGTCCCCTGGGAGCTGCCATTGCTGCTGGCTGCCCCTGCTGCAGGGCCGGGGCTGCGCCGGGGGGATTACGCAGCTAAGGAGCTTTGCAGCAGAAGCAGTGAGGAGATTACAAGATTCCTCATTAGGTTGGGCCGAACGTGCGCAGTTTCCCCCGCAAGCCAGGCCCGGCCCTTGCCGCTTGCTGGGGTACGGCCAGTGTGGGCAGCCAGCAGCAGCCCCGGTCCCAAATCGGTGCTGTGGCGCGGCCGGTCGGCATCCCTCCTTAGGCAGGAGGTGCCAGGCTGGGCTTCGCCTCCATCTGCTTTGCTCACGCTGCATGACGGGGGGGGGGGGGGGAGGGGGGGGATGTGCCCCCGGCATCGTGGCACCGAGGGGGGGTCAATTGGTTTGGCCTCGACAAACGCCAGCTCTGCCCCGGGAGTGCTGGATTTGGTGCCATGCCAGAGAGTCCATGTAGGACCTGCATCAGCCCGCGATTTGGGATGCTGTGCTGCTCGGCATGACCAAGGCACCGACAGCCCCTCGGACCCCCCTGCGCCCTGAACCGAGGCTGGGCAGGAAGCGCTGCCCGCAGGGATGCTCAGCGGGGGCTGTGGGGGTCCCTTCGGGGGGGACACCCGCCTTGCCGCTCCCCTTCCCGCTCCCCACCTGCCCGGGCGCCGCTCTCGCGCTTCCTGAGCTCATCAAATATTGAGGGCAGGAGCGGTGCCGGGAGCCAGCCCCGCGCCCGCCGCCTCGCAGCCCCCCGCCGTCACGTTGGCAGAGCGGCGGCGCGGGAGGAGCTCCCCGCCTCACCGGGGGCGCCGGCTAAATTTAGGCAGCTGGCGCGGCTGCCCGCCGGAGCAGCATGCAGGTCTCCTTTGTGTGCTCCGAGCACAGCATCAAGAGCCGGAGCGCGGAGGACCGGCTGAACCGGCAGAATGCCGGCAGCCCCAGCCTCGGCACCCGCGGCAAGTTCCGGGCAGTGGCCATGGTGGCCCGCAGCCTGGGGCAGCTCTCGGTGCAGAACGCTCCCTCCTCCAGCGAGTCCAGCGTCAAGCAGCCGGGGATGAAATTCCGGTAGGAGACGGGCACGCCGCCGGGCAGGGCTGCTGCCGCTCGGTGCTCAGCGAGCTCCGGGCTGGGGGGCTCGGGGGGGGTGCCGGGTGCGCTGTGCTCCCCTAATCCCGGGCTCGCGTCCTGCTCCGTACGTTTCTGGGTGCTGGAAGTGCTGACCCTGCAGCTCCGTCCCCTCCTGTTCCCCCTTTCCCGTGGCTTTGATCCCTCCCGGCAGAACGCCGGCGGGGTGCAGGGCAAGGGACCCTGGAATTTGGGGTAGGATTAGCGGGATCCCCAGCGCCAGCCGAGCCGGGGGGTCTGGGAGCAGCAGCGCGCGTTAATCCGCGGGCTGCCATGGCATCGCCACGGCCCTGCCGGAGACTCGCCACGCGTGTGGAGCCGTCCGCCAGGATTCGGCCCCTGGCTGCACATGGGGGGCTCGGGAACGAAGAGTAGTGGGAGCACGCTGTGCCCCCCACCCACACCTGCAGGGTTAACGTGCTCCCATCCTTGGTGCCGGAGCAGAGCCCGAGGGCTCCCTGCCCCACATACGTGTGCCCCCAGGCCCTGGGGTTCCCCCACATCCGCGGGGCTGTGAAGTGCGTCGGCCGCAGAGCTGGGTCAGCCCGTCACCCACCATCAGCGTCTGCAGCAGCTGAGTCCCTCACCGGGCACTGGGGGGGGGTGGGCCCCCATCCAGTGCTTGAACACCAAACCCATGCAGCTCCCTCTGAGCCGGGTGCTTGTGCCCCACAGTCACATCCCCATCTGGGGGAGCCCCCATGGACACCCTGCCAGGGGGCAGCTCAGGGGTCCCCACCAGTGGCTGCTGGGGTACAGAGGCACGTGAGGGGTGCGCCCTGCAAACAAGGGGTCGGGGTGGCCATGGCACAGGCCGGGCAGCGCTTGGCCTCCCCAGTATCTGCCAGCCTCTCCATTGGGCAGCCACTCCCCGGCCACGGCCTCTGCCTGCTGCCAAACGCTCTCAGAATAACAGGGGGGGAGCCCGGCGCCTCCAGATGTTGGGCAATAATGCAGCCACTCGGAAGGAAGATGCCCCGAGTCAGCTCAGTGCCATCGGACCGCGGCTGCTCCCTGCCCGGCTCCGTGCCCGTGCCGGTGATGCTGGCGGTGGCGGTGCCTCCTGGTTGCTACGCGACACCCGCGCGGGCGAGCTGCCGCGACTCACCTACACTTTATTTATTTTAACGCTGGTTGCTCGAGCCTTTGTCATTTCTAAGGAGAAACTGGCTCTACATCACCCTGGCGAAGGCGGCTGCCAGCCCGGCCCCCTTCCCCAGAGCTCTGCTCCAGCTCCTTGTGCTGGCTGAATTCCCAGCAGGGCTCCACATCTCCAGGACCCGGTGCCCCCCTCCCCATGGGAGCCCTGTGCTCCCTGTGCCATGCTGCGGAGAATGGGCACAGTTCATACCACATGTGGGACACTCCAGGCCTGAGGCACCTCTGCGGCCTCCCCACTTGGGCCCCATCCCCCTGTGCCAGTGGCACTGTCGGGGAACTGGACACTCTGGTCTCATCCCGGGAGCTGCCGTGATGCTGCCGGTACAGCGATTCCTGCGCAGTCAGGGACCAGTGGTGCTGTGCCGGTGCTGCCCGAGCCGTCGGTGAGCCACGGCACACCTGGCCTGGGGTGGCTTTTTAACCACTCACAGGGGGCCCCTCACTGTGGGGTCATGCCAGGTGGGGATGGGGACCGGGAACTGCCACCCTACTTCCAGCCCACGGGCACGTTGTGCTCAGATGCCGGCGGCAGCTCTGCTAACGGGTCTCTGTCTTCCAGGAACCTCGGGAAGTCGGGGCTGCGCGTGTCCTGCCTGGGCCTGGGTAAGTGCTGGCATCTGCCGCAGCTCCTCTGCCCTGCTGCCGGTGCTCCCTGGCGTTGTGGGGCACTCACCTGCTCCGGTGCTGCTGTGCAAAGGGTTTTTCTCCGGCCCGGCGCGGTTTTGGGACACAGCCCAGAAGTTGTCAAATTATTTTCACTCTTTCTCCTCCAGCATGATAGGAAGTGACCGGGTGGCGCTGGGAGTTGTGTGCCGCACGCGGCGGGGCTGGCCGGTGCGGCCACGTGCTGGGGCTGTGCTGGGGGAACCAGGGTGGTTGGCTGGGGGCTTGGGGCAGCCTTGTTTGGTGCTCACCATGCACCCACCCTCTCTGCAGGTACATGGGTGACGTTTGGAGGGCAGATCACAGATGAGGTAAGCACCATGTCCCAAGCCAAGCAGGATGGATGGATGGATGAATGCATGGATGGAGCCAGCACAGCCAGAGGCACCAGTCTCGGTGCACGTGGCATGCTGGAGCTCACCGCTGTCGCTGACCCTCCCCACTCTCCCTCGCAGATGGCAGAGCAGCTGATGACTTTGGCGTACGACAACGGCATTAATCTCTTTGACACGGCAGAAGTTTACGCCGCCGGCAAGTAGGTGCCCTGCTTCAGTGGCAGCACAAGGCACCTCGTGCCGTGCCCCGGCCTATGGCAGCACCTGCAGTCTCCCGGGTTCACTGGCTGCCAGGATGAGCAGCGAGAGGTGGCTTGCGGGGCAGCGGCAGCTCCTGGGCTGCCTGCGGTGTGGTCGCAGGAGCTGGGGTGCCAGCGGCTGACACTCTTCTCTTGCAGGGCTGAGGTGGTGCTGGGGAACATCATCAAGAAGAAAGGGTGGAGGTAAGCTGGACTTCGTTCACATCGCCACAGCACTGATGGGCCGAGGACGCTGACAGAGCATCCCTGGGGGCCACAGTGCTGGCAGGGAGCAGGCAGGGTGTGTGGGCCTGTGCCGACAGTGACTCTCTCTCTCTCCGCAGACGGTCCAGCCTGGTGATCACCACCAAGATCTTCTGGGGAGGAAAGTAGGTAGCGTGCCCTCCCCGCGGCAGAGCTGCAGGAGCACGCCCGGCTCTCACCCACCTTTCCTTTCCCAGGGCCGAGACGGAGAGGGGACTGTCCCGAAAGCACATCATAGAAGGTAGGGAAGCTGGCCGGGCGCTGCTGGCCTCGGCGCTGGGCTCTGCCTGCGCCAGGTGCCTCGCTGCTGGCGGCACAGAGCCTGGCACACCTGAGGGTCCCTCGGTGCGCAGGGCTGAAGGCATCGCTGGAGCGGCTGCAGCTGGAGTACGTGGACGTGGTGTTCGCCAACCGACCCGACCCCAACACGCCAATGGAAGGTGGGTGCCGCTGCGCTCTTCCCGATGCCATCCGTCGCCATCAGAGCTGGCTGGCGCCAGGCTTTCGTTCCAAGGGCGCTTCCCCTGCCCGAGAAGAACCCCCTTCTACTACCATGGTCAGCCCACACCACAGTGACACCTCTGCTATGCCCAGCCCGGCGCCGGGGCGAGTCAAGGGAGTGGCAGCTGGTCGCTGCCCCCACCCTGGCGTGCCGCTTGCCCTGCCCCCAGCAGCAGCCGACCCCGCGCTCTCTCAATCTCTCTTTTATCGCCAGGGGACCCATTTGGTTCCTCCAAGTCCAGGACTTTCATCATGGAAGGTATTCCCTGCCCGCACTCTGCCTGCCGCCCGTGTCCCAGCGGCAATTCCCGGGGCAGAGCCCCCCCTCCTCCTATTTCCATCCCTTCCCTGCCGTAAAACGCACAGCAGCAGCAGCAGCACACAACCACCCCCTGCCCCTTCAGAACATCTGGCAGCTGAAGGGCAGCAGAGCGCAGAGGCTGCCCAGCCCCCTGGGCACCCTGAGCAGCCGTGCTGGGGGCCGCAGCAGGGTCCCTCCTCAGCAGGGCACCGAGAGCACCCGGCACATATGCTCCAGTGCCAGCCCGGCGAACCTCACACCCCTCGCTGTGCCCTCGCTGTCCCCGCTGCCCGCCTTTGGCTGCAGGAGCGTGCCTTCGCTTGGCCACAGCCCGCATGGCTCAGGGCCGGTGACCCCTGCTCCACTCACACAGGTCCGGGGTTCCCTCCCCCTCCCAGGTGCCGGTGCACGGGTGATGCTTTGGGTTCCCCTGCCCCGCAGCAGTGCCAAGCACAGTGCCAGTGCTGGGTCCCCATGGGGTGTGAGGCCAGTGCTGGGAGCTGCTCCCTGTGCCGGGAAAGCCAGCGGCATGTCAGGGCCAGCCGCGGTGCCCGGCACACCCCAAGCAGCTGCTCCCTCAGTCCCCATCCTGCTGCTCGGAAAGCATCCTCCAGACATGACCCAGCTCCCTTCTCCCACCCTTGGGAGTGGGATGCTCCCCAGCCGTCGGCATGGCGCGAGCCCCCTTCTGCCTGCGTAGTGCCCCGCTAACCCCCGCCTGCTGCTCTCCCCTTCCCTCCGGCAGAGACGGTTCGAGCCATGACCCACGTCATCAACCAGGGGATGGCCATGTACTGGGGGACCTCACGCTGGAGCTCCATGGAGATCATGGTAGGAGCCCGGGGGGCCGGGGGCAGCCGCAGCGGAGCAGCCCTGGTGCCGGCAGTGACGTTAATTTAATTAGACAGCAGCTGTCAGGAGCCGAGCGCTCATGGATGCACTTGAGCCTTAATTATTTTCTGGGGCAGCTCTCGGGGCTGGGCTGGGGATCAGGGATTGGGGAGGGGTGCAGCGAGGTACCTGGGGGTGTTGAGGCACTGAGGGTCCTGGCTCTTCGGCAGGAGGCGTACTCAGTGGCCCGGCAGTTCAACCTGATCCCGCCGATCTGTGAGCAGGCCGAGTACCACATGTTCCAGCGCGAGAAGGTGGAGGTGCAGCTTCCAGAGCTCTTCCACAAGATAGGTATGTGGGGGGTCCTGCCCCACCTCCCCAAAGCACAGTGCCCCCCCAGCCCAGCACCCCATGGCAAGTGGGGTTCAGCCCGGGTCCCTGGGGCCAGCCAACCCCTGTGCCGCACTCCCCAGGAAGCTGGGGGGCTGCAGCATCACCCCTACCCAACTCTGCTCTGCCCCAGGCGTCGGAGCCATGACCTGGTCCCCGCTGGCCTGCGGCATCGTCTCGGGGAAGTATGATGGGGGGATCCCCCCCTACTCCCGCGCCTCACTGAAGGTGAGTTGGGTGGGGTGGTTTGGGGGCAGGTCAGGCAGTGCCGGGGGTGTCAGAGGGTGCCCATGGGAGCTGGAAGTCCAGGAATCACACGCCAAGGAGGTGGGGATGCCATGCACCAGTACACCCCCATCCCACTGTGACCCCCATCCCACCGTGACCCACCTCGGCCACCTCGCAGGGGTACCAGTGGCTGAAGGACAAGATCCTGAGCGAGGAGGGCCGGCGGCAGCAGGCGAAGCTGAAGGAGCTGCAGGCCATCGCCGAGCGCCTGGGCTGCACCCTGCCGCAGCTCGCCATCGGTAAGGGGCTGGGGGCAGCCAGGGGGCTGGGGGGGACCTAGGGGAGAAACCGGGCACTGCTCAGGCTCCGCTCTCCCTCCTGCCCCAGCCTGGTGCCTGCGCAACGAGGGGGTCAGCTCAGTCCTGCTGGGAGCCTCCAACGCCGACCAGCTGATGGAGAACATTGGAGCAATACAGGTCAGTGATCTGCGTGCCGGGGCAGCGGGGAGCCCCTGTCCACGTACTCTGCCGCACCCCCAGCCCCTGCACCATGCTCGGGAGGGAGGGTGGGAACCAAGTGCTGTCGGGAGCTTTCTGGGCCTGAAGCCGAGCAGCGAAGCATTGCAGGGCTGAGAAGGCAGAGGAGGAGCCCGACCGAGGCTTCCCCTAACTGGGTCACGCAGCCATCGAGCTGGGGCTTTGTGCCACCGAGGTGGCGGGCGGAGGCGGTGAGCGCGGCACGGCTGCAGCCCAGCAGCGGCTGTGCCCTCCCGCCTGCGTCGGCAGCACGACCCTGACTCCCAACCGCATCCCTCACCCCCCCCCACCCCCCCCCCCAGGTCCTTCCCAAGCTGTCGTCTTCCATCGTCCACGAGATCGATAGCATCCTGGGCAACAAACCCTACAGCAAGAAGGACTACAGATCCTAAGCGTGCGCCTGAGCGCGCCGCGCAGCCCTCGCCGCCCGTTCGCTTGCTTACGCTTTGTTGGAGCGAAGTGGAGAGTGTGGATTGCACCGCGAGCGCCGAGAGCCAGCGCTCCTGCCCCGGGCCGTCGTACCGCTTCCCCCCGGCCTGGCTCCGGAGCGGGGACGGCCGCCGGCGGGGAGCGCACGAGGGCGAGCTCCGAGCTGCCCGGCCCCCCTGCCCGCGGCCAGAGCCGCCGTGGGTGCCGTCGGTGCGGCGCGGGGGGACCCGTTGCATGTGTCGCTCCTGCGCCCCGCGTTGCCGGAGGCGGTGGGTAGGGGGTGCGAGCGGGTGCTGTACGCCCACGAGGCCAACAACACGAAGCTGTTCCCCAGCCTGCGCTGCGGCCCCTCGCCTCGCCTCTGCCCTGCCCGCGCTGCGGCTGTGCCGGCAGCACCACGGGGCTGCAGCCCCGCCGCAGGGAGCACCCGCTCCTGGGACAGGGGATGGGGATGAGGGTGGGGGGCGCCCAGGGAGCTGGGGTAGGGGGTGGGTGTGTGCTTGGGGGAGAGTGCCGAGTGTGCAAACGGGGCTCTGTAGCCACACTGTAGCCGTGCGCTCACACATCTGTGCTGGACAACCACAAGCACATCCACCAGCAGCCAGGGGCTACAGTACTTCCCCACACACGCCCTGACCATCCTGACGCGTTGCTGTGCCCGTGTTTGCACCCCACGGCCCACAGGACATGTACACGGTGACAGGTGCCTCTGACAGAGCCACAGGGACAGACACACACCATCCTGTACGCACAGTGGCACAGCCACACACAGACCCAGCAGGACTGAACACCTAGAGCTTCAGTGACATCTGTCTGTGTGCGCTCCCACACACACCAACCTGCAGGTGTACACATGCAGGGACACACCAAGGGGGGCTGTAGAGGCACATACAGACACATGGACATACAGCAGAGCTACATACGTGTATGCACAGACACATACAACCCCTAACGTGCCGTATGCCTGCATGGATCACACACCTGCTGTATGTCCAAGTGCTGGGGCAGCTCCCACCTGACCGCCCCTGTGCCAGCATCCATGTGTGAGCACACACGTGTCCTACACCCTGCAGTAGGACCCCTGCCCTCGCCCTCTGCCCTGGCAGGCTCATGCTGCATCCTTCCCAAAGGATTTATTAAAACACAGAACAGAAACCGGGACACACGGAGCACAAAGGGGATGCAGGCGCGTTGCTTACAGCTGCCATCAGCCCCAGCCAGAGGCCGTCACCACGGCACAGTCGGTGTCACCACACTCACAGGCGTCCCCGGCCCAGGTCCGGCCATCCCCCTCCTCCCTCCCACATCACCTCCACCTGTGTGCCCCCAGCCCAGCTTGCCAGGGCTCAGCTTGGCCAGAGCCCCGCTGCCAGAACAGTGCCAGAGCTCTGGCCAGGCTCTGGCACGTGCCAGTGCTCTGGCACCGGGCAGGCTCCGGCAGCAGACATGCACTTGCTCAAACACCACGAGGATGTAGAAATGGATCTCACGGGGAAAGTCAGGAGCGGGAGGGGGCTGGGCCGGGAAGCAGAGCGCCTGCTGGCCTGGCCTCACCCGTGCCAAGAAAACCAGACACCAACACTGCCAGCACGGCCCTGCTCGGCTCAGCCCGCCGTGCCCAGACACACTCTTCAAGTCTTCAATAAGAAAGTGCAAAAAATGTACACGGAAATGAAAGCCCCATCCCAGCGCTCCGGCGACAGCGCGGGGGGCACACCGGTCGAAGCACACTTGAAGCGGGGACAGGGAGCCCGGCAGTGCCGGCAGCAGCTCATCTTCCACGCAGGTAACGCCGTCACATCTCCCCCACCCTTCCTCCAGCGACAGGGTGGCGAGTGGCTGGGGGGCTGCAAGGAGAGGGGAGAGCTGCCGGTGAGCCAGGCTGTGGGGTCCAGTCCCAGGACACATCCAGACAGCAGCACTCGGGGAGGGACGGCAGACTGGAGCCCTCGTACAGCCCCCCTGCCCCATCACACCTTCCAACAAGGTCCCGCAAACGCCACGCAGAGAGCAGTGGGTGCAGCCTTACCTCAGCTGGAGAAGGGAGCTGCGGAGGGGAATGGCAGGGACGGCTAAATATCTGCAGGAGATGGGAAAGGCACTTATTCAGTGTCCCTGGGCCACTCCCTGCCCCTGCAACCCATCCCTGGAATTCCTCTGCCCAGGAGTGTCCGCTTGAATCCCCGACCTACCGGTCACGTATGGTCCCAGAGGCATCTGACTGTAGTTGACAATCCCACCCGGCCCGGGACCTCGGAAATTTGGCCCAAAGTTGTTGTTGTAGATCTGCGAGGAGCCGAAGGAGCCCTGGGGAGGGTGAGGAGGGAGAAGAGCTGCTGACCTGCAGCCCCGACAGCACCAGCAGCCCCAGTGAGGGGTTCTGTGCCCGTCCCACCGACCTGCTGGACGGCGGGGTCCCCCCCGCGCGTGGCCAGGCGGCTGAGGATGCTGCGCTCGGACATCTGCAGCCGGGCGGCCACAGGCGGGATGCGGGACAGCATGGAGGGCAGGCGGGTCACGTCAGCCTTCATGTCGCTCAGCAGCTCCTCCAGCTGGTTCAGCACTGCCAGCAGAGTGAGGCACTCAGGAGGGGTGAGCCCATCGCACCCCCAGAGCCGGGGACTGACAGGCCAACAGCATTAAGGGCTGCAGAACCCCATGGGGGTGCCCGCCAGCAAAGCACGCTCCCAAAAAGGCAGGGAGCTCCCAGCTGGGGAACGTGAGATAGGAACAACCTCCCTGCCCGACGTGCCCGTGGCCAGGCTGGCTAACTCTTCCCAGCCCGGCGCACCCTCTGCCAGCACCCACCCTTGTGCAGGACGGCGTTGGCAGGCTTGTTGCCAGCCAGGGACTCTTTGGAGAGATGCTGGTGGCTCTCGGCAAGGCACTCCACTTCCGCCAGCCGGGCGTTCAATGCCATGGCCGGGTGACTGGGGTCTTGGGTCATGTTGAGGTACGCAGCCCTCCGCAGCTGCTCCTCGATCACCAGGGCCTGCTCCAGCAACTGGGAAGCACAGGAGGGGAGGGCTTCAGGACCAGACCCCCCCCTCCAGTGTAAACCAGTGCTGCTGTGTGGGCTCCAGCTCCCCACACTGCCCTGCCACAGTCCCCACTGGCCTCACTCCCAAACCTTCCTGGGGAAACAGGCTGAGCCATGAAGTTTTCCTGCCCCGTTCAGACACTGAGGTGCCAGACAGGGATTTGGGCAGCGCTATCACAGCACTGTGTGTCCCAGGAGTGAGCAGAGCAGCCAGCACCTCCAAGCTCCCCAGGACCAAGCCCCGGGGCCCTGCTCTCCTCTGGGGACAATGAGCCCCTGGCAAAAGATGCGACCACCCCCTGCTCCGCTCCCAGCCCTGGACTCACCTTGAACCGCCGGGCAAGGAACTTGTTCTTCATCTCCAGGTAGTTCCCCTTGTGTATCTCTGACTTGAAGGGCTCATTGAGGATCACGTAGCGCGGGTCGTTCTGGATGTCCTGCCAGCGGGCGTAGCCATGACTGGTGCAGAGGGAGCGTCAAGGGAGGAACCAGCCAGCCCACAGCGTGCCCACAGCCCCGTAGCGACGCCAGACCCCCTCCCTGCCCAGCCCCACTCTGGCACCCCAGCTCCAGCGCTCGGCAGAGCCGTGCCCTCGCCTGGCTCCCACCAAGTCAAAGGGTACGTGACAATTCCTGCCAGCAGCCAGTAGTCGTGTCGGCGGTGCCAGATGTCGTAGATCTTGCCAGAGGAGATGGCAGCCCTCTCCTCGTTCTGCCACAGCGTGTGCAGCTCTGTGGAAGCAGAAGCAGACAGCACAGTCAGGCAGCAGGACATGGCAGAGCACGCCGGGCAGGGTGAGTGACAGCGCTGTCTGGGTACCACTCATGGGCCTAACAGGGAGCTGCACGTGAAACACCATCCCCTCCACAGCCCCTTCACAGGGGCCACGTTTCTTGCATGGTTCAGGGATTCCACAGGAACAACCAGGGCCTCTCCACTCGCTCTCACCCGTGAAGCCGCCGTCGGCGATGTTGAACATGAAGCGGAAGTTAATGCTCCTGTCATCCTTCTTCCCATCCTCCTCTTCCTCTCTGTCGCCATTCTGCTGAGCCTCACCCTGCTCCTTCTCCTCTGCCCTGGCATCCTCTGCTTGGCAAACACAAGAACCTGTGCCACTCCAGTCATACTCCGATGACAGACCAACTGGTGTCATCCGCGCCCCATCAGCTGCCAGAGGAACCACTCACTAAAGCCCACCCTGCTCCCACCCATGGTCCCCAAGCGTCACCCAAAAGCAAGCACCAGCTCTTCTGCCTCACCTGGCTTGACTTCTCTGTCCTCCCCTTTCCCAGGGCTGCTGCTCAGCTCCAGCTTCTCTGAAGGTTTCTCTTTCTCTTGAATCCCCTCATCTGCAGAAGGGGCCATGAGAACAGCTCAGAGCCTCCCAGTGTGAGGAAAGCCATCCCACCAGGGCACCCCAGGCTGGTAGGGTGCCCATCTTGGCCCCCACGCTGCTTCAGCTGCACAACTCCTCCAGCACAAGCTGAAGCTGCTGCTGGAGCCAGAGCCCCACAGCATCCCAGCCAGAGCCGAGAGGGGACCCACAGCAGGAATTGTGTCCATCCCAGACAGACTCACCTTTCACTGTGGGCTCGGGAGAAGACTCAGCCTTTTCACTCTCCTCTCGCTTCTCTTCCCTGGGTTTCTCCTTGCCGTCGCAGCTCTCTGGGTGCTCTTCACTCTCCACCTTCTGAGCACCCACAGGCATCTTAACATAAAGCGCCCACCCTGATCAGCCAAGGCTTCACGCCTCCGGGGCCGACGCCAGGAGAAGCCGCCCTACCTGGCTGTCAGGCACCTTCCTGCCCTTCTGCTCCACCTGCTCCTTTTCCTCCAGGAACCCCAGCTGCATTTCTGCTTTGTCTGTAGCAATAGAGAAGCAAGGAAGCTATTGAATAGAGCCCCAGAGCACCACACATGCTGCCAGGGTAGGCAAAGGCACCCCAAGGACTTCTGGAGCCCACCTTCCTTCCCAGATCAGACCAAAGCCCGGATGCCCTGGAAGCCCCCAGACAGCCCCTACCTGTGAGGGGCACAGGCCCCGTGGGCACATGTGCCGGGCTGGCAGGGATGGGGGTGTTGGGGTCTGAAGACACAATCTCGCCAGACTTCTTGCTCTCCGGGACCTCGAGGATCAGATCTGGGGTGCTGTACTTCCCGTTGACGTGCTCAAACTCCTGGACCTGGGGCAGAGGCAACAGCACCAAGCCAGACTCAGCAGAGAGGTTCCAGCCCGGTGTGGCAGAGACGGCACGCTCAGGCTGCAGGTTCACCTGAGGTCGCTGCACCGCCCTGCCAGGGACATCTGGCATCGGCCCCAGGACCGAGTGAATCTCCTGAGGGGTCTCCCCTTTTTTGCCAGCCTGACTATTAACCACCCGCTCATCCTACATCCCTCCCGGGGCAGAAGCAGCAGGGTTTGGCAGGCAGTTTGTGCTACCATCACCTACACATTACTGACAAAAACGGACGTGCACCCAGCCAGGGGGCTCAGGAGGGAACCCTGGCGAGAGGCATTCAGCAGCCCGCAGACCCAGAGGTTTCCAGAACATTCCTGAAACAGCACTTCTTACTCACCCACCTTCTTCCTTACTAGTGACATGACTCCGATGCGAGTCAGCACGTGCTGGCGCGACAGCCCCTCCCGGGGAACGCCGTCCGCAAAGGTTTCGGCACCGTCTGCCCCAGGCTCACACAAATGTCTCATGAAGAGAGAGACGTAGGCCCTGCAGAAGGACAGACAGACTCCAGTCCAGCCGGGCCCACGGACTGACCGCTGAGCCCACACCATCCACTGTCACCTGCGGGGGAGGGCTGAGATATAGCCTGTCATAAAGGGAACGGCAGCAGCCCTATGGAACAGGCCCCAGAGAGCAGCCAGACTTGGGTCACAGCTGCCCGGCCAGCTTTGTGGTGGCACAGCCTCTCCCTTGCCCTGGGGAGCACAGAGACAGTGGCGTGGAAAGACAACAGGGTGCTTGGAGTTTGTGGATTGGAGTTTGGAAGGCACGAGCCAAGCACTCACCACCACTAAACAGAGCCCAGGACAGACATCCCCCTGCTGCCCCAGCAGAGCCCAGGACAGACATCCCCCTGCTGTCCCCAGCAGAGCCCAGGACAGACATCCCCCCGCTGCCCCCCGGGTCCCCCCCGTACCTGAACTCCTTCTCACTCTTCCCTCGCAGATCCCGCACCAGCCAGTGGGAGTTGAAGGCGTCCTGGGGCGGCATGCCCCAGCGCATGATGGCGTTCAGAAAGGCCTTGCGCTGTCGGGCGTTGAAGCCAAGCACCTGCGGGGAGCAGAGGTGTCCCTGGGATCAGGGTGCAGCCAGGGAAGCACCAGGCTGTGCTGACACCCTGGCTCAGGGCTGGTCCAGCAGCACAGCACGGAGGGGTCCAGCCCACAAGCCCAGGGCTGCCCCAACACAGCCACACTGGCCACGCTCTGGCGGAGCCTGATGCTCACCTCAATATTGCCCCCAACTCTTGCCAGCAAAGGAGGCAGAGGCTTGTCCCTGTCGCTCTTCAGCTGCCTGCGGGACTGTCTCCGGCCACCTAGAGTGAAGCAGCCTTGGTGACGGGTGGGCCCAGGCAGCGAGGAAGGATGGCCAAAGCTTCCTGCGCTCCCTCCTGACAGAGCAGACCCCAGAGAGAGCAGCAGCCCAGGCTGCAAAGCCCCTTCCACCCGTCCCACCGGCCACCCCGAGCCAGGGCACTCCTCTGCCCTCACCAGGCAAGGGGACACCATGCCTGTTCCTCTTGCAGTGCCCATCCTTCCACCAGGAGGACCAGATCACGGTCCTGCAGCCGCCAGTGATGAAAGCAGCCGGCTGCCTTCCCTGCCCCAGGCACCTCCTCACCTGGCAGGGACGTGGGGACACCTCTGGGATACCCCCAGACTGGAGGCCCAGAAGCACACCAGCCCCTCCAACCCAGACGTTTCTGCTGCACCCAAGTGCCAGGAGCCTCCCGCAGAGCGAAAACCCGTGGAGCATCAGACACATTAACTCACTCTGACCTTCCGGCCTCTCTTCAAAGTCCTCATCCTCATCCTCAGAGCCAATGGAGTACTCCGACTGGTTGTCAGACAGCTCGTCCTGCCACTCTGCAGAGCACAAGGCATTAGAAGAGTTAGATGGGGGCCTGTGCAGTGGGACTCTGCCCAGGCAAGAGCTTGCCTGGGTGGGACTGGCAACCCCTGCCAGGCAGCGAGGGGCAGTGGGGGCACAGCAAGCTGTAATCACTCTCTCAGGTTTTCCAAACCAAATACTCTACACAGGAAAAGAAAAAATTGAAATATTTTGCCAAATTCTTCTGGAAAAACCAGAGTTTACAGCCTAAAGACAAAAAAATCTTTGAAGAACTTCCATCCCAGGGAGTTCAGGGATCCGGGAAGAGCTGCCCAGCGAACCAAACCACAGAGAAATGCCAAGACAAGCACGTCCATGGGAACCCACTCGTTTCAGCCCCAGGTCCCAGGGCCTGCTGCCTGCCCAGAGCCCGCCCAGAGCCCCCACAGCCATACCCTGGTCCTCCTGTGAGGCGTCGTTGTAGTTGACCTGCTTGCGGATTCTCTTCCCCTTCCCCAGGTTCCTGGCCAGATCTTCCTGCTGCTGCTCATAATGGTGCCGCAGCAGCTTCTCCCAGTAGTCAGGGTCCACATTCTCCTCTTGCTTGATGATCTCACGTTCTACCTCCTCCTGTGAAGCAAGAGGTGAGAGGCATGAGCTTGGGCAGCCACAGTCCTGCCCACATTCCCCAGCCTGTTGCTCCAGGGAGAGAGGGAGGGAAGACACCAAGCCACGGGTTGGAACTGGGCTCCCAGGTCTTTGCACCACTGTACCAACCTGGGTGCAAGGCTGTCAAGGGGCCAAGACAACCACCCACACAGAAAGAGCTCCCCCAAACATCATCATCCATCCCACCCCACAGCGCACATCCCCACATCGAGGGGACAAGCTGCAGATCTGCAGGCACCACCCAGAACAGCAGCTGACCATCAGCTTCATCAACAGATGAAGGACATATGTCAGTCGGCTGCAGGAAACAGAGTGACAGCACAGCAGTACACACAGCACCATGCCCAGGCTGCAGGGGAAGGGCCTCACAAGGCACCTACGGATGCTCTGCTCGAATGAGGACAGAGCCCAGCTCATACCCCAGGCTACACAGGGCAGAGACAACCACACTTGTCCTGCACATGGCCACTCCCACAGCATGGGGACCCCCAGGGTCAAACAACCTAGAGCAGCCCCAGATGGAGAGCCAGGGGGGGTCCTGTGCTGCACTGAAACACTCGCAAGAACAGGAGAAACACAGAGGTACGATTGTAAGACATGATACTAATCACATTACCACACCGTCCTCTTCTCTCACAACATACTGGGCCACTTTAAAGGAGCTGAGATACTCGTTCATGTTCTGCAGCTCCGTGTCATCAGTCGCATCCTGGTTTCGGTCCAGAAGCTTTGAGATGGCAGCATCATCATAGTGGATCACACTGCTGTCATCCACGTCCTTATTGTCCCCTGGAGGGCAAAGCAAGGGGAATGGAAGCATGGGTCACTGTGGCAGAGTCCACCTGCTCCCAGGGCCAGGGAGCGGGACAGGTCACCCCAACAAGGGGGGTTACACACCTGGTGGGGTGCCACCATGCTTCTTTTTCATGCCAGGAGTCACTGCACCCCCTTTGGTTGACAGCGTGTCAGAGAAAGGGGTGACAGCATCTGGCATGGCGATCCGCTGTCCCTGAGACACCATGCCTGCAAGTGTC
Source organism: Laterallus jamaicensis coturniculus (assembly GCA_022605575.1). Lineage (NCBI taxonomy): Eukaryota > Metazoa > Chordata > Aves > Gruiformes > Rallidae > Laterallus > Laterallus jamaicensis. The sequence continues at coordinate 2,151,401 of JAKCOX010000081.1, forward strand.
AGAGGAGAGCGAGCCCGGCAGCTCAGGCAGGACCCCGCTGCACACAGAGTTCCCCCAGCACCTTCCCCCCTCACCTTCCACATCATCCTTGAAGAGCTCTTCTGTCCCAAACTTGAGGATGTCATCCAGCTCCTGCTTGGTCATGGAGCCAGACTTGGAGCCGAGCCCCGGGCGGACAACCAGGTGGGTGAGCATCATCTTCCTCTTGGCCACCTGGGTGATGCGCTCCTCCACCGAGGCGCGGGTGACGAACCGGTAGATCATCACCTTCTTGTTCTGCCCGATGCGGTGGGCTCTGCTGAACGCCTGCGGGCACAGACCCCAGCTGTGGCGGGCAGGGCAGCCCCGTGCCACCACGGGCTGAGGGGGATGAGTTTCTCACCCCCCACAGCTGCACAAAGGCTGAGTTCACCAAGGCACTGGAGAGCGAGGGGCTACCCAGAGCCACCCTGAACATGCTGGCCCCCTCCGCTGACCGCAGGCAGGCCAGCTTTCCCATGCAAGTCCCTCACTGAGGGGTCAGAGGGCTGGCAGTGACCACACAGCCCCCCAGGAGCCCCGGCTGCAGATCCCCCAGGCCAGCCCTGCCCCAGCACACCTTCCTGTCTAGAGCCCAGGGAAAGGAAAAGCTGGCACAGATGGACAGCAACCGTGGATGTAGCTGTGGTGAGGACCCTCTCCTGGCTGGGAAGCACAGGAGGGATGGGATTTCTCTCCACTTTTCCACTACTCACCCACTCCAGCTGCCATTTCCCACTGGCAACCAGTCCTTCACTGGGATCCACCCCAGGCTTTGGGAAAGGCAAGTGGAAGCTCCCAGAAGGGGAGGGAGCACCCAGTTGTGAACAAGCAGAAGGAGAAAGCAAGAAGCCCTCAGAGGAGAGCTGGTTTTACTGCCAGGTGTCTCCCCAGAGCGGGTTCAGGAAGGGGGCTGCTGAGCAGAAACACACCCCACAAATACAGCAGAAAAGTGTCAGGAGCTCTCAAGAGAAGGGACCAACTTCCCTGTGCAGGGCGTGCAAACAAAGGCAGAGCCACAGAGGTACTTACTACACGGGAAGGAAAAGGAAAAGTCAGAAACCTGGATGTCATTGTGGGGGTTCCAGTCAGAATCATAGATAATGACCGTGTCGGCTGTAGCAAGGTTTATGCCCAGACCGCCAGCGCGGGTAGAGAGGAGAAAGCAGAACTGCTGAGCACCAGGAGCTGAGAAAGACAAACCCACAGGAGGAAGAGGTGAGAGGAGAGGGCTCACACAGCAAGGTGCAGCACTGCGCTGGGGAGGGAGCATCGGGACCACCGGTCTGGGCCAACAGACAACAGGCAGGGAAGGCAAGGCATGAGAAAACATTGGTCCTGGGAACCAGAGACTGGAGAAAACTCAGCTCCAGAGCTGTAGGGGAAGCTCTGGGGGGCTCCTGAAGGAAAACAGGGGTCCCTCAAACTAAGCACCCTGTGTCAGCATGCTTGGGGTCTCCAGGGCTTAACGACATGGTGCGAGCAGCCCACTCCATGCTACAACCAAAGCCAGGGCAACCCCCCAGTGCCTGCCCATGGGAGTGGGGGCTCCCAGGCACCACCCCACACCCTCTCCTTGGCAATGCAGAATCACCAGTACCATTAAACCTGTCTATGGCCTCCTGGCGCAGCCCACCGGTGATGCCCCCGTCTATCCGCTCATACTTGTAGCCTTCGTACTCCAGGAAATCCTCCAGCAAGTCCAGCATCTTGGTCATCTGCAGGGCAATGCGACCCTGGGACTCACAGCTCTGCACAGCCTGGCTGGCCCCACGTCCCCCAGGGACCCGACCTGCCCCAGCTGGGTCCCTGCCTGCAGCCTGAGGTGGTGGTGGTGCCACCAGCAGCAGAGCAGAGCCAGGGGGCAACTGCCAGAGGAGCAACACTTGTGTCTCATCTTCCACTGGCAGCTTTGCAACGACACGGGCATCAAGCCTAAAGGGAAGCACCACTGTTGTTCTCTTTAGCCACAGTCAAAAGAGGTTTTAAACACTGCAGGGACTTCCCCAGGAGAGCAGGATGCAGCCCAGCCATCGTGACTGCCACACTATCTGGGTGACAGGCTGTGACCAGCTCTTCACTGTCTCTTTCTGTTCCTAGCACAAAATTCTCACACACACCCAAAAAACCCGCTTTGGAAATGTTATTTCTTATACATCCTTCCCTAGGCTCACCTGGGAGAAGATCAGAACTCGGTGACCCCCATCCCGTAACTTCTTCAGCATCTTCTGCAGCAGCATCAGTTTCCCAGAAGATTTGACTAAGGAATTCCCATCGTAGGATCCATTGGGCAAGACCGGTGCCTCCTGTGAAGGCATCCTGGTTATGCTCCTCCAGGACAAGGCTCGTTTGCTTCACAGACATTCAAAGACACAACCCTCGTACAGAACAGCCCGCAGGAACCCCCACACCCTGAAGCAAAGCAGAACCACGGGCACAGCCCCGCCGAGGGCTGACACACAACAGACTGAGACGCTGACGTACCACTGCTGCCACAGGGAAGAGGTAGGGGTGGTTGCAGCACTTCTTCAGGTCCATCATGATGTTGAGAAGCGAGACCTGGTTCCCTCCACCTTTCGAATTCAGGGCTTCAAAATTCCTCGTCAGGATGAACTTGTAGTACTTCCTGTGGGACAGACAGACACCTTGGTCAGTGGGGCTGGGAGGAACAGGACAGCACTGCAGGAACCCCACTCGTGTCCCCACAGCTCCCCAGGGACATCTGGATGTTTAGAAGTGCCAGTCGGGCAGCCTCAGCCCAGGGCTGGGTTATCCCATTGCTCTGAGGCATCACAGCCCACGTAAGCAGGACAGACTCGGCACAGTGGCAAGGAACGCTGTGAGTGCAAACTGAGCCTTGCCCCACCGTGCCAGGAAGAAGCCACGTGCCCCTCCCTGCAAGCCCCTGGTCGCAGCAGGACACTGCTGAAGACAGCCCAAACCAAAGGGATGCTCCGGGCCCAGGACAGGCACGCTGGCAGCACAGGCTGGTGTAGTAACAGAAGGGGGTTCAGTCTCAGCCTTTCCATCGTGCTCCCCAGAATTCATAGAGCCATGCCAAGGAGCTGCCAGTGTCAAACATTCCCCACTGAGCAGCTGGCACTGCATGGAGCCCAATTTAACCAGGCTGAATGAGCTCCCTGGTGAGCCTCAAAGAGCTCCAGCTCCTGCCACAGCAGGTCCAAGGACGGCAGGGTGTCTGTGACCCATGGCACCCCACGGACACCCCGCTGTGTTGCAGAGGAGGTGGGCTGAGGGAAGCCAGCCACCCCAGGGGAGTGCTGACATTACTCACTTCTGCATCTGGCTCAGCTCCACTCTCACAATCAGCTCTGTCTTGGCTGGCATGTTCTTGAAAACATCAGCCTTGAGCCGCCGCAGCATGTGGGGACCCAGCAGGTCGTGGAGCTTTTTGATCTGGTCTTCCTTGGAGATGTCAGCAAACTCCTCCAGGAAGCCCTCCAGGTTGCTGTGGGAGCAGTCAGAACCGTGCAGCACTGAGTGAGATGTTTCTTTACAGCTTCCAAAGGCGGGCAGAGCTCCTGGGGCACAGGATGGGCAGTGCTCCCGTGCCCGTGTCCCATCAGAGCAGGCTGGCACCGCAGGAGCCGCACTCAGTGCTGAGGGGACACGTGTGCTACCGGGTCTGAACAAACTCCCCGAGGTGCCTCTGCCTCCTCGGGCAGGGAGAGGGCTGGCTGCAGCTCCTCACTCACAGATCTGACTGACAAGGACCCAAAGAGCAGAAAACATGTGTGCAGCTGCCAGCAGAATCCACGGGGACGAGGCGCTCTCCCATCTGCCTGCAGGCACCCATTGGTGACGCTGGCACAGCAGCATCTGGATCCAGGCATCTCCACCCAACCTCCACTGAGCCACCCCGGAGCCCAGCTCCCAGCTGCTCTCCTCCCCTTTTTTGGGGAGCAAACTAGTGCCACTTACTTAAACCTCTCAGGAGTCAGGAAGTTGAGCAGGTGGAAGAGCTCTTCCAGGTTGTTCTGCAGTGGAGTCCCAGTGAGCAGCAACTTGTAATCGATCTTGTAGCTGTTCAGTACTCTGAAGAACTGGGAAAAGAAATGAGGGGAGGTCAGCAGAGCCCAGAGGAGCCGGCACATCACCCAGGTACTCTGTACACACAGAAACCCAGCAGTCACCTCTCCCCTCCTTGCCAGGCATGCAGAGCGGGCTGCAGCTCATCCATCCTGCTCCATGCCATCCCCATCGGGCACAGACAGCAGTTCTGACTGACCCTGGGTCACACCACCCATTCCCTGCGCTGAGGATCATGTGATCCAGGGGCAGAGCCCACACCTCACCTCAGGAAAGGGGAGAGGAGGGAAAAGGATCATTTCCCTTCCATGACAAGGACTGCCAGGCAGGCAGCCAGGCTGCTGGAGGGCTTTTAGAGAGAGCAATCCCCCAAGACATGGGGCCCAGGCAGAGCCCATGCAAGGCCAAGACACCCTCTGACTCCCAGGTAGGAAAGCACAGCACAGGTGCTGGATCTTTAGGGCATCAGCTGCCCCACAACAATCACTCACCAACAGCTGCTACCTACTTTGGACTGGTTGTTCTTCAGCCTGTGTGCTTCATCCACCACCAGGCAGGCCCACTCTATGGAGCCCAGCACCGCCTGGTCAATAGTGATCAGCTCATAGGAGGTGAGCAGGACGTGGAACTTGATCTGGGCTTCCTTCTGGAAAAACAGAGGGAGTGAAAAGCCTGGCTAAGAGAGCAGGGAACGGGGTGGCACTGCTGCTGCTGTGACCCAAGGAGAAGGGGGAGGCTGCCCACACTGCGCAGCGCCAGCAGGAAATCTGTAGCCCAAGCACAGGACCACAGAAACAGGAGAAACCACAGAAATCTTTAGAGCTCATCACAGACCTCCTGCCTCTGCAAACAGCACCCCATTAGGAACCAAACCAACCTCCCTCTCTGGGTTAAACTCCGCTCCCTCCCCCTCCTGCCCAGGGTTAGGCACAGAGCTGGCTCCCACCTTCATCCGAAAGACCTTCTTCCCGCTGCGGATGGCGTTGTCTTCGAAAGAAAACTCATTCTCCCGGATGACCGACCGGCTTTCCTTGTCCCCCGTGTAGGTCACCACGTAGAAGTCGGGTGCCCACATCTCAAACTCACGCTCCCAGTTGATGATGGTGGAGAGAGGGGCGCTGACCAGATACGGCCCTTTCGAGTGGCCCTGCCCGGGGACACAAAGCCCAAGCTGTTTTCACCACGCTGAGCAGCTCTCAGCTACCTCAGGGCCTGCTGGATGTTCTGCTCACCTCCTTGTACAGGGAGTACAAGAACACAATGGTCTGCACAGTCTTCCCCAGCCCCATCTCGTCGGCCAGGATCGTATCTGTCCCTTGGGCCCAGGAAAACCTCAGCCAGTTCAGCCCTTCCAGCTGATAGGGATGGAGCGTGCCTCCCGTGGCGTCGATGTACCACGGCTGCTTGTCGAACTTCACTGTGGGCTGAGGAGAAAGAGACAGGAGGGAAAGCAGTGAGAAGCAACTCTCCATCCTTTCAGTGTGGCCAAGCACATCACTCTTTGGCCCTGTGACACCCAACAGCCCCAGACAAGAGGTAGACACAGTCCCAGCACAGCCCTACACAGCCCTCGGGCTCCTCACAACAAAGCCACCCCAGAGCTTTGAATGGGAAAACCCAAACCCAGGAAGGATCTAGAGGAGAAGAATGTAGCAGGATGGGAGACCTGATGGCACACCGAGGAATGCCCCCACTGCTCCTACTCACATCCACGAGAGGTGTTTCTGGGGGCTTTTCCAGCTTCTCCTCTTTCAGCTTCTTCCCTTTCTTGTTCAGCTTCTTCAGAGGGCGTGTGTCCTCCCCCAGCATCAGCTCCCTGCATCAGGAAAGGGCAGGTGGGCATTCCTCTGCCTGCGCCCGAGCCGAGGGACAGAATCGCCCTCCAGCTCCACCGCCTCTGCCCCCACAGGAGCCGTCCTGGCCCAGTTAGGGGGGCACCCACAGAGAGCTACTCTTCCCCTCCCACAGTGGAGGCAACAGAAGGAAGAGCAGCAATCTCATCAGAACGCTGTGGTTCTGATGGACACAGAGCTGCCCTGAAGCACAGCCAGACTGTGAACATTATGGCAGTACAAAGGATGGGGCAGAGGGCCAGGCTGGAAAGCAGCAGGCAGGCAGGGTGCCCAGCACCCCTGAACCAGCGTTTCAGGGGGACCAGCTTTCTGGAAGTGCCCAGCCACTACTCCCCAGAGAGAGGTCCCTGTGAGCTCAAAAGGGGGGCACCCACGAGTCCCCAGCAGTCCAAAACACCCGTCCAGGCTGCCCCAGCCCTGCCTGGCTCGCCCAGGCTGGCCCGTACCTGTGGTTCCAGTAGAGGTGTTTGAGGTTCTCATAGTAGGGGATGTCAATCTCGTCAATCTCCCAGGTGCACTGGTCGTAGGGCAGGTCTTTCCACTTGATCAGGTAATGGATGTCTCCCTTTTTATCAAAGCTGTTAACCAGGTTAAAAACCCCATCAGTGCTACAGTGGTTAAGCTTTAAAGGCTGCTCTCCCCTTCCACCAACAGCCTGTATTCCTGCCCTGCCAGGACAGGAGGAACACCAGGAACACCCTCTTTCTCCTGGAGCACATGCTGAAGTTTTTCTTATGCTGAAAAACAAATAAACCCACTGCTGAGTGTGACTGTACCCCACAGGAAGAACCCTTCCCTTAGAGCAGATAATACAAAGCTACCAGGAAAATCAGCCCGGCAGCTTTACCCTCCGCCACACAGCCTTCCAGCAGAGCTGCCACTTGACATTCCAAGTTGCCACTTGAAAGGCAGAAATTCAACAGAAAGGTGTGTCTGGCTGCTTGATGCACAGATGGGGATTCATCTGCACGACATTTCCTACGCAGGAAATTTCTTTCAAGGAAAAGAAACGCAATGCCAAGGCTTCAGGAGGCAGGTACCTGCCCCAACTCCTCTCCTGGATGATTAGGGTGTAACAGGGACCGACACGATACGTCTGGGAGAATGAACAATTCCATACATCCACCTTTGGGAAAATTCAGTCTATTTTTAACGTGCAGTGCAGCAGAAATGAAAACAAGGCATCGATTCTCTTCTGGCCTTGGCTTCACCTCGGGAGCAAACCTCCAAGGCAACACAGACCTTGACACAAGCCAGCAGCTGAAATTCCACCAGCCCAAGACTCTGGCTTTCCAGAAGGATGGCAAGGACTTCCCAGCGCCGGGGGGAGAACTCAGCTGAGCACAGAGCCCCGCAGCAGGCAGCCCCAGAGGATCAGCAAATGGCATAAACCACCCGAGCACTGAGCAGGACAGGAAAACTCACAGAGACCACAGACCTGCTGCTCATCTGCACGAGCCACCCACCCGTCCCGTTTCTTCCCCGCTTGCAGAGGCATTGCTCAGCACCAGCGCTACCAGGGGCTCGGGCAGCCCAACATGCACCTTGCTGTCCCCACAGCCCCTCCCTGCCCCTCACCTGTGGTTCAGGATGCGGTGGATCATCATCCACTCGGGCTTGATGCCGTAGCGGTAGAAGCGCTCCTCCATCTTGGCGTACTGCGGGTCTTTGTTCTTGCGCTTCTCCCTCTGGCTGTCCTCATCCCCAGAGCCGTAGTCGAAGGCCGGCGGCTCGTCCATGTCGTTCTTGCGTTGGTAGTTGCGGTACATCACGGTGTGGTAGAGCTCCAGCTGCGGCACGAGGGACCAACGCTCAGCCCAGGGGCGGCGGGACGGGACGGGGGGGCACAGCACCGCCGCGCCGACTCACCTGCAGCTCCTTGACCCAGGAGCAGTGCCAGTAGGACAGGCCGGCCCACTTGACGAAGAACTCACGCTCTGGGATCCCCTCCAGCACCTTCGGCGGGGGGAGAGCCAGCTCCGCATCCGGGGTGGGCAGCACAGGTGGGAGCGGGACGGCCGGTGGCTCCTTCCAGGCCCAGTGAAGGATGCGTTGGACTTTGCCCTTCAAGGGAGGGCACTGGGGACAAAAGGCAGAGAGGCAAGAGCATGGAGGTGAAGGGGAGTCATGCCAGGGACTATGGGGAGGAGGGCAGACGGGTCTCCCAACACCAAGTGGGCAGCAGCTGCCCAGGTGAGCAGGGGGAGCACGGCCAGGGCTCCAGGGAGCACAATAGCACAGCCTGTGCTGAAAGCTGCTGCCAGAGGGAAAGCCCAGGGCAGACAGTGACTGTGACCCTGGCTGCGGGGAACCGAGCCTGGCAGACCAGGTGGCCGGAAGGATGCAGCCAGGAGCTGGCACCAATCTCATCCCACAAACACCACAACTGCCCTGGGCTAAAGCAGATGCCCAGCTCCCAGGCAGAGCTACCCCGCTGCGGACAGACAGGAGGCGGTGAGGGGCTCTGGGGTGGGCAGCTGGCCGGGGAGTGTCTGTGACACTGCTGCATCCCCGCAGGGATTGATCCTGCCACCAGGCAAGAAAGGCCCCTCTACACAGGCCCTGCACCAAGTGGGGCTTGACACCCCACCTAAAATCTGGTAGGGAAGTCAGCAGCCAGCAATCCCCACCAGGAGACCAGGCAGGCAGCAGAGGCCCTCAGGGCCCTTGGGTGCAGGCAGTTCTGGGACAGGGTCTGTGGCAGAGTGCAGGGCACGCGGCCAGGGTGAGGGGCAGTGGTGGCCAGGGGAGCTGCTCCCAGACCGGGCAAGTGCAGGGATGGGGATGGGGGGAGGAATGCTGGTAACACTCACTGTACAGCGAGGGCAGAGCCATTCACCGTTTGGGATTTCTGGCAGCGGCGGGTTCAGGCAGTGGAGGTGGTAGGAGGACGGGCAGGTGTCACAGCACAGCAATTCCCCTCCATCCTTACAGACCCGGCAGAACTCCATGTGGTCATCCTCCTCCTCCTCACCGCCTTCGTCCTCATCATCCTCCTCCTCCTTTGGCTCCCACTGGATGCCCTCCTTCTCCTGGGGAAACGCAGCCAGCGTAACGCCAAGGGCTCGCGCCCGCCGCCCACCCACACCCAGGGCCCAGACCCCACTCACACAGTGGGGGCAGCTCCACTTGCCCTCGGGGGCCTTCTCCAGCTCGGGGTCGAGGCAGACAAGGTGGTAGGCGCGCGGGCAGGTGTCACACAGGATGATCTCCCCTCCCTGCTGGCACACCTCGCAGTAGTCCTGGTGGTCCGTCTCGTAGCCATCCCCTTCTTCGACTGCAAGAAGGGACAGGCGCAGGGTCAGAGGGACGGCACGGTGCCGGCTCTCCCGAGAGGGAACGGGACACTTGCTCCTCTACGATACAGTTAAGGGAATAAGGTGAGCATTTCGCCTCGGACCCCTCCTGTTAACATCCCCCTACCTCTCTGTCCCTCAGCACCACAGTTCACCTTTGCACACAGCATCATCTCACCTCTGTCTCTCTCTCCACACTGTATCATCCTTTGGTTCCTTCAGGCTCTCAATGGAGAATGCCAGAACCTGGAGAGGTTGCAAGGGAGGCCAGTCAGAGAAACCTCCCCGGGTACCAGCACCACCAGCTGCAGACGCACCATGCAAGGGCGACAGGGCCGAGGAGGAAGAGGGCTCCTCTCCCGGGACTACTCTGCTCTTCCTGGGTGCTCACTGGCACAGGGGCAGAAGCTCTCTCAACTCAGACAGAAGAGGAAGGGAGGGACAAGTGCCAGCGCAGCTCGTCTCAGTTCCCAGCTCTGTCACAAACTCCCAGTGCAGACCTCGGACCTTCTGCTCCTCCAGCACGCAGCCGGAGCTGCCAAACCCCTGCACAAGGGCCCTCGTACAACAACCAGCCCGGAGGAGAAGCAATGCCCTTCACAGGAGACACGGAGCCAGCCGCCAGCCCTGCCCCATCCACCGGCGGGGGGGCTGGCCAACATCACCCCCTAACTGCCCCAGCCTGGCAGCCGCTCTTGCACTTCTCAGAAGCAAAATCCCCTCGGCAAAGCTAAAGCCAAAGGATGTGCCTGGGTCCAAAGCATCTCACCCCAAACAAGGACACAAGGCAGAAAAGCAGCACGTGTCAGTGTGACAGAGACAGCACGGGATGCAGGGCAGGGCAGCACCACACACCGGCACTTGGAGCCGGATCGGGGGGCAGCTTGACACAGGGGGCTGCTCTCAACAGCAGCACGGGACGGAGCTGCACCACACAGGATGGACCCACAGCCCTCTGCGAGGGACAGGAGGAAGGGATGCACACACAGATCCAGCCACACAGCTGCTGGGGATCCAGACAGCCGCTTCCGACACCGATCATGTCCCTCCCTCTTCCTGCATCACTGCCACAGACCTACCACCTGCCCACTGCCCGCTCACACACCTCACAAGGACAAAAAGCCCCTTAATGCCTTCTGCCTGCAGCTGCCCTACTCCACTGGAAGCTTCCACAAGCCACATCCCTCCAGGGACTGCTCCTCAGAAAACCACTTCCCTGGAAGCTCCACATCGCTGCCCCGTGAATTCTGGAGCTTTGCTGCTACAGCAGCTTTGCTGCTGGTGGGACCACAGGAGCCAGCAACGTGTCAGCTGCCCACCCTGCCCATGACACACCCCAGGGCTTGAAGCACAGGCAGGGCCCAGGGTGGGCAGGGGCGCAGCCGCCCTGGCAGCGAGGCAGGGCGAGCAGGCTGTGTGAGCCACAGCACCACAGCAGGGCAGAGCGCTGCAACCACAGCTCTCCCAAAGCAGCTCCAAGAGACAGCACAGAGCCGGCTAGGGGCAGGCAAGCCCGAGGCGGCAGCTGATGCTTGGAGAGGTGCTGGGAGGGGAAGCTGGCTGCAGATGCATGGAAAAGCCCTGCTGCCAGGCTGCTCTGTTGCCACCAGTGCTATGGGGCTGAGCCGGTGCTATGGTGGGACCCACTGGCTGCCTCCTCATGGGTACGAGCCCACCAGCAGCAGGGCTGGGCATCAGGAAAGCACCTCGCACTCCACACACACAGACAAGCGCAGTCACATCCTCTCCCACCAAGCCAGCACCAGGCACAGCCTGGATGGAGCTGCAAAGGCCAGGAGAGCACCATCCAAGGAGGGAAATCCAAACAGAATGGGAACAGAGTACAAAGGATGGCCTACTCCTTTTTTTCTTTCTCCTCCTCTTCCCTCTCTTCCCCAAGCCAGCCGAGCACTCGGAGCGCACTGAGGAGCTGTTGATGCTGGCGCTGTCGAAGTCGGATTCCTCCCGTTCCTCCTCTTCGCTCTGCAGAGGGGAAAACCAAGGCACACACAGTCCAAGTGCTGGCATCCCAGCAGTCACCCCCAGAGAATCCAGCTCTGCGGTGGAACGAGCCCCCAGGACCCACACCAACCCACATGGGATCATCGACCAGCAGCTCAGCTCCTCTGGGCACCCCCTTTCCACATGAACACACCAGCCAGCACGCAGGGATAGCAGCAGGGCGAGCAGGCCCCTGGCACCAGCAGACAGGGTTTGCAGAGGGTGTCACGAGGCTTTAGGAAGCAGGGAAATCTCCTCTATCAGATCCATGTCCCAGCCAGGGAATCAATCAGAGCAGTCAAGGTTACGGCTACAGCCAGAAGGCAGCCACCTTGCCAGGCTCAGCGCAGGGACAGCTCACCCGGGTTGCAGCACCCTCAATGTGCAATCACCACGGACATCTCAGAGAGCATTTAAAATACATAAATCAACATGTCCAGTCTCTGCTCGGCCTCCCTGGCAAGAGGTGGGTTCTGGGATTCCCTTGCAGCCTGCCATCACCAGTAGCATGGAGATACTGCATGTGCGGCTGGCCGGGCGCACTGGGAAAGGCATCGGCCAGCAGCAAGAGCCACTGCTGTGACAGTGCCACCCTGGGTGCTTGACACCCAAACCAGAGAAGGGGGTGGGGGCAATCCCCTGCTCCCACTCCTGTGGGAACCCCCTTCTCCCCTGCTTGTCCCCTCTCAGCCTCCTGCCTGTGTGCGTGCACATAGACATCCACACTTCACCTTACAACAGGACAGCAGTGAAACAGGACCAGCATCCAATGGCCTCAAAACACAACGAGTCTGAACTCTTATTCTGAAGACTCAGGCATGCAAATCCCCGATTTGCACACCATGAAGCGGGTGCTTAGTGCTCCAGCCCCCTGTAGCTCTGGGAAAGGCGAATGCAGGGATGCAGAGTGCCTGGAGGCAGGCTGAAGGCAGGCAGCACCCAGTGCCTGCCTCGCCTCTCTCCTTCCACTGACACACAAAGGGATGTACAGACAGCCTCTGCTGTGCCAGCTGGAGAGCTCTGGCAAGGGTGAGCTGATGGGGTTTTGATCAGTAGTATTACCAAGAGTCCCACCCCTGTTCTATAGTTCCTTAAGAGATTTATGCTTAACACGCTCTGCAGTTCTCTAACACACGCCTGGTATCTGTGTGCTGACAGGAGCACTGCTGCAGAGCCCTGCTGCTGTGCTCTTACTGGGAAGCTCTGGTACCCCTGGGTGATGCTGCGGGATCTCCGATGCCCAGAGGCAGGCTATGCTAATGTAATTAACGCATCTGATAATTCATTTTGACGTACGGTTCAGCTGAGTGCAAGCCCTGAAGAACTCCCCTGCAAATGCAATCTGAAATGATGGCACTGCCAACCTCACCCCTGAAAGCAAAGGTGGGTACGTGACTCCAGCAGAAACCATGCCAGGACATGATGCGTGAGCCTGGGCACGGGTCTCTGCAGAGGGGTGAAGGGAGGTGCTGACCAGAGAGCGGTGCCTCGCAGCAGGACACAGCAAGGCTGCGGCACTCCCGACACAAAGGGAGTTTCCAGGGGAAGGCTTGTCCCCACATTTCCCTGCCATGCTCCCCGCAGACAAGGCCCCCCACAGAAAAGGGGGTGCATACTTACAGAGGAGCCCTTTTTCCTTTTGCTGGGGATTCCTCCAAACCGGAATTTCAAGCCTCCCATCTTTTTCCCCTTCCCCTTTTTCTTCCCATCCTTGGAGCCCTTGATTTTCTTCCGCACGCCTGGACCTGGAGAAACAGAAGCCTTGTTTGGTACTGTGCAAAGAGCTGTTCCCCAGTCACCCCAAATGAGACAACTTCCCAAGGAGCTACTGCAGATTTGTACTGTTGGCTCACTCCCTGCAAGGGGCTGGGAGGTCTGTCACCTTCCACCCACCTGCCAGGAGAATAAATCCTGTATTCTGCCAAAGAGCTGCAGCCTTGCTGCCAGCTCCTGTCCATCTCTGAGCTCCGTGCCATCCAGAGAGCCAGCACCCAGCTCTGGGGATGAACAGTGCACAGGGCCAGACACGCCTGCTCTGCCAACACACCTCTGCCCCGACATCACTAACCTACAAATCCTCTTCAGCTCAGGCACTGGGCTCTGAGGGTGCTGCAGGATTCCCAAGGGCTGTGTGGCCCTGCAGAACTCCTCAGGAGAGGAGATGGCACAGAAACACGTGGCAGAAAGTACACCACTTATTTCAGATACATGAATGAAGTCGAGCATTAAATGCAATGCCCCAGCTGCCCGAGGCCCCCAGGGTATCTGCCTGGGCTCATGAAGCCCCTCTAGGACTTCTTAAAGGGAAATGGGAGCAGCAGCCACACCCCCGGCACCACCTTCACCTCCCTGGCTTGATGAAGCTTGGGGATGCTTCCCCTAAGCTCTGCAGGCATGAGGCACACTGCCATGAGAGCAGCCCCTCTGCCCAGCCCACCGCCAGCACCCACCCTTGCCCTCCTTGGTCTTGGCCTTCCTGATGACAGTTGGCAGGGCTGGTGGCTGGGGGCTGGCAGCGAGTGGCGGGGTGACAGCGACGGTCTCCACAGCTGCAGCAATGGCCGCAGCCGCTGCTGCTGCCGAGCTGCCCTTGAAGGGGTTGTTGGCACTGAACTCTCGCCACTTGGCACCAAGCACAGTCATCATCTTGGACATGGGGATCTTGGGGTTCTTCTTGGCAATCAGAGGCCTGCAGGGAGGGGGAGAGGGACACCCACACATCAACGGGACGGCTTCGCTTTGCGTCTGCTCTGGCTCATCGGCCCAAGAGACAGCCCGGCCTGGCAGCACAGGCCTCCCAGCAGCACAGGCCTCCCAGCAGCACAGGCCTCCCAGCAGCACAGGGGCCCCCTGGCAGCACAGGGCCCCCCCCTGGCAGCACAGGGCCCCCCCCTGGCAGCACAGGGCCCCCCCCTGGCAGCACAGGGCCCCCCCCTGGCAGCACAGGGCCCCCCCCTGGCAGCACAGGGCCCCCCCCTGGCAGCACAGGGCCCCCCCCTGGCAGCACAGGGCCCCCCACTGGCAGCACAGGGCCCCCCACTGGCAGCACAGGGCCCCCCACTGGCAGCACAGGGCCCCCCACTGGCAGCAGGCTGTGGTGGCCCGCTGGCACTAGCCACAGTGCCCAAACAAACACCCACACAAAAGGGGGCACACCTGAGTGTCCCCAGAGAGGCGCCTCTCCCTCAAACACCCACCAGGTTTGGAACTGCTCACAGAACAAGAAAAAAAACTTTGCTATCGTTACTCTTCTCATTGAGCTTTTCAAATGCACACATTGAAAAAACGGGATTTGGGAGCGGGAAGGAGGAGAGAGAAACACTTCTGCTGTTTCCCAGTCAATCCTGCAGTTAAAATGAGGTCCCAAGGAACGTCCCTAGCCAGGCAAGGAGAGGCACCAAGGAGCTCGTGATGCAGAATTAATTCATGCACCTGACTGAGCAATACCCAAACCTCAACCACCACACGAGGCCCCATCCAGACCTCAGCTTCCTACCTGAGGAACTGGCTGAAAGCCTTATAATTAGTCAGCGTGTGATAATCTTCTTCTGAGAAAACGTAATCCACGTCGTCGAGGCCCCATTCCTCCATGAGCTGGGCCGAGCTCTTGGGCTCCTGTAGGTTTACAGAGACACCATTAAGGCAAGCGACCACGGCTCTGGGGACGCTCAGCACGAGGCAGGGTCTGGCAGCGCTGTATCAAGCGCTCTTCCTCATCAGTGGTTGGAAAAACAGAGCGTGCAGCAGCACTTAATAGGAGCAAATTAACCTGGTGCCATCCAAACACCCCTGTGCGATTCACACACAAAGCCACAGCAGGTTTCACGTTTCCCTCCGCACGCAAGATGAACAAGAGGGAAACACAACCCTTCCTCTCCCGGCCATCCATCTGCAATCCCTCCCTCACCAAACACAGGATGAGCGTCTCATGAAACCCCCAGGCCCCCTTCCCTAAGCATGAGCTGCTCTGCCACGCTCTGTCCCCATGTTTGAGGACAGATACGATGACTTTACTGGCAGGACGTGGGTCGACGATCGCAGAAGGCCAGCTGCCTCAGAGGGCCATCCACCACAAGATCCCAGGCGGCTGGCCAGGCCTCTGGCATCAAAGCAAACTACACTGGCTTCATCACCACAGCAGGTACCGTGAGGACTGGTGAGGGACACCGCCACACTGCCAAATCCCCAGCCCAACAGGGCTGTTTTGTTTACACTGCCATGAAGTTCTTCACCAGCGCAGGGGGAAAGCACGGCTCAGCTTGGGGTAATCCTGGGGATCCAGCCTCACCCTGAGGTCTCAGGCTCTAGCACCAGCTCAGGGTAAAGGAATCTTTGGTACCTTCAGACCTCCATCGTCGTTGTCATCCTCCTCTTCATCCTTCTTCTTCCGTTTCGGTTTCTTCTCCTTTTTGTCCTTCAGTTTTTTCTTCTTCTTTTTGTTGGGGGAATAGTCGCTCCCTTCGCTCTCAGATTTCTCCTCCAGCTCCTCTTCATTGTCTGACATTTCATCATTGCTCCCCTAGAACGGAAAGTGACAGTGGAGAAAGAGCAGGGCCTGCCCCCCACCCCACACCCCCCACCTCTGCTCTCCTCCAACAAACCCTCCCGGCCAGCTGCTGTCACCAGCCGAGGTCAGCCCTGCCTGTACACTGGGGGGTGGAAGAAAACACCCCAAAAATCCAATCTGGGAATGGGAAGAAGTCCCTGACCACAGGAGACACAAAGGAACCCGTGGTTTCCCTGGAGCTGCTTGTTCAGGGCAGCTCTGCAGCCCTTATCCCACTGCCTGCCCCACGTCCCCCCGTGCAGAGAGCCACCCCTGTCCCCTTCAGCAGCACTACAAACATGCCTGCCCACGCCAGGCAGCCCAGGCCCTGTGGAAGCACTGGAAGAAAAGCAGAGAGGGTTGTGCAATGTGGATAAAACTGTGTTGGGAAAAGCTTGTCTGGGCCCAGCATGAAGCTTCAGGGTTTTTCCCCAAGCCTGGTCCAGCGAGGGGGAGGAAAAGCAAAGCTGAGCCACGTGCAGGGGGATGCCAGCTCTGCCTCCGTGACACAAAGTGCTCCTCTGCAGTGCCCAGAGGCTGCAACACCAGGATGCTGAGGTGCAGCTCTGGTGAGCCATGGTACAGACAGAAAACAGGGGCTCTGCAATCCGAGTAACCAAACATGCCCACCAAAACCAGCTGCAGGGTGAACCGACAGCCCCTCTCTGCCAGGCAGCTGACAGCTCTGCTAAAGAGCCTACATTTCCAGACAAGCAACGTTTACACCATGTTTTTAATTGCCACAACACAGGTAACACGTGATGCTCCATCCTGCGTCTGCTTATGGCTTTACCCAAATAAAGCCACATTCTTCTACCACTCTGTGAGCAGCTGAGAACCCACAGGGCAGGAAGGGACTATCCCTTCAGCCCCGTCAGCCTGCTGGTCACCAGGCAGGTGCAGTGCCAGGGTTCTTCTCTGCTGCCCAGCTGGATGCAACACCGGGAGAGCTACAGGAGCCAACACACGGACAAACCTGTCCTGGCGGATGCGGAGGGTCCCAACGGGGCAGGGCAAGTCAGGACCCTCGCCCTGGGGCAGCAGCCATGGCAAGGCTTTGGCACAGGGAGCCACTCGCTCCCCAAGGGCCGGGGCTGCTGGGCAGCCAACAGACACAACCAGCTGCCACAGGCTGGGGGGCCAGGCTCAGGGGGCCATGGCACTCTGGGGAGAGCAAGGGCAGGGACTGCCCAGATGAATTTCATTTCCTTCTGGGAGAGACATCACGGCCACTTGTCCTGGTTTCGGCCAGGGTGGAGGTAATTCCTTTCTGGCAGCGGGTGGATGCTGTGTTTGGGAGTTGGGATGGGAGCAGTGCTGGTAACACTGGGATGGTTCAGTTGTTTCCCAGCAGTCAGGGACTTTTCAGTTGTTCATCCTGCCCTGCTAACAAGAAGGGGAGATGCCCAGGAAGCTGTGGGGGACACACAGGTGATCCAAACTGGTCAAAGGGGGTATTCCATGCCAATTCCGTGATACTCAGGATAAAGGGGGCTGGTGGGGGGAGGAGCAGGCAGCTCCAGGATGTGCAGGTTTGGGGACAGTCCAGTGTCAGGGTGGCTCTGAGCTGTGCTGTTCGGTGGGAAACCACATTGTGTGTCTCCAGCCTCCTGTCTTGTGCTGTGAAGTCCTGTGATTATTGTTTTATCTCTCTCTGCCATCCCAGTAACTCTCCTTATCCCAGCCCACGAGGTTTCGGTTTCTCTGCTTTGCTTTCCCCCTCCATTCCCCCCCCAAAAGGTGCACTCGGGGCTGGCTCTGGGCTGGGGCAAACCCGCCACACCAACCCCCGCACAGCTCCGGTGGCACCCGCAGCGCGGCCCGGCCGAGCCGGGGCCACGGGCCTGGCTCCAGCACCGCCAACCCGGCTCCAGCACCGCCAACCCGGCTCCAGCACCGCCAACCCGGCTCCAGCACCGCCAACAGCGCCCGGGCTCCCGCCCGGTGCCGGGCCTGGTACCCCCGCGGAGGGCAGACTCCACCTCCCCTTCCCCGGCTGTAAACAGCTGTAATTTGGCAGGAATAACGGGTTGCCATGGGAACTGCCGCAGTCAGGCTGAGCTCCCCTCCGCGGCTCCCATCACCAGGTCCCTCCAAGCGCAGCCCGGGCGCTCGACACCCCTTCATCCCAGCGCAGCAGCACCAGCATCACCCCGAACCACACGAGCCCCAGTGCCACGGGCACGGGAACCCCAGCACTCCCACCCCACGCTCCTGTGGCAAAACCAGGGGGGCCACAGTCGGGCACAGCACCGCCCCACATCACACCCACACCTAACTCCCACCCAGGGGGAAGGTGCACCTACCCCACAAAGCTCCCGTGGAGCAGCCTGGAACCGGAGCCCCATTCGAGGCCACCCCACCTCACCTCCTCATCCCCAGCACAGCCCGGGCGCTGCGCGGTGCCTACCGACAGCCGCAGCACCAGCTCCTCACCAGCAATGAGGAACAGTCTCCCATGGGCGGAACTGAGGCTGGTGAATACTGCCCACACAAGGCATTAATTAAAAACCCCATCACACTCAGAGTTCAGGCTGTAATTTCCTCCCCCCGACTCAGCAAGGCAGCAGTCAGACCCTGCACACGCTGCTGCTGGGCTCGGGCTGGCTGGCACTGACAGAAAATGAAGAGCTGAAAATACCACAGGGTCTTATTTGCCCAAAAAGCGGCACAGGAAAAAAGATGTGTCTGGTGATGGAAGCAGCACAGGGCCTGAGCCAGCTTTGTGTGGCGTCTGCGGGAAGAGACGACCATCACCATGGCCACAGAGGAAGAAAGCTTCCTCGGGGCTGCAGCTTCTGCAGAGGGCTGGCAGGCAACGCAGAGCAGGATGGAACCAGCATCTCATCACGTTCCCATCAGCAGCAAAAGCCCTTTAATGCACCCCCTCCTCCAGCCCATCTGTTCTTAAAAATCCCATGGGGAGCAGCTGGAGGAGATGGGCATCATCCAGCCCTGGTTTAGCAAGGGGTGGGGTGGGGATAGGTCTGGTTGCTCTAGATGAGCAACTTCTCCCCTAGCTACAGCATCACTGGGGAAGGAAGGGGCTGAAGAACCCCCACTCTGCCCAGCAGCAGGCCAGTTTACAAGATGTCTGCTCCCACCCTCGCACCTAGCAGAGCCTGCGCAGCACCACGCCGTGTCTGAGCCAGGTGGTCCAGCAGAGCACACAGCATCAGTCACCTTCCTGACCTGACAGCAGCCTCCCAACCCAGCCTTGGGAAGGCTGACCCTCAAGGACACGACACCTCATCCTTACTGTCCAAACACGTGGCTGCTGGGAGGCGCAGTGGCTGTTCCTCCCACCAGTTGCTCTCCAGAGACCGCTCGTAGGGCAGATAGCTGCCCCAGTGCACCCTACCTGGACAAGAACCACACTCAGCCTGCTCAGTGAGGGAACACCCTGCAGCAGCCCCTTTCCATCCACAGACACCAAGGGACTGTTGCTACAGCCACAGCGCCCTGACCAGCCCGGCTGCGCCCCAGCCCAGCGCCAGGCGTTACCTCCTTCTTCCTCCTCTTGATCTTGGCTGCCTTGCTGTCCTTCAGCTTCTTGGATTTCTTTTTTTTCGGCACAATGACTTGTTCTTCCGCGAAGAACTCCTCCAGCCCTTCCAGCACCCCATCATCCTCTTCTGGGGACAGAACGCAGAGCTCACGCGGGTCACCGCGTCCCTCTGAGGACACGGAGCTCCCCGACCCTCCCGGAGACCCCTCCGCTGCCCCTCGGGGGGACATGGCGCCTCCTGTCTCAGCACGTCCCGGGCACAGGTCTGGATGCTGCTCGTCGACGAACGCCCCAGGCTCGGGCAGGCGGCAGCCCCGGGCTCCCCGGCACAGCGCCCGGGAGCAGGAAGCTGGGCACCTCCCGATCCCCGGGCAGGGCCCGTTAGCGCGGATCCAGCGGCAGAGGAGGGAGGGCGCCGAGGGCCCGGTTCTCCCGCTGCGGCTCCAGCCCGGCCGGGCAGCGCACAGCCCCCTCCCCCGGGCAGCGCACAGCCCCCCCCCCGCCGGGCAGCGCACCCCGCCCCGCACCCCGGCCCCGCACGGGCTCTGTCCTTCGCTCCCGCTCCGCCGGAGCCCCGCACCGGGCAGCCCCAGCCCCGCCGGAGCCCCCGTCGCAGGGAGGGGCGGGTACCGGGGCGGGTACCCGAAGCGCAGCCCCGCGGAGCCACCACCGCCCACCCGGGGTACCGGGCCTCGGGGGACACCGCCCCCCCCATACCCCCCCCTCCATCCCCGCCGCCTACCCGAGACGTCCTCCTCGTTGTCCGCGGCGTCCAGCAGCTCCCGGCCGGCCGCCGGCCCCCGCATGCCGTCGGGCGGCGGGGCCGAGCGGCGGGCGCGGCCGCTCCGCGCCAAGATGGCGGCCCCGAGCCCCGCCCCGTGACGCGCCCCGACGGCTCCGCCCCGCTCCCGGCCCCCCCGGAGCCCCCCCGGTCCCCCCCGGTCCCCCCCGAGCCCAGCACAGCGCGGGGTATCAACAACTCTCCCCGACATTTATTCCAGGAACGCGAAACTGTACAAAACGGCTGCGGGGCCGGCTCAATCCTCCTCCTCCTCCTCCTCCTCGTCCTGGTTGATCTGGAAGTAGCGCAGCTCGTAGCTCTCCTTGCTGTTGGCCACCACGCGCAGCCAGTCGCGCAGGTTGTTCTTCTTCAGGTACTTCTTGGTCAGGTACTTCAGGTACCTGCGGGGGGAACAAGGGGGGTGGGAAGCGGCTTCACACCCCCAGACCCGCCCCTGCCCCAGGGTGCAGCCCCCTCCCCGCAGCTTCCACCTCGTGTCCCACCCGGCACATCCTGGCAGAGTTCCTGCCAGCAGAAGGACACGGCACCCCCATGACATGGAGCCTGGGACCCGCCTCGTCCCCGCGTTCTGTGCAAATCTCTGCCCAGACAGTGGGGAACTGCCACCAGCTCCCACGGCAGCACCAGGTGTGGCACCAGCATGGAGAAGCGGCACCAGCCGGGATGCGGGTGCTCACAGAGCAGGGCAGCACCCGACAGCACGCAGTTTTCCTCCCCCCGCCACCTCAGACCTCCAGCTGCTTCACCGTGCCATCACTGCCACCACCAAACCCACTTCTATAGGAGGCACAGGACAGGGAGTGGGGCAAGCCCCGTGGGACAAGGAGCAGAAGCTGCAGATCGACCCCTGAATGCTTGGCATCCTTTCAGCTGTGCGCCCTCCCAGCCACCCACCCCACCAGCCTCCCCAGCAGGAATACCAACCACACATCCCCACCAAAGACACCTGGGCACAGGCAGACACCACATCACACAGCAACTACCCCAGAGCCCTGGCACAACTCCTGCGCAGAGGCAGCTCTTCACTACCCAGCCCTCCACCACCGACCCCCTGCCAAGGGCCAACTGCTGCTGGCAGCGACCGACCATGACACGCCTCCTCAGTGACCAGCATCAGCAGGACGCAGGGCTGCCACACCACCTCACCTCTTTGAGAACGGGACCTCCGACGTGACGGTGATCTTGCTCTTGCTCCTCTCGATGGTCACTACGCCCCCGCCCAGGTTTCCCGCTTTGCCATTCACCTTGATCCTTTCCTGCAGGAACTGCTCCTGCAAGAGGAACGCCGCTGCTCAGCCGGGGCTGCCAGCTCCTGCCCAGCGAGGCCTCCCCAGCTCCCTGCGCCTCGGCTTTGTTAGAGCTGGGAATGAGAGGGAAGTGCCACTCCGTCCGGGGGAAGCAGATGGAAGTCGCCTTCCTTCAGGATCCCAGCCTGCCAGCACCTTCCACCACTGATCCCACCCAGCCCTGCGCCTGAGCAAGGCTCTCAGCCCGCACCAGTGAGGCAGAGAAACGCTTTGTGCCTTCCAAGAGGCAGCCAGCGAAGCAATAGCAGGGTTGGGACCCTCAGAGGACACCTCAGTCACAGCCCCGTGTGCCAAACCCATGTTCAGGCCACAGCCAAAAGAAAACAGGTTCCTCAGCCTGGAAGCCCAGCTGCCCCTCACTGCCCCACAGGAGTGTCGCCATGGGGGGCGAGTAGTAGCACTGCACAGGGGCAGGGAAGGTGCAGGCACTCTGCTAGGGGCGTGTGAAACCAGCACATGCCGCCCAGCGCCGGCACGGCCCGGCCACCTTGCGGGGTGCTGCCCGGCGATGGGGGGGTGCTGCCCGGCGATGGGGGGGTGCTGCCCGGCGATGGGGGGGTGCTGCCCGGCGATGGGGGGGTGCTGCCCGGCGCTGGGGGGGTGCTGCCCGGCACTGCCCGGCGCTGGGGGGGTGCTGCCCGGCGCTGGGGGGTGCTGCCCGGCGCTGGGGGGGTGCTGCCCGGCGCTGGGGGGGTGCTGCCCGGCACTGCCCGGCGCTGGGGGGGTGCTGCCCGGCGCTGGGGGGTGCTGCCCGGCGCTGGGGGGGTGCTGCCCGGCGCTGCCCGGCGCTGGGGGCTTTTATGCCGCGACGAGGCGAGGGGCAGACGGGGCGAGCGTGCGGCGCCGGGGCCGTGCCCGTTAGGAGCGGGTCCGGCAGCACCCCGGGAGGGGCTGTCGGGGCAGCGTCGGGGGAGGCGCCGCACTCACAAAGTTGGCGGCGTCCATGATGCCATCCTCCACCGGGTGCGTGCAGTCCAGCGTGAACTTCAGCACCTGCTTCTTTTTTTTGCCGCCTTTCGCTGCCGGCTTCTTCTGCGGCGGGGGGAGAGAGAGAGCGCGAGGCGTGAGGGGCCGGCCCCCGGCAAAGGGCCCGCGGGCAGCGCCCAGCGCCGAGCGGGGGCCCGGGAAAGGGGCCCGGGGGGAGCGGGGGGCGGCCGGGCCGGGGGCGGCGGGGAGGGGCCCGCGCGGCCGCACGCGCGGCGGCACGAGCCAGGAGGAGGCCCCGGCCCACGCGCGGGGCCGCAAGGGGACGCGCCGGGGCG
Organism: Laterallus jamaicensis coturniculus; assembly: GCA_022605575.1. Lineage (NCBI taxonomy): Eukaryota > Metazoa > Chordata > Aves > Gruiformes > Rallidae > Laterallus > Laterallus jamaicensis. The sequence goes on from JAKCOX010000081.1 coordinate 2,174,044, forward strand.
GATGGCGCCGGAGGACCGGGCCGCGGCGGGGCCCTGGCGGGGCGGCGGCGGCGGAGAGCGCCCCGGCGGTACGGGACGGCTAGGCCCGGCCCGGCGCGGCCGGCGGAGACTCACCGCGGGCGCCATGGCGGCTGCAGCGAAGGGGCGGAAAGGGAGGGCCGCGCCGCGCGCGTGCGCGGAAACACCCCCCGGCGGCCGCTGCGCATGCGCCGGCCCCCGCGCTGCCGGCGCTCGCGCCGCCGCGGGTCGCGCGCGGGCCGCCCCAAGCGACCGCCGAGACTAGTCGATCGCTTCCGGCCCCTCCCACGCACGCGTCCGATCGCCCCGGCCAGCGCTTAGTGCTGCCTGGCCGAGCCCTGCACGAGCGCGGCGTGCAGCAGGGGGCGGGGCTGAGGCGAGGGGGCGGTGACTTGTCACCGGGGGGCGTGTCGGGGGGCGGGGCTACTGCAGGGGCGGTGTTGGCGGGTCCCGGGCCGGGCGGTTGCGGGTTCCCAGGGCTCCCCGGTCCCGCACGGCGCCCCCGCCGTGTCCGCACGCCCCAGGCCGGTCCCGCGGCAGGAGCGCGGGGCTGTCTTCGTGCCGCCCGGCCGTGCCAGGGGCCACACGTCCCGGGGGGCTGCGCCCGGCGCCTGGGCATCGCGCTCTCTCCAGCCGGCGCAGCGGAGCGGCGGCGGGGCTCGGCTCGGCTGGTCCCCGGTACGGACGGGCAGAGGTAAAGCCTTCGCCCAGCCGGGCTGCCCCGCGGGACGGGGTCGCACGCCTGGGGCCGCTGGCTGTCCCCATCGCGGGCGGCCCGGGCCGGGGCATTCCTGGTGGCGGGGGCCGCTCCGCAGCGGGGGATGCTCCTCTCCGGGGCCGCCCCGTCCCAGGGGATGCTCCTGCTCCGGGCACACACGGCCCCGGGGGACGCCCCGCTGCCCCCCGCCCCCGGTGCCGAGGGGATCGGGCGCCCCTGGGGCAGCCTCGTGCCGCGCTGCTCACAGCCTAAAAATAGGCATCGGCTGCCGGGCCCGGGGACGGGGCTCGTCCTTCCCGTGCCCGCAGCCGGGATCGCCCGAAGCGGTGCCGCGCAGGGCGCCCCGAGCACGGGGGGCGCAGCGGGGCACCGGGGGAGCCGCTCTCTGCCCCGCAGATGGCCGGCGGCATCTTCTCCCCGCTGGGGAGCTGCTCGGAGCTGGAGAAGGCCAACTGCCACCCGCTGGTCTGCCTGCTCTGCCACGAGCCCTACCAGCACCCCTGCCTGCTCGACTGCTACCACAACTTCTGCGCCAGCTGCCTGCGGGGCCGCGCCAGCGACGGCCGCCTGCGCTGCCCGCTCTGCGGGTGAGAGACGGGCCCTGCGGGGGGGGGGACGCGGGGACCAGGGCGGCGTGAGCGGCACGGCTCCCGGTGTGCCCAAACCTGGGTGTCCCCATCCTGTCCTCGTCCCCATCCCGTCCCTGCAGGCACCCCTCGGTGGTGAGGGGGGGCACGGGGCTGCCCCCCGTGGACCGGCTCCTGCAGTTCCTGGTGGACAGCTCGGCCGACGGCGAGGAGGACGGTCAGTGCGCCAACTGTGACCGTCGCTGCACCAAAGCGGTGAGGGCAGCGGGGTGGGCGGGCAGGGTGGGCAGGGGACTCCTGCCAGGACCGCGTCTGTTACCAGCTGCCCCCCACGCAGGAGCTGGACACCATGTACTTCTGCAACACCTGCGGGCAGCCCCTCTGCGCCCCGTGCCGCGAGGAGACCCACCGCGCCAAGATGTTCGCCCGCCACGAGATCGTCTCCCTCTCCAAGCGCACCAAGGACATCCACAAGAAGTGTGGTGAGTGCCGCGCCGCGCCAGGTCAGGCCGCACCGCACCAAGCCAGGCTGCCTGACACCCCCATCCCTGGCAGCCCTGCACGAGGAGCCCTACATCATGTTCTCCACCGAGAAGAAGTCTATGCTCTGCATCAACTGCTTCAGGGACATGCAGGGGTGAGCAGCGCCAGCCCCGCGCCCGCCCTGCGCCCCGTTCCGCGCCCTGATGCCCCTGCTTGCAGGGAGAGCCGGGCGCACTGCATCGACATCGAGACAGCGTACATGCAGGGCTGCCAGCGGCTGGACCAGGCGGTGATGGTGGGCAGGGGCCAGTGGATATTGGGGGAGGGGGGGATGTGGGGATCCGGCGCTGCCCACAGCGCTGCAGCTGCCTCGCTGCCCCCGGGCAGGCGGTGAAGGAGCTGCAGACCTCCACGCGCGAGGCCATCGTCCTCCTCAAGGCCATGATCGAGGAGGTGCGCAACAGCGCCAGCGAGGAGGAGGCAGCCATCAACTCCCTCTTCGGCCGCATGCAGGTGTAGAGCACGTCGAGGCCTGTGCCGCGGGGGCACGGGCACGGCCAAGCCGGGGCAGTGGGAGGGGACCAGGCTGGCTGCGGGACACACAGCAGCCATGGGACACGAGGCTGCCGGGCTGTTTGCAGGAGCAGCTCTCCGAGAGGAAGAAGACGCTCCTGAAAGCCGTGCAGAGGTGAGGGGCAGGGGGCTTAGCCCCCTCCCAGGCGTGTGTCCCCCCTCCCAGGGTGTTTGGGGTGCCCCACGAAGGCTGTGCCTTGCCCCGCTCTGCTGCAGCCAGCATGAGGAGAAGGAGAAGGCGTTCAAGGAGCAGCTCGGCCACCTCGCCTCTCTGCTGCCCACCCTGCAGGTAGGGCCCCGGGCTGGGGCTGCCGCAGCCCTGAGGGGTGCGGGCAGTGACACCCCCTCACGCACAGGTCCACCTGGTGACCTGCTCAGCCTTCCTGAGCTCTGCCAACAAAGCCGAGTTCCTGGACCTGGGCTACGTGAGTGGTGCTGGTGCCGCAGGGCGCCTGGAGCATGGCGGTGCTGCTGGATGTCCCGTGCACCCTGAGCCAGGCTGCCGGGCAGGGTGCCGGACACCCCTCACCATGCCTTGCCACTGCCTTGCAGCAACTGATGGAGAGGCTGCAGAGGATCGTCAAACTGCCGCACCGCCTGCGCCCGGCCCAGACCAGTAAGGTAGAGCCCAGCCTCCCACCCGACACCAAAGCCCGGCTGCTGCGCCCTGCGGGCAGCCCCAGCCCCACACTCCCCCTCTCGCCCCCTCAGATCAACAGCGAGTACCGGGCAGAGTTTGCCCGCTGCCTGGAGCCCCTTCTGATGCTCAGCCCCCGCCGCTCCGTGGTGGGCAGCGCGGGCAGCATCGGTCCTGGCATCACTGGCACAAACATGTGAGACGCTGGGATGGCACCCGGAGCTGGGGCGTACCCTGCCATGCACCATGCCATGCATCCCCCTCAGCACCCTGCCATGCCAAGCTTAGTCCCACCGCTGCCCTTGAGCCTGTCACCTCGGTGGCAGGGCAGGGGCAGCGGGGAGCAGCTGCACTGACAAACAACAGGCACGCAGAGGCTTCCAGTGACACTTCTGGGAAGCAGGACATGCAGCCGGTGTCTGGGTCACCCCGTTCCCCGGCCTGGCCCCTGCCTCGGTCCCCGGAGGGCTCTGCCCCCACTGCCAGGGGTGCTGTGCCAGGGCCAGCTCCTGCTCGCCCGCACACCCGCGACGCCACAGCCTCTTTGCCCGCCACTATTTTTATCAGAATTTCAGGGAAGTTCCCGGCCGTTCCTCGCCCGGGATATATTTAGGCCCATTGATGTCACAGTGGCAGCAGCCCTGCCAGGCGCTCCCAGCCAGAGAGGACAAACGGGCGCTGCAGCCCCATGGGGACCGCTCCTCAGCCCCAGCCGGGCTCAGCGCCGTGGGGCAGCTGAGCTCCTGGGGGCTGCCGGCCCTAGAGGGGGCACGGGGAGAGCGGCGCTGCACGGTAGGACCGATGGCGGTGGGCAGTGGAGCTGGGAGGGGGGAGCATGTGGGAGACACAGGGGCCGGGAGATGCCAGCAGTGTGAGAGCGAGCTGCATCCTCCCCTTCAGGAACCGGAGTGTGCCAGGCTCGGTTCCTGCTGCAGGTGCTCCCGATGTCGTGGGCACTGGGAGAGCAGCCCGTGGAAAGCCAGCTTTCCAGGCAGCACAAGGCACCTCCAACTGACTCCATGTGCTTGGGCAAGGGGGGCACGCGTGGGCCTGGCATGACCCTACACACTCAGGGGATGAGGGGCACCGGGGCTGAACCACTGGCGGGCCCCTGGCAACTTGCCCCCGCTGCTGCTCGTGCCTCCATCACCCTCTCCCTGCAGGCTCCCTGTCGGCCAATGCTCCAAGACCCTCATGGTGCCCGGCTGCCCCCCCGACGGCGATAAAATGTCCAGTGGCCCCATGGTGCGGAAGCCGACGATGCACCGGTACATCAGCACCAAGGTGCTGCTGGCCGAGGGGCGCGAGACACCCTTCGCCGAGCACTGCCGCAACTACGAGAGCACCTACCGGGTAGGGAGCAGGGGCCGGGCCACATGGGGTGGGATGGGCATGGGGGCTGCTCACACGGCAGTTGCCCACCCCCCGGCCCCTGCAGATGCTGCAGACGGAGATCCAGGGCCTGAAGGACCAGGTGCAGGAGCTGCATCGTGACCTCACCAAACACCACTCGCTAATCAAGACAGAGATCATGAGCGAGATCCTGCAGAAGTCCCTGCAGATGGACGTGCAGATCGCCGCTCACTACTCCGCCGTGGAGATGATGCGCAGCGTCTTCGAGGAGGTACGGCCCGTGCACCCCGGCAGAGCAGGGTCCCCCCAAAAGCAGCACACTGCAGGGCTCCCTCTGCCCCTCCAGGTCTGGGAGGAGACGTACCAGCGGGTGGCAAATGAGCAGGAGATCTACGAAGGTACCAGCAGCCCCACTCCCCCAGGCCCACTCTGAGGGGTCAACTCCAGCCATGTCGCGCTCCTCTCGCCCCTCAGCCCAGCTCCACGACCTGCTGCAGCTGCGGCAGGAGAACAGCTGCCTGACCACCATCACCAAGCAGATCGCGCCCTACGTCCGCTCCATCGCCAAAGTGAAGGAGCGGCTGGAGCCCAGGTGAGGGTTGTGGGGGGCTTTGGGGCCTGGGGGACTGGGCCATGCCTCACACCCATCCTGCTACAGGCTGCAGGAGCCCAAGGAGGAACAGGCGCAGATGCTGCTCAAGATCTGTGACGACAGCGAAGCGGTGCCAAGGTAGGAGACAGCCAAAAACTTCCCCCGTGCCCTTTCCCAGCCTCTGACCCTGCCGAGGTGCCTCCCCTTCCCCAGGGACACCTCGCTCAGCAGCAAGGAAGGGGCTCCGGCCAGCCCCAGAGAGAGCCACGTGCCCGGCGGCACTGCCGGAGACCCCTCACCAAAAAGCAAAGACTGCTGCAGGGGGGAGCAGGACAGTGGGGCTGAGAGCACCGCGCCGTAGAGCCCGATGCCGAGTGAGTGCCAAGCCGCCTGCCGCTCACCACGACAAGCCTTTGCTGTGCCCCGGCTGGCGACCAGCATCTCCTGCCTTGTGCCTCGAGCAGAGGCAGAGAGCGTGGGCACAGCGTCTGCAGGTATCCAAAGCCTGCCTTAGGGCCACTTTGTTGTCCTGAAAAAAGAATTGTCTCTGTCCTGTCCCTCTTGTGCGTCAGGAGTGAAATAAAAGGGTCAAGTGTAGGTGTCCGCTTGGTTCTGCAGCTCTGGACACAACAGGGCTGCCAGCTCGGGGCACCCAGCTGCCCTTGAAACCTCAAATATGCAAACCTGGGGAAAACAGGACAAAAAACTGTGGAGTGGGGCAGAGCCAAGAGCTCGCCACAGGGTCTTGTTACCTGACAGGCAGCAGAGGCAGACACAGGCAGGGCGCTGGGAAGGGCCCTGGGAAGGGCCCTTCACTCCTCCTGCATGAGAGCTCTTTGCAGCCCCAGTGCTGCTGCACTCGGCAGGGCAGGGTTTGGCAGCTTAGTCCCTCTTATCACTAAAGATTCAGGTGCCATCGCGGTGCCTGGTGAGCTCCTGGCCCCTCACTGAGCTCCTGGCCACAGCACCCAGGAAGGTGACACAGGGCTCACAGAGGCTGCAGGTCCCAAAGCCCCCCCATGTGCTCCCAGGGGTTGCTGCAGGGGATGCTCATCCCTCACTTTCGGGGCCAACATGTCCCACCTGGTGCAGCCAGACCCTGCCATGGCACAGCCAGACCCCAGGTCAGAGCTGACACTGACACGCTCTGCCAATTTAGGGTGGAGGTGTGGGTACTACAAAGAGCAGCCTGAGAATGAAGCCGTTTCTGCTGTCAGCCCAGCCAAGCCCCAGCCGCTTTGCCTGTATCAAAGTGCATCCCTGCAAGCTGGCAGCAGACACGTTAACAGCTACAGTTAGTTAAATATTAAGTCGTCTGAGGCACGTTGGCTACAGCAGCAGGCACCAGCTTGTCCAGGACACGTGTTGGAGGTGCAGAGAAGCCTGAGCAGGAGAAACAACACAGCAGGTCAGCGCTCTCTGGCTGGAGTGTTCCCACATTTACCCTTTTACCCCAAGCCAGAAGCACGCTCAGTAAAAGGCAAATCACCAGTGATGAAGGTGGTAAGTGCAGAACGCTCTAGAACACAAAGCAAACCCAGCAGAGGCAGGACTCTGCATCTATCAAGACAATTCTGTGTGTCTGCAGCGCGAAGTCCCATGGGGACACCTCATCCCAACACTGGAGTGAAAAAAGCCTGTTGGGAACTGTACATGTAAGGATTCTGGTTCCAGCAGTGTCACTGGGACCACCAGAGCTCTCCAAATAACCACCAGATGGAAGTTCACAATAGTTTTCTTTTTTTATATATAAAAAAAGGAAAACAAACCCCAAACCAAACCCATTTCCACCAGTGCCCCCTTCCTGAGCTGTGCCACAGCACCTCCCCCAAGGAGCACTGCGAGCCTGAAGCGTGAGCTGACGAGCCTCTCGTGTCCATTCCAGCCAGGAAGAATACTGTAAAACTCCAGAAAGCAGTGAACCTCTTTGGTATAGAAGGACAGAATAAGTTATACCACAAAGCTCGAGTAGGAACCATTTTCAAAGTGGTAACGTTTAAAATCGCAGTAGCTAGTCAAACTTCTTCCCTGTGGGGAGAATCTCCCTAGAAGCATCTCCTAGTCGCACTGACACCCCAGGTTTCGCCCAAAAAAAAGCAGGCAAGGATCTTGAGCGCTAAAGCCCTCAGCAAGCCCAGCAGCTGTGGTTCCTTCCCAACCCCAAATCCTGGGATCTCTGCAGGCAGCCTGGCAGGATAGGAAGCAGCGTGATTTGGAAGCAGGAAGGGAGGTGCTGGCGGGGAGGCTGGGGAAGGCAGCAGCAGCTGAGGGAGGAGGGAGTGGGCTCGCTCTCCTGCCACGTCCTGCACAGGCACCCGTGAGGGAACAGCAGGAGGCAAGAGGAAAAGGCTCCCAGGAAGGTAATGCCTGAAGAGAGCCGATCAGTGCCGCGCTGCCGGATCTCTGGAAGCAGAGGGAAGGCAGCCCCTGCGCCAGGGAGGAGAGCAGGAGATCTGCCCCCGCAAGCTGCCCGAGCACCAGCTTGCAGAATCGGGCTAAAGAGATTAAAGCCGCGCTGCCTGGCTCGCCAGGTCAGAGCTCTAAAATCCAGTTACGCCACAGAACAACCACTGACCGGCACCTGTCCTGCACAGGGCTGGGAGGCAGAGCTGCTCCCTGGAACAACCGCTCTGTGGGTGCTTCGGTACAATCCAGCTGCTGCAGGCAGGAGGGTTCCAGGGGTTCCGTTCTCTTTAGGGTCGCTACAGGCTAAGTGACGTGGAAGATCCCTGAATGTGCAAGGAAGGACTTATCTGGAGGAGGACGAACGAGCTTCTGCTCTGCTAGCAACTCGGCAGGGCGCCCAGCTCCACAGCCCTTCGCCAGCTCCTCCTGCGTGGCAGGGAAACACCAGCTGGCTACTCCCAGCACCACACACCGTCCCTGCCCCGCGGCGCCTGAGCCGGGCGGTCGCTCAGCCAGTCCGGTTTTGTCCCGTGTTACAGTTCCACTTTGACTCCTTTAATAAAAGGGAGACCTGATGGCACCTTCCTTTTGTACTCCAGGTACTCTTCTCCAAAGAAGTGAATGAGCGTGATCTCCTCCTCCTCGATCCGCTCCCTGAAGAAGCGCCAGGACGCCAGCGCGTAGCCCACCACGCAGATGGGGTTGCAGAGTAACACCTGCCAACAGACACCAGCGGTTAGCATCCCCTGGCCTCCCGGGGAAACTGAGGCAGCCCCCGCCCCGACATGCTCATTGCCCTTCGTTAAGGATGCCATGAGATCTAAACGCTCCGCGAAAGAGAAGGTCCCAGCACCTTCTGTGGGATTTCACTCTGGAGAGGAATTAGGGCTTGTGAAGAAAGCAGCCCACGAGCAGCTGCCAGCTCCTGCCACCCTAGCTAAGAGTGACATCCTGGCTCAGGAAAGCGTGGCCACGCTGCTCTGCACACAGTCTTCACAGTCTCTCTCCAGAGAAGTAAAACCAAATCCCAACCACACCAAGAGAACGGCTAAGGCAGGACGGAGTTACAGCTCGGTTACAACTGGCTTCAGGTTACCCCTGGGCACACCTGGAGGCAGTTTTCTTTGCCATCCAGCACAGGGCTGGTATGTGGCAGGAACTTACAGAAGGCATTTTGCTGTAGGGATGCAAGGAATCTCTGGACACGGGCTTTAGGCTAGCAGTAGCTCACAGCCCGAGCCTCCAAGGGCACTCTGGCTCAAGCCCCAGCCCCATCGCCCCTGCTTACTCCACACAGAAAATTAAGGCGATGGAGTCTTCCCAAAACAGCACACAGCAGAGCACTTGGGGTTCCCTGACCCCCCATGTGCCAGTGGGATCAGGAGGCATCAAAATCTGTGCCAGGACCACCCTTGCCACCGAGTGCTGGAGGTTTGCATCCTGCTATGGGGGTGGGACAGCGTTAAGAAGACAGACTTGGGTTATAGGACAGAAGTATCTGAGCGTGTTGTATACGGTACCTGTGTTCCAATACTCCAGTAAAACCATCCCACGTAAGATGGGTGCCGGAACCACCCATACACCCCATTTGTCACCAAAGTATGAGTATCCGATTTCTCATTCTGAACAATATGGTTGAAGTTGGAGCCAGCTGTGAGCATGGCCGCTTTCCTCAGACAATCCCCAAAGATCACCATCAACAACCCTACAGTACTCAGCCAGGTGATCTGCTTCAGCTCTGCAAGTGAATAAGGATGGGTCACAACAGGTTCGCACAGGTCGCGCTCGCGCTGCGGGGGTCACGGGGGGGGTTTGGGTTGGTGGGTGCCTTCCCCCCTCCCTCCATCACAAAGCGTGAGGAGCAGCGCACCACGCACTGCTGCCCCACCACCACGACCCCGCCACGGAGCCACCCCGCCACGGAGCCTGTACATACTCACAGCAGAGCACCCTAAGGGGCAGCAGTGCCAAGGCAGAGCTGGCTTTACAGTGCTCCCTAAAGGCGACCTAAAGCACAGCCAAGCAGATGTGCTTGCACAAACACTGCTGCTGTTATAACACAGGGAAGGAGAACATCTCCCTTCACCACAAAAAAAAGGAAGCTCCCCTCCCCAGACTGGGCAGACAGCAACAGCTTTTGCTGTTATCTGATGTTATTCCAGGCCAAAAGATGCTGACCTTCAGGTGTAACCAAAGCGTTGCTCTCTGTGCCACCAAAGCAGCTCGGAAGGTGCAGGCAGGAAAGGGCTGGAGGCCTGCTGCACAGCAGTGATGGCCAGCGTACGAGCATGGGGACGCTGCCCACCGAGGCCCAACCCGAGTGGCTTGGAACACAGAGAGACTAAGGCCGCGGCAAAGCCCTCCACTGCCAGCACACCTCAGCTCCGCGGGGCTCAGCAGTGCTTTGTTACCCGACAGCCGGGCCTAGGCGGGCCCCACGCAGCCCGCACGGCCGGGCAGAGCCAGGGGAGCACAGGCGGGAGGGTGAGCGGGGGGGGGGTCAGGGCGGCTGACCTGGGAAGAGGAGCTTCTCCAGCGTGAACTCCACCCAGGAGGAGAGGGCGGCCAGGTTGTACTCGAAGCTGTGGTTGAGCAGGAAGGAGTCCAGCGAGAGGCTGCGGGGGTTGTTGACGGCCGTCACCAGGTACTCCGAGTAGTGGAAGAGGGAGAGGGAGCACATGTACCTGCGGCGGGAGGAGGCAACGCTTGGCGGGGCCGGGGGCCACAGCCCCCGCCCGGCCGCCCCGGCCCTGCCCTTACCATCCGAAGTAGCACCAGGCGGAGCGGCTGGTGCTGAGCAGCAGCCCGCAGCCGAAAGCGAAGCCCAGGAAGCAGGCCCGGACTGCGATCTGCGAGCAAGGGGGGTGGAGAGGAGAAAACGGTATCACCGCCGCGCCGCCGGGGCCTGTCCCCCGGCCCGCTGCCCCCTCGGGCGGCCCCGGGCCCGCTGCCCCCCGGCCGACACCACCCCCCAGGGCCGCCGCCGCCCCACATAACCCTCCGGACACGCTATCCCCAGCCGCCCCAGCCCCGTTTCCCCCTCCTCCGCGGCCCTGCCGCCCTCCAGAGCTGCCCCCACCCCACACAGCCCCCCCAGTGCCCGGCTCCCCTTATCCCCCCGCACCTTGTAGAGCGGCCGCGGGCAGAGCAGCAGCAGCGCCGCGTTGACGCCCGCCACGTGTAAAGCGAGCGCCAGGCGGCCGCGCAGGCCTGGGGCGTCCAGCAACTCGGACGGGGAGTCCAGAGCCACCTGCAGAGCCGCCACCGAGGCGCCCAGCAGGAAAGCGAGCAGGCTGGTATCAGCCTCCCGGCCCAGCCACCCCCGCCGCTCTCCCGGCCCAGCCGCCGCCGCCGCCATCTTGGCGGCGCCCGCCCCGCCCTCGTCGCCCGGGAAACGGCCGCGCATCTCTCGCGAGAGCTCCTCCCCACGCGGCGCATGCGCGCTGGCCTCCGGTGGGACCGGAGCCTGCGGCGCGACCGGAGCCTGCGGCGCTGAGCCGCCCAGACCTGCTCAGCTCTCCCGGGAGGGATTCAAACCTCCGGGTCGCCTCCCGGGAGAGCCCATAGCAGTCCCCTCAGGGCTCGGTGCCCGGGAAGGCGGGATGAGGGCGGGCGGCGCGGGGAGCGGGAGCTCCGTTCGTCCCGGGCGCGGTACAGAGGATGCGGGAGCCGCTCGCGTCGGTGACAGACAACAGGCTCTTTATTTATGCCGCAGGGTTCCCGAAATAACTTAGATGTGCGCGGAGAAGCTACCGAGAGGTGCCGACGAAGCGGCCCCAGGCACCTCGGTACGGTACCGGGGGGAGGGGTTCCCGGTACCGGGCGTTAAGCTTTGGTGCGCGGCTGGGGGACGCACCGGCAGGCTTACAGGGCGTGAGGGAGGCCCGCGGCCTCGCGCCTCGGCCCGCGCCGCTGTGTGCCACTGCCCCGCAGCTTACAGGATGGGAGAGTGACAACGGGGCTGGATGGGTGAGCAGCGAGCCACCGGGACGGCTCCCGGGGGCTCCCGGGGACGCTTAAGCCACCTAAAGCACAAGGTCTACGGCGCTACATCGATCAGCAGCTCGGGCGCAGACCGGACACAACACTAAGGGGAACCTGGAGGTTTGGTGGGCGAAGGCTGCGGGGGCGCAGGGCAGGGTCACTGCCGGGCGGCCTGCTGCATCTGCGCCTGCCGCTTGGCCTTGGTCTGCAGGTACCTGCCCTTCCCTTCCTCGAAGCGCCGCTTCTCGTCCTCCGTCTCTGTCTGACAGAAAGAAAGCAGAGGCACGGCCGTGAGCTGTCTCGCCCACGCCGCAGCGTGCAGGAGGGAAGCCTGCCTCAGTGTGCTTCCCCTTCCAGGGAACACAGAGGAGAACCTGTGGAGTACACGGTCTGACAGCCAGCGTACTCCTGCACGCAGCAGGAGTAACAGGAATTAGTAATGTAATAATAGTAACCAAAAAAGCAGCCCCCAGTCAGCAGCGCTGCAACAGCAAAGCCCTGCTGGGAGAGCTAGAAATAGGAGCAGGGATGCCACGGGGATGGGGACACTGGGACCTCCAGCTGCAGAGCCTGGGTGCAGCCTGGCCTCAGCTGAGAGAAAGGAAACAAAATCCCAAATCTCCTGCAGAAATAAAATCTAAAACCAACCCAACAACAGGAAGCCTGCTCCAGAAAGGCTCCTTCCTGCTCATACTTTTCTGCTGAATGATTAAAAGGAAGAGGCTTTGTTGGGCAAAAGTATGGGCTGGAGACTGCGCCGGGAGAAACAGGAGGGGCTGGCAGTGCGGTGGGCAGGGCTCTTACCAGTAGCTGCGGGACAGGCAGGGGCTTCCCCTCCTTGCTCAGGGAGACGTAGGTGAAGAAGGCGCTGACGGCACGGTACCGCTCCCGGGACTCGTCCACGAACGGGTCGGCATCCACAAAGACCTCGATCTCCATGGATTTATTGCTCGTGAAGGTCATGCGCCCCGAGATGGTGATGACGCTGCCTGGGAAGTGAGGAGGGGCTGGTTGAGCAGGCAGCCCCTGCTTCTGCTCGGGGGGAAAATGAGGGGTCACACATGTCTTATGCCTAAGCCACGTGTTCAGCCTGGCTTCTTGGCACAGGACAGGTCTAACGGGGACTAACTGACTCTGCGGGTGCAGGCACACACCCAGGGGCCCAGGACGTGGCACTGCAGGAGGGTGAAGTGCCAGCCGCCACCCTGGTACCTTTTTTGATCTTCTCATGGAAGTTGATGGCGTCCACCGAGGCAGTGACAATGTTGGTCTTGCAGTGGCGGGCGGCCACAATGCCAGCCACCTCGTCCATCAGCTTCATGGTGACACCTGGGGGGAGACAGGAGGGTCCCGCTCAGGGAAGCTGGTGGGGTCTGGGAGAACCACATGTGGGTAGGTAAAGCCTTTGCACAGCCCCAGCTACCCTGAGGAGCTGGACCCAAAATAGAGTCCCAGCTGCGGGAACCCCCAGTACCAGCACGGAGACTCAAGAGCACCATCCATGCAGGATCCTTGGAGACCTGGCCTGAAGATTGAGGCCGGCTCTTGTTCTCCAGAATTTCTTGGAGCAAACTACAGCCTTGCAAGGCAAGGTCAGTCCCAGAAACTTCCTGCTCAGAAAGCTCTGAGCCACGTTATTTGTGGGGTTTTTAAGGACACGGGGATGCAGAGCAGCATCTAGCATCGTCCAGCCCTTGGCAAACACACCTCCCCCGAGCTCAGACTGGGTGTCCATCCTGCCCTGCCTGCCTGGCAGGCAGCAGGTGCTGCTGGCCAAGGGAAATCACTCCAGCAAATTACTCGACGTACGATGGATGTTTATAGCCCAAGATGTGCAATTTAAGAGGCATTAATCCAACATTGTAGGAATTCTGGGTCGAGTATGTCAGCTTTCACGGACTTTTAAAGCCTAGAAAATCAGCTGAAGCAACGCTGAACCTCTCTGATGGTGGGAACAGACCTGCATGCGTTCAGAGGCAAAGCCTGCTGCTCAGCAACGTGAGTGGAGACCCACGAGTGGCTCTCCACCTGCGCTTCTGCTCCGAGGTGACACCAACCAGCGTCCGAGGGGGCAGCGCCCACTCACCTCCGTGCACGAAGCCCAGCAGCGTGCAGTCCGAGGGTCCCACCAGGTGGATCAGGCTGGACTGGCTGTAGCCAACGGTGTGCGGCTCTGGTTAGAGAAGGGGCAGAGGTGAGAGGTGCTCGGCCGCAGGCGAGTGCCACCGCACACCCGTGTAATGATGAACACCACGTGGGGCTGGCTTGTGCAAAGCTGAAGTGTGTTCAAATCAGTGTCTGCATCGGCCCCAAGAAGCCCTGAGAGCAAAGGCTCTCCTCCACCTGAGGGGCTGTCGCTTCCCACCAGTGCCCACCCATCAGTGTGGTTCCAGCTCAGCTCGGTCCTTGTAAAGCTTCCAAAGAGCCCGAAAGCAAACGGGTGTACTGGACAGAGGCAGGGCTGCACACTTTCCCTCCTCAGGCCACCAGCAGTAGCTGCACGTGCTGCTTAGCCAAAGGAGCCCCACTTTCTCCTCCAGGTGAAGACCTCAGCCCCCACACCCCCAGCTCTGGTATGTGCTGGTGACCTCTGGCTCACCACTAAATCCACCCTCTGACCGCTGCACAGGCAACACACTACTGGGGACGGATGTATTTTCCACCTAACACAAGGTGCTAAAGGCACAGGAAAAGCCAGCGGAGCCCTGACCGCTCAGCTTGGCCTCCTCAGGGGACACCCGCACAGCAGCGCCCGCAGAGCCTTACCTTTGGTCTGCCTGTCTGTGAGCAGGGGAACAGAGGGAGAAAAAACATTTGAGCAACTTTCATCTCACATCACCCCCCTACAATGGCCACGCAGCCCCTCTCTGCCTCTGCCCAAGCATGGGGAAGCCACTGGCCGCTCATCCCTTTGGCCCAGGAGTCTACCCCCATGTTCACAGAAACCAGGGCAACTGCTCCAAGTAGGAAGGGAATCCCCAGGGAGAGTGCGACCCCCAGCTCCTCTCTGTAGCTTCTCCCCACCTTCAGACAGTAGTTGATTAACTTATTCCTAACAACTGACCTCCAAGGAGGGGCTGCAGCCACAGAGCGTGCAGAAGTCTGGCCCAATGCTGGCTTTTACCCTCTGCTGAGGTGTGCTCCTGCCTGCGGCCCAGGAGCAGGAGTGGTGACAGGAACCGTGTGTGACATCCCACCCACCAGCCCCAGCGAGGAATCACAGGCACCTACCCAGCTCCCCCTCTGCGGCTCCAAAATCCCACCCCATCCCCAGCACAGCATTTCAGAGCATACACTTGCAGCCACGGGTGCCCAGGGATGGCCAGAGCTGCCTCCAGGATGTTTCCACGGGCCACACACCACCCGGTTACCTGGGTTGATGACAGGGAAGATGACGTCGCCGTTCCTCTGCTTAGTTTCCAGGCGATCCAGCTTCTGTTCCTCATAACGCTTCTTCCCCTCATCCTCCTGCTCCTTTCTCGCGTACTGGAAGGGAAGGCGATGGGTCAGGATGGGGCCGGCAAAGCCGCCAGCGCAGCTGGGGCTGCCAGCAGGGCCGGGCTAGCAGCAAGCTCCAGCAAGCAAAGTGAGCTGCCCTACCTGGATGGGAGGGACCTCAAGGACCTTGTTCACGTTCTTCAGGGACAGCGGCACGTACCACAGTGTTGCCTTGTTCGTCACCTTCTTGGCCCCTGCAGGAGACAGGGGCAGAGTGACTGCACTGATGCCAGCAGCGCTGGGCCTGCAGCCGGCGCTGCCGTGGCCCAGGGCTGGCCGTGCTGGCGATGCTGCCGGCACAGGGCACCTCCCTGACCCGATGGCTCCTGCTGGGCTTTGGCTGGGAGCAGATGTGACAGTGCGCTTTTGGGAAGCCGTGCCGGCAAGCCGAGCCGGTTGCCACAGCAACAGCAGAAAAAGGGCCTTTTTCAGGCCAAAGGCAGCCACGGGCAGCAAATTAGGCAGGAGGAGTCGACATGGATTTTTCCATTCTTCTCTGGAAACGATCAATGGAGCCGTAATCCCCAGGGAGGCTGCCTGGCTGCCCTCCCCAGCACTGGCCCTGCCCGCCACCCCAGCACTCCTGATAAAAGGCCAGATCCGTGTGATGCTGCGAGGGCAGGGCCACTGCCGCGAGCTCTCAGCTTGTCCTGGTTATTCCTGGAATTTTGGGATGGAGCCACCTGCAGCCACCTACCTGTTAAGATGTTTTCGGACATGACGTTGACCTGGACCTCCACGGAGTGCCGCGAGGTGTAGGTGATCTCGGCGCTGACGTTGGCCACCTCGCCGATGCACACCGGGGAGAGGAAGTCCGTCCGCTCCACCCGTGCCAGTGCAGCCACACAGGCTTCCTGGGGACACCGAAGGGAGCACCTGCAGCCACACGGTGCTTGACCGCAGAGCCGGCAGCTCCCCGGGGCCGGCCCTGCCGCCGCACATGGCTCCAGCGCTTTGACTTCCACTTTATCAGCCCGTGGCTGTGCTTCCTTCCCTGCCTGTGGCTGACACCGGGGCTGCCCCCTGCTCGCCCTTTGTGCGAGTTAAGATATAAACAGCAGCGTAATAAGTTTTCTGCTCACAAACCATCATTTCAGCGTGCTGCTTCCGGCGCCCAGGGCGGTTTGTAGGCAGAGCAAGCGCTTCCGGGGGGGGTGCGTAGGGGGTGTGACTGGGGAAGCCCCCAGGGATGCCCAGCGCTCCAGGCAGGCCCCTTGCTTCCAGCAGGTCCCGAGGCATGGTGGGGGCGGGGGTTGCAGTGTCCCCAAGCCAGAGCTTGCCCTCTCAGGCCTACTCACCCCGGCCTGCGAGTTGCAGTGACGCGTGCTGATGATGGCTCCCGCCTCCTCGATCATCTTCAGGATGGTCCCTCCATGGACGTTCCCCGCGACATTGGCATCGTCCGGGCGCATGATCCTGCGGGCAGAAGGACACGGGAGCTCACACCCACTGCTGCGCCCGCAGCCAGGGCCCGGGGCGGCTGCCCGGAGGCACCGGTGATGCCCTACCAGATGAGCTGCTGGGCCATCTCACCGCGGCAATGCCGGCAACGTCACCGGCACTGCCTGCATGCGGCTTCCTGCGAGCGGCAGGGGAAACCGCCCCAAACCACCGCGGGGTGCGGAAGGAGGAGGCATCGCTCCTCGGCCGGGGCAGCCGGCTGCTCGGCCGGGGCTGCATCTCACCGCCACCCGCCGAGCCGGGCACACGCCGGCAGCCAGCCCGGCTTCCCCGCAGCATCCTCCCCGGCGAGCCAGGCCCCGTGCGGGAGGAGGGAAGGCGAGGGAAGGGGCGAGAGCTGCGCGCCGGCCCGGAGCGGAGCGTTGCCTCGGCGAGGCGGCAGGAGAAGCGGGGCATGCCCGGCCGGCTCAGGCCCCGGGGCGAAGGCACGGCGCTGCTTCCCTGGGCCCGGCGCCGGCAGCCTCGCCGGTGCAGGTGGCGTCACCAGTGCGGGCGGCGGCGCCGGCAGCAGCGCAGGGAGCACTGCCGGCCGCAGCCCGGCCCGGACCCCGAGCCCGCCCAGCCCTCTCGTCCCCGGCCCCCGGTGGCGGGCGGCGCGGCGGGGCCGTACCTGGACACCTGGATGGCGGCCGGGCCCGGGCCCGCGGCCCCCCGCTCCGACATGGCGGCACCGGCGCCCCGCCCGCAACGGCGCTGCGGCAGCGCCGCGCCTCGGCAGGCCCCGCCCCGCCCCCGGCGGGAACGCCCCGCCCCGCGCCGCGCCATTGGCCGCGGGGCTGCGCGTGCCGGGCCGGGACACGCGCCCCTGCCCCGCCCCAACCGGCCCGAGTCGCTACCGGCACCGGGACGCGCCGGCG
Organism: Laterallus jamaicensis coturniculus; assembly: GCA_022605575.1. Classification (NCBI taxonomy): domain Eukaryota; kingdom Metazoa; phylum Chordata; class Aves; order Gruiformes; family Rallidae; genus Laterallus; species Laterallus jamaicensis. The sequence continues at coordinate 2,191,211 of JAKCOX010000081.1, forward strand.
CCCCCTGGAGACCCCCGTGGTTTGCTCACCGGCAGCACCCGGCGGCCGCGGCTCTGAGCCCCCGGTGCCGGGCTCCGCCGACCGGCCCCGGCCCGTCCCTCCCGCACGGCAGCAGGTGCCCCCGCAAAGCCGCCCCCGCCCCCGTCCGTGACGGCGCCGTCTCGGTGCCTCAGACGCCGGCCCCCGCTGTCCTCCCCGCCTTCCCTCCCGGCGCTGGCGGCTCTCTGCGGCCGGGAAAGGCTCCATGGGGCGCCCCGAGGGTTGCGGGGGCGGGCGGAGGCGGTGGCCCCGAGCAGCCGGCGCTGGGACGGGCTCCAGGGTTGCCCGGGGAGGCGCGGGGGGGGTACGGCGTCCCGCTCCGCCTGCCTTGCCCCGCCGGCGTCCCGGGCAGGACGGAGGTCAACCGGCAGGGCGAACGGGCCGCTGTCCGCGGTGCTGAACGCACGGCGCCGGCGCCGCTCTCCGCGGTACTGGCGGCGGGGCCGTCCCAGCCTGGCCGCGCTGCCCGCCCCGCCCGCTGTGCCCGCGGGTGCCGCCGTCGGGTCCCGTGGTGCCACCCCCCCTCCGCCGCCCGTTCCGCCCGTCTCCCGTTCTCCGCCCGCGGCGGGAGGAGGCAGGGCAGCCCTCCGAGCGTCTCCACACTCCGGCCTGCGCCTCGGGGACCGGCAGCCGTACGTCGGGGCTGCCGGAGGAGCTCACCACCGCAGCGGCGGCGGACGGGAACAGCCGTGGGAAAGCGGCGGGAGCACCCCAGAGTCTGCGGCTGGGCACGGGCAGCTCCTGGGGTCTACCACGCCGGCCCCGGACCCGACGCCGACCCCGTAAAGCCCATCCGTCCCGGCGGGGGCAGGTGGGGGCGGCGCGGGGGACCCGGGCCGCGGTAGCAGGCAGCCGCCGCGCCGTCGGGCGGGGCGGGCGGAGGGGCGGCCCCGGGGGAGGAGAAGGAGGAGCCGGCGGGGCCGAGGGGCGGCGGGGCGGGAGCGCCGCGCAGTGCCAAGCGGCGGCCGGGGCCGCCGCCGGGGCCGGGATGGCGCTGGAACGGGCGCTGCTGGCGGCGCGGCAGGGCGACGTGGAGGCGCTGCGGGGGCTGCGGGCGGCCGGGCTGCTGCGGCCGGGGCTGCGGGACGCCCTGGGCGCCTCCCCCGCGCACCACGCCGCCCGCGCCGGCCGCCTCGCCTGCCTCCGGTACCTGGCGGCAGAGGCCGCGCTCCGCGGGGACGCGCGGGCGCGCAACGGGGCCACGCCGGCCCACGACGCCGCCGCCACCGGTAACCTCGCCTGTCTCCAGTGGCTGCTCACGCAGGGGGGCTGCGGCGTGCAGGTGCGAGCGGGGGCGCGGCGGGGAGGGGGGTGGGCAGCGCTCCCGAGGGCGCGGGCAACCGGGGAGGCTTTTCCCGGCCCCACGCGGGTGGCGGCGGCCGCGGGGGGACGGTCCCGCCTGGACCCTCCAGCTCTGCCGCCGGCACGGGCAGGGCACGGCCGCGCAGAGGGGGCGGCAGACGGGGTACCCCCCGGCATCACGTCGGGGCTCAGCCCCGAGGGCGAGGGCCACTGACCCTCCGGGGCTGCCGGCCCCTCCCGGGGTTACACAACGGCGGGACCGGGGCGGTAAGCGGCTTTCCCCGGGGCCGGCCGAGAGCTAACGACATGTGACGGGCGGGAGGAAGAGGAGGCTGCCGAGGGGCCGGGCGCGGGGATTACTCGGGAAGGACGGGGTCAGCACGCCTCGGCATCCTCCTGGCCGGGGGCCAGCCCTGCCCGCGCCCCGCCGAGCGGGGAGGGCGGCCGGGCCGGCGGCACTGCGGGGCTCCGTGGCGGGCCCCAAGGGGAAGGGGCTGCCCGCCACCGGGAGAACAAGGGGGACTTTGTGCAGCGCTCGCCGTGTGCGGATACAGACCCCGACGGAGAGCAGACACGCCTGTCCCACGATCTCTCCGCTGGCACGTCCCCCTCTGCCAGCCCTGCTCCGTCCGCCCCGGCCAGCCTCCCTCCCTGGGGCTGGCTCCCACCTGTGACCCCCAGCCCCACACACGTGCTCCCTGGTGCCGACAGCCACCCCGCTTCCTCCCACAGGACACAGACAACTCCGGTGCCACCATCCTACACCTGGCAGCCCGCTTCGGTCACCATGAGGTGATCGACTGGCTCCTCCGCTTCGGGGGCAGCGACCCCACGGCAGCCACCGACACGGGAGCGCTGCCCGTCCACTACGCTGCGGCCAAAGGGGATTTCCCTTCCCTGCGACTCCTCTTGGGACACTGCCCCAGGTAACTGCCCCCGCTGCCAGCAGGAGAAGCTCCAGGCTGGAGGCTCTCCATCCTGCTGGCAGGAAGGGGGCTTGGCAGGGGCACAGGGTGCCCACTGCCCCCCCATCCCCTCCTCCAGCCACTGGGCAAGGTGCCAGCTCTGGGGATGAATGCCGCAGTCGCCCTCATCCCCCAGCTCCAAGGGCAACGCGGCAGTGTTATCAGGCTGGGCAGGCAGCTGCACCTTCTTTATGGCCCAGAAAGGGCGAGGAGGAGAGCAGCGAGCGCTGGCAGAAATATTGCCGCCGGCTGCGGGCCGGTTCCCCGGGCTTCTGGCGCAAGGCGATAACACAGCCGCCTTTGTCCACCCACCGTTATGTAAATGGATTAGGCTGCCGGCCGAGGAGAGGCCGCTCCCCACACCGGAGGTGACCTTTCTGCCCGCCCAGGCCATAGGCATTGCCGGACATGGCAGCCCCACTCTGCTGGCACTGTCACGGCAGCATCTCTGCTTCACCCCCCCAAGTGGTACCCAGGGCCCAGCTGGTCCCGGGCTCCATGGCATGGCAGCCCACCAGGGACGCATGGCAGGCGATTAGGCAGCCCCTAATCTGATTTCCCATCGTGGGCAGAAGCAGATAGAAATAACCTGCGGCCTGGCTGAGCACAGGGCACACGCTGTCAGCCCACACCGTGCCCAGATGGCGCAAGGGGTGCAGACAAGAAGGGGTGCACAGCTCCCCTGCATCCAAGAGGTCCTGAGGCAGTGGGAAGTGAATCAGGGCTCAGTGCTCCTCTGTCCCCAAGTACCACAACTCCAGAGACCTCACCCCCACCAGTCCTTCCCACCAAACAGAGCCACAGAGCCCATCACATGGTCCCTGTACCCCCCAGCACTCACCACCTGTCCTGACTCACCGGCTGCAGCCTCCCCAGCCCCAGGCCCGGACCTTTATCCCCCTGCCCAGGTGTGCCAGATCAGCCCTGGGCACCTGTAGGGATTAAATTAACCCATTAACCCCCGGCAGCCCCCAGCCTGGCCCTGGCCTAGCCACGGCTTGAGTGCAGTGCCTGCAGTGTCAGCCCCAGTGCAGTGCGGCGCTGGCGGAGGCCCTTCTTGCGTTGGCTTTCATGCTTCTTCCTGGGGCTGCTCCACCGCTGTCACCGCCTTCTCCTTGAATTATTCAGGGCTGGCCCTGCTCCCAGCCCCGTGCCCGCCCAGAGGCTCCGTTACAGCCAAGAAATCCAATCCTGGGTGCTGCGTGGGGTGCTCATGCTCCCAGCCCACCTTTGCACCAGCCCCGTGGGGTCCCAGCAGCCAGCAGCCTGGCGTGGGCCTGTGGCCATCTGGCAAAGCAGTTTACCAGTGCTGGCCCAAGTGGCTTAACCCCTTCCTGATTAGTGGGCAGCGGCAATTGGGGGCTGAGTGTGTGCCTGTGCCCCTGCCAGCCTCCTGCTCCGGCCCAGCCTGCCACCGCCCAGCTCCAGCCCACCCAGCGGTGTGCGGTCTGGCGCTGCGGCACCATGGGATGGGTGCCCCATGGCACGGCATGGTGGGAAGGCCACGCTGGCCGCGGCCCGTCTCACAGTTACAGGGATCAATTATTAAGGGCCCACGATCGTTGCGATAACAGGGCAGAGTATTTATTGCGCTTCCTTTTTTAAATATTCAACAGGGGTTTTTATGGAGCGCTTAATAAACCAGCTTCCTGCGTGGCAGGGCTGCGGGGCGCAGGATACAGGGCTGTGGGGCATGGGATTGTGGGGCCACGGGCTGTGCAGTTCGGGATGCATCATGCAGGATGTGGGGATGCCAAGGCCTGCCAGAGGGGCGAGGGGCCGCAGGGCTGGGCAGCGCCATGGTGCAGCTCAGCCTTTCCCCACCAGCTCCCCCATGGCTGCTGCTGCTTAATCTGCTTATTTAAAAATACTGCTAAGTTGCAGTGTCCAAAAACAGCCGGAGGAAGGAGCTTACCGTAAGCAGGCTGATTAACTTAGTGACCCTGCACCGCAGCCACTGCGCTGCATGAGGGCCCAGCAGGGAGCCATGGGGTAGACAGCTTCCAGCCCACACTGCCCATGCTGCCCGGCCCTGGGGCTGCCCCACCTGCCCCCTAACCACCAGCTCCCCTGTGCCCCACCATGTCCCACGTGTCCCCATTTCCCTGTGCTTCCCGTGCCCCCCCGTGCCCCCTGCCCCATCCCTGCAGCAGTGGCTGCGGGTGACGGCACTGTGCCCTGCTTGCAGCACACTGAGTGCCCAGACCAAGACAGGGGCCACCCCGTTGTACCTCGCCTGCCAGGAGGGCCACCTGGAGATCATCCAGTACCTGGTGCAGGACTGCGGGGCCGACCCCCACGCACGTGCCCACGACGGCATGACACCACTGCACGCTGCCGCCCAGATGGGCCACAACACCGTCATCGTCTGGCTGGTAAGCACCAGACGGGTGCGGCGTGGCAGCTTGGTGGCATGGCGTGGGGCTGCCAGTGGTGCTCAGCCCGCCTGCTCGCGCAGATGAGCTTCACGACAGTGAGCCTGTCGGAGCGGGACGCCGAGGGGGCCACGGCCATGCACTTTGCCGCCAGCCGCGGCCACGCCAAGGTGCTGAGCTGGCTGCTGCTGCATGGTGGGGAGATCACCGCCGACGGCTGGGGCGGCACACCGCTGCACGATGCTGCTGAGAACGGCGAGCTGGAGGTGGGTGCAGGCCGTGAGCCGGGTACCAGGGTTGGAGTGGGCCACCCTCCTGCCCTGCCATGCACACACCCCCTGCTTTCCACAGTGCTGCCAGATCCTGGTGGTGAACGGCGCCGACCTCAGCATCCGCGACCAGGATGGCTACACGGCTGCCGACCTCGCTGACTACAATGGCCATGGCCACTGCGCCCAGTACCTGCGCACTGTGGAGAACATGGTACGCTGAGCACGTGGGGAGCGTGCAGGGCCCCACCACTCCCATCACACCCTCTGACCACACAGCTGTGCCAGCAGAGTGTGGAGCACCGCGTGCTGTCGCGAGACCCCTCGGCGGAAGGGGAGGGCCGGCAGCCCGACTCGGGCATGTCGTCGCCCAACACCACAGCGTCGGCGCCCCAGGCACGCTTCGAGGTGGGCTCCCCTGCCAGCACCCTCTCCAACTATGACTCCTGCCACTCCAGCCAGTCCAGCACCGGGGAGAAGAGGGGCGGCCCCCCGGGGGCCCCCACTGCCCGTGAGTGTGGGGCTGGGGGGCGTGGGGCGGGGGACGCAGCGCCAGCCCCCCCTGACCTGCTCCCCTGCGCAGGGGTGCCTGAGCCGGCGCTGGCAGACATGCAGGCGTACATGGACATGCTGGACCCTGAGATGCGGCCGCGGGGCCGGGGGCCGACAGGCGAGGGCCTCCCCCCGCCACCCCCCCCCACCTTCCCCCCACCACCACCCCCGCCTCCTGCCACCCGGCCGCCCCCACCGCCCCCCGGCTACCCCGCACCCGCACCCCCCACCGCACCCCACACCGCTGACATCTACGTGCAGGCCAAGAACAACCTGCGGCACGTGGAGAGCCAGGCGCTCCGCCGAGAGGTACGGCCCCGTGCACCACGGCCCACGCCCAGCGGCTCCCGGCCACGCGGCACAAGGGCTCGTGTCACCCAGGGCGGGTGTGCTGCCGGGCATTGACCCCCCCGCTCCCTTGGGGAGCGGTCTGCTCTTGGCAGCACTGGGGACAGGCAGCTCCAGCTCCAGGCCATGTGCCCACGATGCTGGCCTGCACCAGGATGCCCGGGCATGGCGCAGCAAGCCGGGGCCAGCCATGCTCTCATGGCACTGGGAAGCCCTGCCGCACCTGCTGGGGCACCGGTGGCACCGTGCAGGCAGGCGCGTGGCCGGGCACCGCAGCCGCACCCGTAGGGCCTGGCGATGCCACGGGAGCCACGCCGAGCTGGGCGTGGGCGGCTGCGCAGGCTGTAACACGAGCAGCCGGCTCCGGTGTCGCCCGCGCCGCAGGTGTCAGGTGGCACAGCTGCTGCTGCCAGGAGCTGAGAGGGCTCAGCCGGGCGTGCACAGGTAAGAGGGGTGCAGCCCCCCGGGGAGGGCCGGGGGGTATAGAGGTGCGGTGGGTTGGGGCCACCCAGACCCCCTACCATGGCTCTTGCCACCCCACCATGGCGGAAGCCCAGTGCATGGCCATGGCCTGGGCAATGGCAGAGCCCAGCGCCATGGGGGACGGGGTGCATGGGACGGGGTCTCAGCAGAGCAGCGTGTGCCAGGCTTGTGCAGGGCTTGGGACCCTGTTGTGCACCGCCCTGGCGCTGAGTGCTTACTGGGGCAACAAGCAGCCTTGCCTGGGGCTATGGGGCCAGGCTGCCCCGGGGAGGCGAGTGCCAGCCTGACACCATAGGGGTGCAGGCGCCCCATGCAGTGGGGCTGACATGGACCCTTGTGCCAGACCAGGGCTGGGGCTACCGGAGTGGGAGCCAGACTTGGCACAGCGCCCGTGGCAGCCAGAGCAGGAAGCGCCGAGCTGGCGCTTGTTGACTTAGCTGGGGCTGGCGGCAGTGGTGGCGCACGGGGAAATGCAAATAGCACGGAGAGCAGGGCCGTGCCGCCATGGCACCCCGAAGCTGGGGAGCGGCCGCAGCCCACTGCAGTGCCAGCATTCAGCAGCACAACCTGCAAAGCCGCTGCGGTATGTGCCGGGGTGAGCCGAGGCTGCAGCGCCTCAGAGCCCTGTTCAGAGGGACGTTTGGATCCAGGCCCCAGCCCCGCGGTGGATAAGCTCCTGGTAATCCGCAGGGCTGGGGCTCCGCAGTCCTGTTCCCAAGGGGTTATCCCAGGAGAGGGTCAGCCGGGCTCCTGGGCACAGGCTATGGGGGTCATGGTGCCAGGCACCAACGGCACGCGCTGCCAGCCCGGCACGCAGCCCCTGGTGCAGCCTCGAGCTGAGCAAACCCCCCAGGGCCCATGCCTGCCACCCCTCAGGCCTGGCATCTGCCCCATGGCCCTGCTGGGCCCTGGCAGCTGGGCATGGCTGCATTGAGCCGCACTCCCCGTTGCAGCTAGCATCGCGCGAGAGCAGCCCCGAGGGCCTGCGCCGAGCCGACTCCACCAGGAGATCGAGGAATTTCGGCAAGCAGCCGAGCACCGGCGACTACTACAAGCACCTGGGGCACGGCACGGCCGAGCAGCCTGGCCCACGGCGGATGGCGCACAGCGAGGAGGTGAGCCCCAGCCCCACGATGCAGGCCTGTGCGTAGCTTAGCGGCACCAGGCGACGCCTGCCCGTGCTCTCTTTCAGGCATCACCCATCTCAGCGGACGCCATGCGCAATGGGGAGAGCAAGCCTGGCGCTGAGCTGCCACCACCACCACCACCACCACCACTGCCCGATGCTGCCTGCCCACCGCCCCCACCACCACCCCCGCCAACCGAGACCCCCGCTGGCCCACGCCGCTCCTCCTCCTCCACGGGAAGTAAGTGGCAGGAAGCCAGGCGGGCACGGGGAGCGATCCCGGGCACCGTCCCGTTAGCTGCACTGCGGCACCGGCCGCCCTGGCACGCGTCCTCCTGCAGTGCTCTGGCTGCACGGCTCCTGACGGCCTCTCTGTCCTTCTTTCCTCCGGTGTCGGCGCGGGGGCCCCTACGCCCGCCCGCCCCTGCCTGCTCTCACTGCTGGCCGCTTCTCTTCTCTCTTGTCTTGCGGTGGCCAAATCCTTCCTCTGCCGCGCGCCCTGCGCCGCCTCTCTGCTTCTCTCCCTAGGAGGAAAGGCGCTCAGGCAGATGAAGAGTAAGTACCGCGGCCCCGCGCTCCTCCCTGCACGGGGGGTGCCCCGGCGAAGGGCACGGCCAGAGGGGCCTGACCAGCACCATCCCACGCCACATCCCATCCCATCCCACAGGGCCCTGACATCTGCCATGGATGGCAGCTGCCCATACCCTCCTGCCCACCAAGGCATCGCTGCCACGTTGCCAAGCCAGCGTGCCATGTGGGCACCCCGAGCGCCAGTGCGGGGCTGTTGAAGCCACTGGGCAGAGCTGGCAGGGCTGGTGCCCCATGCCCCCCATATCCCCTGAGGCCCTGCTGCCAGCCCTGCACACAGAGAGCCTTTGTTTGCTCTCAGCCGGCCAGCGTGACCCCGCCACGTGAGCGCACCGGCCGCTCCCCCGCCACTAATTGCAGCCGGCAGGCTTGGCCGCCGCTCAGCGCCTGCTTTATTAGCACCAGCTCCCGGGGCTGGGGGGTCTCAGCCGGCGCTGGATGGCAGCGCGCACATCCCACCGGGCTCTCAGCACCCACAGCCGTCTGGCCCTGCCGTGGCGCAGCCGAGCAGGGCAAGCTGCGGGTGCCTGCGTTGGGGAGGGGGCTCTGCCTTGGCGCTGCACCATGGGTCACTAGGGTCCTACACATGGCTGGCACAGACGGTGGGTGCTTGCAGGGCGGGTGGCGTGGGCATCTCTGGAGGCACCGCTCTGCCCCAGTGCTGGTGGGGCTGGCTCAGGTTGTCAGTACGTCGCTGCTGGGGGGCTGCAGAAGGGATGTAGGGGGTCCAGGGCCCCACGGTGAGATGGCTCTTGTACCAGCACTGCTGCCAGCTGCAGACCCATCCCTCCACAGGCAGGGCACCACCGTCACAGCACAGTGCCATGGGGTGGGTGGCACTTGTGGCTGGGGTTGTGTGGGGCCCCAGGACCAGGGTGCTGGGGTGCTGCTCCGACAGGTCCCACTGACCTGGCTGGGTGTTGGGATGCTGGTCCCGTGCACCTGGCACGCTGGGCGCCAGGCTGCTGCACGCTGGGGCATTGCTCCGGTGAGGTCCCATGGATTCAGGGAGCGGGGTGCCACGGCGCTCTTCCTGCGGACCAGGGGAGTGGGGTGCCAGGGTGCTGCTCTGACAGGGGTCCCAGAGGTGCCCGGGTGTGGAGGGCAACCAACCAGCCTCCCTGCCACCCCATGGACTGGGTGGGGGGCACGGGAGGCTGCCGGCGGCGGGGCCCTCACTGCCCACCCTGCCTCCCCCCAGGCACCAAGTCCTTCAACATGATGTCCCCCACCGGCGACAACTCGGAGCTGCTGGCCGAAATCAAGGCCGGGAAGAGCCTGAAGCCGACGCCGCAGAGCAAAGGCTTCACCACCGTCTTCTCCGGCAGCGGCCAGGCCGGGGCCAACGTAGGTGGCGGCGGGGGTGGCAGGGGCGGCGCGGCGCGGAGAGCTCCGTCCCACCCCACCACCCTCTTCCCTTCCCCCGCAGGCAGAGTCGCCAGCGTCCTCCCCGTCACCCACCAGGACGCCAACCCCGCCGGCCACCCCCGAGGCCACCGGGCCGCCGCGCTGCCTGGCGGGGGGCTCGCCGGAGCCGGTGCTGAACGGGAGCTCGCCGGTGCCGGCGGCGGGCGCGGGGCCGGTGGTGGATGCAGAAGCGCTGGTGCCGAGCCACGACGAGCAGGGCCGGCCCATCCCCGAGTGGAAGCGGCAGGTGATGGTGCGCAAGCTGCAGCTCCGGATGCAGGAGGAAGAGGAGCAGCGGCGCAAGGTACGGGGGCTCGGCGCGGTGTGCGGCGGCGAGCGCGGCGCGGGCACGGCCCAGCGGCTCCGGTCCCGGCGAGACGGCGTGCGGGGCGGCATGGCCTCCGGCTCCGGGCCGCGGCGGGGGGGACCGGCGCACACGCGCGCAGGGCCGAGCGCCCCGTTGCCCTCTCTCCCGCCGCAGCCCGGGAGCCGCTCGCCGCCCCCGTGCCGGCGCGGGGGCACGCCGGGACCCGCCGGGCAGCCAATGCGGGAGGAGGACGTGCGGCACCTGGAGAGGCGGCTGGGGAGCCTGCGGGTGATGCAGGAGGCGCGGGCGGAGGAGGAGCCGCCGCCGCTCCCGCCGCCGCCCGCCGCCCCGCCGCCCGAGCGCTTGGCCGGCGCGGAGACGCACACCCGCGGCCGGCAGCCCCCGGGGAACCGGGAGAGCCCCGGGGCGGGGGGCGCAGGCGGCGGCCCCGGCGCCCTGCACGACGCCCGTCGCGAAATCCTGGGCTGCGGCGTCTCCGTCCGCAGCCTCAAGGCCAACTACGAGGGGCCGGGGGGCGCCCCCGCGCCCCTCCCCAGGGTCCCCAAACGCAAGCGGGCGCAGCCCCCCGGCAGCGCCCGCCGGCCCGTCCTGGAGGAGGAGTACGGGAACGGGGCTTCGCGGCGGAGCCGGCCGGGGCCGGGCGGCCCGCGGGAGCCCGCCGAGGCTCGCAAGGAGCGCGCCGTCTCCCTCTTCCTGGAGCACTGGAAGAAGCGGGCGCTGGCGGCGGCGCCCGGGGACGAGCGGCCGCGGCGGGCGGGGAGGCGGCGGCCGGCGGCGGGGCGGCTGCTGGCCCGCTGGAGGAGCGTGGCCCGCCGTGTGCCGGGGCGGCAGATCCGGCGGCTGAGCCGTGCCTCGGTGCTGTACTGGCCGCAGCACTTCCTGCCCCACGTCGGCGGCTCGCCCCTGCCCCACGACAGCCTGCCGCTCGACCTCTTCATGCTGGGCTACTTCCAGCTGCTCGAGATGCCGCTCAGCCCCGAGGAGCGGCGGTTCCGCCACCTCCTCTGCTACGAGATGTTCGACCGCCTGGGCAGCCACAGCTGGCACCGCGTCCGCCGCTTCCACCGCGCCGCGTTGGAGCGGGTCGAGGCCGGCCACCGCCGCTGGCTCGACGGCTTCGAGGATCTGGTGCAGGAGTTTTTTGGGGACGGCCCCACCGCGGCGGCGGAGAGCCCGCCAGAGCCCCCCAGCACGGCCCCGGGAGGGGAGAGGGCGGTACTGCCGGCGCCGGTGCCGGTGCCGGTGCCGGTGCCGGAGCTGGGCGAGTTCAGCGAGGAGGATGTCTGCCGCTTCATCGACCGCAGCTTCTCCTTCTGGAAGGAGAGGGAGGCGGAGATGTCCGACACCTGAGCCCGGCGGGATGCTGTGGCAGGGCCAGCGGCTTGGGGGGCTGCCCGGCGCCAGGCGCAGCCGGGGGGCGGCGTCGGGCAGACGGGACCCGGTGCCCGGTGTGCTCAGACGCCTCGGCGGCTCCGGGCAGTGCCGCGGCTCGGCGGAAGGCTCGGCGTGGTTCCGCGTGGCCCCGGGGCCGAGGTTGCGGTGTGCCGCTTTGCCGTGGCTGTGTGTTGTGCGGGGGGCGCAGCGCCGGGGCTGCGGCCCCTCTGGCGTGGCGTTTGCGGTGCCGGGGCGGTGTGTGCCCCCGCGTGTCGGTGAATAAAGCTGTGCTGTGCGAAGGGCTGGCCGGCCGCGCACTCCTTCCTCCTCCCCGCGCCGGCGGCGGGCGGGCGGCGAGCGCGGCCCAAGCCCGGCCGCCGGCGGGACGCGTGCGGGACACGCCGGGGCGATGCTGCTGCCCCGCGGTGCCGGCGGCGAGGGTTGGCCGCCGACCGTGCCGGTAACACGGCTGTCTGTTGCAGGAGAAGGAGGAGGAGGCGCGCCTGGCCAGCATGCCGGCCTGGAGGAGGGACATCTTGCGCAAGAAGCTGGAGGAGGAGAGGTGAGCCGGGGCCGGGGGCCGCCGCACCGGCCGGCCGCCCCCGCGGCTCCGATAACCCCGCTCTTCTCTTTGCCTTCGCAGGGAGCAGAAACGGTGAGTTGCCGCCGGCCCCTTCCCTGGGCGGGCGGGCGCGGTGGCTGCGGCGGCTCCGGTGACCGCGGCGCCCCGCGCCCTCCCGCTGCCGAGCAGGAAAGAGCAGGAGAAGCTGAAGCGGGAGGAGGAGGAGAAGGAGAAGGAGCAGTCGGAAAAGCTAAGGACTCTCGGGTACGATGAGACAAAGCTGGCGCCCTGGCAGCGGCAGATCATCCTCAAGAAGGGGGACATAGCCAAGCACTAGCCGCGCCGCGCCCCGGCTCTTCGCGGCGGGAGGAGGCCGGTGGGTCCCGCCGCGGACCGGGACGGGCCTCGGCAACCCTCCTCCCGCCGCGGACGGCAGCGCAGCCCGACCCGGAGGAGACCCCGCCCCGGGCACCCGTAGCCCCCGTCCCGCCGCCGCCCCGCGCTGCCCTTCGCCAACTCGAGCCGTCGCGGCTGGGGCGCCCGGTGCTCGCGCGCCGCCCGGTTCACCCGCCGCGCCCGGGCCGGCGGCTCCCCGCGCTCCCCGCCGCGGCGCGCTCGCCTCCGCTCCCGCCCCTTCCCCAACTCCGGAGCCGCTCGAAGCCGGCTCCCGGCTCGCCTCCGCCTCGGACCGCCCGCCTTTCCAGCGATTAAAACGATAAACCCCGCCAGCAGTGCCCCGCGCCTTCCTGGGGCTGCCCCCGCCACCCCCCGCCCCCGCCGGCCGCATCGCCGTCGGTGACCCCGATGCCAGCGGTGCCCCGGCGCCCGGCCGGGCCGGCGCAGCCCCGGGAAGAAGGGCCGGGGCCCGGCGGACGGAGAACTCGCCACTTTATTGGGGCGGGGGCAGGCGCGCCCGCCGCGGGCGGCCTCGAGAACTGTCCCATGGGTGCGCGGCGGGCTCGGGGCCCGCTCGTCCCGCGAGCGGCCGGGCAGCCGGTGTGCCGGGTCCTGTGCGGGGACATAAATAGGGGGGGACGGGAGGGCGGGGGACGTAAAACTGACATAAAATGTCTACACGGCATAAGTAACAATACTTAGGGGTACGGCTCTGCCGGGGCGCCCGGCGAGCCGGGGAGGGGGTGCCGGGACCTCCCTTCTGCCGGAGTGGCGGCGCCGGGAGGGGGGTCAGGGTCCCACCAGCAGCCTCCGGCGCAGCGCCTCGGCGCAGCCGGCCAGCTCCATACACTCCAAGGCGGCGAAGACACGGTCAAGCGTGGCGCTGGTCTGCTGGCACCAGCGCTTCAGCATCTCGTACTGCTGGTCGCGGATGTGGGTCACCTCCAGCTCCACCAGCTCGATCTCTGCCTCTCGCAGCTCCAGCACCCGCATGAACTCCTTCCAGCGCCGCACCGGCACCGCGTCGATGACGGCGTAGAGCTGGCTGCCCTGCAGCAGGGCGCCGCGGGGTTCCGGGGGCGAGGAGGGCTCCGGCTCCCCCCCCGGCCGTGCCGCGACGCCGAGCTGCTCCCGCAGCAGAGGCCGGTTCTCGGGGCTCCGCCTCGCCGTGTCAGCCTCTCGCTCCGTCAGCTGCGGGGAGCACGGCTGGGTCCAGCACCGGCCGTCCCACAGCTGGGCTCTGACCTGGCACCACGGCGTGGCCCCGGTCCCGGCAGCGGCCGCCCGCAGCGCGGCGGGGGGGGCTCCTGCCGGGGAGTCGTGCCGGAGCCGCTTCCTCTTGTGGTAGATGACGAGGGCGCCCAGGAAGAGGGGCCCGGTGAGTGCCAGCAGGACGTACTCCAGCCCCGAGCCTGCAAGGAGGAGGGGACCATCCCCGTCAGCCAGCAGGCTCCGCGACCCCCGCGCCACCGCCCCCGGCCCCGTCGCCCCCGCACCTCGGCCGCCGCACGCCCGCTGGCACTCCTTGCCGCACGTCTCCGGGGCGCTCCTGCAAGGAGAAGGGAGCCGTGGGCGCCGTGCCGCGACATGGGCCCCACGCGTGTCCCCGTCTGGGCCACGGACGGGGCAGGAGGGAGCAGTGCTTACGTGGGGCACGGCCGACACTCGCTGCCCTCGGCGTAGAAGTCGGGTTTGCAGCTGCCGCAGAGCGTGTCCTGCGCTTCCGAGCCTGGGGAGAGGAGGGGGGCGTCAGGGGGGCGGCACAGCCCGGGGGGGACACACAGCCGTGGGGGAGGACACACGGCCGAGTGACACACAGCCAGGGGACACACACGTCCGGGGCACAGGCCGCAGCACTCACAGGGCCGCTGGATGAGCCGCCCGGTGCAGGGCTGGCACTGCCGGCAGGAGAAGTCACTGCAGCCCTTGTCGAGGCAGTCGCGGAAGCGGCCGGGCTCGCAGCCGCAGGCGGCGTTGCTGGTGGCCGAGCAGTTGCTCAGCACTCTCTGGAAAGCTGCAGGAGACAGGCGATGACCGGACCGGCCCGGCACGGCACCGGGCGGCGCGGCGCGGCACGGCGCCAGCTCACCTTGGCGGTCGCACTCGTAGCAAGCCTGGCACTTGGTGACGGTGTTGGGCTGGGCGAGGAAGGTGCCGGCGGGGCAGGCGGCGCAGAGGCTGTCGTTGCCGAGGATTGAGCAAGGGGTCTTCAGGAGCGTCCCTGCGGGGACATCGGGGTGATGGCGGCGCGACGGGGCGACGCGCCCGGTGTGCCACGCGGGGCCGGGCCGGGCCGGGCAGCGCTGCCCGGAACGGTTCTCACCTGCGGGACACTGGGCGCAGCACCGGCGAACCCCCTCGATCCAGTTCATGCCGTCGGGGCAGGGGGGTTTCGTGGCGTGCCTCCGTAGGCGGCTGGGTGGCCGCACCGGGACCCGCTGCCCCCGCGGCATCGCGCCGTCCCGGCGCCCCGGGGGCTGCGACTCGCTCGCTGCCAGCCACAGCGCTGCCAGGACCACCTGCGGGCAGGGACAGGGCTGGAATGCGGGCAGCCGGAGCGGCCCGGGACCCACGCACGCGTGGGGGACGCAGCCCTCTCACCCCGCTCCCCACGCTTCCGCCCGCACACGCCGGGCTGCCGGGGCCGGGGCCGAGGCCCGGCCAGTGCCGCGTGGACACCGGTGCCTGTGCCGGGCAGGACAGCCTGAGCCGCGGCCCCGTGCACCGGAGCTGCACGGGTGTGGGGCTGCGGGGCCGGGAATACCCCGCGGCAGCCCCTGCGTCGTGTTTTCCCCGCCGTACCCGAGCAAGCGGCTTCCTGCTGCCACCGCGGGGCCGCTGTGCCCCCGCCTGTGCCCGGGGGAGGGGGGCGGGGGCAGCCGCCGTCGGGTCCTGCAAACGGTGCCGTCAGGCCGGCCGGGAAGGGGGGGCCAGGCGGCGGGGCCGGGATGCTCGGCCACCTGCCCCCCGCCCGGGTAAATCGGCGGACAGGCCGCCGGCCCACGGGACGAACAGCCCGGGGAGGCTCCTGCAAGCCGGGCGCGGGAGGGTTAACGCTGCCGGCATTGGCTTTCCTGGGGTTTATCTCCTTCGCAGAGGAGGCGATTTCCTCCCCGAGAGGAAGCCGTGCCCGGCTCACGCTTCTCCCCGATGCTATCGCGCCTCGTACGTGCGTCCCAAACTAGGTCACCGCTCCCCTACCCCGGGGCGCTGGGCGCTGCACCGAGGGGAGCCCCGCTGCGCGGACGGCCCCGGCGGGGGCGGCCAGGGGGTGCCCGCGCCAGCACCCACGGCCCCGGGGCAGGGCAAGGGGCCGGGGAGAGCCACGGAGCAGGCAACGCGGGCAGGGAGCCAGGGGATTCCTTGCCGGGGGCTGGATTTCCCAGCCGCGATGGCCCCGATTACGACGGCTGAATCATTTCTACTCAACCCGCCGGCGCTGGCGGACTGGAAACCGCGCACAGGCCGCCCCGCTCGCAGGGCGCCGACGGCACATCGGGGTGCCCGCCTCGGCCCCGGCCGTCAGCGGCACATCTGAGTCACCGCTGAGGCACGGCCTTCCCATGCGGGGCGCTGCCTGAGCGGGGGCCTGGCACCGGCAGCCGGAGCCCCGCGGGCGCAGGTGCCGTCGTCCCACGGCGCGGACAGCCGCCGCTTCCTGTGCCGCGCAAGCGCCTCCCCTGCCCGTAAGGCGGCTGCGGCGCGGCCTCCGCTCCGGCGGGGTGTGCCGGGACACCCGCCCGCGCAGCCCCGGGAAAGGCCCCCGCCGGCTGCCACCACCGGTGGCCCTAACTCCGTCCCGTCGGCGCGGCCTGTCCCGGGGGCAGCACCCGGCCCGCAGCCCCGTGGCCGAGCCCGCAGTTCGCACGGCTCCAGCGCAGCCGTCGTGCCGTGCGTGGCTGTGCCACGCTGCAGGCGGTCCCGGGCGCTCAGCCCGACACGCGCACACGCACACGCACGCTTTCGACACGCGTGGCACCGCGCTCATCCGCCCCACCTCCTCCAGACCCCCCGCGGCCACGGCCCCGGGACACCCCGCAAACGGTGCCGGGGCCTCGCAGGAACCCCGCGCCGCCACACTCACCCAAGCCGCCCCCGGGCAGCAGCGCTTCATCCTTGCGGCCAGTGCGGCTGGGTCATGCCGGGGCGGCGGGGGGGGACCGGGGCGGTGGGCGCAGCGGGGTGTCGGGCAGCTCAGCGCCCGGGCAGGGTGTCCCGGCACCCCATGGCCGCCGCCGGCAGCGCACGACGCTTGGTGAGTGAGTGAGCGGCAGCGCTCCCCACACAGCCTTTTACACCCGGCCGCGGCAGGAGGAAATGCTTTTTTGGAAGTGAGTCCAGGGGGTGCGAAACCCTGTGACGGGAGCGCCGGGCGCGGGAGGGACCTTGCGCCGCCCAGCTGCCGCCCGCCCGCCGCCCTCCCCTCCCGCTGCCGCGGACCCGCGCGGGGATGCGGCGGAGCAGCGCTGATCCTCCTCTCCCCAGCCCGGCTCCATCCCCATCCCCACCCCGAGCCCCGGGGCACGCCGCGGCTGAAGGAGAGGCGAGGCGGGAGCGAGCGTGCACCGGCTGCGTTTATTGCTCGGCCGGGACGCGGAGCGCAGCCCGGGACGGGACGGGCGCCGACCCTCCGGCCGCCGCCACGTCCCCCCGCGCGGCTCCGGCCCCGGGCGCCGCCGTCTGCTGCCGCCCATCCCGACCCCCACCCTGTTCCGGCGAAACCCCGAGGCCACCGCCCGCCCCAGCTCAGCACCGTCCTCTCCTGCCACCGGCCCCAGCACCGCGTCCCTCTCGGCACCTTCCCCACTCATCACCGCCAACATCGCCGTCCCTTCCTCGTCCCCTCCCGGAGCCGACCCCCGGCCCCCCGCGCCCCAGGCCCAGCTGGGCGCCGCCTGCAGCCCTCCTCTCCTAGGACGAGGGCGCGGCAGGAGCCGCCGCGCCGGGGAGAAGCGGGCAGCACCCGTCTCGCCGAGGGCACCGGTCTGCAGCCCCCTCCGCGTCCCCACCGGCACGGCATCCCAGCGCCCGCTCCGCCCGGCCCCGGCGTTACGCTACGGTTAGAAGCGGGAGCGGCTCCTCGGCGCGTCCGCGCGTCCGTCCTCGCCGCCCCGGCGGCGCTCAGACCTCCCTGCAAGGCACGGGGCAGGGGGAAGAGATGCTGAGCGCCAGGCCCCGCCGCCCGCCGGCACCCGGGAGGGCCGGCGCGTCCGGCGGGGCCGTGCGGGGCGGGGGGGTGCTTACGAGGCGGTCAGCGTGGAGTTGAGCAGTAGCGTGGTCCGGATGCGGTAGAGCTGCGCCAGCGTCAGCTTGCGGTGCTGGGCCGCCTGCGGATCCGAGAGCGTCCGGCGGGCTGCGGCCGGGGGGTCGCGACCGACCCCCCCCGAGAGGGACGCCGGGCTCTGCACCGGCTCCTCCGGCTCCGAGAGCTCGGAGGCGGAGCTGCCGCTGCTGCCGGGGGCGGCCGGGGCGTTGGGGGCTTGGCTAGTCCGGGAGGGGCCGGTGCAGAGGTCGGAGAGGCTGCGGCTCTGGCTGAGAGGGGGCGGCGGGCCGGGGGGCAGGAGCAGGGGCAGGCTGGCCTCCGACTTGGACTTGAGCACCCGGGCCGGGCAGGGCAGGAGCTGCACGGGCGTCCGACGGCGCAGCCGGGGCGAGGGGGGCCGCGGGCCCGGGGGGCCCGGGAGCGGCTCCCGCCCCTCCTCGACCGCCCCCTCGGGGGGCTGCCCGAAGTCCCGCAGGGAGGCTGGCGAGAGCGTCCCGTAGGCGCTGTCGACGGAGGACGAGCGGCAGCCGCTGGCCGGGGCCGCCGCGCCGCGGGGCAGGGGTACGGGCAGGGCGCCCGCGGGCAGCTGCCGGGTCGTCGCCTCGGCCGAGGTGGGAGTGCCGACGGACGTGCCGGTGCCGGCGGAGGTACCGGTGCCGACGGAGGAGCTGTCCGAGGTCGAGCCGAAGGGCCCCGCGTCCCAGTCCGGGGAGGAGAGCTCGTCGCCACCGTCCGCCGGCACCACGGCCAGGGTCTCAGTAGAGCCGTCGGAGGGGCTGCGGGGGCAGCAGGGTGAGGAGGAGCCGGCGCCGGGCCGGGGGGTACGCGGGGCCCCCCTCCCGCTCCCTACCACTGCTGTGAGTCTGGGCTGGCGCTGCCACGACGCAGGACAGTGGGCGAGCTGGCGGCCGAGGTGCCGCTTTCACCATCCTCCTCATCATCCCCATCCTCCTCCAGGTGCCGGCGCTGCCGCAGCCGCTGCAGCAGGTTCTGGAGAAGGGGAGGCATCAGAGAGGCCCGGGGCGCCCCCGGGATCCCTGCCAGCCGCCTGCACCCCTCACCTGGGCATTGCGCACCGCCTCGACCCAGCTACGGCACAGCGACTGCCCGCTGGCCTGGAAGGTGTATGCAGCCACAGCGCTCCCCAGCTCGTTCAGGTAGATGAGGAGGAAGGAACCTGTGGGCAGGGGCTGTCAGCCATGTGCGGGGCTGCTCTCATGGCCCTCGTCGCCCCCAGCGCCTCTCACCTGGGTCCCTGAGCTCCCGGCAGATGACCTTGTCCACCAGCAAGGGCTGTCGGACCACCTTGGTGCGTTCAGCCTTCTTGAGGGGCTTGGTGATGAGGAAGAGGTCGGTGAAGAGGAAGCAGTAGACGTCCATCTAAGGGTGACAGCAGAGTTGTGGGCGCCAGCTGGCATGGCAGACAGGGCTGCGGGTGGGCGGGCAGGGGCCGGGGCTCCCTGTCCCCCGCAGTCCTCACCTTGCTGTCTTTACCTTCCCGCATCCGCAGGCTGCCCTCGAGGAGGAGCTGCCGCGTGTCCTCCGGGGAGGTGCCGGGGATGGGGGCCGTCAGGTCCAGCCGCAGGAACTCCTTCAGCAGCTGCCAGGAGCCCCCCCGGCATCAGTGCCAGGCACAGCATGGGGTAGCACAGCACAGCAACTCTGCCATGCCCAGCCTACCTTGTCCACTTCATCCGTGCTGCCTTCCACCACCTCGTAGGAGTCGATGCGGTCAAGGATGGTGGCCAGGCGCTGGCGCTCCTGCCGCTGGCGCATCCGTGAGTTGACGTGGTTGATGAATTGCTCCACAGAACCAATCTGCAGCCGGGAAGGTGGGTGTGAGGGGCAGGGAAGGGGTACCAAACCATGCCCTACTTCACCACCCCATGTCCCCAGCCCCTTACCATGGTGGTGACGGCGTCGCGGGCACACGGGTCGTCCGTCTTCTTCAGCACAGACTTGAGGAGCAGCGGGTACTTGGTGAGGCGCTGGTGGGGCTTCACCAGCATGTCGCTGAGCTTCAGGCGGCTGCACTGCTCGTGCTTCTCGGCCCACTGCAGCGGGCAGACATCAGCCCTGGCACTGGCACCGGCCCCGGCACCAGCCCCTGGCTGCTCCCCTTACCGTCACATAGGCGCGGAAGAGCTCGCTGTCCCGCAGCAGTGCCCGCATGTACTCCATACAGCCCTCCTCCTCCATGCAGTACCGCTCGTAGGGCCTGAACAGGGACCCGAACTGGGGGGCACAGGAGGGTCACCACAGGGCATGGCGCGGCACGGCCCCTGCCACGGCATGGGGTCTCCACTCACCGTCTTGAAGCCATTGAGGAAGTCGACAGGGTCGAGCGGCGCCCCGGTCCTACGCGCCTTGCCCAGCACCGGGGCCATGACACTGCGCCACAGCTCGCGGTGCAGCCGGATGATCTCCCCGATGTTGCTGAAGAGCCGCTCAGCATCCACCTGTGGGTGGGAGGGAGGCAGCTGCATGGGGACCGCATCTCACCCTGCCAGTATGGCCATCCAGGGTCCCAGCTGCAGCCCGGGGGTCCCCAGCCTCATGCCACTCACCTCGCAGAGCAGCCCCGAGTCCTGCAGGTTCAGCAGGCAGCAGAGGAAGAGCTGCAGGGACAGAGCAGGGGGTTGGTGGGGTGCAGCCAGGGCTCGGGGCCCCCTGCCATGGCGCGGCATGGCTGCTGCCGGCACTCACGTCAGTGATGACTTTGAGCTTGCGGATGTAGGTAGCCTCGGTGTGCAGCAGCTCCCAGATGGCTTCCTGCTGGTGGCACTGCCGGCGCGACAAGGCCTGCCAGGATGAGCGTCAGCACCGTGGCGGTGGCCAGACAGAGCCACCGCAGCCCCCCAGATCCCCTGGACCTACCTCTGCACCCCGGATGATCTGCTGCCAGCTGTCCTCCAGCACCAGCCCAGCCTCGTCCCCATCCTCCTCCCAGGAGTCGCGGTCAAAGCGGAGCTGGGGCGGCAGCTTGGGCAGCCCGAAGGTGCCATAGGCATGCAGCCGGCTTGCCAGCTGCTCCAGCTTCTCAGTCTCCTGGCCGAAAGTGGGGGGCAGAGCAGCTGGGCGGGGGGGCCCGGTGGGGATGTGCCACGGACCCCCTCACCCTGCCTGTGGAACTGGGAGGCCCTCGAGCCCCAGGGTGACCCAACCCATCCCCCCAGCATCAATGCAGACAGCTCCTGTGCCACTCTCCCCATGCCCGTGTCCCACCTACCCGCCCGAAGGAGGCAGCGCCGGTGCCGGAGCCGAAGAAGCCACTGAAGCGGCTGGCAGCGCGGTTCTTCCAGGTGTCGGTGCCATTGGTGGGCAGGGAGCTGCCGCTGTGGAGCGCTGGCTCAGGGCTGGGGATGCTGGTGTCCCCCAGAAACTCTGTCATGTTTTTCCTGCGCCGGCCCGGAGCCTGTGGTGGGGACAGGCAGTGCCCCTGGGTCAGTGCCTGGCACCGCATGCCCAGGCTGCCAGGATGGCAACAGCGGCATGGCACAGCGCGATGCTACAGCTGGGCTGACCTCAAGCGCCCATGGGACAGACAGACACCCAGACAGCACCCCGGGCAGCGGGGTCCTGCTGGCCGTGCTCCCCTGCCCGCACTGACCTGCCTACCTGCATCCCGGGAGCGTGGGGCCCCACGTGCCGCCTGGCCAAGCCCGGTGGGTCGTGGGCAAGGAGCCCCGGCAACGCGGGGGCTCAGGGCATCCCGCGGGGTGCAGCACCCCGGCCGAGCCTGCTGCCGAGCCCCGCTCCCAGCTCAGACGGTGGGGCTGGAGCCGGGCAGGCTGCGGCCGGGCTCCTCCGAAACAAAAGGAGGTGGGGCCAGCGGCAAAAACCTAATTTCCCTCCTCGCCAGATAAGCTACCCAGAGCCGAACAATTCACCAGCAGAGATCAAAGCCCCCCAACCAGCCGCGAGAGCTGGGCCGCGGCCAAGCGCCTCCCGCCAGCCCGGGCACCGCTGCCGGACGCATCCCGGGATGTGGCCGCTTCCCTCCCCTCGCCCCGGCGCAAAGGGCACGCCTGTCACCTAAGCACAGGACAGCGAGCTGTCACTGCTGCCGCCAGCCTGGCCCACGCCCTGCCACGTCCCTGCATAGGGACACCCACGGGCACCATCCCCGTTACTCACCATGCCGCTGTGTCCCCAGGTGCCCCAGCCCCTGCCAGCCCCATGGCTCTGGCACTGCTCAGCTCCTGCATGTCCCCAGGAAGGCAGCCGGGGCCAGGACCCCCGCAGAGGCAGGTGGGTGCCCACTGATGCCCCCGCCCTGCCAGGGCTGTGCTGGTCCTGCAACCAGCTGTCATAGTGCTGAATGCGGGTGGCCACCATCCCTGGCCACACGGCCAGCTTGCCACCCTCCAGGGCCGCTGGCACAGGGCTGAGCACCGTGCTGTGTCCCCCTGGCACCTCAGAGCCGCTCTCTGTGAGCGTGGCAGCCTGCTTCCATGCAGAGCGTGGCCAGGCCCCACACCTTATCTGGGGCCAGGGTCCACTGGGCAGGACCAAGCTGTGCTAGGCAGCTGCCAGGCGCCACAGGGAGAGGAGGACCATCAGCCAGGGCCAGGGCGGCACCGAGCAGCTGCACCACTGGGCCCCATGGCATTGCTGTTTGCCCTTGCTCTGGTGCCAGGCTATGCATGGCCTGGCTGCAGGGCCGGCACTACTGGCTGTGGAGCCACGCCTGGCACAGGGCGCTGCCCACACACTGCCACTGCGGCACAGCCCACACAGCACAGCCAGGAGTCAAATTGGCTCCTGGGGGCTCTGAGGGGGTCTGCAGCCTGCACCACACAAGGTCATCCAGGAGACACTGTGCCGCTGGCCTACGTGCCCATCTTCCCAGCAAGGATGGCTACAGGGGGATCTCGCGCCTTGCCACCCCCCGTCCTTCCCCCCGGTGCTGGCACCAGCACTCACCAGGCTGTCAACACCCTCCCGGCGTCCTGGCACTGGCTCTGGTGCTGGTCTGAGGAGTGTGGTGGTACCAGCAGCGTGCAGGATGGGCAAGCTGGCTGACCTGGCATCCCGCGCAGCCTGCTCCACCTTCAGCTCATCCCCGGGCTTGGCTGCGGGGGCATCAGGCGGTCAGAGCCCCCCAGGTACTGTGGGGTGGCCAAGCCTCCCTCTGGGCACCCCTGTACCTTTAACCCGCAGGTAGTGCCCCCCGAAGCGGTATGCCTCAAACTGCAGTGAGAGCGGCGTGTGGGACTGGTCCAGGTAGATGTCCACCTTGCCCAGCTCAATCGCCTTCCGCTCAAAGACCGGCAGCAGCACCTCTCTGTGTGGATGTAAGCCCCAGATCCATCACCGTGTCCAGCCCAGCATCCGTCCCCGCATCTGCCCCTGGCAGACTCACCCCAGGGACTTCTTCTTCGTGGCTGGCACAACCTCCGCCTCGATGTCCACACTGAGGTCGAACTTCAGGGTGAAGCACTCCTTGCTGGGGTCCTGAGGGAGGCAGCAGCCGCTCACCCAGGGGTTCCTCCCCTTGTCAGGGTCCTGCCATGGCCCCACCAAGACCCCAGGGAGAGAGGCCAGTGCCTTACGTCCGTGTGCCTGCGCCAAGCCTTCTTCTTGGGCAGTTTCAGCGCTGAGCTCCTCCGCTCCCTGCGGGCACAGGGCAGGCAGAATGAGGGGGATGCAGGGGGCTGGGGCATGCATGGGGCACGCAATGCTGGGGCTCACCCTCTGCTGTCCACTGGTCCCTCTTCTTCCTCCTCCATGTCGGAGGCAGGGCTGGTGCGTGGGGGGCACGAGCGCGTCGACATGTTGCGGGCCAGGATGTTGCCTGCAGACGGACACTGAGCTGGGCTGTGCTGGGACCCTCAGCACCGCGCTGGCTCCGTCCTGCTCCCATCCCTGTGCTACACTGGCCCCAAGCACATCCATCCCCTTCCCTCTGCTGCACCAGGTCGGCCCTGAGTGCATCCTGCAGTGATGCTGGCAGTGTCCACCCCGGCTCACCTTGTGGGGGCAGCTCCAAGCGGAGGTGGCCGTCGAAGTGCATGGCGCCATGGAGGTGGCCGTCACAGAGCTCACATGGGCTGAGGGGGCTGCTGCAGCTCAGCTGCTGGCACTCCTCGTGGTGGCATTCCTGGGGGCGCACGCGGCAGTGGCACGGGTTGCCGGGGCCTTGCCAACTGTGGCACACCAGTGGGAGGGACAGGCAGTAGGGACCCCCCCCACCAGTCCCCAAGTCCCTCTGGCACACTGCTCAGGGGCAAGGTTGAGGCCGGAGTGGGCGTGGGTGAAAGCTGTGAGCCTGATATGACTGTGAGACACAGTGGGGCCAGCACTGCAGAGCCCCCGCCCTGCCCCACCACACTGAGCAGGGACCCCAGGAGTGCCTGAGGCTCTGGGGGACAGGCTGAGGCTCTGGGGGACAGGCTGAGGCTCTGGGGGACAGCCAGCTGTGCCTGTGCCACCTGTGCTTCTCCGGGTGCCGGGGAGGCCGTGCTCCCGTGCCGCAGCCCCTTCGCGCTGCTGAGAGCAGCGTCCCCGCGCCAGCGCGGAGGAAACAAGTGTCTGCAGCGAAACAATGCTCCAAGCCTACGTGTTTCCTCCCATTGTGCCTCGGCTTCAGGCCCAGCCCCGCCGGGCATTCACAGGGGGTTATTTTTAAACCCCTGGCCGGGCCCCCAGCGCGATGCTCGGCCTGTGACCCCCGGCCAGCACCGCCTTGCTGGGGGCACCAGTGGGTTCGTGGTGCTACCCGCTGCTGACAGCGAGCCCTGACGCACCACTAGCACACCCCCATCCCTGCGTGGGGCCCCCATCCCTGCCCGGCCTATGGAGGGGTGCGAGGGTCTGCCCGGGAGGAGGGAGCCCTGCCTGGGCTTGCCTGCAGCACGCCGTGCCGCTGTGGGGAGGAAGCGCCCGTGCAGCACCGGCCGCCCCCGCTTCCTGCCCTCCTTCCTCCCGGCGCTGCTGAGGTCAGAGCTGACGTGCTCCCCGCGGGGCCGATGGTCCTGCTGCAGCGCCCACCACTGTGGCACCCACCAGCATCCCACCCTGGATGTCGAGGCAGCCCCAACCATGCCGATCCCCATCCCCTCCGAGGGCCCAGACCTCTCCCATTGCCTGCCCTGGCCCGAGGTTGCCGTGGCACCTGCAGGACTTGGAGCGCAGCCACTGCTCTGGGCAGTGACCACAGCTGGCACCTGCTTGGTGGGGACCCCCGGGACCCTCAGCAGCCACCCCACCAACACACCCCAGCCCCTCTGCCCACCCCGGGGATCAGTGTCCAGCCCCACTGTGCTCACAGCAGCATCACCCTGGGCAGCCGCCCCACAAAGCAAGGGGGGACGCAATGCAGCTCGGTGCCACGGCAGGATGAGCCCCCAGCTCAGACAGGACCCCCTGGCCCACAGTATGCGCCACAGTGGCAGGGTGGCCCCGGTGGATCCCTCCTGCTTCCCCAGGGTGCCCAGCAGATATGTGCCCCCCCCAGCCATGCAAACAGAGCACAGTGGATCACATCCTGGCACAGCAGGGCTGCCAACCTGCCTGCTGTGCCCATGGTACAGCAGGTAGGGGAAACGGCCAAAGCACTGCCGTGCTGTTGAATGCCATCAGGACAGTGATAGCAGTGTGCTGACCATGGGATGTGGCTGGCAGGGAGCTGCTGCCTGCGCTGTAGGGGGTTGGAGGAGCAGCAGCTCAGGCACGGCTGCTGGCTGCCCCTTCTCACCAGCAAGACCAACGCTACATGCTGGCAGAAGCCCCGCGTTGCCCACCGCCACGCAGAACCCACCTCGGCTGTTGTCCTCTCGCTGGCGCAGTCGGGGTTCTGGCAGCACGGCACCGTCTCCTCCACTGGGCACGGCTCAGCTGCGGAGAGAGGGAGGGTCAGTGCTGAGGTGAGCCCCATCCAGCCCCGCTCCCTGCCCTACCCGTGCAGGGGGGCTGTGCCGAGGTCCTGCACCGCAAACCCGGCATTTAAAAGCTCGGCAAAGCACTCGAGCTCAGCTGAGGCCAGGCTGGCCTGCTCCAGCCTGCCCGCGGGCTAGCTGGGGAGGTGGAATGCCATGCCCGAGGGCCAGCACTGCATCCCTGCCGGGGATGGCACCATGCGTCCCGCAGCGTCAGGGACTGGCACCCCAAGTTGCAGGATCGGGACACAGACCTGCCCCAGCTCCCGCGGACCAGGGCTGCAGCAGGAACGCTAAATCTGCCGCTTGCCGTCCCCCAAAGGGGCTTAGGAGTCGCGCTAAGCTGTGACAGCTAAATCGGCCTTGGGCACAAATCCTATTTTGAAGGCTTTTGTTATGTGTCTCGTCTAATCGTTTAAAAATAACAGATTCTGGGTGGCTTGTGGCAGCCGAGCGGCACGAACACCCTCCTGCACGGTGGCCCTGCCGCGGGGCTCAGGGGGAAGCAGGGCCGGTGCCGGGCATGCAGCGAGGCTCCCTGGAAAGGCACGGCTGCAGCAGGCCAGCAGCAGAGCTGCGGCACAAGGGTTTCCCCGGCCGTGCCACTCCCCTCTCCGGCATCCCTCCTGCCAACAAAAACAGCATCTGTGCTGGTCAGAGTGGGCCTGTGGCCAAGGCCAGGGTTAGACTCAGTCTGCAGGAGAAGCCGCCTTTTAGGGCAGTGGGGAAAGAGCTGCTGCCTCCAGAGGGGAGTCAATCCGGATGGGCATTGTGTGCCCCTGCTCCCCACAGCGATGCTGGGCACGAGCAGGGCTGGCACAGCATGGTGTGTGCTGCTGGACGACGGTGTGGGAGCAGCCGGGTAGGGCTCGGCTCGCCAGCCCCCCCCAGGAGAGAGCTGGGAGCCGGGGCTGCCCCCGCGGCGGGAGCACAATGAGGGCTCTGTCCTGCGGCCGCCCCACGGTGCCCGCCATGCTGGGCCGGCCCCTGCCTCCCGCCGCTGCCGTTTCACTTGACCTATCGGGAATAATAACGGAAACAAATGAGAGATTCCTGCATGCTCCCAAGGGAAAGCTTTCCAAACTCACCGAAAGCTCGAGGCTGGCCGCGGCAGCCGGTGGAGCCCAGGACCAGCCCTGTGCCAGAGCCGCATGAGGCTCTTCCCAATGCTGACCCTGGCAGCAGGTCACGCGCACACCGGGGCCTTTGCCGTGCTGGGTGGAAGCTCCTCGGTGAGGCGCGCACAGGGGGAGCCCCAGTTTCTGGTGTCTGTGTCCCCACCAAGCACTTGGGGGGTGGGAGGAGGGATCCTTTCCCTGGCTGGCCACCTCCTCCCACTGCTGCTGCTGCCCGCTGTGCTATCACACCCGGCGCTCCCGGTGACGGCAAACACGTTTGAAACCGGACCTTGCCTGCACCAGAGCATGCCACGCCAGCTTGCTGCCAGACACCTGCCTGTGCCGGGAGGGCCTGTGGTGCCGGTGGCACAGGGCCATGTACTTGGTGCTCCCCACTGCACCTGCAGCATCCCCAGCACACTGCCCGGTGTGTCCCTGCTGCGCCCAGAGCTTCTCCCAGCCCCTCGCCCCCATGGCCAGGACAGGAGCACTTTGGCCAGCCCCACGCCCCCCAGACACCTACCGCCGGGCTCCACGCTGACATCCAGGCTGGAGCTCCAGGAGAAGCGCTCTGCTGCCCCGTACTCCAGCCCCGCCAGCCCGTGAGGCAAAGCCTCCAGCTCGTAGGCACCCCGCTTCCTCCAGTACAGAAACATCCTTGGGGGTGCGGCCAGGGGGCCCCCCGAGCCGTGTCTGCCCTGCCAGGGCCACCAGCAGGACTAAGCAGGGGAGCCCAGCTCCAGCGTTAAGAGCGGATCCCGGTCTCTGGACAAGCAGCGCATTGAGGCCGGCGGCCGGGAGCCGCGGGGCGGCCGAGGGTGCCGCTGGAGGCTGCCCAGCGCCCGCGCGGGGGGCACACAAAGGGCCTTTCTTCAGCCTCCTACAGACATTGCACAAATTTCACTTTCCGCCGTCTATGAAAGACACTCCGCTGCGGAGACAAGACGCGCTTGTGATTGAAATAATCAGCATGAAGAGGGGGCTGTTCGGTGGCTCCGCTAGCCGATAGCTTTTGGGGGGGGCAGGAATGCACACCCCCCCCCCCCAAGCCCCAGCTGCGCCCACAGGCCCCCAGCCCATGCGAGCAAAGCCAGGGGGTCTTTTCTCCTGCTAAATCTGAGGAACTAGGAAAGCACCGGACAGGGCTCTGAAGCCCCCAAAACCACCTTTGTCCTGCCCCCCCCAAACCCCTCCCTAAAGCAGGGGTAAACCAAAATTCTACCATCAGCGCACCTGAGACCGTCCCACTCCCCCAGCCTGTGGGCACTGCCAGCCGCCTCTCCCACAGGTTCTGCGCCGCTCTGCTGTGCCCCAGCACCCTGCGCCAGGAAAGGGGGCCAGGCATAACAGCCCCCCACCATCCTCCCTGCGACACCCCCAGGGGCCAGCGCGCTGAAGGAAGATCCTGAGTGCTTCACACATCCTCCACGTGCCGAGGAACCGCTTCCCACTGAGCACAGGGCCGAGTGCGCCCACCCTCCCTGGTGCCACACCGAGGTTTGCCCTGTAGAGTGCCCCCCACCGCCCTCCCCTGGGGCAGGCCCAGCAAGGTCACCCTTGGCTGAGTCTGCAGCATCCACCACCCAGCTGCTGCAGCCCCTGCCAGCTCAGTTGCCCCCAGAAAGGTCTGAAACCAGGCACAGGATACCCACACAGGTGCATGGGGGGGTCCTGGTTCAGGGGGTCCTGCCCAGCCAGCGAGGGGTCCATCCCACTCAGCCGGGTGAGGAAGTGCTGGTGACCCCACCGAGGGGGACGCGGGGCCCGGGGGGCTTGGCACCGGGCACTTCGCTGTCTCACCTCTCTCAGCGCCTTTTCTGCCTCCTTCCCTGAGACTTGAGCCCTGTCTCGCCCCGCCCGGGATTTTCCCCTGGCTGCCACGGCCCCTCTATTTGTTTTAGCCACTGTTCTGGCCAGGTTGCTGGCAAAGTCTTTCCTTCACTGCCAGACCCAGCCAGATGGGGATAATTAGGCCTGGATTAAGTCAGAGCTTTAACTCTTGAAGAAAGGGCAGGAGGGCGGCACAGCCCTTGGCCCCTCCCCTCCCTCCCAGTCATCCCCTTGGACTTGCTCCATCGCAGGTACCAGTTTCTGGAGTGCTCTGCAATCTCTGCACCAACCAGATAACAGCATTTCCCGTGGGTTACTCATGCCTACAGCGGCACTGGCCCAACAGATCTGGTGCAGAGCAGTGCCACAGCCCTCCTTCCTCAGAGGGCAAGGCAGAGGATGTGAGGGGAGGTGTGGAGGCTGCAGACCCGGGGCCAGACCCTCCCTGCTTCAGGAGCTGTGTGACATCTGAGGGCACAGAGCCGTTCCTGCCCGGTGCACCAGTGGCTCTGGGGTGCTCCCAAAAAGGGACCCACCACACCCACTCAGCTCTTCGAGACACCCACTGCTCCCCCCTGTGCTTGGGAGCAAACCGCTGCCAACGGGAGCTGGGAAAACACTGCCCCAGCCCCAACACTCCTCCAGCGGCACAGCCCATGCCAGGGCAAGCCCAGGCACCTGGTGCAACAACAGCTCCTCACCTCTGAGCCAACACATCCCAGCGTGGGCCCGAGGCAGAACCAAGCAGCACCCGCAGCCGCAGAGGGCTGTGCAGAGCCCGGCCCTGCCAGCCAGCACCTGCCTCCTTCCTGGGGCTGTACTCCCATCACCCACGAGGAGAGGGCTGCCGACACAGCACCCTCCTCCCACCAGGTGCCCAGGGTGCAGGCCAGCAGCGAACCACCAGCACGAGCTGCCACAGCTACAGTGAGGTTCTGCTCCCACCACCAGACTGGTTCTCCCAAGAGCAGAGCCAGCCCAAAGTTGTGCTTACAGCAGAGAACCACTTCACACCACAAATGCTTCAATCTGAGGGGCAGGGCCGGGGCCACAGCCCCTGAGGCTTCTATCAGCCACGTACAAGTCAATGCAGGTCAGGAGCATTCAAACCCACACCAGGTTTTCCATAGCTATTTATTACAAAACACCAAAATACAGACTGAAAGTATAAAACACTGCAAGGAGGGGATGTGCAGGAGCCCCCACACCGGAGCCCTGTGCACCCAGACCCCCTGAGGCTCTCCCTCACCAGTCTCCAGCCAAGAGGGACGTGTGCTGAGGTTTTAGGTGTAGTCACAATCAAACCCGTACTCCCGCCTCTTGAAATGCTTCTTCTTTTTCAGCTTTCCCGACCCCAGGATACTGTAGTTATAATCGGACGTGACATAGGGGATCTCTCCCTCAACTCCTTGCTGGAAGAGGAAATCCAAGACCAGGAACAACTTGAGAACTCACACCTGGAGGCAAGGGGACCTGCCCTCCTCGCATGACAGAGCGGAGTGGCAAGAGGAGCAAGCCAGCACTGAACCACCCCACTCTGGTATCTGAAACATGAGGAGAACGTGCTCCTCTCCCTCCTTCCTACACAATTTCCCAGAGAGATATCCATCTACCTGAGGCATGCCTGGGCCTCAAGAGGGGAATGGGAAAGCCCGCCAGCTGGCTTTCACCATCCTCCCCTGCAGCTCCTACCTGGCCCACGAGAAGGCAGTTGGGGATGGTGATGCTGCCCAGGAGCAGGCAGTTCACCGCTCGCAGCTGCTCTGGCGGCACCGGCGTCAGAACGTGGTAAAGCTTCTTCTCCATGTCGACCCCTCGGACAATTCCTGGAACAAACCGACAAACCAAAGCCCTGTGTGAGCTGTAACTCCTCCTGATCGTTTCAGACCACGCAATTGGAGGCAGCCAAAGTGCTCTGAACAAACGGCTCTTCCAGCACCAAGGGGCTAAGGATCAAAGGCCTGGGCAGAACCAGAAGTTCTGACTGAGCAGTAGAAGGGAAGACTGTCAACCTCATCTGCCTGTGAGAGTGCAGCTCCAGACAGCAACAGAGCTGCCGAGTCCTTTGTGGAAGAGTGAGGACGAAGCTCCAAGCTCGGCGACACTCCCCAGAGCTGTTGGCACATGCTAGTGAAAACCCGAGAGCATGTGACAAGTCCTTCCTCTCAGCCCACCTCCAAGTCCTTGTTCAAAGAGACAATTCACGTTCTGCGACCTGCTGTCACAACCTGGCAGGCAGGATGGCATCGTGAGGTCCCCCTGCTCACCAAAGCCAAGGCAGTCACAGACCGGGGTCTGTGTCAGCAGGACGGGCCCATCGTTCTGGCATCTGATTTCATCTGGGATCCTGCAGAGCCCGACCCAGCCAGCGTTCACGGCGTACATGATGTTGGTAGGAGCCACATCAGTGTGAATAACCCTGAGTGCAATAGCACTGAAAGGGACCTGAGGAGGAGAAGGAAGGAAAAACCCCACCGTCGGCACAGCACCACGTGAGGTGGAGTTCTGAGAGGAGACAGCACTGTGCAGCCCAGACCTGAGAGGCGCCAGCCCACACCTACAGACAGGCACCATCACAGCAGCAGACACCAGAGTTTCCGTGCTGACAGCAGCACACTCACAGCGCACGTGCCACGCTGGCATCTCAACAGCAGCCTGGCTTCCAGGTATGCTGCATGACATCACTATCTCTCTGCTGACCACAGAGTCTTTCCCCGCTCTGAAAACCTCTGCTGCACAAGCACCGCTGCCGACTGCAAGGAGCCGGGCTCCCCTCGACCCCTCCCAGCGCCCCGGAAGCACTCCTTACCTGGTAGGGCACAAGGCTGTGGAGCGGAAGCACGGCGCCGATGTCTGGGGCCTGCAGCTGCCCCAGGTAACCCAGGATGGACATGTCACGCAGAATGCTGCTGTGCACTCGCCTGGGGAGGGAACCGCACTGCCTGAGGGACACCCCGAGCGCACCGCACAGGACTACCTGCTGCTCCACACAAGGCCAGCTTTTAGACCTGCTGCTGCCCAAGGGAACCTGAGTGGGTTTGCTACCTCCAATGGATCCCAGGATTTAGGGTATTGTTCCAACTTTTAACAGGCATTAGTATCAAAGACAGTGTTTGGGTTTTCCCAGACCGAGCGTGTCGCTAGAAGGAACCTCCCAGCCCGACAGAGGCGGCACTGCACTTGCTGACTCCAAGTGGGTGTTGCGCCAGGTGTGAAACCACCTAACTGAGGTGAGCAGAGCGGGGGAACCCCCTCCCCAACCTAACAGCCCAACACTACACAGAACACCCAGAAACTCAGCCAACCACCACCCAAACACAACCCCCCACCCATAAGAAACCAGTAAGCTCCAACTGATTTAAGAGCTCTCAGGGCCAAAGCACAGCCAGAGCCTTTACCCTCAGGGCCACACATGACTTTAAGCCCACCGACCACGTTTCTACTTACGCTTCACCAGCAACCCCTGCTCGAGGGAAGTCTGGATGGACGTACAGCAGCTTGAACTCGGGAACCGATGCGTCTTCCTCCCCTTCAGAGGGCTTCCAGTCCTCTTCCTCGCTCCTGCCCATCTGCCTGCACCTGCCTTGCTGCTTGCCTTTGGTGTACAGGCCGGGCGTGAAGTGGATGTACTGCGGTGTGAGTGGAGCCATGGCCTTCCAGTCATACACGTCCATCTGCACAATGTGGCTGGGCGACAACAGTCGGATGATATCAATCAGAAGCAGCAACCCCTCACCTTTAGGAAGCAGAGAAAAGACTGTGGCTGCTGCAGAACACCACTACAGATGCCCAGTGCCAGCTCAAGGGGTCGAGCTGTATTTGCTGGTTCTGGGCTCGCCCATTACCCTCCCTCTGCACCACCTCAGAGCACAATGATCCCCTTTACCTTTCACCCAGCCCATGGTGTTGACGACTAAGGGCACTTCCTTCTTGTAGGAGCTGAACACGTACTTCACCACGTCGAGGTACCGCTCTGTGTCCTGCTCACAACTCGTCTGCCCGTAGTACACCATCTTCCGCGGTGTCTGCTGGTGAGTGAACGGTGGGCCTGAACAACAAGCGGACAGCTTCTCGTGGTTTCAGCAAGTCAAACGGAACAACTCCCATCCCTGCAGCACCTACACACCATCTCCTCTGAAACTGTCTGTCCTCCTTTCACAGGCTAACAGCCTGCACCCATGGAGAAGCTGCCGTCTCTCCAAGGCTCTGTGCCAGGAGTTGGGTTTGGTTGGGGTTTGGGGTTTTTTCTTACTTGTTTTGCTTTTTACATCCCTGGTGACACGTGTATTTTGAAAGACTCTTCTACGACAGACTATCCAAAAAAGAAACCCACCTGGGCTATATCCTATACAGTGACCCAAACCCAGCAGACCACAAACCCCAGCCATTTCTCTTTTTTCACACACACTGCTAACACCAGCCCTGAACCCCTGTGCCTGAGTCGATCCACTCTGTACTTAACCCAGCGTTACCTACGGGCACTAAACATGAGGAAGATTTTTCCAGAGACCTTTCAAGCCTGAAAGGCTTCAAACTTTAGCACGCCACAGCCTCTTCCAGCACCTTCCGAAGAACTACCTTACCCTCTCTAAGACAGGAAAAACAAGCAGAGAGAACAGTTCCTGCTACCGAGGGAGGGTTGCACATGCAGCTTTGATGCCATTAGCAAGAAAACTCTTACAGCCTTTCTTTTACTTTCCACAGGCTGCGACTTCCCCTAAAGCACAGCTGGTACTCAGAAAGCGCCTTCTGGAAATGAAACAGGTTTCCGGCAGCTGCAGAGAACAGCAAAACACGTACCAAGAACCGGCTCCGTTACGGTACTCAGAGACACACATCCAGGCGGTGTGAATTCAGTCTGACCTATGTCACACTCCAGGTACTCGACCGAGGGAAGGCTGGAGTGAAAGAAGACTCTATATTAGCGTCCACTAGAGAAAGGAAACAGGACAGGATCTGGAACACATCAGAAGCACAATCTCGTTTTGTTCCAGGCTGTCAAACTTCTTGAACACAATCAAAGGAGGGCACTGCTTGCCTCCCTCCTGAGGGGTGGTAAGCCAGGGTGCTCACTTCACTCGTTACAATAGCTCAGGACCCACCTGGCTTTAGGGGAAGTAGCTAGAACAATAACCAGAGGCGGTACTAATTAGGGCACCACCTCTCCCATGTTAATGGGGCACCTTGGGACCAGCCATGTGGGATTTATAAACTTTATCATCTTTAAGAACTCAGGAGGTCAGGAGAGTAAGCTTCGACACCTCGCTCTGCTGAGCGGCCTTCAGAGATACTGACAAGTTCTAGCCTGCTGCCGTTCCCCAAGGGCTGCAGCTCCCAGATCTGCACTGAACCCCAACTGCTCGGCACCCTATCAGCTCACATACTGAAAGGACAGCCATTTAGTAGTATTTAAATAGAAACATTCCAGTAGGCATCTTCTCTGGAAGGAACTCAAGACAAGTATATCAGACTTTCTCAAGTTTTGTTTCTTTTTAAAAGATACCTGCCTTCCAGCTTTTCTGAGGATCTTGACAGTTTTCCTCCTTCTCCTAAATCCCATGCAGTACTTAAAACTTGCAGAACACGAGGAGACTCACCGATTCAGTAACAGATTAATTAGGTATCTATTAAATGTCGATTTCCCGGTGTTTTTTGGGCCGCATACCAGAACAAGTGGCACACCTTCATCTTCCGCTGGAAAAACAAACACACTCTGAAATGGACCAATGCTATCAGTTACTCTGATACGCCCCGTTTACATGAATTTGTTTACAAAAAGAACAGCCAAAAAAAACCCCTACAGCCCTCTGTGGTCTGACTAGGATGTATTTCAATTGAACAGAAAGAACTCAGTTCAAGAGAAGCAAGTGTGCTGGTCTAAAGAGAAAAGGCCCTGAAGTGAGAAGTGAGCCTTACCACTAAAAGCCAGCATCTAAGACCCTCAATTGCTCATGGGATTTTAAATGCTGCTGGGTAAGGTGGGTTTTTTCACCTGCTACTAAAGACAGTGAAGCTAGTTCTTCCCTGACACTGGGACGCACCTTCACAGCAGCAAGGTGCCTGTCTAGTGGCAGAGGCACAAACCCACTCGAGGTGATGCACAAGCTCAGGGCTCCATGATTTAGGGGAAAACCGTGATGCTCGACCGGTGCCTGTCACAGGGCACGCTTACACTCCCTACCTTCAGCTTGGAAAAAGCCATTAACGTCCCATCCTCAGGCTACCACAGCCCCCTGCACACAGCACTCACCACAGCAGGCTTGGATGAGCTCCTCCAGGGCTGCCAGCATGCTCTGCGGCACCTGCAGCCCCTGGTCAGGGTTACACTTCACAATGCCGACAGACGCCAGGACCGCGTCCTCCGGCGTGAAGCTGGGCTCCTCCTTTCTCTGCGGAGGAAGGGAGAGATGCGGAGCCAGGCCCTGCGGCCGGGCTGCGGGGCGGCTGCCTCCTGCCCGGCACGAGGCCCGTGCGGGAAGGAGCTGCCCGCGCCGCCCGCTGGGCCTCACCTGGGGCTCGAAGAGCCGCGACAGCGGCGGGTGGCTCAGCAGGAACCGCGTCACCGGCGTGTCCAGGTGCTCCAGCAGCACCAGGGCGCAGTCCGGCGAGAACCGCGCCATCACCTTCAGCCGCGCCTCTGCAGCGGGGACAGGCCGCGCTCAGCCCGCCGGACGGGCCGCGCCCCCGCACCGCGCGCAAAATGGCGGCCACCCCGCACGCGAAATGGCGGCCCCGCGGCCCGCGCCCCCTCCCGCAGGCACTCACGGCGGCGGACGCGGTGCGCTCGCATGGCGGCGCGGGCGGCGGCGCGGAGCTGCCGCGGGTCGGCGGCGGGCGGGCGGTCGGCCGGCTGCACCTCCAGGGTGAGCGAGCAGTGGGTGGCCGGCGAGAAGACCGGCAGCCCCGGCTGGTGGGAGGCGACGGCGAAGCCCAGGAGGCGGACGGCGCCGTACAGGCAGCGCAGGCGGCACTTCCCGGCGAAAGTCAGCGCCTGCGGGGGCACGGGGCGGTGAGGCGGCGGCGGCGCGGGGGGCGGGCGGGGAAGGAAGGCTGCTCACCTGCCGAGGCGCCAGGAGCAGGACCGCCGCGCCCTCCGCCGCCTCCACGGCCGCCAGGCCCGCCTCGGCCGGCGGCACCATACCGGCGCGGGCGAAGGAGGCGGCGAACTCCCGCCAGGCCGCCTCGGCCCGGCCCCCGCGGGACGGAGCCCGGCGGGGGCGGCGGGCCGGCGGGCCGCGCCGCGCGGGCATGGCCGGCCGAGCCTCCCTCCGCCTCCTGCGGGGCCGCCCCGGCGCCGCCCACGCCCTTAAGAGGCGCCGCCCGCCGCCCGGCGCCGCCCCGCCATGCCGCTGCCCGCCCTGCTCTGCCTCTGCGCGGCCGCCGCCGCCTCCTTCACCCGCCGCGGCGACTACCGCCTGGCCGGCCTCTTCCAGCTGCACGCCCCGGGACCGCCAGCCGCCGCCCGGCCGCTGGTGAGCGGCTGCGACGAGTGAGTGCCGCCCGCCGCCCCGCTCCCCCTCCCGACCCCGCGCGGCTTCCTCCCCCACAACCGGTTCTGCCTCCGCGCAGCGCCGCCGCCTTCAAGAGCCACGGCTACTGCCTGTCCCAGGCCATGCGCTTCGCCGTGGAGGAGATCAACAACTCCAGCGTCCTGCTGCCCAACGTCACCCTGGGCTATGACATCCACGACACCTGCTCAGAGCATGCCAACCTGCACGCCGCGCTGCGTGCCCTGGCCCGGAAAGGCGGGAGGGAGGTCGGGGTGCTCCCCACCTTCCGCCGCTATGAGCCTGTGGCGGTGGCTGTCATCGGGCCAGACAGCACCCGGCTGGCCCTCACCACTGCCGCCATCCTCGGCGTCTTCCTCGTACCCGAGGTAAGCACGGCCGCTGTGCGGGCAAGAAGAGCTCCTCAGGAGGTAAGGGTTTGAGGGGGGCAGCCAAGCGCAGTCCGCTGCGGGTCTGCTGCCTGCCCAGCCCTTGCTCTCTTTGGTAGATAGACTGCTTGTGCCTGTGGCCTGGGGGACCACAACCCCCTTTCTCCTGGCTCCCTTCCCAGATTAGCTATGAAGCCTCCTTGGAGGCGCTGAGCCTGAAGCGGTTCTACCCCTCGTTCCTACGCACCATTCCCAGCGACAGGCAGCAAGTGAAGGCCATCTTCCTGCTGCTGCAGCGGCTTGGGTGGACTTGGGTCGCGCTGCTGAGCAGCAACAATGCCTACGGCAGCGAAGGCTCGGATGCCCTCTACAAGCTGCTGACCACCAGCAATGTGTGCGTTGCCTACCGAGGCATCATCCCTGTCAACAGGGATGCCAGCAGCCCGGAGCTCCACAACCTGGTCAGAATCCTCACCGATGTCAGGGTCAACGTCACCATCGTCTTTGCTAACAGGGGAAGCGTTCGTCCTTTCTTTCAGGTGGTGGTCCAGAGGAACGTCACCGGCATGGTGTGGGTGGGCTCTGAAGACTGGTCATTAGCCCAAACCATCTGGCAGATACCTGGCATCCAGAGCATCGGCTCGGTGATTGGCATGTCAGTTGAGAAAACAGCATCCACTATGCTGGAACGCTTTGAGTCTTGGAAGAAGGCAGAGGAAAGCGCTGTGGCTGAGCGTGCCAGCAGCACAGAGGCAGGTGGGGGGATAGGAGGCAGCACCCAGCTGCGCTGCACCCAGCGCTGCACCGGCTGCCGCTCGCTCGCTGCTGCCCCTGACATGTATGATGCTCAAGCTTCCTTCAACGTGTACTCAGCTGTGTATGCTGTGGCCCACGGCCTCCACGACCTGCTGGGCTGCGCCTCGGGGGTGTGCAGCAAAGGCACGGTCTATCCCTGGCAGGTAAGAGCAACGCAAGGAAGGAGCTTTCTTGTGGAGCCATGATTTTCCCCTTGTGTCACAGTTGTCTGTCCCTCTGCAAGGCCCGCGTCCCAGCCGAGGAACCTTGTGCCCGTCACAAAGCAGCCTGGACCCAGACCCTTGCCCCTGCTCACTTCTGTTCTCCCCCCTCACAGCAGGCACAGGCCAGCTGCTGGGGGTTGGAAAGGAGTCAGAGCAGAGAAGGGGCCCTCCAGCACGTCCCCCTCAAAGACAAGGCACTCCTCATCAGGAGCCTCACCTTTGGGAATGGCTCTCCTCCTGCTCTGTTTTACAGCTCCTACAGAAGATCAGGCAAGTGAACTTCACCCTGTATGAGAGCCGTGTCTCTTTTGATGCCAACGGGGACATCCGTAAGGGCTACGACATTGTGATGTGGAACTGGAGCGGCCTGAGCTGGGCTTTCGATGTGATTGGCACGTTCAGCGTGAGCCCCGACAGGCTGAGCATCGACCAGGGCAAAATCCTGTGGCACACGAGAGATCGCCAGGTACTGCTCTGCATCCAGATCTCAGTTACTGCTCTGTGCCCAGACCTCAGTTACTGCTCTGTGCGGACCCAGCTGCCTGCCCAGCACCGCCAGTTCTGGGCTGTTTCCCCAGAGCAGGACAAAACCGAGGGCAGACAGAGGCAGTGCGGGGGCTGAGCCACGCTCTGAGCATCAGCTTTTATCCCTCCACAACACAAGCAGGCACACAAACAAAAAAGGCCCCTACTTTAAAACACCTTCATGTTCACACCACCTCTGTAAAACCCACAATGCTGGGAGCTCTTGGCTCCCACGCCCGACCTGTGCTGAGAGCCGGCACGAAGCCGCTCAGGCGCTGCCGGACCTGGTGCTCAGTGAGGTGTTCCGCTGCCCGCCTGACCCTCACCACCCTGCCGACAGGCTCCCACCTCGCTGTGCTCCCAGGCCTGTCAACCAGGGGAGAAGCGGCTGCAGCGGAGCCGCCACCGATGCTGCTTCAGCTGCGAGGCCTGTCCACCGGGAACCTTCCTGAACAGATCGGGTCAGTACATCCCAGGGGGCTGCTGCCTCCCCTTCCTTCCTGCCCACACCCTGCCTCCTCCTCTGCTTCTTGCTTCCCTCTCACCGCTGCCCCAGGCTCTTCCCTCCTGCTCTCTCTGCCTCCATGGGGTCAGTAAAAGGCTCTGAGCTGACCTCAATGCGATCACTCTGTGTCCCATCTGCCTACATGTGGGTATGCAAAGCCTGGACCCAGCGCTTTCCGGGGAGCGCTGCCCACAGGGGCCTGGCAGACAAACAGACAGCAGAGGCAGCGCTGGCAGGGCCCCTCTCGTGCAGCCCGGGGACCAGGGGTGTCCGGCCAGATGGCAGTTTCCTGCACCGCATCCTCCAGGAGGGAAATTCACCCAGTAGCTGCCTTTGTGCCCCAGGTGGCACTCGGGGCACCTGCAGTCACCAGCAGCTGGCATATGGAAATGTTCCCTGCCTGGGGCCGGTGGCAGGAATCTCCTGTCTCTGAATCACCACAGGAGAAGCCCCTCACTGGCAGCTACTCACTCGTGGAAAGGGCTGGCTCTGGGTGACAGGGGGAGCAAGGAGCACCCAGATGTGGCCGGTCAGCACAGCTGTCTCATACACAGCCCATCGAAGGGGGGGGGCACTGCAGACCCATCCCACCCTTGGCACAGTACTGCTGGATGCACAACCCCTTCCCACCCACACGCCCCTGAGCCTCAGCTCATCCTGCTGAGCTCCTGTGGCCCTCACACCTCTCAACCTGAACCCTGGACTTTCGGGTAGCCCAGTGGGACTTTTTGGGAAAAGGGCCCTCCCTGGTGCTTGAGGCAGCACCCATGGGGAAGGAGCCAGACGCAAGGAGGGGGCTGCAAGGGCAGGGCGCTCTGCTGTGGCAGACCTCTTACCGGGGTGCATGAGGCGCCTCCATCACCGCCCGGGTTCGTGTCCTCCGCAGACCCCTATGCCTGCCAGTCCTGTGGGACAGACGAGTGGGCCCCAGCGAGGAGTGAGGCTTGCTTCAACCGCACCGTTGAGTTTCTGTCCTGGTCTGAGCCCCTCTCCTGGGCGCTGCTGGCCCCCACCATCTTCCTCATGCTGCTCATGGCAGGGCTGGCTGTCCTCTTTGCCCTGAACGCATCCACGCCGGTGGTCAGGTCTGCGGGTGGGAAGATGTGCTTCCTCATGCTGGGCTCTCTGGCCTGCGCCTGCAGCAGCCTCTTCTGCTACTTCGGGGAGCCCACCCGGCTGGCGTGCCTGCTGCGGCTGCCCCTTTTCGCCATCTGCTTCTCCATCTTCCTCTCGTGCGTGGCGACCCGCTCCTTCCAGGTCATCTGCATCTTCAAGCTGAACGCTCGCTGGCCGGCCCTCTACGAGGCCTGGCTGCGCCGCGGGGGGCCGCCACTCTTCATCGCCGCCAGCACGGCAGCCCAGGCGCTGCTCTGCCTGGTCGCAGAGGCCACCAACCCCTTGTTGCCGCAGCGGGACTACAGCGCGTCGGCCTCACAGGTGTCGCTGGAGTGCGGCCCGAGCTTCACGGCGAGCAGGGCCGCCGCCTCGGCCTACACCGTGCTGCTCAGCGCCTGCTGCTTCGGCCTCAGTTACGCGGGCAAAGACCTACCCTCCAGCTACAACGAGGCCAAAAGCCTCACCTGCTGCCTGCTCCTTCACCTCGCTTGCTCCGCCGCCGTGCTCTGTACGCAGGGAGCCTTCCACGGACGGGCCCAGGCGGCGGCTCAGGCGCTGGGAGCCCTTTGCACGGTGGGCGCGCTGTTGGGCGGCTACTTCCTCCCGAAGGCCTTCATCATCCTGCTGCGCCCGCGCCTCAACACGCCCGAGCACTTCCAGATGGCCATCCAGCGCTACACACGGCGCCTGGCCGCTGCCTGAGGGGCGAGGGGGCCGCCGGGGCTGCGGTGGGGCGGGGGGGAGACGCCGCCTCAGGGCCCCCCCGACCCCCTCGCCACCGCTTCCCGCCCGCGTCGCTGTCTCCTCTGCGTCACATCCGGCGCGCTGCCAAGATGGCGGCGGCGCGCAGGGCCCGGTAGCTACGCGGCCATGGCGGCGGCGGCCCAGGCCCACAGCGTCCGGGTCTTGCGGGAGCTGAACCGGCAACGAGCGGCCGGGCAGTTCTGCGACGCCACGCTAGGGGTGGGAGGTCGGGAGTTCCGAGCTCACTGGCCCGTGCTTGCTAGCTGCTCGCGTTTCTTCCGCGCTCGGGGTCCCGGCGGGCCGGTGGCGCTGCCTGAGGGCCTGGCCGACACTTTCCAGCTGCTCCTGGACTTCTTCTACACCGGACGCTTGGCGCTCACCGCCCACAACCGCGCCCGCTTGCTGGCCGCCGCAGAGCAGCTCGGTGTGCCCGACGCTGTGGCTCTCTGCCGTGCTTTCCGCCCTGCCGCCTCCCGTCAGCGGTCCCGCCGTACCGCCCCCAGCCACCCGGGGCAGGTGGATGTCGTGGAGGCCCCGCAACACGGCGGCTCGGCGGTGCGTGAGGGGCGCGGGGAGGACGAGAGGGGAGAGGAGGGAAGGGGTACCGGGCGCGGGAGGCACGGTGACAGCCGCCTGTTCCCTCGCAGGCCACCCCCCCAGTCCCGGAGGAGGAGGCGGGTGGCGGCGGGCGGGGGGACAGCGACGCCGAGGCCTCCCCCGAGAAAAAGGCCCTGCAGAGCAAAAAGAGCCCCCCGCCGGGGAAGGCGCCCGGCAGCGCGGGGACGCCGGGGAGCAGAAAAGGTACAGCGGTGCCGGTCGAGTGCCCCACATGTCATAAAACCTTCCTCAGCAAATATTACCTTAAAGTGCACAACAGGTAAACGCTCCGACTTTTCCTTCCCCTTCGCTCGCGCAGGGACTCGCGCCGCCCCCAGGGCTCTGCCGCGGGGTGGGTGATTGGCCTGGGACCCAGCGGGGGGGCTGCTCTGCACCCCTCACCCCGGGGGCCACAGAGTGGGGTTCGCACCTCTCCCAATCCTGCAATGCCCATCCTGGGTTTCCAGGCTTGGGCTCTGAGCCAGCCCGGCTCACAAGGGCTGCATTAAGGGGCTCGTTGGGGGGAGGGAATGTCCTACTGTGGTCATGCTGGGCTTTCAGACCCATCCAGTGTGGGGGGACACGTGCCTGAAGCTGTGAGCTTTGGGGCTAAGAGCAGAGCAGGTGCCCACAGCCAGCTCCGGCTTGGCTCCTCGCCCTGTGCCGAACCATGGCCTGGTGAAAGGAAGGTGTGGTGGAGCACAGAGGGCACTGCCACCTTGACTGTGCTCCCATGGGATCGGCAGAGCTGGTGTGAAAGGCGGCTCTGGGGGCTGGGGTGGGGGAAGAGGGTACCTGGCTCTTCCCTCTCCCAGTGGCCTCCCCGGGCCTGTTTGCACGTCTGCTGTTGGAGTGGCAGTGACGATGCTCTCTGGCTCTACTCCCCCAGGAAACACACTGGAGAAAAGCCATTTGAATGTTCCAAGTGTGGCAAGTGTTACTTCAGGAAAGAGAATCTCCTGGAGCATGAAGCCAGGAACTGCATGAGCCGCTCGGAGCAGGTACAGCTGGGGTGCTACACCCGCGGGGAGCGGGGGCTGCTCTGCCAGGGGTTTGGGGCCTTTTCCCAGCCAGGGTCCGTGTCACACCCAGCTGCCAAACAACCCCCTGTGCTGGGGCTGCAGCCAGCACCCTGCTGGGTCCCTCTCCAGGGGCGGCAGGGGCTCCTGTCCTGCGTGTCAGACGGCTCCAGCTCTGCAGGGACACGCTGTGCCCCGGGGGCTGCAGGTGCGGGTTCAACACCCTAAGGAGGGGCCGGGCGCGGGTCGGAGCCGTGGGCTGGGCGCTGCGGCAGCTGATGCCTCCCTGTCTCTTGCAGGTCTTCACCTGCTCGGTCTGTCAGGAGGTGTTCAAGGGCCGGATGGAGCTGCGCCTGCACATGGTGTCACACACGGGGGAGATGCCCTACAAGGTCGGGAGGATGCTGTCCAGGTCCTGCATGGCTGTTGGACACTGGCAGAGTGGAGAGGGGGCAAGCCTCTCTGTTTCAGGGCAGCCACTTTCTGCACCCTTACCAGCAATTTGCATGTCAAAATGGTGCTTCCCTGCCCCCTGTGCCACCAGTCCCCTCGTCTGGGGGGTGCAGGAAGGTGACTGACCCTCCTCCTCTCCTCAGTGCTCCTCCTGTGCCCAGCAGTTCATGCAGAAGAAGGACCTGCAGAGCCACATGATAAAGCTGCACGGTGCCCCGAAGCCCCATGCGGTAAGGAGAGCTGGGAACTACCCCCTACTCAGGCTCAGCCTAGAGAGACAACGGTGCCTGGTGTCCTGCCTGGCTCTGGTTATTGTGGCAGTG
Source organism: Laterallus jamaicensis coturniculus (assembly GCA_022605575.1). Taxonomy (NCBI): domain Eukaryota; kingdom Metazoa; phylum Chordata; class Aves; order Gruiformes; family Rallidae; genus Laterallus; species Laterallus jamaicensis. The sequence goes on from JAKCOX010000081.1 coordinate 2,233,593, forward strand.
AGCTTCAGCTGCTGGAAACAGGGGTTTGGGTACAGGGAGAACCCTCATGGTTTGTTTGGCTGATAGACCCGAGCACCAAACAGTGCTTTGCTCTTGCCAGGCTCCTCACCTCATCAGGTGCTGCGGCACTGGGGGTGTTCTGGCACTGGGGGTGTTCTGGCACTGGGGGTGTTCTGGCACTGGGGGTGTTCTGGCACTGGGGGTCCTGCTGCAGCTGGCTGGGCCCCAGAGTGTGGGCAGAGGGATGGGGCCGTTGTGGGCGCACGCCGGGGTGAGCTGCCTAACCCCGTGCTCTCCTGTGGCCTTGCAGTGCTCGACCTGCTCCAAGTGCTTTCTGTCTCGGACAGAGCTGCGCCTGCATGAGGCCTTCAAGCACCGGGGGGAGAAGCTGTTTGTCTGCGAGGAGTGCGGGCACCGGGCCTCGAGTCGCAACGGCCTGCAGATGCACATCAAGGCCAAGCACAGGTATGAGATCACCTGCATCCTCCCCTACCTTGCTCTGGCTGGGCAGAGGAGCTGGCTGGAGGGCGGCAGGCTCCCCCTTCCTGAGGCGCTGGGCTGAAGCTTGGCCAGAAGCCTGTCGGTGCTGCTGGACGCTTGTCAGCCCAGCGAGTTCCTGCTCGTGGGGCGTCCTGGGCTGGTTCCTCTGCCCTGTGGATGCAGCACAGCGGCTGTGGGGCTCCGACGCTCTTTAGTCTGGGATGAGTCCTTGAGGACAGAGTGGGAAGAGCTTTGGGTGAGGGGCAGCAGTGATCCCCCATGCTGAGGTGACGGTCACGCTGTCCCTGCCTGCAGGAACGAGCGGCCCTACGTCTGTGAGTTCTGTCACCACGCCTTCACCCAGAAAGCCAACCTCAACATGCACCTGCGCACACACACCGGTGAGAAGCCCTTCCAGTGCCACCTCTGCGGCAAGACCTTCCGTACACAAGGTATTGCCCCTCGGGAGCCCCTCTGGGGCTGGAGCGCCGCGGTGGGGGCCGGACGCGCCACTGACCCACGGCTCTCCCCTCTGTGCCAACGGCAGCCAGCCTGGACAAGCACAACCGGACCCACACCGGGGAGCGTCCCTTCAGCTGCGAGTTCTGCGACCAGCGCTTCACCGAGAAGGGGCCCCTGCTGAGGCACATCGCCAGCCGGCACCAGGAGGGGAGGCCCCACTTCTGCCAGATCTGCGGGAAAACCTTCAAAGGTGAGGGCCAGGGCAGCTTCACGGGGCTCTGGGGGAACCATCCTCCTCCTGTGGTGGCTTCACCCCCTCAACGGCCTCTCGCCTCCCCCCAGCTGTCGAGCAGCTGCGTGTCCACGTTCGCCGGCACAAGGGTGTGAGGAAGTTCGAGTGCACCGAGTGCGGCTACAAGTTCACACGGCAGGTGAGGGACTCTGGGTCCCAGGGCCCCTGCGGAGCGTGGGGCTGGGCCTGTCACCGTGCCCTTCCTTTTGCAGGCTCACTTGAGGCGCCACATGGAGATTCACGACCGGGTGGAGAACTACAACCCGCGGCAGCGGAAGCTGCGGAACCTGGTCATCGAGGACGAGAAGGCCGTGGTGGTGGCGCTGCAGCCGCCGGCGGAGCTGGAGGTGGGCTCGGCCGCGGTGATCATGGAGTCCCTGTCCCACAGCTCCCTGCCCCAGGGTGGTCCCGTGCAGAGACTCTGCTCCAACGAGAACTTCTCTCCGGGGGATGTGATGGAGCAGTCGCTAATCATATCGACCACGATTCCCGAGGACTGAAACGTGGTGTGAGCGCCCGCACCTCCTCCCTACCGAAACACAATAAAGCAGGAGCCACTCTGACACCTTGTGCTGTTTGAGTTGCGCATCCAACCTTCCCCTCCTCCCCCCCCAGAGCTGCCCCAGAGCCCGAGGACCTGAAAATCCCCTTGTGCAGCTCTGCCCCTTCCCTTTAAGGCTGGTGAAAGCATCGCCTCCCCCGACCTTTCTGCCTTCTTTCTACTTTATGTCGAGCTGCTGCTCCCTGACCCCTCTCCTCACCACCGAGGGGGTTCAGCTGCAGCTTTAACTTAAACGCTCCTCTCAAGGAGCTGACAGTGCTCCAGGAGCTGGGATCTGTTTGAAGTGACCTCACCCAGGGTGGCTTCGAGCTGAGAACTGCTGCCCAGCTGGTCCCAGCAAGGGGGAAGTGTGCCCTGAAATCGTGGCTGCACTCGCTCCCCTTTCCCTTTTGCTCACCCAGACAGCAGAAAGGCTCTGGTTTAAATGGGGCCTGGGCCAAGGACCATGGCAGTAAAACTTACTCAGCAATGCCCCCCAAGATGACAGAGCGTTAGGCAACACCTTTTATTTAACTTGACTGCTGTAAGTAAATTTAAAAACAAACTAGGAGAATAAAAATACATTATCTGCAAATGTAAAAGGCCTTTGTTCCAAGGACAGAACTCAGACTGCTCAGTTCAGACACAACTCTTACAAAAAATAAATACAGATCCGTAGCTGCTCAGCGGGCTGGGGAATTCGGGGGGGGGGGCAGGTCCCGCACTGGGGTACGAGACGCAGCGCGCACTATTTATAGCTCAGCTGAAATACTTCGCTCTGCAAGGCGAGTTCAGCTGCCTCTCCCCAGGGCACGCTGCAGGGACAGGCTGCTTCGGCTGCAGGGGTCCACGCGGTGGAACGCGTCTGGTTACCCCAGAGACGAAGGAGCTGCCCCGAATTGCCGTGGGGGGCTTGTGGCAGCACTGGGAGGGGTTTACGCCGAGGGGCTGCCGCAGCGGGCAAGGCCCCTCCGCTGGCACATTCAAGGCACTGGCAAGGTTTCAGCCTTGGAGAGCAGCCCGGACCCCGAGAGCAGCTTTCCCCAGCCACACAGCGGAGCAGCACGGCGTCAGGCAACGTTCAAGGCCAAACACGTTTAAAGCTGTGAAGTGGCTGATGGTGGGGTGGGGCTCGGGCGTTATGGGGGCACATGGCCACCCCACCTCTGCACTCGGGTTAAATGCAAAGCTTTTTCCTACTGTTTTAAGACTGAAAGTCAGAACAAGTGAACGCATCCAGCCAACACTTCAGCCCTTGTCACACTCTACAGCTCTCCCACAGGCATGACGCTGGTGCTGGGGTGAGCTGTACCCCAGTTTTAGCTGCTGCTTGTTCCAGAATCATTCACAAGCAAACCATGTGCAGCCCAAGTGAGCCAGGTCACTTGGGCAAGGATAAAGGCAAATCTTACGCAGGCCAAAAACACCAGCAAACCAAACAAAAAGGAAAAACAAGCCCTAAAATAACTCCCAACACACAGCACCCTGGCTCACACCAAACTCTGGCCAAGACACCCCAGCGGCGCCTTCCTACTGCCTGGATCCTGAGAGCTCCTGCAGACCAGAGCTGCAACAGGCAGGAGGCCCCGCCGAGGTCGGTCGGGTTCCCTCACACAACCCCTGCTGCATCACCGTGCCTGAACACCAGCAGCAGGTCTGCGAGCCTGTGGGGACACACCCCAGAAGCGGCATGCACCTTTCTGGCAAGTTTGGTTTTTTTAAGTGAAAGAATAGAGCTCTGACTGCAGGAAAACTTGCCCTTGCTGCCTGGGGCCCCTCTGCCCAACCCAGCGCCACGGCCGAGAGCTCGGCACAGGAGACCAGCAGCAAACAGCCATTGCCACAAGAAATGTCTCTTTCTGCCCAGGTCAGTGCTGCTGCCAATGAGCTGGGAAGGCAGATACCCACAAAGCTTTAACGCTGCCCCACTGAAAGGCAGCAAGAGCCGTGTTCAAAGGGGAAGGTGAAGCCTCAGGGCCGGCCTCAGCGAGATCCCTGGCACAGGACATCTGTTCTTTCTGAAGGCACAAACAGGAACGGGAACAGAGCAGGCAGAGCCGTGCGCCACCTTCACCTCTCCTGGGAAGGCCTCTCCCCGTAACCACGCAGAGGAAGACGTGCACAGGTCAGTCGTCCTCTGAGGCACCGAACAGAGGTAGGGGACCGGCCCACCACCCCACCAGACAGAGCCCTCCTGCAAAGAAACCAAAGAAAGGAGTTTGGTGGCAAACAAATCACGACAGGGTGAAGGAGCTCCCAGTGAAAGGGTCTGTCCAGAAGCCATAAGCAGTGATGCTGTGGTGATGTTCAAGGCGATGGCTTTCCTCAGAGTCACCCCTCAGGTCTCCTCTGCGGGCGGCACGGTGCCGGCTCCCACTGAGGGACCCTGCGGCGGAGGCCCCGCTGTCTGCAGCTCCACCGCGGTGCAAACGTTCAGCTGTCACTCTCTAGGCTCAGTTCGGTTCTGTTGCCAAGCACCCATTTGCCTCTGCTCTCAAAGTAACACTGCTTCTGGATCATGCACTCGTGTCCAGCCCAGGGGACGGCGCCTTCCCCTGCTAACGAAGCTCGTTAAGGTTCTGGTTGTGAAGGTTTTGGTGCTGCCTGTTCAAACTGATGGAGTTGTCCAGCGTGATGCTGTCGTCCTCCTGTGTGGTCTCTGGCATGAACTGCCGGAATATGCTGACACTGCCGTGCCAGAAGATGGGCTCGGGGAGCCGGCCCACCACGCTCCAGGCTCGCGTCTCGGGGTCGTAGGCTTCCAGGACATCTGAGAGTTCAAAGGTGCTGTCGTAGCCACCAGAGACGTAGAGCTTCCCACCAAGCACAGCCACGCTCCCTCCCACGTGAACCTACAGACAGACAGACAGAGCCATGTGGGTTTTGCCCCGCTCAGCTTGCCGGGCTGGGGCGCAGCGCCCACCAGGCCAGCTCAGAGCCAGTGCTGTCCAGGCACCAGACCCTTCCCACTTTGCCCAGCTCTGGTGTGCTGGGATCAACACCCGCTATGCAGCTGCAGTCCTGGGTTTTGTTCTTCCAGGACTGTGAAACCCTTCAGTGTGCCCCGTGCCCAGGGGTATAACCTAGAGCACCTGGGTTCTTCTCCAGAGGTTAAACGAGCCGATTTTTAATGCTGAGAGGCATCCAGCAGGGCAGCAAGCATCCTACCTGGAGCATGGCAGGGATTTTATCCCACTCGTTCTTTGCTGGATTGTAAACATCCACTTCCGCCGAGTCGTCTCTGTGGGAGAGAACACAGAATGACCCTTCTGAAAGCCTCCCACCTTGTGAAGCCCCAGTTCAGCTGCCCAAAATGATTGTGCTGCACTGTGGTGTGAGCACCTCTCCCCCAGTCCCACCACACACTTCATCGTGCAAGTGACGCTGCCAACTGCTGACATGAATCTGAGCAGGGGAGGGAGTGAAAATAAACCAGGACTCCGTCAGAAGCTTTAGTCTGAGCTGTTAGACTAACCCAAAACCAAATTTGTGACTTGTGTTTGTCATCCCTTCTCTGTGCTCCACAGAGTCTCTCACAGCTTTACGCAGAGCAGCGCAAAGAAAAACCCGGCCCTGGTCATCTCCTCCTCAAGCCCTGCGGTGCCCGAGCACCACGAATCCCAGAGCGACGACTGATGGTCACTGTTACTCCGGGTCAGAAACAGAAAACCTACAGAACCGCCTGGACAAGCAGCCAAACAGGGCTGGGCCGCCCTGCCAGGGCTGCCGGGAACTCAAGCAGCAGCCAGGCACCGAGGCTGGGCCCCCAGGACTCCCGGGCAGGCCTGGGGTGGGTGCTGCTGTGTGATGCACAGCCAGGGGATGAAGCCCTGCAAGGCGCCTGGAGGCGGTCACAGGAGCCGTGTCGGCTCCGAGCGGCACCGCACGGCAGAGCGCCCCAGCCTGGCGTGCCTGCCTGTTTATTTTTAATTAAGTGGATAACTGAAGTGTTTGTGCTGCCAGGACAGCTTCATATGGGCAACCAAGGCCCAGTTTGGAAAGGCGCTTAAAAATAGTGACCAATCACTCCGTGCTCAGCCTCTTATCTCCGCTGAGACGGGGGTGTCCTCTCCTGCACTTGACCGTTTTCTTGGCATGTGCTCGCTATTTATAGCGACAGGGGAACCAGCAGCCGAGACAACCCAGCAGCCTTTTTCCCAGCAGCGCTGCTGCCCTCAGCCAGATTTACACCTGGCGACTCCCCAGCCCGCAGCTCACAGACCTCTGGGAAGCAGAGTCCCTCGGGGTCCCGGCGCCGCAGAGGGAAGGGAAAGCATCATGGCAGTTTGCAGACCCAGCCGCAGCACCAGAGGAAGCACTGCCGCCCCTCCCAGCACCCTGCTCTCCAGTAACCACCCACACGGCCTGCAGGCCTTGCCAGGGACACCCTGCCCCTGCCCAGGGTGACAGGGGCGATGGCTCCCGCTACTCACCTGATGAAGTACATGAGGCCGTTGAGAGTGACGGTCTTCGGGGCGAAGGACCAGGGGGGCAGGTGCCCGCAGTTCACCAGGGACCAGAGGTCGCTGTCGGGGTCGTAGCACTGCATCACCATGGACTCCTTGCCGGCCAGGGAGCCGATGGCAAACAGCTTGCCGCGGCAGGAGGTGGTGGAGCAGTTGTCCATGGGGTACAGCATGGGCTGCAGAGCCTCCCAGCTGTCCAGCGAGTGGTCGTAGCGCTCCGTGCTGTCCGAGGCAATCACGTACAGCAGCCCGTCCAGGACTGTGGAGCTGTGGTACTCTCTGGCTTTCAGCATGGGAGACACCTCTGTCCACTCGTTGACGCTGGAGTTGTACCTCCAGACACAGTCGTACAGCCTGGAGCCGTCCGATCCCCCTGCCACACAGCACACCATGAGTCAGAGCCTGGCTCACAGGGGATGGGTTACAGGGCAATGGGGGGAGGGCTCAGCACCCAGCTACACCTTCACCATACATATACCCCCATCTCCCCCTGCCCCATTCTGCTTCCCAGGGCCCTACATGACGAAAATATCTCAGGGCTGGGGAACCACAGCAGCCCATGACACTGGGATTTTAACATATTTGGCACCGTTCCCTTCCCAGCAAGCCAGGGAGGGTTTCTCCCATATTGCTGCTCATCTGTACTGAGCCTCGACTCAAAACAAGCCTCCCAGGTTCGACTCCCTCCACCCTTCCAAGTAACTGTTTTCTCCCCTGTTTTGCAAGCCCCACTCGGGCACTACCAGACACTGCCCTGACGTCGTGGAGACTAACACTCGCCAGCGCTGCCGAGGCAGCGTTCCTGCAGCCAGCAGACACCTTCCAGACGTCCAACCGCCCGCAGCATGACGCTGACGCTAAGCAGAACAACCCAGGATCTGTGCCAGCAACGGCCTCGCCGAGGGATGGGGCTCCCAGCAGCATCAGCACCCCCTGATCGGCCTGGGATTGCTCTGGAGAGCTCTCGGGGGGCGTCAGGGCACCTGCAGCAATGAGCTGCATGCTAGCCCTTCAGTTTTACACCCCTGCCCTCGAAGCAGAGCCTTGCTCTCTGCCTGTGACTGGAGCACAAGGAGTTTCCTGGTCACCTGCACCTCCCCTGCCCTGCAGACCCCTACCAGCACGTCCTGCAGACACAACAAGCCGCTCTGCAGCGCCGGCTTTCTCAGGTGTTGGTCTGCTACCGCTGCTGCAGGGCTGCAGTTCCAAGGGGACAGCGATGGGCACACGAAAGCCCAATTTCCACATCTGTGTCACCTCGACAGAGGTAATTATAGCCCCAGCGGGCTGCGAGCAGGCAGGATCCTGGGGGGAGGTACTGTGACTCACACGCTGGCTGGCTGAGGCTCCCCGGGCTTTCTGACACGCCTCTGCCTCGAGTACGAGCCTGGCTGTGATTCACGGGGCTCGGAACCCAAACCCTGTCTTCACAGCCAGGAACTCAAACCCTCCTGAGTCCCTCCTGTCCTTCAGAGCGAGTGACTCGCAAGTTCTACCCGGGTAGAGACTGGTTGCTACATCCAGCACCCGCTCCAGGAGTCCCTGCGCCTGTCCTCAGGCTGCAGCCACACTAAGCCCGAGCAGAGCTCCCGGCTCGCTGCAGCGCCAGGAAAAGCCCAGTCTCCCTGCTAGAGCCCACCTATCCTCAACAGAAGCCTCGGCGCCGGCGCTCCCGCTCCCCGTGCATCTTACCGGTGACGTAGATGTCGTTGCCCAGTGCAGCGACGCTGTAGCCCCCACCCAGGTGCTCAGGGAACTCGGCCAGGTAGCGCCAGTGGCCGGTGCGTGGGTTGTAGCAGTCGACGGTGACGAGCTCGTCGCAGTCGCGGTCGCAGCCGCCGACAAGGACGAGGATCTCGGCCAGGCCGGTGGAGGGCCGGGGACGCATGCGGGCACAGGGGCCCCGGTCGTGGCGGTCGAGGCGGGCGGCCTGGAAGTCGCGGGCTTCCCGCAGGAGGCGCAGGCAGGGCGGGCAGCGGGCCACCAGCGGCTCGCCCTCCACGTGGGCCAGCAGGTAGAAGCGGCGCACGAAGGGCAGGCGGACGTGTGCCAGGAGCTGGGGCAGCAGCGGGGCGCGGGCGGCGGGGTCGGCCCGGACCCAGCGCAGCGCCAGCTGGAAGGCCGCCTCCTCCTTGGGGACGCAGAGCCCGTCGTCCCGCAGGTAGGAGAGCAGGCGCGGCAGCGGCAGCCGCTCCAGCTGGGCGCCCAGCTCGCCCACGTGCCGCAGCACGAAGCGGTGCGCGGCGGCCGCCAGCTCGGGGCAGGCGAAGGCCTCGGCGAAGTCCTGCATGTCCAGGGCGTTGGCGGGCTCCAGCTGCCGCGCCAGCCAGGCGCCGCAGGCCTCCTTGACGGCGGGGAACTGCAGCAGGTCGGCGGCGCGCAGCAGGCGCTCGGCGATGTCGGGGCCCAGCCCGCCCACCCGGCCGGTGTAGGCGAAGTCGAGGAGGCGCGCCAGGCACTCGGGCTCCACGCCGTGCAGCCGCACCCGCTCGGCCCGCGCCTCCCGCAGCGCCCCGCCGAACATGGCGCGGAAGTAGCCGGAGGCGGCGGCCAGGACGGCGCGGTGCGCCCCGAACTCCCGCCCGCCCGCCACCACCGTCACGTCCAGCAGGCTGCGCTCGGCGCGCAGCGCGCTCAGCCCCCGCAGCAGCGACACGGCGTGCGCCGGCTCCCCCGCCGCCGCGCCGCCGCCGCCCGCGCTGGCCGCCATGCCGCGCCGGCCCCGAGAGCGGCCTGCGGGCCGGGAGGAGGCGGGCTAGCGCGGAGCGGGCCGAGCCGAGGGGCTCTCGGGAACGCGCCCCGCCCGCCGCGGGGGGCGCGCCTCAGCCCCGGGGCCGCGGCGCTGCGCGGGCGCTGCCGGGCCCCGCCGCCGTCCCGCCCCCCGCGCCACAAGCGCTGCGCTCGCCGCGCCGCCGGCCCCGACTCGCGCCCCGCGGAGCGCTCGGGCGCCGCCCCGCCGCCCGCCGAGGCCCCGCCGCCCGCCGAGGCCTCGCCCTCCGCCGGGCCCTACCGGGACGCGCAGCTGCCGGACCCGCTCCCGGCTCGGATCCGCCCCGTCCGCGCCCGGCCAGCGGCTCCCGGCGGCTCCCGCGACCGCCCCCCCCCCCGCGCATGCGCGGCCCCACCCACTCGGCCCCGCCCCCCCGCGCGCGGACTGCGGCTCCCGGCACGCCCCGCGCGCCCGGACTACCGTTCCCGGCGGCCCCCGCGCGCGCGCCCGCCCCCTCCGCCGCCTCCCGCCGGTACCGAGCGGCTCGCGGGTGTCGGTGCTGCCCGGTCGCTGCCGCCGCCGCCCCCCCCCCGGCCCCGCCTACGCCTCCCGCGCCGGGACATGGACTCCGACTCCTGCGCTTCCCCGTTCGCCCCAGAGGTGACCGGGGCCCCTGGGGGATGGGGGGGGGGCGTCTCCCGCTGCCCGGCCCGGCCCGGCCCGGTCCCGGCTCTGTCCCGGCTCGGCTTGGCCCGGCCCGGCCCGGCCGCCCGCCCGTGCCCGGTCCCCGCCGCCGCCCCGCCGCGGGCTCGGGGCCATCTTGTGCCGCCCGGGCGCGGGGACCGGGGCGGGGAATGGCGGCGGCGCGCCCCGCCGTGTCCTGCCGCGGGGGGCGGCCCGCCCGCGGGCCCGGTACCGAGACCGGCGGCACGGGAAGGGGGAGGCGGGGGCGCTGCTCGGCGGCCGCCGCCGCGGGGGGTGGGGGTGGGGCGGCGCGGGCAGCGGCGGCGGGCGGGGCCCGGGTGCGGGAGCTGACCCGCTCCGCTTCCTTCCCGCAGGACTTCTCCCCCGGCTCCCGGCGGCACCGCACCGTGGAAGACTTCAACAAGTTCTGCACCTTCGTCCTGGCCTACGCCGGCTACATCCCCTACCCGCAGGAGGTGAGCGGGCGGCCCCTCCCCGGGCCCGCGGCCGCCGTGGCTCCTCCCCCGCGGCAGCGCCGGCCGGGCCCCGCCGTACAACCGGCCGCGCCCCCGCGCCCCGCGCCGGGAACAAAAGGAGAGCGGGCGGCGGCGGGACCGGCGGCTGCGTCGGGCGGGCCAGCGGGGGCTGCGGGCCGGAGTCGGTCCCGCGGCCCTTCCGGGGCCCGGGCGGCTCCAGGCGGCGGCTCTGCCCGGCCGGACCGCCCCCCGCGGCGGCGCGGAGAGCCCGGGCTGGGCGCGATGGGCCGTGCGGGGCCCCATGGGCCGTGCGGGGCCCCGGGTGACCACTTCTCTCCGTTTTCCAGGAAGCGCCGCTCAGGAACAGCCCCAGCCCTCCCAACAGCACCGGGGGCACGATTGACAGCGATAGCTGGGATCCCCGCTTCAATGACGCCCCCTCTTCCGTTTCCCTGCCCACCAAGAACAGAAAGAACTTCAGTCAGCTCAAGCGAGCGAAACCCTACGGTTCCCTGTTCCAGCGGGCAAAACCCAGCAACTTCCTGCCCGAGCGAAAGCAGATCGATAAGATCAGGAAGAAGAAAAAGCTGAAGAGGAGGGAAACGGAGGTGTCAGCAGAGGAGGACTACGAGGAGAAGCTGCTGGAGCTGGAGGCCGAGGACTCTTATGTAGAGACGCCCATGAGCCCCTCGTCTGAGGGCGACCCTCAGTCTGCGGCCGAGCACTGCTCGGTGTGGGACTCTGACACGCCTTCCAGCGTCTCCTACCCTGCCGTGACGGCCGAGCAGACGGTGGAGATCCAGAGCATCGGCAAGCGAACGGTCATTCGGCAGGGCAAGCAGGTGGTCTTCCGGGATGAGGACGGCACTGGCGACGATGAGGACATCATGGTGGATTCAGGTAGGTGGCCTGGCTCTCGGATGAGGATTGGCCAGGTGGAAGCGGCAAGGCTCTTGTTGATCTCTTTGGCGCCGTGCTTGTAGCACGAGGGCAACATGAAGGTGCTGCCTGGGCAGAATTAGGGAGCGGTTTGGTTTCTGGGGGGGGAAGGGGGAGCACTTGTTTGGCTACTTTGCCAATAAACCAAGTGAAAAGCTGTGTCTTGATAGAAGCAGCCAGTTGCGCTTTCCTGGCTCACACCCTCTCGTGTGCCGCTGGCAGGCGACTTAAGAACACCCGTAGAAGTCATCAAAGTGCCTGTCTTTGAAACCCAGGTGGTTAACTGAGCGCGATCGGTCCCCTGTGCGGGTGAGAGGGGCTGCTGTGACGAGCGTGGCTTTGCCGTCTCTCTCTGCAGATGATGACTCGTGGGACCTGGTCACTTGCTTCTGCATGAAGCCTTTCGCCGGGCGGCCGATGATCGAGTGTAACGAGTGCCACACCTGGATCCACCTCTCCTGTGCCAAAATCCGCAAGTCCAACGTCCCAGAGGTCTACATATGCCAGAAGTGCCGGGACTCCAAGTTTGACATTCGCCGTTCCAACCGCTCCCGGACGGGCTCGCGCAGGCGCTTTCTGGACTAGGGGAGAGGGGCGCATGCTGGGGCGCTGCTTGGGCGGGCGGGCGAGCTGTGGATGCCAGCCAGGAGGCTGGGGAGAGCTCCCCGAACTGCTGCTGCTGCTCAGGCTGCAGGGCTGCCCGCCCAGCCTGCGGTACCGGGGACGAGGAATCGGCAAGGCCTGGGCAGCCGCGGCTGAGGAGGCCGACTGGTCAGAACTGCCGCCAGGTTCCCACCAGCTCAAGGGACTGAGCGAGCTCTCTGGGTTTGGTGGGGCTTTGGCTGGGTACAGCCATGGATTGGGTGATGTCTGGGGAATGTGTAGTGTCTTTGCCACATATGTTTTCTCATCCCATCGGAAAACTGCAAACCTGCTCTGCGCTCTCCTCCAGGGAGGAGGAGGAGGGATCTGTGTGAAGAGTCTGAAAAGTAAATGGCCACGTCTTTTAATTTTAATGTAATAGTATACCTGCCCATTTTTCCATATGTATCCATCTTTGATACTCTGAGGCTCCACAGGAGCAAGTGTCAACCTGCACCGGCCTCTGCGTGATTGGCCGCCCCTTTGCAGGCCGGGGCAGTGGCGGAGCTCTGCGACTCGGCATCCTGTGAGTGGGAACGGGACTTCTTCCTGCGCCGAGGTGCCAGCGTGTTAGAGGAAGAGAGCAGCCCTTCTTCTGGACAGACTGCTGGGTACTCGTCAGCCACATCGGATTCCTCCTGGAAGGTCTCCTCTTCACAGTGACTTTCCATGACTTTCTTTTGCATGGTGAGCTCGGGGGTGTGTGTGTGAGGATACCGTTCACTCCGTTTCCCGGCCCTTCGTTAAACTCTAAGGTGCTGTTTTTAAGATGATGATGACTCTCCCTTTCCTCAGCCCAGAATTGAAACATGGACGGTAAAAGGGGCTGCAGTAAACTTAAGAACCTGTCAGCTCTGCTCTGGGATGTGATTGCTTCCATCCGATACCACCACTGAGCTGACTTCTGTTTTCATTGTTCATTTTTTGAGACTGGATTTCTAATCAAAACCCAGCAATCTTTAGCCTATCGGATGTGAGTTGTACCAATAAAGCCAATGCAGGCTCTACAGCTGGCAGGATGAAGTGCAATGAAGACCCATCCATTGCAGGGGAGGACAGAAGAGAGCCAGGCCCCAGTGGACTCTGGGACTCTGCCATCCCTCCATGGGACGTGCCTGGGGCCTCAGCCTGAGGGGTATCTTGAGAAACATGTCAGTGAGTTGAGGCTCCTACGGAAGGTGTTGCTCCCCGGTGACCCAGCAGAGCGAGCTGTTCTCATCTGAGAGTGCCAACTTGTGCCATGCTTCGAGGCGTTTCTCTGTCCAGTGAAACTGTGAGGGGAGTCACTGGCTGGTGCTGTGGGGGAGGTGCTGGCAGGAACGTGTCCATGTCAGTCCTGCAGATGCCCTGTGTTGGACTGCTGCTGCCTTCTCCGAGCGCGGGCTCGTTGGGAGGTGAGTGTTGACCAGGGCTCTCCCAGAGTCAGGAACCCTCCGTCGGACGACTGGCACAGGCTGCCATAGCTTCAGGCGGATGGTTCAGCCCCACAGCACCCTGGGGCTCTGCTCTGGGGCTGCTGGAGTTCTGCTGGTCAGGGTGACACAGCTGCACCATGTGCAGTGGATCTTCATTCTGCTTCTTTGTAAAAATCCTGTTCCACCAAGCGACAGCAACTGACTCCGGGTTCTGAGAACCAGCTCCAGCTTCTGCGAGACCTTCGCACCACCACAGTGGTGCACTGCCTTCCGGAGCTACGTGGAATCATCCAGGAGTTTGCCAAAGACTTGCCCCCGCCGGCTGCCTGACGGTTCTCTGCAGCCAGAAAAGTAACCAAAGTTCTCCCATGCTGCCACGTCACTCTGCGAACAGAAAGGCTTTGGCGGAGCCCGGCCGCAGGCTGCGCGGTGCCTCAGTGCTCACAGGTGTCTGCGAGTCTACTGGACCTGGTGGAACGTGTTCCTGAAGCTTTTGGGGGAGAAATGGCAAACTGCTGAGCAAACTGCCTCTTCTTCACAGGGGTTCGATACTGGTCAGTCTGACTGACTCCCCTGTTACCGTTTCAGATGTATCCCCGTGGATGGGGTCTGACAACTCCAGCACGTTCATTGTCAGCAGAGAGGAAAAAAATAACATCTCCATTCTTTTAGTTCACCACGTTCAGCCGTGTATAATTATAGTTTAATTCAGAACTTTATTTTTTCATTAAAACTGTTTTAATGAACAATGGGTTTTTTTCTTAAACGTGAAGCAAGGGAGCAATGGTTTCCCTCTGTTCTGAGCCCAGGAGCTGTCGTGATTCCCCGGTGTGTAAGGCAGTTGCGCCAGGTGGCAGCAAGGAGGCTTCAGACGCCCTCCCCTAAAGGAGGCAGGAGTCCGGCAGGGATGGGAGTACCGAAATGCATCCCTCGTGCTGACAGGTACCCCACCTCCCCGTGGAGCAGTCGCTCCCTGCCCAGCCTCTGCCACAACTCAGGTTAACTGGTGGAGGGCACTGGGATGAGCACGGGGCAGCAGGGAGCGATGGGAGGCAGGGGAGGTGTGCCTGAAGGACCCAGGATGCAGCCCTGGGCTGCTGGGGAGCTGTGGCTGTCAGGATGCCTGTGGCACAGCATTGTGCGGTCCTGGCAGGTCCTGGCTCTCCATGGAGAGCAGCAGGCATGCTAGGTGAGGCATGGCATGGCATGCTGAGTGAGGCATGGCATGGCATGGCAGGCCACTGGCTGAGGTGACCCCGTGCCTGTCCTGTTTGCCAGAGAGCTGGCTCCTGGCAGGATGGGCACCGTGGCCTCAGGCCAGGACTGGCCTGCCCAGCCCAACCCAGACCAAACGCCCTTCTTGCCCCTTGGGAGCTGCGCCCCTTCCCTTCCAGCCTGCACACCGCAGGTGGCACTGAGGCCACCAAAGCAATGCCAGCACCTTGGTGGCACCCTGCAGCCCCTGTGTGTGCTGTGACCCAGAGCACTGCCACTCGTCCGGCTGCAGGCAAAGCAGCTGCCGTAACACCGTGGCAAACGTAATGGGGACACGACTCTGGGTCTGTATGGAGCTACGCTCCAGCTGCTTACAGCTGCCACTTCAGTGCCATGTGGAGTTTCATACAGTGATGAATGAGGCCCCAGGAGTCAGAGCTGTAAAATGGCAGCTTCTCCCGAGCAGAAAGGGAGCTGGGCACAGGGTCTCACCCTGCTGGAGCTGTCCCTGCAGCCTCTAAAGGTGGGACGTGGAAGAGGTCCACGTTACTGCAACAGGCAAAAGAACTTGGTCATTAAAGTACATATCAACTAGAGAATGGAGATGGAAAACAAATCTGTCCTCTTTCCAACAACAGGATTTACACAGAGGCTTTCCAGGAGGTGGCCGGAGACCTCTGCCTCCCCTCAGGAGCACAGAAAGGTACGTTACCTACCGCAGGGAGTATGTGGAGGAGTGAGAACAACAGGTCTTCTTCCCTGCTCCGTGTGAGGTGACGTATGTGAGCCCGCACAGCCGGGCTGTGCGCACCGCAGCAGGAGAGGCTGGGGGCATGGCAGGGGTGCTCAGCGCTGCCCCAGCCCCTCGGCAGAAAGCACGGCGCAGGCAGAGTCACGTTGCTTTATTGGTTACTGAGCCACAATTCAGAGAAATATTGCCTTGGAGCCACTGGTAGAAGCAGGTTCTCTCCTCTGTCTCCTAACAGAACTGGCAGGACACCACCTGCTCTACGGACCGTAGAAATAAAAATGTCTCTGTTCAGGCTTGCAGCAGTGTCCGGGGAGGGTCTGCAGCTTCCCAGATCCCGTGGCAGCCGTGCAGGCTCGGGCCAGGCTAGCCATCTGCATCGATTCTGTGAGCTGCCAGGGGAGAACAGGACATGGAGACACCCCCCAGCTTCAACACACCCCGGTACCAGAGGCAGGAATGTTTCCGGCTGCTGACAGAACACAACTGATATGCCCATGTACCCGCGGGGGCTTTCTATGCTGGGTGTGCTTCTTACATCGGGCTAGGGAGCTGGCCCCCTCCCCAGGCTGAGAGGAGAACTGGTACAGCTCGGTGCTAGCAGCCTGGTTTCACAAACCCATTCTGGCAGGCAGACAAACAGGGATGAGGAAGACATCTGGCTGAGGCCTGCACCTTGCCTTCCTGTGTTCAATGCTGTCCTCAAAGGGACAGTCCTGTGCTGTGAATTGCCCAGCACGGACAGAGGTGGCTGTGGGAGGCCTCCGCTTCCCACTCCCTCAGAGATGCAGGGTGAAGGGGTATTGACAGCAGCAGAGGAGCTGCTGTGCTGCCAGCCATGTGCCAGAGTGTGGCCAGCCCCTTTGGGACCCCTGTTCTGTGTGCTGTGCCAGGCAGAGCTGGAGCAACCCCTCAGGGTGTCTGCAGGACGCAGCAGGGCTCCCTCACTACTTACATTGCTTTGGTATCCTCAGGGCCTCGTTGTCAGCTGACATCACCTGGTGCAGAACGCCTCGGAACTGATAAAGCACCTTCAAACTCTTCTCCTCACCGACACAGGGGTCGTAGAAACCCGGCAGCCCAGCCTTGAACCACAGAAGGACAGACTGAGTACCAGGGAATGGACATTCACAGCTCTTCAACTGCCCAACACCCATTTCTTAGTCCCAGAGCTAAGGTGTCATTAAGAAATAAGGAATTCTGTTGCCAATGAGATGCTAAGGAGCCCCCAGTGACAAGTTCTAAACACAGAGGAGAGGACTGGGGAGGGAGTGGGGTGGGAAGTTTCTGGTGTACAGTCTGAGCCTGTTAACACACACTGCCCCCACTGCAAACACCAAGAGGCTGTTTCTTTGGCACTGGGGTGCCCAGAGAAATGTAAGGTCCAGGAGGCTGTAACACTCAGGAAGTAAATGGCTTCTGTAAATTGAGTCCCCAGCTTCAAGCACACACTGGAGTGTCCCTGGTAGGACAGCAGTGACATTGAGTCACACACTTCAGGTCTCAAGTCTGGGCTTGGACAGAAGAGGCACGTACCTTGGATGCCTCTGTGAGGATGAGTTTGGAGTCTTTCACCAAGCACTGCAGCGGCACCGTCACATCTATTACCTTCACCTTCTCATTCTTCCTGCTGTTGTCATTAACAAACTTCCCGTACCAGGCGTTCACTACGATCAGCCCTGCGTTTCACATAAGTCACAGATGTGATTGAAGGGCTTCCCACCGCCAGCCAGGCACACGCTGACCAAAACACCACCCTGCCATTCTCTCCTGCTTTAAACTCCCCTACCTGGCCCCATGCTTCAAGACAGAATGTTTTTACCCAGGTGGTTGTTCCCAACCTTCAGCATTGGGACAGAGTGGTGTGACAAGCCAAGGGGATGTCAGGCTGCTCTGGAACATTGCCTCAGAAACTGCTAGCAAAAATCAGAGTTCCTATTTCTGCTACAATCCAGGAGCAAACTGTGCAAGCAAGAGATGAGTGAAACCTAAACTTCAGACGGGGTCAAACACTTATGCACATCCCTCTCATGAAAAGGTGACTCTGGACTATTGTCTCCAGCCTGCTGATCCCACCTGGCAGCACATCCCAAGATAATACCAGCAGATCCTGAAGCTGAATGGTAACGGGACCTCCCCACTGTGTGCGCAAGAGCAATCAGGCTGTGCTTCCTTGGGGGAGGGAAATGAAGAAATGACATCTGCCCTTCCACTCCTGGAACCACCCAGCCTTGGTATTGTTCCTGCCTCTCTCTGAATCGAAGGAAAAAGTCAACAGTGCTGTAATCTTTACCCATTCTGGCTTCTTCTGCTTCAATTATCCTCCGGACAGACTCCTGCATTAACCGGACCTGTTGCAACACAAGGGACAGAGCAAAGATCAAGCAGTGTCAGACACCGTGTTCCTAAGAAAAAAGCCCAGAGTGCAAAGAGCTTCCAGTAACTAAGGGGTCAGTCATGGGAAAGCCTTACTGCAGCTTCAGCCTCCTGCTTCTTCTGAAGGATGTCGCTGGCTGTGTTCTCCCGTTGCTTCTCCAGCTCTCTGGCACAAGGGAGTGAACATCACATCAGCTCTAGAGAGCGGACAGGATTCAGCCCCAAAGTGGCAGATGCCGACTCACCCACCCCAAGTAACACCGACCCTCTGCCTGACACAAATGAGCTGTTTGAAGGGTCTTCCCCACCGTTTGAGATGTTTGAGGGCTTCCCAAATTCAGCAGTACTGCTGCTGCTGCGAACCACAGTGCCTCAGCAGAGTATCCAGCCTTTGCACCAGGGCTCGAGTGGGACTCCCCAGCTCTGAGACAGAAACAGTCTCACAGGCTCACCTCTCCTTCTGTGCCCTGAGGTAGGGTTTGATGATTAGCCTATGCATGGCAAAGTAGATGACTAAAGGTCCCACGGTGGCATAAAATACAGCACTGGGAAGCAGCTGATCTGTTAGGTGGACAGGGAAGAAGTAGGTCTGGCTAGCCCTGTTCAACCTGGAACAAAGGAAAGAACAGCAATGGGTGAGAGGAAACACAGTTTATCCTGCTTGGTTCAGTACACTTAGTGGTGTGTGCTGCTGGACAACTGCTGAACCAAAGAAAAGGGGAATCACAAGCTCAAAAAGGTGGAAATCTGATAAACCAGACAACGTTAAGGCAGACAGCTGACACCACCCAGAGCCAGACTACAGCATAGGAGACATCTCCTGCGACAGCACCTGGCCACTCTGATGGGGTATTTCAGTCTTAGCAGAATTTATTCGGTCATGAATGTCAACAGGGAAAGGGACCAACATCATCAAAAGAAACCACTTACAGAGGAAGTCTGTGTTCAAACATTGGCACGTGCCTTCAAGGAAGGGTTACACTAACAGTTTTATGATGCTTACAATAACACTTGGTGCGGAAACTGTTAGTTTTGGGGATGGAGGTTGCCAGGGCTTTACTGTTTGAGCCTCTGGGCACACCCTGCGCTGGCACCGATCAGATGCACTGCAGGAGGTGAACCTTACAAGCTCCATCCCTCTTGGTGAGCTGCACCCTGCTAGTAGCATCATCACCTATATTAGTTAATGATAACTCACCAGTTCAAGCATACATTATGTACAGTGTTACCAAGTGGAATGAAATTCAATCCACTTCTCCTAAAAATATTTTTGGAAATCTTCTGCCCACTTACCACACTGCTCCAAGCCTTACTTCAGGCTGTATTTTCAGAAAATTTTGAGGCACACATGCCAGTCCTGAAAGAGGACAGCAGAAGGCACACACTGCTTCCAATGGGCACCACTCGCTCTAGAGGCGAGAGCGGCTGCAGCCTTTCACAGTGATCAATCTATCAATACCCCTGTATGGCCCTAAGACTGGCACCTTCCCACCTGGGCACTTGGGAATAGAAAGTGCAGGTTATGTCAGCCTCAATCTATAGCTGTGATCTTGAACTGACTTGATTTTCAAAGAGACTCCTTGGGGAACACCAACGCTGACGGTGGCTCCTAAAATGCTGTGCCTGGAAATCTTCCTCTCTGCTCCATACTCCACTATGGTCCCAAAGAAACCCGCCCTGCAACGACAGAACCAGGAAACTGGTCAGAGAGGGATAATACACTTGAACTGCTCTTTACTGAATTGGGTAATTCCCCAAGTAAAACATGGGGAGACATCTGTGTGCAGCAGACATTGGCGACTGGGATTCATGGTCTGCCAACACAGTGAGACCAGCCTCTTCAGCTTGTGAAGTAGTAACCCGAGCACAGGAACTGTCTTTCTTATGATGACAGATCCTTCAGGCTGCAAGCAATGTGGGTTTCCTCTCGCACACTTACTTGAGAGAACCTTTCACTCGTGTCTGATCCTCATCCTGAAACTTATGCTGGTAACTGACCATCATGAAAGAGTGGGGGATTCCCAGCTGAAATACAAGAGGCACAAATGTGTGAAAATGTACCCCTGGCCACCACTGAGCCTTCTCCCAGATTTCCCTTCTCATCCTGTAAGTGGCACAGGAAACACTGCAGCGCGTGCCTCTTACTCTGCACACACTGCAGCCTCTGCAGCCTGCGGGGCGCCTCCTGGCTCTAACCTGACCATATCAGGAATGACATCACTGGGTGCAAAGCGCTCTGCTCTGCCAGACACAGCCAGTTACCCACGCCACATGTTTGTACGAGATGGTACAAACTGCTCCTCTAGTCCCAAGGCAAAGCCCTGCTGGGATGGAAGAGCTGAGGCTCTTTCCCCCCACAGGATGGCACTGCTGTCCCTGGGTGCAGCGATGTGACTCTCACCTGTAGTGCCACGGTGAAGTGGCTGGTTTTCGTGTCCCGGACGATGCTAGTGTTCATGGCTGACTGGATGCCCCAGCGCCACTGCAAGTAGCCCATGGTGTTCTTGTCGAGGTTGCGGGCCAGCACCGTGGTGAGGCCGGGGCGGATCCCGCGGGAGGAGAACTGCAGGGCGCAGTTTGTAGTGATGAAACTGGGAGACAGAGAGGAAGCCCCATCAGCGAGAACACACAGACTCCCAGGCGGCCTCAGGTTCCCTCATTCCCAGGAGCCCTGCTGAATTTGCAGTGACTCTTCTGCA
The DNA here is from genome assembly GCA_022605575.1 of Laterallus jamaicensis coturniculus. NCBI lineage: Eukaryota > Metazoa > Chordata > Aves > Gruiformes > Rallidae > Laterallus > Laterallus jamaicensis. The sequence goes on from JAKCOX010000081.1 coordinate 2,253,738, forward strand.
AAGAGTGTGACGCCCGAAGGCTGCAGGGAACTAATTTAGATCGAACCAGCTGGGGCAGCGCCCGGAAGAGCGGGGCCATGCCCTAGTTCTCTGCTCTGTGCCACAACCCCGTGGCCAAGGCAGCAGGCTACCATTCAGCCTCAGCCCTTCTTGCCCATGGCAAGTGAAGTCCTCGTCCTCTGCAGAGCAGTGCTTCCGGCTGCCAGAAGGCAGCAGCCCTGCTATTTGATAATCCTCAACATCAGCTCCAAAATACAGCAGTACAGGACTTCACAGGGAGCAGGATGCCTGTACAAGTGCTGAGGAACGGCGTATTTGCTAGCTTAGAAAATACAAAAGAAAGGAAGCTCCCCAATTGTTTTTCCTGCTCCCAGAGCAAGTTTCTGCTGCTCTGATTGTGAGACCGTGCCTCAAGCACTGGGAATTCATGACAAGACCAAGTGCAGTTCTAGGGATGTGGAATGCAGACCTTCCTTAAACTGAAGTATGAAAATGGAGGACACCAACACACAAGAAGCATGCAAGTGTTCTGATCAGTACTAAAACACAGCTCTAAAGAAGAAATACCAGATCCAGAATTGAGAGAATTCAAGCCATTTAGTTCCTTGCTGTGGAACATTCACCATTAGACCGTTTTTCTAATACTTGCCATCGCGGTGTAAGATTGCGGAATATCTTCAGGCCAAAGAGAGGTCCCTGGAGGTCTCCTGCTCCGAACTCCAGCTGTTTCAATGCACAACAACAAGAAAACATCTTTTACAGCAGTGACAAAGCCTCTCACGAGCGTAATTTCCATCACAGACATTCCACCCACCGGAGGCACATGTCCCATGTATCTCGGCATCCTCATTTCTGTTAGCACTGCATTGGGAGCGAGAGGTGTCGCATCACGGGGAGTAACTCAGGATTAAAACAAAGCCAGTTTCATAGTACTACAGGCTACTAATACTAGCCCCTGCTCTAGCTGCTCCAGTGAAACAGAGAAAGCACCTCCGTCCCAGTCCCACAGCAGCAAACAAGGCTTGGCTGCTGCCCTCTGAGGGTGAGGCCCCTGCTCCAACAGCCTCCCACTAATGTCAGCAGATCTGCTGCCACACTGCACAACGCACCTGCTGCTTCGCCTGCCAGGCTGGGTGCCTTCCTGGGCTGCTGCTCAAGGTTTATGGGGAGAAGTGCTCTAACTACAGCAGCTGTAGAGCACAGAAGTGCTCTAACCCGCAGCTCTAACTACATCTGCATGTCCCAAGAAATTCATTACATGGGATTTTAAAAACTTTTTTAGTCAACTGACTCATGCCAATACCTACCAGCTCCTGTACCACCAGCATCACAACGTCCTGATGCAAATCAAATGCCTCCAGCCTACAAATTCTAAACGAGAGGAAAACTCCCATTGCTCACAGGCTGAGGAAACGGGTTAGCAGGAGCTGGTGTGCCAAAAGGATGGTGCAGACAGCAGCCCCCTGTCAGCCACAGCAGCGATGACACAAGTGTCCTGAACAAAGCCACCGCTTTGCAGAGCTTGCAGGTGGGAGCACCGGACCTGCCAGCTACTTGGAACCCATCTGCCTGAGTCAAACCGTTTTCCCTGTAAGTTCTTCCCGTGTGAGCAGAGCAGTTTTGAAGCGAAGGCAAGCTGTTGTGCTGCCCCACAGTGTGTGCTCTCAGCCTGCGGAAGGCACCCGAGAGCCTTCAGACAAGGGAATCAGCAACACCCTGGAGACAACAGGCAACAATCCCGGTGGCGTAAGTCAAGTTCAAAACACACAGCCAAATGGGAAGGGGAAGATATTACAAAAAAAAACAGGTTTGGCTTTCCCTTTTTAGCAAATTCCTTTGAGAATTAATTTTTCTACATTCTACAGAATGTAGAAAATGAGATGAAGCCATTCCCTCAAGAAAACAAACAGCAGGAGACAAATCCAAGCAGCCTGAAATAGCCTGGACACAGAGAGGCGTAGCAGGTAGGGCTCTTACCTCTCCCCATCCCTTGGCTGACGTCACTCGCCTCAGAGCTAGATTAATCGATCCACCTCCGTTCCCGTTCTGGGTGGAAAGGTTGCCAGACAGTATTGCTGTGTCTGTGGCAGTCAGTGGTGCCTGAAAAATGGATGTACAGTAAGCAATTCACAGCTGTAACACATGTTTTCATGATGTGACCATGACTGCGCCACCCTAAGCGCAGACAGACAGGTGTCACTGACTCCTTGTCGTGCCCTAAGCCCAGGTGTTTGAACCAGATGTGGCCACCCTGGCTGTAAATTTCGTAGTCAAAGATGGAGTGTGGCAAGGATGAGGTAACTCTTGCAGCACCAGTCGTTTGTGGCACCCCTGACTCCTGACCCTGACCCCCCAACCCTTCTAATCTCACCAGCCAGTGACATTTCTCCAACTCTCTGGAATGGGGGAGACACCCCCTGCCCCCCCCTTCTTTTCCTCCCCTGCATCCTCAAAGCTAGGTGCTGTTTTTCTCCATATCCTGAATTCCCTAGGATCAGTAAGAACCAGATGCCTGTTTCCAATCTTGACTGAGCCTCCCTGCTAGCAGGAGGCAGCACAGTCACACAAACCAAGGCTGGGACTGAGCTTCATCCTCCTCCTTCTCCCGCCCACGCCAGATGAGAGGCCCCAGGCAGCGCCCTGTTCTCTGTCGCTCTGCACTGCAGCACCTCACCAGCTCAGGCCCTCCTCACCTCAATGGACTGGGAGATGTGCATCTTGTTGATCTCAATCTGGGGGAAGCTGCTCCCGGGCACGTCTTCGTATTCTTCATCGTAACGATCAAAGAGGTCAGTGGCATCTATTCCAACACTAATTGTTCCCTAAGGAATGATGAGGGAAACAAGTACTTCACGTTAACCAACATCCAGCATACACAGGCCAAATGGCTGCAGCATCCTTGGTACACGACTCCATTTGTCTGCAGTTTTTTCTTGTTCTGCAACTACTTTCCCACTCTAAAATGCATTTCTTACACACACAAGACAAACAAAACAATGATTACAATATTCTAAGCCAGCACTATAAACTGTAAAATAAAGACAGGTTCACAGCAGGATGCAACCTATGACACCAGCAGGCAATTCTTCTATTGTGACACACTGCAGAAGTAGGCAGCACACCTTCACACAGCAGTTTCTTTTATTCTCTGCTCTGTCAGTATGTTAAAGTTGAAATTATCTATTTTAGAAATTGATTTTCTTCAGTGGAACTTGGCCAGAAATCCTCTAACTGCTTTCTTCTTATGAGTTATCCAAAACAACTTACTTCTGAGCTGCACTGTGCACTTGCAATTGACCTCATTAGCAGAAAAATCTTCTTTTTCCTAGTTTGTATCTTGTGATCAGATGAAAAGCCTGACAAAGAGACTTTCAGCAAGCATTAAATACTTCCTTTCTCAGACCACAGAAAAGCTTATTCCTACAAAAAACTAGGCCACAGCTAAATAGTCTGGCTACCTGCTGCTGTGCTCACTCAGACTAACTGCAAGAGTGGGTTTATTTGAAAAGGGCATGATTAGATGCTTGTCTGGGTCACAGAACTGAGAGGCTCTGGAAACCTCCCCTGCAGGCCTATTAAACAGCTTTCCAGCCCATATAAAATGGACCGGTTGCACTAACAGCCCCTCAGTGCACCAGCACAGAACAAATGGCTTTGTACAGTGAAACCCCCTCACACAGAGCCCAGGGACGGCTGGAACAAGCTCTCCTTGCAGTCTGAGTGAGGGTTTTTTCTTTGCCCTGAGCGAAGGCTGAGCCATAAATACAGGAAGCATTGCAGAGTTTGACAGGGCTCAGAACTTCTCTCTGGTTTGGCTCCCAGCTGTTCCTCTGGTGTCGATTCCTAACCACTTCTCAATGTTTCTGATTTCTTATGCAGCCAAAGTTGGGTATTTTAACACAGGAAGGCAGAGTTATTTCCAGGAGAACTCTGGGACAGGGGCTATGCCCCAACTGCTTACAAAGGACTGCCAGCAGGCCAGCAAACTTGGAGCACTCACACTCTGCGGCGTTCCTGGCAGCACCAGGGAGCAGCTCCTGCCCTTTCTGCAGCAGGCTACTTTCCAGGAAACATCTGCAAAGTCACCTTCAAAGGATCTGCTCTCCGGACACTACAGCTTCTTCAGTTTCAGCCCTCTCCTACGCTGTGCTGTTCCTTGAAACAAGGCCAAAGTAAGAGCAGAGCAAGGCAAACACACTGCCTGTGGAGGAAGCGGTGCAGCCTGTGCTGCTGCTCCAGCCCTCTGGGAAGAGGTGGAGTGGAACGGCCAAAGGGAGGCAGAAAGTGCCAACTCCACTCAATGGAATGCCAGCAGTTTGCTCCAGAGCTGACTACTCGTGCCTAAATGCAGGTGAGCATTTGTTTTAACAGAAGAGAGAGCTGCTTCCTTCCTTCCTGATGCTCTTCAGTTCAAGGAGGTGCAAAACCCAAGACCTTTCCTAACAGAGGCAGGAGGGAAAGAAAGGTTTCCCAGGTGGAGTGCCAGTTTCAGCAGAGAACCTGCACGTTTAAATTCCAAGTGAAACATTTTTAAACAAGGGATATCATGCTGAGTACTAAGTGTGTTGAATTTAAACAGCAAGAAGACAGAAAATGGTGTATTTTCAACTCAGTCTGGAATATAAATCAGTAAAGCTTTCTCAAGAGTGTTCACTAAACCCAGACCACTGGAAAACATCTTCCTGTACTATATTCAATCGTACCACAACACTTGTACTCTTTACAAAGATGCACCAAGGTCTGTGCCTGTCCCTGACATTCACTGCACCTCTGTTCTTTCACTCACACTCAAAACCTTGCCATGTCCTTTTTCACACCTATGGATTTCAGAACAACTATCCCTCCCAACGAAAGAAGGATCCTGGCTGAACCTATCCATGCGAATCCCCAAGACCCTCTGTGGGGAAAGGAGCGTCTCTGTTCCCTCCCTGGCCCCTCAGCAGACCCCTGGCCTTTTGCTGGGGGAGCGGTGGGCCCTGCAGACACCTTCCCTCCCGCCAAGCAGGTGAAGTCACCCTCGGAGGTCTGTGGATCCTGGCAAGGAAACTGGCTCAGGCACAAGCACAGGAAAAGCAGCAGATGGTGAAGTTAAAAATATTCCCGGAGAACGACAGCACCCCCTATGGCACCGGATAGAGAGAGGGGAGCGCTGCAGCCCGCAGGGACCCATCAGCCACCTGCTCGGCCTTCGGGAGCGGCAAAGCTGGGCCGGGAGGTGTGTGCTGCAGGCAGGCAGCGTGCTGCAAGGCGCCCGGCTCGCAGGGCGGACGCTGGGACACACAGCACCGCGGAGCAGCCAGAGCTGCTCGGTTAACAGCACCTTTTATCTGCCGTCCTGCGAGACCGAGTCAAGAGCTGTGCCAGGAGACAGCACCCCTCCTCCACCCCCTTGCCTGTTTTCTTAGGGGTTTACCTTCTGGAAGGTGACATATGGAAGCTGTGCAAGGCTCAGCCTTGAGGGACCTGCAGTTCTTAGGTGGTGACCTTCCTCAGCAGGAAGAGAAGGGGATTTCATTTCTGCTAACGGGGAGCAGCTCTGCCCAAATTAAGGAACGAACTTTTCAACCCTTCTGCATGTCTTTGAAGGCAAAAACAAAGCTCTAAAGGCAAATAACAGACTCCATTTGAAACCTGCCAAATTGCCTACATCTGGTTGTTGCTCAGCAGTGCTGGTTAAAATGCTCTATTTTGCTGGAACTGTTTTATAGAACTGACAAAATGTTGGAAATTTTAAAATCACTTGTGTCCCTGCGTGGAGCGATGGCAGCTGCACCTCCAGCTCCTCAGGAACACTGCCTGGAGAGACGTCTCCAGCAACTGCCAATCAGCAAGTGCTGTAAACACCCAGATGGCTAATTTTATCACAGGACAGAGAGGCTGTGGTGCAGCTCCTCACTGCTCACAGCCAGGGCAGCCCTGGAGAAGATGTTGAGCTCCTGAAGCCACAGGGAAGTGTGAGGTGGAGGCAGCCATGCCCCTCTGGCCCCAACCACCCTCTTCTCCAGCAGACAGTTGGACTTGACTGCTTGTGGCATCCAGAAATCCCTTCCTGCCTGGAATCACACCCCATGCTTACTTACCTGTGCAGTACCAACAAGTTCTCAGCACCTGCAGCCCATCCCAACAGCCTGGCTGTGGTCAGACCCACGCCGATGGTCTGTGCCAAGGCGAACATCCCAAACTCCCAAGGTTCTCAGATGGATGTTTTTCTGACACAGCCCTCACCAGTACTGTACTCACACTTCTGCCCTCTCAGAAAATGCCGTGATTTTAAACTGCTGGCTACGAAAACACCAGCAGCCTTCAAACCCAACAGTCAGAGCAGTAAATAAATGGGCAGTTTGTTTCTCGGGCTACGCAAATCATGCAGCAACACTTCACAAGTAACTCACTACACACAGGAACCTAAAGGGCTGTTCGCTACAGCCCCTTGTCTAGGCTCATCACACTGTGTGTATTTGTGGCAGCTTATGGGTTCACTCTTGAGACTGGGATGAAGTCTTTGCTCACCTTTGGATTAGTTCGCTGCTGCAGTCGTCTCTCCTCCCTCTCCCTCTGCAAACGCTCAAATTCTTCCCTGATTTCAGCTGGAGTTCTCTTCCTTTCCACAACCTGCTCAGAAAGAAAGGAAACCCAAAAGATGATGAGAAAGGGGATGCTCTGGGTACTGAGTGCTTGATGGGACTGACACCCCTGCCCCGCACGCTCCAACATGTTGCCCCTGCTGCTGCTCTAAGTGGCTCTGAGCAAATTTCAGTACTTGGAGTCTGGAAACAAACACCTGGGCCAGATCAAAGGGCAGGCACGAGACAAAGCCCCATGCTTTGGGAGAAGGGAAAAGGGTCTTGTTATTTCTATTCCCTTGACCAAACCAGGCCAAGTGGCTTTCAAACCACAAGTCCAAGGCACTGCAGCCCAGCCCCTGAACCTATACAATATGATTCTACAGCAAGCAGCACAGTGCAATCAACTAAGGCTGGCAGAGGCTAACAGCAGGACAGCAAGAATGGACTAGTGCTCTTTCAAACCCTATAAAGGCCCCAAGCAACAACGACATCCAATCCCCAAAAAGCACAAAATGAAGAAATAATTCCCAACTCAGAGGTTAGCTGATCCTGGGAAGAAGTTTCTGATGAAGAAGGTAGGGCCAGATGGACCATAATGATGCCTTTGTCTCAGACAGAGATGCTGCCTGTCATGGCAATATCCTGTCAGGGAGCTCTGAACGTCAGGTTTATTGTGCTTTTGTCAAGTGAAAAACCCGTCGCCTTTGAAAATCCATCATGGTGTTTCAGCAGAGAGAGACAGGCAGGGACAGAAGTAACAGGGATGCCTTCAAACAAGCAGGCATTCATTACAGCAAAGTGCCAGAGCAGCTCGATGAAACAAGAGTGTCAGGTCGAGTTGGGTTTGGCTGGTTCCGCTGGCCATAAGGCGCTAAACTTCTCTCACCTCCCATCCTTCCATCTCCAGTCCTCTCCTCCCATATATGTCATAGATGGCTCTGGTCTGGGGATCACTAAGCACTGCAAGTTGAAACCAAAAGAGAGGAGAGAACTCAGATTCTGGTCTTCTCCTCACACCTCAGGCCAGCCCTCTGGAATACCAGCTCTCTTCCTCACAAGCAGGAAGACCCCTCCCTCCTTCCAGGAAACCTGACCAGCTTCTGCACGCTGCAAACTGCCACTGACCTTCATAAGCTTGGTGAACAAGGTTGAAGAGCCGCTCAGCTTGCGTTTTGAGCTCTGGGTCCCTGTGCTTGTCTGGATGGTACAGCATACACAGCCGGCGGTAGGCAGCTTTCAGCTCCTCCTGAGAGGCCTGGGAAAAGCAGTAAAAATGCCCTGAAGCACTGCCAAAGCCATTAGAAACAAGGCGATTCTCAAGATCAGCCTTAAGAGAGAAGCTCACCAGCTATTACATTACACTGCTTTTTCTTACACAAGACCAAGAACAGACTTTCATTTCATTACAGAAGCTAATGAAAGATTCAATTCTGCACACCAGGACCTTCCGCACTACCTACAGTGCAACAGCAACAGCTCATCAGTGTACACCCAGGTATAAAAAGTGAAGTAAAAACCCCCAAACCACACAAGCAATCTGTTCACACACTATTTTTATTAGGCAGCTACTGTCTCTGCGAGTCAGTGCAGAAGAGCAAGGAAAAACAAAGTCCCCTCAGGGTGAAACCACCTGAGCGCAGAGAGGTACACCAAACTCCACAGGTTTCCATCCTCAGCCCTCGGGCAGACACTCAGGGCAGCCCTCTGCCCCGGGAGGAACAGGCAGAGCGAAGGAACTGAACCGACGTGCCGGGCAGGCGCTGGCCTCCTGCAGCACAGGCCCTGCCTTGGTCCCAGCCAGGGGCTGCAGGGGACAGGGACATGCTGCCAGGGAGAAAGGGGCACCCAGAAGATGACTACCAGACTCTGAAGACACAAATTCTGTGTCCCCCCAGCGCGTCTCAGTGACAGATGCTTTCACAGCTTCCAGACTCTGACTGTGGCAGCAAAGGCCCCAAGGCTCGTTTCTCAGAGCAACACCTTTACTCCAGCCCGTGGTAAGGAGCGCCTGGGACTCCACCCAAGAGATGCATTCACTCCTGAACCAAAGCCAGGCACGGGTTGGAGTCTGAGGACAGCCCAGGCTCAGTGTTTTCTCTGCAGGCTTGTGCTACATCACGTTAATGTTTCTAAGTGACACAGCAACAGGGGGACCTGCTGACTTTGCTGTCCCTGAGACAGGACAGGCAGCTACAGAGCAGCTCTTTTCTTCTTAGGGCTTTGTGCTTTCTCAGACATTGAAATTAAACCCGACTGAGAAAGCAGGGGAACACACAGCTCTGAAATGGCATTCTTGACCCAAATTAATGATAAATGGTTCACTGTGCTTCAGCCACGTAATAGAAATGAGCAGCTTCCTGTTTCACCCACACTGTGTTCAGTGGGATGTGAGATTGGGCCTTCCATCATCATCTTGAGTCATTGGTTCAGTATTTCAGGAGCAGCAGCCTCCTAGAGACTGCTGAGGAAACACTGACATCACTTCAAACTGCAGGAAACAGGTTAAGTCAGTGATGATCACATGTAAGTTACGTTTTTATTACCAAATTCCATGCAAAATTCAAAGGTGCCCCATCTCCCAGCTCGGGGTTTAGAGGGCTTCACTTAGCATCCCAAACGTGCTGCTGCTTTTTAGTGGACTGGAATCTATAAAAGATTAAGCACCCAGACACGTGGAGATCGCTGCTCAGCAGGGTTACTGTCCTCACCAGGGCTGCCAAGTTCAGCAGGTAATTGTTCTTCCAGCTCAGCTGCCACCACACACCAAGCTGGCTCTGCACATGGAAAGGCAAGTTCCTGCATCCCACTGCTACACAGGATAGTGCTACTGAATTTAATTAGCAAGGGGTAATTAACATAGGAACTACCACTTGGCTGCAATTACTCCCTCACAGGCCATTGTAACCTGGTTTCTGGCTCCCTGCTGCACCAAACCTGAACTTTCTGGTCTCCGGTGACCAGCTGGAAGCCCGAGTTCACTATTAAGCCCTGTTCAGCCCCCAAGCAGGCACAACCCAGGCTTCCCACCTCCTCCTTTCAGCCTCCCACACGCGCTGCCGTTTGGGGAGGGTGAATTAGGAAACTTTGGGGTGATCCACAAGCCGGGCCAACCCCCTCGTCACAAGATGTGTGCTTGAGTGGCATGGGAAGGACTGAGAGAGAGCAGCCTTACCGAGGGGCATGGGGCAGTTCTGCCAACCCGGCAGCCACTGCCGCAGGCCTTTCCTTCTCCAACACAGAGGATTCCCACCCACAAGCCGCAGGAGCCTCCGCTGGAGCCGCGGGTGCGGGCAGCTGCTCTGCAGATGACGTTTCGAGCTGTCAGGCCGAGCTGCGCCGACGCCCGGCGCGGCGGCTCCGCTGAGGCCAGCGGGACCCTCGTTACACACACAGGGCGCCGGGCGGGGCGAGCGGCCGCAGGGTCACAGCGCGGCTCGCCCCACCGCTGCCCGCTCCGTCCCGCCCCGGGCCGGCCCCCGCACACACAGGCGCCGCGGGAGGCCGGGCGCGGCGCGATGCCGAGCGGGAGTCCGCCCCGCAGCACCGGGCGGCCCGGCGGCGCGGCTCGGGTCCCTGCGGTGCTGCTGCGGGCGGCCCGGCCCGGCGGACGCCCGAGGCAGCGCCGCTCCCGCCCGCGGGGGCCCGGCCCAGCCGCGGCACGGCCTGCCCAGGCGGGCACCGGGGTCACGGCCCGTCTCAGCCCCCCGCGCCGCCACGGCCCGGCCCGGCCCTGCCCGCCCCGCGGCCCGGCCCCCGCCCGCCGCTGCGCCCGGCCCACCTCCCGCCGCACGTTGAGCAGCGAGTAGTAGTCCTCGTTGTCCGGCACCTCCTCCCCCAAGGCCGCCGCCATGTTCGCGACCTCTCACCCCACGCCGCCGCGCCGCTGGGCGTGACGACGAGGCGAGAGCGGCGCCGAGCGCGACGCCCTTCCTTACCGCACTCCCCCTAGCGGCCCGGAGGGTCGAGCGCCCACACATGCGCCCGCCTCCCCCTGCCCTCTGCGCCTGCGCCAGCAGGCCCCGCCCCGGGGAAGCGTGAGGCGCGGCGCGCGGGATGGCGCGGTGAGTGCCCGGCCCTGGCCGCAGCGTCCCGGGAGCCGCGCGGGAGGGGCGGGCTCGGCCCGTTCCCCTCTCCCGCCGGGCCTGCAGCCCTCGCCGAGGCGGGCGCGGCGGGAGAGGCGCCGCAGGGGCCGGCGGGCGTAGCGGCCCGGGCATGGCCGCGGGCGGCGCGGGGCGGCCGGGCCTCCCAGGGCGCTGCCCCGGGGCCTCCCGCCGGCCCCTCTCGGTCCCGGCGCAGCCTGAGGCGCCGCCGCGGGCTCGCACGGGCCCCGGTACCGGCAGCGCCGGCCTGGCCCGCGCGGGGCGGCGCCTGTTCCTCTGCTGGGCGGCGCGGGGCCGGCGCGGCCGCCCTGGGGCCCGCAGCGCCGCGTGGCTCCCGCCGGCCCGGTGCTGTGAGCCCGGCGGAGAGCGGGCGGGCGGCCCCGGGTCCTGCCCGGCGGCCGAGCGGGGCCGGGCGGTGCGTTGTGAGGGGAGGGCCTTCCCCTGCCGTGGCGCCCGGCGAAGCGAGCAGGCGGGGTGCTTGTTGGCTCTGCCGCCGGCACAGGCGTGTGGCTGGCGGTGCTGGGGGTGCCGCAGTGGCCCGAGCGCTGCTGTCCTCAGAGGAGCTTTGAAAGGCTCGTTGACACCGGCACGGTCTCGCAGGACGCCCAAACCGAGCTGTCCCATTGTGAAGCTCAGCTAATCCCTTGTGGGGTCTTTCTTTGCATAGCTTTTCTTTGAAAGAGTTTTAATATTAAATAGGGTTTTTTCTGATCCGGGGTAGTTAACGAGGAGGTATTGATCGTGCTACAGAAGCTCCTCTAGCTCGTAGTCTGTGCTCAGAACGAGAGGCCCACAAAGGGCTGCGTTCTGGGATGCCGTGTAGACAGGGCTCTGCGGTGTGGGGAAGCACCTGGCATCGTGCTTCTCTTGCATGAGCCCACCTCCTCTTGGGTTTTATCACATGGCTCCGGAGTCGGGTTGTCTCTGTGTTTTTGCAGACTCAACAAGTTCTGAGGATGTCAGTTGCTGTGGCAACGGTGCTTCCCATGGATTTCAGTCCTGTCATCATTTTGCTCTTTTTCTAACTTGGTTTGGGAGCTGTGTGGTCCTCAGGGATGTCAGTGGCAGAGTTAACTGGGAATCCTTCCCCTTGCTGGATTGATCTAGTGTTTTCCTAAAAGACACAGCTGCTTTGTGCCAGCTCTGGCTGCTGTTTCACATGCATCACAGATGATTCAGGGGAATTTTTTAGGAACAGTCCACAGGTGTCGCCTCTTGGCAGGGAAATACAGAAAGAGAGGAATAGGACTTCAGGGAGCTAAGTATGATCCATGCTTTCTGAGCATGTAGAGATAACTCTTCAAAGCCCCACGGTATAACAGGGGAAATGTAACATCTATGGGGGAAAAAAGAGAGGTTCTTGCTTGTGCTTTGCTGACTTGCTGAGTCTTTGTTCAGGGAACAGTGCTCCTCTGTTGCTACTCACAGGTTCCTCATACCATGGTGCTGTGTGGCCTGTGATCTTTGCCATGAGAGAAGCAGACCCCAGGACTCAGGTCCTGGCCTTATCCAGCCTGTGTGCTGTCAGACATGAGACGCTGCAGCTTCTGCTCCCATGTGTGCAGCGTGCTCCTTTTGCAAACCCTGAGTAGCCTCACTAGTGTCCTGATGCAGCTCTGGCGTTTTCCAGAGGTTGGGATCTGCCAGTACCTCTCCTCCATAGATGTAACTGGTTAGATTCCTTCTTAGAGCAGGCCATGGAAGTGTAAGAGACTCTCCTTGTCTAAGCTCGTGCTAAGCTTTAATGTTTTTATAAACAGGCAGTACATGATGTGCTCTGTTTAAACAGCATGAAGCCCCCACCCAGAAAGGAGCTGAGCGTGGTGATCCTGGACTTCACCATTCTGAGCAGAAGGGGTCGAGCCTGTGAACTCAAGTTTGGCACTGTCTGGGTGAGCAGCAGAACATGCTGGAAGGGGCTTCCAGAGGGCCCCTTGGAGGCTCAGCAGTGTGTCCCAGCTGCTGCAAGGGCACCTCGGAAGTGCCGGTGTTCCTGAGCTTGGACACCAGTGAAAAAGGGGGCAGCAAGCTGGATGTCCTGCCTGGAAAGCTGGTCTCTGGGGTGCTGTGAGGCAGAGGTGACCTGGAGTCTGGTCACTTCTGCTTTGGAGCCAGAGACGGGGGTGATTCCTTCCATCTCCCGAATCTGTCATCAAGGCTGGCGGGCTGGGCGGCGAGTGGGCTTCCTGGGGCTGGTGAGAGGCTGAGGGGGCCTTGTTTGGCGGATTTTTTAGTACCTGGAGTCGTGCAGTCATCGCTGGGAAACTGCCCCCACACAAAGTGTGTTTGCTAATATTAACTTTAGTTCCATCTCAGCTCAATGGAGGGAAAAACGAGCAAGTGCCATAAATTCAGCTGAGCTTATCGAAGCTGTCAGGTTACCCCTGACAGAGCTCCTGCCTCCCAGCCATCAGCCAGAGAGGGAATGGATGCTGGTGGGGCCTTCCAGCGACAGTGCCAGGGCTCAACACTGTCAGACTTCTCATGTAGTGTCATCTGGGGGCTCTTTGGCTTCAGTGGAGGGTGAAGCTCTGAGCAGAGTTAGTTATTTAAAAAAAAAAAAAGGTCCAAGGATGAAGACCAGTGTTCAGCCCCTCTTATCACCCAGGTTAATGCTGACTACTCAGTTCTAGTAAAGGTCTTGTGTGGTCCCATTTGTTAGTCGTAGGAGCCCATAGAGATAATGTCTTTTCACATACAAAAGGCACTATTGATTTCCTGTTAGTGTTGTCCTGAAATGTGCACGGTGTGTCTGTGGAGCAGCGACAGCCCTCCATCGCCAGCTTTATGGGAAAAGAATGGTTATTGAATCTTTCCCCATAAAATATAATCTCTTTCTCTCTTCCAGAACTTGCTGGCCCCTGTGGGAGTCCCTCATGTTATCTCTTTGAGAAAATTGATTTTTTTTTTGTCTCTGCTTTGTACACTAGTGTTTAGTCTTGTTTTTAATTTGGCTGGTGTGATATGAAACGAAGGCTTCCCTAACAGCAAGCGTGCTCAGTGTTGTGTTGCTTCCTTTTCATATAGACCATCACCTTCAGAAGGCTTTAAAATACAATAAAGATATTTCCTTGGCACAAGTCTCCTTTTGTTGTTGCTGGGAATTTTTTTACTCTAGGTCATTGCCCTGCTTCTTCTTTCCAGGCAGGTCTCAGACACTGACAGCTTTTCAGCTGCTTGCAGGTGATCTCGGGGTAAGTTGCTAGAGTCAACACAGGCCAACTGGTTTCAGATGAGTGATGCTGTGGCAGGGAACACAACCAGCAGCACCGTCTGCTCAAGGAGCAGTGGCTCTTTGAATTCCAACAGTGGCAAAAAGCCTCTGTCATATTTGTCCTTTCCTCTGTGTAGCAAATGACTGACTATGGGACTTTTTCCTTCCAGGGAGGAACCGGCAACATGAGTTCATAGATGATGAGTAGGATGCCAAAGCCAGAGATGACAGTGCTCCTGAAGAAATGCTGGGTAGAACAAAAAGGTAAAAGGAACGGCTAATTGAGTGCATTTTGGAGCCTGTGGACTTCATGTGGTACCTTCCCTCATGAGGCGAATGGCACACCCCCTCCAACTGTAGCTGAGGTTTCTCAGTTCCCTCCTCCTCCATTTTGCATGAAGCCCCAGTGGTGCCTCTCACTCCCGACCTGCTCTTCCCGTGCTTAGGTCTGCCCCAAGCTGCATCCTCCTGCACCCAGACCCCCGGGACTCGTGTTTGCGAGCGCGTCCCTGCATGCACCTGCTTGCAGGCTGAGCAGCCGCCTCACCCGGCCTGCAGCTCACACTGCCACATCAGCCTGGGATCACACCAGGTTGTCTGTGTGTGGGGAGGAGGAAAAAGAGAGAGGAGATGAGCTCAGCAGCTGGTTGGTTTGCAGCCCGTGCCCTTCTGCCAGGGTGGGGGTTCAGGGCAGCCGTCGCCTGTACCGTCTTCTGACTTAAAACTGGGCAGATCAGAGGGGTGAAATGTTGGAAATGCTTTTGTAAACGAGTTGCCTCCACCAGGACTAAATGGCTTTTGGCTACTCTGATGCCTTTTGCTGCGTTTTGTGTTCACGCTGTTGAGGTGCCCATGGGAATTGCTGCTTATTGGCTCTTCATTCTGAGAAATTCTCTCTGTAGCTGAGGGGTGATAGTCCCCTTGGGGACCTAGGGAGGTACAGGCAGATGTCACCACACCCACAGAGCACTGTGCAGTGCAGAGCTGTCCTTACACCCGTCCTGTGCAGCAGGAGTGGTGGGAGCACCTGACGAGCAGTAAGACAACCTTCATTTGTACTGTAGCTGTCCTTGGGAGCTTCTCCTGCTTGGTCATGGAAGACCTGACTTTAATCCTCTTGCAAGGTCAAAAGCAAACGTTCTCCTTGCAAGTGTTGCAGGTTCCTAGTAATGATCCACGTGTTGCCCCTGCCCCTCTGCTCCTTAGGGCAGCAAGTGTGTGGGACGGGCTTTCCTGTGCCAGGCAGGAGACCCTGGCAGCACCCGCAGCAGAACGAGGTGTGGATGGTTGTTAAATGTTCTGTTCTACTGGAAGGGTTGTCTTCAAAACAACAGCTGGGAAGGACTTTGCTATAGTTTGGGTGTTGGTGCCAGTTGTAATTTTCACATGCTTACGCTGTTCCTGATGAGGTCAGGCTCTGTCACAGCAGCAGGGCAGGGTTAAGGCTTCTGAACGTCCTGGCACCGCAGCCTCTCCTCAGGATCATTAGTACAGTTCTGACAGTGTCAGAGATTATTTCTTCAGTTGGATCCATACTGCTAGGAGACCTTCTGAAGGACCCAGGGGTTCTGTACATGCCCTGGGTGCCTGGGACCTTCAGCACCTCCTCGTTCCCTGCTGAGGTGCGTTTCCTGCAGCAGCTGGGCTGACACCAGTGCGTGGTGCCTGGGGACCCTTCTAGCCAAGCGCGTGAAGAGCCTGTCCTGGGGACAGAGCTCTGCGTTAGGGCATCGCTTTCATCTGTCAGAAGCTGTTTGCAGAACGTGTCCAGCGTGCCAGAAAGCCAACCTTTCACACTTTGAAGATGAGAAACACACAGGAATTATTTACTGATACCATTTGCCACGGACAGTCCGCTGGATGTTGTGCTTTGTTGCTGGGTGGAAGCCGATTTCTCTCTCTGAAGTCAGCCTGCAGCTTACCTCCTGTAGAATAAGAGGTCTGTGAGAAGAAGTCAGTGACTTCTACGATGTCAGTGAGGGTATTATTTGGGCTTAATTCCATCATTCAGTTTTGCCTCTATTTAGTAGAATACTTTCCTGTTGTTGCCATGATGGGAGCTGCGATAGATGCTGAGGGATGTCCTGAAATCCCTGTTGATAGATGCTGAGGGATGTCCTGAAATCCCTGTTATGTTTAGGCCACATGATGCCACACCACCAGGTTCAACAGAAAAAGCAGGAATTTGTCTGATGTCATTTGGGAGATGTAACCATGTTTGAAATAGTGTGTAGATATCAAATCACGTACAGGTTGCTGTTCTGAAACGGTGGCACCTGCATTAAAAAAGTATAATCTATTTTAACTAATACCACCAGAGTTGAGAATTCAGACAGTAATTAGCAAGTTTCTATTGTCAGTCTGTATTTTGGGAGATCTGATAGTTCTGCTCATGGTTTCTCTGTGCATGTCTGTGTTAAGGCTGTTGGTGTATTTGGCTGTTTCTATAAACTCAGGTGTGAATCTGTTATGCTCTTTTGCGTTCCAAAATTCTTCACCATCGGTCTGGAAGGCTTGAATTTGGCTAAAATTGGAGTGCAGTCAGTGTTGGCAAGGAACTGTGTCCTGATGGTAGTGCCAGTTCCCCAGAGCCAGGGCTTGTAACTGTTACCTCTTCCTCCTGCTCGCTGGTCGGGGTCCAGGAGCCCAGCCAGTGCAGCTCGGCGGTGGCCACAGCGCCCTGCGAACCCAGTGTCACAGCAGGCTGGGAGCAGTGGGGAACAGGGAGTTATCTTTCGGTTTTTGATGTGGTTTTGACCGAGCTGTGCATGTACATGTGTGTTATTTTACTCCTTCTGCCACTGAAGATGAGCTGAGGGAAGACGGGTGGTGCTGCTGCTTTAAGGTGGTAGTGGTCACTAGCTGTGCTCAGCATTGCCTCTGCCAGCTCTGGCATCCAGGCACGTGCTGCCAACTCAGCGGGGGCTGGAGAGCTCAGATAGGACCAGATTTGGCATCAGCATAATGACTTCTGCGGGCGTTGTGCTTTGGATGTTGCCAGCTCCTTGCTGTTTCTTCTGTCTTCCAGCACATGGTATTTCAGATGACCCCAGGATAGGCAGTTGCCTACTGTAGTAGCTTGTGGGTTGTTATTTTTTCCCTCACTCTTGTTGGCAGTCAGGTTTTCAGTTGCAGGGGAGCTCTGGGAAATACCTATTTGGTTTTGCTTGCTGTCCTGCTAAGGCTTTAGCTTGCTGGAGCCGGTGAGAGATGGCAGCAGCCAGCGTGCTGCTGGTCATTCAGGTGATGTGGTCTGATAGCCAGAAAAGGAGCATCTTCTCCCAGAGCATCCCATCTGGTCACTGGGGTGTGTGGCCTCATCTTCCCACTCGATACAAATTCTTGTACTCAGAGGTGGAGCTTTTCAAAGCCCCTAATGCTGTGTTCCAGTCTAGCCTCTGTCCTGCAGGCATGCTGGGGAGGGAGGTGAATCACTCACTCTACACCTTGATCGCAAGGTTCAGTGCTATTCCTTTAATGTAGGTGGCTTGTCAGACAGAATTTCTTAGTCATTGCTGGAAGATCTTGCCCTCGATGTCAGAGGTGGGGTGGTTGGAGGAGATGCAGTTACAGTTCCTGCATCTTTGAATGTTTGATTTGGCATCATGGGCCCATCAGTGTATGGCGTGTCAGTGGCTGGTACACAGGTACTGTTACTAGAGGGAGAGCCCCAAGGTGTTCTGGTGTGGTTTGTGGGGGTTTGAGGTTTGCTCACACCAGAAGTGAGTGCAGTCCTTAGATAATACTCCTGATCAGCACTGAAATTCATCAGCGGGTCCATTTCTGAAATGGTCTCTTCATGCTTGTCATCCTGCCCACTTCCACTGATCCCATACTAATTTCTGCAACGAAGATCTGCTCCCTCTTTATATTTCTAGTTGATTTTGATCAGCTGGTAATCCTACAGGGGGACTAACTTTGACTTTTAATATTATTATAAATCTACTTAGTTTTTTTTTTAAGCAGGAAGCAGTGTTACCAAGACTGACATTGTGCAAGAGCAGGTCACAGCTTTTACTGTTTGAGATGGAAGTTAAACGACATCCTTCCAAGTATGAACTCCTAATTCCCATACTAACAGTTCTCTTACCAGCTAAAAGAAGTAATTTTAAGTGTAGTTCTCTTCTTTTGGAGCGCTTGGTAATTTTGAACCTGTCTCCCACTCTGGAGTCAGTGGAAGGTGCTGTATTTTGTGCTCACTATAGGCTCACTATAGGCAGGATGGTAATATGTATCCACTCCTCGGGCACTGCCCTAGTCTTGCTCAGCCTTGTGTGGTGAGGTCCTGTCTGCAGGGTGGGAATGGCAGAGCTGAGATCGTTTTGAGCCATTTTAAAGTCTGTGTGATGGGTTCTTGGTAGGAGTAAGCAGGGCTGCAGCAGTGGGCACGGGCTTCGTGTGAATGCTTGGGTGAGGTCATGCTAGCACAGGGCTGTGGGAGATTCTCTGCTTTGCTTCCCTGGCAGAAATAGCCTTTTACCTAAACCTTAAATGTGGACTGATAAAAGACCGTGTATCACTTAACATCAAAAGCAATGCTTCATAAGGACCTTTTCCAGTTTGTAGCTGAATAAAGAGGGTGACCTGTGTAGGGGTGGTCTGTCTATGAGTCTGGCAGGAGTACCTCCCTGTTTTTGCCTTTGTGCTGTCCCAGGATGAAATTCTTCATATTTAACTCTCTGGGTTCCATAAATAATTGACATACTTGTCTTAGCAAGCAGAGATCAGCAGCAAATTGTATTATTGTTGAATAACAGGGTTGTTCTGGATTCTTTACTGCTTTACAGCTTGATTTT
This sequence comes from Laterallus jamaicensis coturniculus, assembly GCA_022605575.1. Lineage (NCBI taxonomy): Eukaryota > Metazoa > Chordata > Aves > Gruiformes > Rallidae > Laterallus > Laterallus jamaicensis. The sequence continues at coordinate 2,272,414 of JAKCOX010000081.1, forward strand.
TCACTCTGCTACTGAGAGTGTAGGAGACAATTTACTCCAGGAAAAAAAAAAGTATTTCTCTTCCAGTCCTTCAGGGGAGGGAGTTGAGGGAAAGTCAAGAACTCACAAATGAAGCTAAGCAAAGAGCAGCTATTTCTGCCTGTTTTTCTGCATATGCTGTTTGTGTGTATTTCCCATTCTGTGCATCGCTTGGGGTCACAGGGAAGGGATTGTCCCAGTGGCTACACAAGGCATAGGCAAATCCAGAACAACAGCTCTGCTCTGTAGTGAAAACTAATGAGAAAATACACAAACCAGTCATTTTTGTTTAGAAGAACTACTGTGTGTCTGTGATGACAGAGAAGGAAGGCTTTCTGTAAGAGGACATCAGACAGGCACCGGGGGGATTGGGGTAGCTGTATGGCCGTGGCACCGCTGTCAGCAAGTCACCTTTGGCTCCAGTCTGTGACACTGAATGACTGCTTTATCTGTCCAGAAATAATGATGCAAGAAGCTGGTAAAGATCCTTCTCACTGCGAATTTGTAGCGTGGCAGAACCCAGTCGTGATGGAGTCCTTGAGATAATTATTTGCAGGTAGTGCTTTCTGGCCGGACGGGTGAGGTGTCTGCTGGCAGGGCCTCTGCGTTACGCCTGCACTGACTAAGTGGCAGGAGTGTGCCAGTGAGGGCTCAGCTTGGTGACTCCAGGACGGGCTGCTGGGCAAAGGGCAGAGCCTGGGTGGTGCTGCCATCCCAAGTTCCCAGGGAGCAGACTGGGTTAAGTTTGGCTTTACCTCTGGTGTCCAGTTCCTGGCTCTGCGGGGCTTTGAATGCTCTCTGCCTCCTCCATCAGCATTGGTTCTGCTTGTGTTCCACTGTTGTCATCTTCCATGACTCCTCCTTCTGCTTCCAGTGCCTAAGCCTGACAATTCCATACTGTGATGGCTAAAGTTTGTCTCCCAGATCAGTATTTATTGGGTTAATACAGACAGCAGTCCCATTGCAGAGGAGTTGAGTATCCTGGTAAAGATGTGTGTGTAGAAGTAGGAGCGTGGATGTAGGAGCATGCCTTAAGGGAGCTCAGACTCAAACATACATTCTCATTTTTATTTGCTTCAGCTATCACTAGAGATCCAATACCAAACTAACCTGAAGATTACACTGTCTGGTACGTGCTGAGGGGAGAACAGACCCTTCCTCAGGTAACAGCTGTGGCTTGCTGGGCCTCTGTAGTCAAGCAGCGCTTCCTGGGCAGGCTCGAGCTGGGAGCTGTGCCTCCCCTGCCCCAGGCAGAGCCAGTTGGGTGCCAGCTGTGCCCAAAAGCTCCACATCACTGTAGGGTTTCGGCTTGCTGCTCGGGCACTGAGTGCAGCTTTGCAGGATAGAGGGGTCAGGCTGTGGGGAAAAATCATTCCCAGAGAGCAGCAGCCAGGCTCTACAGCTGCTTAGGGGATGACAACGGGTTAAAAAACCCCAAACCAAATAGCCAGAAATCCTTCTGTGTGCCTTTGTGAAGACTGCCCTAGAACTGTAACTGTGGCGCTGCCATGGCTGACAATCCCATTACCCCTTTAAACACTGTGACTTGATTGTCGTCCTGGAACGGAAAGGAAAGAGAAATGTCCTGAATACACCGTAGGAAATTGTCTTTACTAAATCTAGCCCAGCATTTATGAGCGCTGTATTTATTATTTGATTTTGCCAGAATTACATAAACGGGGGGGAAAAATTGGTAATGTAAGCTGACTACCAGAGTAAATCACAGCCTAATTGTTCTTCTTTCTGGCTAAAATTAGAATTTGATATAATGGTCAATAGACATTTTCTTTAATTTTTGAGACATAATTTCTGATACTTAATCCAAATGAATTGGAGAAAGTTGCTGCAGAATTGAAAAAATAAATTATCCGAATTTTATGGTGACTTACTGGTGAATCCCCTTAGTTGGAAGCTTTAATTTACCTCATATTTCATTTTTTTTTTCCTCCTCTAACTGGCTCAGGGGTGTATATTAGAGCAAAGTAATTGTAATTTCCTTAGTGCTGCTGGGGTGCTTGGAGTATGAACAGTGCCCAAGGCACAGACAGAACCTGGCCTGTTCTTGTGGGAAGCAGAGGACCAAGGCCACAGAGGGAGGCACAGTGGGGCTCATGGCCCATGCTGCGGGGCAGCGGGCTGCAGAGACGTGATGCAGATTGGCACCCATGTAGGTCACTTCTGAAGCTGCTTGAAGTTGTACCAGAAGAGAAATGGGGGTCTAAACATTGCACACTACCCCTGGGCAGCCACTTGTTTCCCTTCTGGACTCAGTGCTGGTGTAGAGGAGCAAACCACTGTTGCCCTTCTTGTTTAAACTGGGAAATGTTGTGCTTAGTGTTGAAGCTAGTGGCTGAAGTATCTACAAAGTCTTTACAAGGCTTTGCACAGCAAAGCACCTTTCCTCCAGGGCCATTTGAAGGGGCTCAGGCTCTGGTGTTGTGCTTGATTTTGTCAGGTGCATGTTGTCTATAGCCAAGGGTTTTAGTAGAACTTACTGGAAGGTAGTGTTGGTATTTCTGAGGGAAAGAAATGGGCTTACAGCTGCAGACATGGGGAGAAGAATGTGCTTGACCCCCTGAGCACAGAAGATTGCAGAGTTCAGCCTCCTGCTAGGCTGCTGTCCAGACCTGAGAATGTACAGTCTCCTCCAACTTCCACTCCTGGTTTTGGACAAGTTATTTGGATGGCAGAGCCCTAAAGGGAGTGTGCTGCTCTGGAGAACCTTACTGAAGAAATGCATGTTTGGGGATGTTTACCTTCCTTTGGTGAACTTGGGAATGACAGTTCCACTTCCCAAGGGCAGGGCAGTGTGGTGAAACCATGGTGGATCTCTCTGTACACATTGACTTGGTTAAGTCTTGGCTTTATTCCTGGAAGAAACAGCTTCTGATCCTGTAAGTGGAGAAAGGAAAGGGCAAAGCCATTTAATTTGTATCATTGTCAGTGGTTTTTTTTAAGGCATCTCTGTTCATGCTTCAGAGAGTATTTTTGCAAAACCACTTGGCATTCCTTGCTTCTAAATCATGGAGAAACTATGCAAACAGTTCAAAAGAAATGGGGTTCCAGCGTTGTCATTACAGCTATTAAAACTGAATTGTTGTGCTTTTTGATGCTTGCCATAGCAACGGTGGGTGTGTAAGTTGCTGAATATCCTGAACAGGATATTTGATTGTATTCTTTACTGCTTTACTTCTGCGTCTAACTAAGCATGCCAAATCATCACATTAACCCAATTAACCAGGCCAGACCCACATCTGCCATGGAATGATAACGGGGGATTTTTTTTATAAAAGAACTCTGTATTTCCCCTCCCTCTGAACAAAAAACCCAGCCACCAACCCAAACCCCGTACGTCAGTTTATCAGTGTGCTGTGAAAATTATTCATGATTCAGAGACTGCAAAAACTCCCAGCACATCTACTCTCTGCCCCCCTGTCAGCTGGAGGTAGTGGTGTGTTTGTGCCCTAGAAAGGTAAGACAAGTCAGCTTGTCCTGCACACTCACTGCTCTCTTGGGGTTCAGTATCTCTGTGCCTTAGCAGCCAGTAGACCCTTGTTTTTTAAACAGTGGGGAGTGGGGAAATGTGAAAGATACCAGCAGCACTTCAAGTCAATCTGCTTCTTACTGTTTTATTACACAAGGAATGAAATGAAACGTTTGGGGCTCTGCTGGCATGTTTGATGAAAAATCCATGTCCGTAATACGGCGTAGTCACCTTGCTGGAATAGCCTGCATGCTTCCCTCTGAATGATAGGTGATTTCAGGTATGTAAGATTCAGTTTATTAGGTTTTGGTCTGTTCTGGGGGTTTTTTTCTCCTGGTAGGAACCTTTCTATTGAGGAAGAAAATTAGTTCCTTAGCCATGTGTAGTAGAGTTCTGACGCTCAGTAACCCCTTAAAAGTGCCTTATTTGTCCTCATCCACACAAATTCTCATCGCCTTAATGGACTGGGAAGGATCTAGAAAGCCAGGCAGTGCTCCAGAAGACGCTTGACAGACCAGGCTGCACGCTGTTGGCCAAGGTAGGTTGTGTGTGTGCGCTGGGAGTGGAGCTGTTGCCAGCCAGCTCAGTGGAAGTTCTTCCTGCCCCAGCCCAGCAGAAGGCAGCAGGCGTCCTGAGCAGCCTTCTCAGTCAGACTGTGTGGCTCTCCTTACTCTGCTGAGCCGTGGAAGGACTGAGGAACTGCTTGGGCTTTGGAGAGAAGGAAGACATGGACACCCTGCGCAGATGCAGCAGGTTTTGCTTTCAGCAGTGCCCGCGGGTGATCTCGGGGTCTGGCCCTGTGTGGAGTTCCCTGATGGCTCTCAAGGGCACGTCAGGAGCGCAGCAAGGGCTGTGATGGGAATGACGTGTGTGCCAGCTCCTCGAAAAGGACAGAAAGGCTCCGTGGCAGCGGCCTGGGTCCTGTTGGCATTGCACCCACAAGCACGAGTGTCTGCAACACCCAATCCGGACCGCTCTCCAGCATTACTGGATCTGGCAGCAGTGGGACTGACTGGAGGAGCTGCGTTAGCTCCACCATTTCTCTCACCCCCTTTTGTTGCCTAGTCTTGCCTGAATATCCAGGTGGAAGCTTGAGCCCCTTCTGAACTCCCATGATCTTGGGCAGGAGACTAATGAGCCAGGAGAGAAGCTGGCTCAGAGGAGAGGGCAGTGGGTGGGTGGGGTTGCCCTCTGAAGGCCTGCAGGCTCCGCTGCCTGGCTACCCTAGATACTGGTGTTGCTGAGGAGAGTGAGGCAGGCCTGGCCGTAGGGGTAGGCACTGTGGTGAAGTGAGCTGTCAGATGAGACTTGCCTGAGAAGAACTTCCACTGGGTAACTGCAAGGGGATCCTAGTGGAGCCTGGTACGGCTCTGTTGCCGGAAAGCGACCCAAGGAGCACCAACTGTATGGCTGCCTCATGTCTGATGCACGTGCATCACCTTGGAAGGGCATCCAAGGAGAGACAGAGATTCCCTAGAGCTCATCAGGAAAGCGATAGCTGACAGCCTGGCATCCGGGAAAGTTTCCTGCCTGTCTTGAGCGGCTGAAGGAAACGTTAGCACAGCTGGTCCTGTAGCTGCAGCAGTATTTGTGTGTGTTTCTAGGACAGACTCCACTGGATGAGCTTTATGACCGTCAGGAGCGAGCCTGTGGTTCTGGAGCCTCTGCTTCAATGTGCCTTTCACGCTCTGTCAGAGCAGCAGCCGCCGGAAAGAGGAGGAGGGGATTTTCCTCTCTCTGCCCCAGAGGACCCATCCCACCCTGCTCTGTCCACCCGGGCCCGGAGCCGGCTTTGGCCCTCAGCACAACGGGGCAGCCAACAGGTCTTTCCAAGAAGCTCTGGTCGTTGGGCCCCGCAGGGCACTGCCCTCCCTGCCGGGCTGGGCCCCTTCAGCCTCCCCGGGCGCGGTGCAGACGCGTGGTGTGGCCCAGTGCCGGGAGCGCGGCCGGCTGATGGACACCGGGACGGAGCGGCCGGGAAACGGCGCTTCGTGCCTGCAGCGGGACGGAGCCCCAGCGCGGGGCGGGCACGGTGCGCGGGGAGCCCCGCGCTGTGCTCCCGCAGCCCTGGACAGGGCTGGCGGGCTGCGCCCCGCTCCCGGCGCGGCTTCCGGCCAGGCCCCGGCCCGCCGCGCCCCGGCCAGCGCTCGCCGTGTCACTGGCGGCCCGGGCCGCGCCGGCCGAGCCGTCCCCTGCGGGCGCCGGGGCTCGCGGATGCGGCGGGGCCGCTCGGCCGAGGAGGGGGTCGGCCTGGCGAGAGAGGCGCCGGCTGCCGGCCGGGCCGCGCCGCGGGGCTGCCCCGGCGGGCGGGGCGGGGATTGGCGGGCGAGCCGCCCGCCGCGCCAATCGGCGGCTTTGTTTGGGGTTACGGGGCGCGGAGGGGGCGTGTGCCCGCGGGGCCGCCCGCAGCCAATGGCCGGGGCTGGGGGCGGCGGCGCCCGCGGCTGCCCGGCTCGCTCGTCCCATTGGTCGCGCGCGCGGTCACTCCGGCCGGCGGCGTCTCTGGTTGGCTGCCGGCGCCGCCGTGCGTCAGTGCGCGCGTCCCGCTTCCTCCGCGGCGCGGTTGGCTCCGGCGGCCGTCAGTCGCGCAGCGCCGCTTCCCGAGCGGCCGCTGCGGCCGTCAGTAAAGTGCCGCGTCCCTCCCGCCTCGTCTGACCGGCGCTGCCGACGAGTGGCTGCGGCGCGTGTCATTGAAGCGCTGCCGCGCGCCGATTGGCGGGACGCGCCGTCCATCGCGCCCATCCCCTGCGGGCGCCCGCCCTCCGCCCGCCGCGATTGGCCACCGCGGGTGTCAGTGCGGCGGCTCCCCCAATGGGCGGCGCGGGGTGTGCGCCGTGCGCGCGGGGTGGCCGGCCCGGCGGCGGCGGCGGCGGCAGCGGGAGGAGGCGGCGCGCGCCTGGGTCCCGGTCGCGAGGAGGCGGAGGAGGATGTGGCGCGCGGAGGGGAAATGGCTGCCGAAAACAAGCCGGAAGGTGAGAGCGCGGCCGGGCCGCCTCCCGCGCCGCGCCGGGCCCGGCCTGCCCGCCGCCACGGCCGGGCTGTCGGCGCGCCGGGCCTCCCGCGCCGCTCCCCCCGCTCCCGGCCCTGCCCCTGTGGCGGGGAGGCGGCGGCCGGGGCCGGGCCGGGCCGCGCGGCGCGAAGTTTGGTGGCGGCGGGCGCCCCCGCGGGGCCGGGCCGAGGCGGGGGGGGGCGGCCGGGCGGGCAGGCCGGCCATGTGCGGCGGGCAGGCCGCGTGGCGCCGGGGCCGCGGCGGCCGGGCCGGGGCTCGGGCACGGGCACGCCTCCCGCCGCCCGCCGGCACGTGCCCGCCCGCCGCCAACATGGAGGCTGCGGCGGCGCGGGGCGCGGCGCGGGGCTCCGGGGCGACCGCTCGAAGCCGCCGGCGGCGGCCTGGCCCCTCCGCCGCTCGCCGCCGCCCGGGGGTCAGGCCGCGCCGGGCCGGGCCGCGCCGCCCCCGCCGCTCCCCCCGCCCTCTGCCGCCGCACGTGCCTCGCGGGCGCGCGCCCGGCGTCGCGAGCGGGGCGGCCTGGTCCGCGGCCCCGCCGCACCGGGGCCTCCGCGCCGCCGGGCAGCGGGCGGGCCGGGGGTGGGCGCTGCCGGGCCGGGCGGATCGGCGGGCCCGGAGGTGAGCGAGGGGAAGGCCCGGCGCGCCCCCGACCGCGGGGCGGGCGGGGGGCCCCGGGGCGCCCAACTCCAGCCGAAAGTTACCGGCGCGGCGGGGAGCCGGGGCGCGGCGTGTCCGCAAGGGGGTAGCGGTGCTCCGCCCGAGCGCGGCCCCGCCGGCTCTCCCGGGCCGCCGTCGCCCCGAGCCCGGGGCGGGGGTCGGGGACCGCGGGTCTGGAGCCGCTCGGCCGCTGGCGAACCCGGTCCGGCCTCGCGCAGCGCGCCCGGCTCCTGCCGCCGGGGCCTCCGTTGTCTGGGGCGGCGGAGAGGGCGGCCAACGCTCTGGGTCCCCGGCGCGGCGGTTGCGTAACTGGCCTTGGGTGAGTTCCCGCCCGGGTCGGGCCGGCCGCGCTCGGGCACCTGCGGCGCGGCGGCGGGGGGGCAGGACTGGGCTGCCCGGGGCGTCTGCGGCCGGTACCGGGCGCCCCCGCCCTGGGCCACCGGATGGCTGTCCCGCCGCTTCCCCGGGCACGGCTCCTTTTGGGGCTCCTTTGGTTTGGTTTGGTTTGGTTTTACGGTTTCTTGAGGCTGAGGAGCTGCAGAGCTCCTGTAGGCTCGGTCGCCTCCGGTTCACTCTCTGCCGTGCCTCGTCCGGCATGATGGGGCCGAGTGTTACAGGGACGCCAGGGAGAAGCGGTGGCAGCCGTTGTGAGCGTTGTCAGCGTCATCTTTTATTAATCTCTCTGGTGCTCCCAAATTCATTAGCTCCATCTTTCCCATGGCCCGGAGGAGGCCGGGCGTCGCTCTTTCTTCGTTTGCATTGAAGTAGCTGGTTGACCCCCCCACACTGAAAGAGCAGGTAGTCTTCCTGCGAGCAGGGGTGCGAGTGGGAAGGGTGTTTGTGTCGGCCTGGACTCAGCTTGGAGCCTGAGCTTGGGTGCGTTAGTGGGTGAAAGTTGTCCCTGGACAGGGTCCATTTCTCTCAGGCATCCCGTGCTAACACACGGTGGCACGTGTTCTGTGCAGGGTGCAGGTGTTGGTGGGCTCGCTCCCGTGAGACCAGGGCGTCACAGAGCCGTGCAGACCTGTGCCACTCCACCAGAAAGGTAGTTTGGCTTTTGCGTTTGCTGCTTAGGGCAACTTTTGCCAAGCTGCCTCCTGGCAGTGGCTTTCTGTGGGCCGCTGAAGCGTGCTCTGGCCAAGGACACAGGGCCACAGCAGCATCTGCTTTGCATCTTGGTACTGTGCACGAGCTGCTGGAGAAACCAGTGGCTTTCGTACTTGGCACTTCAGATGCGCCCGTCCCATGTGGCGATGGCGCGTTTGCCGTGCCCGGTCGGTGGCTGGTTTCCGCTTTGTAGCCGTGTGGGGTGCGAGCAGCAGCACCGAGGCGGGAGCGGGGTCTTCGTGGGCTCGGCTGGGCACCAGCCTCGCTCCTGTAGTAAGTGCACAGAGCAGCTCCTGCACTGACCTGGGTCTCTGGTGCGTTTTCAGGAGGCAGGAGATAAACCATTCATTCCTTAAACTTAAACTCCGCCTGTCAGAAACTTAAATGGGAATCGTTTCAAAGCGTGATTCAAGACAAGTGTTTCACCAGGAGTGCAGATGCTGGAGGAGAGAGTGCCAGTCCCTTTAGGTTTCTGTTACTGGAGTGTTTAAAAACTGTGCGTAAACGGCAGCCAGCGGGTGCGTGGCGAAGCACCGTTCCTGGGAGCTGTCTGCTCCGTCTGCCCAGAGCCTCCTGAGCCATGACCTGCCCTGTCTCTGAGCTTGGGCTGGGGCTTCCCGTGCCCAGCCAGCAGCAGAGCTTCTGTGGTAGTGGGCGAGGGTTTGAAATGGGGCTGGCGTCTCTGCTCCCTGCCTGCCGAGAGACCCCGTGCCTGGCAGAACTTAGGTGAGTCTCCTTTCTCCTTGTTTCTGTAGGCAGGATGGAGGACTCAATGACCGAGCAGCTCCTGCCATCCTCGGGGCCAGAGGGTCTGGGGCTTTTGTAGTTTCTGCTGTGTTTTGTGTGTCCGAGCTGAAACAGAAGGCCTGGCTTTGACGGTGCCGGCTGTCCTGAGTTCTGAGCTTCATTGGGGTGAGGGTCTTCCTTAATTTGCAAAAAAATAGGGAAGTCTCATAAAAAGTTCTCACCAAAAGGACAAGGGCGTGCGTAGAGAACCTTCCTTGGTGTTTCTTGGTATTCTCACAGGCAGGTCTCTGAATCTGCCGGGTGTAAAGCCGAGGAGTGCCTGGCACTCGCCTCAAGTGGTGCAGTGGGAGCTGGGCATGTTGCTGGCCTGGGTGAGCTGTTGGATTTGCCCCGTTGATTCAGGCAGGGCTGGGAGGGGGAATTTCTCCCCGGAGTCCAGGACTGCATTTGCTGTTGATACTGACCAGGGAGGAAGTGGGAGCTTTAAATGTTACTGAATGCCAGAGACTGTTTGGGCATCACACCTTTTGAAAGCAAAACACTCTTGATTTGGTTGTTAAACAGCAAATATTTACCTCCCTCTGTGGAAGTGTTGCATAAGGTTTTATTACTTCAGCAAACCAGAGCCTGCGGTGAGCGTGAGGGGTTGGGTTTTGAGCCACGCTCCCTGTACTGGTGAAGAGGCAGGCTTTGGCACCTGGGTCGGTCTGCTCGTGGCCCCAGAGTGTTCACTGGAGTCCTGTGGTTGGATTTTACCAGAAGGTCTCTGGTCTGGAAGAGGCAAGCTGCCTTGAGCTGGGGTTTGCAGACCCACTTGGAGGGCTGTGAGCCAGCAGGGCGCTTCCAGAGAGCACCTTGAGTTGCTTTTTCCAGGCATCAGAACTGTTTGTGTGCGCAGGTTAGGTCAGGGTTTCTGGAGTCCTTTTGGGTCTTTTAAACGTCTTACATGGAGGATTCCTGATACAAGGCATGGGGCTTGTTTAAATTTTTGTAGTTTTAATCTGATTCCACACCTCTTGTTACTGGCTTTCCCAGTGGGTTTTTAAAGCTGTCCCTGTAAGAAGGTTTCCCTGGGATGTTGTGGCTCTGATTTAGTTTTCCATGTTGGGGAGCGATGAGAGGATTCTGTATGAGCAAGGTGAAAAGAAACATGCTCCTTCAGGACTTTGTGCTAACTCTGCACAGCTGGTCTAGGAGGGTGTATGTTACGGGGGATGGATGGATGGATGGATGGATGGATGGATATAGCTGTCCTACCTCTCTGTCCAGGCAGCTGTCAGAAAGAGGGAGCTCAAATGTGACCTTCCTTTTTCAGTGTCCCTTCTGTGTCTGCTTCCATAAACCAAATATACCCACAGGGGAAGAATCCAGCAAAGCCAACCCTTTCTGTGGGGTGAAGCAGGCTGGTGCAGCGTGGTGTGGAATACAGTGCGGACTAATTAAAGCACAGTGCTTCCAGCAGCTTCTTGCATCTTCGGTGTTTCCTGGCTTCCTCTTCTACACCTTGCTGAGTTTGTTTATTTATAGTTTTTTCCCCTTGCTCCATGTCCTGTTTTCATCTTCCCCTTCAGCCCTGTGCTGTGCTTCCCCGGATTTAAACCCTCTGGGTTTTGGGGGGTGGGTATGCCTGCTGATGCTGGAGTCTGCCTGAACCCCACTTTTTTGGGGTGCAGCACCCACCGTGTCCCTGTGGTGATGCTGGAGGTGTGGCTTTGTGCCAAGGAGCCAGACTGGCACTGGGTGAGCAAAAGCCTGCTCCCATTATTGCCAGGAACAGGGAGCTCAGTGTCCATCTCATGCTTTTGTCCTGTCTTTGGTCTGAGGGGTTTGGAGTGTTTTCCAGCCAGCTCTCCAGGTGGGCTTCTGAGCCTGGACTGTTGGTAGCTGGAAAGACATCCCACCACTGGTTGTGCCAGGCTCCAGGGAAGGAGCTTCACTCGCCTTGGCTGGTTCTTTGGGACTTAGCACAGCTGGTTGTAGTATCAGCAGCTGTATAAATGGGTGGTTTATTTCTGCTCAGTGTGAATAATGATATTGGTCTCTCCTTGGTTGTGTTGCAGTTGAGTTTGATGATGCAGTTTTAGTGAAGACCAAGGGACGAAGGTCTCAATGACAGGTCGTTGGGTGAGCATAGGTCTGATCGCTCTGTTGCAATTGTTGTACCCAGCAGCCACAGGGTGCGGGCAGCATTGGAGCAGCTGCTCAGCGCTCCTGAGGATTGCTCTTGGCATGGCTGCTTCTGTGCACCATTGGAATCCGACTGGACTCTCCAGCCCTGTGTGGCAAAGCGAGCTGCAGCAAGGTGCCTGCCGTGCAGGGCGAGAGGAGCGGAGCTGCTGGGCTGGCTGGGAAGTGGCCTCCGGGGTGCAAGAGGTGCGAGAGGTGGATAGAGCTCATGGTGCAAGCCAGACCTTCTCACCCAGCGCTGAGGCTTTCACTGGCAAGAGTTGTGCCATCAACTCTTGCCCAAAACGCAGCACTTGCAGCTTGACATAACTGGTGTTTAAAGTGAGTTCAACTACGAGATGTCCAGAAACTCTCTGCCTTGTGAAGAGGATGCGGTAACACGCAGGCAGCGCGTCACTGGTGGGGTGAACCAGGGCGATAATCAGCACCGGCAGTTTGAGCTATATATGTGTTTCTCGCACTTTTAGAAGGGTTTGTAGAGCTTGTCATAGCAACAAAGTATTTATCACAAGTATTCCAAGAAACTAGGCTGGATTCAACAACTGACTAGTGGAAAATTACCCTGTTGATGCCCTTGCTGCTCCTGCCACCCCTATGACTTCCTCCCCATCCCTTCCGCTTCTCCTCATTCCTCCTGTTTGACATGCTGGTTCTCATGTGCCATCCTCCCTTAGAGTGCTGTCCTCCTCACTCCTCTTTCATGTTTTCTTACTTCTGCCTGGACTGTTAACCCTCTCCTGCTTCTGGAGCTGCTGGCGTCCTTCGTGGCAAAGGGTTGGGAATGCTGTGGCTTGCCTGGCACCTGTGCCGAATGCTAGCATCCGGTGGACCCGTGCTGGGAGAGCGTTGGTGGAGAGCTGGACATCGTTACCTTATCTTAGCCTCCCTTTTCTGATAGATATTTAGAAATCTGCTTATGTTGCCAAGGGATTTACAACTGTAAACATCCAAATATTTCTCGAAAACCGACCAAAAGCTGTTGGGTTTGCTTACACTGCTCCTTGTTTACTGATCGGAAATGCCAGGAATGAAGTTTAACTGTGCAAAATAGCATGCCAACCCTTCAGCTGCTTGGGTCGGGGAAGCTCTTTGCATCTGCTTCTGCTAGGCTGAGTCTATTGGTTTTGTGGCCAGAGGTCAGTGAGAGGAAGAATATCAGAGTTGAAGGGGACTGCACCCCCCAGACTGGGACGTGGCGGAGCCAAACCCACACGTGGGGAATATAAATCTGTGAGAAATGGGGTGGAGGAATCTTGCACATCTGGACCTGTGCTTTTGTCTCTGTCTTCGCATTTGGCCTTCAGAGAAGTAAGGTACTGGGAGAGCAGCCTCTGGCTTCGGGAGGAGTTTCAGAAAGCTGGGAACTGCGGCGCTGAAGGGAAGGTGAGGCAGTTGTGCTTTGGGTCAGGTTTTGGCCTAACAGTGCTGAGCTCTGGGACAAGGCTCGGGCTCATCTTCCTCACCAGGAGGGCTGGTTGCCTGGCCTAACGCCATGTACGCAGAGACTGGATGGCTTGGGCAGTCTGTGCTCACCTGGCTGTTCTGTGCCTGAGCTGTGTCCCCTCGGTTCTGCTGCCGGAGCAGTGGCACAGTGACCGGCCTCGCGGCTGGCCTGCTGCCCTCACGTTCCACCCAGGTAGCTAACAATGGCCTTGTGATTTTTAGCCGTTTGTTCTCTACGAGAGCGCCTGTTGTAACGTTTAACCACCTTTTACCTCTCTCGTGGGGTAGTTAAGATGATGGCCAATCCGAAGTTACTGCTTCATAATAATGGGCTTATAAAACCTGTGGTTCTGATTTTACAGGCTTATTCTTTATATTTATTTCCAGTATGGAGCTGTTTGGAAATCAGCAGTTGATCAACACCCATTCAGCCGTTCTGGTATTCTCCAATTCTATGTTATATTGATAAAGGGCGGCAGTTAAATGGTCTACAGGTCTGAGCTCACCTCCTGGGTCTCAGAAGATTTAAGAACAAGTTAAAGGATGGAAAAAAAAAAAAAGGGAAGGGGGGTTTGTTTGGAGAGCGGGGGTAGAGCACAGGCTTGCTCTGTGATTTGCTGTTGTGCGCTTTAAAAGTTTTATGGCCCGTGTTGCATCCCTTGGGAGGATAAAGTGCAAGGAGCATGAACAAACCCATAAAATGACGAAGGGTTTATGTGGTATAATTAATATGGAACTTTCCCTGAACTTTATGGTAGTTGTACTTTCTTAATTTCACGCGAGTTTCAGCTTTGCAGTCAGTGATGTTGAAGATTGCTAATGGAGCTCAAATGGGGGTTTCCATGCCCAACTGTGACGAGGGGTTGTCAGCTGCTGTGTTTCAGTCAATATCTTCCCGACTGTAGTTCCCAGACTTGGCTGTGCATGCCTTGGGAAGCGTTCCTGAGCTCTGGCCAGCTTTGCGCTGAAAAAGCCCCCATGTCGATACAGCTTTACTGGCAAATCCTCCTGTGCAGGCGCAGCTCTGCTTGCAGAAGCACTTTGTATTGACACTGGTGGGGTTTGCAGATCACAGTGTCGTCACTCCTACCCGTAGCAAAAATAATACGAGGAGGAAAGTGCAAGCACAGATCTGGCCTGGATCTGCACAGTAAAATCACACAGACATTGCAAAAGTACAGCTCCGTTTTTAACTACAGAGGAGATTTCAGTTCTAAATAAATGTGAAGTATTCCCTCTGGAGTGTGCTGGCTGCTCTGGAAGTTGGGCGTGGATGCCGGGCAGCGTTGATTCCCTTGACTTCCTCAGAAGACTCTGGTGGGTGAGTGTGCACGTCGGGTTGACTAGAAACAGCAGATTCGATTCAAACCAAAGGACAATGCTGCTTCTTTTTCCTCTCCATCTCCCTAAAGATGGACGTGTTGTAGCTGTAAGGATTGCAATTGGGAATGAGGAAGGGAGACGGGAAGCATAGGTAGAGGTGTAGGCACCTCACGGGAGGGTGACAGTGACCTTGGGTTACTACAACAGCACAGAGGTCTGAGACACGAATGCGGGGAGTCACACGGGAGGGTTGGAGTCAGCAAGTTCTGAGAACTTTGACCAAAACATTTTTAAGGGATCTGTTATCCACAGGCACTTTCTGGATTAATAATACTGATAATTGATGACAGTGGAAGAAAGTTAATAAAACGAGCTGCATAATTAGAGGTCTGCCAGCCCTGCAAAATAATGGAATGAATGATAGAGGACTTGACTGATACGGAGGTAAGGGAAGTAATACAATTAATGTCAATTAAAATGTGCCCATGGAAAATAAGCTGATGAGATGTAACTGGGGATGTAGTTTGGCTGATAAAAGCAATAATGTGTGCTGTAAAATACTTTGCCGCCTTAATGAATTGGATGTAGTGCAATGCAATATTTTGAACGAGAAAAGAAGACGGTGTGAAGCTGTGATGGGGAATGGTAAGTGGGTACCAGCTAAATCGGGTGTCGGATCTGAATGTGCAGGTAGGGATGGCTGGGGCTGCTGAAGCTCTGTGCTGTGCCCCACGCAAGGCAGCTTTCTTCGTTGCAGCTCCCAAGCATCACAGCACGTGGTTGCTGAGCTTTGTGCAGCCAGAGGTGCTGGGAGGTGGCAAAGGTGTCGGTCGCACATGCGGAATGTTGTCTGGATAAAAAGATGAGGCAAAAAATCCCTGTGGAGCCAGCGGTCTGAGGTGCCTGGTGCCAAGCGAGAAATCCTGAAATGGTGGATGAAAAACAGTGGAGGGACCTTCTTCTGGTATCTCAGTTCAGCCAAGATGGGTGCTGTGTGCGGCTCGTTTGCCCAGGAGGGAGCCCGAAGCTGGGGGCCCTGCTCATTTGGTCTGTCGCAGCCGTGCAGCGAAGTTCCCGATAACTCGGAGTGCGCGGGGCTCATAAATTATAGAGCAGCTCACGTTTATCATACACATCGCTGCTTATCTTGTAAGCTCATCTGCTGTGCTTGCACGAGTAGTTGATTTAACAGCATGTATATTGTTGAACTTGACACATCCAAGAGTATAATCAAGCTTTAAAAATACTGGGGATGTCTGGCTGCTGGTGCGTGCTCTTCGCCCACTCTGGGGAATGATTGTGGGGTGGGTTCTGCGGGGTGCTGCAGGTCGCAGGAGATCTGTGTCATGTGTGACGGCAGCAGAGTTTTGTCATCACGCTGGCTGCTGTGTACCGACATCAGGTGCTTGGACGTGTGAAAGGAAAAAGTTGCTCTCCTTGTTCTGTACTCTCCCTAATGGGGCATGGCTGGGTGGGTTAATTTTGTATGGTGAAAAGCCATTGAGTGTGTGTAGGTCTCGTGTGCTGCTGCCCCACAAGCCTTGGGAAGGGTGTTGGCAGCAGCGGTGCAGGTGTTGGGCTATTGCAGCTTGGTGCGGTGGATGGGATGGCTTGTGCCGGGAGTGGTTTGGCCCCGTCCATGGGGCGGTGGCAGAGGGCTGAGCCAGTGTAAGTCAGCACTTCTGGAGCTTCTGTGGGGTGCTGCCAGACTTGAGGGTTCCTTGCATGTTCCTTTCTTAAGGGGAACTGACACCCCTTCTACTCCTTTAGTAGCAGAAAAGTATAATTGTGTATTCTTCAGTATTTCTGCTTCTACGACCCGCCGGGCGCAGAGAGGTGGGCAGATGGCCATCACTCCCCCTCGCCACTCTCCAGGAGCTGCGTTTGCTCTCAGCCGCCTGCGGAGAGGGACATAACCTGGCATTAGTCGGGCACAGCACACCTTTGTTTTGCATGAACTAATAGACCTTGAGTTACATTTCTGGTGCAGCCTGACAAAATTATAGCGGGTGCTGGGGCTCTGTGCTTATTTAGTTGCAAATCCTGTCAAGTGTGAACTTCATTTATGACTTTCCTGGCAGGTCATACCGTGGCGGCCACAGCTTCTGTAGCGTTTTGTCGCTGTTGCTTGTGAAATGTGGCTCTGAGGGAAATAACAAGCTAAGATAGGCCCAGGTGAGCACACACACAGGCTGCTCCTGTGCACATCCATCAAAGCTCTGCTCAAGAACTAAGCTGTATTTGCGTTTCTGAAGTTCAGGTGTGGTTTCCACAGGCGGCCGTAGTAGTCTTTGGGTCACCGGTTGCCTGGGCTTTGACAAGGGGTGCGGTGGGTTTCCTGTGGAAACAGCCTTTTCTCCTGAGCATACCTCACATGTCTCCTCTTCTTTTTAGATGATCATGGGAACAGCAATGGCAGTCATGTAAAAATCTTTTTACCGAAGAAGCTGCTTGAATGTCTACCAAAATGCTCAAGTTTACCGAAAGAGAGGCACCGCTGGAACACTAATGAGGTAGTTAAATCTCTTATTTATTCTTAAACGTGCCGGCTTCCTTGATGCTGAAGGATTGTTTTCTAAGAGCATGCCATGTAGGTTATGGGGTGCGAAATCCCCGTGTTAAATAATGAAATCAGGTCATGTGTTGGAAGTGAGTTCTGAGCTGGACGTGAGGGCAGCCACAGGAGCTGGCAGCTGGTGTGGTAGGAGGCTGTTGCTCGTAGTGTGTGTCTCACTTGGCTCGGGGATGCATCTCACCCCATCTAACTGAATTGTTGAAAATGGGAGGGGTGTGTTGGTACCATGTTCAACACAGTCATCTTGCTACACGTACGGACTTCAGAGCAGGACACTGTGTGCTCACCAGCCAAATGGGGTCCTAAGAATTAACGAGCTTATCCATGTCTGAGGAACCTTGTTTGGGACGAGACACACAGAACCTGGTGTTGACACTGGAATCCAGCTACTTCGAATGTGCCAGTTCATGCAGCTCCTCGTAACGCGTCCTGATGGGGTTTCTTGAAGGAGCACAGGAGCATTTAATGCACAGGTGTCTGGTGGGCCAAGGTAGAGCTGAAGAAAACCCCAGCAGCTTTACGATTGCTTGCCTTTGTTCCTGCTGGGCAGGAGGCTGTAAGCTACACCGTATAGTGTTAGCCTCTAGAAGCACAATTGGACTGTACTGGGCCATATTCCTGGGAATCTTTCAGCAACAGATGCAGTCAACTCTGAGAAATGTTGGTGAAGCCGCAGCTCGTATGTGCCTGTTGAAGCTCTCTGTTCTTTAATCCATCACGTGTGCCATTGAAGCGCGTTCACAAAACCCAGACTCGCGAGGTAGCGGCTGCGGGTGGCAGCTGGAGCACAGAGTCAGATACGCATCGGCTCATGGGTGGGTTCCTCAACATTGGAGTCCTTCACTCCCCCTCCTTTGGTCTGAAGTTAAAGTCAGGGGTTCTATTTTTAACATACTAAGCACCGTGACAGGACTAATCGGGTCTTTTGGGGAGCTGCAGTCATTGGCTCTTTTGTGTAGATGTGTTTGTCCTGGGTCACTTGAACTGAAATGTCAATGGCAGGAAATGCGGTTCTGTGATGTGTTTGTACTGATGAGGAGGGGCAGAAGCAATAGCCATTCCAGTGGCTCTAAAAGATGGTGTTTGATGGACAGCTGAGGATGAAAGCACCCGCGTGGGTTGGTGGCATTGTAGGGAGGATGCATGGGGCAGGCTCTGCCACTGGGCCCCTTGCGCCTGCGAGTGAGACACTGCTGATACCAAGCATGTGGGTCAGGGAGCAGATGGGGTTGGTTCTTTCCCCTCCCAGGCCATTGCCATGGGAACGCTGCAAAGAACTTTTTCTGGATGCTTTAGCCTGTGGGTTGAGGGTAATGGTCACATGCTGCTGGGGTGGCTGATGGGTGGAGAATCCTTTGAGAGCCACACAGGTTGTGGTTGACTTTACAGTTAGTAAAATAACCCTGTGAGCAGCGAGAGAAATGGAGCATTTAAAAATGCTTAGAACACGTTATCAATATGTTTGCTTTCCATCAGAGGATGCAGCTCTAACTGGAATGTTTGACGGAAATACATTTCCATATCAAGATGTCATCTCCTCTTAAATCAAGTTTATAGCTGTTTTATATATCTGAGTGAGGGAAGTGTTCCTCCTGACTCAAAAGTTTTTTTACCAGAGGTACAAGTCGTAAGTTTAGTCAAGCAATTTAAGCACAGATATACATTTTTGCCATGCCTGTGGAGGTGTGTGTGTGCTTATTCCCCCTGCTCCAGGGGGGATGGAAAGGGGCTTTCGTACTGTTGCTCGCGTTAGGCAAAATGGGTTAATGGCCCGAAATCCTGCAGCGCTCCGTGTGTGTGGGGAGTTCCCTGCTCTTGGGTTGGCGTTGTTGTTCGTTTTGAACCATTGTGGTGGGTTTTTGTGTGTAACCCAGACCTGGCTCTGGCTGCAGCCAGCGGATGGAGCAAGGACTTGCCATAGCGTAGCCCAGCGGCATGGGGCGGTACGGAGGGGTGCAGGGCTCAAGGGTGTCAGCGTAACCTTGTCTCTGCACGGCGCTTGCCAAAAGCGGGATTGCAGCTCTGAGCAGAGATGCCTTTCATTAATGGAGTTGGCAGCCGCAGTCATTAATCATCCTTGTAAACACTTAATGACACAGTGCGAGAAGGAAGGGAAAGTTAAAACATGGGAATGTGGGATGCGACCCAGGGCTGTCTCCAGCAGGATGCTGTGCCTCCTGTTCCAGAGGGAGAGGCCCAGAGGTCCCTGCTGGTAGAAGACACCAGGAATAGTTACTTGGTGTGCTCAGGGGCAGAGCAGAACCGCCTCACTTCCCGGCGTGGTGTCTGGCATCAAGTCTTGACGTGTTTCAGGCGCAGGTATTGCTTGGCAGTACAGACACGAGGAGTGTTACAAACCTGTTTGGGTGTTACTTGCATAGGAAGAGACCAGGCTGGAGTTGTGTGCTCACCAATGTCCCGGTGCCGCCTGGCGTTTTGGCTTTGCTTGCAGGACGGTGAGTTTCTCCTCTTCCCCTGACATCACCTTGTCTCCCATCTTCTCTCTGAAGTGCAAAGGAGATCCAGAAGGTTTGGAGGATTGCCTGCGGGCCGTGAGGGACCCAGGCTGTCAAGAAGGGACTCTGTTCAGGCTGGCAGTTACAGTGAAAGGCTATCAAGGAGGGCCTGGAAGCTGTAGGTTGTTTGCTCCTCCAATCCATCCCCCTGGCAGAAAGGACTGGGCAGCCGGTTACCGGCACGGCTCCTGTCAGCAGGTTTGTTCATCCAAGTACCACTCTGGCTGAGGACTGAGCGGGGCAGCACATGGCACTTTCATTTTTAAAAGGCTTTGAGGTGCCTTCTGGAATTAACTCGCATGTCTGCAAACTCAAACCACTGATTTGTTTCTGGGCTGCCCTGGCCAGCACCGTGTCTCGTAATGCCTTGCTGTGCCGGTTCACGCTTTATTTACCAGATTAGCTTTTGTGTTACAGAGCTGTGGGGTTGAGCAAGAAGGATGGGCTTTTGTCATTGTCACAGCCACATCAAGGAAGTGGTGTCTGTCCCGTCACAGCATCCCACTGCCTGGGTCCATCAGGGTGCCAGAACTCACTGGAAAAGCATCAGTGCTCCTCGCAGTTCCGCTGGGACTGGGGAGATACTCACCGTGTTCTGTTTAATGCACTCGGGTTAATTCAGCTGTTTTGGTTCAGCGCAGAGTTCCTGAAGCCAGAGGCTGGCTGTTGTGAGAGCTCTGTGGCTGCACTTACAGAGTGAGCATCCTCATGGTCTGCACTGGCTCTCTGATCTCTAGGGAGCAATGAGAATATTTAATTTTGACTAATTACCCGCTGCCCGTGCGATCACGGAGTATAAAACATGACGGCAGTATTGGCTGGCACTATTGCTAAGGGTCGTGTTGCTCTGTTGTTTCTCCTGGTGATCCCCTCTCCTGGAGGGGTGGCAGGGAAGGGACCTCATCTGGCTTGTGCACGCTTCCCATGGAGCATCGCCTGCGGCCGCTGGTCTGCACATGCTGCTGCCTATCGGTTTGTGCTGAGCTGGGGCTGAAACACAGGCAGCTGAGGTACCATGGGTACCGTGGGCCTGGCTGAGGGCAGAGCGTTTGCTGGGTGCTGGAGCCATCAGCACCCATAAAATCAGGTCCCCCATTGCAGTGGCCGTTGTGTTGGGAGGGGCCGGTCGTGCCTAAGTTGGGCACTGCCAGGCTGGGTGCCTGCTCCACCAGCCCTCGGTACCACGCTTCCCAAAGCACCTCCTTCCTCCTGGCCAGCAGCAGGAACGTAGGAGACCCCACGTTTCCTGGAGGGAGAAGGAGAAGCTCCAAAAGTGAGATCAGCAGGGAATAATGTTTGCACCCTGGCTAGAGCTGAGCAGGGAGTAAACTGTTTGTACACCTGACTGATGCCGTCTAGCACGTGTGGGCGGCTTTGCTCGCTGCGTGTGTGATTATGATTTAAGGCTGATCAGTGAACGAGATGGAAATTCCTCTTTAACAGAAGCACTTCATTATGGGTTTATTTTGCGAAATTAATGAAATTCTGTGCTTTGCTTAATGTACAAAGCAGGAAATCTGCTACTGGCTTTGCTTTTGCAGTTTCTCAGTCATGTTTACATAATTAGCAAGTGTTGTGAGCGGGCTCGGTGATTTAGCTGAATTGAAAGGTTACTGTTCCTGGCAGCTCCGCACAGAGGCGGCGATACCTGCTATGGGCTTGGGCTCCGATGGAGAGGAAATCCCTCAGCTTCCCTGTAGGAAAACCTGGCTTTTTTTCCCTTCCCTTTTGTTAATGTTACGACCGGGGTGGTAATTGTATAATGATAAGTCTTTAAAAATGGCTGAATTTGCAGTTCTGCGCAGCCAGCGCGTCGGAGCCCTGGGACCAGATCGGATCCTGTAAAGCATAGCAAACAGACGAATTGTTTTGGGTAATGTACTGCCCTCCTGGTTTTTTGTTCGGGTTTTTCCCCAAGTGAATTCAAGGGAATTTTTTACTCTTAATGATAGCGAAGGAAAAAATCACTTCATAATGAGTTTTGTCATGTTATACCCAAAGTGCTGATGTTGTTTAACTCAGTGGCTTTTTGACATTAGTCACCCATCAGAACACCTCTGAATGTTGTGACCGGCAGTTAGCTTGGTGTGGCATCGGCACAGCCTGAGCACCCGTCCTCTGCCGGGGCTCACCGTTCTTGTTGTGTGTGCCTGCCCCAAAGCACAGTGACAGTGGAGGATGTGAGATCCGCTCTGGGGGTGAGACGACGGAGCTACCAGTTATATCCCCTTTGGAGGTGAGGGACCTCAGGCTGCGCTGATGCCATTGTTGTTCCTCCAGGAACGCCAGCGGTAGCATGGGGTGCTGCTGCATCATGAGTTTGGGGCTCTGGCTTGCTCAGCACCCAGCAGAATGCTCACTGGTGTAGTATGTGAGTTGTACTTTGTACCATGTTGCACAAGGGAGACGTTACAACAGCGTCAGTGTGTCTGTGGCAGCCTGGCCTGCTGCACACCCGCGAGTCGGCTGGCGCGTCAGATGGGTGGGAGCTGAGGGGATGTGGTTCTGCCAGCGATCTAGTCCTGTCCTATCCATCTCGCTGCATCTGAGGGTGGCTGCTTCCCTGTGAAGAGAAAATTCAGGGCTTTTAGGGGACAGAAGCTGGATGTGAAGGAAAAATCAGCCCCGTGCGAAGAATTGAGGAGGGAGCCTCCGGCTCGCGTGTGGCACCGACCCTCACCGGGGCGTCTGGCTGCCGGCAGCTGCCCATGCCGTGACTGTGCTCGCCTCCCCGTCTCTGCCTCGGAGGAGTTGCTGAGGTGAGGGGTCTTCCTGATGGTAGGATTCACATTAATGCCTTCCGGACTTAATTAACTGCTGAGTCACAGCAAATCTGTCTCTGGTGTCGAATTATTTCTAAGTCACTTGGTTTCCAAACCGCTTTGCCCCAGGATGAGGTCGTCTGACTGACCTGCAGTGGAAATGGAAGGGCCCAGCCTTGGTGCACGGGGAAATAGCCACAGAGCAGCCGGTGTCGTGGTTCGGTTCACAAAGAACGGAATGGGTAAAGGTTGGAAGTCGTGGCAGGGGCTTGGCAGTACCTCCAGCGTGTGGCAGTCACGGTGCCAGGCACGGCGGCGAGGGGGAAGCTGCAGGTAGGGACTGTGCCGTGCTCTCCGGCAGCACGCGTGGGGTGGGAGGGACGCAAGGAGACGATGTACATTCTGGACAAGCGTGCGGGCAGATTAAGTTGTCACCCTGAAATGTTGATTGTGGTGATTTTCTGCTACCGGTGGCTGCTTTGCCTGAGAGACCGAATCCAGGGTGGGGGTATGGGTGTAGGAGGGGTGTTTGTTTCTGGGCCTCAAGCGTGAAGCTTTTGGTCCAAAGGCAAACGCCTGCCGGGGAGGAATGCTGGAGTGGAGAGGGAAACGATGCCCTCGGTGGGTGGCTTCCTCATAATCTTGTCAGATGTAAATATTATCCACTGCACATAAATTTAGCATAGATAACTGACTGCATCTTACTTGGAAATGGGTGCCCAGGGTTTTCTTACAGCCTATGTAAGAATTAGGGTTCTGGGAGGAGAGGCCTATGTTTTGGCACCACGTCTGCACGTTCCTCCCTTACTGTGGCCTGAAACTGATGTGTCCCTGTGTGTCAGTCATCACCCCATGTCCGCACCTACAGTTGAGGAAGCAAACTCTTGAAAAAGAGGGTGTAGTGCTCCCCCTGCAAACAGGAGATGTGGAAGTGGGGGCACTGGTGTCCACGTGAGCCTCAGCCTCCCTGCGATGGCAGCCGGTCAGGGCTGCACGACAGGAGCCGCCCTGGGTTTTGTCTGAGCACCCAAAACACTGTTTTAGTGATGATCAAGCAGTGCACCCTTTGGGAACAGAGGGGCTTGTGGAAGCCTTTCGGCAGGGAGCTCTCAAAGTAGTAAGAAAAAGCTGCTAGAAGTAGGAGTCAGCCTCCATGGCCAGGGTGCCATAGCCGGGGTGCTGTGGTGGCCGGAGGGTCTGCTGCAGCAGGCACCCAGCGTGCCCCGAGGGAGCAGTGTGCTGTGTGTGAGTGGCGAGCGGTGATGTGATGTCCTGGAAGGTACTGGTTTTACTCACTGAAGCTCCTTTGTTTTGCAGAGATCTTGATGCAGACGCCCTTTTGGATTTCTTTTTAATAATGTGTGACCCTTCACCTTTGATCCCTTGACCTGCATTACTTTGGTAACCATTTCATTTTTTTATTTCACTTCATTTTAATTTTGGTGTGCAAGCTGTAACATTTCATCGTTTTAAACTGTAGTGTTCTTTGCCCTCCCCAAATGTCTTTTTTTTTCTATGAAGATGTGTAATGTTGGCTTTTCCCAAATAAAAATAATTTCAGTTGTTAAAAATAAAGCATGTCATTTTCATTGGGTTTTGCTTCTTTTAAGTTTAACTCTGTGTATGTTTCTTGTATAGCACATTGCTTTTTTTGACTTGTGTTCTTCCAGTACTTAATCTGATTTATTTTGATATTTCTGTACATCTTTGGTTTTAATTTGCATTTCTCTACAGTTCTTTTGGTCAGTAACACACATGCTGTTCCCCCCCAGCCTTCCGGTCACATTTGATAGCCAACAGCAATCATGGCAGCATTTAAGATACTCGTCTGAATAAGAAATACTCTTTATTGTTACCGTTTTGTTCCCTGTCCTGAAGATAACTTTTCCTAACCACCAGCTTAGCACTGATAGCTGTTTTAATAAAAGATTAGGCTTTAGACCAAAATGAAAATCTCAGTCGAAACTCAATTTAGATTTATTTTTACATTATCATTGGTGCCCAAAGGAAAGCTGTCAGTGCCCTGAGATGTGCTTAAAGACGCCGGGTTGTCTGAATGTGGGGTGGAAAAGCCCCCAGAGTTCAGCAGACGTTTCGTTCCCTCTTCTGCTGCAAGAGAAGGGGTGTGAGACGGGTCCTGGGCAGGTTTCTTGTCTCTCTTGCAAGTGATGGTGTGAAACCTATAGAGCTCTGCCCACTGGAGCACAGATTATTTGTTAAGTGTCTCATTATTTTATTCTCTTAACATTTAAAGCTGAAGTTTTAATTGCACACAGATGAAGCTGCTAAATGAGCACCAAAATGGATTTAGGTCTCTGAGCCCTGTTGACACTTATAAAACTTTATATCGTTCATTAGAGCCATGGATTAAAATTGCAGCGAGCAGTTCACGAACTGCGGGACCCCCCCTGCCCGCCTCCAGCCCCTTGGAGGAGCCGGGAGCCCCTCTGCACCCCTTGGGCTGGTGCTGCCCCAGTCCCGCTGCAGGGTTTACCAGGGCTCTGCTGCCCCATGGGGCAGAGCCTCGGCCCCCAAATGCCCCCGGAGCCCTCTGCCTGGCTGTGTGGGTCGAGCCCCAGCAGATTGACCCCGAGCAGTAGGGATGGGTGGCCAGTGCCTGTTCCAGGAGCCATCACACCTTTTAATTAGCATCTGTGCTTCAGGAAACGGTGTTTCCAGCTCTGACCTCTGTGTGCACAGCACAATCTCTGTTTTTAATTTGCCCTTCACTGTTGGCAGGGTTGCCCCGTTCAAGTACCGTGGCAGTAAAGTGGTGTGCACGGGGCTGCTGACTGGAGCTGCCTCCGTGTTCATGTGCCTGTTTCTCTTTGAGCCAGCGGCTACAGCAAGATGGACAGGCCCAGCATCCGTTGTGGGTGGCTTCTTCCTTTTCCCAAATTTTAGCTGCAGTGGGTTTTGTAGGCCTTGAGTCATCAATTCTGGAGTACAAGGCTGCTGCTCCTACGACGAGTGTTTTGGATAGCCGGGACTTGGCTTTCACTCTTGGTTTTAATGCTGCCTTGTCAGCCTGAGAAGTACGATCCTCCAAAATCATCTCGAGCTTTCCTCAGCCTTGGGAACAGGGTTTTTAAAGCTCAGTGGAAAAAACATTTATTTTACCTGAGAAAGCCCCTTACAGACTATTTTTCTCCCCCTTGTAACACATGTATATCAGGAGCAGTTAAGATGTGAGCACCTTGACTTTCTAAGAAGGTGATTTTGAACCTCCCTTTATTTAGACATCTGGAAACCAAAGAGAATCTCCATTCTCTGCCCAGAGGGCTGGCTTTCACCTCCCTCCTGGTAGGGCAAACAGCAAGAAAAAAGTGATAGAGGAAACCTGTCTGATGTTGGGAACTGGGTCTGGTAATCTAAAAACCCATGAGGTTAAAAGATGGTTAGAATTCCTTGTTCCAGGAGAGGCCTTGTCATGTCCATCCTGCCACCTTTCATAAGGTAAGCGCCCTTCGTGATGGGAACTGCTGGGTGTTCCTCTCGAGATGCTTGGTGACGCAGCGTGGTGCATGCTGTCTTCTCGCTGATCCCTCGGCTCTGTTGGGTGCAGGTGGCTGTCCACAGGGAAGGGAGTAGGGAGCGTGGGTTATGCCTCTTCAGAGCAAGAGGGGCAGTGCTCTGGGAAGGGGGGTAGGAATTGCTCTTTTTCCTCTGTAGGCAGCAGCATTAGGAGGAGAAGCTGCTTCATTAACACAGCCACAGCGTTACTGTTTACCTGAGCTTGAAGGCTGGCTGGGTTTCTGCTGCGGTGCTGCTCAGGGCAGTAGGTGATGCCGGCAGCAGTTGTCCCTGTTCCAGCAGAAGGGGATGGGACTCAGTTCTTTTTACTGAGTCTGTCTGTACCAAGCAGGAACTAAAATGCAAGTTTTCTTCAAACACTTAATCACAGAACTATGGAGATGCTGCAGAATGTCAGCAAAGCGCAACACTTGTCTATTTAAATATTAAGAGAATACTCTGAGAGATTTGTTCTGCTTACAAGGTTTTTGTTATTCAAAGCCAGGGTATTTATAACATCTGCTCCTGAAACAAGGCTTAATTTTGAAAGTCGTGCGATCTCTGCTGCTGGAGGCTTTTAGATGTGAACCTTAACATATGGCGAGGGGTTGACCTGGTCTGTTCCCCATGCCACACCAGCGTGTCCCCTCTGCTGTGCCCCCCCTCAGCAGCAGGCGCAGGCAGCAGGCGCATTGCTCGCTGCAGTCTGGGTGACACAAGCCTTGTGCTGCCTGTGTGTGACAGACCCCATGGGAATGAGCACAGGACAGGCACTACCCCTGTCCCACTGAGCACAGGTTCCTGTGCAGCCATGCTGCAGACGTGCTCCAGGGCAGGCAGTGTTTAGGCAGGAGTGCTGTTCTCTCGTGCTCGGAGGGGAAGGGAATTTCTCCTGTCTTGGAGGAGAGCCCCGTGCCGCGCTGGCTTGAGTCAGGGCTGCAGCCATGGGGGCCTGGTGCCCTGGCAGTGGCTTCGTGGGCTTGGGGGCGAGTTTCCCATGCTTCTCACCCCGCTCGCTGCTCGCTCTCTCCATGTGCACTGTTTTGCCAAGTCTTTAAATAATTGAACTGCCGCTGTTGCTTTAATCGTTCAATTCTCAACGTGCGTTACGGTCTTTGATGGCTGGAGGGGTGAGCTGGCAGCACCTGCCTGCCTTCCCTGGCTCAGTCTTGTGCTTCTGCTTTACTCTGCTTCCAGAAGTAGATCCTGTAGCAGTGGGAACCCCGCATTGGGCTTTCTGAGTGTGCTGGAGCTAGGGTCCTCTGCCTTTCCTGCACTCCTGGCTGCAGACCTCAAGTGAGAAAATATTCAGTGATAAAAATGTGTTTTTATTTCTCCTTCAGGTTTGGCTTTTCAGCCCTTCTAGACATTGGAAAGTCAGGTTTGTGTTTATTTTCTCTGGATTCCTCCCCACGCAACCGAAGTGAGCTCAGCCTGGATTATTGGGGAGAGCTGTGTCTGGGAATACAGATAATTGTGGTCTCTGGCTGTGCTACAGATTTACTGATGATTTCTTTTAAGTTATTCACCTGCACTGTATCTGTTTCCTCAGCTGTAAAATACGGGTAATTACCTCCATTGTAAAATGTTATGGGGTCTGCTGGTAATTATATGAACGAAGTGCTAATTACAGTGATTATTACTGGGACCTAGTCTGGATCTGGGTGACGTCCCTGTTGTGATGAAGGTACGAAACAAACGCTCCAACTTGCCTTTCTTCATTCTTCACGAGGCGGCTGCACGGGGAAGGTGCTGCGGCACTGAACGTGAGCTCTTGATTGGGTTTACGCTTCAGAAAAGCCCAACTCCCTTCTTCACCTGAGTTGGTCTCTTGGCTCCCTGTCCCCCGTTAGCAGGGCGGTAGGTGGGCGAGAGGAGCAGAAACGACGAGTTCGGAAGGTGGATCCACACATAATTGGTTAACAAGGGTTTGTGCTCTGGCACTCGCTTTCACGAGCGGTTTCATACTAAGCAGAGGAGCTGCAGCGGTGCCGGCAGCTGGCACAGCCCTGTATTGGCCCATCCTGGCTGCGCTGGTGGCCGTGGCGAGTTCGGTGTCACCTTGTAACTTGTAACTGTAAGTCACAACTCGCAGCTCCCTCTCCGCGAACAGGGATGCGCTGTGTGCCGGCCGGACAGCCTGGCAAAGCAGCGGGTGGAGAAAGAGGAAGGTTTGCTTTGCTCACCCATGTCTTGCTGCCCCGGTCTCTGTACGGACACGGAGTCCCCACAGGAGGGTGCTGCGAGGGCACCGAACGGGCAGCGTTGGCCGGCAGGACCCGAGATGTGGATGAGTCCAGAGAAGCCGGAGCCATGTGGATTCGCTGGGTCCCGGGAGGGATGCTGGGTGCTCTGGCCGTGTGCTCGCACACAGCATCCCTGCGCCCACGCGGAGGTGCCCGAGCAGTGACAGTCGGTGTTGAGAAAGCTGAGGCGGCTGGGCGAGTGGGAAGTGTCCCGGGGCTGTCAGTGCTCCTCCTGCTTACGGTGGGTGCTGGGACCCTTCACGATGAGCGTTGTCTGTGGCTGGCAGGCTATGTGGCCCCTCGCCAGCGAGCCTTGGAGCCACACACCGACATCCCCTCCCTACAGAGAGCATTTAATCCACATAAGCTGCACAATCCCTGAGGTTGCAGGTGGAGGCCCTGCCTTCCCCATGCACTACTGCATGCGTCAGGCAGCTGCGTTCAGCACTGTCAGAAGGGCCAGTGAAAAACCTTGGCTGTGGAACTTCTTTCACATCTCAAGTAAAATAGGTTGTTTCTTTTGTATGGCATATACTCCTCCCAGAATACTTCCCAGTGGCAAGGCCAGCTCAGTGGCATCTCCCGCTGCTCTGGCTGCTGCGGGGGTCCTGCTCCAGCCAGCAGTTAAGTATGGTCCTCTGCTTCCCAGAGGAATTCTGGTGTGGCACTGACCAGACATTGTTTGGGTAGGTTGTGGTTGCCAGGCCGAGTCTGTTTGGCCCTTGGGAGGTTGGAGTTTGGGTTCTTGCACTGATAGCTGTGCCATGCATGTCACTGCCACAACCTCTTAACTGCTGGTAAGCCAAACACACCCATAATGTATTCTATCGGGTCTGTTCCTCCTGCCTCTCAAATGAAAGATAAACAGAAGAGCTTAAGCACGCGATGTGCTAAATAGACTCATAAGCAGTGGGGGAGACTGGGGCAAGAGCTGGGCGCTGCAGCAAGCCTCTTGGCCTTGGCAGCAGAAGGGCTTTCAGAGGCGTTCTTTGGGAAGGAGAATTGAGAGGTTTTTCCAAATGAGTGTGCATTATATTTTTCCCCCTTCCTGAGTAGTGTTAGGAAATCCCCCTCCTTAAATTGGTTACCTCTCAGCATCCATCCTGTGCCTTTGCTTGAAGCACCCACTAAGCTGCTCCTGTGCTGTTTTGGCTTTGCCTTTCTGATAGATGTAAACCAGGTTTTAATCTTCTCATTTAGATGCTTTAATAGAAGGTAAATGTTTAACTTCCTTTG
The DNA here is from genome assembly GCA_022605575.1 of Laterallus jamaicensis coturniculus. NCBI lineage: Eukaryota > Metazoa > Chordata > Aves > Gruiformes > Rallidae > Laterallus > Laterallus jamaicensis. The sequence goes on from JAKCOX010000081.1 coordinate 2,301,235, forward strand.
CTGTGCATCGGAGTCTAACCCACAGGCATGTCTGTACCGAAAGGAAATGCCTTTGTCCAAGCCAGGCATTACCAGCCAGCAGAGACCTTCAGGGGAGGTGGGGGTCGTACGGCGTTTTCCTCGACCGGGCCAAAGATTCCTGTGAGTGCCCAGTGCTCCCTGGCCCTGGAGCTGCTGCCGAGATCCTCGTGAGCCGATTGATGGGTGATGGGCTTGTGGGAGAGGGATGGGGAGAGCAGCCAGAACCCCATCTCCACCTGGGGAATGAGGAGAGGTCTGTCAGCATGCTGCAAGTGCAGCTGTGACTGCTGCCTGCGAGCCTGGAGACCCCAGCGTGTCCCAGTGGTGCTGGGGGTACCATGTTTGGTCCCCATTACACAGAATGGGCTTTCCACTCTTTTATAACCACGTGCTTTATTTATTTATGCTTAAATTTGATTTCATTTATTTAAAAAAAGGCATTTATGGCTCCAGGACACCAATACTGCTGGCGAATTAACAAAATTTATCAAGGAGGGCAAGCACAGAGAGAATCAGATGGGAACTGCCTGAGGTGCAGGAGGAGATGCTCGTGCTGCTGTGGTAGTGAGGGCAGGGACAGGGCTCCTCATCCCTTCATATGTGTTACCAGCCTCGAGTTAGGGTTGGGATGTGTTTCGGTTGGAAGCACAGGAAGTCCTGGAAGACCGAAGGTGTTGGGGTGCATTTCTCACCAGCCTATGCCCTGTTCAAGGCAGCACCTACCGATGCTCCTCACGCCGTTCCCAGTGGTTTAAAGATAACCACATTAATATAGGTCTGTCTGCATAAATAAAGCGCTCTAATTTTCAGGCTCGCAGTGTAAGTTGACGAGCTCTAATTATGTGAGTGCCGGTGCTATAAATAGCCGGGTGCATCTGGCGGGCCCCAGTCACCAGCACACCGAGTTGCCCTGCACTTGGTAGTGGAAACTAGGAGGATGTTTCACTGCCAGTGTTGTGGCTTCTTCCATCACGGTCCAAGGTCAGGATGTGTATGGGTTGGTGTTGCATCACAGGCAGGCACTGATGGAGAGGGACGTCACGGGGCATCCCAGCGCGTCTCCAGTGAGGAACTTACTGTTCTCCACAGGATGAGCTGTGAACCATTGGCATCCATCTGCAAGAAATGGAGCAGCTCCTCTGCACCCTGGGTTTGCAAGTTGGATTTACAGCATATTAACTTTAATGTTTCATTTTCTGAGTTGCAGTTGTTCTAATTAAATGAATTTGCAAATTCTGCCTGTTGCCTTTTTCCTTGGCTTTGTCTCCTCTTTGACCAAAACCCCACTGTCCCTCTGGGGTCAGGGCACAGTGAGGTGCTGGGAAAGCACAGGGGGGTTGAGGAGAGCGTGGCTGGTGCTGTGCCAGGAGGGCTGCGGCGTGGCTGGGAGCACCACAGAGGTGTTTGCATCCCCCATAGCAGCGGATCAAAACGCTGCATCAGACACATGTGTCACCACCATAATAAAAGTATCCTGGAAGTGATGAGGTGTGAGCTGCCCACTTGGCATGTCGGAGGCAGTGCCTCTGCGTGCGAGGCCAAGCGACTGAACTCATCCCCTGGGATTTGGCGTTGGAATGTGTTCGCTGCCAGCTGACAGAAGAGTCAAGCTTGGATTTATTGCACTGGCACCTGCAGTAAAAAATGACAGATGATGGAGATGTATTTAATTATCATTCAGCGCCACACCTCTGCCTGCTCGGGCCTCGGTGCTGCAGCTGTTGGCACACGCTTTATTTTAAAGTCAGTGTGCTTATCTGGAGATGAGCCCGCTCTCCTGGGGACACGGGTGTGGGGCACTGATGAACTCAGGGTTTGCATTATGCTTGCTGCCCCGTCCCATCGCTGCACTTCCCAGCAACTTCCCGCTCCGTACGGAAACGTGCCCTCTCCGGGCCCAAAGTGGCAATTCCCAGAGGCGTTGGGCAGCCCCGTGCAGGAGAGGCCGCCTGTGCCTGGCTGCCTGTGTCTGCCTTTGCCTTGCCATGGCCTGGCGCCGGTGGGGCACCGGCAGCGGTGAGCGTCGCAGTGCACCGGCAAAGGCAATTAAACAAGCATGCGGCAGTAATTGGCTGCAGTTGTTGGGGGGAGACGCATCTCAAAGGCGACTGCGGTTTGCAGCAAGGTCAGGGGAGACAAAGCGTGCCGCTGCTGCAGCGGAGACACCGAGCGCTCTGGTTCTGGATGATGTGCTGCCCGTGTTCGCTCTCTCCGTTGCAGTTGCAGCTGGGGGGCTGTGGCACGCCCTGTGTGCGATGTTAGCTCTGTGTGTGACACTAGCTGCGTGTGCAGGCACACTTGCTTGGGCCCTGCTGAGGCCCAGGTGCAGCTGATCTCGTCCAGCATGCCCCAGACCCACACCCCAGACCCACACCCCGGCCCCATGGCCCAGGTGCAGCTGATCCCAGCGGGCCTGCCCCAGCCCCAGCCCCAGCCCCATGCCCTGGCCCCCAGGTGTGGTCACTTGAGTTGATTTAGCCCGGCACTTCCTGGGCTCAGCCCATTGTGCTGGGGCTTCTCTGGGGTGCAGAGCTCTGCAGTCCTGTGCACCCCTTGCCTGTCCTTCCTGGCATCCCTGTGGCTCCCCGGATGCAGTGAGTACTCCCCCTGGGGCAGGTCTGCGGGCTGCCTCTGCTTGAGGCTGTTTTGGGGCAGAAAAAGGTGATTTGGAGGGGTGTTGGCTGGTGTTGGGGCTGTGGGACGCTGGCCCTGGTTGGTCCCCATGTTGGGAGTGCCAGCGTGTGGGGGGTGCCCTGCCCTGACTCTAGGGGTGCCATGTCTGTGGAAGCTGCCAGGGTGTGTGGTGTCGCCCTCCGTTGTGGGGAGTGCTGGAACCTGTTGGGTACACGGGCGTGTAATTCCCTGCCTATGTCTGCAGCTCCCTGAACCCGTGAAGCCACCGAGTCCAGGCTTTGGTGGGGGCTGTGTTCTCAGGGAGGGGGTGGTGCAGGGGCCTTCTGTCCTCCTTCCTTCTTCTTGTGTCCGGGCAGCTTGGCAGGGATAGGGGTCGCTCTGGCACCCCGTGGCTGGGGACTCGGCATCGCTGGGGGGTGCAGTCCTCCAGCGCCTTTGTGCTGTTGGGGCTTCCCTGTTGCCTGTGTTGTGTCTGCCAGCGGCTCGGGGCGGGGGGGGGGGGGGGGGGGAAAGGTGCCGGGGGAGGATTAAAGCATCTGATTCTCAGTGCCTTCTGAGCAAGGGTCCGGCAGGAACTTTCGGCCCGGCGCTCCCGCGGCTTTACACTACGTGAGGAAACAGCGACCCGTGAGCGGGTGGGCGCAGGCGTCGCTCCCCGCAGCCCCTCGCCGGCAGCGGGGGGCCGGGCTGGGGGGTCTCAGAGCGGGTAGTGACATGCAGCAGTTTTTAGTATTCATGAAAAATGCTTGTGACAACCTTACCCCACGTAATGAGAAGCCACCTGCAGTTCAGAGCAGTACTTGATAATGCCGTAATTAGATTGGAGATGCAAAAAAGCTCATTAAAATTAAATAACATATTTGTCACTGTTTTAAGAGGCGCAGATTGCCTCGAACCATACTGGTCTCTTGACCTTGAGTATTTTGGCATAGTTGTTGCTGTCGAGAGCATGAAAATACCATCGGAGTATCCTGTGGGTGGTTTGTGGGGGGGTTGGCACAGGGCTGCACTGTGTCGCTTGGCACCGGCCCGTTGTCGCTGCCCTTGCCCAACGGGGCCAAGCTCCTGGCACCTGGACACGGTGTTGGGGGACAGACACAGCGCAGCTGCCTGTGAGAAGGTGGGAGAGTTGCTCCATATGAGGCTCTGGGCTTTTCCTCCTGGGGAGTGCACATCACGGACACACATGGATTTACACACTGGAAATGTGGGATTCTGGAGACCTTTGTCTCCATCTCTTCAGTTTTTGTTGGAATACAATAAAGTGTGTCTGAAATCCCCTTCCCCCCTCCTGCTGGAAAAGGGACGTACGAAGCAGTAACAGCCTCTATTAACAAGACTGTAATTTCCCAAAATTAATTTTTAATGACTAATTAATCTCATTTTCAGATGTTTTGTACAACACCTATTGTTTAAACCCTGTTTGTTTCTCCCCAATGTCATCATGAAGGATACCGGTGTTGGTTTCAGATGTCCAGCAAGAGCATGCTGGGCTGGGCTATCCCCCCAGATGTGCTGCACCTGCTGGGGAAGGGGGCTCTGTGGTCACCCATTACAGAGGGGATTTCCCCTTTTCCTCCCCCAAATGGGGCTGCTGCTAAGCAGATGGTTCCCCTCACCTGGGGTCCCTCCCTCCCCACTGCCACATGCTGGCCTTCAACTCCTGCTTCTCTTCTAGCAGCCTTATGTGCAGAGAAGGGAATTCAAACCAAAAAGTGGGTTGTTCTTCCTTCTCCTCCTTCTCCCTGTGAGTAATTACCCGTAGGTGTCTCAGAGTGGGAGTGCTTACAGATGCTTGGTATTTTCGGAGAGTGGGGATTTTCCCGTTGCGGCGCTTGGCATTGCGAAGGTGCCAAGGCACTGTGTGAGCTCAGCCAGGAGCCTGACTCCTCTTTAGGATGGGGTTGTGTGTGCTTGAGTGTTCTCTCGTTTGGGAACGCAGAGATGAGGGGAAGGCGAGGGTCCCCGAGCTGCGGAGGAAGGAGCATCCTCGTAGTGCCTTGGCAGGAAGGGGTCGTACCGTGACCTCTGGTGTCTTAGAGAGGAACTTCAGGGTTTGGGGTTTTTTTTGTAATACTTTTCCCCCCCCACTTAAAAATCATCTTTGAAGGGCAGCGAAGGACTGGGTGGCAGCAGCTTACGCTGCTTGGTTTGCTTATTGCTGGTTGCGTTGATGTTTTGTGTCCTGTTTCTGGTGTCGAACAGGGGTTTGGGGAATGCTGGGGACCTGCCAAACCTCGGCGTGTGCTGAGCTTGAGTCCCACACAAACCCGGGGTTGGAGTGCCCATCCCTGCACCCGCTTGGCACCTGGGCACCAGCCGGGTCCTCCAGGAAGAGGCAGCAGCGTGGGGCTCCCCAAACCCGGCTCAAGGGCCCATAGTGTGCAGAGTCAAACCTCAGAAAAATAAACCAAGCTGTTCCCGGGGGCACCGGCTGAGGCTGGACCCCTGCACCTCCCGCTCATGCTGGGTGCCTGATTGTTATCAGCATCATCCTCATTAGCAGGATACATCCAGGCGAGGGGGATGTGAGTGGATGGGTCCCACCACCGATGGTGTGTTTCCAGGTGCAGTGTGATTCCTGTTGTGATCCCGATTGGATCACACGAGCCTTTTGGGCGTGTCTCCAGCAGCTTCGGAGGGAAAGAAACCCCCAGACCCCTGAAGCTGGTGTGGTTACACCGAGGAGTCTGCTGGCGGAGTAAACCCTGGGTAAACATCCTCGATTTGCTGCCTCCTGAAATGGAGCAGCTTTTAGAGTTTCAAGCCACAATTTGTATTCAAATGAAGGTCATTTGAAAGGTGTAACATAGTAAACAGCCATTATTTCATTTTGATAGTGGTACTAAAATTATAGTGTTGGTTGAATTATTTTAGTATAGGACCATTACCATCTCCCTAAAACACTTATAGGGGGTTTTTATATCAGTGCTGCAGTCCTGAAATTAGAGGGAAAATTAAAAATCACACGGCTGTGGTAGGGAAGTAATTTTTCTGTGAGCATGCCTTCGTTTTATCGTGCGTTCCCTTCCCCTTGCCTCTGCCAAAAGAGACACGCGTCTTCTGCTGGGGCTGCCGCTGACAGGTTGGTCCTGGTCCTTTCCCATCCACTGCTGCCAGCCGCATCCTCATCCTGCGGCACGCTGTGCTGCTCCACAGCTCCTGCTGCTGTCCCGGGCTGCCTCCAACTGCAAAAGGAGCTTTGCCTCTAGAAAACGTGTGTTTACTCTAAACGTGATGCTTGCTCAAGGGAGCGGTAGTGCTGGTGATGCCTTGGGTGCAAAAGGGTTGATGCACCATGGGCTGCACGTGAGCTGGCAGATGTGGGCAAACTCTCATCCTGAAATCCCTGTTGATCGCTGCAGCTGCCTTCGTTAACGGTTTCACACTCGGCTGGCTAACAAATGAGGAGAAGGGCTAACTGCACCTCTGGATTTATAGCGCTCCAAATAGCTCCGTACCATGGTGTGTGCCAGAGGCCTCTGCCTATGCCCGTGGTGTGCGTCCACAATCGCGTGCTTGTCACAAGAGGGGGAATGCCAGTTGTGCTGGGGATTTTTAGTGAGGATCTTTATTGGTGATAAGCTGGTTCTCAATAAAACAAAGGAATGCCTCACCAATAAAACTCTCCTTAATTTAGAGTTCCTCTGAGATTTGAGTATGGGAAATATCTTTGGCATCTTGGCAAAGTCCAGAGTGGGTTTTGAGCTGGTTTTACAGATTGGTTGTGGGGTTTTTTTTATCTGCTACTCCTTGAACTCCAGGGGTTTTTAGTTGTGCAAGCAGCATAGTGGTGTGTGTCTGCTGGGAAAGAGCATCAACTCTAAAACCTTGGAGGCTTTTCCTCTTTAATGGTGCGTCCATCAGGTGTGGAAGGTGTTGGCTGTGAAAGGCCATGTTGGAGATTGCAGACGTGCCTTGTATTTCTTCCCCAGCCCTGTTGTGCCCTGGCTTGGCCCTGCTCACAGTTTGGCTGCTGGAGCACTCTGATGGCAGCAGGAAAAGATGTTTCGTGATGAGATCGTGGGGCTCTCGAGCACAGGGCAGCGTTGGGGTGGACAGTCTCCAGCCTTGGGCGAAGGATGCTCTCACAGAGCAGCTCTTCAAGAGGTTTCAGATGGGAAGAACTCGTGGCTGGATTGGGATGCCCTCAGAGATGAGCATCGCAACCTGTTCCATATTTATTATGGGCAACAATTTGACTAAGGGAGAATTTAGATTAATAACATTCAGCCCGGAGAAGTAATTTCCTTTGAGAAAGCGATTTACATGCACTCTGCCAAAAAGAGCCGTCACCGTGAGCTCTCGTCGTGTCAGCTCCAATAATGAAGTTGGAAATAACATGGGAGGTTAATAGGTCCTACTTATCTCCTTAGCGCCGAAAAGGAAGATTTACAGTGCGGAGCCTGGTTTGCATATTTCCATTGGAAATGGGAAGGTTTTCCCCAGCAGAGATTGATGAGACGTTGCAGTCACAGGGCATCTGCTCTGCTGCTGCTCGTGGCTGAGGCTGTGCACCCTGTGCTGGGGACACGTGGTGCCGAAGGGAGCCGCCTTTCCCTGGGTCGCTGGCTGGGGCCTCACGTAGCTGCCAGCACCACAGTTGGAGTGATAATTATTTTTAACTGGCTGTTCACACAGATACAGCTGGGAAGCTGATAGGGATGTGGCTGCTGTGCCATGGCTGAAAGGTGGGTTGAAGCCCAGTGCTTTTTCCCAGGAGCTGCCTGTGGGGTGTGACTGGAAAAGTCACCTGGAGGTACGGTGGGAGGAGGCCTGCATCTCCCCTCAGCCGCTGTGTGCATGCTGTCCTCCGCGCCTGGGTCGAGGCACGTTCTGCTCTGCCTTCATCCCGGGAAGACGATGTGCCTGATGGTCTGTAGGGTGGGTGCTGCCAGCGAGGACCTGTCTGCTCAGTCAGAAGCAGCCACGACCTTGTTGGCACTGGCGAGGATGCTGTGCTGGGGCTTTGGTGAGGGTAGAAGTAGCTGGAGCCACCCCTGTAGCTGCACCTTTTCCCTGTCCGCTGTGCTTACGTATGGCTGCGGCGTCGGCCGGGGGTGACGTGCGCGTGACGGGGCCCTGTCACTTCCAATTACTCTTACTGAACTCCCGAAGGACTCGTGGCACGTTATGGGATGTGGCAGGAGCTGTTCTGTTCCATGCAGAGAGGCTGCCTGCATGTTATGGGAGCATGGGAAGCTCTCAAATCCTCCTGCAGCTCCTTAGCAAACAGCGCTCCGCCAGTGGCAGGCAGGTTGGTGTTGGGCCCTCCCTGGGTTGGGGGGAGCATCTCCCAGAACCCGCAGCTCAGCCAGGGGAGCAGCAGGGTGGAATTCTCAGTTAAGCCCAATAAATATGGGACTTTTATTTCCCTTTCCCAAACTCGAGGGCTCTCTGGTTCATTAATTCCTGTTTCTCCTCTTCAAAGTGGCTACCCATCTGGAGATGGTGCAGGGAAAAGAATTGTGTGTCTGTCTGTCTTGGGGTGGGGAGGGGGCTGCTGGGTGTGGGACAGACATCCTGCAGGTCAGGCCCCCCTGCCCTCTCTCTGGGGGCAGCTCTCCCATCTCCCGGGGTGCTGCTGTTAATGCAGCCCCGCGCGGGTGGGAGGAACAATGTGTTTCCTCCTCCAGTCCCTGTTACTTTTTTTCTCCTTCCCCCAGTGCTGCTCCCACGATGTTGATCATTCACTTTGCTGCTTTAGTCCTTTGGCCGGCTTTCCAGCCTGCTGGATCCTCATTCCTCATTGCCTTTTGTCATACTCACATGCTACCTTCCTACTGCGTGCCTTCCAGGTCGTTGGTAAATACTCAGCAATAAAGGATGTAGGCTGAAAACTAAATATAAAAGGAGTTAGGCAGGGAATCCCCATCTGGCTGGGAACGCCGAGCGCCTTGATGTCGAGACTGACTCTTAAGAGCTTTGAATGCTTAGAGATAGAGAAGAACAGAGTAATTCTGAAACTTAACTAAAAAGGACTTTTAAAAAAATATTTCTAAATAAGTTATGCAATGAGCCCCTCACCTTGGGCATGAAGTGCAGGCTTGGATGAGCATCTGAGGTCCCCTCTCTGCAGTTGGATTCAGACTACCTTAAAAGAGGGAGGCTTGTTTTCATCTCTGCTGTCGGTTTGCCTTGACAACGCGTTAAAGTCAATATTATCCTAAAAACGTTCTGCTTTCATAACAGGCAATTTTGTTTGTGTGGAAAGTGCTTTGTTTGATTTCTGGAGCCATTCATTATGGGATCAAGGCTTCAAATTGGAGCCAATTAGGTCTAAGAGTTGCTTTTAAAAAGCTTTTTCTGAACGCCAAGAGCCTGAAGGTTAAAACACAGTGAACTAAGCACCCAGCCTGGCACGCGGGGAGTCTCTGCTGGGTGGCCCTGCTGTGGCATCGGGTACCGCCGGGGCTGCATCCCGGCGGGAGCTGGTGCCTGCAGCCACGCTGTCTGCGGTGGCTTATCCTTTCTCTAGATTTAGTAAGAAATGCGTCAGCATCCCTTTTCCTCCCTGAATCCCTCTGGGAACAGAGCTAGTAAATAGCTGTTGCACTAAAAATAACACCTGCACCGTCCCCCGGCAGCCTCCTCCTGTCCCTGGCTGTGCAGGGCCCGATGGGCGCCCACCCTGGGGGCAGATCTTTGCCTTTGCAGTTATTTTTATAAAGGAAAAAGGCAGAAATCAACCACTTAAAAATGTAAAGACCCTGAAGCTGCCTGTAATGCTTAACCTCTGGGAAGCATTATTAGTGCTGTCAGCCATCTCTGCTGTTGGACAGCTGGCCAGGCAGCCTGGCACAGCCTGCAGTGATCTCCAGCCGCTGGCACCCAGGTAGTGACCTGGCCCTGTGCAGCAGCCACATGCTCTGGGGACATGTGTCTCCCAGGCACCATCTCGGGCTTTGTGCTGACTCCTTTCTGTGGAGGAGTGCAAGACATCCTGGGCAGCTCTGCTGCTGGCACCGCTCAGAATTGTGAATGGCTTTGGTCACACAATAATGTCCTCCTCTTACAGTTTTTTCTCCCCTCATCTTTTTTCTTCCCTTAAATGTTGTCTTGAAAGTGAGTAATGAGTAAAATCTCAGCAGCCTGAAAATAACTTGGAAGGAATTTATGGTTCCCTGATGCTGCTCTGGGTTTCAGTTATTTCCTTCCTGTTCCAAGGTGCCAAAGACATGTGGGTTCGAGGGGGGTTTCCTGTGATGAGAAGCAGCTGGGGGTGGCAGGTCCTTCTCAGGGGTCAGAGTGCTGGGACCCCTGGGCTGATGGCCAGATGCCTGCCTGGACCAGTCCCACTTGCATTCCCACGCAGACAGATGATGGCTCAACTGCAGCCGTGAGTGTGACGTGTCGCACAGGGGCTGATCCCTTCCGTTAGTTTGGAACTGCTCCCAGAAACGTGACCAGTTGTCCCTGTTTCTGTGAAGAATCAGCTGTTTTTTCCCTCTGATCAGAGCCACCACCCCCCAGCAGCACTGGCTGGGAGCTGGAAACTGCAGCTGGGTTCCAGCACACATTTGTCATGTGTGTTTGGGGGTTTGCTTGGCTTTTTCCAAACCTCAAGTAGCAGTTAAAAGGACGAGGAAGAACCTAATGAGCCATGAACACTTAAAATGAGGAAAGAGAGCCCAGCCCTTAGATCCGGGAGGCAGAGGGACTTGACTTAGCCCAGGACCAACACTCCTCTTCCTAAGGTGTTCCTGTGTTTGGTGGGGAGGGCTGGGGGAGCCAGCAGACCCCCACACCTGCCTATAGTGGCTCTGTCCTGCCCATGGGAAGGAAGATTTATTTCTTAATTGGTTGTGTAATGGGATCCTTTATAACGCTTTAGGTAATAACACCAACAATTTCAAAAGGTCTTTTTTTATCCTGTCGACACCAAAGGTTTTGTTTGAGGTTTATTTGGATTAATTGGGCGGATGTTTGGGGAAGAGAACAAATACCTGCTGATATTTGATTTTGCTCGCACAGCTGTGTGATGAAGAGAAATGGCAGCAGAAGACCTTAAACTCCATTCTATTGTCCCTGGGAAGATCTGTGAGGAGTAGTTGTATCCTAGAAATGGCGTTTCGGAGCTTTGTCACCGTGGTTAACCGGAGGGTTTTTGGGTCTGAGCCCATGGGGTGACCCAGAGAGGCTTTTATAATGGACACTGTGTTCTGCATCTGAGAGGGCTGTGTGGCAGCAGCTCTCGCTTTCTGCTAATCGCTTTGTGGTCTGCAAGTAACGAGTAATTAATTAATATTAATATTTGAATAATGTGTTTTCTGGCTGCCTCTACTTGTTTCCTCCCATACTTGACATTGGTCCTTTGTCCATTTAGGGTATTTTCCTCCTCAGTGGAGCAAGACCCAATTAAGGGCTCTTGCAGCACATCGGCTTGGGCGATGTGGTGGATGCGTCTTGAGGAAGGACAACCGAAAGCTGTCTGTCTCTCAGATGTCCCTGTTCTTTTGGGACCTTGAATACTTCGTAAGACATTTGGGAATTGTATCGGGATGCTGCACAGCTGCATTTCCTTTCATAGGCTTTCCTCAGCCTCTGGTACAGGGCCATGAGTGCTGCAGTGCTCAAGGCTGGTCGGTAGCTTTATCTCTTCAGGAGTGTGAAACAGGGAAGGGGATGGTATGAATCCCAGTGGTGCAGCCTTGGTGCTGTTTGCAAGGGTGAAGGTGCTTGTGCCATGACCCAGTGTGCTTGTGCAATGTTTACAGGGCTGGGAGAGTGTCCTGTGTAACCAGTCTGAAAGGAATAAACCCAATAAGTAATCGTTTCAGGTAAAGCAACCCTTTTATTTAGCCTGATCTTCCAAAGAAAGAGGTTCAGATTAGGATGTGGGGACTGAAAGTTCATTGTTGGCTGGCACCGTGTTGGCCAAGGCAGTGAGATGTACCACTGCTTCCTTCTGGGTCTGACTAGCATCATTGCTCAAACACAGCTCTCATTGTGATTTAATATGTATCTCTTAAGATGGATTTTAATTCCCCATTTGAAATAAGAAAATGCCGTAAATCAGAGACAGAATCTGTTAACATTTACAGTTTTAAATGAATTCCCGTTGAGAGTCTCTTAAGCCAGATTTATATCTGATTCTGCATTGAACTGTGTCGTTATGTGGGACTGAAAACTCTTACAAAATTAGGCATAATGCAAAAACATGCTGAAAAGACAGTTCTGCGAGTGTGCGGAGCAGCGTTATGTTGGAGAATATTGGAGAGAGGAATAGGCAGAAAAGGACAATTACTGTGGCTATTTTCCTTGTAATGAGCCTTGCACAGCCCTGTGGGGAGGGGCTTGCTGCAGTCGGGCTCTGTGCAGGAAAAGATACGTTGAGCAAGTGTGGGTGTTTTCACCTCATCCAGTGTTCCAGCGTGGCGGCTGTCTCACCAAGGGCAGGGCTCTGCATCTCGGCCGTGTAGCAGGGGAAGGCCGGGCAGGGGTGCTGGAGCGGGGCCACAAGCGATGGGTGCTGCAGCTGGAGGGAGCAGCCCCCAGCAACACCACCTGGTCCCACTCCCTGGGGAACGTGCAATGGGTTTCTGCTCTCGACGCCGGATCTCGTGCCTGGGTGGGATCTGCACAGTGTCCTTGTGGCCGGGTGCTGGTGTGTGCCATGTGTGGCTGCGTTTGCCAGGTCAGGAGACAAGAACTGCAGTATCCTGCCCTGACTGGTGCTGTTTGTTTCGTGTCTGTGGTTTACTCTGAGACCCGAAGGGAGGACATCTCCACGGGCTTCTGGCCAAGCTATCGTAGGAGTGGGTTGTGGACAAACAAACCCTGCTCTGGGGCTGGCCATGGGGTTGCTCCCACGATGGGGTCCAGCTGTAGGCTCCTGTGACGAGCTGCTCCTTTCCCTTGTAAAGCAGAAGGGCAGCAGGTTTGGAGTCTTCAGTTTGCTTAGGAAGCTAACCTCGGTGTGATGTGCTGCTTAAACCTGAATAAAGCAGGAAAAAAGGCTAATAATGCAGATACTGCCTGACTTATTAGTTCATCCTCTGTTCTGACTGAAATTAACTTGGCTATTTGATTGAGAGAAGCCAAAAGAGCTAAATATTCTCAGTTTGCCTTCCTCAGTTGAAGACGACACTAAAAATAGGAGGTACTGTCTGGAAGATGTCTGATGATGGAGCCTGCGAGCCTTAGCTGGGGAAGAGCATGTGTCTGACTCTGGCTAGGGAAGAGAAGTCCTGTTTGCAGTCCCACAGCAACAGCAACACAGCAGTTCATCTATTTATTGAAATCACAGGGTTAGTCCAAGGTCATTTAAAAGACAGATTAATGGTAACACGACCATGTAACAGCCTGTGGGCGTTCTCCAGTAACGGCAGGGTGGGTGTCAGTTAGTGATGCTCCCTCAGGTTGGGACCTAAATGGCAGGTAACATCTGTCCTGATACTGTAGGCACTGGTGGTTTCAAGGTCTGACTTGGCTCCTGCTCACACCCGTGGCATTTCCAGGCAGCCTGTGCTGATGTGCTGGTGCAGATCAGGCCCTGCTGTGGGACCCCGCTGCATGTTTCAGACTGGTGTTTCCCTGAGACTTTGTCAGGTGGAATCACTGAGCAGATCTTGTGTAGCTCTGGTGCCTACTAACCACCAGTTTGCTTGGTTGGGTTTTGTTCTCCTCATTTCTGCGTGTTTTAGAGGAAAGGGTTTCTCATCTTAGTCTGTTTTCTCTGAGCCAGGTTTAGCCTTGCAAAGCAAGCACCAAAGCTGTGCCCTTGCTGCTCTGCAGATGTTTAGGAGCGAGAGACTGGCTGCTCTGTTCTCTGGCCATGCTGGCCTGGAAGGAACGCCATGGTTTAACAGAGCCGAGCCTTCCAAATCCCCACAGCTCCGCTGGTGCTTTCCTGCTGGTAATAAACAACCTCCAGCAACTTCTCAAATTAAAATTTTAATGAAAAGTATAGCAGAGTGGGCTGAAGTCTTGCATGTGCTGGAAAAAGATCTATAAATGCGGTCTAAATGGGATCGTGTAAGGCAGTTGTTAATTATTAATGATCAGCGGAGAGTGTCTGAGTTTGCTGGGATGCGATGGGGACTCTTTATTCGAGTAGATCCGGGGCGCTGTTCCCATGAAGCCTCCCTGGAAGTGTGTAGGTGTGAGAACAGTTGTGCCTTGGCTTTGGGTGATGCTGGCTGCACATCTGACCCTCTTTGGTTTTTCTCCTGCCTTGCTCCTGTGTGACCCTGGAAGTTTTCTTTGGGAATGTGTCCAGGCCTGTTTGAAGCTGGATTTTCTGTTGTGCTGAGGCTGCCATAGGTTTTGCCCTCCTCCTTCTTTCACTGAGGAGTTAAACTGGCTGCCCCTGTGCTGAAACTTGGGGGATGCCCCTCTCAGCAGCGCCCTGGGTGCTGCTGCCCCAGCATTCCTGTGGAACGCCATCGGATCAGCTCTTGGAGCTCAGGATCCCTAAATGTCATCCTGTAATGTCTAATTAAGGCTGCAGTTTGAAGACATCATGTACTTTAATTGAAAACTGTAAGAGTAATCTATTCCATTTTTTCCCGTTAAATTAATAGTGAGGACCTTTAGCAGATGGTTAGCGAGACGCTGTTATTAATGAAAACATCCCCCCGCCTGGAATCCAGCACTTGTCACCGGTGTGCAACGCAGAGGAAGGAGATGCAGGGCTCCCTGGCCCCAGGCATGTCCCACTCCACAGCTCTGCTCTCCTGCGGTCCCAGGGCTGCCCCGTGTGCAGGACTGGGCCTCTGCAGAGGTGTCTGTGCTGGTGAGGATGGGGGAGGGCACTGGCAGCAGCTGCCCATCTGAGGGTCATCCTCTGCTCTCTGGGGAAGGGAGAAACACTTTGCACCCCGAAAGTGTGGCACAACAGACCAAGTGACCTGGTGAGAGCTGTTTCATGGTATTTCATTAAGCGAAGTGCCCCTGTGGCCTGCTTACAGTGTTAATAGGGCTGAGATCTGCCCCTCTGTCCTAGCAGGTGAACACCACGGGCCGTGTTTGCCGGTTTTGGTAATGAACCTTCTGCTCCCCCCTTTATGCTTCCTCTCCCCTCTCCAGAGGGACAAGCAGCAGCAGTGGAGACTGGGAAAAGCCAGAACATTTATCGCTCTCTCCTACGCAGAGGCTCTAAAACGGCTCCTGCAAAATAAATCTCCTTTAAGACCCTTCTGGAGCAGGCTCTGGCATACTGCTCCAGGGAGAAAGAAAAGCCTTTCCTTCTCTGGGTGACTAGCCGAGACCCTCGGCAGTGATGGCTCCAGACACCACTGCGTCCCAGTGACTCTGGTGTTTCTGTCTGCCAGAAAACGGGTGCTTAACCCACAGCATTGTCTGGGGCAGCTGCGGTGGTGTGGCACAGGGTGAAGCAGAGCACATAGGGACACAGGATGCTCGGAGGTGGGAGAGCTGGGGTGCAGGGACCTGTATTTCCCAACGGTGCTGTGGTCTTTGCAGAGGAGGAATTTGCATTGGCTCTGGGTAAGTGAAGGTTGGGTCCCAATGAGGCAAGGACCTTGTAATGAAGTGGATCTCCCCTTTCCCTGCCACGCTCTCCCTTCCCTAAGGGTGCTCAGGAAACTGGGACTGGTGCAGGTATTCCACATGGGGGACAGGCATAGTGGAGGTTTTGTGCTCAACAGCCCCTGTATCACCTCCCCCTCACAGGGCAGGGAGCCCCTCAGCTCAGTGGTGACTGTAAATGATTCAATTAGTTAGCTGCAGATATTGGTAATAAAACCTGACTTCCATCTAATTAGATGGAACGTTAGTTGGTGTACCCTTACTCAATTAGCAAAATACATTTAAAATGAAGTTTAAATGGATCTCTGTCCTTTGTTGGCTGCGCTGGCAGAGGCAGCACAGGAACCAGACAGCTCGTGCTCAGCGCTCCCATGGGACACCCGGTGAGGTCACACCACCCCCTTGCTGCCCCTGCCTTTTGGGGACAGCTCGAGCGCGCCCTGCCATGTTGTGGCTGCAGCTCTGAGGCTGGGTGGGACTGGGGAGGAAAACCCCTGTCAGGCTTTGGAGAGCCCAAGCCTACGAGTGCAGCCCCGCAGCCTCCTCGCTCCCCTTGGCCCAGCGTGGCTCTTGGGAACCTCTGCCCTGCCGGGCTCCAGCTGGTGCTGCTGGCTGTCAGTAACGTTTGAGTTCGCTCCCCGGTGCAGCAGCAGTGTGTGCAGTCTGGCATTTTGGCTTTAGAAAGCTCCAGCCGGGTAACGCTTCAAGAGCAAGAAAAGCCACTACCTGCACGAGGAAGGAAACGTTTTGGTTTGAGGTGGTTTTGGTGGTTGGTGACAGGTGTCTGTCACCAACAGCCTGGTGCCATTCTCAGCTGGCTACTCCAAGCCCTTGTTTGCTTTTCCTCCCAATTTCTTCCCCAGCCCACTGAGCCACGTGTCCTCTAGCCCCGTAGTGCCAGTTGTGGGCAAACAGCTGTCGGGAGAAGGAGCCTTGGGTTCTGTGGTACTGACAGAGCTGGGAGGCCTTGTGCTTGCAAGGCTTTGGGGCAGCTTGTGCTGGTGGGACTTGGAATATTAATGGCTTCAAGAGCGGGGACGGCTGGAAGATGGAAACAGCCTGATCCTGGCTCAGGAGATGCTACATAATCGACAGGAACTTGTTTTCCTTTCAGAGTGGGAGGGCGATAAGGAAGTGAGGGTCTGGAATTTGTTTTTACAGCAGCAAGGACATGGAGATTTCCTAAGAGAAAAAATGTACTTGTGTAAGAGATTGGAACTTTATCAGCTCCCTGGTGTAAATCCAGAGATGGGCCCAAACTCGCCTTTCTCTTAAAAGATGCATACAATTCAGCTTACTAATTGGGATGGGTATGATTTGCACAAAGTAATAACTGGAAATTCAGGATCTAGTTATTTATTTTCTAAACTAGGGATTTATTGCTTTGAGACCAAATAGGCCTGCTGTCCCTTCTGGGGCAGGATGCTCAGTCCGATAGTGTTACCAGGAGGCGTGACTCTGGTGCAGTGGCCTTTCCATGCCTCTCTGCTGGGCTTCGCATGCATTCAGGCTGCCTTCTGCCAGACAGGGTATTCCTGCCAATTTCAGAGGTTTTTGTAACCTCTTCTGTTTCATCCACATGCTGTGCGAGTTGGACCCTGCCCGTGGGTCTGACCTCTGCCCAGTGATGTCCCTTGTTCATGCAGATGAGCACACTTTGTGATGGGCAGTGCAGCTGCTCCTCGTCCTGGCTGCAGCTTGGCCCCTCTCCGGGGCAGCTGGGGTGCGGGGTGACATCAGGCCGCCGGCGCTGCTGCAGCTCCGGGTGGTTATGTGCTGTCGTTAAATATTGAAGCGCCCGGGAAGCTGCAGTCACGCAGCGGCGGGGGGAGCGCAGTGCTGGCTCTCTGGCCGCTGCTGCCCTGCGCTCTGGACACGGGGTGGATCTCACCTGCGGCTTGGCTCGCATGGGGCTGAGCAGTGCGGCTGAGGGGTGCTGGGGCAAAGCTGGAGGGAGAGCGATGGGAAGGGCTGAAGGGCTGGGGACACTGCGGCCCCTGTGCGCCCTCCCGATGCAGCCGACCCGGCTTTACAGCCCGTGGCTCTTCGATGCCTCCACACAGAGTCTTACAGAGCAGGGGAATGCAAAATAAAAACAAATATTCATGTAAAATGCTTTCAGCCTGAGCAACAAAGTATAAATTAAACGACTGAATTATACGGACAAGTTTAGGATAAAACAACTTGTGTGATTGTAATGCTAAACTATCTAATTGCTTTGGGGGGGCATCCATTCACTGATCAGACCAAGCCTTTGTTCTCACCGGCGTCTCACAAGCGGTGCCCGTAGGGCTCCATCCCACGGACTCTCACCAGGGGCAGCCACGCTCAAGCAGCGTCAGGAAGCTGGCGGCACGGCCAGGCTCGGGGTCTGCATGGCTTCTCGTCTGCGGGCTTCCCAGCACCGTTTGCTTCCCGGCCTCGGCCCCAGAGCTGGGCTTAGCGGCCACGGGGCTGTGGGACATCCTGGCCTGGGTGCTGCTGGCCTTGGTGCACGCTGCGCTCCTTGCAGGGATGCTCTCAGGGGGCCTTGGGATCCGTCCAGGGCCGGTGCCCCAGCGGACTCGCTGGCAGCAGTGAGTTGGGTGTTGGTGGCACGTGTCCTTTGATTTACTTCACTCCGTTCGTAATCAGCGAAGCCGAGGACGCCGAACTGGGGTTTCAAAGCCTGGCTCTGTCTCGTCTGACCTTGCTGGTGCCACACTGCCTTTTGTTTGTAATCTCGGGCCAGAAGCAGCCCAGAAAGGGTTTGATAGGAGACAAAAGCAAACAATAGCCTCGCTCCAAAGATACGATGAATGGGATGTAATTGAATTTTTTGGTGAGGACATTGATTTGACCCTGGAAGACACACAGAGTGAATCATTAGGGGAATTAACGCACATTAAAATGCAGGGTTTTTTTATCAGAGGGCTTTTATTGTCTCTAGCTTTGTTTTTAATTATTTAATGACTTTGTGTCTTCTAGTGATAAATCTGTTTCTTCCCCCTATGTGTTTCCCTCCGAACTCTGTGTTGTGCCGCAGAGCCCCCGTTTAGGGCTCACCCTGGTCCCAGGACGTGCCTTTCCCTGGGAGCTCGCCTTCTTGCCTGGCTTCATGCGAGTGTTGCTGTGAGCATCACTGAGCTGTCCTGCTCTCGCAGCATGCATGAGGCGTTTGGGCCTTTTGCCCTGTAATTCCAAGTACTCAGGGCACAGAAGGCAGTGTGGATGATCCTCTGCCTCTTTGCTGTACGTGTTAATTTATAGCGCTGCGTTTTCCTTGTTATCCAAGGTATTTCCTCTGGAGGAGGGAAATCAGGCTGTAATATATCATTAAGCAGAAAGCCTGGGGGAGCTCCTATCCTAGTTGATGTGGATCCTTCTTTTATCCTGTTAGAAGAATTGAATTACACGTTTTGAGTTGTCTGAAGCTCCAGCTTGGCCTCTGGCTGGAGCTGTGGCTTTCCATACGGCGGCTGCAGGGGTGGGAGCTTGTGGGATGTTGTGGAACATGTGTGGGGGTGTCGGCAGCAGCAATCTGCAGCCTGTTTTGGTTTGCCTGAATTTTCTGAGCTGACCCAGGCCAGCAGCAGGGAAAACAATGTTCTGGCTCCAAATGGGAGCATCGTGATGCTGCAGCTCTCCCAGCAGCAACGGTGGAGCGTGGCGGGTATGGGCTGGCTGGAGGGATAACCCAAATGAGCTGTGGGTAAGAGTGGCGATTGTTCATCTGAAATACCTTGGTTTTCCAGGCTGCAGCAGCCTATTTTATTCAGCCGTGAAACCTACAGATTGCTGCATTCTCCTTACGGCAAGTCAAGTTTTAGTAGGAAAAGGCAAAATGCCTTGGTAATCCAACCGCCCCAGACCCTGCTGTTTCTGCAGGACCTTGGGGGTGAATCAGCTGCATCGTCTCTGTCACAGGGATTTGCTTCACTGGATGCCTGCTCGTGCAGACTGTGCCATGAGCATCTGGGGACATGGGTGTTAGGGGCACGTGTAGAGCAATCCCACCTTGGCTGGTGCTTGTTCCCCTGTGTCCCCAGAGCTCACCTTGCTGTGGGGTGACACAGGTTTGTGATGCAGTGAACCAAGGATGCGACACGGGATGGGAGGGAATGAAGTTCCGTAGACTGCAGCATGTTTAGTGGAGATACTGAACTGGCCTAAAAGATGAGCAGGGATCTCGTTTCGTATCTCTTGAAGAATTTTAGTTGCATTCTATGGGTTGTTGTATATAGATACACATGGTTGGCTCCTACAACTTGCACCCTGCGTCAAAGCCATGAGTTAATGCTGAGGCTCTTGGAGGGAGTGATGGGTGATGCCTCTTCAGAGCCCCGTGGCTCCTGGTGCCAGACCCCTCTGGCTGTGCCTGGACTCCAGTGCTCGCCTGCGATGGTGCTGCAGCTCCTGGAGAAGCCCCAGGTTTGGCATGTTCTGTGGGGAGGCCGTGAGCATAGGAAGTGTGCTGGTGCCTGGCATGGGGCCGCACCGGCTTGTGGTGTTGGATTTTCTGCAGTGTTCAGTCAGAAATGGAGTGGTGTTTTCAGAGCCCTATGTCACTGCTGCTCTTCTGTCGAAGCGGTGCTGGTCCCCTTGTCTGCTGCTACCCTAATAGTTTAAAAACACAGGGTCAGGCCTGGGAAACGAGGGGTGCAGTGGTGGATTCTGGGGGAATTTATTTGCAGTGTAAACATGTTGGTTAGGAGTCATTAATATGACATTCACACAACTCTAATAAAGTACATAACACAGAGATCTGGCACCGCTGCAATACCCGGAGGACATTAAGTATGAGTCTTAAAACTAAGAGTATTGGAAACAAGATATTTTTATGTCTCGTTTGGGAGTAATATAATTGCATTTTGTGGCTCTAGCAGATGCTTGGGCCAGCTGGTGGGAGAGCATTGTGGATTTTTTTAGCTTTGGTACTATGCAGCTACAACCCTTATACAGAGCTATCTTTTGAAAAGAAAAGGAAAAAAATTAAGATCTCTGGGTCGAAAGAGCCGTTTCTGGTGTGTGTGGGACCTTGGTGGTGGCACAGCCCGCGGACGCGCCGTGAGGACTCTCTAGAGCTGCTGCCGTGGGTTTGGCTCTGGGGAGCTCAAGCAGTCAGGGCAGCTCGGACCTTTGTGTGGTGCTTTTGCTACTGAGGTGTCGCAGAAGGGTCACTGTGGTCCCTGTTGCGTGGCGGTCTTTGGAAGAGACCTGTCACAGAGCTGTATATTTCTGAGCATTTCTTCGTGGGTGAGGTAAAAAGTTTGTTTCCAGCGGATTGCAGCCCCGGGGTCCTTGGACATCTCCAGGCATCGGGGCATTGTTGGTGTGGTGACTGCTGCCATTATGGTTGGGGATGTCACTGGTCCCATGTCTCCTCTGGTGTGGATCCTCAGGGCTGCCAAGGATGCGCAGCCTGTCTGTGGGTGGGAATTGATGGGCGGCTGTCCCACCCTTGCCAGGCATCTGTGTGAGCACCGTCGTGAATTATCTCATGGGTGCCGATCATTTCCTGCGAACAAATCGGTCCTGATCTGGAAGTAATCGCCCGTATCATTCCTGCAAGTGGGAACGATGACTTATGTTAATGTCACCCGCTGGCTTTTTATGGCAACGATTAATAATTCAGTAATTCTCTCTGCAGTGATGCTGTTCTATTTATAAATATTTAATTAAGCTCCCCACGTCCGTGTTGTCGCTGCCCTCCCCTTTGCCTCCTGACATAACGCCAGGCTCTCGGCGATCCTGCGGTCACCAAAGTTTCCAGCGAATTGTCTGTGCTGGAAAATGTTACTAATGCCTTTCCTCACTTGCATCCCTTCATTCTGTTATTTAAGCCTGGCTTTGCTGGTGTGAACACGACCGTTGAGCGAGTGCCCTACTTCAGCCAAGGCCTGATTTAAGCTGCAGGCCTAACCCTGGGGCTGGCAGCTCCTCGTCTCTGTTATAAAACTTCTGTTATAAAACTTCCCAGCGCAGCCATGCGAGTAACTCTTCTTTCTGCGTTTCTCTTTCAGGAAATTGCAGCTTATTTAATAACGTTTGAAAAGCACGAAGAATGGCTAACAACTTCCCCTAAAACAAGGTAACGTTGCTTGTGCTTCAGCCGGTGAAAATGCACGTTGACTCATTCTCGCTGCTGACTTGACTTGCTAATCAATGTCTTGGCCACCGAGTGAAAACTCCCGGTCACGCTTGATGGCTTGTGACACCAAACTCTCATTAATTGACTTAACGAGCATTTTATTGAATGGGATCGGATTGATTAAAAATGGAACAGCTGC
This sequence comes from Laterallus jamaicensis coturniculus, assembly GCA_022605575.1. Classification (NCBI taxonomy): domain Eukaryota; kingdom Metazoa; phylum Chordata; class Aves; order Gruiformes; family Rallidae; genus Laterallus; species Laterallus jamaicensis. Next base: position 2,322,651 of record JAKCOX010000081.1, read on the forward strand.
AATCTTGACAGGTTAAAGTTTTAACCCGATTGTTCGGGATTTAATTGTATCCCTCCAGCTGAATGGGTTTGAGAGCCTTGGAGCGAGGTTGGGGGCTCTTTGCCTTGACTGTGTCCCCCAGCCTTCAGCTCTGATAAAAGCCTGCTGGGCCCCCTGGGTGCTCTGCCCAATTAACACACAGGCACCGGGATTGTTTGCGCTTTGGTGTCTTCCTTGCTGGGGTTAAGTGCTCGATGGCAGGGAGATCCCAGAGCGCTGTACTAACAGACATGTTTGCAGTTCATTACTCAGTAAGTGGCACATCTTCCTTGTGCTGCTGTAAATGTTCTAACTCCTCTGCTCCCCTGGGAACTGAGGTGTCAGGTTGGGGCTGTGGGTGTTTCCTCCTGCTTTGGCCACGTTCAGGCTGACACAGTTGCCCTGCGTCTTTCTGACACAGACCCAAGTCTTGCACTCTGCTGTTGTGGGTTTCCTTCTTTCCTCTCCCCAATCCATGTGTTGCCTGTTGAAGGGCCCTTGGAGGGATCTTTCCTGCTGATGGCAGTGGAGGGGCTCACCCCTGTGAGCACATGAGTGCTTTGTGTCGCTCCCCTTCTTGGCTGCAGGACAGCAGGAAACGCGAGAGTATCAGAGAAGGCTTGTTCCTGACCTGGTGATGCCAGTTTTGGAATGAAGGCAAACTAATTTCTTGCCAAACCTTTGCCAGATAAGCCTCTGGAGTGGTCAGAGGGCACTGGCTGGTCTGGGTATGTATGGTGTCATTGCAGATTGGAGATTGTAAATGTTTCTGTAGCGGTGTGCTACGATGTGAAGAGTTTGGTTTGCTAAAGGGCAATGCAGGACAGTAATTCCCTGATGAAGGTTAGAGTACCTTCCTCCTGCCTGTGGGCACTTGGACCAGAGAAAGTCCCAGGAGGAGGAGAGTTGTGATGGCTGCTCGAGGACCTTCCGAAATCACTGAGTTAGTTTTCCGTTTTGTTTTGTTCTTTTTAATATAAAAATTAATTGGAAGAGTTAAATGCTGAGTTCGTGCAATCAGGGCTCTTGGTATTGCAGAATTAATGACATCGATCCAGCGCTGAACCAGAAAACTCCCCGTTCTTTGTTTGCTGCTGTGGGTGCTGCTAATTTAATCTCAGAAAATTAATAAAAATGAATTGCACCGCTGACACTTATGGAGTTGTTTAATCAGGTGATGTATAGTGTGATTTGAGGAGCGCTGCTGGGCGGGTCGCTGCCGTGGGCGCAGAGGGGTCGGACAAAGCTCGTTGCTGGAGCTGTCAGTGACGGGAGGTATTGGCAACGGGGCTTTGCTACTGTCCCATCCAGCTTCCTGCTGAGGAGTCACTGCTGCGGCACCTCTGCCTTGTGTGACCTGCCCAGCACTGGCCTCAAGAGCTGCCTGGTTACAGAGCTGATGTGGAAGGCAGAAGAGGAAGAGCTCATTTCCAGCGGTGCCTGTTGCTCTGAACACCTCATCTCTTCCTCCTGAAAGAGTCCCTGTGTTTGTGATGCTGCTTTGGTCCCGGGCAGATGAGGAACCCTCTTGTGATGCCGCTGTGGTGGCGTTAGAGGAGCTGCCAGGAAGCAACTGTTGAGACCTTGAAAAACTTTTTTTGACAAAGCTTCTTGTTGAGTGTTTCTAGCTGGCAAAATATGCTGATATAAAGGTAGGGGGATGTTATTACAACAGCCTTTTGAGTGCTGCAGTTTATCAACATAAATTAACAAGTACACCCCACAAGACGTTGACCTTGGCGTTTCCTTGAGATGGTGTCTGGTTACTTGATAATGTGCCAGATAATCTGTGATGGGTGTTCCAGTCAGCAGGGAAACTGGGGAAGCTCTCTGCGAATGCAGCAGGGCTGGAGGTTCTGACACTGACAAGTTTAAACCCAAATCATGCAGACAAAAACCAAGAAATTACAAAATTACTTGACATTGTTATTTACATGGGAATTCAATGACAAAACTGACTCTTTGTCCAAAATCATTCTCCTCAATGAAGATACAGCAAAGTATCTGTTTCCAGGTGCCTTCTGTAACTAGAATTTTTAAAGAACATTTTGAAACTATGCTTGAGGGGCCCAGTGTAGCTTCACATCTGTCCCCCATGTCAGGTCAGGTAACTGAAAAGACCTGGCTGTGCCCAGAGGCTGAAAGGTCAGTTTTCCAGCTGGGAATGTGGTTTGGATGATTTGATGCACGATGCCCAAACCGGTGAGATCTCATTCCCTGAGTAACCAGTCTGATGCTGGGCATTCAGCTGCTGGTTACTGGGGATGGAGCCCCTGTTTCTCCTCTCAGGGCAGTCATACGCAGTGTGAAGAGCTCCCTGCCCCTTGCTGCGTTTACATTCCAGCTGCACGTACAGCAAAACCAGGGATTTGGGGTGTGTGTGTGGGGTGTGCAGCAAGTACCCAGCTCTTGGTTTATACCTTGCAAAGATCAGAAGATAACCGTTTCTCGGGAAGTGTTTCAGGAAGCTGATGCTGTGACAAGCCATCGTGTGTACTAGTACACGAAGCGGCTGTGGAAGTTCCCAGATGTGGGTTTTTGAGCCCAGAAAGAGCCCAAATGCTCGTTTTAGGCAGTGGGACTTGGCAGTGATTAATATTTCTGCAACTAAAAGAAGTTGGGTGGCAGCCTGCTCCTACAAATCAATAGCAATTTGCATACGCCGTCAGTATCCATTTGGATAATTCAGTTTTACTCCTGCTACCTCCTGGGTTATATTTAGCATTTTAATTTCTCTCTCCTGGCTTCAAGAAAACAAACGTTGCTTGGCCTAACAGGCAGGGACAGTAGGCTGGGCAGCCTTTCCCTCTGATAAATCCCAACCTAATAAATCAGAGTTGTTGGGACTCTTCTCGGCGGCAGCAGCAAGCGCAGGTGGCGGAGCTCCTCCATCTGCGGGGAAAGGATGGGCTTGTCCTGCCTCTGAGCTCTGCCTTCGCTGGGGAGCCCATGATGAGCTGAGGCTGTGGGGCGGTTGGACCCCCTGCTCAAGGCTAAGGATGTGACAAGGGAGTGAGAAGCAGAGATAAGTGACCCGGTGTTCTTACGTCATGGACATCATGACTGGCAAAGGACCATTCTGCCATTTGTTCTCAGCTTTTGCTGGTGCTGGCTGCTGGAACAGGGGATGTGGGTGACTTCAGGCTGGTTAGAAACCTTTTTTCCTGACTGAAAGCACGCTCACAGCAGTCAGTGATTTGCTCTGTTGCTTTTCTAGTGATTTTTGCTGGCTCCAGAGTTGTGATGCTTCCTGAGAAGTTCAGTTTATGTGAAATGTGGGCTGATGCCTAGGCTGGAGGGGAGGGTACCAGGTTGCAGTGAGGTTTCAAGGGAGCATGGCGGGAAAACCTAATCCAGTATTTAAGTTTGCGGGGGGGGTGTGTGTGGGGGGGTGTGTGTGTGGGGGGTGTGGCTGTGAGAGCAGGAGGAAACACACCGGGCTGCCCCGGAGAGCATCATATGTGCCCAGCACCTCCCATCCTGCACCCTTCCTACCTGCCTGTCAGCTTAAGAAACATGTTTTACCTTGGATATCTGTACCAGGGGCTTCCTGAAGAGAAGTTAGGATCTTGCGATGTATTAATTTTGCCTTAAATAATTAATAGTAAAATTAATTGAATTATTCAATTTTCAGGTAAAACCCCAGGATGATAAATATTCATAACTTAATTTATTAAGGGAATTTCCATTTCCTATGTCATTAAAGTGAGATTAGCTAAGGTTGGGTTTCAACGAAGATTGAAAACAATTGTGCTTTGCAATTAATTTGCTGTGTTAGGGCATTATTACCTGAGGAGGCAGTGCTCCCCTGTGAGCCCTGTCAGGTGGGTGCCAGGGTGTCCTGGACTCCTGAGCTGAGCTGTGGGCCCTGTGTTGAGGAGATGCTCGTGTGAGCCAGAGATTGTGTGAAGGTGACTGCCCAGAACTTGTGATCGACAGCAAAAGGTCTGTCCCTCTCCCCTTCTGCCAGCTGCAAAGGAAGATACTCTGGAGGCTCGTTTAGGCTCTGAAAGTACCTTGTAAAGGTCCTCGTGTTCCCTCATACCCTCTGCAGCATCCAGGACTGTCAACCTCACCCAGCGCAGGGCTGTTGGGTTTGTGCTTGTGCTGCTGGGCACTGGTGACACGTGTGGGGCCAAGTGACCTGCTTTTCCTTCATCACAGGCAGTGTGTGTGCTGTCAGCTCTTCCTAGCTTGGGATGCTGCCCGACATAATCCCCGCCAAATGTAGCACACATCTCGCTGTGCTGTGAAGATCTCATGACTCTCAACACTTCCTTCTTGCAGCTCCCTACTCCCTTTCCCTCTTTCCTCCCCGCCCCATGGAGGATAAACTGTGCCGAGATGGTTTTAAGCTGCACTGATTCATACAGATTTCTTGCTGCTGTGGTCCAGGGGTGTTGTGACACCATAACAAATTCCTTTAACACCTCACTCTGTTTTCAGTGGTGGAATTGCTGGGAGCCACCAGGACACTGGGCCTAGCGCACATCCCAGTCTCCAAGTATTTCTTTCAAACCCTCCCCATGAGCTGTCCAGCCAGGACAGCAGGCAGAAGTGGTGCTCAGGGGAGCTGTTTGACTTTGCGTTTTAACTGGCGCCTCAGGAAAGCTGAGGAAGGCAGAACCGACTGGCCAACATGGAGGCCCGAAGTGAGGTGTCTGTATGCCCATCATGGATGGGATTTGCCTGGCACAGGCACTACAGGTCAGCTCCTCCAGCCTGTCAGTCCCTCTGCAGCCACCGTGTGTGGTCACCAGGCCCCGACTTTGCCATGCGTCAGCTGGGTGCAGGTTCAGGGACACTGGCTCTGTAGCTGGTCCCTGTGTGGGACATCATCTCCTGTGCTGTTGTCTGGCTCCATGGGAGAGAGTGGCACTGGGGTGCAAAGGCTCCTGCTCCTCTTCACATCAGGAGAGGGTCCTGCAGCATTGCCCCACAGCAAGGCGGAGAGTTCTAAGAAGCATGGAATCGTCAGAAAAAGCAATTATCTGATAACAAAGTGATTAAGTTATTCAGCAAACTACTGTCTGCCTCGAGCGAGGCTTGGTGAGCTTTTCCTGTCGATAGATATGGCTCAGGAAAGGACATGGTGTTCGTTTTGGGACAGAAATGGCACTTGGAGTTTGGGCAGGATCTGACCATTTCTAGATGAAATGTTGTCGGGGGAGGAGAATGCTCAGGGCTTCCGAGGCCTCTTGGGACAAGCAGGTGTCTGTCCCCTACCTGTGTCCACCACAAGATCTGGGTTTGACTGACTGCAGCCCAAATAGGAGAGGAGCTGCCTTTGTGTTGGAGCCTGAAGGTGAAAGTGTGCACGGAGAGATTTGGGGCTCCTGATGGCAGGGGCCAGACCCACCAGACGGTCCAGTGTTTCCATCTCCAGCTGAAGGGTCCGAGAAGGGTGGAGGGTTTCCTGGTGCTGCAAGGCGGCTCAGCAGATGTCAGGGCTGTAGGAGGGCTCAGGCGACTCCTATTTGTTCACACTGTTCTAAACAGCAACAAAATTGAAGTCTTTGTCATGTTTTAAAGGCTTTGCAACTTAATTTATATTCTGGTATGGTAATGAAGAAGCTTTTGTCCAGGAGGTGAGATATGCAAAAATAACCTTTAAGTTGCTCATAATTAACCTTTAATGATATTCTCTCGTTTTTTCTAATACATTCTCTGCATCAACAACAACATACAGAAAGAGTGCTTGAGACTGTCTGGTGCATCTTAATGGCCCACACGTACCAGCAGATGGGAAAGAAACTCCTGACTGGGATTACCTCTTGACAAAGTTGTTTTCCCCCAGGAAACCTGGCCCCGAAGTTGGAGTGCAGGGCTGGGGCCAGGCCTCGTGGGTCGCCCTGCTCTCCCACGCTGGGCCAGCAGAGATCAGGATGCCCAAGGTCCGGTGCAGAGGGTGTGTTTAGCAGGCATGTGCTAGGAATTTGAAGCTGGGAGGAGGGCTTCTCAATTCTGATTGTCCTGCTCCTCCTGTCAACATCAGGGTCCGAGCGATGCATTTCTCCCTTTTGCTGCTGCTGCTTTTCTGGGGTTCACCCCAGATTGCTTTGCCTCTGGAGTCTGTTTCCATGTAGCTGTTCCTGTAGGAATGTGGTTGGTTTTCCAGGATCTGTGCTTGCATTGAGAGAAGTATCTTGTGGGTTACCCTCTGTGTGTGGTATAGCAGAAATGCTGGAGAAGTGCATGAACAGGCTCAGGCCAGACGTGGGGAAGTTGGTGGGTGAGTGATGAATATGGAGCCCAAGAGCACAGATACAGGGATGGGGTATTTTTTTCTTTCTGTTTTTTCTTTTTTTTTCCCCCTAGTCCTGGGAAACACAGACTTAAAAAATCTGGGAAAGCTTCTCCTGGAGTTACACTTCGCTGGCATTCTTGTTACATGCACTGTAACAATACTTTGATATAATTAAATTTTAAATTCCATGTAGAATCTGGTAGGTAGGCAGACGTACTGGTATGTTAAACTTTATGTCACTTAAAAGTGGTTTTCAAGCACATCAGAGGGAGACCATCCAGCTGTAAAATTATCTGCTTTATGACGCTGCATCACAGCTTTGGTCTTTTTGTTTTAATTAAAAACGCACCTTAAGTCTCACACCCTGGGTAATTTCCACCACGTGCCTCTTGTTTCCTGTAACTTACTGAACGTGAATGGCTGTGATGCCCCAGCCAGTTCTGAGTGCGGCTCATGCGGGGAGAAGTTTGTTAGTGGGGGTAAATGCATCGGTGCGGCCTTCCCTGCAGCCTGAGCTGTGCCTGGCCTGGGGCTGCTGCCTTTGGCTGATTCTGAGGGAAAATAAGCAGCAGAAAAAGCCCATCCTGAACCATTTCTGGGGGAAGGTGGGAGCTCTACGGCCAGTCGTGACATCCTGCCTGGACTCAGATGAGCATCCCATCTTTCCCGGGGCCTTCCTGGTGGAGCAGCCAGAGGCCATCTCCCCTGGCTTCTCCCACCCACTCTGTCATGGTGCGAAATTAAAACTTTATGCTGTGGCTCAGGAGCCCGTTTCAATTCTGGGAAACGCAGTTTTGGTTAGAAATGAATCAGGGCAGCTGGGAAGCATTGAGGGGAGGGGCACCGGTGGCGCTCTCTGGGATCAGTTGCACCGTCCGGCCCCTCTCCCGGCAATCGTCAGACTCTGGCTGTTGCCAGTGAGCGTGAGTTGTGCCTGTAATATTATTTCTGTATTTATTTTATAAATGTCAGCGATGAACTAAATGAAGATAAATAAGGCTGTTTCCTCTCACTGTTTAATTTACGAAATTTTAATGAGACTAATAACATCTGTACTTGTTCCATCTTTCGGCTGGCTGGGAGACAGCGGCTCCATCGCCTGCCTGCTCAGCTCATCTTAGAGTAACGTTTGAAACCAGAGGATTTTATGAATGTGGTATTAAGCCATTCGGTTTTGTCTGTGCTTCATCTTCCAACAGCAGAGAAGTTGAGGGAGCGATGCTGATGGCAGAATGCCATCTCTATAAGTGAAATTGCCTTGCTTTAGGTGCTGTTGCGAAATGCAGGTGATGGGCGAATGATGGAGACGAGCAGAGGTGTGAGGGATGCCTTAATGTGTGTTGGCTTACCAGCAGCCATCTCTTCCCCATCTTTCTGGGGATGCTGGAGCTCAGTGTTGGGTACGTTTTAGACCTCTGTTCTTATCACCCTTTGGCTGCAGACTTGAGGTACAGCATAAAAAAAATCTCTTCCTGTGTAAGCCCTGTGGTTGTGAGCAAACCTGGGGCAGTGTGAGACGCCTGGGTCACTCTGTTGGTGCAGGTGAGAGGTCCCTGTAGCCCCATGTTTCTTTTGCGACTGACACGGAGTTGTTGTCTCTGTCTTCTGGCAGTTATGCCAATTATGAAAATATGGGCACAGGCACTCATGACTGAGCTAACAAGTAGTAGAGCACCTCAGCTGCAAAGCCAGCCAAGAACCCCAGTCAGTCAGTGAAATATGTGCTTTTTAAGTGGAAGTATTCTGGATTAATCCAGTTTAAGCATTCACAAGAGGGTTGGTGGGGATTTTCCCAAGTGAATAACTAGAATGAAATATTGAGTATTTTTTCCCCCCACTTGTGTATGGGAGTGTGTACAAGGCTCTATCTGTATATCTGGTGCTTTTTTTTAAGCAAACAGAAAAGATGGTGCCTTTGATAGCAGCATTTCTGGTGCCAGTACATAGGGACCAGCCACCGCTTGGCTCTGCTCCATTGACTTGGGCTTGGAAAATAGGAGGAAAGAGTGAAACGGGAGTGTTTTCATCTAAGGGAGCTGGGCAAACACTTAGTCTTCGATGCTCAGTACAATGGGGTTGGGGATGACGAGTGTGGCTTTACCTGGGGTGTGATACGAGGTTTAGAAGAGGGATTCCTGCTAACTTAAATGGCTTCCAATTAGGGCATGGTAGAAAAAGGATTTTCTGTTATCAAAAGTTAGTTCAGGCTAAATTAATCTCAAAACGTGCAATTTCATCTCAACTAAAAATACTGTAATGTAATTAAATTCAAAAGTAGGATGAGCTGAGAGGGTATAAGAAAAGATAGGCATCAGAATAGGACAATAATTGAGTTTGCATCGTAAACACATTCCTATCAGAATTTGGGATTCTTTTAAAGCTGCTTCATTATGAATTTTAAGTCGAGAGTGCTTAACGGCTTTGGCGAGTGGCTTGACTACCTTTGTATTTGTTTGTGTTCTTTGTTTGCAGGATTTTCTATATTTGGGTTTAATTCTCTCTTATCGTCTACTAGTTCATTAGTAAGTTTGAATGCAAATAAGGCTTAACGTTGGAAAATGTGTGTTTCCATGTGAAACTGGTGTAAGCTTTTCATCTAATTTTTCTAATAATTGGTGCTTTACTGTAGAAAATCAATAAATTAGGTTAGTGCTGTTAAAATACTTGGCATACCAGTTCTGAAAGGTGTCACATTAAATATCGGACTGGACAATCGGTTGTTAGCTCAGTTCCTGGAGGCAGCAGCGTAGGGAAGGTGTTGGGCTGATGCCGCGTCCTGGCATCCTTCTCTTGTGAGGGTTGTGATGAGGATGGGCCCTCCACTAAGTCATCATTTGTATGAAACTGTGGAGCACTGATTTGAACACTTTCAGCCTCAAACCCAGCTGTTGGTGTGTGAGAGCAGTGCTGCAATTGGAAGTTTGGGATTTACCCTCTTCCCGGTGGTTCTCCGTGCAGCGAGTGTCAGACGAGGGATGGAGAGAATCCTCACTGGCTTGATGCAGAAACCAATGGGCGTGGGAAGGGAGGTGGCTCACAAGCCGTGCATCTCCTTGTAGCCATAGTGGCTAATTTGGTGCTTCCTTTGTGATGCCACGGGAAGGGCTCGGTGCTGGCACGTTGCAGTGTTGCACGCCCCCCACTCTGCAAAGGTTTGCAGGAAAAACACAAAAATGTTTCCTTTCTGTCCGATAAAAATACTTTACCCTTAATTCTGAAAAATTACTCTGCGGATCTTCATATTTCACCAACCATAACCAGATTACTACCTTTTACTGGAATACTTTGTGTTAATGAAGACCGATTGGGATTACATAATAGATTTCCTCTAAAGAAGGCATTATGTGGTTATTTTTTTACTGTCTGGCCTTCTAGTTAATTGCCTTGTCGTCATTAATTGATGGGACTAAACTGCTACAAATAAATGGATTATATTCCTGAGGTGAGCTCAAAAGAGAGGAGGGGCTTAAGCCAGGTTGCTGGTGGTTCAGCACGTGCCTTGAATACAGTGTACAATTAGTGACTGCTGATGAGAGCTCGTGTGCCAAAGGTCACACGCACGCTCAGTCAGTGTCACCACTGGTAAATCTGCTTGGAAGATGGATGGAGCTGAGCTATGCCCTCCTGGGGAGGAGAGGGAGCACTCGCTCCTCCTGGAGGAAGCCAGGGTAGCTCGTGTTGCCCCATCTCCTGAAAACAGTCATCACTGTTGGCTCGGTCTGTCCGGAGCTGCAGCCCCGGCAAACAGCCGATGCTCCTGGCTGAGGGCTGAAAACAGCCAGCTCTGGGTTAATACAGGTTTTGGGATGTAGTCGCTGTTAATCAGCTATCGACTGCATCCATGGGTAAATAGAATTTTTTTAAATTAGATTGCAATATCACATAAAATACTTTTACCTGGGAAGAGAGACAGTGGTGGCTGGGCAGTGGTGTCCCCTCTGCTGCCACACGACTGCTGGGTGCCGGGAGGGAGCTGAGCTCTGCCACCGCTGCTCGGCCAGCTGCTGCTGGCTGCGGCTTTGGGAGTTCATTGGCTGACATGCTACAGTTCCGTTTTGAAGTGGTCCTCAACTAAAATGTATTATTAGTGAGTAGTTATTCAATTTTCAAATATTTACAGATTTTTCAGTAGATAAAGTCAGAAGCCAAGCTCCCCGCTGCTAGCGGAGGGAGACCCGTGAACCTTTTTCCTTCCTCTTGGCACTCCGTGAGCGTGGCTCAGAGCTCTGCCCTCCTCCTGCCCCCTGCCAGGCTTTCTGACCCTGCGGACCACTCGCAGCTCCCACCAGCCGCATCCTGGCAACTCCACCAGGAATACAGCATTTTGGTCAAAGCCCAGGTACAGCCTTGCTCAGCTGGGGTGAGCCTGAAGTTTTGTAGAAGTTAATGGGAGCTCTGGTCCTTGTCACAAAGACCCGTTCTCATGGAGAGAGTGATCGATAACGTGTGCGTTGGTGTGGGGAGCCCATCGGTGTACATGAACTCAGGGATTGAGGGGGGGTTTCTCCTCAATGCGTTAACAGATGTCGGGATGATTAATCTGAAAAGGGTTTAAAGCATTCACGAGGTGTAGGAACTAGTTCCAATAAATCAAACGGCATCCCGGTGGGAGTAAGGAAGAGAAATAAATGAGGGCTAAAGAAATTGATAAAGATCCTCCAGCAATAAAGAGATGAACGCCAGTTCTTTTAAAATTATATTTAAATGAACAAAGTTGATTTAACTGTCTCTTTTCATGCCTTGTATAAGATTTAGGTCTATAGCATGTCATTATATCAAGAAATAATTTGCCAAAAGACTTTAGCATTTCGAGTGCATTCCACTTAATGAGGATTTCAATGTTCTTCCTTGGGTACCGTGCCGTTACGAGGAGGTTTCAATTGCTCGGTGTACCGAGGAGCTCAAAACGATGGGTTTGGGTTTCTTTTTCAAATCTGGTCTAGAGTTAGAACCATCAACACGTGAATTATCGTGTTACTCAGTGAAATTGTTTGGAGCGCTGCTGTTCGCTGCTGTCAGGGGCAGGGCAGTGCCCAGAAGGATGCTCCTGCTTGCTGAGCCTCCAGATGAGGTGCTGAACCGAGGTCTGACATAGATGCTGCAGAAGGAGAAGAGCTCACCTGTTACCCCAAGAACAGAGGGTAACTATTTTTGGCCCTAAAAATAAGGGAGCTGTTGATGGCTGAATAATCAGGCTGAGGAGCCACTATTCAGAGCGATGCTGGGTGATCTTTCGTGGAGTTCACTCTTTGGCAACAAAACACGATACCATTGAGTGTAAATGGCAGCAGAGTAAATGTTTACTGAGAAGTCAAATCCTATTATTAGTTGTATTACTATTATTAGTGCTGTTATCACTGTTCCCTATTTTCTAGTTGTGTCAAGAACAAGTGCGGAGAGCAAAAATGTGCAGTCTTCTCCAGCATGTTCATAAAAAGGTCTTCGACAGGAAAAGCAGTTCTGGTTGGAGCTGTGGTTACATGGAGATTCCTGCCCTGTAGCTGCCCTCGCTCCCCATCCCTGCAGCCTGCTGAGGGGGAGCATGGGCAGAAGTCTGTGCCCACAGCTGAAGCCGCTGTGCTTAGCTGCATCACCACTGCCCTTGCACTGTGGTTCATTGTGCCACAGACACATCTCTGTTGAGAAGATGGTTTAGGACAGGCTTTGGTCCTAAGTCAGCAGAATCCCAGATATTGCTTGGTTTAACCTCTGTGGCAGCATACCTGTGAACAGAAGGGTCTGGAGGATGCGTTTTTGTGGCAGTGACATCCTGGCTGCTCCTTAAATAGCCCCTAGGAACTGGTTTCAGGGTAAGGTTTCAGTGGGTGTCCTGGCACACACCAAAAATCTGTCCAGTGCTTCCATGGTACTTTGTATCTTCTGTTTCAGTCTTCAGCATTATTGGGATCCCATAAAATCTCTGGCAGCCCAATGAACAGTCCTGTGATAGGGTACAAAAGCCAACTTTGTCCTGGCACACACTGGCTCCGTCCTGTTTGTTGGAGCTGTAGGTAATTACTCTCGTACTTAATGAACAGCATTACTTTTATTGACGACCACAGAACCTACGTGCTGGAAAGAGGAGGTAAGGATTAAGTTTTATGGCCTACTGCTGTTATGAAGAGAGCATCTAGACACCAATTAATGTCCCCTTGATGGGATTAGCCATCGCGTTAACTGCAACTCTGCATACAATTCCAAAGTCTTGTTATTTTTAGGTGTTAACTTCTTAAATATTGTAGATAGAAAATAAATTCACTTTTGTCTTAAATGTAAATAGTGTCTCATTCTGGAGACAAAGAATAATCCAATGTAGCTATGTTTTCTTGTCTTTTATCTCTCTTCCTACGTGGATAAGGCGACAACTTCTGCAATGTCTGTTTCATCTCTGCAGAGGTCATGGGTTGAGTGTTGTATTTCAGAGACACAGCCTGGGGTCCCTTCGTCTCCATCCAGTAATCTTGGCAGCGGGGACCTCAAAGGCAGCGGCCTCTCCCTGCAGGGCGACGCGCTGCCGGGGCTGCAGCAGACACAGTGACATCTGAACATCTGTGTTAAGCTCTTGTTGAGGGGCTTCTCTGCTGCTTGTGGTCCTGCCTAGGAAGGCTGAATGTACACTGGGATTTCTTTCCTTCCAGGGCGAGTGTCATTCCTGAGGGTAAAAGCCAAGCCTTTATCTGGGAGGGGTAAAAGCTTTATACAACCAATTCCCATTGGTCTGCCCATGGTATCGCTGTGGTGGGCAAGTTACCCCAAGTCTGGAAACATTTGTTCCTGCAAATATCCTTTTGAATCTTTCTGTCTCTGTGGAAGAGATCTGCAGGTGAGATGCGGGATGAGATGTTCTGGTCTGTGGCCTTGGCTGATTTTCCATCTGGGCTTTAATCTCCTGCTGAGCTGTGGGGACAGCGGTGGGGAAATGTCAAAGGAAATGAAGACTTGGAGAGCAGTGTTTCTTGGGGGAGAAATAACTTCTGCTGTCTGGTTGGGGTTTTTCTGTAAAAGCAAGAAATAAGAGGTGAGGTAGTGACATGTTGCATGACGTGTCATGACTTGCATGTTGTTTTAACCCAGATCTGGGAAGCTTCTCCAGGTGTGCTCAGCAGGGCACCGATCATGCATCTCACTCACGAGCTCACAGGAGATGGCTGAAGGAAGCAGGTGTGGTTCACTGACTCCTGCTTCAGTGCCTGCTTGGAATAGCCGGTACAGGGGATGGGCAATGTCAGCGTGTTGGACAAGCGTGATGTCATCAGTCTGCCCTGCTGTTCTCAGGGGTGCGAACGCGCTGTACCAGCTCCTCAGACAAGGGTGTCCTCGTGCTTGTTGTGGGCTTGTTCTGTGCCTCCAGGAGGAGTTAGGGTTCTCAGGATGGAGGCATATCCAAGGACTCTGTCGTCTTTGTGTTCCTTGGGAAGCAGTGATTCAGTGCAGTGATTTATTACAAGGCTCGGTCTCTTTCCAAGGCTTCCTCCAAGACTCTGGCTCTTCCCAGCCAGTTTCTGCATCAGTAGGTTGCTCCTTTGGGAGAGCAGAAGTTAATTTCTCATTATTATCGTGCATAGATTCTGAAGATGGAAGATAGTCCCCTTTTGCTGTCCCTTGACTCCCTGATAACTTCATAGCCAGCGAAAGTAAAGCTGATACACAGGATAAAAAATAGCATAACAGAGACTGTGTGAGGAGCTGGGTGACAGGGGGACGTGTGGGCTGCCTCACCTCGGGGGGCTACTGCCCTTCTCCTCACTGCATCACCTGCTGCTGTCCTCCGGCTCTAGCGATGGGGTCTGCTGCACCACAGGGGAGAGGCATTGGCGTTAGGGTCACCAGGAGAGGATTTCACCAGCTCTGCCAGGGCAGCCTTTCCCTGGACTTCTGTGGCTGATGGCTTGCTAGTATGGTGCTCCTCTGGCTGCCATGGTGCTGGTTACAGGGGGGAAGGTCTGAGGCTGCTGCTGCTGCCCCATTGGCAGCATTGCATCCAGTTTTGTGGTCTTCTGGTAAAGAACTGAGCTGCTTTGATATCTGCCTTGGCAGGGAACTGACAAAAAAAGGCCAGACGATACAATAAAACATGAGTTTTGGAGATGTGGACCTTCCTGAAGAAGGAATCCAGCTGATCTTACTCCACTGTCCTGGGGAAAAAGAGCCACTTCTGGCTTTGCAATATTTACAATTCCCTTTTGGCAGCCCGAGCTCCCGAGGCCATAAAATGTAGTTGTCATTAAATGGTACGTCTGACATTTACCAAATCTTGCTGTGACAATTTAGAGAGGACTAGTTGCACTAAACAGCTCTATTAATGTAGTGGGAATGGGATGAGGGGAACATCTTGGGCTTTATTTTAATGTATAAGCACGATGCAGAGGAAGATACAAAGCATTGGGTGAGGGAAACATGAGTCTTGGTTTCTGTCGGCTCTTTCCTCGTACCTGGTTTGTGTGGATGGTGAGTAGGTTTATATTCTTAGTATCCAAGTAAGGGTTTTTGTATAAAGAAACCCCCCGAAATAGGGACTGAGAGCTGGGGTAGCTGTGCATGACTGAATCGCGTGCCAAATCCAAAAGGATATTTCTGGGGAATCTCCCCTGGAAATCCCCTCTGTTTCCTCCTGGGACAAGCTCTGACACTGCCTGTCCCCGTCTTACCAAGAGAAACTGGTTTCTCTGCTGGCCTGCTCCTGAGCTGGAGCTGAGCATCCTCAAGACACCTGGCAGGTCCTGAGATGCCTCAGCCACAGGGTACGACTGTTTGCTTAAAATACATCTGCAGCTGGAATTCAGCATCTCCGGCCTGGCTGTAGCGGGAATGATTTGGGCAAAAGTAGCTCTTATGCCATGGTGGCAATTTATGAGAGCGCCGTGGTGGTAAGTAACAGGGGGAGAGGGAGGGAAGCATCTTGGATCTCATCAATACCTAAGACAAAAGGCTTTCTGCTCTGCAATTATTCTTCCTGTCCTTTCCCCTCCTTCTCCCTGGCCGCAAGCAAGAAACCGAAATAGAGATCAGGCAGCTTTTAAATGCCACAGGCTCATAAAAGAGAGGAAATTCAGAGTTGTAACTTTGCTGTGGGCTATTTGAGTCTGCGAGCAAGTAGACCATCCTGCAAGCTCCACACAGTGGGACCAGAAATAATTGCACCCTCTCTGCACAGAGCCCGGCTGCCCTTCTTTCCGAGCTCAGGCATTGGCTCCCACGAGGTGTTCTGGAGACCGGTGAGCGACCTGCCCGGTTGCTGTCACCGAGGGCAGGTCTCCAGGCTCGGGGAGATTTTGGGGGTTTTGTTGTGAACTGGAGGATGTGGAGCATGTCTCTGATCATGGAACAGCGGTGGTGGTGGTGGTGAAGGTTTGTTTGTCTGTCGGTGCTCCCAGCCTAAATGACTTACAGTGATTTACTGTACAAGGACAAGGCTGCTGGGGGAACTCGTGTTTTGGGGTCTCACTGTTCCTCTGATCCCAGCCCTCGCCCTTTCTTTGCTGCCTTTTTGTGTAAGAACAGCAAACCCTTTCCTGTCTCATCCCAAACAAGTGTGTTGTGAGTGGAGGGGAAAGGCTGCTGACCTTTCACATTATCCCGGGGACTCGGCTGGAGTGGAGCAGTGTGGTGTAGAGCAGACACAGGTGAGACAACCTGCTGTGGGACTGTGCTGTTCACACCCACGGCTCTGGCTTTTGTCATCCATGATGCAGAACTGGGTTGTGGCTGTCCCTGGCCGGGAGGGACTGCTGACCCCTCCAGCAGCCCCAGCACTTCGAGCTGCAGATGCCAACAGGCTTTTCGGTGGGGTGAGAGGGCTCTGGCTTGCTTCCTTTTTGCTATACCATAATATTAAAATACTATTTTATTTTCCATTTAGTCCTGCATTAATGAAAAGAAGCTGTGTAGCTGCAAAGTAGCAGCTAATCAAATCAAGTAAATTGCTGTTAATGTTCCAGTACTTGTTGTTATTGCTGCGGTTCCAGGTGGGGTTGAACTTGGAGGAAGAGGGCTGCTTTCTGTGGCCGGTGATGCGCAGTCAAGCTGCCCTTGCCTTGTTGCAGGCTTCTGAAACGTGCCTGGGCCAGGGCTGGTAGGGAATTGGAACCAAGGATAGCCGTGTGGGCAGTTTTATCCCCCTCTTCTGCCAAGGGACAAATGAAATCCCTGAATTTGGGGTGAGCAGCAAGATGCCCAAAGGAGACTGGGGACTGACCCCTTGTGTATCCTGGGAATCCTGTGGGGCCCCATCTCCTGAGGCTTCCTGCAACCAGCAATTTGCTGCTCTTGGCTGCGTTTCTGTGACAGCGAGATAAGCACAGGAGATCTTCCCTCTCTGCTCCTTCTTCTGCAAAAGAAATACAGCAGCACTGTCTGCGGGGTTAAAATTGCCTCCCATTTCATGAAGATATCTTTAAAGAGCAGTCGCTTCCTATGAGCCGGAAAGCAACTCGATATACTCTTATCAGAATCGACAACTGCTTCAGAGATCCCGAGGAGATTTTGTTCCATTGTGCTTTATTTTATGTGGTATAAATCTTGCTAACTGTTTCCCAGTGACCTTTTACCGTGTTCTTTTTTCATCGCCGAAGCACGGCACCAGAATCCCAGCTCCAGCCTTGCAGAACAGCAGTGAGGTTGCAGCTCGGCTCTGCGGCCCCTTTGCCCGCACGCTGCCTCCTGGCTCCAGACGCCACAAAAGCAGGATTTCAGAAACCTTTTGGGTCCTTCCCAAAAAGCCACGCTGGCCGAGATGCCCAGCAGGAGATGGGTGCCCGCACTGTCTTTGCGATGCTCACCCTGCACATGCAGGGAACTCCTTGTCAGCCACAGGGCATGTCTCTGCGATGGCGACAAGGGGAAGGCTTGGATGTTTGAAAAGGGCTTGAGCTGACATGTGCAATGACCAGAGGTTTATGGAGTAAACAACGGAACAAGATGTGCAATATCTCCCTTGAATTAATCCCATGCTATCTACAACCTTGTCAGATAGACGCTGTGCCTGTGCTGACACCCCAGTGTGTGTTTTCAGGGGAATGTACAGAGTGAATGGCCTCACTGAGCCATTGGGGCTGGGCTGCTGGACATGGGTGGCAGGAGGAAATGGTGGCAGTGGCACCATGGTTTGGGGGAACAAACTCGGGTTTCTGCTCAGAGGGAGTAAATATTTGCATTAACTTCTGTTAAAAAGGATGCTAGTAATCACTTGGATCAAAGATCATTTTGATCTTGCAAGTATCTGTGGAAGCAGAAAGTCTGTTTGCCAGAGAGACTTTCTGTGGTTTCACATGGACGTTTGCTGCGATGTGCATGTGCGTTGGGGGGTGGGATGCTGAGTGTCACTTGGGCAGGGCATCCTTTGCACGTACCTGCAGAGATGAGGGGATGGGTCTGGTAGCGGGTTCCACAGTTGCTGATGGTGTTTGTCTTGACAGAGGAAAGACGCTGTGTTGGTTGATGTGGTAACTTCAGCGGGCTGACGGCAGCAGGATGCCATCATGAGCGTGTCCTCAGCAGTCAGGTGCCTGGGTGCACTCAATGGAGCACTGGGATGAGTTACTCTGTAATTAACAGCTTTCACATCAGCGTTACTGCCCTGTTACTGCGTGATAAATGTGGGTGAAGGTGACTGTTCAAATGGAGTGTGTACCGTTAGAGAACAGGAAGAAGGTACCGGTGAGGCTCTCATGGCATCGTACAGTCTGTGGACTGGAGCAGGAGGGAAGGAGGGTGTTTTTCCAGCTGAGTGGGTGCTGGTTGTTGCCCCTTTGGCCTGGCTCTGAAATCACAAGCCTGCATTGTGTGACCACAGAGTGGTTCCTGGCGTGGGCTGGCCTCGCGATACCTGCTGGGCTTTGCAGCTGGTTCAGGTATCGCTCTGCTCCATCCCTGGGTGCCAGCATCCTGAGTGTCCAGAGGTGCAAGGAGAGCTGTGGAGCCTGTCCTGGGTGGGACAGGTGACGTCCCGTGGACGTCTGCCGCATTCCCGACACCACTGCCCACATGGGATGCTGGCTGCCAGGGCAGCGTTGGCTTCTGTGCAGTGTGAGAGCACAAGTGCCCCACGTGTATCAGCTCAGCAGATGGCAAAGCGCTTGTGAGACGCTGTCGTACAGCAGAGAGATGCCGACTCGTCTGTTGGGCCAGCGCCGCCGTGCCTTTACTGGTATTGGAAGTGCCAACGTGGGTTCTCAGCAGACAAATGTTGTCACTGTCTTTGAAGTCAAGGAGGTGCTGATGGGGGGAGAGCTGTTCCATGTCCAATACTGGTCAAAGCAGGAGCAGCAAACCCAATGTATAAGCTCATACTTTCCTCCTTCCCACCCTTTTTGCCTGTTTCTTGTCTTTCTAAGCCAACATCGTATTCTGGTGTGGCATTAGAGGCGGCTGTTCTCTAATCCTGCTGATGTGTTAAAAAGAGAGAGATTGTCTGTAATAAAATAATAACAATCCTTTTTTTCCTTAACCTTTCTTTCCTTCTAATTTTCAGCACGTAGCTGAACCCAATCATAATACATCCTGTGAAAACGCCGGCTATTTTATTATAAGCTTTCCTTTTTTTTTTTTAATACCTCTCCCTGGCACACTTAACTTCTTTTGGTACAAGATTCTTAAGTAACATTTTGCAGATTGCAGAACATGAGTTAATCCAGTTAGCAGCAGAGAAAGGTGAATGTTTGTATTATGCCATGTAGAGAGCATGTTGCTTTTACACAGAGCCTTTGACTGGTTGGTAGTACACTGCTGCTTGAGCTCTCTTCGGGCGGTGCTTTCCTTTATGTCACCCAAACCTGTTTCTTGTTTGCAGACCGCAGAATGGTTCTATGATCCTGTACAATAGGAAGAAGGTGAAATACAGGAAAGATGGATATTGCTGGAAGAAAAGGAAAGATGGGAAAACCACTCGAGAGGATCACATGAAACTTAAAGTGCAAGGAGTGGAGGTAGGAACACGGGGGCGGCTTTGGGTGGTAGCTGGGGTGGGCTTTCCAAAACACACTCCACATGACATTGTCCACACATTCACAAAAATAATTTTGCTGAATCTCAGCTTTTTCTCCCCACACCACACCCCCTTCCCAAACCGTGCGTGTCCTGTACTACTGAATGGAGGGTGAAGGTGAATGTAGCTCCCATCGGATGGCGTTCCTGCTCCCTGGGTGCTGTGAGCTCGTATGGCTGTGGTGCTGGAGAAGGATGCTGAAGTGTCGTCACACCCAGCACCTTTTGGTAGGACATGAGCTCTTTGTAACAGGCCCTTCACAAGGGCAACCCCAACATCTCGGGGGCTTCAATGAGTTGTGTTGGTTTTTACCATGTAAGCTTTAAGTGTGATTCACTTCCCACAAAGCACAGCTAGCTTTTGGTAGCAGTTACAGCAATTTTCTGTGTGCTCATGAAGTGTTGGACTTAGAGCAGGCAGAAGAAGAGTTTGTTTAATTCAGACCAGAATGGTGCTCTGCCTGGAGCTGTGTTTCGAGGTTTCGCTGCTCTGCTGCCAGGGGCATTCGATGGCTGGCAAAGCGTAACCCTGACTGGGAGGTGTGTCTGGAGGCTGCTGGGCTGGGCCTGGGGTGAGGCTAAGCTTTCCAGCCTCACTCTCCTCAGGCCCCTCTCTGCAGATGTTCTGCATGGGGTTGACACCAGCACGGGGACGTGGAGCGGCCGAGTGCCTGGAACACATCTCGTGCTCCTGCCTCCTCCCAGGCCATTTGTCATTCTTACGTTCTGTCTGCTTTAATGAGGTTTTGGGTTTTTAAATAGTATGAAATGGATTGCATTATATTACACCAGAGAGGCATAACTTTGTTCCATAATTTTTACATCCAATAACAATGTTTTATTATGACAAGCAAAAAAAAGAAGTCTGCATAATGGAAGTTGTGTGTTGTTTTTGTTTCGGGTTCACAGAGTGTGATTTAATTAACTCCTGTGAACCTTGACACTGCTGAACACTGAACCCTGCACTGCCAAACTACTCTGGGGATGGTGGTGGTGATGACCTCAGTACCACACATACACAGGATTAAAGAAATGCTTTCTGATGTATTTTTTCAAAGATGGAGTGATCCAGCCCTAGAGCGCCTGCCTGTGTGGATGGATGCGCCTGGCGATCACACTTAACCCAAATAGCCCTGCACTGAACCCAGTAATTTCTATTTTACTGAAGTGTGTCTTCTGGGAAGGAAGGGATTGGCAATGGGATGTGTCAGGAGCTGGAGAGCACACAGCTTTCAGGGCTTCTTCCCATGGCTGATCATGTTCGCCACTTAAGAAAATAAGTGTCACAGTGACACTGCCTTGTGATTCAGATGTGCCGGGCTTTGGCTCTTCATTCAGATGTCTTCCTCCAGCTTGAGTCCTTTAGTACCTGGCATTTTATCTCCAGGAAAGGTACTTAAGGCGTCTCATCGTGTTGCCCCTTGGTCTCCTTGCTGGGAAGCCCAGCAGAGCCAGCTCTGAGCCTCCTGCCTTGGGCAGTGATGGGATGTGCTGGTATCACAGCTGACAGGTCTTTGCCATGGATAAAGTGATAACTGAGCACAGACCTGGTCCCCGAGCTGGCACTGCCAACAGTTAATGGCAGTTTTGACTGGGGCTCAGAACTGGAGGAACGCACCTTCTCCATAAATCTGTGCGATAAGTAGCACTAAGGGTGGATCAAAACCCAGACTTGAGCAGCTAAGTGCTGAAAAGAAATTAGTGTGTTTTTCCCCCAGGTATTGGAGCACACAAAGGAGCTGAGGATTCAAGTCGTGGTAATTTATGTATGGAAAGACAGTAGAAAAGAAACCAACCGGAACAGGCAAATAGAGATTTGGGGCTGAAAATGAACTCCTGCATAAATCTGGGTCTGGAGGAGTTGGGTCCACTATAGAAA
This sequence comes from Laterallus jamaicensis coturniculus, assembly GCA_022605575.1. Classification (NCBI taxonomy): domain Eukaryota; kingdom Metazoa; phylum Chordata; class Aves; order Gruiformes; family Rallidae; genus Laterallus; species Laterallus jamaicensis. Next base: position 2,343,776 of record JAKCOX010000081.1, read on the forward strand.
CATCTCTTCTGTGTGAAAGCGTGCTGTGGTTTCAGATGGCTGGAGGAGAAGCTGCAGCGAGCTCTGCTGCACCGTGCCCTTGCCGACCGTCCCTAATGTTCCTTTGCTGTCCTGTCTTGCTGACCGGGCGGCACTGGAGGGATTGCTCCCCATCTTTGTTCCAAACAATGCAAAGAAAGTTCCTTTTCTTGACTTTCAAGCATTGCTTGGGCAGAATTATGTATTTTTAACCTTCTCCACTAATTAATCAATACAGTGTGTTCCTTTGTGGGTAGCATTGCGGGGTTATGTTTCCGATCCTGTCCTAATGGGGAGCAGCGTTCCTTACTGGGACTCACAGGCAACGGATTTAAAATAATAAAAAAGGCTTTTTTCAAAGTTGGAGTGATACTGTAGTTAAGCACATTAGGGCTTAACAGGGCATGAAATAACTGTCTGCCTTGTGGCACTGCCAGATCATCTCAGCAGTTCTCGCAGCCAGAAGATAAATAGGTATCACTGGCGTACTGATGGAAAAATACTTGCAGAGCCGACGGCCAAGAGCATCGATAGCATCCAAACAGCTTTGGGAGCTGCAGGCAAGGAGGAGAAATGCGCTGGTCCCCAAAACCTCTGACCAGCTGAGTCCAAAAAGGGATTCGTATTAGCAGGTGTGATAACTAATGACATCCGGAGTGTCATCAGTGTGATGGCTGCTGCATCCTTCCATCTTTGGGTAAGGAGAAAAAAGTGCTTTGAAACAGCAAGTTTCACCAGATGCTTGGGGATGTTGGTGTCTATCGGTGCTGCAAAGAAAGTTGGGTGAGCAAGGGCAGTGCAGCTAACGCAAGTTAGGACATAAATAAGGAATAGGCTAATTTAAAAAGGAATGCACTAATTTAAATAAATGAGGAATAAGAGGAGTAAACTAATTAAAAGATCAGATGTTAAATGATACTCGAGGTATTGTCTTGGTTAGCATCGCTGTGCTGTGAGGGGTTTTGGCTCTCACTTGGTTAATCTGATGTGCAATCCTGTTAGAAAGCGCTGGATAAACCAGAGAGGAGAAGTTAATTTGGCCTTTCCCTTAATATACCTCTTTGTGCAATTCTGTGTGGAATCCATTAAAAATCTCCGGTCTGTGATCCTTTTTAAAATTCTAATTAATTAGGATCCCTGGTGATGTGTTCCTAACCAATTCACATAATTAAAAATTTTAACTAATAAATAAGAGTAAGGGGAGTGTTGAAATAGCTTTAACATCTTTCTGGACTGGTGCTGCTCTCACTTCACAGCCGGTTGGCTCAGCTGATGCGTTTGCCTTTTCCTGCACATGAACCTTCTCAGGCTCCTGCGAACGTTCACGGGAACTCGTAGGAAGCTGCTGCTGGAATGAAGACGAGGTCCTGTTTTCGTAGGAAATTCCCCTCCAGTCCCCTGTGTTTTGGAAGGTCGGTGCTGTTCCTGTGCTGTGTATCCTCTGTCGGGGATGTTTTGGTCTCACCGGACTTCCAGGTTCTTCTCTCTGACTCTGGTGAAGCCGTGTGGCGCAGAGTCCCCTCTGAGCATGAGTGATGCCAGTGGTGCCGCTTGGCCAATGGACCGTCAGCAGTCCCTACAAAGTGCCACTGGCTGTAGCACCCGTCAGTGAGGATGTGGCCTTGGCATGGCAGAGGCAGCATGGTGACCATCACCACCAGCTGCCCCAGCCCTGTGGGGACAGTCACATGCATCTCAGATCGGAGTGACCATGGAGATTAATGTGCCAGAGTCCCTGTGCTTGAGTGCCTGGTTCTCTCAGACAGATGTGTGTTATCTCAGCACAATATGATGATCTTTATGAATTCCTTAGGAAAAAAAAAAGAAAAGGTAAAACTTGATTTAAGACTTATTAAGACAGAAACTCCCTTGTGGAGATGGAGATGCAGAGTATCAATTTTGTATGCAGGACTTGTATTTAATTAATATCATAACAGTCCCTTAACACTATTACAGATTAGTCCACGAGGACAGGAATGGAAATTTTAGATTATTCAATTACTGCACAAACCCTGGGATGTTGCTGTCAAAACTTGCAAAAGGTTTCTGTGGCATTTGGGTCTGAAAATGCCGCATACCTGACCTCGGCCTTGCTTACAGACTGGGTGATAACAGCATCATTTACTCTTACAGCTTGGGAGCTGGGAGCACGTGCTGCCAGTGGGAGGAGTTTCCTTTTAGTAAATGGGCAAACAGGCTTTTCCATGTTAGGGAAAATAACCTGTTGTGAAATATTAAACTGCATCTCTTAATCCCTGCTCCTGTCGGAGGAGTAAGTTAATAAGTTGTAGGGTGAGGAGAAAGATCAGCCTCCAAGGTGGCACGCTGGCGCAGCACTCATCTGGAGAACTATTCCTCGGACAGTCGGATCCAATTGGCTTTAATTTACACGGGCTTTGCTCGCCCTCAGAGGCACGTTGTGTAGTTTGCAAACTAATGAGGATCTCATTGTTCAGTTGGGCTGCGTGATGCATTCCAGAGGAATCCTGCAGAATGGCTTTGGAGGAGCAATGAGAGTTTAATGGGAAAGGCTTTCTGAAGGCGGCACACACGTGTGTGTACAGGAACGCACGCACAGCCCTGAGAGGGAAGGAGAAAAGCTTGCTCTAGGAGCAACACCGGGGTTTATACCAATGGGTATAAACCTCTCCTAACGTCTGACTTGTGCTGTGTGTCACCAGCCTGTCCTTTTATCTCCCGTAACTCTGGGAGGGCACAGAGTCCCAGAGCATCTCCCTGTCTTTGTGATGCTGGTAGCCGTGGGCTGATGCTTGTACAGAAACACGGAAGGTGTTGGCTGTTGTGAGCCATGGTTGGATTTTATCCTGCTTCCCATTCTCGGTGGCATTTACAGCATCTGGGATGTAGGGTTGTGATGGCACCTAATGATTCACACGTCTGTGGCAGACCTGGGGAAATCAGAAGGATGGTTTACCGTTTCTGAAGGGGAATATGGATTATCATTAAATCTGGAATGAGTCTCCTGAGAGTCTCTTCTGAAGGGAACATACATATCAATAATTCCTTTTCTATATCAGGATCCTAATGTATTCGCTTGCAGTAGCATAAATTCACAGCAAATGGTGGTGGATTTTGGCATCTCCTCCCAATGCCCTGTATGTGCTGGGGGGATTTTGTTCCTCAACAGACCCAAGATGCACCCGGTCCTTTAATTGTCGTTACAGTGCATAACTTCAGCAGTGAAAGTGTTCTTAATACCTGGGTGTCTTGGAAGGAGGATTCAGCAAAGACCAGGGCACTGCTGGCATGTGAAGGTGGGGAGATGCTCTGCTGGGTCTGGCGCAGCTGGGGCTGCACCTGCCTGGACCCTTGCCCCGGCACGAGGATGGACACACTGGTTGGTGTTCTGGCAGGCAGGTTTGTGCAGGAGTTGTTTATTCAGAGACATGCTATAAAATACTGGGCTTTATTTCCCACGTGGGCTGACTCATGCCAAGCCACCGGTGCATTGCTGTGCAGCGCTCCAGGAAAATTCATCTTTGGGAGAGTTGGTACACCCCAAACTCACCGCTCACAAAGCAGGTCAGCGGTGCTGCTGCTTCTGGGCAGCATGATGCTGGGGGGAACAGGCAGCGGGTGGTGTGGGATGTCAGTGGCTCCAGGCAGCCCTCGGGACATTCCTGGCCCGATGGAATTTGCTTACTTGTGTGCGGGGTGCACAGGACAAGGATGGCTCTTCGAGGTTGAAGTCAGCAGGTGATTTGATGCTGTGACTGTAGGAGGTGTCAGGGGGCTGGATGTGCTGGGGGGGCTCTGAGAAACAGTGACAAACATGGGCCCCCATGTTGGGCCGCGTGCCATGGGATGGGTGCTGCTGTGCCTTCTCTTGACTCGCACGTGCGGCACTTCGTTCTGCCCCACTCCAGCCAAACAGCATAAAGAACATGTAGGCGTTTACATAATTTAGCCAACCTTATGAAATCAAATGTTGGAACAAGCGTGCAGCACAAAGTGATCTAACAGGTACCCCCATGCCCCCCTCGGAACCGTGAGGGCTGGTCCCACGGAGGCGCTGCAGCCCAAATGCACACTGACGTTTAAATTGACTATTTTGGGTTAGAGAAATTCGAAATTAAATATATTTTCTGCCAGCTCTGTGGGAAAATCCATTTACGAAAACAAAATCCAATAGGAGATGTAAAGATTGGTGGCCAGAAATGAAATATTTTGAGAATAAAATATATGGAGATTGGATTGCTGGATCCATGGCCTCGGTTTAATGTGCTGGGGACTGGAGGTGTGAGCGAGGTTTTATTGGTCTGAGCTTTATCCCAGCGTCGGCAGTTTAGAGGAGACAGTTTACAGCAAAACAAAATAAACGTAAATACTTTCTGGGCCAGAGACAGTGGGTTTTTTCAGCATTTACTCTGAGCACAGCTGCCTCTCCGTGCAAGCGTGAGAAAGTCGAACTCCAGAGTCCTTCACTTGCAAGGCTGCTCATCCCGCAGCTCCCAGAGTGCTCCAAGTGGGGTGCAGCTCTGCGAGGTAAAACTGTTGCAGTTCCAAGCAAGATTAAGAGGTTTCCTGTTTCTGTAGGGATCCCTGTGATTGCAGGGAGGATCCAGATGCTGAAGCAGCGTGTGCCTTGTAATCTTGTAATTGCATTGTGGGCTGTGACGGAGATAAGGGCTTCCACTGGAAATGAGGAGCCTCGGCGTCTCTGCGTTTTAATGTGCTTCTATTTATTTATTTATTTTATGTTGGAAAGGGAAACAAATCTTGTTTGCAGTATTGCTGCTAATTTTGTATGCATCCAAGGCGCATTAAACATTTTAATTTCCCGCATTCCTGTTGGAAAGGCGGATGTCTCTTCCCAAAGCCTGTGTGGGGAGGGAGGGAAAGCAGCAAGAGCAGAGTCATGTCAGAGGTTTCAGGGTGCTGGAGTTCCTGGGTGAAATCTGGTAGTGTCCCTAAAGTGTGGTCCGGGCACAGAGCTGCCCAAGCAGGAGCTGGGAGCGTGGCCCCATCCTGCAGCATGCTGTCGTGGCCACCACCTCTCAGGGTATTACTTACTCCCCCTTTTCATGGGTGAGAGATAAGAATTAGTGTTTGTTGCATTCTTTGTCAACCTGGAGCATCAGCTGCATCGCAGCGCCCTGTTGTCAGGGGGAAAGGGAAGCGGGCTGCAGAGCAGAGGGGCTGTGGTGGCCTGGCAGCCCCCCAGCACGTGACGTCCTTCCCGTCACAGAGCCAGGCGGGTGCAGGCTGTCGGTGGTGGTGGTTTGCTCTCTGGTTTGGCCTGGTCTCTATGCTGCGTACGCCTGCTCTTCCTCATGGGGCTGTGCCACCAGCACCTGGGGATGTGCAGCCTCCAGCACCCGGGCGGGATGCTCTGACCATGCTTTGATGCCAGGGAGCACCATGCGTGCTGCTTCAGCTTGCTGCTCTGTCAGGGTTTCAGGGACAGTCTCACTTCAGGTACCAACTGTTTGCAAAATAAAAAAGTGCCTCAACAAGCTGGGGGGTGGGGGGGGAAAGGCCAAAAAAGCAGGTGAGCATCTTAAAAGGGCACTGAGGAGATGTTGGCCCCTGAAATAACAGCTGGTGATGGGATGGAGCCAACAGGACCAAGGTTGCTGCTGTTTTCCATTCACTGGATATACTGGGTTTGAACTGGCCGCTGAACGAAGCCAAGGCTGTTTCTGAGAGCAAAATAACTGATGTTCTCCCGGGGACTTGGGTGAGCTCAGGCTGTTCAGCATGTTCCAGGGGAGATGGAGCACCCAGCAGGATAAGCCCATAGCCAAGGCTGGGGCAGGTTAGTTGCCTGAGCCTCAAGGAAGGAGTTTGAAACAAGAGTTGTTCTTACTGTGTCTGCTGTCGGTCAGATTACAACAAAAAAATCCTGGGGAGAGAGGGCTGTCTTGTGTCGCTGCTGCGGGGAAGCACGAGTGACCCTATCAGCAATTAAAGTACTGCAGCAAATGTAAATTACTGTGTTTCAGGGAGAACAACTCTTTTTCTACTCCCTGCTGGTCTTGGAAATCTCGTGGATGCTGGGTGGCGTGCAGCAGCCGCCTCGTCTTTGCGAAATAGCTTTTCGTTCTAATTGTATGATAATGATCCGGCCGGGCGTTCCCATATTTCTGCTGCCATCGCGTGGCTGCCGGGGGTGAGCAGCGCGCTCCTGCCGGGGAGAGGCCCCGTTGCCGCCCGGGGGGCAGCCGGTGAGCGCAGCCACGGTCCGACCCCCCTGGAGACCCCCTCCCCTCTGGGGTCAGTCCAGCTCCCTGTGCCGCTGAGCCCAGCCCTCCCTCCCTGCCGGAGCTTGACAGACTGCTCTCAGCTCAGGAAGTGGCACCGACCCCGGGTTGATGGCAGGCGTGGGGTGATGCTGGGTGCCGTTACGTTGTCGATACACTTCGTGGGGACAGATAAACGTGGAGCATGGGCAGCCCTCGGATAACTTGAGGTGTCTGAGAAACGGCCGCCTGACCGTGGGCAATGCCTGTGCCCTCTTGCTTTCCTGCTGAGACGTGTTTAGGCTCATGTCTTTGTGATCGCTCCTTGCTGGAATAACAACAAATACACTTCAGATTACAAAATCCCCATGGCCTCTCCTGTGAAGGCTTCCTGAGGTGTCTGGCCCTGGCTGCTGGCTTTGTGGTCCACAGTGGTGCTGTGGCCTGTCCTGAGAGCAGGCCAAGCAGGCAGGGACAGTGCTGGGTCCTGCGGCCTTTTGGCAGCGGGCTTGTCACCCTTCGGAGTTGGTGCTTTTGGGACTTCAGTGGTGGTATCAAGTACGGGGAGGGATTTAAATTGCAAACCCAAAATCTGGAGGTTTATTAGTGGCTGGGGGGCACTGGGATTTAATGCTTGCATGTCGTCTTGTCAGTTCACAGCATTAAACCCACCGGCAGTGGCTGAGATGATTCTATATATAGCAACTTTATTTGAACAGTCCGCGTAGCTTTCAAGGTAAATATTAATTCCATTACACTATAAACTGTTATTTATCGTGACAGAAAGCCATAAAGTTATTTTACTAGACTATAGCCAGTAAATTGCATATCGTCGATGAGATGCAGCACACGTTGAATTCCAGCAGCAATTACCCGACATGCTTTATACACGCCGACATTAAACACGCTCAGACATGAGTCGCAGCTGAAGCTGGGAGTGGAAACCCCTCTCCAGCCGTGTCCCAGGTGACGCAGCAGCAGGTGATGGCACTCGCGTGACAGCCAGCACCGGCCAGGGCTGGAGAGCAGCATGCTGCAGAGCAGCAACTCACTCTGCTGCTTGCATGTTACATGTTTGACTTCTTTAATTACCTAAATTACTCATTAAAAGTACCTCTTAATTGCCTGACTCCTAGGTATTGCGGTAAGTCTGGGTTTTAATTGGGGGCTATGTGATTTGTTTTGGTTTTTTTGGACCAGGCGATTATTTAAAGAGAGTTCTGCACTAATTATTGTTCTCAGTGAAGGGAGGTGTCCCTGTGGGAGGTCTGTGCCGCAGGTGACAGCGGTGGGGACTTTATCCTTCTTCCTAAAGTGTGTATGGGCCTAAACTGGCTGTGGCAGCAGCTTCCTCATGATCCACGGATCAGGTAGTTCTCTGTGTAAGCAGCAGGGCAGAAATAGGGATATAGGGGTGCTCCCCAGCACCCTGGGTAGAGGATGTACCAGTAGAGCTGCTGCTGTGACAGGCCGGAGGATGCTGCACAATACAGCAGATTTCAGTTGGCTTTATGAATGCTGTCACTGATTGCAGCCTTCGGTGTGGACTGACCTTCAGCATAGATTAGATCTTCCATTTTATAGCAGAAAACAATATCAGGGAAACATTAAAGTTCATCAGCAGTTGGATGCACTTGTGCTAGCAGAACAGCAAAGGCGATCTGCCAAAAAACATTGACTTGTTGTTGACTTTTATCCACAAAAATAACTCTTTTTATATATAACCTATGAGAGCTGTGCAGTGGCTGGTGTTAGAGGAAAGCCCCAATAGACTATTGACTAAAATAATTGGTTTTAAGAAATTTTAGGTTTAGTTTCTTTTTCTTTAATGACTAATAAATATCAGCCTCCTGTGTCACGAAGTATTTCCCTAAGCTGAACGGCAATGTAAAGTGCATTGTTTCACATTTGTAAATATTTCCTGTATTTGTGTGAAAACTGGGAAGAGAAAAAGGCTCCTTCCATCAGAAATGAAGGCAATCTAGTTGATCTCACAGACAATATCAGAAAGATTAAAACTGCGAGACTGTCATTGGAGGACTGTTCAGATATCAAAGGATCTTCTCAGCATGCAACTGCCCAGTATTTGAATTGTAAAATGCCTTTCAAATTGCTCAACACTTCACTAAACAAAACAAAATCTGAAGTGGATTGTGGATAGTTCCTGATTTTGACATTAGATTATCCAAATCAAAGCAAAGCATGCAATGATCCTTAAAAACACACTTTAGGAGGAAAAACCCCAAGCAGAAGATTGTTAGCTGCAGTGCTTCTTGGTCCCCTATAACCAGGAGGGTCCATTAGTTGAAATACAGATTGCAAGGTCAAGAGGAAGGACTGTGATCATCTGGCCAGCATAGCACTCGTTGGAGAATGCCACCTGCTGCTGCCTGACTTCAGCTCATGACTTCTTGTTGAGCCTTTATCTTTCAGAAAGATGTTGGCTGTGGTCTTAGGGTAGGAGAAGATGGAGAATCTGCTCCACACGTAGGAATGATGCTTCAAGGGGCTAATTGCTTGTACTGCTCACATGCTCCATTTATTGCTGTACTGGCTCTGTCCCCTCTCTTCTAGGAGCCTGTGGCTGGATCTCTTCCACCTGGCAGGGCTGTTGGTGCTGTGACTAGGGAGGTGAAGTGCTGGTGGAGGAGGCTACCATGCTTGTGGCAGCCCAGTGCCCCTGTAAGCCCCTCACAGACAGACTACCTGCATGCTGTTGTGAGTCTTGTGCAAGCCTTGACCTCTTCCCAGTTTCCATTTGCTTGATATTGCTGTGTTAACCCTCCCCAGGATTTTGTGAGAGGTTCTTACCCTGTTCACAGCAGGTACTGCCCAAGTCCTGCTCCTTACCCACTGCCCATGCCTGTCTGTGGGATTCCTGGCATCCGTAGGAAGTTTCTCCCACTTACTCCCAGCGTCTGTCTTCCTGGCTCCCAGGCTGTGTGGGTCTTTGGCTGCACTGCAAGCCACGTTGTTCAAAGGGACTCATTTCTTCCATGAAAAGCAAAGTTCTGCACTTGTTTAGAAAGCCACAGTTTGCTTTCTTACATTCCTCTTTTTAAGTTGCAATTTTATGTTGCAAGAAAGAGCTTCATGTAAATTTTGTTTAGTTTTTCCCTACTGAAAGCTCAGGCCAAGTCTCTGTTCTTAGCTGATACCAGTCAGAGCCATTGGTGACGCAGCTATGCACATGGGAAAAGACATTGTAAACTTGGCCTGCGTTCTGTGGAGAAGTAACCCAGCTGCTGGCAAGAACACAAAGCCAGAGTCTACCAAGTAAAGCTTAACTATAGTAGGTTGTAAAAATACCATGATGGAAAATCTGCAAGCATATGTCCCACCCAATCGCTAACGAGGCAGGAGGGAATGTGGCCGAATCGTTGAGCCAATTCCCAGCCCAGATGACAGGGAGCTGCTCGACAGGCCCTGCTTCAGCACGAGCCTGGTTAGTACAAACAAGCCCAGATGCCCTGGACAGGGGGACAGGGCAAGAGGGACAATTGGCGTGTCAAAGGCTGCTGACAGATTGCCTCCCTCAGGAGCGCGTGTCCGAGTCGGCACAGCTGGGGACTGCGGTGCTGGCCAGGACATGAATCAGGGCCGTGCCCTCTCCAATCCCCTTGGCCAGAGGAACAAAACCAGCCTGGGAGAGGCGATCAGAAACAGAGCCTGAATTTTAATGCGTGTTTATCAAATGCTGCTGGTGGCGTTGTGTGACAGGTGGGTCAGTTCTCTGCTTTCTGCTGTACCGCATCACTCTTTGTGTTATTTCTGCTCTGAGCAGCCCTGTCTCTTCTCTTGTGTGAGTTGTTTTAGAACAGTGTTTTTCTTGCTCTTTTCAGAAGACTAATGACGTTTCCCCATTCCCTAAAAGTTCTTCTTGTGTGCTCTAGTGACCTACTTGTCCTTCCAGTGATTCCCCTTGTACTACTCATGCATGGTCAACACTGTGCTTACCTCCCATCCCAGTTCTGTCATCTTGTCTTTGGAACCCATTGGTGGCACCTTGACTCTGCATCTGTCTCAAGGCCTGTTTCTTCACCTTTATTGTGTTCAGAGGTCTGCCCTGTTGAGTTGTTCTTGCCCTGATTTCCCACTTGGGTCTGTAATTCCCTTCATTCCGTCCAGTTCCCTTCCCTTGTCCATCTGTTGAGGGGAGACCTTACAGCTGTCTACAAATACCTGAAAGGGAGGTTGTAGTGACATTGGTGTTGGTTTCTTCTCCCAAGTAACAAGGGATAGGACAAGAGGAAATGGCGTCAGGTTGCACCAGGAGAGGTTTAGGTTGTATAACTAGGAAAAGCTTTTTTACCAAAAGGGTTGTCAAGCACTGGGGCAGCCTGCCCAAGGAAGTGGTGGAGTCACCATCTCTGGAGATGTTTAAAAGATGTATAGATGTGGTGTTTAGGGACGTGGTTTAGTGGTTGGACTTGATGATCCTAAAGGTCTTTTCCAACCAAAATAATTCTGTGATTCTGTAACTCCTGTCTCATACCCCTCCAACCATCCGAGGCTGTAGCTAGTGACTTTCTTCCTCTGCCCTTGGTTGCCTTCCCTGTACTACACTGCATGTTCTTTGGGGCACGCAATGTGCCTTCATCTTTTCCAGAGTGCTGCGTGCATCTGCAAGGCTGTATAAATGATTAACCACACTGATGATAAAATGTAGGGCATGGTGTGTTTTTTGGATAGGAACTACATTGCCATTGAGGATACGTTTTGCTTCGAATGATGTAAATGTCTTTCACCGAGTAAAAGGAGCATCTAGGACCTTCATGAAAGTCCTATTTTTATTGTGTGAGGCTCAGGATAACAAGCAAGACCTTGAAATGCTTCATCTGTGCAGGCGAGGGGGTTTTATTATCGTACATAAACAGAGTAGCTCTAGCTTGAATTTTGGGGTTTTCATTCCCAAGACCCTTGAGGAATGTGCTCAAGAACCACACTCAGCAGTGCACAGACCTCTTCTGATCTTCGCTTTTTGGGGTTCACCATTTGAACTGTTAATCAGATAACCATCTTTACTATGACAGAGGGGTTTCAGCAGCAGCTTGCTCTTTCACTAGCGTAACAAGTTTGAAGATATACAGGTTCTCCACGCTGGACTGAGGCATTCCACACGGGACACCAGGGAGCAGGGAAGAGTATGGCCACAAAGCAGCAGGTGAGCTCAGTTTATTTTCCCAGAAAAAAGGAAGCAGCCCTCAGACATCCTGGTGGGAAGCTGCAAGTCGAGGGGTAAACTGAACACAGGGCGGTGAAAGGAGACGGCACCGCCCCTGCCACTGCGGCGCAGCCAGCAAGAGACTGCCCAGTGGGCATGGAGGTCCTACCTGGAAGATCTGGGAGATAAAAGCAGACTGTGTGGTTGCTTCCTTGTGCCTTCCTTATGTAATTAATCAACAGGCTGAGTGGGGAACAACATGTTTCTGTCCTGTCAGCAACTTCAGCTGAAATGCGCTCCTGCGAGTCGGGCTGGCAAGTGTAACCTGCTTTGGTTTCCTCCTCCTGGCTCCTGCTCACTGGTTGGCACGGGGAATCGAGTCAAACAGAGAGACAGTGTGTGTTTTGGGTAGGCAGGGGTCACCCTCACTGCTGACATCCTGAAGTTCTCAGGAAACACTGGGGATGCCTTAAAGGAGTTTACGAGTGTCCAAATAATTAAGCTTAATTAGGTGAAGAGAAAATTTTGGAAGTCTGTCTAACAACAGTCACAAAGTGCTGCTTTTGATCTTCTCTCAGAGTTGTGAGGAGATGTGAACGTAGCATCAGGTGCAGCTCTGCATGGGGTTCGTTGCAGGGTGTCTCCTCCAGAAAGTGCAGCAGGTTTGTCACCATTTTTGTGTAACTCGCTGCTTTCCCCTGAGAGAGGCAGGGGTGTTACCTGGCCGTGGGTGGGAAGCTGTCCCCCTGCAAGGTGGCTCCCCACCAGCACTGGTATCCCTTTGTAGCATGTGATCCCTTTGGGATCATGCGATGGGTCTATATTGACTTTAGGTGATTTATGGTCAGTTTTGCAGCCCAGCCTTATCAAATTGTCCTGAAAAATGTGGAGGAGTCCAACAGAGGAATCAGAACAGCCCCTCCTCCCTGCCCCCAATACTCTGGTGCCCTGATAAAGTGTTTTCTACCCAGGATCTTGGAAGAACATCCTTATTTTATGAATGACTTTAGGGAGAGGAGCAATCCCCAGCAGGAAACCGTCAGGGAGGGTGGATTTTATTATATTTTGCCAGTAAACAAAAACTGGTACATTTAATACTTGCCCAAGTCCTGTGGGATCTCTCTGACTAATGCGAAATGACAGTTGTCACAATATCCTGTATAAATACCCGTCTATTTGCAGGTGTCTGTTCTATTTTTAATGCGATCGCACCTTGCTGTGAGGGAGAAAGGGATGATCAATGGACTCTGTGCTTGTGTCTATCATTTATATTGTTTTGCCTTTCATAAGAATTCAAGGATTTTAATACACTTGCTAGGTTACCACGGTAATTGTTATTCACGTAATTGAGGCACAGAGTGACAAGGTGATGCTGGAGTGATGACTCGGTAACACTGGGCAGTGGCGAGGGTGGTGGGTACCTGCAGAGCAGCAACCTGCATTCCAGTGGTGTGAGAGGTTGGGTTTAGTGAGAGCAAAACGTGATGGGGGGCGATTAGAAACATCAGGAGGATTTGTACTGTCTGATTGAAGTGTGTGCGGTGCGAGGAGCGCCCTGCGCTGCACTGTGATACACCTATGGGCTGTTTCTCCAGCTGTAGTTCTACGTGCTTGATCCGGTGTGAAGAAACACTCTCAGGTGGCTGGTGTCTTTGGCCGTGGATAACTTGAGCCCTTAATGTATTAATTTGCATATATACGTATCTATTTATATACACAGATATATTTACATCGCTATAATTTACTTGGGCGCATTCAGTGAATTATTCATGAGGGCTGCTTTGAATTTGAATTCATCAGCATCTTACAGTCTGCACTAAGCAGCTCTGACCTCGGAGATGGGAAAATTCACTGCTGGATTGGACCTGGGTGCTTCTCCCTGGCTATTGGAAGGGCTTGGCTCCAGCCTGGGCGAGGAGGAAGCATCCTGGTGCGATTGCTCCCACCACGGCCCAGCAGCACCCAGGTTCCCATTGCACCCATCAGTCCATCCTGCTCACTGCAGCGACTCCACATTTCAGGGAGCTGGGCAGGAAGAGCTGGGACCACTGGTCCCAGTGTAACGCCTGGGAATCTTCATTGTAATCTTGAGCTTGGCTGGGACGTGCCAGCTGACGTATTTACACAGCGTGCTGGGGTGAAGCAGCTTCAGCCAGCCTCTTGCTCTGACGAGGAATAAAGCATTTTTGTAGCCTGCTCAAAAATCTTCTCGCTGTGTTTACATTTTAATAGGCGCTGCTGTGGAATAGAACATATTTTTATCGCTTACATTTATCAGTAAGAGCAGAAACCAAGTGCCTGGTTGCAGCCTTGCAGAGAATACGCTCTTCTAAGTAATCAGTACATGAAACTATTTAGGGGAATATACCGTAGAATTTTTAACTTGTCAGATAACTGTGCTGTGCCTACATTTGATTGCTGATATACATTATCAGAAAGAAATTCTATTTAAAAAGAAAATTTTCAGCAACGTCAGCACGGAATAAAATGAGCAGGAGGCAGAAAGTCACGTGTGTGTTTCATGCCGAAAGGGAGACCTCTGTTACCTTCATTAAGAATAGTTAACTACAGTGCGTAAGTGTTTGGAATTGCATGTTCAGGACATGGGAGCACGGTGCAGTGGAAGGATGGTTTGCCTCCCTAAGAGTGCTTGAGGGACTTAGGCTTCCTGCAGCATCAGACCCTCAAGGGAAGGCAGGGGTATCCTGGCGCAGTGTTTTGGTGGTGCTCCTCCCTTTGTGGTGGGAAAATCCTGCCTGGTGAGGAAACAGCTTGTGATCCAGGAGTGATTCCTGGGTGATGCTCCCGGCAGTGAGGGGCAGGCAGGGTCTGCCTGTTCTTTCCTGGGCCTCCTGTCCTCCTTCCCCAGGGTGGGAGATGCTGCGCCACGGTGATGGTGGGGTGATGCACTGCTCGCTGTGCCCGGTGTCACCGCTCGGCACAGAACGAGCCCGGATTCCCCAGGGAAGCCTCTGCGTCCTCTCCCGGGTTCCCAGGAGGCAGCTTGTTAAAACCACAGATGGAATTTACAAATCTGTTCGCCAGATGTTAGTTTAAAAAGACCAATTGCTGGTCCGAGGGTGGGTGAGGCTGAGCCCGTTCTGCAGGCGGATGGGGCGCAGCCGAATTTCGGGGCCAGGCTGTAAAGCAAAGGGCTCTGGAGGCAGCAGCGCTCTGGTAGGTCTCAACTGCCTGGCTGCTGGAGTGGCCGCCAGAGCCGCCGCTCTAACCGGAGCATGGTGAGGTGTGATTTAGGAGGAAGCTGGGGCTTTGCAGTCTGAGGGCAATTTGGGCTGATGGATCTGCTCACTAAAGCTAATGTGGGTCTGCTCAGGACAAACAGCTTTAGCCTGCAAAGCCCCTCATTTGATGGGCATCGTGCTGGGGATGGATGCCAGCGTCCCACCAGCTGCGTGGTGCTTAAAATTAATTGGGTACCTTAAAAAGTTAAACCCAAGTTTTGGGGTTGAATACAGAATTGTTATTCAGACCCTGTTTTCTGCTGGAAAAAAGGAATGTTGATTAATCTAATTCTCTCAAATCAATTTCTTTTAAAACAAATTGACTTTGTGTTTTGCTTAGCATGACAATTTGCAGGCAGCAAACACCTATCGGCACATTTACCAGAGAAAAGGTATGGATTAAGGCATAGTTAAAATTGAGGCTGGTTTTCAACAAGGAGCGATGTCAAGCTGTTTCAGTAGCCAGCGTTGGGCAGCTCTCGGCTCCGGCGAAGCATCAGCCTGTGGCACTGTGGCTTTCTGAGCACTGGAGAGGGGAAGTTGATTGTTGGGGTTTTGTTCCTTTATTTTAAAAATCAAGGATGTGACTTCAGACAGGTCTCCACATCGTGACGGCCGTTGGTTGCTTACTGCGCACACAGCCCGGGAATGGCTGCTGCTGCTCTTGTCTGCTCTGGGCTGCTGGTGCTTTGGCTGGCCAAGGGCTTCCTGGCTGTGGCACCTTCTCCTCCGAAGCTGCTTCAAAGCAGCTGCGGGAGCTCCAGTTGCAGAGGCATCTCCCCATCGGTGTTAATAGAGTGTGGGACCCAGGCTGGTAGCTGCACAGCCCGGGATGGGCTTGAGATGAAGACTAATCCTTCTCCCTCCTTAGGAGCATCTGCAGGCGTTATCTGCAGGCAGCTGAGCACGGAGGCTTGGTTGGCATCCAGCGGCTCCTCCGCAGAGTGCTCCATCACGGCTGTCTCTGTCTGGGCGTCCTGCCCTCTCCGAGGAGTAAATAGGGCTCCAAGAGGGATAAATGTGGTGTCTTATGCAGCAAAGTGAAGTTAAAATGCAGTAACAATAATAGAACTGCCTATTGTAAACAGAGTGCTCTATAAAATGGGAAGAGGTGTTTGATTACTGAGGTTGAGATGTCTCTGCCTCCAACTGACAAAGGTGGTGCCGCAGGGATTATTTGTCTCTCTTTGCCCCCACTTCTGACATGTTACTGTCTTTTCTTTTTTGGGCTGCACTTCAGAGGGCTTTTCATGTGAAGCTCCATGTGCTTCACAGCCTGTTGAACATTTTCCCACCTTTGTAGGGATAATCCACCCAATTCCAGTGTGCCATGTTATGAAGGCTATGTGGCATCCCTTTGAGCCTGGAGATGCCGGCCTGGCTGCCCAAAACACGTGTCACATGGCAAGAGCTTGGCAGATCTTTTCCTTATGAACTTGCTCAGCGCTAAAATATTGTCCTGTGGATATCAAATGAAAAGGGTACAACCTTATTTCTTCAAAGATCAGCCAATCTAGCCCAGAGGCATAATAAAATTCCAAACTTTGCTTTTAGGAATCGTCTTTTATAAGTAATATTTTTCAGAGTTAAGTGGTAGGTACACAGTTGAGAAATAAAGCAGTGAGGCTCGGTGCCTTGGAGCTGTGTGGGGTTTTATGTTGTGATGATGGTTTGGTTTCATTAGGAGAGTTACATGATGTGAAGAGAGCCCCTTTGTCAGCATCAGGGGCCTCAGCACCAACACAGTCCAGTTTTGCTGCTCATAACAGCAGCTTGAGTCCAGTGCTGTAACATGTGGGGCTGCACAAGAGCTCTCTGTCTTGGACTGGAGATGCTTTTGCGTTGTCCTCATTAACCCTGAGGTCTGTCAATACCCGGATTAGTTGTTTGAGTTGAAGCAAGGCAGAGGTGTTGGGAGCCTGTGATCAGCAGGACAGTGGCCTGGTGGTGCAGACCCCAGGTCTGAGCATCCCAGTCCATGCTGGCTGTGTCGCAGGGAAGGTGTGGCTGCTGGCTGGGAGCCTGAGCCCCACAGCTCGTACGGTCTGTGCTCTGGCCATTGTGGGTCTGTGTTCAGTGGAAATGTTCCATCAGTATTTTGTCTCTTTGCAAAGCACCTACAGTAAAAAGTTAAATCAACATTTTGAGGTTGATAACAGATGGAAGTCGGGCAAACTGCTCACTGACACTTCCCTTAACCTTACAATGTCCAAGCTCCAGATAAAGTGGAAGGTCCAGATCCTGGCATCAGGATTTTGGCTCTGTGCCACCCAGCACTGCACCTTCAGGAGAAAGCACTCAGCATTTAGTACTTTTCGAGCTTTTTTTAATAGCTGTGGGTAAACCTTGGCATTGAGGGACAGAATACAACTGTGATGAATGTGTTACTTGGCTTGGCCAAATTCATGGCAAGTGTAAACACTGCTTGCTCCTGTTGTTCTTGGATAAAGGTATGGGGTGTCCTAAATATTTCGGGGCTTTATAAACTTTGTTGGTCTGTATGTAGAGCTTACCCTGTCTCTCACATGAACTGCAATTTCTACTCGCCAGTAGGGAGCAGGAAGACAAAGACAGTGCGGGGCTTGTACCTTCCTTTGGATTCTGTGGGGAGCAGGAGGCCTTTGGTGCTTTCCCTACACATGGGTAAAACTCTTGACTTGTTCAATGAGATGTGACCTTGATGTAAATTCCTCTATTATCTGGAAGTCGTGGAAGCTGATATTAAAAATGGACTTCATTTTATTTTACAAGGAGTCAGGGCATGTCAGGCTGCTCATGATTAGTAATAAACTTATCTCTGCCTGACTACTTTTTATGATGTTTTTATTTTTTATTGCTATAAACACGCTGATGCCCATCATTCCTCAGAGGCAGTAACAGGGTCGCTGAAGCAGAAACGTCTCCTGTTTTGGCAGTGGGACCTTCCAGGTTCTCTCTTGGTTTGGCAGTCTGCAGTGGCAGCATCTCTGGTGTTTTAAGTTCGGCTTTCTCATTGCTCACCACTTTGCTGGAAAAAGCAGATTGCACTTTGTTTCCTCCAGTCAAGGGGAAGGACTTGTAATGCCCGGGCAGAATGCATCTGCCGTCTTGGGAGTTTTAACTTAAGCTGAGATCTGCTGTGCTCATGTTTCTTTTTATAAAAAGAATGCAGAGAAATAGCCTCAAAAAAAAAAAGAAAAAAAAAAGGCAGACTTAAATTCAACATTTGGCAATGAGCCTGTTGCTGTTTTTCCATCCTGTAGCCTAAAAAAGCAAGCACAGAGATGTCTTCCTGCTGCAGCAGCACCAAAGGTTGCCATCCTGTCCTCTTGCTGGCTGTCCTCCCTGAGGGGAGCAGGTCCCCTGGATTTTGGCATCCCCTGATGAGTCTCAGCTGCGGTGCAGCTCACGATGACAGGGGTTACGTGGCTGCTACCCAGGCTCTGCCGGCTGATCCGAGGGAGCCAGTGCTGGGCAGTGGGTGAGGGGAAGCAGGATCTGGGACAGATCCTCCTGAGCCACGGCTGAGGACGTGTCCAGGTACCCGCACTGTGGCTGGGGTTCCATGTCAGGCAGCATCCCTGCGATGGAGAGGGTGGCTGGGGTGGCTCCAGGCATCCTGGAGTGCTCCAAGCCAGACGCTTTCTCCATGCCGTTTTAAGTGACTCTTGCTGGGGGGAGGTGAGACTTTTTCTGGAGCAGGTTTACTGTGGGGGTGGCAGGGATGCTTTCTCTGTCAGGGGGAGACCGGCCTCTTGTTAATGGGGTTGCCCCTGGCCAGCAGCACACGCTGATTTGGTGTCTTTGTGGCTTGGGGGAACAGTGCCGCAGTTGCTCAACAGCAGCAGGTTCTCTGCTCTGCTGCATTGCTGTGCTTGTGAACTCCTGACTCTCTCTGCTGTTCCCATCGCTGCCTCAGAAAGCTCAGCACAGGCTCTGCTCTTGGCATGTCCTGAGGAAGCCCAATCCGGGAGGTTTCTGTGGGGCTCCGGCAGGTGTGACCCCTGAGCTGTCGTAGCTGGTGCAGGTCGGAACAGACGTCACCTTGGCTGTCTTGTTGTGGGTGAGAAATGGGGGGAACCCTGGTGAAGAGTCTCCGTGAGCAGGTGGCCAGGCCAGGGAGCTGTGGGGTGTTCCCATTCCACCTTCACTTCGCACAGTCTGTTGGCTCGTGAGCACGTGCATCTCCCAGGGTGCCCTACAGCACGTTGGAACAGCATTGCCAACTTTTCCTGTACCTGCAGGAGACCTTGAACTATAAAGCAGCGTTTTATTATCTGCATAATGCTGGACTCTTGCAGTAATGCCAATGTCAGAAAGAGTGTTAATAAATAATGAAGAGCAGAATGAGCTGAGGGTTGACCTTTTGCTGAGCACCATCTGTCGCCAGAGCTTCGCTTGAGCTTCCCTTCCTGCGCTGCTCTCTTTTCCCGTCCCCCTTGGGGGATATTGTAGGTTTCACTCTTATTAATAGCTTTTGTCTGACTTGTAAAAACCCCTGTAAAATTGAGAGGTTCCCAGCTTTTGTGGGAGACAAATAGTTGGGGAACTAAATCATGGATGTTTGTGGAACTGCCAGCGATTATAAACGACCTTTCTCCGACCAAACCGTGTGTCAGAGGAAAGTGGCAGGAAAACATCCCTGGATGCTGTGAGTTAGGGAGGGTGATCAGGGTGCCTGGGATTGGCCTTGGGGCACTAGATCATAACCAGAATTTACAGCCGCTTCCTTTTTCCACTTTCTGTGTTGTCTGGCAGTGGTAAAGGAGGAAAGAAGCAAAGTCCAGAAAAAGAGTTTGCCAAATACTTTAAGTCAGGGCTTGGTTCTGTGCTCTTAAGAAATTGCTCCAGTACATGTTCAGAGGTTACCTGAGGAGAGGCAGATGGGTCTGATTGTGGGCCTGGTCGACAGCTGGGTGAGCATTGTGTCTGTCCCATCACGTAATGATTCTGTGATTCTGTAATTTGGGAGGAAGTCACCGGAAGAGAAATATCCCAGGTTTTCACACTAGTCAAAAGTACATTAAATGTTCAAAGGTGTGCAAGTTCAGCCCCTTGGGTGTGGGGCAAGTGGCCCATTTGGAATATGGTTTAGGTTTGTTTCCCCCTTTAGCAGCAGTGCCATCAGTTGAAAGGAATCATAATGAAATATGGTCTATGGAAAACTTCCTTAGTCCTGTGTAACTTCCAAAGCCCTGAATCATAGAGACCGGAGCAGGGAAAACCTATTCAGTGGTCTCTCCTGTCTTTTGAGCCAAGGGCGGATGGTGCCCTGACGCTGTGCGGAACCCAGAATGTTCCAAATGGTGAGACTTCCGTCACTGGGCCAGGAGCTGATTCCACAGCCTAATAAATCATACTCCCACCAGGCCTTCCTTTGCATTCTGCCTGAGTTGAGGAAGAATTTCCTTGTTTCTACCTCCTGCAAGTTTCCTGCCGTCTCCAGCAACACTTGCCTTGATGTCTGGTGGTCGCTCTCTTGGGACTTCTCTGCTGTGTCTCAGCCCGAGCGGGTGGTGGGCTGGGGCAAAGCTCCTGGGTGGTGCTGGTGGCTTTTTCCTTCCTTCCTTCCTCAGTGTTGGGTATTTTGAAGGCAGCTTTGATTCAGCTCATTTTAGCCTCTCTATCCTGACTCGGCTCGAAGGAGGAATGTTTATAGTGTGACTCTCTGCATTTTATCTGTAACTTTAAATGGAAGGGTTTTCTAGTTAAATGCCTTGCTGGCTCCTATTTCAAGAAGCGTCTTCTGCTTTGACTTGGCTGCAGTTTGGATGCAAATCATTCCCCTTCCCACACGGTAACAAGCTGATGGTTGTAATTATATTTGTAACGTTAGAGACGCTGCAGAGACGGGTCCAACTGTGCGTGGATCACAGGAATCCTCCCTGAGCGTTGTTGCTCGCTGTTATTCACCTTCGGGTGCTGCAGCGCGGGCGTTTGCTAATTTAAATCCAGAAGAGCTTGAAACCCCAACTACAGACAGGGTACACGAAAGGCAACTTCCAGTGATGCCACAGGGTCCTGATGACTGACCCAGACCTCGGCTGCGGGCTCCCTTCCCTGGTTGTGTGTGGCTCGTGTCTCAGGCTGCGCTGGGGTCTCTGTTTCCAGGAGTCAGCTCTGGAGCCAGCCGGGCATTGGGAGCCCTGGGGTTTACTTAAAAAGCACCTTGTGCCTGTGTTTCCCCTGTCCCATCCTCCCTGCACAGGCTCTCTCCTGAAGAGTGCTGGCAGGAGCTCTCCTCCTGCCTTGTCATTCGTCTCTGTGAGCCCTGGGAGAGGTGACCTCTGTCAGGAGAGCAAGAGTGGTGCTGGACGCAGCCCAAGCTGGAGCCTCCTCTGACAGGCAAGGTGACATTGGGCCTCACTCACATCAGCATCCACGGTGGCTACCTCTCCACGTGACTTCTCTCCAGGTGAAAGGTCCCGCGTGCTGTGGAGAGCAGAGCCCTGGTGTGAGGGAAGAGCCTGGCCCTGGGCCTCCCAGAGGGCACTAGCCCCTGCTTGGGTGCCGCCTCCCTTCTGCCCGCTTTGCTGTGGCTGCTCTCCGTGCCCTTCTGCTGTGCTGCCAGGGCCGCCGCTGCCCAAGCGGCACACTGAAGCGTACCTGGCATGGCTCGGCCTATGCTGCTTACGGTGCTGCCCTGTGTGATGCCTGTGCCTCTTCGTACGGATCCTGGTGCTGGGCTGCCTCTTCGCTGAACAGAGAAATCCTCCATAGCATCCCTGCCGCACTGGGATTGGTGCAGGTGTGAGGGGGAGGCAGCCACGGGTGCCCCCGGGGAGCTCTCAGTGAGCACCTTGCTTCCTGCTCACGTCACTGTTTGGTCCCAAATTTTCTCAGTTGGGGTATTTTTCAGGGTTTGCTTGGGTTTTTGTGGGTGGTGGGTTTTGTTTTGATTTTTGTTTCAGTTTTGCTTTTAAGTTACCTGTAGCTGGAAAAGAGAGAAAATCACAGAATCACAGGGGTTGGAAGGGACCTCAAGAGATGGTAGAACTTTGCTACTTTGTCTCTGATGACCAGTTTTAATTGAATATCCGGACTTTGCTCGTGGGACTGCTTCTCATCAGGACAAAATACTCCACAGTATCTTCCTCCTGAACTGCAGAAACAACTTTATTTGATTCCAAGTACATGGAAAGATAAAACTTGAAAGTCAATTGACTTAAATGTAGAAAAAAAAATGCAGCTTGGTTATTATGGCGTATGCTAAATTTTAATAGCATTTGAAAAGTGTTTTGTGGGGTAGAAAGGAGAAGCAAACCCATCAAACCTCAGCTGTGTTCTGGTTTATAGTGCAGAACACTTTGCTGCTGCCATCCAAAGGCTTTAAAATGTAATAAGGCACGGATGAACCCAGGGGTTTCGAGATATATGTAAAAAGCCGGCACATAAAGGGATACAAGAAAAGGTTCTGCTGCAGAGCAGGCAGGATTTAGTCAGAGATGCTTTTAGTGGAAAGGCCTCTTTGACTCCACCTCTTTCATAGATAATTATTTGCTAACAGGTACAGCTTCTTAAGGAGTGACAGTTTGAAAAGGTTGAAGGCTTAGAGTGTGTGATGTGCTGTGGCTCTTCTGTTGGAGAGGAAAGCAAACCACCCCAGCCACAGCAATGCACTAATTTGCATGCTTAAATACACCGAAAGATCAGTGAGAGAAACTGCTGTTCTTTGGTTAAAAATGTAAACCCAGAGAGTGATATATTTCAACAGCCGGCAGGATTGGCTGTTGTTTCTGACTTGAGCAGGCGCTGTCACAGCTGATCCCTAGTTTTCATCTGTAATTGTATTTTTCTGTTGCAAGTTTCTGTGCTTTCTTGCACAGATTTATAGTCTTTCCATCGCTGTGCACTAATAATATGTTGTTAGGTGCTTTTTGCAAACTGCTGCAGGGAATCAAGTGCAGAAGTCTTTCCCTGATATTGGTTCCAGTGTTCTGTCCAGTTCCTGGGCACACTGCTTTTTAGTAATGCTGCTGTAAAACAAAACGGAACCAAACAACCCTGCCCCACTCCAGGAAAAAAAAAAAGAAAACCAGAATCCAGGCTTAATCAGATTTTGTTCTTGCTTGTTGTGATGTAGTCAACAGCTGGAGAGGCCTTCCCCGTTCTCTCAGGTGAGATATCCGGAGTTTTATTTGCAGAATGGGAGCCATGAACGTGCTCAGTTACTTGGTATTTATAAAACCCGATGTGTGAGTATCTCCAGGCTGGTCTCTGCAGTTTGGTCCCTGTTCTGGGGCTCAGGCTTTGCACTGGCTGTGAGCGGCAGCTGGGACACCAAATGGAACGCTGTCCTTTGAAAGTCCTGGTATAAATGTGTACTTCAGTGAAGGTTACACTGATAATGTCCAAGAGTGGGAGAAATGGTTGCTGGGCCAGCTGCCGGAGCGCGTGGTGGAAGGACAGGCTGGCCCAGCCCTGTGGCGCCTGTGTGCCGCAGGGGAGCAGCTGTTTGCACTCCCGCGTTACAGGTGACGGTGACTGTCCTGACTGGTGGCTTTCGGAGGGTGTCTCTGTTTTGTGGCACTGAAGCTCCCAGCATTTCTGCGTCATTGGAAGTTAACTGCCTCCATACACAACCTAGGTGATTTTTGAAGCAGCTCTTCCTGGACTGCAGACCTGTCTGTCAGCAGCCAGCGGAGATGAGAGCTCCGTGCATTCAAACCTGTGAAAACAGGTTGCCTTCTGAGCAAGCCTTTTATCACATCAGACCTGAGACATGCTTCTGGCGGTGGTGGAACCTGTGTGTGGCTGTGAGCCCCAGGATCGGGCCCCTCTGGGTGGGAAGCGTGGGGCGAGGGAGGGAATGCAGGACTAGTCGGGTCCCTCCGTTGTCAAACGCAGGCGGCCTGCCTGGAGAACGCTATAATCAGGTTACAAAGTCAGCCATCCCAGGAGTTTCAAGTTATAGAGCAGTGGAACATGCTGACTGGCACCGACAAAATTAGATGCCAGGGATGAGATACTCTGACGTGTTTGTTGTAGTGTTATTTATTAAAATGTAAATTATAATTGTATAGATAAATCATGTTTCTCATAGCTCTTATTCTCGCTGCCGGTGGAGTAGCTGCAGAGCAGAACGTTGCTTCAGATGTAGGATAATACCTTCAGGAGTTCCCAACGTCTCAAGCCTTTCACCTTCCTCTGGCACAGTGGTTGTCAGAAGCAGGAGACACTAGGCTAAATGGGGGTGGATCTAGTGAGATGTCATATCTATTTCATGTCTGCCAGTGGATAGTACCCCCATCCTGATTGAATTCTGAACGTGTTTCCATGAATATTCGTTTACTAATGTACTGTGATGATTCTCCCTTGTACACACACGCACACACACACACATGCCATGATGGGTGGAGGGGAGACACAAGCAGGAGCTGCTTTTCCTTCGACTTCTCTTGGGTCTAGCTGGGGAAGCCTGTACATTGTCTGAGGAGCAGTATTAATCCTCAGCTTCTGAACAAAGATGCTGCCTTTAATAGAGCTTGCTTTTGAAACATAACTCCTGGAGTTGTACAAATACCCCATCAATAGTGCGGCGGCTCATTGCATTGTCCCCAGTGCATGCAATCTTCATTACTTGCACTGCTGGTAAAGGCAGCATTCCTAGCAGATCCGCACTACTCCATTTAGCTGAGAACAATGATTTATTCCCCCTTCGCCGTCGGACACCCTCTGTTTCCCTGGCTAATAACGAGCCTTGCTGCAAGGGAGGGGATGGGGAAGGATGGCTCAGCTGTGAGGAAAGGCAGCAAACCAGACCTTGGGAGAGAAGCTCCCACTCCCAGTCAGATGGCATTAAAACACACACTCTCCTTAAAGCCCTAAGTTACTGCTGATGTAGAGATTATGAAAGCAGGCTTTAATTCCAAGTAGCCTGGCTCCCTGAGCAGGGCTGTTTATGGAAGGTGCCATCCGAGTGTTGGAGGTTTGGGGACGTGCATCCCCTCCTTCCTGCCTCTGGGGCTGCCACTTTCTCCCTTGCTTTCTGCCAGTGCTGGGGCTCCAGTGGGTATGGCAAGTCCTTTGCAGACCATCGGTCCATCTCTGGTGTCTTGTGGATACCCTGCGCTTGCTCCCCATTGGCTTTGCCAGGCTGCAGGGTCTTGGAGCAGATGAGAGAAGAAGGCATTGCTAGCATGGATGGTTTAGCTGCTTTGTTTGTTGTTGAGGTGTGGAAATCCCCTTGAATTGCCGAGAGTCAGCACTCTGGGCCTTTGGAATAACCTGTGGGAGAAGGAAGGCAAGCTGCTGCCTTCAAAGGCATTAATGGGGGGTCGTTAGCTCCGCAGCATGAGCCTAATGTCGGGCTGGGCTGCGGGCAGAGAGGCAGCTCTTCCAGCTCTCATGAGCATCCAGTGCTGGTGATGGAAGGAAGCAAATGCCAGGGACCTCTGACTGCCAGGCGTTTCTGCCTTTTTGACTTCCCACCGGGAATCTCATGTGTGTGAGGATGGATTAAGCGCCTGAGCAGGGTTCGTGGCAAGGGCAGAGGGCGCCTTTGGGCGTCATGGCCGGTCTGCACCTTCTGCCTCGATTTAACAGCTCCTGCCTGCTGGAGAGGTGCAAAAAGCATCCGCATCCGGGAAAAGGAGAGGGGGGCGAACCCTGCTGTGCCGCTTGGGACACTTCTTCTCTTTAAACCTGTTCTAACTGGGCAAACTGGTAGGGCAGCTCCACATCGTTATCCCTAGGGCAAAGGAAGAGACATGTGGTATCGCTGTCCAGCTGCCGAAACCTTCACCAGCCACATTTCACCCTCTGTGCCAGCCAGAGCAGCAAATGAGTTTCGTGGCTGCATGCACATGTGGGCTGAGTCCTTCTTTGGCTCCAAACCTCATGTCTCCTGGAGTCTTTGCTTTTCAGGGTGCAGCGTCATCTCCCAAAGCTCCCTACTCAAATCCAATTCACAGTTCACCACTGCTGTTGAGATCCGTCAGCTCGCCAGCTTTTAATCTGTTACATGTGTGTATTACAGATAATGCATACTGGTATTTTTTTAATATCAGAATGCTGTCTGGTACCAAGTCAAATGCCATACAGAATGTTAAGTGCCTTACAAGTGTGTTTTGCCTTTGTCAACCCCATTTAGAGCCTCCTCAGTGAACTTGGGTTTCCTTGACAGGAGCTGTTCCTGTGAAGCCGGGTTGGCAAGTGTTAGATGAAGTCACATCACTTCATCCATACATTCTGTGATTCATTCTGTATTAATTGAAGCTCATATAATTTTTTCCACCCCTTTGCCCAGGACTGATGTTACACCAGTCAGCTCAACGCGAAAGAATGAGAAGTTCGTTCTGCTTGACCTTTTGGATATTGATTAAGAGAGAAATTATACAGAGTGCAGGCATTACATGTGATTAAAAGTTAGTAGCCCTTCCCACATTACACCTGGCAAACGTGACAGTCTATTTACTTCCCCTCATTGCATATTGCTAGATATCGCATACAGATATTTAATGTAGATTATGTCAGCCAAAAATTAGTCTTTCTGGTGCCTTGCTAAAAAGCAGACCGCTGTGATGTTAAGAGCAGCAGTATTGCTTTTCATCCCTGCAGATGTTCAATATCTGTGGTGTTACCCTCTGTGCCTGAGAGAAGAGCCTGTAAAACTGGGTGGGCAGTGAAACTGGGATATGACCAAATGTGGGGCTGGAGCTGGTGTTTGGGGGTGCTGGGTCCTGGGGTGGCAGAGGGAATTAAACAGATTAGCAGGGAAAGAGCATCTGTGTCATTCCTAGTGGGAGACATGTTGAATGAGGTGCGTCAGGTACATCGAGGCAGATAACGCTGTTACGGTGTCGTTAGGGAAACAAAAAGACCCATAACTAGAATAAATGTTTGGCTTCATCCAGTGATGTATTAGAATAAGCTATTGGAGAAGCATGCAAGTTTGCTTAATCCTGTGAGAAATTGTGGTGCTTTATTTATTTATTTTGTATTTAAACTGTCTTGCTTCAAGCTTAAGAGCGTTCTTATTTGGGAGCATGTTTCCAGTTATTTGCAATGTGCTAATTACCCGGTGGCAGAACCTAAATGGGTGTAAATTGTCATATCTCTGCTGACTTCAGTGGAACTGCGGCAATTTGCACTTCAGGAGGATCTGTCACCTAGATTCCTGCCAAATTTAAAATCCCTTCGCTCTAACTTGGCTGGGGAGCCCCAGGCTCGCGGGGATACAGAAGAAAGCAAGCACGTCGCAGGGCTCATCGATTTGTTAGCGTTTGTGTGTGTTATTCAACCCGCCACAGAAATGTGTAATGGATACTTGAGCCATCTCGACTGATGAGAAAGGAATCCTGCTTTGGATCGCGCCGTTGCCATGGAAACTGCTGGGGCGGTACCCGCGCGGGCTCCCCGCGAGCTGGAGGGGGGCACCTCTGCTAATTCAGTACGGAGGAGGCAGCAGCACGCACAGCCTTCAAAAGCCTCAGCGAAGGAGGAATTAAAGGCTTGTGTGTTCTCTGGTGTCCCTTGGCGTGACCGTGCATCTGGCCGGCACCTCTCAATGCTGCGGAGTGGTGGGGGTGTCAGAAACTCCGCTCCTCCCCAAATGCCCTGAGTTTTACAACCAGCCAACCCTTCCTCTTCAGAGCCGACTAAATGAGAGATGACTCAGGGTGATGGTAAACAGCAAGTGGGGAATTCCAGGCAGAAGGGCATAAATACAGATTTGTTTGCCCATCTAGCATCCTGACGTTTCCTGCTGTAATGGCCTTTTAATTGATTAATCCTAATATAAAAGATTCATGTTGTCAGCTCCCTCCACGGCTTTTTTCTGTTCGGTGTCATCTTGGAAGCCAGCAAAGCGCTCTCTTGTGTTGAAGGGAGCCACAGAGCAAACAGTGGTGATAACAGAGCTGGATGCATGTGGCCCCAGTGCCCCTGCAGCAGCTCGGTGCCAGTGCCCTCACCTGAGCGTGGGAGGCTGTTCCTGCGCTAGTTGGAGCTGATGGTCGTTGTTCTGCCTGTTGGCTGCACCAGTGAGTCAATGGCGATGGAAGACCAGAGAGGCACCAAGCTGCAGCAGGAGATCTGCATGTTCCACCCTGTGTCTCCTCCACATAGCCCAGGCTGTTAGTAGGGCTCCTCACAGATGCTCATCTCACCTTGGCACCTTGATCATGGTCCCTTCCCTACAAATCCTGCCATGCCACCCACCTTCCAGGGTTTTCTCCTGGGATGCTGCAGGAGGTGGGCAGCTGGTTTTCTGTGCTGTGTCTAGAAAAATGTCTGTGGTAATGATGTTACTATCAGGGTGATACCCCAGAGCCCTGTCAGATCCTGCCCTGCATCGACATGCATCATGCAGCTTTGGAAGAAGCAAGAGGAGAAAGCAGTCCTTGCTTTCCTGTCTTCATTTCTCAGTTGCAGCAATGTTTTCTCAGGGCTTTAAAAACAAAGGAAGGGCTTCCCTAAAAATCACAGTTATGGAAGTGCTTCTGAGGAGATTTCCCATGCAAAACCTTGCCGCTTTCTTAGATCTCCACATCAAAATTTGCCTTTCCCTTTGTAAAACAAAGCACCTGCATCCCTGCCGGCCTCTGCTCTGGTTTCCCTCTCACGTTTGAACTTCCTGAGCAGTCACCCTCTCCTCCTGCCGCAGGCACGCTCTGATTCAGTGTGCCCTTTACGCTCATCCAAAGTCAGCTTTGTTCAGACGTGTCTCGCCACCCTCTTCCCCTGTGCTCCCTGCCATGCCTGAAGCCCCTGGCAGCCTCTCCCCCCTGCACATCCTTCCCTTTCCAACTCTTTTTTTTTTCCCCCCTCTTCCTGGCTTATCTGCCACAGGACATGTATCTCATCCAGTGTTCAGAGCTCACTTTTGCCTCCTGCTAGTCCCTAAAGCCAGATGTGCTCGTGGGCTGGATTTGCTTTTCCTCGTGCCTTCCTCATGCATGTTTGGCGAGGCTGATCCTTGCTCCTCCTCCTGACTGTCCTCTGCGGGGATGCCTGCAGAGAACTTGCAAGTGCTTTGTCTGATGAAGTGCTGTGATCACCGCCGGAAAGGCACAACATAGCTTGCTCCTCCATGTGCTGTGCAAGGTCTGTTTGGTGAGACGGCAGAGTCCTCTCCCCATCCCTGGTATCTCACCTCCACAGCAGCATTACATCGTTATTTATAATCGCAGCCGAGGACCTGGGGCCACCTCGCTTTTCTGTGTGGCTTAAATAGAGGCAGCATGAGTAATGACTTTCCTGCTCCCTCTGTGTTGTAGCTTGTGGTATTGTTAAATACTGTCACTGGGTTTTTTCACCTTGTCTGATGCTGACTGTATTTATTCACATTATGTATTGCCTCGGAGGCATCGGTATCCGGCGCTGGTTTGGGTCCGAGGTGGGAGCAAGGCAGCCTCCTGCATTCCCTCACTGCCTGCGGGTATGTGGAAGCGAGCGCAGTGATCCTCTGCTGAGCTGGGCATGCTTTCTTACAGGAGATAGACCCGCAGGCAGAGAGGGACTTTTCTAGAATCTCACTTGTCAGCATCTGCTGTATGTCTCACCCCTCCCCTTTTCAGGGGAAGGCGAAGGCTGTTGGACCCCATTTCCAGATGAGAGAGGGGCAGATATTGGGGTGGGGAGGGCAGAGCGGGCTGCTGCGTGGGTGGCCTCTGGCCAGCACCTCTGAGTCATGTCCCTGGTCTGTGAATGACTAAATGTTAAAATAAATATAGACATTGATTTTCTGAAGAGGTGTAATGTACCAGGTAGCAGATTTTTCTCTACTTTGGGCCTAATTCATTAACATTTTGCTTGTACAGGCATATCGCGCTCTTTATGTAGCTTCTCTGGTTGCCCATATGGGTTTGTTGGCTGCTTGGTATTTTTCAGCAAGGATGCAGCAAACTTGCCATCTGGGTGATGTTTGCTTGATTTCTTGAAATAGTTGTGGGTTTGTGGTTTTTTTTAAATACGGGTGTAAGAAGCTCCCGTTAGCCCCCATTTTGCCAGGGGCAGTGAGCAGTTTGCTTTCCTCAGTGTTGGAGCATTGGGCAGGGTGGCCGGGGTTTGGGGAGCCTGTCTGTGTGGGGATAGAATCACCCTCTCTGTGCTGTGCCACAGTACATGCAGAGGTCTCCCCATCTGGGGAAGCTGCCTCAGGAGCTGATAGAAAGAACTGTTCTTTGCAAGCAAATTTGGATATTTCAGCAATAAAGGTGCGTTTTATTGACCCCTTCCCAGGTTGGTCCATTGTGTAAAGTTGATTTATGGAAATGACAACAGACAAACTGCAGGAGCTGTCGGTACAGGGGTGCAAGCGTGCTGGAGTATGGCTCAGCCAGGAGAGTGGGGAGGATGCTCTGCATGTCAGGGAACTGCCAGCTGGGAGCTTGTCCGCTTACCCGGTGAGCACAATGCCTGCTCCTGGTGACAGGTGCTGGGCTGGGTGGCTGCTGAGCATTGCAGTTCCGGTCTGTGGTGCTCACCACACTTGGCTCAGTAGCCAAAGTGGGTATGTGCAGTGCTGCATTACTAAGCAGCATCTGGGAAGGTGCTCTTAGGTCTCACATTCATGTTTGTCACCTTTGTAAAAATACTCTTTCCCATTGCTGCCCGGTTTCTGTAATCTCACTGTGCTAAGCTCTACTTCCCAGTGTTGCATCTTGCACAGTGCTGCCTCTCTGCACCCTCCAGCACCTGTGTTTTCTGAGCTGGCTTTCAGAAAGGAGGGTTTTCAAGAAAGCCAGAATTCACCAGTTTGCTGTTGGCAGGGAAGACGTTTTTATTGTGCTCTGGAGCGAAATGCGCAGCAGATCTTTAATTGAAGTTCACCTTTAGCATTCGGGGTTCTTCTGGCTCCAATTGGAGCCATTGCAGCGGGTTGTTATCTGCAGAGATTAGCTTTCCTTGGGGGCTGCAGCTCCAACGCTCCAAGCCAGAAAAAGCACCCACGTGCGGCACGTCCTGGTGCTGCTGGCCAGCTCTGGGCCTGGTCACTTGCAGATCACCACATCCTCCCTCCTGCCTGGCTGATGTTGACGGTGCCGAGCCCTTGAGAGCACAGAGGGCACAGTGCTGGTGGCAGGGAGGTGGAGGCGGTGGCACGAGATGCCTGCTGTGAGGTAGCTGGCTCCATTGCTGGCCTGGTGCATGCCACGCTCCTGCTTGCAAAACTTCTCCTGAATAACAAGCTTCCTTCTAGTAGTTTTTCATGTTTTGTTGTATCTAAAAGCTTTACTATCATCCTGTTCCTCTGTGAAACGCAGAGTTAAGAAGCTGCGTTTGAGTTACGGGATGGGTTGTCTGGAAACAGGCGTTGCCAGAAGGGCAGTTTCTGCTTGGTCCGTGTCGGGGTCGTGGTGAGTCGAGTGCTGCTGCTGGAGACTGAGCCCCGTGGAGCTGCACCAAGTGTAAGGAGAGGAATGGGAGTTGTGTGCAGCACTCGTACTCAGAACAGCACATCCTAGCGTCTTATGTTTTGGCATGTCTATTACTTATATGCAAATTCAGTCTTTTCTGCAGAATTCCCTTGGAGATAAACATTTTATTAGGAAGTTAAAGAAGAGAAAGAACTAATATGTTAATAGAAGATAATCAATGTGTAGGTTGTGACTTTGGGAATATAGTGGTGAGAGAAGGGGAGGTGAGCCTTTGTGTCGCTTTTCTTTGAGATGCTCCATGGCCAGGACTCAGTGGTGCTGGTTAAAGCTGCAGCTCGGTGGCCTCTGCACAGTAAGGTGCTTGTCTCCTTTTCTCGTTCTTCTTTCCCCCCTCTCCAGAGTGTAGTTAGGTATTGGTGGTGTGTGCTGGAACATGATTTGCTGGTTAATTATGCTCAGTGACAGCTTCATCGTGAGACGCTGGAAAAGCCGCACCTTTCTGGGGTGGCACGATCAATATTTAGCAGGCTCTGAAAACGGCAGTTATCCCTGTACTTTTTAAATACCTGTCTGCATTATTCTCCAAATGACTCCATTTCACATGCTGCTGCTGCCGTCCTGATGAATCATTTCACGTACAACTTTGGGATGATAACTTCTAAATTTAGGGCCTGGCTTCGTGAGGGCTCCCTGACTGTCTGTGATGAGGAGCAGTTCTGCTTGTCGGTGCCAGCCACCGAGCTGGATAACTGGGCGCTTCCATGTGCTTCTGCTGCTCCAACAGCGAGGTTTGGCTTTTGGTACAATAAATAACGTGTGCCTGTATAAACCAGCAGATCATGCACGTACCCTGTGAGCAAACAGCCTAGCAAAGTCAGCACCGTCTGCAACTAAAACTGGCTCTTTTCACAAGGTAAGAGGAAAGAGAGGTGAAGAGGACGGTCACACAGAACAGCCATGCATGCTACCTGCAGAAAAGCCTTTTTGGAGAGATGCCTGTGCAGCCATGTGAGCAGAGGTGTTTCTCTGTGCTAGTTGCATCAGGTTGGAAAGTTCTGCTGATCCAATGATACCTTGTGCCCTTGCACCATTTACTGGGTGTCTTTGTTACCTGTAAAACTTGTTTTACATTTCAAACTGGGTTTGTGCCCTTGGCAGGGTCGCAGTAGGATTAATAACAATGGTGTTGTGGAAGTTTTAGTTTGTGGAGTGCATGACAAGCAGTCTGTGATTAATTGTCAGGGTGCTGAGCTGTGTCGGACAGCGGCCATCGGCTGCTGACTGGGGAGTGCTGGTGGGGAGCTTGCTGCCTGGAGGTTCCAGGTAGCCCACAAACCATGTCATACTTCAAACTATACAAACTATCTCATACTTCATAGCCCACAAACCATGTCATGCAAACACTGGGAAAACCTGGGGCTGGCTTTTTGGTGTTCTTGGCAAGGCGCTGGGGGCCAGCTGGGCTGCCGTGGCTCTCGAGGGCAGCCGATCCGTGGCTGCTGCTGCATGTTGTAAGCACTGCTGATGCTTGTGGAGCCTCAGCATTGTTTGCTCATTGCATGCAGCAGCGTGTGCTGCCTCTAGCCCCCAGCATGCTGAGTGTGCTCTGTGTGCCAAGGAACCCCACTGCCTGTGGAGACGATGCCCTGCCCTTCCTGGCTGACTGCATCTCAGCTCTGCCTTTTCCTTTTTTTGGCACATGTTCAGCTTTCTGCCCTGTACTGATGGTCTTGAAGGATAAAGCATCCTCTCGAGGAGATGGGGGTGTGCTTGGCCCAGGGATTGATGGGAGGAGCATCCCTGGGTCCCTGTTGCCATTGTCACTGCATCTGTATCACTGTGGCTCGCTCCTGTTGTTTGTGGACTATTAATAGAGTACTTAGCCCAGCAACAGTAAGCAATATGATTGATTTTTGGATAAACAGGTCTTTAACTTGTATGTGGAATGTATTTATTTCAACTTTTTTGTTTGAGCCTCCTCTCTGGGGGTTGTGTGTGTAGTTTCAATGTTTGGATTTCCCCATCGCAGGCCAAGGCTGTTAGTGAGGTGAGGCAGATGTCTTGGGGAACAGTTGATGCTCACCTGTGCCTGCACACTCCCTGCTCCAGCTCACGTTGGCTGCTTGTATTCGGGGAAATACCTTTTCCACTTGCTGGCAGTGCTGGTGCTGCTTTGACCCAGCTGCCTTTTCCCAGGTGCTGGTTTCCCTTGGTGCTTTTCCTGCTCAACCCATTTTTTCTGTAGTTCTGTTTCCTCTGCTCACTGTGTGTGTGTGTTATGCTGAGGTTGGTCCTTCCAAGCCTGTTCGTTAATTAGCTTATGGACTGTGTTCACTGCAGATATATTTACTTAACAAGGTACACCACAACGTAATGAAGCTCTGGCTAAGCCCTTCGTTTGAGTGTTGGAGCCTGATGAAGATCAGTGTTGAGAAGTAATGCCATGGTCCACAGAAGGTGGACTGCGGTTCCTCTCGCGGGGGTTGTGCTGTGCAAGCCTTTTGCTGGGAATTGCTGTAAGCAGAGGCCATGACCAGTCCTGGACCTCTGTAGGAATCAAGGCTTATAAGGAGCGTTACATGGTGTGCTGAGACAAGGCAGAAGCCGGGTCATGTGTCCAGTGGAAATAGGTGAATGAACACAGAAAGCAGGTTTCTAAATATTTATAGTACTGAGATAATATCAGGGACCATGCGCAGATGTGCAGAGCACTGTGAATGAAATGAGTTGTAAAAGATACTGCTGTGAATTTTCCAGAAAGATTTGGGTTAGAGGGAATCCTCTGAAGCATTTACTGCTTAGGAAACCTTGTCAGGTTAATTGATTTTTGCTCTTGCATCTTCAGTATTTCAGAAGTAATAGCCAGAAAGCATCGTTGCAGTGAAGTGGTCCTGCTGTCGTGCTGGCTGAGGCAGAGTGCAGGGTGCCTGCCCTGCGGGGAGCCACTGCCTTGGGTTTCCCTGGGGCTCTCCATGTGCCTGTGCCACGCCGTCTTTCCTCATCCTTGATGTGACCAATACTCACAGGTTTCTTGGCTTAAAATATCAGCAGCTCCCTTCCCTGTGAGAACCTTTCTCCTCATCCTGCAGCACTTGCACTGCTGTTCAAATAATAAAGACCATTGTTATGGCTATATAAATAGCTGTAATTAATGAATAATGGGCACGGCTTGCTTCGCTGGCCCCCAGAAACAGGTGCCTGCAGCTCCTAGGCAAGGTAAGCATCAGGGCAGATCTGCTTAGGCACGTGGGGTGCAGGTTAATTTGTCTTGGCTGTTGCAAGTGCTGTGGAGGGGAGAGCAAATGAAGCTGGCAGTACCAGCATATGCCCCACCACCCGCAGCTTCTGGACCCTGCCAGCGCCTTCAGGTCAGCATCTGAGATCCAGACACATTGGGTAAGCTCTCCTTGAGAGAAAGGGAGGATGAAGCTGGCAGGACCATGGTGTCCCCCATCATCCAGCCTCCCTCAGTTTCTTCCTGAGCTGGGTTTATCTGTGCTCCATACACGCCCAGAATTAGCAAGCTACAGAAGTGAGGTTAATCAGGCTGAGTCTGTAGGTAAAATAACCTGATGGATACTGCTGCTCTGCAGATTAAGGCAGTCAGACAGGGAGCTGCCAGTATCATCACTCCACATCCTGCCCGAGATGATGCTTCAGATGCTCGATGGGTACCTGCAGAGAGAGAGAAACAAGCATGCAGCCAGCTCTGCGGCCAGGCCAGGCTTTGTCAGCACCCGGCTCTCTGGGTCACAGTCACATGTAAACCGGGTGCTACAGGCAGCAGGTGAGCCTTGTGTGCTCACCTCTGCTCGTGGTCTTCCCCATGCTGGCGGGCCATATAGCAGGCAGTGGCCATGTCCAAGGACCCCTTCCCACAGGGGATTTGGCCATTCTCTCCTTCTCCATAGTTGCAAAACAGTTTCAATATTTTATGAGAAGTCTGTCCGCTTAGAATAAGGTAATTGATACAGGCAATTTCAGTTCCCTTTAATATAACAGATCTCAAGTGTGAAACCTCCTTAGTTAATGATCAGCATAAAATAAAAGCCTTTTTTTAGTGTAAGTTCTCAGTTAATTTTACAGTTGGGTTGAAGTGAAAATATCATTAAATGGGGTAGCATTAAACTTTATATGTACCGGACCTCCCCAGCTCTGCAAGGGAGAGATGAGTTGGTGTCTCAACAGCTGCTGCTGGGACTCAACCACCCTCCAGTCCCTGTTTCTTGCCCATGTCCAGCATCACCAGTATAAAGCATCAGGGAGGAGGCGTGGGCTGGGGCACAAACATCCCTCCTGGTGCTGCAGGCTCCGTGCAGGCTGCAGGAATGCACAAGCAGGGTGGTCCTGCCTGGGGGCTGCAGGAGGAAACATGCTGTGGTGCCAAATCCCCGTCTCACGGGCTGTGTGCGTTGACTAGGGCAAAGCTCAGGCATAGAGATGCTTTGTACTGCAGGGTACATTGATGAGGGCAAAACCTCATCCCAAAGGAAACCTTGGGGATCCTACGTTGCATTGTGTTTGCCAGCGCAGGAAGCACCAGCTGAAGGACCTTTGTGCTTAGCTGTGCTGGTCTGGGAAGGGCAGTGTGTGGTGAATGGCACTGCTGCCAGAGCCTGAGTTTTGGTAGGGTGCTCAAAACCGTCTCCAAACGAGCACTGGGAAACCAGTGCAGTTCAGAAGAGTCTCCAAGGGCACAGTATCCTCCATGGGCGCTGCAGGGATGCTCAGCTGACAGTCACGGTCAGATCCAGCCTTAACACGAGTCAGTTGCTCTCTCTTCCTTGACGTCATTAGAAAAACACATTTTTATTCCTTGCTAAATTTGCAGGAGAACCTTGAACTAAAGCGATGATACTTGCATTTTTACAAAGCACCAGTACTGTGAGGTGGCATCGTCACCGTTTAAAAGGTAATGCCTGATTTATTAAGAGTACATACTGAATTTAAAGTAAAAAGGGTTTGATGATAACCTTTGTTGATGTTAGTTTCAGCGCTTGGTTCAAGGCCAGGGTGAAGGAAGTCCGTGGTGCTGGTGCAAAGGCTGCGCTGGTTCGGGGTGGTGGCACAAGGATGGGTGAATTGCTGAGGAGGAGGAAACCCTTTGCCATCCGCCTGCAAAGAACAAGGAGCTTTGAAGGGTACGGGAGCTGCAGAGCTTTGTGCTGCCGACAAAGGACAGAGGATGTGGTTTCAGCTTTTCATCCCGCTGCTTTCCCTTCCTTCAAGGAGAGCTTTAAGTGTGTGTTGTGATTGATTTTTGTAGTGAGCCAGGTGAGAGCGAGCATCCTTCCTCCAGGCAGGGGAGGGGAACAGCCACGTTTGCTGTGAAAACCAAACCAGACTCTAAGCAAGGCTGTTGAAATGCAACGGTGCAGCCAATGAGCTTGCAAAAAGGAGGCAAAATAACAGTTTTCAATTTAAAAGAGGGCTTAGTGCTCTAAAGGAAAAGATAATGAGGAAGCATTGTTATTTTCTTGCACTTTGGTAGTCACTGTTGTTAGAGAAAGAAACATGAAAGGTGCCTTGTTAATTTGGGGGGAAAAAGTTCTCTGTGTCCCAGGGTCCTGCTGTGGGAAGGTGGGCACGTTGCAGAGCCGTGTGCTGGGAGCGCTGCTGTGGACCTGAGGTCCTCACTGGGGTCAGGTTTGCTCTGCACAGTCGTCTTGGTGGTGGGTTCAGATTCTGTCGGGTCCTGTTAAACATCTCTTTGAGAGGTGCGTACAGTTCAGAAAAGTTCCCCAGGGAAGGAGCCGCTAAGCCCTAGGGTGAGCCTTAAAACGAACGGAAAATGGCATCAGCAACTCTTGGGAAGCAAGGGTTGGGTTTTAAGGAACAATGCTGCTAGCTTCCTGGTAAAGGAATGCTTTATAGCATCACGTCCTCCAAATTAACACTCAGTGTGCAGGGGGGTCTTGCAGGGGCTGTGGTTCCACAGCGTGATTCTTGGGTCTCAAAGTTTCACTCTTCTCTCACGTGGCTCCAGATAAATCCCTGGCAGAGTCGTGTCCTGGGACGTGTCAGTGACAAAGCCATCACCATCAGAGGCACTGCGATGGTGCCCTGGAGAGCGTCCCTGTCCTTCTCCCTGTCTGCTTTCACCTTAACAGCGTAACATCTTCATTAGCTGCCTTGCTGGTAATCTGCTGCTGATGGAGATTAATAGAGAAAATATTTTCTAAACACTTCTGCACACATTTCCATTAATCTGTGCTCAGAAAATTAATCTTGTGGGGTGACCCGCAGAAGGTGCTAATTGCAGTTTCAGAAGAGGATTTATCAAAAGTTTTTGAGGTGCCGCAACAGCTGTCGAGTGGTGGTGAGGTTCAGAGGGAGCACCCCTGCCCTTCAGACCCTTTGGGGTTCAGAGGGAGCACCCCTGCTCTTCAGACCCTTTGGCTTCCTGCAACAAACCCCTTTCTTGGTAAAAGCTCTTTGAAGCAAAGTGCAGCCAGGGCTCGGTGGGGGCTGCGTTCTTGCCCCTTCGGATTCAGCGTGGGATGAGAGAAGAAAGAATAGGTGAATAATTGAATTAATATCCATCCTTAATACTGTGTCATTATTTCTCAAGGCCGCCTAGACTGGGGGGGGTGTTGTTGGGTTGTGTTTTTTCTGACAGGTACCAATAACGAAGTTTAGTGTGAAAATGGAACTGTGTGTGATACGTGAGTGGCTTCGGTGTGATGGTGATTGATTGTCTGCTGTTACTTATGAAAGCACACGCGGTAAATTCCTTGTGATTTGTAAACCCACAGGCAACGTGTTGGATAAAAATGATGAATTGGGCAGCTGAGGGAACAGATTTCTGTCCGCTCCTGGGACTCGTTTTTAATGACACTGTTTGTGGTGTTAACACGTGGTTTGGGGAGCGAGCAGCCCAGGACTTGGTGTTTTCTTCTGCTTTTCCTTGAATCTGGAACATGAGTTGGTTTCAGTCACTGAGAAAATACAGCTTTTTGATTTCTGTGCTGCAGCTGCCTTAAGTAAGACCCAGCGCATGGTCAGTCTCAGTGAAGCATTTTATCTTGGCAGTAAACACGTGTATGAGTGTGAATTCATGTCTTTTCTCCCAAATGCTGAAGAACTTCTGTTTACAAACAAGGTGTAAGTGACACACGTCGCTGTGAATCTTCCCAGGGTCGGTTTGGCACCGTGAATGTCTGGGTGCCATGAACTGCAGGTGACCATGTGGATCTTCTCTTGGGCTCTGTCTGGCTTCAGAAAGCATTTTAAGTTTCTCTGTACAGTAGCGGGTTTGTGAGAGGGGGCTGCTCTCAAGGGATGGCCTCGGACCATTTCAATGGTGAAAAAAGCTGAAATAGTAAGTAATTTCATGTTCAAGTAACATTTCGGTTCTTGCTTGAGTGACAGCCCTTAATTAGATCCATACACCTCACCTTGGGGAGCTGAGGACAGACAGCAGCCCTCTGAAACAGGATTCAGCCTTTATGGTGGTGGGGGAAATGAGGACCGTGGAGCTCTTCCTGTGACAGCTAAACTGTTTGTCCTGTTGCAAGTGGAGAGCCCAGGAATCACTTGGAAATGCTCTTCTCCAGCAGCTTTGTCTCCTGGACTGACCAGCAGTGTCCATCCCTGCAAGGGGAGGGAGGTTTCTTGTAGCACTTTGGTTGGCAGGAGCTGGGATGCGGCCAGGACTTGGAGCTGCAGGTCAGCCTACCCCTCCTGCCTCTGTTGCTCCAAAGGAGAGACACATTTTATGTTGAGGGTAACAAAGCTGTACTTTGTACTCACATTCAAAGAAAAAAATTGTTTGGGTTGAGAAAAATGCTGATCTGTCATAGCCAGTTAAACCAGTCTGAGAAACGGGGTTGAAAAGCACAGATCTAATAGCATAAAGCTTAGAAGTTTATTTTCCAGAGTCTCACGGTCTTTTCCAATCACTGTCAGCCTAGAAGAAATATTTTGTTTGTTTTAATTGGCTGCGATGGGAAGATGGAAGATTCCCTCTGCATGAGAAGAGGTGATGT
Source organism: Laterallus jamaicensis coturniculus (assembly GCA_022605575.1). NCBI lineage: Eukaryota > Metazoa > Chordata > Aves > Gruiformes > Rallidae > Laterallus > Laterallus jamaicensis. Next base: position 2,382,692 of record JAKCOX010000081.1, read on the forward strand.
GTTAAAAGCAACTCAGCATCCTGTTCTGTCAGACATCCCGTCAGTGCTACCGTGCTCTTACTGAGAAGGTACATGGAAAGCACTTCAGGAGCAAAACTGTTGAAACTGCCAGCTAATCACTTGACTTCCATTTGTCAATGCCCTGTGACCGCCTGGGTCTCCTTCACCGTGCGCTGTCACCAGCGGCTGTGGCACGGCAGGACCCTGCCGCCCAGGGAAGAGCTGGGGTGTCTGCACCCAGGGCTGGGGCAGTGCCCTGCTGCTGCGGTCAGCTCCATGCTGCGGGGCTGGCTGACCCCCGGTGATGTGACCGGGGACTCTGCAGCTCTCATTACCTGCTAAATACCCTGCAGGTTCGGCTGGGGCTGTTTGTTGGTGTTTGCAGCTGCTTAGTTAGAAAGTACGAAAGGTTGAGGAGGGATGTGTGAGCTCCTGTCTGTGTGAGCAGAGTTTATAAGATTAATTTGTGTGAAGGCTTGCATCTAGTTAATCCATAATTAATCAGCAAAGCCCACCGGTTCTATAATTGGATGCTAGTGACAAGTTAGTTAAAGCAAAATTAAATCCCTTCACGTCACATTGTGTACGGGAGACATTGCAGGTTACATCCTCAATCGATGTGCCTTTGCTGGGGGTATCTGGGTGTTGCTGCTGCAGCCAGGGAAGCCTTGGAGCATCCTTACCAAGTGGCAGGTCACAGTGCCTCCACGGTGGAGCTGAAGGTCTCAGGGCCATGTGGCAGCTGGTGCTACATGGCAGGACTCTCTGAGGGTCTGTCTGAGGAGGAGAGTCCATGCAGAAGGGCGAGGGGCAGCTCTTTGCAGTGCCACCCTGGCTGGGCAGCCCCAGGGCAGGAGGAAAGGGACAGCCCAGTGCTAAACTCTTAAGATGCACCCTGAAGTCCTCATCCACCTGCAGATAGGCTTTTTGATGGCAATGTTGAGACAAAGTCTCTTTGGGCATCTGCACTAATATGATAGAGATTATTTTACCAAGAAGAAGGAAATTTGTGCTGAGCTTGCAGTTTTTGCTGGTATCCTCCATAACGTCACAGGGCGTGTGGAAGGTGTTCAGTGTTGTGTTTTCCTTCCTCAGCAGTCCAAGTGTCATAGCTATTGAGTAGTCCTGAAGAACCCTTTGGAGGCCAGAGCAAGGACTGGCAACATGGTAGAGGTAGTGTCACCTCCGGAAGGCAGGAGGAAGGCCTCTGCCTCCTGCCGCTGCTCTCACAGAGGATGCGTGGCTCTTGTGTATCTCGCCGTAGCAGACCTCTCCAACAGTCATTATCTGTCACGAAAATGAGCTTTCCATTCTCTGATAAAAAATTAATACAAGTAAAACGTCGACCTTTTTGCTGCTTATTGAATGTCAGAAACACTCAGCTGTTTGCTGGTGGTGAACTTCAGTAAATTTAGGCACACTAATCTTGAGAAATTAATGCTTTGCTGTTTGGGTTTTTGGGACAGGAATGAAATATTTATAAGTTGCTTGCAAGCAATATAAACTTAGTATTTCTGCAACAGCTTGTCCAGAAGGGCATTCCTGAGCGCTCGCTCCTGCCATTGTGTGTGAGCGATAGTGAAGCTCTAAGGATTTTAAATTGGAGAGGGAAGATTTAGTATTGGCATACGCAATAATTTGTTTTAGGTTGTGTAAATGCATTTTAATTAAGGGATTGGTTGGAAGGAGGTTTGGAGGTCAGGTTCTTCCAAGTTTTCTGTGTGCCTAGGTCCAGTTTGCAGGATTCAGGAGCTGCTGAACTTCCGAAAGGAGAAGATCAGCTCCCAGAGCTCTTGGCTGGGATGCCAGTGGGATCCCCGCAGCCATGCGCTCTCTCCGCTCGCAGTTTGTGATGCTGTAATGTGAGTTCTGCCATCTTTGCAAAGAACCAGACAAGGAGGGCTGTGTGTTGAGCGCTCGATCACCGACTTTAGTGGTATTTGGTCTTCAGTATAAGCAAGCGGCAGAAAGAGAGCAGGGCCAAGAACTTGGGTATCTCCAAGCTGCCTGGACGTGTCCTTGTGTAGACACAGCGTAGCATGATGACTCCAGGGCTCGCTGTGCTCAGGAGAGGCTGCCAAACAAGAGTTCAGCTAAGGTGCCTGGTCCATTTTGGCACAAAATTAATCCAAGATAAAACTGTGTATATAATTAACAGCTCCCAAGTGTCCTTTGAGGTATTTATACATTGGCTATAAGGTGCATTTGTTAGACTTGTCTTTGTTTACCCGATCTCGGCACGGCTGAGGGCATCCCGACAGGAACCCAGGGTAAAATCTGCATCCAGGTCAGCAGAGGAATTGGTGCTCTCTGCTGATGCCTCTTCCCTGGCTTTCAGCACAGCTCCACTGCGCTCCCAGTCACTAAATTATTCAGCCCTTTGCAATCCGTCTCTAGCATCGAGCTCCCTCTTTTCCATGGTGCTGACTTCCAAAGCCTGTCTGCTCCCTGAAAAAAATTATTTCCTCTTTGTTCATTCTAAGTTTATCAGACGTTAATTTAATCAAGAAGCCCTTTGTTCTTTTCTTGGAGCAGATGTTAAAATGGAATGACTAATCGCTTTCTAAATCTTTTTATAATTGTGCATTTGCTACCTCAGTCCTGTCTCCACTAAGACCAGCTCCATAATCCTGTTCTGAGCAGCACTTCCTCAGATACAAACATATTTAGACCTCTACCTCTCTTTGCTAACCTCAGCCAAATCTGTTTGGTCTCAGCCCCCTCACAGCTGAGAGGACCAATGCAGACATTAATAGTTCGCCCAGGTTTGTACCTGATTTTCCCTTTATGTTGTGGTCGACATGATTAAAGCCTTTGAGTAAAATTGCAGCTAAATCCTGTCATAGCCTAGCCCATTTCTCGTTGTTGCTTTGTTCTCCTATTAGGATTTTAGGCATTTCTTTGACATATTTTTATTGCCAGATTAGGAGGAAAACACTTGACTTGTTTGCAATGTTCTCATTATATTGTCTTTATAACATTTCTAAAAGAGAATAAATATAAAATACTTCTGTGTATTGTGGTCATATTTCAGGCTGACGCTAATACCCTCCATGATTCTCCAGCTCACAATTCTTCCAACCTTGTGGTGACAGTCCTGACCCCTCATGCCCGGGGGGATGTGCGGCTGCACGAGCTGCTGGAGCCGAGAGGATGTGCGGGGACCCCAGGTGTGCGTCTCAGGGCAGCACCTGGGAGCAGGAGCTGGAATGAGACCATCCACCTCTCCCAGAGTCTCTCCTAGGAAGGAACCTTTGCTATTTCAGATGGCCAGTTTCCAGTTCGGTTTTAATAAAAGGTCACTCAGCCTTGTTTTCTAAACTTTGGTTTCTCTCTCCCAGACCACTCCCTAAACAGTCGGTTCTCTCCATTAATATTTTTGGTAAACCTGTTTGGTCAGTGAGAACTTATTTTGCTTTTTTTAAAAAATCAAGCCAAAGGCCGTGCTCCAGCTCTGCCATGACAGTACAGTTCTTCTGGTCCTCTCTTTATGCCAGCTCCAGCTTTTCAGCTGCAGAGAGTTTGTTTTTTTGTCTGGTTACCTTCATCTCTTTGGCATCCCCTGAGTATCCATCCGACACCTGGATTATCTCCCTTCACCCTGGTGTTGCATAGTCCTTGCATGAAGCAGTGTGAAAGCCGTGCTCTCACCCATCATCTGAAACATCTCCCAGGTCTCTAGAAAAGCCTGGAAATGTTTCTAGAACATCCAAGCTGATGGTGGCCAAGCCATGGGGGACTTTGCGGTATAAGAAGGTGATGGGCAGGACCAACTTAGGAGCAGGATGCCTGGCTAGGTTATTGTGTGGTTCGGAGTGGTCCAGGGGCCTCTGGGATGCCTGGCAGCATTGCCAGGGTCATCCCCCGTGGGCTTTTAAAGGTTATGTTTTGGTGGTTGGTAATGAGGTGGTAGTGTGGAGCAAGCCCTTCGTGTCAGATGAGGAGGTGGTTTGAAAAGGATATTTCATGACTAATTTGCCGTGACCACTGTCCCTAAGGAAACTCTCAGCTCCTGGAAAGCTTGTGTGTCTGTCGAGGATCCTGCGTGCGCTCCCTGCTTGAATTGTCCCCAAGGGAAAGCTGCCACGTTCTCCTCCTACGACTCAACTTTGTCCCTATCCAGGCAGCATCCTTCCCGTACAGTTCTCACCGGGGCTGGGGTGATTAAGCACTTAAATTGATTAATCAGATTTCTTGTGATGAGAACTACTGTCATTCATTAATCTGAATGGGATTATAAATAAGAGTTGGCAGATAGGGGAGACAAACATGTTGACAGATAGACCTGCTGCTCTGAATACAAATTGCACCGCTGCATCTGGAGGGTTTTTGCTCCTGGCAGCCTCGGGATGCAGCTTCCCTAAAGGTGAAATTAGACTGAGATTAAGGTATCCCCATATTAATAAAGAAATACACGCTTATGAGCAGGCAGCTGCTGCAGGTGGGTGTGCGGGGGGATCACATACCCCTGATCCCACAGCAGGGCTGCACGGGGGATCTTGTTTCTTACATCCTTGCCTGGAAGATTTTGTGATGGCAGCCTTAGTCAAAACTCAAGGACAACCCAGTTGCAAGCGTGTCACTGGCACCAGTTCAAGGAAGCAGCAGTCTGCCCTGGGCAGCTCCTGTGGGATTGTCCCGCAGGTGACACAGTCACAAACAGTAGAAAATCCACACCGAATGTTGCACTTGCAGAGCTGCTGTCTGGTGTTTGCTTCTGGGAGACAGAGGCCTCGTGCTTCTCAGCACATGCCTTTGTGCAGGATGTGGTTTGGGCGGCCTGGGAAGGGTGTCGAAGCCCTGGCCATGTTGTGGCTGATGGCAGAGCTCGCTCTGGCTGCAGTGGGGCAGGAGCTTCACCAGGGGCCCTGCAGGTCCTGCCCGTGGTGCAGAGCGGGTGGCAGGGCTGCTGCAGAGCGTGCTGAGAGCAGAGCTGTCGCTTCTTGCTGGGCCGGCCACATGGATTTCTTTGCATAAATAGTTAAAGAATTCTTATTAAAAGAATTACCAGTATAAAACATTAAGGGTTTGATAGCTGGTGCGTAGCGAGCTGCCGTGTTCTTTCAGTCTGTGGTGGGAGCTCAGCCAGCCAGCGTGCTGCTTGCTCTCACAGAGAGGGTGGGTCACAGCACTCTTGTGTCCATGTCCAGGTTCCCTGGGGTGGAGGGAGGCTGGGGCAGAAAGGCTCTACTGTGGATGGCAGTTTGCTACTGAGCTGCACACAGGAGATCAGTGCCTGAATGCCAGAGGACTCAGTAGCTGGCAGATGGTGCTGGTAGAAGCTCAAAGGCTGCCCCCGAGGAGGGTGAGTAAGCACGCACCCGTGGCGGTGGGACAGGGAAAGCGTGGACCTGATAGAGGTGTTCTGCCCAGGAGGAACAACCGAGTCCCACCATCCTCTTTCCCTCCCTGTGCCACCCGCACAGCAAACCTCTGCGACAGCAGCGCACCAGGGAAAAGCCCACCAATGTGTTAAGGGAGGAGGCGTCGCTGTCCTTTAGTATCAAGCGGGTAATGAGGTTTAGTGCCTCTCTTTTCCATGCATCAGCGCAATGCAGTCTGAAGACTAGAGCTGCAGGAAGTAGTGCTCACTGGGGGAGTCAAGGGGAGATGCTAAGACGTCACCTCAGACACAGATTTCTATTGATCCACCGATGTCCTTAGAATAATTTCAATCAGTAAGAAAGTTAAAACCTGCAGTCCTTGCAGTAGCTGCAGAATCCCACAGGGTTTGGAAAAGAACCCATTAAACATTTAAATATTTTCATTAAATATTGAACTTTTCAAAAATTGCTTTCTAACAAGTCCTGAGGTAAATAGAGCAATATTTGGTAACAATGGCTGGCAGAAGTGACAGGGTCCTGCAACGAATAGAACTTGGCTCCAGATTCTGAGGCTGCAGTAAATCTCCTCCCTTGATTAGTCGTCAGCCGAGGTCCCTGGGCTCAATCCAGAAGCTGTTATCTAGGTATAACTGCTGGTGACACCAAGGGCATCAGGGGGGTTTGAAACGTGTCAAGAAAGAGCCAGTCAGATTAAAACCAGAGTTCTCGAGGCAGTCTGAATGCCTGAGTGGCAGCCCGTGCCCGGGTGCTGCAGAGGGTATGTGGTGATGCTGCAGAGGGTATGTGGTGATGGACAGATTCTCTGGGAATTAGCAACCAAATGTTAAGGTATTTTTGTGATCTGCAGTTGCTATGTAGGGGCTCCTTGCCCAAGCCAGCAGACTGTAAGCAACTGCTTAAGCTGAGTTGACATCAATAGCAGGCAAGCCGTGCCAGCAGTGCAGATCAGTCCGGCGCTGGGATCTGAGCACGTTCTTTGCGCTTTGCTGAATCAAAGTGACTGTCTGTAAACGTCAGAGGAAAATCCCAACCTGTCTAGAGTCTGTGTTTCACTGAGATCAGGAGTGAGAAAACACATTTAGCAGTGCTTTAGTTGAAGATTCGTTGCAGTAACGGGAAATTTTGAATGCGTTATGCTGCTTTCTTCCTTCTTTAGATCAGAATTTGACCCCCAGGCACAGCCTGCCTGCCCCTGGGTGATTCCTCAGCACAGCGGGTTCAGTCACGGCTACACTTTCCTGTGGCAGAACCAGCACTGGTATGTATGGAGAAACCAGTGAGGCTGGTTTCTGTCACATCCCCCTCGATTTGGTGTCGCTGGTGTCACTTTGCCCCACGAGAGCAGTCGAAACCCCTTCGCTCACTTGGCCAAGCCCCTGTTGTTGCTCCCCCCCTCCCCAGCCACATCTCGCTGCCAGGGGAGGAGAAGTAAGATTGATGGCATTAGGTTCCCCGTGCGTGGTGTTGGCATCGAGTCAGGGGGTTTTATAGCATCACGTTGGCTTTTCTTGCTGAATTTTGATTAATGGAGCAGGCGGGAGCTGCTGCTGTCTCCCAGCTCCTCGGCTGACAGGGGCGAGCCTAATCTGATGTTTAAATGGATTTGGAACGTGTCCGTGCCTTTAGCATCCTGGTCCTGAAGGAAGGACCATCTGCTGCAAGATAACCTGATCTCACAGGGTGCTTACTTCAGGTCTGTTTGGAAAGAAAGGTGACACACGTACAGTGCGAGGGTTTTCCCTGATGATTGCTAATTTGGTGGCAGAGAGGCAGCTCACATTAGAGACTCGAGGCTTTCAGGCGCCTTGCTTTTCCAACCGTGCTCTGCTCTGTTGCAGAGGTTTAGCAGAGAATTTTGTGGGTACTTGTTACCGATGCAGATGGAAAATGGCTCCTACATGTAAAACAAATGTGCTGCTGCAAACAGCTAACAAACTCCTCTGGTCGTGATTTGTATGAAATGCAGAGAAAGCGGATTTCAGGAAGATTGGATGGTGCCTCTGCTGGGGTATGGAAAGGTTGGTGAAGAGAATGGGATACCGGTGGCATCTGAATGAACAACAGAACACAGAAGAGTCAGCAATGGGGATGGCAGAGTGGGTTTTATGGCTGCATTTTGTCTGGTATCTCTGAAACACAGGTCAGGTTACTGCATTGAAGGACACTGGTGTGAGAGCTCAGAAACTGCTTTTTCATTGTCTCTTCTATGTCTGAGAAACCTGTAGCAGCAGATGCAGCCTGTGTGCCATCGCACGGCTGTGGTCCCTGCTTAGGGCAGAACTTGACTGGGCTCAGGCACAGCTGCTGATTCAGAACTGTGCCTGCCATCAGGATGATGAGAAGAATCACCCTGACCCCTCGCTCGGCTTTCCCATGAGGTCTGATCTGCTGCTGCGAGCAGAGTGCGGATCGCTGGTGGAGAAGCTCTGAAGCTGTCGGTGTAGCTGCAGAGGGAGATCCTGGGAGCTGATCGGGTGCTTTACTGGTGTGGGATCAGCTGCTGGACTGAGTGCGTGCTGCTCAACAGCACCCCACGAGCCAAGGGCAGCAGCTCTCCCACAGTATGGGTGCCATGGGCCATCGAAGCAGTTGTTGCCCCTGTCCTTGGTTTGTTAAACATCAGCATTATGTTCCTGCCAGGGTTTTGATATCCTGTGGGCCAGGGATAACATTATGTTGGATTTTAGGGCACTGGCTCCAGGGGTGTGCCTGCCTTTGCTGGTCACGCCGGCGCAGAGCAGGGGGCTGAGCAAAACCGGCACGTGTTGGAGCATGTGGCCAGGCAGCAGGAGGGGCTGGGGGCTTCCCTTGCTGTGTCTCCTGGGGTATTTGGTGGCTGTTTGACTCAGGCTTCTGCTCAGGAGCCTTTCCATAAGGAATTTCACATCCCCTACATAGATGATTTCATGCTGCTTTTTCTTTTCCTTTTAAACCATGTTTTAGGTTGTGTTTTTCTGGTAGTCACATTCCATTTCTGGGGTGTTTCTTCTGCTGTTGCCACGAGCATGTGTCTTTGAGAAGACTGTTTTGTTTAGGGATCTCGGTGCAAATCCTGTGCCATTTGGGTTTGCACAGGGAACTTGTGCCCTTTCCTGGCAAATGCGTTCTTCCCTCTTTCCTCTCCAGAAGGAACAAGGAGGACCTCAAAAACTGGCTGTCAGAGAGAGAGGGATGCTGGCACAACTGCGGGGAGGGGACAGCTCATGCCCGGCGCTCAGAGCGTTGCTGCTTAGCAAAGGCTCCGTGCCAGGAGCATGTGTCCATGGTGCCGAGCACGGGGCCTGGTCCATCCCAGCCTCCCTGTAAGCCCACAGGCAGAGGGCACAATCCTTGTCCCAGAACAGCTGTATGGATCCCAATTGCGATGTCTGCGGGCTGCTGGGGTATTGGAAGTGGAAACCTTGCACCATAAAAGTACTTGAGTATGTTTTAATAATTTAGAGCCATAGGTCTTACGTGGTTTGTTCTCTAAAGATTGATTTAGCTTCTTATTAAGGGAATTGGGAATTCAGTGTGAAAATCTGAACAAAATCTAGGCGGTTTTTATTTATTTTTTTTTTAAATATCCACTAGTGGAACTCCCTGGGGAGCAGAATTTCAAAGCCTGTCCAACCCTATCTTGAATTTTTGATTCTCTTGCTTTCCTACTTCCATCCCCAAGGTGTTCTTGTTAAGGAAGAACACCTCAGCATTATTGTATTATTTTTAAAGAAGCCACAATCGCTTTAAGGAGCTCAGGATTAAAAAAATCCACTAATACTTTGATTTCCACCCCCTCCGGTTTTCAGGAGTCTGGTAACCCGAGATGTAGACTGCATATAAATGGAGGGGTAGGCACTTGTAATTGAACAACTCTCCCCTCTGCCCAGAGAAGGCCCTTTTCTCTTTAATTACCCATCGATTTTAAAGAGGTGCATGGTGAAGTGGAGCTGGGAGCAGCGCGGGGATGCACAGGCGTGCGCCTGGGGCAGGGGGAGTTCCTGGCCAAGGGGAGCCGCGCGGGGCGTCGCTCTCGGGCGGCTCTGCCGCGCAGAGGGATCCCCCCTGCTGCAGGGCTTGGGGATGAGGTCTGGCACCCGGCGCCGTGCGCTTCGCAAGGACGAACGGCAGGAACTCGTGCCGCTGCCCCCAGCCTGGCAGCCCTGGCCCGCCACGGGGACAGGAGTCACCCCCGTGGGCTGACGCCCGCACCCCCCAGGGCGCAGGCTGTCGGGGCTCCGCGCCGCAGGGCTCCCTCGGGAGGTGACAGCCGCTCGCGTCTCGGTCTCTGTTCCTGGGGCACCAGTCGATAAGCTGCTGAAGTGGCGTTTCTCCTCAGACGCCTCAGAAATGCCGTTTCTCTTCTCTGGGAGATTTCGTAAACTTAAAAGAGAATCATGAAAAAAGTGTTCTCCCCTGTCCAGCCCATTACTTCAGCCTGCTCAGGACGGAATTAACCTTGGCAAGCCTTCCAGAGGAGAGAGTCATTCTAACCTTAAAAATCTGCTGATTAAAGCTGGTTTCAGGAATTCGATTTCACTTAATGCGTTGGCTGAGCGCCCAGCCTGGCATTAACGCAGCCACAGACACAGGGGCCTCCGCAGCCTTACCTCCCCAGGAAGAGAGAAAAAGAACCCCCAGCTAATGAAACCCCTTTGCCTGCTTTGAGCAGGAAGTAATTTTAAAGACTGCTTCAGCTCAAGGCAGTTGGTGTGCCCTGCTTCCCCATCTCCCAAGGCCAGCCAGGGAGGTAATTCCCTTCTCCTCTTCAGATGCACCGTTGTGTGTCGGTCCTGTGCAGAGGTGAGCGTAGAGCATCACCTCTCTGCACCCTCACCCGTGGCACCGTGTGTGCTGTGCCACCAAACCCTGGATTTCCTGTCATCTAGCAGCACTTCACTCATTAACCTTGAAAATCCTCCAAAACAACGAAGCTCTGATTTCTGAGCTTTCTATTTATATCTTAAACATTTTTTACGCCTTTTTATCCCACAATTAATGTAGTTTTTATTGCTGCCATCACTCATCCTGTCTTTTCTCCAGAAGCTCGGTTTCCAGGATCCCTTTTTCCCACTGCAGGGCATCCCTCTGCAGCCCTGTTACCCCTTGGCACCAGTGCGGTGCTGGTGAGGAGGTGCCTGCTGCCTCTCTCAGGCTGGGGGCGGTGGGCACAGGTGGGTCCCTTCCGTCCCAGGTTAGAACATCCAGCCCCAAAACCTCAACCCAGAAATGGATCCCACGTCATACCATGCGGGGGGGGGAAGGTAAAATGTAAGAAAAGAAAAAAGCCCACTTGTGTATTCTGAATGCTTTGTAGATCCTGTGAGCCGTGAGGGTTTTCTTACTGGTGTGCTGAAATGGGGAAAATCAGTGTGGTGGGGGTGGGATGCTTGTGCATAATCAGTATCGATGCCTCTGGAACTGCATGGGAGACAGAGCTGGAGATGATGGAGAGCAGCTTTCCTCCCTGACAGCTGCAGCGAGCCACGAGGAGCTCGGTGTTGCCTCTTGCTCCTGTGGAGTTCTGATTGACTCCCCAGCATGTTGGGGTTGTGAGTGGGGCTGTGCTGGGGTGTCTCTGTGTTCGGACAGGGAGATGCTGCTTTCCGAAGTGGGGACACTGGCTCTGAGTCAGCAGAACTGAACGTGAAAGCCTTCCTCAGGCAGTGAAAGCCCTCCTCAGGCAGTGAAAGCCTTCCTCAGGCAGTGAAAGCCTTCCTCAGGCAGTGAAAGCCCTCCTCAGGCAGTGAAAGCCCTCCTCAGGCAGTGAAAGCCCTCCTCAGCAGCCCCGGTGCTGCGCTGCCGGAGTCGCTGTCAGGGATTATCTTTAACAAACGGCGTCTGTGCTCCCCAGGCTGAGTGCTGGGATTTAAATGTTAAGCTTTTCTTTGGATTATTTTCTGCAGGTTTTCTTTTTCCTCCACTGCTTTTCTGTGTGTGTGGAATGTATCCTTGACACATTTAAAAACATTATTAATCTTTCTCATTTGTATTTTAAAAATAACTCCGTGATAGCAGCCAGCAGCCCTTAAATCCTTTCTAATTCAGGCCGACCTTGCAAGCAGTGATCTCGGGGAGGGGATGCTGCTGCCGGCCTCCCCATGTGCTCACCGATAAGCACATGGGTTTAACCTTCATGCTCTCTCCGTTGCGGGGCATGCTAGCGACGTGGGGGCTGGCAAGCTTGTTCTTGTTTCCAGAGTTTGTGAGGCACCTTCCCGAGAGGAGGATTATAAATGAGATTTAGAGTCCCTTTGTATTCAGGCTGGTGTCCTGGGCTGGGGAGATGGCGTGGATGGTCCCCCATCAGCACCAGGAAAGCAGTGATGCCGTGTGTCAACCTTTGTATCCATACAGGCAAAAGCAGATGACTGGGATGGCAATTTAGGGATTGTTTTTTCCAGTCCCACCCACTTAGGCCCCCACTTAATGTGGTTTAAAGTTTTGATAAGTCTGGATGGACCTGGGGCTGTGTTGTCTTGCAGCTGCTGCATCCCAGAGTGGCGGGCTGGTGGGGTGCAGACAGGGCTGTGAGTGAGTGAAGAGCATGTTAATGGTGAGAGTCCTCATAATCCATGCAGTTGCTGGAGTAAAAAAAGGAAATTCCCCTTAAAAATCCCCTGCAGTTGGATTATTTCTTTTTTTCCGTTTCCTAGTGGCAGAATACTGCCATGCCTAAAATATATGTGTCCCACAATCTTCCAGGGGAAATATCTGAAGAGCTGTGAGCAGATTGCTGGGCTGTTGCAATCTCACATTTAAGGAAAACTAATCACCTTCGGTACGGGAGAATATATCATTACAGGCACACCCATCCCCCCTGTGCGCTATATTAACAGCCAGTAGAGTCAGAAAATAATATTGCTTTCTTAATAATAAACAAATCTTGTGGACAGGAATTGTACCGGGATCTTTTAAATTAAAACCAGTTTTGTGTGTTTGGTTTGCACCAGGCTTAGCTTCCAGCCAGCAGCAGTGCTGAAGTTTTAACATACTGAAAACCTGATTTTTTTTCTCATTCCTTCATGTTACTGATTCCACTGATCAGAGAAGTGGAGTTTCATTTGAAAGAAACAAAAATCCAAACCCTGTTTGGGTGTTTTGCTATACAGAATGCCTAACAGCAACTTTTACAGTTTATGAACCCAGGTAGCCTGTAGCAATGTTTAAAAACCCAGGGAAGGTCGAGGTGCTGTAATCTGGTGTTGTTTGTTAGCAGGACAGGACCGGCATCAGATCAACACTCTCCAGTGGCAGATAGTGCCCCGCTGCTCCCGTCCCTGGTGCTGCCGCCTCTGCAATGGTTTCCTCTGCTAACCCAACTCTTCTTTCTCTCTTTTTGTGTCCCCAGTGCTTGTACGGCTGCTACGTCCATTCCTCCATCATCCCCACGTTTCACAGAAGGTGCTACTGGCTTCTGCAGGTAGGAGGATGACAAGTTGCTGTCCCTGTGGGTCCCTCGCCCCAGCCGTATCGCTGTGCTTGCTGCCGGGGTGTTGCCGTGCTGTGGTCTGGTGTGCAGGGGGTTGTTTGTCTGAAGGAACATGTGCTTTCTCAGTCATGTGTCTCTTCAGAGCTACAATACGTTTTATCTAGCAAACACAGAGCCGATGCCAGCTCAGACATTCCCTGAACAGAGTCAGCTCATGTGAGGCTGTTTTTGGGTTTCGTTGTGTCTCCCTGGCAGACAAGGGAGCTCAGGCAGCCGACTGCTGTGCTGGGAGAGAAACCAGCCCTGTGCTGTCTTTAAATTGGGGTGAACCTTCTGGCCAGCTTTCTGGCAGTGGATCTGCTTTCCTCTGGTGGGCAGTTTAGTCTTAAGGAAGTTTTTTGGGGTCACTCGGTGATGTTTCTTCAGGCTGTTGTGGGCACAGTGAAGCCCTTGGAGGAGTTGATCAGAGTTTTCCCTCTTATTTCTGCAGTGTTTGTGCTGTGGCCTGATGCCCCCTGGGGCTCCTTGGGCCACGGTGGGTTTGCTTGGGTGCCTGTGCCGGAGTTAGCCCAGGATGGGTGTTTGCTGGACCGAGATGCGATCCCTGCCTTGGCCAAGCTATTTATACTATTGACTGGTTACCCTTGCTTACAAAGTGAAAGTAATTTGTTTTCTCTTGTTAGAAAACAGCATTTGACACATTGTGTAATAATATTATTGTTATAAAGATTAAACCCCTGCAGTCCTGAAAACAAACAGGTCTGAGGAAAGTGACATCTCTTTCCAGAAGCAAATGGAAAATAGTCCCCTTTTCCCCCAGTTTTGCAACTGTGCTTCCATATTAAAAAAGAAATCAGTGCTGCAGCAAAGGGCCCCACGCCCCAGTGAGGACGGTGCCTGCATACAATCCAAGGGAAGGTGCACTGTCCCTGTCCTCTGTGATGTTGACGTTCGTCTCAGCTGTTTGTGTCCTCTGCATGTAGATGCTGTGTGTGAGTAGAGGGGGAATGCTTTACTGCCATGGGGGGAGCAGTGTCTAAAGCTGTGACTCCTCTGAAAACACAGCGCGGCCACATCAGTCCTGCAGATGTTTGGCTCTTTTCCCCACAGCCTCTGGAGGTCCCGGGCTGTGTCCGTGGGGGCATGCACCAAACAGCTGGGGGGTGGGGAGTGGGGTGTCAGGGCGCCTGGAGAAGCTGTTACAAGTTCACAGTTCGATGCGACAAACTGAGCAAACCCTCAGAACTTACAGCCGGGTTTGCCCGGGGCGGCAGACAGCTGCTCACAACAGTGTGCAGCATCCATCTCTGCCCACGCCTGTGACGGATGGCGTGACACCAGAGTTCAAAGGAAACTCTCAGTTCCCTCTGAATAACTGCTGGCACGGAACGGCCGTGCTTCCCGAGCCAGCATCTGTCCTGGGTGTCCCCGTGCAGGCAGAGGGACCACGGTGGGTGGAATAGCAGGTCACTGGTTTGGTCATGAGCTTCATACTTCTTTTAATTTTTGTTGCATGCTCTCTCTAAATTTTGCTGGGCCTGGCTGTGTGGCCATTAGCACCATTAGCAAGGGGTTACCTAGTGAGCACTGTAGAATCTTCTTACCTACACCCTGAGGTCTGGCTTGTCCGTGTTTAGGTGTTGATGTTTAGGCATCTTCCTTGCTCTGAGAATCGCTCTGGATTAAGGTGAGTGGATGGGAAGTATGTTTCTTAGGAGCCTGTTTGTAAAACACAATGCAGGATGTCTTTTCATGGATGTAGTATGCTGGCAGTCAGAAACAAGGACACGTCGTGCCTTGGCTGGGGGAGGAATAGGGGTCTCTGATTCATGACAGCATCTCTCAGGCACAAATGGGCATCCTTCAGTCATGCGCTCACTGTTGTGCAGCCGGAGAGAAAAGAGCTTGGGCAGAAACCAATGATGCTTTTCTAAGGTCTGCACAACGTCTCTGTGCAGCTCCACAGTGAGACCAGGAGAGAGGGAGAAGGGGCTTTGTGCCTCAGCTTCGGTTTTCCACTTCAACACCACCCCATCAGTGACTTTCCTATTCCAGAATGGGTACGATGGGGCAGTGTTTGACATTAACCTTCAGCAGAGGGTTTGGCTTTTTTAGCTCACAGAGGCAAATGGCGATTTTCACTGTTTTGGAGAGTCACGTAGTGCCTCCCTGGGGTATGGAGCGCTCTGCCTGCGAGTCTCTGGTCAATAGGAAGTAAATACAATTAGTCTGCGATGCCGCCCTTGTTTTATGGGATGATCTTCCTCCAAATCCTATTGTCAGGCTAGATATTGATTGAAATTCCCCACGCAATTGTTCTTGATCTTTTCAGACTAGTGTTTTCAGCGTAAAGGCCACGACTCAAGCCACAGAAACTCAGAGTCTCTCTTGCGCATTTACACTGGGCTGTAGCCATTAATTTTATGGTGGTCTCTGATTTCTTACTTAAACAACTTTGTGTTGTTGTTTATGATTGACAGGACATGTCTTCTCCCTGAAGACTGGTCAAAGAGTTAAGAAATGAAAATTGTCATTGAAAATATCAGCTTGAACTGTCTGTGGCAACAGAGTTTTCTCAGTGCCTGATCCACAGAGTTATCCTGCCATAGGAGACTCCACAACTGGGGTCTCTTCTTCCCTTTCCTCAAGGGTTTACTTTTGTGAGACACTTTAGGCTCTCTTGATACTGGATTTTGAATGCTGCCTCAGCCCAAACAGCTGTAATGTTTGTAGTAGATGTGACTGCAAAGCCAACGTTGTGTTGTCTCTGTGGGAGACCGTCCATCCCCAGGCACTGGCGGCCCCTCCCACGGACCCCTCAGAGCCATCTGCGGATGGCAACTGGCACTCCAGGAAGCTGATGTGGCTTCTGGGCTCACCAGGCTGGCTGCTGTTTGCAGAGGGAGTTTTTCCCAGATTCTTCATTCCAATACACAGGAATATTCAGCAGTTTATTACTACTAATGCCTGCACTGAAGCTTGATGTTCCCTGAGTGTTCCCCTCCTAAAATGTAGCTTGTCTGAAAGCTGTGGCAGAAAGTAGCCAGGCCTGGGAATGTTTTATGTGATGTCTGCAGCTGTCCTGCAGAAATCTGGTGTTCTTGATGTGAGTTTTTTGCCTCTATTTTTCTGTTATGTCCTAAACAAGAGGAAAACCTACCCTTTGGGGTTTTTTTATGGTGTCCCAGCAGAACAGCGTTTCCCAGTCCAATTGCTTGTGCTGCGCTGTGTCAGCAGCATCTTCCACACCCCTGGCTGGAGGAGCAGCAGACAGCTTGAGGATTTCTGTCTGTTTCAACACAAATTGGAAGCATTACAATCTCATAAAAATTCCTGAGACTTTTGCTTAGTAATGGGTTTTTATTTTGCATTTGGGTGAAATAGAAATGACTGGGCAATAAAGCATTGAAGACCGTGCGTGGTATGTGGGCACTGTAGATCGGCCCCATATTGTTGGGGAGCAGGAGGTAAGTTAGTCTCAGCATTGTGAGCCTTTGCATTATTTCTAGTGGGAATATAAACTCTTGCTGCTATGCTAGCACATCTTACCAGAATGAGTTCCAGCCTGTATGATGAAATAAGTGTGGACTGAAGGATAGCAGAGGATGGTGTGTGGTATCTAACTGGTGCTAGCCTGGTTCAGCATCCTGAGCATGCTGCTGTGCCGCCCTCCTGCACGGGCTGGGTGACCTGGGGACAGTGTCTGACCAGTCTGAGGTCTGGGATCCTGTCAGTGACAGTAGCAATGGCACTCATGACTGCTGGTGGAGGCACTGTTAGTGTTGTTTACTCCTGCAGTATCTGCAGGCATGGTCCCTGCCTCTTGTAGAGGCTGTTAGTGCTTGCCATAACACTGATCAAGTCCAGAAAGGGCTATAAACATAAGGTGGTGTGAAATGACATTTGTTGCTGCACAATCAGAGGCTGTGGGTATCTGAGGGTTCACTTCTGCACATCGCAGGCAGAGCCCTGGCCGAGCTGGACCAAGTGGACCAAACCCCACACTCCCAGAGTGCAGCCACAAAGTCAGTGGGGTGGAAAGGTCCTGCCTTCCTCCTGTGCAAAGTGCTGCCGTTTCCCAAGGCCGAGATGTCTCCTGGCTGCTGCAGTGCCCCTCCAACCGAGCTTTGGCCTTGGCAGTGTGATGGGGAGAAGCTCCCTGGTGATTTCTACCTGAGTGTCTCTTTGGGAAGGGCTCTCCTGCCCACCAGTGGTATTTGCAGAATGGACCTTTGAAACGAGCATGCTTTAATTGCCTCATGTTCCTATTTTTAGTGCAAAGTGTGCGCATGGAGCTGTGCTGTGAGAGAAGATGTAAGTGTGGTGGGAGTACATGGCCCTGTCTTTTGCATCGATTTAGCTCTGTGATGCAACAGAAAAAGTGCTTCCGATACCACTGTGTCCGAGAGTCGACAGGATAGAGCAGTTGGTCCCCTTGAGTCTGTGCTGGGCTTCATGCTCCTTTGTGCAAAACCATTTTCAGCAAGAGAAAAGTCAGTGGATACCCTTTTCATGCTTCCTTGATACTCTTCTGTCGTGATCTCTCTGAAAGACTGCTCTCTCCTTTCTCCTTCATCTCATCAGCTCTTTCTGAAGGCGCAGTGCTCCTTGCTGTGCCTCTGCTGCCTTGCGACCACAGGAGCAGCTGTGTCTCAGGACTTCCATCACGTTACTCAGGGATCAGTACGGACCTGAAATACTCCTGGAGTTGGTGGAGCTGTGCAGAAAGCATCGCTCAGTCTGAGCGCAATTCCAGGGCTTTGTGAACTCTCTTGTAGTAATTTTCATGTTTCATTGTTTCAGTGATTTGGGGGGTGGGTTTGCAAATATTCTAACAGATATTTACTCCTTAAAATGAATTTCGTGGCCATTCACCATGCCAGTGAGGTGTTAGCTGTGACTCCTTGTGAATTGCATGACCCTTCTCATCCCACCTGGCCACAGGGCAGAGGCTGCAGGCGCGTTAGCCTGGCTGCCCGCTCAGCCTGGTCTGGCATTGCCCTTGGCACAGCTTGGTTTAACAGTGGGAGGAGGAGCTGGCTGGGTTTGGAGGAGCCTTTCTGCTGCCCTGCACGTCACAGAAACACAAATCGCCCCAAAGCTTTCTTGTAACTATCACTGGAGATGGCTGTAGGGGTAGCAAGTCATGTCGCACTCTGCTGTACTCCAGTGCTTTAGTGAAACAAAAACGAAGCAAGAGCCGTGATGCTGCAGGCCACGTTGCTGGAAGAGCTCTCTCCTTTGCCTTCACATCAACCTGGGAGGAACCGTTCCTCTGAGAGGAGCCAGCTGCTGCCGGTCTGCGCTTCCTCATCTTCCCCCCAATCGCTCCTGCGTTGCCCAGGCTGCTGTCACTGCCAGCTCCTGTGATGGGCACTGAAAGTCACGAGTGATGACAGCCACTCTCTTCTCCCCGACACTCCTGCCTTTGAAACGTCTCCGGCGCTTTGCGGCTGAGCGGCGGGAGCTCCGCACCCTGTGAGCCGCGCTGGCTGAGCGTGGGAGCGCCTGCAGCGTGCCTCTTGGGCCAGGGCCGGGCTGGCGCTGGCTGGGAGCCGGCTGATGTGCAGGCACTTGTCTGGAGGTGCTGGATCAGCTTTGCTGAATTTCCATCAGCCTGACCCCCCCGAGCAGCATGCGGTCAGGCTGGGCAGCCCAGGGAGAGGAGGGGTGCCAGGGCTGCTGAGGCCACTGGCCCCGTGAGGGCACCTCAGTACCTGCAGTGCTTTGCACGGGGTTGATCATAGAACAACACTGTTTTCCTCTTGCCTTCTCATCCCTTATTTGCTCTCAGAGCAGCCGCATCCACTGAAGCCCACGGCCGCTCCTGCAGCCTTTCCATAGGGACATAGAGGGTCTGTCCAAGCTGGTTTTGCATGGTGTTTCCCCGTTCAGCTGTTACTTGGTTGCTGATGTTAGTTTCTCACAGTCTGCACCTTCGCTGAAGGGAAACTCCTCTGGCAGAGCTCAGTGCAGGCTGTCTTCCTCCCACTGTCTCCCACCTCTTCCTCAGAGCGAAGTGCTTGCATGGCTTTGCGGGGAGCGCATCCCTTTTGCTGTCAGGGAAGGACAGCTGGCCAGGGAGCATCTGCAGAGCCCTCTTGTTGGTAGGGCCAGCAGCGTGGCTGCGTTCTACACGCACCCTCACATGCAGCACCACGACAATAAACGGGGACGCTGCTTTCTATTTTTCCTGACAGGAGTCTGTAGTAGATAAACCGAGCATGCAGCTCAGGCTGGGCATTCCCTCCTATCCGTCTGGGCACCTCCGAAACAGAGACGTGTTTTGACACCTGCGGGGTGAGTAGAATGGGACTGCAGAGAAAGGCAGCAATAAACCTCCGCTGATGTTCCAGCAAAGGGAGGCGGGGAGGATTACAAATGAACTGGTGTCTCGAAGGCTGGAAACATTTTAGCAGGAGTGCTTTATCTTTTGTAATGTTTTTATAAATTATTTATTAACACACTTGCTGCGTTTTCCTGAGAAATTGGATAGAAAGGCAAAAACGTATAGCCGGCAGATTATATTCCAGAAGAAAGACGCCAGTGATTAAAAAACAATTTCCAACCCTTTCAAACACATAACTTTATTTTAGATGAGTAGTCTGCTATTTTTGTATCACTCTCCACCATTTTAAAGAAAATCCCGGATTCGTTCCCCAGATATATGAGGAGACTGACGTTAATGCGAGCAAACTAAAAAGCAGTCAGAGTGCTTTAGTTGTTGCTTAAATAATCTGGTGTCATTTATAGAGGAGATGCATTTCCCAAACTGCTGCAGGACGTGCCTGGGCTGCTGATCAAGAGGAGTTATCGCAGGGGCGACGCAAGGAAGCCCGAAACATGGCCGGCTCCCGCAGGAATGGAGAGCAGCCTTTATGCGTTTGGCTCTGGCTGGAAGCGATGCACCGCTGGCGCTTTACGCCTGGCTCGGGGATTGGAAGCGGCGTCTCCGTCACTTTATGGTCGCTGCAGCCCCGTGCGTGCTGTCGGCACGGCTTTCTTGGGGGGCAGCCCCTGCCACGGCCAGCAGTGGCTCTTTGCACATGACGCAGGTGGCCCAGCACGGGTGTGACACCGGCCTTTCCAGAGCACCTGCCCTGCCCAACCTGCGCCCTGCCCCCCGGCTGTGAAGGGAACCCAGAGCAGGGCTGGTTCATGGGAGCCTGGGGACCCACCGAGGACCCCGCTATTGCTGGGGAGCATGCACGTCTTGACGGCAGCACCCGGAGGTGATGTAGCTGGGAGCCGGATTGCTCCTGCTCCAGCATGGCCCTGCCTGTTCTCCCAGGAAAGCCCCGGGACCGTGTGTCTTTCCAGATTCTGCTCCGGTTTGGACTGGTGACGCTGTCACCGAGATACCCTCGCGGCAGGGATGGCGGTGATGTGACAGCACAGCTCAGCTGGAAATTAAATCAAACCACAGGCTCCAAGACACTTATTAATATGCTCTGTATACTGAGGATTAGGCTTTTGGTGACACTTAAATTGAATTCTAATGCTATTTTGAAATATATAATACGCTGAATTTACTTCACCTCAGGTTTGAGTTAATGGTTTATTAAATTATGCACCTTGCAGTAGCAAAGCTGTTTCCTGGTGTAGGACACTGAGGCTTGCAGTAGCAATGCAGCAATTTTGCTGATCTCATCCACATCCTCCCTGGTCAATTATTAGGTCTGCAGGTGTCCATGAATGTATTACACTGTCGGCTGAAGTTTCGCCCTCGCTGGAGAGGCATAATTGGGGATTGGGTTGGAAATTCTGTAGTGAAGCAAATTGCAATTTGAGTTTAGAGGCCTGGAGTTTGTTTTGGCGTGGGCAGCGGAGGACTTGTAGCAGATGCTGCCAAACCTGAAGTCTCTCCTTCCAACACGGGGTATTTTTTTCCTTTAATATGCAGTGTTTTGGCCTGCAGTGAGTTCCCCCTCTTTGCATTTCGTCTGTTAAGGCACGCTTTTATAAGCGTTTTGGATAAATCACTTCCCAGGTGCCCACAGTTCTGAATGCTTTTCTTGCTGTCTCTCTGCCTGTGTGAACTTCTCCCTTATTACCCCAGTTGCTTTTATTCTCAAAATTATTTTTTATTTCTGAAGCAGGTTCTGTCTATTCCCCCTCTGTTGAACAGCTGCCCTCTGCTGCCCCATGCTGCCTGCCCCCAGCTAATAAAGGCACCATGCCCACCCTGCCCTGAGGACTCTCCCCATCCTGCTTGCCTCGAGTTGCCTTTGTCATCTGACACCGGTCCATGTGGTGATGTCACATGTCAGGGTGACACATATGGGAGTGTCTGTGTGGTACACTACCCTTAGTGAAAGTCAGTGAAGGTTATTAACAGCCCTGAGTTCCCCATCTACACTGTAAAATGATGTGCCCACCTCTGGAGCTGTGGAACACTGTATGCAGACCGCAGTCATCGTCTCCTGTGGGACTGGTGTTCTTTAACATGTTAGCAAAGGGGTAAAAGCTGGAGGAGACCGACCTAAATGGCTTTCCCACCTGAACAGGCATTGTACCTCAGGGCATCATTTTCTCTGTCAAGGAAAAAGTGTGTGATTTTTCTTATCATGCAGTTGTTTCAGTTAAATGTCAGCCCGTTTGCATCTGCTCCTCTCGCTGCTGAAGACGTATGTCGCATGACAGCCTGCTAGCTCGCTCCGGAGTTATTAGCCATCAGCAGTAAAGAAAGCACGATTTAGATAGAGTGAAATAGAGGTTGAGCTTTTTATCAGTTTAGTCTCTGTAAAATGGGATGGCCTCTTCCCGGGAAATTAGATTTCCCAATAACGTAACCAGCACAAGACGAGTCTGTTGGATTGATTGCGTCTTCACATTGTCCTCCTTTTACAACTAAACGTTGCAGAGGATTCCTGAGAAAGCTTGAAGGTGTTTCTGATCCCCTTGCAGCAGCAAAGAATGTGCTTGGCAGTGGGATGGGAGTTGTGGGACTGACAGACAGACAGGTGCAGTGCCTGGCCTGAACATTTCACTGTTGTTTCACTAGTGTTGGCCTGCAGTCCATGGGGATGTACAGCACAGTATCCGTGTTTGGCTGGCACCGGCACTGCTGGATTTATTGGCAACAAGGCCTGTTAACCAGGCTGGTCAGGCCACCTCTAGTGAAAGGGTTGTTGATGTGTGGAATAGCCATTTTGATGTGGGGACGATGTGTGGGGAATGAGTCTGCCTGACCTGCTGCCTTTAGGCTTACAGCGCTCGCTCTGCTCCACTGGGAAGAGCTCTGACCCCCGCGACAGGCTGTTGTGGGGTGGGCCCGGCGCTCCCCCATGGCAGCTCCAAGCTCAGGGCCGTCGGTGTGTGTGGGCCCAGAACACCTTTGCCAGCAGGTGGGATGGAACTTCCCAGTCAGGAGGACTATCAGGAGGAGCTGAGGCAAAGGGGCTGATTGGGGTGGTGCTGGGAATGGCTGAAACCGGGGGAGACTGGGGAAACCCACTTCAGGTGGAACCAGCAGGGAAAATCCCCAAGGTCTGGAGCAGTCACATAAGGGGTGAAATCCAGAGTGTGGGGGGTGTTTGAGAGATGTTGGACAATTGTCTAAGGTTAGAATATAAAACAGGCTGTGGTGCTCACCTAAATGCTTTTCCTTTCTGTTGTTTTGATACTCTGCTGCGCTCCGTCTTACGTGGAGGGGGATAGAACCCTGCCAAGCAAAACTACAGCACTGCTTTATCAATGGTCAAAGAAACGGTATTTTTCTTAGGGGCAAAGTACTTGCTCTGACAAGAGAAGGCCATTGCAGAGCTTTATTCTAAACATATGGGATCAAAAGGGTTCATTAAAGCCATGGTTGCAGCAAAAGTCAGGCAGAGAGAGATGAGTTGTAAATGCTGAAAGCTCACCAAGAAAGGCGTGAGAGAATATTGCATTGCAGACCAGAACCCACAGAAGAAGCCGATGCAGCTCGTCCCACGCCGGGGCACAGGCACATGGGGGTGTGCTTCGGGGCTGCAGCGTTCGGAAGCACCGAGTCGCTGTTTCAGCCCTTCCTGGTGAGCGATGGCACACACGCCGCTTCTCCCTGCTGCCCTTCTGTGCGGTGCTTGTGATCATCACCGAGTATAATTCAGTGAGCCATCATGGCTGCTTCCTGATGGAAAAGGGGTAGAGAAAGCTGCTGGGATCTTCCCGTCCTTCATTTATATTTGTTCCTGGCACTCTTTAACAGCCATCAGCAGCTCTGCTTGTTACGAGCACAACACAGCTTGTGCTTCTTTCTCTCTGTTACCTGCACTTGAGCTTCTTCAGGGACTTTGCTGTTTCTTAGAGTGTTGGTGTTGTCATGCTTTCAGAAGCAAGGAGGACCTTCATCAAGCGTGGTTCAGCCCAGCATCACCATGTGCTGCAACCTCTGTGGCCTGTATGGAGGCACAGTCTTTGTGGACACAGTCAAGTCTCTCTCTCCCTAGTGTCTGCACATAGATCTTTAACTTTGGAGAACTGTTGCCTTTCTGAAACACATGGAGCAAGTTTTGCTTATCTGAAGTGTTTGCATTTCATGCAGCTGTCCTGCTGGGAGTTTGCCGTATGTGCATATATAGAACTTTGTAGGAAAAGGAATCTGCTTAGGAAATAAATCCCCTTCTCAGCCTAAGGGAACATCAGTTTTGCTGTGAAGGGGTTGAGCGAGGTGCAGGAATCAGCCCTGAACTCCTCCTGCAGTGCTTGGCACTTGCACAAATAGCTTGAACCTCAAATGCTGTTATTCTTTTGGTTTTATTGAACATTAAATCCATCACAAAAATATACAGAAAGAAAAATGAACGCAACATCTTTCAAGGTCACTCGTTTCCGTGGAGACGATGTAACTGCGCTGGGCTTTCTGTAATAAAGTAGTGTTGGTGCAGGAAACCATACGTTTTGGAGTGCTAACTCTGAATCCTGTAGCAACATTCCTCTTTGCGGGGAAAAATACAGCAGATTTGTCCCCTAACCTGCTACCTGTGCAGCAAAGCACTGACAAACAGTAATTAGAGCTATTACAGAGTGTCATCTCCTGTCTGCTATTTATTGACCTTTTCTTCAGTGTGATTTCCTTCTCGGGAGCCCAGGTAACGCATCCCAGGGAAGATGAGCTGTACCAGTGTCTAGGACAGTGCAGCAGCTGAGACCCACTGGACATCTGAAGGGTGCTTGATTTGAGACCCAAATTTACATTATGCTGACAAATCTGGAAGCCTTTGAGGGAAAAAAGCTTTTCCCAAGTTCACCTTGAATTTGTTGGGGGTAGGAGGAAGTTGCAGCTGTTAGATGCTGGGAAAAGCTAAAAGAAGTTGTCTAAAATATCCTTTCTGTCTCTAATACCGTTTTAGATCCTAAAGGCTTCCCAAGCTCAAAGTGACCCGTAATACTGCTTGTACAGTGAGAAGCATCGTCCTTCCAGGGAGCTAAACCCTCATTTTTGGGTGTTGTAGGATCCCAGGAAATCAAATCCGAAATCCATTACAGACTCAGGGATTAATGTGACCTGAGTAGTTTTCAGAGAGGCAACTCTGAGTTTGGGGAAAGAAGCAGTACTGAGTTTAGGTTTTAACAGAGTTTGCTGAACCTGTGTGAATGAATGTAACAAGCTCAGCACAAGTGAAGCTGTCGGTTGCTTTGCAATGTCAGCTTCTTGGTAGCTTTGCTATACGTGCCGCAGACCCAGACACCAACCTCCTGCATGGCAAAGGGTGGATAATCTGTCCCCCTCGCTGTGACCTTCAAGTGGAGCATCCCTCTCGCAGAGGCTTCCCGCTGCTGCTGGTGCTTCAGGGACCGGGGCTGCGTGGGCTCAGGTTTCCAGCCTGCTGCTCGTGTTGCGGGGGAAAGGAAGGAGAGGATGTGGAGTGGTCTTGATGAAAAAGTGCTTTTGCTTTTTCTCTTGAAGGATATTTGCAGTGAAAACTGTACATGAAATTTATACGCCTCTCATATGATTTTGACTGGGTTTAGAGCAGAAATTCTCAGTAGGAAATGTATTCAATAAAAATTTGATGTGGAACTATAGCTCAGCAGAATCTTTTTTAAGAAATCCAGCTCTGGAATATTTATTTTGTATCTAGTTTTAGTTTTAGTGCCTATTCCTTCTGCAGATGCCCTCGTTAGCCTGCTAACGGTTTACGAAGAGCTCAGTCCCTCTCTCGCCTAGATCCCAGCATCCCAGAGCGTGTCTGCAGTGCCTGACGGTGAAGGTTTTGGGGGAGGCGTAGCTGTGTGGAGTGCTCCCTAAGGCTGCTGCTGTCAGCTTTTTCTGCAAGCAAATCCACACTTGCTGTTAGTGAGGTGGCTGGAGGGCTCAGGGCTCACTGGAGCTGGGGGGATAAGCCTGCAGCAGGTGACATGTTACCACGCTGGCAGGCAGCAATGTGGCCAACAAGAATGCGGTGTGCTTGATTGAAAGCACATCTACTGGGAAAGAGTTTTAGCAGCAAAAGTGCGTAAATCTGGATTTACTCTCCTTTGATGCTCAGCATGCAAAAGAAGGCACTTTAGGGGAAGTAGGAAAGGAATTGGGATGGACAGAATGGAAATCCCAGGGTAAACCTGGCAGCTGCGAGCCCGTGAGGTGTCATTGCTTGCTTTGGAATAGCATCCCTCAATGCCAGTATTGGGGTTATCCCTGTATCTGGAATGAGCTGACTCAAGTGCTCATGGCACCAAGAGCTTTTCCTAATGTTTAGTGATAAACCTCTGTCTCCCATGAGTGAAGGTTCTGCTTGCTTTGCCACTTTTTTCAATTTAAACAGGAGTACACTGAAACCCTCTTGCAAAAGCATTCGTTATGTCGAGCAAAACTGGAGGGTGTGGGTTGTGTTTCACTAGCCTTTTTTTCTTCTTTATTTCTAGTGTTCTCATATCAAATTTTCCCTCAAAAAATACTGCCCAGAGGCATGGGAAATGGCACATGGCTTGATGAAATATACCCCCATCCTCGGATACGCCATGTTTTTATTTTGTGACAGTCCAGGATTCAGTGCACGGCCTAAATATTGTGGCATCCTATTTGATTTTTGAATTGTTGGATGGACTGGGCGCTGTAGCTCATGGACAACATGATCATTTTTCCTCGTGGTTTACCCCTTTTCTAGATGACTGTCTGCGAGTTTCAAAATGGAACAGGATTCCTCCGTGGTTTATAAATTAGGGCCATATTACAGCAGCACCCAATAGTGCCGCTATATTTTAGATGGTGTCAGGGTTTCTATTATAAACCTCATTTTTCAGAGGTTTATAGCTCAGCCATAAAAGTTCACTGTGTGCCGGGACTCGGAATGTAACAGCTGCACCTCAGCCAGGCAGAGGATGTGTTTGCATGTGCTTTTGCAAGGGAAACAGAGCACGCTTTGTGTGGGCATTCATGTGTAGAGATCGATGTAGTTATCTTAAAAATCAGTATCAATTTGTCCTACTTTTGATTTCAAAGTTAGTCACTTGGAAGTGAGGAGGTGCACCCTTTTGGCAGTTTTAATGCTTCCTGTTTGCTGATGCTCTGTGGCACGGTACCCCCCCAGCATTAGCCACATCCTTATGTGCCTTTGCGTGTGTATAACCGGTGGGTTTTCTTACGTTGACATATGAATAAGATACCAACAGTCTCCTTTTAATATCCTGGCATGGTGCTCACGCTTGCTGTAGTACAATTTGCTGTACTCCGACAAATAAGCTGGCTGCAATGAATGAAGCGCTCCTGTCACCGGGAAACAAAAAGGGTGTTTGTGGCCCTGCGCTGTACGCAGCCATCCCATGGCTGTGAGCATGGCTTTACGCCTGTAGCTCAAACGGCCCTCAGCACAGAAGCCATTTCCTACATATAAACAGCCAAAGAACGAATGTAAAATGAAAAAAATGTGGTCTGCAAGCTGGTGTTAACCTGACGGCATCTGAAGGCATCTCAGTGACCCTTGGCCTGGGCTGCCTCTCCATCCGAGTCTCCACATCGGTGTCAGGCAGGCCTGGCTTTAGGCTCTGGGGCATTGTGACATTCGTGCCCCATGTTAATTCTCGCTCCGAAACTCTGCCCAGTGAGAGGAGCCTGACCTTTATTGTAGGTCTGCTGTGCCTTGCTCCTGTAGTTTAGAGATGATACACCTCATGTATACAGAGCAGTCCATACCAAGGAGATTGGCTCTGATGAACTGAAGGAAACTGGGGTTTGCAATGAGGTTAAACTTCAAGTCAGGCAACTCAGCAAGAGGAGTTAATTAAGTTGTGTCAGAATTACTTGTGAATTTGGAAACAGATTTTTATTTTCTCCCTGACAAAAAATAGGGTTTATAAAATTAGACAAAGCCTGCCCGGGAGGAGCCGGTCTGTTCCTGCCTCTGACCTCAGGGATGCTTATTTACGAGTTGTACGGCAAGAAGATTGAAATGCTTCATTAGCAAGCAACATTGCATGTTATTTGGAGAAGATCCTAATGGAGTAAATTAGGAGGGAAACATCTGTTGCGTTCTGTCTCAGCTTTAGTGCTCAATCTGGTGCTAACTCCGGCCTCTCGTGACCTTTTCATATGTCCCTTCATCCTAAATATGAGGCACGCTTTGTTCATGAGCTGTGTTGCAGGCTTTGAACTAAAATGCTGCAGAGTTCATCTCTACTTTCTACGAGAGATTTGTTCCCTTCCCATTTCCCTTCATTCCTGAGACCTTGCGGATAAGCTGAGGTGGAGATGAAGGGGAGGGTGGCTGAAAGGCAGCAGAACCCAGAGCCAGGCAGAAGGAGGCACGCATCTAGATGGGTGTGTGCAGGTGTAAGGTGCATAGTTCTGCCTTCTTCCCCCTTCTGTAGTGTGGTTTTACCATAAAAGAATAGCTGCAGCTTGTCACAGAAAATTGAAGTCTTGGCTGACATGAGAGTCATGGCACAGGGAAGAAAATGCGTTTCTCACTGCTTCACATCCACGTCCCAGGTTTGGTGTCAGGCAGAAATTCTCCTCCCAAATGATCCTTTTCCCACCAACCAACCTGGTGTTGGCAGCACTGGGCCCTCCCTGCTGTGAAGAGACCTCCCTCGTTTGTGAGGAAGATGAGCTGGAGGGGGTGGGTGCTCCTCATCTGACGCAGTGAACACTGATGCTATAAGCACCACGTTGCAGCCGTCACTGTAGTTGCAGAGGAGTTTTCTTCAAGGCTTAAAACACTTGCTCAGATTAATGACCAAAAATGTCAAATGCGTCCACAGCTAATTATTCATTAGATGCGTAATTAGTGCAAGATGATCGTGACATTTTACTGTTATTAATTTTTATACTCTAATAGGAATTAAATCAGCCTACAATCACAGAACACCAGTTTGAATTCTACACTGGAGGTGCCTGTTGCAGGGCTGGGGAGGATGCTCTTGCGAGCCCTTGCTGACAAAGGCTGGGCGCTAGAGCCGGAACAGCATTACTCTGCCCTGTTCAGTAGCAGGGATGCAGACAGAAATGATCATCGTGCAGGGATGTGGGAAGAGGCCATGGACCTCACACTGGACAGGGAGACACAAGGCTTGTGGGCAGCTTGCAAAACAATGACAGAATCACAGTGAAAGAGCCAGGATTTCATCTGGGTGTCTTCTGAAGGGAACAGAGAGAACTGGCTTTGGTGAAGTCCTTGGGTCACCCAGTCAGTCATTGCTCTTAGTGCATCTAAGGAGGGTATCCTTAAGTCTGTTGCAAACAG
Source organism: Laterallus jamaicensis coturniculus (assembly GCA_022605575.1). Classification (NCBI taxonomy): domain Eukaryota; kingdom Metazoa; phylum Chordata; class Aves; order Gruiformes; family Rallidae; genus Laterallus; species Laterallus jamaicensis. The sequence goes on from JAKCOX010000081.1 coordinate 2,411,113, forward strand.
ACGGCAAAATACTTTGCATTATGACGTACCTCATCCCTAGACAGCGCATTCTAAGCAAGCCCTTCTGCCTCTTCTGACCGGGTAAGACTTTCACTTGGCAGTGGTCTCCCTGTGGCATCTCCCCTGTGATCTTTCAGTGCTTGCTATTGCAAATGCAGTGTTGTGACTGATTGATATGAAGGATGCAGTGTTGAGCTTCACCGCTTCTTTTCACTTGCAAATACATTCATTCCTCAAATGATGTTGAGAGCTTTTACACCACCAAAAAACTGGGATTCTCTAGCAAGTTTAAAAACAAATAAGCCTGAGATGTGGCATTCTGTTAAAAGTACTTGTTGGTGCTGTACTGTGCCACTGATGGGTGCTGAGACACTTCGGAGGAAACTTGCTGATGGTTGGCCATATTCTCTCTCTTCTGGGGACCACAATAAAAGCCGTACCCCTCCAATGACAATTCCTCAGACAAGAGGAATTTCCTTGCATGGATGTCTCTGTTGAGGTGGGAAGCAGCCCAGGCAGGTGAGCTCTGAGCAACGTTGCAACCCTAGTGTGGTGCTCTAACTGCACATGGTTATTTCTGCATGTGTTGATATTTAAGGCATTTTGTTCAGAGAGAGTGTCGATGCTGCTGGGTTCCCAGAGATCAGTTTTTAACTTCCTGCTGTGTCTGCTCTAAATAGGGCACAGGACAGGCTGAGCCTCCTAGATACCAAGCCAAGTGGTCTTCATTAAAGCGGCGCTGAACTCAAAAAGAGCAGAGCCAAACGTGTTGGGTTCTGTTCATTAAGGGACTGGCGGGTTTCTGGCTTTGTTGTCTTTTAATACACCAAGAACAGATGCAGGTTGACAAGTGGCATCAGCCAAGGGACACGGCTTTATAAGGTTGTGTTGAAGCGGGGCTTGGAGATAGCCAGCTGAAATCTAATTTGTAGCCAAGTGGAATAAATTGGAGCTGATAGTTATTCAATTAATGGCATGGGCAGCAAGGTGAGGTCTCCTCTCAAAATAGCAGAATAAGGTTTCTTGACAGGGAGGTTTGGGAAAACGGGGCACGGCACCAGGTTTTCAATCAAATTCAGCCATTAATCATCTAAGTAGCAGGAGGGAGATGTGATTATTATAGAGAGGCTCAGCAAAATGGTTTGAATGAGCACTTCCCAAAAGTGTGATGGAATCCAACCCCAAGCCAGCGGCTGTGCCTGGGGCCCTTCGGGAGCTGAGGATTTCCTAGACAGTGCTGTGTGAACCGATAACCTCCATCCTCTGGGAACCCCTTCTGGGGTTCTCTGCGCTGGGCACAGACACTGCTGCCAGGCACCTGCTGAACTAGAAGCTCCTTCTGCTCCCGAGGGTGTGTTTGCTTGTGGGGTGCTCAGTAGGGACGGGTGCCCAGGTGTCCCCTTAGTGCCTGTTGTGCATCCAGGGCTGCAGAGAAGGGCGGTTGCCAACATGTGTGCCAGGCCTCTTGCAGATTCCCTCGGTGTGGTGCTTCAGGCCTTCAGGCAACTGCATAGCGATGAAGTCACCATAGCTCTCTCCACCCCAAGGAGACCAAGAAACATAGAAAGGTGCTTTTATATATATATATATATATAATCAAAAGAAAAATATCTTCCTATGTAGATGGCCTCTGTAATAATATTATCAGTGTTGCCTCAGGGTTGTACAAGCTGAATGGAAGAGAAGTTGAATTATGGTTTTTCAGCAGAGTGGTTTTACGCTGTATCAGTTCAGTGTGTGAGTAGGAAAGGAAGACTCATTTTGCCTGGAATAATGTGACCCTTTGGCAGCACTGGAGGGTGAGCCAAACACATAATGTGATGGGAAGGTCCATGTCGGTGGTTGGAAGCTGAGCAGGTCATCTCTGTGCTGCTGTTCTTGGGTCACTGAGGGCTGGGATGCTGTAGCTGTCAGCACAGCTCATACCCTCACCAGACACTCCTCTGCCATGCACGCTGCCTGCCGTGACTCTGCGCAGCACCGAAGCCTATGTGCTGGGGTGCCAGTGAACCCTCAGTGCCAGTGCAGGGCTCAGGCCTTGGAGCGCAGCGAGCACGAAGCTCGTCAGCAGCAAAGGGCCAGTCTGCAGCATACACATGACCCACGGGCGTTGCGATGGGTCTGTGGGACGTGTCTGGGTGCTGGGCAGCCTGACACAGTGGCAGGACGCAAAGGGCTTGTTTGGGAGGGCAGCTCATGCCCCCAGGTTGGGCTCCACAGTCAGTGGGCTGCTGAAGCATGGAAGCACAGGACTTTTCTCCTTTTCACTGTCTGCAAACCCCTGTGCTGTCGTGCACCAGCATGCTGTGGTTAGGCACTGCCTGATGCCCTGCTTTCTGCTTGGGAGCTGCAGTGTGCGCTGGCACATGCAGGAGGTAGCAAGGCAAGGGCTGACAGGGGTTATCGGTGTCCTGCTGGTGTTTGAGGTTGGGGTTTGGTTGGGTCTCGGTGCATCACTGGGGGGTCTAAGGGCCCTGCCCACCCACAACGCTCTGTGAGTCTATGAAATCATTAACAATTGGATATTGCAGCTGTCTCAAGATAAACTTCTGTGGGAAAGAGGAATTAATTTCTCTGTGCATCAGGAGTTGTCAGAGGAGATCCCTCCCTCCCCGCATAACCAGATCAGAAATTCCCCGCGTACGTGCACTGACCCCTTCTCTCTGGGGAACACATTAGGTGAAGTCGCACTTCTAATTAAACTTGTGCTGCAGAAGAGGAGTATAAAAATAATGCAGAATAGCAGCGGCAGGCCTGGAGGAATTTGTAGGAGTATGAAGCAAGGCAAAGGGTAATGCATCAGGCGGCTTTCAGATCGGGACTCCAAAGAGGAGGCTGCTCCTGGCAAATCTTTTCCGCTTGCACGTAGGACGTTTCTCTGTAAGCAAGAATATAAGGAAAGTCGTAGGATCTTCGTATTGTGGCAGCATCTCAAGCTGCCTCTTGATGTGCAAGCCCTTTATCATCTGGCTGGAAAGCAGAAGGCATGCTGGATGAGAAGTGGTTCTCTCCATCTTCATGGTCCCCTTGGAGCCTGTTACCGTGGGCGTCCTTGCCCCACTCCCTGTGCTCCCCCCGCTGTGCCAGAGCTCGGGTAAACCTGAGATGGGAAAACCTCCTCTGTTTTCCCCATGGCATAGCAATCAATTATCTCTCTGACTTACATTGATGTCTGCTAAGAGAGAATTTGTTGTGCCAGACCCGTCTGGCCAACCCAGCATCTTCCGGGCTGCTGGCGGGTGTGGGGTTTGCTGATGAACATTCTCCCCCCTACTTGACATCGCACCCAGAGCTGGGTGCTCAGACATAGCTCCTGGTGAAAGCAAATGCCTCTGCATCAGCAAGGGAAGAAGCGGGTAGTGCGGTGAGGGGCAAGGGTTTTGGCACCAATGGGCAGAGCTACTGGCTCCGCCTTGGGAGCGTGTCCCCCCTGCCTCCTGCCCTCCAGCATGAGCAGAGACAGTGACAGCTTGCATGGCCCAGCCTTCACGCCTTTCCCCAAGCCATATTGATTAATACTTCTCTTTGTCAGTGTGATATTGGTGGGGGAGGGTGTTGCTTTGCTGTGGCTGTGCTCCCATGAAAGCTCGGGAGAGCTCCTGGTGTTCTCTCGCTCATATTGCATTGAGAGCCTGATGGTTTCTTGCTGACAAAACTTCAGTTCTTAATATCAACCTGTCTGCATTTATCAGCAGCAAAGGTTTTCCCTCCTGTCGGATTCTGGAATAGCATTAGGCAGAAAATGGAGAAAGCGTAGGAAGCCAGAATGATCATTTTTTAATCTAACCCCCTATATGAGGGAGGTGGTGATGGCCAGAAGGTGTGATGCAAAGCAGAGGAATGCTAGGTGTAATTTCGGTGAGGCATGTGGAAATGCATTTCTCAATATTCTGCTTGTGTCCAGCTGCAGTATTGGAAAAAGACAAAAGCTGAGGGCGTGCGCAGCGATTCCGGCTGGCCTGCCCGTGGCCAGTGTGCGAGGGGCATGCTGTGACACGGGGAAGGAGCTGCAAGTCTGCTCAGCACTCAGTGTGGATTCCAGGCCAGCAATATCCCTGCCTTGCTCCCTCATCCCTTGAGTCTCTGTCTTGAGGAGCAGCCGTTGCTCCTGTCACAGACCATTTGACTATCAAGGCGATAGTGTGATACCGTCTGGGTGCAAATCAACACTCCAGACCCAGAGGTCTGTTCCTGTCCCCTTCGAGCCAGGGAAGGGTTGGGCACTTTTAACCACGCTCCTCTTTGGCGTAAATATCCACACCCCAACGTGTGAGGGTTGTCAAACCAGCACGTGCTGGGTCTCACCACTTCCTTGTTAATGGGGAATTTATCGGCTTGTCATGGCAGTTCTGGTAGCATCCCTTGGAGACTGGTTTTGAGCCCAGTAGTATTCAATATTTTATCAACCATCTGAAAGAAATTATAAAATCATTACCTGCAAGTTTTATCACCACCTCCCTGTGTGAAGTTTTACAGGGTAATAAATATTGATGAAGATGGGTCACAGGAATTAGTCTGAACATGGTTATTAGAGATGGGTGGAGTTACCAGCACGTGTTTGAAGTGAGAGCAAGCTTTTGCATCAAAAAGGATGAGAGCAGTCTGAGCGATCTCACAGGGCAGCAGCAACCTGCAGTCTCCGTGAATGGCTCCTGGGCCATACATCCCCAGCTGCCTGGAGGCTGGGGCTCTGCGGTGGTGAGTGGCACTGGTGCCTGCCCAGCCGTGGTCCTTTCCCTTTCCAAGGTGGGAAATGCGGTTGTGAGAGCAGAGCTTACCGTGAGCAAGCCAGGCACCCAGAGGGGGTTTGATAACAGCCTGTGAGCTTGACTCCTGTTCCACTCCTGCGCAGTGAACCCGCCTCCCGAGGGAGCGGGCTGCTGGAGGAGGCCCCACCGGGACTCAGCGGGGTCCCTGGGGGGCTGGCACTGGACTGCACTGCCCGTGCTCTGCAGGGTGATCGTGGAGCTCTGCGTGATGCTGCTGGGCAGAGCTGGGATGCGCAGCTCTGCGGGGTTCCTGCCCAAGTCTCTTTCCAAGGGCCTTTGGAAAGAAGGGAAGCTGTTGGGATTGCACGCAGGGAATGGGCATCGTGCCGTTTTTGAGGTTGCAGTGGCAGTGAGCCTGCCCATCCTGGTGGTCCTTGTGTGCCTCCTCTCAGGCAGTGGAGAGGCCAGGATACTGCCACAAAAATACCCCAAAAAGCCAAAATCCCCCTACCAGCCAGGCAGAAGCCTCTCCTTGGAGGAGGCGCATGCCAGGTGTGGGGTGCAGGCAGCAAGACCCCACACTGCCAGGTGGCAGGCAGGGCACCAACCAGCACTGCTTCTGTGCCAAGCTGCCAGGCTGCTGCCCTGGAGCGCAGGGAGCCAGGGTGGGCTGCCTGAGGAAGAGGGAGAGGGTGGGGGGAATAGGGCTGGCAGGATATTTATGCGTGAAACTGTCAGGGCTGGAAAGATGAAAATGTGTTGTGCTCTCCCATGGCTCCTAACTTTCTCCCCTCCAGGCAGCTGCCAGGATTTCTCTAAATATTTGAGATGGTAAAGGGCTTAAACTGGATTACTCCTGGACATGAGCAATTATAATTGTAAATGCACTATTATCTGAGCACTCTCCCGATGCTGCTCTGGCACTGGCGTGTGACACAGTGACAGGCAGGGTCTGAGGGTCAAGTGCGATGTGTGCAGAGCCCTTCCCGGGTACTGCACTAGCTGGTTTGCAGTAGTTTCTGACGTACTGAGAGTCATCCCTTGTGAAACATCCCCTTCCCATTGCCCAAGAGCTGCAGAAAGGGCTCCCAGGTGCCTCAGGCGTTGATAGCTGCGTGTGCTGCAGCTGTATTTATTAAATGGATAAATACCAATATGGAGCAAGCATAAACCCAGCACATTTTTCTGTGTATCAGTTTCAGTTGGAGTTTTCTGGAGGCGAATGTTCTTTTAAGGAGGCTTGCATGGCTTTTTGGAACAAAGCACAGGCTTCTGGGCTTTTCCTGCAGTGTGGGATTTAGATATGTGCACACGTAGTTACACACACTTAAAGCTGTGCCACTCAGCTGATCCTAAAATAAAGGGGGGGCATCTGTATTCAGAGAGCAAAAAATAACGACAGCAGTCAGGATATAAAGCATCGTTTCAGTGCACACCTAAAGCAGTCCCCTGACAGCCCTGAGGTTTATCCTGGTCTTTGCTTGTGTTGGGACGGACAGTGGCTGGGGGAGGAAGGTTGTCCTGGCACAGGGCTGGCAGGGCTGAGAGGTCTGTGTTTCTCCATGAGATTGGTCTCTGCCTCTCCACATCAAACTGTGGTCAAAAAGCTGTCAGCCTTCTGCAGGGAAGAGCTGCTGCCACAGCTGCCCAGCTGATGCCCCAACCAGGGCTGGATGAGCCCATGGCTGTACATGTTGGGACACCCCGTGCCTGGCATGCAGGAACTGGGTGTTTGCAGGAAGAGTCCAGCAGAAGCCTCTTTGAAATGTTGAAGGTGCTGGTCTGGGGGCAGTCCAGATGGAAGAAAACGTGGGGAGGATGTGGCTGCATAACCAAACCTGTGCAGCCAGAGTCACTGCACAGAATGTGGCATGTTGAATGGTAAATCAGGGGTGGAAGGAGCCTGTGAGGACCAGCGTGGGGTCCCCCTTCTCCAGTGGGAAAGGTACCAGTGGAGGAAGCAGCCCCCAGCATCGGGAGCACAAGGTCTGGCGCAGGCACGGTGCCAGGAATGCCAGTACAGAGCGGGCAATGGTTCTGGCATCTCATGGGAGCCCGGTGTCCACTGCAGAACAGGGCTTGAGGGGCTGTGCAGAGCACACGTGCTTTGGCAGACGTGCTCCAGCAGCACCTTTCCTTCATGGCACCCCGTTCAAGGGGTCTGGCATTAAAAGAACCTGGTGCTTGTAAACATGTGTGAGGTTCAGTGTTGAACTTCAGTGATCCAAGTGACTGGCAATGTGTTATTGAACAGGAAGTCAGTCTGTCGGGCATGAAGCGAGATCCCCACTCCTGGCATTGAAGGGTGCACTGGGAGGAAACACACAGCACAAAATGCAACATTTTCTGCAGGCGGCAGTCATTCCCCTTCCTGGAGCCAAGAGGTCAGGAATTCACCTCCTGCCTGCTTCCCAGAGAGATCCCCATGTTCCTGTCACTTGGAGGAGAACCGATCAGAGGACGTGTAGCAGGAGCTCAGGAGACTGGTGATGCACAAGCCTTTTCAATGAAGCGTTTGCAATCGGCAGTGCTGGAAGCAGGTAGCCAGTGATTCGCACGCACACCCACACGCTCAGCATCCTCAGCATCTCTCTAGCCTCTGGGAAAACAGCTGCTTTCTGCTCCCAGCAGTTCAAGCATTGCGACTTCAGCATTCCCTCACCATGAAAAGCACAGAAAAAGATGATGTGTGTGAGCATCCAGCATGGCAGGAAGGACTGCGATGTCCCAGCTACTGGTCTAGAGAGCTGGGCAAAGTCATCCAATATAATTTTTGCTGATAGTTCTGTTGGGAAAATGGGGTATGGGGTAAGCCTGGTGATGAAATAGCTTTTCAGTATCATGTAAGGCTTGATGGCAGCTCTTTAATTAGCTGTCCAGCACAGCCTGTCCCTCTGCAAAAGGGTGTCACCAGCGCTGGGCTGCGGATCAGGAGAGCAGCCCGTGGTGCCCGCTCATATTTAGGCTAAAGCCTGGCAGATGGGCACTGCAGTTTCTTTCATGGGAAGGGCTGATGGGGATAAAGAAAAGACACCTTCAGCATGTCCCTCGAATATCTGCTGATCGCTGGTGCCTCGCTTGGTGTTTGAAAATGGTTTGAAGTGGAGGTGTCGATAAAAGGAAAGCTTCATAAAACAATGCCAACAAAAATAAATGAAATCCTTTTATCTGATTCCTTGCTGGTCCCCTGAGGTTCATGAGACGTGGGGTGGGGGGACCGCAAGGTCATCTGCACAGAGTGAGCTGGAAAGGCTTTTTTTATATCTGCATGAGCAGTTAACTGGAGCATGCCGCAGAGTGTTTACAGCAGGATTTGGGCTTCACAATGGATTAAAAGATTTTTAAATCCATCTGCAGAATATCTTGAACTTTAGTGTTGTGTGCTCAAAATAACGTTACTCTTTTAATGTTTGATGCTCTGGGAGCCTGGAGGAGAATCAAAGGTTTCTGAAATGGCGGGAGAAGGGGAGGGTGGCTCTTGGCATTAACGGCTCCTTTTTGAACTGGTGACATGGGACCCCTGCCCACTGCCTGGCAGAGGCACCGCGGGAAGCTCAGAAGCCATCCCTGCAGAGCTGATGTGTAATGATGCCTTGGGAGCTGCTGGGCTCGGCTCAAGCACCTGAATCATTCTGCAGCTGGCGCAGTATAGGTGGGGACTGGGCTGTGGAGCTGGGGCATCCCCCAGCCCCATCCCACAGGTGCCACCAGCTCTGCTGCTCAGCCAGAGCTTTAGTGACTGGTTTCATCCCGAGAAGCTGCTTTGCAAAGGGGGATGTGGAGGCTGGGTCTGCAGGAGAAGCTGAGGCTTGCTCCTGCTCTCTGTGGGAAAAGATGCCCTTGAACCCTGGCAGGACCGTACCAAAGGGCTCACCCTCCTGCCTTGTGTTACCAGCGATTGCCTGGTGTCTGTGGGGCCCTTGCTTCCCTGTGCCCCCCCTTGCAGAAATATCAACAGAATTAGTCCCAGCATCCCACAAGCATGTGACCACCTGGAAGAGGTGAGCAGTCAGCAAGACTACAAGTTGTCTGCTCTCAGAGGCTCGGGGTCCTGCTGCCATTGGTACCTCTTGCTGCAGCAGCTTGGGGCATTGGATGCCAACTGCTGAGAGCCAGACCCGCTCCTGGTGTTCCGAGGTGAGCCCACTCCTGACATCAGCCCAATGCCCTTCCCTCTGGCAGGCAGGGAGGGCAGAGGAGGAACTGCCAGGATGACGCTGTGCATCCTGGCCTGTGACAAATCACTATTTAATTGCCTCGAGCTAGAAATCCATTAGTCTTCCCTTTACGTGAGAATCATAGCAAAACTCTGCTAAAGGTGAGCAGATGATGTGCTCCCGGTAACGTGGGCTCTGCTGCTGGCTTCAGTTTGCATCACTGTCTGGTTGGGAGGATTGATTTTCAAGGCAACAAAATTGAACTGTCTGAGCCTCCTCCTGCCCCCTCCAAGCAGATGCTGAAGGCAGCTCTCCTGACACAGGGAACAGCGTCATGGTGATGCATTAATTGCTGAAGAAATGCATCTTGTTGTAGTCCCCAGTTGGATTTTTGCTTGTTGTTTTTTAGGTGAGTGACAGTTCTTCCTTTTCTTAGGAGCGCAGTGCAGGACCTGGAAGCTTTGGCCCTTCTGGCAGCAATGTCCTTGAGCTTTCCTGCAGCTCACAGTTGCAGCAAGCAGGCAGAGACCCCAGAGCATGTTGTTACAGCAAAGTAATGCCCTGCCATCCTAGTTTAAGCCTCACTGCTGCAAAAAAAAAGGGTTCAGAAGCGCTTCGGAGCTGTTAAGAGTGGTGACAGTCATAGACTGCTTTTGCTGAGGCTGGTGACCATCACAGCCAGATTTGTCCCAACTTCTTGTGTCTCTTCTACGGGAAGAGATCCAGTTAATAGCAGAATCTGAACCTCACCTGTCCACGATGGGTTTTTCTCTTCGGGTTGTTCCCACTTTGTGAGGATCTGCTGCATCCTGGCACAAGTTTGGAGCAAGACAGCAAGAAGAAAAGCCAGGGTGTGGGATCGCCTGTAAAACAGCCTCTCCATCAACTTTTTTAGTGATGTCTTTATGGCAGCTGTTGTGGGTGGGAGACCCGGCTGGTGGGCGATGGGTGTGGGCACCTGACCCACTGCTGCTGCTCCGGCGGGGTCAGAGCAGCGTCCTGGCCTGGCGCAGCGCACGGCAGCGTGCTGCTGGCCCTCCCCAGCGGTCCCAGGGTGGAAGGTTTGGCTGGGGTGCATGCAGAGGTGGAAGGAGCTGACCCGGAGCCGTGGTCACTGAGCGGTGTGAGGTGGTGTCCAGATGGTTGCCCAGTCCCAGGGAGAACAGGAGCCATAGACAGTACTTGGTACCGTGTGATCAGGACATAAAGTGTGGGGGGGAACACCATTTTTCCAGACCAGGAATATCATGGTTTCAGTGTCAGAAACAAGCCCAGAAAGGGTGACTGCAGTTGGAAATTGCTGTGTAGCAATGGATGGGTGCTGCAGGGAGGAACCCTGGGTCAACACAAGCGGTTTGCTAACCCTCTGCAAATGTTACTCTGACGTCTCTGTTACTTAACGTTATTTCTGAGTTACTCTGTAGAAACAAGTCTTGGAACACTTGCTCATTCGCTCTGCTCTTGTAAGGAATATGTGTCTTTAAAATTGCAGATTACATTATGTTAAAATTCATTATTATAATGTGCGCAGGGAAATTATACTAATATAAACATTTATGATGGAGGGTAATTGTTGGAATTTCAGTGAGTAGTCCCACTTTAGTGCCCAACCTGTAACATGAAACACTTCTCTGGTCACAGCTCTTTCTTGCTTATGGGACCAATAAATGAATTCGCATTTGCAAGTTAGATAAATCCTTTGAATGTATTATTGATGCAAACAAATGAGGATTGGGGCTCTAGACAATACCTAATGAAGCTGACTCGACACAGGCTGTTCCTGCTGAAGGGTGCCAGGTTTCCATGCGGGAAGATTGATGCCTGTTTCATCCCATCATTATCCCATGGCTTATGCTTTATACCTTCCTTGGCTAGGCACAAAGCTAAGGGCACCACAGTAGGTAATTAATTACTGGGGATCCACTGGCAGCTATCAAAGAAAGCTCACGCTCAGTTGAGAGTTGGTGACTGTATCTGGGCTTTGATCTCCTCGTAGACTCGGGCTGTTGGCTCTCCCAATTAGTTTTTCTGGTAAATATTGCTAATCAGAAGATCTTTTAGAAGTGGTTTGTACCTTTTATGAACGTGGCTGCTTTTTCAGCTGCAGACTCCAGCTGGTACTGCACAAAGTTAGTTAAAAAGCCCTGCTCTGTACACCTGAATTATAAATATGGTGAAATAAACACCCGTGGATGGACAGACTGCAGCGGTACGTGGCAGAAAGCATCTCTAACCAGCAGGAGAGCTGCGCCTTTCCCTGCCTGGGAGCAAAAGGCTGCTGTCTGGGAAACAGATCAGGTGCTTCACGTGGTCAGGTGGGGCAAAGCTGCTCTACATGCTTCAAATCTGCTTCCATCCATGGTAAGAGCCAGTGATCCCGTGGTGAAAAGAAATGTTTGCGATACTGTAAGATGGATTTGGCCTAGGCCTGTTTTCTCCCCAGGCGTTGCTGCTTTTGGCACAGTTCACTGGTATCTTTTGGCTGTTCCACTTCTAAGTATCCTTTCTCGGTGCCATAATTCAGGTGTATCAGAGAGATGACATCCCAAATCACATCCTGTGGTGTGCTGCAACAGTGGAGCTTCGAATTGCAGCATATTGCCACCTGGGAGCTCGTTAACTGCAGAAGGGCAGCAGCATTGCAGGGCAGGGAGGGATGGCGCTGAGTTGAGACCCCAAACACAGCTTCATCTGCTGACTCCCCTGGCATGATGTGGCAGATGATGTGGGTCATTCTTGTGTTCCTATGAATTTGTGGCTGTGCGGCTGGAAGAGGTGTGTTTTAGGAAAATGGGCTTTCACTGGGTAACTGGGAAGCCACATCTCTCTGGACTTGTTGGCAGGAAGGTGTCCAGGTGGAGAGGCAGGAGCCCCGGGCAGCTGTGGAGCCAATTCCAGAGATGCCACCAGGGACGGCAAGTTCAGGGACGCTGAGCTGGACTCTTGTGTCTGGGGGCCAGGAAAGAAAACACGAGTTTGTTTTGAACACCTTGATGCACAAGTGGCAGCCAGTCTTTCTGTTTCTGGGCTTTAATGCTCTCTGGCAGCACCTCCAGTCCCTAGACCCAACCGGTGGGACTCTGTCTGGCACAGGTGGCAATCGGCCGGCGATGAATAATGCATCAGGCTGAAGGATGCGGTGGTCAGAGGGGTCACGGAAACTGTTGTCGAGGCCTAAGCACTGAACGGAGCTCGAGCGACTTGATAAATTGGCCAGATTAGAGAGGCTTTGACCTACCATGCAGAGGCTTAATGAATTAGTTGATTAGTTACAGAACGTTGTTTTACCACAGCTGGGAGGGGAAGGTCGTGGGTCTCCAGAAAATGACCTCTGCTGGAAACTGCCAGGACAATGCTCTTGGACAACTGCTTTTCCCACTCTGGGGAGTGGAGGAAGTTTCCAGACCCTGTGCAGAGCATGACAGAAAGGAGTGAGTCCTCCTGTGCAGGGCACCCTGCGTTCCTCTTGGGCATCCGGGCACCGGCCAGTCAGGTCCTGGCTTGCGCATCCTGTTTCTCACCCTTCTTCCCTTCCTCCTGCCTCTCTGTTTGCTGTGTTGGGGCATTTGAGGAGCTTGCCACGTGCCCTCCTGTTGTGCGCTTGCTCTGCTCAGTAGGAAAGCACGATCTCCCAGTGCTACTCGAAAATGACCTGAACAGATCATCTGTGACTGGGAATTAAACTCTGATCATATCTCAAAAAATACCTGGATCAATAGCAGCTGGTTTTTAAAAGAAAAATGTCATCTTCATAGTTGTCATTGCCAGACAGGCATTCGTGAGCTGGGATGGTTAGAAGGTTGGTATCGTGGCCCTCAAGCCTGATCGGGTGGGCAAGACAAAGAGAAGATGGAATCTAAGCATGTTAGGGACGTGGCTGCGACCTGTCGTACATGAATTAAAGTCCCAGTTTTCTTATGAGTTATTCAGGTGTATTATCAACTATGCAAAAAGCACAGATATATTTTATTATTTTGTGATACATTTAAGACCTGCTCTGTTGTGTATATGGCAAATAGCAGAGTCAGTAGAGGGTGGGTAAGGAGGTGCTGGTGCTGCAGCTACAGTTTCCCTTCGGAAGTGCCCGTAACACTGTTCCTGTGTAGCTGTAAAGGATAAAACATCATCTTCCTGCACTTGGCTGTCCCTTTGACACACCGTGGTATAGTTCATTGCAAGGGTCTCAATTAAAAGGGGCTGCTGGGATTGGCGTTTTGGAGTTGCTCACTACAAGTCAGGGCACTTGTAAAATGAGTCCCCATTTACATTTTTTGCCAAAAGGCAGCTGTGAAAAAGCTCTTGGACTAAACTCTCTCCTTAGGGGGTAAAGCAACTTCCAGCATGTTTTAATGGATTCTTGTCAAATTACTGATCAGAATAAATCCAAGTGTTTCTTGTTAAACTCTCTGAAAAGGAATAGGATTGATTTAGAAATGTCACTTGTGGTTTAAAAGCTTAAAGGTGAGAATGTCGGGATGTAACTCGCAGCAGATGATTTATTCCTTGTAGTCTGTGTACAAATGTGATGCCCCCAATGATGTTCTTGGCCAGTCCAAACTGGTGGCCAGCAAGGGTGGTACGTGACGGGACAGAGGTGGGTCTGAGGTCTTGGATACTTTCCGTGGGTCAGGAAACCCAAGCGAATTCAAGTGGCACTGTGAGATGGATGCCTCACGTTGACACCTTCTATGCCACTTTCTGATGGAGTTTTCCCATGTTAAGTGCTGAGGTCACCACATCTCCAGGACACTTCCCGTGTCTGCAGCCATGCCAAGGCTGATGAGGGACCTGGCTGGATGGCTGTCTGCCCAGGGATAACATGCCTGCAGACAAAGCAATGTGTTCTCTTGTCTCTTCCAATGCAGATGGCATTTACCATCATGTGATGCACAAGGTGGCACAAACCAGTGGTTTTTAAGGAGTAAGTTTAGCAGCCAAAATCACTGTGATAAAAGGAGCACTAACAGGGAGGAACTTACTGCTCCTCAGTGCTGACATTAATTGGATTCACTCTTAATTGAAGAGTAGAGACAGGTCCTGCAGCACGGTGGGAGCAGAGGAGATGTTAGAGTGGAACCCCTCCGTGCCACCCCCCAAGGCCAATGGATGGTGCCTCGAACAGGGAAGGAGCGGGGTGTCTTTGCCGGGGAGGCGCAGGGAGCGTGGCCTTGTCTCATGCCTGGCTGAGGCGCCGGCGCTTGGCCGATGGGCCCAGCCAGGGCCCTTGGCACAGCCATGGCCTGTAGCAGGCGGCGATGTTTCACCAGGGAGCTTATTGCTGGTGTCCTCATCCTCCTCTTGGTTTTGCGTTCGTGGCCATGCTGTGAGCATGGGCCTCCTGTCCTCACCAGGGAGAGCGCACACGGTGTCGGTTCTTGCTGTGTTAACATTTGCAAACATAGCTGATGGTTTCTGGAATGAGATGTGCTACAACACAAAGTCTCCCTAATTTGAAGAGACTTTTGAAAGAGATCTGCCATTGGAAGGCAATCTTGCAGCAGTTAATTGTGAAATTACATTTCAGGTGAGCAGTGTACATCCTTTTAGAGATTAATTCTTCTGAAAATACAGTCTTTCATCACATTTGAAATAAACTCCTTTATTTCTTAAAAATAGAATGTGATCCTATAAATAGAAATCAAATTGTGAATCCAGATTTTAACTGAAGTCACAGATATAAAGTATTCCTGATACAGCTTTTGAAGGTGACAGTCCTGCAGCGTTAGGGTTATATTGTGCCGGTCCCTCTTTTCTTCAAACACAGTGAGTGCAGCCATTGCTGGGCATCACCAGTCCCTTCTCCGTCCTAGTCTTACCCTCACAATGTGCATTTCTTCTGCTCATAGAGTGTATGTGGAACTGGGGTAAGGATCTGCTTCCTGGTGCTCCTTACCCTCAGCTCTGAAAGGACACATTCCTTCTGCGCTCTGATAGCTGCAAGGCTGCATCCCTGGAATTAACATGAGGAAGACGTGCTGTGGGTGCGCTCTCTTGGTAACGGGGACGTGTCTGGCTGTAGCTGCTCCTGCAGTGGTTTAAACGTAGTGTCCATAGTGCTGGATTGACTTGAGGGGGCCAGGCAAAGCTCATGTGCCAGGGCTTAAATGTGGAGTGTGCTGGAGGACTTTGCTGAGGTCATGGAGGGTGGAAGAGGCTGCCTGGGTTTAACTTTGAGTTAAAGTCTGCACTGGGAAATTCATCGGTGTCGTGGAGAAGAGCAGAAACCGTTCCCAGTGTCTGGAGTAAGAGATCCCAGGCTTCCTGTATTTCATCTCAGGGATTTCACCTGAATTTCTGTTTCTGTGACGATGCCATAGGTGTGTGTAAGCCCTGTGCTAAGTGTGTGTGGGGCAGAGGTCAGGTATCAGGTGATGTGCCCCAATCAGAAGGGAGAAATTCCCCTTTTTGCTGCTGCTGCCAGAGTGAGCAAATCCCAACCCCGGCCGTATGGGCATCCCTCCCTCGCTCTGCAGCTGCCTGCCTGCGCCAGGAGAAGTGAAGTGCTGGACAGGAAGACTGTCCAGGAAGACTGGACTGCAGGACTATGCCAGGTGCTTCTGCAGATGTGGTGGGTTACTCCATGCTCGAGCAGGCATGAAACCAGCCCTTCTTCCCAGGCACTGGTAGAAAATGAGCCTGTTCCCTACATGTGCCTTTTTACTGGCGAACCTGTGCTGGCAAGCAGTCAGGTGCAGCACAGCTGAGAAAAAACAGGAGTGAAAGAGGCAGCCTGGGTGCTGACTGCTGTGACACGGCAGCCACGGCATTGCTGGTGTCCGTAAGTGGGGATGTGGTGTGACCACGCTCCTGCTCACTTGAACTGTGGAGCTTCAGTGCAGCCCTTCTGACAGCATGCCTCTTCCAGTGCCAAACTGGAGTGATTCCTAGAAACTGCATCCCGGTTTGGTTCGGGTTTGGGTTTTTTTGCTTTTTTTAAAAGGGAAAACCCCATCTTTGAAACAAGTGAGAATGACTGTGAGCAACAGGGGGAGAATGTTGATGTTTCTCTGATGGGAGTAATGCAGCATATGGATACTGCAAGGCTCACAGCATCTGTGGGAAGCAGACAGCAATATTAATGCCTTTTACGTCTGCTGAGGCAATTGCTGGAAAAATCCTTCCACGAGTCCTTGCCTGTTGGCAGGGTGAGGAGGATTTTCGGAGCAGGAGGGTGCTGTGCTTGGCAGCGTGCCCGACCCATGCATCTGCAGGTGCTGCCATCACTGGGCACAAACACCTTGCCTCGTCTGTACTTGGCTGTCGGCGTTGGCTTTGCAGCACTGAGGTCAAATACGAGGACAGCATCACCCCACATGGTGGGTGCAATGAGCTGGGCTTGGCTGGCTCACCCCAGCCCTCGTCTGCACGCCTGCATCCTCTTCCCCATGCGCTGCTGTGCAGGAGAATCAAGGATGTGTCCTTACTGTAATGGGCTGCTCTTCTTTTTATATGGCAGAGCTGCAGATCACACTGCAGATTCTCTGGGCCAGGATGTGATCCGCTTGGTTCTGGTATGGCAGGTCCTTGCACCCCTCCATCCTTGCACGTTACCCTGCCAGGCCTGGCAGCGTCCTGTAACGATGCTGGAAGCGTCCTTGTAGGGTCCTTCATCCGTCAGTGTTTTTCTGGTGCTGCTCCGGGGATGTAATAAGCCTTTGTCAAGGAGTAAATGAGCTTAGAGGAGGAATGACCTGACCCAATGCTTTGCAAGTGATTATCAGTGAGTGATGCTGCTGGGACGGAGCAGGACCAGCCCGGAGGTGCAGAGTGGAGCTGGCTTTTCCAGAGTCACCACTCCCTACCAGTCCATCTGCATGGCTGGACAGCAGGCAGTCTGTGTAGAGAGGTGGTGGGAAGTTGAAGTCAGGGCAATCCTTTCCCTGCTGAAGTGGTTAACAGGGAGAAGTATCCTCAGCTTCCCTGGAGAAAAGCCAGGCTTTTCTGTGTCCCAGGTGCTGATATGTTTCCCTTAGTGTCCCGTCAGCCACCCTGATCTGGAGAAAGAGACTGCAGAGGTAACACAGAGGAGAGGGACTGGGGCTGCCTCTACTGTGGCTGCAGAGGGTGTGAACTCTTGGTGCTTGCCTCCTTCGTTTCTGCTGCCTTAGCCATTTTAAAGAGAGAAATCGACATTAGGCTACGGTTACTCAGCTTATTTTATGGTATTTTGACCTGGTTTGATTGTGTAGAGTAACTAAGGTGTTTAATTCAGCACTTTTCCTGCGTGGTTGGATGCTGTAAGTCAGTTTGAGTTCAGTTCCTGTAGCACCAGTGGGGAAAAGGGACCTTAGTTTGGTGAAACTGCCCACAAAACTCTGGCCATCTCACAGGTTTGCTTACCACTCTGGCGTGTCGTGCTGTAGATTCTCCCAGTGAACACGTGGTGCAGCCACAGCAGTAGCCAGCAGGTTTATTAACATCACCCCCAGGTTTGTGTGCAAGTGCTCCCTGAACAGATCTGACCCTGTTGTATCTGCTGTGTGGTGCCGGTACGGCATTTAGCGAGAAGCAAAGGATTTCTTATCCCCCATGCTCTGTATTCCCACATGTTTCCAGCCCTCAGGATAAGGGCACAAATATGTACAGACATATGCATGGTGTTCCAGCTTCTCCATGAGCTGGTGCATCCCAGGCATTGCTGACATTGCTGCTCGCTGGGCTGGGCAGGGGGGACCACATCTGGGGCATCTGCAAAATCCATCCTGTTTGCAGCTGCCTTTGGCGTGGGATTCCCTGTGGTGAGGGGGCAGCGGTTTGACAAAGCAGGAGGGTCAGAGTGGATCCAGCACCGTGTCTCACCAGCCCATATCCTCTGGATGACAGTGAAGGGTCTTCCCACGGTATCCCTGCCCTGCCAGGGGCTCCCTGCTGCAGCTTCTCCTCTCTCTCAAAGCCTTGGTGTTTGAGGAGTGAGCGTGAGGCTGCCCTGATTAAAATTTAATGAGGCTTGGTGTTATTGAGGGCCCTTTAGTGTCAGTTCTGCACTCATCAGCAAATAAATACATCCGCTGGCAGTGTGGGGGCGAACCCCATCCCTGCCAGCCCCTGGGCAGCCAGGGTCAGGATGGCTGGGGGAGAGTGGCTGAGGCAAGGTGGGGAGCTGGGCGGCTGCTCCTTCTCTCTCCGGCAGCTACTGGAGCAGGGGTTCCCTTTTGTTTGTTATTTGCATACTTCAGCCATTGAAATTGAATTTGTGCCCGTTAAAACTAAATTAGCGCTGCCTGGAATTTTAAATAGGCTCTGGCAGCGCCGCCCGTTAACTCTGTGGGGGCAGGGTCTGCAGAACCCCCTCTGCGGGCACACAGCGCGCTGCAGCCGCTGCACCTTCCCGAGGATAATCGGAGTGCCGATATCAGAGACAGTGTGTTATGGTTTTGAAAGCCATCGGTGTGGCTCAGAGCCAGGTTTAGCTTCCTCTCCTTCAAAAGGAGGTGTGCTGTAGAAGGCACACCAAGTCACTTTGCAGTTCCCTGGGTTTACTGCACCACTGCTGCTGCGAGCTCTGGGTCCCTTCACAAGGCTCTGCTCTGGCCAGCCCACTGCCTCCTCTCATGCTCACCCTTCCCTGTTCCTGGCCGGTCCACTGGCACCCCTGGCCCCAGCCTCTTCTCCTTCAGACCCCGGTAGGCCTTCTGTTCTTCTGGGGCCGCTGCTGATGGCAGGCTCAGGATGTTGGCTGCCCTGACCCCAAGTTTGGAGGCCTGTTGGCTGGGACCCCAGGAGTGACCCTGGCGCTTGCAGTCTGGAGGGATGCTTTGTGCCTTCCTCCCAGCCCTCATCCCCATACCAGGTGTGGGAGCCCTGTGCTGGGTCCTTCCCTGGAAGGCGCTCAGAACTCGGGCAGCCCTTCCAGGTCTGGCAGCACGACCTGCGCAGCAGCTCTGGGAGCAAATAGATGGCATGTGTTGGACTCACTATTAAAATAATCTCTTGTCCAGTAGTCTCTGGTGAGAAAAGAGAAAATAGACCTGAGCGAAACGGTGGTCTTGTTTACAAAGAGGGGAATTTAATTTAAAGCTTATTCTTTGTGGAAAACTCCCATGTTCAGTCAGCCAGAGATGCTACAGCAGAGTTTATGAGACAAGGCTTGGCTGCCTGCTCCCAGAGCCAGCCAGGATCCTCAGATTCTGTTGGATTATGTATTGGATATCTTTCATGATTATGAAATACGTGAATGGAGCATCACACTGGTGTTATTCCAATGTTAGGCACTTCTCAGCAGTCCCTGCTCCAGACGTTTCCCAGGCACGCTTCCATCCGGCCCTCGCCTTGGCTTTATTGTGCTTGGCTACGTGTGTGTGTGTCTGTGCATCGTAAAACAACAGAGGAACCTTCTCGTTTGAGCCCGGAGAAATTGGTCAGCACTGTACAGAGACAGACATCCTTTTTGATTATTTTTAAGTCTGTTCCTGGGACATCCAGACATGTTTTGTGGCTTTCCAGGCTGAGGGCAATCACGCAGGCGCGGGGCGCCTTGTCTATGGGTAGGAAATGACAGTGCGCATCCTGCGCTGCCGCGGTGACTCCTCTGTCCCGGGGCAGGTGCTGCACAGAGACAGGACTGCCCGTTTGTTGCCTTGCATGATAGGTCTCTGTTTCATGGTCCTTCCTCTTGCAGTAATAAAAAACAGAGTACAGGTGTCACTCTGCAGGCAGTGAGCTCAGCTCCATCGCTCCTGCAAAGCCAAAGCACGACCTGCCCGGTGTCTTGTCGGCACCCACCTGGCAGCCGTGAGGGGAAATGGGCTCCATGGCTGGGAGCAGCACAGAGCAAAATTTCTTCTAGGATTTGATATAAAGTGGCCAACATGACTCTTGTGTAATTGCTTTGAATCCAATTAATGCTGCCTGAGTAGATGTTAGGAATTATAAAGAGGAATACGAGTCTGAGCTTGTCACCTAAACTATGATAATATTCCTTCAAAGGAGGCACATTTGCAAACATTATTAATTACCTGGGGAACGGCTCAGGGTTTAAAGTGAATTAAGGGGGGAATGTGTTTTCGTGATTTCGGGTTTGATTGAGAGAGAGAGAGATTGCCATATTCTTGAACAATGGAGCGGTTCTTTGTTACAGACCTGGCAGCAGAACACAGGGAGTTTGCGCTGAGTCCCCCGCCCCCCAAAACCAATTTACCAGCAAGGATATTATGCCAGGAATTACCTGAGGCCAAAAGAGCTTTTACAAGTGTTTAGCACAGGCTCCTCTAATCAGAAAAAGCCAGGAGTGCATAGCTAAAATGTGACTTTTTGTTTTCCATGAAGGGTAGGTTGGCTTTAGGGTGCATCGGAGCTCTTGGGTTGTTCTCGGGGTGTTCTATGGGGTCCTGAAAAAAACCACCCCCAAAATACACCTTTGGATGGAGGTAGAGTTACCCAATTGATTTCCCTGACAGCTTCTGGCAGAGGATGGGATGGCAGGGGATGGGATGCAGTATGGCAGGGGAAGGGATGTCAGGGGACAGAATGTCAGGGGATGAGATGCGGGATGGCAGGAGAAGGATGGCAGAGGACAGGATGGCCCCGCAGCAGTGCAAGGTCAGACAGGCCTGGGGGTCACATTTTGTGTAGGCAATAAAACCACAGGACCCCGTAAATCTAGAACTACCAGGCAGACATCATCTTCACCAGAGGTCTGCTTGTCCAAGAAGGTGCCTGGAGCTGTTTTCCACCCTGGTTTTACCACATGGCTGTGCTGAAGGGATTGAGAGCATTTGGGAGGTCTCATTTCTGCAGCATGGAGCATGGCTGTGTATGTGTTTCATGAACCCAGCCCCAGGAGGAGTGCTTGGCAAACCTTGTGTCCTCCTCTGCTCAGACCTGTGTGGCCATTGGGTCTCTGTTGATACTGAGATGACTTTTCCTACCAGCCATGGAAACCCAGCTCTTCCTCAGTTGCCACATACAAGCTGCACTTGAGGATGCTCTCAGAAGGTATTTGCTGCTTGGCTCAGCTCTAGGCTGAGGATTTCAGGGAGTTTCACATGCAAATAGCATCTTCCTTTTGCCCTTGAGTTGCTGCTGTCACCAGAAGGTAAGTTTTCATTTAGTTTTATGGTGGTACAAGCCCCAGCAGCTTCGGTAGTGCCTCTGGCAGCGCGAGAGGAGCCTGCAGTCACGTCCCTTGGATTGCTAAGCAACTGTGGCCCATCCGCTCTCGTGGAACAAACTGAAACATTGATTTATCTATTTGTTTTGCAACCAACACCGGGGCTTCATTACGCCGTTCCCTAGGGACACACTCCCACGTGCTCAGACTGGGAATTAACTCCTCTTGCCAAAAAGTGTGCCTGGCTTTATTTTTAACTTTGCAGAAGAGTCCAGAAGCATAATGCTTGGCTCACTGCATGGTTTGCATGTGGCCCTGGGTTGTTGTGGGATGAAAACGTAGGGTCTCCCTTCCCGGAGTTGCCGGATGCTGATTTCACATCCAGGTCTTATCCAGGATGTCATTTGAGCCTCACATGCCATCTATAGGTCTGTGATGTATGCCGCTCGCAGCTGTAGCGCAGCTCCATAGACAGCGAGCTGAGAGGAGGATCCCTCAGCAGCACAGGCAGGAGTTTCAGCTGCCCGAGCAGTACAAGTGATGAAGGGAAGCAGCATGCCCCAAACTGGCACGGAGCAGGTGAGAAGAGGAATGCAGGTGCTGAAGTGGGGCAGGAATCTGTTCAAGAAGTGCCAGACTTCGTACACGATCACTGGGAATGTTTTACAGAAATTATCTACCCACACAAATGTGTGAATTTGCAAGTCTTGTAGGCAAAACACACACTCTTAGTTTTACAAAAGTGCATGAAAGCTCAGTAGCACCAGCCTGGGAAGCAGCTGCCTGTGTCTTCCTGAGACTCTGCTTGCCAGGCAGCCCTAAGCCTAGCTTTGTAAAGCGGGACTGATTCCTGGGGACAGACAAGCATGGTCTGTGGTGGAACAGTTCCTCCGTGCCTTTCCTGAGTCTGCCACTTACCTTGCAGCTTGTTGGAGGAGTAAAGGGCTAAGAGTTGGACCAGGTGTTGGGGGTGAGAACCACCAAAGGTCCCTAGACGGGATCAGCATTTAACCCCAGTGAGCTGAGACACATTGTGGCTGCAGGAGTCACTCGTAGGCATCTCCTAACCCCAATGGTATTCATTAAAAGACTGGGAAAGTGGAAACATATGCATACAAAATTAGATGATCTGCTCCCTTGTGTTGAGCATTAAAATATATAATAATGTGATATAACGCTTAATTACAGGAGTGAGTATTTTGTTACATGGTTGGATGTGTTCCCATATGGAGCACAAGTAAAACTTGAACGTGGGACTTCCAGATTCTCTTGAGCTGAAGAAGCACCTGATAGCACAGCCAGGCTGCTGCTTTTGACATGGGCAGTGCAGAAGGAAACCTCTGTGCTCCTGAGAGCATGCACCCCGTGCAACCTGCAAGGCCGAGGCAGAGCTTTTCTCTCCCTTTTGGCTAGCTCTGCGCTTCAGTTCTCCTTTGGGTCAAAAGAAAATGTGAATATGCAGGAAATAGGAAGAGGAGGAAGCTAGGGAGGTACATGGGGTTTGAGGAGTCTGGTGTAACAAATTAACAGCTAAAGAGGCTATGGATTTGTTGTCTAGACCTCGCTCCACGTTGATGAACACAAAGCATATTTGCCCCTTCAGCCCAAACCACGTTTGCGATTATTTTTCGGGAAAGCAGCAGCAAGCAGTAATCCTCAAAGTCTGTGCAAGTGCTGCTCACCCTGAGATCTCCTTCTGGACTGGCTGTGCATTCAGCTCCCCGGCTGCACTTCAGCTCCCCAGCCCTCCCATGCAAAATGCATTATTAAAATGCACTTAAGCAAAACACAGCAAATGGCTTCCCTTCTCAGATGGAGCAGAGCTGGCTGCCTCTGCTCGTACCGGCGACACTCTGCTGCTGGGAGAAGAGAAATGATGAAGTATGAGGTTAGTTAAAGCTCAGTCTGTCTTGGTGGAATGTGCTTAAAATGAAGATGTTGTTGCCGAACAGAGGAAGAAGAGAGCAGAAGGCCCTGGGCCAAGGGTGCTTGGCAGCATTCGGTGTTGCTTGAAGAGCCATTTAGCCAGCGACTGAACGGTGTCAAGCACCTCACAGAAAAGGCTGAGGGCTGGGGAGGGCAGGATGCATAATGCTGAGCGAGGGGGTCCCGTTCCATGAACGTCTTGACTGAGGCATCCAGCAGCACTCGCAGAGCTATGGGTCACCCTTCTGCTGAATTCAATCTACAGGAATTCCCACACAGGAGTATTTAAGCACAGGGCTGCTGACGGGGTTGGATGATGACTCATGGGGAGGATGCCTTGGTGGAAGCACCGCTGTCTGCAGGCTGTGCCCTGCACCCTCTGGCACTCCTGAGGAGCTTCCTGACGTGAGGACAGGGCTTCAGCAGCATCTGCACGTGCCCTGCAGAACAGTGAGCTGGCTCTGCTCTGCTTCCTCGCCCCACCCGCCCTCAAATACCTCTAAAGAAACATCGGTTGTTCCATAATGGAAATTAATAACCCATACTCTGTTTGATGTTATGTCCTGTTAGTACATGAGTATTACACATGCTGTGTGTCCCAGAGCAGCTCTTACGAGCTGATAAACGGTGACATATTTCTGTTTGCTCTCCTCCCCCGTGGGTTGCTGTGGTGCCACTGGAGATGCTCTAATCCCGTTGTGCTTCGGTCACAGCATCCGGGATCTCATCTGCCCCAAGGCAGCTGTGAGCCAGGCACCTCCCTGCACAGCTCAGAGCTGGCACTCACCATGAGCTCTCTCCTTCCTCCAAAACAAAAAAGATATGGCAAAGATGGGCAGACAGCTTTTCCTGCACTTGCACTCAGTTATCTGACTCAGAAACCAGGGCAAGGACTATACATCAGCACCGTGCAGATGCTTGCTAAATCACCACAATCGAGCTTAAATTCTTTTTGTTCTTCACTGTAAACCTGTCCTAAAGTAGGTTAGTGGATCAGAGCAGATCTGCTCTGTATTATTTATAGGTTGTTTCCTTTTGGTTCTTGCTGCTTGGCTGGATGCTGCTAAAGAGGACTCCATGTTCCAGCAGTCCTTCTCTGTGCTGCAGCGTTAAAACTTTCTATTTTTGTCTACAGGAATCCCATCTCCCCATCTCCCTTCTCTGCTAAAATCAGCACGCTGGCAAAGCTGAAAGTCTTTCATCACATGCCATGCCAAGATCTGAATACGGTGAAAAATGCTGTGCCATTTTGGGAGTGGGTGATGAGGGGTATCACAAGCAGCTCCCACCTCAGGTTTGCCTGCCCCAGGGCCAGCATCCTTCAGGGGAAGTTCTCAGGGAAAGCTGCTTTCCCCTGCCCAAAGGATGCCTTGGCCAGGATACTGCTGCACAAACGCTGTTACCCCTTTGAGCCAGAAAATCCTTCAGGAGCATTTGCAACTGGATTTGTCTTTGGCTCCAAAGGACTCAGCAGGTTCCAGCAGCCCCACACAGGGCTGCCCTCAGTGGCACGAGGTGGGAGCACTCATAATTTTCAAGGAGTGGAGGAGCTCTTGTAATTTAAACCCAGTGTCAGGGGAAGAGGCTCCACACAGCAGCCCAATGCGATAGGCAGGGTAGGGCTGCATAATTTATGAAACTGCATTTCTTTTTGATGAGATTTTGAGTCTAAAAGCTCTGGGAAGGGTGTGCTATTTCTTACTGCATCTCTGAGCTCAAATTCTGTCAGATTCTGTGGGCACAGGCTATGCTTGTGTGAAAAAGACAGGAGTGCAGTGCAGCCTGAGAGCTCTGGCTGTGCGAGCGCTCCTGGTCCAGCTCCATGCAGAGTACAGCAGCTCCTGGCACATCTCTGCCTGCTGCTCCCAAGGATTAGTTTCTCCCTACCCAGAGGCAGCGCGGACTTCAGCAGCATGCCAGGGATTATGTGCAGCCCGTGCTGCTCCTGCGCAGCGCAGGGTGCCTGGGGCTGCCTTGTTCCCAGGTTCTCCCAGCTCTATCCCGATTTACAGGGTCCAGCTGTGGGTTTTCAAATGAATTGGCTTGCATTCCCTTGCATTCAGTATCTCTCTGTCCCAGGCCCCTTTCAGTGTTGTGTGATCTGGCTGGACCCCAGGTCCAGCACTGGTCTGTAAAAGGCACTTGCAGCAGCAGCCAGGATCTTCCTCCCGGGCGCCCCGTTGCCCTGGGCTGTACAGCAGCACGATACGCTCGTCACAAGTTCATCCACAGGCACACCATAACTGCTGAGAGGATGGAAATCCGGGTCACTGCTTGCTCTCTTCCTGCATGCTGCCAGGCACTGTGTGAAAGGAGTGTGCCCAGTTGTTGCTTTGAGCAAATACCAGCACATCAGCCCGACAACACTGGGGTTTTACTGCAGAGATGGGTGTGTGGTGCCTGATGTTCAGAATTCTGGAGGTAGACTGCTACAAGGGTTCCATTTTTGGATAGATTATTCAGAGTAAATTATTGCAGACAGCAGTGTTTGGGGTCGGAGAGGCTGGTATCACCAGCTCTACTAACGTGTAAGGATTTGGGAGACTGATATTTTCTGGAGATAAACCCCTAGAAATCAGGGAAAATGTTATAAAACCACAGCCCAGGTTCCCGTTCCCTTATCTCTGCATAAGTGTTATCGAGAGTTTAGAATATGTGTGTGATAAAGCACTTCATGGAGCAGTTGTGGGGATGATGTGTCCTGAAGAGCATCTCTGCTCCCTTGGGGACGGGTGAGCCCAGGGGGGCTGTGCAGCAGGATGGGCAGTGGCTGCGTCTGGTCAGAGTGGAGTTGGGGCATGGGGTGCTCTGGATCCTGTGCCCATGGACCACCCTCCTAGAGCGTCGTTGCTCTTCCACACCACCCTTGGGAGCAGAAAGGGCAGCAGGTTCCCTAAGCCCTGAGATGAACATTTCTTCAAAATAGTATCACAAGATTGCTGTTGCTTACGCTCCTTTCAACCAAAATAATATCACCTGGTGTGTGATATGAGCAGGGATTTTTTTAATATATTATTTGTGGCAATGCATCTCCTAAGGTGTTTTTTAATGTAATCTGGGATCGTTTGTGGGTCCGAGGTGTGGGTTCAGAATGCCTGGCTGTGACACTGAGCAGGACTGGGAGGATAAGGGCTTTCCAATATCAAGCAGGGAGATAATACCTGACACTCAGTAAAAACCCCAAATCTGGCCTGTGGAAGGGAATGGGCTCTTCCTGAAGAGCTTCAGTGTTGAGACACATCTAAATCAAATGGTTGGGCCAGGGTGGGTTCCTGCCATGGGGCTGGCAGGTTCTGTTAAAGGCTAACTGCGTGCGATACCTGAGCCAAGCACCCTTCAGAGCTGCTTACGAGCTTCTCCCTTCCATTTCAGTGATATCTTTCTAAATTATACATTAAACTTATCAGGGTGAGTAATGCATCACAGCTTCCCTATGTCAGACTTAATGTTACTTACTCAGCTGCAGCTTTGTGTTTACCTTTCCCTTCCGTTTATCTTCAGGCTCTGTGCTCCTTACCAACAGCTTCTTTGCTGCAGAGATGCTCTGTCAGCAACTGGAGCGTGACTTTTGGTCCGAGCACTTTGGGAGTGGAATGCACCAAGGTGCTGACGTTTCCATGCAGGGTCCCTCAAAAAAGCACCTGCACCCCACAGATCCACAGCACATGAAGTGCCACGTGCAGCTTTCTGAGGGACCTTGCATGGAAATGGGTCTGGGTTTGTGCTTATGAAGTAAATAAGCCAAACCATCCAAAGAATTTAGGCTGTTGCCCCACAAGGCAACGAGTGGGAAGAACGGGCACGGTGATGCCAGCTCCATCAGCACTGATTTTGGGTAAGGAGGGATCGATAAGATAGCTGTTGTGATTTTAGGTGCTATAAGAAAAACAATTCCCTACTTTTCCATGCCAGTGTATCTGAAGACAGATAGCATCTGGTTAAGTGCAGCTTTAAAACTGAAAGCCAAGCAGTTTTCTGCCAGTGGCTTTTCAAACACTGTGCAGCAAGATGCAGCCAAGAAGAAATGCATCTCTGGTTCAGGTGCTATGTGCTAATGCTGGTTGCTTTTGTAAAATTACTGGGCTTTGCTGCTGAAACTCCTTGTGAAAAGTGTATTGTCTTCAGGCACCGACCACAAGTGTGTTTCTAGAGCTGCGTCCCCTTCTCTGGAGGGATGATGTTGTGCAAGGGGGTGACAGAGGAGGTGTTCCTCATTGCAGGGTCTTTCTCCTCCTGCAGCCTCCCCGTGTTACATGTCCACGTGCATTTCTTCCCTGGCTGTTCATCCCCTCCCGGGGAGCCCTGGGGTTGCCCCTCCATTGCACTGCCGCTCCGGGGCTCCTCCTGGTTTGGCCCGTCGCGTTGGCTGCGGCAGGCACTTCGACACGCAGGAGGTCTGCAGGGCTCATGCTGTTTCAAGCAGTCCTCTGACAGCGTTAGCTTCCTTTTGTCTGGTGTGCCTGTGTAAATAAATACCTGGGTGCCTCAGTGGGCTGCTCCTGAGTTGCACAGCCTCCATTTTTCCTGCGCTGCTTTGTTCCCCAGGGATCAGTGGGCAGGCATGGGGCCATGCACTGCACTCCACTGCACAGAGTCTCAAATGTCTCCAACACCTGAGCAGGGTGTTTTCTGAACAGCAGCCAGCATTAGCTGTTTGTATCACCCTTTCCCCTTATTATGTTTACGTTTCTATAGCAAAACGGTGTATGTTTTCAGCAAAATTAATCAGTGTAATTATATGTGATTTCCAATGTCAGGTTCAGCTGAAACACTGATTTAGGGTGGTGATTAGCCCTATCAGAAGCAGTGAGGATGGAGAGCTAATCTGTGCCTAAAACTCTTATTTTGAAAGATGCGGTTTAAAAAATTCAATTTATGAATAGATTTCCTTGGAACCCCCCCAACCAATTTGAATGGAAAATGTATTTATGCTGGGTGGTGGTGCACCTTGTTTGGTTTAGATTGCTGCTCTGCCCGTGTTCACAGATGCAGCGATGGAAAGGGGCTGAGCTTGTTGCAGGTGCTGATTAACAGACCTCTGCACCTTTGTGTCTGGCTGAGGTTATACCACATGAAATCCTGAAATTATTTAAATCTGCAGAGTCTTTATCTCCTCTGATCCCTAAAAAACATTTGATGAACAGTGCCACAGGAGTAGGCAGGTCCCAAAACGCTGTTGCTCCTGTGTAACTTGCTGTCTCAGTGCCTCCCTGGACACGGGACAGTCCCTGAGCTTTCACAAGGTTCGTGCAAGGCTCAAGGTTCATTACAAACACAAACTCAGAAGAGTCATGGAAGCCTGGCTTTAGTCTTCATTTTGACCGTGCAGCCTTTCAGAATAAGAAGCATAACAAGCTCCAAGAGTGATTAATCTGCTATTTTAGTCCTTTAGAAAGTGCAATTATATAGAAACGAAGTTCTCGTGGTGTAAAAAAGTTCAGATCAATTAAAACAATTTACTTTGTTGCTAATGATTTCAGACCATTGTAATTTATTGGTAAATAAGTGACTTCAAAAGCACATTTGTTCAGTGAGAGCAGAGAAGAAATGCTAAGTTCTCGGATAGATTAAGTCTCGACTGTAGTAACAGGCTCTTACTGCAAACCATTAGGGTCAGCTCGCCAACAGCCTGAGCAATTCTTATTTCTGGAGAACAGCTACAGCTTCTGATGGGTTTTCAGTGATCAGAGGGGGGCAGGTAACATCAGCCATCATGGGCTGGACTCAGGAGCGGCTGAGGCACTTGCAGGGCTCAGGATTTTCACTGGTTTTGGGTTTTTCCCCAACAGAACTGAACAGCATTAAACCCCCCTAGGAGCCAGTGCCCATTTTGTCAGGGTCTGTCTTCGGCTGTGGACAAGGCTGCTGCAGGTTGGATTTGCCTGCTTGGTAAAGCAGGCTGTCACATGCCAGGGACAGTCAGATCTGTCAAGCACCACAGTTTTCCTTTATTAGTTCTATTGGTTTTATTGCCTTTCTTATGCTCTGAGGGATGATGGTTGTTTAGTGACAAGAACCTGGAAAATCATTCAAGTTGACAATGCTTTTTCGATTCCATTTTTTCCTTGTGTCTCTATCTATAAAAACGAATGACTTGACGACACAGGGATCTTAGTGGGGAGTTTGTGGTGTTACTGAGAGCTTACCCTCAAGTTCTGAGATCTGCTCTTGCTGCCATCCAGACACCACCAGCTGCAACTCTTGCCTGTCCTGCTAGAAACCCAGGTTGCTGCCTTACACCTTTCTGTGTGGCAGGGATGTGCTTTGGTTTTCAGCAAAGAGCGACAATCCAGCTTTCATTTCCTTTAGTGTGGCAGTTCTGGTCACTTCCAAATTGTATGTGCAAGTTGGGAGGGAAGACTTTTTTTGGGTGACAATTTCCAGTTTCTTGCAATACTGAGCCAGTTGAAGCACTTCTGACATGAAGCCAAAGCATCAGGAAGCCTGAAGGAGATATAATTCAGACCAGCTCTGATGGAGGGTCTCCTGGCTCCCTGCTGAAAGAGAGGGATGCCGCGCTCTTTGGGGGAGCTCTCCTAATGCAGAGCCAGAAGGAGCCTCTGCAGGGAATCTGTGCGTTCACCCAGGCTGGTTTTGCTGCCTGTAGTCTCATTATGTATTCCTTTGGAGGCTCCTTTACTGCTCCCTGATGTGGCAGGCAGACAGTCCCTATCGTGTGAAGTCCGGGCTGGCAGAGCAGGACATGGTCTCCCTGGTGCTTTAGCATCGCCGCATCTTCAGCATCCCTGGGAGGGGCGGCATCACTTCTCCAAGTCCCAGAGCCTAGGAACAGTGAAATCAGCTTTTGCCTGTGTCAGGAGAATAGAATCAACCCCCTTTGCTTTTCTGCCCCTCCGTGCCGTCGCTGTGCTCGCACGGGGAGGCGAAGGACGGCGGTGCCGGCATAACCACTTCAGGTGGGCACCAGCTGTGCCGGTGTTGCGGCCTGAGCAGGTGGAGGGGAGAGCAGCCGCTGCTGTGCAGGGCACTCACTGCCCAGACGTGTCTTTCTCTGAGAACACACAGGCAGTAACACGGGGACTCCCAGTGGCTTGGATACCTGCTGTAGCTGATGTTTCTGATGGTTCTGGTGCCAGTGACAGAACCTTCCAGGCGGCAACAGAATCAGGAGGAGCAGCCACAGCTTCCATGTCTCTGCCAGGATTGTCTTTCCTGGTGAGCTGTTTGCAAGGAGGAGCAACTGCAGTCACCCCAGATCACACTGTTGCTGAGTCGGCGCCAAGTTCCCATTCTGGCAATACTGGAATGACCTGTGGCTGGAGGAGTGAAGGAGCTTGCACCTCGCAGCAAGCAGGAGGCATCTGGGCAGGGTCTCTGTCACGAAAAGGCAGTCTTTGCTGGCAGACAGAAAGCACTCCTGGGCAGAAGGCCTATGCAGGGTATGTACAGATGTGGAATACTGGCATTTCCCGGCAAAGCACAGCCCTGTGTGTTTGGTCTAGGTGGGTCATGCTATGAAGCTAACTTTGCAAAAGGCCTTTTGATTCATTCCTTCCTTTCTTGTTAAGTGATATAGTCGTGTCTTTAAGCCAGAGTCAAACTGGTACAAGCAGACTAAGATTCATCCTGGTGAAAGAGAGCAGGAAGTTAGAGAAACAAAACCAAAAAGCAGTAAATCTGGGGAGTGTGGATAGGGGATGGTGTTGGTGTTTTCAAATACTGTGTTCATACACTGCTCATTCCTTAGAGTTACCTCTTCCTTGGATGCTGTTTCAGATGTGTCAGTGCCTAAGCTGCAAACCCCTTTGATCTGCACTCGCTTTCCCCAGCATTTACAAACTTAAAAGTACTCGTGTTAAACTTTAATTATTCCCATGTCTGGCACTGGATGTTTCGACTACTGCTGCTTTTTTGGGATGTCTCAGATGATGCCAGCACATGTAGCTGGGCCGAGTAGCTGATGGGTAAAATGAATAATGACTCTCTGTGTTTAACAGTCTGTGTCTTACTGGAACTGAGCTGCTTCCCTGCCTTTTCACACTTGGTAAGGTGTGCACTGTTGTTGGCAGGGTGTGTTCTTTCCTCTTGCTAATGTCAGCACACACCACAAGCTGCAGCCCTCTGTTCATAAAATACTCCCACTTCCTGGACACTTCTGGTTAGTTTAATTTACTCAAAAAAAGGAATCTCTGCATAGAGCAGCAATCTCACTGCTACGTGTTCCCTTCTCAGAGGCACTGCTGAACTTCACGGCTGTTGTTAGCATGTGCTGTGAAATAAAACAATCCAGGAAAGGCTCCAAAGGAAGAAAGTGAGACAGCTATGGAGGTACCAAAAGTTGGTTACTTGTGTGCTGTCTCCAAACACTCACCTGATGAATTTGCTCTTGCTACTTAAAAGTCTAATTGGCTGTAGCATCGGCATCTGTCGTCTCTTCAGCCTGAGCCCAAGGGCTAAACAAAGCTCTCCTGCTGTGTCACAACAGAGTTTGAGGTTACCAGTGTCCTGTCATCTGCTAGGACATGCCAGGCTGCTCCCACGTACCGGGTCCGAGACTGACGGATTAGGCTGAAGAGCAATCTGCTTTGCTTTCGTCGGGTTGTGGCACCCCTCCTGCTTGTTCCAAATAATAACAGTAATAATAATATCTCTAGTCAGCAGCCAGGTAGGCTGCTTTGCTCTGTCTAGGGGGTTTGAGGCAGGACAGGGCTTGCTATCCAATGTACCATTCTCTCCTCTTGGTGTCTGAAAGAGGGATCTGATTTGGGGCCAGAAGGAGCCAGGAAGGAATGTGCTGTCCTCCCTCAAATCCAGCCCGGCATCACTGCTAACCAGAGCTATTGGTCCTCCCTGGGAGTGGTTCTGTGTTTGCTCTCATACATGAAATAGAGAAACAAAATCTGGTTAGCAGGTGCACAAGAAGATCTCCCCAAAGGAAAGCTGAATGCCTGCACGGCTAGAAAGGACTCGGAGTCCTTGGAGAGGTCTGGTAAGGAGATAAGGCTGCTCTCATCAGCAGGTCAGAGAAGCCCCTCTGAGCTGTGCAGCAGTACTGGTGGGGCTCACATTTCCTTTCAAGATTTCAAGGCACCCACTTGGGAGTCTAGAAATAAATATACAGGAGGCCCGGAGCGCCGGGTTCAGTTTAACACAGCCTACAGCAGGAGCTCTTAGATGCTAATCTCTGTTTGTTAATCTCCTCTGTCTGGGGACAGTGGAGGCTTCTGAGTGATAGTGAAGAAGAAAGAAGGGTGTCTAATAATCTTTTCTGTGCAATTCAGAAGAAATTCAAGTCTGATACTTAACTCTGCCTTAGGATTTGATGTTTCTATTCTGAAGTGCAGCATCGGTTCCCAGCTGGCTGCTGCGAGCCCCGTTCAGGACACCATGCCTAATGAGTGAAAGTCAGCAACTGTAGTGAGAATGGCAGAGTGCTGCATGTCCTTGGCATGGCAGTCTGGCACATCCCTGGTACCAGCCCATCTTTTCCCCTAGGGACAGCCCTGGTGTTGCTGGCATCACTCTGCAACTTTAATTTGGACTCTGGCATTGCTGTGAGCCCTCGTGTCCAACTCAAGGTAAAGTTGGACGCAGAATACATGCTGCAGGAGGAGAACTGTGGGTTCCCTGGCACTGGGAGTTAATAGTGTCTGGAGAAGTTATCCTGGCACAACAAAACCCTCAATGAATAACCTCTGTGCGATCTAGCAGTGTCATAGGGGTAGACCATAGGAACAAAAATGTTCCAAGATTATCAAAGCCAACATTATGAAAGTGTTGTGAACATTATTGATGTTCTGCCTCTGGGAATTGTATTACTAGTCACTGATATCAAAAGTAACAAATTTAAAGAACCTATAAATGACAAAGCCCTCAGAGCAAAGAGTGAAAATGAAAAGGACTTGTTGACTTACCATGTGCCATATAGGCAATGGGGAACGTTGAACAGCATTTCTCTCCTGTTCCTCTGGGCAGACATCATGGTCGTGCCTGCACCCTCTCCAGGCACCTGCAGCCCCTTGTCCCTGCACTTGCTTGTGCACATCTATGGGAAGGGACAAGAGCTGGTGTGCACCATGTCCTGTTTTGGGGAAGGAGTGAGCACATCCCCACCAGACGCATCAAAGCCACTCCCCAGACCCAGATGCCAGCCAGAGACTTTGGGTAGCGGTGAGAGCTGAGCTGGACAGGGAGTCCCTCATGCTGTTGGAGTCCCTGTCCTCCTGCCTGCACAGGGCTGCTGGTCATGGGAAGCTGCAGCAGAGCAGGGCAGAGCTGGCTGCTGCGCTGCCCTCAGATGCTGCAGGAGCTGCTGCAGAAAACTCCTTCCCTGGCCAGTGCAGGTGGGATCTGTGGGGCAAACCCTTAAGTAGGCACATCTCTAGTCCTGCATCCTCTGCTCCCGCATGCTGACACTTCCGTGCTGCAGGTTTTGAGGGGCAGTCAGCTTCCAAATTATTTTAATGCATTTGCATGCATATAAAAATAGCTTAGAACTTGATGAAGCTTTAGGAGCTGCACTGAGGGACAGCATGTCTCTGGAGGGAAAGCTTATCCTGAGCTCTGGATACCTCCTCCTGGATTTTCTTGTTTGGCATTTGGAAATGTCAGCTTCCTATTACTTGGTCCACCTACAACAATAGCAATTAGAAAATAAAAAGTAAGGTGTCTTCAGGTACACACTGAACTGTTCTTAATTCACCAAAATGCATTAATATTTAAAAGTTAATGATGTTATTGAGGCAAAGTAGGCCACCAGCAGCACTTGAGAGAAAAACTCATAGCATCTGCATTCAAACCAGAACTCGAAGCGGTGCATTCTGTTGATACAAACTTTGAAAGCACTTGGTGAATGTCAGCAGATCTTTGAAATGAAAATTGCTTCTTATTCCAGACCAGCTATTGTTGCCTCTCTGGCTTGGGTGAGCTGGGAAAGGATAGAAGCCACTTGGGGCACGCTTTGTAATGCTGGCATTTCTGGAAGGTGATGAGGATGGAAGCGTTTTGAGCTTAGCTCTGTCTGAGCCCGTTTGAAATGCAATGACAGAATTCCCATGTAAAGGTTGTGATAAAGCCAGAGAGAGGGAAAGGAGGTGCTGTAGTTCAGAATGAAGAAAATAACAAAGTCCTCACAAATGTCAGCTGGGGGATCGCTGGCTCCTGCTTGTTGGGGAAAATAGTCTGAACACAGCAGCAAATCTTTTACAGAGTCGTAGTCTGCAGGAGGCTGGCACTGTGGCATCGGATGCCATCCCTCCATTACCTTTGCACGTGCTTGTTTGGCACAGCTTAGCTCCTGTTTGCATGGATGGCAGTGATGTGGTTTCGCACTGTTAACGCACCTGGAGGGCAGAGCCCTGCTCAGCACCCGCAGCTGCGGGGCTCCTGGCTTTGTGTGCCAGCGGGCATCGCCTCCTCTTAGCCTGGCAAGAGCCATGCTTGGTTCACTCAGGTGATCCCTGTACCCACCTTTGGCTCTGCTGGAAAACTTCTGAAGATGCTCTGAAAATGGTTCAAGTGTAGGACACCTTGAATGAAAGGTGCCTTTGATTGTCTCCTCTGCACCTCTCTGCAGGCAGAAGAAATGACACCAGTCTGGAAATGGTCGCACTACAAAGGTTTAATGTAAGGAAACACAGAGGCGTTGATCAAGCGTCAGTCTTCAAAGCTGGAGAGCTGCAGCTTATGCACAACATAACGAGAAGTTTCCGTGTCTGTAATAAGCCTCATTTGTTGGGAATTCAAACCCAGAGAAACCTTTGCTTTGCCCACAGAGTTACTGTTTGAAGAACCTTAAGGCTTTTGCAGGATGAGTTGTAAAATGCTGGACAGCTGGAGAGAGCAAGTGATGGACAGGAGGAGGAGATGCTTTGATTATTTCCAGGGAAAAGTTGTCTCCCATAACAGGTCGATAGTAGATGCAGTAGTTGGGCTCAATGCAGCCACTGCAGCTAGGTGACTCTTCAGGAGCAGGGTGTGTGTCTCTGAGCATGCTGAAGTAGGGCAGGCTGCTATCCCTAAGTGTGCTTTGCACGCTTTTATCGTGGTTATGTTTGTGCCTGTGAACAATGACACAGCTTTAGAAGAGTGTTCAGCTGGCTCAACACTCACCTCCTGTGACCAACTGTCCAACAGCTCCTGAAGCCTCTGGCTAGCCTTTCCAGAGCCCAGCTGTGGGCTTGTGCAGGATTGAGTGGAAAACGGTAAAACACCATGGTTCTGAAGGAGGCTGGAGTGGGCTCTGCTCCTCCCGCTCCTCTGCCTGGCTCTGTGCGGTCTGAAGCCCAGGGCTGCTCTCTGGGAAGCCCCTGCCAATTTGTCTGTGGGCTGGAGCTGAGCTGTGCTGCGCTGGCAGGTGCTGCAGGGAGGGATGTGCTGCTCTTTGGGGCCACCGGGCATCGCCAATGCCGCGAGCGTTGGGTGCCAAAGATTCGGGTCCCCTCAGCCCTCCCCAGCTGACGTGCTTATGGTCTCTGGTGGGTTCGTGGCTGTGGCCCAGGGAGCAGGACAGGACATCTCCCTGCCACGTTTCTGCCCTCCAGCACCAGGACACGGGACTTCACCACCAGCGGCTCTACCGGGGGTTCCAGATAAACAGAAGCAGTTCCAGCTCATGGCAGAATTATCTTGTCCCTGTCAGCTGCCTGCCTCCGTTAAAGCTTCCAGCTGGGACCAGTGACACAGATGGAAAGAAATCTCCACTGTCCTGAGGAACAATACCTGTGTGAGGAAGAGGCACCTTTTGGTTTGTTTTGCTGCAGGCTCCTAGTTGCACAGTACTGTCCTTCTGCTCTACCTTTGACTAGCACAAGAGGCATTGCTACACAAGATAATAAGCAACTTGGAAATCAATTTATTTTTGGAACTTTGGAGGCCAGAAATTACAGGGCTGTATTTTTCTGTGTCTTTCAAAGTGCATATTAAATGAGCGCGATCCCCAGGAGTATCAGAGGCAGCTCTCCGTGTATAAAATACCTTCAACCAGATCACATTTGATGACGTGTTAGGAAGTGCTTGGATGGGTTCTGTATTGAGACTCGTGCTTTGCTGTGTGAGTACTGCCCGATGGCGCCTGGGCTGAGCATGTGCTGCTGGCAGCCCCACGGCACCACTGCCAGCCACATGTGCATAGACAAGGTTATTCCAGGATCTCCTGAGTTTTTCCTGGACTAGACTCTGCTTCTCTCTAGGCTTGTCTGGGTGCCATTCAAACTAAACCACCTCTATTGCTGAGCCCTGAGTGCCGGCCCAGATCTTTCTTTTAAGAGATGGAAGAGATGTTTCTGTGCTGCCTTCTCCCAAGGGTGTCCGGGAGGATCCTCTGCACTCCTGCTGGAGATGGCCACGGGCAATGCTTCCACAGGGCTCAAAGAGGAGGTGCTTGGGATGGAGCTCCTGCTCCTCTTTGTACTCAGGTGCCTCTGCCAGCGTGCGGAGGACAAATTGGCGTGTTGGCCAGGGATGCTCTGTGCAGTCTGGCTGTTGGGGCCTGAGAGCACCGCTCATGGGGAGCAGTGAGGGTTTGCCTGCATCACTGGCATCATAGGGATGGGACAGGTACTGTTTGTTATTGGGAGAAAGGTATGGGAGCAGATGGAGGAAGAAGAAAGACAAAGGAGGATTTAAAAATAAGTGAACAGAAGGAAAACCTGTATTTTTCTAATCTGAGCTCTGCCCTGCAGTGGCTCTGTAGCCCCTCGTCATTCTTTAGAGACATGAAATGTAGAACAGAGTACAATTATTTTCCTGATTACACTTTATCTTCCCTTACCAAGGTATTGAAGAGGAACTGGGGAGCACATTATAAAGCATACAGCCCTATTAAATCTTGATTCCCTTTAAAACAACTGCAGGAAATCTTGCTCCTATAATTACACAAGGGTCGAAATAATTTTTTAGCCTTGCAAGCCCTTCACAGTTCATCCTTCTCTAGTTTGTGGTACATGGGGCTGTGTCAGCCAGTCGCTGGTTTCTCCTCTCAAAAATCAGGACACCGAAACAAACAAATCTCAGGCTTTGGGCTGAAGAAAGGACAGTGACTGCTGGGGCTGTGGGCTGGCCAACCTTCAGAGACACCCGTGGTATCCCTCAGGTGTGAATCCT
This sequence comes from Laterallus jamaicensis coturniculus, assembly GCA_022605575.1. Classification (NCBI taxonomy): domain Eukaryota; kingdom Metazoa; phylum Chordata; class Aves; order Gruiformes; family Rallidae; genus Laterallus; species Laterallus jamaicensis. Next base: position 2,448,018 of record JAKCOX010000081.1, read on the forward strand.
GCAACAGCAGATGTGGTGGGGATGTGATGATTGTGGAGATGGAGGGGATGGCCACTGCTGCAGAGGAAACCCGCTGTGCCCAGGCAAGGCCAGTGGCATCGGGCACCGCGCCTGAGCCGCTGCGCCTTGGGATGCTGGCTGAGCTGCATGTAAAGCCAGTATGCACCCATGGCTGTCTCTGCCTGGCTGACACCCAATGTCCTCTCTGCCTAAGGAGGTTGTGAAGGGGCACCAGCTCTGCACACTCCTTGTGCAGCTGGAGGCAGAGGATGTAAGGTTGGTTCATAGAGCTGGGATTTCCCAGCAAACAGGGTCCTGCTCTGCTGCCCGAGCTCTGTGTTGGCTCTCAGCTCTGGGCCTCCCTCTCTTCAGATGCTCTGGTGCTTCAGCCCTCGGCTGCCAGAGCTGTACTACATGTCTCTTAATGATCTTGTTTTCCCTAATTAAACATGCCCAGCTCAAGGTAACTTGAGGCAATGGGTTGTGCGTTTAAAGTCAACGTTAGATTTTTTTGGTTTTCACTGTAAGTGTGAAAGATTAATATATTCTAATGTATCAGCTGCCAGGTTGCCTTGCCTAGTGTGACCTCAATTAGAAATTAGTTCAAGGATAAAGAAATTGCTGGCTTTCAAACCAGTAATCTTGTCCAAAGCTAGCATTTAGTCTCTGGAAAGGAAATAATCCCAGTACTTTTGTGTCTGTGTTGTGTATTTCTGCCTTGTACTCCGTTATCCCAGGCTCCACCCTCAAACCATTAAAAATCCAGGGAAACCCTCCAGATAGACAGTTATAAATACTCTGTCTTCCACACCTCTGTATGTCTGGGAATGGCTTCATTCCTTGGTTGGTTTTTGGATAATATATCAGTGATACAGGCACTCCCAGTTACCTGTGGGTACCGAAGCATCACATAACAGCAGCCTTTCAAATCCATGGAAACCTTTTTCCATTATCGTTTTCTGGGTGATAATCTGTTGGGTATTAATTTGCTCACCCTATAGAGATGGATGTGAATTATGTTACCAGAAAGCTGAGATTGCTTTTCAACCTTCTGGATGGTTTGAGGAATGCAAAATAAACCTCATGAATGAATACCTGTCAGAAAAGAAAAAGCCCTTTTATAATTTCATGGGGAAGGGGGGCACAGGACCTGCCTCAGCATTCCCCTGCTGCTCTCCTCTGCTCCTTCAGCCCTTTTGCTTCGTGGTTTATCCATTAAGGCTGGAAAAGGCTGGTTTCACCTTCTTCTTCATAGTACTTTGCAAGTTTGGCACAGAGGAAATAACAGGGGTACCTCACCAGAGCTGGGGCCACCGGACACATGCTGCAGCAGAGCTGATGGCTGTTGCGCCCGGGGACCAGGGCTGTACTGGTGGTAACTTCCTTGCAGGGTGTCCAGGATTAAATTCACCAATACTTATCATCCCTGAGGATGATTTATTTCCTTTCATCCTTCCAGCAGGGAGTACAAATGTGTAACTTCGAGCTCAGAGGTTTTTTTCCCAAATAAAATACCTTCAGCTGCGGTCATCGGTGATTTGGGAAGCCCCTGCCAGTGAGATTCAGCCTTGACCTGATTGCCATTGCTCAGCAGCTGAACACTGCCAGAAATGGCTTTTGATTTTTGCTTAAAAAAAAAAAAGATAATCAAACCCAGAACTAAAAAACAAGCGTGCTTTAGCATGTGGGCAAGAAGGGAGAGGGGTTTTGTGGTTATCCTTCTCTGCCCAAGAAGGGAGTCTTCCTCTGGTATGGAGGACTGATTTCAGCAGTAATGAGCAAGCGCAGGCAACTGCTGAAAAGAGAGGGAGGTTCCCCCTTCCCCTGTGTCCCTGCTGGCTTGGGATGCTGGTGGCACTTGCCATTCCTGCGTCCGAGCATCAGTCACCCCTGGCAGCCTGGCCATGCTCGTCTCTGCTCCGCTGCCCTCCCCGCCTGCCAGAACTGGGGAGCAGGAGCAGCCTGGCCTGTTCCAGCTCTGTGTTTCTGCTAATGTCAAACATACAAACACGGGGCAGGCTGGTGGAACAAACAATAGCTGATTTGGTTAATTTAAAGAGCGGGCGGTTGGTAGCACGGGAGGCTGTGCCGCTGCTCCGGCAGTCGTGCTGGGAGGGAGGTCTGCAGCGCCATTACAGGCTATTATCACTTGATGTGTAATGTATACATTTTCACTATCACATAGTTTTTCTCCTTCATTTTTCATGGGAACTGGCATTAGATTAATGGTTAAGCCATGGAAGAAACGTAACGCCATGCCAGTCTGATTTATTGACCACTTAGTGCTGATGAAGCTGCAAACAAGAGTCAGACAGATGTTGCAGGTGCATTTTTCTTTATCAAAGCTAACAGCTTCTTGTGGGCTGAGGTGCGGTTTTTGGGTTTCAGTGGGGTTTTGTAACCACTTGCACTGTTGTCTCCTGCTTACCATACTGCACCAGGGGTACTGGAATGAGCTCCTCCACCCAAAGGAGGGAGCTGAGGAGGCGGAATAGATACCTCAACGCCGCACACCCAGGGCAGGGACCAGCAGCAGCTGTGACTCGGGTGTGTGGGAAGCGGGGCAGCTCTGCAGAGGCTGCAGGCATTGGAACGACAGGCAGCTTCCAGAGCCATCCAGGGCTTGCTGCAGGACCTCCAGAATCTTCACTGAAAATCCCTCACTGGCAGTTACCATCAACAGAGGGGGACAGTGAAAGATCCTGCTTGTGTATCTTCCTAACTTGAGAGCTGCTCCTCCCGAGAGAGAGAGACGCATGTGGTCATGGAGCCCTGCTGGGTACCAGCTCTGAGGGGATGCAGATGCAGGGGGCACGCTCTGCGGGGCTGCCCTGCTTGTCATATCACCACATGAAGGGGGTGGCCTTCCAGCTGCCAGAACCATCCTGGCAAACCTCAAGGAGCTGGGAGAGATGCCCAGCAGCCCGTTCATCTTGGGTGAGGTGCAGGGCGTGTGATGGGATGCCACACGCGGCAGTGGTGAGTGCTGCACCACTCCTGCTCCTGCCCCCGACCATCTGAAGGTGCAGCTGCCCAGCATGCCGTGTGTGGCCTCTGTGCTGTGTTTGTCCTGTCAGAAGTTACCTTCTGCTTATCTTTCCTTGGTGCGGGTGTCCGTGCACTGCTCCAGCCCTCCGTGGGTTTCAGAGGCAAGCGCTCCATTAGCACAACCTTTGCAAACAAATGATGGCTTGTGTTCGCTCTCCTGCTCAGAACAGGGCTCTAGCAGCATTAATGAAACATTAGAGTTTTAATTACACCATTATCCTATTTATTTTTATAAATAATTCCAAAGCAGTCATTAAAGTTTGTGAACTTAGGAGTAAATGACTTAAGGGAAGGAAATCAGCTTCTCAGTCTTGTTATTATCTATTGTACAATCTCCCTGGGATGCTGTTGGGAAACCAGCGGAATTGTTTCTGTTGCTGTTGTTAAGATGATTCATTTACTCGCAGGGTGGTAACACGCTGCTCAGCTCCCTGCTTGACGTGCCCGTGTCAGCAGGACGGCGCTGCAGTGCGTCAGAGCCGAGGTGCGTCCTGCTCTGAGCCCCCGAGAGAGTGCAGGGGAGCGAGGGGAGCACTGGCAGCCCTGCAGGAGCCAGTGCTTTGCGACTGCTCTGCAGCTGTTCTGCAAAGGACCTGGTCTCTTCCAGTCCCACCTTGTGCAGCTCAGTGTAAAGCTGCATGAGCTCCAAAAGATGAAAAATTTCAGGCTTGTCTGGGAAGCGCGTGTCCGTGGGACGCTCTGCGATGCTGTTTGTGAGCCTCTTTTGCTCTTCCTCTTCCCGCTGCCATGGTGGTTAGTGTGTTTCCAGGTGAATGTCCACACAGGCCAGTGTGGGCCAGGACTGATGAAAGCATTGAACAGCCCACCAGTCCCCTAAAGGAAAGCAAATCACACGGCATGTTGCAACTGGTGTTTGCGGAACCCTGTGAGCGTTCAGTGCTGTGTGGAAAAAGGATTCTCCTGGAGCACAGGAGGGAGTGGGGGAATTGCAAGCAGAGGGCATGGGGGGCTGGGGGAAGCTGCGTGCAAACTCCGTCCTGTCTCATCCTTTGCCGCCTCTTTTAAAGAACAGCTGCAACCTCAGGGAAGGCTGGTGTGTACTGGGGTCTAATCGTGAGGCTTCCTGGCAAAGCTTTGATTTGAAGGTCAGTGCACAGAGCCTGTGGCGAGGGAGAGGCCCAGTGATGTAACCTGTGCTCTGCTCTCCCCACAGAACCCAGACATCGTGTTGGTGCACTACCTGAACGTCCCTGCCATCGAGGACTGCGGGAAGCCATGCGGGCCCATCCTGTGCTCCATAAACACAGACAAGAAGGAATGGGCAAAGTGGACAAAAGAGGAACTCATCGGACAGCTCAAACCGATGTGTGAGTATCTGGAGGCTTCTGCGCCCTGTTGCTTTATGAAGGGTTAGAGTGTGATGTCCCTCACGGTCTCCAGCCTTCCCTTTGAAGGAGTCATTTGTCACCATCAAACTCAATTTGCATCTGTGTGCACGTTCCTTTTTCCCAATATTCACCACTTCTGGGATGCACAGCATGAGAGCTGCCCACACTGTCCCCCAGGAGGTCCTATCTCAAAAATTTTACCTCTGGTGTCGTGTTTTTGGGTGCCACATACAGGCACCTGCTCCACTGCAAAAAGCCTTTCTTTGCAGAACTGGCAGGTAGGTTTCCTCCAAGGGCCTTCTGTGTTTGGTGTCAGACTGGAATGGGTTGCTCTTGTTTACAGATGGACTCTGTGGAGCTGAGTGTTTCAGGGAGGGTGGCAGCACCATCCTAAGCTCTGCTGTCTAAAGAGAAGGCTGTGCAGAGTGATGGGGGGGGTTGCTCTGCGGGCAGCTCTGTGGCATTCTCTGCGTCTGCCCTGGCATCAGTTTCCTTTCTCATCATAGTTCTATTGCACGTCTTTCTCTGGAGGGTATTTCCCAGTGTGCACACAAACGTCTTCTTGCGATGGAAGTTTGGGCATAATGTGTAAACAAGAAAAAACTAACTGCAGGAGCCAGAATACCAAATCTAGGAGCTTGCATCTGAGCCAACAAAACCAGGTCTGCTTTTCTCTCTGCCCTGTCTCCAGTTGGATGCTGGTGTCATGCTTTCCATAATTAGAGGTCACAGCCACGCAGTGCATTCTGATATGTCTCAGCCACCAGCACAAGATCAGCCTTGTCTGACCGCTGCACCAGTGATCTTAAGTTTGCACCGCTCCTTTACTGCATCCTGCGCTCTGCAGGCCATGTGTTCCTTTTCCACAGCAAGGCAGAGAGCAGAAGACAAAGCAGAAGAGAAGTGACATATTTGCTAAAGAGAATATTGCCCCTGGGACCGATAACCTTAGACTGAAATCCAGACTGTTGAAGGTGTAGCTGAGACTGGACAAGTACCTTAAGATTAAACAGGAGAAGAAGTGGCAGCCTGTTAAAAAATCTGCAGTGCATCAAGAAAATTATGTGAAAACCACAACAAACTCGCCGTAAATTTAATAACACTTGGCTCTTTTATGCTTCAGGAGGGAAGAGTGAAATTCTGCACAATTATTCAGAGTATATATGCATGTACATGTCTCTGTTTATGGGCACATATCCTGGAAAACGCATCCTTGGAAATGTAGCTGAAATAAAAGCGCTAGATCAGACCCAGGAAACAAAGAGGACACGGATAACTGTGTTCAGGGAACACACAGGGGCACTGCTCGCCAAGAAGCCATCAGATTTCGTTCCAGTATTGGGTGTGCCATGAAATTCTGGAGCCAAGCACGTTTGTTTCATCGCATATTTGCATTAATCACATTCTTTCACAGACTTCACAGTTTGATTGCCTGACCTTTCCAGATTCCTCTGCCAGCAGATCTGTCAGTGACTTAAGGCATTGTGTGTGACGTCACTGGTGAAGTGCAGTCTCACCCTTTTACCAGTTCCATCTTGCTGGCCATCGAGTTTCACTCCCCTGATCTTGGAAGCTGTGTGAGGTTTTTCTTGGTTGCCATTTTTCATCATAATTTTGCCTTTGAGACAAGTTAGTGGTGATGCAGCCACGGTGTGTGCAGAAGGCCAAGGCCAAGTGCTGTGGCTGCAGGGAGGTTTTTGCATCCTGCTTCAGACTGTTGCTGTCATTCAGAATTAGGAGGAGAAGCCGATACTGGTTCTGCCTTTGGGGAAGTTCCCTACCCCTGGTCAGAGGCAGCCGACAGCATCCAGTTGATGCACTGAGAACAAGTGCTGTTTGTCCAAGTCCTACTCAGCCAGGACCAGAGTCAGATATTAAAGCTTTTGACCTCTGTCAGGTATTAATGCCTTGATATCAGAATCTAGGATAGCAGAGAGTCAGCAGCGTGGCAGCCAAAGGCTGGGAGCGTGTTCTCTTGGCCGTATGTGCCTGGAGAACTAAAAGTGATGTGGCAGATGGCTGGCAGGGAGAGAGGCATCGGCCTGAGAGCCCTAGCCAGACAAATGCATCAAACTGTTTTTCCTGAAAGGCAGTGGGACCCTGACTGGGATGAGCAGGGAGTTTTGCTCGTGTTTCTTACACCATAATTCACTTGGCTCCTGCTTCCTTCTCCACTGCATCGTCCCAGGACCGGTTCCAGTTCAGCAGGCACCCAGGAGAGGCACAAGCTCCTGGTACCAGACTGTGCCACCGCCTTGGCATGCCAAGGGCTGACGACTCCTGTCCTGGGCTCAAGAGAGACCTCTCTGTTCTCCTCACTGGCTTCAGCAGTGGTCTTTCCTAGTGCTGTGACTGTGCTTGAGCAGGATGGAAAAAAACCCAACTCATCAGGGAGGTGATACAGCTCTGAGAGCTTTGTAGAAACACCAGTAACTTGTCCTAACATAGCTGGTTGTGAACTAATTAAGGCTGAAGTTAACCCATGTGAACATCCACAGAAGGTAAATACTCACTGCAGATGGTCTGAGGATTTGGGGTTTTTTTCAGCATCTCCAACAGAACTGACACTGTAAATAACTAATTAATCAGCTGACTTCAGTTTTCATGGCTTGTTCTGTTTGTCACCTGCCTTCATGCTGGGAGGTCCAGGACCGCCTGATGCCCCTGTCCGGGCTGCCACTGTTGCCTTGTCAGACCTCAGTTTGGCAGCGTTGAGACTGAAGCAGAGGAGCCTGGAAGGGCTGATAATGCTGTATGTGCCCTCCAGCAGGACAGTTCCTTTCTCCTTGCGGGCCAGGAGGCCAGGCCCCTGGTCTGAGGTGTAAGCATGCTCAGGGAGGGCTGTCAGGCCTCCACTGAAACACCCGTCTGCCAGTGGCAATGCTGTACCTGACTGTCCTGGCTGTGGTCTGAACCAGGAGGGCTGTCATGTGTTCCTTTTGAATGAATGCAAAATGAATAGCAATAATACATGAAAATTCTGCGGGAATGTTGTCAGCAACACCTGTAAGTCATTCAGGATGCCTGGTATGAAGAATGGGCCTGAATTTGGCACTGCTTTCAGTCCTCCCCCCCTTGTGCCCCGTTACAGTCTTGCTTTGAGATTTCTCTGAACAGATTAGCAGATGTCCTTAGAGGCATCTGGTGGTAAAAGCAAAATGCAGTGGCAGAATCCAGCACAGCAGAATTCTGTATATAAACTCCATATGATCAGCAAATTGTGGGCCAGCTCATGTTGGGGGTTTCTCCAAATCATCCCCTTTTGGCTTTCTCATCCCTCAGCTGGCAAAGTGTGAGTTACAAGCTCACAGCTGGTGCTACGTTGCAGTCCTTGTTTCAGGTCCACTATAATTAAGAGCTATCTTTCTTTCAGAAAAAAGCCTCTTTTCATTCCTCTGCTGCTTGGAAACTGATTGCTCCTGCTCGTGCTGCCGGCACGCATCCACAGATGGGGAAACTGGAGGTTTCACGTGGCACCCGTCAGACTTAATACCTTTGGGCATAGGCAGCTCTTGCCTCTCCTGGGAGTCACCAGTTCTCTCTGTTCTGTCTGTGCAAATGAAACGATCTGGGGCTCCTGGAGGTGACCTGAAACTGCATCCCTGTCACCGCAACTGGAGAGGGCATAGAACGCTCGCAGCCCAGGATGGGGTTGAAATAGCAGTAATAGGCATGAACGTGGTGTGAAGGACTGAGGTGTTGGGTATTTTTATCTTGACTTAAGTTTCTGTTCGTTTCAGTAATTGTGTTGGGGCGGTTTTTATAGTTAATCTGAGAAGATGAGCTGCAGACAGACGCTGCCTGGGTGATTTCTCCCATTGCCCAAAGGGTTTGTCAGAGCTACAGAGTGACCTTCAGCGGGAGCTCAGCCTTCCCAGCCTCAACTGACTGAGGAATGGGATTCTTTAAGAGTTCGAGTTCAGCGAAGCCTGGCTTTGCTGGAATAGTCCTTATGTGCTCCTACAGCTGGCTGTGACCTTCTGTTCGAGGGAGGCTGCAGCGGCAGGAGCCGGAGAGGCTCCTGCATCCCCGGCCCCTCTCCTGCGGGAGCCTCCCGCTCGCACCGGCCGCCCCCGGCGCGTCCCCCGCCCTGGCGGCAGGTGAGCTGCCCTCGGGGGGACGTGCGAGAGCCGCGCCGTCCCCCTCCCTCGCGGACCGGCCGCGGCCGCGCTGTCCCCGTGCCCGCAGCGCGCAGCTCCCCTTTGCCTCGCCCGGCAGCGCCTCAGCGGCCCCGAGCTGCGGCCGGGGACACGCCGCTAAGGCGGAGCGGAGCCCGAGGGCTCCCCGCAGCCTGTCTCCTCCAGACCCAGCGGGTGCCGGCGGTGCCGCCGCTCGCCCGCCTGTTCCCCGCCCGCTCGGCGCTCCGCCGGGGGCGAAGGGCGCGGTGCGGGAGCTGCCCCTCCGGCCGCGGTAAGTGCCCTCAGCGCGGCGGCGGAGCCGAGCACGGGCCGCGGGCGGCGCGGCCTGGCCCCTCGCCCGGCTCGGAGCAGGGCGGGCACGTGCTCCCCCGCGCGCGGGTCCCGGGACGCCGGCGCCGCCCGTTCCTTATCCGCGGGCGCCACCTGGCGGCGCGGGGCGGCCGCCGGGCCCGGCCCCATCCTGGCCCCATCCCGGCCCCGGCAGGACGCGGCTGCTCCGCGGGGACGCACCGCGCCGGGCGGGCGGCTGCAGGGCGGGCGCGGGGGCTGCTCCCCGCGGGCGCCAGCCGGGCAGAGACCCGCAGCTGCGGGCAGCAGCCGCGCCCCGGCCTCTCCGAGGGGATGAGCCACAGGGCGGCCCCGCCCGGCTCAGCCCAGCTCGGTCCGCGAGGAAGGCTTCTCGCGGGAGAACGGCGCGAGCGGAGAGGCCTCGCAGGGTCCCCGGCGCTGGGGAAGCGCCGGGAGGAAACGCAGCCGTGCGGGGTGATCGCCCTGCGCCCCGAGGCGCGGGCAGCCTTCCCTTCCCCCCCGCGGCCAGTGCTGTGCAGGGCTGGAGAGTCGGAGCTGGACCGCGTGTGGGCGCCGGGGTACCACAGGGCGTGTCTGTGGCGCCGAGCAGAGCGAGGCCTCGGCCTCTGTCACCACCACGGGACGGGGCTGCCGTTTCCAGTTGACCATCGCCATAGAAACACCCGACTGGTGTCAACAGTTGGTGGAGCGGGACGGTTGTACCTGTCAGTGGGACGAAGAGCCCACGACTGCCACGGTCAGCGCTTGTAGCACCTTCAAAGTGTGCTGTGTGTTGGGGAGGCAGGACACAGGGGTTTGCAGCGGGCTGACCGAGAGGGAGAGGCGAGCAGAAACCTGGCCTTGGCCATTCCAGGGATCCCAGCTCCGTCGGCCTATCCAGCTTACCCATTGCACATGGCAGAGGTCATCACTGGTGCTCCAGAAACAAAAGAGGGGCCCTTACTTGCCAGAATGGGGCAAAGGGGCACCACATAGCGTGTAGGGTACGTGTGTGCGTCAGCTGCGTTGTACATACAGCATACAGAAGAGCAAGAGCTCTGAGATAGAAATGGGAGCCCTAAAATGGATGAAGTGGGGTGTGAGCGTGATGCAAATGCTGTGGGGTAAGAGGTGGATGATGTCCTGGTTTTAGCTGAATTTTCTTCGTGGTAGCTAGCCATGGGTACGTGTTTTGGATTTGGGCTGGAAACAGTGTTGGTAACATAGGGACGTTTTTGTTGTTGAGCAGTCTAAGAACATTAAGAAAATGTGAAATTACCAGATTTAGATGTGGGAAATTTTAAAATCTAATTGTGGGTGTTTTAGGGACAAGTTTGGGTTAGGGTGGAGGAAACCACACAAAGGGGAATGACAGGGGGTTACCCATTGACAGTGTTCAGTCTGGAGTGGAGGTGAGACAGCAAGGTAGGCTTGGGGTGATGGGCAAGGAGAAGGTACCTACAAGTCCTGAGAATTGTGAAGGACCGAGTACAGGTGGCAGCAGAAATAGCCAACGGTGAAGTAAGAAACCTGGACAATCCTATTCTCTGTGTGCATGTTTCCTGTGATTTCTGAGGTGCCTTTTTGCTGGTGATAAGCTCACTTCTCATTCCTTCACTCACAATAGTTGAAATCCTGGTAGTGTTGATGAACGGGAAGCTACTGGGCCAGTACTGAAAGGTGTTTTTTATTGGGTGTTTTTTTCTCCAAAAGGGAAGAAAGGTGTGAGCCCATAGTGACAAAAAGAGGTTGGAAGCATTTCTGCTAGGAGCAGCATTGCAGGCCTTTCTCCAGCCTCACTTCTCCTCCTCAAGCACCCAGTGAAGAAGTCATTGTCCCCAACTCGGCTGCCTCAGTGCGACGGGCACTGTGCAGAGTGTGCCTGGCAGGGAATATCTGGCTGCTGTAATGCAGCAGCTTTTAGGCCTCTCTGTGGTATCACTGGGAAGTCTTGGAGCAGTTCACAGCTTTCATTTTAAGTTATAAGGAAATGCAGGAGAATTCTGAACAGAAACCCAGATTATAGCACTGCCCAGACTTTCTGTGACCGACGTTTTGTGTGTGTGTGTGTGTGTGTTTCTGCGTTATGACTGTTTAGTCAAATGTAGTTCTACAGTGGTTTCCCTTTCTGAACTACTAAGAAACAGGAAGAGTGTGTGTCTCTGTGTGTATGCTTTTTATTAACCCTCCATTCATAATGCACCTTCTTCCCCATAGAAATCTCCTTTCCTGCTGATTCATTATGTGTCAGGAAGCCAAGCGTGACATGTTAAAAGCCATCTTGATAGTATTTGGTATTCAGTACTAACAACTCACCAGCTCACAGGAGTTTTTCTTTGAAAGGGGAGGGAGAAAATCTACATATTGGATGTGCCAAGATAGTGGCTAATTTGCATTAAGCATCCATACATTCTTTTTCTTCAATCTGTCACCCTTCACTGGCTTTTTATTTTAAAACCTTCATGATGTACAGGGAGCAGAAGCACTGAAATTAAAGTTGCACAGCATGGACAGAGGCTGGAGCTGGAGTGCTTTAGGATCAGCTGGAGCAAGACTAGAGAAGGAACTTTCCTCAGCAGCGACAGAGCCACGATGGGACTTTGTCATGCTCAAAATAACAGGCATGGTACTGTAAGCATCCTGCTATAAAGCTGTCTGTCGTTTCTTAGCTTCCAGCTTGCCGCTTGATTCAGACTTCAGAGCCATCACCGTGGATACACAGACCATGAGACATGACTCCCTTACCAGGCCTGTCCCCTAAAATGCACTGCTCCTCACAGGAGGGAGCAGCATTAGGGAGCAAACTCAGAAAATACGCTTCTATACCTAGAAAATATACTTTCTATACCTAGAAACTCATATGTGAGCTCACTTCTTCAGCAAATCATTTCTTAAGTAATCATAAATAACTTAATGCAAAGTTTCTTGGTAATAATTGCATAACTTTATATAGTGTAGCCAGAAGCATTCTAAATAAGTTACTGCATTTTAATCTCACTGCCAGTGTATATTTTGCAAAACTGCTAGTTGAACATCACTTGTTAGGCATAACAGGGCATGTGACAGAATAATGTACCTAGGATAATAAAACAAATGTGAGTGTAGGTATTGAAGCAGTAAGTGTATATAAACTTAAACTTAGACATAATAACAGATACTGAGTGTTAAGAGGAAATTCAAAATTGTGAACGTACTGGAAAGCAAAATCTGTTGGGTACAGTAACAATAAATGTGGTTGTCAAGCAAGCAGGGAGGGACTCATTACTAAACTAATGGCAGCACTTTAAATAGTGATATGAGGAAGAGTATTTGTAAACCTTATTTACAGTATTCCTGCAAGTTATCCAGCCTGGCTGATGAAAATACAAATTCTGTAAAATAAAACTAGCCTGAGATGAGATGCTATTAGGCAAAGTAACATCAGTGGGTGATGAGGCAACACAGCAACAGGTGATAAAGCAATAAAACTGCTTCACAGAGAAGATCTAGGAGCTCTGTTCTACCAGCTGCTTATGACGTGCTATAAAAAAGCAGCATCAAAGAGGAGAATAGGAGGTTGGCGTGATACCCTGTGTGTTTGGTCATTAGCTGTCATAAACACACCCTTGTTTATTTCTGATCTTCTTGTATGAAGCAGCTTGTCTCTCCAGTCTGCAGATACTCTGGCTGCAGAGTGATTATCAGCCTGACGTGCTGTTGCCAGCATCTCACAACCTCACATGAGGACCTTCACCACACAGGGATCCCCCTGTTTAAAGGCTAACCCTGTAAAGCTGAAGTCCATGGGATTCAGTATGTTCTAGTTAAGTATTTTAGAACACCATGTGCAAGGGACCTGCTTTGCCAGAGTATGACAAAGACGCTCCTGAAGAAACACAGCTCCTCAGGCCTGAGCTGCCAGGCACGGAGACGGCTTGGAAATGATGCTGCCACCAGCCATCTGCAAGGGAGCTCTAGTGCATGCAAAGGATACATAAATACTATGTACGTACAAATTGCTTAGGGAGACACTAAAGGAGACAGAAGATGCTTCAAGTCAGTTATTACTGAGAAAATACTTCATAAATGCTGTTTCCATTGTAAGGCGGGTTGAGATATCACTGTTATGTGAAATTCTGCATCTAAAAACTGTGGAGAGGCAGCCTTCATTGAAATAATTTCTGTGCATGCAGTTTAGCATGCTTATTTAAGTAGCTAGCAGGCAAAGAGTGTCCCCAGGAACTTCAGTTTCCAACCTGTTCAGCAACATCGCCCTCCTGACCGTTCTCCCAGATTACTAACAAACTTATTGAGACCAGAGGGGAATTCACACAGTCTCTATTAATGGTGCCCAAAAAATGATGCCCAAAAATTGGGGGTTGTATCAGACAAAGATTCTAAATTTCTCCTTGGAATTGTACTGATTTCCTTCAGCAAAACACAAGCATTTTCTTGCTTTCAGATTTTTAATGAAGATTATGTGCACTATTCAGGTAGCCTGGACAGTTTTTTCATTCTGAGAGCCACTGTTAACAGCAGACTGAAAGAGAGAAAGATAGTTACTGATGGGGTTTTCTCTCTGTGTGTACTTAATCCAGACACTGCATTTGGAAGCATCTGGGTATCAGGGAGCATTACTCCATTACTGTTGTTTTTTACAGGTCTCTCAGTTTCTGACAGAAAAGTGGTGGGAATGGGTTTCTCTCATTCTATAGTGGCTTTTGATGGTTTCTGGCATGTGTTTGAAGCATCTGATGGGAAGTTTTACTGTGTTCTTCACAGTTCATGGCATTAAGTGGACATGCAGCAATGGAAACAGCAGTTCAGGGTTCTCAGTGGAACAGCTCGTGCAGCAGATCCTCGACAGTCACCAGACCAAACCGCAGCCTCGGACACACAACTGTCTCTGCACTGGTACCTTGGGTGAGTAACTTCAAGGGCACAGAATGACCACAGCTTAATGCAGACTCGCAGCAGGGCTTGTAGTACTTCAGGACTAAAAATGCCCCATCGTGAAATGTGGGGACAGGGTGAACCTGGAGGTGGCAGAAGCCTTGAGCATAAGAAGATGCAGCTGACACTTAGGGAGAGAATGCCAGTGTTTTGTAACCTGTAAGTTCTAAAAGGGGCTGTCTGTATGTGGTCTGCTCAAAAAGTCATATTGGCTTCTGCATGCTCAAACTTTGTGGCCGAAGCCTCAAAATGTGATGTTCTTCCTACTTTACTCTCTGAACTCTGTGCCCTGCAGCCCACTTCGCTGAAGAACAATAGGCCAGGTGGTTAATGGTACCACAAGGTACCACTGCGATAAGACAGGTTTTGTTTAGATATCTTGAAAATACAGGAGAGTTCAAAAGATGGCTTTGTTTTGAGTGAGACCATGGCAGGGAGAAACAGCAGCCTTAGTATTAGCATTGTATAGAGAGAGTGGGAAACAGAGTGATTCACTTGTGCAACTCATCTGCTTTATAGCCACTCCTTCCTAGTACTTTGGTCAAGTAAAATATATGACACATTAATTAGTCCTTAGTGAAATTTATAAAGGGAAGCTGTCAGTGCTTCAAAGGGTTTATTTTTTTCTTCTTTTTGAGGGGCAGTTGCATTACACAATCAAGATTTAAGTAAGAATGATGACCTCTGAAACACCTGAGTTTGGATTAAAATTCAACCCTTAAGGCTCAGCAGATCTCAACATGAATCCTTTTACTCTTCCCTTTGATGTTTTGTCTTGTGCTAAGTCCTCTGCATGCGTTTTAACACAGCAGCATCGCTCTGTTTTGTAACGGCTTGCACACTGACATCTACATTCCCAGTTCCTTACTGTCATCTGCAAAGACCGTGTGAAAGCCTCTCCCTTATTCCTGCTCATCTCTATACCAAGGAGAACAGAGAGATTTAAGGCTGTGTTTAGTCTCAAAAGCACCATCCTGGACTACTTTAGGCGACCTGATTCAGATCTTGAGCATATAATAGAGAAGCTCCCCTTCAAGGGCAAGGAACAAAAGATTAAGCAAATTGCAGCAGCTACATGGATGCTTTATGTTACCCAGAAGATGGCATTTATAATTGTAGCCATTAGCTATGAGGAGGAGGTTTCTTTCCCCCTTTAGTCATTATACAGTACCATAATTAATGTTTTTACCTCATTCTAGGGGAGAATGAATCAATTAAGGAAGGAAACATCAAAAAATTCATGCACTGTTCTTCTTTAAGCAATGAAAACAGTCCGTACAGCAGTTTGTAGCTAAGGTGCCTTTGCAGACAGAATTGTTTACTTCATCCTCCCTGATTCCCAGGCTCCCAGGAACTCAGGAGATGTTCATTGTCTGTTGGACTGGTAAAGGCACCAGCTGACTGAGCTCCGTGGAGGGCTGTCTTCTGGTCACCGTAGCTTGAGTGTTACACAGCCACTGCGATAGTCGTTCTGTGCACGACCTCTCACAACACAACATGTTTATCTGTCAGCACACGAGCAGCTTAGGGCAAGAGAAACGTGTCACTGTCCTTACAGGAAGGAAAGCTCCCTTTGTGCTGGCCAATGTACTGCTTCCTTAATAACTTGATTGACAGCTGTAACAGATGCAATGATGACAAGAAGATAAGAGTTGCAGTCTAGGCGGTAGGGTGATGCTAGGGACAGGAGCATGATACAGCATCTGTCACCTCCAGATTACCAGAGAGCACCCAACCCACGAGAGGGGATGTCAAACCACCCCACATCAGCCAGCGAGAAGAGCCGCATGTCTGTGTTGCAGGGGGCAGATAGAGCAGGGCCAGGGAGGCAGAGACCCTTCGCTGCAGCTGACAGCAGCAGCAGCCCTCGCTTTGCCGACTCTCTACTGAGATGGGCACATTTAAATTCAAACTCCAAGACTTGCCATAGATGCTGGTTCCTCTCCTCCTAATACATTGTCTGATACATGGGTGGGTGCTGTGTGGGGTGAGGGGAAGGGGGCACACGCCTGTTTTTGAGGTTGCTGTTGTGGCACACAGTGGGTCTGTGTACTGGATGGGAAGGAAACTGTAAATCTGGCACTGGTGGGAAATTGCTTTTATTTCCAAGGTCATTTGTACTCCCACATGTGTGCTCACACTCCCTCACACTCGTGTGTGTGTGTAAGCATGGGTCTCCTTTGCTGCAGTCGTAAGGTACAAAAATAGCATCATCTTAATTTTGCATTTACTGAATGGCAAACATTGTTGTTTTCTGGCACAGGGGCAGGAAGCAGCGTGCATCACAAGTGTAACAGTGCCAAACACCGCATCATATCACCAAAGGTTGAACCAAGGACAGGTGGGTACAGCGCTCATTCAGAGGTACAAAATAACGATGTCTCTGAAGGCAAGAACGAGCACAGTCATGGCAAGGCCTCCAGCCGGGAGAAGAGGAATGGCAAAGTGGCAAAACCAGTGTTGCTCCATCAAAACAGCACTGAGGTTTCTTCCACCAACCAGGTGGAGGTCCCTGACACGACCCAGAATTCTCCTGTGTCCATCAGCAGTGGATTAAATAGCGACCCGGATATGGCAGATAGCCCGGCCGTCACCGGGGTGTCCAGTATGGCTGTAGCATCAGTTATGGGAAGCTTGTCACAAAGTGCCACTGTATTTATGTCAGAAGTCACCAGTGAAGCTGTGTACACCATGTCACCCACCTCCGGCCCAAATCAGCACCTTCTGTCCTCAGATGCAGCTGCACAAGGACTGGTACTTGCTGTGAGTTCGGATGGACACAAATTTGCTTTTCCAACAACCGGCAGCTCAGAGAGCTTGTCAATGCTGCCCAGCACTGTCTCTGAGGAACTTGTGCTCTCCACAACTTTAGATGGAAATAGAAAAATTCCAGAAACCACCATGAATTTTGACCCAGACTGTTTTCTTAACAATCCCAAGCAAGGGCAGACTTATGGTGGAGGAGGTATGAAAAGTGACAGCATCGGTACCAACATAAGGCAGTCACCCACAACAGAGCGTAGCTTCAACTTCAATACAACCCTCACAAAAGAAATTAAAACTGAGGACACATCTTTCGAACAACAGATGTCCAAAGAAGCATTTTCCTCCACTTCTGCATCTAACACTCTCACTCTCACTACTGGTTCAGGTTTGCTTCCATCAGGAGGAGGTCTGAGCCCAAGCACCACCCTGGAGCAGATGGATTTCAGTGCCATTGACTCCAACAAGGACTATTCTTCCAGCTTCAATCAGACTGTCCAGAGCCCTCACGTTCATCAGACCCCTTCCCCCAGCTTCTTTCTGCAAGACGCCAGCAAACCTCTTCCCCTTGAGCAAAACACTCACAGCAATTTGAATGACACAAGTGGCTCATTTGTGAATACATTAGGAATCCCCAGTGTGAAAACAGAGTCCTCTTCCCAAACCACTTCCAACTGTAATGGCACAGTGGAAACCAGAATAGAGTCCACCTCTTCTCTCCAGCTCATGCAGTTCCAAGCAAACTTCCAGGCTATGACTGCAGAAGCTGAAGTTCCCATGGAGACCTCCCAGCAGGCAGAAGGGAATGAAAACCTACTTAAATCAGGGGATCTTCAAGCCTGCAGCACAGAACACTACTTGCAGCCTGAGGCCAACGGGGGTATCAGGAATGGGAACAATCTCCCTATTCTCCAAGGAAACATGGTACAAGGACTCTATCCTGTGGCCCATCCCAGCTTAAATAACTCCTCCAACATGGAGCTTAACTTGGACCACTTTGACATCTCCTTTAGCAACCAGTTTTCTGATCTAATTAACGATTTCATATCTGTAGAAGGTGGGAGCAATGCTCTTTACGGACACCAGCTGGTGTCGGGTGACAGTGCCGGACTGTCTCAGCCTGAAGACAGTAACAGAGCAACCTACAACCAGGCTGAAATGTGCATTCCTTGCTGCAGTCCTCAGCAAGCCAACATGCAGCTCAGCAGCACAGAGAACGGAGCCAGCACAATGGCATACATGCATGTGGCTGAGGTGGTCTCAGCAGCTGCGGCACAAGGCACTTTGGGGTTGCTACAACAGAGTGGGCGCTTGTTCATGGTGACAGATTATTCACCAGAATGGTCTTACCCTGAGGTAAGTCTAGGGCTTTTACTCATTAATGTTTTCTGCTTTATCTTTTGCTGCTTTGTTAATAAGGCCTCCCAAGAACTGTTTTGTTAAAGCTTTGACAAGGCTTTTAAAATATTTCTCTGAGAAGTCAGAGCATCCAAGGCCATTTGCATGTCTGAGTGTACTTTTAATTAAGCACTTCATTACCCTGACAGGGTACTTTCTTCACTTAGGAGGCATCCAAATAGAAATGTTTTGTTTCATTGAAAAGCAGAATATTTCCCACGTGGTGCTACCTAGCCATGTTTGAGCAATAGAGTTTGCAAACTGGAGCTGATCCTTCGAATCAGCTCTGATGTTAACGTGTTCAGCATTTACCTCCATCCCACAGACTATCCAAAATCACCCCTGTGCTCCACCAGTTTAAAATGTCAGCAGCACACTTTACTGGAATGGAGTGCTGGAGGAAAGAGGCTGGTTTGAGCCAGCAGTGGAGAGGGAGTTTGTGATGATTAAACAGAAAAAGGTCCGTTGTGTTTTTGTAAGACACACTTGGAGTGCTCTTGCATCCATTACCTTATAGAGGTGTTCAGTAACCGCTCAGGAACAGATCCCTCTCTTTCCCTTGACTGGTACTATCTGATTATCAGTCCTGTGATGCCAGCCCCAGTATGCCTGCATCTGACAGCAGTGGATGGCGAGTTTGCTAGTGGGTGAAAGCAGCAGAAATGCATAATTAGCAGCAGATTATTCTTCAGCTTCATGTGAACAAGCCTGTGATGGCTCCAGGACCATGGTGTTACAGGAGCAGGTGATGAGCTGGTACTTGGTGACTTTTAAGACTTCATGTACTCTGCAGTACGGTGCTTGGTGTGAAAACGTGGGTGTTCGGTCTGCAGATGGATGCAGGGATGGATGACAGGCACTGATGAAAAGCCTCCTTTGGGAGTTTCTACCCTCCATTGACCTGCTCTCACTCCAGACAAGTGCATTGTGCCATCAAGGTGGCAGTGCAGGCTCAGGGCACAGTGGGCAGCTGAAGGCATCCCACTGCCCTTTACAGCCTCACCTTTGGTCTGCAGGGACATCTGGGACTTTAGGGCAGGAGATGCCCCGGGGCATCCCCTCCGCCAGCTGTCAAATCCTGAATCCTTTCTAAGAAACAAGGTGATCATCAGCCACTCACCCCTGGCAGGAGTTTGCCTTGCCTTGGTGGAAAACCGGGTCTGAGTGTCTGTCTGCAGCTTGTCCTGTCACACAGGAGCACTGTGATCTTCACTACTAGTGTTACCTGTTTAACATGGCACAGTAATGCAGTGATAGCCTGTTAGCAACTCAGCCCAGGCGTTGTTTGCAAGAAGCAAGGTATTTGGGGGCATTTGGCTGTGTTGGGCTGCAGACACTGCTTCTGCCGTACCTGTTCTCCGGACAGTCTGACTCTTGCCTGCACAGGTCCAAAAACTGACACCCCCCCGCCCTAACAGCAGACCTCCAGCCTGCTCTTTGCCGCTGCCCTGGAAACCTTTTTGGGGTGACCCATTGCTACCCTAACGAGCGGTGCGGCGCCTGTTCCGCACAGGAGACAGCCCCAGCTCTTCCGCCTAGACGCGCCAGGGCGATTCCAAGCCCGCGCGGGCCCGGCGCTGCCGTCTGGGGCGCCCGAGCAGCAGCCGTGCCGCCTGCTCGTTCCCGCGGCCTCGGCGGGGCGGAGGGAGCGCGCTCGTTCTGCCGCAGACGGACGGGGCTCCTGGGGCCCAACGCGGCCGGGCTGGCGCTGCGTGACCGCGGCCTCCAGGGCCGGACCGGCCGTCACCCGGCGGGCCTTTCCGGCGGCCCCCGCAGCGGGCCCGGCTCCGCGGGTCTGCGAGGCCGCCGGCCGCGCTGGATGCGGCTCCCGAGGGCGGGCAGGCCGCGCTCCCGCCGGCGGCCGCCCGAGGGCAGCACGGCCGCGGGGAAGGGGAGGGACGGGGACGAGGCCGGGGCGCCCCGCCGCCGGCAGAGGATAACGCGGCGGCTGCGGTGCCCGGCGGGGGGAAGTCCCCTCTCCCGGCTGCCCTCAGCCGCCGAGCCGCGGCCGGGCCTCCCCGGGGTGCCCGAAGGACGCCTGCAGACGCAGCTTCGCTCTGTGTCACCCCGCTGCCGTCGCGCTTTGCTAACCCAGAGCCCAGAACAGCAGGAGCTGCCTGGCTGCTGGTTTCGGCTGAGGTCTCCCTGTGTCTCCTGCCTCGGAGCTGAGGCGACGGCGGGCCTGAGGTGGGGATGGAGTGCCCGAAGGTCCGGGAAAGGCAGGTGCTCTGCAGAGCACAGGAGCTGAGTGGGGAGTAGAGCCACTGCGAAGAGAAACAAAGGTGTTCTGCTACGGAGTACAACTTGGGTTTCCCCCACCGCGGTGGGAGGCCAGGGCAGGGGTGTTGGCTGGTGCCGAGGACCTGTCGCTTGGCACTGCTGTGAGCATTCACGGCGCTGTTCGCCATTCAGCGCCTGGTCCTCTCTGGGCGTGGCTCCTGTAATGCTTCCTCCCCCGCTCTCTTCACAGGGAGGAGTAAAAGTCCTAATTACCGGTCCATGGCAGGAAGCCAGCAATAATTACAGCTGTCTGTTTGATCAGATCTCAGTGCCTGCATCTTTAATTCAGCCAGGGGTACTGCGCTGCTACTGCCCAGGTAAGGAACAGCTCTCTCCTGCAGCTGGTCTTTCAAGAGCAAGTTCTTAGTCTGATACTGTTGTGTATATATGTCTTGATTGTCAAAGGTGGTGCATAAACATTGAGGAGCTTTTCCTTTTTCCTTGGACCTATTTATTGTGAGAACAGCAATTTAGGATCATGATACTTCACAATATATCACAACAAGTATTATTTAGAAGCTCTGAATTATCTTTAAGATGATTATTTGAAATAATTCCTAATAAATCTAAGCATTTAGATTTGAAATAGCAGATTAAAGAGCTGCTGTTATTCAGGGGTGTACTCACCGTGCTAACGACTCTCAATTTGCCTATGTTCTGTGCTTTGTACGTGGTGCTTAGAGGATGAGAACACCTCCAGCCTCCCTGCAGAGATTTTCAGTAGCTGGCCCTCAATATATGACTTTAAGTGTATGCAGAAGAACTTAGCTTCATAATTAGGCCCCATCTTTCCACCAGAAATGCAATGTGGCTGGCTAATCTTTAGGAACATGTGATTCTGCCTCCTGCCAAAACAATCCGTTAGATGACTCTTACACTTCCAACCTTCATATTTGAAAATACAGAGTGGCATCTTGGACTCTTCAGTAGTCTAGTCAGAAGAATATTGTCAAACACCCCCTCTCCCCTCGTTGCATCCTCTCAGCCTGCTGTTTAGCACATGGGGAGAAACAGGGTAACGCCTAGCTGAGCATTTCTGCAGGGAAGTCTCTCTCTCTTACCACATGCTCTTTCCTTTTAGCTCATGACACTGGGCTTGTGACTTTGCAAGTTGCCTTCAACAATCAGATCATCTCCAATTCTGTGGTGTTTGAATACAAAGCCAGAGCTCTGCCAACCCTGCCTTCCTCCCAGCATGACTGGCTGTCCTTGGACGGTAAGATGCATGGAATATTCTTTAACAAAGCTCTTCAAACAGTGGGACTGTGAATGAAAGGAGCAGCTCCTGGTGGGGTGGAGGGATGTAGAGGGGCAAGTTTGTTCTGTGGGGAAAGTCTGTTGCACAATTAATCAAAAAACTCTTGGTGAAATTTATTAGTTCTTTTGATGTGAATGAAATACAGGTGCATCTGATGGAAAGAAATCAAAGGAGTTTTCCTTGTCTGAATAGAAAGCTGATTGTTTCCCAGAACAGGGACTACCCAGTCCCTAGCAGGAGAGTAGCATCTACCCTGCAGTTCTTTACCCTGAGGGAGAACTTTGAAACTTGAACTCGTATAGAAAAAGGTGTATTTACAAAAGCAGAAAGCTGGAAGGTTGTGAGACAATTTAAGGAATGAGGGAACTTTACAGCCAGCCACTGCTGTGATGCCCACATCCCACCTCATTACCTAGGAGTTACCAATGGGGCAGATACAGGTTCTTAAAGTGCCTGGGAGTCTTGGTGCCAGAGTAGTCCGTGCTGATGACACGCCAGGCATGCCCTGGCACTTCACAGCTCCAGTGAACCTTTTTAGACTCATAAGAGCATCCCCTGTGCCTTGCAGAGGTGAGAGGGACACCCTAATAGCTCTTAGCTCAGCAGTTGCCATAAGAATCCATGACTGATGAGATCTCTGGTACCCAAACATCCCACCAAGCAATGAAAACACAGGATTTACATGGGGACTGTGTGTGCACAGGTTTTGGGTTCGGGTTTACCTGGTAACCCTGTGCCACCAAAATGAAGGTGCAAGGTGAGGAGGCTAGCAGGAGAACTTAGGAGCCTGAAATGTTAATTTCTCTTCTGGAGTGCAACTGCTAGAGAGCTGCTCCTTCCAACTCAGACCAAGGAGATGCAGGGAGAGCTGGTTTGTATGCCATGCTGGGAAAGGACAAGTAATACTGCTTTCATCTTTCTTCACCAGAGAGGGTCAGCTGCTGGGGCATGGCATTTTGTGCAATCTCAGCAAAGTCCCAACACTCCTGCTTGGTGACCCATTTGCTAAGTGTCTGTTTTCTCTGTTGAATACGGGAGATGTATATGGTAAGGTCAGATCCTTGGTCTTCAGAGATTCCATAGCCAAGAAACTAATACTAATGTTGCAAAACTAATATTCCTGTTACAAAACATGATACAAAAGTCACAGGAGTAGTTGTTTGTACAGGGCCACAGTAAAGGCAAGAGAAATAATGAGCTAATGTACTGATACAGCTTGTTCCTCAATTAACCTCATCCTGGTTTGTGTCTCAGCTGCACACATGGCAACTGTAATACAACACATGCTTTGGGAAAACTGCCATGGATGTTACTTTTGATACCTTTAAAATATTTTGATGCCTTTAAAATATTGCTGTCATTACAAATATTTGAGTCATGTGTTGCTGTGTTGTTACTTTAAATCTTTGATGGACATGGCAAATACTTAGAACTGTTTAACTGGAGAAATACTGAACAGTTTCAAGCCTAAATCAGGCCAGCTACCTGTCAGTATAGGCAGGTGGGTTTGAAAGGTTGTTGTTAGGCTCCCCCATTCTGTCTGGGAAGCCCTGACAGGTAATGCTTTCTTCATTAAAGCATTCATTAGAAGCTCTCTGCATCCCATTAGCAGCTGTGAGCCTAGGGACTAAGTCATGCAGGTCAGATCCGAGCCCCCTGACATTGCTGATTAGAGTGCTGATTTACCTGTAAAATGTAAGTGCTGGGGGAGCTGAGGAGCCATTTCTAGCTGGAACCTGGCAGAGTCACGTGTGTACGTGTGCAGAGTCTGAGCTGATGCTTTTACAGACATTCGGTGGGGGGGAACTAACAGGAAAACATCATTTCCTTCAAAGTTGCCTCAAGTGTGATTTCAGTGGCACAGTACCTGTATCTTCAGCTGTTCAAGGTTATCCATGAACACTAGCAGCAGACTGATGCATTCTTCCCCGGCTCTCCCCCTCCCTGTAACATCACATTTAGTTTTTCTTCACTTTCTGACCTATTGCTGCTGTGTTTCTCATGCCACACACAATAGGGACGTTCCAAGGAAGTCGGGGCAGCACTGCTTCTGATGTTCATAGAGAAAAGTGGAAGGGAGGCAGGTCGCTGGTTATTGCAGGAGGAAAGACAGGTTTGTGACTTGGCTGTAGAAGCCTACTTGCAAACAGAAATGGAAACAGCTCTTAAAGAGAACCTGTGCATAATCTTATGCTCAGCATCAAAACTGAGTTTGCTTGACTTCTGGGCATCAGAAGAGTCTGCAGGTGCTTTTCATCAGCTACTGTGGCTGCACGTCACATGTGAAGTACAGCCGGTGCTGATGTGGTGGAGATTGATATTCAGCTGTTATCTCTTCAGCGTGGCGTGAGGTGGATGGGGTTTAAACCCCTTGTTTGACAATTCCCTCAGTGCTGGGGAGTTGGGAGGAGCTGCGGAAGGTGGCTGTGAGTGCTGTCTCTGGTGTTCTTGCAGTGTGTCTGGCAGCTCCTGGTTAGTGGGGAGGTTGTTATGCTGTGGTGGCGGAAGGGAGGGGGACTGCAGCAGTGAACAAACTAGGGCATTGCTAACAGGGAGGAGAAAAAAAAGAAAGGACCGCTGCATTGCAGAGGCCCTTCAGGGAAAAAGACTGAATAATTTTACTAACCATGACTTATCAGAAGCCTCTGCCTTGGTGCACAGTGTTCCAAAGGGAGCAAATTACACTCTTATTTAAAGGACCAGCAACATGTTCCCATTTATTCTTAGAGAGCAAATGTTATCTTAGCTAGCTATGGTGCAAGCTAATGTGAGTCGATTCTGTCAATAGAATAAATACACAGAATCTGTGTCTTCTCTGCTTAATTGCCCTGCTTCCAGTCCTTGCCCTACTGCCTGTTACGTAGTCTTGAGGGAAAGATTTTGAGGAATATTTGAAGTCCCAAAATACTGCCTAGAATTTTAAAATTCTTTTTCATTAACTCAGTGGAACACTGAGAATTCATTTGCAGCATGCTGTTAAAATATAGTTATTCCAGCTAGTATCACCACTGTGAGAGAGGTAGGGGTAACAGTCAATCAGACCCCACAAACAGCATAGTAAAAGGATAAGCAATTTCAGGCGGTAGCACAGTGCCAGATGTCAAAGTAGCTCAGTCATGAAAGGATATGGTGTAAACAAAGCCAATACATAAAATGGACATGTACGTAAAATCACCACTCTCAGGTATGGATGGCTCCTGGTAATGCTGAGATAGGAGCCACACTGGGAATCACGCCTCTGTAGGAGTTTCCAGATTTCAACAAACGTGGGTTGTCAAAGAAGCATCTGAACCCTAGCATGAGAAACCAGAGCTCCACCGTGACCAGTGGGAAGAAGTGAGCACAGACTTTTTTGCACGCTGAGCAGCTCTGGGTGCAGGCTCAGAGCAGAACCCTGCTCTCCAGGGGACGTGGCTGTACCTTCTGTCCCAGAGGAATGCCATGGGATCCACGTGTGTCCCTGCGCAGTGCTGCTGCAGGACCTGCTTCTGCTTGGCTACTGCACTAGCAAGAGAGCAGCAGTGGAATGTTTTGCATTTACTTCTTAAAAGCACTTAGAGCAACTTTGGGTTTAAGGTTTTTTTAAAGGCAGGTAATTCTTACGATTATTCAGGGAGCATTTAACCAGTCAGTGCTTGTGGGGCTCGGGGTTTGGGGGAGATAGCAATGAAGAGGAGGGTGTTTTGAGTGAAACAGTGGGAAATGTGTTTCCCAAAGAAACTGTTACGTAGTCTTGAGGGAAAGATTTTGAGGAATATTTGAAGTCCCAAAATACTGCCTAGAATTTTAAAATTATTTTTCATTAACTCAGTGGAACACTGTGTGGAACACTCATTTGCACCATGCTGTTAAAACATAGTTATTCCAGCTAGTATCACCACTGTGAGAGAGGCAGGGGTAACAGTCAATCAGACCCCACAAACAGCATAGTAAAAGGATAAGCAATTTCAGGTGGTAGCACAGTGCCAGTGCCAGTGTTTCCCAAAGAAACACATTTCACTAACTAATTTCCCAGTTTATAATAACTGTTATTCTTGGCAAGTAGTGAACTTGGGGCAAGGATAAAATCTCACCTCTCTGAGCACAGAGCAATGCATTGGGATCAGGGAGTAGTATTGCCAACAACTGGAAAGTGTTGTGAGACCATATCCCTCTGTGCCTCCTGAGCTTCTATAGCCATTTAACCTCACCTAACCAAAGGCAGATGAGACCGAAGAGCAAGGATCTTCTAGTAACAGACACATAACAAATCTAAAGGCTTTCTAGCACAGATTTCCAGCAGAAAGCACATGTTTGCCCTCCACTGATGCCTTTGCTGCTTTCAAAACGTGTGTAGAGATGACATTTCTTTGGTGTGAGACATGATCAGAAAGTCCAGGGAGACTGGTAAGAGTGCCCCTTGGCATTACGCTTATGCATCTGCAGGAAAGAGGTTGAGGAGGAGTAAGTGCTGCCATAGGGAGAACTTAAAAATACAGGCAGGCAGCCTGTGAACTGAAGTGAGTATGGGATGGAAAAAAGTGTGACCGATACTGAGTGTAAATAGTACGGATGGAGGGAAGCACAACAGGCAGCCTTTCAGCTACTGTTTGATTCTCAGTTTAAGATTGGACTTTCCCAGCTGGAGAGCATAAAAAAGATTGTGGAGTTTGGTGGCTGACTTGTGTTAGGGTGACACGGCCATACTGGTGGCACCCAGCCTCTCCTTTTGGCATGCAGGAGGTGGATGGATCACCTGCCTTCAGGTCACCTGTGACAGCACAGCGTGTACGTGCTCTCCATGGCATTTGAGGGTTTGACAAGCATGTGATTTCTGGAATGCATTGGTAAGGATGCAAAACAGGAGATGTTCATTACCAAAATACACATGGGTGTCTGTTGACCAGGACTGGGTGCCATTTGTAGCATGCCAGTGTGATGAGCTGCACACACCAGTCATGTAGGAGGGATGTGCTCAGTAGCAGCAAGGTCCTCAGGTTGGTCTGCAGCTGTACGAGGCTCCCAGTAGAAAGAATTCCGTGGCCATCAACAGTGGCACTGTGTTTCGCTCCCCGTTCCAGCTGAGTACAGGTGACCGTTTAACTTTGCACCTGGGATTTTACCCTAAAAGATCACACGTTGGGGTTCTCCTGGGGGGTGATGAACACTCTGCACCGTGTTGCGGCGCTGTGGGTGCAGCACACGGGGGGAGGGGGGGTGCTGCTGTGGGACATGGGTACTTCGGGCCTTCTTGGGAGCTGCACCATGAACCTCAGATGTCTGTTCATCCTCCTCTCCTGTCGATGGACTCCTGGGCAGCCTGCAGCCTTGGCTTGCTCGGTTTATATTCCCGATGAGATTTGTTCGGGGATTTTTCCCCAGGTCACAGCTCATTAGGCACAGGCTGCTCGGAGGCGGTTGTTTCAGGATGCCGTCCCGCACGGCTCTGGCCGCATTTCCCGGTCGAGCGGGGGTGGGGAGCGCTTCATTTCGCGCCCTGGCTGTTGGCTGCGGAGCCGGTGTGTGTGCTCCGGCAGGCGACGGGCCGTGCCGCCCTGCGCAGCGAGCCGGGGGCTCCGCAGAGCTGCCTCGCTCGGGCAGGCAGCGAGAGCGCGCTGCTGCCTGCGGGGAGATGCGCGGAACTGCACGTAGGCTCGCTGCTTGAAGCCCCGGCAGCGAACGGGCTCAGGAGTCGCCGGCGGTGGCCGGGACGGGGACCGGACGCGGGACGCGGGTCGCCGAGCGCGGGGCGCGCGCTGTAAACACGGCGGCGGCCGCCAATGGGGGGCAGTGACGTCACCTGCGGGGGCGGGGCCCGGCGGCCGCCGGCAGCGCGGAGCGGAGCGGGGCAGGGCCGCCCGCCCGGCCGCGCCGACACAGACAATGGGAGGCGGCGGCCGCCTCCCGCAGCCCGCGCCGGGCCGCCGCTGAGCGCCGCGCGGGGCGGCCGTCGGACGGGGCTGGCATCCCGCTATGGCGGCGGCGGGCCCCGGCGTAGGCTGAGGGCGGCGGCGGCGGGACCCGGCGCTCCCCCCCGCTCCCCGCCGAGGCAGCCTGAGCCGGAGCCCCCGGCGGCGGGGTCTGGGGTCTGGCCCACGCGCTCCGAGCCCGGTGCCTCCGGTACCTGCGGGTGCGAGAGGGTGTCGGGCGCGGAGATGGGCCCTCGGGCGCGCCCGGTGTAACCCGCCGCCCGGACCCGTCCGCCCGCTCCGGGCTTGTACCGCGAGCTCGCCTGCCGGCTGGCAGGGCGGGCGGCAGCCGCGGGTCCGAGCCGGCGTCCCGCCCCGGCGCGGCGAGAGAGGTGTGGCCCGTCCCGGCGCAGAAGGACGCCCGGCGGCCCCGGAGCAGCCGCGGCGCGGAGCCCGTCGTTCCCGGACGCTGCCCCTCGGCGAGGGGCGGTCGCGTGCAGCGCCATGCCCCCGGCCGCTCCGCGCCGCGCGGCGCCATCTGCGGCTGCGGGCGGCGGGACCCCGCCGCTCCCGGGAGATGCCCGCCAGTAGCCCTCGCGCCTCGAGCCGGGGCTCCTGCAGCGCCGCGGGCAGCCGGGGAGCGCTGAGCTGCTGCGAGAATGAGAGCGACGACAGCCAGCTCTGTGCGGGAGCCTGCGCTGACCGCCCCTGCTGTAGGGTCTGCCCCAGGAGCTGGCTGGAGCCTCCGCTGATGCCTTTGTAGACTCACAGGTCAGTCCTCTGGTGCCAGATGCTGTCGGTTTATTTACCTGGAAGCAGGTAGAGGTACTACAGAGGGGCCCGAGACCCCCGCCCTTTGCAGGTGGATGTGCCGATGTGACAAAGTGCAGCTTCCAGTAAGTATTACAGGATGATGCGTTGTGCGGTATTTGTTTAGGTTAAAATCTGCATGCTTACGTGTTGTCTGTCACTCTGCTCCTTACAACGTGAACACGCGCCTTTAAGATCACTCTTCTTTGCCCCTTCTTCTCCCTGTGCCCCTAGCTGTGGGATGCGGTTGCTTCTCCATCTGCTTGCCCTCCCTTGCTGGTCCCCAGCCCTTCCAGGTTGACATTAGGATGCAGGCTCAAGAGTTGTTACAGCACTTTCATTATAGCATCATGCGTGCAGAAGGACAGATTACGTCTTCACCCATCCTAGCTTGCAATCTCTTATTCTGAGTTGGTATGGTGTAGGATGGCTCAGTAGCCCAAACCTTCCCTTGGGGAGGTTCAGGCGTGCTTGAAGCACATGCCTGCTCTGTGCCAGGTTATTGCAAAACTTGTTTCGTGGGGCGCTTCGTCAGAGAGTTGGACAGGGAAGGGGAATTCAGAACAGCCTAGGCCACTCCCAGTTTAGAGATTGGGTGAATTTGACTGATACCTGAATTTCTGAAAGCTTCCAGCAGAAGACACCTTAGTCTCTTTTGCTGACATATTCCAGTGTTTCACAGGTTTGTAGCTTGCAGCAGTTCCTACTTAGCTTTGCAGCAAGTAGCTGCAACCACTTCTTACGGTTCTGCTCATGAGTCTGGTGACTCCTGGATGAATGTTTTCTTTCTGGAGTTGGCAATTTTTATGACATAAAACTTGTCAGAATTTTTACCGTGCTTACAGTGCTGTAGCACAGAATACTGCATAGTGCCCTGTGAGGGGCTTTTTTCCAGTTCATAGCTCCTCTGGCGTGTAACCCTTGCAGGAGGGGAGTCTCCATGAACAGGGGCTAGCACTGTGCAGGCAAGCAGCAGGGCAGCACGTCCTGCTAGGCCATTGCTCCTTGCATCCAAACCCACATCTTTCTTAGTGTTGCCACCCATTTCTGACTTGAGAAGCAGAGAGTGCCCTTAGGCAGCCAACTGGTTTTACAGAAATTGCTAAATTGCACAAGAAGTGGTTTCTTTAGCAGTCTGCCCTACCTATGAAATACGTCAAGTTCACACAGTGTCTCTGAAACCTTCCCTGGTTTGCCAAAGTAGCTGCTCCTGGAGAGCATGTAAATCTCACCATACCTGAGGTCTGGGGTGTGGGAAGGCAGCAAGTGCTTTATTAGTGTTGGTATGGAGACTGCCGCTTGGAGAAAAGGTCAGTCTGAGCCCCTGCTCCCCTTCTCCTCTAGGAATGGCATGAGAAAGAAAAGTGTGGAGAAGTACCAGCCTTTGAGGGAACACTGGCTGCTGGGGATGGTGGAGAGGGGCAGAGTAGTCCCATATGGCATGGGAGTAATAGCTGAAGTCCTACAGCATTGGTAGCTCTGTGAGAAGAGTGTTGCCAGTTAGAAATCTTGCCCTGGGAGGTGTTTTAATGGCTTAAAATCAATGGCAGTGGCTGTATGTGCAGGTCTGGATTACTTCATTATTCCTGTCCGTGCCAAGCAGTGTTGATCTCTTTTTTGAGAGCACAGACCTTCAGCTGTTACTCAGAGTGTAAATACAGTGTTTTCATTGCTTTCTGCCTCAGTAGTTGTGCCATTTCTCACTGATCAAACGGCCTGGAAATGACCTGCCTCACAGCACAGGTATGCATTTCTCATAGGATAGTAAGGAAAAATTTTAGGAGCTTTCATTTGCTGGTAGAGACTGACCTGTAATAGCTTACTGCCACACAGAGCTTTGTGTGTAGGTGTGCTGAGGATGCCACGGCAGCTTCATTTCAGAAATACGTGTTCCTGCAGTGATGACACCTCAGAAATAAATCCTGAACCAGGTCGAGTTGATGCCGCAGTGTGGAAGGTGTACAGGGTTTTGACTGTATTGCACAATTGAGCTGATTTTATAGGCAAGTGACAGATAATTTGTAAAATTGGAGCAGAGCACTGGCACTCAGAGAAGTGATGTGTCCTTAGACTGCTTCCATCCCCACCCACTGCTTGTGTTGGATGAGAGAATACACCGTGTCTGACTTGCTCTGCAAAACACAGTCATGGCTTTGCACTGCTTTTTTTTTTTTTCAGTGCTCAGCTGTCACACTTGTTAAATTCAGTCAGTGTGACCTCATACAGCAGATGCTGTAACACAGAAACTGCAGGTGCTGAGAAGCCAGTGCCCTCAGAGTGGCTTCTTGCCTCCTGACACAGTACTTGGCAACAAGTGCCCGTGCGTATCTTCTCACAGCACCTTCAGTTCAGGTGTTAGAAGTCTGTGGGGTCAAAAACTACATCCTGTGCAGACTGTGCCCCAGTGGAATGTGCAGGTTATTGTGCACCCCATCCCTTTGTCCTTCCAGTCAGATGCTGCCTCTTGTTTAGTTTGTGCAGTGTGGCAAATAACCCCAGACCTCCAGGCTGGAGTAGGAGAAAGTGGCGTAGACAGTGCTCACTGCTGAGAACTGCTGTGATTCTTTGTAGTGCAAAGCAGTGTTTCCTCTGTAACAGTTCTGGCTGCACTGCCATGTCATAGGTGGCCCTGACAGTGTCTTACTCGCTGGAGCTTGCTTGGCAAGAGGATGAAAGGGGAGATCCTTTTGGGTCTTGACGTGTCCAGTAAAGCAACACGCAGAGATGAGGAATCCTCTGGTGATCATCCTCTGGTGATTTCTTAAATTTGGCTTGTCAGGCAAAGGAGGTCTTGTGACCTGCTGCTCTGTGTTGTCATGCTCTTGGCTCCACACCTGGACCATAGCGGTGGTTTGGGTACCACACAAAGCAAGTGCAGGATCCAAGACTTCATCTTTGTTGACAAGTGGCTTTGCTCATTTTGTGATTAACACGGGCAGGAGACAGTGGTTTGAGCCAGCACCCACCCTTAGGAACACTGCTTGTGTTGCTCCGAAAGAGAACTGAGACAGTGATACAGTGTCTTTGGAGGAGGTCTTGGGGTTAGTGGATGGGAAGGGCGGTGCAGAGGAGCAGGCTATCAGAGGCAGGGCAGGTGAGGCTTAGCACTGGTAACTGAGTTCTGCAGCACAGGCATTTCCCCCAGATTTTTTCCTTGCTTTTCTGTACCATTTAGGGTGGGGACTCCACCCTAAAGTCTTAAGCATCTCGTCTGCTGCTGGCAGGACAGCGCAGCTGAATGTGGGAGCAATAGAGTGGAAGTGCTGCAGGAACCATCCCACTTGATGTATAATCACAAAGGCTTCTGCTAGTAACCCTGTTGCCCCCTTCCATGGAAAAAAACTTGAAAGGTGTGTGCAAGCACTGTGTTTTTGCTACCTTTTACCACAGGTACATGCAGCCAGGAGCTGCCACATGCTGTACACAGGCTCAGGTGACAGCTTGTGTGCTGGGCATCACTGCAAGTGCATATGCTGTAACTCTGTAAAATGCTGATGCAGATAACCATGCATCCTTAAAAGACTTGCACCAGGACAGTTTTGCATCCTAGAAATGTTTTGTCCATAACTTGCTGTCGTTATTGTAACCAGTAGTAGGCTGAGTACAAACTAAACCCAGCACATTCTGCTCTCAAATAATTGTTCCTGGTTTAGGTATATGAGATCCAAACTGGTTTCTTAGTATGTGTCAAGATCTGGCCAGGCAGCCTTTCTAGTTCCTCTGTGCTGGGACAGTCAGGCTCCCCCAGTGCTGTGGAGCAGCCCTGACGTGTCACTGGGACAACTGGCTTTCTTGGGACAGCTCTACCCTGCAGATAAATGTCCCATGAAGCGTTTCGCTGCATTGCCTGAGCTTCATTGTGAACCTCTGGGATAACTTCTCACTCCCCTACAAAGGGCTGAGGACAGCAGTTGTGAAAATGGCTCTGTGTGTGACAGGACAGATCCCTAAATTAAGATGTGACCCAGGGGTGCACTGGGGGCTTGCAGAGTTTCACAGGTGTAGGTTGAGAAGGGTGAAGGATGAGTGAGCAAGTATGTGTGACTCCATCAGATGCCAAAAGTTTCAGAGCTCCCATCAGATGAAAGTGGCTGCTGGTGGAAAAACTTGAGACCAGGCTGTACTGCTTCAGGGGCTTGGTCTGGTCACAAAATAAACCTGTAGGGTCTAAAGCCACAACCTTTTCCTGTTGTGCATAATGGTGAGAAGTATTTTTTATGTTACATTTTTCTTTTTATATTTGAAGAATAATTTCCAGAAAAGACACAGTGTTCAGAATGTTTTCTGTGAATTTAAGGTGTCTTGGAGATACAACAATGCAGTCATTGTCGTCACCGTCATGAACAGCTTCAGAAACCTGCTTTCTGGTCTCTTACAGAATATTGTAACATTTCTTCAGCGTAAGATGTAATGGAAGAACTCAAGAAATGGAAGAATTTGCAAATTAATTTTTTGGCTCATAGAGAAATCTGAAATTTGATAATGAAAAGCAGAATCCTTGTGTAAAACTGTAGATATGTGGATATGTTTGTATCCACATGCATCTTTGCATCCTTTGGAATGCGTGAGGGTGTAAGACGTGTCTTGCAGTGCAAGGCATCTCCTTCTGGAGCTGGTCAGATTTACTGTATACTGTAGCAGTGATAAAGCTTATTTTGACAGCTTTTTTATGTTGTTCGGCTCTTGTCTTCAGTGCACTGCAAAATAGGTACTTGTCCCGAGATCCTCTGTTGAATACGAAAGATATGTGCTCCTCTGACTTGGTTGCCTGCTAGGCAGGTGGCTCTACACAGACCTGGGAGGTAAGCCAGACAGAGTTCTCAGAGTGTGACTAGAAACATGAGAAACAATAAGGGATAAAGGGTCTTAAACTTATTGGAGTGATACACTTAACTTTCAGCCCTGTGGCTCCTGTGACCCATCTCTTAACTATTGCAGGGTAACTTGTATAACTGCAGCTGTTTTTTGTTTGTGCTTCCTTTTCATCCTGTTTGTGGTGGTCGGGTTTTGCTGACTGCTTTTTTGGCAGTTGAGATTTTCACAGGAAAATGTGTGAGCCACAGGACTAGGTCAGGTTCTGTCATGTTTTCTGTACTAGACAACATGTTTTTCTTTTGTCATGAAGCACAAAACTTTGTTTAAAGAATGGATTGTGGTGCCAAATTATACCTTTATTGTTGAGCTGGTGGATCCTGTTTCAGATCTCAGTTGTGTTTGGTACATAACATACACACAAAAAAGCAAGCCTTTGCTTCCCAACATGTGAGGGGTTTTTCTGTCCAGTTCCTGAGTTCTATACAGCTGGAGCAGTCATCCTTCTATATAGGCTGCTAACAAGGACATGGATACATCATGATCCAGATACATCACGGATACAACTGTGTATCACATACAACACGTGGTACGTAGCTGACTGGTTTTGAACCTGTTGAACCTAGGACTATACAAAGAAAAGATGATGTTTTCATGCCAGCTTCTGTGGCTTAAGTTGTACTTTTATTTTCAGTGTTCTGCTGTCATCCTTAGGGGCGAAGCTGTTCAAGTCCTGTGACTGAGAATGCAGAAGTATGTAATATTTTCATACCAACTGGTAAACATGGGCCTTAGGAATCAAGATTCTGTAAGAGGTCTCTTAAAGATTTACCCTTTAATTAGTCCACTGCAAAATCTAAGTTTTGAAGGAACTAGTTCACCTTTATTCTTTGTAATTATCTTAGTGGAGTAGGACTAGTGCAGCTTGATAAAATAGTTTGGAAGTTCACTTGGCTGAGGACAGTTGATTTTTAAAATGATCCTGAGAGATGCTGCAGGAGTCCCAAGAGTGTGTAGAAATTGATACTTGTATATGATTTGCTTTTGGGAGCCTAGCTGAAAGCAAGTGGGTTCCCTGGCCGTGCTCCAAGCTAGGAAGGAAGGAAATGTGCTGTTTAGGGGGGTTGAATGACCTGGGGATCATCCGCACAAACAGTGATGTGGGTTGTTCTCGCTGCAGCCTGGGCAAGACATCTCTTGGTTTATTAGCAGTGTGAGAACTGTGCTGACCAAGTTCCAAATGCCATTGATTTGGTGGGTGTCCAGGCCCCGGTGTGGAAGAAGAGAATCCTTTCATCTCACTGCTGAGCCCTGGGGAAGGTGTCCTTCCCTTCACCTGGTCCTCTGTGCTAAGGTGTCCTTGTTTTGTTAAGAATGTGCCAACGCCTGCAGCATAGTTACTGTCTTCCCTTTCCTGTCCTTGCTCTCTTCCTGCCCTCCTTATTTTTATTTCCTTTTTTTCTGTAGACTAGTGCAGGGCACACACTTCAAGTGACCAGCCACTTTTGAAGGGGACACCTTGGTGTGCTTGGTGCCATGGAATTGATTATGGAAACACTATACATCAGTCATTTTGAACTTGCTGTCAGTTGTGGCTCTGTTCTGGCTCCTCAGGCAGCAAGTTTAAGCGCCTGGACAATGGGCAGATACTTACCATGCACTGCTGCCCTGCTCACTTGACGGGCTGCCTGGAGCTTTCTAATCCGAGGATGCACCCTGCTGCTGGGTAAATGCCGGCAGTCACTGCTGGATGTGGAAAGGACTCCCTTCCTCTGTGCTGGCACTCCAGAATGTTTGTTTCCATGTCCCATTTCACTGAGGGGCGTATTTCTGATCTGCCTGTAGACTGAGCAGTGATGTACAGCCATCTGTGAAAAACACTGCTGTCCTGGTAAGAGGCTGAAGGTTACTGGTTTAAGACTGTGAAGTTTACAGTGTCTGCCCTTCAGGCTCCTGTTAAGCCCTGTTAACTCCTGTTAAATCAAAATAGCAACAGTCTGCTACCTAAAACAAGGTAGTCTTGCCCTGCATACTTTCTGGGAGCGCTGTCTGGGTGTCCGAATAGGAATACCTGGGTGTACTAGATGCTGTTTCAAATTATGTTTTCTAAGAAAAATGCCCTGCTTTACTTTCTTTGATTTAGTGTTCCCATCTGGGGACAGTGGTGGTGACAGATGTCCCTTTACTGAGGAAAAGTAAAGGAGGTGTTTGGTGTCATTAGCTTGGTATCCAGAAAGGTGGAGGCTTCACTCGGAGATCACACAGAGCCTGGGAAATGGACACAAACATGGGCCTCTCTTCCACAAAGGTTCCAGCTTGGGAAAGAAAAAAAACCCACTCAAAACCAGAAGGGTGGGAAATAGGAATCTGCAGAGTGTACTACTGCTTCATTTGGAATGGAATAATTTTATCCTGCTGTTTCTGGCTGCACAGAGTAATTCCTCTCTTGACAGCTAAAGGAGTAAATCCCTGGTGTCTTGCAGCCCTGGGCTTGTTCTGTAACACCAGCTCAGGCCAAATTTCGTCCTTTAAAAAGATGCTGCCTTTGCCTACGCAAGGTTGTAGGCTCAGGTATGATACCCAACGCGTGTTGCTACTTTTAGCTCCAGTGAATGTGGGTGCTGGCCACCCAGCTGGAGAGAGGAACCTTGCAGGTGTGGAGCGGAGCCCTTGACCCGCGGCCAGCGGGGCCCTTTTCCCGGTGCCAGTAGTAGCTCTGTCTGGCACAGACCTGCGGTGAGGGGGGATGGCTCAGCCACGCCAGGTCTCTGTCAGTCTCTGCAGCGTACGTGCTCTGCCTGGCAATGGAGAAGGAGGAGACAGCAGTGTGGACTGCAGTGCAGCACACTGCAGCACTCCGGGAACAAAGGCTTGCCGGGAAAGCAGAGTGCTGGTGCTGCTGCGTGCTACCCGCAGCTCAGAGACACATCATGTAACTGCCAGTCGTTTTCCCAGAGGCTTTGCAATTAACAGGGCAACTGAGGTAATAATACAGAGCTACTAATAAGTAATAGTGTCGAGAAAGACCATAGGGAGCTCACTGCTGAAATGAGGCTGCGTCGGGAGCTGACCACACTCCTTTGTCCCTGGCTCGAGCAGAGTCCTGCATCTCAGCCCACTGGAGCTGGCCGGAAAGGAGCAGAGCTCTCCTCTACTGTCAGTCCACAGCAGCCTCTTCAGGAGGAGGGGATGTCAGTGGCCCTGAGAGTACTTGCTAGTGAGAGTTGTGCCTTGCAGAGTGTAGCACACTGGGGCTCCTGCAACCTTCCCAGGGGGACTCTGTGTAACCAGGTCACTTGGGGAAGACTTTGTCTTTTAAAGCCTGACAAGAGCGTGTTCATTTTGATGCACAAATTCCTCTGAAGTCAGTGGGCTTTCTTCTGGGGTTATCAGCGCTCTGCATCACCTCATCATCACCATGGATGCATGAAACCAGACAGGATGAGGGTTGTCTTTTCCCCACAGTTTATTATATGCCCTGTTAGCATGATTGCAAGATCATGAAATGTTCCCTATGCACAAAATTACCCTGCCCAGCTTCATGTGAGCTGTCTGAATTTTCTGCTGTGGGTCACTAGGCAGAAGGAGCCCTTTGTGTTTGGTGCTGCTTGAGCTGCACTGACTGGTCCCAAACACAAGAAGATGGCTGAGTTGGTCTCTGCAGCATCATGTTTAGCAATGTCCTTTTACACTACAATGCAAGGTGGAGGAAATAATCGTAAAGTCTTTAGACTTCTGCAGGGACCAGAGGTCTCAACAGTTGTACTAGTTTTCTGAACAACCATCAGTGCCTGTACTCTCTGGTTTCTGGTGATGCTGTTTCTGGCATTTGGCTGAAGCTCTTTCAAGAAAGGGAGCCTGGTGGGGAAGGAGCTAATGCCTTTTTAAAAGCTTCTATTTCTAAGCACAGAAGGAAGCGGAGGAGTTGTCTGTCTCCTGATACCACTATTGCATGGTTTCAGGACTTAAGCCAAGCTGACTTTAGGACTCTTGTAAAGTAGAGGGGTTGACATTGAAATGGAGAGTGTTTTGGCAGATGTGGTCCTTCTGAAATGCTGTGTGAGTGGTTATATTTGCATAGGGCTCAGTTGTGTTTTCAAACAAGTTGAGTTAGCCCAGTCCTTCATTGTGTGGATAGAGCTGGAAATGTAAGGGAAGGGAAATCTCCTGCCTGTGCTTCTCATTTTTCTGGCTGTTTTCTCGAAGGAAGTTCTCTGGAATTACAGTCAGAGTGGTGCAGGAACTTGAAGAGCTAGGATGCTGCAGGGCAGGTGTCCCTGCACGTGCCAAGCAGAGCAAACCACCTGTGTGACTTCCAGGATAGTTGTTTGTGGCTTCTTGCAGTAGACTGACAAAACCTGAGCTTTCTTTCCACGGCAATATCCTTATTATGGCTTTTTCTAACCCAGATAACCAGTTCAGGATGTCAATATTGGAGCGACTTGAGCAGATGGAGAGGAGAATGGCTGAAATGACAGGCTCCCAGCAGCATAAACAAGGAGGAGGAGGCGGGAGCAATGGGAGTGGGAACGGAGGAACGCAGGTGCAGGTACGAACCCTGCCGTGTCCAGCTGTCTGCTTTCTTACCAGAGTTGGGGTTTGGGGGGAGTTGTCAAGAATTTCAGTTGTTCCTAAACGTCTGGTTTGTGGGTGCTTTTAACAGCAGTTGACTTTCACTCACATGTGCCACTGTCTTAGCACTTGTAGAAGCGAAAGGCTGCCTGCTCAGGGCAGGTTGCAGCTCCCCTCGGTGGTTAAACTGGGATGTGTGTGGTGTTTCAGTGCGTTTCTGGGACTGGGACACTGGGCAGCTGCTTTGAGAGCCGCGTGGTGGTGGTGTGCGAGAAGATGATGAGTCGTGCTTGCTGGGCAAAGTCCAAACACTTGATCCATTCAAAGACTTTCCGAGGAATGACACTGCTCCATCTAGCTGCTGCCCAGGGCTATGCTACACTGATCCAGACCCTCATCAAATGGCGGTAAGACCCAGCCCGTTGGACTCTTGGGTGTCAATACAGGCATTGCAGAAGCATATGTAAGCTCTGTGTGGTCCAGATTTCTGATCGTCCCTTACAAACAGCCGAGTCCCTGAACTTGTTCCTGTCCCCTGATCCAATGGGACCTCTCTCTTGAGAGAGCAAGTCCAATCACTGGATAGATCATGTTAAAGTCTCTGTCAGGGGCACCATCTCTAGTAAATAAGTGTGTGTTGTGGGCACGTGCATACCCACTTCATGCTGTATGCATTGGGTAAAGCTGTGCATGTAGGCGCTGATCCTAATGTGGCTGCAGAGCATAATTTGTTCTTTTGTTTCCTCTGCAGCACCAAACATGCAGACAGCATCGATCTGGAGCTGGAAGTTGACCCTTTGAATGTGGATCATTTCTCCTGTACTCCTCTGGTAAGAGCAGAGACTGAAAATTCTGAGAGAGTCTTGAGGACCCTCTGGAGTTCCTCCTGATGGGTTATTTTCCTCATCTGTTTCACACTCTTGACAAGTAGATGTTTCTTGTGTGTCCTTGCTGTGTAAATATAAGACACAATGCTGTCAGCTTCCTGGTGTTTTTGCTGACAGAGACCACACAGAATAAAACCTTGTCATCGAGGAGGAAATGGCATAGACATGGAGGTTCTGTTTTGTTTTACCTAAAACCTAGTCTCCACTATTACACTGGGGAAATGATTTTACATGCCTTTCAAGTTGTTCTCTTTGACTGTAATGACTTTACAATCTGTACTTTCAGTATTTTGGTCACTGGAATCATAAAATTGTGACTGAGACAAGCAAAAAGCCAAAGCAGGTGGAACCAGGAGTGCCAGTTTACATCAGCGGTGTTGATTTTATTGTTCCCAACCTTTAGTCCAGTCTGCATGTTTCTGATGTCAGAGATTCGTTTGTGTATGAGGCTGTTCTGTCTCTGCAGTGATGCCAGTGTCAAAAAAACCCCAAACCCTCAGAAAAACATTTACTACTGCATAAGAAACTGTTGAACTGTCAGTTTCAATTTGCAGATGGAGGTTTCTCTGTAATATAAGGGAACAGCATGCATCTGTAATGGCCTTTTGTCAGGATAGGACAGCATGAAAGCCAGCTGTTGGAGTTGAAGCACATGACAGTTTTGTTTATCAGAGTTGTTATTCCATGAGCTGGGGCCCAGACTCTGCTGCGGTAGCAAGAAAGGAAGAAGGCAGCATGTCAGCCAGCGGGACAGTTGTCTTTTCTCTTCTAGATGTGGGCGTGCGCCCTGGGCCACATGGACGCAGCTGTCGTGCTGTACAAGTGGGACCGCCGAGCCATCTCCATCCCCGACTCCTTGGGCAGGCTGCCGCTGGCCATCGCCCGCTCACGGGGCCACGTGAAGCTGGCAGAGTGCCTGGAGCAGCTGCAGCGAGACGAGCAGACTCAGCTGGGGCAAACCCCCAGGGTTCAGTGCCCCTCGAGCACAGACTCCAGCACAGAGAACTGGGTGTCCCAGTGGCACAGTGAGCTCATTGCCTCTCAGGAGCCTCAGAAGGGAGTCACTGTGATTTCCAGTACAAACACAGGTAAAACGTGTGAGGGCATGCACCGCTTTGCTGACATTTGACATGTGAAAATCTGGGGGCAGTGAGCTCACCTGGGCAGCAGATGCCACCTGTAGCCTAGCTGTCTATGCTTAATTATTTTCCTGTGGACTCTCTGTCACTTGCTCCATGCTCTTGCATGAGTATTGGAAGGAGAAGTGAATGTCCACGTTAGAGAGGAATGTGTATCTTGAGTGGTTGAGGTAATACCCTCCCAGGGTTACAGTTGCTCCCTTTGCACGTGCTGTCATATGTCCAAGAGCATAGCACAAACTTCTGCCTGCAACCCTGTAGCAGAACTGTTGTAGTTCTTGTTTTGACTGTTGCTTCCTTCTACAGCATGCTTCGTTTTGACTGTTGATCTCTTTATTTCCAGAGCTGAGACGACCAAGATCAGAACCTTCCAGTTACTACAGTAGTGAGACTCAGAAAGATTACCCAGCACCCAAAAAACATAAGCTGAGCCCTGAATATTTTCAAGCCCGGCAAGAGAAGCTGCTTTCCACTGCACTGAGCCTGGAACAGCCGAGCATCAGGAAGCAGAACTCCAGCTCCAAGCAATCTGCCACTGAGACAATCAGCCCCAGTGAAGGGATAAGGGACTATGGCCGGGACCTCTCCCAGCACATCCCAGAAGTTACTGGGTATCGGGGCTCTGGCAGCCAAGCAGGCGTCAAATGGAACCCAAAAGACATTTATATTGGTGTGTCTGCTGTGCAGGTGGCGGGGAGCCAGAAGGGAGCTGCGCTGGGGAAGGACACTGTAGCCCACCGGCTACGCCAGCGAGAGCAGATGAACGTGCTGATGATGGCTGATAGGGAGATGGTGGATGCAGAGCTCTTGTCCTACAGGGACAGTGCAGGGGATGAGGAGTGCTTACACCACATGGATGACTTGCAGGTAAACATACTCATAGCACCAAGATCCACGGTCTCAGAGAACGTGGTGGCCACACAGAGGACCCTAACTGTGAGAAACTGTGGAGGCCTTTAGAGAGTCTGAATTGTGTTTTGTGAAATAAGGTGACCATACCATCAACATATACTTTCTTCCAGTTTCAAAGGGTATCCTTTCAACTCAGGCACAAAAGCAGCTTGTATTTGGGGTCATGCACTGGCATACACTCCACAGTGTACAGAATGCACAAAATAGTTTGCACTTTTGCAAAGAGATGGGAAGCAGTCCCTGCAAAGATAAGGTGACTTTAGCGAGGCAGTGTTTGCAGGCCGTGCTGTTCACTTAAAAGGGTAGGGAGATAAGAGTTGAGAAGGGGAGAGACAGTGGCTTTGAGGAAGGAAAAATCCCACCAGGTATGGAATAGAGGAAATGCAAAACACCACAGAAGCAGATTGAACAAGTGACAGGTCCTCACTGGGGCAAGGATACTGTG
Source organism: Laterallus jamaicensis coturniculus (assembly GCA_022605575.1). NCBI lineage: Eukaryota > Metazoa > Chordata > Aves > Gruiformes > Rallidae > Laterallus > Laterallus jamaicensis. The sequence goes on from JAKCOX010000081.1 coordinate 2,488,938, forward strand.
TTTGGTCTTCTGAGTGAGGTGAGTAATGGGAGCTCAGCCTATGTGCACTGCCTTGGCATCTCTACTCTCATGCAGCACATGCATGATGGCCAGGGGATCAGGCCTAGTCAGCATGACAATGCCTTCAGTCCCATGCTCTGACTTGGCTGGCCCCATGTGGAGCCAGGAGTTGGACTTGATGATCCTCATGGGTTGCTTGCAACTCAGGATATTCTATGAAAGCTGTGGTCCCAAGGCTTTTAACTTCTCTTGATGTGCTTTAATTGTCCTGTTGTGCTGTACTGCAGATCTTGGTGAACATGGCAAGATTGCTTTTTCTTTGGAAACAAGGTAGTCAGTAGTGGACAGCAACAGTCCAGTGGTATAGACCTTTCAGCACATCTCTCAGGCTCCCCGTGCACTCAGTGAAAAAGCAGCCTAGGGAATCTGAAGCCCTGCAGTGCTTTGTCAAAGAGGCAGAAAATCCAACAAGCTTTGCTTGATGACTTTCTCTCCAATGCTGAGACAAACAGTAGATTCCAGCTACCACAAGTTTGGGGAAGGTGGGGCTGTGTCTAAAGCTGAGCTGTAATGTGCAAGCACAAGGCTTCTGCGACCGGGCAGCAAAAGTCTGCTTTGCTTTGCTCTCCCTGTGGCAGGTGAACATGATGACACTTGCAGAGCACATTATTGAAGCTACGCCTGACAGGATCAAGCGGGAGAATTTTGTGCCAATGGAGTCACCGCTGGTGGAGAGAACTGACAGTGCTGCCATGAGCACCACAATGAGCTGGCTGGCCAGTTACCTTGCTGATGTCGATCATCTGCCAAGTGCTGCACAGATAAGGTCAGTAAGAGCTGTGAAATTGCCCTGGGATTCTGAGAGCTCTGGAGGCTGGGCAGCATGCACTGATTCTTTAGCTGGCAGATGCTGTTTCTCTGGGGGACTCAGTGCTGATGTTCCAAGCTCAGCTGCACTCCAGTGCTCGGATGTACCATTGCCAGGACAGCTACAAACTCCTGGAAGAACAGGAGTGCCTGCAGCAGGGGGGGAAAGTGGACACAAGGTTTGACTTGTGACTTCTCATCCAGTGCCAAGCCTGCGCAGTACGGTACAGACAGGCTCAGGAGGGTGGGATGTTGCTTGGAGAGAGGATGGGGAGCATGAGTTTCTGCCTTGAACTCAGAAATGTCGTAGCCTGTGTCTGTGATGCCAGCCCAGGTGCTTTGTGAGCCAATAATTCCTACTGTGATTGATATTTCAGAAGTCTGTATAGTGAACCCCTGACCCCTTCTTCGAACACCAGCTTGAGCCCTGCAGGCTCACCAATCAGTGAAATAGCTTTTGAGAAACCCAGCCTTCCCTCGGCAGCAGATTGGTCTGAATTTCTGAGTGCATCCACCAGCGAGAAGGTAGAAAATGAGTTTGCACAGTTAACTCTGTCTGATCATGAGCAGAGAGAACTCTATGAAGCTGCAAAACTCGTCCAGACAGTGTTCAGGAAATACAAGGTATGTGGCCAAAACACACAGTGTCTTCCTTGTTAGGTGTGAGAGAGTATAATCTGTTAAAAACAAAATGTCTCCATCCTGGGACAAAAACAACAGTTTCTGTCATAACCTTTCCAGTGCTTCTGCCATTTACCTGCTGATGTTTACCCAGCACCTTCTGTACTGGGGAGAGCATGCTGTGCCATAGCATGCCCCTGTGCTGGAACATTCACAGAGCATATCCTCAAAATACACCCCATAGGTTCTGGTTAGTTGCCTGCTTGATGTGAAGAACAATTCTGAGGCTCTTTCCTTCAGTGAATCAACAGTAGAGAGATCTCCAGGAAATGTCTAGACCTGAATTGAACTGGGTAGCACTGACAGGAGAGGCTCCCTGCCAGCCTGTGAGCCCCTTAACATCATCTGTTCTGCTTTTTGGGGAGTACTTACTGCTTCTTTCCTTCATGTAGGGTCGTCCGCTCCGGGAACAGCAAGAGGTGGCTGCTGCTGTTATTCAGCGTTGTTACCGAAAGTACAAACAGGTAATCACGGAAGAGACACTTCATGAAACAACACAAGGTGCCAGAACACAGCACTTTGTAGTGGGAATTATCTAACTGTTCCTCCTGCATGCTGTTCAGCATGCAGCAATGAAATATCCTGCTCAGGCAAAATGGAAAAGGGAAGAAGATTCATGTCTTGAATTGTAATTTTGGAGGAAATCCTTGAAAGGATTTGTTTTGTGATGCTATCTGCATTTTTGCTAGATCAAGGGCAGTGATGTGTTCCATATTGGCAGTGACACATTCCATATTGGCCTTTTTGCATGACTAGTTGCTTGCCAAATTTCATTGTGAAATTGAAGTTGGTTTTGCTTCTGCTAAAGGTGAAGATGAAAAACAGGTGGTTTTATTCTGCACATATTAAACAGTTAAACAATGGGAAGTCACATGTTTTAGCTTGATGCAAGGTGTTCCAGGACTGAGGCTGTTCTCCAGACTCTAGTTGGAGATACGCTTTTAGGCTGAGTTCTCAACCCCAGAAAAAGAAGATACTTCTACCTTTTGGTTGGTTGGGCTTTGGGGTGGGGTTTTTTGGTTGTTTTTTTGGTTTGGTGTTGGTTGTGGGGTTTTTTTGCAGGGTGGTTAGAGCCCACATACCTCTTTTCCTTGCTAGAATCAAGCTGGACGATGCCTGGCAGCATGTTTTGTAAAGTGAAAGGCAAGATGCCTGTGCTCTTTTACAGCCTTCAAAACCGTTTATTTGGAAGCCTTTCTAGTGTTAGGTGATTGCATCATGATTCACGTTCGACCTGTCACATGGCTGTCATTCTGGAGTGATGCTTCCTGTAATAAGGAAGTTTAATTCTTCTCAAAGACTGCTTTGTCTTGGATCCTGGAAGATGGTTTTGTTTTGGGGTTTTGGTGTTTGGGTTTTTTTCATTCCTTATTTGCAGAACTAACATTAACTGTGTATTTTTCTGTTTTTCCCTAAGCTTACTTGGATAGCCTTGAAGGTAATGCAAACACTATTTCGGAAACAGTTCCCTGTGGGTCACTAACTTTCACATTCAAATGAACCAGGCGAACCTGGCATTTCAATAAATGTCTTTAGTATTCACAAATAAATGTCTGTGGTTGAGAAATCACTGACAAACCAAACCTTTTGGGAGATAAGCAGTGGCTGATGTGCCACAGCACATCTACTTAGTAGTACAACTAAAAAAAATACGGTCTCTCCTGCTTCTACAGGTACTTGTATAAGCAGTGATGGGCAGGGGCATGGGAAAAGTTTTGAAGCCAGTTTTTGGAGGACAAGCTTTCCTTTGCTGTTGATTAGCCATGACTTGGTTATCTTTGCCGTGGCATTTGGGGACTGCAAGAGAAATCCCACCCCTACAGCCAGTGCCCTCTGCACTCTACCTGCCCAGCACAGCAGTTTGAGCATTCATCTTAGGAATTCAAGGCACAGGTATTTCAAAGACCACAATCTTGGGTATGTTGCTGCTCATATCAGAGGCACAGCTGTTGATGCCAGTCTAAATTGTGCGTGGCCCATAATTGTCAGTGTGAAGATGGATTCCCAGCAGTGGAACGTGTTGCTCTCATCATGCTAGATTCAGCCGAGTTTCTCTTGGAGCTGTTCAAAAGGCAAAGCATGCTCTTCCCGGAGAGAACATGTCCTTGGGGTAATTTTCTGTGCACAGCTTCCACCTGAAACCGTGGTTCTGTATCAAAGTACTGTTCTGTCAGCACAAGTGAGCTGAGCTTTCCACGGCCCCTGTACAACAGGCTCCCTGCTTCACCCAGGTTAGAGGACTTCTCCATTTATCTTCTTCCGGGCTGGAGGGCTAAAGAGGAGAGGGAGTGGCTAATCAGCTAGGTGGGTCTTAGCTGATTAGCAGACATACTTGGTCTAGATTAGCCAGTAGCTGCTATTTTCTCTTTCATGTGCCTGATTCCTCTGTTATGTTACTGTATTGCTGAGATTAGCACAGCCTTATGACTAGATTTGAACAGTTGTAGCTCACATCCCAGCTTCATATTTGAACCCTTCTATTCAGGGGTTTGTAACTCAGCCACAGAAGTCCCATCTGGGCTAAAAATTGGAAGGAAAACCACGACAAGCCCACAAGTGGACTTGTTTAAAATAGCTTCTTGAGAACCTCAATCTGATCTATTTCATTAAAAATGTTAAAAAAGAAAACAAGTAAACTAATAAAAGCCATAAAGAAATGAATAATGGCAAAATATAACTGCACCTAATGACTGCTTCAATTCCAGAAAGTGAAATTTGGTAAATACTGGCCTGTGATGATATTGGAGGGGGTTTTGCTTTGGAGTGTTGTTGATGGGGAGCGGGGGCTGGTGCTTGTTTGCTTTTTGGGGTTTTTGCCCAAGTAGACAGGAAAACTCCATTGAGATATGTTAGGATGTTACCCTGCATGGGGCAGCAGCTGCTGTTTCCTATTTCTGTGTCTCATCTGTCTGACAAAGTGAGCAGAAGTCACAGTTGATAAAATACCCAGAAACAACAGGCACATACATTTTGAAAGTGTTAAAACTTTCAAAATAAGATCAGTAAACACTGAAAACCTGTGTTGTAGTGCTAGTTCAGAGGCATGAGTGCAACATTATTCTTCATCTGTATCATAAAAGTGACTTAACAAAAATATGCATGAAGGCATCAGGTTTCTGTGAAACTCCACTGAGGTATGTCCTGCTGTGTCCCCTTGCAGCTGCTTGTGAAAATGAACTTTATCCTAGCTGAAAAACAGGACAGCTGCTATCATCTGAGTGATATGTCCTAGGGAGCCTGCTTTGGCAGGGGGGTTGGACCCGATGATCTCTCGAGGTCCCTTCCAACCCCTACGATTCTATGATTCTATGATCCCATCTACCTGCATGCTTTAAAAGGAAAAGGATGTAGAATAAAGCAATTTTTCATCTTACGAGTTTGTGCCTGCTTTATTTGAAATCACAGGGCTAGAAATGATAGAGTGCTAGAGGGGATTTTGGATGTGTGTGACTGCTCGTTCAAATTCACAAGTTCAGTGGATGCATGTTATAGATGTGTCATGAGATTCAGTTTTGCCTGTGACTTAGGCTCAGTATTGGACTTGCTTACTTAACTGTTGGGATTTTGGGGTTTTGTTTGGTTTTGGGTGTTTTGTTTGAGCTTTTTTAAAGTTAGAATCATATGAAGCCATAATTTGAAATGCTTGGTTTTAAATTAATATCTGAGTAATCAAAACTTTGACTGTACTGTGCTGTCCTAGGAAAGTGAAATACACTTGTGAACAGCAAACTTTGTTCTTAATTTGTTTAAAATATGCTTTTAAAGGAAGACACAAAGACCCCACATATTTTGGTTTTAATTTGTTAGTGCTTTGGAATAGCCATTCACACTGCTTTATCCTTACAGTCACTTAGTTGGGCATATTTTGCTGCTGCTGCTATGAGTCTTCACTAATGATGGCTGCATAGAAATGACTCTCCTGTACTTTGCAATAAGATTTCTTTATGCAAGGGAAACAAACCAGGTCCCTGGCCTGTACCTGTAGAGCTTCTGCCAGCTAGATATTAAATGAAACCAATCCCATAAAACTATTGCAGGGGCAGTAAGACAGGTAGTTGCTTTCTAATCTCTCAGTAGTTACAGATTGCTGCCACCCTGTTCTCATACGGTGCCCAGTCAGTGAGGAGATGCTTGTCATGCACTCAGTGGCACAAGAGCCTCTCACCAGAGGAACCCCTGGAATGCCTCAGCTTCTCTCTGTTTCTCTTGCAGTATGCACTTTATAAAAAGATGACACAAGCTGCCATTCTTATCCAGAGCAAATTCCGAAGTTACTATGAGCAGAAGAAATTCCAGCAGAGCCGGCGAGCTGCGATGCTCATCCAGCAGTACTATCGGAGCTACAAGGAGTGTGGGAAGAGGAGGCAGAACCGCCGGGCAGCCACCATTGTACAACAGAAACTCAGGTGAGCTGCTGGCTCTTAGATGCTGCCAGCATCTTTATACAGTGTTTTTACGTTCACTGGGGCTGTGCTGTAATTTACAGAGAAAGGACATGGGGTAATTGTTCTTGCATTTAGTATTACTCCCCTTGGTTTTGCCTACACTTCAGTGCTGTGTCTCTTTGTGTCTAGAAGCAGCCTGCTTACGAAGAAGCAGGACCAAGCTGCTCGCAAGATCATGCGGTTTTTACGACGCTGCCGCCACAGGTACGCTGCTGTCTTTTGGTATCTGCCCTTCATTAGAGCAATGCAGTGGTATTCCAGTGTGTCAGCAATCAGTGCAATGTAACAGACAGTAGAGTCAGCTCACTACAGTTCTTCTGTTCGAATAGTAAAGCCCAGCTGCTTCCAAGACAAACTGAAAAAAAAGGACATCTCTAATTTAGGGCTGTGGCTGAAAGAGAATGATGTTCAGCTCCAGCAGCCCAGCTTGTGTTGGGTAAACACAGAATAAAGAAACCTGGAGCAAGCAAGACACGTGATTTTAAAAGCTGGAGTTGAAGTATCAAAAAAAGCTTACTGACTCACAGGTACACCTCATCAGCACTGCACAAAGTGTTTGTGGTAGGTGGGAAAATGCAACATGTGATGTGCACTGGAAATGCCTTTAGTTTGTTCACAGGATCATTTGGTAAACTCTAATCAATTAGAGCTACTTTTCCATGTGAATAGATGGAATGTGCCAACAGAGCAGCTGACAGGTTAGTTCATGTCAGCCACTCCACACATACCTCAGTAAAACGGGAGTGAAGATGAATCATCCTCCAGTGTGGGAACCTGCGCAGGCTTGCCAAAGTTCTGGCCTGTGGCAGCTACTGCTGCCATGCCAGTACTCTGCTGCATGCAGGGCACTTGTTCTGATTTTTTTCAATGAAAGGATCCCATATCTGTTAGGTTGCAGGCTAGAACTTTGCCTAGACAAAAGTGAATTTTGACTCTGCTCCTTCCATTCTCACCACACATGCATTTCATCGACGCAGGAGCTGGTCAGACCTGATGCATTTTGAAGCATGTCTAGTTCAGCCCAGTGATGTTTGAACGAAGAGAGCTCTGAGAGGCAGGAAGGCATGTGATAACTTTGATGGTATATACAGACTCGGTCCATTTTGTAGGATTTCAGAGCTGCAGTTGGAGGAGGTCAGTGTGACTCATATTGTGGAAGGAGATCTCACCTGAAGGTTCCTTGGGAAGTAACATGTGTGGACAAGAAAGAGGGCTTTATAGTTTACAGGCCAATTCCAAATGCACTTGAAACAGCCACAGTTGTTCATGTAGAAGCACGAGTGGCTTCTTGCTCTCAGCAGTGCATGTGGTAGAGATCATGAGGTTTGTTTTATTGTATTTGTTGGGCAGTGTGTCCTGCTGAAGCAGGCAGAGGCTTAGAATTTTTGTATCCTCTTGGACCTGCTTAAGATCAAGGCTGTCCCTGGGGAAGCCATGCACCTGTTTCCATCTGTGGAGGCTCGAGAGTCAGCCTGCCAGAGGCTGTTACAGCCAATGCACACCGGCCCAGAGAACACCTCACAACTGGCTGTATCACTGGGTCTCCCACTAGTGTCTGGGATGTGCCATGTGCTTCAACCATGCTCATTTAAGTCTCCAGCTCTCAGATAACCCAGACTCTCCGGGGCTTAAATTGCCTGTGATTCCAGTAGTTTTTCTTGCCTTCAGCTCATTACCTTCCTCTCTTTCAGCATCTGCAGTTTCTTTTGTAGATCAAGACCCTCCATTGCGTCACTGAAGTTTGCAGGCAAGTCCTTCCCTCTGCCTGTAGTCTATCTCCTCTCTTCAGCAGCGTGGTCACTGCTGCGGTGTACCTCTGGGAGGCAGGTTGAGGCCTTGGGTGTTTATAAAGAAATACAAAGAAGCAAGGGGTCTGTTGTCAGTAGGCTACCTGTGGCTTACACCACACTGCCAGTCTTTGAGGTTCTGCAGCGAGTAGCCTTGTCTGTGTCCATAGGTGCTTTGTTCTGGCTACTGGGGAGATCCTTCTTGGAATCCAACCTTCTTGGCTAAGATGTGACTACAGAAAGAAGTAATTTGTTTCCACAGAGGATGTTAACTGTGTTTCAAAACTGCATTACTTTTTCTTCCAGAATAAAAATGATCCTGTAGTCGTGGCCATGTGCTTTCTCCAAGCAATCATAAGGGTTTAAAACTGTGTTAGTGTAACTGTTAATATTAACTGACACAACTTTGAACCAGGAGCGTTCTAGCATTGGCAAATGCTAAAAGTGAAAGCAAGACTTAACAAAGTGACAAAAACAGCATTTAGAATCTGCTTGAAAGAGACATAAACTCACCAGCTCACTACACTTGCAGAACTGTTTAGAAATGTGACAAGTTTGGCCTCCTTCCTTGTATTCTTCTCACTTGCCAAAAAAAAGCTCTAGCAAGCAGTTGCCAAGAAAGAAGTTTTCTAAACCACTTTGTGCTCCTTGTGCTCAAGCTGCTTCCACAGTCCTGGGTTTGCACTGTGGGGACATCTCACAGGCCCACAGACCCTTCTGGCTGCCGGCACCATACAGAGATCTGGTCCCACAGACTCTGCTGGCACCATACAGAGATCTGGTTCCTGTGCTTGTTTGTGCTTAGTGAAGAGCAGCTCACACATCAGGTTCTTAGAGCTCTTATTGCCACACAGGATTTTGAAGGTGAACAGATTGAAGTCTTTTGCTTGTGTAAACAACTGCAAGGGAAGAGTAGACAAGTGGAAATGGTACAGATGTGCTTACTAAGATGGAGCGTCCCTTGCTTTGGATTCTCAGCTGACTCAGACCTATTTGCTTCCTTGGCCCCTGGCCTGACTGGCAGATCCATGTGCTTTCCCTGGCACAGCCATATCCATGCAAAACCACCCATATTCGTTCCTTCCCAAGCTTGACCCTGAGCCTCCTTTCCCAGATGCCCTGCTGACAGTGCATGGATGCTGGAGTAGCAGGTGGGAGATGAAGGAATAGCTTCCTTCTCATCTGCTCTTTTTCAAGCTTTCTGAATTCTCTTTTCTGTGTCTTAATAATTACATTTATCCCTCACTGCCTGACTTTTTCTTACTTCTTTCTAAGGATAGAGTAATAAATCTCAGGGTGTCGAGTAAGTTTAAAACCACCTCTGTGTAAGCCTCCTAACTCTATCCATTCGGTCTACTGTGCATCCTGTGTAATGCTGACACCGGATGCAGCTGACAATGATGAGACTGCTACTTAAGCTAACAGCCCCACACACTGTGTCAGGAGTACTGCTTGTTGAAATCCTATCACAGGCTCCTCTTGAAATGCTCCAAATTAGCACACTGCTGCCATAAACAAGAAATTAAGCAAGCCCTAGGGTCCTGAACATCCAGGGGCAAAACGTAACAAACTAGCATCTAACGTTACCTGATGCTCTGTAGTGTACAAATGGCTCTATGGAGCCACTTGTTAAACCCTTGACAGTACAAGGGTTAGAAATGACAGATACTTTCTGGTGGTTGGGGTATTTTTCCTATTTTACCTTGGTTGAAGTCTACTTTAAGCTGATTATGTGACCTCTGTCTCTGCTAGCATTCAGAACAGCTCAAATGGTCGTCTTGTCCTATTTTGCTTATTAGTTTCTTGGCACAAAGGCTTCGTAGTCCAAGCGTAGTTCCTGTCAGCTTGAGGATTTAGGGTGCATAGGCAGGTTGGTCTTGTGTTCTCTGATCTCCTGAACTGATGTCTTTTGCCTGATCAGACAGTATTTCAGGTGTTTTGAGGGACTTGCAGGCTGTGGTTGGAGCTCTCAGTAATGGATGTGTAGACAGTGATGAAAATCAGAAAAGACATGTAAGTTTTGGTTGAATCTGTTCTTAGAGAAGTTACTGGAGCTCTATTAGCTGAATATTATCAGGTGTCATGGAGACAAAACTGGTCATTCATCAGCAGCAGTCATTCTGACAGACATGTATCGTTTCCTTTTGACTTTGGAAAAAAACCCCATATTTATCCATCTATTGTCATATTCTCAAAGATCTGGTGAAAAACATGCATCAGCCATAACATGGCATCAACATGACTTGTCACAGAAGCATTGTTTGTCAAGGAATGAGAAACAGAAACTTCCTGGCCTCCCAGGAGACCTTCACACATCTTCCTGTGGTGCCCAGACCTGCGGGCTGACACTTGACTAACTTTCAACCCAAACCTGCCATTACACTTACTGTGAGTTGAGCTCTCTCCTGGCACACTGTGTGAGGCAAAATAAGGGTCTGTGTATTTAGTGCTCGATGACCTGCAGGTATGATTCCTCTAGAACCACAAGAAATGCAAGAGCTCCAAAGTGAGGTGGGGTTTGTTGAGCTGAATCCATGTATGGTCCATACAGTCAGCTGTTGCTGGGAAGGTAACCTCCTATTTCCTCTTCATTCTCCAGTTCTTTAAAAAAAAATCTGTTCTGAGAGATGACTACACAGTTGCTAGGATGGGATTATAACCTGCAGTGGTATTTTATGGAGTAGCGTTTGGAATGAGATGGAAAACTGCAAGGGAGGATAGGATGCAGCTAGAAATGCCCCAGGGACAACAGCATTGGGTTGAATTTGCTTGCTTATTACCTTTCCTGCCCTAAAATTCCCAAACACAGGACTGCTCTTCCCTGGTAAAGAGGAGTCCAGTAGGCAGGAGTGGGAAGGGTTCTTTCTCTCCAGGCAAGCAGAAGTGTTGTCTCCTCCTCCCTGAAGTGAAGCTCTTGGTAAGGTACAGTTATTGCCATGTGTGTGCTAATAGCTCTTTGGTATTGTTTTGCTATCTGAAGCCCACTGGTGGACCATAGGCTGTACAAAAGGGTGAGTGTAGCTGCCTGCTAGCCAGTTCCTCTCTTCCATTTTAAATATTTTTGCTTTCTGCTTGCTTGCATGGGGCTGCAGCCGAGATATGCCAGTAAGTTTCACCTCCATTAATGATATAAAAAAGAATATTGTATAAACTAACCCTACTGCAACAACTAACACTGCTGCTTTTATAACAGGACAGAGCTCTGCAGTAGATGTTACCAATGCATGAATGTGTGAAAAAGGACATGTATATTCATTATGGGCATGCTTAGGCGGTGGTGTTTGGGTATTTTTTCAGTATCTGAAATGGCTGTTGGTAGATCTTGGAACGTGGTGGGGTCTGTACTCACATACAACCAGTAACAGTGTCCTTTGTGGTGGGACTGTGACAGCGTTCTGGCTAGATCATAGGAAGCTGCAGTAAAGATGCATGCAGCCTATTTGAGATGGGTGTTTGTTCCTGCCTGAGCCAGAGAGAAGCAGACGAGCTCTTCACACTGCTTTTTACTCCCTAAGGTGGTTAAGCACCAGTGCTTATCTTCTAGAAGTTGTACTTTGGTAAATGACAGGTCCAGTTACCTTACCAGGACCAGCTTTTTGGCAGCTGCTTCTCTCACCTGATAATCTACAGGGAGGAAAGAAAATCCAAGAACCTGAAATGGAAATTGAGTGTGTTACTGTAAGGGCCAAGTGAGCTTCTGTGGGGACTCTGATTCTCAGTGTGAAGAGAGTCCATTCACCGTTGTGCTGGGCACCTTGGCAGCCTGGGAATGTGCTGAAGCATTCCCAGGGCCCCTCACAGTCCCTGTAGGAGCAGGGAAAGCTGTGGCTGCCAGGACACATGCCTGAGCTGGCATCAGGACTGCTCAGTACTGACTTGCATTTGAGAGGTGGTGGGACAACAGGGTTTTCCTTTATCAAAAGCTGCAGTTGGAGGTATCACCAGTCGTGTGCTCATTACTCCGGCTTTGACGAGGGAGGAGAGGCAGGGGGAGGTGTGACCTGGAGTCCTGCTTCCATGTAACAGTCAGAAAACAAAACCCATTTGATTGTGGAGTTTTGCTGACTTTGAATTGCAGAAATATTTTTTATGACTTGAGTCAGAAGACGATTGGGGGCTTAAGGCTGCTGGAGGCATCGTTACTTGTTTAATTATTGCGCGTACCAAAAAGCAACAGCTAATGAGTTTCTTTCCAAGCTGTTCCTTTTGTGCTACTGGTTTTTGTTGCATATCATCAGAATTTTTACAAGGACTGATTTGAGCTCTTTATTAATGACAAGTGAAGTAAGAATTGGATGAAATGGGGACAGAGGTCCAGATGTGCCTTAACTGTTTAAGTGCTGCTGTGATGGAGGAAGAGAAATGTTACTCCAGTTTGCAGACACACCAACACTGAAGTTGTTAGCTGGAAAACTGCAGTTCCAGGTCTTGGTACCTATGGTAACGTGCTGTATAACTAATGCAGGATAATTCAGGAGCTGTGTAACAATAGCTTGCGTTATTGTAAGAGTGGACTGACTGGGTGAGCCTTTTATTTTTTACTGCTCTGATGCTCTGTCTGTTACCAGGGCTAGTGATGTTTGGTCTGCAGTTGGGTAGCTGCTCAAAAGCCTCTTGAAGAAAAAATTTAATTTGTTTTTGAAAAATTAAATTCTCTGTAAGTAATGTTTTTTAAAATCATTTTATTTAGATAAATTGACCCTCATGTGTTGTAAGGATGTGTCTGCTGTTCTAAGAAGAAACCTTAACAAGTTTAGCCATCTTTAATCGTGGGGTCAGTGACCATATCCATGGGACAGCAACGAATTGTGCAGAGGAATGTCAGTGTTTTGCTCTGCAGCCAGTAGAGCTGTGCACTGCTGGGCTGGGGCTGGCTCAGCAGCACACCTTCCCTCCTGGCAGGCAGCATCCTGCCCTCCTTCCTTCTGCCCCAGGACAGGCCTGAGGGAGGAGCAGCAGCTCCTCAGCCCCCAGCGCAGCCTGTGCCTGCTGCAACAGGAGCCCGTGATCTCCGTGGTGAGGGATGCAAGGATGTTCAGAATACATCCCTGCCTCCACCTACTCCCGCTTTTGCAGTTTTGGTGCTCTCTTCTCAGTCTTCCTTCTCTCCAGAGAATTCCTACCTAGCTGATGGGACTGGTTGGTGCAGGCAGCCAAAACAGCTCCTGCTGCACTCTGCTCTCAGGCTCCTCCATCTCCCTCCCCACCCCCAACTCCCCCCCAACACCCCCAGGCTCAGGCTGCCCTCTCACAGGACAGACAAGGACTGGAGCCTGTGCTGCTTTCTCCACTAGCATGGTGTGTAATCATTGATGTTCTAAGACCTCTGTTCTGTGAATAGGAAAAATGATTCAAACTTAAAATGTGCATACCAGAGTGGGCTACTGGTTTCAAAACTCTGAAGAATATGCAACCTACAACTTGTACGTAAAAGAATGAATCAGTTGTGCGATTGTTCCTTTCCATTCAAAGCTAGGATTCCTACTCAGAGAGCAGATGCATGCTGCAGTCTCAAGATACACAGAAACTTACCCGTGTTGCATGTCATTGTGCTAGTAAGGGGACTGTAGAGAGGAGCAAGTGCAGGGTCCAGGCTTACAGCAAGTGCACATCTCCGAGGGAAGCTGGGGAAGCCACCCTGAGGGCACACTTTGTAGCTGCTCTGAGGTGATTCTGCTCTAGGTGCAGCTGACGGACCAGCATCAGTACTGGGTGAGAAATAGTTGTTGCATTTGTGTATGTAACAGTGTATGAGAAATCTGCAGGAGGTCGATTCTGGGGGTTCAGTAGCATGAAAGGGTTTTGCCTTGAATGGCAAGTGGTTGAGGGGGAAATGGGGGAGTGCTCTGCTTGTTTGGAAAAAGGAAGTGATGAGCTATCAGAAAATGTATTAGCTGTTCTGCCAAAATAAGTTAGTTACAGAAGATGATTCTTTGCTGCTTCGCATTCAACCTATGTGCACACACAGCTGGCGTGCATGCACCTAAGTTGAGTATTTCTGAGCCTTCTGATGCACACAAGCTTACACATACATATGTTCTGAAGGAATGCATGCAAACCTATGTCTGTCTGATACACAAATTCGATGTATTCTGTACACTGATGCCATGCTTATGTAGATAAATGATTGCAGCATTTGCCTCTGTATTTGTTGGAAAACCTCTTTTCAAATGGATGTAGTTAATTTTTCAGGATTTATTTGGGTTACGTTATAGCAGAATCAGTAGAGAGGGAGAGGCAGGAGATTTTATTGACCAACTTATGCAAGACAAGACTTGCTGTCTTTCTGCAGTAGAAATTAAAAGACTTTCTAGGGGGAAAAAAATTAAACCCAGTTGCTATTGCCTTTAAGGAATAGTTTTCATCTTGGTTAACCTGCTCCAGTGGACAGATGTCAGCTAGTGGCCATGCATGCTACACAAGTGATTCCCTGCTCATTGGTTAAATCATCTGCTGTAGACTTCTGTGGAGGAGAGCTTTGCTCAAAGGCCAGATATAGGACATGAACAAAAATACTTGGCTGCTTGAGCTGTGACCCTCTCTGCCATGCTCCTGGGAGGCAGGTGATCTGGACCGGGTCACGGGGGTACAGTCTTTTCACACTGTTAGGATAGCCAGCTGCTTTCTGCCTGTGGCAAAACTTCTGTCCTCTCTGGGGCAAAACAAGTGCACTTGTTACCCTGTGATCATGGATAACAAAGAATGTATTCATTCACAACATCTTTCATTTAAAAATGGACCCCCCACCCCATCTCTTCTGGTTTGATTAAATGACTTTCTCCAGTTTGGGGAGCTTGCATTTTTTGGGGTGCTAACACACCTGAAGTCAGTTCCTCTGGTAAGTACAACTTTATTTCATACCTGAATAAACAACATCCACTATAGTTGGTTGTTTTCCACATACCCTTCCCTCTCTTGGCATTTCAGCAACACCTTTCTCTACTCCTGTGCACCAAGGACTTGTTCTCTGTGTGTTTTTAATACATGCTGTGCAGCAGCCATCACTTTTAAGTACTCAGTTTCTTACGTCTCTTAGTAAGAGTGACAATGGGGGAAGATTTTAAGGGATTGAGAAGTCCCATTTGTTCAGGACAATGTGAGAAAATGTCATATTGGGATATGTGTCACTGTACCTGCAGCAAAAGTTTTCAAAGTAACTTCTTTTTTCATTTACCTCTTGCAGGGGCTGAATGTATTTGGAGCTCAAATGTGTGTGTTAAATCGCAGACTGCGTGCTCTGGGGTGTAATTCTTATTGGGCCTTTCTGTCTTTTTTGTCTTGCTGCCCAAATGAGATATCTGGAAAAAGGCAAGAGCTCCCTTTTCTTAAATGTCCCACAGGTCATTTCAGCTCTCAGAGCAACAGGTAACTCGCCAGTCAGCCTCCTCTGGCTCCCGCACCCTGTCCTGGATACTGAGCGTCAGCATTCAGATTCATTAAACATTTCCCTGGCTGGGCATTATGGAGTCAATCTGATGAAGCAGCTTTGTGTTACGCTTTACCCATGAAACCATCATTTGCTGTAACTTTCTCTGAGGAGGCCTGACCCATCTGCTGACACTCCCATGCGAGACGGGGGCGGGCGCGGGGCGAGGAGCTGCCGCTCGCTTCTGGGGCTGCTGCTTTCTACATGGCTTCAGCGTGTGATGGTGCAACCTCCTGTATGGCGTCCAAGTGAGCAGCACAGTTGGAAGGGCAGAAGCTGGGTCTGGCTGGGGCAGTCTGGGAGCTGGGACGCAGCTCCTGGGTGTCAGGGTCCAGAGCTCACAGTTGAAATCATCATCTTTTCCCTTTCTGCGTGTCAGCACCACGGCTGTGATTCAGACACCTTCTCAGTGGTTATCTCTACTGCACGTGCTTTTTCCATCCATCTGCTCTCAGCAATTGCTGAGGGAATGACTTTGTACGTTAGAGGCACTGGAAGGAAAGTTATTTGAGGAGAGTTTTGTTGAAGGCCTCGTCAGCAGGAAAACAAATTTATGGTCCTTGCAGCTTTGTGCCTGGTTTCATTAGCTGCCAGCGTAGGATGGTACTTCTTGCTTGGAGTCTTGCAACAGCTCGAGCCTTGTTACCCTTTCTGGTGTGCTCTGGCTTGCAGCCGTGTGTCACCCGAACTCTCCTCGCCTCCAGAGTCCCCATGCAGCTGTGGGGACTTCCAGAAGTGATGCAGATCAGCATCCCAGAGCCTGTAGACCTCTGGAAAGGTTTCTACACCATCCACCAGCATGTGGCCTGCTGGTATTACCTGCTCTCAGGGCTCTCATTTTTCCTATTACTTAAAAAAAAAAAAGCATCACTCTACATCTGCCAAGCTGGATTGAAGCAAAGAGCATCCTTTCTGCAGTGCCATTCTATACAGTCCAGTAGCGTTCTTCTCCTTAGAGCAGTTTATTAATGCCTGTAACTGCAGATGCTGCACCTGGGCCTCTTCTGCCTGAATTTGTGGAAAAATAAGAACCGAGCATCGTGTTCCCGTATGAAGGCAGTGTTACAGTGTTCCCTTAAAAGCTCTCCTAGCAGCAGTTTCTCACTGGATTTCTATTTTCAAGGGTCCTACTTTGTCCAAAATTCATTCCTGGTCAAGCTGTAATTTAACTACATGTGGCAATGTCCAATGAGGATTTCATTGCAAAGCAGTTGGGTTCAGGTTCTCTTGATGAAGCAATTCAGATCTGGTATCTAGCTTGATGCGTAGCCTGGTTCTGGCACTTCATGTTTAACCCTGTCTTGGGGAAGAAGCAGGGCACTCACAACAGTACTTCGGTGTTGGTCTGGCCACTGATTTGGTCCACTACTGGGAGCAGTTCAGAGGTGCTTCAGTCCCACCCTGGCTGTTCTGCACTGTGGCTCCTGCAGCACCGAGCCTGCTGCCAGGAGAAGGGGGAAACCTCCCTGCCCTGGGTACCAGCTCTTCTGGGCATGGAGAGGCAGTCAGCAGTGTTACTATACAAATACAGCACTCATTGTACCTACATGCACTCCTGTTTTTAATGTAACACGTGCAGGGTTATGTATAGTGAGCACAGAGGTTAGCTTAATTAAAAAAATGTGGTAGCTTAATAAATTTGGATGGTCATCTTGAAGCTTAAGTGGAATGCAGGGTTTGTTTTGAGCCATTACACACCAGAGAGCATCTCTCAGTAATGTACACATGGCATTTTAAAGTCTGTAACTGCTGTAGGGAAATTCTGTAGTAGTATCTGCTTGTAGTTTGGAGCCATAATTATTATTGCACTTGCAGCTCTTTTGTAAGCTTGAAAATCTGTACATAAAGCACACCTGACTGAGGGAAAGTGTTGCATATTTCTGAATAGGATCTGTACTAGTGCAGCTGTTGAGTGCTGCAGTAAATTAACTGCTGTTGGCATGCATGTTTGAGTTAAACAGACTCAGTAGATCTGCACCAGTACAGATAGTGCATGCTGTAGGTTGAATTTTGCAGAAAAGCATGTCTTGCACTCTTCCAGCAAAAGTGCCTTGTTAGTGTAGCCCTTGCATGTTGAAGTGCTAAACGAAGGCGTAGCATGTCTTGGTGAAAGAGCCACCAGCTTACCTGATGTGCATGTTCTCAGAAAGAGATCTATAACAACAGGTAATTTGACATTACACTAATGAAGTGCAACAAAACCCTTGACAGTTGCACTGTAAATCATGCATTAATAGATGTTATCTTGAACATAGTGAATCTAAGCTTTAAAAATTACCTAGTGCACAGAGGCACGCGGCATTTTTAACACAGCAGGGATCTTGGCTCACCTTCTGCTTCTAAGTGGTGCTGTCACAGAAATATTTGTTATGATTCTGAGGTAGAGGCTCCTTTGCTGCTGCAAGAAAAGGAAGAAAACTATACTGAAGATAGCCAACTTGTCATTTGTGAGCATTTTCACTTCCCTGTACCAGCCCTCCTCTGTTTCACCAAAGGAAAGGATGATCTGTAGCACTGTGATCCATTGTCACCCACAGGGGCAGCCTGCTGTCCTCTGTGTGGTGTGGAGCCCGGCTCCCCCCACAGCAGCAGAGTCTGCTAGACACCAACTTGTCTAGAGCCAAAACTTCCCTGAAGAAGATTTCTTTAGGTTCTGAAAATGGCATGTGCATTTGGACTAGCAGAGCCCTCTGTCTTTCCATACATGATATTCTCAAACCGTTTGGTGGAGTTAAGGTGAATAGCAAAGGTCTGACCTGGGTATTGATTAGCATCATTTACTCACTGACTCCTGTTTCCCCCAGTTCTACGAATAAGGAGAAGGCTTTTGAGTGCTTGAGCTTTGAGTCAGCTAAAACAAAGAGCTAGAAGCAGCCAGTTCCTTTTGGGCTGTGACTGAGTAATGTATGTGCAGAAAACTGAATACAGGAACCAGTGGAATGGAGGTGTATTTATAGAGGTCAGTTTATAGCCTTCATCATATCCTTAGACTAGCAGGCTGGTGCAAGAGCCAAAGCAGGATGAGTGGAAAGCTACGTGCAGAAGCTGCAAACTGGCATTGCTGCTGCTTAGCTCTCCCCATGTCTTTGACTCCCTGTACTTACTCAGGCTTTGTTGAGTTTGTTTTCTTCTGGTTGGACTCTGTTACACAGATGTGCATCTCTGATACAATTCTTTGTACCAAACCTCTGTTATTTGTGCTTCCAAGTTTCTGCTATATCACTTGGACATGTACATGCTTTGCTAAATCACCTACAAGTTAGTCTTGCTCTGCTCTTTTTGGGGTGGTGCCCCCCTCGCAGTAGCAGAGGGAAAGCAAGAGGCAAAGGGATGATGCTGCGGGAAGGAGCTTCCTGCAGAAGGAGGCAGAGCCAGGCTGCCCCAGGCTCAGCTGCACGCCTGCCTTGGAGGTAGGGGCACCATGGGAAGACGCTATGGATTTGTTCTGCCTCTTCTGCAGGGAGCCTTGACTGACACAGCCAGGCCCTCAGCCAGAGCAGAGGATGGACACTACTGCTCCCCTACAGAGCTCTGACTGACTTGATGGGATTGACAGGATTCCCTTCTCCTTGTCCTTTTAATTGTCTGTTATTCTGGCTTCCAGCAGTGACTTAGTTCTTACGCTGACACATGCTCAGGAGGTAACATACGGTGTGTGTTCTGAAGAGAACCGAAGTACCAGGACAGTGCAGGGAGAGCAGCTCTGCCAGGAGCAGGTTTACCTCCCCTGGCACACGGTGTCTGCTGCTGGCTGGGAACAACATGAATCTGCTCCTGACAACGGGCTAGAAAACAGAGCTGCTGGCAGCTGGAATAAAAGTCAAGTAAATTACCTTTCTCCATGCCCATCCCAGTTCTTTTCTTCGCATACAAACACCTCAGATGGGATTCAGTGTGGGCATGGAGCTTCCCATGTAAGTGGGACTGACCGATTGTTCCCCTGCTCTGCTGGGTGCACCATCCAATCACTGCTGCTTCAGCAGTGCCTGCAGAAAGAGGTCAGGGCTGAAAAGCCCCTTTGCCATAACAGCTGGAATACCAGGCAGCTGCAGAGTGAGTTAATGAGCAGCAATCCACCCCCCCAGCAATTAAATAGGCCGGTGCCAGAAGGAAGTCCAGCTGCAGCGACATGTACCAGGAAAAAACAGTAGCTGTAAAGCATAGCTATCCAAATGCGTTTCTCTTGGCTTTCGTGTGGCCTGTTCTCACACTTCCAACTGTTTATGGCCTCAGGAATGTGCTACTCTCCCATCATTGCTCTGGGAGCTGGCTCTTTTGCAGGGGAGGCTAGAGTGAGGGATCATTTTGGGTTTTATGTCTTGAAAAAGGTTTACAATAGAAGTATTATATAGCTCCTCTTTGTTTTTTCAGAGTGAAAGAATTGAAAAAGGCCAAGGAACTTGAAGATCCGCAGCAGCATCCCGTAGCAATGTGACATTGCTTTTCAGACTGTTTTCATTTTCTGTTTTTAGCAGAGACATGCAACAACAACAACAAATACCCACTGCAGTTCTGGAAATACCAGCTGCAGGATTTTAACAGTAATGTTTTGGTCATTGCATTTGCACTTTCATGGACAACTTTTAATTTGTTCAGCAAGACATCTTGGAACTCAATCTTCTGTTGGATCATGGGGAAAACAAAAGACACCAGGAGGAAATTGTGAGTTGCTTCATTCTCCAAGAAGGAAGAAGCGATTAATTATCCTTTTCATATAGGGCTGTATTAAACACCATGTGGAACTGTACAAATATTATACCAAAAATATTGTTAAGAAAAGGTGGGAATGCACAAGCAACACAAGAATGCTGTTCCTGCGCCTGTCAGTCATCTCCAAGAAACTGAAGCTTTGAGAGTCTCAGTGGAGGGGCTTAGATCAGTCCATCTTTATTGGGTCCATGCATCCTCATTTCCTTCGCACTTCTGTCCTTTGTGTTTTATTTCAATCTCTACAGCACACTTAATGCAACTTTTTAAATCTGCAGGTTTTTAATACATCCCGTGGGAGCTCAGAGAAGGGGTTGGCGTGTGGGGTGAACGGGTCACGTGTGAGGAATGGACAGAGCAGCTTCAGCAAGTTTTCAAAAGTTTTTTTTTGTATTTTTACAAGAACCTGCAAACATATCAATTGTCATGTACTTTCTCTCATGTTCAGCACTTTATTTTCTAGCCTTACTTCCATGTACTATTCTTTTTAATTAAGCTCTTCAGATGCATTGTAAAGCACGTAGCTTTTTCTCTTCAGTACTTGTCGAACCTCTTGTCATTTTGCAGTCACACACATATGTTGCCTGGACATTTTATACCACCTAAAGATCAGAGTGGTGCTGCATTCTGGCCAGTAAATTTCTTATTTTGGCTACTTCATCAAAATCTGGGCAGTTTCTGTATATATAGAAGGTAGAAATGGAAAATGAGAAAAAAATATTTGAAAGGGAATATATTGATTAATTACTAAATATTTTATTCACAAAGGGTCAATAACTTGGCAAGATAAAATTATTATTTGTATAGTTTTGTCTGAATGAACGAGAAGAGTGTGGATGTATTGTTTGTACATATTGTATATATTAAAACAAAGAGATATGTGCATGAACTCAAGAAAAAGAAATGAACAAAGCAAAGCATTAGTGGCTATGGTCTGTAAAATGAAACAAAAACTTTATTTCACTATAAGAAACTTTATTTTAAATGTTCTTTAGAAGAACATTTTTGCTAAAGCATGACTAAATGGCAAAAAAGAGCTACTGTATTTAGACTTAGGAAAAAAAGGCAGAGCAACATTACTTTAAAAAAAAAAAAGAAAAAAAAATGATATGTTTACATTTGATTTTGGCTACCAGGAGTTCAGTTCGGTTGGATTTAATTTATTTCTTCCTTCCTTCCCTTTTTTCCCCCTTTTTTTTTTTTTTTTTTTTTTGCCAATGGTGCCAAGTAATGTGAATGCTGATAATTGCTTAAGAAAATTAAGTTACTTTTGCAAAGCAGATAATCATAAGAGTACAAAAACCGTATCTAGCTTAACACCATACACTCACTCCAATAAAGAACACTTAGAATGAACATAAAATGAAAAAAAGAAAAAAAAAAAAAAAAGAAATAGTACGAAAGTAGAAAATATGTTTCACATTTTCATATCTCCTGCTGGAAGTCGGAAAATGTAATAAAAATTGCACAAAAAATTAAAAAAAAAATTAAGCAAAACTTAAAAAAAAAAGATGCAAACTGATCTTGTAGGGGTGTCATGGTATATTGTTATTTCCACATAGTGAGGAGCCAAAGAAATTAGGTGTTTTAAAATTGAGCTACTAATTTAAAACTGTCACAAATTGTCGACAACAGGAGGCAGGTTCTGATCTCTGTTACACAGGAATGAATGTACAGGAGGCAGCTCCTGGTGCCCGTGCCGCTGCTGGGGGTGATGTGCTGTGTCTGAGATCAGAAGCTGCTCCTGTCCTGCTGGTGGCAGTTCAAACTCTGAGCGGACTGGTGTCAATTAGAGGTTGTCAGTTTTGGAGTAGTTGTTCTTGATCCCGGCCACCAACTGCAGCGTTCAAGCGCAGGGCTCGCTGTGAAGCCTACAAACTGTCACACGTCAGGAGCTTTTAAACTGGTGTCTTTAAAAGAAGAGTAAAAACAAAGATTGTGGCAAAAAAAAAAAACAACTGGGGTCAGTGCTCTTGGTGCCTTTTCTATAATTGTACCTGTTTTTAATTACTTCTTTTCACTGCCAGCATTGAATTACAGTAGATGTGCTATAGCTCATTATCAGAATTCTCTTGTACATTTCTGAACTGCTGCTTTATGACCTGATTCAATTAAATAAAAAATAAAAAAAAGGGAAAAAAGAAACAGCCAGTGGCCTGGCGCTCACACTGTGCCTGTGGGCTGCCCCAGAGCCTCCATTACCGCCTGGAATTGGGACCTTAACTGTTAAATTGCCCTCTCGTGCAAAAACAGAGCAGGAGATGCCGAAGAGTCTCCTGTGGAACCAATTGGAAATGCTCTGTATCAATACTGGAAGACCTCTGACACTGCGAAGTGGAAACGTTCTCCCGTTAACCCATCGGTGACAATAATAGAATCGACTTTTTCCTAACAAGAGTAGTGACCTCAGTGGAAATGTTTTAACTCCCGGTCTTTACAGAAAATGATTCAGTAATATACAGAGCTATTTCAAATTACTCTTCCAGATCCATGGGCCTGGTGGTGTATCTATTAATCTAGATCCTGCTTCAGCCAAACATTCAAGCGTGTACTTGCTGTGAAACATGCAAGCATTTCCAGGGGCGCAGCAGAACTACTTGCATGCTTGCAGGCAAGTACAGCTTCCAAGTGCTTTGTTGTGTCGGGCTGTAACCCTTCAGTGTGTCACTGGGGAGCCAGAAGGACTCTCCCTGCAGTGAAGTGATTCTGCTCACCCTTCTCTTGGTTGTGGAACTTCACGTTTTCACGGAATAAGTAAGTGCAGCTTTCCGGGAAAATTCAAATTCCCAAGTGCCAGGAGCCAGATTTTCTGTCTTCTGAGAATGGAGTTGCTCCTTTGTGAAACACATTCGACAGCAGTAATACTGTGTGAAAGAAATACAGAATATAACATGAACCCCCTCTCTGGTTGCACGCTTATGGCAGTTCCACACAATAGCTGGTGCCCAATGGGGGGTCCCCAAGACTTGCATGTAAAACTAGTATAGATGTCTTCTCTTTTGTAAGTTTTATTTTTGTAACCGTGCATGTAAAGCATCACTGAATCAATGGATCTGTTGAAGAACTCAGCTGCTGGAACCATGCAAAATGTTTTGAATTGCCCTTAAAAATATGGAAAATGTTTTCTGAATGCTTTATATTCTTTCTGCTGTAAATTAAAAACAAAGAAAATTTCCCCATACAATGTGTGTGCCTTTTTTTAAAGCATGTCTTTTCCATCCCAGGTTAAAAGAGCAATGTGGTCCTTTTAGCACCGTTGAGTAGCCATGAAGAAAATGATGCTGCTGCATGGGCTGCTTGTAAGTAGCGTTTTGCCAAGAGGACTGCAACTGCACAGAAGTGTTAAAAATCCCATTTGTCCTTAAAATACAAGTTCCACCCAGTGGCAGCTGGCAGCCTGGTTTGGTGGAAGTGAGTTTTTCAACTCAGTATGCAGTATTTACCACATTTGGAAATACTCTGTGGAGTTGGGTAAGGTGGTGTAACACTACACGAGCCCTTAGATGGCCTTAATGATGATTAGATTTTCTAACTCAACATAAAGCATTTCTATAGAGCTGCGTGGCTGTGGCAGACACATACTCCTCTGTAACTGGCTTTCCTGAGATCAAACCATTTTCGGCTCCTCTTCAGTGGAGGGTCACTTTCAGGGCAGGGTGTCTGGGCTTTTAAGAACACCAGCAGCAGAATGCCACGTCCTACTTTGTGCACTACACAGAGGTGAATCTTGGTGGCTTTCCAGAGGTCAGGGTAATAACTGAGACTCCACCTGCTGCGCTGAACAGACCCGTCAGTTACACAAACCAGCCCTTACTAATGCAGGTTTTGTGCCTGACTGGGAAGGAACGACAGCCTCAGTGAATTAACCATCTGCGAAAGACACTGTGGGGAGTAGTAAGGTGCAGGACCACAACAGAGGAGATTTCGCAGCGCGTTTCCCCTGGGCTGCAGAAACGCAAGTCCGGTGGTTCCGTTTCGCTTTGAATCGCTGTTCAACTCCCCGGCCTCTTCACCGACACCTCCCCGATCACCACCTCAGGCGCCCCGCGGCAGCACCGGGCGGGCGGCCCAGGCAGAGCGCGCCCCCGCCAGCAGCCTGCTCCCCCCAGCCCCGCTGCTGGGCGGGAACGGGAAGAGCGACCGTGAGGGGTTCCCGGGGTGCGGCAGGGAAGGCGGACGGGAGCGCCGGGTGCGCAGGCCGCCGCCTCCCGCCGTCACCTGCTCTGCCCGCTGCCGAGGAGGAGGCAGCCCGCCGCGGAGCCGCCCGCCGCTGCTGGGCCGCAGCGCGACAGACAGACCGACCGGCCGGCGCTGGCCGCGGGTGGGAGCGCCGGCGCCACCCCTGCCCGGCTCCGGGACGCACCCCAGGCCGCGCCCCTTTCCCGGGGCAACCCCGCGGAGCCGGCGCGCGGCAGGGGCTATGACGTCACATTAACGCGCCGACCGCGGCCGGAGGGGCGGGTCACGTGACACTGTCCGATCGCCGGGGGGCGGGAGTACGCTCCGGCAGGGACGGCACCACCCGGCGCAGGCGTCGCCGGCAGCCCCAACGCTGTCGGTAGCACCGACGCCCGTTGCCCGCAGCAACAAGTCCGGCCGGCCCCTGGCGTGCACAGCTCCTCCGCCGCCGCGCCGGACACGCGCCTCGACGCGGCGCGGTTCCCCTGGCCCCGCCCCGGCCTGGCCCCGCCCCACGCTGTCGTCATATCCTGGGCGCCGCCGGCGTTGCGCGCACTTCCTGCTGGGAACCGCCCGGCCGCTCCTGTGGTGTCGCGGTTCCGACCCCCGCCGGCAGGATGTGAGTGCGGGTCGCGGCGCGTCTCGGGGGGACGCCGGCGGCTGGGGAGCCCGGCGGCGGGAGCAGCCCGGCGGCGGGAGCAGCCCGCTGCGTGGGGCGGGCGGCCCTGGGCCGGCGGGGCGCGGAAGCAGAGCCGGCGCTCGGGCCGGGCGCGGGGCGCTTGGCTCCGCTCGGGCCGGCTGCCTCCCCCGGGGCTCGGCGGCGGGCGGGGCGGGGCCCGCCGCGCTGAGGGCCGTGCTGTTCGGAACCTCGCTCTCGGGAAGATGTTTCGCTCCCGAGGCTGCCCGGGAAGAGCGCGGGAGGGCGAGCGGAGCCCCGGAGCGGAGCGGCGGTTGCGTGTTGTACGTGTGCTGCTGCGGGCCTCGTCCCGCGCGCTGTTCTTGCCGATGGGGCAGGAGCCGGGTCCGTGTCTCCTGAGCACCGGGCCCGCTCAGCGGGCCACAGAAGCCTGGCAAAGCACACGGGGTGCACACGGGCCTGGAGGTGTGCACAGAGCCTTCCCTGCGCAGCAGAGAGGGTGTGAGGAGTGCACAGAGGCCTCTGCATCCCGTTCACACGTGTGGAGTGCTGCAAGGGGTGCAAAGAACCGGGCTGCCTGAGGTTATGAATTGAAAGTTGAAGAGCTTTAATGTTGTTCGTGCTTTCTCTTGCTCCATGTCAACTGTTCAAACCCGCAGTGACACGGGCAGCTGCTGGCAGAGCACAGAGCTCAGAATAACCATGAAGTGTCAGTGTTTTGAAGCTTAGAATTTGTGTTCCTGGTGGAACATAAGAATAACCCTGAGCTGAAACTCTTCAGCCTTTGGGCCCTACAAACCATTGTAGGAGTTGTCGTATTCCTTACTGTAAACCATAGTATTAGCAAGCCACTGCTCTCTTTCAGCATGTCACGGAGTTGTTTGGTAGGATGTTTGAGACACTTGCCCCACTTACACCTATTGTCAGATATTAAAACATCACTTCTCCAGTAGGAGAGCGCCTTGTATCTCTTCCAAGGATACAAGTTGCCTGTTTTCAGGAACGTTGGGTAACTTGTGTACTCTAAGCACATCCAGTTAAAACCAAAACCACGACCTATCAAAAGCTAAAAAGAACAATGACTTTCTTTGCTGCAGGTCAGCCAATATCCCTGGAAGCTCAAATGTGGCAGCTGGCGGCAATCGTCGTCTTCAGCAGACCCAGCACCAAGTGGATGAGGTAAAAGTCTTGTCTGTGTAATTGTTTTCCTTAGGGAAACATGTAACTGTAAGGGAATATTTTGACTAAAGCAGTTTCCCCTCAATGGGTAACCTAGATTCTGATGCTTTATTATACTTGTGTTATCTTAACTCCTGCAAAGGTTAAAAAACCCCACAAAGGCAGGGAAGTTACTGGTTTTCAAACATTAGCTGCAAACTCTATCCTTGAGGATTTGGCAGAAATAAAGATAAAAGTCTTTGTTTTGACGGAGAACAAGTTGGTTTTTTTTCTCATCAGTAGGAGTGAAGACTGACTGCCAAACATGACATGTCCAGATTTCTGGGGAGTCCAAGCTGGCTACTAACACATTTTTTGACACGTTTGTGATACTTATATACATTAGATCCTTCAGAAATGAGTTGGGAATTATTTCCCAGCTTCAAGGGAATGCCAGCACCACTGGCACTACAGTCATTTTAAGTAGGTATTAGGGGCTTCCAGGTGCAGATGAGTTTTGTGGTTTTGTTTATGCTTTTGACTGGATATACTAAAAAGTAATACCTCACACTTGTGGGAAGAGTACCATGTGTTGCCTTTAAGTTCCACAATGGGTGGTATGACTGATAACTTACTGTAAGCATTGAACTGATGTAGGTTGTTGACATCATGAGAGTGAACGTGGACAAGGTATTGGAGCGAGACCAGAAGCTCTCGGAGTTGGATGACCGTGCTGATGCACTGCAAGCAGGAGCTTCCCAGTTTGAGACCAGCGCAGCCAAGCTGAAAAGAAAGTATTGGTGGAAGAACTGTAAGGTAACCATGGCTTGTGTACTTACACTATGCAATACTGCAGTTAATGCTGTTACAATCAACATCTCAAAAGGCAGGAGTAAAGGTGACTTCAGATGATGTTGTTTAAGTTGTAGCAGCCATTTTTAAGCCATGGCAGGTAAAGTAACCAAAAGGCAGATTACCAGCCATGCTGCTTGATGCAAATCCTTGTCTAGGATGGTAGCATCCAGAGCGAGCCACCTTGGTAACCTGAGGCTTTGGGGAATAGGAAGGGTCAAAAATACATAGGTTGAGTTAATGTGCAGGGAGCATTAGAAAGTAGGAGGAGCTCACTCGGATTCCTGTACTTGTAGCTGTTGGCAAAGGTTGGAATCCGGTGAGCAACAGAGACAGTTGAGGATGTAGTACAGGGTAAGAGTAGGAATGGTGTTCTCCTGCTTTTATAGTTACCCAAGACAGGCTTTGCATGGAGGCACAGTGGAAAAGAGCCTGTTGGTCTCCTTTGCCTCTGTACAGACTACTTGTGTATGTGTGACAGTGGTGAACCAAGCGTGCTTACTGAAGAAGCATTATTTGCCCCATTAGATCAAGCACAGGGTGCAGAAGTACCTTGCAGGGGCTGCTTTCCTGTACCCTGCAGGCCAGTTAATGCTGCTGAATGGTTTACAGTAAGTGTTGTATGGCTCTTTTCACAGATGTGGGCAATATTGATAACTGTTGTTCTCATTATCATCATCATCATTATTGGTAAGTTTCATGAAAATGGGAATTTGTCATAGAGCTGTAATAGATGGTGTTAACTCCCTGACTAGTGCAGTTTAAATGAAGCTGGGTACTGAAATGAAAGTATATACAAATAGCAGTGAGGGCTCCAACAACCCTTGCCTGTGGTGAGTGGTAATCTGTGACTGCTGTGGGAGCTCCAGCAGCTGAATCCCAAACACCTGTGCAGAGTGAAACAGGTGAAAGTGAAAACAGGGAGGACTTAGAAACCAGGAACAGGCTTGGCTTTTTACAGCTGCACATTGCAGAAGTGTAAAGAGAAGGCTCATATGCCCCACCCTGCCTTGTCTTAAGAGCTGATTTTCACCTGCCCCAGCTTCTTGCTAGAGGCGGCATTCCCAGTGTGGCAGCCCAGTAAGGCTGCTGCAATAGCAAGTAGACTTCTTTCTGGTAGGGACTTTGTCCTGGGCAGAGTGATACTGGTGTTGGGTCAGGAGACCAAACCAGGAACGTACAGTTGTCTTTTGGCTTGAATTCTCATGTAATACCCAAGTAGTTTGTGGGAGGGTAAAGTTTCAGTTTGTGCTGTGAGGAGCAGTCATCGTAGTGCTGGGCGCGGAGCGCAGCGTGCAGCCACAGGGGGAAGCTGAACTGAAAACCAGGATGCGAAACCCTTGGCCTAGGTGCAGTGCCTTATCAGTCCTGCCCTGCGAGGACTGATGGCGTGGTGCTGAAGGAGGCTGTCCTCTGTGCAACTCTTCTCTTCTTTTTGTAGTCTGGAGCGTGTATTCATGAGGGACAGGAGGAGACTCATCCACCCAGGGGGGCCATCTTCAGCCTCTCCACTCCAGACCTGCTGTACTTTCAGCCCACTTACTGCTGTTTAAAGCAAAACTCACTTCGATTACTGGACGCTAGCTAACCTCACCTGGGTGCCTTAAGACCGCCCTGCCGCCCATCACTAACCAGCACAGCCCCGCAGTGCCTTGACAGCCTGGCGCCGCCCGGCGAGGAGGACCCGGCTCGAGGACCGCCCCGGCCGACGCCGTGACGGGCCTGGGGGCTCGTCCGTGCTCCCCCTCGCCCGCCCCTGCTCGGCGCTCGGCCCCCCGCGCCCCGCCGGCCGCTGCCGCCCTCTCGCCGTGGCCTCGGGCGCGGTCCGGGGCGGGGGCGGGGCCGCCGCACGTGGCTGCGAGGCTGGCGCGCGCGCGGGGCCGCGTGAGGGGCGGGGCCGCGCGCGCGCCCTCCCCCCAATAAAGCGGCTCGCGGCGCAGCTCCGCCTCCTTCTCTCTGTCCGGGGCGGGGCGCGCGCGCCGCACGTGGCTGGGGCGTGTGTGAGCGGGGCCGCCGCGTGCGGCCGCCGTTACGTAACCGCGCCGGGGCGGGGGCGCGGCAGGGCTGGCGCGTCCCTGCCTGCCCGGAGCGGGTAGGGCCCGGGGGGTCCGGCGGGACGCCGAGCGGCTGGGGTCTGCCTCTGCCAGCCGGGGGGTGCCGCCCGGCCGCGAGGGGCGGCGGGTCGCGCCGCGGGACGGGAGCGGCGCGGCGCCTCCGAGCGCGCTGCCTCGCGGCGGCGTGCGGTCGTTCCTCGCGCAGGAGACGCGCGGCGCCCGGCACCGAGGGTCCGAGCGCGGAGGAGCCAGGCCGCGGCGGCCCATGCCCCCGCCCCGTCGCGCTCTGCGGGCCGGAGATGGAGGGGGGCGAGCTCCGGGGCGGCGGGTCGGAACGCGGCGCGAGTTGGTCGCCAGCTGCCGGGGCCGGGGGCGGGCGGGAGGAGGCGTTCGGCCCCGCCGGCTCGGGGCCGCGGGAGGGAGAGCGCTGGGGGGGCGCGGGCTCCGGCGGCGCGATGAGCACGGGGGCCGGCTGCAGCGGGAGTCGGCCTGACGGACCCGGCCGCGGCGGCGCTGGCTCCCGCGGCTGCCCGGCGGAGGGCTCCTCGGCTGGAAGTTTCGTGAGGCGGAGCAAAGTTAACAGGTAACTCTCTGCGGCGCGTAGAACCGCTCGTCCCGTGGCTGGGGTCGCCGTGCCTCCCGGAGCGGAGCGCTGGACGGGGAGCGGGGGCTCGGGGGGCTCGGGGCGGGCGGGGGGCGGCCTGACGCGCAGCCCGCGCTGTGTGCAGCGCCCTGCGCGCCGGGGGAGGCGGCTGCCTGCTGCTTGGACTGGCTCCTCCGGGTACGTCACCGACCCTTTCGCGGCGCCTATATATCTGTGTGTATATATATATACACACGCACGCTTAATGCGAGGGCTGCGTTTGGCGGAGTACCTCTCCGGAGAGCTCAGAAATCCAGTGAGGCGCTGATGTCTTTGTCTTTCCCTTCGGTTGAAGCGGTTCGAGCTGTAATGTGTGCCACACCGAGCTGTCCCGTAAAGCTGCTGTGCAGCGCTCGGGCGTGTGTAGCAGTTCGTGCAGAGCCCACGCCAGGACAAATGCCAAACGGACAAAAGTTGTTTAAAATGATGGTGTCTGTATCTCATCTGTAGGGTGAGAATCAGTCTGCGTTTTGAGGCTGTTGGCCGCTCTCTGTTGTTGTTTCGGTCAGTGAAATAAGCAGGAGTAGGAAGAGGGAGGTTTGACTTGTTAATACCCTTGCTGCTCCTGAGGCCGCGTTGTTAAAGTACAGCGAAGGCTCCTAAATCACAGCAGGAACGAAATCTTTGGATCAAGTGTGTTTTGAGGACCTTGCGTTTCCCTATCTGAAGCGCTTAATCATCAGACTGCGGAATCATAGAATCACAGAGCGGTTGGGGTTGGAAGGGACCTCAAAGCCCATCTGGCTCCTTGGGCCAGGGACAGCCTCCGCTAGAGCAGGTTGCTCAAAGCCCCACCCCATCTGAATGCAAACTGCAAGGCTATAAAAGACTTTCATACGTACAGAATCAGCACCTATTCATGATTCTAGTACTGGTAAGATCCTGAAAATCTAAACATCAGCTTAATTGTAGTTGCTAGGAATCTTAGCAAGTAGATTGGTTGTGATGCACGACATGTTGAAGTTGGAAAGGAGGAAGGTGAAGGAGGAAAGATTTAAGTAGCAAAGAAGTGAGAAAGATACAAAGGTAATGTAGTGAATGAGCGTTAGGACATTTCCAGGTATTCTTTGACTCTCTGACCGAGCCTACAAAATGTTAATTTATTGAAGAATTTTAATTAGGTGACAAAAAAAGGAACTGCCGTACCAGAATTCTCCGTGAAGTTTAATGTCTGTTTTACAGTGAGCAGCTGAATGGGAGCCAGTCTCACAGAGACCTGATGATCATGATCCAAGAAATGAAAAGGTGTTTGCCTGAAGAGAAGAGGAGTTCCAGCAAGCCCAGTACCATCAGTGCTCTCAACTATGCCTTGCAGTGTGTCCAGCAGGTTCAAGGTACGTGTAGTTCAGGGTATGCTGGATGCACAGAAGCTATACAGCAGCTTGGTCTGAATAGACATGTCTGGCAAAAAATAACATTAAAACAAATGAAAGCATTCCAGTTATCAGTTGACTTTCTAGGGCGCTGTGGTGGTGTTTTTAAAAACTAATAATTTTATCTTTCCTACCAAAATGCCCACCTACCAATCCTCATTTTTTTGCAATCCTGTTGCTAATAGGTGCCTCCTAATAACTTTCCCTGTATATTGAAAAAACAGAATCCCCAATCCACTTTGAAAACTGATTGGGTAGTCTGTGTTTTCCAACAGAACTAAATAGCTAAGATTGTTCTTTTGCCATCATGTGCTGTCTTTTCTACTTACTCATGCTCATTTTCTGTCACATACGTAGGTCACTCCAGTAGTATAATCAGTATTCCTTTTTCCTTTGTCACTACACAGACCTTCCTCATCTCACCTTGGACTTCACCAAAGAGATGACAAAAATGCAAGGGCTGTAAGAAATACTTTCAAAATAGTGTCCTTACTGACTTCTTTGTGTTTGTTTTGCTTTTCCCATTTTTGTTTTGTTTTGTTTTTCCCCAATTAGCGAACAATGACTTTTTCCAGGCTCTGAGTGACCGAAGAACGTTTCAGACAGATGTGGTGACATACAGCATAGAAGAGTTGGTGGCAGTTGCATCTGAACACACTCCAAAAAACACTGTAAGGAATTCAGGCACACTCAAAGAGTCCATCACTTGCTGTTTCACTCTTTGTGTAGTCTTCATGTATTGTTTTGGGGAAATAGAATGTGTAATCCTCTAAGTTTTAGCTAGTCAGGCCATCTTGTTTTGAAAATAGATCAAAACTGCTTCTTATCTATGCTGACTCAGGGTACCAAACAGCAGTGAGGGAATACCTATTTTTCTTTTTTTTTCTTTTTCCTTTTTTTGCCAGAAGCAACAAATGCCCCTGAGAATCTTGCTTGTGAATTAATTTACAGTGTAGTCATCTCTTGAGGCAGACTTAGCAGAATATTTTGTAAAGCTGATCAAGTCTGTAATTGTGAAGGACTTCAGTTTCTAATTGTACTCCTGGATTCATTTTTTTTTCGTCATTGGGAGTATGTGTCATGATTGTGTCGTGCTCTGCTTCAAAGAAAAGAGTGTTTCTTGAGATTCCCTACTGTTAAATGACATCAGAAATTCTGCAAATCCCTTCTACTTGAAAAGTTCTCAGAATATTTTTGTATGTGGAATTGTGGTCAATACTCAGAAGTGTGTGGAGTGATAATCAGCCATTCTGGACAATGGAAAACATCACTGTAAATCTGTTTCAATTTTATTGCAGGAGTTACCTTAACATTTTAAAATCTTGAGTAGTCTACTGTAGCACTGGAGATTGTAGTAGTGTGGACACAGCTCCAGTTGGACAGTAACTTAAGAACACATTTTTGAACCTCTGTTGTAGGGAGTGGTGGTTTTGGGTTGGGGGGTGTGTGGTTGTTTTGGGGTTGGGTTTTTTGGTTTTGTTTGGTGTTTTATCCTTTTGCTACTCTGTGTTGTGGGAGGATTGCCTTTAACAGTATTTGTTTTCCAGGACACATTTGTGGCTGTGTTCTCCTTGCTTTCTGGACGCATAGTGCATATTTCTGAGCAGGCAGCATCCATTCTAAACTGTAAGAAGAAAGTGCTGGACTCCTCCCGGTTTGTAGAGCTGCTTGTCCCTCAGGATGTGAGTGTGTTCTACACACATACCGATCAGTCCCACCTGCCACTTTGGAACATGGAAAGTCAAACAGGTGGGGCTTGGCAGTGCTCTTAAATGTTTTATGTGCTGTTCTGTCTTGCAGAAGCAGGATAGAATAGTTGTTCATTTTAAATGCTTACACTAGCAATATACATAGGCCACACTTGTTCCCTTTCTACTTGAAAAACTTGAGTAGCTTTGCATCTAGTCCTAGTTAGCCTCCTAGAGGCTTAACTCCTACTTGGGGTAAGTTAAAAGGCAGATGCTTCATTGTTTTGTGTGCCACCTTACTCATTCCAAATACTGCTGCTTTTAAAAAAGAAACTGAAGGTCTAATTGTGAGTTTAAAGTTGTTTAATCTACATTTCACAGTTGCTTAGGTGCTTTGTCTGTGTGGTGTCTGCAGCCTGCTGTGAACATAGCTAACGGAATGCAGGTTTAAAGCTGACTTGCTGTTTAGTGCTGAATGTGCCTAAATGGTGAATTTTAAGTCCTATTTGTATATGATTCAAATGTGGCTCACATGCCAAGGCCATGTCTTGTGCTGACCTAGCTGCTGGGCTCTTCCAGCATCAGAACTGGGAAGTCCAGAATCCTTGATACCAAAGGATGTGAGATAGCAGAGGCTGTTCGTAAAGCCAGGAGTTTTTGCCCTTCTTTTCCATAATGATGTACTGGGGAAAAGAGGGTTTTTTCCCTCTGAATTTAGTTCCAGGTCAGCCATTATCCAGGAGTGAGTGGCCTGAAGAAGATAGGTAACATTTGGGGTGGGAGCAGACTGTTGGAACAGCCAATTCAGTAGCTAATAAGGAGCAGGTTGTGAAACTTCTGTCTTGCTCACTAAGTCTGGAGAATGCAGTTTAAAACAGTTCGGATAGGTATGACCTTTGTAAAGATATTAACTAACTGATACTTGCAATGTCTGTTGTTCTTCTTAGCTTCTCTGTTTGAATATGCCCAGGTGAAGTCCTTTTTCTGCAGGATCAGGCAAGTAAATTATTATTTTGTGTGATGGAGGCAAGTTTTTTGCTTCGTGCCTGGCTAATCTTAGTGCCAAAAGAACTTTAAGTGTAAAAAGCATCCCAGGTCTTGAAACTAGTGCATTAATACCTTTCATTTTTCCTCAGGGGTGGTAAAGATCAAGAACAGGAAACACGTTGTTACCCCTTCCGAATCACCCCGTATTTGGTCCATGTGTGTACTTCTGTCCATGTGGATGCAGAATCCTGCTGCTTAGCTTTGGCTGAGAAAATTCACTCTGGATATGAAGGCAAGTTAGGAGACTCCTGTGAAAAAAACAAGCCAATAGGAAAATGCAGTATATGAAAGTCTGCTTCCTTTATTTAGAACATGTGCTTGGTTAGTGCATGCAGGCAAATACAGAGCATCTGTGGGCTTTGCAAGGCTCCAAAGCATTAGGCATCATCTCACTGGTTTTAGTTTTGAGATAAGTTTGTAACACCTAAAAACTTACAACATTTGTATGACTTACTGGTCAGAAAGCAGTGAACAATTAAAAAGTTCAGAAAACAGTAACTCTTGTGAGCAAAAGTAACAGGTTTTCTGTCTTAGCGTGTACTTTGTTTCAGTAAATATTTATTTTTCCACTAGCTCCTCGAATTCCTATGGATAAAAGAATCTTCACAACCACTCACACCCCTGGATGTGTTTTTCTTGAGATAGATGACAGGTGAGATTTGAATCTTAAGACCTGTGAGGTGTGTATGGAGAGGTAGCAAAACCTCTTTTGATGCAGCTGGAGACCCAAGTAAAGTACAGTTGTCAGTGGTTAATTAAACAACATCATTTTGTGATAGTCTGCTCATTGAAAAACATGGAGAACTCTACAGGTGTAATCTCCTTTGTTGACTTAAAATGTGAATTAAACAGAGCTGCAATCAGTTATCTGGGGCAACAGGGACCTGTGGTGACTAACACACAGAGTGGAAAACGCACGTAATGCGAAGCTCTGGGGATCACAGTGTGGAGACACTGCTGTACTGAGCCAAGTCAAATGGACAGACTAAAGCTGTCTTCCTGCAAAGCCACAGGAGTGTTTTTACAACACATTTTGCAGCATCCATATAAGATTTCACAGAATCATAGGGGTTGGAAGGGACCTCGAGAGATCATCGGGTCCAGCCCCTGATTTCTTCCTGTCATTTTGCCTGTGACCTCTTTCTTCATGATACCTTTTTTTTTTCCCCTTCCTTTGCATATAAGGAAGCACTAAACTGTCTGCAAATGTGAAAATCTGTTAGATCTCCAGGCACAGAAGTGTTAGTTATTTGTATCAGCAAGTCTGCATTGCACTGGAGGATTATTAGATGGGCTGGAAAATGTTGTGTAGCTTTACTTCATGCCATTATAGATGGTTCATGTGAACTTCACTGAAAACCAAAAGGTTAAAGGTAAAAAATCCACAAAGCAATATTCTAATCAGTGATAATGTGTTTGGGTTTCAGAGCAGTGCCTTTGTTGGGTTACTTACCTCAGGATCTAATTGGAACATCCATACTGATGTATTTGCACCCAGAAGATCGTCCTTTGATGGTTGCTGTTCACCGGAAAAGTGAGTACAGTTGCTTTAAGAGGAATTTCTACTGGTTTAACATTATTTCATTGTTGTATTGCTTGACATATGACTGATTTTCAGCCTAGCAAAAATAAATTAATTAAACAGTTTGAGATCAAAGCAAAATCAAACCCAGAGTTTTAAAGGACCCTGTATTTAGAACTGGCTGAGATAGAATTAATTTTCCCCAGAGCAGCTCTAGTAGTGCTGTGCTGTGTATCGATAGAGAGCAAGGTATCAATAGCACAACTGCCACCAAGCAGTACTGACACAGCACAAAGTCTGTCTCCAACATTTCACACACCCCCACCCACTCATCAGGAAACTGGTGGTGGGCAAGATCTCAGGAGGGGACACAGCCAGAACAGCTGACCCAAAACAGCCAAAGGAATATTCATATATATCGTATACATACGGTGTCTGCTCAGCAACCAAAGTAAAGAGGAAGGGAGGAGGGGTGGATTTGCTATTCATGACGTTTGTCTTTGGAGCAACTTCTATCCTTGCTTCTTGGGAAGTGGCCAGACATCACCTGGTGATGGGATGTAGAGAATGAATCTTCTGTTTCCTTTGCTTCTATGCACAGCCTTTTGCTTAATTAAACTGTCTACCTTGACTGACAAGCTTTTTTATCATCTTACTTCTTTCCCTTCCCTGCTGTGCTGAGGGAGGGGAGTGATACAGTGGCTTCGGGGTAACCTGGCATGCAGCAAAAGTCAACGCACCACAGACCCCAGTCACTAGTGTTTGTGCTTACACTGCTGTGTCATGATGTGAACTAAAACTTGTTTCTTGATCGGTTTTGGTTTTTTTTCAGTCCTGAAATTTGCTGGCCAACCCCCTTTTGAACATTTACCTATTAGATTTTGTACTCAAAATGGGGATTACGTCACCCTGGACACCAGCTGGTCCAGTTTTGTGAATCCTTGGAGCAGGAAAGTAGCGTTCATCATTGGCCGACACAAAGTCCGGACGTAAGTCAGTTGCCAAGTTGGTCTGTTAAAAGTGTTTTTCATTGAATACTCTGCAAAATAAAGCCTTTTCAGTACTGAAATAGAGAAATAGACATAGTATTGCTCCTGCAGTCTGTAACAACTACCTAGGATCCTGCAGCCCCCTCCTTCAGAACAGCATTAGTCGTGTTAAGTATGAAAATAAGCCCATTATTTTGAATGAAAAAGCAAAGCCAACCTTTTTAGCATATGCTTTTGCACATGGTTGTTGTCCAAATACTGTTGACGATGGATGTGTCTAAATCAAAATGCCAGTTTTAGATAAGCTGAGTAAAAGCTAAAATGGGAGGTTGAAAGTAGACTGCTTTTAAGAAATAATTATTTGACATTCATTCCCGATTGCCTTTCACAAAAAGAACTTATTAATTGACTGACATGTAGCCTAAATCACCTTGTTTTCTTCTGGAACATTCACTTGATACAGGATCTAAATATTTACCAAGGTAGCTTCTTTTGAAAGGAGAATTAATACTGAATGTACAAGTTAATTTTGACGATGTTTATCCTTAGTTTCCAAGAGATTTGGAAATATGACTGCCCACCTTCCTGTTTCCTGGTTTCTTTTCTTGGCAATGGATTTTTGGGGTGGCCTTTTGACCTTTCAAAGTCATCTTTTATTTGGGATTTTGAGGTGTGAATTGGTCTTCTATGTACAGGAGTACTGACTTCCCTAGGGCTTTAGATGAACCACCACCCAGACTGCTAGTGGAACATACAGCATCCTTTTGTATTGATTCATGGAAAGCGGGCAAAATAAAATAATGATAATTTAATTAAAAGAAATAATATGTTCTTCCTGTGTCTTTAGGCACCATTTCTTCATTAAATTAAAACTATAAGTGAAATTTTGTTGCTCTCCCCAGAAGCCCTCTGAATGAAGATGTCTTTGCTGCAAGAAATAAAGAAACAAGCAGTGTTGAGGAAGAGATAAGAGAATTGCAAGGGCAAATTTACAAGCTGCTTCTTCAGGTAAAGAAGGTGAAAGTTCTGAATGGAGGCAGGCTTGTGTGGCAGCATTAGAAATGAAACTTTGGGTAGTCCAGGTGATGAGAGAAAAAAGCCTCAAACAACCCTTTGTTTGACATATTCAGCTGCTCTCTATGTTGAAAGATAAATCTGCATCCTTAAACAGCTTTAAGCATGGTAGAGAGTTTTTTCCAAGCAAGCGTTAGAGCCCAGAGCAATACTGAGTTTTCACTTAATTTTCTTGGTTTACTTGAAGTTCTGTGTTGCAGTTTGTTGTTCCCTTCCTTTTGTTCTCTAAGAGGATGATTTTTTTAATTACTATTTTTTCCCCCTCATGCAGCCAGTTCACAGCAATGTTTCCAGTGGCTATGGAAGCCTTGGAAGCAGCGGCTCTTATGAGCACTACATCAGCATTGCATCTTCAAGTGACTCCAATGGGAATTATGCAGAGGAGACACAGGAACCAGTAAGTCTATAAATGTGTTGCAGAGTAGTAAAAATATGTTTTTAAAATTGAAAATTTTTACTGTGCACTGTTCTCATGAATTTTACCAAAGTGGGAGTATACAGCTGTGTTCAAGCTGAATGTACTTAAACTGGCCTGTTACAGGATGCCAGCTTTCAGTTTTCGCTCTTATTTTTGCTGACCAAAATGAGCAGAGAGCGATTACAGAGGTTTGCTAGAGTATATTGAAGACTTGCCTAAGACCAGCCTTCTCAAAGAACCAGTGGACTCAGAGAAAAAACATGCAACCAGAAAGGGGTTTGATACATGTGAAGGCATTTCTGTTTGCTTGGAATTTTCTGTTTTCTTTTGAAAAGTCAGAAGTGACCTGGAGAGATCATCTAGTCCAACCCCCCAGCTAAAGCAGGATCGGCTAGAGATCATCACCTACAGTGTAGACTGCCATAGAAGAACATGGAAACAGTGCTGTCCTAAACCAAGCAGTGCAGTTACCTAGTTTCCTTGTGAGGCCACTGGATAAGCCATCAGCTTTTTCACACTCTCAAGGCCTGCATCAGTATTAACATGTACAAATGCTGAGGCTGTTTAAGCTTTATTGTAGTTAAATGAGTTAACTGTGACAATTAGATTCATTAAATTCATGAATACCAGTTGATACCCAGCTTAGACTGACAGCCTACTCCCTTTCAGTTTGGAGACTACACGAACCCAAGCCCATCTAAATGGTCTCCTGTGGCCTTTTTTAATTAATTCCATTCTGACTTAACATTTTCACATATCTCAAGATGACATTGCAACAAGTTTGTGCAGATGTGAACCGAATAAAGAACCTGGGGCAGCAGCTCTATATTGCATCAAGGAGCAAGCCACAGAATGGAAATGAACAGGCTCTGAGCTCAGACATGCTAGGAGGTAAGCTCATGTACTTATGCCCCTTAAGGTAACATGAACACCTATAGATTTATAGCCATGAGTTTGGCTAGCTGCTGTTGTGCATAAGAACTTGAAATAGCATTTTCGCATGGTGCTTATGTGGTAAGCGGGGTGTTGTGTTGTGCTTTGTTGTTATTTGGGCTTGTTGGGGGAGGGTTAAACAATCAAAACCAAACAAAAGACCCCAAAAAACATCCCCCAAAAAACCTCAACAGATGCTTTTTAACTTTTTAACAGCTCCCTGAGAACATATAATTCTCTTTCTAGATTAATAGACTACTTTTTAATTTATTTTAACATTTTCTAGTGGAAATGCAAACTTGTAGCTAAGTCTTCTAGGAAAGCTTCCCTTAGCTACTTTACCTGGACTCAGAAACAATTTGTATGTTGGAAAAACCTGTCCCACTTCCCACTGAAATAGTGGTTTAATTTCTGAATGCTTAATATTATGCTAATGCACATTATTTGCAATTAGTACCTAGCACAAATAAATGAGAAAAACAGATTCGTCAAATATCACAGAAACCCATATTAAAACATTCTTCTCAGTGATACACTCTACAAAAGTTACAATTAACTCCTAGTCACGTTAACAAGGATGCAGTGTGAATGTTGGTTGTGATGTGTAAATTGAGAGAAGAATAATATTAATAGGTTTGTTTACAGTGTAAATATTTGTTTCCTATGCTGTTTTTGTTTGGGGTTTTTTTTGTGTGTGTGTGTCTGTTTGCTGTTTCTTCTGAGTGAATGTTTAGGGTGGTGTGGGGTTGGTTTTTCTTTTAATTTTTGGGCCTTCTTTCCCCTTTTCCCTTCCCTGCCTTAAAGTCTGAATTGAAATGAAAATGCAGAATAACTTGGTAATGAGAGCTGTGCTGTTGCAGGCCATATATCCCTGTATACATGTGTCTTAGTGGGGTTAGTGTTTAGATTTCTTTGAGAGGAGTCTGTGAGGATTTCTTCTTTTCTAGGGAAAAGGCATACTGCTTCCTGTTTCCTTCAGACGCTGAGAAGTGACAGCACAGAAGAACCAGGCAGTGCATTTTACAATGATTCCAAGAAGTCTCCACCTGTTCCATCCTATCAGCAGATCAATTGTGTTGATAGTATCATCAGGTAATAAGCTATTAATTGATTTTATTGATACAAATTTAAGATTAATTGGTAGAAGGTAAATTTCCAAGCAGTTATGTTGGTCTAAACTGTCTGGGCCTTGGCTTGTGAGCTAAATCTGTGAATGTTTGTAAAATTTTCTGTCTCTCTGGGCAATCCATCCCAATGTTCAGTCAGTTGGAATTACACAGTGGTGAGGAATTTAGGGCCTAAGATTATGTTTGCAGTTATTGACATTTGTCTCCTGGTAGGTTCACCGTCACTGCAGTAGGCATTTAAGAGACTTTTGATGGGCATAATATATCAGTGTCTTCTCAATATATTCTAAAGTTGATATAATTTATTTAATGTTGTAATTTTTTAATCCAGTGGATAACATCTTTTTTCTTCTTTTTTTTCTTTTTTTTTTGTCTTTTTTATTATTTTTTTTAAGAGTAATTGATGGATTTTATTTAAAATACTCCATGGAAAGCAGATATGTGTCCAGAGCTTCCTGCAGTGAATTTAAAATACTAGTTAACAGCCCTTGGATCTCCAGTTTGGATTGTTCATATGTTTGTCTCTCCAAAGGGAGAAAAAAAATACAAAGTAGGGAGAGCTTCCTGTGATATGCTTTATTTCAGATACCTAGAGAGCTGCAGTATTCCAGCATTGAAAAGGAAATGTAAATCTTCTGCAAATACATCATCATCATCTTCAGAAGATGATAAGCAAGTCCAGCAAAGGCAGCAGGAAATTGAGGCATTGGAAGGTAACACGAAGTATACTGACAAATATAACAGAATCACATTAACTGCTTTATTTTTTTATGCCAGTGTTGTATGTTCTGAGCTTTATGTTTGCTCTTTAAATTGTTGTCACACTAACACACAAATAGTTTTGTTGTGGTAAATTCTTGCCTACTGTGTCTAGATCTTGCAGTTAAGCATAAGGTACAATATTAAGTCTTTGAATGTAGAGTGCATCAAAAGAACTCTTGTTTGTTGTTACTAAATGAACGTTCTGTTGCTCACTCTTGCATGCTGTGCTTAGTATGTGCTAACATTGGACTGACATAGGAATGTTATGTGTATTTGTATATAAGGCTGTCATAATTCATTGTGTGCATAGTGACTGGCTGTGCTTGGAGTGAAATTGGATTCTGCTTTGCTTCTGCAGGTCACTCCCAAACTCCAACATCTGCTGATCAGGGAGAGCCACTGAAAGACCAGACAGCAGCAGGCATGGTGGGAGCTCCTCTGGCAGACCTGGCCCTGTCCAACAAGGCTCTGAGTGTGGTGTCTGTCACCAGCCAGTGCAGTTACAGCAGCACTATAGTGCATGTTCCACACCCTGAATCAGGTAGTGCTCACACTCACAAAACACTGATGTGACTCACTGACTTTTAAATTTATGCAGTGAGATAGTTTTGTCCATTTGACATACATTTTCATGAATATGGACTCTGACATTCAATTAAGGTACTTCTAGGGGCTCTGTTAGGAAAACTTGAGCCTGGTATTTTAATAAAACCTAGGCTCAACAGAGTGCACTAGTACCCTTTAGCTTTATCATTTATATCTCAAACGCAACAATCTTGTTTTGGCTTTTGAGGTTTAAAATAAAAATGACTTATGGGACAGTCTTCAATTTAATGTAGAAGGAAGTGTAAAAAAAATGAGTATTTATACTGCTGTTACACTGAGAAAGTAGTGCCTCTGAATTTAAAGTCCATTAGTTTTCCAGACCATGCAAAATAATTTGCTTGGTTGATGTAAGTGTAACTATGTTTGAATGTAAAGGGTGTTTTCTCCCCCCATCTTTGCAACCTGTATCTGTTTGGTAGCTCAGATGAGATTTGTTCTCTGTGTAACCCTCTGGGTGTTGTGGGAGTTGACACCAGGAGGCCAGAGCAAAGAATGAGTGATTTATTTTCTCCCCTCTTCAAAGAAGTGACTACAATGGAGGATACTACTGTT
Source organism: Laterallus jamaicensis coturniculus (assembly GCA_022605575.1). Taxonomy (NCBI): domain Eukaryota; kingdom Metazoa; phylum Chordata; class Aves; order Gruiformes; family Rallidae; genus Laterallus; species Laterallus jamaicensis. Next base: position 2,530,465 of record JAKCOX010000081.1, read on the forward strand.
GGAAGTGAACAAATTGAGCTGCCCCCTGTGAATGCTCAGTGTCTCACTATCGTACCTGGGGACTTAAAGCCGGTTGGGCTAACAAAAGAGACGTTGTCAGCCCACACTCAGAAGGAGGAGCAGAACTACGTTGACAAGTTCCGACAGAGGATCTTGCTTTCTCCATTTAGGACTTACCTTCAGCAGGGGAGCAGAAGTAACAATGGACATTCCTGTGGCCAAGGTAGGCAGCAGCTTTAAGAAATGAAGGCTTATTAGATGACTTACAGTGACCATCCTGGTGGTGGAGCCTGGTTCCCCTTTATATGGTTTAGTGATTGTCTTACTGCAAACAGAATACTTCCTTTGGACTGCCGAGGCTTGACTCGCAGCACTGCACACACAGGTCTGCTCCATCATGGATGTTGCTATCTTAGACTTTTCACAAAGCAGATAATGATTGCAAAAAACCCTGCAAATCCCAAGTAGTTTATTTCTTCCCCTTGAAGGAGTATAAAAGATCTGATTGGGATAAGCCAAAATGATCAATAAGAAAGTAGATGACATATTGTAGATATGTCAGCAAATCTGTCACTGTGGTGTATGGAAGAGTTATCCAAAGGAAAGTCAGCTCTCTGAATAAGCCATATTCAATTATCTGGATGTTTTTCCTCTTGTCTTTTGTGTTTTTTAGCTTTTGGGGATTTTTTTTTTTTCCTTTTTTTTTTTTCCTGATAGGTTGGTCATTTCTGTGAATGTACCTATTTTTCTTCTTCCTTAGGAGATTCCCCTTCAAAGCAAATGAGCCCAGCTAGCTGTAAAAAAGGCAAACATGGAAAATTCAAGCGCCAGAAACCTCAGAGACAGTTCTCAGATAGCCGTTCTTCTAGTAAAAATAGAAATAGTCTTCCATGTGAGAAGAGAACAACTCAGAAACAGTCATTCTCTCCCACAGAAGTGTCCTGTCTGAGCTCCAGTATGAATGTCCTTCCACCCATGGGACTTCCCATCTATTCAGATCCATTATCTAACTTTCCAGTCTCTTCTGTAAGAGAGGAGGTTGCCCTTCACTCATTAAAACCTCAGTCCATGTCATCATCACAACTATGCTGTGAAACACAATCATGTCCAGCACTTTATCCCTCAAACATAGGCACATTTATGGCTGTATTTTTTCAGAGTTTCCCCATGTATGCTCAGATGCCTCAATATGTCGTTCTTCCTAGCCCTCAGTATGTTTGTCCCCCCTTTTCATATCCATGCACTACACTACCTTCAGCCCCCCCTCCTGCTCCATTGCCAGTAGCTCCACACTCTGCGGATCAGCCCTTTCTGACCTCTTCTTCCACATCCGTGGAGGACCAGCAAGAGGCCCAGTGTGACCAGGCCCTACTGCTGAGTAGCTCGCGGAGCAGCTCCCCACTTCAGCTGGATTTACTTCAAGAAGAGCTGCCAAAACCTATGGAGCTTTCCATTGGTACTGGTGTTAAAGCACATGCAGAAGCTAAATGTGTAAGTAACAAAGTTTTTAATGTAGAGGACAAACTCTTGCCTTTAACGGTGTTCAGTCACCAAAACCAGTGATGATCTGTTTATCAGGGTCACCAAATGCTGTTAGCTGCTTTATCCAGTGGCTGTACTATGTAGATTGCAGGGCACAAACAGCACAGGAGGCAGAGAAAGCTGTTAATATTTGCGCTCGTGGAAAGCTGTAACAGTACAGTGCAGCACTTGGCAGATGACAGAAATGTGAGATCTGTTCTGGGCTGCCACACGCTGCTCTTGCTCAGCATATTGGCAGCAGCCTTTTCAGTTAAATTGTCAGCAGGAATTTTGGGGTTGGGGCTTTTGTGCATGTGGAATTTGGTTAGTGCTGCGCAATTCGCATCCTTTTTCACCCAGTCCCACAGTCTGTGGAGAACCAATACAAAGGGAAGATACGATTCTAATTACTCCCTCTGTCTCCCAGGGATGCAGCTAATGAACGAAGAACAGGGATCCGTGTGGGTCGGTTTCCATACATGGGCATAGAAAAGTCCTCTCCAACTTCCGCGGTAAAACTCAGAGGCAGGAATCTGAGTTCTGCAGGCAAGGAAAAAAATTTTGGCTCCTGAATCCAGATTGGGCTGGAAAGGCTGGATCAGCTGAAACTGCAGGGTAGGGTCCTGAAAGGGGAGTTGGTGTACCTGTAGCTGCCGAAGCGGTGAGCTTCACATAGCGAATCAGGGGAAGACACTTTCCCTTTGGTGCACTATTGCTTGATGTGTGTGGCTGCTTTGTGCCATCTAACAGGATGACTCCTGCTCTCTTGTCAGCAGAAAATATTAACTTAATGAAACAATACAATATCTTGACCCAGTGGGGAAGGTTCTACAGCAGAAACCAGTAAACTGGAGTCCAGATGCTTACGGCTTTCACCCATGAAGAGTGGTATCCTGAGTTCTAGACCATCATTTATTTTCAGACCTAGAAACTCCAAACCTGTTGAATTGATACGAGAACTTAGTCAACATGTGACAAATGCAGTAAATGCATGGACTTCCTTTTTCAAACATAAATGTGACTCCCATGAATGTGTTTGTTTTGACTTTTGTCTCCAGGACAGCGATCCAGAAGATAGTGGTAATAGTGCTAGCCGTTGTGCTTCTAGTGAATTTACTGACCGCTTACTGTATGAGGACTCCCAGTCTGGTACAGGTTCAGCAGCATCAGGCAATGGATCAGCATTATCTGGTTCTTTGGGCATTGGCTCCAATGAGACTTCTGGTTGTGACACAGGTAGGGAAGCTTGAGATTTGGATGTTTGGTGCTAGATGGCTTACTAACATGTTGGTAATTTATAACAAGATACTGTCGTGGGAATGAGAGGTTCCACTACAGAGGATCTATGGTCTTTTCACCAACTTGTAGTGTTTGAAACCAAGTTTGTTTCAGTCATTGTAGTTTGAAATGGGAATCTAAGAAGCTGTTCCTTTAACCTGTAAGTCACTCTTTCATTTTTCTCAGTATTGCTTTTCTCTGCATTAGATACCTGCCTACATCTTATTTGAATAAAGGTAAATCTGCCTAGAGCAGGACCTCTTGAATACAAGTCAGATAAGTTGAGCCAATTAATTTTGAGAAGAGTAAATAGAGCTTTGGAGATAATCTCCTTTGAGTTCTCAATAGGTAGCAGTCACTTGCTAATTACTCATAGTACTCTGGGAGTACCCGTATTTGTGCTGTGGAACTAGCTCACAAGAACGTGCTGGTGTTCTCCTGCTTTTTGTGCCTGGTTACTAGAATTTCTCAGGCATCCATGTTCTTTTTCTCATGGTAATTCTCAGCAGGTAGTGGGAAAAGCAGCAAGTATTTTGCCAGTAATGATTCTTCTGAAGCTTCCAAAGAAGAAAAGAATCAGGAAGCAGAAGTAAAAGGGACAGCTCATCAATCCCAACATGAGTCAGCCTGGATGATGATGGATCACACACCTGAACAAGTTTTAATGACTTATCAAATGCCGAACAGGTTGGAAAACATCAACAATTTCTGACATATGGGTTGAAAATGTGCATAGAACTTTAGAATTAAGAACAAGACCATGGGAATAGTGCACATACCATTGAAACTCAAAGAAGGTGGATTAATTTACTGTTTGTGCACTTCAAGTCCTGGTTATTTCCTTTTGTCTTGCTTTTCCCCTTTTTTTCCCCATCAGTTAAAAATGGTTCCATATAACCTTTTTGTTGAAATGTTAAAGGGGTTGGTTTTTGTCCAGTGCTTTGAATGGATAAAGGAGTAAAAATACTTATGTTGTTATTTGCAAGTTGCTTGCAATTATTTTATACATAATTTTTCATGAGATTCCACATTTGAAAAAAATAAATACACCAAACAGACTAAAAACCACACACCTGTCAGGCCGTTGTTGAAAGAAGCCTTACAGAGCAAATCAGATAAAGTATAGTCACTTTTCATTGGCTGATGGTGTCTAGACTCGAGCCATAGATGCTGGTGAAGAGACCCTCACAGTGTGATTACAATCAGTGCCTGCCTTGCTTCATTTAGTACAGCTGTATTCATGGGTGTCTGTTACCTGCAGAATTAAAGAGGAAGTTTTAAAGGAGGATCTGGAGAAGCTGACAGTCATGCGAAAGCAGCAGCCTTGGTTTACAGATGGGCAGAAGAAGGAGCTTGCAGAGGTGCATACATGGATCCGGACCCAGACTGTCCCACTGCAAATCAGCACCCAAGTAAGGAGTTGTGAGAGGAATAAGCAGCAGTTTTTTCATGCCTTGTCTAGCCAGAGGCAGTGCCATTTCTAACAAGTGTGATCTTGTGCTGGAGGGATATGGGAGGGGTGTCTCTTACATATAAATAGAAGAAGGAGAAGAGCTTGAGTAGGCTAGCCAGATGAGAAATGCTAAAATGCAGGTATTTCTATTGTGGTTTTTTTTTTTTAAGAGATGCAAATCCTGTCTAGGAGCCACCTGTAGCAAAGTTCCTTTGGTCACACTGGTGGATGAACAGTAGTCATTTCACACTCTCTCCTAAGAGTTCACATCTAGTGATGCTTTTCCCATTGGTGTTCATTCTTTCGTTCTTTTTCTTATAAAATTGATTGTTGCTATGATTGAATAATATGTAACACTGGAATGTTAGTGAGGATTAGAGTGATTATGTTCAGCAAGCTGAAAAATGCTCATAATTGCAGAGGAGGTTTAAGCCTGTAGTAAGAAATGCAAAATAATGAGGCATAAGGTACCATGCTTCTTTAAGAATTAATCCACCTGCAAAAAGCTAGCTGTTTTTAATCTAGTGTAACTCTTGGGTGGTCTGATGAAGTACTTCTGATTTATATTAGTATGTGTTAGAGAATGTCCTAATCAGTTTAAAGTGCTCCCAGGTGCTACAGAGAAGAAGAGTAAGACAAGGTTCTAGAGCTCTAGTAATGAGTTACACAGAAACTTTAAGGCAGCATGGACTGCATCCATGTACTTGTGCAGCAGAAAAAAATCTAATGTGTACTGCACTGCATGTTCTGTGTGCTAGGATTTTCAAGTTGCTTTCTGAGCTGTGTTTTTTGTTTTTATAGCAGAAAAAATTGTAAATCTGCGTCCTTGGTTCTGGAACAAAACCAGAAGATTAGTCTTTATTTTCCCAATACCTTGTTGATAAACAGCTCATGTGTCCTATTGTGATTAGGACCTTGTATTTGATTCAGATAGCAAAGCAATGTCTCGTGGTCTTGCAGAAGATTCTGTTAAATGTTTACATCTCAAATGTTACAAGATGTATTGGTATGCAGATACAAGTATTTGATATCTAAGGTGTTAAAACTGTTCCTAAGCAGCAGGTCCTGTTTTTCAATACAGATTGTCATTTTGTGAATGCAACCAAGCTTTTGAAGGTAGAAAGAAATGTAGGATTTCTATTTTAATACTTGATTTCAGTATCATACCTTTTCTAAAGAGCAAGAAAAATCTGATCTGTGGATACTCTGGGACATTTCAGCCTTGTTTTGTTGGCCAGTACAGTTGCTGTTCAACTGCAGTACAAATCCTTAATGGGCAGCTTATAAACCTGTAAGGTAAGCCTTCAAGGAAGTCACATGTCTCTTTATCTTAGGCTAAAACTGTGTGTTCTACTGACCAAAGAAGTCATTCCTAAGACAAGATAAGTTGGAGGTGCAAGTACCTGCTTCTGAAAATGAGTTACCTATATAATCTCTTCTCTTAGTGAGATTTCAGCCTGTTGGTGAGAAGTTGCAAGAAACTGCATGCTATCAGGATTTGACTCTTTGGAATACACTCGTGAAAAGGAGAATTTCAATTACTGTCTTTTCGTTCCTTTTTAAAGGGCTGTGTTACATGTGACATCAGGGAAGCAAGTTGTGAGGCTGCAATGACTGATGACAATATGGAAAACAAGGGAAAATCGCCTCCACTCCTGCAACACTGAAGACATCAGCACTTGTGTCAGTAAAACTGCTTGGTGTAATTATCATTCTTGTTTTCTCTGGCTTTGCTACATACTAGCGGTGAACCTGTCTGGCTCTCCCCAACCTGAGCAGTCACATGTGAAGCTAAATCATTGCCCCTCCACTCCTGGCATGACTTTGAAGACAATATTTCACTGGGAGGCTGTTTCCCTTCCTGACCTCACAGACTTGATGCAGTATGGGTTATGTTTTTAACTTTTGATTGCTCATTGATAAGCAAAATGCAAAGGTTTTTTGGTTTGGGTTTTGTTTGCTTGAACTTGGCATGTGAGAGTCTGAAAAGATGGCAGTGGTTAAGAACCTGCACCGATGAACCTAACAGATCAGAGCACGTTTACTCTCCAAGTAAAGTAGATATGTTGAAACCAGCATTGAAACCATGCTACATCAGAGTGCTCTTCATTTTTGTGTTTGTTCAACACTTAAAGGTTTAAACTGAAGATCTTAATACTCCAAGGCTCTAAAATTGCTGTAGCTGGTTGAAAAATCCAGTCAGCTTTTTAATGAGCACCTGAAAACTAGACAAGTTACTCTGCATTAAAATGCCTTTTGCCAGCTTGTGCCCATCAAAAAAAATAACCTGAAGTGAAAAGAAGCAAAGCGATTCCTTATGTTTTCCATGCTGAGTGTTTTGGAACAAAGTTTTACAACTTGATTTTAAAGCCATGTTTCTCAAGATAGGCATTTAAAATTAATTGAGGGTAACTGGTTTGCAAATCCTCTAGAGATTAAATTAGAAATAGCAATTAAAAAAAAAAGTAGTAACAATTCAGGAGTTAATTCCTTATACAGGATCTGCTTTTTATTAAAAGACATGTGGAAAGCCTCCATTAAGGGACTATGGTCTAGTTATCAGTTGAGGTAGCTACACACAGTCTTTTATCTTGTGTTGCTAGGACTCTGGAAGGTGGGTTTGTATCTTAGGTCTTTTATTGTTCTGTTAGTTAGGCAAGTTGACTCCAAATGTGGCAAATGGTAAATTTTGAGCCATTTTCTTGTTTTGTTTTTGTTGTGGTGATTCCAAAACAGAAAAGAGATTGAGCTTCATTTCTTTTGCTTCTTGAAATGTCACATTTTGTGAACCCAAACTTGAACATTGATTCAGGTGTTTCTTATCACTGTTGACTTCCTGTGCAAGGTTTAACCTCTTTGCAATGGAGTCTGTCTTACTGTTGAAATCTGTGGATGAAAAACAAGTTTGTGCATAAGTGTGAGTTGGTTATTGCAATCACTTTCTCTTTCGGTATATAAAAGGACTTGGTCTCATGTTAATACTTCTAACCTGAATGTCTCAAAGTGCTCTTCAAACAGGACACACTTCACTAAAACCTAGTAAATTTTGTCTGATTTCCCCCTTGTTGATCAAAAGCTGTATGTACTCAGGTTTTCCTTGTAATGGTATTAATCACCTCAGCCTTCTCATCAGAGTTCTAGAATGTAACGTGTTACTCATCTTTTTGTTCTGAGTAACTGATGTTCACTTTTTCAGCTTCATTTACTAGCAAGCTTCCAGTTAAGTAAGGTAAAAATACTGTGATCTGCAGATCATTGAAGGGAGGCTATTTGTCAAAAGGATTTCGTTAGTTTTTAAGATTCATTCTGTGACAATCTTTGTCATTAAAACTTATTTCAAGCCAAGTTACAGAATTTTAAATTTTCAAGGCTAATTTAAATTGGGCAGTGTACTTCTGAATTACTAGTTTTTTTAATGGTATGCTTACCTGCTCTGTTTATACCTATTGGTTTCTATTTATTCTTAAGCTGCACTTCTTGATTTGTCTTTCATTTTTTCAGCTTGAACATGTGTTTTTTTTCCTTCAGTGTTGTTAAATCAGGAGAGGTCCACACATGCTCAGTGCTTTGTGTGTTCAAATTTTAAACACCTCTTAAAGCAAGAGAAGTAGGTGCTTATGTATAGCAGGCTGTGTACTCAAGTGGGGAAGATCTACTGTATATGCCTATACCTGGTATCTGTCCTTTTCCCAGCACTTTTCAGATACGGTATTTTGCTTTATAACCCCCACTGCCTAAAATACTTGCTCTAAAAGATGTACTAAGATGCCTTTTGTATAGGTTCCTTTCTTAATTATGAAGCTTCCTAACTAATTTAACTGTCAAATTAGACTGATGCTCTACAATCCATTCTAGCTATTTGTGCTTACATTGAAATGACTGCTTCGGGGTCCTTTGAGGCTTAGTGACAAAGATTTGAATACTCCAGGTAAGGACAGCCGCCTCCTTCAAAATAGCTTAACAAATGTAAGCCAGGAGGAAAGTTCAGATAATCTTGTGCTGTACATTATTTCCGCTGTTTATTTCCTGAGTGTGAAATTGAGATGGTTTACATTGTCTTGGCAGGCATAAATGTCATCTATCTTATAAAACTGTGGGACTTAGTTCAGGAGAATGGTAATATGTGCCTAACGCTTGAATAAAGCTTTTCATCCATAGGTCTGGAAACATGTCAAAGAGATGGCTATTATCATAGTTGTATAAAAAGAGGCAGAGATGTGAGGGACTTGCACAGATACATCCCCCCCGTTCACACCAAACCCTGGAATGGAATCTGGGGAGCTTCACTTGCTCTACCCTGTACTGGCTCTGCTACAAGAGGTAAAGATTCTGGCTTGTATATCGAAACTCGATCTTATTAAACATGTTTCTTGTTTGGAGATGTTAACCCTTCTTATATTATCTACCACTGAATTCATGTTCAGTAGGATCATACAGTAACAGAAACCCCAGTCAGTTTTTTGTAGTGATACTACCATACTCTCTGGCCATAGATCATAAAGGTGCAAGTGCCTGGGAGTTCAATTTCAAAGTTTGTAATCTCAGCTGAGATTCCTTGTCTGGGGCTGCACTAGTCCTGTAATTATGGGGGAAAAATTAAAAAAGCTATGTGAGAAGAATATAAAAGGAATGAAGAAGTGAGGTGAGTGTCAGTGCCCTGTGTGATGCTGAAACTAAATTTTTTACTTGCCCAAGACCACAAACAGTTGTGGCTGCAAAATGAGTTTCGAGGGGGGCTGGGGGAGGAGAAGTAAAAAGTTTCCCAGGAGAAAGCTAAGTCTTCTGCTACTGTTCAAAACCACAACATCTTGCCATCAAATGCCTTATCAAGCCTTTTGGAAGGACTGCATTTCCATAAGTTTTCAGGAACTGTTAATTTTTACTTCAGCCTGTATTAATCTTTCAGTCTTTGTAGTTTGCTGGCATAGTCGAAGTGAGGTCAAGTTGTGATCTGAAAGACCAATGGAATAAATATTGCAGCCAGATTTGCACATGCTGTTCTGTTTATGTGACTTTGTTTTGCCTGGCATAGTTAAAATACTGCAGACAGTTTAGAGCTGCTTGTAAGGTCACTTTTTTGGTGATCAAATGGAAAACATGCAAGTAAAGTAATGATGCAGTTACTACCCCCTGTGGGGGCATCAGCAGTTTGGAAACCCTTGGTGGATTTCACTGGCAATTTTTTTAATTGTATTCATAAATACAGAATTATGTTTTTAAAAGAAGAGTTGATGTGCAGATATTTTCATGGCATTGCTATGAACAGGAGGGACCCCAGTGTATTTTTACAGTGTGTGATAAATATTCTCTGAATAAGTAATATATGGGTAAGTTTATCTTCCAGCTGAATCAAGTTTTAAATCACAGTTGAATGCATTTATACATCTGTTGATAGTAATATTTTATTGAAATAATATTCAGCTGTGGTTGAGTTTACAGTTGTGATTTTAACTGTATGCTTTAAAGGAGCTTCTGGTTTTATAAATAAAATGGAAAATATGCTGCAAAGAACTGTTTCAAGTGTATGTTTACTTCTGTTGTTTGGTAATTTCTAGAAAATAGACTTTGAAGGAAATAGTCATTACATTGGTTTATACATTGGTGTTGAGGCTGTGGCTACAGTGAAAATGGTCAAGCAGTGGCCATTCCTGCTGTTTTGTGTAGGATTTTGTGGAGCTTTTTATTTCACTCTATCTTGCCCACTTCAGGACATGTTGTTTCCGTTCTGATTGCATCCCACAAAGGCAGGCAAGTACCTTTTGAATGTCAAGGATTTATTTGGATGTGTAAAGTGTTGAGGTTTGGTGTGTAGGATTTAAAGGTTCTGTCTGTGCTGATTTTGTTAGAAAAGGTAAATAATGAATACCCTGGGAGTACTTTGCACCCCCCACTTTGCAGGCTAGTGTACTTTCTGATATTTGTAAATTTGTTGTTGTTTCTTTGTGGGTTTTTCTATTTTGATTTATGCTTGTAATTTTTGCAGTGGGATTAGATTTTTTTAATTTTTTTTTTTGCTTCGGTTTGTTTTTTTGTCCCCTGAAGTCTTTGTAGGCTCTACACCTTTCCTTGTCTGGGAAACTAACTTGTTTTAGATGCTTATTCATTTAGATAAATTTGAAGTCTTTTCTTACAAGTTTTTATTGACTGGTGAAGTGGCAGGAAAGGAGTAATTTCCAGACAAGCACTGACTTTCTCCATTGTGTAAGAGAAGGATGAACGGTCAGAAGATTTCAAATAGCTGCATGGTGCATCCAGCTGCTCTGCGTTTGTAAAGACATTTTTCTTTGTTGTAGCTGGCTTCATCTGTCTTACAATTTATGTGAAGTGAACAAGCTGTATCAAACCTATACAGGTTTAAACAGCACAGGGATTTGTGATGTATGTTACTGAGATCAGTGTAGCATGTGTACCACTGTTAGGTGAAGTTTACTTAAAGCTTTCTTGAGTGTCCCAGGACACTAATTTATTTTAGATGCCAAGATACAACAACATAAAAAAACGATGGTGGCTCAGGGGAACCAGTCCCACTGTCCTTGAGTGTGCAAGCAGGATGTTGCTTGCCCTAGTAATGCTTGTGCTCTGTGTCTATACATCACCTTCCTGCATCTGTGTGGCTAGCCACATAAGCCCAAGACACAGTCACAGAATCTCTTACATCATGTCATCCCTGTATGCCTCTGCTGCCTGCATAATCTGGGTGTAAAGCCTTGACATGGGCAACTATAGTGTTTGCCTTCCATGGTATATTTGGTTATAATCAGGCACAACTCATAAAGTCAGTGCTATGCATAGGCAACCTTGTTGTCATGGGCAGCCAGGAGCTAGGCAAAGGGATGGATTCATGGGCCTTTCTTGGTAAGTGGCCAACAGAAACAGCTCAACCCAGCAGCAGTGAGAGCAGATGCTTGATCCTAACGTGTGCTCGTTTTTGTGGTGCCTTGGGAATGGCACTACTGGGCACTGTTAAGCTGTCATCCCTCACTCGGAATGCAGCCATGACCTTTTTCTTCCTGCACCCCAGTGTACATCAAGTGACAAGGCCTCTTGCCTCTGGACTTAGAGGCAGTTGAGGTATTACTCTTCTGAGAGGTTTCAAGGGACCCCGGGGGAAACTTACTTCCCCTGCCCGAGTTCTCTTGTGTATTTATCTTTGTCCCATTATTTTCTTCCTATTGTGCTGGGCCTTTAAAATACAACACTGCTCACAGCATAATTGCAAAACATCAAGAATTTATTAATTTCCAGGTAGTGTAGTCTGAAGTTAGGAGCTGTCTTCATCATTTTTCATTCATCAAGCAAATCTATATATGTGATTTCAGACATCTGTATAAATTATGCAGCCAAAGTTTCTTCTCCTGTTCACACACAGTATTTCCAGAAGCACTCGGAAAGATTCCCACGTTTCTTGTACTGTTTCTTGTCCTTGGTCAAGACACGGCCCAGCAGAGCAATTCGAGGATGATTTCCATAGAGAGCCTGAATTCAAACAGCATTCAAGAGCATTAGAGTCAAGCAGCATGTTGGATGGGAAATGTACGCTCTTCACTGCCCCATGTCCTGACTGGGGAAGAAGAGGGAGCTGCCCAGGGTGACCTACAACTAGTCCCTGTCTCTGCCTTTATAGCCAACAAGTGATGTTCTCCATTTACCTAATGGTACATCACAAGATAATTCAGTGTAGCCTGTGTTGGGGGGCGCAGGGAGGGATGGTATGCAACGAATACTGGTTAATGGCCTGGCCTGGTGAAGCTGGAAATTGTACTCTACTTAGAAAGCTGCTTTTCTGAGGAGAAGGAGGGATGGGGGATGTGTTAGTATGAAATGCTCCAGATTATTTCCCACTGCCAACACCCCTGCTGAGTGATTCCAGCTTCAAGAATCTGTAGCATACTTCATATTGTTTATGAAGTCTGTGGATCTTAAGTGATGTTTCAGCAACAATTCAGTGTAGTTTTAAATCTGGAATCTTAGGTTTTTGTTTCAGTGAACAGTGGTCATTTACTTACCTCTTTGATATTTTCCCTTGCATTGTAGCTGCCGGGGCTAAGACCTGGTAGAGAAGAGACATAATGAAATGTTTCACCAAGACACTCTTTGTGCTGTCGTGCCACAGCCAGCAGAAGTCTTGAGCTGGAGTATTCAGCACAACGGGCAGAAAAACCTCTTGCTGCAGCACAGCCGTCTTTTCTTGTGTCACACACTTCCAGCAGGATCAGGGACTCTGAAGATGAAAGCTCTACTGTCCTCTTAAGCGCAGTCATCTGTATGTTGGTTGCCCCCCCGACCCCAAACCATCTATTGCTATTGATTCTGCACTTCCTGCAAGAATTTATTTTTAAGAGACTTACATTTTGTTCTGTCTGGTAGCTCCTTCTAGAACAATCCTAAGAGTTGGACTCGGTGATCCTTATGGGGCCCTTCCAACTCAGGATATTTTTTGATTCAATCTTTGCCTTCCCCTGGTTTTGCTATATGGAGGTTTTACTGAAGTAATTTGGACACTTTCCTAGCTGGTATTGAGCTGCAAGCATGGCTTCTGAGCAGGTTTCCCTACCATTACAGTTAACTGACAGCTGTGTTTGTCTACATATGATGTTGCATTTCAGTAAATACAAAGGATTCAAGGCACAGTATCTGTGGAAGCTGAACAGACAAACCATGGCCACTGCCCCATAAACTGTGGTAAATTCTCACCTGCTTTGCTGTCTTCAGTCAATGTGCCCAAAACCTCTGGCAGAAACTGAAGCAGGGAAGTGCTTCCTAGGCTGCCCATCCGCTCCAGACTTGGTCTCAAATCTTCATCTGCTGCAGATGGAGGATGACAGAAACAGCCATGTGGTTGGAATCTTTTGCTTTGAATCCCTGTTTCAATCTCAAATAATTTCTGATCAGGTCTGTTGGCCCTGCCTGTTGAAGGTTATCATGAAATCACTCATCATCCATCCTCATTTAATGACTGTAATAGGGGATGGCTGGTTTTGTTTTTTCCTTTCTGAAGCTTTGAGGAAAGATACTTTCCTGATGTTAATCTCAGGTTACAATTTCTCCAGCAGATCTTCTTTAAGAAGGTTTTCTGACCAACAGCAATGCCTCCCATTGCTTGGGGAACTCACAACACAATCCTAGTACTCAGCTGTAAACAACCTGTACTTCTATATAATTTATTTATTTTAGTCTATTTCTTTATTAACTATGCCAGAGTTTTTCTGTGAATAAAGACAAAACTTGCTGTATGAGGCCCATTAACCTGTTCAGTTTCCTACCTATTAAATGCATTAAAATGGGGGGAAGAGCAGGAATAAAAGTAGGAAATCTTGAAACCTCTTTTGGGAGCTATGCTACTCGGGGCATTTTGATCATCTTGCTTGTTTAATGCGCGTACCAGTACAGATGATGTTACTACTTCTGAAACAATAGATTGCTGATACCTGATTGAATTAATTTCTATGTGCGTAGAGGTTTTATAATTCTCTTGCTAGCCTGTGCACCAAAGCAGGTTGCCAGCATGAGCCCTCAGAGGTGTTACACTGGAGGTAAATAAGGCTTTTGTAATCTGAGCAGTACGTTTCATCTTTGCTAATGTATCACAGACACTCAAAATTGTAGACAAAGAGAGGGCACTATTATCAAAATCTAGTTGTGTCAATGAATAGTTTTTGTAGTTGCACTTTGAGACCATGCTATGGAGTTTTAGTTGTTCTGACCTGCAGGGATGGGTGGGACTGTACAGTTGCTCATTACAGAATATGTAAGAAAATAATCAGCTGAAAGTAATCCCCCAAAATTTCCAAAACTTGGACCAAGATCAAGAACTTGAAGACCTTGGACATGCATGTTGTTAGTTTGTTCACTGTACAAAAGGACAGTTGCTAAGGACAGTGGGGATTTTAGTCTAAGACTGAATAAGATGACTTCTATGTGCTATGTGCAGACAATTCCTATCTAGTCTTGTATAATTTTCTACTTCAGAGCAATGTTAGCAGGTAAACTTGGTTTAAGATTTAAAAATACAGTACCAAAGCAACCCTCTCTAATACAGAGTTCTGTCTTCTGCAGCCCAGAGACTCTTTATATTAGTACAGATATAATAAGCTAATGGATGTCTTCAAACAAATGCAGTCATTGTTAGAGCCAGTTTGTTCACCCTATGATGTGATAGATGTTATCCATACTGAGTCAGGGTTGCCTGTAAATGCAAGTTACTTTGTGGAAGGCTTGAGAAGATGCTGCCTTAGTGACTCCAAGACTTTCAAAGCAAACTGGGGACTACTGACACCTATAAACGAATGCAACGGCTCTTGCACCTGCAAAGTAGGTAAGAACAGCCACTACTTAATAGCTTTATGCAATAACTTTGCCTTTGATTTGCCTCTTCTTTCAGAATTCATTTCAGAAACTTCCAGCACAGGGTCAGGTCTGATGACAGTAACCTTCCAGACTCTGGTGTATTTTTACTGACCTGTTTCAGTCTTGACTTACAGTATAATTTCAAACTTTGAGGACAGCTTTTTCAAGCAAAGCTTTATTCTTTCTCTGGACTGAACAGCATCAGCATTAGTGCAAAAAAATTAGCATGCTGTTTTTGTAGTCTGACAGATTTGCTTGTTCTTGATCTAAGTAGGACTGCCTTAACCTTTACAGTAGGTTTCCCCCCTTTTAGATGCAACTTCAGTTAAGCATAGCTCATTTTAAAGTGTAGCAGGAGGAGATTTTACAGCCAAGTTTCTTTAAATTGCCCAGTGCCTACTAATAATACTTCCAAGACAGCCACTGTATATGCCAGCTTGCATTCAGTGCTAGAAGGCTCAGATACCTTTGTCTCCTGTATCTCAAAGCAGCAGGAAGAAATATTTAAGGCACCCAACCTCCCCATTTTACAAGACTAGCACCCACTGCTGATATCACTTGCACTGCCAGTGCACTGGAGACATTCATGCTTTTTCTACAGCTGAGCAGCACAGATAAAGGCCCCTGGGAAAGCATACCTGCTTCTCTTCCAGGTTTACTGCTCCAGCACCTGCTTTATGGCAAATAAAATCAAAAAACTCTTACCTGAGAGTTGATAAGACATCTCACTGGCATTGATGATGGGGAGAGATGAGAGAGGACAGGAGAAGCTGATAATAATGAGACAGCAGAATACCAGCTTATGCATCGTTGCTGTGTTGTATGTATTTCGTCTTTGTCTAACCCTGTAATACAGAACTCCTGTCTTGACTGTTGCCTCTGCTCCCAGTTTTACCCATTATATAGCTGCTCATGACCTCATAAATATCATCATGTTCTCTCCCCCCTTAAAAAAAAAATCCAATGAATTTATTACCCATTGATTCTAAATGGAAACCACTTTGCATTGATGTAATTTTTCAAGGTAACAGTTCATAGACAATAAATTTACTGTCTTATTGCTTGGTGTACAAAATGGGTATTATATCAAACCAAGCACAGTAAGTTTATGAATCTGGCATTAAAAAAAAAAAAAAAGTAACATCCAGTTATAAATCATGAGTTAACAAAAGGGTCAGACGTTGGTTGAAATGACCAGGGCAATAAGACAGCTGATTTATGAGCCTTAGCAGGCTTGACGCAAAGCATCTGATATGAAATGCACTTTTTTTCCCTTTTGTGAGATGGATGGATGTGTTGTGCTGTATTTGGGGTTCTTGTGCCAGAAGAAGTAAAAGGGAAGGGGAGTTAAAACATCTAGTTCATTTACAAAGAGGATGTTAGGGGAGTTCAATTATTTATTTTTTTTTCCTTGTAACATTTCACATCTATTTATTTGAGAAGACCTCATCCAGTGTTGCCCTAGAGAATTATCTTGGCACAGAAAGTACAACTTCCATCTGGAGACTTGGTTGGTACATACAAGCTACTTTGGTTGATATTAAACACAGGTCCATCATTAGACTGGGAGACCTTTTCCATTTTACTTAGCTGCTCTTTCCCTTGGTTGGAAGTAAGTACTTCAGTATGTGCTAGCTAGTGCTTTTTCCTGTTTGTCTTTTGCTTTTATCCAATGCTAACACAGTAGTTGCCATGTGTAATCTCATTCCTCTAGTCTTTATTTCCCTCCATCTTGATTATTTTGTCTTCTCTGCTTACAACTTCAGGTTTCATATCAGAGACTGACTGAACTGGTCCCTCCTTTTTTTTTTTTTTTTCTGTGAAGCATCACATCCTTCTGTAGAGAGCCTTGAAAATAGAGAAGGTTGGTGACAATTTTCTTTCTTTTAGGTGGTTTAGAAGAGTTTTTCCTTTAGAAGAGTATGCCTGCTCACATTCACAGTAAGTAGAGGTTGGGTAATTTTCCTTCCTGCCTCTCTAACCAAATGTTTGTGCCTCCAAATGCTCTTCAAACTACTATGAAATCCAACTACTGTTACTAAAGTTATTTCCCTATGTGAATTGCGTGATAAACTGTAAGTTGCAAAAGGAGTGAACTTATCTGCTTCCCTTTTCCTTGATTAACATTTCCTGCTGAAGATTGATTTTTATAATATTAACGTTGTGGCTCCTAGGACTGATTTCAAATTAGACATATAGAACAGATGTATTTCTGCTGCAGGTCTAATTGGAGGAGAGCATGCCTGCACACGTGTGGTTAACAGGTTGTCCAGGAAAGCTGTGGACCCTATCAGTCTCAGAATGTTTGAGGTCAGAAGGCACCTCTGGAAATCACCTTCTCTAACCCCCGCTGCTCAGGGCAGGGTCAGTCACTGCAGTTTGTCCAGTAGTGTGTCCAGTCAGGTTTAAATAGCTTCAAGGATGAAGTGGGACAGACTTTCAAAACTGAGTTTGACAGTGTCCTGAGTATCCCTGTGTAAGTCCCAGTGCTCTGCTTTGAGTGCAGAGCTGGGTACTGGGAGAGGTGAGGGAAGAAAGTTGGACCTTCAGAGGTCCTTCCAACCTAAACTTTTCTATCATCCTATGTGTGTAGAGAGGTGTAGTCCTGACTTCTAGAAGGCATGCTGTAGGTGTGTGAACTACAAATCCTGTTTCTCTGGACTTCTCTTTGCTGAAGTGAGTGGATATGACAAAAGAATTTCACTATGGAATTAACCTACTACATTTTATATGCCTCTTTCCTTGTGCTTCCCTATGAGAGAAATAAGGAGAGAGAATTCCTCTCTGGCTACTTATGAGTCATGCAAGTCCTCATTCCAAAACTGCAGACAGTAATTAGGTCTGATTTGATGCATGATCTCACTGTTGGTGCTGGATGCTCTGTACAAATGCTTCTCCTTCAGTGAACTATCAATGACAATGGCCTTATCAATATTCGCTCTGAGCATCCTCCAAGGAAAGCTAATGAAGCACTCTTCACAAGCAACTTGTGTCCTTTGCCTTCTCTCAAGGAAGACTCAGCCTCTTTGAACCATCATGAAGTGCGTCATGTGGAAGTTGGGCAACTTGCCCACAGCTTATTGCCTTTACTCAGATTTGAAGTTGTCACTTAGACACTCTTTCCTCTACCGAAATGTCAAAAGCATTTTCCTCAGGGGACAATGCACACGTCATCATGCAAAACAAAAAAACCCCAGCTAATCCTAAACAAAGCTACAAACCCCTGGATTCATGGGTGAGGGAAGTAAATGTGAGTTGCACTTTGAAAACTTGGAAATTCAGGTGCAAGGAACTGTTTTAATTTTTATCACAACTACTATTTTCTGGGAAAACTTCAAATTCTTACTTATACTAATAGACTTTCTTTCAAGTGCTCCTGTTTAAAATAACAGGGCAGCAGCAGTCCAGATAAATTACTGAGCAAACTCTGAGTAGTAAGTATATGTTAACATATCATAAAAGATTATCCTAATTATCAGAAGAAACAGCTATTCTTGGTTTAAAATGATGGCTTATGAAGAATGAATTGCTAATGAAGTCAAGAACACTTATTATCTACCTTCTGAGTAAAACAGTAAGGATGAGATCTGAACTATAACACAAAAGTGCTTTCTCCTGTTTTAAAGTGATTTATCATATGTAAGCAGGAATTGTTATTTTAGTCAAGTATTGTGATAGTTGGCAAAAACAGAACTTTCAGAGAACATGATGTGGTTTAGCAGTAGCATTTGTATGAGAAACTTTTGGTGTCAGTTTTTGGCTTTAGTTTGCATGGAGAGGCATGCAGTAGAGAGTTTTTGTATTGACACTTAATTGCAGATGATCTGTATAAATGTCCAGCTCTTCCTTGAATTTTACTAGAATCTTTAATCGAATATCTTGTGTCAGTGAGCTGTATATGTTAGCTGTGTGATAAAAAAATCTGCAATGTCGTTTAGTTCCCTGCTAGGATCTATCAGATCATCCAGGGAGCTGGGGGGTTTTGGCTTTCTTGTCATTGCTGGTTTAACAGGTATCTATCCTCATTAATACCCAAGTTAACTTTAACCTAAAATTTCTCATTTTATCTAATTACTCAGCTTTGTAACGTGGTTATTTGATCTATTTTGCATCTTGAAATAACTGCCTTATGAGAGATCATATGTGCAGTAAGGAGGGTTTTTTCCTGCTGCTGTGCTTTGTGTACACACTGCCCTTCAGAGTGCAATGAGACAGCCTCTTGGTAGACTTGGAGGATCAAAGGGAAAAACGAACTGCAGCTTGTGTGGTTGTTTGCTATCACCTTCCTCTTTTAAAGATAATTCTTCTGCCCTCTGTGTGCAAACTGTAATGTGGCACATGTGGCATATACCCTGTGTAACAAGGTAGAACTACTGGTGTGTTTGGGTATGCACCATAGTAGTTCTATCTTCTAAATTCCTCTCAAAGTTATGTAAGATCTTTGAGAGGTTCAGACCTGGGGTTTCCTGTTCCTTAGTGGGCCAAAGGTGTACAGGTGTGTGCTTAACAGAACACAAACCTCTGAGTAAATGAAGGTGTTAGGTCCCTAAAATATCCTCAGATATTTCATTTTGCTACAGAATTGGCAAGTGGTCTAAAACTCCTCACAGGATCACAGCTGCCAAAACATTGCTCCTTTATAGTGCCATTTCCAGCAGTTCAGGGGGAAAAAAACCCTCTTGATTTTTGGCCCTGCTGGGCAGACACACTGTAGTCTAGGTATATTTTCTAAGTGAAGCTTGACAATCTGGTCCTTAATTCCCCTGTCCTCTCAGCACTACAGAATTAGCAAACTGAAGCTTCACACTGTTTGACGTGAAGGAAAGTAAGTCTGGCATGACTGGAGCTTGGAAATACAGCACATCGCTATCTTACGGGAATCGGGTCTGGTTAACATGGCCACAAACAGGAGCGGAGAACAGATCTTGAAATAAGGTTTCTTCCACTCCCCCAAAAAAAAGTAATGGAACGAAGTATGCAACTACAGTTTATTTTTAAAACTGAAAGTATGGGAGCAGAACAGTGTAAGGAAAGAGAGGAAGCAAGAATGGAACTTTACCTTTCCCAAGGCACCCCAAATATTACAAGCTGAATAAATCTTCATCTCGTTCTTCTGATCAACGACCTGCACAGAAAGGAGTGCAGACCATCTTTTTCCTTCTCCTAATACCTTTGCTTCCTTGGCATTTCTAGAAGTAGTCAAGGCTTCCATGTTAGGAAGCTTGGAAGGACTGTCTTTGTTATCTGTTTGAACTCTCTGAAACCACAACTAGAGCATTTTGTGCAGGATTCTGATCTGCACAGGGCTTTTATGTAGCAGTCCCTTTATTAGTCTTATACCTTGTTCACTCTGTGTGCTAGTTTAGTTTGTCTTTCTTCTCCCTTCCTGCTTGCGCTGTTGTTCCGCTCGTGGTGCTGTTCCTCTGCCTGCAGTGCTCAGCCTTGTCTGCCTCTTCACTGTAGGTGGGAGTTTAGGGAGCAGAAAGGGAGAAGTTTTCAAAGGGAGGGTTTGGAAAGGTGCTTGCTGGACTCGTCCTTGTTTCTGCCTCAGCACAGGACCATGGACAGGGCAGGGATGGTGATCCTGGGTACTGCTGGAGCCCTTCTGGATGCACAGGCACTGGGTAGTTGTTTGTTGTATTTCTGGTGTATGAATAAAGCTTCTTTTTTGTCTCTAGTTTGGTGAGAGGATGGACATCCACAGCAAATAGAGATACGGAGTCTCTATTTAGCACCTGATGATGTTCACATCCCTACCTCCCTGTGGGTCTTGTCTGAAGAGTTCCTAACGTTCCATTGGCCTTGGTCCTGCCCACGTTATCTGATGGCATCTGTAGGTATGAACTTCCCAACGGGACTGTTTGCCAGACTTAGTATCCAGCAATGCTGCTATATTTGTTCTCAGGATTATTAGCTTGAATGATTCCCATCAGCTGTGGTATTCTGAAAATCTAGTGTGTCATGTTAATAGGGTGTTTTTTTTCCCCTGAAAATGTTTAACTGGCAAGAACCAAATACTACTTTTTGAATATTTTTGTAGTCACATTATCCAGAAATCAGTTTTAATTTGGATAAGCCTTGAAACAGAACCCTTGCTCACTGGAGAGCTGGAGAGCATCATGGAACAGCCCTTCATGGACAAGATAATAAAAGCTATATATCAGTTGATATCGTGACACTGCAAGGATTCATATAAAACTGCTAGATCTTTTTTTTTCTACTACTGCCCATTACTATACTATCTCAGCACAGACTGTACAACTTTTATTTTATTATAATTTAATTAAATTGATTTTTTTTCTGTCTGCCAGAGCAAAACTATGGGATGGAACCCTTGAGGACGGCATGGGAATATATCAGGGGGCAAGTCTTGCCAAGATAGTTTTTGGGATTGTCTTGGAGAGAAGGGATCTGATTTCATGCCTGCTGTGGGTCTATAGCAGGCTTCTCTACAACTGATGGGAACAGCCATGCTTGAATCTCCTGTCAGAGGCAACTGATTTGGAAGCACAATCCTTTACAAAAACAGACAAACACAATGCAGACTTACCAGTACCTTTCTGTCTGAGTACATTACAACACAGACATACAGAGTAGATGATGCATTATCCAATTATTACTTTGGTTTTATTTACAGTATTATATAAAATACAATACTGCAACATAATATAATGTAACAATATTAAATACCCTGCAACCGTGAACTGTGTGTACCTCATATTCCTGTGGATTCACAGTGGTTTTTCTATGACTGTTTTCTAGACATTTGCCTAAGTACTTGTTATATAGGATATCTCATATTCATACTTTTTTGAGCAGTAGATAGCATATTTATCTTTTCAAAACAGCAGTGCAGTCTTCCTGAGGCTTAATTTAAGTTGTAATGAGACATTATCGAGCTAAACCTGCTGCAGAGCTAGGTGACTGCTGTGCATTATGATGTTTTCACTCCTGTTCTTAAACAGACCATTCATTATTTTTTGTAAAGTAGATTATTGGGGGGAGGGGGGGGTGTTTCCATACAAATTATTGTGCTGGACCTTGCCAGGACAAACAGGCATCTATAGAGCTGCGGATTTAAAGGGAATAACTTCAGTTTTAGTACTTCTGTCTCCTAAGGATGCAGACGCAACTTTTAAAAAGATGGTACTGTTAATGTCAAAAAGGGAAGCAGCAATACACTGCTGATTCTTTTATTAGTAGTTTTGGTTTATGGGGTGAGCAGATCAGGCTGTTGTCTTGTACTTTTCTGGCTCAAAGTGAAGGACTGCAGAAGTACTAAAGCAGTGAATTGCAAGAGATGGATGAGGCTTAAGAATTGTCTTTCGGGTTTCCCTCCTTGAGGCTATTCATACTCTTTTAATTGCATGGTGCTCTGCCTTATTAGTTTCTTGTTACACACCATTTTATTGGAAGCTTAATAAGATTTTGCTGTCTCTGCCTGTTTCAATATCTAAACATTGCCGGAGGGTAAGGGCTTGTATCTGCAGTGGGGCTGGAACACAATAACTTTGCCAGAGGTGTCCTTATTCTTTATTTTTCTGTCCAGATTTTCACATCTGGCATACAGGCAGTCCTTGAGTTTTTACCACAGAAGCTCAGGATCACTTATCACTAATATCCATAGCTGATGTTAGAAGACAAATTTCAGTTCTGCAGAAGTTCAGTGTGTAGCTGATTAAAGAGGTACCCTAATAATCATTGGCATTTAACTGTCCTGCTTAATGCGGGTGGTAAATGAATGGCTCACAAAAGCAGACTTGGTTTTTTTTTTTTTATTTTGCTTTCCAAATGCAGAATCCCTCTAATCCTTTGCTATGTGGAGGGTTTTTTTTCTTAATTAAATGGAATCTCTTCGAGATGGGTTTACAGTGGTTCTTTCAAGGTTATTTTGCAAATGAATGCATCTGTCCTGGCAGTCAGCCATGCGGAATCTTTCTTTCACTATTTAAGAGAAGGATTAACAAATCACAGAATCCCATAATGTTGAAGGTTGGAAGGGACCTCGAAAGATAATCTAGTCCAACCCTCCTGCCACAGCAGGTCACACAGGAGTGTGTCCAGGTGTGTTTTGAATGTCTCCAGAGGAGACTCCACAGCATCTCTGTGCAGCCTGTCCCAAGGCTCTGTCACCTTCACAGTAAAAAGATTTTTCCTTATGTTCACATGGAAATAAGATAATGTGGGAAGCCTCCAAAGCTGTCTTAATTCACTACTTATTTCTGTCACCATACTAATGTTTTATTTACATTATGATCTCTTTCTGTATCATTAGGCATGACTGGAAGAAGGTGCAGAAACAGTTACATAAAGTAGGATAATGAGTTCTGCACAGCACAGTAAATCCTTTTCCTGTTCTATAATTCCCTGAGACATATTTAATTACTCTTGAAAAGCACATAAATGTTACGTGATACAGCCTTGCTTTTCCATGCAAGAAGTATTCAGGACATAACCTACCGTACTGATGAGTGCAGACAGAGTGAGATGCAATGACAAGAGAATATGTCACTGTCATACCTGTTGGCTTCCTGAGTGCCTGTTCAGATTTGTAACTCTTCTCACTCTCAAGTTAAAGAATATCAGCTTACTTTTTCTCTTCTTTCTCAACTCCTAAGTTGAGAGAACTATTGAGCACTTTCTATGGTTACACCTCTACTTATATAAAGTAATACACTTAATGAGGTGGACCACAGCAAGACAAAAGATGCATTATTAAGGATGGCTGTAGCACTAATAGTGTAAATCAGGAAAAGGAAAAAACTGAGAGTAGATTTAACAGGTTTAAGATACACTACGAGAAGTCATCCTTAAATCGAAGTAGGTGTCTTTGGGTTTTTGCACTTGGTAAATAAAGTAAAACCTGGTTTATTTTCTTAATGCAAACAGGTTCGACAAACAGGGAAGATTTTTCCCTGATTTCAGTGGGTGTTCAGCTGGTGGATTTTGGTTTGGGTTTTTTCATTACGATGTAGTCCAATTCATTTTAGAGTATCACAGGCATAGCCTGCTGCTTTAACTGGCAGGCACCCAGGATCTAGAAGGTGAAAGGAAACATAATACATGATATCATAACAAACTCTTGCCAAATTGAGGTTAGAGGGAATTTCCATTTTCTTTGTAGATAGTATTAAAAGTTCTTATTTACAGTGAAGGCAATGATGGTATCCAACAGCCTTTTTCATGCCAGTTCCAGGGATAGAAGGATGCCCAGTCATCTGTTCCTGATGCACAGCTGTTGTAGAGGATCAAACCACCACAACAGCTAACAAAACCTGTGGGATGGAGAACCTCCTTTGACAAACACCCTATTGGGGAAGCCTTGTCCATAGCTGAGAGGAACTGAGGTAATGGTTGGTGATGGAATAAGGCTTTGTACAACTTTAAGAGTGTTTAAAATACAAGCGGAGTGGTACAAGTTGCCCGGTCAATACTATTTCCTCTGTGTTAAGTGTCTTCAGCATGGACCATCTCCTACATCCTTAGTGTTAACATCAGAATAACTGTCAGGGAAGACTATGCTTCTGTCCTATGAAGGATCTGATATAACGGCTGAAAATAAGAAATCACATTCTGCTTTTAAAAAACATTCATAGAATCATAGAATGGCAAGGGTTGGAAGGGACCCCAAGGATCATAGAGCTCCAACCCCCCACCACATCCTTATCTCCAAACTGGAGAGATGTGGATTTGATGGGTGGACCATCCAGTGGATAAGAAACTGGTTAACAGACCGTAGCCAAAGGGTGGTGGTCAATGGGTCTATGTCCAGGTGGAGGCCGGTGACAAGCGGTGTCCCCCAGGGGTCTGTCTTGGGACCGGTTCTCTTTAACATCTTTATCAGTGACATCGCTGATGGGATTGAGGGCACCCTCAGCAAGTTTGCGGATGACACCAAGCTGAGTGGTGTGGTCGACACCCTAGAAGGAAAGGAAGCCATCCAGAGGGACCTTTGCAGAAACATTGTGATGTTTATACATTTGGGAGGAGCTGTTACACTTTCAGACTTTCATCCAGAGTTACCAGGCACTGAAACACACAAGTATACCTGCAGAAGAAAGGTAGGTGAGAGACAGAAAACCTTTTGCTGTGAACCTTTTGCTTTCCTTAGCCATACAACTCTTGCACGTAATGATGAAGTCAAGACATGTGACAAGCACGATTTTAATTACTGATGCCAGTCACTGTGTCAGGAAAGGGTGCTGGTTCTGGAAGCATAAAAAAAAAAAGCTGCAGGTTCCACTGACTAAACTTATCTTTAAAGAGGATTTATCCCCTTTTTCCATGCCTTCAGAACTCTGCCTGACATCACCTGGGCCTCTGCACACAGTCTGGCTAAAAGGACATATGCTGACTTCCAAGAAAAACAAATGGGGATGCAGAGAGCTTGCATCTGGCCTGTTACCTCATCCTCAGCCACCTGGGCTGATTGAGAGTAGTTATGGCAGTCCCAAATCCTTTAAACTTGCTACACAATAAATTAAGGACTGTTAAGAAAAGAAACACTCACTGAAAGCAGACAACACTTAGAGCACTGCAGTCTGTGAAGTGCCCTGGTCTTCCCTTTGCATTTGCACCACAATTTATTTTGCTTTTGAAAATAACTTACCTTTCAGTCTTTGCTTACAGGACTCCTTGTGATTCTTTATAAATGTGTCTGTTTTGTAGATGTAACTATAGTATTTCACAGAGAAAGTATAAACATAGGCAATTTCTTACTCTGCTTGTGGCCAGATGATGTGCATGTTGTGAAACACAGACCTATCTGCATATGTTTGATTATAGGTGCCAGCAAAACCCATTTTATCATTAAATCAGACTTCAGCACTCTCAAATGACAGTTGCTGGTAGCATTATCCACACAATCCTTTATTGAAAGGAAGATTGCTCCTGACATGTTATTCCAATTTTTTCTCTCTGTGACTATTCCTTCCAACAGTCCAGAGACAATTTTGGTGCAAACGTGTCCCTCACTCTCAGAAATCAATTTGCACTTATTTAGAGTTGTTTGGGTTTTTTTTTTCTCCACAGGATTTGTTTTGTTTTGATTAGTGGGGAATTTTATGCTACTCCCAAGACTTCAGTATAAAAGAGCAAAGTCATACTGACTAGAAAAAAAGTGTTCTAATGAGCAGCTCATGGTTCAGTGTGCAGACTTAGTTCTGCTTAAGGTTCAGAAAAATAGAGTAAGGGGTTTTTTACACTGTCTTTGGCGCATTTAAAACTATATGCAGAATGCACTCACTACATGTAAAATTCCAACTGGTATTTTTTTCTTTTTTCCAAGGAGAAAATGCCAGCTGTTCTTTTTACAGGGTGTGTACATTAATTCTCATACCTTACATGTGGATTAAAAACTAATCACAAGCAGGACTCTTTTCTCCTGATCTAAGATACCATCCACTGGTGCAAAGACTGCTCTTTGATTTATAAATAGATTGATGACTTTTCATGTGTCCTTTTCCTGTCTCTTAAGTTTGTGAACTCGACGTAATAGCAATTTAGTTCTCGTGGTTGAAGTACTAATATAGAGGAGAGAAGACTTGGGCTAGGTATAAAAAGAAAGATTTATTTAAATATATATCACAGTTCAAGCTTCAGTACAACATTTTCTCATGTACAGTTTTATATTTACTAGTATACAGGTTTATCAAAATGTCTAAGAGTGGTTTGATGAAAAGCATCTGCTGTTGTAATTTGTTGAATGGAGAGATGGGAGGTCATTCTTCAAACACAAGAATAGCATTCTCTAAGTTGAAATCACATAGAGGGTAAAATCATCTTTTATATGACATATAATGAAAACCCAGCTCTATTTTTTAAGTAACATTTACCGAAGAAATTATTTGGTTTTTGTAAAAGGTTAAAAATGATGTTGCAAATGCCATGACTCAAGCATGTGTCTTTCTTTTTTTCTTTAAGACCAAAGTAACAGTAATTGATCAAAGAGACAGATAGTGTCTGATGTTAAATCTTTCCAACCTCAGTTACAAAAATAGTACCAGGAATTTATCACATCTACATCTGCCGCATCTGCAATCTACATGTTTGCATCACCTAAATGATCAAGTTGAATGATGTAGGACTGAAGGTGGTGCAGTCCAGCTGTACAGTAACATTTGTTTCTAAGACCAAGTCAACCACAGCGTTTCTCAGTGTTTCCACTACCTCTCTTAAGCCAATCAATGTCATACACCAGCAGATGCAAGCCATTATGAAACATTTTGCAGCTCTAGATCTTTATGGCTTCCTCTTTCCTACATCGAAGGAGGTGCAGTGGTCAGGCCAGGTATCTGTTTACAGGGCTGGTGGGATCTGAAAGGTGCTCAATCTGTGTTTGAACACAAAAAACCCCCCGAAAAAATTCTGGTTTCATCCAGAATTTATTTAGGAGGAGCTGCAGCTCTGGGCTCAAGAGGATGGCTGGTAATGGTAACAGAGACCATGAGCATCCCATCCCATGTGGCTGCACTATGTGCTACTGATCTCCTTTTTTAGCAGCAAATGCTTTCAGACTGCATGTAAATTATGGCTTGGGCACCATTTATGGCCATTCTGCCCTTCCATTACTGCTTTTAAGTGCAGTACTTCTTTCTACATGTAGATTAAATACCATTTCTTAGAAATAGAATTTCTAGTCCTAGAGGAAGAAAGTCAGCAAACTAGATGATGTTTTTAACTTTATTTTTTGAGAGCTTTTTCCTCAGGGGCTGAGCTCCTTAGCACTCAAACTCAGATGCCAATACCCTCTCTATTAATGTAAACAGGTTCTTGTTCTGTGTTCCAAAAGGAAATTCAAATGTGGTTGACCTGGACAGTCCCATTTCCTAGTTTACTAATAGATCTCTGGATTCTGTGGATTTGCCATGTTCCTGATATTCACCTTGTTCCTCCTCAGGGAAGCGGCAGCTGCAGGCATCATCCTCCTGAATGGATTGTTCAGGTGGGGTATGCACTAAAGAAAAAGATCAAAAGTTCACTTTCCGTTGTAGTTATTCAACCATCTTATTTCATCCTTCCTCAGTCACAAGTGCCGAAAGTCAGCAAGAAAAAAGCTTCCGATTTGATAATCTGAAGTTATTTCTTTACAGCACGTACATCTGATAAAACTAATTTATCATACTTTTTTTTTTCCCCTGATGCAGCAGGAGCTGCTAGTTCTGGTTCATGCCAGAGGAATAAAAGGAAGACCAACATGGAGGAATTAGATTTTTGAAGTAACCCTGTTCTCTCCTGAATTCAGAATTATGGTAGATGACCAAGTCCTTATCTCTGGGAAAGGAGAGAGGAAGAGAGAAAGCCTAACAAACAAAAATCCCAACTATAAACTATATTAGATCTAATTCCACTTCATCTTTGCATCAAACTTTTGAGCCTCCTTGGGGTTATTAGTCTGCAGAAGGCAGTACTGGATTCAGAGTGACTCTGCATCCTGTAGTGGTACATCCTGACTGATACCGCCTCTTCTACTGCAGCAAAAGTGCAAAGATGCTCACTCCAAGCCATGCATGTCATTTCTGACTGGAAAGAACTGGAAAATGCTGTTGCCACGCATGACAATGATGGTACTTGGAAATAATAAACAGAACTGACCCTTAACCAGACCAGCTGAGCCTTTCCACCTCCCTCACTTTTGTTGACATGCATGCAGTTAATGTGCAATAATAATAGAACACTGATAGGTAATTAAGTGCCCTCTGCAATAAAAATTCCAAAACTCTTCTTTCAGTGGTTGGTTCTGACTTGGCCAAAAAAAGGAAGCTATCTGCCACTATCTTTGAAAGACACTTAAAACTCCATATTCCTGATTTGTTTCTAGTTTCAAAAAGAGAACCCAAATTGAAGAATGTTTCTATCTTACTTTTCTTGAAGACAGCATGCAGTTTCTTTTTCTGCCAGATACTGAAGCAGATGCACAAAGGGAACAGAAACACTACGCACAACAGCCCAGCTACAGTAAGGGAAATTCTGATAATGTCCTTCTGGAGATCCTTCCCTGGAAGGTAAACAACATTTTCTAAGAGTTGCAGAACAAAATTCTACTGCCCTTGAATTTTGCCTACAACTCTACTTCTGGACAAATCTACAACCCTAGAAATGGAGAGAAGACACAACTCTAGCTTCTTAATGGTGAATGAGCTATATAGTATGTTTCACAGTAGGTCATAATACTTTAGGTCTGTAAGAAACCCTGTACAAAGACTCACCAGGCACAGTGATAGGAAATGAAATTGCAGGAGATGTGGTAGGCAGAGTAGTGACTAAAGCGGGATTATCTGAAGCATATTTGCAAGTGACATCTTTTGCAGCAGTTCCAGGCTCCAGGATCTGGTTTGCAGAGCACCTGAAAGGCATTTAAAGCAAACTAGGGAACAAAACCAACCCAAACACAACAACCATGGAAAATAATCCAGTCACATATAATAGCTGTAGCATTTTTTTTTAGATTACTTACTTTGTCCAGTTTTTACAGGAGCCATTGGGCTGATCATTAAAAGTTCCATAGGGGCAAGTTTGGCAGCCTTCAACAGATAAGGACAGTTAAATTTGTACAAGCTGAGCATTTAAAACATGTGAAATATTAGTCATTGTCCAAGCAGGCAAAAATATGATCCACACCAACAGAAAGTTTCATAGGCTGCTCTGAGTATGCAAGGCAAGCCTTTCTCTGTGTGCTATGGACCAGCACAGTACTCAAACTAGCTCTGTGTCTATTTGGCACAGGATGCCATAAATTATGCATTCCCATCTCAGTTTCAGAAAAGAGCTGTCACGAAAAAGGAGCTACTTGGTGCATGATTCGAGCAGCAGGAGGGCTCAGAGCTCAGTGGGGTTGGTGCTGTGCTGGCTCTACCTGTTCGGCAGCAGAGGCACCTTTTATCTGGCAAAGTCCTAACTCGTTTCCGTACTGTGCAAGAAGCAATGGTGTGTCCAGGGCAGAGGCCGTAAGAGGTTTAAGCTGGTGGGAAATGGTAACCTTACCGCTGCCGGAGTTCTCCTGACCCACGCCGCAGCTTCGGTCGCAGCGGGAGCAGCTGTTCCCGCCGCAGCGATACCCCTCCCTGCAGGTGCATTCCGCATCGCTTGTGGAGGAACACGCTTTTAGATACCTGAAGGCTCCTGGAGGGTGGAAACGAGCCTCGCGTTACCTACGCGCTCGGCAGCGAAGACTCGGGCCCTCCGCTCGCACGTAGCTCGAGCTGCTGCCTTCAGCGAGGAGCCCCGCAGCGCCGCGGCGGGATAACGCGTGATCTCTGCCCCGGGCAGGGGCAGGGGCAGGGCCAGGAGCCGCCGCCGCCCGGTACCTTCACACTTCCGGCAGAGGGTGCAGCCGAGTCCCGCCGCGCTGGAGAAGGTGTCGGGCGGGCACTGCTTACAGGCCGCACCCGCGCCCCGCTCGCATCTCGCCTTCACCACGAAGGTACCTGCGGGCCGAGACAGAGGGTGGCTGTAGCGGGGCCGCGCGCAACGCCCGGCGCCCCGCGCCCCGGCCCGGCGCCCCGGCCCGGCCCTGCCCTCACCCGCTGGGCAGTCAGTGCCGCACGGCAGGGCGGTCGCTGGCCCCGGGCTCAGCACCAGCGCCAGCAGTGCTGCCGGCAGGAGCGCCCGGCCCGCCCGCGCTGCAGCCGGTCCCATGGGGTTGGTGCGCGACGGCGCGGCCCGCTGGAGTGCGCGCGGGGCGGTGGGCGCCGGCCCTTAGGGGCCGCCCCCGGAGGGGCCGGGTGCGTCAGCCCGGGGGCGGCGGGGAAACCCCGGCCCGGCGGGGCTTTCCGGTCCCGCCCCCCACACACCCCGGCGCGACCCCCAGCTCTGCCGGGCAGCGCCCGCAGCTGTCTCAGTGCTGCCGGGCAGCGCCCGCCGCTGCTCACGGGGGCTTCCCGCTGAGTCCCGCGTGGAATCCCCGCGGGGACTTGGCGGCCTGGCCCGGCCTGGCCCGTGCGGGCAGCGGGGCCGCTCCTCGGCCGCTCCTCCGAAAGGCGAAGGGGAGAGTCCGGGTGGCTCGGGCAGAGGGGGTGGCTCGCACCGACGTGTCTGAAACCACCTCGGGACGAGGTAAAGCCAACAGCGCAGGGAGAACGGCGCCTCAGCCTGACGGCGGTCCCGTCGGCACTTCCCAGCGCAGATCAGGACAAGGCCGGTGGGTCGGGCTGGGCCGGCGGGGGCGGCTGGGGCAGACAGATCGCGCCCCCCGCGAGCGGGGGCGGGTGGCGCTCGCCGCCCACGAGCGGAGCGGTACCCGGCCGCGCAGCCCCGCCTCCTGCGGCTCCCCGCAGCCAATCCCCGTCGCTCTCACAGGGCCCCGTGCCTGCGGGCTGTGTCGTTCGGGACAGCGCGCGCCCCGCACAGGGCGTTTGTTGGCGACCGTGTACCCGCCCGCGAGCGCGCGCCCAGCACGCGGAGATGCGGGAAGCGCGAGGACCAGCCTGTCGGGGGGTTTGAGTGAGGTCGAGCGCGGGCAGTAGGTGAAACCTCCCCGTGCCCGGTGCATCAGCTCCAGGAAAGCCCCCAGCAAAGCCCTTCCCTGTGGCTCGCTCCCTTTGCTACGTGACCAGAGCTCCTGTGAGCCCGTCACCCAGCTGCCCTGTCGTGTAGAACTGTGACTTGCAGTACTGGCAGCCGGGACCTATCTGCAGTCCTGAGGGGCTCCTTTTACACCTCTGTCTGAAACTACACCCTGAAAGTACTGAAACTACACCCTAAAACCAGGGAAAACGTTGTCCTTGAGCCATGGGCGTTTTCCACTGCACCGTGAGCCTCGGGGAACAGGGCCGTCGGTAGACGTTCTGGGCAGAACTCGGAGAAGAGTGACTTGGTTCGGCACACGTGCTGGTTCCGGAGGCGTGAGGCTGCCTGAGGGAAAGCCGCGCGGCCCGGAGGTGTTCGTCTTGCCATTGCGCTGCTGTGGAAGGGCGGCGTCACGGCGGCGGGCGCCAGCGCGAGCCCCGAAGCTGCCTTCTGAGTGAAAGGTGAGAAGAGAGGAGCGTTCTGCAAGCGGAAAAGGACAGGCGAGCAGCAGCGACCGCCGCGGGAGCACGAACAGCGCGGGGCGGTGCAGGAGGGCGGGCTGAGCGGGAGGCGCCGGCGGCCTCGCTGCTGCGGGAAGGCGGGGCCGGGCGGGGGCGGGGCGGCCCAGAGTCGCCCGCGCTTAGGCCGAGGTGAGTCGGTACCGCCGCAGGCGTCGGTGTGGGGTTTTGTTGCGCCCCAGCTCGCCAGGTCTGGCTAGAGGAGCCCCCGCGGCGTGCGGGGGCTGGGCCGGCGATTTCGGAGAGCGTGGGGCGCGGGGGCTGCGCGGGGGCTGCGCGGGGCCTGGGGGCCCTGCCGGGTGTCACCGCCTGGGCAGTCGCCGCGGTGGCGGCCGCGGGCAGAGGAAGGCCTCTTGCTGGCCTCGTGTGCCCCCTGCGATCGATTGCAGGCTGTGCGGCCTCCCCCTGCGCAGCCCTTCCAGGCCTGCCGAAATCCTCAGATGGCACCGTGTCCTGAAAGAGGGACGCGGCCTTTCGTCCTGGCTGGCGGAGCGGATGGCCTTTCAGACCTCCCTTGCCCCTGGAGCTAGCAGTTGCCCGCAGCTTTGAAGGCAGGGTTTTTTGTTGGTGGTTTGTTTTGGTTTTTTTAAAGCCAGCTTTCCGACAGCTTCTGACAGCTATCTGTCAGAAGTCTCCAGCTCAAGAAGTGTGCGTAGGGGAATACGTTTTGCTTAAAGGTTTGAGGCAGCCTGTGCTTGTACTGAGAAGCAAACCGCAGATGTATTTGCTATGCATAGGTAGCTTGTTGAATGAAGTATCTGTTATGTCTGTAACTTGGATTCTGCTTTCTCAGAAAACAGTCTGGCAGCTGTTAACATATGCACCCAGGTAAAGAGCAGTACTAGTACTCAAGAATTTGTTAGTGTATTACGATAACTGTCTAAGGACAGTAGGGAGAGAATACTTTGCTAGATTAAGGGAAAGAGGAAAGCTTTCAGGATCAGGTGGCTCTTGTCATCTAGGGAATTAATGAAAAAGAGGGATACAAACTATGATCTTTTTTTCTAGAGAGTATTTTTCTACAGTAAGAAGCAAACATATAGTGTTTCTACGTTGTGGCTATTCAGGTAGTTCCTTACTGGTTAGTCGAATTCATAGGAAGATTAATTTTTCAAAATGCACATATACCTTCATTATTCAGCTTGTCCTAAAGTTATTGCTAATAACTGTGATTTGAGCGTACTTGGCCTTATGCATTTAAAGCCACCCAAAAAGTAGGATCTGACCCACTGATTTACTCTGCTTGGGCTGGTTGTGGAGTGCTGCAGGATATTCTACTGTATATTACTGCATTCTAGAAATAGCATCATTCTAAATTAGGCTAATGGGCTAATGCTAGGGAGCAAATACGAAAATAGGTGAAGTTGAAGCAGGGCAAGGGGATAGTTTTCTTTCGTGTTGGCAACTAAACATGGCACTCATTTTATGAAGAGCTCCCAGGTGCTACATGCATTGCTGGATGGAAAGTCCCTATGTAGGAAAAAAATCCGTGTCTCAGTGTGAATGACCTGTGAAGTATCTTCTCACATTGCCGATGCTTTCAGAGACTTCTGTCAGACCAGTATGACTTAGTGTGTATGTTACATCATGTAGTTAAAGCTAGCTTAACTTAACCTTTGAATGGAAATTTGGCCATTCACCTCAACTTGAATTTAGGAGCTTTAAAAAAAAAAGTCTTAAGCCTAGTTTGTTCCATTTGCTAAACTCTGTGGTCTGCCCCCCATCACACGTGCACACATGTTTCTCCCCCACAAAACTGTGACACAGAAAACTGTGACAATCTATTGCTCAGGTTTTGCAGGGGCACTGGTCGAGTTGTTACAGGAAACTTTTCATGAAGCGTGCTGTGTGGAAACTAAATACCAGCCATGAGGTCAAAGCTAATGCAAGCCCTTTTTATAAACGCTGACCTGGGTAGGAGTCAGGAGTCTGGGTATGAGTGCAAATTGAAAACAACTCTGCCACCCACCTTGAACCCTTCTCTCTGGCAGATTCAAGCTGTATAAAATCTTTATTACACCAAGCTGCTTTCTGGTCTGCTGCTGATGGGCTGTGCCTCCCACTGCACAAATGTCCTAATCCCTTAATATCATAATGCTTTCTTTGTAAAAAGAAAGTTAGTTAGATGGGATTGCTGTGAATATCAGTGAAAGCTGGTTAACATTTTGAGAAATGGTTTAAATGAAAGATAATGCAAAAATGCAAATTGCTCACTGTTAGACTTCACTGGAAGGATTTGTGCTAGAGGATTTGCCTTCTAACCACATTGTCTCTTTATACCCCCTGCAGCCCTTCCCATCATAACCACCTCACTTAATAGCAACTGCTCAAGGTATGGCCTCGAAAAGAGCACTGGTGATTTTAGCAAAAGGGGCAGAGGAAATGGAAACTGTGATCCCCACAGATGTTATGAGAAGAGCTGGGGTAAGTATACAGACAGTGAAGTCTTTGTGAGTGCTTGATCAAGGGAGGTCGTCTTTGCCTCACGTTCATGTTCATTGCTAGGAGTTCAAGATGTAATCTGGTGTGTGATGTGAACATTTACCTGTGCCTTCTTAGAGGTTAGCAAATATTTGTGCCATGCGCCAAATAAGTATGCATAACCACTGGCATTTGTGCAAAAGAGAAACTTTAAAAATGCATGCTGTCATGTAGACTAGAGTGGATGTTTAAACTAAATCTTAACATGGCTACTCCCTGCAAATTAACAGGAAGTGTGTTGGGGTTTTTTTTGTAGGGACCTGGGCAGCTCAGTACATTGCAGTGCATAACATTATCTAGCTTTTCTTGTGCAGCTTTTTAAAATTCTCTTATTGACTAGAATTCTCTCTGGTGGGATTCCTCATGCTGTTACTTTTGCAACTGTAGTGATACACAGTGTTATCACCTGATTAGGTATGAAAATAATATTTTTAAATAAAAGTACCGCCTCTGCCTGTATAGAAATGACTGAAATAGGAATTACCTTCTCCCACCACCTTTGTCATTCCGTTAATGTACTTCCCATTTTGGCTGCTGTAAGAAACACCAGATTGTCTGCCTGTTCAGTGAACATGAGCTGTGCTCTGTCCATCTATGATACTATGACTTGGGATGTACAAGTCAAGGAAGAAAATTGAACTGGTCGTGTGTTTGAGGATGGCTTGAGCCTGGAGAGAGACTTTATTATCTGATTTACCTAGTCTGGCTCTCTTGTGCTTTGTTTTGTTTAAAACCTGTGGGATCAGATAGCCTCTAAATGTCCTGTTTGAAAAGTTGAACCATTAGAGTGACTTACTCATCTCTAGGTGAGTATCACTGCTTGCCTTTTGCTTTTGGACTTAATAATGGTTTGGGGAAGCTTAAGTGTTGGCCCTGCTTTTCATTACTTTCAGCAGTGCTTTGCTCATTCTGTATAGTACTTAAGACCTAAAAGAAAAATGCCCTGAACTCTTGGAACTGTAATACATATGTATTCTTCTGTTAGATCAAGGTGACTGTTGCAGGCCTAACGGGAAAAGAACCAGTGCAGTGCAGTCGAGATGTCTTCATTTGTCCTGATGCCAGTCTTGAAGATGCCAGAAAAGAGGTTGGTAATCACCGTGATCTGATATAACGGCCAGCATATCCTTTCTCACTGTTCCAGAGGTGAATTTGGAAAGATTACGTATTGCCTTTAGAAATAGGTTGCAAGTTATGTTGCTTCTATGCAGTAGTGAATCACAGAACTGCACATCCTGCAGTCCCCTTCAGTATTATCCTACTTCATAGAAGGCATGGATCGGACACAGTTCTCTGTTCTGCACAGGTGTTTGGTTTTGCACAGCATTAAATGCTTTGCACAGCTTTATTTTGCATGTTATTCAGCTTGGCAAAATACCACGATTTGGAACAAATAGGAAGTTCTGTTGGGAAGCTCAACAACACAGTGGTTAGCCCTGCACAGTCAGATTAGAGCAAATCCACTTGTCCTTACCGTGCAAGAGCTGCCATTTGCTTGTGGAAGCCCTTAAAGTTATTTCTGTGACAGACTTCTGTAACAAGCTTTCCCTGGAATAGGTGCCAGTATTTTGTCCGTAATTGGAACTGATTCTCTGATCGTAAAGTTGAGTTGTTCAGTGGAAGAAAAAGTAGATCCCTTTGCATCTCACTTGACTCAGCTGTAGTCGCCTGAGAACAACGTAATGTATGTTCTAGCCTCTGTTCAACAGAATAGTTTTATCTTTTCTTTGTTTAGGGGCCTTATGATGTCGTGGTCCTGCCTGGGGGTAACCTTGGAGCTCAAAACTTGTCAGAGGTAAAGTTCTGGTATCTTAAAATTCATGAGTGTGCTCGTGAGTAGTGGGTCGTCTACACTTGTTTAGTGATCCTGCAAATTCAGTTTAGTATCTGAAAATTCTCTTTTGAATGAATCAGTAAACTAATTGTTAATTGTCATAAGCCTTCTTGTGAATATATAGGTGGGACAACTGGGTGAATTCTTGGACTTAAGTACCGAGTTAGAGCAGAATAAAAATGGAAGGGTGCTCTCTACTGTGGAGAAATCTCTGTTCATAATTGTACAAAGATCCAACTGTTGCAAACGGAGCTTTAATCACATGAAATACAAGGCAAGCTGAACCCACAGGACTCTGTTTGCTCAAGAAGAGCAAAACTGTTGTAGTGGTGACATAAATACCATGTGGAAGGCAGGCAGATGGACAAACAAGTTGATCTATTAGATAGGATTTAGATGGTATCACATGGTTTCTAAGCCCTAGAATATGAGATAAATATCCCATATGTTAGGGACTGTCGGGTGGTATCTCATGAATACTCTTTTTGTATTTGTCTTGTGAAGTTTTCAAACAACAACTTTCTATAGCCATGGATTAACCAGCTTTTATGTGGTTCAAGTACTTCCTTGCAGTTCCTTCTGATTTCCTTGTTTCCTTGCTCTTTCCTTGTCAGACAGGTATTGGTTTCAGCTTTTGTCCTTCTTAGTGTTTTCCTTGCCCTCTGATGTAGGATGGAGCATTGTTGGCTGGTTTTCTTTGTAAAACTTGTTCATGAGTTTACAGTGGAAAATACTTCAGTGATGCTTTAAATCATCAACCCCAAACAATGATGTGATATGGTTTCTTCGTACAGTCTCCTGCCGTGAAAGACATTTTGAAGGACCAGGAAAGCAGAAAAGGCCTGATTGCTGCTATATGTGCAGGTGGAGTAACAAAGCATCTTCCTTTGTAAAGTGTTGGGGTATTTTGAAGGGGTGTGCAGACAGTTTCCTGTCTTAGAAATCTCTATTCCTCTATTTTAGTAGCAGGGATTTGTACTATACATGCACCCATCAGCATTTGAAATTTATGCAAATCTAATAGCAGAGCACTCTGTAAAATAATGTGAACATTTGTCCTGCAAGTTCTGCTTGGAACCCAGTTCTTTCCAATCAGTTGTGTTACTGTCTTTAAAATAATAAGTGCAAGGTAATGTGCTAGGAATTATTGCAAAATATTTGCTTATTCTGGTGATATTTCTGCGAGACTGCAGTGCTGGCATAACACCATTGCTATAAATTTCTCTCACGTCTCCTCTCTTGCCCTTTAACTTCAGAAGGAAGGCTGTAAATACAGAATTACAGACACACCCTTCCTCCTCTGAGTGGTAGCAAAAGATGGAATTCCTCTGAGGAGTGGGTTGTCTGTCTTCCTGTCCTGCACAGCTAGGTATCTGGTTCATTCCATTGTGAGATTTGTATGTAAAAGAGCAAGACAGACATTTGGCAATACTCTCAACTGAACTGAGAGGCTGGCCAAAGCATGCGTAGCTGAGAGCGAGGAGAGTGGTGATGAGAGTGTAAAAAAGACAGTCTAACGGAACACGTTTGTGTTGCATGGGATGTTGCTGGGTTGTTGGTTTGTGGGTTGGTTTTTGTTTTTTTTTTTTTTGCTTTCATGCTTCAGTTAGGTTATAGACAAAGCTGTGAACATTCTGGAACGTGGCAATGGTAGTCTGCTACTTCTCTATCTGTATCTCTTGCAGAACAATCACAGATTGGCGGTTGCCTGGCAAAAGCCTTTGCTTGTAATCAGGCAGGTTCATGTATCTAGTTATAATGATTCTTAGAGCTTATTCCAGCTGAACACAAGGTTATTTCCTGGACTGTATCTGAAATGAATCAAATGTGCAGAAATGAAACTCACAGTAGGCAAATCCTGGAATTCCCATGATTTTCTATCAGGTGACCTAAAACGCCTGACACACTCCTTCCTCAATTCAGGCCAAGGAGGAAGTATTGAAAAGAAAAGAGAAAGACTGTTAAAACTGAAAACTTAGAGGAGGTAGCCCGTGATCTGTCGAAAATACTGCTTGGCACACAATTGCAACATGTAAAGGCTTGCTCCAGTGAAATGTATCTGTCAAGTCTCTACATCCAAGGCATAACAAGGGCATAAAGGAATTGTACCTGGTTCAGACTGAAATGCAGACTTTTCATTACTTGGTTTCACACAGCTTTAAATTAAATGTATTGTCTGGAAGCAAAATGACCATTGTTCTTGACGCCTTCAAGGGTAGCACGGTTGTTGGTAGGACAGCTGTATGAACTGGATGTGCTCTAAATCTTCTTTTTTGTTCATTTGTTTCTCTGCACAGAGCATTTTGTGTAATTATGTGAGAGAATATAAACTTGTGTTCTGTCTGAAGCGTTTTGCTTCGGAGGTAGGGCTGGCATCAGTTTTATTAAAAGTAGTCTGTCCACGGGGACCTTTGGCCCCTTGAGCGCCTGTTGCCTGAATGTGTGTTCTTGAAAGTGTTTATAGCAAAAAAACAGTTCCTCACTGGTGCGATTTCATGTCCTTGCAGGTCCTACTGCCCTTCTGGCACATGGGATAGGATTTGGAAGCAAAGTTACCACACATCCTTTGGCGAAGGAGAAAATGATGAATGGAGGTATGTAACAACTTTTGTAAGTTTCTAAACGCTTCTCAGAATTTTCTTTTTAGCTGAACCCTTCATTTAAAGAAAGGAAAATAGCTTTTCTATCTTACTTTGTACCCCTGAATTTCCTTAATGCTTTTCTGAATGCAACCAAAATTCAACTGAATATGCTAAGACTGTATTTCTAAGTCTGTTTAACCTGAAAACACAAGGCTGTATTAACATTGTCATCGTTGGGGAAAACATGCTGCTGCTGTCATAGAAAGAACATTTCTTCCCTTATCCTCTTGAGGCTGAACTGTCTCTTGTCCTTTTGGTTTTTTGCCTCAGTGGCCCCAACAGTAAACCCCAGCAGCACCTTTCCTGCTTTCCTGTGAGCAGTGCTTTGGTGCTACAAGCAGTGGTTAGGGCCACCCTTCTTTATCATACCCATAGGAACTGGTGGCAAAGTGATC
The DNA here is from genome assembly GCA_022605575.1 of Laterallus jamaicensis coturniculus. Taxonomy (NCBI): domain Eukaryota; kingdom Metazoa; phylum Chordata; class Aves; order Gruiformes; family Rallidae; genus Laterallus; species Laterallus jamaicensis. The sequence continues at coordinate 2,569,440 of JAKCOX010000081.1, forward strand.
TTAAGAGTGGATCCATTTGGAAAAAGAAATTTGTCAACAGCTATAAAAAAGCAGTCCCACTTCCAAAAGTAACCCCATGGGAACTGACAGGCTCAGCGAGCGCTTCTTGATGAGCTGGTAGAATCAGAGGTGAAAAAGCTGCCAGAGCTCCCTGTGGGCCCTTTTCCTCCTTGATAACTGCAGTCTGTGATGAGCTGCTTGGTTCTGGAGGGGCACGGGAACAGAGCCACTCCTCAGCTGCCATAGCCTGTGGGCAGCTGTGCCCTGCAGCAGGCAGGTCTGTGCTTCTCAGCAGCAGTGGGCACTGCAGGAGACTGACCCTCTTTCTGTTGTGTGTCTCCCCCAAGAACACTACTGCTACTCCGAGAACCGTGTGGAGAAAGATGGGAACATCCTCACCAGTCGTGGCCCTGGTACCAGCTTTGAATTTGGGTTGGCTATTGTTGAAACGCTGCTGGGGAAGGAAGTGGCCGAACAGGTGAAGGCACCCCTAATACTGAAAGAGTGAAATCCTGGTCCGGGAGAGGGAGTAGGACAATTTCCCATGGAGAGTCTTGTCCCTTGTAGAATAAATGTAAGATGCATTGTTGTAAATACAATTTAATTGTCAGTGAAGTGAGCAACTGTACTTCTCTAAACTGGGATACCTTAAAAAAAACAATGGTCTTTAACCTTGTTAGCAATAAGCTTCATCACAAAAAAGCAGATAGTAGCTAATAATCTTAGTTAGCTCTGGGAAGCTATTTAAAAATCACATGGGAAAATTTTTTTGCTGAGTAAATAAAAATGAAGCAGCCTTGTTTGTGTGTTGTTTCTTTGCATGTTTTCTCCTACCCCTGACCCATGAAGTCTTTTTACCACTATGGCTAGCAATGTGCTACTATTCAAAACAACTGTATAGAATCTCACACAGCTCTTCTGAAGTATGAGATGAAATGAGAAGGTGCTCAAGCACTGGAACAAGCTCCCTAGAAGAGCAGTCATGGCACCAAGCCCCTCAGTATTTATTTTCCTGTATACAAATGAGGCAAATAGCGAGTACTAATGCTAAGACAGCATGGAAGTAAATTAGAAGTGCAAGTTTTTACCTGCTTTAAGAAGTTGCCTTGTCAAGCACTTCAGAGTTGCTATACCTAACAGGTTGTCACGGTAGTGTTGGAATATGTCTACCATGTTAAATGATTGCAAATCCATTGCACTATTTATGCAGCTGATATTCAGCATACAGCCTGAAGTTTGGCCTTCGTAGCTTACCACCAGTGACAGTGCTTGTTTTGGCTTACTGGCAAGCGGAACTTGCTATGAGCCTGGCTTAAGTGAGCCTACATCAGTTTAAAGGAGTTGCTGGACACGTCTCTGGAGGAAATAGAGGAGCTGTGTCCCCATGAGAATTAAGAATTAGGGAGCAATTTTTGTCTTTGCTACCTTTCTTTTACCAAATAACTGCTACTTAACCTGGCTTTGTCAGCAGTCACAGTTACAAGATGGCAGCTCACTGAATTCCAAAGTTACCACCGCATCTGGAGACCTGGTTCTGCATACACCTGAAGTGTACAGTATGAACTTTAAAAAAATGACTGCATAGGTGCCTTTATGATTGCTTATTTTAATGGCAAACAAGTTCATTTTCAATTACTGCATTTTGGTAATGAAATACATAAGTACTTTTGCAATTTGGAATTAAGAAATGTCTTAACATTGTTACTGTCTACTGGAAGAACTGCTTTAGCTGTATGCTCTGCCTCTTAATTTGTTTAGGAAATCTTTCATATGTTTCTCTAGCTTTGAAAAACGCTCAAGGTATGCAAAAAGTTGTAATCTATGTAAGATAGGACATGTTTGTTCATTAAAGCTGCATGTCTAACTGGTATTGCTATGCAAATTAAACCAAATGATGGAAAGATTCTTTGTCCTGGAATCTGGAATAATCACTTGGTTTGTAAATGAGCATGATTCAGAATATAGGAAAAGCTGTGCATTCCTGGGCTATAGTACTGCCTTATAGCATTAGAAGGAAAATATTTCTATGCTTGCATTATATTCAGGCTTCCAGAAACCTTTTACTATAAGGCATTAATGAAGCAGCCAGAAATTTGCTTAGAGATTTTTATTTTTTATTCTAAGGCTGAGAGAATTCAGTTTGCAGAAATTAGGTTTTCAATGTGTATATTTGGGCTTTGCCACTCCTATGAAAGTAGCAATAGAAAAAGCACTCACTAAAATGAGCTTAGATGCTATTAGTGTATCTAGTTAACTTGCAGATTCTTCCACTGCATTCAGCAAAAAGGATTTTGTTAATGAAATGTGTAATGTGATTCTGTGATTCTGCTGGCCTCAGCTTCCTTCATAAAGCTGACCTTGTTTTCAACCTTTTACATTGCAGATGTCCAGCAAACATGAATTTACCTGGGTTCTCCAAGGCATCATTAACTCAGTCTTTAACTTAGGAGCAGTGTGTGAACTAAGATTAGACTAATAATCTTCCTCCTAGGGGAAGGGTTAAGAAGGAATTTTGCTGGCTTGAAAAAATTGCCATCTAATTTGCGAAATGCTTTCTTCCCTCTCTCCTTATCTACTTTATATAGAGGATCCCTAGCTATTACCTATCTCTGTTCCCAAAATTCCCTTCATCTGTCACTGAAAGATGAGATGAAGTACTTTCCTTCTCAGTGTTTTATGAGCACTATAAACTTTCTGCCCTTTTATGTAATGGGAAGCTCTGGGTATTTGCTGCTACAGAGCTTGGCTTAAAATGAGAGAGTATCCACTCTAGCTAGCATTTACCATTTTGTTCCCGGAGGGTTGGAAGATTTGGGGGATTCTTTCTTGGTTTTCCTACTGAAAAGGTTAGTGAGCACCTGCTCTGTGCCTCATATTTTCTCTCAAGAACAGTGCGAGGGGTTTTTTTCCTCTCGATTCTGGGTGTTGTGTAGGCTTCAACACATAATTGAAAGTAATCTCTTTTATTGAATTGAGGAGTATTATAGGACTTAAGAACAGATGTCTGCTCAAGATGGTACAGATGCTAGTGCCAGCAGTGAATGTTTACAGCGTGAAGAATATTTTCCTTCAGAATGAAGGATCTTATAAATCAAGAAGCAGTTCTGAACTAGAAGAAAGCAACATTTGGAGAGTGAGCAGCCTGGTTTTGCTGCAGTTCTTTGGCAAGTTTCTTCCCACAAAGGGAAAGCAAAGTACACAGCACTGTACTGTAAGCAGGTGCGGATCATTACCCAGGAATGTGTACCTCCGAGCAATGGAGAAAGGATGCTCTTCCAGAGAGAGAAGGACATTACTTTTAAAATAGGTGGAGACAAACACAACCCTAACGGATGCAAAACAGCCTGCATGCTAGTGCCTACAGATGTGAAAGTATAGAAGGGAATATGCTTCATGTAGTAATTACAAGCCTTGGACAGCTTGCTCGCTATGTTGAATAAGCATAGCCTTTTGTATGACCTAACTTCAAAGTATGAAACATGCACTGACTGTCAGAGCAAAGAACTGTTACTGAATCAGGCTATTTTGCTTCTTTCAGCAAAAAAAAATGCCCTGTGATGCAAGATTGAAGCAACGATCCCAAAATTATAAAAGATAGCTGTCTTCCAGCAGCCTGGATGGCTGGAAAGATAGGTATGTAACAGAAGTAGGAAGGTGACAACTACAGAAATAATCACAACCACTGCATCCATAGCATCATTCCTGATTACATACTGTATCTCCAGAGAAAAGGATGTGGTGGTGGTAACAGTGAGACTGCAATGCTTTAAGTTTGAAAAATAAGCAACAAATCACTGACTTAATGAATAAATTGTTGCCCAAAATTTGAAATGATAGCATGTTTAGAATTGAAATTTTAAATTTTAGCATGTTTAGGATGTGGTCTTGGGTGAAATGCAGTATGGAAAGAAAGCACAATATGTAAAATGAGAGCTGAGCAGGCCCCAGCACAGACATGCCTACCTGCTGCCCTGATCTCTCAGCTGAATGGCTTACTCTGCTAACATTTCACAGCTCTGAACTTTGATGGAGACTGAGCATTTGGTGTGGCATCATCATGTGTCAGGAAGCTAGAAGATTTCTGGTAAGACCAGCAAAAAGGGACAGGCTGTCTCTGCAGGAGCAATCTCTGTTCTTCCCTGCCACCTCTTGAGAAGCAGCCAAGGAAGGGAAGGGGCCAGGAGCAGGCTGTGTGGATTGCTGGGCAGGTGCCACCTCTGACCCAGCAACTTCACTGCGCATGTGTTCAGCGGGGTAGGCATCCCAAGGCAGACCTGACCCTTCCAGAACTGCCAGACCTGCTGTAGGTGAATGTTCTGTGTTCAGGAGAATCCACCTTCCTGCACACGTGGGCTCTCAGAGGGAGGGAATTGAATCTAGGTCTCCTGTACCCTGGGTACTCTAACCAGCAGATTACTAGTTAAGGGACTAAGCAGCACTAGTGGTTTGTCTGGCCATCCTTTGTAAAACAGAGCTGACACACATGATAGGCTCCAGAAGCAAGTTCAGATGTGTAAACCCCAGAATCCCATTTTTAGGTTATTCAGTTATTATTGTCTAGTTGCATCGAGGGCTGCACTGGGTAGCACAGCAGTTGGGGACTGTAATGCTCTATCTTGCGCTCGGTCTCCAGCAGCTCTAGAGCCTTTGTGCTTCTTACAAAACTGTCCTGTGTGCTAGGTGTCACTGAGGCACAACCTTTTATACTCAGGCTGCTTGTTTATTAGCCTTGCTTTATTCAACAGCTTGTAATTATACACTTTGTTCAACCTTAAATGATTCCTCCCTATGTAGGGTTTATGGCTCTTCGAGTCTTGTAGACACTTAAGTACCTTTAACAATTTAATTCAAAGCTATTCCACTAAATGGTAGAGGGAGGAAGAAGCAGTCTGAGGATCTCATGCAAGCACTCATATTCCAGAGAGCAGACTTATGTCTAGAGCAACTTGTGTAACAGTAGTGACATGGAAGTTTTCCTCAGCTTCTGAACTTTCCCAGCAGGACTAGGGACATAATGACTTTCTGAACAAATCTTTCTGATTTCTAAATATTGATGGTGCAATGATTTTTACAGTTAACGCTGGCAGAACTTGCTGACAGTTCAGGTGTGTACTCAGTTCATAAACAGCTCTAAAGCCTGCAACCATCCTCTCCTCATCAGTGTTTGTGGTACAATTTCCTTTTGGATTCTTGGTGTTCATTGCAATCTTGTAGAGCTGCTGTTCTGGATCAAAGGAGCCCCCTGAATGCAAACGAGAATGCTTTCACGGGTCCCTCTCTAGTGAAAGTTTTTGTCTGCTGTGTGTTGCACAGAGGATTTCTTCCACTATTAACCATGCTTTGACTGAGACTACAGCCCCAGATATTTAAAGATCTTTATTTCTTAGAAGAGTGTAAATTTAAAGTGTGATTTTGTGACTTAAGCCTTTCAGTCTAGTAGAAAAATGAAATTTCCTTAACCCTGCATTTTTATTTGCTGTTGAACACTTAGTGAAGAGGGAAGTAATTTGTTTCTAAGGCATTGAAGTTCCCCACTGATAGCAGTCCATATTGATGTCTCTCACGTTCTGACCAGGAATGCCCACAGTCAGTTACCAAGTGTTTGATAACAACTTTTGGAGTCAGATGCATTACAGCACCACATGCTTGAGACAAACTGCTGTCTACTTCAGGATACCCAAAATACTGGCCAAAATTGCCAGTTCCTAAAAAGGAAAATTTCCTTTAGCACTGACCATCATTCCTTCAAACAGGTTGGAAACAGTTTTTTCCTAGGTTGAGCAGCAGCTGTGGGCACTAAGAGCCCATCATGGCCCTGAGCTGCCTCACCTGTGCCCTCCCAGAACCCTCTGCCAGTGGCTCAGGAGCTCCATATAAGCTGAGGCTTGGGGTTAGTTCTGATTTTTGATGACCATGGCTTGCAGAGGGAGCTTCCTGGCTTGGCTTTGCACATGCTTCTCTGCTTTGGAGCTGCTGGTTGGTTAAGCGTGGAACTGCTGCCTGAAGTCATTGTTTCCACAGGACCTGCTTGGTTCTCTTTGCTCAGGTACAGTGGGACTGTGTCTGTTATGGGTGTGGGGTGTGCGCTGCCTTGGATGGTGTCACTTTTGGCTCTGTCTGCTGCTTGTGGAGGAGCTCCTGCTGTTTGCTCCCTGCCAGTCTGTACTTCTACGGTTGTTCTTCGATGACACAGGATTTGGTGTTGGCTGATCCTGCCTTGTTTGCTGGCTTTAAACCTGTTAACAAGGATAGTTTCTGCTCTGTAGATTAGTTGGAGGCACTTTAGTGCTTAAAGACTCTCGCCAATAGATTTTACATAGAGATTTTAGGAGTTTCTGAATTCCTGTACTCTTAAGAGGCATCTTTTTATGGTGACTTATGCAGTTAACAGCTTATCTGTAAACTAGGCCTTTGGTTGCTCTGTGCTGTTAAGTTTTAATTTCTTTGGGAGACTGATCTCTGGGCAGTTTCAAAACAGCTTTTTAAATTGCACCTGCTGCCCTGTAAATAATGTCCGTTCTGGGAGCTGCTTGCTTTTGGCTGTTGAAACTTTTCCGAGTTACACTTAGTTCTCCAAGACAGCACTGCTCCTGTCCGTGTGCACGCGGCTCTGCTGGCGGGCTCCTGTGCTCTGTGAGCTGGAGGAAGCCCTGCCCCTCGCGCCGCAGCCATCCGCTGGGCAAGATGGAGACCGGCTGACAGGAGGCGGGTGCTGCTGCGCCTTGATGGGCACAGCACTGCCACTTGCTTCGTTACCAGGGCAGCTGTTGGGTGAGGAGCTGCTGTCTCTAAGGGAGCTGGCAGCAGCAGATGCGTTTCGCACCGCACCTGAGGGGCCGGTCGGCTGCTCTCCCCGTGCGCGCGGGGCGGCTTCCCCGCTGCGGGGAGAAGCCTGCTCGCGCTAGGAAGCTGTAGGGAGTAGCTCAGTGCCAGGGTCCTGTGCCGGCTTCAGCGACCGGGCTGTGCCCTCGGCTCTCAAGCGAGCCCTGCGGGGCAGGAATAACGTTGGGGGTTTAATGGCGCCTCGGCGATCCCTGACCGGCACCGCTCGCCAGGAGACGGGCAACGCGCGCGCCGGTGCGCAGTGCGCCCCCGTGCGGCCCCGGGAGGAGTCGGTGCGCTCGATATCCCCGCGGGGAGGGCTGTGGCCCGCGGGGAGGGCTGTGGCCCGCGGGGAGGGCTGTGGCCCGCGGGGAGGGCTGTGGCCCGCGGGGAGGGCTGTGGCCCCCGGCTGGGCTGTGGCCCCCGGCTGGGCTGTGGCCCCCGGACGGCCCGCGCCCTGCACCACCGCTCCCTCATGTGAAGCTCAGCGTTACCCCGCGGCCTGGGCTGCTTGTGAAGGAGCTGCCGCGATCCTTGTGCTGCCCTGGGGTGTCCTGTCCTATCGTGGAGTTGCTGGTGACCGACTTGGTCTGATTAAGCTCAGGTGACTGCAGAAGCATGGCCTGGGAGAAGCAGCATGTTCAGAGCAGCCTGCAATGGCCTGCTCGGCTGAGCAGTCCTGAGCTAACTCCCGTGCACTGTGTTGTTACCCAAAGCCAGGTTTAGACTGCTGCCTGCATCCCGTTGGAGCAGTAGTCTGTTCCTCCAGCAGAAGGGCTGCTTGGGGAGCAGCAGGGTCCTTGCCTGTTCCCACAGAACAGCGCTGTTCTGTTCTGTGTGCAGCTCAGGGCGTCAAATGACTGGTAAAGCCTAGAGAATAAAATGGCCAAACGTGGCCTTCTCACCCGTAAAAGCATGCATGTTTAGACTGTCGGTCTTCAACAAAACACTAGCATAAAACCATTTAACTCGAAGCTAGGAGCTTAGTGGTTTCCCTCTTTTTTTTCAAGGTAGCCCTTCATCTTCAGAGCTGCATGCCAGTTCTCCCTCAGCCTCTGCATAAGGCAGGAGCTCACTGGCACTTGCCTTGCTGCCATATATTTTTGAAAGAGTGCGTCTCCTGACAGGGCTGTCGGTCCCTCTGGCTTTTTATGATGTGATTGCTTTAGCTCACTAGGTTTTTGCAGCACGATGAGAAGATACTCTGTGAAAAGACATCTTTACCTTCCCCTAGCAGTTCAGGCTATTTTAATCCCATGAGCAACAGAATCTGTCAGGGTGTGTGCAGTAGTCTCATCTCCGCCCAGAATTGTTAAGAGGCCTCTGCCCTGCCACGTGCCTATTGCTGGGCTGGAGTGATGTAGATGCCACATCATGAGGGCACAATTCCAGTTCCAATTGCTTAAGCTAAGTGCAGGGGCGTGCAACCAGAATGCAGGAAAACTTTTCTTGGCTAACTTGTCAACATGATAGATGACAAATGAAGTCACCAAGTACAACCTAATATGGTTGGAGTCTCGGGTTTCCTCTTGACCTTGCTTAACAACCAGTAAATGACAACGCAGGGATTGCAAGGCAATCAGTAACCTTGCAAAGTTCCCCTGCTATTCGCTTGTCTCCCTTGCACCTTGCTGTTGCAGCGGTTAGACTCAAGGTGGCATGAGCTGAGGCAGTCCTTACTGTGAACTTCCCTAGCACTGGGAAGTCCCCCGAGAGCTTTACACCTGAAGACGTAAGTCTATAGGGCTGTACGTTCCCATTGCCCTCCAGAAGGGCGGTTGGTAGCGCTGGCCTCGCCCTTGAAGTTGCTGTGAGCATATTAAACACATTAACAAAGGTGTAAAATAACTATTTTAAGTAACAGGAACATGCCTCTGTCACCTGGGTAGGTGGTGGGCAGGGGCTCATTCTTCTGGGTCAGGCCTGACCCAGTGGTTGGCATCCTTGAGCAGGTTCATGGTGGTGATGGGGGAGTAATCTGGCATGGGTTTTTTCCTCTGGTGTTTCATAGCCAGTATATTTTCATTCTGCTTCCTTTGTAGCTTTCACGAGCTGACAATTTGTGGGTGACTTAATCTTCATCAGGAACCTGCAGGTTTTAAATTTAGAAACATGTCTTCTGAATCGCTTTGTAAGGAAATAAATAGCAGTAATGTTTCCCATGCTTCAGCAGCATGCCACTTACAATTTGGACATCTTTTCCAAAATTAACTGCAACTGGGATCAAGGTGCACACCAATATATAAATAATATAGCAACAGTCTATGAGCAATCACAGGTGTGGCTTCCATATATGATTCAGAAAAAATAATGAGCTGTGTGGATGAAAATAGGCACTTGGGCAGGGATTATGCAAGGTCTGAATTACAGTGCAGGATGGGTGGGGGTAACACCTCTTTCAGCTTAGAAATGCTAATCACAAGCTCAGCAGCCAGAAATCTGTACAGTGTTATTTAAAAAATATTAGTAAGTATAATTAAACTTTGTGTGCTAGATTTTCAGTACCAAAGAGCTATGAGAAAAAGAAAATTTTCTATGTGTTTCCAGCTTTAAATGAATAAAGCCAGCTTTGGAAAGCAAGCTGTCAAGAAAAGAAAATATCAGACTAAAGGGAAAAAAATTATCCCTGGAACACTCAACACACACACACACAAAAAAATCAATAGGTTACCTAACTGCAGAGTCCCTAGAAGCAGAAAAAAATGGTGTCTCATGTTACCTCCCTCTCAAATTTCCTTCTTGACGGTAATCTAGAGAGTAGGTATTTAACATACAACTTGTAATGCTATTAAAAGTGTTTATAAGGGCTGTAGTCTGTAATCATGAGTGTGAAGGGTGGGAATTCCACCGTGACTGATCTGGTTGTCATCTCAGCCCTGGATTCCTGAGAAGACTCAGTTAGAATGCCATCAGCAACTACTCCCTGCTGTAATAACTGCCCTTGCAAAATTGATGCCTTTGTCCTGGTCTAGATGGATGCTTTCCTTTATCATGTCAAACCTACCACTTCACTCGACCTGTTTGAAAGCAAGACCAAGGCTGCAGCAGGAGGAAAGGCAATCTCAGTGAGAGGTCTTCTGCAGTTTCAGTACAATCATTTGTGCCTATTACAGACTTGGAGTGAATGGAACACTAATAGTGACAGCAATAACAGCAATTGGTAATTTGAAATTACTGCAGAATTCAATTATGGCAATCAGCATGCTTCCAAATTGGGTTTGTTTTCTGTTTTGATTTATCTTTTATGATGTAAGAGAGACTGATGATTGAGAGGTTTTTAAATGATCTCCCACTACTGGGAGCTGTGTGTTATTTCCTGACATTATAATCTATTTAAGAGCAAGTTAGTGTGGTAGAAAAGTTAAGGTAATGGGTTTTTCAAATCACTAGGCACTAAAACAGTCTCTTCCTTTCAGAAAAATCTGTATCAAGGCAAACATCATATCCTTTACTTACCAGGTAGACTTGGCTCCTCTGGGTTGATTTGCTGGTCTGAAACTCACAAAGTGGGGCAGAGGGAGTGCCAACATCAAAACAGCCAGGCAGCACTAGTAGGCAGTGATGACCCTTACAGAAGGTAGATATGACAGATGCTTCTTGATGCCAATGGTTGCTTTAGAGTGTACTTTTCCTTGTGGTATCAACAGTTTTGAGCCTGGGGGAGAGGTCACCTGCCCCCTGGCACACACACACACTTCCATACCCACCCTTCTTGCCAACTTTGCTGCAAGCCACATCTTGTTGAGGTGGTCTTGATGATCATAGGTTCACCCTGGAACAGCCCTGGATCCAGCCCTTTGCCCCAGGACAGCTGCCTCCTGGGACACATGGGTCCTCACTAACACGGCTGGACAGTGACTGCTGGGGTGGGTGAGCAGTGTGTGTGGCCCAGTTCTTGAGTTGGGAGGCTGTGGGAACTGTCGCCTTTCTCAGGGTTCTTCCCTGCTTTAACACAAATATCTCAGCTCTTCAGACTAAAGTGTATCGAGTCAATGGCTCCGATATATGATTATTCCAGCCGAATCTATCTGGCAAGGGGCTTCCTCAGAGGCAAGCTGTCAGGCCTTGCCCAGGTGAGCCCAAGCTCTAAATATTCAAACATGATGAGGCTGTTGCAGAATCATGTTGTGTCCTGACAAGTCTTATCATGTGACAGGGCATGAGCAGAAAAACATCTTCTGGCCAGAACTTGCAAAGCTTTCCCCACAGCTCTACAGCCTCAATTACTTGCTTGGAAAATGAAAACACAATTTTTTGATCATGCAAGCTCTGTCCCTCAGAGTACAAAAATCTGGTGTCTCAATATACAAGTGGGACTTCCATCTGCCTGTGTCAGTGACCTCCTCTCACCGTTACCTGGAGATAACAAACCCCTGAACTGTGGAACAAGTCCTTAGGGAAACCTTATTACTTTAGATTTTTAAAGGGAAAATGGCCAAGGTATCTCAATACTGTAAGATTTGCTTAAGTTACTTTCCTCAAACTGAAGAAGTATGTGAGCTCTGTAACCTGTTTGAATGTCTCACTTGTAGCCAAGTAGTTTCAGTTTTTTCAATTCAGGTTCAGTCCCTTTTACTTCAGTTACAGTTGCACTAAACTTAAATTCAGTAGTTAATTTCTGTAAGGACAACACTGTGCTGTTATTCAGCTGACATACAGTAGGAAAGGCAGCATCCCTACAGAGTAATTTTAACATTTCTTTTAATATTCAGGACCAAGTAGACAATACCAGTATTTGCAGGAAAGGAGTAGGCAACTCACTTTTTCTAGGAGGAAAATATAATGGATCTTTACACTTTTTTGAACTTCAGAAAAGGTGATGCAAGGCAATTTAAAAGCACAACTTTTGGAAAGTTTTTAAGCCCTATAAATATGAAAATAGTTTGTACTCAGGCATAGATCCTATTCTGAGGAAGTAAAAAATGTCTGCTGCTATATTTGCAGGAACGGTTTTAGCCCAGCGATTAAGGAACTTCCACTGCTCACAGAAGTAAAATGGGGGGGGGGGGGGGCGGGGAGAATGGATTGTAACAAGTGCCTCATTTCATAGCAAAGATGTATTTAGGTGCTAAGCACTTTTGAGGGCTCTTTGGCAAAAGACTCAAGGCAAATTTGCCTTGTGCAAATACCAGCCAAAAGCATCAGGCCAGTGTGAAAGGTGACTTGGGACAGGCAGCTTATCACTGTATTCATAGAGAGAACCATGAATGAGAACTAAGAGCAGGGAAGTTGCTTGTTATGCTGAGTTCTACTGAAATGACAACTAGTGAGTCTGCTGTTGATGAGGAATGAGCTGCAACTTGGTGGTGTTGATTTGTCTGACGTGGCAGTGATCACAGAACTGAGAAGGTGTGTTATTTTGGGGTCATTTGGTTAAAAATTATCAGATTGAAGGGGGGAAGATTCCAAATCCCAATTTGATGTTTTCCACCTTAGAAGAAATCTAGGGGGTGGAGGAGAAGCAGGGTTTTCGATAGGATGAATGCTGCAGTCAACAGCCTTGCACAGGATGAGATAACTTCTTTGTTTTGGAGGCCAATCCCTGTGGGCTCTCAGCAGTCTCTTTGGCACAGCAGTAGGCTTTTAAGCATCCACATAAATGAACCTTAGCAACACACACACACACACACGCACCCCCAGCTACAAAAGTCAAGTAATAAAACTATGTCTGACAGCTTTTCCACCAAGTGTAACTCCACGGATGGTAACCTGCTTTGTTCTGAAATAAGCTCATTCACAGCAAATATGAAGACTTCAGACTGTCAGATCAGGACAAGTATTTACCTGCATGCACAGCTAAAGATCAAAGCTGCATGCTGCTTCTTATCTTCAGGAGCCTTATCCATGGCTTACATACTACAGCTAATATGTACTTGCATTGTGGTGAGTAGTGACAAATTCTTCTTAAGAAGGAAAAAAAAAGCTACTGGGCTATGCTCAATTTTTTCTTGCTCAGAATATTGGGTGTCTCCTCTTCTCTCACCCTTAACATACCAGTTCTTTTTTAACAAGTGAGAAATTGAAGGAGGGAACACTACTGCCCTCTCTCTTCTGTATCATGGGTGCCTAATGTTACTTGGATGACTCTAGAATTAACAAGGGTTTATTAATAATAATGGGCCAAATAACTTATTTTATTGGATATTTTATTATAGACACTGTGCCACCAAACAGTATGGAGGAATTAAAATTAATGGTGTGAAATGTGAGTTATTGAACACTTCTTCAGAAATCTTAATTAAATGCAAGCCAAATTCAGTATTTGTTGCACATTTAACATTCTTCACTTTGAACTCTGCAGTAAATGCACAACTGAGATGCACAATTATGTACACTAATCAATAAAGCAAAAACAAAAGTGTATCATAAATAAGTATGTTATAACTTTATTAAACTCAAGACATGGCAATATTCAAAATACAAAGTGAATTCTTTTTTATTCAATACTGTACATGATGCAGAAATATCAGTGCATTTCTATAGCATGTATTTTACCTTCATTTAGTTTGTACTAAAACAAATAAAAAGTAAGCTTTAAAATAGCTCAAACATCTCATTCAGCAGTTTAAACTGTAAACAGCTTGTTTATTTCTATCAGGAGGAACACATTCACCTTCTGTACCTCCGTTAATGAGCACCCTTTCTCTTGTGCTTATCTGCTAGAGGATAACTGTGAGCATGAGAAACTGCTAATGCACAAATGTGGAACCTCAGTGAACTTCAGTGGCTTGCTGAGGCACAATGAGGAGAAACTAAACAGCAAGAAGCAGCATCCAAAGCAGCAAGAGATGGGACTGACACTGTTTGTAAATGGATTAGTGTGGTTTTTTCTTTGCACTCTCTTCCTCCCCTAAAATACTGAATAGAAACCAAAACACAAGACCAGCTTGTGCTGTGTTTCTGTATTTAATACAGTCAGAATTTCAGACTCTAGGTGAGCATGTAGTTGTTACTGCCTACTGAATGGCACTTGCTCATAGCCTCTCATATCCTCTGCCTCTTTCAGGATGCTTTCACATGTTTCTAGGATCCAGAAGGAAAAGAGCAGCAGTAGAGGCTCAGCAAGAGCTGGAACAAGTCTCTCCTAGGGAAAACTGCAAAATTGAGCCAAGTGTGTCTAGCAACTGAAATAATACACAAAAACTAACTCGTTTGAAAAGTGTAAGTGACAAATTAAGTTGTAAAATATTTGTCTTTCAAAATGCACTTCCAATATGCTAGCCAAGTCTTGAAGCGGATATTAGATCTTGCAGTTACCTTCTTGCCAGGTGGGCACATCCTAGTCAAAGAGGATAGAATATGTCCTCAGCCATTACTGTAAGAAAGAAATCTTGGAACTGCCTGATATGAAAACTGTACTGCTTTATCTGCTCTGTCAGCTTTATAAATAAGACTCGTAAGCAAAGCTAAATTTTTTTCGATAACGTGACTACCAAATATGTTCCTCTAGGTAGCATATAACTGGCCAACTGTGACTTCTATCCCTCTGTATGTTTCTATGGAATCCTTGTAGGTTTTCAGCTATACATACCAAGACAAAAATCAGTTTTAAGAAACATATTGGAGACATGCAGCATAAGAGGACTTTTACCATCCACTTTCCAGTTCTCAGAGGACAAACTGGTCCTACTTCATTATCTGAGAACCTCAAGAACTTTGTAACATTATAAAGTTCGGTTCCATTCTGAACAACTGAGCTGAGACTGCGCTCCCAGACACTATGGGGAAACCACATAGGACAGATGTTTCCGTTTCAGGTGACCAGCTATGTCTGTTCTAGGTTTTGAGTCCAGTTTTGTTGGGGCTGAAGTGGTTGTGCAGTCACCAGACCAGGACTGAACTGCTGTGTTAGAGCTACTTTCTTCTGCTTCTCTGAAGAATTTCTCATACTTGTCCAAATATGGAGGCCTTTCAGGCAGCAGATAGTAGTGCGTTGAACTGGCTTTCTTACCATTTTCAATAATTGGAAGAATGCAAGGGACCCTGTTGGAAGATCCTTCACTATTTTGTCTCTGTAGAGCTTTGCTGCTGACATATTTAGGATCAGGTGCAAAACTCTGAGTGGGGGGCATAACCCCATTGAGGTATGATGGCAGACTTTTGGGACTTGGTGTACGGGAATTGCTACGTGACAAAGGTTCTCTTGGGGGCACTTTTGGAGGCCTGTCTTCATCACTGTATGCACTAGAGGCAACTTCTGCTGACCACCTTCTGTAATCTGGTTTGAGAGCCCTTGGAGGTATGGGAACCCTTGGTGGAATCTCTGGCTTATCTTCATCAGAGTTTGGAGAAGACCTGTTTAAGTGTCCAGATAGTCTTATTAATGGTTTGTTAAGGGACCCAGCTGGCCCAGAATGGGACCTCCGCAGTCGTCGATGCAGCTGTTGTGGAGGGGGATAAATACTGGATATGTATCCATTTAGGCTCTGTGTGGGGTTGGCATCTTCTGGTTTTGGTCCTGTTGGAGCATCAAAGTATGCATAGTTGATTTGCCCACAGCCCCTGAAGCTCCGACGGCTTGGAGCACTGGATTTAAAAGGAGGAAGTTCATAATCTTCTAACAAAAAGTCAGTATCTGAGCTAGTAAGGAACTCCACCTCTTTGTCAACCTCATCTGGAGTAAAGTCTTCAGAAATAGGCAGAGGGGGTAGTGGCCTGGAGCTACGGTCATTGGAAGATGCAGACAGAAATTGAATTGGCCCACTTTTTATTGACATGTGAGGAGGTGTTTCTTCAGAAACACAGCCCATGGTTAATGAGAGCTTACCAAAGCTAGGAGCAAGGTGGTCTTCATATCTTGAAATTGGCTGTTCATGTTTAGGACTTACAGGAGGTGGACTGGATTTCTGAGATGGAACTTGGATGCAACTTTCAGCAAAGTTGTGGTCATTCACAGAAGCATGGTTGGAAGAGTGCCCTAAAAAAGTGACAGAGTCTTAGAAACACTTTTCTAAGTAACAGTCTAGTGTGTGACTGTGCTGCTGTAGAGTTAACTATTTAATTCCTTCTAATGCAACAATAAGTAATGCCCACTTAATCACTCCAGAAGCAAAACATAACTATTACAGATCTTGTCTAGTTGTGGGCTCACATGCTTAGTTAAGAGAGCAGATGATTACCTTATCATTTTAGGCCCGTGCTCCAGTTAAATGAGGTAGTTCAAGAGATCCCAAGCATAAACAACACACAGAACTACAGCTATGAAGATCCCAGCAGAGGACTACGACAGAACAAGTGCTATTTTACTAAACAGCTCTTCTGTCAGAAGTGTAATGGCAACTCAGAGGCCTCTATGTACAAGGAAAAGGATTTTTGTTTGTTTTAACTTGATAGTGTTTTATTTTTTGGTTTTGTTGAACTTTAATAGTAATATTTTCTTGAAATATTTGCATTCTGTCACCAGAGGGCATCCTTATATCCAGAATGAGAAGACAGTGAGTGTCTTAGTGAAGACTTGAGAATTTTTTCCCAAGACATATCCATTACACTACCTAAATACATGTGTTAAGTCTTTATACTTACCAATGGATGGTAAATGTTGCTCTGTTGATGGACTCAAATTATATGTCACTGCTATAGGGTCCACATTAAAGAAAGTACTAAAAAAAAAAAAAAGTCTTCACTGTAAATAAACCATAGGTTGGTACTGGTAAAAGTATCAATGTTAATCTTAAATACTTGAAGATACAATACATCAAACTTTAGCCTTACTCACTTTTCAAATCCACTGTGGCTACCCCAGCAGGTTTTCAGAGACCCCATGCCTTGACTAGCGCGAAGAAATCCATTTTTTAATGGGACTCTCATCTCTTGAGCAGCAACTCCTGCAGTTGACATTGTGCGCTGCTCTCTAGTGATGTCTCACGACCCTAGAAATTCACAGTCCTTGACAGGTTTCCTGTAGTTTTCATACCTTCAAAAGAAAGGGCATAAATATCAGAAATGCAAGCTTGAGTGAATGTATCTTCTGAAATTTCAGTATTTCAAAGAAATAAATAGCTCTGTAGAAAAGCCTTCTGTCCTGATACTTGCCAATAGGAAATCTTAACCAAGCTCATTTTGTGTCCTACTGCAATAAAGTACAAAACAGGCAAGTTCTCTTACAGAATTAGACTGTAAGAAAAAAAGTTCAGTAAAGATACTGATGTGGCATCTGTGCATCAACAACTTCAGTTCTTGCACATGAACTCCCAGTTTTTTAGGCAAAAGTAGTTTTCTGGAACAATCTCTTCAATTTTCTAGTAGCCATGTATCTTTAGTTGTATCTTTTTGCTAATGAGTTTGGTTTCTGGTGTAGCCAACACTTGACAGCCTAGTCTGGTTTTAAGTGTTACCTTCAATAGCCTAACAAACGGCTTTTGCTCCAACAGACAGAATTAATGACTACTAAAACCAGAATTCCAAAACTTCTTTTATATAAAGTGGTTGCTTTTGTTAGCAAACTTGAGGGTGATTTGAAGTATTTTAATGCTTGTCTTCTACCTATTTTGAACAAACTTGTAATCTAGTGATTTGAAATAGTTTCAGCTTAAACTGTCCTGCTGTCTTCAGATTTTTATTTTGACTGTTTGACCAGTCCTTTACCTGGCCTGTTTACAAAAGAAAAATGTGTTGGCAGTTGCTTTACACTGAATCATGGTCTAAGGAACAGGCAGACTCACAGGGTTTCGTTTAGGAAAATCAGAATAGATTATTGTTGGGGGATGGGGGGCGTGACAGTGTAAAAGTAGCTAACATTTGGAAGGCTGGATAAATTAAGTCCAAGACTATAAGCAAAAATGTTCTCTGGGCCTGTGCTTCATCTACACAAATATCCTAAATTCAGCAAGTACAATATAGTGTTATATGGCTGTTCAAATAAAAAACAAACACCACAAACCAACCAAAACAAACCCACCCAACAAAAACTTTAAAAATCGTCAACAACCCCAAACAAAAACCAACCCATCCAAAACAGTTTAATTAATCTCTCTTGAGAATCAAGAATATGACCAGTTTCTTAACATGAGCTTTCTTCCTCCTCCCCCGAGGAAGAAAAAAAATTGCACCCAAGACAAATCAACCAACACTTGAGGGCTGGCTGTATCAGTGCAGTGTACCTGTCAAGGAAACCACTTCATAGTGTGGCACTCCAAGAAAATGGGGTACAGAAACAAGTAACAGTTTATGCTTATGGTAAATCTGTTCTAAAATGGGCAGTCTATACAGATGTGTAAACTTTTTTCCCAGAGGAAAGAAACTTGTCTGTGACATAAAGGACGGGCAGACTCCTCAGCAGGACTGTAAACCAGGTGCCCCATGATTAATACGCAATATAACAACACTATGTGCCTTTTATAAACAATTGTTTGAAATGATTCTGCTACGCTTTTCCAAATTTGATTTGGATCCAGTATTTCATCCAAGAAAACGGTATAGGCAAAATAGCTTCTGACTCTATGTATGTTTATAATGTGTAAGAACTAATTATGCTGTCTTAAAGAGAGTGTGATGGGTTTCTTCATCATGACTCCCAGTGGTCCCCCTTAGGTCAACAGAAGGGGAATTTTTTTTACTGACTACAAGATTGTGTATTTTAGCCAGGCACTTTAGACAGGAAGTTACTGGCTTTAATAGAAGTGAGTAAGGGCCAAAACAGTGTTCTGTCTGCTGCAACAGCACATTAGTCTTAGTCCTACAAACTTTACCTCTCCCGATTTGAGAAAAGACTATATTCTTCCTTTTCAGACAGTGTCCTTAAAAGCTAGTGTTTCCCTGGAAGCTTTTGTATTACACTGTCAGGTTGGACCCTTCCCAGTAATAGAAGTTGCAGTTTTTCATAGTAAAATATAAACATAGAGCCCCAGGAAGCAATAAGGTAGCTCTAATTAGCAAATGAGTTCAAAATCTCCAGTAGTCCTGTAACAGCAGTTCTTCCTTCCAAATCTGTAATTGCAACCAGAACCATTGTTCCTGGGGAGCAGCAGACTGGAGAAATCCATCTGTCAAAAAGACTTAAACATCCATCACATCAGCTCACCCTGCACTGAGCAGTGATTCTTTTCATGCCTCTCAGATCCTATCCTATTACTACTGATAATGGTGAACTTAAAGGCTTAAGCCCCTAAAGGAGTTTGTACTTCCATTTCAGTGTTTTCTGAAGTGCAAGTTACAAGTTGAAAAATCACTGATACAGAACACTGATTACTCAGCAAATTCTAATACTCCACCTTGTCATGCATACAAGATCTGACAAGACTGAGAGAGACATTGATTATGATACAAAAATGAGACAGGAAGGAGGATGGGGGTGGCATTGCTGTAGTTGGAGAGCACATGTAATGTGCTTGCTATGATAACATACAACCCTTGCCGGGCTTGTTAGGAAGCCCAAACTCCATCAGATCCCACGCCAAAACCAGTGCTAGTAATTACTGTGTCAGCTTTCTGAATGCTGTCTAAATCTTAGCTCTTAAGAATGACAGTTGCACAATTGCTTCTGGAATGCTAAGCTCAACTTCTGAATGGACTTAAGTGTTTACATACTCTAGGAAAAGGTAATTTTCACTTGTTTCAACCAAGTCCTTGTTTTTAAAAAAAAAAGGCAGGCAAATTTTGTGGCCATAAAACTTGCTTGCTTCTAACAATAACTTCTTTGTGAATTCACAGAAGGTGACTCGCCTTGACATTTCTATGGGGAGCTGTGAATGGACAGAGTTATGACACTGTCCTCCATGCTTTAAGCTAGGAGTATCAAGAGAGGTAAGGCATGAGTTCTTTTACTAAATCACATACTTTTGTCAATAAAGTCTAAAGAGTTGGTGTTTATGTTAAAGCATGCACAAACTTGTTTGAAGAAACAGCATCTTCAAAGGGAGCCATGATCTATTACTGAGGAGTAAAAACTCTATTTTATACAGTGTGTTATTAGAAAAGCTGGTCAGTATATATTCCATGAGGCTACTATTTTCAAGTAACTGGATTAAAACCCAATCATAAAAGTCAGTCATGAAGATATAAACACTGTAACTGCTGGCCCAATCCTGCCTTCTTAAAGACGTAAGGATCTAAACTTTACCAGAAATAAAATCAAACAACATTTGCTAAAGGAATGCTATTCCGGATCTCATACTTGTTTGTTGCTAACTTGCACAGAATGGGTGTCTGGTTACTCTGCTTGTCTGGCCTGGTTATGTATAGATCATGGCACTTAGAAAGACTGAAGCACTTTGAGTGCTATTGAAGATGTTATAGTTTCAGTGTTATTCAAAAGAAATTGAGTTAGTTCAAACTAAAACTATAGCTATAGCTAGTAATGATTATAGGGCACAAAAGCCGAGGCAATCCAAAGGTTTATCCAATGCATTAGGATTAGGAAGCTCTCAACACCATCCACAGTAAGGCAAAGAACTGTGCATTCATGCCAGCTCACACTAAATAAGTAAGAATTACTCTAAATATAAGAGATTAGGTTGTTCTTTTTTTTGGTGGTTTTTTTTTTTAACAAGGCCAAATATACCTTCAGGCTTAAAGTGGTAAGTGATGAATAGTAGAATGGATATGTGTAAGCTGAAAATGGTCAAATGTATCCATAAACAGTAGAGTAGCTACACAGAGGGGAATGCTCATGGGAATGTATCAGAAATATTTTGTGAGACAAAGTTAAGTTACGTAAAACATTGCAAATACACAATTGTCATACTGATACTTATCACTGAATACTTCTGGTAGCAACAGTAATCCTCCATTCAGAAACTAAGAAGTGTTTGCATATATTTTAACTTGACAGTCATCACTGATCACAGGGAATCTCGTTACTCTGTTCCCTGCTCTCTTGGCCCCAGTGCAACCCAGTATTTGAGTGGACTCAGGTTTGTAATAAAGAAAACCTTTCTGGTATGTATAGTAGACCAAAGCATGCTCTAGAATGCCTCACATAATGGGTATGGAATACAGCAACTTGCTGTACACATTTTCTAAAGGCAGTGATTTTGACAAGCAGTTTATATACCTCTAAGAAATGAGAGAGAAGGTGAGGGAGGGACCAAAGCATACCTACGTACTACTTTTGGCAGGGGAAGAAATGTAGCTACCTTAAATCCACAACCTATTTTTGTTCACCTTGCCACCACATATCTTTAACAAATCTCAGAAGCAATTCACAGGAGGAGGGGCACATTTTTGCAGTACAAGTCATGCTCTCCAGCTAGCTGTTCCTTATTTGACAATGTGATGTAATTTCCGTTTAACTTTCTATTTAAGTACCTGAGATAGAGCCACCCCTTTTAATATTTTAGTATTTCAGACTTCTAACTGGACTTTAAAAAGCTTAAGAGCTCTAAGTATACCTTCTGGAGTTCCACATACTTCAAAAAGAAAAACAAAAATCCTGATTCTCTGTCATCCCTAAAGTGATTTCGGGTTTGCAACTAGACAAATGCTCAGTTACTGGTACCTAGAAGAAACAGTCTCATGAAGAGGTTGGTTTAAATCTATTAATTTAGTAAATGTTATTTACTGTGCACCAAAGCTCCACAGCACAGTTCAGTATTGCTCTGAGTCACAAGCCTAATCTTGCTGAGATCCAGGCCGCAGAAGACTTTTCCATATAGAGAAATTGTATCTTTTACAGGTATTAAACAGAGGCATATTATTAGCTTTGAGATTTTTCTACACATTCTGCAAACAGAAATGGATCATTCTGTGGTAGAAAACCTAAGACAATGAGCACTTAGCGAAGACAAATAAAAATAATGCACAAATCGTAGGAGGCTGCAAATAAATTCTACAGGCATACCCCAGATGATGATGGGCATAAATGTAAAGAAATAAATTAACTGATCAGGAGACAAATAATGTATTTAGAATATAAGTCAGCTGTTTTGGAATATACTCAAAGAACTGAGTTCAGCAAAGAGTTTAAGTTCAGTTAAAATGTGGGCTACCATTTCATGGTCCTACACAGCAATTGGGAGGAACTTGTAAATTGCCAGTAGAAAACTAATAATTAAATAGCAAGACAATTGCCGTGCCTCTGCTTGTCAGATTTCAGATGCATGCTTAAGGTATGGTACTTCACCCTCCTGAAATTTTAATGTGAATACAGCCAGCTTACATTCAGGAAATAAAAATTCCTTTTTAGCTGACTCAGAGTCATAACCATAGTGTTACACATGCTATGATAAGTTTTAATTTTGTTTTCCACTACAGAGAATTAGAACAATTTTCCTCTGAAATAATTCCTGTATTGCAGAATATGGCAGACAAAGGGCTTCAACCAAGAACATTTCCCCCTCTTCCCCCTCCCCCCAAAAAAAGAGACCGGTTTCTATTAAAAATTCTTCCATATAGATAAACTGCTAAGGAAAGACAACTAGATTTGTGCATAAAGTAACACGGTGAAGTTGTGCAGCTTGGTTTCCTCTTTTAAAGTTTTACTAGCTTGTAAAAGCAATTCGTAAATGCGTTTGTGATGCAGAGGCATCGTTCACCTGTCATTCCAGAATGACAGATTAAATTATTCCCAAAGTGACCAGAGACCTTGCTCTCAGAGCCTTTCCCATCCAGTTCATCAATATATAATTAAGTACTGTTATCTTTAGATCAAGTATAGCAAGTTTTTTGCTTGTTGCTTCAGCAATGCCGCATCAGGGTCCTTCAGCCTGTGCGCTAGCGGCCCGAGACCGCTGAGATTTCAGTCACTCCGGGCTGCTGGCGCTTTGCACACCCCACACAGTGCATGTCCGCAGCAGGCAGACGTGCTGAGAGATGCACTGCAAATATTGGAAGGGTACAGTGGCGTCCCCAGATTTAATCACCACGGACTGGCTGTTTCAGAAAATCGAGGATAGGTATGTACTCGGGTATTAAGCCATAAAGAAATGTTTATTCTGAATTAAATCATACTAAATTAGACTGTAAAGCCCAAGACCACAATGTGGTCTCTGTTTACTCACAGGAGCAGAGGAACAGCTCAGAGGAGAGAGAGAACACCGATACTGTTTCAGCTCAGGAAGGAAACGCGTGGCAAGCCACGCTGTCTCCCGAGAACGCGGCCGTGGGCACCGCTGACCCCCGGGGGAGCTTCAGTCGGTGCGCGCTTCCGCTCCCCGGGAAGGCGCTCACCACCGCGGCGAGCAAAGAGAGAGGGTACGGCACCCGAGACGCCTTCCCCGCCAGACCCCGCAGGTAAGCGGTGCCGCCTCTGCCAACGCAAGGGCAGAAAACGCGCTCCCGCTCCTCCCCGGCGCGCCTCTCGGGCCACGGCCCGCCACCACCTCCCGCGCCCGCTGGTGTGGGCCGCGCCGGAACCCCGGCCCCGTCCTAGGGGCCCAGCCAGCCCTGGCGACCCGCAGATGCTGCCGGCAGCCGCTCCCTCAGTCCGTTTAGGACCTCGCTCCTCTGCCCGGCGGCGGAGCCCGGCGCGGCAGGTATGGGGCGGCCCCGGGCCGCGGCCGAGCCCCGCCGGGCGGCTCAGGTGCGCAGCGGGCGGGAGCGGCCTCCGCAGGCCGCGGCAGCGGGGGCCGCCCTGCCGCCATGGCAACGAGCAGGGTGGCCGGAGGTGCCGCCGCCGGACCCGTCACTCACCCCGAAAGCGTCGCGCAGCTCCGCATGTCCCCGCGCGGTCGCCGGCGCGACACGCATGCGCCAAGCCGCGACAGCGCTCGATCACTGGCGCGCCGCGGGCGGACGGCCGCTCTTATACGGGGGGGCGGAGCCGCCAGGAGCCGGGCCCGCGCGGCCACGCCTCCTCGCGCGCTGCGCGCTCGTCGGGAGAAGCCTTAAAGGGGCGATGGCCGCGCGTGGGCCGGTAAAGGTGCTGTGGCGGTTTCCGGGCGGGCGCGGGTCCGGGCCTTGCCGGACACAGGTGGAGAGTTATGCGGCGGCCAGGGCGGTGGCCCCGCTGTGCGATTCTCTGGGTTCATCCGCAGGAACGAGTGCGCCCTCCGGGCAGCACTGCCGTCGCGGCGGCGCCGCCCCCTGCCTCGGCGCTTCCACACCCCCTCCTTCCCATTCCGCCTGCGAGACCGGCCGCCTCCGCGCTGAGAGAGAGAGGCGCGTTCGCCAGGCGGGGATGACCGGAGCGCCGGGCTGGCCGGGGGGCTGCCGTCCGTGGCTTGGCCCGGCGGCGCAAGTGAGAACTGCTGGTGCCTGAGGCCAGCGCAGGGGCGGCGCGGGCAGCAGCGAGTGCCGGCTTGGCAGCGCCCGCCCGGCAGAGACTGTGAGGCAGTGCCGGTGAAGCCCTGCAGTGTCTGGCTTCACGGAGCCGGCGCTCGGCGTCCCGTCCTGCCCAGACCCCCTGCTGGGCTTTTTCTGGCCGGCGCGCCAGTCCTTTAGGGGATCTACTTGCCGCTCCCCGCTTCAACTGGTCTTCCGCCTGTTCCCGTTTCCCGGGAGACGGCGGCGGTTATTCGTTCTGCCGCCGCCAGGTCCGTCCGGGTCCTGCTCCCGACAGTGTCGGCGCCGGTAACCCCGATCAGCTGCTGGGTAGGGTCCTCCCGCGGTCCTCTGGCTTAACGAGGGGACGCTGCGGCCGGCCTAGGGGCGGGCGGCAGGAAGCCCCGTCCTGCTGCTCGGGAGCCGGCCCGCCGCCACCAGGCAGCGCTCGCTGTCCCGCCCCGAGCAGCTGGGTGCAGCGGGCGGTCCCGGGGGCGGGGAGATCCCGCTTTGCTCCCCCGGGCTTTGGCTTCCAGTTTTTTCCCTCGGCGATGCGTGCTGCAGCTCTTCTGCGGTCGCAGCTGCTTCGCCTGAGCGGTGAGGTGGGGCGAGGTCTTGCTCCGCGCGTTCGGTGTCCGAATATTGTCCCCGGGAACACTTGTCCTTGTCTCAGGAAAGAAGAAAAAAACCTACCAAAGCTTTCACCGTTGTAGCAGCTGCTGTTGTGAATGTCCGTTTTCCTGAACTTTGTGTTAAAATAAAACCATCGTTGTGCTTAGTGATTTGTTGGCATCTTGAGTACCGAGCTACCCGTGGGTCAGCACAGGTTTGACCCGGTGCTTTGTATCTAGACTTGGCATTTATCATGGTAAAAGGTAGTGGTTAGAGTAGTGAGATTCTTGGTGAAAGCTGCTGTGTAAAGACTGTTTAGTGAATATTTGCAGGCTGCTTTTTGATCAGCTTTGCTGTACAGTGCAATCGTTTCTTTGTTGGACAGAGAAACACCAGTGGGGGACTCTCAAACGCCCAGCACTGAGAGCTGCCAGCAACAGGACTAACAAAATGTCTGCTATGCTCTTTGAGTTGAAATAGTTATTAGCATTGCTAAGGAGGGAGAATGCTTGATTTCCCTGCACGATGTGGTGCGTGTCTGTAGGTGACTTACGCTTTCTCTTGGGCTTTCTGTTGACCTCTGGCTAAAGTGCTCAATCTGCCCTTGTTCTCCTGTGTATTTGTATCATAAAAACTGCTGCATTGCTGTACACATGCAGGTGATGTGAGAAGAAAGGAATACAAACTATGAGAGATTTTTGGTGGGGTTTTTTTTGTCAAGAAATTAAGTAGGCTCTTCATGTTATGCAAATGAAAGTGAAAAGAATAGAAGGGGGGTGCAAACCATCAAAAGAAAGGAGGAGAGCAGGCAAGTGGTATTTGTGTTTTTGATTAACTAGGTCATGTGGTGTTAAGGGTGAGACTGTGTTGTGCTGTGTTTGGGGTAAATGCATGCAACATGAGTTACTTTGAGTTTAAATTGTCCTGGCTATATATATGTGTGTAGAGGAGAAAGCTGCCTTTGTTTTTAAATTCTGGTATGTTGATGTACATACTGGCTGATGGTGTAAACAGCCCTACATGTTGTTATTAATGCATACAGAGGATGGGCTTCTTAAAAAAAGATGTTTCTCAGTGTTGACGTGACTAGATGTTTGACTTTTCAACTTGTTTGTGCCTGAGAATCCTTGTTCAGTGAAAAGGTTATTCTGTCTTTCCATGCAGATGTTACTCTGTGGCCTCTGTACTTTGTGTCTCTTACTGTTAAATGACTTTACCTCCAGCCTTTGTTCTCTAAAACTCCACTGCCTTAAATTTCTGATGGTTCTACTGAACAAAATGGTGTTTATTAATGGTGTTACATGTAATAGTTTCTGTGCTGACTTGGCTGCAGTGGAAATGGAATTCTGTACCAGCAGTTACATTCTTGTTTCTCTCCCTTCTTTGCAATATGAAGTTACTCCAGGTCTCTTAAACCACCTCACAGTTCTGTAGGTATATGTAAACCACTCTGCATTTTACTAGCTGGCCTAAAGACTAACTCCTAAGTAATGTTGGCTGGTTAATGCTAGTTGATAAAAAGTTTGCCAAAAAAACCCCAAAAACAGCTAATGTAGTATTACAGGATGCTTTAAACCTATTCTTTACCCTTTTTCAGACTTGGATTGCACGTTCAACTGTATTTAATAAATATCTGAATTCTTTGGAAAAAATGTAATGGACTTTCATTCATGTTATTCCCTTCTATTCAAGGATTCCCTTTGCAGGTGGGATCCCTGTGATACTGGATGTCCTTTGATCAGAGTTGTCCTATTTCTAGGTTGCTTTGTAGTGTATGCCTTTCTGGTGAACTCAGTTCCCTTGATATTTCCTGTTTTCAACACTTGAAATTGTTGGTGGCTATTTCTGTTTGTTTTGAGAAGAGAAAGGCATAAATGTAAGCAGCTGGAGAAGTGAAAGACTAAACCTTTTTAGCAAGGTAGAAAGTGATGAAAGTAAAATTTCATACTGAAAGACTAACATGGGAAGTAACAGATACATTTTTAATATAGAATGTCACCTGTAGCTCTTGTATGGTCGTTCTGTAGATTGCTGTGATTTTTTTGTTGTTTGTAAGTAAACAATACTTTGTTTTACATAAGCTGCTGCTGTATTATTGCTTAATGCTACTTATTTGAGGCAGGTGCTCTTGAGCAGGAAGCTTGGGTTTTTTTCCCATGTTTTCTGGTAAACATGCATCGGGTCTGGTTACCTGAAAGGGAATGAGTAGCTTAGATACTCTTCTGCTTGGCTAATGATTAGAAAAAGTAATTGTGGTAAGTAATCAGAGAGGAAAAGCTTTTCTGAGGAGAGGTAAATGAAGTACAAGTTGGATGCTGTGCAAGTTTTTGCATGCTTAGTTATGTGAATGAGGTTGGTGTAGATACACTCCTACAGCACCTCCAGAGGTGGCACAGCACAGACTTCAGTTATTTCATATACAGCTTTTATGAACCCTTTGGTAGGGGATTGCTTAGGAAGAGTGAAGCTAGCTAAAAACAACGCAGAAGGTGGTCTTTCCATTATAAGTCTAGAATTCTGTCTTTATTCAATAGATTAAAATTCAGTATGCTAGCCTTGGCTTGGACACTGATTTCCAAAATGAGCGACTTGTCATATCTCTCTTAGCTCTTTCTTAAAAATCACAGCCTTTACCTCAAGCAGAAGCAAGATGTGCACCCTGGCAGTTAAACTGTGTGTTATGGTTCTGTAGATTCATTTCATAGGACTTATTCAGGTTTTCTGTTTTGTGGTAGTCTGACAGTGGATCTACATATGAATATTGAGGTTAAGGAGTCTGTGTGGTGCACACTGACTTTAGTGATGCATGCATTATGACAGTGTAAACAAAGTATATACATAATGAAATTCTTAGCCACCTAAGTTTTGAACATCCGTCACCCTGAAGTGACGGAAATTAACTTGAGTATCTACTAATTCAAGGGGGAAAAAAACCAATGCATACAGGAGGTACGGGAATTGCTCTAGTCTCACTGAACTGATAGCAAGAGACTTGTGCAGTGGCAGTGAAGTCATGTGCTGGTACATGAGTGGAGAAATATTGCTCCAGTTACAAGTAGTTAAACTTTATACTTATTCTTACTGTATGGGGGATGTTGGTACAGTGTACTGTGGTACTCAGTGTGGGATATAGATGTGTAGGTGTTCAAGGAAGGGGCAGAGGTGGTGAGTTTGAATGTAAGGTGCATCCATAGACTAGCAGTGCAGACTCTCGTATCGCAAGGGTAACAATATGCTACTGTAGAGACTGAAATTCAACTGCATATAGGGTCCATTACTCAGGCTTTGTGCAAATTCACCCTGTACAAGACTTTAAAGCAATTGGATAATGCTAAATTGCCTCTTAAGTCATCTGTAGAAACTGACACAGATAGCAAATCTTTTATGCTTCAGGCACATGGAAGTGGTTTGTGATGCAAACATACTATCTAAAGTGGAAGTATAGCATGGCTTTTGTGGGCTTTTGTGAGCTCTCATCTGTCTACCTTGATTACATCTCTCTGAACACTGCAAATGCCAGAAGTTTTACATGGCTTTGAAAACTAGGCACAAGAGAGGCTGATGAAAGAAAAATCCATTAAGGCTGTGGACAAAGTGCCTTTTCACTGTTGGGAACTGGGAGAGGATGCTACCCACTGACCTAGACCTCTAGTTTCCTTTTTTCTTTTTTTTTTTTTTTCATTCTAGGGAAATACTGGGTTAGGTGGACCTTGGGATTTGGGGTAGCATGGCTGCTGTTAGGATACATCTGTACTTTGTGCTCCCTTTTTTAATTTCAATCTGGCTCTTCCATCATTTTCTGCCTGCATAACTGGGTACACAATGATTTAATTATGCTTATAAGATTCAGCTCAGGCCGTTCTCTCTGCAGAAGCGTCCCCAGTCCTTCCAGGAAAGCACTGTGCTGTTCCATGAGTCTGGAGACAGCAAAAAAAGGGAACAGTATTAGAAGACCGCTTAAAATCTTTTTCATTGTAAGTCTTCATCATTGCTGTGAGTGAGGGACATGCATTTACTTCTCTGGTCAGATTTGTATGAATGCAGTTACACTAGGCAGGTATAGGGCAGAATGAGTGTGTCGCATTTCCAGTTTATCCAGCAGACCCACAGAAGGGAGGAAACTCATGGGTCAGTAAAGGAGGACTAAATTAGAGGTTAGCATATTCAAGTGTCTAGACAGCACATACAGACATACTGCAAAAGTCAGTCTGTCAGGGAGAGGAGAGTCTAGATTAAAAAGCCATTTCAAAGGCATGTTGCCTGGATGGGGTAATCATGTGCTCAGACTTTTTCAGTGCATAAGTTGAGGGAAGAGATCAAAAAAAGGACATCAAAATTGACACAGGTTCTATAGCAGCTTAGACTTGAATGGAACTCGATAAATTAAAAATAGCTGTTTGTTCACACTTGTGTTTCCCACAAATGGCCACAGCTACATCTGATTTTACCATCCGTTCTATAATACACGAGTGCCTAGCAGAAATGTTGCATCCATCCTGCTGCAGTAGGGACATCAGTATACAGTCCTCTCTGGCTAAATTAATTCTTGCTCTCAGGCATGTAAATGGGTCATTAGAAAACTGAGCTCTAGTCTGGTGAAATACCTGGAGCTCACTTAATCCCTGATAGATTGGATGTTCTTAGGGCAGTGTTGAGAGACCAGCAGAAATTGACAGAGCTGACTCAAATCCCAGTCTAACTGTCCTGTTGCATCTCATCTCTTTCCTTGCAGACCATAGGGCATGCTGGCAGCTGACTAGCCCGGCTGTGGTTTTTATGCCCTTTAGGCAGTGTTCCACTCAAGTGTTGTGTTAAGCATAATGAGAGTTGGGGGCAAGTTCTAGGAATCTACCAACACTGAGCATTAGGGTCCGCAGCACCGCTGAAGTTCCTTCTTGTCCTTTCCGTGAACATGTGGTATTCAGTTGCCTTGGTCTATGATGCTATTTCTTTTCCGTTGTGCACTTTCTGCCATAGTCCTCTCACTATGTAAATAGATGCCATGTCTGTGGCAAAGCTAAATGACCCGAAAACAACGAGGTGCAGTCACACAGTACCTTGCAGGTACAGGAGTCTGCCCTAACTATTCTTCAACACAACTAGAAGCTATGTGAATAAGTGGCATAGTGCTGAGATCAAGCTGTTGTACTCTGCCTTATATGTTGGCTTTGATAAATTGCCAAAGTGAGCCTGCATCTGAAAACTGCAAAGCACTCTGTGTGTGTGTGTAGTGTTTCTTATCCCAGCTGGGGGAAGATTTCCATCTCTTTGCTCCAAGAACTCTCAACTTGTTTGCCCACTGCAAGGAGCGTATCTAATGCAGGGGCTATGAACTGTGCTCCTTGCACATGGTAAAATTTATTAGTTACTCTATCAAAGACACCAAGGTATGGTTCATAAATTAGATCAGGTAGGCTGTTTGTGGAAGGAGCCAGTCCCAGGTAGTCTTGGTGCTGCAGCAGATGCTGCTGAGACCATACATCCACTGAGTCAATCTCCAGGGACCCCACGTTGGACTGCCCAGTGTGGGATGTGGGGACTGCTGTGGTCAGATCTGTATTTGCAAGACTGAACAGGAGCTCTTGAAAAATAACTAAATATTGTTAGCACTTGTGGCTGTTGGATATTTTGCACTGGCAAGCCTGGAAGTGAGTCATCAGTCTTTTACAATCAGATTTGGGCAGTAGGCTTCGCTGGGATTGGAAAGAATAGTAGCGGTCAGCTCTTTGCTTTTTTTCTTTTTGCGTGTGTGCCTTTTCCTGTGGCTTGTTCCAGCCTTTTTACCTGTTACAGGCAATGCCTTAGTCTGATCTTTTGATAAAATTGTTTATAGAGTATCATCAATAGGTGTGGCATGTGATCTCTCAAATAGCAAAACTGAGAGTCTAGATGTATAGCAAGCATGCCATTAAAAACATAACCCAGGGAACCTTGGGATGCTTTATGTATCAGGTGGGTATTTGTAAGACTGTTGAAAGCAGGGGAAGGAAACTTCACAGATTTTACAACACCTGAAGGTGGAATAGCATGTGGCTTCAGTGAGCCAGGGACATAAAACCAGATTGAGCAGAAAGGACAGTGGGGGACGGGGGTAAAGCTCGGCTGGTTCTCATTCTGAACTAGTAATTTCAGTTGATAAGCTTTATATATAGAAATGGTATTTGGAAACAGTTCTAACTGTATCATCATAGAAATTAATAGTTCGGTAACTTGATTCCCAGAGAGCATAAAGCTAATTTTATTCATATTTGAGATTCTGCCTATACAGGGCATGTGGAAGGGGGCATAACAGTCTGCCGAGAATTTATATTTTGAGATGTGTGCTTGTATTTGTACTACTGATCCCTTGGTACAGACATGCCCGACAAAGTGTGTCTGTGCTGCTGAACTTGCTTTTTTCTCATGTCAAAATCTGACATGTCTCTTAATGTCTCTTTATGCATGATATCTTTAATTCCAGAGCCTAACACTTACTTACCTGAGCACATCTTTGTGCCTACTAATTTTCTGAGAAGCTGAGCACTACAGGACCTGATGATTTAACTTGAAAAAAAGATTAATCAACGTCTCTGAATTTCAGCTCTTACATATGGAATTAAAAAGTTGATATTTATTTATTTAGAACATATTTTTAAATGTTAGTGTCACTAGTCCCCTGTCTCTAAGGTCATACATATATGTGTGTGTTTGATCTAAACCTCATAAAGGTTATTTAGAGAAAAAACTAAGGTCATGCCTTTTGAAGTCATGTTGCCTCAAAACATTTGATGTTGGGTATCTCAAAAATGGAGGCATGAGACTACCTTTTCACTCATAAAAGTCTGTCATATAAATGCATACCTATATATATATGCATGTGTGCCTACGAGACAGGTCTTAACTGTCTTGTACATAGCAACATTGGCTGCAAGCAGATAAGGGGCAAAAAGCTGGTGTAATCACAGTGCTTTTCCACAAACTTTGTCATTTTGCAGCCTCTATCTCCCAACTTGCCTCTCTCTTTTTTTCCCCTCAGTGTTTGATTTACTAACTTCATTCACCAGCCTGATGTATTTGGACAGAAAATGAGATTCCTCTTGCACTTGCACCCAACAGCCACACGGTTCTTGTTTTAAGGCCCTGAGAAATGTTGTGAGCTCCTGTGCTTGATTCGTACTTCAGAACATCGTAGCAGTTGGAATTTCCAGCTGTCACCAGTGCAAGTCGGTGGGAAAAGCAAAGCTGGGAATGTATTGACCGGCAGCTAATAGAAATCCTAACAGATACCTTAGCATGTAGTTGCATTAAAATAAGCTACTTGATTGCTTATGTTTTTGTAAGACCATTTCTGCATGGTATGTACTCGCTATTTTATTTGTGTTAGCTCTACTGTGAAGTTGGGGGTTGAGGCAGAGAAGGATTCCAGTTATTAATGCTGTCAGAATAATAATCTGCTTTAAAAATCATTTAAAAGTCTTCCTTTAATATTCCACAATGAAGCATATCAAGCATCTTTTCAATCTCTGAATTGAGTTCCTTTCTCCATTCAAATTCAAGAATTTTACAAGGGATGATTCATTTATGCAATTTCTTGGTTTTAAGTACAATACAGAAAATTAATAGAAAATATTTTACACTTGATTTGATGGTCAAATTCCAATGGTGGAGGTTTTTTGAGCAACTTAAGTAGCTTGAGTTTTTAACTCTCTATATGGTGGTTGTTCTGTCCTAACCATCACTTGTTAATCAAAATGGTGTGAGTATCCGTCAAATACATAAGCTTTAGTAATTTCAGAGTTTTGCAACCTTAGTGTAGGTTTGTGGTAATGAGATGGAGCTGTTGAAAGTAGACGTGAAAAGTATGTTCAAACTGAATTTCCTGTTGAGCTTAAATAATGGTGAGGATGGAAGCATTCCTGCTGCATGGCTCTGCAGGGTGGCCAGGCTGCACCCACACAGCCTGTGGCACGGCCAAAACCAGCAGCACCAGTCCAGACACTGCTGTCCTCTGGCGACCATGCTTGCTCCTTCCTCTGCAGGTTTGGGAGCTAGCATTTATTTGTGGAAAAGTCTTCTCTTCCACTCAGGCTCTGCTGAGGGTCGCTTTGTGTTTGGGGCAGAGCCTGAGGAGTCAGTCTAGGCCGCGGCAGCCTGTGCAGGCATTGTGGCTGGACTGCAGCAGGCGCAGCCATCACTGGGCAAGTGGCCGGCAGGCAGCACAACGATAGAGGTGGCCTTGGTGAGAAACTCCTCTCTCGTCCTGTTCCTGGAGTGCTTGCTTCGTGCTTTTGTCCTCCCTCCCCCTTTACTGCTCCTACGTGCTTGTGAACACAGGAAGAATAATATTCTTTGTAATTTAGCAACTGGGAATCCTATCCCAGATAAACTTAAACATTTCCAGGAAGTCATAGGTACCTTTCTTCAAAACATAATGAGTTTGTCTTTGTTTTCCCCTTCTCTAATTGGCACTTTCCATTCTAATAAACCAACACCCACAAACTATGCAGCCACATGATCTCTTCAGTTAAATCGTCATTTCCAGTCCAATAGACTCAGTTAATTGTGCAAACCTGCAACACGCCCATAAAGTGGCTATCTAGTTTGTTATGCAACGATGAATCATGAAGGAAATGTGGAGTATAATTAAATGCAGTGATGCAAAGGCAGTAGTATGAAGCCAGAATCAAAGTATAAGTGATAATCATCTCTATTAAATGTTTGTTTCTGCATGTTGTTTTCAGAATTTACTTAAATGATAAGTTATCTGGCTGCTCCACACATGCCTGGCATATGTTTTGACAAGTTAAAAAATGACCTGCAAACCTGTAAATAAGCTGAACCAAGTCTGATATCAAAATAGTCTTTTAGGGAAGGAAAGGTATGTGGCTCAATCTCAGACTTGGCATGCAGGCACATTCTAATTTTAGTGTGATCTCCCAAGTTTTCCACTCTTTCTGAAAGCAGGAGTTTTCAAAGTAAAGCCTTCATGAAATTCCTACTGTGAAATTCTACAGAATTTTAGTGATACAGGCCTTATCTCCAAATTACTTTAGTACCCTCTCGCTCTAGTAAGGGCAGGTGTCTGTGTACTGATGGAGAACTTTGGGCTTATACAGAGGAGAGGTTTTCTGGTGACGGGTTAATGATTTCTCTTAAATCCTCTTATACTACTTTGCATATAAGCTTTACATGCAGAAATGCACACATGCAGAGGGTGGCTGCATAGTACTGTGCAAATATGTTGGTTTGCCCTTTCTGGAGCTGCTCACTGCATAGGAGAGCATTTGTCTGCTTATTTGCTTGTCTTCTACGCATAACAAACACTGGTGATAACCTCTGGTGAGTTCATGGTAAAGACGTTAAGAATTATTGTTTTCTGTGTCTTTTAGGTGGTATTGTTTTCCAGTGCAGCAGCTGACAGCAGTTCAGCAGCGTTTTGGGTGGAGGCACTGCTGCTACTTGAAGAGATAGATTTCAGCAGTCATTGTGGCAGCTGTTTTTGGGTTTTTAGTTTGCCTTCCAGGTGCTGTGTTGGAAGTTATGCTTTATCTTATAGGGCTTGGAGGTTCTTAAATAAGCCAATAGCATGAGTTGACTATGGTTCTTTTGCACCAAACACAGTGTAAGGAATGGGAGCTTATTTATAACTCATGATAGTTATGTTAAGTGTATTTAATCCCTGAAATTTATGAGTTTGTGGGAAATTACTTAAACTGCACCGTTGCTATCTGGACTTGAGAAGCTGGGGCAGCTTGCTTGTATATCAGGTCCTGGTAGCAGGTGTTTATTTTGTAAAGAAGAAATCAACAATGCTGTTTGGCAAGCAAGTGAACAGGAAGAAATGTCACGAGAGCCATTATTTCTTGGTGTCAAAGTGAAAGGGTTGGCTTGATAATTTGTCCTGATAGCTGAGTAACCCTGAGTCACCCAAAGACAGACGACTGCTGAAGTCAGATTTAAGGCAGTTGGGATATCCCAGTCTGTAATCTTTTTTGTTAAGTTGAAATCTTTTTCCCCTTAGGTGGAGGTGGGGAAGCAAGCAGTCTGTCAGCATTTTCCACTATAAATTTACCTGGAATTCCTTTGGGGTGGCTCGCACAGCTGGGCTACATCTCACATCTGTCCCAAGTTCTGTAGGAATTAGCACAGTCTTGATAACACCACCTCACAGTAGAAGCTCTCCTCTGCACTACTCTGTCTGGTAGTCTCCAGGGCAGAAGCTGAAATCAAGGGAGCTGTTATTTACGGCGTCTGCTTATGAGGGAATTTTTGTTACATGCTGTGGAGGAGAGGAAGGAAATACACTGATGTTGCTGGTGAATGCAGTTACCTGCAGAGTGGCTAAGTCCTGGGCATCTGTCGTCTTGCATTGAGGAATTCAAGGAGAGAGGGTGACATGGGATCTTTCTTTGCAGGGACCTGTAGGTACTATTAGGGCTGAGAACATTCGAGGAGTAAACTGAGAATGAGAGCAAGAAATCCTTGGAGTGTTTCTAAGCAAAAAACAGCAAGCAAGGGGATGGAATGGTGAAGGTCACAAGTCAAGGGTGAACAAAAGGAATGAGGAGGCAAGCAGGAGTCAGATCAGAGAAGGGGTTTGAGAAAATATGCATATTGCTATGAAAGTTAGGAAACTAAAGGAAGAAACTATCAGAAGAAAATTTTCTGCGGTGGAAGAGACTGCTTTGTCATCTGCAGCTGGGGATGAGGGGAAACTTCCTCATAATGAAGCAGTCCAGCATTGGAACAGGTTGCTCAGAGGGGTTTTATGATCACTGTCTGTGGAGGTTTTGAGACCAGATTGAGTCAAGCCCTATGCAACCCGGTTTGACCTAATGGCTGCTGATGGTGCCTGGAGAAGGAAGTTGGACTAGTTTGGACTAAATTGTCATATGATCCAATTTGTACTAGGTACAGTTAAACAGAAACCTCTAGGAGTCCTTTGTCCAGCTTGCTTGAATTAATTTTTTTCGATGACCCTGCCCAGAATATATGTGCATTGTTTGTTTTCACAATACTTAAAACCAACACAGTGATTAACCTATGAAATGTTGCCTTTCAAAAATACTAAGCTGAGGAATTACATGCATTAGTGTAAGGAGTTGGTTTCTTAAGCCCTCTTACCATTTCAGGAAAAAATAGTCTTTCCCCAAGGAGCTAAGGACAGAAGCTCCCGAATGGCTGCTGTGTTCAATGACATGAGTTTCACAACTGCCAGACCCAGCTGCTGTGATAAAATGTCCCAGCAATTTGTTTGAACACTTAATTTAACTTTTTTTTTCCAGCCAGCTAGCTGTGACATGGCTAGAGAAATGTGTATAAACCTCTCAAGTTACCATGATGTTACAGGCTTCTCTGTCTGAAAGTGAGTCTGTGCAAAAAAACTGGATTCTATGTGTGTGTGTGTGTAAGCCTAGACTCTCATTTAGACCAAACAATAAGAGAGAAGAGGACACTGCTTGCTTGGCTGTTCCTTGAGGTTGAGTCAGGACCGGTGGAACAGAGTGAGCAGTTGGCCAAAGGTGAGGGTGCTGCTGAGCCCCTCCCTGATACGGGCTGGAGGCACTTGGCACAGTAGCTAATGGCCCTGGGGGCGCTGGGGAGACTGAATGTGGGCAAGGTGCAGCCCAGTGTCTGACTGGCTTTGGAAAGGACTGCGCTGATGGCAGTTGCTGCAGAGCAGTGTGTTAGGCAAGCTCAATTGGAAAGAGAAATAAAAAGTTGTGTATTAAATCATCTTTGTTGCTAAGATGACAGAACATCTACAATGTGTACTGGCAATGTGGGAGGGAAAAGGTTAAGCAAAGGTACCTGCATATAGTGTCACAGTTGCAGCCTCACCTGGGCCTCTGGCCAACAAAGCCAGTATTTCAGGTTGGTTAGGATTCAGAAGAGGCTAGCCCTCCTCCTAAGTATGTTAGATCTGGCTGCTGTCTCTGAAGGAGCTAGGCTGGAAAACAGAAATGAGAGGAAAGCTGGGCCTAAGTGCTACCTTTAGTGCTGCTTTTCTGTGGGAACAGGGAAAATACGATTGTGCTTCATCCGCATATAACCGAGCAAGAAAGATTGTGCTGCACACATGCTTTGATGCTGCTGCAGACTTGGCTTAGATGGGTCGATCCCAGGGCACTGCCAGCCTTCAAGAACCCTCACAGGCTCCTGAGAGAGCTGCAAGCTGTATCAGAAGGGACAGTCCACAAGTGCTTTGTGCTGGTAGCAATGCTAGGCAGTCTGCCCGAAGTCCTTTCCAAAGGATGACTCCAGGCCCAGAAAGGCTACTGGTGACTAGGAATTCTTCCGTCTGTTTTGGTAGGTTTTTGCAGTACTGTGTATTTAAAGCACCATTATATCTAGTGAGTAGAGTTTACAGAGAAAATCCCTTCAGAACAGGCCTAAGGAGGGCAGGTTGCTGAGCCATATTTAACCCCACTTGTATCTTACCTCCAGTTGAGAGGGGTTGTTATCTAAAACCCACATTAGAGAATTTCTTACGGCATTTCCACCTATGATAGATCCTTTCTCACCAGTAGTCCTTTTCTGTGGTCACCTGCTGATTGTCCCTGCTGAAGGATTAATTCTTGCCAGTCAGAAAACTACCACTAGCTCAGACATTTGCCAAGGTTATTAAGTGGGAGCTGAACCTTTACGAGGCACTGGTGTAAGTCTGTTGGTGGTGATTTTTCCACAACAGAGTGAGGCATTGGAGCCAGGGGGATCACTTAGAGTGCTGTGGGTGGTTTGGCCGTTTCTGGCTGCAAATGATTGGGCACTGCATAAAGGAAACTTGATAACCACGGTTAGCTCTTTCTCTGTGAGGAAACCTTTTATGTTTTTAACATTCTACTTTAAGGAAGTTGGTACTGGCAACTCCCCCAGGCAAGACACAGAATTGATGGATATCTTTTCTTTTTTTTTTTTTTGTCCAGAATATTTACTCCTGTATTGCTACCAGCACCTAAGCATGTCTTTCTGTGCTTCGACAGTGACTGCCATTAGTCATCTCATGGTGCTCTTAGGAAGTTAGATCAATTATTTGCATTCAGCTCAGCACGCAACCTCTGGAGCTGTCACAGCAAGCAGCTCAAGTTTGTTTAGCAGCTTTCCCATACTGTGATGAATGTGTTAACTTCAGAAATGTCCTTGCTTTCTGGCCTCTTTTGTAGTTAGTTTTTCATAAAACCAGTAAGGCAGTTTTCATTCATCCAGACTCTGCTTGCCTAACCCAGATGTTTCTTAAGCAATACCAAAATATGTGTGGTACTTGCAATGTGTAAACTTGTGTGTGTGTTAATAGGAGGAAAAGGAAAGAACCCTTTGTGGCTGATTCCTCTGCTTGGAATTCTGAGAGGGAAAGCTGGAATGCTTACTGAGCCACCAGTGATACTGGGGACAAACCATTTCTGCTGCTTCCTGACCAGAGAGAGTAAGGGAACAGAACAGTTCTATAAGGAATAGTCAGTGTGAGGTTAATGTGTCATCTCTTGTTCCATTGGAAGTTGGCAAGGTGGGGTATACTTTTAATATCTGCTACCTCTGACCCTTTCTAAAATGCACTCGTGCCCATCAAGGGTCAGCAGTGCAAAGGTTCTGAGCTGATTTTTATCAAGCTGAAAACACTGTCAGCCTAGTTATCGGCATCCTCAAGGGTAATAAAATCAAAGTCCAGAAAGCTGCTGGTGAGGAAGATAGTTTCCACACAAATGCAAAGCAAAAATTGGAGATGATCACCCTCCAGCAAAAATTGGAGATGATCACCCTCCAGTGATGGAGAGCCTAGAGTTCTTGGTGGGAGGTGATGCATACAGCTCAGTGTGTACTGATCAGAGGGGAACTGATTGCTCGCCTCTTTGCTCTTCTCTGCTGCTAGTCTGCTCCCACAGCCTTGTCGTGAGCATTGGATATCAGTGCTGTGCAGAAGGTGTGACTCAGAGATACTGGGAACCATTTATGCATCAGCCAGATGTCACTGCCTGTCTGCAAAGAGCACATGCAATTAGTGATAGTGCTTTATTCAGTCATGTAAGAAACTGCTTGATGGGGATCTGAGATTTTTATCCATTACTATTTGTGTTTTTTTCATTTAAGCTTATTTATCACTCTGATTTAACAGTATAAACTGTAGAAGCTAGAGAAACCTTAACCCAGGGATGCTGTCCAAATACACACAAGTTCCCAGCTGCATAAATTAATTTTTTTTTTCTTTTTTCATAATTGAATATGCTTATTCCTTTTCTTTCTGTCTCAGATTTAAGAGTGTTTCTGAGAAGGTAACTCTGGGCTTACTGGAGCTGGCAGGTAAAATGGCACAGCTTGCCTTACATCCTGGCCTTACCAGCATTCTCTATCTAGCCTTAAAATGAGTCAATACGTGTTTATTAGAATTCAGCAAATACTAAGGTATTTTCTACCAGGCATCTTTTCTGAAAGCTGTTTGCAATTTTGAGTTAAATTTTTAGTAATTAGAGGTTAAAATTTCATTATGTCTTGTATGGAGAACACAAGTGGAGCATTCTTGGGACCAGAGAAGGGTTTTCTATTTTTGTCAGGCTAAGCATGACCTGGACCACCAAAAAGATGACTCTCTATTTCAGAGTACAAGGAGGAAGTCGCTGGCCCTCTGCAAAATACCTTTAATTCCTACATCTAGTTTAGAGCAGGGTCCCAAAGGGAAGAATAATTGAAAAGAAAGAAGCTAGGGAATAGAATCAACAGATCTTTTCAAATGCTTGTTTTCGAAGGAGGTGGTAGTAGTAGCTTCAGCTACTGCTTTCACAGTAAAGGTTCTCTAAATGTCCTTTAGGAAATAGCATTTCAGTTCTTTACTAGATCCTGCATGGAATAATGCATTTCCCATTTCTGCTTTCATTGTTCTATCTACCTCTGGTTAATTATTACAAAGCAATGTATATGAATCCAGTTATTGTAAATAAAGTATGATTAGTATCATTGGCCTGTGTTGGTGCAAGAGAGCAGATGCAGTTTCCAGACAAAGCGATGATCATTCCCTCTGCAATGTGTCCAGGTACATTACAGTATCAGAAAGCAGAGTGGGAAATTCTTATGGAATGCCAGCAGCTACCATAGATTTGGGAGAAAGCAAAGGAGAAGTTAATTTTGAGAAGAATTGCCTGTTCAAATTGAGGATCACACAGCCAGAGTTTCAGCTTGCCTTGATGATACACTTCATGTTCTTCTCTCTTCTGCTTTTTTCATAAGAGCTTTTTGCACAGAGTTACCTTGCATAAATTTGCCCACTGGGAGTGTTGTGGGATCACTGCAGTTTCAGTAATTTTGTTGTCTTAGTGATCCATGTAGAGCAATCACATCATCAGAAAACCAGAAATGATGGTAGGCTAAACTTTTATGTTTTGTGAAGCTTTATTGAATTAATTGTCATTTTAATAGCTTTAAATTTTTATGTTTGTCCATTGAGATCTACTATCTGCAGTGACAGAGACAAACACCAACTTGAAGAGTGCTGGAGTGACAGAAGTAAACATCTATTCTAGTTGGCATTTTTTGTCTATTCTGGAGATGCTAACTCTCTCATGATCAACCCCTGACCACTTCTGATTTTATTTTAAAAGCCCAAAGCCCAAAGAAACACCCCACTCCTTTTTCAGACCTTACCAGTGATACATTCATGTAAATGTTGGCTGAAACCATTTTAGGCTGCAATGAAATAAGACAATCCTGCCTTATGTTTCTTAAAATTATTAATACTGTCTAGTATACATCCTGCATTTATAGAGATGCTGCCTTCCTGGATGCTGGCAGATGTCTCTCGACTGTATTTAGCACTTATTTTAAGTGAATTAGAAGCTTTCAAGTGGTTTAGTTGGCAATTTCTACAAGGAAACACCTTCAGGAGACAGTTAGACACTGGGATTGTCTTCAGGTGACGGTTAGCTGGATAACGATTCTACACAGAAATGCATCTCTTTTAATGGATAGACATGTGTAAACAGAGAGGAGCACAGATCACCGAGCACTAGGTTGATTGGGGCACACTTGCATGAGTCATGGATAGGATGTAGCCAGCATCACAGATGCGTTCAAACTGTGTGAGCTGACACACTCTGTCCAGTTTGGGAAACGTTGGCTTGTGGTGGAAGCACAGGAGGAGGGTTGCACAAAGCTGTAGAGATGCCAAGTCTCTTGCTCATGACTCACCAAGGCAGTGGCAGCTTGTACTTGCTGCTCCCTGACTAATACAGGGGTTATTCCCGAACGTTCAGAGAATATTGGAGGTTACTAGTTCAGAATTT
This sequence comes from Laterallus jamaicensis coturniculus, assembly GCA_022605575.1. Lineage (NCBI taxonomy): Eukaryota > Metazoa > Chordata > Aves > Gruiformes > Rallidae > Laterallus > Laterallus jamaicensis. The sequence continues at coordinate 2,610,257 of JAKCOX010000081.1, forward strand.
TTATGCATTACATCATTTTATTACAATGACTGACTCATTGGGTCAGTTTACTTAGCAAGTAAGCAGTGGTAAGTGAAGGAACTGCAGTGGGGTATACCTGCATTGGCTCAGCTGACAGTACAGTTTGCTCCTTGTTCTAATGACTTTTTGATAAGATATATCTCCTTTCCTGGAGGCAGAGCACAGCAGTACCTGCAGGCAGTCTATGAGTCTTAAACGGAAAACTGGTTGTTGTGTGTGTGTGGGAGTGTGTGCTGAGATAGTTGTGGATTTTTAAAAAAATCATTATTACCTGAAATCTCATTTTACATAATTTTGTGTACAGAAAGCAGCATCAGTTATCTGTAAAGCAGCATGCTGTAGGCTGCATGGAAAGGGAAGAGGCTAACCTGGAAAAAACAGTCTTTGAGTGTAATGCACACACACTCTGATACACGCTTGTCTCTAAATACCTCAATTTTTCAGAGTGCAAAATAGGCATAGCATCACCCAACAAAGGCAAACAGTTGAAGGCAATTCTAATGTCTTATTTCCCCCTAGTCTTTCATGGGTCTGTTGGTGTTTAGCATCAGGAACCCAACATTTGTGGCCTGTAGTAGTAAAGAACACTTGCATCATCAGGAAAATTGTTACCTGGATATATATTTGCTAAGAGAGAGAATCCTCATATGGAAAAGCATGCCTGTAAAAGTAGGAAAATTGTGTGATTCTTCTAATTTATAAGAATTTACGCTTCCTTGCTTCATCCTTCCTTCCCTCTGAAGCCTGTGATGATACCACCATCATTGAGTTTGTTGATGCAAGGTGGCAGATCCCAAAGGGTTCAAGACTCAGGACCAGTGGATGTTTTTCATATGTCCTACAGTGTTAAATAATGAAGAATACTCCCTATTCTGGAGCAAAAAGAAAATGTGTTACTTTTAGTTTCAACAGGACATAACTGAGTTTGAGCTCAGCAGATAAAAATATTCCAAATGGAAGATTTTTGCTGGATTCTTATGTAAAATACATGTTTCTGTAGGTAACATTGAAGACATTGTCTCTCAGAAAGCAACTACGGTTTGGAACCTTCTGTAGTAGGGGAATATAATGCGATGTAATACTGTATAATTAATATAATTTTTCTAAGAGTGTTTATGCTAATCAGCTGGAATACATTTAACTGGTGTGGTCTTTTCAGTCAGGATTGGTAGGCTTCACTGTTTGTAAAACCCATTGAAGTTACTCTGATTTTACAGATGTGGCAGGCATTTGTTATGGATGTAGGTTCAAGACTTGCAGGTAGAACTGTGCTGCCATCTTCATGATGATCCTGTCCAGTGCTCCTGCACAGTAACTGCAATGCAGTGTGCAGACCTGCACTAAGTCATGTATCCTTAATACACTGCTACGGGCACGTGTTCTGATGTCACTTGTCTTGCCATGAGATTATAGATGCTCTCAGCATTTTGCAGCAGAAGGTTGCAGTCTGTGGAAGGATTTGCAAATAGATCAACCACCGGGAGGAAAAAAGCCAGTGGAGTTAGGCCTTTGTGAAAATAAAAGGTAGAGAAAAGATTGACAGTCATTGACAGTCGGGGTTCTGTTTGTGGTACTAGCGGAAAGTAAGCAAGATAAACTTCCTGCAGAAGGAATGTTGAATGTTGTGTTAGAGCCACTTTACTTTGGATTAGAGGAACTGATGCTACCAAGATGCTGTTAAGCACCTGAGAGACCATGGGCACTTCAGAGAGCTTATCTCCTCTTTTTGGCCCAGGACCCATCGTGCCTTTTCTTGTGCGTACATTAGCTGAAGAAGTCAAATTCACTGCACTCCTCGATACTCGGTCCCTCAGTTTATTTATAAGGGGATATATACAGCTACTTTCCCTGTCTGATTTTAGTTCTTGTGAGGCACAGGATCTTTGTCCTGATGTGGAGGGGAAAAGCTGTTAAAACGGGACCCCAAGGCATTGCTGATTCATGTATATTATCTGTCTCTCTCACTCTGAAATCACTCCACACAAACGAGATTCCCTGGCTGCAGTCTGCCCCACCCTACCTAAACCTTCCAGAAGATACTCTTATAAAAAACTCTTTGCCTTCTGATTTCTACAATGACACAGAGACATGAATAGTTAATTGCTGAAAGATTTGAATGTAGGTAGCGTTACCTACCAGGAAAGCCCTGTACTAAGCAAGTTAGTGGTGAAATGACTAGCATTTTTTGAGGAAGGAATATGAAGTCTCTGCAGGCAGTATTGAGCACTAGAGAACTGGTGGAAACATGCACATGAATTCCACCTGTGTAGGAACAACCATCATGAAATGAGATGCTATTAATACTCCATCTTTATCTAACAAGGAAACCTTTATGCTTTTTTTTTTTGTGAGCTGTGGGAACATCTTGACATCTCAATCAAACCTCTCCCAAAGTAATGGATGCTTTCTGAGTCCAGTGTGGGATTTTTTTGGTGTTAAATTTGGTTTGGGTTTCTTTCCCCTCTTCCTTTGTGAGTTGTGTGAATATTTATGCAATAACCTTTAAGGCTGTCGACACTAGATTTTTTTCTTGTTCCAGGTTGTCAGGAACGATCGAGAAAAGTAGGGAAGTGTGCTGATTACTTATGATGTAGAGATCTTGGTGAGTGTAGGCAAATCCTCTCAAGAAAGAGAAGAGTGCATAGAAGCATGCCTGTTTGATGCTCAGCAGAGATCAGATGCTGTGTCCAGATTAAGAAGCAGACACTTCAAGATCCTGCTTCTCCAGTCATCCAGGTCAGGTACCTAAAATAGAATGTACTCCGTCTACATGCTGGTGTGCATATTCCTTTTCTGGCTGTGGAAGTGAAGCGGGGATGGAAAATTAATTGCTAACAGATGCCCAACTCTTACTTCAGTGTAGGGTCAAATTATGATTGGAGCAAACACATATTGAGACTTAGCCTGTTACAGATTTTGCTCCATGAATTTAGAGAAAGACCCTTTAGGCTACCCTGTAGACAGCATGGGGGAAAAAAAATAATACTTGTGAACAAGTTTTTGTCAATGTTTTGTCTTTTGTATCATTGCTTTTATTGCCTAGATGTCTGTGCAGGAAGAGAGATTTCACTGTTAACTGTTATTAACACAGGAATGCTTGAATCACCTGCTTTCTCCTTAAAGGGACCATTAACCATTTTATTCCATCAGCCAAGTGATTACAGTGCTAGTGGAGAGGAGTATAGGTAATTTCCTTTCAGCCAAGGGTGGCCTAGTAGATCAATTGACTATTAAGCACCAATTTTGCTTGAAGAGTGGGAGGAGAAATTAAGAGCTGGCTTCAGTTGGGTTCATTCTCTGTGTTTACTCCCAAACTTGGTTTGAGATGTGCTCCCAGCAGCTCTGAGACTAGCCAGACACAGGAGGGCAGAGGTTGGCATTGTGTCCAGATCACAGTTTTTGTTGAACAAATATTTCTTGCCTAAAAGGAGGAAATAACACAACAGTAAGTTTTTTCTTAGAAATTTTGTATTTTGGTTTTGTCACTAGTGCAGGAAGTGCCTGAGGGGTAGGCAAGGCTTCTTCTGGACTTTCCCATTTGTACTTCCTGTGGTCAACTTAAAACACAATGCTAAACGATGTTTAGAAAGCTTTTAAAGAGGCAACGTTGGCAAGAAATTACATTGAATTTTACACAGATAGTTGAGAGTCTCTACGTTTTCATGTTATAGCTGCCTCAGTGAATCTCCTGGCTTCTTCCTGGGAACGTTGTATTCCATTGTAAAGAGCAAACTGATAACCATTAGTAGTGGACAGAGCCTAAAAACGTGAATCCCAGTCTGTAGTTAGATACTCATGAGCTGTGCTTTGTAAAGGGGCACGGCTGTGAACTGCTGGCATGGAGGGCTGGCCTTGCTGTTGGACATGCGTGCATGGAAGAAAGGCAGTGATACTGTAGAATTTTGTCATTGTTTAGTGCTTGTATATCCTTGCAGGTCTTTCCTTTGAATATCTGCGTATGGTCTGAGGCTGGTTATCACACTGACGTACAGGTGCAGAGTGAAGCGTTATACACGTTCCTCAGGTCAAGGTGAGGGCAGCATGGGTGAACAGGCACTGTCCTAGTCTCTCGCTTGCAAGTGCTGCAGGGTCATCTGGGAGTGAAGGTCAAGCCTTCCCGGTCTCTAGCACCGCACAGTGGTGTGTGGGACTCAGCACGTGTGGAGCTATTTCAGCGCATTTATTGGGAGCCTCATGCTTTGGGCTGTTGGTAGCTGCAAACCACAATCACTGAGAGACAGTTTTTCTAGAATCCATTCTGTGTCTGAGAAGCTGATTGACAGGATGGTTGCTATTTTCTATGTCACAATTTGTACTCCAGCTCACATTGCTTGTTTTGAGTTCAGTTTGCCTTCAGCTGCAAACATGTTTATGAGTCTGTGATGTTACGTTTCAAAGGCATTGTTAATCTCTCATATATACCTACTTTTTAAACAGTTACTGTCTGGCAATTCATGCCAAAAAGTGTAACCAGACTTGACTAACTGATACTGTTAAACATCAGGGTTTTATCAAAAGCATCCATCACTGTGTACTGCCATTACGCTGTGCTTACTAAAGATGAGTAAAAGCTTGCTATGTGTATATTAATGTTGTAGGATGAACTCTGATCCCACAAACATCACAATTTCACTGCATTGTTCCTCCATAGTTCTTAACCATCTTTTCACAATCTGAAAAATCCACTCATGAGTAGTTTTACTCTGATTTCATCATAAGAGTGGCCAGTGATGCCTCAGTGGTTTCTGACAGGTGGACAGAGCTCCCCTTTCCTGCAGATAAGTAATAATCCTCATATGAAAAACCACTAGAGAGTCTGTTTTATAGTCATATCTTTGTCCATCTGGTCTCTTCTGGGAATGCGTGTATAGTGAAAGGAACAGAAGAGCAGACCCATGACTGAGGAGCAGCCTTTCGTTTCCAGATTCCACCTACATATTACCATGAACCACTTACTGTAAAGAGCCAGTATTAAGACTGAACCAGAGTAAAACTCTAGGAAAGATGTTTACTTTTAGCTTGCTTAGTGTGTGCATTGCAGAAAATGACTACTAAATTACATACTGTGTGGATGATGTTCAATCATAGTAGTACTTAGCCTCCAGAAAGAAGTCTAACACTAACATGCCTTTATTAGTACTCTGCGAAGTTCCTGAGGAGAGAGAGAGAAAGGAAAAAAAAGGCCAAACCAACTTCATGAGGTGCCTGGAAGATCTTTACGTATAGGTAATGTTTTAAAAATATTTTGCCATGTTCATTCCTAGGTGTTACCAAATGGTAGATAATGTTCATCTTTGTAATCAATAATTTCAGTGTTTGAGTTTATAAACTTAACAGTCCAAGGGGGTTTATTTACTGTCGTAACATCAGCAAAATGTTACTTGCATTCAGTTGTGTCGTAATAGACTTTTGGAAATATGTTTTGTAATGTATGTGTAAAAGTAAATATGGCAAGTGAAACAGCATGTGTGTCTGTCCTCAGTACCCTGAGCTTCACCTCTCTCCTTCTTACAGCATCTCTTTAATCAGGTGACAAGAGCACTTTTGTCACAAAGCAATCAGTCTTAGAGATAGTTTTGGTCTTGTAGGAATCCTGTTGCAAAGCTGTAAGGTCCACCACATAGGTGGTCTGGAATAAGAGTCACTTCCTAGTTCAGTGACTCACCCCCATATGATGAACAATTTTATGACTTTTAAATAATTGCTTCTGAATCATCTGGAGGGCTGTGAAGGAAGATGTGTGGCACTTGTTTTTGTGCCAACACTTTTCTCCGTGATAGAGGCATTAGTGAATCGTAATCAAGGGAGGAGAACACTTGCATGAACACTGGGACCTCACAGAGTAGAACTGGTACAGAACATGGTGTTTCTTTGCTTGCTTTTTCTTGTTAGATTTTTTTGGCTTTGCATTGCCTTTTCCTATCAGCATTTCTCTCCTTGATTCATTGTCCCATTATTCATGTTTTAATTATTACACTTCTGTACAGTTTTACTTTTCCTTGTTTTAAGTTTTGTTCCTTAAGTTTTACCTTGTGTCTCACATGGTGAGCTTCATGTCTCACATCTTAACATCGGTCTTCTCAGCACAGCAGAGCTGAGGTTACACACCTGTGCTGTATTAGATTAAGCTTTGGATCACAGCTTGAAATGCTATGCTGAGTGTTCTAGAGAGCTAGAAGTCACGTCCCCAGTACAGTCTTTGTTTTAATGTGGTCTGCACTGTGAGATCTGCATGAGAAGTCTCTGCTCTCCAGAGGCAGGGTTTCTTCAGACTCTTCACAAAGTATGTGTGATGTTCTGTTCTGTTTCTGCTGCATGGTCTCAAATTTATCCTCTGAGAAGGCTCAGGAGATGAGGGGCAGTGTCCTAATGGAGCACAGCTCTTTTATGTCACTGAGGCTCTTTACCTTTTTCCTGCTTGGTTGCATGAGAGCATATGTGTCATTACTGTTTACTTGGTGTCATCAATCTGTAATGATCCAGCTCTGAAAAGCTGATGTATGGTCAGCCAAATGAAACACACAAACACATAGAAGTATCTAAAAGCAGAGGGCTTGTCCTTCTGAGTTTTAGAATAAAATATGCTGGTATATTCTAAAGATCCCCATGGATGTTCTAACTTCAATTCTGTGTTAGTCAAGAGATTGAGATACATGCAATTCTTGGTGGATGTACAATGTTCCAAGAGATCTTCCTGATAAATTTTTTGTGTTCATGGTCTTTTCTGAGTCATTTTGAAGACAACCGAAATGCCTTGTACACGATCTTAGGTGATACTCTGAGCAAAAATGTAAATTCTAAATCTGCTTACATTATTTCTGCAACAGGAGGTCAGTACTTTTTTTACATAATATGAAACTAGAAACGCAGAGGAGTCAGGAGTCTGCTGGCGTAGGTTGCTGTGATGACAAAGCTCATATCCAGTGATGAGGAAAGTACTTTTGCTGGAATAGCTGGCCTAGGAAAATTCCTGTCAGCTTTGTGAGGAAGATTTTTGAGTTACATCCAGAGATTTTTAGTGCATCACTGAGTTACGTGGCTGGCTGTTAACCGACTGGACGTGTCTCAGGAAATCTGTGCTTTTCCAGTCAGATACGTAAACCTGCTGCCTTAAGTCAACCATAGATTTTTCACTCTCTTTAATGAGACTGGGAGTTGGATACATGCTCACCATCTCATTAGAGTGCACTGGTTGCTCTCCAGTTTGAATGGGGTTCCCATGCTTTTAACCAGCTACAGAACAAACACTGTTTACTTAGGTGTCAGAAGGTGTCTTCTCAGTCAGCCATCATGGGGGTGGGTTTTTTTTCTTCTTCCTCAGATTTGAGATTCCACTTTGTATGCAGAAAAAGACCTTGTTTTGTGTTTTCAAGGTTATGGTCTTTGAGGAAGATGAATTTTCCTACACTCCGCAAGCACACCAGTCTGTTCAGGTCCTACAGCTGCCGGTTAGTCTCTGAACAGCATGCTATGCTCAGGAAGAGATGGAGCAGGAAGGATTTGCCTGTTCAAATATAGACTTCTGCTTTGGAGCTGGTTTTCTTGGTTTCCTTGGTACGTGGTGGAGAGAACAGGTGTTGGTGGGGTGTGACTCATCTCATCTCTGGCTGTCTGGCAGCTCAGACCATTAGAAACAATGCTGCCAGAGTTTCGTCAGAGCAGGACTCATGCAGGCCAAGAATAAACAGTCCACATTTTCCTCGTAAGCTCAGAGCATGTTTGCAATTAGCTGAGAATTGCATTATGTTTATTTGACCCATGCATATTCCTCTTGAAAATAACAGCTTGATTACTGTTGTGATAGCTTTTCATTGAGTAAACTCAGCGTTTTTTCCCTCGTTAACTGAACAGAGGAAGAAATTGCATACATATTAAGAAAGTTTTTGACTGTTTTTACCGGTTTAGATGGCCAAGTGTCTCTCCAAGTGAACTCATACTTAATTGGCTGAGAGCAACACTGCAGGTTGTCCATTCAAGCCAAGAACGACAGTCTTATTCCGGTTAAACATCTGTTATCATTTTACCTTTGTGCTGGCAAGTGCAGCTTGTGAAGGACTCTGAGTTTGAGTAGAGTCTTCACCATTTCAAGCAGAGAGAAGTTTTGTGTTGCATGAAGTTCTGCATGCTTATGGCTCTATCTTTGCTATAGCTCTGACTTTCAAGTGTGCCAAAAGGGGTAATCTCAAGAGATTAATCTTTCTTCATTAACTAGTCATGGTGGATGAATCCTGGCAATATTCTTTCAGGATCTTGATATAACACTCTCAGACTTCTAATGTTTCTTCTAGGATATGAAACCAGGCTGGAAGAATTGTTGCAGTGTTAATTTACGACCTGGTGTCTGTCTCCTGGAGGAAGACTGGATAGCAGTAGTCTCCCACTGGAAACTTGGCTTGAGGTGAATAGATGAGTGACGGTGTCTCAGCTCTGCAGTGGGGCCTCTCTGACCTTTTACTTCCTGTTGAGTTGTGAAACAACAAAGTAAACATTTAACTGAATGTGTCAGCCTGAGACAATCGGCCCTATTGTAGCAGAAATGCCAGCCCCTTCTTTCTCTGCATAAATTCTCTTTGCTGGCAATGCTAATAGAGCTGCAGTGGAAGAAAGCCAGGCCTTTTATTGGGCAAGATCCAAGTTTAAGTAGAAATACAAGTTGTGTGTGCTTGGTCCTTGGAAGTGTCCTGGATGCAGCAGTGCTGATGAGGATTGCCCACAGTCAGAGCCCTTATGAAAGTGTTCTGTTTGTAGCATAGGAAATGGATTTGCAGTTGGATGTGGATATCTTTTTTACCGATAAAACCATTCCAGAGTGGAATTGCTGAGATGTGTTCCATGTATACAAAGGGGACTCTTTCTTCACATATCTTCTCATATCACTGTCATGACTTTGCATTCCTAGCTGAGGTAGGCTTCACAGTGTGAATAAAACCACAAATGCTAAAATGCTATAAATTTACCTGATTGTTTAGTTTATTGTTTATCCAACTCAGATGTTAAGTAGTCTATTCCTGTGTTCCACGCTCGCCAGTTCTTATCAGCCTTCAACTGTGCTCTGGGATCTGTTACAGTGTCAGAGTATGCATAACCTCCTGCAGAAGAAGACCGGGCACTACTGCCAACCTTGTATATATAGTTCATAAGAATATTTTATGCTGTCTTTCAAATACTGTCTACTGTACGTGTAAGTAAACATTACAAGCAGAAAGAAACTGTCTGAAAATACATTCATTGTAATGGTAGTTCTGCCCATCTGATAAATCTGCTACCCTACTTTATTTGTTGTGGGCTTTTTTATTTTAGAGCAGATTGATAACTGAATTGCTTTTGAACAGATTACATGTCAGTAAGGATGGTATGTGTTTAATGGACATTCAAGGCACTTAAATTTACAATGAGTTTTACTTATTACTCTTGACCATGCTAGAACGCAAGATTCCAGTCTCTTCTGACTGCTTGTAATTAATTTGATAGACTGAATCAAATCTACATTTCAAATACTGTTGCTTTCAAAGGATATCACTCTTGTGCAGGAAAAAAAAAAAGGCCTATCATCTGCATGAAGATCTGCCTTGTATCCACCCCTTGGTCCCCAGGGAGCATTTTCCTCGCTACAGCACCAGTCTGTTCCATCAGAGAACTGTCTTGTGGAGTATTTTAGTTTTCTTTTATTGTTTTCGTATCAAGTAGAAAAGGATATTTGAAGTGGTGTTCATATAGGTGTGGGGCACTTTAGTCTTACCTGCTTGTTTTCTGCTTGCTTATCGATTCATTTTGTGCATATATCTAATTAGTATACAGGTAGTCTCTCTGCAGATGATTCTGCTAATGTATCTTTCCAATAACATTTATTAGTGAAATGGGTCTGTACAGACAATCCTTATTTTAAAAAGTGAAGGGAGTAGGGTACCAATAATATCTGCATATTGTGGCATCTCTCCCATTGAGCTCTAGCTATAGGCCACCTTTGCTTTGAGTGTTTCTGGAAATTCATTGCTTCCACTGTGTGTAACAAATAAGACTATTTCATGGAAAATGACAAAAAAAATCAGCAAAATAGGTAGCATATACACAGCTGACCACTGAGCCCTGCCATTTTCTGAATGGGAAGGTCTTTGTTGTTTTGGACTCCTTCCTGGATCCACCGTGAAGCTGTTTCCTACAGGGACTTTTAAATGTCATGTACTTGGATCTGCAACATCTCTCACCTGACAAGGCAAGCTGGCACCTTCTCTCTTGGTAAAATTAAGGACTTTAAAACTGACACTTTCCTGGTTTTTCAAGCATATTGCTTTCAGCACACCCCATGTCAAAAAGTTTCCATTAGTCTCATGAGAATTTTTTTATGACCCAGTATGCAGTGGTGTATTCTCAGTTCAGTGTTCATTAAATTGTTGTAGATAACATCCTTGTACATCAGCTAATTGTGATATGGGGACCTGTAAGCTGCCTAGGAAATGTCAATTTCTTCTGACACAGACCTGCTAAAGTTTTGTCTTGAGACTCCATTTGAATGAGGGTGAACTTCAAGAGCTGTAGTTCAGACAGCAGTCTTAATTAATTTCAATGACAGCTTAAGTAATTTTTCTTTAAGGTTTGTAGCTTTCTCACACGTGCCACTGCGATCACTGCTGTGTTCTCCTAATTTTTTATTACTGCTGGCTAGTGAATCTTCTAGATGGACATGTTGGATTGTAACTCAGTGGGTTTTGATAGGTATATTAAAAGTGGACTGTGAAAAATTATCACAGTGTATATAAATCATAATACCTATAAATTCTGCTCTCTGACCTAAAATGGTCCACTGTGTTGTTTAAAAAGAAAAGGAGTCTAAGCAGCTGAACTGTTTGATCTATTTGGCTCTAGCAGTGAATGTTTCTGCTTAAGTAAGGCTGGCTTTGCTGGAAGAACAAAGAGGACAAAGCCACTCCTGTGTGTTTTCTTTGTAGCAAGCTGATTAATTCCTGAAGTTGAATGTTGATTGGGGCCAGGCATGGAGATCTATCTTGTCTTTGCTCATATGGATGAAGAATTATGGGGGTAGCTGGTATTGCCAATGAATGCCACATGTGGATTGATGCTTCTGTCCTAGTCACTTAAAACTTTATGCATATGAGCTGCTGTGCCCTTTTGTTTTTACTGCACTTGAAATCGTGGAGAACCAGACAGAACACTATCTTGCTCTTTTATATATTGTCATGTGACAAATGTAACTGCATATCTGCCTAGCTTTCTGCCTTTTATTTTGTCACTGCCATTGCACTGATGTTTTTCCAGAGTTTTCCAAGTCTTGTTCCTAATACTATGCCCTACAGGCTTCCATGCCTGTATTGCTGTATTGTTGGGTAGCTATCTTGGAAGCAGAAAATGTTTTTCAATGTCAGAGGAAAAAAAATGGTTAAAAAAAAAAAGTGAATTGACTTGAGGGGCTAGAATGTAAGAAAGGAGCCATCTCGCATGGAGTTGCTGAAAAAGTTTTGTCCTTCTGTGCCTTTGGGGAAGTAAGCTTTTTGCTGCTCATGCTGGGTGTTTCCCCCATGTTGTGTGGTCTTGTCCATCAGTGCATTTATAGCACCTCAGGTCGTGTTCAGTGTTTTGCTCACACGTTCTTCCACTACGTGTTCCAGAAATATACTCTCTTTGCTTTAGTCTTTCCTCTTCAGAAGGTTATTTTAACTTCAGAAAATTTAATGTAAGACAGTGGAGATGAATAGCTTAAAAACTATTGTTAGGCTTCTGCTCTCTTGGGAAGGTTTAATGGTGTCTTGTTGGCAAAGAAAACACAGCTCTTTTCTAGAAGTGAAATTTATGATTCTTCCTGCCTGTTTAAATTCACTCAGTGCTCCTGGAGTTCGTCCAACCTGAAGTTTTCAGACTTGAAACAATACTGGCATTGGTTGGTTTAGACCTATCTCAAATATGAGAGGTTTAAAGCAGGAGTTTTTAAAATACTTTTCTGCATCTGTAAACAGAGAGAGAGATTCATAGGACTGACTCCAGGGTTGGGGTTTTTTTTGTATATGATAGTATATACTGCTGAACTTTTGGATTGTCTGCAAATTGACAGACACCACCACCCCTCCCCCCGAAACCCCTCCATAAGATTTTCCTTGAAGAAAAGTGTTTGTTTCACATGCTAGTTCTAAAAAAAAATTGCTAAAGGCACGGTATTTGAGGACAATTTGTCACTAGTGGCTCTTCCTCTGAGGTGATTTTACTGTCATTTGAAATATATAAACACTGTTTGGGCTTCTTCCTGAGGTTTCTATCTAGCTCACACATTCTCTGCCTTCGGAAAAGACCATGTAAAAACTTAGGCCTCTCTGGTGTCAGGTTATAGCACAGGATCACATTGGTTGTCTCCAGATACAAATTCTAAGAATTTTCTTTGTGAAGATCCACCTGTCAGACAAGTTTTCTTACTTACAAAAGTTAGCTCTGTAGAAGTTTGAAGTGTGTGTTGCTTTTAAAGTGAAGCTGCAGAGACCTTTTGGAATTAAAAACCATTAAAACATGAGAGACAAAGTTCCTGTACTGCATGAGAAGTGTGCAGAAGGTCGGGGTTTCTGGTAGGAAAGGACAGGTATTGGAAGAGGGCAATGAATAGTGTTTGGATGGCAGAACTGTGGAGAGGGGGGAGAAAATGAAAGATGGGGACTCTACTCTGTGGCACCTCTCCTCTTGGGGGTGAGGGGAGGAATGTAGAAGCTCAGATGTTTCTCAGCCTGTGACAATTCCGCATTTATTTTTACTTCTACCTTTTCCCCAGTCTTCAGCAGTTCAGTCATCTATATGTGTATCCAGCTTTTCACCAGATAACAGCTGCTCTGTGCTGCCTCAAGGATCCCTGCTTTTTGTAGAAGTGTTAACAAAGCTATTTCCTTGTTCTGTCTCCTGCAGTTCTAAAAAAGCATAGTAATTTAAACATGCTACAGGAGGTTTTATGCAATCCTAAAATACACCTTATGGGCAAGAGTATTATGCTGTTACTCAGATGGCTTTACTGTCACAAAATTTTCACAGCAGCTGCAGGCATATAGGCTTACGGTGGATGGTATCTATCATAGAGGTTGTAATATGACTTAAAACTGAAACACAGATTGGCAGATTTGTAGCTGTAATTTAGGCTTTAAAGGAAACACCATGGGTTTGGGAGTGGGCTTTTATATGGGTCTTTTACCCTCCAAAGGTGTCCATATATGACAATGCTACCTGACTTTGAATGAAATTAAATGATATACAAGGAGTGAAAGGGAGGGACGCTCTTTTCTGTTTTTTCTTGTACAAGGAGAAGATTATTACTAGAAATGAGAGCTCTGGCTGTGTGAGGTAAATTTCTTTTTTTCCTCTATAAATAGTATCCTTTTGGATAAAAGGTCCTGAGCTCTGACTCCACCTATTTAATATTTTATACGCCTTAATATTTATCTTTAAACAAATCGAAATGCAAACAATTAAGGTGTAATACTTAGTTCTATTTACTTTGTGTTATGAGTGTTATTTGGAAAATAGAGGTAATGGCACAGATTTTTAGTCAGAATTTTGTATTTCTTGTTCCTCAAAATTGATTTTTATATGTAGTCATTTGAGCACTTGATGAGGATGAGCACAATCCCATCTGTGACAACTTCTAGCAATTTGAGAAGAAATTTAGTCTTAGATGTAATTACTTTCATCTGTTTTTTGGAAGATAGAGAGCTGTTGTGCAAGTCACATCCAGTCATGTCAATTAGAATGGCATTCATTCATGATCCCAGTGGCTCCAAATAATACTTTTACATTCATAGTCATCCTAAATGCAGAATTCTGGGATATATATAAAATACCCATGTTATTTCCATATGAAGTGACAAAAATGTCCTTAGGAGCACTACACTGCAGTCAGCAGATCCCATCTCAATATTGGCTCAGCGTTTGAGCCAAGCATTCTTTCTGGATATACTGTCTGTTTAGATTATCATTAGCTTTTAAAAAATTTAAGAAATAGTGTCTTCAACAAGAAAAACAGAATTTGTTGCTCAGAAAATCAGTAATCAAACGTTTAATTATTTTTGTGTAGAATAAATAGTGTCTTATTAGGATTATATACTCCTGCTTCTATAAAAGTGCAGATTTAATCTATTCTATGATGAAAGATTAAAACCACAAATCCTGTCTAATAGTGGATGTCATTTTATGGCTAATGTCCAAGATGAATGTTAATAGTGAGGATGTTTTTGTACCTGTTCTACAATGAAGACTAACGTGAGTATTGCCTGTAAGACAAAAATCAAATGCTTGCTTATATCTGGAGAACATGGCTAAACATTCCAAATGACAGCACTTAGTCTTGGATATAATTTTGCAGTAATTTTGTTAATTATTGAATCATTTGTGTGCTTATTTTCAGAATAGCTATCTTCAGACCAATTAAAATGTCCTTATAAAATGTTTTATTGTACCTTCCTGTCAGTCAGTCCTGGTTCCTTTACCTTTTTGTTATAAAGAATACGTGCATTTGGTTTGAAATTGCATTTGTCTGATGCATGTATTTACTGCCTCTTATTATAAAATACAATTCCACATTACTATAGCTTTTGAATAACACAGTTTATTCTTATTTTTGGGATCTAGAAATCTTGAGGGGGTTTTGTTGTTTTATGGTGTTTTTTGTTCTCTGCCACGAGCCAGAGTACGCTGGCACAGTCAATAATTTCTCTTGTGTATTACAGAAATGGGGCAGAGGGAGCAGCATTGAGGCACTCTATAAACTTAGAGTGACATGGTAGAAATCAAAGTGACTGGATAAAAACCTGTTATCCAACTTATGAAATCAGCTATATTTTAGCTATATGCTAACAGCAGTGGTGTTTAGTGGTAAATTTACTCTAAGTAAACTTGCAAGCTTAGTAGTAGAAGTAGAAACACAGTAAGAGGTTTTGAGGTTAGTTTAACGTGCCCCCAAGACCAGAACCTTTCACACAAAACCATAAAAACCCAGGACTGTAGTATGAAGCATCAATGCTATGACCTCAGTATGAAAACACAGACAAATAAACAGTAACCACATTTGCTGATGTGTAAGAAACAGCAATAGATTAATAGCTTCTTATGAGCAGCTAGTCTTCACAAGTGTGTGTGTGTGCTAGCCTTTCCCTTCAGTTTTTGGAGAGGCTAAGGGCTTCCTTGGGGGGAGTATGGGCCAAAGGGCTGTCTGTTCATGTCTTATAAGCCGTTTGTCTTTATTCTTCAGGAAAGTACTGTCATACAAACTCTACTGATTGGTTTTAAATTGACACAGGGTTTCCAGAACGAGGCAAAAATATACATGTGCAGTCTGGATTCAGTCCAAAGCATCTTTGTCTCCGAACTGGTTTAGGCCAGAGAGACAGGATGTTCCACAGAGCAGATTCCATGTGATTAAAGAGCATGAACAAACACAAAGTATATTATTAACAAAACATCAGGCTGCATTTCATGTTGGGTTTTCTGGCTGGTGACCCATGGAGTTGACTCAAAGTTAACAAAGACACAAAGGTCCAGTCTGTTCTAACATAAATAATAATCACAAAAAGACTCCCTGAAGCCTCCATCCTGTATGGCAGTCTTAAAAATCTGTTCCTGATGATCCCAGTAGTTGTACAACTACAGCACAGTTAGGGTCTGTGCTCCGTAATGTGTGCTGAGAGAACATTACGGCATCTGCATTGGAGAGGTCTTACCCTGATGTCCTGTGCTGTGTGTGCCTAGTGTTTGGGCTCCCTGTCATCTATGGGCTCCTCATGCTGTTGGCAACATAATTAATTTTTGCCTTGTGTTCTGACTCACAGGTCTGTTAGTGCCATCCTGTCTGTCTTAACCTCGTGGTGCGTTCCATTTTCAGGATGTGGTTGATACCTCTACATCTTGATGAGCAGCTGAGCTGTCTAAGCCGTGTTTCTGTAGAAGCAGACTATGAGTCACTGCTTTGTGTTGAGGATGCATGCAGTAGAGGCATGATCACATGGTGCTTGGAAACTTGTGGAGCACTTGACTAGCAACTGACAATACGTTTTGGTCATAAGCAGGTAGGTAAGATGGAGTAGTCTTGGTCACATGCAGGGAAGAGAATTAAAAAAAACCCAGCCATTTTGCAGTTGTTGATAGCATTGGGAGGGTCTGTTATTGGGAATTTGCATGCCTTTTACTCCAGAAAGCCTGAAGTGATCCACAGATCTTCACCATGTGAAGTTTCTTCAGGAAATTCAATCAAAAAGTGCCTGGACTGCTGGGTCCCACCCTATCTGTGTGCATGCCTTTTCCTCTAGGAAGGAAGGATGAGGTGCCCGTGACCCTGTGTGCGTGTGTGAATCCTGATGTTTTAGAAAAACTGCTCTCTGGTCTCTGGGTAGTATGTGTGTGTATCTCAAGAATGGAAATGTCAGGCCTATTTCCATAATGGACTAGGCATATCCTGGGTTTTCCTTTTCAGGGCTTCATGGATTTCCATTTGTATTTAACACTTTTAGCCAAACACATTGCTCTAGCTGTAGTTTAGCTTCTCTTCAGTGATGCAGGCTCATATTTATTATGCATTTTTGCCAGGAGGGTAAGGGACATTTGGTGCTGTGGAAGCAGTGGGCATCAAATCCTTGACAGGCAATGTGCTGCTGTTGATGACAGCTTTTCCTGTACTGACCACAGCATCACTGAGGAACCTGTCTCTTCCCTCACAGAGATGCCGGCTGCCTTCCCGTCCAGCTCCCAATGTTAGTCAGCAGACGCACTTCACTCCTCTGGATCCAAAGAGGATATTTTCACTAACGCTTCCTCACTCTGTTAACTAACTCTTTTGTCATTGCTGAAACTGAAATTTCCCGAGGCATGCTGGGAACGGAGTTGCCTTGCATGCAAGGAGAGGTACTGCAGAGTAGCACGTATGGGAGCTGCAAGGGGAGGCCCTGGGGTGCCTGCCCAGCCGGGGTTGAGTCACAAGCTGCAGAACCGGGAGGACAGGGGCGTCAGCGCCCTTGGTGCTTGAATCACTCTTAGCCAGCAGCAGGTCAGCTGCAGCCTGAAGTGAAAGCTTACAACTCACCAGGCAACGCACGATTCTACAAGTAAATATCTGCATTTCATCAGCGTCTTGTATTGTCTCTCTGAGAAATGGTATTCAGTTGGAGGTAATTGGTAGTGCTTCGGCTTCCTGTGGCTTTCCACCTATATATTTGTGTTGGGTAAGCTTAACTGCTTAATAAACATGGAAATGTGCTTGAAACCTGATGAGCTTGCAACACGGAAGAAAGCCTAAAATGCTATTAGATTTCAAGCACCAGAGCTGTGGGGCTTTCTACCAAGCTCTGGCTCAGGTTTGCAACGTAATGGTGAAATTAAAACAGGGCATTTCTTTCAGGCTCAATCAGAGAAATCATTCCTAGGTACCATAAACAAGTAAAAGGATCAAATTATTCTTCTGTGTTTGTGTCCTTCAAAAAGGACAAATATGTGGGAATCCTGAAGTGGTGGTGGAGAGGAAACTGTGGTGCCAGTGGAGTCACCTGTCCTAGAAATCATCTCATGTCCTTGGTATGAAAATGCACTGAAGTTTCACAACAAAATGGCAAACATAATGTACCATGACCTGTTTTCTAAACCTGGGACAAGAGTAAGTTTGAACTGGTGACAGGTATCAGAATATTTGCCTAAACAAATATGGTAAAAGTTGTGTTAAACCCTTTGGAATGTTCAGTCACCCACTTCTGTGTGATTTGCACGATAAAATCTCAGAGAATGGAATAGAAACAATTCTGATGAAAATAACAATCATCAGGTTCTTCCAGAATGTTCTATCTTTATACTGAAGCATTCTGCAGATTTTTCTGTAAGTTGTAGTAAGAGGCTGGATTTAACATCCTGATTGTGGTTTTCTGATTGTGTCCCAAATCCATTAAGCTGCAATTGTGCTTCCTTAATCCAAATGTTTTGAAATTAAAATTGCTTTTGCTGGGTGTTTGGTTGCTATTGATGTCTCTGCATTTTATTTACTAGCGGAGAAGTTCTAGTTGGAGGTCATAAGTCACAGTCTTTTGTCTCTTCATCTCTCCTCCTTGCAAGACCTCCCAAATCCTCACAACTCTTAAAAGTATTCCTAATTTTTATTAAACAGTTTTCTGTGGTACGCAGAGGTATTTTAGCTATTTCCTGGCTATTGTCTCCAAATACTTATGAGATTATTATGCCCTAGTACCCTACTCCACCGCTGCTGAACCTTGTTTTACAGTCCAATATACTCCCAGCTCAGTGTTCATTCACGAACAAAGCTCTCACACCTTTGACATGGTGGTCTGATTGATCAGTGACAGTGGAACATCTGTGACCAAACTTGGAACCCCAGGCATGTCCTATGAAGGCCTTTGGTGAAAATGTGCCTGTCTCTGGCTTCCTGGGAAGCCAGTCAGTTTGGCAAGAAGAGTGTGACAGGTGGTCTGCGAAGCAGTGCTGAAGTGGCAGCTGCTTGCTTTTGGAATGCCCTCCCTTTCTGCAAAAAAAGGAGGGGGGTTCCTTCTCTTGCTTTTGTACTAGTATTATCTCTTAGTTCTGGATTGTCCCATTTATGCTTCTAGAGATCAGCTTTCTCTCTGACCTATGGAGCTTCCTTATTTTTCATTGAGCTGCAGAAACTCAGTGTCAGCAATCAGATCTTCACTCATCTTATAGGGCTCTGGGGTGCTGCTTCACCAACATCTCACCTTAGGTACTATTCAAATACCAGTCTGAATTGTTGGCTTTAAGCTAGTGATATGATATCTGGTATGATATGTTATGCACTGTCTTGCAGTCCAGAGCAGAAATAACAAAGAAATATCTAATTTTTCCGTACTACCGTTGACAGATTTTACCCTATGAATGTAGTAATGGGCAATCTGATTATTACAGGTGTTTTAGTAGATCATTGTATCTGTTTTTATCCTAATGTAGTGTTTTATCCTAATGTAATGTTTTAAACACTCTGATTGTCTGCTGGAGGGTGGGAATGTTTTGATGGGTGGG
Organism: Laterallus jamaicensis coturniculus; assembly: GCA_022605575.1. NCBI lineage: Eukaryota > Metazoa > Chordata > Aves > Gruiformes > Rallidae > Laterallus > Laterallus jamaicensis. The sequence goes on from JAKCOX010000081.1 coordinate 2,629,283, forward strand.
TTTTTTTGTTTGTTCTGTCTTTTCCTTTCCCCACTGCTTCTTACTTCTGTTACTTGTTACCCAAGCTCGTTACCCAAGTATAGTTGCTGCTATTTTTAGCCCCTTTCTGGCTTTCATTAACCTTGAATTTCCAAGATTATTATTCCAATAACACATTTGTGACAAATAATTTCTAATTAAATTTCCCTCTCTTGAACTGCCCCAATTTAAAGGATCTGACCAAGAAAACCTTTATTTTAAATATGATTTCTGATTGCTAGAGATGTACCTTTTCCCTACACAGCTATAGTTGGAAACCCAAGGTCTGGCTATAAACCTACTTTGTTTCTTGTTTTTCAGGTCAAAGTAACATCTAGTCAGACTTTGCATGGTATGAGGTAGAAACAGGATTTTCTAGTGCGGTGAGTACTTGCAGAATCAACAGGCTGATGATTTCTAATGACCAAGAATTCAGGAGCCACTGCATCCTAAATAGAAGCAAAAGGGGCTCCGTAATCACAGAATAAATTCTGTTTCACCTCTACCTGTTTTATAGGTGACTTCAGGGAGGAATTTGGAGAAGGTGCATTGTGGAATAAGTTGATGTGAGCTCTCACGATGATTGTGAAGAGCGCTGCACAGGGAAGTTCACAAACAGAGTTTTGAAGGACCTATTTAAAATTATAATATGGGTAAGGCTTTAATGACGGTGTGCATGAGAGAACCTTGAACAGGAGTTGTATAGCAGAGGATGTTTTTCCCCTTAGCACTCAATGTCTTTTGACTTCAGTAGTAAATTCTTTTTTATCACTTTGCTAGATGGAGACTTTTCAAGCCTCTGTTGGCTTTTTTTGCTTGCACAGTCGAACACAGAGCAGAAGTGTGTGTGTGTCAGTATTTAGCTTGCTGCTGTTCCAGGCCATTTACATCACAGGGTTCTGAGAAAAGCTAGAAAAGACCTTGTAAGGTCACAGAATTCCTGTATTTCATCTCCTTGGCCCAAGGCAGGATCTAATAACCCTAACCTGCTCTCAAGCATCCTTGCAGATGCTCTTAAAAGTCTCCAGTGATAGAGCCTCTAATAAATTTTAAAATCTTTTAAATGGAAATTTTTGCCCCCCTCTAACTTATATATAAAAATTAAAATAAATAAAACAATAACATTAATTGTACAGGAGTACTCAGGTTTTGACACTGGCAGCAGAGGGAAGGTGTTGCAAACTTGACTGACTGCTATAGCTTTGTTTTGTGTTCTGCCATGACCAGTCGGATGAAAGCAGTCACGATTAAGGTTTGCGTAGTTTGCTACAGTAATGACCACCTTGCTTACCTCTTGAACACATAATTTTCTTTACGGTTCTGTACCCTGAAGAATTCTCATTTATTCTGATGTGTTTTCCTGATCTTTGCTCATGCCAGTTTCGTGCATGAAAATTTATTGTCAGTCTCCAGTGAGGATTGTTGGTAAAACTGGTGTTAGGGAAGTGCAAAATATGAGAGGCAGGAATATAGATGTGAAGGGAACTAAATTAGACCCAGACAATGCACACACAGAAGTGCAGATTAGGGTTGTATTACACAGCAGGGCATACAGTAATGATTTAGCTCAAAAGGAATAATATATTAAAAATCAGATGGAGAAAGTATATTTACTAATAGTCTTCAAAATTAAGCCCCAAAGGCAGCACAGCAAATACCAGTTATTTTGCTCAAACTCTGAGTATCCATCCATTTGGTACTGTTTGTTGCAGTGTAGCGTGGGATCTGTGTGATGCAGAAATAGGAGTATGAAAAAGCCACTATCTACAAGATCCTTGTAAGTCACATTTAAGCTGTGAGGGAATGAGGGCAAGTGCCAGTACCTATCCAGAGGAACGGATGAGTGAGTCAGATTTTCTGGCTGTGGATTGGATCGGTCCTGGTGATGAATTTATGGGTTGTCAGAAGCAGGCACTCGGGTGTAGAGTGCAGGGCAAGAACTGTTTAGAACGGAATTACGTGTCACATGCATTTATCTGGAGCCAGGCCCTTCCCACACAGTAGCCTATTGATTACAAATACATATTTCTCTGGCAACTGCATGCTTTTTTGATTTATTTCAATGCTATAATACAATTAGTTTCTTGTGATTGAGGTGCCTGCAGCACACTGAAGAGTTGTTTCTGCAGCAGAAGTGATTACTTTCTCATTAAATCTAAAAGATTTGTTAGAAAGCCCATCAAGTTCTGCTTACCTACAGGGCTGTGTTTGTTGCAACTGAAACCATCTGTGCTGTGGTCTGTTGATACACAAAAGTCATGTCTGCAGGCCCATAGTCAGTCCCGCTCTGCTTCAGGATTATCTAAGTGCCAATTTAATGGCATCTTTTCCATTTCCTCTTGGCTAAAGGAAAGCCAGAGTTTAACATTCGGCAGTTCACTAGATGTTTCAAAGACCTCATCAGTGGGGAGATTTTACCCTGTTACCTAAATTAGACACGTTAGGGAATTTCAGAAATGAGAAAAGAGATAGTGAGCTAGGTTTGAATCTGCTAAGAAAGTTTTGGGATTAAACCATGTAGGGGAGGCCCTCCTATGATACTGGATTCTGACCAGACTTTTATGGTCTTTTGTTTCTCTGGTACCTGTTCTGTCCCTAAAACACTAGTGTAAGGAGCTGATCAGGAGAGAAAATGCAATTGGTCAATCCACTTGGTTTGCTGTGGAGGAATCATTTACCTTTGCACTGCTGACTTGCTTCCTACCTTCTGAGTTATGGTGACCTGTGAGGGAACATTCCTCTACCACAGCCAAGGCATTCAGGTGGAGCTAATTGAGCAATTAAATTATCAGGTGGTGGAAGTAAAAATCTCATCCACACAGAGGATGGATTTAGCAATCTGACTCCTTTTAGTTTATGACTTACTATTATGTAATGTGTAGGTTGCTACATAGGTGCATGCTCTGTGCAAAACAGAGGCAAGCAGCTGTTCTGACACAGGTGTTAGCTGACATGGGGTTCACAGCTTCTGTCAGCTGACTGTAGAAGGTGACCATCGGGGTTTCTCAGGATGAACTGTGAATGTGGATGGTCCGTTTAATAGAACTTCTCTTCCCAGAGCCTCCTTTTTTGGAAGCTTCCTATCAGGAGTTTGTAGTTGTGGCTGAGCTAACAAGTGCATGAGAAAACCCTTCTTTCCAGTCAAGCACCCTTCATCTCGAAGTATTTGAGAAGGAGGGTGTAAAGCTAGACAGTGTACAAGTGATGGTGGGTTTATATGGAATTGCAAAGGCAAGAAAATTCCATTTTGGTGAAGAATAGCAACGATGGTGGTGATGATCTGACTGAGGTTCTATTTGTTATGACAGGTAGAAGGCGATCTAAGATACACGTGTTTTCTGAGAACGCCACAGACATGTCATTTGTCTATGCCAGCTGTCCAGCTCTACAATTCTGGGAATTGTGTGTGTGTATATATATATATAAAAAAAATAAAAGCACCTCAGAATTCCAACTCCCTGTTCCTGCACAGAACTACTACCATACAGATCGTTGTTTTAGCTGCAGGATTGGTGATGATAAAAAACACCTGTTCACAGCAATTCTGTTGTTGATAAACAGGTAGAGGACAGGGCATTAAAGATGGTGTTGAGACAGAAAACACAGGGAAACCTGAAAACCTAGAATGGAGGATTGAAAAGGATGCAGCATGTGTACCGGGGCAAACCTCTCTAGTGAGGCTAGACTGGGATGTAATGGAGAAGATGCTGCTACTGGATAGATCTGCTTTCTTCCCATGGCAGGAGTTCTTAGACCATATTTGAATATCTGTATCTGTGAGCTGGGTGTCCAGGCTTTATTGTTACTGTGACCATGGAAAGTAAAGGGCAGGGCCTGTCTGAGGTTCATGGGCTTGATTTGGTGGCATCATTTCTCCTTAGGCAAGTGGGTAGCTTTAGAAGCTGTGCAAAGGTAGACAACAAGTTAATCTGCAGGAAGATGCTAGTATCAAATCTGTTTTTCTGTTGTCCAGCCTGCCCAGAAGTAAAAGACAGTGGCAGAAATATACTTTGTTGCATAAATCTCAGATACTAATTTTCACCCCTGTCCTTCATGGTTATTCTTCAACTGTGAAATCTGATCCCTCTTATCACACAGTGACGATTCAATGAGCCCATGTTAGGATATTTTAGGATGTACACTTTATTTTTGATCAAAGAGTTTTCTCATTTTATTACTTGCGTAGCCTAATCACATTAGAGAGTCTTCTAGTGCACTTGGATTTTTAATTCAAAAAAGGGGGTGGCAGGGAGGAGGAAAGGAGGAAGGAAGTATTTGTCACTTGGCCATGGGAAGCTTGTCCAGCATGTATTGGACAGCATGAAAAGAGGAGCCAGGAGAATATGGTTTGTTTGAAGAAATTTGTTTTAAGGTTGTCATGTCCTCACAGACCATAGAATGTCAGGAGTGGGTTTTGACTTTGCAAGAGACAGTAAACTGGCTTAGTGTGGAGTGAACGTGATCTAACTCATTCCTCGCTGTCTTTGAGAAGAGATTGGTTAGGTAGAAACAAAACTTTCTTATGGCTGCAAAGCACTATTAGGCACAGCGTCAGAAGAGAGCAACTGCTAACCGCTTACTCATGTACTGATTCCTACTGAATCTGACTTAGAAGTGACACGAAAATTTCACATAGAATCAAACCCATGGATTATTGGCAAGTTCTGCCTGTCCTACACCCAAAGAGTTGCTAATATTACTGAGAAACTGTGTAACTGTATAGCTGCAGAAACAGTTTATTCATTGAAGGAGAGAATAAAAAAAAAAAGCAGAGACGTCAAACTAACAGCCAACTTGTTTGGTTTTTGGTTTGGCATTTTTTTCAGGGTGTTTTTTTTTTTTATTTTCTAGGCAGGAAGGAGAATAAAAGAATTACTTTGAGGCCTGACCTCCAATTTTGTATCCAAAGGTCATGGCTCTTGTTAGAGAGATCAATTAATGTATCTTTGTATCAGACTCAACACAGAAATGCCATCCAACCGGGAACCTTTGCGTATGGTCTATTTGCCCTAGCAGGTAGTTAATCTGGGTTGCTGTTTGCTACCTGTTCCATTTCTCTTGCTCAAGAGAGTTAGCAAATGTTTATTTCACAGAATGTTCTGTTCCTCTTGTTCAATTAGGTTTTAAATTATTTTTTTCCCCCTCCATACCCTCCCTTAAGTAAAGGCAAGCTAACCCCAGAGCAACTTCATGCTGCATATAGCATGTTGCAGGCTGGACTCTAGTCAGGCGTTTTGCTGGTGGGAGAGGCTAGAAAACATCTTGAGAATGATGTGGCAAACAGGGGAAAGACCTTTAACCATAGGGTATGAAATCAGAAGAAAGGAGGTCCTTAGAGCATTTTGCCTTACCTGAAAGCACTCAACAAATGCAACACAGAGGCAGTCTGTTTAGACCAGTAGAAGCAACAAGCAGGCTTGCAAATACCAGCTACCACATGGCCACTATTAGCCCCAAGTAAGAGGTTGTGTTTGACAGATACAACTAAAGGAGCTCCAAAGGCTGAGGTGCTAGTCCCATCGGCTCTGCTTTGCAGTATACAGAGTTCTCTGTTTTCTTCATGTGCTATTCATACACTGCATTGAAAGGGCAGAGCAGTTTGCAAATCTTGGTTGTTCCCCTGTTGTACACATGATGCAGAGCAAGTGGTAGCTACCAATGCTGGTTGACTCTTGAAAGTGACAAAAATTCTGATTGCTAGTAACAAAGGGGAGTGGAAGATGGTAGGCTAGCAAATGTTCTCAAATTTAGTTCCCACAGGAGGTTTTGTTGAGCCATTATACACTCATCAAGTCAGGATGCACAGCCCCTTCTTGTTTCTGCCATCTGTGAAAGTCTCTGGTGCTTTGAGGGTAGCTTTGGTGTTCTATGCAGAGAGAGGCCCTGAAAGAGACTGTCAAGCTGAGAGAGTGGCATAGGGGCATTGCAGAATCACTAAACAGAAGAGGTTGGAAAGGACCTCTGGAGAACTGCTAGTCCAACTCACCTGCTAAAGCAGGATGACCTAAAGCAGATTGCACAGGATCATGTCCAGGCAGGTTTTGTGTATCTCCAGAGAAGATGTCAATTTTCTTCTACTTCATCTCTGCCCTTTTCTCTGCCTCAGTGGATGTGAGAGGCAAGACAGGTGGTTGGAGTAGTTTTGGGGCCATCCAGGAAAATTAAAGCACCAGGTAGCTGTACTGTACCCTAACATCTGTCTGTCTCCATAAGGTAACTGATTGGGATCACACGTGGACATCCCTGTAGTCTCTGCCTTGTTGCCAGACACTTTAAGGCCAAAAGGGAATGACAGACTGTGCCTCTCCTGTCTGACAGACACTCTGTATGGATGGAAGAGGCTAAATTAAAACCATCAGAAGTAGACTTTCCAGTTTTTCTTGATAACTAGGAGAGAAGGGAGCAGTATGCGCTGCAATTAACATCAAGTGCTATTGCAACTCACCCTGTAATGCGATATAGATACAATCTCAGCAGAAAATTGAACGTTGCACTGAGTCAGAAACAGAGAGCAATTCTGGGTTTTGAAGAAAGTAATTAGCCCCAGGGACCTGGTGGCTTCTCATTTCCCCTGTGGTGAACAAAGGGAAGTGGGGCAATACTTCTCATAGGCTTCCAAAGTCAGTTTAGACAAGGTACAGAGCCAATTTATAAACCAAAGTTTTAACGAATGCTTAGTAAGAGGCAGGCACATGTCTGCTCTACCCAGTGCCACACTGCTTTTCTTTTGTGAGCTCCAAGTACCCTGTCTCTGGGCACTACTGAGCCAGCCCAGGCGCAGGGCTGCTTTGATACCCTCCAGCACCTCTCTTGCCAAGGGCAGTGCTGTGTAGATGGCCCTGCTGGGGTCACCATTTGCCACGCTCACCTGCAGCCAGGTGGTGCATTCTGCTTTCTGCACAGCATCTCACCTGACTGCGTCCGCCCCTCGACCCTCAATGGCCCCGTGCTTCCTTGTGCTGCCCTGCACTCAGCCTTAACAAAGGCTGTGATCTGAGGTTTCCTAGAACCCACTGGTCATGTGAGTTCTGCTTTCCTTCTCCAATAGAAGATCAGAAGTGTATTCAGTCACAGAAATAAGATACCCAGTAGCCATGAAAACTGATCTTACTAAGGACAGGACCTACATGACTGGAAGCTGCAGCAGGGATTACAGTGTTCTCTATTTATTCTCTGTCTTTAAATGTGCCTTTCTGTGTCACCATGAGTTCACACATCTGTGACTCTCACTTCTGCTTTCTCCTGTGGTTTGTCACATCCAGAAAAAAAATAATTTAAGGTCTTTGGGGCATAATCATGTCTTTGTCTCTTGTGAAATGCATATTTTACCTGAGGCAAAGCAGTGAAATTAAATGCTCTCCTTCAGTGAGTTTGCCACGATGGTTTGTGCATTTCTGTACCTGTTTCCTCAAAGTGGCACCCGACAGCAACACTCAGCACTGGCACCTTACACAGCAAGTATCCTACGTGACTGCAGTTAACACTTATGTTCACCATTTGTCTAGAAGTGCAAAGTCAGTGTAGCCATGTGTGTTACCTCAGAGGAGAATTTTTCCTCAGCCTTCTTTTATTCATTTTCCGGAAAGCCAGAAAATTATAAAGATCTTTTGAAATACAATTATTTTCCTGGTTCTGCATTTTAACATGTTGATTGCAGAAGCCAGTTAGGAAGTAAATGCAAAACTTGTCGTTTGGACTCTTTCAACTGTTTGTAGGATTGTCGTCCTGCCGTACCGAGCGTGTTCTTTAGATTCTGTAAGTGCCCTCTAGTGACACATTCTCTGAACTGTGCTGGGTTTTCATTGCCGGAGAGAGACCAGCCATTGAAGGGGTGGTTGTCTGATGAGGACAGAACTACATAAATGCCCTCAGATTATTTTGAGAGCAACCCTAGATTGTCCTGCAGAAGCAAACAGAAATGCTTATTGAGCCGTCGCCACACAACGCTCAGGAAAGCAAATGGCTAAATGCATATACACACTACTGTGGAAATCGCACATCTGAACTGAAACATGAGTCAAACCAAGTGCAAACCGATAGAAGAAAGACTATTGGGCTGTCACTGCACACCACTTAAATAGTTTCAGTGAAGTGTGGCATTAGTGACATTTTTCTGAGCAATTATTCTCTAAGATTTGAGCAGGGGCCATGGCATTCTGGTTTTCATTTGATACAGCCTCTGCAGACTAGACTGGTAGATTACTGACGTTTTATTTATTTGTACTGTGACAGCATTCTGGTTTTTCGAAAGCAAAATTGGTTCATTTTAGTACAGGCTTTGCTTGCTTAAAAGAAAATGCTGTTCATGCTGCAACAATTCTGGGTTTTGTTTCTGGTGGTGTTTTCAGTGAGGGTGTTTTGGGGGATATTTGCTGGTGTTTTTCCTTCTTTTAAGTAAAAATTCAGGTGCCCTTTTAAATGTTTAATTGTATCCAGTAATACAGCCAGCGTAGGAGTTTGGTGAATCCAGCTTCAGGAACTGATTTATCTGGGCTATTAAAGTCATATGACAATATGCCAAGGGCCAGATATGGAGGTGGTATGCAATATATGAGACTTCTTTATGTTCTTACATTGTATTAGCCTCCCACCAACTTCCTCACGCCTACTCAGTTGACATGTGAAGGATGCTAGGGCGGTGTAATTTACATGGTAAGAATATATAATTGAAATTCATCTTACCTTGTTTGAACTTGTAGGGTTTTTTCTGTCTTAGTATTTGCACTGTGTTCAATATTGTAGGTCATGACTGGGCATTTACAGAAATAAAAATTTACTACTTCAACTGGTATCATAAATGCTGTGGAAAGCAGAGTTTCATTTGGATTTAGCAATGGAGCAAAAACTCTTTATGTACCTGAAATACCTGTACAAGAAGAGCCAAAGGGAGGAGGGCAAACTGATGTTGGCTCTCGAAATGACCTGGAAAAGCAGATTGCAAAAGGAGCAAGGACAGTTGGGATTTAGGGCGTGCTTCAGCCTGTACGATGAATGTCTGTATTCACAGCCAGGCAACTCCAGTGGTAACCAGCAATAGGATGCAAGGAAATGGAATGAAGCTGAGTTAGGGGAAGCTCAGATGAGATACTGGGAAAAGGTTTTTAATTGAGGGGGTGGTCAGTCACCGGAACAGGTTCTGCTGGGAAGCAGGCACGGCACCAAGCCTGCTAGACTTCAGGGAGCATCTGGACAATGCTTTGAGTCATATGGTTTAGTTTTAGGTAATCCTGCAAGGAGCAGGGGTTTGGGCTTGATGATCCTTCTTGAGTCCCTTCCACCTTGAGGTATTCTATGATTTGAACTTTTGCAATAATTGTCATTGGCAGAAATAATTTTAAATAAGTGCAAGACTCATGAACTTGCAATTGAAGAAATGTCTTAGTCCCTTGTTTGCAAGTTCATCACACTTACAAATAGTCTGGATTTGAGCTGGCAACTGTTTAAATTATTCAAGTGCAAAAGAATGCTAGCACTAACAACATTGCCCTAAGATAGTTAGTGATGTGACTTTTTGTTAACTGGACAGAATGACGAATATACTACATAAGAGTTGCGTCAAGCTTTCTGAGGGATTACAGGAATATTTTGAGGATTGAATTTGCTTGAAAAAAGATTGTGTTTGAGATGAGCCTGATGCCCGGTAGCAAGTGTTGCAGGGCTTTACTCATAGCTTCTTAAGTATTCATGCTGCTTTTTAGTTCTCAAGAAAAAATTCTCAGGGAATAGAATAGAATTCCAGTTCCTAGGACCTACAACTATCACCTAGTCCAATTGCATGCCCACTTTCAGGGCTGGACAAAAGTTAAAGCAGAGGGCATTGTCCAAATGCTTCTTAAACACTGACAGACATGGGACATTGACCACCTTTTTTTTTTTTTTTTTTTTTTTTTTTTGCTACAGAAGTACTGTGGAAAAATCAGTAGACTGGTTTTGTGCATATGGAGCTATCTAGAGTTGTGCCTGTGTACGAGAGGAGGCAATACACATGTACTCTCTTCTCTCCTCTCTTTCTCAAAAAGCGTGAAAGCATCAAGTATTGCAAAGCGTGTGTGCTGTGTAATAACACTGGCAGTGAGTCTGCAAAATCAGTACTGGTACCAAGGCCTAGCGCAGCAGAGCTGACTCAGTTACTCTTTCAGCGAGGGCTAAACATTGGCAACAAATGGGTAAGAGATCTCAACTTTTTTGTAAATTCAGAATGCTTTCTTTAATCTAATCTTTTCATTTAATTATTAACTTCTGAGGAGTGGCACCCCCACCCCAGCCCCTGCTATCTTGAATCTCATTCTCCCAAACAAGACAAAGGCTTTTTTGTTTTTCCTTTTGAAAGACTTTAGCACGTGTTCAATAATTAACTTGTCACTTCAGTGTGGAGTAGGAAAAGAAAGATATTTAGTTCTTTCTGTATTATTCCTGGGTTGGGGTGGTGAAAAAGGACAGCTTAAGCCAGACCACTAGTTTGTCCTAAGGAGCAAGAAATTTGCAGTGTTTCATGCTGGGCACAGAGAAGCTTTAGTCTTTCCCATTCTATGGAAAGGGAAGCTGTCCAGGACATAAGAGCATTGCTGACTTGGAAGCAGGTTGTGCAAAATGACTTGAGACAGATTTGGCAATTATTCTTCTGTAACCTACTCTGCTCTGGATTTTCCTCATCTACTGCCCTGCCACCTTTTGTCGTGCAGCTCAGGGGGGAACAAACTTAAGTCCTCCAAACTAAGCAGCTTCTCCCCCATTTAAACGAAGTGAATTTTGCTAAATTATAAAAGGAAAAAAAAAAGTTAACTTCATTTGAGAGCCTTTCCCCCTTGTGTCTTCAGAATAGAATGCAATTTCTGAGGTTTTCTTACTATATTGGCAAGGCAATCCTTTCCTGTGAGGGGTAACAAAGCTATACTGCTATCGCAAGCCTGCATGGTTTTGTTCCCTGAGGAGATCTCTGCGACTCTGCCCTCGGTCTCCTGCAGAAACACAGCACTGCAGACCATTAGCATTTGTAACCCTTCTGAAGGAAGAGGGGTCATGTGTGGTCTCAGCCGGCATAGTTTTTCCTTGATGACTTGACTTGTGTAAGCACAGACTGTCTGGTGTTTTGTAAGCAGCGGAGAATAGCTTGTGGAGGCTGTGTGCAGGACTACACAGACAGAAAAACTTGGTAACTTAGCAGGCATCTCCCTCTTTGGATCATTGAGCATTGATTAATCTTCGGTCCTGGATTGATGTAGCCTTTGGGTGTTACAAAGTGGCAACCCCTGAGCCCAGAACAACTGAGGTTTTCGTACAATATTGGCAAGGCAACCCTTTTGTGTCATGGGCAACCAAGCCATACTGCTTGCAAGCCTGTACTGTTTGTTCTGAGGAGGTCTCTGCAGCCATGCAATGAATGCAAACCATCCTGGACCCAGAGGAGGCAGGAGAGAACAGCACAGATTCATAGCAGTAGGCATTCATCACAAAAACTTGCTCTTTTGAATGCTGTTGGACTATGTTAGTACAAAGTATAAATGAGTAGATGTTTCAACAACAATTTATGTATAAGCTCACAGAGGGAAGGAGATTTGTGTTTTCTGTTTCATCTAGAGCTGAAAGGATACTGATACATGAATGCACAGCAAGAATTGCTTTCATTCTCTCCATTGTTGTTACCCTGGGAAGGAGTAGTGTACCTTGTCCCATCATCCCAAGCAGAAAAACTGTGCTAAGTGGTTGAAGAGTTAGTCCTTGTAAGTTCTGAACAGACTATTTAACTGAACGTGGAATAAACAGCTTAACGCCTTAAACATTTTTGTAGGGAATGAATTAAGGTAAATGATGGCCATGACCACCTGCTGGCATTAATAACATAACCTGCTCTCCATTCCCAGGTGGAACAAAAAGTCATCTGTGATAACAAGGAATGGAGCTCTTAAATGTCCCATTAATCTACTCAGTGTTCACAGAGCTCTCTAGCACATGGGCGGCGGGTGGGACGGAGGCTGGCAGGAGGACAGGCTGTTGTGCTGTGTTGTGACTTGAGGTTACTGCAGAGACAGCTGACTCTGGGGCTCAACAGAGAAGGCAGCAAACAGTTGTGACCAGTCTGACAGCTATGGTCCTGTGGCCCATTTAGCTTATCCTGAAGCTGCATGGGCAGTAGCTGGTGCTACTACAACTGCTGCTGATGGTAGCAGCTCCTTCCCAGCAACAACTGTCTCTTGCCTCACTTGTCTGACCCCTTTGGCAGGCCACAGACCTGCTGTTCATGTTCTCTTCCTAGCTGTGGCACCCTGGTGCACCTTCCCCGGTTCCTACCCTTTGTTCTTAGGGTTCCTTAGGTCTTCATTTTTTTTCCTCTGCTGCTCAGAAGCATGAAGGATCTTTCCAGGAGCTGTGACAGTGGAGTCATGTAAACAAAAGAGATGCCCTCAGCCCATGGTTTTGAACTAGGATGTGATTGTTTTCTTCCAGAGCCACAGCAATGGTTTGAGTCCATTCATTAGGAATGTGGCTTCTAAAGCCAGTCTGTTCTCTCAATAGGCAGCAAATCATAGAATCATAGAATTGTAGGGGTTGGAAGGGACCTCGAGAGATCATCGGGTCCAACCCCCCTGCCAAAGCAGCTCCCTAGGACATATCACTCAGGCGTCCAGACGGGTCTTGAATATCTCCAGAGAAGGAGACTCCACCACCTCCCTGGGCAGCCTGTCCCAGTGCTCTGTCACCCTCACTGTGAAAAAGTTCTTCCGCATGTTGGTGCAGAACTTCCTATGCGCCAACTTACAGCCATTGCCCCTTGTCCTATCCCCACAGACCACTGAAAAGGTGCTGGCTGATTCCCCCTGCATCCCCTGCTTCAGATAATTATAGACGTTAATTAGGTCCCCCCTTAGTCTTCTCAAGGCTGAAGAGTCCCAACTTACTCAGCCTATCCTCATAGGGGAGATGCTCCCGGCCCCTAATCATCTTCATAGCCCTTCTCTGGACTCTCTCAAGGAGATCCCTGTCCTTTTAAAACCAAGGAGCCCAGAACTGGATACAATACTCCAGGTGGGGCCTGACCAGGGCAGACTAGAGGGGGAGGATCACCTCCTTTGACCTGCTGGCCACACTCCTCCGGATGCACTCCAGGATCCCATTGGCTCTCTTAGCCACCAGAGCACACTGCTGGCTCATGGCCAACCTGTCATCTACCAGGACCCCCCCCCGGTCCTTCTCCACTGAGCTCTTCTACAGCAGGTCATCCCCCAGCCTGTACTGATACATGCGGTTGTTCCTTCCCAGGTGCAAGACTTTACACTTGCTTTTGTTGAATTTCATTAGGTTTCTCCCTGCCCAGCTTTCCAGCCTGTCCAGGTCTTGCTGGATGGCAGCTCAGTGTTCCTGAGTGTCAGCCACCCCTCCCAGCTTTGTATCATCAGCGTACTTGCTGAGGGTGGATGCTATTCCCTCATCAAGGTTGTCAATGAAGATATTAAACAGGACTGGACCCAACACGGAGCCCTGGGGAACACCAGTAGTCACAGGCCTCCAGTCAGATTCTGCTCCTCAAATCACAACCCTCTGGGCTCGGTCCGACAGCCAATTCTCAACCCACCTCACTGTCCATTCATCTATCCCATGCTTTCTCAGCTTTGCTATCAGGGTGTCATGGGAGACAGTATCAGAGGCCCTGCTGAAGTCAAGGTAGATGACATCCACTGCTCTGCCTCCATCCACCCAGCCTGTTATGAGATCGTAGAAGGCTGTGAGATTGGTCAAGCACGATTTCCCCTTGGTGAATCCATGCTGACTACTCCTCATGACCTCCTTCTCCTCCAATTGCTTGGAGATGGCATCCAGAACAAGCTGTTCCATTACCTTTCCCAGGAAAGAGGTGAGGCTGACTGGCCTATAGTTACTAGGTTCCTCTTTCTTGCCCTTTTTAAAGACTGGAGTGACATTGGCTATCCTCCAGTCTTCAGGCACTTCACCTGTCCTCCAAGACCTTTTGAAGATAATAAAGAGCGGCTCAGCAATAACCTCCGCCAGCTCCCTCAGCACACGTGGATGTAACCCATCAGGGCCGATAGATTTGTGTGCATTAATGCCTTTGAGCCGCTCCTGAACCTCCCCTACCTCAACCAGTGGGAAATTCTTTGTTTCCCAAACACTCCAACTTTCATACAGGATCTGTGGGTTCCGAGGGGCCTTTGAAGTGAAGACCGAAGCAAAGGCAGCATTCAGTATCTCCACCTTCTCAGCATCCCCTGTTACCAGGACACCCTCCTCATTCAGTAAGGGACCTACATTATTCCTGATCATCCTCTTACTATTCACGTATCTAAAAAAAACCCTTTTTATTATCCTTTATGTCCCTTGCCAGCTTCATTTCCAAGAGGGCTTTAGCCTTCCTAGTTGCATCCCTACAGGCCCTGACCACATTCCTGTATTCTCCCCAGGTGCTCAGTCCCTTTTTCCACAATTCATAGATCTTCTGCTTCTCTTTCAGTGTACTCAATAGCTCTGTGTTCATCCATGCAGGTCTTCTGCCTCTCTTTCCTGATTTTTTTACTCAAAGGGATGCATCGTTCCTGTGCTTGGAAGAAGTGCTGTTTAAATGTTAGCCAGCTCTCACAGGCTCCCATTCCTTCAAACAGCGTAGCCCACAGGATAGCCCCTATTAAGTTGCGGAGGAGTTCAAAGTTAGCTCTTCCAAATTTCAGGGTAGCTATCCTACTTTTTGGCTTGTTTCTTCCACCCAGGATCTTGAACTCAACCATTTCATGGTTGCTTTGTCCTAAGCTGCCCCCAACCTTCACTTCCCTAATGAGCCCGTCCTTGTTAGTGAAAACAAGGTCCAGCACCCGCCCTCCCCTTGTAGGCTCCTGCACCATCTGTAGCAGGAAATTGTCTTCAACACACTGCAGAAATTGCCTGGACTGCATACGACTGGCCGTGTTGCTTGCCCAGCAAATATCTGGATAGTTGAAGTCCCCCATAAGGATCAGTGCCCGGGATCTTGAGGCTGTTTCTAACTGCTTATAGAATGCACTGTCAACCTGCTCCTCTTGATCGGGGGGCCTATAGTACACTCCTACAACAATGTCACACATAGCAGTTTTCCCTTTGATTTTAACCCACAAGCACTCGACGGATGGTCCATCCTCCCTCAGGTGCATCTCAATATATTCTAGCTGCTCTCTCACATAGAGAGCAACTCCTCCACCTCGCCTCCCTAGCCTGTCTTTCCTAAAAAGCACATAGCCATCCATGACAACATGCCAGTTGTTCAGGTTGTCCCACCACGCCTCTGTGATTGCAATGAGATCGTGGCACTGCAACCGCACAAAGATCTCTAATTCTTCTTGTTTGTTCCCCATGCTGCGTGCGTTCGTATAAAGGCATTTTAGTGGGGCAGCAGATGCAGGTATCCTCAACAGCCCACAGCGAGATTTCTGACAGGGGACTGGCAACAGTGGCTCCACTGAGGAGTACTCAGAGGAATCCACAGAATTTTCCCTACTGTCACGTGGAAAAACATCCCCAAGTCCACCACTGTGCTTTTGGTTTTTATCTTTTTCCACCATCAGCTCCTGCTGTGACTCCCGAGGTACTTGCCTAACCCCAGCAGCCTTCTTAATATCCCCTTCCCCCTTCCTAACTAGTTTAAAGCTCGATCAATGAGCCCTGCCATCTCCTGGGCAAGGATCTGCTTTCCTTTATGGGACAGGTGAGCCCCCTCAGCAGTCATCATGCCAGGAGCGGAGTACACCATCCCCTGGTCAAAAAACCCAAAGTTCTTGTGTCGGCACCAGCTTTTCAGCCACACATTCAACTCGTGGGTTCTCCTGTCCAGCTGTCAGCCCCTTCTCCCACAAGTGGGGATAGATGAGTATTACTTGGGCTCCCCCCTGCTCGACAAAGCGCCCCAGGTCCCAGAATTGGAGCAGTGGCTTCTATGTTGTGGATGAGATCCTCAGGCAGGAGGAGATCAAGGCAGTTGTGCCAACAGCCATTTGGCATCAGCACTGGAAAGGCGCATGTGGCAAGGCTCGGTTGATGCAGGCTCTGGAAGTCCCAACTCTGGGGAGCTGAAAGCAAAAGCTCAGCACAGACCAATGAGGGATATCTCAGTATCAAAATTGCCTCAGATCTGCCAGGATGACTGGGGATAGAATGTATGGAAAATGATGAGGAAGCTGCAGCACCTTCACAATAGGATCCTGCAACAGTGTCTGGCATGAGAGCAAAAAAACACATGTTGTTTGGGGCAGATGGGTGTATTTTGGGATGATTCTGTTACTCGAAGATGTCTAGAAGATCAGACGACTCTTTCATCTGTGTTTAGTTTATCTGCATGAGCATTTGGACACAAGCAAAGGAGAAAGCAACAAGGTGAACCGGATCCAATAGCTGAGGGTGCCATGCTTGAGATGTTTCTCACTTGCTTTTACATAGTCTGGCAGAATTAGGCAGGTATCTTAGGGTCAGCTTGGGAATGACATGTTTATGCAAGGCCCTGTCTTAGCAAAAACAAAAGTGCTACTGCAAGTGTTGATGTGCCGGTTAGGATGTGGTTTTGAGGAAGAACATTGGTGAGGAGAGGCGAGGAATGAACCCAGTTGCACATTTAGACAGGTATGAAGCCCCTTCTGCACTGCTAATGTCATTGTACTGTGAGCGAGTAACTTAATGTTTTAAGTGAATCCCTTACATTAACTTGTGCACTAGCTGAACTCCCGCCTGCCTCGGACAGTTATGCTGTCACTCTTTGGCATCTTTTTCTGATGTTGTGGTTGCACCACCTGCCATGTAAATGAGCGCTAGTTTTCTACAAACGGTGCAATACCTTTTATTCCTACCCTGGCATGTGATTTCTGGGCAGAGGAGCCATCATTCTACGGGAGCTAAATACTAATATATACGAAGGATTCATGCAGTGTTATGGGAACCTCTGGAGATAAAAATTATGCATCCTTAATCTGTAATGCCGTGAGTCTGGAGTTTTTGGTTTTTTTAAAATACATGGACCAGACTCCACTACATAGTGTCTTTGCAAACCGCGAGGAAATTTGGAATGCAAGAGTACATTCTAGGAGTTATGAAACAAAATTGTCAATCGCCTTATGCAAGGAAGGAGAAGACTTGAGCACTGCTGTTAATAAGTTACTGTTAATCATCTATTGCAGCTACTCCATAGGCCTATCAGAACTATCTCTGCTGCAGCAGTGAGTCTTCTTATTACGATCCACGTCCCCTGCGATTCCCGTGCAGGTGTGGAGTAAGTCTGTGGACATAACGGTGCGGCAGCTTGCGTTTGCCTGGGGTAAGCACCGCTGCAGCAGCCGGCACTGCCAGCGACGGGGCTGCGAGGCAGTTTGAGGCGGGAGCCGTTCACTCGCTGCTTCTCTCACGGGGGGCGGAGCGCGCGGTCGCGCCTGGTACCGGCAGAGCCCCGGAGAAGGAGAGGCTGCGGGAAGGTGCACCATCGCCCCAGCGCCCAGCCCGGAGCCTGCTTCTGCGGTGGCGGCCGCGGCCGCCCTCCCGAGCGGGGCGGGGGGCGGCAGCTGCCGCCGGCGAATCGCAGGCAGCCGGCTCTGGGGCGGACGGCCGCCGCGCGGGACGACGTCACCAGGGCCGGGCCGCGTCGCGTCACCGCGCGGTGCAGTGCGGGCCGGGCGCCGCTGGAGGTAAGGCCATCGCCCGGGGAGGGGCGGGAGAGGGGCACGCCGGCGGCTCCGGGCGCTCTTCCCGCTCGGGGCGAAGACGGGCCCGGGCCGGCGGAGGGGGTCGCGGCCCCGCCCGGGGCGGTTGCGCAGCGCTTGCAGCGCGGCTCGATCTCGGCCGGCGCCCGCGTTTGGGAGGCGGCGGCCCTCGCGCCGGGTCGGGGTCGGCTTTTCCCTGCGGCGCGTGGTGCGCTCGGAGCGCGCGGTGCCCAGCGCGGGACAGTCGGGACTGGTTTCAGGAAAGTCTCGGTTCTGGCGTCGAGGTGCCCAGGAGGAAGGGTGCTGGTCGAGCCTTGCTGCCGCGTGTGCTGGCTGCGCACGTGCGCTGGAGCAGACAGCAGGCGGCATCGCTGGGACACTGCAGGGTGGGACGTGAAGGTGTTGGGAGAATAAACGCCGAGTGCCAAGTATCTTGGCTGTTGACGGCCACGTAGTTGTTTTCTATGCTGAAGGAGAGGTTTCCTGCTCGGGAGCTCTTGTGATCACCAGGTAGGTTCACCTGACGACAGGCTTAAGTCCTTTGAAGATGTTCTCTGGCAAACCACTTGTCAACTGAGGAAAGCGGGTGATGAGGAATATAGACTCATCTCATAGTTTTATGGTAGTGTTCTGCTGGACTGGTGATACCCTGTCAACAACTGCCTTTCCATTCCAGGTAGCTGCAGATAACATGCCTTTTTGGACAGTGCCAAAGGGTTCCTTCCTTCTGTCACTAAAATGTTGCTGCTTACAGCTCACCATAGAATCTCTTTTCAACGTGCAGTACGCAGCAGGAAGGTAAAGGAGGAGCTAGTATGAAATTAAATGTGAGTATAGGGAGGTTGACACGCTGAGTGTAAATGGTAAGGCATACCAGCACAACTGGATTGTCACATTTCTGAAAGACTTGTTGGAGTGCCTGTTGTGAATCTGTTTGGATTTTCATTATCTCATTTTTTTTCTGGTGTCTCTTCTAATTTTTAACAAGTTTTTAGTGCGAGAGAATTACTTTGATGTGAAGGCTGATAAAGCTACTCCTGCAAAATCGTCTGTGCTTATAGAAGATGTGGCTCTTAAGAAGTTTTGATTAATTTGGGAAAACTGCATCAAGGGAAAATACTGGTGCAGTTATTGTCACAAAGTCTCTGTACCCTTGTCCTTCTGTTGGTCTGTCCAGGGAACTTTGTGTCTAATGAACTTTCCCAAGAAAATGTAGCTTGCTGTTGGTACCTTGGGAGATGAGGCCTGTAAAGACGCCTAGTTACAATTACAGGTCACTCGTTCCTTGTTACCTGGTATACATCTCAGTTGGAAGAAGAGCAGTCTTGAGCAGCCTTCTTCCCACCCTTCCTCCTTGCCCTCAAGCCCCAAATGTAGTCAAGTTACCCCAGCTGCAGTCTTGCATGAGATACATGGTATTTGATATTGCACTGTGCAACATCTCTCGTTGGATGCTTGTGTGGAGCTGGGAATTGTTCTGTGTAGGGCATTATCCCACCACACTTAATTGTGTCAGCACGGAGGTACACGTGGGTTTACCAAGTTCTGCTTTTGCTCATAGTTGGGGATAGGCAGCAAAGAATGATGTTGCTTAGACAAAGGACTACGGGAAGAAAGACTGGAGTATGACATGTGCCAGAGGGGGTAGCAGAAAACGGGAGATGTGGGAGAGCCCTGTACAGCCCAAGTATCAGAACAGCTCGGAGTCTTTTCCCCAGGGGGGCTGTAAATAGAAAAAGAAGAGATTTGTTTTTGCTTACTAGTGCGCAGCTGGAAGTGTTGCCGTCCTTTTGCAGCAGCAGTCTTTCGTCATAAAGAAAAGGTCAGACTTCACTTAGGAGCAGTTTCCATTTCTGGCAGCGAGAGGCAAGAAATCACATGCTGTTTGTTAATTCAGCAGATCTGTTGGCATCTATCCTGAGATGCTATTTTAGAACCCATTTGGCTGTTGTACCCGGCACAGTATGCGCCTTTTGGCTACAGGAACAGTTCTGATGAGGCCTGAGGAGTCTGTTCAGCACTTGAATGCCATTAATCTCAGAGAGGAGTAGCAGTGCTGAGGGTGGCTTGTGGGGTGTGTATCTTCTCGGGAAATAAACTAGTCCCGGCACTGAAGAATTATACCAGCTTCAGGTTTGAGCATATTTGTTATCAGCTGATCTCATCTCAGCTTGCATAGTCTGAACTCTGTGTTCTCTGAGCATTTTGGTAAAGTCTTATGGAAGTAAAACCAGCAAGAAGCAGAGGATCAGACCTCGTCTTTGCATGAGAGCATCTCTGCTGAATTCAGGAACATAAGTAGGAAGTAAACCAAACCCTGTCATTTCAAAAAAAAGCTTTGCATTAAGCCTCAGCGCAGGCCACTGGAATGGTAAGATCAGTACCAAAAGGTGATTTCATGTTGCAGCAGAGGTCTGGATCTGCAGCCAAGCTGTAGCCAAGCTGTAGAACTTAGGCTGAGGTAATGATTTAGCCTGAGTGAATTGCAGATAAACGTAAACCTGTTGCTGTTATGGGAACTCCTGGCAAGTGTGATGTGCATCTGATCACTAGTTGTTTTAAATATTTCAGTTTTAATCCCTGATGACGGTAGGTGATGCCTAGGTAACCGAGATAGGATCTGCAGCTTCTCATTTATGCAGAGGTGGAGGCGATATGCACCTAGAACGTATATGCATTGTGACAAGAGATGGGGAGAAAAAGTTGTAACCAATACAAATGCTGTTCTTGATGAAACGTCGAGGAATGGCTTGAACTTTGGTAAATAAAATTAAGCAGACTTTTTGTTACTCGAGCATTTTATTCTGAGCTGTTTTTCTTCCAGACACCTACCGGTGATGATTCCACCGTCTGCAGCAACGTCTGTCAGCGATGCCACACTTTTGCCTAGTGTGGCTTCTCAGGAAATCTGGCGGTCACAAGTTCCAGGCTATTCTGGATCGGTTGCACGGCACATAAGTCATCGGGCCAACAACTTCAAGAGACATCCGAAAAGGAGAAAATGCATCCGCCCTTCACCACCGCCACCACCAAATACTCCATGTCCTATTGATTTAATTGACTTTGGGGATATCCAGCCTCAGAGGTCTTTCCTAGAACTCTTGTTCAATGGGTGCGTTCTCTTTGGGCTCGAGTTCAGCTATGCCATGGAAACAGCATATGTTACCCCTGTGTTGCTTCAGATGGGGCTTCCAGACCAACTGTATGGAATGGTGTGGTTCATCAGCCCTATACTAGGTAACTTTTCTTTACACTATTCCTTCTTGTTTCTCCGCTGCACAGGGGTTGCATGTTTTTGTTTTTTCTACCTCAGCTATTCACAAGTATATTCTTGTGTGCTCTTGAGGTTAAGAAGTACTAACTGTAATGGAGAAATATTATTGCCGTGCCTTGTCCAAAATGGGCCTGGTGTGATCAAAAGGTCTGTTCTTTTAATGGCTCCTCAGTCTTTCACATCTTGTGCAAAGGTAAGCTTTGCTTGCTCCATTCCTGTATTTAAAAACGAGCAAAAGAGGATCAACATACCTATTTATGTGCATGTGAAAAAAAGCATGCAGAGACAGTTCCCAAGGGTGTGTGAGTAAAACAGAGTGAGATTGCCTTCTGCCATTTAACTTTGTGGAACAGACAAGGCATTCCAGTGATAAAAGACCATCGGCCACTGCTGTTACAGGCAGTGGATTACTTGCCTTAGCACAGAGGCAGGGCTGGGAGCATGTCCGTTACTATGGGAAGAAGAACAAGATGGGCTATTACTGCTCAGAACCTTTGCTCTGCCCTTTCTTGTACTGATAGGCTGTGCTTCAGAAGAAAAGAGCAGATAGGTCACTACTCATAGGCTGGCCCTGACTAACACAGGCACCTTTCCGACTTGCATGTTTGCTTCCCACTGTCTTTTCAGCTAATTCCGCATGGCATCTCCCATCTAAGAAAGGGCAAATGAAGTAGCTTTTAGAGAATGGAGTCCATTAGAAGGTACAACTGTTGCATTCTTACTCTTTACCGGATATCAAACACTGCTGTATTAATGAAGCAGAGTGAATTGCCGTGATAGCAAACAGTGTCACATTAAGTTGATTGGTCCCCAACCTTTGGAAATGGCAGGAAGTGCATGGTGTGTGCACCTGGGTGACTAGTACCACTATGCTGTGGTATCCTGCTTTTGACTGCCTTTTAAGTTATCTTTTTTAACTCCCCTGTGAAACAGGCTAATAGAAAAATGCTACTTACCAGTGACTCCTTTTTTCTAGGGTTCTTGCTACAGCCTTTGCTGGGCGCCTGGAGCGACAGATGCACGTCAAGATTTGGGAGGAGACGACCTTTCATTCTGGTCTTAGCAGTAGGTGAGTCTTTTAGAACTGACAAGCATAATGCTTATGAAGTAGAAACATCCCACACCTCTCTGCTGTGACATCCCATGCAGCACTAGGATGAACAAAATGCCTCTGAAGCATTGGGTACGGTGGCTCTGAAGGTGTCACCGAGGTGATGCTTTGGCAGACGGAGATCTGCACATAAAAGCTTCTTTTGTCAGCAGCCTGAAGACACGATGTTTTGAGGGCCAAGAATGTTTTTCCTTGGCCAAAAAACTCCAGACGTTTGTAAGCTTGAATGGCGCAAAAGGATTACATGTATCCTATAAGCCATTCCCCCAACTGCAATGATCTGAACGAGAGCAATAGTGCTTACTCTGAGGCTGCACGGGTAGTATAATGCTTTTAGGCTGTGGAGAGATGCAGGGGGTTTTGCTTACAGGCAGTCAATTGATTTTGATTTTGTTTTATTCCCAGGAGCATTGCTTGGGCTCTCACTTATGCTGAACGGCAAAGATATAGGGAGTGCCTTGTCTGACACTGCTGATAACCACAAATGGGGGATAGTTCTTACGGTCTGTGGTGTCGTCCTCATGGACTTCAGCGCAGATTCAGCAGACAATCCCAGTCATGCCTACATGATGGATGTATGCAGCCCAGAGGATCAAGACAGGGGCCTCAACATCCATGCTTTGTTAGCAGGTATGCTTTCTCAGTGCTTCCTGGGTGATAGGCACCCTAAGTAAACAGGCTCTGTCTTGAGAAAGCAGAGCGTAAATCACTGGTCTTTTCCTATATAAGCGTAATAACCAAATACTTGGAGAGGTAGCACCGATTAGCTTTGGAAACAAAGTTCAGCTTCCTGCAAAAGGCTTTTGTAACTGCCAAAAGTCGAACAAGACACAGTGCTGGATTGTTCATCTGAAGGTCCCTTGCACCCGTTACAATGCCTGTGGAAACAAAATTCTCCTCCAAGGGAGGAGGTTAGGCTTTCCGCAGGTGTGCAAAGTGCCTTTTTTTAGTTGCTCTGTTGGAGAGGAAGGCACAGGCTGGGCACTATGATCCCTCATTGCTGTCATACTCAGTTGCTGTATTGCCCTTGCCTACATTTCCTCTCCATTGGGAGACTGTTCCACACTCTCGAATGCCTTTGTGAGAAAGAAAGGATAGCATTGTAAGGCTTGCACTGTGTGAATGGAGTGAGAGAGGTATCAGGTGCCCTTAGAACTCTCCTGTTTGCCAGTAGTAACTCCGTGGGCAGTTTTGTAGGCTGTCAGCAGCTTGCTGAGTAATGAGCTTGCTGTGCTTCTGAAGTGGTTTGGTCTGTCCTGGATGCAGCGAGTTCTGCATTCCTCTAATTGATAGAAGAAAATGGATTTACACTTGCTTTCAGGAAAACAGTATTAGGTGACTGATTGCAGAGCTTTGCCTCAAGTTTCTATTTTATAGACCAAAATAGCTGAAGGTAATGTGGTTTGTTCTCAGCAAAGAAAGAGCTGCCATATTTACTTACCACTTTTACAGTCCTGACCTTCTCTTCTGTTCTGAACCCTGTTTGTTCGTACATCCAGACTGTCCTCGTGGTGCAGACAACTGCATTTATTACTGCATTTGAATTGGAAAGGGGTAAAGTAGTGAAACGGGAGTAACACAACTGATGCTACTCATGAATAGTTACACAAACAATGCTGTGCAGTTACTGACTTCCAGGATTGGCTAGGGAGGATAATCTCAGCTCTGTTTTTCTACCAGGTCTTGGAGGTGGCTTTGGTTATGTTGTTGGAGGAATACACTGGGATAAAACCAGTTTTGGAAAAGCTGTGGGAGGGCAACTTCGTGTCATCTATGTCTTCACCTCGGTTATACTGACTATCGCTACCATCCTGACTCTGATTAGCATTCCAGAAAGACCCTTAAGGTCCTTTAGTGGGAAGAAAAAGGTGATGAAGAGTCCAAGTCTTCCTCTCCCTCCTTCTCCACCTCTTTTCTTTGAGGAGGGTGTAAATGGAAACTTTGCTTCTCGTAACTCAGCCCACTTATATGCAAGTTTTACGAGTCCCGTGTCCCCCCTTAGCCCACTCACGCCAAAATATGGCAGCTTTATCAGCAGAGACAATTCCTTGACAGGAATTAATGAGTTTGCATCATCATTTGGGACTTCAAATATTGACAGTGTGCTTATAGACTGTTTTACGGGGGGGCACAATAGTTACTTAGGATTTTCAGCTAGCTTGCCCAGGCAGCCTGTCAGTGTCAGCTTTCCCCGGGTGCCCGATGGCCATTACCAAGGAGAAAATGGAGTTCCAGAGCAAAGGGAGAGCAGCATAACGCCGGGACCTGATGGCGAGTCTCTAAGGATAGGCTCACTGGATGCCATAAAGCCACGGACATCGGGGATCCTGAAAAGACCTCAGACCTTGGCCATTCCAGATGTCGTAATGGGACACTGTCCAGAAAATAGCAGGAGAAGAAATGTAACATTCAGCCAACAGGTAAGGGTAGAAAATCAGTGATAAGACCTAGTAAAACTGAACCTTGATTCTCTTAATGTAGTTTTAAATGTGTGGTGCACAAACTGATCATTAAAGACCACTCGTGACACTTTGCTCATAAAAGTCGTCATGGGAACAGCATACCTGCTATGACTTTACCAGTAAAATTATCGGGTAGGATGCAAATTACAACTGGCAGTCTGTCAACTGCCTTTAAGATGGCAGAAAAGGGAGTGTTCCACTCTCACTGGGCCAGGTCTGAAGGTTAGGTTGGCATTTTTAGCCCTGCTTCACCACCCAGGCAGCTACCACGTGAGAGCAGAAAAAGACATATTTTTATTGAGCCTGTATCTTCCCTTTCCACAGAAATACCCGCAAGATAGGGCCAGGGATAGGAGTCTCCCATGAGCTTCTCCTTATGGCAGTCATTACATCTGGTTCCATCAGGGAGGTGAGGTTTCCCTTACCCAGGGATAAGACTTTGGCCTCACCTCCCACTGTTGGTGATAACTTGGAATGTCTGAGACCTCTGTATGCTGGCCTATTTTTTTATGATCCGGGATGAGGTAAACTGTCCTCTGTTACTTTTTGGTTTGTTTGCTTTTTTTTGGGGGGGGGAGGGTGGGTGGGAAGGGGGAGGGTGGGTGGGATGCGGGGAGTGGGGTTTTGTTTACTTTGTTTTGTTTGTTTGTTGCTGTACTTTTGACCCAGTTTGCAAGAGCAGACTTTGTTAGGGCCAGGATTTTGCATAGCATGGATGTAGAGGTCGAGCATGGAGGTTAGCAAGCAACGAGAATGCTATGAGATTAAAACTGGCCTCTTCTTCCTTGGTATCTCTAAAACTTGAGGAACCAAATTCACCTGAATGTGGATACACCTTCTGTTAAATATGATGGAATTTATGCCCTCCCTATGCTAGCATCTGGATGTGGTTGCCGAATAACCTAGAGAAGTGAAGGGTACCATGTCAAGCATACCGAAAGCTGCAGCGCAACACTGATTTAACATTTGTTCCGAGGCTGAAATTTCAGCTTAACTTAAACACTGTTTTTAATCTCCCAGACAACATGCTGCAGCAGCAGCAGCAGAATTTAACTTACAGACAATTAGATAGTTGTGTAATATTGCATAGGTTTGCTCAAAGGATGTTTGGGTTTTTCTTACCGTGCTTGTTCACCCGGGAGTTCTTATGGTACAGGTTGCTAATATTTTGCTGAACGGCGTTAAGTATGAGAGCGAGCTGAACGGATCAGGCGAGACCACAGAGCAACCACTCTCCGTGAAACTTCTTTGTTCCACCGTCTGCCAGATGCCCAAGGCTCTTCGTAACCTCTGCATCAACCACTTTCTAGGTATTCAGAAAGTGTCACCTCGCTTTCACTGTGAATTAGTCTACCTCGGGTGAATGTTTTCAAACATGTTATCTGTTACTGCAATGGCTGCTAACTAGAGAAGATGTGATTTGTTCTGTAGGCACTCACCAATAAGGTACTTTCTAATATTTAGTTTCTTAAGAGCACTGAGAGCAGTGTGTGACTGATGGTTAGGAAGGGCTTGCCAGCAATCCAGTGTACACAGAGTTAATACAGATAGTTAATACTGACTGTGAAGGATATTAGGAGATCAGGTGGCACCCATGCTTGTTTGCAAGTAATTTTTAACTATGTCGCAGATGCTCTAGAGGCTACAGCTGTAGAGTAAGCAGCACTCCTTCCGGGTTCTTTGTGGGAGAATGACAAGGATCTGACATGAGGATGTGATGAATCGCTCTGTGAAACCAAGCACTGTGTCCTATCAGAGCCCAGACAGCTCAGACTACTGTAACCTATTTCTCCATCTTGCTAAACTGGTATTCTGTGGCCTCTGATCGGCCTCTAGGATTCCCCTTAGCAATTCAAAGGATAAAGCTTTGTCCCTAAAATCCTGAATGCCTTTAACAAACATGTAGCATAATGCATAGGGAACAGCAGTCTTGGATAAATGTGGCTGAATACTCATGTTGTGCAACCTGTCTTTGGTTGTGATTTGTAACACAGCTAAATAGCATCCATGTATATTTACAAGGGGAAATAGATACTCTGCAATCCTAATAGGTTACTTCTGGCCTCTTTCAGGATGGCTTTCGTTTGAGGGGATGTTACTCTTCTATACAGACTTCATGGGAGAAGTAGTGTTCCAAGGGAATCCAAAAGCACCTCACAACTCAGATGAGTATCAGAAGTACAACGCCGGGGTCACCATGGGCTGCTGGGGAATGTGCATCTATGCATTCAGTGCTGCTTTCTATTCAGGTACCTAGTATAGCCATCTTGCCACCGCTTTGAGAAAGATGCACCTGCTCCTTAAGCGGTATTTCTGAAACAAGCAGTCCAGCATTTATGTTGCACATAGCCTACCACACGACACGGCACAAGCACTGAAGCAGCGTGCTCTTTTTCACTGTTTTATCCCTGATAGTTAGCTTGGCCTGTCCTGGCTTCAAATGAGGTCAGCAGTCCAGTGAAAACAGCTCTCTGGTAGCATACAGTTCCTTTCACGAATGCCGTTTTCAATGTATGTTGAATCCAGAAACATATGCGGCCACCATAGGCACAGTTCCAGTGAGCAGCAGTCAGTGCCCATGTGGTCCCAGCAGAGTGCCCTGGTGTCACACACTGCCCGAGCACTTTGTCTTGTGTACTGTTTCTGTGTCATTCACCTTTCTGGAATGGGAAAGAACTGCTGTGTCATGCCCTCCACTCTGGTAAGGCAGCAAGGTTGCCTGTGGCAGTGGAATTTGGAAGATGTCCTTGGCATTCACACATGAGCCACTGGTTACTCAAAGGTGTTAACGGTTGCTGCTAAGATGTGACTGCCTGATAGCTAGGCTGCAGGGTCCAAAGGTTCACCCCTTGGGTCCACTGACTGGCTAGCAGCAGGGAGGACCTCTGTTCACTCCAAATGCTGTGTCGTTCTCTTGCAGCTGCATTGGAGAAGCTGGAGGAGCGGTTCAGCACACGAACGCTATACTTTGTAGCGTATTTGGCCTTTGGGCTGGGCACAGGGCTGGCCACACTCTCCAGAAATGTCTATGTGGTGCTGTCACTGTGCGCTACCTACGGCATCCTCTTCGCCACACTCTGCACACTGCCTTACTCCCTGCTCTGCGACTACTACCAGTGCCGTGAGGTAAGCCCTTAGCTGGGGAGGGTAGAGGGGCTGCCACTGCACCCCCTTATGCCATGTCCCCCACAGTTTGTAGGCTCACAGGCAGAGGGCACGCGTCGTGGGATGGGTGTTGACATCTCCCTGCTGAGCTGCCAGTACTTTCTGGCACAGATCCTCGTGGCCCTGGCCATGGGGCCACTGACAGCAGCTGTTGGCAGTGCCAGCGGTGCCATGTACTTTGCCAGCCTGGTGTCCTTCCTGGGCTGTCTCTACTCCTCCCTCTGTGTCACCTACGAGCTACCGCCTACTGAGGAGCTGCCGCCCGACGAGGAGCAGCGCCCGCTCTTGCCCCGCACGCAGAATGAATAAACGGGAGAAGCAGCTACAGCCTCTGCTGCCTTGGTGCGTCGCCCTCGTTGCCCTTGGCCTCCCTATGGCAGTGGGCTCACATGCCCCCTGGATGGCAGCAGTGGACACGGTGAGGTCTGCTCTGGCTTCTGCTCTGGCTTTACCTGGCTTTCCCCTCATCCACGGGGAAGTCTGTCACTGCTGGTTCTTGTCCTGAGACGGCAAAGGCCTGTCTGTACCCCCAGGGGCTATGGCAAGAGGGAAGCCGTTGGTGGCTACTGGGGCTGTTCCCTCCAGCCGCCCCACGGCAGCATTGCTCCCTGGAGGGTGATGAGTGGTGGCAGATGGCTTGAGACAGGGGACCCATAAATCTGGTGCCCAGGCATGGCATGTGCTGGGGCTGCTGCTGTAGGAGTGCTGGGGCGGCGGCACTCCTACAGCTTCCTGGGCAGAAGGTGCTATCTCATGGCCAGGCAGAGCAGCCCAGTCCTTGGTCACTCTTCCCATCCTCTCATGAGGCCTTGTGGAGTGACAGGGCCAACCTGCAGGTTAAGACTTAATCTGCTCTAAGACTCGTAACTGAGACCTCGAGGGTTTGCGGTGACTTAGCAGGAAGATGGGCATCTGTCTGTAACACAGCTTTGGGGTCTTTTGTTCGCATTAGCCTCCCATGGGTAAAAGCTTACTCTCAGTTGAGAATTGAAGAAAAGTCTTTTGTCTGAAAGCCTGCAGCACATCATCCTTGGTTTTTATACAGTTGTACCTTGTGACGTTTTAAGACCGGCATAGGGATTGGTGATTAAGTATTTGCCAGCTAGAGTTGCATCTTCTGTATCACATTGAAACTAGTGAAAGACCTTTCAGTTTAATTTTATGTGGAGAGTTCTGAATTTATTCTCATTTTGGAAGGTGGTAAATGTGTGAGATCTCATACAAGTTCTAGGTAAGCCCAGGAGTCTTTCATGTCTTGAGAAGAAAGGTGAAAAACAAGAAATGAAGTTGCAACTACTTGCAGGGTTCCTGTCAGCCTGCCTCCATGTTTGGGTAGGCAGCCAGAGATTACTGAGGCTGATGGGCATGTAGGTGTTGATGTGTGCAGTATGTGGCATCCCCGTAGAGGTTATTTTTTTTCACCGGGTCTTTAGGTCCAGGAGAAGGGTTTTCTTTGGGGGCCACCCCTTTTAAATGGTGGTACTTGGCCATTCCCCTAAGTTTATTCAGATGCTTGATCGGCAGTGCCAAGATGGAGTAACTTGTGTAACCTGTAGCTGTTGCTGCTTACTGTGCTCTGGTGCTGAAAGCATAGCGTGTGACTTGTAAGAACCTCTTGTTTTTAATGTCTGCCCCCAAGTATAACTTTTTCACATTACTCTGTATTTACTTAAATGGATGTACGCTGCTGAAGTTACAGAGTCAAGCACTCAGAGGTAAAGAACTGTCAGATCCATGAGTCTTTCCATCTTTCTTCATTCGGGCTTACCTAGTGTCAGATCTGCCTGAGTATCTGTGACATGCCATTTCCTCAATTATGAGACAGCCGTCCCCAAAAACTGTTGATGAAACTGGAATGAAATAGCACGAGAAACTACATTTGGCACTTGTGATATCTGAAAATCTAAAGACTTTGGAGAATTTGTCTTTTCTTGTCAGTCTGCTGTGTAACCTTAATTCCTTTTCGTTCTCAAACTTTTAAACTCAATTTTTAATTTTTTAAAAAAATGTTGGTCCCACTAGCTAATGCAGTACTGGTTCTTAAAATGTTTTCTCCTCTTAAGTTTTGCATTGTTACTGCACTAAATGGATCCCGAGTGCTTTCCTTTTCTAGGTAGCTGGAGTTGCAGATCATTTTGATGTAGGTGAGGATCTTCAAAACATTCGTAGTATTGATGAAATTAGTGTATTTGACAGTAATGTTTGTCTCTACTTCCATCTGTACATAATATTAAAAACCACCTTGATATACTTAGAAAACAATTGGTATGCCTGTATGCATTGCCTAATGGGATATATGTGATGCTTTCTATTTCACAGGATATGGACTTTCTTTCCATATGTTTTTGCGTAGTGTTTACATACACAGTGCTCTTAAGACAACATCAATGTACTTTAATTTGGGGCTCTGAGTGATGCTGGTGGTGTCTGGAGAAGAACCCAGAGCTTGCCACCATCGAGTTGGAAGTGGCACTGAGTCCATAGAAACAGGTTAAAAAAGAGGTGTTGCTTACTTGCTTATTATCTTCCTTTGCCATACATTTTGTGTTTTACAGGAATTACCGTATGAGGTCACTGTTGAACTGTGAGCTGCAAAGTGATGTTTGCATTTTGGAATCCAAACGCTTCAAATATTCTGTCTAAATCTGTGAGCTGCTGTTTAGAAGTAAAACGCATGATTTTTGGCAGGAACCTGATTTTAGGCCATGCTGTAGTTTGATCTCTGTGGCAGTGCCTAAAGGTTAAGTCCTTATCGTTAAAGATTGTTTGATGGCAATTATTTGTGGACGTTTACAAATGTATTTATAACGCATGTACAGAAATAGGGAAAATGAGGAGAGGGACAGAAAAAACACCTAATTGATTTGCAAAAGTGATAGCAATTAAATTAGCTGTAACCACTTTGGTGTGTGTCTGCGGTTCACTCAACCTCCGCTGTTTCTCTCAAAAAAGGCAACCAAGTGATTTTGGAAGTTCTGTTCTATTTGAATGAAGAAGATAAGTCTTTTTAAGAATCACATAAAATAAAACTGCATGACTGTATGTATAAAAAAAGAAAAGCTATATTGGGAACTATTTAAAAACTGTTGTCTAGACAATTTGTTTTCTACTAACTAGAAATGACTAGTCATCTTGTACTCTGTAAGAGATGCACTTTATTAAAAAAAGAGGGTTTCTTGGGGTAAAAGGTGGCTTTCTTAATGTATGTTTTCCCTCCCTCAGATGGGAAGATGGCCTTAGCAAGATATTTTTAAATGCCATTACTGTACCAACACCCAGTGGATTGCATTAAGTACCATAAACATCTTGAGAATTCTGGCATTTGTTTAGCTTATCTAAATTGACACTTCCCTACCTCTGGACATAATAGATGTTCACTAAGGACACGGCTACTGCAACTTTCTTTGCTGTTCCTCTGCCCAAGGCTTCTGCTTCCGTAGCAGCGTCAGTGGGAGGGAAGGTGCGTGTGAAAGCAGGCCTGCATTTAGAGTGGCAAATCTCAGGCTGCAACACTCAAGACAACATCAGAAACCATAGGGCAGCAGTGCCAGGACAGAGTAGAGACCTTTTACTAGAAGACTTTGTTTTCCTAGTATTGGAATCTGTGCCCTCTCCCAGCAGGTTTGAAGCTTCTGGGAGGACTGTGTTCTGCACCATACGAGTTCTTTGCATTAAAAGCCTTACCAGCATGCGCGCTCACTCTCTCTCTTGATCATGTAACCTGTGCAGGAAAGGGAGATACATGGAATGCACGAGACGCTGATGGCGTCACTGTAGCTATCAGGAGAATTGCACTTTTGTGAGCTTATGTCAAATCTATCTATCTGTTTGTTTAAGCTCGGCCTGTCCTGTACTGGTGTGTGGTATTCTGTGTCTATGCAGGAAAAATCCATTGCTACTTTGGCAGGATGGGTTTACCACGGCACAGAGGCTGCGTGTTGCTGCACAAACTTCTGATCCATGCACAATTTAGGAACCCTGAAAAAGTCATTTTTTAGGTCCATGAGACAAAGTGGACCTGCCACTTCCACAGACAATGGAGTTGGATTGGGAGTTTGGTTACTGTTTTCTTTATGTCCCCTCCCATCAGTTGCACTTAGTGTAGCAGATGCCTTGGCAGGGGACTTGAGATTCAGGGTGATAGGCAGGGCAAGAGAATTGCTGAGTACAGCTGAAAGCACAACTCTGTCTTAACTATCGTATCTTGTCTTGTGACGGTAGCATTTGATGCTGATAGTCATTTATGTTACGGAGCACCTCCATAATGCTTTGGAATTTCAAAGGACACTAAAGTGAGGGCTTTACTGCCTTATGTATCATGGTGGGATATTTTATTTAACAATTTGTACGCAAATAGACCCAAAACCTCTCCAGGGAAACTAAAAAGACCCACAGCTGCTGTGTCATTTGCTTTTGTTTATGTGTGGCCTCTCCTGGGCTGCCAGACTGTCTTGTTAAGGTAAATCTGAGCAAGGAGTCAAAATGCTTGATGGAACACAGCAGGCAAAAGGAAGCTGGCAGTAGTCATGCCACTGCTGCAGAAAGCAGTACAGTAGAGCCAATGTCGTGTCGTTTGGAAAAGGCATGTATGCCTCCTGGAATGCTACCCTATGTACATTATAGTAGGAAAACCCCTTTTATATTTGCTGCACTACTCACTCAGTCGAGTAGTACTGCACGTCGGGACAGAGCAGCGCACGCATAGCATGTAGAGTGTGCAAATGACACTTTAATGTGGTCAGATGCGTAGAGAGGGTGGGGTGCATTCTCGGGGCGGAGTGGGACAGGCCGGCGCCGTCCCCGTCCCGGGCCGCCCAGCGAGCCCGCGGCCGGGGCGTTTTTCAGGACGCGTCGCAGGGCGAACCGTCCGCGCGGGGCGCGACGGTCTCCTGTGCTCGGCGCCGTCGCAGTCTCTCGGCGCCGGTAACCGTCATGGGGTGGAGCGGCAAGAACCCAGCCAGACCTGCAAAGATAACCTGTAAGCCACGGCGAGTCGTCCCGGACTCCCGCCTCGGCCCCTGGACGTCCACCCCGGGCCTACCCAGGAGCTTTTCGGCGGGCCGGGAGAGCTGCGCGCCGCACCCCAGCCAATGGCGCAGCCGTTCCAGGTTGAGCCCCGCCAGTCTCTCGCCGTGAGCGTTGGGCAGCGGGTCGAGGCAGCCGAGCTGCTCCAGGTACTTCCCGTCGCGGGCGCGCCTGCTGTGTGCCGCCACGATGCGGTAGAAGGGCCGGTTGGTGCAGCCTCCGAGGGCGAAGCGGATCACGACGTGCCCGCCGCGGTAGCTCTTCAGGAGGCAGCTACCTGCGAAGAGAGAGCGAGGCGGTCAGGAGCCGGGCCGCGCCGGCCTGGGCCCAGCGGTCCGCGCCGGCGGGCGCTCACCGATCTGCACCATGGTGGTGGCTGGGCCTTCTCCGCCTCGGGTCGCGTCGCGATGACGTCCGAGAGACCGGAAGCGTGGCGGCAGGGGCAGCGCTGGGCTGATGGGCAGGAGCGTGGCGGAGCGCCGGCGGCTGGGGAGCGTCCCGGTAGCGGAGGCAGGTGCCCGGTGAAGCCCAGTTTCTTACGGACTGCAGGTGAGTGTCGAGGCCACCCGGAGCTAAGGGCCAGGGGCGCCGGGGAGGTCGCGAAGCTCTCCTGCCCCCTGCTGTGTGTCCGGGAAGGAGCGGGCAGCAGGGGCCGCCGGAAGAGCGCTTTGCCCGTCCCTAGAGTGAGCCCGCGCGTGCTGGGGTGGTGGGGGCTGGGCTGCGGGGCGGGGGACGAAGGTGCTGGGGGCACTCCGTAGGCTTAGCTGTTCAGAGCGGGAGGGAAGGGAACAGGGCAGGGGACCGATGCGGAGTTATATGTAGCTCCGTCGTCTGGCTGTCTCTAAGTCCTTGCGAGTAAGAGCCTGCTGGATTTTTGGCTTCCCTGTGGCAGTGAGATCTTTGGGGTGTCTTTCCCTGTCACGATTCTTTCCTCCTCCCCGCATTGCCCTGTAGTCTGCTGCAGGGTGGGGGGGGTTTTGGTGGGTTTTTTTTTCTTTTACATTGTTATCTGTTTAGTTCCATCCCGTGACCAGTACTAATTTTCCTTTCCTCATAGTTCTCAGTATTGCTCTCAGTTCCTGCTTTTTATAATTCCTCCCTTTGCATCTTATAGCCCATCATGGTTTTTTTGTTCTTTGTCTCTCTCTGCCCCCGGTCTGTATTTTATGGGGCCTGCCTCCCTCTCTTTCCTGTAACCTGCTACCAGAAACCGGGAATAAACCTCATAACACAGATGCAGTATTAAAAAGCAGACATTCTTTATTATAGCACCAGATGTGTGGGGACTAGCTCTGCCTAACGTGCACACCTTACAGTTAAAAGCATACAGGTTATATAGAACACATATTCGTTATGCTTTTGGGGAAAGGCCGTCTTAGGATAATGGTTTCTTGGAAGTTATATGTATATTCTCCTCCCTGTCAGCATGCTCAGGGACTTGAGTCAGTGGTCCTTGAGGGTCTCTGATGGTCACACACCTGTGCCCGCTAGATGCGGGTGTGCACAATATCACCAACCTTATCTGATTCATCAGTTCAGAACCACCTGCACAATTAATGTTCCTTGGACCATTGTCAAGATGGGATAGGACTGTACAAGAAGTACAGCAGCATTGTTCGTTGCTATGGTCAGTTAGCTTCACTACCCATTCCCTTGGTTACGCATCAAACAAACTAATTTTGATCACTTTGGTTACTCTTAAAATGTTCATTCCTAACCTGATTGTTTTTACTATTTTTTATGATCTTATCAATGTTCTTAACCTAAAGCAATCATTGTTCAATTTTATTTAATTCTTTTGATTAGAGTTTTTGATGCTTAAAAGAAGCTAGAAAAGCTAGAAAAGAAAAGCTAGAAAAGGTTTCCTAGCAGCATAACTGGTGTCTATAGCAGTCTCTTTGGTTTCATAAGACAAATATAAGAAACAATAACCTAATAATTCAATAGTTCCTTGGTAATGGCTCTGTGGATCCTTTAGCAATCTGTCTGTATAAATACCTGTTTTTCTATGCCTTAACAACTGGTTTCTATGGATCTATCTTGGATTATTTTTATCAGAATTCTTGTAATGAGCCCATCACTGTTTTTGTTAGACAAAAATATTGCTCCAAATACCAACTCACTGTGAATCGGAGTGAGCAGTTTGTCTCAAACAGTGTGTCTTGCAAGATGACAGAACCAGCAGAGGCAGGGTAACATTTTGCGGACAGACTCTCACCTCACAAGGGGCTCAATCCTTAAAGCATCTGCAGGGTGTTGGACTAAGACTGCAAGGGCCTGTAGAGTCCTCATCTTGAAGTGGCTGCTCTGACAAACTGGGCATTGTGCTTAGGTGGGGGTGAGGGCATTACTTGATAACCCATCTATCCCTGCAAGGGCAGCCCCTCATTCAGCAGCCACCCTGATAAACAGGATCCTGTCCTTATCCGATACAGAACAAGGACAGGTCAGTGGGACCCTGTGGAGGCAGAGCGCCTTCTTGCTAAAGGTCACCGACTGGGGTCATTGCTCAGTCAGCCCAGTTGGGGATGGTCGAGTGACCACCTGGGGCTCCCATTCCCCACTGCATAATTTCCAGAACATTACAATTCAGCACTGAGTCTGCACAAGATATGCTCGGCCTCCCCAGAAGGGTGGGGGCAGGTAGCATAAAAGAGACAGATTTGGGATGCCTGGTGTGTGCCTGCCATCGATGGGCTACAATTGCCATCCTTTGCTGTCGCATTCCAATCCTCATCCTGTCTTTATCTTGACTTGCAAGCCTCTCAGTACATATTTTCTCTCATGCCCAGCTGAGAAGGGGAGTGAGAGGGGCTTTTGTGGGCATCAGTCCTGTTGGTGCTGGTGGTGAGGCTGCACAGAGCTGTGTGGTGAGGTGGGGTGGGTGGGAATGGGATGAGATGGGACAGTGTGCCTGGAGAGTCAGAAAGCATGGATGTCCGCTTGTTGCAGCCTTTGGTCATTTTGGTTAAATACATCAGTGTAGTCTGTCACCAACATAAAAAAAAAGGTATCTTGGCCTGAAGGATGTGTTGTAGCATTTGACAGTTCTAAATTGCCCAGCAGGTGAGATGTGAAAGTCAATCCTGCATATGCATGTTCAATACTACTGATTTGTCAAAGATAGAGATAGTTGATGCTGTGGGTGACACTGTGGACCCTACTGAAATTGGTTAGGGCATCTCTCTTGCGAGGGACCTGGGGTTCTCCCTGAGTGCAGCATGGGCAGTGTAACATAAGGCAGAGAATTCCAGAAATGTCACAAGCAGCACGTGTATTGTTCATACAGAGATCTGCAGGACTTCTGTGAAGTTTGCCATGTATCTGAAAAAGCCCTGGAACATGTTTGCATTTCTTTTTGTAAATGTATTATTATGTGCAAAATTCACCATTGTAATACTGAACTATAACTTGAGATGTTGTGTGGTGTGATTTTTGGGGTGTTTTTCTAAGAATGAATGTTTTGTGTATCAGTAGACTGGTTAAGTCTTAACTTTGTAAGTTAATGAGGCTGATGGGGATGGCCCCTTCCTGCAAGGGGCTGCCTGCCCGTGGAGGGGGCAGTGGCTCCTACGTCCCTGTCCTGAGGTGACTGCAGAGGGGCTGTTGTGAGCGAAGGGAGGGGAGGAGCTGTTGCCTGGCTGCAGCTGCACCCAGATCGAGAGAGAAAGTGAATGGGGCAGCTTGATGAATGGGAGGGTCCCGGGGAAAGCCCCAAAGAGGGCAGTGGCCCAGCTGGGGTGAGGGTGGTGGGGTCAGCATCAGAGGCACAGATTAATGGTGGCGGCTACCATGATCTGAGTAGGGCATAGGGCACTGTCGGCACAGGGGGACAGGACAGTGTTCCTGCAGGGTCAGAAAGGCTGGATGAGCACCTGCTGTGGGACATGGTAGCTGGAGCCTTGGGGCACATGGCTTGCTTTGGGCCATATTAGTTCCATGGGAAAGCTGGGAGGTGTAGTTCTGGGCCACGTGGCTGGCTTTTGGCCATGTTGGTTGGCCGGGACACACTGGGAGGTGTAGTCCCTGGGCAAGTGAGGCTTTCGGCCATGTCGGCTCCCTGGGGCATGTCAGGAGGTGCAGTCTTGGGCACTTAGTTTCGAGGTGCTGTTTGCAACTGCATGCTGGGAAATGTTTTCAGTGTGTCATTCTTGCAGAATTAGCTTTCTCTGGGTGTGACTGACCTCTTTGCGCTCGAAGGGGCCACAGCATGCCTCTCGCACACAGTCTCTAGGGTCTCAAATGGCTGTACTCGCTCATCTAGCTCCAAGTTACACCTGCTTTTCTCTGGTCTGACAGTAAGTGCTTCCACAATGCTATTCCAGCGCTCTCTTTTTTTTTTTTTTTTTTTTTTCTTCCCCTCTCTTCTGGGGTTGCCACAGAGCTTCCTCGCCTCACCCCCGTAGGTAGTGTTGCTTGATGGCATCTCTGGTCCAGGAGTCCTCTTTCTTGCTGATAGTCTTCTCTGTCCTCAGAATCGTGTTGTCTGTAGGGTTCCCCATAGTGTTGTTCTGCGCGTGCGTGTTTGGTGCGGAGCTGCTCTGCCCAGGGCTGTAGAGTTGAGGTGAGGTGGCATGGCAGTATGAGTCCAGGGTTAGTGATGGCTCGGCCCAGGCGGCCTCAGCAAAGGCAGTACAGCCATTAGCAGGCTGCACAGGGAAGTCCTTTCTGTTGAGTTCCGGGAGGTGATGGGAGCTGCCTGGGAGGGGCCCTTCAGCATTGGAAAAAGCAACTAGGATTTTGCAGGGGTGGGAGGCTTGTCTGTGTGGGGCTCCAAGTTACACCTGCTTTTCTCTTTTTCTGTTTCAGTGGCTGCCTGGAGTTAAGAATCTAGATGGGGTTCCTAAATAGAAGCAAGAGCTCTGGAACTGTGCAGCAATGAGTTGGCATCAGGGTGACTTGCTGCTTAAACAGTGGGGTTTTTTAGGTGGGGCCGGAGACGATGCGTACCCTTCCAGCAACAGAAGAGTTGAGCAGAGTGCCATGAAAAGGTGGTTTGGCCGGTGGTGTTGGTGGGGCGAAGCGGTCAGCAGCTCAGTGGCATCTGTGTCTGTGTTTCTGTTTGAAGGTGTAAAGTGAGGAGGGGAGTAGGCTCTGTCCAGGGAAGGCAACTCTGACCAGGCGAGCCGTTTGTAGTGGGCCAGTGTTGCATTGCAGGTGAGTTCTAGGCATCTCTTGTTTGTTCTATAGCCCTGTCAGGAACCTCGGTGCAGGCACCTGTAAGTGATGGAGGCTGTGAGCGATCGGTCAAGGTAAGGGAATGGGAGATGGGAAATGGTTTCAGCCAGTCTCTTGGCACGTGGCTTTTTGCTTTGTCTGTTGCAGGCTCCACAGGCAGCGTCGTCAGGGCATAGCCATGCACGTTACATCGTGTCCCTTGGTGGGTCGTCTGCTGAAGTGGACAAATGTCTTATTTTCTTATGCTCGGTCTTCAGCCCAACATCCTTTTGATTTGACTCTACATATGCTGGGCAGGTATCGCAGCGAACTGGCTGGTGTGAGCTCACGGTTCCTCAGTGTGAGTTTGACCAGACTTTCCTGGTGCAGGGCATCAATTTAACTCAATTGCTGGGGTTTTTTATCAATCATAGAAATGTTACAGCAGTTTCAGGTAGACTGTCAAGGTCATGTTTTGAAATATTTTTTTAATGATAAAGAATTCTGTAATTCCGTGTGTGATTTTAACATTTAATATACAGGAATAAATCTCTGCCTGGCTTTAGAGCACTGCATTGAAAGTCTCTGCTATTTCTCTTCGTTCCCTGCTATAGGCAAGTTCTTAGGAGCTTGTGGTACCTGTAAGAAGGTTACGTGTAACACTGGGGCTGGGGATTCCGGCGCCTTTATCTGGACTCGATGTGGCATGGTCTGTGTCAGTGTCTGTGTCCATTGGTTTTGACAGAACCCAGTCAGTTGGAAGAGAAAGTCGGAAGAGAAAGACGAGAGAGAACACAGTTCAGGATTAAAATGTGGTGCTAGTCTGCTAGTTCAGGCTCCTTTCAGAAAATGAGCAAAGAAGGTTCATAAGGCTTATTTTACTACTTTTTTTTCTGGTTTTTGTCAGCTCAGGGTTTTGGGTGGGTTGTTTTAATGGGGTCTGGGATTTGTGGGGTTAGTGTGGGCTCGTGGGGTTTTCTTGCTGGTTTTGTTTGTTTTTTTTTTTAAACTCGGTTTGTGAGGAGGGATTTGGTTCTCTGCTTTTTGAAGGCTTTGGGGTTTTGTGGGTTGTGGGTTTGGGGAAGGGTTGGGGGTGTTCTGTGGCGTTTTGGGTTTCTGTGGCTTTTCTTGTGGGAGTCTAAGATTTGGGGGTGTTTTTAATTGAGTTTTGTGGCTTCTTTGGTTTTTGGGCTTTGCAGGGGGTATGTTCTAGTTTGCGGGGATCCTTTGGGTATTTTAGTTAGTTTGTTTTCCACATCTGTCTCTGTCTAGTTTCCTGTTCCCAGTTTTTAATTCCTCTTTCTCCCCACCATAGCCTGCCTGGAATTTTTTCCTCGGTGTCGCACACACGCTCTGTCTCTCTCTCTCTGGTGGCTCCCTCTCTCACTGGTGTAAGTCCACAGCTGTCTGTCCCGTGGCCCAGGCTGTTTGTCTGCCCTTCTCCGTCCCTCCATGTCCAGGTCCCCGCTGCTGTGTTTTATTCTGACCCTATCCATCTGGTAGCCCGTCACTGCTTTAGATTGGTTTGTTTTTCTTTCTCTCTCTGCATCCCAGTCCCTTTTCTTTGGATTCCTCCCTCTCAGCCACGCAGCCTTGGTGATGTTTTGCCCTTCCCCATCTCTCGGTCTCCTCTTCGCTTATGTGGCAAGCTGACGGCGCGGTTCGTCCTCATGCCCTGGAAGTTTCTGGCTGGCCCTCTCCTGTGGCCCGATGGCAGGCTCTGTCCTTTCAGCAGCTGTGCTCTCCAGCCTTCCGTTTTCATGGACCGAGGCTTCTTCCCTGCATCTGCTCGTCGTTACATCATGAAGGTGGGCTTCTTTCGCTTCCATCATCAGAGTCTTGACGGCAAGTGCTTCCACGGGCCCCTCTTTTTTGGGGTTGCTGTGTGTCTCTGTAGCGGGCTTGTGCCTTGAGCCACACGGCTCTGTACTGCGGTGGTGTAATGTATAGCCTGCCTCTGTGCTGAGGTCAAAGGAGCTGGCTTTTTCCATAGTGGCTGTGTCTCTTAGAGCTGAGCCTGGAGTCCCTTTTCTTGCTTTTTCCAGGGGCTTCATGGCGATTCGCATCCAGATGGAATCTCTTCTGGCAAACTGAGCTGGAGCAATACCTTTCCAGGGAAGCAGGAGTGAGCCTGGTGCAGAAGTGATTTCTGAGGCTTTGGGTGATGCGCTCAGGCACTGGAGAGTCAGGCAGCGTG
This sequence comes from Laterallus jamaicensis coturniculus, assembly GCA_022605575.1. Classification (NCBI taxonomy): domain Eukaryota; kingdom Metazoa; phylum Chordata; class Aves; order Gruiformes; family Rallidae; genus Laterallus; species Laterallus jamaicensis. The sequence goes on from JAKCOX010000081.1 coordinate 2,669,352, forward strand.
ATGAATGAGTTTGAAGAGCGTCGTCATCGTCGTTTCACTCCAGCCCCCACCTGAGTGTTGCATGCAGGCACGGGTGCTCTCTCTCTGCAAGAGGGAGGAGGGTGGAAAGGGGAGGGAAAAGAAAACCAAAGGCGCAATTCTAGTATGCTGGGATGAGGAGAATTTTTCTGGAAGTAATAGAGTTAGCAAAAAGAGGACTTTGCAGCAAAATAGTTTGAAACTGGCGCTGCACGGTGCAGTTTGTCCCCAGAGTGCAGGGCTCAGGCTGTACAGCTCAGCGCTGCCCCAAGGCCGGACTGTCCCCAAACTGCACATCCTGGAGCCGTGTGCTCCAGCCCCCCCCCACCCCCACCGAAAGCCTCCCTTTATGCTGTCACTGGTATGGAGTAGCCCTCTGCTTAGTTTGGGTGAGGTGCTCTGTCCCCTTCCAGCTCCCGGGGTGCCCCCCAGCCCGTTCCGAAGCCGGGCAGTAGGAGAAGCTGGACTCGCTGTGCCTGGAGCGCGCGCGGCCGTTGCCTAGCAACTGTACCGCGATAGCGCCGGAGGACCGAGGAGCATGCGCAGTAGCGTGCATAGAAGCTTCCCGGAGTATCCCGCACATGCGCCTTCGGGCGATGTGGTGCCCCGCGGAATGCTGGGACGTGTACCCTGCGCATGCGCCTGGAGAAAGAGTCGACACCTGCAGGTAGCTGGCGGCGCACGCGCAGTAGGTCGCGCGCTGTCCGCTCGGTGCTGCCGCCTTGCGGACACGCCGCGGTACTGCGGCCGGGTGCCGCCGAGCACGAAAGCCGCTGCGTTGTGCCTGCGTGCGGACCACGCGGCGGTGCACACGAAACGCGCTGCGTGCTGCTGCCTTGCAGATACGCCGCGGTTCTGCGGCTGGGAGACGCAGACGGAGCGGCAGAGCGCTGCTGCCTCTCTGAGGGCACGCTGCGGGAGCTGGCGGGCGGCCGCGGGCGGGAGATGGGGTCGGGAGGAGGCGGCGGCAGCGACCCCCGGGCCCTCCCCGGCCGCTCTCCCCGCTTCTTTCCCCGCTCCCCGCCTGACGCGGCGAAGCTGCGGGTGGCCGGCGGAGGCTGCGCTAAGAGGGGAACCGCTCTGGGCGGCGCTGGTGAGTGGGGGGAGCCCGGGGCTCTCGGGGTGGTCTCGGGGGTGTCCCAGGGTGCCAGGGGGTGGTGGGTGGCGGTCTCAGGGCGTCCTGGGGTGGTCCCGGGTGTCTCAGGGTGCCTGCGGATCGTGGGTGGGTGCCTCAGGGGGTCTTGGGGTGGTCCTGGGTGCCTCGGGGTGGTCTCAGGGAGCCGGGGTGTCCTGGGGCTGGTTTCATGGGGTCCTGTTTTGGTTCTGGGGGTCTGTGGTGGGGTCTCAGGGTGCCAGGGGGTCGTGGGTGGGGGTCTCAGGGGGTCCTGGGGAGTCCCCGGGTTTCTCGGGGTGGTCTCAGGTTTCCAGGGCATCCTGGGGGTGTCTCTGCTCCTTGCCTGCCTTTTGCTCCCCCCGCCTGGAGTAATTGTCTCTTTCTGTCCTCGTCTCCCTCTTTGTCTCTTTATCCCTCTGTCCTGCTCACCACCCTTCTTTTTTTTTTTACTCATTCAGTCCTGCTCCTTGGTCCTTGTTCCCTCTTTTGCTCTATCCTTTTATCTCTCCTTCTCCCTGCTCCCCTCCCTCTCCTGTTGCTCTGTCCTGCACCCCGTGTTACCAGTTCTTACTGGACTTCTCAGTCCTGGCCCTGTTTTTGTTCCTTCTTGTCTGCAGGGCTGCTCACCCGGATGTTTTCTGTATATCTGTCCTGCTCCCAGTCCTTGTTTTTGGGACACTGCCCCCATCCCTCTTTCCGCTGCCTCTCTTCCCCTCTGCCTGCTGCTTTTTTTCTCCACCTCTGCCAGGCTCACTGTCCCTGTCTTTTTCTGGACACCCCATTTCCTGCCTTCCACTTTCTCATTACAGTCCTGCTGTCACACTGGCAGCCACTTTCCTCCTCTTAGCATTCTGCACTCTTCTGGTTTTGGTGGCAGCCTCCACCTTGGCATGGCAGCTCATCTATTGAGGACCATGCTGGACCAACTGGGAGCGAGTACTGAGGTGTCCCAGGGCAGGCCTTGAGCACTGGCACAGAGTTGCTCCTGGGACTGGTTCTGTGTGTGACTGAATATTGCTGCCTGCCTCCACGTCCCTCTTGGCTGGGTTTGTATTTCCTTTGCCCCAGGTGGAGGTCTTTGAGGGAGGGCAGGGGAAAGGGTGTTGAGAGTTTGCCTGGCAAGGTTTAAGTGATGTTGGTGGGGTGGGGGGAAACAGGGTGCCTTCTGCTAGAAGCTACAAGAAGCTCTCAGTTCTGACAGAACCAACACCAGCCAGCTCAAGGACAGACATGCTGCTGACCAATGCTGAGCCCATTGGTGATGGTCATAGAGTCTCTGGGATAAGTTGTACTCCAACTCAGTATGTTCTATGACATTTAAGAAGGAAAAAAACCCAAGCAGCTGTTTTTTGCCACCAGAGAAGGGATTAAGAAGATGTGAGAAGCTGCAGACACCAAGGTCAGTGAAGAAGGGTGGAGGAGTTGCTCTGGTGCTGGAGGGGAGGGTACCCTGCAGCCTCTGAGAAGGCCATGGTGAAGCAGGCTGTCCCCTTGCAGCCCATGGAGGATGGTGGGGAGCAATGATTCTGCTGCAGCCTACAGAGGAGGACAGTCTGGAGCAGGTGAAGACACTTGAAGGACCCAGTAGGAAGCCCGTGTAGAAGCAAGCTCCTGGTAGGACCTACAGCCCATGGAGAGAGGGGACCATGCCAAGGCAGGTTTGCTGGGGGACTTGTGACTGGGATAACCAGGCTGGAACAGTCTGGTCCTAAAGTTCTGCATCCCATAAAAGTAACCCACACTGGGGCCGTTGGTAAAGAGCTGAAGCCCCATGGGAAAGGACTCCTGCTGGAGAAGTTCAAGGAGAGCTGTTTGTCGTAGGTGGAACCCCACACTGAAGCAGGGGAAGAGTGTGAGGAATGCTCCCCTAAGAAGGAAGAACCAGCAGAGACAACTCATGTGTAACTGACTGAAACCCCCGTTCCCCATCTCCCCCTGTGTGGTGGGGTGTGTGTGTCAGGGAGGTGTGGGTGGAGAAAGGGAAAACAACCATGAGTAAAGTTGAACCTGGGACAAAGGGAGTGGTGGGAGGAAGTGTTTTAAAATTTGGTTTTATTTCTCATTGCCTGACTCATTATCAGTGGGTACTTCCTTGGTGGGGGGGTGGTGCTAATAAATTAGATGCATTTTTTTATTTTGAAATGAGTCTGTTTTTCCCATGATGTTACTTGCAGATTGGCTTTGCCTTGGTCAGCATCTTTATTCACACTGCCAACCCCTTTATTCGCAGTCTTTATTCCCATCCCCAAGTGATTTCAGCTCCTTTCCCACACCAACACCCTTTATTCCAGCCCTAAGTTTTTTATTCCCGGCCTGTGTCTTTATTCCCAGCTCCAGTGATTTCAGCACCTTTCCCACACAGACAATCTTTATTGCAGCCCTATAGTTTTGATTCCTGCCCCAGGTCCAGTGCTTTGGCTCCAGCCACAGCCATTATTCAGCTCCAGTTCTGTCATGTCTCAGCTCCAGCCCCGCAGCTGTGACTTCAGCTCCTTTCCCACACCAACAACCATTATTCCAACTCTGCAGTTTTTATTTCCAGTCCAACGGTTTTTATTCCTGCCTGGAGTGATTTTTAGCTCCTTTCTGAATCCCCCAGCAATCATTTCAGCTCCAGTGTCTTTATTTCTAGCCCCAGGTGATTTCAGTTCCTTTCCAAACTCCACAGCGTTCATTCCAGCCCCAGTGTCTTTATTTCCAGCCTCAAGTGATTTCAGCTCCTTTTCAAACCCTGCAGCATTCATTCGAGTCCCGGCGTCTTAATTCCCGGCCTCAGCATCTTTATTCGCGGTCCCAACCCCAAGTGATTTCAGCTCCTTTCCCACATCAACAGCCTTTATTTCCAGCCCCAGAGTCTTTATTCTTGCCCCATGTGATTCCAGCTGCTTTCCAAGACCCACACTACTGCTCCCCCCTTTCTTCCAGCCCCTCGCCCCCCCACCCCCTGTTTATTCCAGCCCCACTGACTTTACTCCAGCTCCAGCTCAGCGTTGTTTCAGCTCCAGCTTTGCAGTGCCTATCTCAGCTCCAGCTCTACATCTTCCCTCTGCCTCTGCCTTCTCCCGGCAGCAGCGGGGGCTGCTGACAAGGCCATAAATCAATCATTGTCATCAGTCACAGCCCCCCTGCCCGGCTGCTGCGATCCCCCGCGGTGTCGGTCCCCAGCCTCGGCTGCCGATGCAGGCCCATGCCTGGAGCCCCACCTGCACTGAGGGTCCCACGGTCCTGACACACACCCTATCCCCCCCAGGCCCCTCTGAGCAGTAGCAGCAGCTGGGGAGGGGGAACAGCAGCTGGGCCTCCAGCTGGTCCTCTCCCAAGGCTGGTGCTGAGCCTCAGCCGACACACAGCGCTTATGTCTCTGCGGAGCTAGAGGCACCCCGGGGCTCCTCCTCCGGCTCCTAGGGGGATTGGGGGGTGGGCACGCACCCCAGGGCCCGGGAGTGTTTGGGAACTGAGGACACCGCCCCCTGGGCGGAGCCGGCCCCGGGACACCGGGGGCAGTGGCACCCCCGGGACAGAGTTTATTTCCCTTCAGTGCTCTGGGTGTCTTTGAGCCATCGGGACACACGGCGGGTTTCACACTCACACCTTTATTGCCGTCACGAGTCGGTATTCCAAGCTCCAAGATGCCGCTCGCGGCAACCCCCGCGGCGGGCCGATCCCGGCCCCCCGACCCGCACTGGGGCTCCGGCCCCTCGCGTCCCGCGCCTGTAGCGGCCGGTGCCTCTTCAGCCTGTGCCCGCGGCTCAGCTACGTGAGAGGGAAGCGGCCCCCAGGACAGGACAGGGCCGGACCCCGCTGCCGCACCCCTCGCCGCGATACACAGCTCGCCCAGGTTCAAGCTGAATCCAACACCCCTCGCTCACACCCCACCCCAATACGCGAGTCCTGCGGCGGCGGCGCCGCCGCCCCTCTCCCCGAGCTCCCCGTCCAGGCTCACCAACGCTCCGGAGCCCCCGGCACGGCAACAGTAACCACCCCTCCTCGCTGTCACTGACGTCGCTGGGACCCGCCGCCCCTTTTAAAGGACCTGGCCACGCCCGCCGGCTCTCCGGCCGCCTATCGCTGCCGCGCCAATCTTCCGCTCTGGACCAATCACGTAATTCCTTTTCAATCCCGTCCCCGCGCCCCGCCGTCGCCGCTCCGTCCAGTCCCCGCCCATCGTTTCAATCCCGTCTCCGCTCCGCGCACTCCAGCTCGCCCTTTCGGTTTGGCTGTGCCCAATCCCGGCCCGATGTTTCAATCCGGCCCCGCTCTGTCCCAGAGCTGGGACCGCCCCAGCCCGAGGGGCCCCGGGGCGGTGGAGTCTCCGTTCCTCCGCTCCTGTTGGGTCCCGCAACCCCGCCCTCTCTCGAGGAGGTGTTCCAGGCCTCGGGGCGGGGGCGCCAGGGCAGCTGCGGAGCCGGGCCGGGCGGAAGCGGCCGGGAGCCGGAAAGGAAGGGAGGAAGGGGCGAGCTCTTCATAGAGCCGAGCTCAGCTGTCGCCGCTGGTTCGTCGCTGCTTCGAGCTCAGCACCGCGGGGCCCCGGGCCCCGGGCCGAGCGGTCCCGCCCGGTCTCTGCTCCCGCAGCTGCGCGGGTACAAGCGGCGGCCGGGCCCGGCCGACGCGATCTCAGATGCTTCCCGGCTCGGGGGCTTAATCGGGAACTGGCAGCGACCGCGATGCGGCGCCCCCGCACTGGCACACCAACGCCGGCCTCAGGGGCGAGGGCGCCAAGACTCCCGAACCGGCTGCGGCGGGATCGCGGCCTTCCGGGGACGGAGGCGGCCGGGACGCGGAGCGGCAGGGGGGCGGGCCCGGATTGAAAGGGCAAGGCGCGATTGGGCGGATCTGCGGCCGCTGGGGCGGGGCGGTGTGACGGGCGAGGCTCCGTCGGACCGGATAGAGAACAGCAGGGCGGGCGGGGTGGGCGGGGCTGGCGAGGGCGGGCGGGATGGGCGGGGCTGGCGGGGATGGGCGGGGCTAGGCGAGGGCGGGCGGGGCTGGGCGGTGTCTCCGGCCTGGATTGGCGGGACCGGAGCTTGGAGAGCGCGCGCGCAGTGGCGTTAGCGTGGAGTGGAGGAGGAGCTGCTGTCCCGGGGGGGCTGGTGAACCGGGCCGGGGGCGCTGGGAGCGGGGCAGAGCTGAGCGGCTGCGAGCCCCGTGTGCCTGGCCGAGCCGGAGCCTATTTTCGAGCAGGCAGATGGGCTCGCGGTGTGTTCCGGGGCCGGTGTAGGAGCCGGGGGCGGGTGGGGCAGCCGGTTCGGTCCCTTGTGCCGAGCAGAGCCGAGCCCCGTCCCGCCGACTTCTCCCTGCATGGGTCGGGTGGGTGCAGCCCTGGAGGCCGGCACGGAGCCGAGCAGCTCTTGGTGTCCGCGGGGAGGGTGGAGCCGGTGCCACCAGCCACTGCCCGGGCGCTGGGGACGGTTTGGTTCCCGAGCGGGGCCGGAGCCGCACCAGGGGTCGGGGTTGTGGTCGAGCTATGCTGGGTTGTCCTGGTCCCAACTCCCGGGTGGGCTGGGGCAGGAAATGGTGGTTAAATAAAGATAGAACAGAAAACACTGCTAACCCTGTTATTATTTTATTGTGATGTTGTAATTGAAGGCACAAGAACTGTGGTGTTGTGAAGTGTAATCGAGTGCAATAAAGCTTTCCCCGGGTGTAGGTGGGGGGATGCTGCCCCAGGTGCCCTGGGACTGGTTTCTCCCTGTGGGATGTGGCCCCCACTTCCCAAGCACTTGTGGGCCAGGGCCCTGGGTTGTCGGTGAGCACCCTCTCCTTTTCCCTTCACACAACTATTTGGAGCAGCAGCCCTGGGGGTGTGTCCAGCGCTCCCAAAGTGAGGACTGAGTGCTGCGTTTACTCTTAAGTAACAGAGTAAATCCACGTACAGGAACTCATCCCATTTTCTTTTCCTTTTACAAAACAGTATAAACTGCAGAATAGCGTTATGGTTCACGGTTCCGTTCAAAGGTCACTCTTTGCTATTTTTGCCGTGCTGCTCCAGCCCACGCCCCTCCGAAAGCCTCCCTTTATGCTGAGCACGATGTCACTGGTATGGAGTAGCCCTCTGCTTAGTTTGGGTGAGGTGCCCTGTCCCTGTCCCTTCCAGCTCCCGGGGTGCCCCCTGGCCTGTTCCGTAGCCGGGCAGTAGGAGAAGCTGGCAAGCGTGTGGCCGCTGGGCACGCAGTGAAAGCACTGGGGTGTGTCAGCCACAGCGCTCTCGCCGTAACGCCGAGCGCAGCCGGGGACAGAACCGTCCGGCCAGGCTCCGCGCCGCTCGGTGCTGCCGCCTGGCGGACACGCGGCGGTACTGCGCCGGGCGGCTGAGCGCATGAAAGCCGCTGCGTTCTGCATCCTTGCGGACTCGGCGCGGTACCGCGTGGGTGCTGGCGAAGTCCGCTGCGTGCTGTCGCCTTGCCGACACCATCCGGTACTGCGGCTGGGCGGCGCAGCGCTAGCGGTAGAGCGCGTTAAAACAGGGCGCCGCCGTTGCCTAACAACCACGCCGTAGTAGCGCCGCAGGACCGAGGAGCATGCGCAGGTAGAGGGAGCGCAATGCGCTCGGTGCTGCCGCCTGGCGGACACGCCTCGGTACTGCGCCGGCTGGCCCAGCGCACGAACGCCGCTGCTTTCTGCCTCTTTGCGGACCCGTCGCGGTACCGCGACGATGCACGAGAAACCCCCTGCGTTCTGCCGCCTTGCGGACACTCCGCGGTTCTTCGGGCGGGCGGCTCAGCGAGAGCAGCAAGGCGCTTCAACAGGGCGCGCCGCCGTTGCCTAGCGACCGCACCACGGTAGCACCGCAGGACGAAGGAGCATGCGCAGTAGTGCGCTCTGAAGCTGCCCGGAGTATCCCGCACATGCGCTCTGGAGAAATGTTGTGCCCCGCGGAATGCTGGGAAGTGTACCCTGCGCATGCGCCTGGAGAAAGAGTCGACACCTGCAGGTAGCTGGCGGCGCACGCGCGGTAGGTCGCGCGCTGTCCGCTCGGTGCTGCCGCCTGGCGGACACGCCGCGGTACTGCGGCCGGGTGCCGCCGAGCACGAAAGCCGCTGCGTTGTGCCTGCGTGCGGACCCGCCGCGTGCCTGCGGCGGTGCACACGAAACGCGCTGCGTGCTGCTGCCTTGCAGATACGCCGCGGTTCTGCGGCTGGGAGACGCAGACGGAGCGGCAGAGCGCTGCTGCCTCTCTGAGGGCACGCTGCGGGAGCTGGCGGGCGGCCGCGGGCGGGAGATGGGGTCGGGAGGAGGCGGCGGCAACGACCCCCGGGCCCTCCCCGGCCGCTCTCCCCGCTGCCTCCCCCGCTCCCCGCCTGACGCGGCGAAGCTGCGGGCGGCCGGCGGAGGCGGCGCCAAGAGGGGACATCGCGCTTTGCCAGCACTTCTTCCCTTGACCCTGCTTCTCCTCCGGCACTGCGCATGCGCCCTCTCCTCCCGTCCGCCCTCCCGTCCCCTCCACCCCCCCGCCCTGCCGTCCGCTCTCCCGTCCGCCCGGGCCACTCCTCCCGCTTCTTCCCCCGCTCCCCGCCTGCCGCGGCGAAGCTGCGGGTGGCCGGCGGAGGCTGCGCTAAGAGGGGAACCGCTCTGGGCGGCGCTGGTGAGTGGGGGGAGCCCGGGGCTCTCGGGGTGGTCTCGGGGGTGTCCCAGGGTGCCAGGGGGTGGTGGGTGGCGGTCTCAGGGCGTCCTGGGGTGGTCCCGGGTGTCTCAGGGTGCCTGCGGATCGTGGGTGGGTGCCTCAGGGGGTCTTGGGGTGGTCCTGGATGCCTCGGGGTGGTCTCAGGGAGCCAGGGTGTCCTGGGGCTGGTTTCATGGGGTCCTGTTTTGGTCCTGGGTGTCTGTGGTGGGGTCTCAGGGTGCCAGGGGGTCGTGGGTGGGGGTCTCAGGGGGTCCTGGGGAGGCCCTGGGTGTCTCGGGGTGGTCTCAGGTTTCCAGGGCATCCTGGAGGTGGTCTCATGGGGTCCTGTTTTGGTCCTGGGGGGTCTCTACGGGTGTCTCAGGGTGCCAGGGGGTGGTGGGTGGGTGCCTCAGGGGGTCTTTTGGTGGTCCTGGATGCCTCGGGGTGGTCTCAGGGAGCCAGGGTGTCCTGGGGCTGGTTTCATGGGGTCCTGTTCCGGTCCTGGGGGTCTCTGGTGGGGTCTCAGGGTGCCAGGGGGTCGTGGGTGGGGGTCTCAGGGGGTCCTGGGGAGGCCCCGGGTGTCTCAGGGTGGTCTCAGGTTTCCAGGGCATTCTGGGGTTGGTCTCATGGGGTCCTGTTTTGGTCCTCGGGAGTCTCTAGGGGTGTCTCAGGGTGCCAGGGGGTTGTGGGTGCAGGTCTCATGGGGGTCCTGGCGTGGTCCCGGGTGCCTCGGGGTGGTCTCAGGGTGCCAGGGAGTCCTGGGTATGGGTCTTGGGGTGGTCCCGGGGGTCTCTGGGGGCTTGTCGGGCATCTTGGGGTGTTCTTGGGGGTCTCTGTGAGGGTCCCAGGGTTCCAGGGGGTACTGAGGGGAGGTCTCAGGGTGTCTTGGGGTGGTCTCTGGGAGCGCTTCAGGGTGCCAGAGGTTCCTGGAGGGGTCTTGGGGGGTCCCGGGCGTCTCTGGGGGATTCTTGGGGGATCCTTGGAAGTGCCCAGGGGTCTTGAGGAGTCTCATGGGGGGGTCCTGGGGTGATCCCGTTTGTCTCTGGGGAGGGGTCTCTGTGAGAGTCTCAGGGTCCAGGCGGTCCTGGGGGTGGTCTCATGGGGTCCTGGTTTGGTCCAGGGGGGGATCTCTTGTGGGGTCTCAGGGTGCCAGGGAGGGACCTGTGGTGGTCCTGGGGGTCTTTGGGGACATCTCAGGCATCCTGGGGTGTTCTTGGGGGTCTATGCGAGGGTCTGAGGTTTCCAGGGGTTTCTGGGGGGGTCTCAGAGGGTCTTGGGGGTCTCAGGGTGGTCTTGGGGGTGTCTGGGGGTTCTCAGGGTGCCAGGGGTTCCTGGAGGGGTTTCGGGGGTGCTGGGCATTTCTGGGGGATTCTTGGGGGATCCTTGGGAGAGCCCAGGGGCCCTGAGGAGTCTCATGGGGGGTCCTGGTGTGGTCCTGGGTATCTCTGGGGGGGTCTTGGTCATCCTGGGGAGGTCTTTCGGCTGTCTGGGGGGAGTCTCAGGGTGCCAGGGGATCTGGAAACAACCCGGGCTTGTGGGGTTGTTTTAGTTGGCTAGGGGAAGTTGGTTGGGGCTGGCGGGTGTTTGGGGATGCTGGGGGTGTCTGTGGGGTTTGTGTGAGTTTGTGTCTCTCTTTAATTGGAGCTTGTGGGTTTTCGGGCTCGTGGGGTTGTTTTGTCAGAGGAGGGCTTGGGGCTTCTGTTGTGGTTTTTGTAGTGTTTAGTGGTTATTTTGGTGGGGTTTTGTGGTTTGTTTGGTCGATTTTGTTTGTTTGGGTTTTTTTAAAACTGGGTTTTAGCGGTTTCTGTGGCTTGCAGGTTTATTTAAATGTTTTTTTTTTTCTGGGCTGGGCGGGCTCAGGCGTTGGATGGAGTTTCTTATTTATTTACCACATTCCCATAAATGAAACCGGAGCGCAGATTCTGCTCTGCCTTTTGTTTCCTTGGCAGCAAACATCCACCCCCCTCAGCTAGTGTAACAGACGGGCCCTGGCAAGTAGGCTTCGCACTGGGATGTCTGTTTTGGGAATGGTTCCGTCGGTCTCGGCTCTGCTCGAGAGGAGGAGCTGAGCTGGACCTGTGCTTTGCCCTGGCAGATGCCGTCCTGGAGAAGGCCGTGCACAAGCACGTTCTGAAGCTGTGGAAGGGCCCCGTTGAAGCGACGTTGAGAGAGTTTCACGCCGCAGACAGCTCTTGGAAAGAGCAACAGGAAAACCTGCAGCTGGTGCGGCAGAGGGATCCTCAGGAACCGGGCGTGCTTGTTCCCACAGCAAACTTTGTGGATGTTGAAAAGATTCGCTGCTACTGTATGCACCAGAAAAGTAACCCTTTTTTTTGTTGGGTTTTTTTTTTCTTTTCCTTTTTTCTCTCTCTTTAGCTTATTTTAAATCTGCCATGGTCAGAGGAAGGTACAGCAGGAATTCTCGGGGCAGTGGTATCAGTATCTAATTCTGTCAATTCCTTTTAATGCTGAATGTTTAGAGCATGCTTTGGTAGAGGTACATGCAGAGCAACGTCCTTGCACCTTACTGTCTTTGATGGTCAGAGACATTTTGTGGTTGATGGACTTGCGTTCTTTTTCCACTCTGATTTTTCTCTTAAGTAACAGAGTAAATCGACGTACGGGACCTCGTCCCATTTGCCTTTCCTTTTACAAAGCAGTATGAACTGCAGAATAGCGTTACGGTTCAGGGTTCCGTTCAAAGGTCACTTTTTGCCATTTCATTTATACACTGACCACTCATGATGACAATACTCAGTGAGCTGATTTTGACGCAAAATTCCGTGTTACAGCAGTTGCAGGTAGACTGTCAGGGTCCCCTTTTGAGATATTTTTTGAAGGATAAAGAATTCTGTAATTCCACGTGTGATTTTAACATTGAGGATGCAGGAATGAATCTCTGGCTGGCTTTAGAGCATTGCATTGAAAGTCTGAGTGGTTTCTCTTCTTTCCCTGCTACAGGTGAGAGCTCGGGAGCTCGTGTTCCCCGTGAGAAGGCGGCACGTAACCCCGGGGCTGGGGATTCCGGCCCCTTTATCTGAGCTGGACGTATGGCTGTCTGGGTCCGTGTTTGTGCCTGTTGGTCTTGGCAGAACCCGGTGGGTGGGAAGAGAAAGACGAGAGAGAGCCCAGTTCAGGATTAAAATGTGTTGTTAGTCTTGCTAGTTCAGGCTCCTTTCAGAAAATGAGCAAAGAGGGTTGGTAAGGCTAATGATTTTTTTTTTTTTTTCTGTTTTTGTCAGCTGGGGGGTTTGGGTGGGTTGCTTTAATGGGGTCTGGGGTTTGTGTAACCTTTAATTTAATGAGCCCACTTCAAGTGTCTAAACACTCAATCAGATCTTTTCCTCAAAAACTCTGCAGTAATCCTATTTTCATCATATCCTTGGGTGAGGAAGTAATGTTTCATGATATTTTTAACCTAAAACAGACTCTGAAAAAGGAAGAGATCACAAATCAATAGTCTGAAATGGATGCAATGAAGTTCCTGCAGTGAAACTAGTTAATGATGAGTCTTATCAGTGCATGCAGTCATGTTAAAAGTTTATTTGCTCTATGCTACTAAAACAACAACTAAAAAGGCTTTGCTATTTTGCTTTGCTTTTTCTTTCCTTCTTTGTGCAAAAACTCCCACATTTTCATTACAGGAGCTGTTCAGTAACTAAAATGTATTTAATTCCCAATAACACTTTCTTTAGGCAAGCAGATTACACCATACCACTAAATTCTGAAACCTGGTTGAAGAGTTTACCTCTATAAAGTGGACTTTTGAGATTCCCATGTTCAATTAACTAAGCAGGTGGAATGGGATATCCAGGTTAAATTTAAAGACACCGCTTTTCGAGTTTTGTAAAGAAATTCTGCTGACACAACCCCCTGATACAGAAGACATCTAAACACTGGATCAGCTACAAATGTCCTGGGATCACTGGAAAATAGGAAGTCCATGCAAGAACACATGCAATAAGTTGGAGGGTAAGAGTGTGTTTATTTTTTCCAGAGAAAATTGTTGTCTAGTCCAGCTAACTGCAAGAGATAAAAAGCAGCAGGGACAGCTCATTAGCAAGCAAAGAGGCTGGCAGAACATCAGAAGCCCCCTAACAACTTCACAGCCAACACCTTCCTGTTCACAGGAAGCTCAGGACAAGCGCTAGCCTGTGCGGAGCTCAGAGCTGACATCAAGTCATCAAAACATATCAGAGCCAAGGCAGCTGTCTAGATGTGAACTGACAAAAATACAATGACCAGTGTAGCTCTAGGCCAGCCACAGAAGTGCAGAAACACTCCTGCTGTTGAGTCACAGCAACAGGGAGTTGTGAGTAGCTGTGAAGCAGATAGAAACCTACAGACCTCACACAGGATGAGAGTTTTCAGAGATGACTGGTGATTTATTGCTGTAAAACAGCTTAAAGTCACCAGTGCAAAAATCCCAGTGCTGCAATTTGTTTTAAAAAGATAATGCTTGGCACCTTTCAGAGATCAGGTCCCTTTACCCGCGGTAGGTGACTAAAATCTCAGTCACTCTACCTGTAAAATCCAAGAGGTCCAGATGACTCAACATGAGATGTCTTGCCAGGACTCATGTGTGGAGAGCCTGGCTCAGTGCTGGCTACCAGAGGAGGGACGCGGCAGCCTGGATTTGCTTGAGGTGGTGTAAGCAGGGTAAGTGTTAGCTCGAGGTCAGCTTGACCCAGTAGCTAGCACTAACTGGATATTGCTGGTGCTCGGACACCTGCAGGATGCGATAAAAGGATGTTTAAACTTCAGGAATGTGGAAACAGAACAGAGAGGGGCCGGGCCGGCATCAATCTGCTTGACCAATAGTGAGCTTGACTTCTGCAATACGCGTGAGCTAATTAAGCAGTGTATTTAACCACGGCTTGCTCGAATAAAATTGGGACTTGCTGATGAACCATGTGGTGGTCGAAGTCTCCCTTCTCCGACGTGTCACCCACAGCGCTCTCGCCGTAACGCCCAGCGCAGCCGGGGACAGAACCGTCCCGCCAGGCTCCGCGCCACATTCTGCTGCGGCGCTGGACTCGCTGTGCGTGGAGCGCGCAGCCGTTGCCTAGCAACTGTGCCGCGGTAGCGCCGGAGGACCGAGGAGCATGCGCAGTAGCGTGCATAGAAGCTTCCCGGAGTATCCCGCACATGCGCCTTCGGGCGATGTGGTGCCCCGCGGAATGCTGGGAAGTGTACCCTGCGCATGCGCCTGGCGGGTGAGTCGACACCTGCCGGTAGCTGGCGGCGCACGCGCAGTAGGTCGCGCGCTGTCCGCTCGGTGCTGCCGCCTGGCGGACACGCCGCGGTACTGCGGCCGGGTGCCGCCGAGCACGAAAGCCGCTGCGTTGTGCCTGCGTGCGGACCCGCCGCGTGCCTGCGGCGGTGCACACGAAACGCGCTGCGTGCTGCTGCCTTGCAGATACGCCGCGGTTCTGCGGCTGGGAGACGCAGACGGAGCGGCAGAGCGCTGCTGCCTCTCTGAGGGCACGCTGCGGGAGCTGGCGGGCGGCCGCGGGCGGGAGATGGGGTCGGGAGGAGGCGGCGGCAACGACCCCCGGGCCCTCCCCGGCCGCTCTCCCCGCTTCTTTCCCCGCTCCCCGCCTGACGCGGCGAAGCTGCGGGCGGCCGGCGGAGGCGGCGCCAAGAGGGGACATCGCGCTTTGCCAGCACTTCTTCCCTTGACCCTGCTTCTCCCCCGGCACTGCGCATGCGCCCTCTCCTCCCGTCCGCCCTCCCCTCCCCTCCACCCCCCCGCCCTGCCGTCCGCTCTCCCGTCCGCCCGGGCCACTCCTCCCGCTTCTTCCTCCGCTCCCCGCCTGCCGCGGCGAAGCTGCGGGTGGCCGGCGGAGGCTGCGCTAAGAGGGGAACCGCTCTGGGCGGCGCTTGTGAGTGGGGGGGGCCCGGGGCTCTCGGGGTGGTCTCGGGGGTGTCCCAGGGTGCCAGGGGGTGGTGGGTGGCGGTCTCAGGGCGTCCTGGGGTGGTCCCGGGTGTCTCAGGGTGCCTGTGGATCGTGGGAGGGTGCCTCAGGGGGTCTTGGGGTGGTCCTGGGTGCCTCGGGGTGGTCTCAGGGAGCCGGGGTGTCCTGGGGCTGGTTTCATGGGGTCCTGTTTTGGTCCTGGGTGTCTGTGGTGGGGTCTCAGGGTGCCAGGGGGTCGTGGGTGGGGGTCTCAGGGGGTCCTGGGGAGGCCCCGGGTTTCTCGGGGTGGTCTCAGGTTTCCAGGGCATCCTGGGGGTGTCTCTGCTCCTTGCCTGCCTTTTGCTCCCCCCGCCTGGAGTAATTGTCTCTTTCTGTCCTCGTCTCCCTCTGTCTCTCTATCCCTCTGTCCTGCTCACCACCCTTCTTTTTTTTTTTTACTCATTCTTTCCTACAGTCCTGCTTCTTGGTCCTTGTTCCCTCTTTTGCTCTATCCTTTTATCTCTCCTTCTCCCTGCTCCCCTCCCTCTCCTGTTGCTCTGTCCTGCACCCCGTGTTACCAGTTCTTACTGGACTTCTCAGTCCTGGGCCTGTTTTTGTTCCTTCTTGTCTGCAGGGCTGCTCACCCGGATGTTTTCTGTATATCTGTCCTGCTCCCAGTCCTTGTTTTTGGGTCACTGCCCCCATCCCTCTTTCCACTGCCTCTCTTCCCCTCTGCCTGCTGCTTTTTTCTCCACCTCTGCCAGGCTCACTGTCCCTGTCTTTTTCTGGACACCCCATTTCCTGCCTTCCACTTTCTCATTACAGTCCTGCTGTCACACTGGCAGCCACTTTCCTCCTCTTAGCATTCTGCACTCTTCTGGTTTTGGTGGCAGCCTCCACCTTGGCATGGCAGCTCATCTATTGAGGACCATGCTGGACCAACTGGGAGCGAGTACTGAGGTGTCCCAGGGCAGGCCTTGAGCACTGGCACAGAGTTGCTCCTGGGACTGGTTCTGTGTGTGACTGAATATTGCTGCCTGCCTCCACGTCCCTCTTGGCTGGGTTTGTATTTCCTTTGCCCCAGGTGGAGGTCTTTGAGGGAGGGCAGGGGAAAGGGTGTTGAGAGTTTGCCTGGCAAGGTTTAAGTGATGTTGGTGGGGTGGGGGGAAACAGGGTGCCTTCTGCTAGAAGCTACAAGAAGCTCTCAGTTCTGACAGAACCAACACCAGCCAGCTCAAGGACAGACATGCTGCTGACCAATGCTGAGCCCATTGGTGATGGTCATAGAGTCTCTGGGATAAGTTGTACTCCAACTCAGTATGTTCTATGACATTTAAGAAGGAAAAAAACCCAAGCAGCTGTTTTTTGCCACCAGAGAAGGGATTAAGAAGATGTGAGAAGCTGCAGACACCAAGGTCAGTGAAGAAGGGTGGAGGAGTTGCTCTGGTGCTGGAGGGGAGGGTACCCTGCAGCCTCTGAGAAGGCCATGGTGAAGCAGGCTGTCCCCTTGCAGCCCATGGAGGATGGTGGGGAGCAATGATTCTGCTGCAGCCTACAGAGGAGGACAGTCTGGAGCAGGTGAAGACACTTGAAGGACCCAGTAGGAAGCCCGTGTAGAAGCAAGCTCCTGGTAGGACCTACAGCCCATGGAGAGAGGGGACCATGCCAAGGCAGGTTTGCTGGGGGACTTGTGACTGGGATAACCAGGCTGGAACAGTCTGGTCCTAAAGTTCTGCATCCCATAAAAGTAACCCACACTGGGGCCGTTGGTAAAGAGCTGAAGCCCCATGGGAAAGGACTCCTGCTGGAGAAGTTCAAGGAGAGCTGTTTGTCGTAGGTGGAACCCCACACTGAAGCAGGGGAAGAGTGTGAGGAATGCTCCCCTAAGAAGGAAGAACCAGCAGAGACAACTCATGTGTAACCGACTGAAACCCCCGTTCCCCATCTCCCCCTGTGTGGTGGGGTGTGTGTGTCAGGGAGGTGTGGGTGGAGAAAGGGAAAACAACCATGAGTAAAGTTGAACCTGGGACAAAGGGAGTGGTGGGAGGAAGTGTTTTAAAATTTGGTTTTATTTCTCATTGCCTGACTCATTATCAGTGGGTACTTCCTTGGTGGGGGGGTGGTGCTAATAAATTAGATGCATTTTTTTATTTTGAATTGAGTCTGTTTTTCCCATGATGTTACTTGCAGATTGGCTTTGCCTTGGTCAGCAACAACTCTGGCCTTGAATCAGCTGACATTGACTTTCTGGGCCCTGCTGAGAGCTTCTGGCTGCTGCTTGCAGAAGCCATCTCGGCAGCATCCCTGTTCTCCATTAAAGCCCAGCTATGCAAAACTGCAACAGGTTTTCGAGCTGCTGACGTGTGTTTTCTCGTTCTACAGAGCTACCTTCTTCCCATTGCGCTCCAGGAAGTTGACCGTGGATGCAGAGGGCTGACCTGACTGGTGAGACAGTGCAACACTGCTGAAGACGTCTGTCAGCTCTGCACTGAAAAGTTCAAGATGGTCGAGCCAGAAGAGTGCAGCCCGTTTCTTCTTGTGGACAACAGCCAGCAGCGACTGACGGAGGATACCTGCCCTCAGAAAACGAAGGCTCGCAAGCCCAGGTCTTGTGTGACTTCAGCTTCTTTCCAAGCCCCACACCAATAATTTCAGACCCAGCCCCATCGTCTTTATTCCAGCTCTGAGATTTCAGCTCCAACCCTGAGTGATTTCAGCTGCTTTCTAATCCCAGGCTTTATCCCAGCCCCATGGTCTTTATTCCAGCCCCAGGTTTGGTGTTTTGCCTCCACCCACAGCCAATATTCAGGTCCAGCTCCGTCGTGTCTCTGCTCCAGCCCCACAGCTGTGATTTCAGCTCCTCTCCCACACCAACCACCTTTATTCCAGCTCTGCAGTTTTTATTTCCAGCTCCACAGTCCTTATTGCAGCCCCAACCATCTTTATTCCAACTCCACCATCTTATTCCAGCCCCGAATGATTTCCCACACAAACAACCTTATAGTTTTGATTCCTGCTGCAGGTTTGGTGTTTCATCTCCAGCCACACCCAATATTCAGGTCCAGCTCCAGCCCCGCAGCCGTGATTTCATCTCCTTTCCCACAACCGTCTTTATTTCAGCTCTGCAGTTTTTATTTCCAGCCCAACAGTCTTTTATTCCTGCCCAGAGTGATTTCAGATCCTCTCTGAATCCCACAGCAATCATTTCGGCCCCAGCATCTTTATTCACACTGCCAACCCCTTTATTCGCAGTCTTTATTCCCATCCCCAAGTGATTTCAGCTCCTTTCCCACACCAACACCCTTTATTCCAGCCCTAAGTTTTTTATTCCCGGCCTGTGTCTTTATTCCCAGCTCCAGTGATTTCAGCACCTTTCCCACACAGACAATCTTTATTGCAGCCCTATAGTTTTGATTCCTGCCCCAGGTCCAGTGCTTTGGCTCCAGCCACAGCCATTATTCAGCTCCAGTTCTGTCATGTCTCAGCTCCAGCCCCGCAGCTGTGACTTCAGCTCCTTTCCCACACCAACAACCATTATTCCAACTCTGCAGTTTTTATTTCCAGTCCAACGGTTTTTATTCCTGCCTGGAGTGATTTTTAGCTCCTTTCTGAATCCCCCAGCAATCATTTCAGCTCCAGTGTCTTTATTTCTAGCCCCAGGTGATTTCAGTTCCTTTCCAAACTCCACAGCGTTCATTCCAGCCCCAGTGTCTTTATTTCCAGCCCCAAGTGATTTCAGCTCCTTTTCAAACCCTGCAGCATTCATTCGAGTCCCGGCGTCTTAATTCCCGGCCCCAGCATCTTTATTCACGGTCCCAACCCCAAGTGATTTCAACTCCTTTCCCACATCAACAGCCTTTATTTCCAGCCCCAGAGTCTTTATTCTTGCCCCATGTGATTCCAGCTGCTTTCCAAGACCCATACTACTGCTCCCCCCTTTCTTCCAGCCCCTCGCCCCCCACCCCCTGTTTATTCCAGCCCCACTGACTTTATTCCAGCTCCAGCTCAGCGTTGTTTCAGCTCCAGCTTTGCAGTGCCTATCTCAGCTCCAGCTCTACATCTTCCCTCTGCCTCTGCCTTCTCCCGGCAGCAGCGGGGGCTGCTGACAAGGCCATAAATCAATCATTGTCATCAGTCACAGCCCCCCTGCCCGGCTGCTGCGATCCCCCGCGGTGTCGGTCCCCAGCCTCGGCTGCCGATGCAGGCCCATGCCTGGAGCCCCACCTGCACTGAGGGTCCCACGGTCCTGACACACACCCTATCCCCCCCAGGCCCCTCTGAGCAGTAGCAGCAGCTGGGGAGGGGGAACAGCAGCTGGGCCTCCAGCTGGTCCTCTCCCAAGGCTGGTGCTGAGCCTCAGCCGACACACAGCGCTTATGTCTCTGCGGAGCTAGAGGCACCCCGGGGCTCCTCCTCCGGCTCCTAGGGGGATTGGGGGGTGGGCACGCACCCCAGGGCCCGGGAGTGTTTGGGAACTGAGGACACCGCCCCCTGGGCGGAGCCGGCCCCGCGACACCGGGGGCAGTGGCACCCCCGGGACAGAGTCTATTTCCCTTCAGTGCTCTGGGTGTCTTTGAGCCATCGGGACACACGGCGGGTTTCACACTCACACCTTTATTGCCGTCACGAGTCGGGATTCCAAGCTCCAAGATGCCGCTCGCGGCAACCCCCGCGGCGGGCCGATCCCGGCCCCCCGACCCGCACTGGGGCTCCGGCCCCTCGCGTCCTGCACCTGTCGCGGCCGGTGCCTCTTCAGCCTGTGCCCGCGGCTCAGCTACGTGAGAGGGAAGCGGCCCCCAGGACAGGGCCGGACCCCGCTGCCGCACCCCTCGCCGCGATACACAGCTCGCCCAGGTTCAAGCCGAATCCAACACCCCTCGCTCACACCCCACCCCAATACGCGAGTCCTGCGGCGGCAGCGCCGCCGCCCCTCTCCCCGAGCTCCCCGTCCAGGCTCACCAACGCTCCGGAGCCCCCGGCACGGCAACAGTAACCACCCCTCCTCGCTGTCACTGACGTCGCTGGGACCCGCCGCCCCTTTTAAAGGACCTGGCCACGCCCGCCGGCTCTCCGGCCGCCTATCGCTGCCGCGCCAATCTTCCGCTCTGGACCAATCACGTAATTCCTTTTCAATCCCGTCCCCGCGCCCCGCCGTCGCCACTCCGTCCAGTCCCCGGCCATCGTTTCAATCCCGTCTCCGCTCCGCGCACTCCAGCTCGCCCTGTCGGTTTGGCTGTGCCCAATCCCGGCCCGATGTTTCAATCCGGCCCCGCTCTGTCCCAGAGCTGGGACCGCCCCAGCCCGAGGGGCCCCGGGGCGGTGGAGTCTCCGTTCCTCCGCTCCTGTTGGGTCCCGCAACCCCGCCCTCTCTCGAGGAGGTGTTCCAGGCCTCGGGGCGGGGGCGCCAGGGCAGCTGCGGAGCCGGGCCGGGCCGGGCGGAAGCGGCCGGGAGCCGGAAAGGAAGGGAGGAAGGGGCGAGCCCTTCACAGAGCCGAGCTCAGCTGTCGCCGCTGCTTCGTCGCTGCTTCGAGCTCAGCACCGCGGGGCCCCGGGCCCCGGGCCGAGCGGTCCTGCCCGGTCTCGGCTCCCGCGGCTGCGCGGGTACAAGCGGCGGCCGGGCCCGGCCGACGCGATCTGAGATGCTTCCCGGCTCGGGGGCTTAATCGGGAACTGGCAGCGACCGCGATGCGGCGCCCCCGCACTGGCACACCAACGCCGGCCTCCGGGGCGAGGGCGCTAAGACTCCCGAACCGGCTGCGGCGGGATCGCGGCCTTCGGGGGACGGAGGCGGCCGGGACGCGGAGCGGGAGGTGGGCGGGCCCGGATTGAAAGGGCAAGGCGCGATTGGGCGGATCTGCGGCCGCTGGGGCGCGCGGTGTGACGGGGGTTGGACCCGAAGATCTCTTGAGGTCCCTTCCAACCCCTAAGATTCTGTGATTCTGTGATTCTGGGCGGGGCTGTGTCGGACCGGATTGAGAACAGCAGGGCGGGCGGGGCGGGCGGGGATGGGCGGGGCTAGGGGTGGGCGGAGCTGGCGGGGGTGGGCGGGGCTGGCGAGGGCGGGCGGGGCTGGGCGGTGCCCCACAAACAATAAAACCCAAGAAATAAAACGCCGTCTCTGTGCTCACAATACCGCCAAGGACATCGCTATCAAAAACCCTGACCCAAACGCCATCTCTGACCTCAAGTCCTCCAGGGGCCATTTTAGCGCCGAAAGACCATAGATGTTTTAGTCTCGATGGCCTCAAGTCCTCCGGCGGCCATTTTACCGCCGTAGGACCATAAAGTTCTCGTCTCTATGACCTCAAGTCCCCCGGCGGCCATTTTACCGCCGAAAGACCATAAAGTTCTCGTCTCTATGATCCCAAGTCCTCCAGCGGCCATTTTACCGCCGAAAGACCATAAAGTTCTCGTCTCTATGACCCCGAGTCCTCCGGCGGCCATTTTACCGCCGAAATAGCATAGAGTTTCTCGTCTCTATGACCCCGAGTCCTCCGACGGCCATTTTACCGCCGAAAGACCATAGAGATTTTAGTCTCTGTGACCTGAGGTCGCGCGACTGCCATTTAACCTCTGAAACAATAGTTTCCTTTCGTCTCAATGGTCAGAAGTCCTTGGGTGGACATTTTACCTCTGAAATACCATAGAAATTACAAGTGGGATGTCAGAAGCCGCCTAACAATCTTAACGGTCCCCGACTACTGCCCAAAAAGAGCCGGGAATTTTGATTCTGGCGCTCGCGGGGCCATGTTATCGACCGGTGGGTCTTGTGCGCTCCAGCCCCCCCCCCGCCCCCCCGAAAGCCTCCCTTTATGCTGTCACTGGTATGGAGTAGCCCTCTGCTTAGTTTGGGTGAGGTGCCCTGTCCCCTTCCAGCTCCCGGGGTGCCCCCCAGCCCGTTCCGAAGCCGGGCAGGAGGAGAAGCTGGACTCGCTGTGCCTGGAGCGCGCGCGGCCGAGCGCTGTAAACCTCCGTGCGGCCGTTGCCTAGCAACAGTGCCGCGGTAGCGCCGGAGGACCGAGGAGCATGCGCAGTAGCGTGCATAGAAGCTTCCCGGAGTATCCCGCACTTTGGGGCGATGTGGTGCCCCGCGGAATGCTGGGAAGTGTACCCTGCGCATGCGCCTGGCGGGTGAGTCGACACCTGCCGGTAGCTGGCGGCGCACGCGCAGTAGGTCGCGCGCTGTCCGCTCGGTGCTGCCGCCTGGCGGACACGCCGCGGTACTGCGGCCGGGTGCCGCCGAGCACGAAAGCCGCTGCGTTGTGCCTGCGTGCGGACCCGCCGCGTGCCTGCGGCGGTGCACACGAAACGCGCTGCGTGCTGCTGCCTTGCAGATACGCCGCGGTTCTGCGGCTGGGAGATGCAGACGGAGCGGCAGAGCGCTGCTGCCTCTCTGAGGGCACGCTGCGGGAGCTGGCGGGCGGCCGCGGGCGGGAGATGGGGTCGGGAGGAGGCGGCGGCAGCGACCCCCGGGCCCTCCCCGGCCGCTCTCCCCGCTGCCTCCCCCGCTCCCCGCCTGACGCGGCGAAGCTGCGGGCGGCCGGCGGAGGCGGCGCCAAGAGGGGACATCGCGCTTTGCCAGCACGTCTTCCTTTGACCCTGCTTCCCCTCCGGCACTGCGCATGCGCCCTCCCCTCCACCCCCCCGCCCTGCCGTCCGCCCCCCCCCCTCCACCCCCCCGCCCTGCCGTCCGCTCTCCCGTCCGCCCGGGCTACTCCTCCCGCTTCTTCCCCCGCTCCCCGCCTGCCGCGGCGAAGCTGCGGGTGGCCGGCGGAGGCTGCGCTAAGAGGGGAACCGCTCTGGGCGGCGCTGGTGAGTGGGGGGGCCCGGGGCTCTCGGGGTGGTCTCGGGGGTGTTCCAGGGTGCCAGGGGGTGGTGGGTGGCGGTCTCAGGGCGTCCTGGGGTGGTCCCGGGTGTCTCAGGGTGCCTGCGGATCGTGGGTGGGTGCCTCAGGGGGTCTTGGGGTGGTCCTGGGTGCCTCGGGGTGGTCTCAGGGAGCCAGGGTGTCCTGGGGCTGGTTTCATGGGGTCCTGTTTTGGTCCTGGGTGTCTGTGGTGGGGTCTCAGGGTGCCAGGGGGTCGTGGGTGTGGGTCTCAGGGGGTCCTGGGGAGGCCCTGGGTGTCTCAGGGTGGTCTCAGGTTTCCAGGGCATTCTGGGGTTGGTCTCATGGGGTCCTGTTTTGGTCCTGGGGGGTGTCTAGGGGTGTCTCAGGGTGCCTGTGGATCGTGGGTGGGTGCCTCAGGGGGTCTTGGGGTGGTCCTGGGTGCCTCGGGGTGGTCTCAACGAGCCAGGGTGTCCTGGGGCTGGTTTCATGGGGTCCTGTTTTAGTCCTGGAGGGCCTCTGGTGGGGTCTCACGGTGCCAGGGGGTCGTGGGTGGGGGTCTCAGGGGGTCCTGGGGAGGCCACTGGTTTCTCGGGGTGGTCTCAGGTTTCCAGGGCATTCTGGGGGTGGTCTCATGGGGTCCTGTTTTGGTCCTGGGGGGTGTCTAGGGGTGTCTCAGGGTGCCAGGGGGTTGTGGGTGCAGGTCTCATGGGGGTCCTGGCATGGTCCCGGGTGACTCGGGGTGGTCTCAGGGTGCCAGGGAGTCCTGGGTATGGGTCTTGGGGTGGTCCCGGGGGTCTCTGGGGGCTTGTTGGGCATCCTGGGGTGTTCTTGGGGGTGTCTGTGAGGGTCTCAGGGTTCCAGGGGGTCCTGGGGGGGTGTCTCAGGGTGTCTTGGGGTGGTCTCTGGGAGCGTTTCAGGGTGCTAGGGGTTCCTGGAGGGGTCTCGGGGGGTCCCGGGCATCTCTGGGGGATTCTTGGGGGATCCTTGGAAGTGCCCAGGGGTCTTGAGGAGTCTCATGGGGGGGTCCTGGAGTGATCCCTGTTGTCTCTGGGGAGGAGTCTCTGTGAGGGCCTCAGGGCGCCAGGCGGTCCTCGCTTCGGAGGATTGGATTGCAGTGTCGGTGGGGTCAATTGGATTTAGAGGTAGCGAACACCGTAGATTTATTTTGGGTCATATGGGGATTTTCATTACTAAATTTCTCTTTTTCTTAAGTGCCGGTGCAACAGCTGTTGAGAATGTATCCAGGACGGCGGAGGTCTCGCTGCTTCTGGGGGTTAACGGAAAGAATCCAGTCAGTGATGTCAGTTTGTATGAAAATATGTCCACGTCAAGGAAGATAATCACATGTGTTGGCCCAAAGTAAAAAATGGTACGTTGATGTGCATGTGTGTTGTAGCAGCATTGGATATGACAGCTAATAGTGTTTAGAAGCCTCTTAGGAGTCGGTTATCAAGTATAAAATTTAAACAATAAAGAGATGGTGAAGATTATGTCTATACTTTTATGAAGTATGTTGTGCACTGTGTTCGCTGTCAAATTTTTGTGTGACTTTGCTGATTTATTTTTAGTAGTCAGACTGTCTCCTCCTCTCCCTCTGTTTATCTGTCTTTGTCTGCCCCTGTCATTTGTCTGTCTGTCTCTCCATCATCTGTGTCTGTGTGTTTCTTTCCCACAGAATCACAGAATCTTAGGGGTTGGAAGGGACCTCAAGAGATCATCGGGTCCAACCCCCCTGCCAAAGCAGGCTCCCTATCTCATGTTACACAGATAGGCGTCCAGACGAGACTTGAATATCTCCAGAGAAGGAGACTCCACCACCTCCCTGGGCAGCCTATTCCAGTGCTCTGTCACCCTCACTGTGAAAAAGTTCTTCCCCATGTTGGTGCGGAACTTCCTATGCTCAAACTTACAGCCATTGCCCCTAGTCCTGTCCCCAAAGACCACTGAAAAGGGGCTGGCCAATTCCCCCTGCCACCCATGTCTAAGGTATTTGTAAACACTAATTAGGTCCGCCCTAAGTCTTCTTTTTTCTAGGCTGAACAGACCCAGCTCACTCAGCCTTTCCTCATAGGGGAGATGTTCCAGACCCCTAATCATCTTAGTCGCCCTTCTCTGGACTCTCTCCAGAAGGTCCCTGTCTTTTTTATCCCAGGGAGCCCAGAACTGGACACAGTATTCCAGGTGGGGCCTGACCAACGCAGAGTAGAGGGGGAGGATCACTTCCTTCGACCTGCTGGACACACTCTTCCTGATGCATCCCAGGATCCCATTGGCTCTCTTGGCCACCAGGGCACACTGCTGGCTCATAGCCAACCTGTCATCAACCAGGACCCCCAGGTCCTTCTCCACAGAGCTCTTTTCCAACAGGTCATCCCCCAGCCTGTCCTGATACAGTCGGTTATTCCTCCCCAGGTGCAAGACTTTACACTTGCACTTGTTGAATTTCATTAGATTTCTCCAAGCCCAGCTCTCCAGCCTATCCAGGTCTCGCTGAATGGCAGCACAGTGTTCCTGTGTGTCAGCCACCCCTCCCAGCTTTGTATCATCAGCACTTGCTGAGGGTGGATGCTATTCCCTCATCAAGGTCGTCAATGAAGATATTAAACAGGACCGGACCCAACACCGAGCCCTGGGGAACACCACTGGTCACAGGCCTCCATTCAGATTCTACTCCACTGATCACGACCCTCTGAGCCCGGTCTGACAGCCAGTTCTCAACCCACCTCACTGTCCACTCGTCTATCCCTTGTGCCCTCAGCTTTTCTATCAGGATGTCATGGGAGACAGTATCAAAAGCCTTGCTGAAGTCAAGGTAGATGACATCCACTGCTCTCCCTCCATCCACCCAGTTGGTAATGACATCATAGAAGGCTATGAGATTGGTCGAGCACGATCTCCCCTTGGTGAATCCATGCTGACTACTCCTCATGACCTTCTTCTCTTCCAGTTGTTTGGAGATGGCATCCAAAACAAGCTGTTCCATCACTTTTCCAGGGACAGAAGTGAGGCTGAC
Organism: Laterallus jamaicensis coturniculus; assembly: GCA_022605575.1. Taxonomy (NCBI): domain Eukaryota; kingdom Metazoa; phylum Chordata; class Aves; order Gruiformes; family Rallidae; genus Laterallus; species Laterallus jamaicensis. The sequence continues at coordinate 2,694,818 of JAKCOX010000081.1, forward strand.
TGGCCTATAGTTACTAGGATCCTCCTTCTTGCCTTTTTTAAAGTCTGGAGTGACACTGGCTATCCTCCAATCTTCAGGCACTTCTCCTGTAGTCCAGGATCTACCAAAGATGATAGAGAGCGGCTCCGCAATCACCTCCGCCAGCTCTCTCAGCACACGTGGGTGTATCCCATCCGGGCCCATGGATTTGTGTGCATCCATTCCTTTGAGTCACTCCTGGACCACCCCTACCTCTACTAGAGGGGAGCCATTCATTCCCCAACCACTCCTACTTACATCTGGGATCTGTGGGTCCTGAGAAGCCTTCGGAGTAAAGACCGAGGCAAAGAAGGCATTCAGTATCTCCACCTTCTCACCATCTCCCATTACCAGGACACCCGCCTCATTCAACAAGGGATCTACATTATCCCTGGTCATCCTTTTACTATTTACATACCTGAAAAAGCTCTTTTTATTGTCCTTTATGTCCCTTGCCAGCTTAAATTCTAAGCAGGCCTTAGCCCTCCTAGTTGCATCCCTACAGGCCCTGGCCACATCCTTATATTCATCCCATGATCTCAGACCCTGTTTGAACAGTTTATAGGTCTTCTGCTTCCCTTTGAGTTTACTCATAAGTTCCCTGCTTATCCACGCAGGTCTTCTACCTCTCTTACCCGATTTCTTACTCAAAGGGATGCACCTATTCTGTGCTTGGAAGAAGTGCTGTTTGAATGTTAGCCAGCACTCGCAGGCTCCCATTCCTTCAAACAGCGCAGCCCATGGGATAGCCCCTATTTGATTTCGGAGGAGATCAAAGTTAGCTCTTCCCCTGATGTCTTTGGCTGTATCTCTCTCTGCCTGTTCTGTCTTTGTTTTTCTCTGCACCCTCTTTCTTTGTCTCCTTGTCTCTCAGCCCCCCACTTGCCCCCCCCCCCTCACTCCCTGGTTCGGATGAGAGTAGTGCTGACAGTGAATAGCTTGAAACTGGCGCTGCACGGTGCAGTTTGTCCCCAGAGTGCAGGGCTCAGGCTGTACAGCTCAGCGCTGCCCCAAAGACGCGGCGAAGCTGCGGGCGGCCGGCGGAGGTGGCGCCAAGAGGGGATTTCGCGCTTTGCCAGCACTTCTTCCCTTCACACTGCTTCTCCTCCGGCACTGCGCAAGCGGCCAATTGTTACCCGGATGTCACGCTTTGCCAGTACTTTCTGCCCTTACTATCCTTCGCTCCCCTTTTTGCGCTGGCGCTGCAATCGATACCCGGATGTCGCGCTTTGCCAGTACTTTCTGCCCTCAGTCCGCTTCACGCCGCCACACTGCGCATGCACGACGCCCCTTCCCTGATGTGACTCGGCGCGATGGCGGGATACAAGCGGGAGGCAGTCGCGGGAGGAGGTGCTGGTGGCAGCGGCAGCGGTGCCCGGTCCCTAGCGAAGCTGCGGGCGGCCAGCGGAGGCGGCGCCAAGAAGGGAACCGCCATGGGTGGCGTTGGTGAGGGGGGGGGTGTCCCGGGGGTCTCCTGTGGTCCCGGGGGTCTCGGGGGGGTCCCAGGTGTCGCTGAGTGGTCTCAAGGTACCAGAGAGTCCTGGGAGGGGTCTGAGGGGGCCCTGTTTTGGGTCTGGGGGTCTCTGGTTGGGTCTCAGGGTGCCCAGGGGTCCTGGGGGGCGGTCTTGGGGTGGTTCTGGGGGTCTCGAGTGCCAGGGAGGGTCCTGGGGTGGTCCCATGCGTCTTTGGGGGCGTCTCGGGTGTCCTGGGGTGGTCTTGGCAGTCTCTGCGAGGGTCTCAGGGTTCCAGGGGGTCCTGGGCGGGTCTCTCCGAGGGTCCTGGGGGTCTTGGTCTCTTGGGAGTCTCGGGAGGGGGGTGGGGGTGTGTCTCAGGGTGCAAGGGGGTCTCGGGGGGATTCTTGGTGGATCCTTGGGAGAGCCCAGGGGTCTTGGGGAGTCTCATGGGGGGTCCTGGGATGGTCCCAGGTGTTTCTGGGGGGGTCTTGGTCATCCTGGGGAAGTCTTTGGGCTCTCGGGGGGTGTCTCAGGGTGCCAAGGGTTTGGGTTTCCATGACTTTTCTTGTGAGAGTCTTCCCGTTGCACTCCAGGAGACTGACCATGGATGGAGGGGGAAGAACTGAGCGATGAGACACTGCAACACTGCCTAAGACGTCTGTCAGCTCTGCACTGAAGAGCTCAAGATAGCCGAGCCAGAAGAATGCAGCCCGTTTCTTCTTGCTGACGACACCCAGCAGCGACTGATGGAGGATACCTGCCCTCAGAAAACGAAGGTCAAGCTGCACGGCCATCCGCAAGCCCAGGTCTTTCACTTTGTCTATGAGTGTGTGAACAGCGACCTGTACAGTGCTGTTTTTCAAACCAGAGGTGACCCGGCACCTTAAACCCAGCAACTCGTTGTTTGATTCCTGTTCCTTTTGTTAACCGTTGAGAAGGTCTTTGCTGGCTGGCTTTCTTCAGGAGCTGAGACGGGCCTTAACCCAAGAACGCCTGGGAAAAGGCCTTCATCCGCTCGCAGCGCAGCCTGCAGAACCCCACGTCAACCCCGCACGGGGCCAGTCAGGTGCCATATTCCACTGGTGCCTTTGAATGTGCAGCTGGGAGATGACTTTCTTGCATTCAAGGATTCCTCAGATTCTCATAGCAGCTTGCTACAAGAAGGTTAGGGGCGCCTGAGAAGCTGGGAATGGACAGGGCCATGACAGCTGCCTGGAACTGACGAAAGGGATATTTCAAACATATAATGTCATACTCTGAATATGACTGAGGGGAGCAGGCAGCTCGGGACTATCTGAGCATTGGCTCTGGCTGGTGAACAGTTGTGCTGTGTATTGCTTGTATATTTTTTTATAATTACTATTGTCTTGATTTTTTTGTCCTATTATTAAACTGTTTTTATCTTAAGCCACAAGTTTTATGCTTTTCTTTTTGATTCTCTTCACCAATCTCACTGGAGAGGACTTAAACCAGCCACTGTCTGTGTGGTTTTAACTCCCTACCAGGTTAAATCCATCATGTTAGCCACATCCAGCTTTCCGTCTCCGTGTCCCACAACTCTTTTCTAGGTCCCCCTATCCTTCCTCCCACTGACCATTTTTTGCTGCATCTGGGCATTGAGCCTTGTGGCCTACTCACTGCTGGGATTGATGTGCACTATCGAGTAAAGTGTTCCTGATAGCTCTGGATGTGTTTGTAGCCCTCAGATGCAGAGCCCATGGCTGTGGACAGGTGCAGGGGTGATGTGCTGGGTGATGTGCCATAGGGCTGCAGCTGGGGCAGCCCCAGGCATGGCCAATGAGGCTGAGGGGCTGGCCCTGGTCCATGAAGGGGCTCCAACTGTAAAGGGGGTTACCTGGGCATATATGCCTGAGGCAGCTGATGAAGGAGTGGATCCAAAGGGGTCTTGCAGGCAGGCACCTCTGGCAAAGGATGGCCAGTCCCTGCAGCGAGGAAGGATCTCTCTGAGCTGCCCATGAGAGAGCAGACCAGCATGTGATGCCAGGAGCTCGGTGCCTGTGTCGGCTATGTGCTAAACCATAGGAAGCCAGGAAGCTTTGCAGATCAGGACCATTGAGGCATCTGAGCAGGTAAGGATCAGGCAGGTGTCACTGTGGGGGAGGAAGAGGCAGAGCTGGAGAGAAGCGTTGTGGTGGAGGTTTCCTGCCGGTGTCAGGAACTGGTAGCCCTGCTGCCATGCAGTAGATCTCTGACTGCCTTCTGCCCATCCCTGATTTTTTTTTCAGTCTGGAGAAAAGGCGACACCTCATTGTGGTTTATGGCTTCTTTACAAGGGAGAGTGAAGGGGCAGGAGCTGATAGCCTCTTTTTGGTCACCAGTGATAGAACCCAAGGGAATGGTGTGAAGCTGCTATGGGGGAGGTTTAGGCTGAATTTTAGGAAGAGGCTCTTACTGAGAGGATGATAGTGCACTCATTATCCTACTCTCTTTTCAGTGGGTACTTTGGGGAGGATTGGGGGTGGTGGTGGTAACAAAGTAGAAGCATTTTTTTTATTCAGTGCTGAGTCTGCTTTGCCAGTGATGGTGCTTGCTGAATGATCTCTGCCTGTCCTTATCTTGACAAGTAAAAGTCTCAATATTTATTTTCTCTCCTGTCCAACTATGAAGGGAAGTGATAGAGGGACTTTGGTGGGTATCTGGCCTCCAGCTAGGGTTTAAGCATTACAAGCAGTGGCATCCCTTAATATCCCTGCTGGGCTGCAGCTGTGTGCCGGGGCTGGAAGAGTCCCAGGTGCTGGTAATGAGGTTGATCTGGTCTGCCCATGGAAGGGCTGGTGACTCTTATTACCCTACCCCAGGCCGGCTGTGAAGGGGCTGTGGCTGCACCCAAGGAAAAAGTGAGTGGGACTGTGCAATAGACTAGAGGATCCCAGGGAAAGACACTAAGAGGGCAGTGGGGTCCATGTTTGAGGCATGAAGCAGTGGCAGCAGCTGCTTGGATCAGGGGGTGGGGGTGTGTGCCCTGTTAGCACAGGTGTCCCCGCAGGGTGAGAAAGCATGGCTGGCCACCTCTGCAGCATGTGGGCAGTGTGGTACAATGGAGCACACGGCTGGCTTTTGGCCATATATGTTCTCTGGGACACGCCAGGAGGTGTAGTCCTGAGGCACTCAGCACTTGCCACTGCATGCTGGGGGGTGTTGTTTTTGGATGGAGTTTTTGCAGTTATGGTGTCCATACAGCACAGATTGCTCGAGCACAAGGGTTGGTTATGTTGCTGGTTTTGAGTGGTTTACTGCAGGCTTTCAATTACTCCTGAAAAAGATCTTGCTCCCTTTCCCCCTATCCTCAACCATTTCATAACTTGGTTCTGAACACCCTGTGCTCCCTCTCACATACCGGGCAGTTCCTGCCCTGGCCCATCTTTTTTCCATTCTGCTGTGGTTTTCTTGGCTTCCCTTTACCCTCTCTATTTTCTTTTTGTCCTGCTCCCACTTTCTCTCTCGTTCTTGTTTCCCTTCTCCCTGGTTGGTGCTGCTAGAGCCTAAAAATTATGTAAGGAAAAATTTGGACTATTCCCTTGGCTGGAAAAGCCCTGAGGTTCTAACCTGATGGGAGGCTACCTGGGGAGCTTTCAGGTCATGACCAGGTTTCTCTCATTTGGGACTCATTTAGTTCTGTTAAGGATATTGGTCAGAGAGAGGGTTAAGGTTAGTTGACCATTTAAACTATTTACTTCACAAATAGAGATATTCTTTACAAGGGACTCTTGAGAGATCTGTTTCTGTATTATCATACAGCCTCATCCAAAATGTAGTACTAGGAGAAGTCAGGTGGTACATATAGTCTTGCTAGAAGCATAGTACAACCACATAGCACTTAGGCTTTTTTTGTACAAAGCTAAAGCATATGATTACCGAGGATAGTATTTTTACTGTATTTAATTAGCTATTTTTCTAAAAAGTTTAGTAGGGAGTTAATCTTTTTCTATCTACAGCCCAGAAGAATTAAAGCTACTTACACACCAAATTGCACCATCAACACAAAAGACGCAGTTGCAGTAAAAGTGGAAATCATTTTCAACAAGACTCTCTTCTTCCATTTGGTACTTTACAGCCCATAAAATTAAGGGAGAAAACCCACACCTGCCTTTGAATTATCTGCAGACAGGACCCTCCCCTTTCCTAGGGGACTGTGGGAAGGGTGGTGGGTGGGGCCAGGGATATATAAGCAACTGACTTTGCCCTAGTCAGCCTGCTCATTGGAAAGGTTGCTTGGGTGTTAGTGCTCTGTCTTTCTTTTGGGAGATGGAGCTTTGTATTGGGCTTGGCTTTTTGGGAACGTGCGTCTGAGCTGGCTTGGCTGTTTGGGGAGGTATTTCTGAGGTAAGGAGCTTCAGGAGTAGTCAAGGCTAAACAGTATGTATGTAATAGAAAGTACATTCATGTGTAGCTTTGGGTGGTGGTGTTTTGAATTTTCAGTGGTTTGTAAGATGACTTAATTCTACGTAACTCTTTATGCTTTTTAATTCTAGGTGTGTGTGACTTCATTTTTTGTTTTCATTGGCTTTGCCCTATATGCTGTGAGTATTGCTTCTCCTAACAGGTCTAGTGATGAGATTTTTCTAGAGAGGTTAGAGTAAGCATCTTGTCCATAGAGAGTTTTCCTTATAACTAATGGGGAACAAAGGTGTAGTATCTTCCAGGTCAGCTTATGGTTTTCCTAATTGTTCCTAGAGTAACAGGATTCCATGGCCTTTCTTGTGAGCTCTGAGGTTTGTGGGTGTTTTTAATTGTCTTTTGTGGCTTCTTTGGTTTTTGGGCTTTGTGGGGCTTCTTTTGGGTATCTTAATCTGTTTATTTTCTGTATCTGATTCTGTCTCATTCCTTACTCCCAGGTCTTAAGTTCTAGCTTTCTCTGCCTTAGCTTGGTTGGATTTTTTTCCTTGGTCACTCTATCTCTCTTTCTGTCAGCTCCTTCTCTCAGTCTTCAAAGTTCACAGCTGTCTGTCCTGTGGCCCAGGCAATTCACCTGCAATTCCAGCTGGTGGCCCGTGACTAGTTTGCATTTTCTTTTTTTTTTTAAGTCTGTGTCCCAGTCCCTTTATTTTAGAATCCTCTCTCTGTGCCACATAGTATTGGTGATGTTCTGTGCTTCTCCATTTCTCACTGACCAGGGCTTGGCCCCAATTTGCTAATCCTGTCCTCCCTTTCCTGTAGCTGGGTTGATTTTATCTTTGCTCCATCTACCTGGTGCTGGTTCCCAGGTGACACCCTTTCAGAATTCCTCCCCCTCATAGTTCTGCATGCATGGCTATGCTTTTTGCTCTGTGGCTTTTTGCCTTCCTCCCTATCTTTCTTCTATCTCCCCAGCTCCCCATCCCCGTTTCTTACTTTGGCCCCTCTGCCTGATAGTGTGTAGCTATGTGGTTCAGTTTGTGCTGGTGTTTGTCTGTGTAGCCTGACCCTGACCCTTGCCTCTTCACTCTGTCAGTCCCTGTCATTTCCTGTCTCTGCCCTGTTATTTGTTGCCTTTTTCTTTTTCCCTCTCTCAGTCTAGCTCCCTGGCCCCATGGCTTTGTTGGGTTTTTTCTCCTTGTCTGTAGGATTCTAAGAGCTGTGAAGCTTTTTTCTTTTTTTTTTGTTGCTGTTTATTTTCCTTTATCCTAGAGGCAGAAGAATTATGTAGTAACTACAGGAATGTCGCAGTTTGCCTGCACAGCGACCTGTGTGTCCCTTCCTTGAGGATGCATACAGTTACCTTGTTGCCTGAGAGCTAAGCGTAGCCTGGAATTTGGCAGAAGACAGAAGATAGGAGTTGTCTGCAAAACATGAAGTATGGCTCTGAACTGCAGCTCCTGGGGAACCGTGCTACCTGTGGAGGAGGAGGGTGTAGGCGAGGGAGGAGAAAGCATGAGAAACTGTGAATAAAGTTGAGCCTGGGAGGAAGGAAGATGTGGGGGGTGGTGTGTTAAGATTTGGGTTTATTTCCCATTATACCGCTTTGCTTTCAGTGGGAACTTTGGGGGGTGGGGTGGTGGGAACACATTAGAAGACTTCATTCTGTGTTGAGTCTGTTTCAGTTGTGATGTTACTTGCTGAGTGATCTCTGCTTGTCTTTAACTTGACTCATAAGCCTCTCCATTAAAAACTTTCTCTCCTGCCTAGCTGAGAAAGGGAGTGAAGGGCTTTGGTGGGTATCTGGCTTCCAGCCAGAATGAAACCATCACAGGGATCAGGTGGTGGTGCCCTCCCCTTTTCCCTGCCTGGTTGCAGCTGAGTACCCAGGGCAGGAGGGAGCCCCAGGTGCCAGCAGTGAGGCTGATGGGGGTGGCCTGTTCCTGCAAGGGGCTGTCTGCCTGTGGAAGGTCTGTTGGCTCCTACTGCTCTTCTATAAGTAGCTGTGGAGGGACTGTTATGAGGTAGGGGAGGAGTCGAGTCATCACTGGGCTGGGGCTGCACTGAGGGAGAAGGTGAGTGGGCTGCACAATGGACTGGAAGGTCCTGGACAAAGCCTCAAAGAGGGAGATGGCCCCTTCAGGGTGGGAGCTGAGGGGTCTATGTCTGAGGTGTGAAGCAGTGGTGGCAGCTGCCCAGATCGGTGGGCCTGCGTCTCTTTGAGGGCGCAAAGCAAGAAGGAGAGCGGGCTGAGGGAGGTGACGCAGGCTGGCTGAGCTGTTCCTAGGCATCTGGAGTGGCATTGTGGAGTCATTTACAGGCCTACCCTGTTTGGGCTGTCTAGGCCAGTCCCAAGCCTCAGAGCGGCCACCCCTGTGCGATGGAGCCATGGCGAGCAATTGCTTTTTTTGTTTGTTTGGAGGTCACTGCAAGCCCCTCATGGACACAAGAGAAGTAGGTTGGCCGGTTGCGTTGGTGTGATGAAATGGTCAGCGGCACGGTGCCACGTTTAAGACTTGTTTGTGTGTGCCTGTTTCTCTTTTGAAGGCACAAAGCGAGGAGGAAAGCGGGCCGTTTCCAGGGGAGGCGACTCGGGCCATGTGGGCCGGTGTTGCATTGCAGGTGAGTTCTAGGCATCCCTTGTTTGTTTTACAGCCCAGGCAGGAACCTCGGCGTGGGCACCTGTAACTGGCGGAGGCTGTGAGCGGTCGGTGAAGGGAAGGGAATGGGAGATGGGAAACTGTTGGAGTACGTGCACGTAGGCACGAAGTGCAGACTAAAGCAGAGCAGAAGAAGCACGGCACGACCAATCAGGATCAAGGTCGAGACGACCTTAAACGAAGACAGCCCTCAGAAGAAGCAAGTGAATCCGGGAAGAACTGGTTGAAGGAACTGCAAGAATGAAAACAAGAGGCAGGCTTATGATGATGTAACCCTTAACAAATAACCAATAATAGATTGACTAATAGGCATATGTTAGCCACAATGAATAAAAGGAGCTAACTTAGAACTAATAAATGAAGTTGCTTTTATCACTCACATTGAGCAGGCTTGCTTCTTTCCCCACCGGCATTTGGCCCCCGAACAGGGACCCTGAGACCAACGCACCGGGGAAGGGACCCTGAGACCAACGCACCAGGGAAGGGACCCTGAGACCAACGCACCAGGGATCCGGAACCGACCGAGGCCGGTGGGGCTGAGATGGACCCATCAAGCGGCGATTGGCGGGATTAAAAGATCTGGCGACAAAGTGTGGGGATCGGCCCGGGGACACGCTCCCGTCCGCAGCACCGAGACTACCCAGGGATCGGCCGCACCATGAACAGAAGACGTCATAGAAACAGAGGTAGCTCTCAAATTATTACAAAGCTTTTTACAAAAGCGGAGTGTAGGTCCGGTAAAGGACCTGATAGCAGGCCACTACAACCACGGTTGGAGAAGTAGGAGTTGGGTACTGTTTGCAGCCAGGACGGCACCTAGATCAATTGAAATAGAGGAGTGCGCCCCCAAAGATCACATCGGTGTTTTTGGGCCATACGTGCCACCGGAGCCTGGAAAAGCTGCAAAAGCGGACGTCTGCAAATGGATAGGCAAGTGGCATATGATTTATTTACAAATACTTTACGAAAAAGGAATGTTAAGGGTATAGATTTAAAGAAGGAATTAATGGGGTTGTTAGTTTATGGGTATGACAAGGGTTGTTTTCAGAACCCGCATACAGTTCACGAGTTAACTGAGTGGACACAGAAAGGCAAAAATTTTTGCGGTTGGACGCAGTGTTGCTGAAAAGCATTGATTTACCTACTTAGGAAGCTATAGGAATTTAAATCCTTGACAAACCCTCAGTTGGGGTGAAAGAAGCTAAGTCGTTAACAATTCTCAGGAAATTAAGTAAAAGAACTTTAACTGAAATAGAGGCGGAACTCGTTGCTGCCGCTTCAGCCTTTGCAGCTTTAACACCAATTACGGGTTCTACAGAAATGATTCAAAAAGAAAAAGAAAATCTACTATGGAGAATGTGGTTTTGTTTCTGGGTGCTTTTTCACCTATCCCAGTTACTAGACTAAGTAAAAATGCTGTGTTATGAGAGCAAAGTTGTAAATCTGTCGGAACTGAAGGGGAGCGAGTAGTGCACGTAAATCTGCCACCACGGTCTGCACTCCCTCCACTGTGATGCCTTTGGAAAGAAAAAATGTGAAAACAAACGTACAACCGACTGCCTTTAATATCTATCTGCCTCTGACTTTTACTGAGCCTAAAACACCCCATGGCGCAGTCGAAAATGTTAACCAGCATCAACAACTTCAACCTGTCCTTGAAAAGCTGGAAAACAAAGCAGAGCAGACAATGGCATGCCCGGTTGTAAAAGGGTTTGAGCCCCCACCCGAAAACTACAAAGACGGAGAATCACCGATTCAGGCACAGAACAGTGATGCCCCCATGGACAAGGAACCTATGAGCACAGACAAGAAACCTAAGGACAGAGAATCCTATGGAGATGGACAAGTATCAGCTTCAACAACCATCGGATCAGGGACACTCATCAATCTATCGCTGTCTCCTGACACCCGAGAGACTCTGCACAGACTGCTCCGAGGAGCTTGGTCACGTAAGGTGGCGTGAGAATGGGAAAAACAGCTAAATCAGGGTACTTTGATTCCTACTCAATCACGGAAATCACCAGGGAAAGATTTGTGTGGGAAAAAGCGGGTGGCAGAGAGAGTTAGTAGTGGGCCAGTGGGAGGTAGAAGGAATGGGGTCCTAGCACTCACCTGGGGCTCAGTCATGGTGAACAACGGGATCACACTGTGGTTTATGGCAGGGGGAGAACAGCACTGCAGGCAGTGGCCGAGAACCACCCCCCCACACCCCCCCCACACCCCAACCCTCCCACCCATATCGGCTGGATGTGACAACTCGTGTCTTGAAATGTTGTTTGTCTGATTAATTGGTTTGCAGCGTTTGTTTGTTTGTATGTGCTATAAGTTCAGGGCTGTGTTTGTCCACTGAGAGCAAGGCTGGTTACTTAGCAAAAATGAATTTTATATAGTGAACATTGAAAAAGGGCAGCTCATATTAAAAGTTAACCTGGAAAACAATGATCAATAGCTGCTTACTTGAGAAAAAAAATGCCCACTTACACGATTTAATACGGGAGCAACAGACTAAGGGTCATGTAAAGCCTTCCACAAGTTTGTGGAACAAGCAAAAAAAAAAAAAAATTTTTTTAAAAAAAAAGATTGTTTTTTTTCTTTTCAAAAGGTGTCACTGGGTACGCTCCCACAAGGCAGAAAAAATTCAGCAACTATGTGCCAGGCTTATGTAGCCTGGGCGTTTGCTCCAGTACGAGAAACACATACTGATCTAATCTTTTATCATTATATGGTTGCTATATTGATTGTGGGAAAAAACTTGGACGGTGAAAGTTTGATTCATGAGTTAACAGTGCATTTGAAAAGCAAGGGGTTACAGATTACTCCATAGAAAAATTCAAAATAAGCCAGTGTGAAAATATTCGGACTGACAAATTGATAAAAGTACTGTAACACCTCAGAGGATCGCAATCAAAACTGGGGTTGGCATGTTAAATGATGTTCAGAAGTTACTTAAAAATGTTAACTGGATTAGATCATTGTGTGGTATTATACATCAGTATTCTGTTACTCAGATTCACAGCCACACTGAGCTAACTGACTACATCTAGGTCTAGCAGGGAGAAATCAGAGAGCAGACAGGCTGGTTGCACCGGCCGGGGCTGCTCCCACAGCAGACAGCTTTGCACAAGCTCAGAAATTACATGAAATTTTGTTTACCAATCTGCTAAAGTGCTTTAACGACAATACCACTTGTTGGTTGCTGAAACTAAAAAACTTGTACAATACAAAGCCATGGCAAAACATATGAATCAAACTCTCAAGCGTTTGCTTCACAAACAATAAGGGGGAGAGAAGGACATCTCTCCAGCTGATTGATTAAACGAGGCTCTGTATGTTTTGAACAGAAAAGTTCATGTTAGATGTTAGTGAAATGAAGTTACAGGTACGAAAAGTTCATGTTAGATGTTAGTGAAATGAAGTTACAGGTACTAACTTGGGAAAGGAGATCTGCCTATGTCATTACAGATATGGGAACCAAGCAGATAAAGCTGTGGATCCAGAAGAAATCAAGCTTGCATGAACCAGGACAGGATCCTGATCACAGTAACTGAAGTCAAGTGTTCCAAGTGCAGCCACAATGGACAATGAGTTTTGCTGCGGGACGTTTTGAATACTCTTTTAAATACGAGTGTGTTAGTGGTAAATAAAAATTAGAGAAACAGTGATTTCTGCACAGCCTAAGGTCACAGGCTGCAATCGGTGCCTGCACAGAAACGTGAAGCTGAAGTTATCTGCACTTCTGACACTCCTGATTGGCAAAGCAAACAGGTACAACAGCAAAGGTATCGAGGCACTTAGCTACAGATGCGGATTCTGTGAAACATGCAGCAGCTGATTTGTGCTGCTGGCTCGCAGACATAATTGTGAAAGTTTTGGAAGGTATGTGCTGCAGGAATCTGGCTGACCGCTCTCAGTCGATTCATGTGAGCATTCAGAAATTAAGAGATGGAACAGAATTGGTTTCATGAGTGGGAAATTTCAGGATGGATATTGTCAATGGTCAAATTTGGATTATTGGATTTGACAATTCGGTACTTGTCTTACATTTACTGCCGTGCTTGTTGAGCTTTCTGCAAAGGGCCCTTGCAGAAACCTCTAAAAGCAGTTTTGTGGCGCAGATACAAAAAGAGAAAAATTTGTCAAGGGGGACAGCAGGCCTGCTAGCAGCCTGGCTCTCCTCGCAACAACACAGACTCTGACAGTATCCTTGAAATTCCCATGAAACAACAAAATTACTCACGCTGAGAAGTTTTGGTAATCACTTTTTCAAAGCGTAGCGGCCTTGAAAGCAGGTGTACAGACTCCCTTAAATCAAGGAGCTGTGAGAAAGTATTTGGAAGTAAGTGAACATGTCATCAACCAGCCATAATGAGATGGCCACAGCACAGCAGGCGTGCAGAAAACTTTTAGACATTAAAGGTAAACTAACAATGTTTGGCTATAAGGTATGCTTATCAAAACTCGTTATAATTACTAATTAATCACTTTGGTGTGAACAGTGTGTGTAACTAATTAGCAGTTTTTAGATTGCCACATTTTATAGTATGGCTTTTCGTTTATGGGATAGATGGGCTGGTTACCTTCCTGTATCACCTCAGGAACCGCAGGAGTTGGAGCTTCTGGGTTCAGTAAAGGCTGATGCATGCTTGTATTTTAACCATACACGTAGGAAACAAAGCTCGCCCACCGATGTAAATTCTAGCTTGTCTGTTTATCGCAACGCTACAAGCTGGTGCAATTATACTTCGCCTAACATTTCAATATCTACTAACCATCCCTTGCAGCTACCGCCTGGTAATTTACTGAGATGCGGAGACCGTGCTTGGCCAGGTATCCCGTCACGTCTAAGAGGGGGGCCATGCACGCTTGGCCGCTTATCTCTGCTAACGCCTAACACCACTATGATATTTAACATGAGCCGTCACCATCGCCGAACCAGGAGGCAGACACATGCTTTTAACAAAGAATGCAACGATCAGGTAACATTCTGGTCACTGGAAGAGATTATATCTGCATCTCTTCTCGCTCCAGGGGTGTCAGCAGCAGCTGCACACAATCACCTAAACAAGTTGAGGTGTTGGCTAGCAAAACAAACAAATGCTACTTCCCTTGCACTTTTCAGTCTTTTGCTTGATGTTGATTCTGTCCGCCATGCTACGCTGCAAAATAGAGCTGCAATTAATTTTCTTTTGCTTGTCCAAGGCCATGGATGTGAAACTTGAAAACAAGAGGCAGGCTTATGATGATGTAACCCTTAACAAATAACCAATGATAGATTGACTAATAGGCATATATTAGCCACAATGTATAAAAGGAGCTAACTTAGAACTAATCAACGAAGTTGCTTTTATCACTCATATTGAGCGGCTTGCTTCTTCCCCGGCCGGCAAAGGATCTCCAGGGGTCTGAGATCTGAGTGGAGGGAGCAGGGGGAAAAGGGTGGGGCGAAGGCAGCGGTGAAGTCACTTGCCCATGAAAGCTGATGTAGGGGGAAGGGGCTGTCCATGAGCGGTCCCCCTTTGGGCCGGCGGGTTATTCACCAGCACGATGTTAGGGTGAGCCAGAGAGGGCAGGTCTGGCTCATGTCTGCGCGCGTGTGTGTGTGTTGTGTGGCATCTTCTGTGTCTTAGTCCTTCTCTGGATGCCGGCATCCCCTTTGCAATCAGAGGGGCGCAATGTGCCCCTTGGCCATGGCCTCTAGGGTCTCAAATGCCTACACTCGCTCGCAGGCACAGCGCCCATCGGGCTCTCCTTCGCTCGCTTAGCAATCTAGTGGTGCAGTTCATCCTCGCGTGTCAGAAGCTTGCGGTCAGTCTTGTCTTGCAGCGCGATGGTCGGCTCTGTCGGTAGCCGTGCTCTGCAGCCATCTCTCTTCCCGGACTGAAGCTTCTTCCCCGCATCCTTCCATCGTTAGGTCTTGAAGGTGGGCTTCTTGCACGTCCAACGTTGCAGTTTGGACAGGAAGTCTCTCCACCGGGCATTTGTTTGGCACAGATGTGTCTTCTCTGGGGTCATCCCCTCATGTTCAGTGGTCTTGGGTCTTAAAGCGCAGCTTCTCGTGCACCTGTTGCTTTCTCTTACAGGCAACAGTCATCGCATCTTCCAGTGCCACCTTAATGCATTTGCACTATTGCAGTGCCTTCGGGCTTCTTTGACAGCATCATCTCTGATACGGTCATTGTTCTTATCCATCCTGGCCATCGTGTGTTTCAGGGTCACGTTTGCTGTCTGTGTGCCGTCTCTGGGTCGGACCTGCCCCGGGAGGAGGTGTGGCAATATTAGAGCTTTACAGCGTGGCGGTAAAATGTTGCCCCAGGCAGGTATTTTGGCAAAGACAGTAGGGTCTTTCCTCACAGACAGCTTTCACAGAGTTGTTGCCATTGTGTTTGGCAGGTTCCAGGAGCGATCTTCCAGCCTTCCCAGCGCAGCAGTGTGCACGGCAGTTGAGGAGGTCGACTATCACACGTGCCTTCCATCATATACGTGAGGCTCATTCTCTGGGGCTCGTTTTGTCTGGGTGTTGGGTTATTTAGGTATAGATGACTGACCGTCGGACTCATCGAGGCATCGGTTGGCATCCGGTGTGACTCTCTTTGACCACTCGCTTGGGCTTTTCAGATGTGAGGGATGGGCCCCGAGCTGAAGGCCTACAGAAGAGGCGGAGCATCAACCAGAGGCTGGCTGGCATCTGACATGAGAGGCTTGGAGCAACCGGGAGCACTTGTGACTCATCGAGGCATTTCTGGTTCTACTCCACGCAAATCCACGGGCCAAGCGGGATCCCAACACACGAGCCGACGTCGGTGAGGCGAGCGACTGCCGCATTGACACAGCGGTCTTAGAGGCATCCTGTCAAACTGTACGTTGTTGTTTTAGCATCACAGGTGACGGGCAGGCCTCCACAGTTATGTCACAGGATGCGGTTTTGTGCCATCCAGCTCTACCAGTGTCTGGGTGGGGTGAGAGGGTCGGCAGCCCTGGCTATTTCAAGACTGACGTGTGTGTTTGCTTCCTCTTCTGAAGCCGCAAAGCCAGGAGGGAAGTCGGATATTTCCTGGGGAGGCAACTCCGTCCGTGTGAGTTCCAAGCGTAACAGCACTCTTGCGTCTCTCAGCCCAGTAGGAAACACAAGTGATCACTGCCTGCATGTCCGTCTCTGGAAGGAGCAAGCGAGTGGACTGCCACATCCCGTTTGAGAAGGTAAGGGGGAGTTGAGGTCGGGACTGAGGTGCACAGTACTGCCTGCCTGCACAGTTTTGATTAGTTGTTTGTTTATCTTTATTATAGATGCTGAAGAATGAGATGGCAACCACCAGCGTGTCCCAGTCAGCCCACGCAGGGGATCATATGCGTTTCCTTCTAGGACAGATGCAGTTCTCTAGTCACTTGAGAGCTGAGTGGAGGGACTGGGGCTGGGGAGGGAAGGGGAGGAGAAGAGAAGGGTGGGGTGCAGGTGGTGGCGGTGGCAGGATTGGCTGCTTGTCAGCATAGGCAAAGGGGCTGTTTGGGAGCGATCCCCTCCAGGCCGGCAACAGGGGAGTGGGTTACTTGACAGCATGTTGCTAGGGTGTGCCGGGCAGGGCAGTTCCCACCTCTGTGTGTGTTTATACTCGTTATGTTTCATGTTTTCTGTGTCTCAGTCCCTCTCTGGGTGTCAGCATCCTCTTTGCGCTCAGAGGAGCACAGCCTGCCCCTTGGGCACGGTCTCTAGGGTCTCAAACACCCACACTTGCTCATCAGCAGGGTGTCCATTGGGCTTTTCTTTGCTTGCTTAGCAAGCTCTCAGCACGGTTCATCCTCTCATCTCAGAAGTTTCCGGTCAGTCTTGTCTTGCGGCACAATCGCCGGCTGTTGGGAACTGTGCTCTCCAGCCTTCCATTTTCACAGACCAAGGCTTCTTCCCCACGTCCTTCTGTCATTAGGTCTTGCGGTCGGGCTTCTTGCGCATCCATCATCTCCATGTTGACAGTAACTCCTTCCACCGTGCTGTTCTGGCCCGCTCTTTTCTGGGGTTGTCATAGAGCTTCCGTCATAGAGCTTCACCTCCATAGGTAGCATCGCTCTACAGCATCTCTTGTCTGGGAGCTCTTTTCACTGAGAGATTTTTCCGACCTTGGAGTCATGTTGTCTGCAGTGGTCTATGTAGCCTCGTTCTGTGTATATGTCTGGCGTGGAGCTGCTCTGCCCGGGGCCGTAGAGTTGGGGTGAGTCGGCATAGCAATAAGAGCGCAGGGTCAGCGCGTAGCTACTCCCAGGTGACCTCAGCAAAAGCCGTACGGTCATTGGCATTGAGGAGTCAGCGGCAGGCTGCGTGGAGAGGCTGTACTGATACCATCCTGGGCAATGAGTGGAGCTGCCTGGGAGGAGCCTTTTCGCTTTAGGAAAAGCCGATGGCAACTTGCAGGGTAAAGGGCTCATCTGTGTAGGGCTCTGAGTCACGCCTGCTTCCTTCTGTTCTTGTTTTCAAGGCAGTCTGTAGTTAGACTGTTGATGATGTTCCTGAACGGAAGGGAGAGTTCAGGCAGCGTGCGGCTGTGGTTTGGCACCATGAGGAGTCGCTAATAAATATTTGTTTTTTTCAGATGGGGCCTCACACAATGTGCATTAATCCAGGGATGGAATCCTCAAATGGAGCGCCATGAGACGGCGGGCCTCTGGATCAAGGCGGATGGTGGTTCTGCAGGTACTTCAAGATTTAGGTGGGTCTGTGTTTGCTTTTGAAGGCATGAAGTGAGGAGGAGAGCCCGATGCCATCACGGGTGTGACAATGGCCAGGTGAGTTCCTCTAAGAGGCCGGGAGTAGCATTTGCTTTGCAGAGTAAACTATAGGCATCCCTCTTCTCTGTTTCATAGGCCAGGCACTGGCCTCGGGATGGCCAGCCATGAACCACTGAGGCCAGGTGAGCGGTCTGTCGAGGCAATGAAATGGAAGATGGTAAAGCCTTTGGGGCAGTCTGTGATTCAGGTGGTCCTTCAGCAAGTGACTTTGGCTTTATCTTTTTGCAGGTGGCATTGGTGGGGCGCAGTCACGTGTCGAAGAGCTATCGTGGGAGCCATGATTTATCACGAGCGTGAGAGTAAATCGGCATCTCCTGGGCACTACAAGCAACGACAGCTAGCTTGTCTCTTTGAAACAAGCAGGTGACTCGAGTGGTCTGTCCCTTTTGAGAGGGGTAGGGTTTAGAGCTTAGGGTTGATGTGTGAGATGATGACTGATGGTGCCATTTTGGTGTTTTTGCTTGTCTTTATCATAGAGGCTGAAGAATAACGTGGCAACTACAGGAACATCCCCTTTGGCCTACAGAGGGATGCGCTGTGTTCCTCGAGGATGGAGATGGATCCCCAGCGGTCTGAGAGCTGTGCGGAGGGAGCAGGGGGAGAAGGGTGGGGCGAAGGCAGCGGTGAAGTCACTTGCCCATGAAAGCTGATGTGTGGGGAAGGGGCTGTCCATGAGCGGTCCCCCTTTGGGCCGGCGGGTTATTCACCAGCACGACGTTAGGGTGAGCCAGAGAGGGCAGGTCTGGCTCACGTCTGCGCGCGCGTGTGTGTGTTGTGTGGCATCTTCTGTGTCTTAGTCCTTCTCTGGATGCCGGCATCCTCTTGCACTCAGAGGGGCAAATGTGCCCCTTGGCCATGGCCTCTAGGGTCTCAAATGCCTACACTCGCTCGCAGGCACAGCGCCCATCGGGCTCTCCTTCGCTCGCTTAGCAATCTAGTGGTGCAGTTCATCCTCGCGTGTCAGAAGCTTGCGGTCAGTCTTGTCTTGCAGCGCGATGGTCGGCTCTGTCGGTAGCCGTGCTCTGCAGCCATCTCTCTTCCCGGACTGAGGCTTCTTCCCCGCATCCTTCCATCATTAGGTCTTGAAGGCGGGCTTCTTCCGCGTCCAACATTGCAGTTTGGACAGGAAGTCTCTCCACCGGGCATTTGTTTGGCACAGATGTGTCTTCTCTGGGGTCATCCCCTCATGTTCAATGGTCTTGGGTCTTAAAGCGCAGCTTCTTGTGCACCTGTTGCTATCTCTTACAGGCAACAGTCATCGCATCTTTCAATGCCACCTTAACGCATCTGCAGTATCGCAGTGCCATCGGGCTTCTTTGACAGCATCATCTCTGATACGGTCATTGTTCTTATCCATCCTGGCCATCGTGTGTTTCAGGGTCACGTTTGCTGTCTGTGTGCCGTCTCTGGGTCGGACTTGCCCCAGGAGGAGGTGTGGCAATATTAGAGCTAGGCACTGCAGAGGGTTACAGCGTGGCAGTAAAATGTTGCCCCAGGCAGGTATTTTGGCAAAGACAGTAGGGTCTTTCCTCACAGACAGCTTTCACAGAGTTGTTGCCATTGTGTTTGGCAGGTTCCAGGAGCGATCTTCCAGCCTTCCCGGCGCAGCGGTGTGCACGGCAGTTGAGGAGGTCGACTATCGCACGTGCCTTCCATCATATACGTGAGGCTCGTTCTCTGGGGCTCGTTTTGTCTGGGTGTTGGGCTATTTAGGTATAGATGACTGACCGTCGGCCTCATCGAGGCATCGGTTGGCATCCGGTGTGACTCTCTTTGACCGCTCGCTTGGGCTTTTCAGATGTGAGGGATGCGCCCCGAGCTGAAGGCCTACAGAAGAGGAGGAGCGTCAACCAGAGGCTGCCTGGCATCTGACGTGAGAGGCTCGGGGCAACCGTGAGCACTTGTGACTCGTCGAGGCATTTCTGGTTCTACTCCACGCAAATCCACAGGCCGAGTGGGATCCCAACACACGAGCCGACGTCGGTGAGGCAAGCGACCGCTGCATTGACACAGCGGTCTTAGAGGCATCCTGTCAAACTGTACGCTGTTGTTTTAGCATCACAGGTGACGGGCAGGCCTCCACAGTTACGTCACGGGATGCGATTTTGTGCCATCCAGCTCTACCAGTGTCTGGGTGGGGTGAGAGGGTCGGCGGCCCTGGCTATTTCAAGACTGACGTGTGTGTTTGCTTCCTCTTCTGAAGCCACAAAGCCAGGAGGGAAGTCGGATATTTCCTCACCCGGCCGGGTGAGTTCCAAGCGTAACAGCATCTCCAGGAGGGCCTGTTCCCCTGGGATGTCTCACCCCCAAATTAACCCCCCCTGGGACAAGGGGGAGGCCAGGGGGGTTGGGCTGTGCTCCCAGGGGCTGGGGAGAAGGGTTTTGGGCCACAAACATCCAAGAATTGACCCCAAACCCTCAAAATCTTCAGCAAAACTTCAAGTTTACCAAAAGACCTCAACAATTTTTACCCCAAACCTCAGATATTTGAACCCTAAAACC
Organism: Laterallus jamaicensis coturniculus; assembly: GCA_022605575.1. NCBI lineage: Eukaryota > Metazoa > Chordata > Aves > Gruiformes > Rallidae > Laterallus > Laterallus jamaicensis. The sequence continues at coordinate 2,714,583 of JAKCOX010000081.1, forward strand.
CTCAGCATTTTCACCTAAATCTCAATTTCTTTACCCAAACTGTCAAGTTCTTCACCCAAACCCTCCAAATTTTGACACCCCCCCCCCCCCAAAAAAAAAAAAAAAAAAATCCAAATTTTGGACCCAAATCTCAAAATTCTTGACCAAAACTTCAAATTTTGGACACAAAAATCTTAATTTTTGGACCTAAATCTCCAGCTTCTACCCCCCAAAATTCACCCAAAACATGAAATTCTTGCCCCAAACTTCAAAATTTTGGCCCCAAATCCCAAAATCTGGTCCCAAATATCGAAATCTTTGACCCAAATCTGAAAAAAAATAATCTCAAACTTTTTATTCCCAAACCGCTCCGATTCTGGACCCAAATCTGAAAATTTTGGGCCAGAAATCTCAGATTCTTGACCTTAATTCTTCAGTTTTTGACCCAAAAATGTCACATTTCTCTGCCAGACCTTAATTCTTCAGTTTTTGACCCAAAAATGTCACGTTTCTCTGCCAGGAATATCTCTCAATCCTCAGCACTTTGGTTTGGGAGTTGCTGCCAGGTGTTTAGCACAGTCGAACAGGGATGTTGCTACAGCTGGAAAATGACACAGGGCACATTAGGACTGATCCCTGGGGAAGGAAAGCCCTGACCCCAGGGCAAGAGGGGCTTTAGGGGCCACTTGGCTTCCAGCCACGGAGGGAGCACCACAGGTGTAGGTGGTATCGCCCATCCCCAGTGGAAGGTACTGGGGCTTGGTGAGCCCCAGGTGCCACAAATTGGGCTGATGGAGACAGCTCTCCCTGTTAAAAGGCAGCTAGCTGGGGTGGGGTCTGCTGGTTCCTTGGGTCTGCTGGTTCCTTTGAGCTGCTGCAGAAGGCAAGAGCTGTGCTGAGGAGGGGAGGGAGCATTGCTGTAAGAAGGCAGAAGGTTCTGCAGGAGATGAGGTGAGTGGCACTGGAAGGTGGCTGGGGAGTCATGGGGAAAAGCCTGAAAAAAAAAAAGGGATTTCTGGATTTTAAAGGTGAAGTTGGAAGCTGGGGAGCTCTGTGCTCTTGGTAAGTGCCCTGCTGAAAGTGTGGGGATGTCCCACGTGGGTAGGGGATGCTTGTGAGTCCCCTTTGGGAAGGTTTCAGGCCAGCTATGTCTTTTAGTCCTGGCTCCTTTGGTTTGGAAGCTATTGCTGGATGTTTGGCATGTTTGGCAGCAAATGCTGCTTTGGATGAGAAAAACACTTTTGCAGGTGTATTTTAGGTTCCCTGGCAAAGGAAAGCTCAGAGCCCCAGGGCAAATAGTCCCCACTCGAAGGTACTGGGCTGAAGCTGAGTGCTGGGGCTTGATGAACCCCAGGTGCCAAAAATTGGGCTGATGGAGACAGCTCTCCCTGTTAAAAGGCAGCTAGCTGGGGTGGGGTCTGCTGGTCCCTTTGGGTTTCTCCTGGGCTGCTGCAGAAGATGAGGGCTGAGCTGAGGGGGGAGTGTTGAAGGCAGAAGGCACGCCGAGAGGTAAGGTGAGCAGGTCTGGATGGTGGCTGAGGAGTCATGTGGACAGGCTCAAAAAGGGGATTTATGCCTTTTAAAGGTTAGGATGGAAGGTGGGGAGGTTTGTGCCCTTGGCAGTTGCCTCGACTGGAGTGTGGAGATATCCCATGTCAATGGGGCTGCTTGTGGGCTCCTTGGGGAGGTTTCAGGCCAGGTATGTCTTTCAGTCCTGGCTCCTTTGGTTTGGGAGCTACTGCTGGGTATTTTTCTTGGTGGGGCTTATATTTTTTCTAGGGTCATTATGTGTTAGGAATACATGTGTCTCATCTCTATTTTCTATGGAAATTTGTTAAAGTGATTTGTGAGTGTACTACAGTACTTCCTGTGGTTCTTGTGCAGACATATCCTTTAGGTGGGACTGCTTAGGGATGCAGTTGTTCCTTGTTCTTTGGTATTATCTGGAAGGCTTTCCTGTTGAAGTCGCGTGCTAGACTCCATCTCACTAAGATGAAAGATCAGTTATGTAGGTTTTTCTCTTGCTTTCTGCAAGTCTAAAATACACGATTTCCCAACAGCAGCATTTTTATAGTGTTTACTCAGTATTTTCTCTATGAGGTTTAGCACTCTCTTTAGGGATTTTTATCCATCTTTTAGTAAATGTATGGTGGTTTACGTTCCTGTTTTAATCGTCAATATAAAGATTCAGCACAGTAGAGAGTGTTTTCAGCAAGAATCCCTTTCTCCATTCAGCATTCATTCTCTGATAAACAACTCGGGTCAGAAGAGCCACACCTGCTGCTCCAGCTGCTTTTAATCCTTCTGCAGGCAGCATCCTCCCCTTTCCAGGCCACAGTGGGAAGGGTGGTGGGTGGGCTCTGGGTTATATAAGGGTCTCGTCTTGCTTTTGGCAGCTCATTCTGCTTTGTGTCTCCTGTTGTACCGTTCTAGCTTTCATTCTGCCATTGAAGCATTTGAGTTGCTGCTGTCATCTTGGTTCACGCGTCTCAGGTAAGCGTTTTGCAACTGGCTGAGTGTGACTAGGGTCTACCTAGTCAAGAGTACTTATTGACATAGCTTTTTGTGTATTTTGTGTTGCCTTTTCAGGGCCTTTGAAGGCAACTCAATCCTATATAGTTGGCTGTTGATTTTTTGCTTCTGGGTGCATAGCATTTCACCAGCGTTCCTGACTTTGCACAAGGTAGACCATTGGGCTTTTTCCACCAGCTTTGCTCTTTAAACTGTAAGCTGTTAGCACCGCTTCTGTTACTATGATACTGATACTGAGCTTATCTAGCTAGGGTTTGAGTAAGCTTCTTGCTTGCATAGAGACTGTTAGCATTTCCTAATAAAGTAATGGGTATGAAAGTCAACTATCTTCCAGGTTGCGGTCTTTATCACGGAGGCTGAAGAATAATGTGGCAACTCCAGGAACATCCCATTTGACCTACAGAGGCGTGCGCTGTGTTCCTTGAGGACGGAGATGGATCCCCAGCAGTCTGAGAGCTAAGGGAAGTGACCAGGGCCAGGGAGGGAGCAGGGGAAGAGAAGATGTTTGTAGTCATAGAGCTTCCGTGCTTCACCTCCATAGGCAGCATCGCTCTACAGCATCTCTTGTCTGGGAGCTCTTTTCACTGAGAGATTTTTCCGACCTTGGAGTCGTGTTGTCTGCAGTGGTCTGTGTAGCCTCGTTCTGTGTACGTGTCTGGTGTGGAGCTGCTCTGCCCGGGGCCGTAGAGTTGGGGTGAGTCGGCATAGCAATAAGAGCGCAGGGTCAGCATGTAGCTGAACCACCTCCCCACACCCCCCCCCACACCCCAACCCTCCCACCCATATGAACTGGATGGTCTCTCAATGTCGTTTGTCTGATTAATTGGTTTGCAGCGTTCGTTTGTTCGTATGTGCTATAAGTTCAGGGCTGTGTTTGTCCACTGAGAGCAAGGCTGGTTACTTAGCAAAAATGAATTTTATATAGTGAACATTGAAAAAGGGCAGCTCATATTAAAAGTTAACCTGGAAAACAATGATCAATAGCTGCTTACTTGAGAAAAAAATTGGCCACATACATGATTAAATACGGGAGCAACTGACTAAGAGTCATATGAAGCCTTCCACAAGTTTGTGGAACAAGCAAAAAATTTTTTTTTAAAAAAGATTGGTTTTTTTCTTTTCAAAAGGTGTCACTGGGTACGCTCCCACAAGGCAGAAAAAATTCAGCAACTATGTGCCAGGCTTATGTAGCCTGGGCGTTTGCTCCAGTACAGAAAACACATCCTGATATGGTTGCTATATTGATTGTGGGAAAAAACTTGGACGGTGAAAGTTTGATTCATGAGTTAACAGTGCATTTGAAAAGCAAGGGGTTACAGATTACTCCATAGAAAAATTCAAAATAAGCCAGTGTGAAAATATTCGGACTGACAAATTGATAAAAGTACTGTAACACCTCAGAGGATCGCAATCAAAACTGGGGTTGGCATGTTAAATGATGTTCAAAAATTACTTAGAAATGTTAACTGGATTAGATCAATGTGTGGTATTATGCATCAGTATTCTGTTACTCAGACTCACAGCCACACTGAGCTAACTGACTACATCTAGGTCTAGCAGGGAGAAATCAGAGAGCAGACAGGCTGGTTGCACCGGCCGGGGCTGCTCTCTCAGCAGACAGCTTTGCACAAGCTCAGAAATTACATGAAACTTTGTTTACCAATCTGCTAAAGTGCTTTAACAACAATACCACTTGTTGGTTGCTGAAACTAAAAAACTTGTACAATACAAAGCCATGGCAAAACATATGAATCAAACTCTCAAGCGTTTGCTTCACAAACAATAAGGGGGAGAGAAGGACATCTCTCCAGCTGATTGATTAAATGAGGCTCTGTATGTTTTGAACCGAAAAGTTCATGTTAGATGTTAGTGAAATGAAGTTACAGGTACTAACTTGGGAAAGGAGATCTGCCTATGTCATTACAGATATGGGAACCAAGCAGATAAAGCTGTGGATCCAGAAGAAATCAAGCTTGCATGAACCAGGACAGGATCCTGATCACAGTAACTGAAGTCAAGTGTTCCAAGTGCAGCCACAATGGACAATGAGTTTTGCTGCGGGACGTTTTGAATACTCTTTTAAATATGAGTGTGTTAGTGGTAAATAAAAATTAGAGAAACAGTGATTTCTGCACAGCCTAAGGTCACAGGCTGCAATCGGTGCCTGCACGGAAACGTGAAGCTGAAGTTATCTGCACTTCTGACACTCCTGATTGGCAAAGCAAACAGGTACAACAGCAAAGGTATCGAGGCACTTAGCTACAGATGCAGATTCTGTGAAACATGCAGCAGCTGATTTGTGCTGCTGGCTCGCAGACATAATTGTGAAAGTTTTGGAAGGTATGTGCTGCAGGAATCTGGCTGACCGCTCTCAGTCGATTCATGTGAGCATTCAGAAATTAAGAGATGGAACAGAATTGGTTTCATGAGTGGGAAATTTCAGGATGGATATTGTCAATGGTCAAATTTGGATTATTGGATTTGACAATTCGGTACTTGTCTTACATTTACTGCCGTGCTTGTTGAGCTTTCTGCAAAGGGCCCTTGCAGAAACCTCTAAAAGCAGTTTTGTGGCGCAGATACAAAAAGAGAAAAATTTGTCAAGGGGGACAGCAGGCCTGCTAGCAGCCTGGCTCTCCTCGCAACAACACAGACTCTGACAGTATCCTTGAAATTCCCATGAAACAACAAAATTACTTACGCTGAGAAGTTTTGGTAATCACTTTTTCAAAGCGTAGCGGCCTTGAAAGCAGGTGTACAGACTCCCTTAAATCAAGGAGCTGTGAGAAAGTATTTGGAAGTAAAATGAACTTGTCATCAACCAGCCATAATGAGATGGCCACAGCACAGCAGGCGTGCAGATAACTTTTAGACATTAAAGGTAAACTAACAATGTTTGGCTATAAGGTATGCTTATCAAAACTCGTTATAATTACTAATTAATCACTTTGGTGTGAACAGTGTGTTAAGCTCTTGGGGAATAACTGGTTGGCTTAGTGACTTGGTTAAGGAAGGTATACGATGGCTGTTGATTATTATAGTTGCTGTTATAGTAGTAGGCACTTTGTTAGCTTATACCCTGCAAGGCAAGGTTACTGCTCTTGTTGCTCAGAAGAAAAAAGGGGGAATTGTTGGAGTACGTGCACGTAGGCACGAAGTGCAGACTAAAGCAGAGCAGAAGAAGCACGGCACGACCAATCAGGATCAAGGTCGAGACGACCTTAAACGAAGACAGCCCTCAGAAGAAGCAAGTGAATCAGGGAAAAACAGGTTGAAGGAACTGCAAGAATGAAAACAAGAGGCAGGCTTATGATGATCTAACCCTTAACAAATAACCAATAATAGATTGACTTATGGGCATATGTTAGCCACAAAGTATAAAAGGAGCTAACTTAGAACTAATAAAGGAAGGTGCTTTTATCGCTCACATTGAGCAGGCTTGCTTCTTCCTCCGCCGGCAGGAAACGGTTTCAGGCAGTCTCTTGGCATGTGGCTCTTTGCTTTGTCCCTTGCAGGCTGCACAAGCAGCGTCCTTGGGGCGTAGCCACACGTCTGAACGCACTGAGAAGCTGAGGTGGTCGTCGTCCGTGTTGGTGCCTAATTCCAAAGCAGTACATGGCAGGTAGGTGGAGCGTTTGGCTCTGTTTTTGCAGTCACCTTGCGCTGTGAGCCTCTGTATTAGACTTGTCTTGCGCCGTATGCCTGGGATTTTGGGGGGTGTGGGTGATAGCTTGCTTTTCTTTTGTTTAGCTCAAATGGAGTGCACTATGGAAAACACCTCTCGGAACACATTTTAATAAGCAGTGGGAACAGGTTATGAATATGTAAATATTTGAGAGGTAAGCTTATAAATAGGGATCCTGGTACGGAATAGAACCCAGAAGAGCTGCCACGTAAACATGCGCGTCTGCAGCGGAGCAATCCTCCCCTGGGCACCCAGCGCTGAACCGCGAACAACTAACAACAAAGGGAATTCCCCACATGATGCCGAGTTGCTTTGGACCGGTGGAATGCTGCAGCTCTATGGTGGTAGGTATTGCAATCGTGCTCACTCCCGCGGTAGCTCTTAGGCGTGGGCTTGTGTTCTTCTTCGCTCTCTCTTTTCCCCACATTTTCTTTCTTTCTTTCCCACAGTCTCTTGCATGCTGCTTGTCAGCCAAATACAGTGACTGAAACCTTGACTCCGTTTGGAGTCTTCACTCTGCTGTGACCAGGTCTTTGCAATCCTCAGGAACAAAGCACCTAATTGGACCTCCCACAGGGGTTAAGCCCAGCCGCCCCCAGCCACCCAGAGCAGTCTGAGGTCGGTTGGAACGCAAGGGGGTTTAACCTCTGCCAAATTAGTCTCTCTGGTTGTGGGCTGTGAGAGCCATGTCCCTCTGGATCAGCCTTCCCTTATGCCATTGGAGAGCTCACTGCTTTCCTAGAGGTTCCCAGAGCACTGTGGGTTTTTCTCTAGCTTGTTTGGAGGTCACAGCAGGCCGCTTATGGACTCCAGGCATTAGCCCTTTATTTCAGGGGCCTGTAGCAGAGGGAAGAGTTTGTTTGAAGACGGAACCTAGCAGCTGTCTGCAAAATACGTGGTATGCCTGGCAAGCGCAGTTTCTGGGGAACTGTGCCAACCGGGAAGAGGGAAGGAAGGGAAATAAACAATGAATGAAGTTGAGTCTGGGAGGAAGGGAGGCTTCCTGCGGAGACCTTTGGAATTGGCCAACTGTCCGCCTGCATCCAGGTGACTCACTCTATGATCTTTGCAGATGCACGAGCGGCGCGCCATGAGGAGAGCGGGTCAGGACAAGTTTCTCAAGGTAACATGTGACCGGTGGCTGTCTGACTAGCTTATCCCTTTTGGTCTGTCATTTGTTTTTGAAGTCACAAAATGCCGAGCAAAGCTGGATGGCAGCATGTCAACATGTGACCTCGGCCAGGTGAGTTGAGACTAGCGGGCTCAAGCAGAGATGACTTTTTCAGGTGCGCCAGTGTCTGTGAAGTTCAAACAGTCTCTTTTGCTTTCCAGGCGGTACCTGACGCTTGACACCACAACAAAGCGTCCCAGTAAGCAGACATCCGGTAGACATCTTCTGCTGTCAAGAAGGGATTGTAGATCCCCGGACTCCTGCAAGCTAAGTAGAAGGAGCCGGAGGAGAGGGCGAGAAAGGGAGGGGTTGGGGAGAGGCTGGATAAGGCTGTACAGGGCGGAGCGGGTCGTTTGGCAGCACGATGCCAGGGTGTGCCGGGCAGGGCAGCTCCAGCCCTTGTCTGTCTTGATGCTTGTCGTTTGTGTGTCTTCTGTGTCTTAGTCCTTCTCTGGATGTCAGCATCCTCTTTGTGCTCAAAGGTGCCCAGTGTGCCTCTCGGGCGCGGTCTCTAGGGTCTTGAATGCCCACGCTCGTTCACCAGCATAGCAGCCGCGGAGCTGCTCTTGATTTGCCTAGCAAGGTCATGGCACGGTTTGTCCTCACGTCTCAGAAGTTTCCAGTCGGTCTTCTCTTGTGGCGTCATTGCGGGCTCTGTCTGGAGCCCGCTCTTCGGTCACTCGTTTTCACAGCCGGAGGCTTTTTCCGTGCATCTTTCCATCGTTAGGTCTTGAAGGCGGGCTTCTTGTGCATCCATCGTCACTGCTTTGGAACGGCTCATTGGAAGGACTTACTGTCAGTCCCCTCTCTTTGGGGGCTGCCTTAGAGCTTCCTCTCATCCGCCCCTTCGTGGCGTTGTTTGACGGTGTCTCCTGTCTTGCTGACAGTTTTCGGTCCTCTTGGAGTCCCATCATCCGCAGGGTTCTGCGTTGCGTCATTCTGTGTGCGTGTTTGGCACGGAGCTGCTCTGCCCGGGGTTGTGGAGTCGGGGTGATGGGGCATAGCCGCAGGAGTCCAGGGTTAGCGTGTGGGATTCTGCCCGGGAGGGTTCAGCGAAGGTGGTACCGTCAGCAGGGTGTGCGGATATTCCTGCCCATCCTGTTCCTGGGAGATGGTGGGAGCTGCTAGGTGGGGCCCTTCAGCGTTGGGAAAAGCAGATGGAACTTTGCAGGGGTGTAAGCTGTGCTGCTCTGAGGTATGCCTGGTTTTTTACTGTTTGAGTCTTAAGGGCTGCCTGCAGTTAGACCGCAGAGAGGGTTCCTAAATGGAAGTGAGAGATCCGCAATGGTGCAGCGATGAGTCGGTATCGGGGTGACGTGCTCACTAAACTGTTGGGTTTTTCAGACAGAGCCAGATGCAATGTGTACCGAGGCAGCGACGGAGGAGTCGGGAGGAGCACCCGAGGGAGGTAGGTCCGCCGGTGGTGTTGGCGTGATGAAGTGGTTGGCGGCTCGGTGCCACGTTTAAGGTTTGTTTGTGTGTGCTGTTTCTCTTGTGAAGGCGCAAAGCGAGGAGGAGAGCGGGCTGTTTCCAGGGTAGGCGACTCGGGCCAGGCGAGCCATTCCTCACGGGCTGGTGTTGCATTGCAGGTGAGTTCTAGGCATCCCTTGTTTGTTTTCCAGCCCAGGCAGGAACCTCGGCGCGGGCACCTATAACTGGCGGGGGCTGTGAGCGGTCGTTGAAGGGAAGGGAATGGGAGATGGGAAACGGCTTCAGGCAGTTTCTTGGAACGTTGCTCTTTGCTTTGTCCCTTGCAGGCTCCCCAGGCAGCGTCGTTGGGGCGTAGCCACACGTCTGAACGCACTGAGAAGCTGAGGCGGTCGACGTCCGTGTTGGTGCCTAATTCCAAAGCAGTACATGGAAGGTAGGTGGAGCGTTTGGCTCTGTTTTTGCAGTCACCTTGCGCTGTGAGCCTCTGTATTAGACTTGTCTTGCGCCGCATGCCTGTGTAACAAGCTTGCCTTGCGCCGTGTGCCTGGGATTTTGGGGGGTGTGGGTGATAGCTTGATTTTATTTTGTTTAGCTCAAATGGAGGGCACTAAGGAAAACACCTCTCGGAACACATTTTAATAAGCAGTGGGAACAGGTTATGAATATGTAAATATTTGAGAGGTAAGCTAATAAATAGGGATCATGGAATGGAATAGAACCCAGAAGAGCTGCCACAACAATGTGCGCGTCTGCAGCGGAGCAATCCTCCCCTGGGCACCCAGCGCTGAACCGCAAAAAACTAACAAGCAATGGAATTCCCCGCATGATGCCAAGTTGCTTTGGACCGGTGGACTGCTGCGGCTCTATGGTGGTAGGTATTGCAATCGCGCTCACTTTCGCGGTAGCTCTTAAGCGTGGGCTTGTGTTCTTCTTCGCTCTCTCTTTTCCCCACATTTTCTTTCTTTCTTTCCCACAGTCTCTTGCATGCTGCTTGTCAGCCAAATACAGTGACTGAAACCTTGACTCCGTTTGGAGTCTTCACTCTGCTGTGACCAGGTCTTTGCAATCCTCAGGAACAAAGCTCCAAATTGGACCTCCCACAGGGGTTAAGCCCAGCCGCCCCCAGCCACCCAGAGCAGTCTGAGGTCGGTTGGAACGCAAGGGGGTTTAACCTCTGCCAAATTAGTCTCTCTGGTTGTGGGCTGTGAGAGCCATGTCCCTCTGGATCAGCCTTCCCTTAAGCCATTGGAGAGCTCACTGCTTTCCTAGAGGTTCCCAGGGCACTGTGGTTCTTGTTTTAGCTTGTTTAGACTTCACAGCAGGCCCCTCTTGGACTCCAAGCATTAGCCCTTTATTTCAGGGGCCTGTAGCAGAGGGAAGAGTTTGTTTGAAGACGGAACCTAGCAGCTGTCTGCAAAACACGTGGTATGCCTGGCAAGCGCAGTTTCTGGGGAACTGCGCCGACCGGGAAGTGGGAAGGAAGGGAGATAAATAATGAGCGAAGTTGAGTCTGGGAGCAAGGGAGGCTTCCTATGGAGACCTTTGGAATTGGTAAACGGTCGGCCCGCAACCGGGCGACTGTCTTGATGCTCGTTGCAGAGGGACGAGCCGAGCGCCCTAAGGAACGCAGGTCAGCACATGTTACGCAAGGTCAGGTGTGACCAGGGGCTGTCTGACTAGCTTATCCATTTTGGCCTGTAACGTTTTTTGAAGTCACAAAGTGCCGAGCAAAGCCAGATGTCAGACTAGCGGGCTAAAGCAGAGATGACTTTTTTTCAGGTGCGCCAGTGTCTGTGAAGTTCTAACAGTCTCTTTTGCTTTCCAGGCGGTACCTGACGCTTGACACCACAACAAAGCGTCCCAGTAAGCAGACATCCGGTAGACATCATCTGCTGTCAAGGAGGGATTGTAGATCCCCGGACTCCTCCAAGCTAAGTAGAAGGAGCCGGAGAAGAGGGCGAGAAAGGGAGGGGTTGGGGAGAGGCTGGGTAAGGCTGTACAGGGAGGAGCGGGTCACTTGGCAGCACAATGCCAGGGTGTGCCGGGCAGGGCAGCTCCAGCCCTTGTCTGTCAGACCTTAATTCTTCAGTTTTTGACCCAAAAATGTCACGTTTCTCTGCCAGGAATATCTCTCAATCCTCAGCACTTTGGTTTGGGAGTTGCTGCCGGGTGTTTAGCACAGTCGAACAGGGATGTTGCTACAGCTGGAAAATGACACAGGGCACATTAGGACCGATCCCTGGGGAAGGAAAGCCCTGACCCCAGGGCAAGAGGGGCTTTAGGGGCCACTTGGCTTCCAGCCACGGAGGGAGCACCACAGGTGTAGGTGGTATCGCCCATCCCCAGTGGAAGGTACTGGGGCTTGGTGAGCCCCAGGTGCCACAAATTGGGCTGATGGAGACAGCTCTCCCTGTTAAAAGGCAGCTAGCTGGGGTGGGGTCTGCTGGTTCCTTTGAGCTGCTGCAGAAGGCAAGAGCTGTGCTGAGGAGAGGAGGGAGCGTTGCTGTAAGAAGGCAGAAGGTTCTGCAGGAGATGAGGTGAGTGGCACTGGAAGGTGGCTGGGGAGTCATGGGGAAAAGCCTGAAAAAAAAAAAAAAGGGATTTCTGGATTTTAAAGGTGAAGTTGGAAGCTGGGGAGCTCTGTGCTCTTGGTAAGTGCCCTGCTGAAAGTGTGGGGATGTCCCATGTGGGTAGGGGATGCTTGTGAGTCCCCTTTGGGAAGATTTCAGGCCAGCTATGTCTTTTAGTCCTGGCTCCTTTGGTTTGGAAGCTATTGCTGGATGTTTGGCATGTTTGGCAGCAAATGCTGCTCTGGATGAGAAAAACACTTTTGCAGGTGTATTTTAGGTTCCCTGGCAAAGGAAAGCTCAGAGCCCCAGGGCAAATAGTCCCCACTCGAAGGTACTGGGCTGAAGCTGAGTGCTGGGGCTTGATGAACCCCAGGTGCCAAAAATTGGGCTGATGGAGACAGCTCTCCCTGTTAAAAGGCAGCTAGCTGGGGTGGGGTCTGCTGGTCCCTTTGGGTTTCTCCTGGGCTGCTGCAGAAGATGAGGGCTGAGCTGAGGGGGGAGTGTTGAAGGCAGAAGGCACGCCGAGAGGTAAGGTGAGCAGGTCTGGATGGTGGCTGAGGAGTCATGTGGACAGGCTCAAAAAGGGGATTTATGCCTTTTAAAGGTTAGGATGGAAGGTGGGGAGGTTTGTGCCCTTGGCAGTTGCCTCGACTGGAGTGTGGAGATATCCCATGTCAATGGGGCTGCTTGTGGGCTCCTTGGGGAGGTTTCAGGCCAGGTATGTCTTTCAGTCCTGGCTCCTTTGGTTTGGGAGCTACTGCTGGGTATTTTTCTTGGTGGGGCTTATATTTTTTCTAGGGTCATTATGTGTTAGGAATACATGTGTCTCATCTCTATTTTCTATGGAAATTTGTTAGAGTGATTTGTGAGTGTACTACAGTACTTCCTGTGGTTCTTGTGCAGACATATCCTTTAGGTGGGACTGCTTAGGGATGCAGTTGTTCCTTGTTCTTTGGTATTATCTGGAAGGCTTTCCTGTTGAAGTCGCGTGCTAGACTCCATCTCACTCAGATGAAAGATCAGTTATGTAGGTTTTTCTCTTGCTTTCTGCAAGTCTAAACTACACGATTTCCTAACAGCAGCATTTTTATAGTGTTTACTCAGTATTTTCTCTATGAGGTTTAGCACTCTCTTTAGGGTTTTTTATCCATCTTTTAGTAAATGTATGGTGGTTTACATTCCTGTTTTAATCGTCAATATAAAGATTCAGCACAGTAGAGAGTGTTTTCAGCAAGAATCCCTTTCTCCATTCAGCATTCATTCTCTGATAAACAACTCGGGTCAGAAGAGCCACACCTGCTGCTCCAGCTGCTTTTAATCCTTCTGCAGGCAGCATCCTTCCCTTTCCAGGCCACAGGGGGAAGGGTGGTGGGTGGGCTCTGGGTTATATAAGGGTCTCGTCTTGCTTTTGGCAGCTCATTCTGCTTTGTGTCTCCTGTTGTACCGTTCTAGCTTTCATTCTGCCGTTGAAGCATTTGAGTGGCTGCTGTCGTCTTGGTTCACGCGTCTCAGGTAAGCGTTTTGCAACTGGCTGAGTGTGACCAGGGTCTACCTAGTCAAGAGTACTTATTGACATAGCTTTTTGTGTGTTTTGTGTTGCCTTTTCAGGGCCTTTGAAGGCAACTCAATCCTATATAGTTGGCTGTTGATTTTTTGCTTCTGGGTGCATAGCATTTCACCAGCGTTCCTGACTTTGCACAAGGTAGACCATTGGGCTTTTTCCACCAGCTTTGCTTTTTAAACTGTAAGCTGTTAGCACCACTTCTGTTACTATGATACTGAAAATGAGCTTATCTAGCTAGGGTTTGAGTAAGCTTCTTGCTTGCATAGAGACTGTTAGCATTTCCTAATAAAGTAATGGGTATGAAAGTCAACTATCTTCCAGGTTGCGGTCTTTATCACGGAGGCTGAAGAATAATGTGGCAACTCCAGGAACATCCCATTTGACCTACAGAGGCGTGCGCTGTGTTCCTTGAGGACGGAGATGGATCCCCAGCAGTCTGAGAGCTAAGGGAAGTGACCAGGGCCGGGGAGGGAGCAGGGGAAGAGAAGATGTTTGTTGTCATAGAGCTTCCGTGCTTCACCTCCATAGGCAGCATCGCTCTACAGCATCTCTTGTCTGGGAGCTCTTTTCACTGTGAGATTTTTCCGACCTTGGAGTCGTGTTGTCTGCAGTGGTCTATGTAGCCTTGTTCTGTGTACGTGTCTGGTGTGGAGCTGCTCTGCCCGGGGCCGTAGAGTTGGGGTGAGTCGGCATAGCAATAAGAGCGCAGGGTCAGCACGTAGCTACACCCAGGCGACCTCAGCAAAACCCATACGGTCATTGACATTGAGGAGTCAGCGGCAGGCTGCGTGGAGAGGCTGTTCTGATACCATCCTGGGCAATGAGTGGAGCTGCCTGGGAGGAGCCTTTTTGCTTTAGGAAAAGCCGATGGCAACTTGCAGGGTGAAGGGCTCATCTGTGTAGGGCTCTGAGTCACGCCTGCTTCCTTCTGTTCTTGTTTTCAAGGCAGTCTGTAGTTAGACTGTTGATGATGTTCCTGAACGGAAGGGAGAGTTCAGGCAGCGTGTGGCTGTGGTTTGGCACCATGAGGAGTCACTAATAAATATTTGTTTTTTTCAGATGGGGCCTCACACAATGTGTGTTAATCCAGGGATGGAATCCTCAAACGGAGCGCCACGAGACAGCGGGCCTCTGGATCGAGGCGGTTGGTGGTTCTGCAGGTACTTCAAGATTTAGGTGGGTCTGTGTTTGCCTTTGAAGGCATGAAGTGAGGAGGAGAGCCCGATGCCATCACGGGTGTGACGGTGGCCAGGTGAGTTCCTCTAAGGGGGCGGGAGTAGCGGTCGCTTTGCAGAGTAAACTATAGGCATCCCTCTTCTCTGTTTCATAGGCCAGGCACTGGCCTCGGGATGGCCGGCCATGAACCACCGAGGCCAGGTGAGCGGCCTGTCGAGGCAATGAAATGGAAGATGGTAAAGCCTTTGGGGCAGTCTGTGATTCAGGCGGTCCTTCAGCAAGTGACTTTGGCTTTATCTTTTTGCAGGTGGCATTGGTGGGGCGCAGTCACGTGTCGAAGCGCTATCGTGGGAGCCATGATTTGTCACGAGCGTGAGAGTAAATTGGCATCTCCTGGGCACCACAAGGAGCTACAGCTAGCTTGTCTCTTTGAAACGAGTGGGAGACTCGAGTGGTCTGTCCCTTTTGAGAGGGGTAGGGTTTAGAGCTTAGGGTTGATGTGTGAGATGATGACTGATGGTGCCATTTTGGTGTTTTTGCTTGTCTTTATCATAGAGGCTGAAGAATAACGTGGCAACTACAGGAACATCCCCTTTGGCCTACAGAGGGATGCGCTGTATTCCTCGAAAATGGAGATGGATCCCAGCGGTCTGAGAGCTAAGCAGAGGGAGCAGGGGGAGAAGGGTGAGCCTCTGTATTGCGCTTGTCTTGCGCCGCATGCCTCTGTATCGGGGTGGAGTAATGGACAGAGTGCCTCTGTATTAGACATGTCTTGCGCCATATGCCTGTGTAACAAGCTTGCCTTGCGCTGTGTGCCTGGGATTTTGGGTGGTGTGGGAGAAAGCTTGCTTTTCTCTTTAGCTCAAATGGAGGGCACTATGGAAAACACCTCTCGGAACAAATTTAATCAGTAGTGGGAACACGTTATGAATATGTAAATATGTGCGAAGTAACCTAATAGATAGTGATCCTGGAACGGAATGGAACTACGAAGAGCTGCCAGAAAAATGTGCGCGTCTGCAGCGGAGCAATCCTCCCCTGGGCACCCAGCGCTGAACCGCGAACAACTAACAACAAAGGGAATTCCCCACATGATGCCAAGTTGCTTTGGACCGGTGGAGTGCTGCGGCTCTATGGTGGTAGGTATTGCAATCGCGCTCACTTTCGCGGCAGCGCTCAAGCGCTCTCTCTTTACCGCACTGTTTTCTTCCTTTTCCCCTTTCACTTGCGCGCTGCTTGTAGGTCAAATGCAGGGCCTCCGTTTGGAGTCTTCACTCTGGTCCTGAGGATTGCCAAGACCTGCTCGAAACAAAGCCCGAACTGGACATCCCACAGGGGTTAAGCCCAGCCGCCCCCAGCCACCCAGAGCGATCTGAGGTCGGTTGGAACGCAAGGGGGTTTAACCTCTGCCAAATTATTCTCTCTGGTTTTGGATTGAGAGAAATGTGTGCTTCTGGATCGAGCTTGCCTTGGGCAATGTTCATGGATGATAAGGTAGTGTAATGCATGTCGCGTGCGTCTGTATCGGGGTGGAGTGTTGGAGAATGGCTGACAGACAATGGTCATGGAGATATAGCTGATCTGCATACGCATACATAAGGAACTGTTTACGTGCACACAGGCTTCACAAACAATAAGGGGGACAGAAGGACATCTCTCCAGCTGATTGATTAAACGAGGCTCTGTATGTTTTGAACCGAAAAGTTCATGTTAGATGTTAGTGAAATGAAGTTACAGGTACTAACTTGGGAAAGGAGATCTGCCTATGTCATTACAGATATGGGAACCAAGCAGATAAAGCTGTGGATCCAGAAGAAATCAAGCTTGCATGAACCAGGACGGGATCCTGATCACAGTAACTGAAGTCAAGTGTTCCAAGTGCAGCCACAATGGACAATGAGTTTTGCTGCGGGACATTTTGAATACTCTTTTAAATATGAGTGTGTTAGTGGTAAATAAAAATTAGAGAAACAGTGATTTCTGCACAGCCTAAGGTCACAGGCTGCAATCGCTGCCTGCACAGAAACGTGAAGCTGAAGTTATCTGCACTTCTGACACTCCTGATTGGCAAAGCAAACAGGTACAACAGCAAAGGTATCGAGGCACTTAGCTACAGATGCGGATTCTGTGAAACATGCAGCAGCTGATTTGTGCTGCTGGCTCGCAGACATAATTGTGAAAGTTTTGGAAGGTATGTGCTGCAGGAATCTGGCTGACCGCTCTCAGTCGATTCATGTGAGCATTCAGAAATTAAGAGATGGAACAGAATTGGTTTCATGAGTGGGAAATTTCAGGATGGATATTGTCAATGGTCAAATTTGGATTATTGGATTTGACAATTCGGTACTTGTCTTACATTTACTGCCGTGCTTGTTGAGCTTTCTGCAAAGGGCCCTTGCAGAAACCTCTAAAAGCAGTTTTGTGGCGCAGATACAAAAAGGGAAAAATTTGTCAAGGGGGACAGCAGGCCTGCTAGCAGCCTGGCTCTCCTCGCAACAACACAGACTCTGACAGTATCCTTGAAATTCCCATGAAACAACAAAATTACTCACGCTGAGAAGTTTTGGTAATCACTTTTTCAAAGCGTAGCGGCCTTGAAAGCAGGTGTACAGACTCCCTTAAATCAAGGAGCTGTGAGAAAGTATTTGGAAGTAAGTGAACATGTCATCAACCAGCCATAATGAGATGGCCACAGCACAGCAGGCGTGCAGAAAACTTTTAGACATTAAAGGTAAACTAACAATGTTTGGCTATAAGGTATGCTTATCAAAACTCGTTATAATTACTAATTAATCACTTTGGTGTGAACAGTGTGTGTAACCAATTAGCAGTTTTTAGATTGCCACATTTTATAGTATGGCTTTTCGTTTATGGGATAGATGGGCTGGTTACCTTCCTGTATCACCTCGGGAACCGCAGGAGTTGGTTCCAGTGTTTAATGGGAGGTTAGAGGGTTGGTTAAGCTCTTGGGGAATAACAGGTTGGCTTAGTGACTTGGTTAAGGAAGGTATACGATGGCTGTTGATTATTATAGTTGCTGTTATAGTAGTAGGCACTTTGTTAGCTTATACCCTGCAAGGCAAGGTTACTGCTCTTGTTGCTCAGAAGAAAAAAGGGGGAATTGTTGGAGTACGTGCACGTAGGCACGAAGTGCAGACTAAAGCAGAGCAGAAGAAGCACGGCACGACCAATCAGGATCAAGGTCGAGACGACCTTAAACGAAGACAGCCCTCAGAAGAAGCAAGTGAATCAGGGAAAAACAGGTTGAAGGAACTGCAAGAATGAAAACAAGAGGCAGGCTTATGATGATCTAACCCTTAACAAATAACCAATAATAGATTGACTTATGGGCATATGTTAGCCACAAAGTATAAAAAGAGCTAACTTAGAACTAATAAAGGAAGGTGCTTTTATCGCTCACATTGAGCAGGCTTGCTTCTTCCCCCGCCGGCAGGAAACGGTTTCAGGCAGTCTCTTGGCACGTGGCTCTTTGCTTTGTCCCTTGCAGGCTGCACAAGCAGCGTCATTGGGGCGTAGCCACACGTCTGAACGCACTGAGAAGCTGAGGCGGTCGTCGTCCGTGTTGGTGCCTAATTCCAAAGCAGTACATGGCAGGTAGGTGGAGCGTTTGGCTCTGTTTTTGCAGTCACCTTGCGCTGTGAGCCTCTGTATTAGACTTGTCTTGCGCCGTATGCCTGTGTAACAAGCTTGCCTTGCGCCGTGTGCCTGGCATTTTGGGTGGTGTGGGTGATAGCTTGCTTTTCTTTTGTTTAGCTCAAATGGAGTGCACTAAGGAAAACACCTCTCGGAACACATTTTAAGAAGCAGTGGGAACAGGTTATGAATATGTAAATATTTGAGAGGTAAGCTAATAAATAGGGATCCTGGTACGGAATAGAACCCAGAAGAGCTGCCACGTAAACATGCGCGTCTGCAGCGGAGCAATCCTCCCCTGGGCACCCAGTGCTGAACCGCGAACAACTAACAACAAAGGGAATTCCCCACATGATGCCGAGTTGCTTTGGACCGGTGGAGTGCTGCAGCTCTATGGTGGTAGATATTGCAATCGCGCTCACTTTCGCGGTAGCTCTTAGGCGTGGGCTTGTGTTCTTCTTCGCTCTCTCTTTTCCCCAATTTTTCTTTCTTTCTTTCCCACAGTCTCTTGCATGCTGCTTGTCAGCCAAATACAGTGACTGAAACCTTGACTCGGTTTGGAGTCTTCACTCTGCTGTGACCAGGTCTTTGCAATCCTCAGGAACAAAGCACCTAATTGGACCTCCCACAGGGGTTAAGCCCAGCCGCCCCCAGCCACCCAGAGCAGTCTGAGGTCGGTTGGAACGCAAGGGGGTTTAACCTCTGCCAAATTAGTCTCTCTGGTTGTGGGCTGTGAGAGCCATGTCCCTCTGGATCAGCCTTCCCTTATGCCATTGGAGAGCTCACTGCTTTCCTAGAGGTTTTCAGAGCACTGTGAATTTTTCTCTAGCCTGTTTGGAGGTCACAGCAGGCCGCTTATGGACTCCAGGCATTAGCCCTTTATTTCAGGGGCCTGTTGCAGAGGGAAGAGTTTGTTAGAAGACGGAACCTAGCAGCTGTCTGCAAAATACGTGGTATGCCTGGCAAGCGCAGTTTCTGGGGAACTGTGCCAACCGGGAAGAGGGAAGGAAGGGAAATAAACAATGAATGAAGTTGAGCCTGGGAGGAAGGGAGGCTTCCTGCGGAGACCTTTGGAATTGGCCAACTGTCCGCCTGCATCCAGGTGACTCATTCTATGATCTTTGCAGATGCACGAGCGGCGCGCCATGAGGAGAGCGGGTCAGGACAAGTTTCTCAAGGTAACATGTGACCGGTGGCTGTCTGACTAGCTTATCCCTTTTGGTCTGTCATTTGTTTTTGAAGTCACAAAATGCCGAGCAAAGCTGGATGGCAGCATGTCAACATGTGACCTCGGCCAGGTGAGTTGAGACTAGCGGGCTCAAGCAGAGATGACTTTTTCAGGTGCGCCAGTGTCTGTGAAGTTCTAACAGTCTCTTTTGCTTTCCAGGTGGTACCCGACGCTTGACGCCACAACAAAGCGTCCCAGTAAGCAGACATCCGGTAGACATCTTCTGCTGTCAAGAAGGGATTGTAGATCCCCGGACTCCTGCAAGCTAAGTAGAAGGAGCCGGAGGAGAGGGCAAGAATGGGGTTGGGGAGAGGCTGGATAAGGCTGTACAGGGAGGAGCGGGTCACTTGGCAGCACAATGCCAGAGTGTGCCGGGCAGGGCAGCTCCAGCCCCTGTCTGTCTTGATGCTTGTCGTTTGGTGTGTCTTCTGTGTCTTAGTCCTTCTCTGGATGTCAGCATCCTCTTTGTGCTCAAAGGTGCCCAGTGTGCCTCTCGGGCGCGGTCTCTAGGGTCTTGAATGCCCACGCTCGCTCATCAGCATAGCAGCTGCGGAGCTGCTCTTGATTTGCCTAGCAAGGTCATGGCACGGTTTGTCCTCACGTCTCGGAAGTTTCCGGTCGGTCTTCTCTTGTGGCGTCATTGCGGGCTCTGTCTGGAGCCCGCTCTTCGGTCACTCGTTTTCACAGCCGGAGGCTTTTTCCGTGCATCTTTCCATCGTTAGGTCTTGAAGGCGGGCTTCTTGTGCATCCATCGTCACTGCTTTGGAACGGCTCATTGGAAGGACTTACTGTCAGTCCCCTCTCTTTGGGGGCTGCCTTAGAGCTTCCTCTCATCCGCCCCTTCGTGGCGTTGTTTGACGGTGTCTCCTGTCTTGCTGACAGTTTTCGGTCCTCTTGGAGTCCCATCATCCGCAGGGTTCTGCGTTGCGTCATTCTGTGTGCGTGTTTGGCACGGAGCTGCTCTGCCCGGGGTTGTGGAGTCGGGGTGATGGGGCATAGCCGCAGGAGTCCAGGGTTAGCGTGTGGGATTCTGCCCGGGAGGGCTCGGCGAAGGTGGTACCGTCAGCAGGGTGTGCGGACCATCCTGCCCATCCTGTTCCTGGGAGTTGGTGGGAGCTGCTAGGTGGGGCCCTTCAGCGTTGGGAAAAGCAGATGGAACTTTGCAGGGGTGTAAGGCTGTGGGGCTCTGAGGTATGCCTGGTTTTTTACTGTTTGAGTCTGAAGGGCTGCCTGCAGTTAGACCGCAGAGAGGGTTCCTAAATGGAAGCGAGAGATCCGCAATGGTGCAGCGATGAGTCGGTATCGGGGTGACGTGCTCACTAAATTGTTGGGTTTTTCAGACAGGGCCAGATGCAATGTGTACCGAGGCAGCGATGGAGGAGTCGAGGGGAGGACCCGAGGGAGGTAGGTCGGCCGGTGGTGTTGGCGTGATGAAGTGGTCGGCGGTTCGGTGCCACGTTTAAAGTTTGTTTGTGTGTGCTGTTTCTCTTGTGAAGGCGCAAAGCGAGGAGGAAAGCGGGCCCTTCAGCGAGGGGAGGCGACTCGGGCCAGGCAAGGCATTCCTCACGGGCTGGTGTTGCATTGCAGGTGAGTTCTAGGCATCCCTTGTTTGTTTTCCAGCCCAGGCAGGAACCTCGGCGCGGGCACCTATAACTGGCGGGGGCTGTGAGCGGTCGGTGAAGGGAAGGGAATGGGAGATGGGAAACGGCTTCAGGCAGTTTCTTGGAACGTTGCTCTTTGCTTTGTCCCTTGCAGGCTCCACAGGCAGCGTCGTTGGGGCCTAGCCACACGTCTGAACGCACTGAGAAGCTGAGGCGGTCGTCGTCCGTGTTGGTGCCTAATTCCAAAGCAGTACATGGCAGGTAGGTGGAGCGTTTGGCTCTGTTTTTGCAGTCACCTTGCGCTGTGAGCCTCTGTATTAGACTTGTCTTGCGCCGTATGCCTGTGTAACAAGCTTGCCTTGCGCCGTGTGCCTGGGATTTTGGGTGGTGTGGGTGATAGCTTGCTTTTCTTTTGTTTAGCTCAAATGGAGTGCACTATGGAAAACACCTCTCGGAACACATTTTAAGAAGCAGTGGGAACAGGTTATGAATATGTAAATATTTGAGAGGTAAGCTAATAAATAGGGATCCTGGTACGGAATAGAACCCAGAAGAGCTGCCACGTAAACGTGCGCGTCTGCAGCGGAGCAATCAGCCCCTGGGCACCCAGCGCTGAACCGCGAACAACTAACAAAAAATGGAATTCTCCACATGATGCCAAGTTGCTTTGGACCGGTTGAGTGCTGCAGCTCTATGGTGGTAGGTATTGCAATCGCGCTCACTCCCGCGCTAGCGCTCAAGCGCTCTCTCTTTACCGCACTGTTTTCTTCCTTTTCCCCTTTCACTTGCGCGCTGCTTGTAGGTCAAATGCAGGGCCTCCGTTTGGAGTCTTCACTCTGGTCCTGAGGATTGCCAAGACCTGCTCGAAACAAAGCCCCCAACTGGACATCCCACAGGGGTTAAGCCCAGCCGCCCCCAGCCACCCAGAGCGATCTGAGGTCGGTTGGAACGCAAGGGGGTTTATCCTCTGCCAAATTAGTCTCTCTGGTTTTGGATTGAGACAAATATGTGCTTCTGGATCGAGCTTGCCTTGGGCAATGTTCATGGATGATAAGGTAGTGTAATGCATGTCGCGTGCCTCTGTAGCGGTGGCGAGTAATGGATCGCGTGCCTCTGTATTGGTCATGTCTTGCGCCGCGTG
The DNA here is from genome assembly GCA_022605575.1 of Laterallus jamaicensis coturniculus. Classification (NCBI taxonomy): domain Eukaryota; kingdom Metazoa; phylum Chordata; class Aves; order Gruiformes; family Rallidae; genus Laterallus; species Laterallus jamaicensis. The sequence goes on from JAKCOX010000081.1 coordinate 2,736,315, forward strand.
CAAGGTGGTAGGTAGGTAATGCAATCGCGCTCACTACCGCGCTAGCGCTCAAGTGCTCTCTCTTTACCGCACTGTTTTCTTCCTTTTCCCCTTTCACTTGCGCGCTGCTTGTAGGTCAAATGCAGGGCCTCCGTTTGGAGTCTTCACTCTGGTCCTGAGGATTGCCAAGACCTGCTCGAAACAAAGCCCCCAACTGGACATCCCACAGGGGTTAAGCCCAGCCGCCCCCAGCCACCCAGAGCGATCTGAGGTCGGTTGGAACGCAAGGGGGTTTAACCTCTGCCAAATTATTCTCTCTGGTTTTGGATTGAGAGAAATGTGTGCTTCTGGATCGAGCTTGCCTTGGGCAATGTTCATGGATGATAAGGTAGTGTAATGCATGTCGCGTGCGTCTGTATCGGGGTGGAGTGTTGGAGAATGGCTGACAGACAATGGTCATGGAGATATAGCTGAGCTGCATACGCATACATAAGGAACTGTTTACGTGCACACAGGCTTCACAAACAATAAGGGGGACAGAAGGACATCTCTCCAGCTGATTGATTAAACGAGGCTCTGTATGTTTTGAACCGAAAAGTTCATGTTAGATGTTAGTGAAATGAAGTTACAGGTACTAACTTGGGAAAGGAGATCTGCCTATGTCATTACAGATATGGGAACCAAGCAGATAAAGCTGTGGATCCAGAAGAAATCAAGCTTGCATGAACCAGGACGCGATCCTGATCACAGTAACTGAAGTCAAGTGTTCCAAGTGCAGCCACAATGGACAATGAGTTTTGCTGCGGGACATTTTGAATACTCTTTTAAATATGAGTGTGTTAGTGGTAAATAAAAATTAGAGAAACAGTGATTTCTGCACAGCCTAAGGTCACAGGCTGCAATCGCTGCCTGCACAGAAACGTGAAGCTGAAGTTATCTGCACTTCTGACACTCCTGATTGGCAAAGCAAACAGGTACAACAGCAAAGGTATCGAGGCACTTAGCTACAGATGCGGATTCTGTGAAACATGCAGCAGCTGATTTGTGCTGCTGGCTCGCAGACATAATTGTGAAAGTTTTGGAAGGTATGTGCTGCAGGAATCTGGCTGACCGCTCTCAGTCGATTCATGTGAGCATTCAGAAATTAAGAGATGGAACAGAATTGGTTTCATGAGTGGGAAATTTCAGGATGGATATTGTCAATGGTCAAATTTGGATTATTGGATTTGGCAATTCGGTACTTGTCTTACATTTACTGCCGTGCTTGTTGAGCTTTCTGCAAAGGGCCCTTGCAGAAACCTCTAAAAGCAGTTTTGTGGCGCAGATACAAAAAGGGAAAAATTTGTCAAGGGGGACAGCAGGCCTGCTAGCAGCCTGGCTCTCCTCGCAACAACACAGACTCTGACAGTATCCTTGAAATTCCCATGAAACAACAAAATTACTCACGCTGAGAAGTTTTGGTAATCACTTTTTCAAAGCGTAGCGGCCTTGAAAGCAGGTGTACAGACTCCCTTAAATCAAGGAGCTGTGAGAAAGTATTTGGAAGTAAGTGAACATGTCATCAACCAGCCATAATGAGATGGCCACAGCACAGCAGGCGTGCAGAAAACTTTTAGACATTAAAGGTAAACTAACAATGTTTGGCTATAAGGTATGCTTATCAAAACTCGTTATAATTACTAATTAATCACTTTGGTGTGAACAGTGTGTGTAACCAATTAGCAGTTTTTAGATTGCCACATTTTATAGTATGGCTTTTCGTTTATGGGATAGATGGGCTGGTTACCTTCCTGTATCACCTCGGGAACCGCAGGAGTTGGTTCCAGTGTTTAATGGGAGGTTAGAGGGTTGGTTAAGCTCTTGGGGAATAACAGGTTGGCTTAGTGACTTGGTTAAGGAAGGTATACGATGGCTGTTGATTATTATAGTTGCTGTTATAGTAGTAGGCACTTTGTTAGCTTATACCCTGCAAGGCAAGGTTACTGCTCTTGTTGCTCAGAAGAAAAAAGGGGGAATTGTTGGAGTACGTGCACGTAGGCACGAAGTGCAGACTAAAGCAGAGCAGAAGAAGCACGGCACGACCAATCAGGATCAAGGTCGAGACGACCTTAAACGAAGACAGCCCTCAGAAGAAGCAAGTGAATCAGGGAAAAACAGGTTGAAGGAACTGCAAGAATGAAAACAAGAGGCAGGCTTATGATGATCTAACCCTTAACAAATAACCAATAATAGATTGACTTATGGGCATATGTTAGCCACAAAGTATAAAAGGAGCTAACTTAGAACTAATAAAGGAAGGTGCTTTTATCGCTCACATTGAGCAGGCTTGCTTCTTCCCCCGCCGGCAGGAAACGGTTTCAGGCAGTCTCTTGGCACGTGGCTCTTTGCTTTGTCCCTTGCAGGCTGCACAAGCAGCGTCCTTGGGGCGTAGCCACACGTCTGAACGCACTGAGAGGCTGAGGCGGTCGTCGTCCGTGTTGGTGCCTAATTCCAAAGCAGTACATGGCAGGTAGGTGGAGCGTTTGGCTCTGTTTTTGCAGTCACCTTGCGCTGTGAGCCTCTGTATTAGACTTGTCATGCGCCGCATGCCTCTGTATCGGGGTGGAGTAATGGACAGCGTGCCTCTGTATTAGACTTGTCTTGCGCCGTATGCCTGTGTAACAAGCTTGCCTTGCGCCGTGTGCCTGGGATTTTGGGTGGTGTGGGTGATAGCTTGCTTTTCTTCTGTTTAGCTCAAATGGAGTGCACTAAGGAAAACACCTCTCGGAACACATTTTAATAAGCAGTGGGAACAGGTTATGAATATGTAAATATTTGAGAGGTAAGCTAATAAATAGGGATCCTGGTACGGAATAGAACCCAGAAGAGCTGCCACGTAAACATGCGCGTCTGCAGCGGAGCAATCCTCCCCTGGGCACCCAGCGCTGAACCGCGAACAACTAACAAGAAAGGGAATTCCCCACATGATGCCAAGTTGCTTTGGACCGGTGGAGTGCTGCGGCTCTATGGTGGTAGGAATTGCAATCGCGCTCACTTTCGCGGTAGCGCTCAAGCGCTCTCTCTTTACCGCACTGTTTTCTTCCTTTTCCCCTTTCACTTGCGCGCTGCTTGTAGGTCAAATGCAGGGCCTCCGTTTGGAGTCTTCACTCTGGTCCTGAGGATTGCCAAGACCTGCTCGAAACAAAGCCCCGAACTGGACATCCCACAGGGGTTAAGCCCAGCCGCCCCCAGCCACCCAGAGCGATCTGAGGTCGGTTGGAACGCAAGGGGGTTTAACCTCTGCCAAATTAGTCTCTCTGGTTTTGGATTGAGAGAAATGTGTGCTTCTGGATCGAGCTTGCCTTGGGCAATGTACATGGATGATAAGGTAGTGTAATGCATGTCGCGTGCCTCTGTATCGGGGTGGAGTGTTGGAGAATGGCTGACAGACAATGGTCATGGAGATATAGCTGAGCTGCATACGCATACATAAGGAACTGTTTACGTGCACACAGGCTTCACAAACAATAAGGGGGACAGAAGGACATCTCTCCAGCTGATTGATTAAATGAGGCTCTGTATGTTTTGAACCGAAAAGTTCATGTTAGATGTTAGTGAAATGAAGTTACAGGTACTAACTTGGGAAAGGAGATCTGCCTATGTCATTACAGATATGGGAACCAAGCAGATAAAGCTGTGGATCCAGAAGAAATCAAGCTTGCATGAACCAGGACGGGATCCTGATCACAGTAACTGAAGTCAAGTGTTCCAAGTGCAGCCACAATGGACAATGAGTTTTGATGCGGGACATTTTGAATACTCTTTTAAATATGAGTGTGTTAGTGGTAAATAAAAATTAGAGAAACAGTGATTTCTGCACAGCCTAAGGTCACAGGCTGCAATCGCTGCCTGCACAGAAACGTGAAGCTGAAGTTATCTGCACTTCTGACACTCCTGATTGGCAAAGCAAACAGGTACAACAGCAAAGGTATCGAGGCACTTAGCTACAGATGCGGATTCTGTGAAACATGCAGCAGCTGATTTGTGCTGCTGGCTCGCAGACATAATTGTGAAAGTTTTGGAAGGTATGTGCTGCAGGAATCTGGCTGACCGCTCTCAGTCGATTCATGTGAGCATTCAGAAATTAAGAGATGGAACAGAATTGGTTTCATGAGTGGGAAATTTCAGGATGGATATTGTCAATGGTCAAATTTGGATTATTGGATTTGACAATTCGGTACTTGTCTTACATTTACTGCCGTGCTTGTTGAGCTTTCTGCAAAGGGCCCTTGCAGAAACCTCTAAAAGCAGTTTTGTGGCGCAGATACAAAAAGGGAAAAATTTGTCAAGGGGGACAGCAGGCCTGCTAGCAGCCTGGCTCTCCTCGCAACAACACAGACTCTGACAGTATCCTTGAAATTCCCATGAAACAACAAAATTACTCACGCTGAGAAGTTTTGGTAATCACTTTTTCAAAGCGTAGCGGCCTTGAAAGCAGGTGTACAGACTCCCTTAAATCAAGGAGCTGTGAGAAAGTATTTGGAAGTAAGTGAACATGTCATCAACCAGCCATAATGAGATGGCCACAGCACAGCAGGCGTGCAGAAAACTTTTAGACATTAAAGGTAAACTAACAATGTTTGGCTATAAGGTATGCTTATCAAAACTCGTTATAATTACTAATTAATCACTTTGGTGTGAACAGTGTGTGTAACCAATTAGCAGGTTTTAGATTGCCACATTTTATAGTATGGCTTTTCGTTTATGGGATAGATGGGCTGGTTACCTTCCTGTATCACCTCGGGAACCGCAGGAGTTGGTTCCAGTGTTTAATGGGAGGTTAGAGGGTTGGTTAAGCTCTTGGGGAATAACAGGTTGGCTTAGTGACTTGGTTAAGGAAGGTATACGATGGCTGTTGATTATTATAGTTGCTGTTATAGTAGTAGGCACTTTGTTAGCTTATACCCTGCAAGGCAAGGTTACTGCTCTTGTTGCTCAGAAGAAAAAAGGGGGAATTGTTGGAGTACGTGCACGTAGGCACGAAGTGCAGACTAAAGCAGAGCAGAAGAAGCACGGCACGACCAATCAGGATCAAGGTCGAGACGACCTTAAACGAAGACAGCCCTCAGAAGAAGCAAGTGAATCAGGGAAAAACAGGTTGAAGGAACTGCAAGAATGAAAACAAGAGGCAGGCTTATGATGATCTAACCCTTAACAAATAACCAATAATAGATTGACTTATGGGCATATGTTAGCCACAAAGTATAAAAAGAGCTAACTTAGAACTAATAAAGGAAGGTGCTTTTATCGCTCACATTGAGCAGGCTTGCTTCTTCCCCCACCGGCAGGAAACCGTTTCAGGCAGTCTCTTGGCATGTGGCTCTTTGCTTTGTCCCTTGCAGGCTGCACAAGCAGCGTCATTGGGGCGTAGCCACACGTCTGAACGCACTGAGAAGCTGAGGCGGTCGTCGTCCGTGTTGGTGCCTAATTCCAAAGCAGTACATGGCAGGTAGGTGGAGCGTTTGGCTCTGTATTTGCAGTCACCTTGCGCTGTGAGCCTCTGTATTAGACTTGCCTTGCGCCGTATGCCTGTGTAACAAGCTTGCCTTGCGCCGTGTGCCTGGGATTTTGGGTGGTGTGGGTGATAGCTTGCTTTTCTTTTGTTTAGCTCAAATGGAGTGCACTAAGGAAAACACCTCTCGGAACACATTTTAAGAAGCAGTGGGAACAGGTTATGAATATGTAAATATTTGAGAGGTAAGCTAATAAATAGGGATCCTGGTACGGAATAGAACCCAGAAGAGCTGCCACGTAAACATGCGCGTCTGCAGCGGAGCAATCCTCCCCTGGGCACCCAGCGCTGAACCGCGAACAACTAACAACAAAGGGAATTCCCCACATGATGCCGAGTTGCTTTGGACCGGTGGAGTGCTGCAGCTCTATGGTGGTAGGTATTGCGGTAGCGCTCAAGCGCTCTCTCTTTACCGCACCGTTTTCTTCCTTTTCCCCTTTCACTTGCATGCTGCTTGTAGGTCCAATGCAGGGCCTCCGTTTGGAGTCTTCACTCTGGTCCTGAGGATTGCCAAGACCTGCTCGAAACAAAGCCCCCAACTGGACATCCCACAGGGGTTAAGCCCAGCCGCCCCCAGCCACCCAGAGCGATCTGAGGTCGGTTGGAACGCAAGGGGGTTTAACCTCTGCCAAATTAGTCTCTCTGGTTTTGGATTGAGAGAAATGTGTGCTTCTGGATCGAGCTTGCCTTGGGCAATGTTCATGGATGATAAGGTAGTGTAATGCATGTCGCGTGCCTCTGTAGCGGTGGCGAGTAATGGATCGCGTGCCTCTGTATTGGTCATGTCTTGCGCCGCGTGCTTGGGGTTTTGGGTGGTGTGGGAGAAAGCTTGCTTTTCTCCTTAGCTCAAATGGACGGCCTATAGAAAACACCTCTTAGAACACATTTTAATCAGTAGTGGGAACACGTTATGAATATGTAAATATGTGCGAAGTAACCTAATAGATAGGGGTCCTGGAACGGAATGGAACTACGAAGAGCTGCCAGAAAAATGTGCGCGTCTGCAGCGGAGCAATCCTCCCCTGGGCACCCAGCGCTGAACCGCGAACAACTAACAACAAAGGGAATTCCCCACATGATGCCAAGTTGCTTTGGACCGGTGGAGTGCTGCAGCTCTATGGTGGTAGGTATTGCGGTAGCGCTCAAGCGCTCTCTCTTTACCGCACTGTTTTCTTCCTTTTCCCCTTTCACTTGCGCGCTGCTTGTAGGTCAAATGCAGGGCCTCCGTTTGGAGTCTTCACTCTGGTCCTGAGGATTGCCAAGACCTGCTCGAAACAAAGCCCCCAACTGGACATCCCACAGGGGTTAAGCCCAGCCGCCCCCAGCCTCCCAGAGCGATCTGAGGTCGGTTGGAACGCAAGGGGGTTTAACCTCTGCCAAATTATTCTCTCTGGTTTTGGATTGAGAGAAATGTGTGCTTCGGGATCGAGCTTGCCTTGGGCAATGTTCATGGATGATACGGTAGTGTAATGCATGTCGCGTGCCTCTGTATCGGGGTGGAGTGTTGGAGAATGGCTGACAGACAATGGTCATGGAGATATAGCTGAGCTGCATACGCATACATAAGGAACTGTTTATGTGCACACAGGCTTCACAAACAATAAGGGGGAGAGAAGGACATCTCTCCAGCTGATTGATTAAATGAGGCTCTGTATGTTTTGAACCGAAAAGTTCATGTTAGATGTTAGTGAAATGAAGTTACAGGTACTAACTTGGGAAAGGAGATCTGCCTATGTCATTACAGATATGGGAACCAAACAGATAAAGCTGTGGATCCAGAAGAAATCAAGCTTGCTTGAACCAGGACGGGATCCTGATCATAGTAACTGAAGTCAAGTGTTCCAAGTGCAGCCACAATGGACAATGAGTTTTGCTGCGGGACATTTTGAATACTCTTTTAAATATGAGTGTGTTAGTGGTAAATAAAAATTAGAGAAACAGTGATTTCTGCACAGCCTAAGGTCACAGGCTGCAATCGCTGCCTGCACAGAAACGTGAAGCTGAAGTTATCTGCACTTCTGACACTCCTGATTGGCAAAGCAAACAGGTACAACAGCAAAGGTATCGAGGCACTTAGCTACAGATGCGGATTCTGTGAAACATGCAGCAGCTGATTTGTGCTGCTGGCTCGCAGACATAATTGTGAAAGTTTTGGAAGGTATGTGCTGCAGGAATCTGGCTGACCGCTCTCAGTCGATTCATGTGAGCATTCAGAAATTAAGAGATGGAACAGAATTGGTTTCATGAGTGGGAAATTTCAGGATGGATATTGTCAATGGTCAAATTTGGATTATTGGATTTGACAATTCGGTACTTGTCTTACATTTACTGCCGTGCTTGTTGAGCTTTCTGCAAAGGGCCCTTGCAGAAACCTCTAAAAGCAGTTTTGTGGCGCAGATACAAAAAGGGAAAAATTTGTCAAGGGGGACAGCAGGCCTGCTAGCAGCCTGGCTCTCCTCGCAACAACACAGACTCTGACAGTATCCTTGAAATTCCCATGAAACAACAAAATTACTCACGCTGAGAAGTTTTGGTAATCACTTTTTCAAAGCGTAGCGGCCTTGAAAGCAGGTGTACAGACTCCCTTAAATCAAGGAGCTGTGAGAAAGTATTTGGAAGTAAGTGAACATGTCATCAACCAGCCATAATGAGATGGCCACAGCACAGCAGGCGTGCAGAAAACTTTTAGACATTAAAGGTAAACTAACAATGTTTGGCTATAAGGTATGCTTATCAAAACTCGTTATAATTACTAATTAATCACTTTGGTGTGAACAGTGTGTGTAACCAATTAGCAGTTTTTAGATTGCCACATTTTATAGTATGGCTTTTCGTTTATGGGATAGATGGGCTGGTTACCTTCCTGTATCACCTCGGGAACCGCAGGAGTTGGTTCCAGTGTTTAATGGGAGGTTAGAGGGTTGGTTAAGCTCTTGGGGAATAACAGGTTGGCTTAGTGACTTGGTTAAGGAAGGTATACGATGGCTGTTGATTATTATAGTTGCTGTTATAGTAGTAGGCACTTTGTTAGCTTATACCCTGCAAGGCAAGGTTACTGCTCTTGTTGCTCAGAAGAAAAAAGGGGGAATTGTTGGAGTACGTGCACGTAGGCACGAAGTGCAGACTAAAGCAGAGCAGAAGAAGCACGGCACGACCAATCAGGATCAAGGTCGAGACGACCTTAAACGAAGACAGCCCTCAGAAGAAGCAAGTGAATCAGGGAAAAACAGGTTGAAGGAACTGCAAGAATGAAAACAAGAGGCAGGCTTATGATGATCTAACCCTTAACAAATAACCAATAATAGATTGACTTATGGGCATATGTTAGCCACAAAGTATAAAAAGAGCTAACTTAGAACTAATAAAGGAAGGTGCTTTTATCGCTCACATTGAGCAGGCTTGCTTCTTCCCCCACCGGCAGGAAACCGTTTCAGGCAGTCTCTTGGCATGTGGCTCTTTGCTTTGTCCCTTGCAGGCTGCACAAGCAGCGTCATTGGGGCGTAGCCACACGTCTGAACGCACTGAGAAGCTGAGGCGGTCGTCGTCCGTGTTGGTGCCTAATTCCAAAGCAGTACATGGCAGGTAGGTGGAGCGTTTGGCTCTGTATTTGCAGTCACCTTGCGCTGTGAGCCTCTGTATTAGACTTGCCTTGCGCCGTATGCCTGTGTAACAAGCTTGCCTTGCGCCGTGTGCCTGGGATTTTGGGTGGTGTGGGTGATAGCTTGCTTTTCTTTTGTTTAGCTCAAATGGAGTGCACTAAGGAAAACACCTCTCGGAACACATTTTAAGAAGCAGTGGGAACAGGTTATGAATATGTAAATATTTGAGAGGTAAGCTAATAAATAGGGATCCTGGTACGGAATAGAACCCAGAAGAGCTGCCACGTAAACATGCGCGTCTGCAGCGGAGCAATCCTCCCCTGGGCACCCAGCGCTGAACCGCGAACAACTAACAACAAAGGGAATTCCCCACATGATGCCGAGTTGCTTTGGACCGGTGGAGTGCTGCAGCTCTATGGTGGTAGGTATTGCGGTAGCGCTCAAGCGCTCTCTCTTTACCGCACCGTTTTCTTCCTTTTCCCCTTTCACTTGCATGCTGCTTGTAGGTCCAATGCAGGGCCTCCGTTTGGAGTCTTCACTCTGGTCCTGAGGATTGCCAAGACCTGCTCGAAACAAAGCCCCCAACTGGACATCCCACAGGGGTTAAGCCCAGCCGCCCCCAGCCACCCAGAGCGATCTGAGGTCGGTTGGAACGCAAGGGGGTTTAACCTCTGCCAAATTAGTCTCTCTGGTTTTGGATTGAGAGAAATGTGTGCTTCTGGATCGAGCTTGCCTTGGGCAATGTTCATGGATGATAAGGTAGTGTAATGCATGTCGCGTGCCTCTGTAGCGGTGGCGAGTAATGGATCGCGTGCCTCTGTATTGGTCATGTCTTGCGCCGCGTGCTTGGGGTTTTGGGTGGTGTGGGAGAAAGCTTGCTTTTCTCCTTAGCTCAAATGGACGGCCTATAGAAAACACCTCTTAGAACACATTTTAATCAGTAGTGGGAACACGTTATGAATATGTAAATATGTGCGAAGTAACCTAATAGATAGGGGTCCTGGAACGGAATGGAACTACGAAGAGCTGCCAGAAAAATGTGCGCGTCTGCAGCGGAGCAATCCTCCCCTGGGCACCCAGCGCTGAACCGCGAACAACTAACAACAAAGGGAATTCCCCACATGATGCCAAGTTGCTTTGGACCGGTGGAGTGCTGCAGCTCTATGGTGGTAGGTATTGCGGTAGCGCTCAAGCGCTCTCTCTTTACCGCACTGTTTTCTTCCTTTTCCCCTTTCACTTGCGCGCTGCTTGTAGGTCAAATGCAGGGCCTCCGTTTGGAGTCTTCACTCTGGTCCTGAGGATTGCCAAGACCTGCTCGAAACAAAGCCCCGAACTGGACATCCCACAGGGGTTAAGCCCAGCCGCCCCCAGCCACCCAGAGCGATCTGAGGTCGGTTGGAACGCAAGGGGGTTTAACCTCTGCCAAATTAGTCTCTCTGGTTTTGGATTGAGAGAAATGTGTGCTTCTGGATCGAGCTTGCCTTGGGCAATGTACATGGATGATAAGGTAGTGTAATGCATGTCGCGTGCCTCTGTATCGGGGTGGAGTGTTGGAGAATGGCTGACAGACAATGGTCATGGAGATATAGCTGAGCTGCATACGCATACATAAGGAACTGTTTACGTGCACACAGGCTTCACAAACAATAAGGGGGACAGAAGGACATCTCTCCAGCTGATTGATTAAATGAGGCTCTGTATGTTTTGAACCGAAAAGTTCATGTTAGATGTTAGTGAAATGAAGTTACAGGTACTAACTTGGGAAAGGAGATCTGCCTATGTCATTACAGATATGGGAACCAAGCAGATAAAGCTGTGGATCCAGAAGAAATCAAGCTTGCATGAACCAGGACGGGATCCTGATCACAGTAACTGAAGTCAAGTGTTCCAAGTGCAGCCACAATGGACAATGAGTTTTGATGCGGGACATTTTGAATACTCTTTTAAATATGAGTGTGTTAGTGGTAAATAAAAATTAGAGAAACAGTGATTTCTGCACTGCCTAAGGTCACAGGCTGCAATCGCTGCCTGCACAGAAACGTGAAGCTGAAGTTATCTGCACTTCTGACACTCCTGATTGGCAAAGCAAACAGGTACAACAGCAAAGGTATCGAGGCACTTAGCTACAGATGCGGATTCTGTGAAACATGCAGCAGCTGATTTGTGCTGCTGGCTCGCAGACATAATTGTGAAAGTTTTGGAAGGTATGTGCTGCAGGAATCTGGCTGACCGCTCTCAGTCGATTCATGTGAGCATTCAGAAATTAAGAGATGGAACAGAATTGGTTTCATGAGTGGGAAATTTCAGGATGGATATTGTCAATGGTCAAATTTGGATTATTGGATTTGACAATTCGGTACTTGTCTTACATTTACTGCCGTGCTTGTTGAGCTTTCTGCAAAGGGCCCTTGCAGAAACCTCTAAAAGCAGTTTTGTGGCGCAGATACAAAAAGGGAAAAATTTGTCAAGGGGGACAGCAGGCCTGCTAGCAGCCTGGCTCTCCTCGCAACAACACAGACTCTGACAGTATCCTTGAAATTCCCATGAAACAACAAAATTACTCACGCTGAGAAGTTTTGGTAATCACTTTTTCAAAGCGTAGCGGCCTTGAAAGCAGGTGTACAGACTCCCTTAAATCAAGGAGCTGTGAGAAAGTATTTGGAAGTAAGTGAACATGTCATCAACCAGCCATAATGAGATGGCCACAGCACAGCAGGCGTGCAGAAAATTTTTAGACATTAAAGGTAAACTAACAATGTTTGGCTATAAGGTATGCTTATCAAAACTCGTTATAATTACTAATTAATCACTTTGGTGTGAACAGTGTGTGTAACCAATTAGCAGTTTTTAGATTGCCACATTTTATAGTATGGCTTTTCGTTTATGGGATAGATGGGCTGGTTACCTTCCTGTATCACCTCGGGAACCGCAGGAGTTGGTTCCAGTGTTTAATGGGAGGTTAGAGGGTTGGTTAAGCTCTTGGGGAATAACAGGTTGGCTTAGTGACTTGGTTAAGGAAGGTATACGATGGCTGTTGATTATTATAGTTGCTGTTATAGTAGTAGGCACTTTGTTAGCTTATACCCTGCAAGGCAAGGTTACTGCTCTTGTTGCTCAGAAGAAAAAAGGGGGAATTGTTGGAGTACGTGCACGTAGGCACGAAGTGCAGACTAAAGCAGAGCAGAAGAAGCACGGCACGACCAATCAGGATCAAGGTCGAGACGACCTTAAACGAAGACAGCCCTCAGAAGCAGCAAGTGAATCAGGGAAAAACAGGTTGAAGGAACTGCAAGAATGAAAACAAGAGGCAGGCTTATGATGATCTAACCCTTAACAAATAACCAATAATAGATTGACTTATGGGCATATGTTAGCCACAAAGTATAAAAGGAGCTAACTTAGAACTAATAAAGGAAGGTGCTTTTATCGCTCACATTGAGCAGGCTTGCTTCTTCCCCCGCCGGCAGGAAACGGTTTCAGGCAGTCTCTTGGCATGTGGCTCTTTGCTTTGTCCCTTGCAGGCTGCACAAGCAGCGTCATTGGGGCGTAGCCACACGTCTGAACGCACTGAGAAGCTGAGGCGGTCGTCGTCCGTGTTGGTGCCTAATTCCAAAGCAGTACATGGCAGGTAGGTGGAGCGTTTGGCTCTGTATTTGCAGTCACCTTGCGCTGTGAGCCTCTGTATTAGACTTGCCTTGCGCCGTATGCCTGTGTAACAAGCTTGCCTTGCGCCGTGTGCCTGGGATTTTGGGTGGTGTGGGTGATAGCTTGCTTTTCTTTTGTTTAGCTCAAATGGAGTGCACTAAGGAAAACACCTCTCGGAACACATTTTAAGAAGCAGTGGGAACAGGTTATGAATATGTAAATATTTGAGAGGTAAGCTAATAAATAGGGATCCTGGTACGGAATAGAACCCAGAAGAGCTGCCACGTAAACATGCGCGTCTGCAGCGGAGCAATCCTCCCCTGGGCACCCAGCGCTGAACCGCGAACAACTAACAACAAAGGGAATTCCCCACATGATGCCGAGTTGCTTTGGACCGGTGGAGTGCTGCAGCTCTATGGTGGTAGATATTGCAATCGCGCTCACTTTCGCGGTAGCTCTTAGGCGTGGGCTTGTGTTCTTCTTCGCTCTCTCTTTTCCCCAATTTTTCTTTCTTTCTTTCCCACAGTCTCTTGCATGCTGCTTGTCAGCCAAATACAGTGACTGAAACCTTGACTCGGTTTGGAGTCTTCACTCTGCTGTGACCAGGTCTTTGCAATCCTCAGGAACAAAGCACCTAATTGGACCTCCCACAGGGGTTAAGCCCAGCCGCCCCCAGCCACCCAGAGCAGTCTGAGGTCGGTTGGAACGCAAGGGGGTTTAACCTCTGCCAAATTAGTCTCTCTGGTTGTGGGCTGTGAGAGCCATGTCCCTCTGGATCAGCCTTCCCTTATGCCATTGGAGAGCTCACTGCTTTCCTAGAGGTTTTCAGAGCACTGTGAATTTTTCTCTAGCCTGTTTGGAGGTCACAGCAGGCCGCTTATGGACTCCAGGCATTAGCCCTTTATTTCAGGGGCCTGTTGCAGAGGGAAGAGTTTGTTAGAAGACGGAACCTAGCAGCTGTCTGCAAAATACGTGGTATGCCTGGCAAGCGCAGTTTCTGGGGAACTGTGCCAACCGGGAAGAGGGAAGGAAGGGAAATAAACAATGAATGAAGTTGAGCCTGGGAGGAAGGGAGGCTTCCTGCGGAGACCTTTGGAATTGGCCAACTGTCCGCCTGCATCCAGGTGACTCACTCTATGATCTTTGCAGATGCACGAGCGGCGCGCCATGAGGAGAGCGGGTCAGGACAAGTTTCTCAAGGTAACATGTGACCGGTGGCTGTCTGACTAGCTTATCCCTTTTGGTCTGTCATTTGTTTTTGAAGTCACAAAATGCCGAGCAAAGCTGGATGGCAGCATGTCAACATGTGACCTCGGCCAGGTGAGTTGAGACTAGCGGGCTCAAGCAGAGATGACTTTTTCAGGTGCGCCAGTGTCTGTGAAGTTCTAACAGTCTCTTTTGCTTTCCAGGTGGTACCCGACGCTTGACGCCACAACAAAGCGTCCCAGTAAGCAGACATCCGGTAGACATCTTCTGCTGTCAAGAAGGGATTGTAGATCCCCGGACTCCTGCAAGCTAAGTAGAAGGAGCCGGAGGAGAGGGCAAGAATGGGGTTGGGGAGAGGCTGGATAAGGCTGTACAGGGAGGAGCGGGTCACTTGGCAGCACAATGCCAGAGTGTGCCGGGCAGGGCAGCTCCAGCCCCTGTCTGTCTTGATGCTTGTCGTTTGGTGTGTCTTCTGTGTCTTAGTCCTTCTCTGGATGTCAGCATCCTCTTTGTGCTCAAAGGTGCCCAGTGTGCCTCTCGGGCGCGGTCTCTAGGGTCTTGAATGCCCACGCTCGCTCATCAGCATAGCAGCTGCGGAGCTGCTCTTGATTTGCCTAGCAAGGTCATGGCACGGTTTGTCCTCACGTCTCGGAAGTTTCCGGTCGGTCTTCTCTTGTGGCGTCATTGCGGGCTCTGTCTGGAGCCCGCTCTTCGGTCACTCGTTTTCACAGCCGGAGGCTTTTTCCATGCATCTTTCCATCGTTAGGTCTTGAAGGCGGGCTTCTTGTGCATCCATCGTCACTGTTTTGGAACGGCTCATTGGAAGGACTTACTGTCAGTCCCCTCTCTTTGGGGGCTGCCTTAGAGCTTCCTCTCATCCGCCCCTTCGTGGCGTTGTTTGACGGTGTCTCCTGTCTTGCTGACAGTTTTCGGTCCTCTTGGAGTCCCATCATCCGCAGGGTTCTGCGTTGCGTCATTCTGTGTGCGTGTTTGGCACGGAGCTGCTCTGCCCGGGGTTGTGGAGTCGGGGTGATGGGGCATAGCCGCAGGAGTCCAGGGTTAGCGTGTGGGATTCTGCCCGGGAGGGCTCGGCGAAGGTGGTACCGTCAGCAGGGTGTGCGGACCATCCTGCCCATCCTGTTCCTGGGAGTTGGTGGGAGCTGCTAGGTGGGGCCCTTCAGCGTTGGGAAAAGCAGATGGAACTTTGCAGGGGTGTAAGGCTGTGGGGCTCTGAGGTATGCCTGGTTTTTTACTGTTTGAGTCTTAAGGGCTGCCTGCAGTTAGACCGCAGAGAGGGTTCCTAAATGGAAGCGAGAGATCCGCAATGGTGCAGCGATGAGTCGGTATCGGGGTGACGTGCTCACTAAATTGTTGGGTTTTTCAGACAGGGCCAGATGCAATGTGTACCGAGGCAGCGATGGAGGAGTCGAGGGGAGGACCCGAGGGAGGTAGGTCGGCCGGTGGTGTTGGCGTGATGAAGTGGTCGGCGGCTCGGTGCCACGTTTAAAGTTTGTTTGTGTGTGCTGTTTCTCTTGTGAAGGCGCAAAGCGAGGAGGAAAGCGGGCCCTTCAGCGAGGGGAGGCGACTCGGGCCAGGCAAGGCATTCCTCACGGGCTGGTGTTGCATTGCAGGTGAGTTCTAGGCATCCCTTGTTTGTTTTCCAGCCCAGGCAGGAACCTCGGCGCGGGCACCTATAACTGGCGGGGGCTGTGAGCGGTCGGTGAAGGGAAGGGAATGGGAGATGGGAAACGGCTTCAGGCAGTTTCTTGGAACGTTGCTCTTTGCTTTGTCCCTTGCAGGCTCCCCAGGCAGCGTCGTTGGGGCCTAGCCACATGTCTGAACGCACTGAGAAGCTGAGGCGGTCGTCGTCCGTGTTGGTGCCTAATTCCAAAGCAGTACATGGCAGGTAGGTGGAGCGTTTGGCTCTGTTTTTGCAGTCACCTTGTGCTGTGAGCCTCTGTATTAGACTTGTCTTGCGCCGTATGCCTGTGTAACAAGCTTGCCTTGCGCCGTGTGCCTGGGATTTTGGGTGGTGTGGGAGAAAGCTTGCTTTTCTTTTGTTTAGCTCAAATGGAGTGCACTATGGAAAACACCTCTCGGAACACATTTTAATAAGCAGTGGGAACAGGTTATGAATATGTAAATATTTGAGAGGTAAGCTAATAAATAGGGATCCTGGTACGGAATAGAACCCAGAAGAGCTGCCACGTAAACGTGCGCGTCTGCAGCGGAGCAATCAGCCCCTGGGCACCCAGCGCTGAACCGCGAACAACTAACAAAAAATGGAATTCTCCACATGATGCCAAGTTGCTTTGGACCGGTTGAGTGCTGCAGCTCTATGGTGGTAGGTATTGCAATCGCGCTCACTCCCGCGCTAGCGCTCAAGCGCTCTCTCTTTACCGCACTGTTTTCTTCCTTTTCCCCTTTCACTTGCGCGCTGCTTGTAGGTCAAATGCAGGGCCTCCGTTTGGAGTCTTCACTCTGGTCCTGAGGATTGCCAAGACCTGCTCGAAACAAAGCCCCCAACTGGACATCCCACAGGGGTTAAGCCCAGCCGCCCCCAGCCACCCAGAGCGATCTGAGGTCGGTTGGAACGCAAGGGGGTTTATCCTCTGCCAAATTAGTCTCTCTGGTTTTGGATTGAGACAAATATGTGCTTCTGGATCGAGCTTGCCTTGGGCAATGTTCATGGATGATAAGGTAGTGTAATGCATGTCGCGTGCCTCTGTAGCGGTGGCGAGTAATGGATCGCGTGCCTCTGTATTGGTCATGTCTTGCGCCGCGTGCAAGGTGGTAGGTAGGTATTGCAATCGCGCTCACTACCGCGCTAGCGCTCAAGCGCTCTCTCTTTACCGCACTGTTTTCTTCCTTTTCCCCTTTCACTTGCGCGCTGCTTGTAGGTCAAATGCAGGGCCTCCGTTTGGAGTCTTCACTCTGGTCCTGAGGATTGCCAAGACCTGCTCGAAACAAAGCCCCCAACTGGACATCCCACAGGGGTTAAGCCCAGCCGCCCCCAGCCACCCAGAGCGATCTGAGGTCGGTTGGAACGCAAGGGGGTTTAACCTCTGCCAAATTAGTCTCTCTGGTTTTGGATTGAGAGAAATGTGTGCTTCTGGATCGAGCTTGCCTTGGGCAATGTTCATGGATGATAAGGTAGTGTAATGCATGTCGCGTGCCTCTGTAGCGGTGGCGAGTAATGGATCGCGTGCCTCTGTATTGGTCATGTCTTGCGCCGCGTGCTTGGGGTTTTGGGTGGTGTGGGAGAAAGCTTGCTTTTCTCTTTAGCTCAAATGGACGGCCTATAGAAAACACCTCTTAGAACACATTTTAATCAGTAGTGGGAACACGTTATGAATATGTAAATATGTGCGAAGTAACCTAATAGATAGGGGTCCTGGAACGGAATGGAACTACGAAGAGCTGCCAGAAAAATGTGCGCGTCTGCAGCGGAGCAATCCTCCCCTGGGCACCCAGCGCTGAACCGCGAACAACTAACAACAAAGGGAATTCCCCACATGATGCCAAGTTGCTTTGGACCGGTGGAGTGCTGCAGCTCTATGGTGGTAGGTATTGCGGTAGCGCTCAAGCGCTCTCTCTTTACCGCACTGTTTTCTTCCTTTTCCCCTTTCACTTGCGCGCTGCTTGTAGGTCAAATGCAGGGCCTCCGTTTGGAGTCTTCACTCTGGTCCTGAGGATTGCCAAGACCTGCTCGAAACAAAGCCCCGAACTGGACATCCCACAGGGGTTAAGCCCAGCCGCCCCCAGCCTCCCAGAGCGATCTGAGGTCGGTTGGAACGCAAGGGGGTTTAACCTCTGCCAAATTATTCTCTCTGGTTTTGGATTGAGAGAAATGTGTGCTTCGGGATCGAGCTTGCCTTGGGCAATGTTCATGGATGATAAGGTAGTGTAATGCATGTCGCGTGCCTCTGTATCGGGGTGGAGTGTTGGAGAATGGCTGACAGACAATGGTCATGGAGATATAGCTGAGCTGCATACGCATACATAAGGAACTGTTTACGTGCACACAGGCTTCACAAACAATAAGGGGGAGAGAAGGACATCTCTCCAGCTGATTGATTAAATGAGGCTCTGTATGTTTTGAACCGAAAAGTTCATGTTAGATGTTAGTGAAATGAAGTTACAGGTACTAACTTGGGAAAGGAGATCTGCCTATGTCATTACAGATATGGGAACCAAGCAGATAAAGCTGTGGATCCAGAAGAAATCAAGCTTGCATGAACCAGGACGGGATCCTGATCACAGTAACTGAAGTCAAGTGTTCCAAGTGCAGCCACAATGGACAATGAGTTTTGATGCGGGACATTTTGAATACTCTTTTAAATATGAGTGTGTTAGTGGTAAATAAAAATTAGAGAAACAGTGATTTCTGCACTGCCTAAGGTCACAGGCTGCAATCGCTGCCTGCACAGAAACGTGAAGCTGAAGTTATCTGCACTTCTGACACTCCTGATTGGCAAAGCAAACAGGTACAACAGCAAAGGTATCGAGGCACTTAGCTACAGATGCGGATTCTGTGAAACATGCAGCAGCTGATTTGTGCTGCTGGCTCGCAGACATAATTGTGAAAGTTTTGGAAGGTATGTGCTGCAGGAATCTGGCTGACCGCTCTCAGTCGATTCATGTGAGCATTCAGAAATTAAGAGATGGAACAGAATTGGTTTCATGAGTGGGAAATTTCAGGATGGATATTGTCAATGGTCAAATTTGGATTATTGGATTTGACAATTCGGTACTTGTCTTACATTTACTGCCGTGCTTGTTGAGCTTTCTGCAAAGGGCCCTTGCAGAAACCTCTAAAAGCAGTTTTGTGGCGCAGATACAAAAAGGGAAAAATTTGTCAAGGGGGACAGCAGGCCTGCTAGCAGCCTGGCTCTCCTCGCAACAACACAGACTCTGACAGTATCCTTGAAATTCCCATGAAACAACAAAATTACTCACGCTGAGAAGTTTTGGTAATCACTTTTTCAAAGCGTAGCGGCCTTGAAAGCAGGTGTACAGACTCCCTTAAATCAAGGAGCTGTGAGAAAGTATTTGGAAGTAAGTGAACATGTCATCAACCAGCCATAATGAGATGGCCACAGCACAGCAGGCGTGCAGAAAATTTTTAGACATTAAAGGTAAACTAACAATGTTTGGCTATAAGGTATGCTTATCAAAACTCGTTATAATTACTAATTAATCACTTTGGTGTGAACAGTGTGTGTAACCAATTAGCAGTTTTTAGATTGCCACATTTTATAGTATGGCTTTTCGTTTATGGGATAGATGGGCTGGTTACCTTCCTGTATCACCTCGGGAACCGCAGGAGTTGGTTCCAGTGTTTAATGGGAGGTTAGAGGGTTGGTTAAGCTCTTGGGGAATAACAGGTTGGCTTAGTGACTTGGTTAAGGAAGGTATACGATGGCTGTTGATTATTATAGTTGCTGTTATAGTAGTAGGCACTTTGTTAGCTTATACCCTGCAAGGCAAGGTTACTGCTCTTGTTGCTCAGAAGAAAAAAGGGGGAATTGTTGGAGTACGTGCACGTAGGCACGAAGTGCAGACTAAAGCAGAGCAGAAGAAGCACGGCACGACCAATCAGGATCAAGGTCGAGACGACCTTAAACGAAGACAGCCCTCAGAAGAAGCAAGTGAATCAGGGAAAAACAGGTTGAAGGAACTGCAAGAATGAAAACAAGAGGCAGGCTTATGATGATCTAACCCTTAACAAATAACCAATAATAGATTGACTTATGGGCATATGTTAGCCACAAAGTATAAAAGGAGCTAACTTAGAACTAATAAAGGAAGGTGCTTTTATCGCTCACATTGAGCAGGCTTGCTTCTTCCCCCGCCGGCAGGAAACGGTTTCAGGCAGTCTCTTGGCATGTGGCTCTTTGCTTTGTCCCTTGCAGGCTGCACAAGCAGCGTCATTGGGGCGTAGCCACACGTCTGAACGCACTGAGAAGCTGAGGCGGTCGTCGTCCGTGTTGGTGCCTAATTCCAAAGCAGTACATGGCAGGTAGGTGGAGCGTTTGGCTCTGTATTTGCAGTCACCTTGCGCTGTGAGCCTCTGTATTAGACTTGCCTTGCGCCGTATGCCTGTGTAACAAGCTTGCCTTGCGCCGTGTGCCTGGGATTTTGGGTGGTGTGGGTGATAGCTTGCTTTTCTTTTGTTTAGCTCAAATGGAGTGCACTAAGGAAAACACCTCTCGGAACACATTTTAAGAAGCAGTGGGAACAGGTTATGAATATGTAAATATTTGAGAGGTAAGCTAATAAATAGGGATCCTGGTACGGAATAGAACCCAGAAGAGCTGCCACGTAAACATGCGCGTCTGCAGCGGAGCAATCCTCCCCTGGGCACCCAGCGCTGAACCGCGAACAACTAACAACAAAGGGAATTCCCCACATGATGCCGAGTTGCTTTGGACCGGTGGAGTGCTGCAGCTCTATGGTGGTAGATATTGCAATCGCGCTCACTTTCGCGGTAGCTCTTAGGCGTGGGCTTGTGTTCTTCTTCGCTCTCTCTTTTCCCCAATTTTTCTTTCTTTCTTTCCCACAGTCTCTTGCATGCTGCTTGTCAGCCAAATACAGTGACTGAAACCTTGACTCGGTTTGGAGTCTTCACTCTGCTGTGACCAGGTCTTTGCAATCCTCAGGAACAAAGCACCTAATTGGACCTCCCACAGGGGTTAAGCCCAGCCGCCCCCAGCCACCCAGAGCAGTCTGAGGTCGGTTGGAACGCAAGGGGGTTTAACCTCTGCCAAATTAGTCTCTCTGGTTGTGGGCTGTGAGAGCCATGTCCCTCTGGATCAGCCTTCCCTTATGCCATTGGAGAGCTCACTGCTTTCCTAGAGGTTTTCAGAGCACTGTGAATTTTTCTCTAGCCTGTTTGGAGGTCACAGCAGGCCGCTTATGGACTCCAGGCATTAGCCCTTTATTTCAGGGGCCTGTTGCAGAGGGAAGAGTTTGTTAGAAGACGGAACCTAGCAGCTGTCTGCAAAATACGTGGTATGCCTGGCAAGCGCAGTTTCTGGGGAACTGTGCCAACCGGGAAGAGGGAAGGAAGGGAAATAAACAATGAATGAAGTTGAGCCTGGGAGGAAGGGAGGCTTCCTGCGGAGACCTTTGGAATTGGCCAACTGTCCGCCTGCATCCAGGTGACTCACTCTATGATCTTTGCAGATGCACGAGCGGCGCGCCATGAGGAGAGCGGGTCAGGACAAGTTTCTCAAGGTAACATGTGACCGGTGGCTGTCTGACTAGCTTATCCCTTTTGGTCTGTCATTTGTTTTTGAAGTCACAAAATGCCGAGCAAAGCTGGATGGCAGCATGTCAACATGTGACCTCGGCCAGGTGAGTTGAGACTAGCGGGCTCAAGCAGAGATGACTTTTTCAGGTGCGCCAGTGTCTGTGAAGTTCTAACAGTCTCTTTTGCTTTCCAGGTGGTACCCGACGCTTGACGCCACAACAAAGCGTCCCAGTAAGCAGACATCCGGTAGACATCTTCTGCTGTCAAGAAGGGATTGTAGATCCCCGGACTCCTGCAAGCTAAGTAGAAGGAGCCGGAGGAGAGGGCAAGAATGGGGTTGGGGAGAGGCTGGATAAGGCTGTACAGGGAGGAGCGGGTCACTTGGCAGCACAATGCCAGAGTGTGCCGGGCAGGGCAGCTCCAGCCCCTGTCTGTCTTGATGCTTGTCGTTTGGTGTGTCTTCTGTGTCTTAGTCCTTCTCTGGATGTCAGCATCCTCTTTGTGCTCAAAGGTGCCCAGTGTGCCTCTCGGGCGCGGTCTCTAGGGTCTTGAATGCCCACGCTCGCTCATCAGCATAGCAGCTGCGGAGCTGCTCTTGATTTGCCTAGCAAGGTCATGGCACGGTTTGTCCTCACGTCTCGGAAGTTTCCGGTCGGTCTTCTCTTGTGGCGTCATTGCGGGCTCTGTCTGGAGCCCGCTCTTCGGTCACTCGTTTTCACAGCCGGAGGCTTTTTCCATGCATCTTTCCATCGTTAGGTCTTGAAGGCGGGCTTCTTGTGCATCCATCGTCACTGTTTTGGAACGGCTCATTGGAAGGACTTACTGTCAGTCCCCTCTCTTTGGGGGCTGCCTTAGAGCTTCCTCTCATCCGCCCCTTCGTGGCGTTGTTTGACGGTGTCTCCTGTCTTGCTGACAGTTTTCGGTCCTCTTGGAGTCCCATCATCCGCAGGGTTCTGCGTTGCGTCATTCTGTGTGCGTGTTTGGCACGGAGCTGCTCTGCCCGGGGTTGTGGAGTCGGGGTGATGGGGCATAGCCGCAGGAGTCCAGGGTTAGCGTGTGGGATTCTGCCCGGGAGGGCTCGGCGAAGGTGGTACCGTCAGCAGGGTGTGCGGACCATCCTGCCCATCCTGTTCCTGGGAGTTGGTGGGAGCTGCTAGGTGGGGCCCTTCAGCGTTGGGAAAAGCAGATGGAACTTTGCAGGGGTGTAAGGCTGTGGGGCTCTGAGGTATGCCTGGTTTTTTACTGTTTGAGTCTTAAGGGCTGCCTGCAGTTAGACCGCAGAGAGGGTTCCTAAATGGAAGCGAGAGATCCGCAATGGTGCAGCGATGAGTCGGTATCGGGGTGACGTGCTCACTAAATTGTTGGGTTTTTCAGACAGGGCCAGATGCAATGTGTACCGAGGCAGCGATGGAGGAGTCGAGGGGAGGACCCGAGGGAGGTAGGTCGGCCGGTGGTGTTGGCGTGATGAAGTGGTCGGCGGCTCGGTGCCACGTTTAAAGTTTGTTTGTGTGTGCTGTTTCTCTTGTGAAGGCGCAAAGCGAGGAGGAAAGCGGGCCCTTCAGCGAGGGGAGGCGACTCGGGCCAGGCAAGGCATTCCTCACGGGCTGGTGTTGCATTGCAGGTGAGTTCTAGGCATCCCTTGTTTGTTTTCCAGCCCAGGCAGGAACCTCGGCGCGGGCACCTATAACTGGCGGGGGCTGTGAGCGGTCGGTGAAGGGAAGGGAATGGGAGATGGGAAACGGCTTCAGGCAGTTTCTTGGAACGTTGCTCTTTGCTTTGTCCCTTGCAGGCTCCCCAGGCAGCGTCGTTGGGGCCTAGCCACATGTCTGAACGCACTGAGAAGCTGAGGCGGTCGTCGTCCGTGTTGGTGCCTAATTCCAAAGCAGTACATGGCAGGTAGGTGGAGCGTTTGGCTCTGTTTTTGCAGTCACCTTGTGCTGTGAGCCTCTGTATTAGACTTGTCTTGCGCCGTATGCCTGTGTAACAAGCTTGCCTTGCGCCGTGTGCCTGGGATTTTGGGTGGTGTGGGAGAAAGCTTGCTTTTCTTTTGTTTAGCTCAAATGGAGTGCACTATGGAAAACACCTCTCGGAACACATTTTAATAAGCAGTGGGAACAGGTTATGAATATGTAAATATTTGAGAGGTAAGCTAATAAATAGGGATCCTGGTACGGAATAGAACCCAGAAGAGCTGCCACGTAAACGTGCGCGTCTGCAGCGGAGCAATCAGCCCCTGGGCACCCAGCGCTGAACCGCGAACAACTAACAAAAAATGGAATTCTCCACATGATGCCAAGTTGCTTTGGACCGGTTGAGTGCTGCAGCTCTATGGTGGTAGGTATTGCAATCGCGCTCACTCCCGCGCTAGCGCTCAAGCGCTCTCTCTTTACCGCACTGTTTTCTTCCTTTTCCCCTTTCACTTGCGCGCTGCTTGTAGGTCAAATGCAGGGCCTCCGTTTGGAGTCTTCACTCTGGTCCTGAGGATTGCCAAGACCTGCTCGAAACAAAGCCCCCAACTGGACATCCCACAGGGGTTAAGCCCAGCCGCCCCCAGCCACCCAGAGCGATCTGAGGTCGGTTGGAACGCAAGGGGGTTTATCCTCTGCCAAATTAGTCTCTCTGGTTTTGGATTGAGACAAATATGTGCTTCTGGATCGAGCTTGCCTTGGGCAATGTTCATGGATGATAAGGTAGTGTAATGCATGTCGCGTGCCTCTGTAGCGGTGGCGAGTAATGGATCGCGTGCCTCTGTATTGGTCATGTCTTGCGCCGCGTGCAAGGTGGTAGGTAGGTATTGCAATCGCGCTCACTACCGCGCTAGCGCTCAAGCGCTCTCTCTTTACCGCACTGTTTTCTTCCTTTTCCCCTTTCACTTGCGCGCTGCTTGTAGGTCAAATGCAGGGCCTCCGTTTGGAGTCTTCACTCTGGTCCTGAGGATTGCCAAGACCTGCTCGAAACAAAGCCCCCAACTGGACATCCCACAGGGGTTAAGCCCAGCCGCCCCCAGCCACCCAGAGCGATCTGAGGTCGGTTGGAACGCAAGGGGGTTTAACCTCTGCCAAATTAGTCTCTCTGGTTTTGGATTGAGAGAAATGTGTGCTTCTGGATCGAGCTTGCCTTGGGCAATGTTCATGGATGATAAGGTAGTGTAATGCATGTCGCGTGCCTCTGTAGCGGTGGCGAGTAATGGATCGCGTGCCTCTGTATTGGTCATGTCTTGCGCCGCGTGCTTGGGGTTTTGGGTGGTGTGGGAGAAAGCTTGCTTTTCTCTTTAGCTCAAATGGACGGCCTATAGAAAACACCTCTTAGAACACATTTTAATCAGTAGTGGGAACACGTTATGAATATGTAAATATGTGCGAAGTAACCTAATAGATAGGGGTCCTGGAACGGAATGGAACTACGAAGAGCTGCCAGAAAAATGTGCGCGTCTGCAGCGGAGCAATCCTCCCCTGGGCACCCAGCGCTGAACCGCGAACAACTAACAACAAAGGGAATTCCCCACATGATGCCAAGTTGCTTTGGACCGGTGGAGTGCTGCAGCTCTATGGTGGTAGGTATTGCGGTAGCGCTCAAGCGCTCTCTCTTTACCGCACTGTTTTCTTCCTTTTCCCCTTTCACTTGCGCGCTGCTTGTAGGTCAAATGCAGGGCCTCCGTTTGGAGTCTTCACTCTGGTCCTGAGGATTGCCAAGACCTGCTCGAAACAAAGCCCCGAACTGGACATCCCACAGGGGTTAAGCCCAGCCGCCCCCAGCCTCCCAGAGCGATCTGAGGTCGGTTGGAACGCAAGGGGGTTTAACCTCTGCCAAATTATTCTCTCTGGTTTTGGATTGAGAGAAATGTGTGCTTCGGGATCGAGCTTGCCTTGGGCAATGTTCATGGATGATAAGGTAGTGTAATGCATGTCGCGTGCCTCTGTATCGGGGTGGAGTGTTGGAGAATGGCTGACAGACAATGGTCATGGAGATATAGCTGAGCTGCATACGCATACATAAGGAACTGTTTACGTGCACACAGGCTTCACAAACAATAAGGGGGAGAGAAGGACATCTCTCCAGCTGATTGATTAAATGAGGCTCTGTATGTTTTGAACCGAAAAGTTCATGTTAGATGTTAGTGAAATGAAGTTACAGGTACTAACTTGGGAAAGGAGATCTGCCTATGTCATTACAGATATGGGAACCAAGCAGATAAAGCTGTGGATCCAGAAGAAATCAAGCTTGCATGAACCAGGACGGGATCCTGATCACAGTAACTGAAGTCAAGTGTTCCAAGTGCAGCCACAATGGACAATGAGTTTTGATGCGGGACATTTTGAATACTCTTTTAAATATGAGTGTGTTAGTGGTAAATAAAAATTAGAGAAACAGTGATTTCTGCACTGCCTAAGGTCACAGGCTGCAATCGCTGCCTGCACAGAAACGTGAAGCTGAAGTTATCTGCACTTCTGACACTCCTGATTGGCAAAGCAAACAGGTACAACAGCAAAGGTATCGAGGCACTTAGCTACAGATGCGGATTCTGTGAAACATGCAGCAGCTGATTTGTGCTGCTGGCTCGCAGACATAATTGTGAAAGTTTTGGAAGGTATGTGCTGCAGGAATCTGGCTGACCGCTCTCAGTCGATTCATGTGAGCATTCAGAAATTAAGAGATGGAACAGAATTGGTTTCATGAGTGGGAAATTTCAGGATGGATATTGTCAATGGTCAAATTTGGATTATTGGATTTGACAATTCGGTACTTGTCTTACATTTACTGCCGTGCTTGTTGAGCTTTCTGCAAAGGGCCCTTGCAGAAACCTCTAAAAGCAGTTTTGTGGCGCAGATACAAAAAGGGAAAAATTTGTCAAGGGGGACAGCAGGCCTGCTAGCAGCCTGGCTCTCCTCGCAACAACACAGACTCTGACAGTATCCTTGAAATTCCCATGAAACAACAAAATTACTCACGCTGAGAAGTTTTGGTAATCACTTTTTCAAAGCGTAGCGGCCTTGAAAGCAGGTGTACAGACTCCCTTAAATCAAGGAGCTGTGAGAAAGTATTTGGAAGTAAGTGAACATGTCATCAACCAGCCATAATGAGATGGCCACAGCACAGCAGGCGTGCAGAAAATTTTTAGACATTAAAGGTAAACTAACAATGTTTGGCTATAAGGTATGCTTATCAAAACTCGTTATAATTACTAATTAATCACTTTGGTGTGAACAGTGTGTGTAACCAATTAGCAGTTTTTAGATTGCCACATTTTATAGTATGGCTTTTCGTTTATGGGATAGATGGGCTGGTTACCTTCCTGTATCACCTCGGGAACCGCAGGAGTTGGTTCCAGTGTTTAATGGGAGGTTAGAGGGTTGGTTAAGCTCTTGGGGAATAACAGGTTGGCTTAGTGACTTGGTTAAGGAAGGTATACGATGGCTGTTGATTATTATAGTTGCTGTTATAGTAGTAGGCACTTTGTTAGCTTATACCCTGCAAGGCAAGGTTACTGCTCTTGTTGCTCAGAAGAAAAAAGGGGGAATTGTTGGAGTACGTGCACGTAGGCACGAAGTGCAGACTAAAGCAGAGCAGAAGAAGCACGGCACGACCAATCAGGATCAAGGTCGAGACGACCTTAAACGAAGACAGCCCTCAGAAGAAGCAAGTGAATCAGGGAAAAACAGGTTGAAGGAACTGCAAGAATGAAAACAAGAGGCAGGCTTATGATGATCTAACCCTTAACAAATAACCAATAATAGATTGACTTATGGGCATATGTTAGCCACAAAGTATAAAAGGAGCTAACTTAGAACTAATAAAGGAAGGTGCTTTTATCGCTCACATTGAGCAGGCTTGCTTCTTCCCCCGCCGGCAGGAAACGGTTTCAGGCAGTCTCTTGGCACGTTGCTCTTTGCTTTGTCCCTTGCAGGCTGCACAAGCAGCGTCCTTGGGGCGTAGCCACACGTCTGAACGCACTGAGAAGCTGAGGCGGTCGTCGTCCGTGTTGGTGCCTAATTCCAAAGCAGTACATGGCAGGTAGGTGGAGCGTTTGGCTCTGTTTTTGCAGTCACCTTGCGCTGTGAGCCTCTGTATTAGACTTGCCTTGCGCCGTATGCCTGTGTAACAAGCTTGCCTTGCGCCGTGTGCCTGGGATTTTGGGTGGTGTGGGTGATAGCTTGATTTTCTTTTGTTCAACTCAAATGGAGGGCACTATGGAAAACACCTCTCGGAACAAATTTAATCAGTAGTGGGAACAGGTTATGAATATGTAAATATTTGTGAGGTAACCTAATAAATATATATGATTGACCTGCTTAGAACCAGAAGCACGGACACTTGTGCGCGTATGTGGTGTAGCAATCCTCCCCTGTCCACTTTTGCTGGTACATTTAAGGTTCTCAGGGAAAGGTAAGCTTTGAGCCCCAGGTTGAAAAGTGCTTCTTATAAGTCGGCTGTGGAGGTTTTAGAGAAGGTATGTGTTTCAGTCCCGAGTTCTTTGATTTGGGAGGTATTGCTGGACACTTGGAATGTACAGAATGAAATGCTGGTCCGGCTGAGAAAAACTTTTCTGCCGATTATGGAGGTACAATTTGAGTTTTGCAGGCAAAGGAAATCTCTGAGTCCCAGAGTGAAATGTGCATCTTGTTGGACAATTAGGGAGGTTTCAGGCAGCGTATGTCTTTCAGTCCTGGCTGCTTTGGTTTGGGAGCTAATGCGGCACATTTGGATTGTTTGGAATGAAATGCTGCTCCCGCTGAGGGAAAAAACCTCCCCTTCTTTCAGCTCTGCTTCGCTGTCCACCATTGTTTTCTACGCCTCTCTAATGTTCCATTTCTCCATCTCTCTGTGGATGGCCTCAGGAGATTTCAGGCCGGGAACATATTTCAGTTCTGACACGTGTAGTTGGAGACTCAGCACTGCGCTGGGTTCAGCGGGGAACTCGCCCTCGGCCAGGGCCAATCGCCCACACACACAACCAACTCACCCTTGGGCACGGAGGAACAAGCGGTGGGTTTATAGATTAAAATGGTAGTTTATAGGGCCCAAATGATAGTTTATAAGCTATAAAACACATTGTTAAAACACAGCTTTAGGCGGTGAACTGCTTTTTGTCCTACAAAAATGCTATTTCTATTTAGAACAAACTGGTGGTTTTGTAGGGCACTTTGTGGTGCCGTTATCTCCTTTGTTCTTCCCTCTTCTTGTTCCTCTGCCCTTCTTGGTCCCCTCCTTTGTACCACAACCCTCCCCCCCCCCAGCCTTGGTCCTACATTCTTTATCACTTTTTCTTGGACCCTGCTCTCTGGAGCCCCCCCCCCCCCCCTTTGTCCCTCTCCCCTTCTTGGTATTTCCCACTTCTTTGTGATTGCATCCTCTTTTGTCCTGTCCACTTTTTGGTTCTTCTGTCATCTTAGTCTTCCCTGTACTCCCCTTTTGTCTTAGGCTGCGTGCCATATCACCCCGCTCCCCCTCCATATTTTGGCTTTGCGCTGTGAGGTTCTACCCAGTCTTGCTGTCTCCCATTTTGGTTTGTCCTGTCAGATCCCCCTTATTCCTCTCTCTTGTAAACCCTTCCCTGTTGTCCTCTCCCCTTCTTTTTCTCCTGCTGCTTTCTGTCCTTTTGCTTCCATCCTCTCTATTGCAGAAAACTGTCCCTCCTAGAATACGTTCTCTACTGACTTTAGTTCCATGTGTTTTGATTTCTCCTCCGTGCATTGGTGAAAACTGCCTCCCAAAAAACAGCGACCCGGTGCCTTTGGTTCCGGGCGTTTTTTGTTCCGGGGTGTGCAACCCCAAAAAGGGTCCCCCCGGGTACAGGGACCCGGTGCCTTTGGTTCCGGGCGTTTTTTTGTTCCGGGGTGTGCAACGCCAAAAAGGGTCCCCCCGGGTACAGGGACCCGGTGCCTTTGGTTCCGGGCGTTTTTTGTTCCGGGGTGTGCAATCCCAAAAAGGGTCCCCCCGGGTACAGGGACCCGGAGCCTTTGGTTCCGGGCGTTTTTTTGTTCCGGGGTGTGCAACGCCAAAAAGGGTCCCCCCGGGTACAGGGACCCGGTGCCTTTGGTTCCGGGCGTTTTTTGTTCCGGGGTGTGCAACCCCAAAAAGGGTCCCCCCGGGTACAGGGACGTTGTGCCTTTGGTTCCGGGCGGTTTTTTGTTCCGGGGTGTGCAACGCCAAAAAGGGTCCCCCCCGGGTACAGGGACCCGGTGCCTTTGGTTCCGGGTGTTTTTTGTTCCGGGGTGTGCAACGCCAAAAAGGGTCCCCCCGGGTACAGGGACCCGGTGCCTTTGGTTCCGGGCGTTTTTTGTTCCGGGGTGTGCAATCCCAAAAAGGGTCCCCCCGGGTACAGGGACCCGGAGCCTTTGGTTCCGGGCGTTTTTTTGTTCCGCGGTGTGCAACGCCAAAAAGGGTCCCCCCGGGTACAGGGACCCGGTGCCTTTGGTTCCGGGCGTTTTTTGTTCCGGGGTGTGCAACCCCAAAAAGGGTCCCCCCGGGTACAGGGACCCGGAGCCTTTGGTTCCGGGCGTTTTTTGTTCCGAGGTGTGCACCTGTCCTGGTTTCAGCTAAGATGGAGTTAATTTACCATTTGGAAGTGGGTGGAATGCTGTGTTTGGGTGTTAGAATGAGAGCAGTGCTGACAGCATCCTGACGTTCCTAGTTGTTATCAAGTAGTCAAGAACTTTTTCAGTTCTTGATGTTTCCAACAGGAGGGGACGCAACCAGGACAGGTGACCTGAATTGGACAAAGACGATATTCCTTGCCAATCAGGTCATGCTTATTATAAAGGGGGGACTGGGAGAAGGAGGAGGGAACCCCAGGATGTGTGGGTTTTTTTGGGACCGTCGAGTTCCGGGATGGCTCTGAGCTGCGCGGCCTTAGTTGTGTGGTTCAGTGAGATACGGTCTTGTGTATCACCAGTTTTGCGCATTCTGTGCTCTACAGTTGCATTATCATTGTTGGTTTTTTTTCCTGTGTTTATGCCATTTTAGTAACCTATCCTTATCCCAACCTGTGTGGTTTTGGGTTTCTAGGTTTTGGTTTGGGTTTCTTCCTCCCTCTTTACATTTCCCTACCCTATGCTCACCCCCCCCACCACCCCCCCTTTCTTTTTGTTAAAAGAACAAGCCACTGTCTGGGGCTCAGGTCTCAGCTGGGGCTAAACTACCACAGTTTTTGGCATCCAACGTGGGGCACAAAAGGTTGGGATAACAATAGATTTGACCCTAACCCAATTGCAATTAAGATAGAGCTGCGATAAGCACTGTTATTTAAGCAGTCTCTGGTCACAAGGCTGTGGTAATGGCTGCGGTACTCAAACTGCTGCATGCAATCCTGGCAGATTTCTTTACTCTCTCAGGGCTGCGGCTCTCATACTTGTTCCCTCACTTTGCTTTAGTGTATTTTTTGATATTAGTCTATGATACAATAATATTGGTGACCCTGAGGTTAAGCTGGTACTTGTATGAGGTTTTGCTGTCCTGTTCATTCCTTGGACAGGGAGGGGTTAATAACAGCAACGGCTATGGTGGGGGCACAGAGGGGAATAACTTCAGTTTTCTTTTCTTTGGGGCTAAATAAAACAGCTCAGAGTCTTTGAAAATCTTCAATATCCGTGGGATACTCAAACTAGCATTTTGCTATCGGTAGGTTTGGTGCAGAAGGTTCAGTTTTTGTTATATATTAAACACAGGTTTATGAATACCACTCCGGAGTTTTCTTGGAGGTTGGATAATCACGAGAAGCAGGGCACGTGGCAGAGCACGGGCGAGTACCTAGGCAGTTTCTCACACCCGATGGTTTGGAACTTCACTCCTGGATAGCTACAGGACCCTGATAAAGTCATTGCATATATGAAAAAAAACTGTCGTACATTTCCCAGAGATGCACATCTTGCTGCACTGTGCCGGGCCCTAGTCACTATCTAGAATCGAACAATTGTGTGCCTTGCCTGGACTCTCAGAAGATTCTGCCATTGTGGTGTTGTCAAAGGTGAAGGTCGAAGACTCGGTGACTTTAGTTCCGGGCGTTATTTTCTTCTGGGGTGTGCAGCGCTGTTAAGGGACAGCCAGAAAAAGCGACTCAATGACTTTAGTTCTGGGTGGGTTTTTTGTTCAGCTCTGTGGATCGCTGAAAACAGTTCCCCCAGAAACGGTGACCCTGCTCATTTGGTTCCACTGGGTTTTCTTGTTCCAGGGACTGCAGCACTGAAACCTGTGTATGTGTCATCATCTTGTCCAGTCATATCCCCATCCCCCTATTCCCCCCTGTAATCGGTGACCTGGCAACATCGGTTCCGGATGTTTTTTCATTCTGGGTTGCGCGTCACTTTAAATGGTCCACCTGGAAAGAGCGGCCTTGTTATTTTGGGTCTGCGTGATTTTGGTTCGCATCTATTTGTCACTCAATTTGACCCCCCTGGAAGTAATATTTGATATCCACAATGCATTTGAGTCTCTATTTGGCTTTTATTGTACTTCCCCCTTTCTCTCTTTCTCTGTCTGGACTCTAGTTCCTATTTTGACATTTCACATTCAGTCCTGTAGCCTGTCGGTGTTTCTGCTCCCTCTGTCTCTGTCCGGCTCTGTGCGCTTGTCATAGGTGCGCGTAGCAATTCATGGCAATTGATTGATTTCTCCATCTTTATCGATCCCGTTCCCCGCCCCTCATTTTGAATTCTTCCCTCTGTCTTGTCCCCTGCCCAGGATTTCCTAAATTTGTTACACTGCAGCCTGTCGCTACCTTTTTCTTTCCCCATCTCAGTTTGTACGGCTCCTCGTCTCTCTTTGTTCCTCCCTCTATGCTGCATTGCTCTGTTTCCTTTCTCCATCCCTCTCTCTCCATTTCAGGCTCCTGTCTTTCAGCTCTGCTTCTCTGTCCACCATTGTTTTTTCCGCCTCTCTAATGTTCCATTTCTCCATCTCTCTGTGGAAGGCCTCAGGAGATTTCAGGCCGGGAACATCTTTCAGTTCTGACACCTGTAGTTGGAGACTCAGCACCGCGCTGGGTTCAGTGGGGAATTCGCCCTCGGCCAGGGCCAATCGCCCACACACACAACCAACTCACCCTTGGGCACGGAGGAACAATCGGTGGGTTTATAGATTAAAATGGTAGTTTATAGGGCCCAAATGATAGTTTACCGACTAAAGCTGTGTTTTAACAATGTGTTTTACAGCTTTGAAATAGCTTTTTTGTAGGACAAAAAGCAGTTTATATCTAGAACAGAACTGGTGGTTTTGTAGGGAAAGAAGAGCGTTTTTTAGAATCAATTGGGGTTTTTTAGGCAAAAAAGCATGGTGTTTTTATAGAAGAAAGCGGCGGTTCTGTTGGATAAAAATTGGGGGTTATGGGATCAAAATGGTGGTTAATGGGGTTTTTTATTTTTTTTCTCCCCATAATCAAATGGTCTTTTCCAGGCTGCAATGGCCTCATGTTCCTTCAAGGACCGAACGCATGTTCTTCCCAAGGTTGGGCGGTTGCTTCCCGGTACTTGAGCTCCCCTTGGGAACTTTGAAAAACCAACAGAAGAGATGAGATAGCTCGAGGAAAGGGGATGAGGGGGGCATGAAGAGGAGGAGCGTCGAGGCACTCACCCACATCTCTTGGCTGGGCCAGCTTTAAGCAACTAGACTGAAGAGGAAGATATGGCAGAGGCAGAGAGAGAAGCCTCGAGGCAAAGCGAGTTTTTGCCAGTTCCAGGAGGTGCAGCCAGTCGTCCGCCTAGCCATCCCTAACACAAATCTCAAGATCTACTTGCTGCCCACCCTCATCTCTCTTCCAGGCTGCCCGAGTCACAACGCTTGTTGTTCTCGTGCCACAGCCGATGGGATATATTGAGGAATCTATTTCTGCTTCCTCATTTAGCCTTGTCTGGAACATAGTTCCTGTAGAAGTCTGGCAGTACACGTGGCATCACCAGATGCAAAGTATAACTCTGATATTTTGGCTTTTTCGGTAGCTAGCTAAAGCGCATATGCACTGTAAAAACACTCTCGTTAGAGCCTAAGTAGCCATTTTCCTACCAAGTTTCCTTTAATAGCTATCTTTTTCGATCTACACGCCAGAAAAATTGAAACTATTTACATACCGATACAACAGATGCAGTCCCAGGAGAGCCAGCATCATTGCTTTCGGTGAGAATCAGTGTCGTTCGGCGCCCGGCATCCCAGAAAGCTCACTTGAGTCAGAAAATCCTCTCCAGCTTCTTCAGTGCCTTTATATCTCCTACAGTCTCTGAGCAACAACTCAGAACTAAAGAGCCCTGCCTGCTCCTCGAGCTGCTTTTAAGCCTTCTGGAGGCAGGACACTCCCCTTTCCCAGGGGACTATGGGAAGGGTGGTGGGTGGGGCCAAGGGTATATAAGCCATCTGCCTTGCCCTAGGCAGCTCATTCTCCTGCTGGCTTTCTCCAGCATCAGAGCTCTGGCTTTCATTCAGCAGATGGAGCTTAGTAGTCAGCTTGGCTTTTTGGGCAGATGCATCTGAGGTAAGAGCTTAAGTAGTACTCGATGTTAAGCAGCATGGATGTAATAGACAGCGTACTCCCAGATAGGTTTGCGGTTTGGTTTGGGGTTTATAATGTATTGTGTATTGAATTTTTAGGGGATTGTAAGATGATCCTATACAGTTATCTCTCAGTCTTCAATTGTAAGCGTGCGGCATTTTACTGGCATTTCTGATTGTACTGAAGATAGAACCTCACATTTTATTAACAGGCTTTGCTCCCTAATGTGTAAGCCACGAGCATTGCTTTTTCTAAAAGGCAGGATGATGAGATTATCTAGGTGGGGTCAGGGCGAGCCTTTTGTCTGCCTATGAGCTTTAGCCTTTCCCAATAAAGTAACAGGCAGCAAATAGATAGCCTTTTCCCAGTTCCGGGAGAGCTCACTGCTTTCCTAGACGTTCCCAGAGCACTGTGGTTTTTTCCTAGCTCATTCGGAGGTCACAGCAGGCCCCTCTTGGATTACAAGCATTAGCTCTTTATTTCAGGGGCCTGTAGCAGAGGGAAGAGTTTGTTAGAAGATCGAACCTAGCAGCTGTCTGCAAAACACGTGGTATGCCTGGCAAGGCAGTTCCCCAGGAACTGTGCCGACTGCGAAGAGGGCAGGAAGGGAGATAAATAATGAGCAAAGTTGAGCCTGGGAGGAAGGGAGGCTTCCTGCGGAGACCTTTGGTATCGGTTAACTATCCGCCTGCATCCAGGCGACTCACTCAATGATCTTTGCAGATGCCTGAGCAGAGTGCCATAAGGAGAGTGGGTCAGGACAGGTCACGCAAGGTAACGTGTGACCGGGGGCTGTCTGACCAGCTTATCCCTTTTGGTCTGTCATTCGTTTTTGAAGTCACAAAGTGCCAAGAAAAGACAGATGGCAGCATGTCAACATATGACCTCGGCCAGGCAAGCTGAGACTAGCGGGCTAAAGCAGAGATGAGTTTTCCAGGAGCGACACTGTCTGTGAAGTTCTAACAGTCTCTCTTGCTTTCCAGGCGGTACCCGACACTTGACACCGCAACAAAGCGTCCCAGTAAGCAGACATCCGGTAGACATCTTCTGCTGTCAAGAAGGGATTGTAGATCCCCGGACTCCTCCAAGCTAAGTAGAAGGAGCGGGAGAAGAGGGCAAGAATGGGAGGGGTTGGGGAGAGGCTGGGTAAGGCTGTACAGGGAG
This sequence comes from Laterallus jamaicensis coturniculus, assembly GCA_022605575.1. Classification (NCBI taxonomy): domain Eukaryota; kingdom Metazoa; phylum Chordata; class Aves; order Gruiformes; family Rallidae; genus Laterallus; species Laterallus jamaicensis. The sequence goes on from JAKCOX010000081.1 coordinate 2,771,189, forward strand.
GAGCGGGTCACTTGGCAGCACAATGCCAGGGTGTGCCGGGCAGGGCAGCTCCAGCCCCTGTCTGTCTTGATGCTTGTCGTTTGGTGTGTCTTCTGTGTCTTAGTCCTTCTCTGGATGTCAGCATCCTCTTTGTGCTCAAAGGTGCCCGGTGTGCCTCTCGGGCGCGGTCTCTAGGGTCTTGAATGCCCACGCTCGTTCATCAGCATAGCAGCCGCGGAGCTGCTCTTGATTTGCCGAGCAAGGTCATGGCACGGTTTGTCCTCACGTCTCGGAAGTTTCCGGTCGGTCCTCTCTTGTGGCGTCATTGCGGGCTCTGTCTGGAGCTCTGCTCTTCAGTCACTCGTTTTCACGGCTGGAGACTTTTTCCGTGCATCTTTCCATCGTTAGGTCTTGAAGGCGGGCTTCTTGTGCATCCGTCGTTGCAATTTTGACAGTAAGTCCTTCCAATGAGCCGTTCCAGTCCCCTCTCTTCGGGGGCTGCCATAGATCTTCTTCTCATCCGCCCCTTGGTGGCATTGTTTGACGGTGTCTCCTGTCTTGCTGACAGTTTTCGGTCCTCTTGGAGTCCCATCATCCGCAGGGTTCTGCGTTGCGTCATTCTGTGTGTGTGTTTGGCACGGAGCTGCTCTGCCCGGGCTTGTGGAGTCAGGGTGATGGGGCATAGCCGCAAGAGTCCAGGGTAAGCGTGCGGGATTCTGCCCGGGAGGGCTCGGCGAAGGTGGTACCGTCAGCAGGGTGTGCGGACCATCCTGTCCATCCTCTTCCTGGGAGATGGTGGGAGCTGCTAGGTGGGGCCCTTCAGCGTTGGAGAAAGCAGATGGAACTTTGCAGGGGTGTAAGGCTGTGGGGCTCTGAGGTATGCCTGGGTTTTTTACTGTTTGTGTCTTAAGGGCTGCCTGCAGTTAGACTGCAGATAGGGTTCTTAAATGGAAGCGAGAGGTCTGCAATGGTGTAGCGAGGAGTTGGTATCGGAGTGACGTGCTCAATAAATTGTTGGGTTTATCCGACAGGGCCAGATGCAATGTGTACCGATGCAGCGACGGAGGAGTCGAGGGGAGGACCCGAGGGAGGTAGGTCGGCCGGTGGTGTCGGTGTGATGAAGTGGTCGGCAGCTCACTGCCACGTTTAAGCTTTGTTTGTGTGTGCCTGTTTTTTCTTTGGAAGGTGTGAAACGAGGCGGAAAGCAGTCCGTTTCCAGGGGAGGCGACTCGGGCCAGGCGAGCCATTCCTCGCGGGCCGGTGTTGCATTGCAGGTGAGTTCTAGGCATCCCTTTTTTGTTTTACAGCCCAGGCAGGAACCTCGGCGTGGGCACCTGTAACTGGCGGAGGCTGTGAGTGGTCGGTCAAGGGAAGGGAATGGGAGATGGGAAACGGCTTCAGGCAGTTTCTTGGAACGTTGCTCTTTGCTTTGTCCCTTGCAGGCTCCACAGGCAGCGTCGTTGGGGTGTAGCCACACGTCTGAACGCACTGAGAAGCTGAGGCGGTCGTCGTCCGTGTTGATGTCTAATACTGAAGCAGTACCTGGCAGGTAGGTGGAGCGTTTGGCTCTGTTTTTGCAGTCACCTTGCGCTGTGAGCCTCTGTATCACACGTGTCTTGCGCCGCATGCCTCTGTATCGGGGTGGAGTAATGGATGGCGTGCCTCTGTATTGGACATGTCTTGCGCCACATCCCTTTGTATCGGCGGGGGTAATGTATCGTTCCTCTCTCACTCCTGCAGTAGCACTCAAGCGCTCTCTCTTTACGGCACTGTTTTCTTCCTTTTCCCCTTTCACTTGCGTGCTGCTTGTAGGTCCAATGCAGGACCTCCGTTTGGAGTCTTCACTCTGGTCCTGAGGATTGCCAAGGCCTGCTCGAAACAAAGCCCCGAACTGGACATCCCACAGGGGTTAAGCCCAGCCGCCCCCAGCCTCCCAGAGCGATCTGAGGTCGGTTGGAACGCAAGGGGGTTTAACCTCTGCCAAATTAGTCTCTCTGGTTTTGGATTGAGAGAAATGTGTGCTTCTGGATCGAGCTTGCCTTGGGCAATGTTCATGGATGATAAGGTAGCGTAATGCATGTCGCGTGCCTCTTTATCGGGGTGGTGTAATGGATGGTGTGCCCCCGTATTGGACATGTCTTGTGCCACATCCCTCTGTATCGGTGGGGGTAATGTATCGCGTGCCTCTCTCGCTCCTGCAGTAGCGCTCAAGCGCTCTCTCTTTACGGCACTGTTTTCTTCCTTTTCCCCTTTCACTTGTGTGCTGCTTGTAGGTCAAATGCAGGGCCTCCGTTTGGATTCTTTGCTCTGGTCCTGAGGATTGCCAAGACCTGCTTGAAACAAAGCCCCTAACTGGATATCTGTGTCTCAATCCAGGGTTGGAGGTCGGGAGTGGAGTGCCACGAGAAGGAGGGTCGGTGGGTGGTGTTGGCTACTCAATGAGATTGGTAGCTCTGTGAATATTTCAGGATTTGCCTGTGTGTCTTTGAAGGTGTAAAACAAGGAGGGAAGCAGGCCCTTTCTAGTGGAGGTGACTTGGGCAAGGTGAGCTGTTTGTAGCGGTCTGGCGTTGCTTTGCAGTTGAGTTTTATTGGCATCTCTTGTTTGTGTGTTATAGGACAGGCCTGATCCTCAGTGCAGCCTCCCACAAATGACCTAGGCCAGGCGATTGATCAGCGAAGGTAAGGTAATGGAAGGTGGGAACTGGTTTTGGGCAGTCTTGACATGTGCCTTTTTCAGGTTCCGGAGCTGGCGGTGGGCCACTGTGCGCTGAGTAGGTGAGCTGACTGTTATCCTTTGTGGTGCCTAATACTTCAGCAGGCAGGTGTAGCACTTGCCTCTCTGTTCTTGTAGGTGTTGAACAGCCACCTGTGGAAGTGGAGGAGCAACGGAGGTGAGATGGAATCACCGCCAGGCATGAGGCGGTTGCGGTAGCAATGATTTCTCAGAAGGGGAAGAGTAACTTTGCATCTCTTGGGGGTGATAGCAAGCACACGCCACGATGACCGGCATGTGTCAGGTTCGAGCGGGTCAGTGGGATGCCACCACCTTTTGGATAAGCAGGGTCTTCAGGTTGCAGTTGATGGTTGTGATACTAGTTGTTTGACCTGTTTTGATTTGTCTGCAAGCTTTTGTTTGCTGTAGAATCACAAAATTGTAGGGGTCGGAAGGGACCTGGAGAGATCATCGGGTCCAACCCCAAAGTTCAGGGTAGTCCAGGAACTTCTAAGTTAGGCCACGTAGCGTTGCGTTTGCTCTTTTGTTATTGAGGACAGATACCGATTGGCAGCCGCGTGCAAGCTAAGCGGAGGAAGCAGGGCTGGGGAGAGGGAGCAAGAGGGCACAAAGTAGAGGGCGGGACACAGGCGGTGAGAGTTCGGTGCTCTTTGTCCATGAGAGTCCATGTCCCGGAAGGGTCTGCCCAGGAGCCGTCCCCTTTGGGTGATGGATGAGCGGGTCACTTGTCAGCGCAATGTTAGAGTGCGGCAGGCAGGGCGGTTCCAGCCTGTGTTACGCTTGTGTAGGTTGCAGTGTTTTTCTTAGATTCTGCATTATAACTTGCTGAGATCTTTTAGTTGTTGGGTCTTTGCAAAGTAGTAATTAGACCTCTCGAGTCTTGCGTGCCCCTAGCTTTCTTCCTATCGAGCCCTGAGTGTGTTGCAGTTGTAGGTTCAAGCGCAGCTCTGTTTGGCTTGCATCGTTACAGATTTTCTTGTGCAGATCTGTCTTACGGCAATAAGCTGGGTCACAGGTGTCAAGTAGCGCACCCGCCTTACATTGTGTATGTAGGAGTCAATCTCTGGGGTTTCGTTGGCTTTTTCCGCATAGTAAGATAAGCTATCCCCAAAGAGGACCGACCGGCAGTGCCACGGAAGCATCACTTGGAAGCGGGCAAGTTGACTCGCAGTATTTATTTGAGTTTCTCAGATGCAGATCACGAGGCCTGAGATGCAGGTCAAAGGAAGAGGGCAACCGAACCGGCAGGTGGAGTAACAGAGGAAGGCTGGCTGGCATCCACCATTAGAGGATCGGTGCCAGCGTTGTGAGCTTATTAATTTCTGGTTTTAGTTTCTCAGTAGAAAACAAAGCGCATAGTGGGATGTCAGCCCCCGAGCTAACTTTGAGGTGACCGACACCTAGTGTGCCAAAAGAGGAGTTTTACAGGCATCCTACCAGCGTAGCACAAACTGTATCCTGTTTTAGTATTATCAGTGGCAGGTGGGTGTCAGCATGTTAGAGTAAAGCATAATCTGACTCCAAGCAATTGATGCAGGTGATGTCAATGTGAGGTCCGTGCTGCCGCACCGGTGGTTACCGACACCGTTCTGCATTACAGGCAAAGAGGAGGAACCCTTGGGATGAGCGAGCACGTGTCTTAAATGATGTGGTCTTCCCAAGGCTGGTTTCCCTAAGGTGACCTCTGAAAGGCGACTTAAAGAAAAAGGGGCGGTTGCAGCGGGGCCACGCAGGGGTTTATTGTCATCAGTGTCGAGAGGCCGATTGCCTTTGTATTAAGGGTCAGAGAGAGGTTTTGCGTCCATTCTGCACGATGCAAGCATTTGGGATTTTATCTGTATTCAAATGTCACTTGTTATCCACAGTCTCTGTTGCGTCTCGCCCGTTACAGATGCTGGCCGTGTCGCGCCTCCCTGCTCTCCACCCTCAGCGAGCATCATTGCGTTTGAGCCTCTTCGCTTTGTCAGGAAGCGTAGCGAACAACAATCATTTCGCTCTCAGTCTGAAGGATTTCACATTTCAAATGCTTCTCCGCTGTCAGCTTTGCAGAGCCTGGGCTGGAACAATATCTCTGCTTTTGAAAGTTTGGAGTCTTAAGCGGGGATTCAGTGTCGATCTCCGATTCATTAGCGACATACTTTACCAGTTGATTTCCTCCAAATGGATGGATTTGGTCTTGTACCGCATCGCAGCAGTCTCTAGCGGTTTTCCTTGCTGTGAGACCTCGATAACGTCGCATTGTTTGGATTGTCTTGCATCATAAGGCTCTGGCTCTGTGTGACGTCTGGTGCCGCATGACTCTGTAACGGGGTGGCATCCATGGCATTGTTATGTTTTGGGATGGTGTCTCGCGCCGTCAGCCTCTGTATGTGAACTGTGTCTTGTGCCGTGTGACTCTGTAACGGGGTGGCATCCATGGCATTGTCATGTCTTGGGATGCCGTCTCGCGCCGTCAGCCTCTGTATGTGAACTGTGTCTCGTGCTGTGTGACTCTGTAACGGGGTGGCATCCATGGCATTGTCATGTCTTGGGATGCCGTCTCGTGCCGTCAGCCTCTGTATGTGAACTGTGTCTCGTGCCGCGTGACTCTGTAACGGGGTGGCATCCATGGCATTGTGATGTCTTGGGATGCCGTCTCGCGCCGTCAGCCTCTGTATGTGAACTGTGTCTCGTGCCGTGTGACTCTGTAACGGGGTGGCATCCACGGCATTGTCATGTCTCGGGATGCTGTCTCGCGCCGTCAGCCTCTGTATGTGAACTGTGTCTCGTGCCACGTGCCTGTGTAAAGGGGTGGGATCCATAGCATTGTCATGTTTTAGGATGTCATCTTGCACTGTCGGGCTATCTATCTCTGTGGGGCTTTGCATTGTATGCCTGTATCTACTTAGCATTTTGTGCGGTCTGGAAAGGTTTTGGGATGGTGTCATCAATAGCAGTGTTGTATCATGGGGTTGTAAGTCGCTGTCTGGCTGAGGTTTTGGGTAGTCTTCCATTGTATGACTCTGTGTAGGGGTGCAGTCTTGGACTGTACAGTGTATTTGCTAGGTCTGTTTTTTGCCAGGTACTACATTGAGGTTTGGCTTCCTGCGGAACAATCTGTGGCACATTATGCCAGAGCGTAAATTTCAAAGAGAAGCAGGAGCTAGGGTGCCGCAGGTAGCCAAGCGGTTTCTTAGCCTTTAGGTTTTGCGATGTAACACTTAAGTGTTATAGCGGTGAAGCTGTTTGAAGGGCGACACCATGCCAAGCATGGCTGTAGACTTGAGGCAATGGGCCAATGCGGCGGCCGGAGGTGGCATGGCTGTGGTTCGGGTGGGCGTCAGGAGCTGCGGACAGGCTGTTGGTGAGTTAGTCTAGCTCTACTAGTGTGTGTGATGTTTTCCTTACAGGTTTGCTCAGGCTTCAGGAAGTAGAGATTTGAGGAAAAAAAAAACCCCAGCTGGGGGATTTTTTTTTTGTTCCCCCGGCTGGGTTTTTTTTTCCTCGGTCCCGGCCGGTCTGCGAGGCGACTATCGTCGCCTAAGTTTGGGCGCAGACGGCTCTCGGGACGGGGTTTTTGCAGGCAGGGCGATCTTTGATGAGGCCCCCGGGAACGGCGTTCCCGGACGGTGCCTAGCAGGGCAGAGCGAGCGGCGGCAAGTATGCGTGCCTAACCTTGGGTGTGGGATGTTTTTGTTTCAGGTTTGCTCAGGCCTTAGGAATTAGATATTTCAGAATAAAAAAACCCCAGCCGGGGGATTTTTTTTTTGTTCCCCTGGCTGGGTTTTTTTTCCTCTGTCCCGGCCGGTCTGCGAGGCGACTATCATCGCCTAAGTTTGGGCGCAGACGGCTCTCGGGACGGGGTTTTTGCAGGCAGGGCGATCTTTGATGAGGCCCCCGGGAACGGCGTTCCCGGACGGTGCCTAGCAGGGCAGAGCGAGCGGCAGTGAGTATGCGTGCCTAACCTTGGGTGCGGGATGTTTTTGTTTCAGGTTTGCTCAGGCCTTAGGAATTAGATATTTCAGAATAAAAAAACCCCAGCCGGGGGATTTTTTTTTGTTCCCCTGGCTGGGTTTTTTTTCCCTCGGTCCCGGCCGGTCTGCGAGGCGACTATCGTCGCCTAAGTTTGGGCGCAGACGGCTCTCGGGACGGGGTTTTTGCAGGCAGAGCGATCTTTGAGGAGGCCCCCGGGAACGGCGTTCCCGGACGGTGCCTAGCAGGGCAGAGCGAGCGGCGGCGAGTATGCGTGCCTAACCTTGGGTGCGGGATGTTTTTGTTTCAGGTTTGCTCAGGCCTTAGGAATTAGATATTTCAGAATAAAAAAACCCCAGCCGGGGGATTTTTTTTTTGTTCCCCCGGCTGGGTTTTTTTTTCCTCGGTCCCGGCCGGTCTGCGAGGCGACTATCGTCGCCTAAGTTTGGGCGCAGACGGCTCTCGGGACGGGGTTTTTGCAGGCAGGGCGATCTTTGAGGAGGCCCCCGGGAACGGCGTTCCCGGACGGTGCCTAGCAGGGCAGAGTGAGCGGCGGCGAGTATGCGTGCCTAACCTTGGGTGCGGGATGTTTTTGTTTCAGGTTTGCTCAGGCCTTAGGAATTAGATATTTCAGAATAAAAAAACCCCAGCCGGGGGATTTTTTTTTTGTTCCCCCGGCTGGGTTTTTTTTTCCTCGGTCCCGGCCGGTCTGCGAGGCGACTATCGTCGCCTAAGTTTGGGCGCAGACGGCTCTCGGGACGGGGTTTTTGCAGGCAGGGCGATCTTTGAGGAGGCCCCCGGGAACGGCGTTCCCGGACGGTGCCTAGCAGGGCAGAGCGAGCGGCGGCGAGTATGCGTGCCTAACCTTGGGTGCGGGATGTTTTTGTTTCAGGTTTGCTCAGGCCTTAGGAATTAGATATTTCAGAATAAAAAAACCCCAGCCGGGGGATTTTTTTTTTTGTTCCCCCGGCTGGGTTTTTTTTTCCTCGGTCCCGGCCGGTCTGCGAGGCGACTATCGTCGCCTAAGTTTGGGTGCAGATGGCTCTCGGGACGGGGTTTTTGCAGGCAGGGCGATCTTTGATGAGGCCCCCGGGAACGGCGTTCCCGGACGGTGCCTAGCAGGGCAGAGTGAGCGGCGGCGAGTATGTGTGCCTAACCTTGGGTGCGGGATGTTTTTGTTTCAGGTTTGCTCAGGCCTTAGGAATTAGATATTTCAGAATAAAAAAACCCCAGCCGGGGGATTTTTTTTTTTGTTCCCCCGGCTGGGTTTTTTTTTCCTCTGTCCCGGCCGGTCTGCGAGGCGACTATCGTCGCCTAAGTTTGGGCGCAGATGGCTCTCGGGACGGGGTTTTTGCAGGCAGGGCGATCTTTGATGAGGCCCCTGGGAACGGCGTTCCCGGACGGTGCCTAGCAGGGCAGAGTGAGCGGCGGCGAGTATGTGTGCCTAACCTTGGGTGCGGGATGTTTTTGTTTCAGGTTTGCTCAGGCCTTAGGAATTACATATTTCAGAATAAAAAAACCCCAGCCGGGGGATTTTTTTTTTGTTCCCCCGGCTGGGTTTTTTTTTCCTCGGTCCTGGCCGGTCTGCGAGGCGACTATCGTTGCCTAAGTTTGGGTGCAGATGGCTCTCGGGACGGGGTTTTTGCAGGCAGGGCGATCTTTGAGGAGGCCCCCGGGAACGGTGTTTCCAAGGTGTGCCATGCCAGTTGTGTATTTTTGAGGTGTAGGGGTTGCATTGTCTGTGGTAGGGTTTTATGGATTGTTACAGGTGTGACTTCTTGCAGGAAGGTATGTTGTTTCTTAAACAGTTACAAGGAGAGATTTGTAGTAATGTTGGCAGAACGGTGGAGAGAGATTCTAGAGAGATGTTCTGCGGTGGACTGGATTGCTGTGTAGGTGGTCCTAATTTGGTTTTCACCAAAGCAGGAGTTGTGTTAGGTTTTGTATTGTGTTGTAGTAGGAGCTGTAATTTTCCTGTAAGCTTTAGTGTGGGCAGAGTAGGTGACCATGTGTCCTATAGATCAGAGCTGTTTACTGTTTCCTAGGGGAACAAATGTAGGAGGAAATTACAGTTTGAAGCAAAAGATGGCAGTGTGAGGAGAAGTAATAAGCTCAAAATTGTAAAAGCATCATGGTAATTTCTACA